>CM060402.1:143021696-145637529 GCA_030545235.1 Helianthus tuberosus | reverse complement strand
AGGGAAAAAGATATTTAACTGTTATTATTATCAAATTAGCATTGCATGATTTTAGGGATTCTAAAACCCAGGTAGTCCGTTTATTATATATCTTTAATCCAAATATTTTATAAAACTTTGTTTTTGTATTTGTGTTTGTTTCTTGTGTAATTGTTATATTGTATTTGTGTTTGTTTCTTGTGTAATTGTTATATTGTATTTATGTTTATTTGTTTCTTGTTTTATTTTCCCGTAAGTTTTACATTGTTAATGTTTGTTTTAATTTAATACAAATTCATTTTAAATTAATATTTTTATAAAACTAAAAATCACAAATCCAATTTCAAATCAATTTAGCTAAATATTCGATAAAGGTTATTTTCAATATTTCTCGCCATAGTGTCCACGGATTGATATCCGGTCTTGCCAACAAAACTACACCGCGACCGGTGCACTTGCCGATTATGTGTGGTTTAGTTAGCGATTCCATTTTTAAAACTTGTAAGCAATTCAATCAATGATGTAATTATATCACGCTTTCCAACGCTTAAAACATATTTTGGAAATTATAATTACTATCAAATTTACAACACGCTGTACGCACATCATATGGCCTTTGGGGGTTAAATGACCATGTCCCGTTTATCCTTGGCATCATTCAAAGAAATGGCCACGACCTAAGCACGGGGTGTAGGCGTACACCTGACAGTTGCATATGTAAAAACTGGTAGCCCACTTAAAGGAATCAACCTTGTGGGTATTATACTTGTGGCGTGTCAGTTAATCTAGACCGGCCCTACCAACCGGCCCTGACGGACGACAAATAAGTAAAACTGTATACAAGATTATTTTTGAATAATTGTCCCAAGTTATAAAAGATATTTTTGCCTAAGTGCATTTAAATTAATTTTCAAACTCTTTTCAAAATGAGTCAGCTAAGTTGTATTTACCAGTGTAAACTGACGTATTTTCCAAAAAGGCTAAGTGCAGGTACTATACGTAATAGGCTGGCTACTCCAGGCATCAATAATCAAGTCTCGCAAGCTCTAGATGTTAAAGTCTGTTGAACAATTTCCTTTTTCTTTCGATCCGCCTGTGGATCTGTTTCAACTATTTTGTGATACTTAATATTACAATTTATTCAGTTGAAATGAATCTATCTTTTGCTTTCGCTGTGCATTTAAATTTGTGTTGTTTGACTATGATGATATCAACTACGTCATGATACTCCCCACCGGGCCCACCGGTAATACGTGGAAATTTGGGGTGTGACAATTGCGAAAGCATGTGACTTCTTTTGCAGCGCCAACAATTGTGAGTCTCTTTAGACTAAGTAGCGACTGTTGTGAAATCTTGTTCTAACGTACCTCAGAGAGAATCGTGTCGTTTGCAGGATCACGTGGCAAAGTGCGGCATTTCGGTTGGTAGTTCTGCCGCTGCCGGGATTTGCATCGTTGTTATCGTGCTCAATCATGTTTTCCAAAGGCCTTGCCTCGAAAGTCGTGTCCGCTGACGTATAGTTTTAGTTTCATGTATACTCGTGCACTAGCATTTCGTTCAGCGTAGAATGTGATGTGCTGCGACATCCGTTGACGTAGAATTTGAGTTTCATGTATTCTTGTGCACTACTGTTTCGTTCCGCGTAGGTGACCTGCTCGGGTAAGTAAGATAGCATAGACGACATAACATAATGGTGTTTGCCCGAGTGAATAGTCGCGGTTCCTACATGAGGACCTTTAATGAATTTCGACATAAGTTTTCCAAAGGTCCTAAATGCATGTTATCAAAACCCTCAAGGTTTTGCTTACTGTGTGTAATCGTTTCGTGTACCGTGTATCAAACACAACTCTTGTGCATGTTTAAGATTAAAATGGTTAACTCATTGTTCTTGGCAACGGTTGGAACCCATGTTCGAGTCTTAGGCGTTCTGTATGTGTTCAAGTCTTGATAATCTAAGTCCCAAGAGAAAGTGAGGTTAGAGCCTAGGTATATCTACAGAAACCTAATTCGCTGAAACCTATAGCTCTGATACCAATCTGTCACACCCCGAAATATCAGAGCTGTCGTGACTGGACCGGTATCTTCATTGCACAACGGAAGTGTTTAAGCTAAGACTTCTAGAAAGTGAACGCCTGCTAGGTACTCGAATTCCCATGCGTTCTCTTATTCCAACTGTTCTATAGTTTTGAAAATGCAACCTGAGAAAGAACATGCGAAAAATCAACATAAAGTTGAGCGAGTTCATAGTTTGTTTGAAAAAGATTTAAAATAAATCTTTTTGATAACCGGTTTTTATAGTTGTTGAGAAATATAATAAAATCATTTTTTTTCTCGGCATGTTATATGAAAACTGTGGGTCTAGCCCACGAGAGTCTTTGTGCATTGCACGTGTGAGAATGGGCCGAGCCCAAAAGAGTCTTTGTAAGCAGGACCAACTCGTCCTCTTACTTGTACATAAGTTGAAAACGTTACCAAAGTTTGTAAATCCATGTATTTGTGAGTATCCATCAAATGAATCTTAAAAACATTTGAAAATTTGAGTATCAAAAGCTGGTATGTAAGCGTCTATGAACCTAATGATCATTAATGTGTAGCTAAGACATTAATATGTGTGCCGACATAGGAAGCACTCAACCCGGTAGACGATTTAAGTGTCGATTCACTTCGACAGGGACACAAAAGCACCCTAAGTGGCTGCACAAGGACCGTGAGTGGGGCTCGCCCATACCCGATAGATCTACCCCCTGTTCCGTGGTCCTTAAAAGGATTAATGGTGCCTAAGTTAGCGCCTATTCGCACGTGATCCAAGAATTCATTCCATAGCTTAATCATACCCTAGTTAACATGTATATTCAAAAGAAAAGGGGGACATAAACCCAGTGGGTTGTCTCGTTGTTCATAGGCAGACCAACCCAGTGCCGTTGTTGTTACTAGGACCTTCCCGTCACTATTTATGAAAATCATGCCCGTTTGCGAGAATATGCGTTTGTTTTGTAAAACCGGTATGTTTAGTATAAACCTTTTGTAAACCTTTCGAGTTCGTTGAAAATTCATTTGCAACATGGTTTATAAATATGTGTTTTCGTTCATCGAAATAGTATTTGGTTTTGAAAAAACTTGCATGTCTTTCCACCCCCGAAAACATTTATAAAAATGTAAAACCGTAAAAAGTGGGGGTTATGAACTCACCTTGACATTCCTGTGCAAAGCTAGCTTAGCGTGATTCCGTATTGTCGTTCCAAGAACGTGTATTTAGCTAGCGTGCAACAATAGTGTTCCTAATCAAGGAATAATTATAAGTTTCTAATAAAACAACGTAGTTAAACTACGTGTCCGAGCTCTACCGAGTCGTTAGCTACACGACCCTAAGGTAGTGTTATTGTCTTGATTCAAAATAACCAAACTATGTTTATTTGATCCCATTTAATCGGGAAAAAACTAAGTCTCGAGAATGACTTAGTTTTCGAGTGTTTTATAATATATATATTTATATGTATAAATATAAATATATTTACGAAGTCATGTTAGTCGTTGCGATTAGAAGGCATAGATGAAATGATACGTATTCGAAATGTCGTATGCGATGCGGTAATATACCGTTGTAGTTTCCGTAGAACGTAAAGAATTAAATATATATACGTATACATATACTTGATATCTTGATGTTTGGAACGAATATAAACAATGAAACTAATTTTATAAGAATATTCGGGTTCTAACGATCGAAATAAATATAAATAATTATATTTATTTTATATGATCTTCCCAATCCTAAACGCTTGAAATAAATATATATACGATTATATTTATTTTATAAAAACATACGAGTTAACGACACTTGAAATAGATATAAACAATTATATGTATTTTATAATAATATTCCCGAGTTTTGGGCGCTCGAATAGATATAAATAGTTATATCTATTTTATAAAAGTTTTGGAGTTTCGTTGACTTATAAACCATATTTGCCGAAACGTTTAAAGTTTCCGTTTTGTGTTTCGTAAAATGTCGCCAAAGTAAAGATATCTTTATATTTAGTTTATAATAAAACTCGGATCTCGTCAAGTGTCGCTTTTAAACCATAAATACGTGTCGTATTTTGGATTTTTATGAAAATCGGGCACAGTTTCCTCTGTTTTTGGACGATCCCGACAATCAAAGTGTCGATATTTTTTTTTCATCAAAATTCAACAATTTTCAACAACAATTCAACCATATAATCAAACTATATAAAGTTTTCGTCGAGTATAATAAATGTAAACTAATACCAACACGAAACGGGTCGAGCTCGGTCACGTAAACTATTAAAATTCTAAAATCTATATCAATCTACTCTAACTTACGCGTCGTTAAAACTTTACCGGATCTTCGTTTGACCCGGTTTGACTTAGTTGAACCGTAACCCGAACTCGTGTCGCAAACCCGAAATAGGAACCTGTCGTTGACTATATTTGACTGAACTCGAACCGAGTTGACTGAATGTTGACCAAGTTGACTCGGGTCTGACCCGAGTATTTGACCCGTTAACCCACAACCAAATTTATGTTGTTTCCTTGTCAAACCGAAATCCGAACCAAGAACCACCATTGCCGTCGGCCACCGCCGGTAACCCATCGGAGCATTACTGTCGTCGTCGACCACCCGAACCCCGGAGTCCACCATTGTTGCTTGCAGCCATCATCATGACGGCACCACCGTCACCATCGACAAAACCAATATCACCGGAAACGGAAAAAAATCACATCTCGTGACTGTTATTGCTTGAAACCTTATATAAAAAAATCAAAAATAAAAGGGAGGTAGAGCCAGAACCTATCGGAAAATAGAACACCACCGTCGCCGCAGCTGGTCACCAGCTCCGTCACCGCCGCTGTCGGCCCGCACCCCTGTCTCCATCTTTGTTCTCTCTCCCTCCTGTCCTCTCTGTCTCATCTGGTTCCACCACCACGTCGTCGCCGTGGGCGGCGGCTCTCCTCCTAACTCCCTGTTCTCTCTCTCCGGCTCTCTGATTATATCGTCGGTCGTCTGATGTGTTAGTGCAGTTGTCTGTCGACTTCATCTTCGTTCGAGTCTTAGATTAGTAATGAAAGATCAAGTCACGCAGTTCGAGTTAAACAGGAAACAAAGGTGAACAAGCCAGTTCAAACGAAGTGGACAGCTCAAACGAAGTGGACTGTTCAAACGAAGTGGACTGTTCAAACGAAGTGGACTGTTCAAACGAACTGGAAATGCCTGTTCAAACGAAGTGGAAATAGTATAAATATGTGACTTGAGTTTTTCATTTGTAACTTTAGATTCCGGTAGCGAGGTGCTGCCGAAGTGTCTCCAGACTTGTAAACGCGTTCTAATCAATACAAGAGACAATTATTAGTGAATATCAAGCTGAAACAAACTCTGATTCATTGAATTCCGCCTTTGAATCAGTTTAGAGCTCTTCTGAAGACTCGTTCAGATCGATTCTCGATCCTACAAGTGGTATCAGAGCTCAGGAGGAAGAGCTCTCGCAATTTCAGCTCGATTTCATTAAAAATTCTGACTTCTACTCATATTCTTCATTTTTTTTCAAAAAATTAAACGAGTTTTACTGGATAAAATGGCTTGAGTTTGGTGTATATCGTGCGAAACAGTGTTTTAATCAATCTGTAAAAATTTCAGGCTTAAATTCAAAGTAAAACTCAATCGATTTGATAAAAAACGATCAGTTCGTTTGAAGGTTGTTACGTTTCACACGAACCAGAACTTTGAACTCAGATCTACGACGATTTAGTGAACGAAATTGAACAATTTTCACTTCATTGTGATCGGAATTTATTGTAGAACAATCTTTGAACATATCAGAACCTAATTCAACCAAAAACGTGATCAATTTTGACAAAATTACATCAGATCGTTTGAACAATGTATCAGTTCGTATGAGATCTTGTTCAGTTCGTATGAAGTGGCTCAGTTCGCATGAAATTGACATTCAGTTCGTATGAAGTGCACCAGTTCGTTTGAATATTGATCCAGTTCGTATGAAGTGATTCATCAGTGCGTTTGAAAAGTCATACGAAGTGAGACCAGTTCGTTTGAAGTAGACAGTTCGTTTGAATGTGTTCAAAGAGTTCAGTTCGTTTAGAGGATCAGTTCGTTTGAAAAGTCAGTTCGTTTGGATAGTTCAGTTCGTTTGAATCCTAGTTCGTGTGAACATCAGGTCGTTTGAACCCCAACTCGTGTGAACTAGTTCGTCTGAACCTCAGTTCGTGTGAAGATCTCAGTTCGTTTGAGGGGTTCTAGTTTGTTTGAGAAGTAAGATCGTTTGACAAGAGGTCGTTTAGGTTTTGAACTCAGTTCATTTGAAAGAGGATATAGTTTGAACGTGGTATTTTGTTTGAACAGATTGTTTGAAAAATGGCAGAAATTTTTGATGAAAAAGAAAACCATGATCTTGAAAGGATAAATGATTGGTATCGAGGGTATTTCAGTAGTCATTATCAAGGTTTGTCCAAGAATGTTTGGGCTAACCGGTTCGAATGTTTTCTGTGTAAGAAAGATGAGAAATTAGTTGATTTGGAGAAGAGATTTGACTGTTTGATTGATCATTTGAAAGAAAACCAGATAATGATATCAGAAGCTGAAAAAGTATCAAAGTTTGCTAATGGATTACCAGCTGAATGGGATGATTTTTTGGAAAATCTAAGAAAGAATTCTAGTTTTTCAAAATTATCTTTAAGTAAATTCATCAGTAAACTTACAACACATAGATATGATAATGAAGAGAAAAAGAAAGAATTGTTGAATAGGATAGAAAATAATTTGAAAAAATTAAGTTTGGATGTGGTTGTAGAACTGAACAAAAGAGTCTGTGTGTGTCTTAGTGCAAAAGATGTTATGAAATACGATATGAAGAGGGGTTGTTATATTGATGAAAATATGAATCCTCTTGACTTCGTTAAAATTTTTTGTGCAGGAACATACAAGATGAAGACAGAGCAAGTTCAAAAGAATGAAGAATCTGTGGAAATTGATTCCTCAAGTTCTGACTCAGTGTGTTTCAAATGTGACAACTTTAAGACTGACAATGACAAACTCTTGAAGGATGCAGAAAGTTTGAAATCGGAAGTCGACAAGTTGAAAGATGAGAAGCAAACTGATGTAAAAAAGATTCTGGATTTACAGGGAAATTGTGAAAAGCTGAAAGCTGAAAATGACAAACTGTTGAGTGGTTTGGACAGTTTGACATTAGAAAACAAAATTTTGAAAGAAAAAGAAAAAGATCTTGAAAATGAAAAATTAAAAATTGAGAAAGATTTTCAAAGTCAAATAAAAATTTTAGAAGATGAGAGAGATATGTTTGGTAAAAACAATCTTGAAAAACAAATTGAAATCAATTCTCATCTTGAAAAGATTATTCGACTTGAAAAAGAGGCAGAATGTGCTCAAAAGAAAATCAATGAATGGGAAGAAAAGTTGAAGGTGTTTGTGAATACTTCAACTATTCCTTGCCCAAAACCTTTAAATTCTGTTCCAATAAGTGACGATGTCACAAACTTTGACAAAGTCAAAGTTGAAGATTGTGATGAGAAATCTGATGATGAAAATAAAAAATTCGAAAAACAAAAATTGTTTTTGAAATTAAAAGAAAAATTTCAAGAAACTGTTCCACAATCAACTGAAAAGGGAGAATGCTCTAAGCAAAAACCTTTAAAGAAGAAAGTGGAACAAAAACAAAAAGAGAAAATTTTGAAAAATGTTCAAAAAGATAATAAAAGCTCATCAGATCGATCATCCAATCGCAATGAAAAATTACAAAAATCGAAAAATGAAAACTCTAAAATTGTTGGCAATAAGTGGTGCAGGTCGGACCACAGTGCTCAAAAGCCAAATCCAGCAAACATGAGGAAGGAATATCACCAATCCAAACAATGCTATGATCTGAGCATCTGGTGTGAAAATGGTGATTGGTACGATAACAGAGTGTGTTACAGATGTGGTTATCAAGGACACATTGCTGTTAACTGCCAAAGTTGGAGGTTTGAGTCAAGAAGATGTTTTAACTGCAACATCATTGGCCACATTGCCAGAGATTGCCCAAGGAGATCAAATGAAAGATTGAGGGTTAATTCTCAGAAGATGGCAAAGAAATCAGTCAATGTCAAGCCCAAAGAACAGGAGGTTCAAGAACCTAAAGTTCAAGAAACAAAAGTGAAACTTTCTCAGGGGCAGAAAGACAGACTGAGGAAGAAGAGAAAAAAGGCGAGAGAGTATCTCGAGAAGATCTTGTCCTCGGGTTCATCTGTTGGTAAAAATAAAAGTTCTGATGAATCGACTTCCTTGATGGCAAAGTCAAACAAGATGAATTAATCGGATACAAATCTGAGGATGAAAGAGGGAAAGAAGAAGAAGAAGAAATTGGTCGGCAATGAATCTGATGTGTCAAAGTCAGACAAGCCACCATCAGGCGATGAATCTGACGGGTCAAAGTCAGACAAGCCATGTGCAGGCAATGATTCTGGTTCGTCAAAGCCAGAGGAGCCTTTGGTTGAGGTAAAAATGGAGAATTCAGGTTTAACAATGGATGATGCAAATTTTCCACCATTGTTGAACAAGAATTCAAAATCACCCAAGGACAGTCAGGCTTGGGTGAAACTGTTTAAATGAAAAACCTGACTTGCCGGAGATCCCAAGTTGTTAATCGTGGATCATGAATCGGCATCATTTTTATCATGTTTGTATAATGTGTTTTTGAAAAGCAGGACTTGCCGGAACTCCCAGGTTTGTAAGCGAGGAGTAGGAATCGGCACCTTGAGAATTCAACCAAAAGATGGTAAATTGGTTGAAAAGCAGGTTTAAGTTGTATGGTTGTGATTTTTACAAGTGGTTCAGAAGTTGAATTGGATTGATTTTACAAGTGGTAAATCAGGGATATTAAGTTGTATCTGATTTCCTACATATGATTGGTAAAACAATGTGATGATTTGATCCCCAATTTTACAAGTGGTAAAATCAACAAAACTTATTTTCCGGAAAAACCATTTTGATTAAAACAAACTTAAGTGTTTTGAGATCACAATGGGAAAATAGTTTGTTAAGAGGGGGAGTTCTGATTGTTCATGCCAAGTGAATGGAGAATTGAAGTGATTCTCATCATGTTGTCACATTTCTTGTACAGTTTGTTTCAAATTTTCCCAGAAAATCAAAATTGAGACATATTTTGATTTTAGGGGGAGTAAAAATTTTAAAAAATTAGAAAATTTGAAAATGTCAAAAACATTGAAAAATTAAAAAAAATGAGTTTTGTTGTGAAAAAGAGGAAATGATAGTAGATCAGTTGGACTGTCACAGCATGCTAAAGAAATGGAAAGATAAAATGTTTTAAATGATCTCACTAAAGATGTGACGATAGGCTCAGCTAGACTAGTAGATTTGCGATAACGATACAAACCTAAATGAAAAAGCCTAGTTCTAGTGGGAAACACGGTTGAAAGCATAGTACTTAGTTTTGTCCTTCTTGATTGTGTGCCTACTCGGTAATCGCTGATTGTCGGAAGACATAAAACTGGTTAAGTTTGTGAACTTTCACAACTTTGCTAAAAAGTCGCTGTGATTGTGCATTTCATTTTGCAAAGATTTAAACTTGTCTTATTTCTTTATTTTGTTTAAGCATCGGACATCCTCTGCGTATACGTGAGTATCGACCTGGATGTTGTTGCCTAAACGTTCTGCTTTATTTTCTTTGGTGTTTCGTTTAAGCTTTGGACCTCCTCTGCGTATACGGAAGTATCGACCTGGTGGTTAAAGCCTAAACAACTTCAACTTGTTTTATTTTTCTTATTTTGTTTAAACATTGGACTTTCTCTGCGTATACGGAAGTATCGACCTGATTGTTAATGTTTAAACATTCTGCTTTGTTTTCGCACAATTCACAGTTGATAAAAGTTTAAAGGCATTACTTGAGTCAGTGTATTGCATGATGAGGGGATATGCTGAGATCGTGGGGTCCATAAGAACTTAGTGCTATCTTAATATACCTTAACGTATCGGTAAGCATTTCGAAAGTTTTTAGATTGAGTTTAAGTGGACAACAATATCGTCAATCAATGTGAATCGTTTAGAGCATAAAATGAAATCAAGCTTAACGGTGTTAGTGATTTGTCTCATAAACTGATATGATCCTCTTACACAAACTCACAAAAATAGTGTCTGTAAATATTTCTTTACTGCATTCCTTTGTTTTAAAAAATTCAAAAAGATTTTAGTGTGTTTTAGCATAAATTTTGGAAAATCTAAAAAGATTTTCGACAACTGATGTTGATAAGCTGATTTTCGAAATTTCAAGTGCTAAACATGATGGACAGGGTTGGGTTTGAGTGCTGAATTGAAAAATTTTGAATTAAGAAAGAAGTTGAGATTAGTTAATCAGGGTCATTAATTTGAACTTGGTGTAACTATTTCTAGTAAGTTTTTCTTATTGATTTAAGTAAAAACTTATGTTTTGGTGAGAAGTGTGCAGGAGATGTGCTGAACAAGAGTTAAAGCCAGGATTTGATCTCAAGGTGATAGCTAATTCCAGATAGCGATCCCATCATGATGAGAGGGGGAGTCTGACGAGGTTAGAGCCAAAGAGAATATCCTGGTACATGCTAAGAAAAAAAGAAGATCGATCAAGATTGAAGAGTCGTCATGTTGAAGACTCTCACTGAAGATTCCGTCAACATTCAAGGGGGAGTCTGTTAGTGCAGTTGTCTGTCGACTTCATCTTCGTTCGAGTCTTAGATTAGTAATGAAAGATCAAGTCACGCAGTTCGAGTTAAACAGGAAACAAAGGTGAACAAGCCAGTTCAAACGAAGTGGACAGCTCAAACGAAGTGGACTGTTCAAACGAAGTGGACTGTTCAAACGAACTGGAAATGCCTGTTCAAACGAAGTGGAAATAGTATAAATATGTGACTTGAGTTTTTCATTTGTAACTTTAGATTCCGGTAGCGAGGTGCTGCCGAAGTGTCTCCAGACTTGTAAACGCGTTCTAATCAATACAAGAGACAATTATTAGTGAATATCAAGCTGAAACAAACTCTGATTCATTGAATTCCGCCTTTGAATCAGTTTAGAGCTCTTCTGAAGACTCGTTCAGATCGATTCTCGATCCTACATGATGTTCGCCGGAAAATGTGAGGTGAGGGGCGAGGGGGTATATATCAAGGAAAGGTGGGGTGTTTGTCGGTCCAACACCGCCGGCAGTCGCCGGTTCTTCGCTGATCAGGGATAGGAGAACGAGAGTAGCAATGGATGTGTGTCTGGTTTGAGTGATGAAGGAGATTTGGGAGGGAAGGAAGTGTCGGCTGGAGTTTATGGGGTTAGGGTTTTCTCACAAAAAGGAGATGAAGGAGAAGAGGGAAACTGAGTTAGTGGTGTGCGTGTTTTGATCTGAGTTTTCAAACAAAATGAGAGGATAGGGGTATTACTACACTTATATACTAGGGTTTTGTAGTGGGCTTGGGCCCAAGGCCCACAGGCCCGTTTCACGTGGCCCGATATGTTTATGAAACCCGTTTTCGAACATGATCGTCGTAACATGTCGTAAAATAACATTTTAGAGTCAAAACTTCGTAAAAAGGATGTCGGTAGTCGATGTTAATCGCGTAAGCTGTCGGTGCGTTAAATCGCGTAAAACGTGTCATTCGTCGTTTCGTGTCCGTTTTGCGATCCGTTTTCAACTAAGGATGGTAAAATTCGATTACGGAGCTAAATACGTCATAATATTTCAATTTTGAAAATAATACTCGTCCGATACTTCCGTTTCGTTGTCGGTGCGTTCCGTCCGTCGCGTTTTTCGTTCACGTTTGCGTGTTGTGACGTTTGGAAGCATGATAGTTTCGCAAAACGAAATCCATAAGCTTAAATTATACATATAAACTTCGTATTTGTCGGCGTGGTCAGTATTTTGTATGGCATCAGTTCGTTATCGTTTATCGTTACGCAGTTTCTCCGCAGATTATCATTCGCGGACTGTAAAGTCAAGTAGGCGTTCCTAGGCATTACAAAGGCTTAATTAGGTTAACTCGTGCCTTAAACACTATTAATTATCACCTTAAACATTCGCTAATCGCGTAACTAGAAGCCGAAAAGTACCGGTTGTCACATTATATTTGTGAGAGTGCATCAGGACACTTCGGTTTGCTTCATCTACCGCCTTTTCCACTTGCTTGAAATCAAACCTTCTCCTCTTTTGCAGCTTTTTCAGCCCATGCCAGTCGTTACCTGTGAAGAATGCATAGTGCTCTCTGTCTTGTTCATTAATGTTGTGTCCACTTGTTCCTTGTTGATCATCTTGACTCCGGCTTCGTCTCACATCTACCACGTTCTTCACTGTCTCTTTATCAGTTACATTCTGCTGCGTTGATTTAAACTTGTAGTAATAAACAAGAACATCAAGATACATTGCATACTTTAGCCTCATGAATTCACCATCTTGATAATCGAACCCCATGTCTTTTGCAACCACAGCCCATAAGTTGTTTTTAGTAACACATCTGTGTCCTCCTTCTCTTTTCACCAACACATATAATTCAAGTAGATTGACTTTTTGATTATCGGATGCATATGCCATAATTGGCCTAGTTGATATTTCCAACTTCTTTGTAATGAACCAGTCTACCATTTCATCGAATTTAGTTTCCAGACTGAATCTGTATTTTCGAAGATAATCAACATCTTCTAACATTTCAAGAAATGCTTTACAATCTTGAAATTCATTAAACTTCATTGCTTGAAGGATCATGATGTTCCAATCGGGTTCATTAGAAGACAAATTCAGATTTTCGAAATAGTTGTTCAAATAATCTGTTTTGTACTCATCATGTTCAGATTCACTGTTGATTATTGACTGTTTTTCTTTCATACCGATCTCATCTTCTTTCGTTAAACCGGAAATTTCATTCCTTTTGTTCATGACAGGAACACTAAAGGTGGGAAAAATTCTGCATTTTTCTCCAATGATCTTAACCGTATAACCTTGAATTACTAATTGATCCAGACTTAAAATATTCCGATCTAATTCAGCGGTGTAGAACACACTCTGAATTCGAAACTTATCGTTTCCTGACATTACATCTACGGCCCCAATCCCTCTTATAAAGAAAAAATTGTTTTCACCGGTTTTAGTTTCTACACCGAACATGTTTTTAATTCTCTTAAAAACATCTAAATTACCCGCGTAATGGTGTTTAAAATTGGTACTAACATACCAGATTTCAGACCACAAACCCCCTTCTGTACCGGTGACTATGAATGCCATGCCATGCCATGATCTTCGTCGGCTTCTTGTTGTTGAATACCGGTATTGATGGCTTGATGGATCAATTGGGTTGCTTCATCATTCTCCTTTGTCTTACACGAACTGATTTGATGACCGGGCTCATTACAATAATAACATCTTTTGTGAAGTGGATTCGTCTTCCGTCGTTTCTTCTTTTCATCAGAACAATGCTTGCAGGGCATCACAGGTGATGTCGGATAGAGAACATCATCATGTTCAACCGTGGCTCTGATACCACTTTGTGGGGACTCATTTGAGTTTGCAGCGGAATTATAAGGGGTATTTGGGTTGATGTTCATGATTCAGAATAACAAGTATGTGCAGGAAACAAGACAGTAAAAATGGACCAATTGAATGATATTCAGAATGTCTTGGTGCCGACAAAAGTTGCCGGCAAGTGTCTATATATACATGAGTTACGGCGGTTACACAGTGGTTAGATTTGGAGGGAACAACCGCCATTTGAAACGGTGTCACTAAACCGACATAACCATCCGCTAATTATTGATATATATACATATAAACATAAGTTTAATTATCCTAAATATACATAATACATATATAATTAAGTTTATATTCTAATACATTTAAAGGTTTTTATATGTTGTATTTTTGTTTTGTTTTTTGTTTTAATTTTTAAAATTTAAAACCCTAGTTATATTATATGCATCCCCTAAGATCTCTAATTTGACCATTTCAATTTCAGCTTCTGTTGAAGCTTGACAAATTTCTTAATTTTGTGTTAATCTTGTTTCTGACAATTATGCCAACTGTGTTCAGATAATTGTGTTAAGTACTTATTTATGTTTTGTAAATTATATGTTCGTAATCATTGTGATGAAAAATGCGGATTTTATTCTAAAATGAATATATATGTTCGTATATTCATTTGAGTTCATGCACGTTGTTTGTGTTCATTTATATTCATAAACATTTGTTTGAGTTCATTTGCATTAAGTAAGTGTTCGTAAACAGTTCATGAACACGTTCATTTCCTTAATGAAAGAGCACGAATAAGAAATCTCGTTCGGTAAGCGTTCGTGAACAGATGTACATATTCATTCCTTGTCAAATACGATTTTCTAGTGTTTTCAACGAAAATAACTATGTTGTAGCGCCTTTACTAGCCCCCAACGTTTAGAGGACGTTAATCTACCACGTGAGGGCTACACATTGAACCAGTTGGTGACCGAAACGAGGCTCCCTAGAGATGGTTACAGAAGCCCAAAATAGTCATGCTGGAGTTTTTTCAAACCTTATAAAAAGTTTAACAAAAAAATTTACATTTCCTTTTCAAGCTTTAGGCTGGACGGGGCGCCCCGTGGTGGGCTTTTGGTCACGCGTTGATTGGCGTGGAACACCACCGCCACTGCAAGTTATCACGTGTGTTGGTTAACGCGTGAAGATGTTTGTGGTGCTCGTTTGTTTTTCAATGGTAGATGTTTATGTGGTGAGTGATGTGCATTTCCACTAAAATCCATCACTAATGATGGAATAAAGCTCGATGACGTGGCGGAACTTAATTGGATGTTGTGAGTGATGAAACTCCATCAATAATGGAGCGCTCCTACCCCCTTATGAAAGTTGTCAATAACGATCTTATGGTGTTTTGAACAAAAATAGTGTGTCGTAGCGCCTTCGCTAGCCCCCAACGAAATGGCGTCGTTGACAGGTAATGGCTTCATAAATTTTTCAAATACATTTTCCAAATAAAAAAATCTTTATTTTTTTCCTTTGGATCTTTGAAGACTTGTCGTCCATACAGGTAATGGCTTCATAAATTTTGGTTGAGTGTTTCTAGATTTTTCAACTAATGATTTAGATAACAAAACTAAAATTTTAATACAAACTTAGTTTGATTCTAATAAAACTTATAACAGAATATCGAAATATTTAAATGTCTGTAAAATTGTTCAAATATATTTCATATATACAAATTAAACCTATGTAGACTACATGTCATCGCTATAGGAAGACTATGCCGACAGCAAGATGCATTGCTATAGCCCTCATCGCCATATATAGCCTCAAACTTATAACATGAACTTTGTTGTAAGTGTGTCAGGATGAAGCCACTCTGATTGATCTAAAACTTAAGAACATCTAGATCCATACAAATAATATTCATCACTATGATGTCCGTCATCGAAATTCAGCATGTAATTAACAGCATCATACCGGAATACCATTGACTTTGATGACCCGTACAAGCTTTTCCTACTTTCCTCAACAAAACTCTTCATCAGCTTCTTCCACTTCCGGGTCCGGCCTATGCTGTCTCCGTGAACGTTTATTTGTGTGCATTCTCCTTGGTCGTAAATGAACGTCGGAGCCGAACATTCAGAGAAGTTAGACGATCTTTTTTCCGTAGCGATGGTGATGTTGTTGATGTTGATGTTGATGTTGAGGTCAGTTGTAGTAGACATGTTCTTCAGGAGATAAATAGAGAAGTTTATTTGTTGTGATAGTGAATGGAAGTTTGAATAAGTGACGAACGTAATATATAAGTTGTTTATGAGGGCTATTTGGTAATCTTACAAGAGATTGGAGTGCCTATATACATCGAATATATATAGAGAGTTTGTTAATTAGATCGCCGGTTTACAATCTTTACACATGGTTTTGACAAGAATCTTCTTTGTACGTATTTTGTTTATGATTGTTAAAGTAATATTTCACATAAACCGGTCAGTTATATTCTTATATTCCTTTCATCGGATTTTACCAACTAAAAGCAAATTCGTGTTGTTTAACACGTCAGAAGCCTTATCCGACTACTTTAACTTTAGAGAAGAGGAATGGGCTTCAAGGAAGTGCACTTTGTCCATTAAAATGCGTATCTTTATGGAGTCGGCACAACTTTTGGTTTTGAACAAGTGTGTAGTCTAACTCTAAATGTTTAAATATATGTAAGAAGCCTGAGTTTTGTGTTTTGAAGACCTAAAATAAACCCTGAGAATGAAAAACTATGATAAATTACTGATTAACTATAAATAGAATACAAATTATTTATAAGAAACATAAATTATGTGATAAACTCAAACTATATCTGTTAAAAAAAATTGAACATTAAAATCTGAATGGGAAATAATAAACATGTTGACATAAGATGACTGAACAATCGTATAATGAACAAAAGGTCGGAATAATTTAAGAATATACACAATGACATACAACGTGTAGAGTTGCCATCAAAACAAGGTCTCGAACGCCGAGTACTCACTACAAGGTAGGCTGCCAAGGCGCGAGTATTCCTTGTCTAGGCCAATTACTCCCTGAGTACTCTCTGCCTACGATGAGTACTTCCCAAGTACTCTCAAATTCGACTTGAGAGCGTCTAGCGACTTTTGCGACTATGGTTGCCATAGATCTCTTTTAATGAATTATTTAGAAAAAAATCGATAGTGCTTATGAGGTTAATAATCATCATCTTCTTAAGAAAGGTTGTACATTTTGAGTCTTCACACATATCATCTTTTATACATGATTCTTCATTAGTTAATTATTAATTTCTCAGTTTCTTTTGTAGCTCTATTCTGTTTTACTAATTTTTATAATCCTTACATCACCTAAACTTAAAACTTGGTACTCCTATTTGAAACAGAACCAGTAGTTTATATGAAACCAAGTTATATAAATAACAATAATCATGTACATAGTTAAATCTCACCAACAACAAAGTTATTGGTAAAATCTGTGGAGGTGGGTTGTATTTACAACACAATTAGTAAAGGCAAGTCTTTTTGAAGTTAGAACATATATAACTTATGAAACTATTGAAGACACTTCATACATAATGTTTGTATTTATCGAAAAAGTTGGAAATTGAGTGAGACAATATTATAAGTAATTTATAACAAAAACCTAAGAATAAATAATGTATTAACCATCTTGTATCTTGTTGTTTGTTGTATACTGGTTTGTTGTTAAATGAAAAACGTAGAATAGTATATATGAATAATCATATTTAACATTCATATCACAATAATCACATAATATCTTTGATTATGTATTCCGACTGAGACTTTGTAATAACTCACAAAAATCTTAAGTATGCTTCTTGTTCTCGGTGCTCTAACCAAATTATGATTAAGGAAACACATGATTGAATATTAGAGTTAACTAGATGAGTACCCCGCCACGCATTGCGACGGGTTCTGTTAAACCGTACCAAATAGCATAACCATGAATTCTTTAATTTATAGATATTCATTCTTATCTGTAAATCAATATATTTACAATATGCTAACTATAACACTCTCCGTCTCAACCTCCTTGGGTAAACATTAACTTTTCCTGCAGACATGATTGAGCAAACATTTTACTGCAAGAAAAAACTCATTGACGTGTTCCAGCTACTCATACGCGACTCACGTACTGCCCTGTTCGTGTATCGAAGATAATTTCTTGATCTCTGTCTACAAAAGAACATAAACAATAGCACTGGTTTCACAGTTGGTGGTTTTGATCCACCTGCCCAAAACATCAATCGATTAAAACCACCAAACCATTGTTTCTTATCTGTAAAAACTCCCACTTGATGTTTTCACTAATCTTTATTTTAAAAAGCGCAAGGCACTTTGAGGCGTTTAGGTCCTTAAAAGCAAAGAGCACATATAAGCTTTATGTACAACATGATAAGTTTTAGTTTCAACCAGAAGCTCCACCTCTCTCATCTCTTTTACATATTAGTCTTTTTATCAAGTAAACCATTTACGTATATACATATTTGACCAATTTACGGATCACATCGTGCCATAGACGCGCTGTTTAAAACCAAACTTGAAGGTTACTCTACTATTCTAGACATTATTAATAGGATGAATTCATGGTAATTAGTAATATTTAAATTACCTGATGTCGTGTCACCTTTCGTACGAGAATCAACATCAACTATTTTCACTTTAACCTGTAATGGGACCTCAAAATCGATAACCTTTCCCTTCTAAAATAGCAAATTGCAATCCATGCCTTTTTTTAGCTATTTATTCTTATCTCCCATGTCTGGCTCATTAAGACGAACTTCCTTATATGAACACTACAATACAACAGGCCAATATTAGATAAACATAAAACGATACATTTCGTATGATATCTCTGGTAGACTTTGCAATTTTTCCTTTCATCAATATTGTCAAGTTGAATTATGTTTTTTCATAAGGATATAATTAAAAAAAATCATTAATATAATCACTTAAAGATACCATATCTCCTTAGAAATCTCAGGTTGTTCGTTCAATCTGACAAGGTCATCCAAAGATAAATCAGGGTAAGAATGTGCATTACTTTTGAGGTCGAACAAACCAATTTTTGACCTCAAAATGACGTATTTATACGTCGGTAAGCTAATTAATGTACAAAAAACGTTGAGAAATTCACATGAGTACATGACGTTTGAAAGGTTTAAAAGGTTAGTGTGATTAAAGTATTTAGATTTAGGTCCAATAAATGTATGTTTCAAATCGATATCAATTCTAAGCAACTAAACTTGGACACTGACCTTTAACAAACACGTTAAATCTGGGTCCAATAAATACAGTAATAAAACTTGTAACTTGTAACTTAAACTTGTACACTGACCTTTAAATCTTCAGCCATCAGGTCGCTGTTGGTATTTTTGTAATCCTTTTTTAACAGCAGTCTTTGCAATCTCACATTTCTCCCAAAGCTTTAATATGGCTGCAGCCAACCCTTGTAGTTTCCTATTTCTACCTGATACAAGGAAAAGTCAAAAGGGAAATGAAAACAGATAATGACAAATGGTATCTGTGGCAAAATGGGCGGATCAGGTTTGACAACAGATCAAAATGATTTGGGTCGGGTTGACCCACCAATACTTTCCTTTCTTTTTTATATTTCAAAAACATGAATATATTGAATATGGTTACATTTACTATTTAGAAAAATGATGATGTGTCCCGATTTAAGAGGATGTGAACACTTGATTATCACAATATATTATAGCCGAGATTATAAGTGCGAAATTTGGCTCATTTATTTATGAATGGGTTGATTCAGGTCATCAACATCTCTCTTAACAGGTCAGTCGAGTTGAATAATAAAAGTAGCTAAAATTAAAATGGGCCAAATGAGTGGACCAATTCAGTCGGGTTGAAATGTATCTTCAATGCAAACAACCTCTAAAATGATATATCAAGAAATTAGATTATTATTGTAATATGTACATTTATTAGGGGTGCTAAACGGGTCGCGTCTGAGGGTTGGCGGGTCCAACCCGACGAACACGACCCGAATATTCGCGGATTGACCCGAACACCACTCGTTTAACCCAAATTTTTGTATTTTAATTTTCTTTTCTCAAATTAATATGTTAAATTTAAAATTTCACGACAAAAAACACAAATGTATATAATAAAATAACGTTTCTAATTATAAAATCTTATTTACAGTTTTTCACAATGAACCCGACCCATTTAGCTAAACGGATCACGGGTTCAACCTGAAACTGACCCACCCATTTAGACTAAACCCAAACCCCCAAATTTCGTGTTAGGTTCGTGTCAGAAATTCACACCCCTAAGTTTTATTATAATAATCTTTAACACTAAGTATCGAGCCGGGGTCTCACTGGAAGCAGCCTCCCTATTCCTACGGGGCAGATGTAAGGCTGTCTACATCTCCTCATACCCTACCTTAGCTTTGCTATTGATAGATTAACTGAGTATGATGATGAATCTTTAACACTAAGAGTTCAATAAAACTAAAATTCTATACAAAAAAGTGTTTTAGGCCACCAGTAATTAACAATAACAAATCGAATTATAGTTCAAGAGTCACTGACCTAAAGCAAAATGACATGGTAGAGGTCTCCCAAGTCTTCTTAGCGTTGTCCTCTCATCATTTGTTAATTTTGGTTTAACTCCAAAAGGAAGGAGCCGGAACGGCTTCCTGTATCCAGGAACAACTGCCGGTAAAAGGTCAGCATCAACTGGTAACGGTTCATATCCATACCAATCAGTGAACCGTGGACCAAGTCCATCCAAAAGCTGGTCGGCTTCTTCTGCGAGTTGGCTCTCCCCTGGCAGCTGACACTGGACCCTGGGTCGAGAACCCACACCTTGAATCAAAGGTGGTTGCGTTTCTTTTAAGCCGATTGAGTCGCTTTCTTCACCATCACCCTCTTCAGAGTCTGTAGCTGGACCCGACCAGCAGATGCATCATTTGGTTTTTTTTATTAATAAAGAAATAAGGATACTTGTAATCAGCTCCTCTGTACAATATTATAATACTTCCAGCTCTCCAAATAACCAAACCCCCGGTTTTTCTCTGTGAAAAATGTTACAAAATGATTATAAGAGGATGTATAATTTCTCACATTGAAGTATGCTTGAAGCTCTTTATTCACAACAATGTACACTACTAAAAACAACACATATTACTCATCTAACCTCAAGCAAATCATGAGTCCTCTTCATATTCAACCTACACAAATCCTCACAAACAATCTTCACAAGCTCAGTCCTCCTCCACCTCTCATGTATCCCATTAACAATCCCCTTAGTAATCCTAGCCTTCCCAATCTTCAACCCCGTCTTAATCGCAATCCCCAAACTCCTTAATCTCCTCAACTCGTTCGGTGCCAGCTTCAATTCCGCCATTGTCGGCACCTTATACTCGTTTGGACCTGTTAAAGCTCAAAACACCTCTAACGTCGCGAACCAGCGGCAATGGCCACTTTGTCACCACCATTACAAACAGCAAACAAACAACTTTCAACACAGAGCAGCCCTAAATCAAATCTACAACAAAATACGAAATCTAATAGCCCCAAATCAACAACTCTACAAAACTTAAAATCGAACGACCAAATACCAATACAACAAATATATCTTACCTAATACGCCGGAAGACTGAGGATCACCCGTTACCATCGCCGATCTACCCTAAGTTCAACTGCATGACACCCATCTACCTTTCTAAGACATCTTCATCAACATCAGAGTTCATAACCTTCGCCTATGATCGAAGTCAGAACCCTAGGTCACCGTGACAAATGCGGTCGCCACCCGCCGCTGCTGCTGGAAACATGGTAGCAGCGGTTCACTCTTCGTTCCTGTCCTTCGTCGAAAGAAACTCTCTCTACCGCTACAAGGTAACGCAGCCAGTGTTGCTAGTGTTTGTTTAAAAAAATAATTCAATCAAACAGTTAATTTATTAATTACCGAGTTATCAGCCAAACCAGTTTGTTCCAACTTGAGCAAACTGATTAAAGAAAGGTAGAAGGAGACTGTCCCGTTGTCAGACGAATTTAAAGAACACTTAAATTAAAAACCAACCTGGCGATTGAGATCGAAGATCCTTAAACGAGAAACTTGAACTGCACGGATGACTCCTGTCCTTAAAGGATTTTACGCGCTCGTATTGCTGTGAGCTGCAGCGTAAACTCCCAGGATTTAATGCAGAACTGATCTGGTATTCCAACAGCAATGAAAACCAGAAAACGCAGAAGCTGGAACGAAAACAGAATCACACAATAGAGAAAGAGAGAGCTGCGAATTTGATGTGTATAGAATAGGTTTCAGGAAGCTTTTATTTATAGGTTTAGTTATACCAGAGAATGAGAAAATTAGGGAGTGATATAACAATCCATAACCAATTCGAATTACTTATCTCATACGAATTCGGTTACTAGATAATTATCCTTATACGAATTCGATTTACTATGGGATAACCCCCACAGTTTTCGAATCCATCCCTATCTCCTTCTTATCTCATCTCATTCGGTTTACAGATCTGACCCACCTGAAACCGAACCTTAGCTAAAAATAAAAGCTCCTCAGCTCCTAGCGACGATGCGTACGTGCGAAGTGCGAAGTGCGCCTCAAACGCGCCCATTCGCGCCTCAAACGCGACCATTCGCGAGCTCGCGGCTCGGCTCGGCGCGCGTGTGGGCTTCACCCACTTCTCAACCCATTTAACACTATGGAGGCCCATAAGGAGCAATCCCTTATAAACCACTCATACTTCACTCACTCCACCGATGTGGGATGGAGGAAACATACCAACTTGTATGTTTACCTCTTTAATATTTCCAACAATCCCCCACCAAGTTGGAATGTTTCCTTTCACTTTGACTAATGATGTCACTAGGTGTCACTAAGATTAAACCCAGTTTATGTTGATAAACAAGAAGAGACAGATTAGATGGTGTCCTATGGAATTAAACCATTAACCTGATAGCCCCCTTCGGTTTACCCCCACACATCACCAGCTGACTTTGCGTTCTCACTGAGCGCGAATATGGCCGTGCGCTATAAATCCTTTTCATGACCCTTTAGAAGATAAACCACTAATCTTCACTCGAGGCGGCACCACCCCTAGATCATATAGGCAAAGTTTTACATCATCCACGTTGCTTGGATGCCTCCAAAACTTTGTTAAGAGCATAAGCTCACCCTTGTTCTCGGCAACGACGTACTATCATACCTCACATGGATCTATCAAATTTGATAGTACCTTCTATCGTTAAGTGACTTCGTTGTTACCCATTAAACTTGAGAAATAGGAGCACTAAGTTCAAGTTGGGTTTCCATCACTAACGATTCTATTGTGGTTTTAGACCCATGTCTCTCGCGGTATTCACAACCAAATCTCTCGTCAGAGGTTTAGTAAACGGATCTGCCAAGTTTTTACTTGTCTTGACATAGACAACCTTGATGGTACCACTTTCAAGCAGTTGTCTCACATAATTGTGCCGAAGACCTATGTGTCTTGACCTCCCATTATACACTGCGTTGTATACTTTAGATAGTGTGGCCTCACTATCACAATACATGGGAATAGACGGCATTGGAACATCCCACAGACGGATGTCAATAAGTAGATCTCTAATCCACTCCGCTTCCTTGCCAGCCGCAGCTAGCGCTATGAACTCAGCTTCCATAGTTGAGTGGGCAATACACGTCTGTTTCTTGCTCGCCCAAGAAATTGCTCCTCCTGCTAGAGTGTAAATCCACCCACTTGTAGATTTTGAATCATTGTTGCGATCAATCCAGCTTGCATCAGAATAACCTTCAAGTATTCTGGAAGATGACGTGTATATCAGTTCTAAGTTACTGGTCCTTTTCAGGTATCCAAGTACTCTGCCCACTGCCTTCCAGTGTTCTGTCCCTGGATTAACAGTATACTGACTCAGTTTGCTTACAGCAAAAGCAATGTCAGGACGAGTGCAGTGCGTTGCATACATCATACTTCCAATAGCACTCGCATACTCCAGTTGAGCCACTGCTCTTCCAGAGTTCACATTAAGTTTCACACTTGGATCAAACGGAGTATTAAACTCTTTAATATTTAAGTGTTGAAACTTAGTCAGAATTTTCTCTATGTAATGAGATTGACTAAGAGATATCTGACTTCCAGTTCTCTTCACCTTGATCCCAAGAATGGTATCAACTTCTCCTAGATCTTTCATCTTAAAGTTCGAGGACAAATATTTCTTAGTTTCAGAAATACCTTCAAGGTGAGTGCTAATGATCAACATATCATCAACATAAAGACAAATCACGACTGTATAACCGGGTTCGCATTTAGTATAAATACATCTATCAGCACTGTTGTGTCGAAACCCGAAAGCAGTCACAGTGGTATCAAATCTCTCATGCCACTGTTTAGGAGCTTGCTTCAAACCATACAGAGATTTAATAAGTCTACACACTTTGTTCTCTTGTCCAGGCATCACAAACCCTTCTGGTTGCTCCAAATAAATCTCCTCATTTAGATACCCATTTAGAAATGCTGTCTTTACATCCATTTGATGGATGTAAAGCCCTTTCAAAGCAGACACCGCTATCAGAGTTCTAATAGAACTTATTCTAGCCACAGGTGCATAGGTATCAAAATAGTCGATCCCTTCTCTCTGCCTATACCCTTTAGCAACTAATCTCGCTTTATAGGCAGAGATGGATCCATCTGGATGATACTTCCTTTTGAAAATCCATTTGGATCCAATAGGTTTCTTTCCCTTGGGTAGATCAGCTAACTCCCAAGTTCCATTTCCCATAATGGAATCCATTTCATCATTGACTGCCTCCTTCCACAAAGGGGCATCTCTAGATGACATTGCTTCGCTGAAAGTTTTAGGATCATCATCCAAATTTACAGCGAAAATGACCTCTCTCGTCACTTTCTTTTGAGTTCCTTCAACCAGGTAAGAAAAGAAATCATCTCCATAACTTTTCTCTTTTCTAACTCTAGTACTTTTCCTTGGTTCTTCAACTATTGGTGAGGGTTGAACCCTTTTCTCAGAAGTACTAGAAGTTGTGGTGCCATTTGAGTTTTCATCATCTCTAGAAAACTTGTTCTCAAAGAATTCCACATCTATGGATTCTACAACTATACCTGATTCGTCATCCAACAATCGGTAAGATTTACTATGCGAAGCATATCCAATGAATACACTCTTGAAAGCTCGTTCTCCCAGTTTGAGTGTCTTTGGATCAGGTACGCGATAGTAGGCAAGACACCCCCAAACCCTCAAATGCTCTAGGTTTGGTTTTCTTCCTTTCCATAACTCATATGGACTCGTAGGTATCACACGACTAGTGATCCTATTGTGAACATAACATGCGGTTAACACAGCTTCCCCCCACATATTACGAGGTAGACCCGATTGGTTTAACATACAGTTAGCCATCTCTACCAAGGTTCGGTTCTTTCTCTCAGCCAAACCATTTTGTTGGGGAGTATAAGGTGCAGTTCTCTCATGTATGATGCATTCTTCTTCGCAGAATGCATCAAACTTTCGGTTAAAGTATTCTCCGCCTCTGTCCGAGCGAAGAATTTTAATGCGTTTCTCCTTTTGTTTTTCGACCTCAGCCTTATATATTTTAAATGCCTCAAAAGCTTCGTCTTTTGAATGCAACAAATAAACATATAAGTATCGGCTCGAGTCATCGCAGAAAGTGATAAAGTATCTCTTACCCCCACGAGTAAGAACTCCATTCAGTTCACAAATATCTGAATGAATTAATTCTAGTAGTGATGTATTGCGTTTATGGACACTTGGAAAAGGTTTCTTTGTGAATTTTGATTTAACACAAGTTTCGCATTTTTCAAAGTCTTTATCTTTTAATTTTAATAAACCTTTAGTTTGCATTTTTTCAATGTTTTTAATATTTGTATGAGCTAAACGTTTATGCCATAAAGAAATTGAACAAGCGATATAATCAGAAGACATAATTTCATTCAAATCAAAACCAATTGCATTACATTCACCAATACTAGAACTAACACTACCACCACTATCACTATCACTATCACTTTCATTCCCAAACCCATCAATCACTGAAACGCCCCCTTCATCCGAATCTTCTTCATCAATCCCATCTTCAGCTAAGTCAAGACGATACATTCCACCCGTGTTCTTTGCTTGACCCACATAGATGTCATTTAGAGAAAACTTCACGCGAAGATTCTTGATAACCAGCTTGTAACCATTCCGATCAAATTTATCAGCAGAAACCAGACCCTTGGTGATACCAGGAACATGCAACACGTCCTGAAGGGTAACCACTTGACCATCTCTAAAGTTTAGCCGCACCGTGCCTTTACCACGAACCTCTACACGATGTCCATCAGCACATACCACCACTGTTCCTTGAGGAACAGGAGCATAAGTAAGAAACGAGCCACGATTCCCACAAACATGAACAGTGGCTCCAGAATCCAAAAACCATCCTCTACATGCCACAATGCGTGTATATTGAGAAAGCATGTTGACTTCACCAAGACCCACGTTGGCCACTAGATTGGTAACTTTCTCAACATCAACAGCACTTGTAGAACCAACCGTAGATCCAGATTTCCTCTGAGAGCACTCTCGTGCATAATGCCCTATTTCTCCACAAACATGGCATTTACCAGACCTCTTTGGTTGATGGTTGTTAGTGTGTTGTGTCTTCTTGAATTCTTTTTTCTTTGGTGCTGTAAACTTCTTATTCTTTGATGATGCCCCTTTTCCCTTTTGACCAGATCCTCCAGCAACATGATTCACACTCGATCCGACTTTACCTCTTTTGTCCCTGTTGCGCGTTTCCTCCTCAATTCGAAGGTGCTTTAACAGTTCATCCAAAGAGTAGTCCTCGGACTTGTGCATCATTCTCTTTGAGAAATCTTTCCAATTAGGAGGCAATTTTGCAATAATGACCCCTACTTGAAATATTTCTGGCAGCGGAATAGAAAGTGCAGTCAATTTGTTAACAAGAACTTGGAGTTCATGCACTTGCTCCAGGATTGACTTGTCATCGACCATTTGGAAGTCTAAGTACTTGGCAATAAGGTATTTGTTAGTACCTTCTTCGTGAGCCTTATACTTATCTTCCAAAGCTTTCCACAATTCTCTAGCACTTTTTACCGGCGCGTACAAGTCATAGAGACGATCCGAAAGAGAATTTTTTATGTGGCCCAGGCAAAGATCTTTAGCTTCCTTACGGACAAGTCTTTGCTTTGCCAAATCGGCATCTGGGAGCTCTCCTGCCTCACGAGGAGGGTCATCGGGGATTGCAGGCAAATCAGGATCAAGGATATAGTAAAGTTTCAGCACAACTAGCATGAACTTAACCTTGTCCGCCCAGCGGGTATAGTTCTGACCATCGAATCTGTCCAACTTGACAAACTCTTGATTCATGAATCTCAGATTGGCTGTTGGTAGTTCAGCGTCCATTTGTTCTGGCGATTAAACACAAGTAGAAAATCCTTTAAGATTGTTTAAAAAAATAATTCAATCAAACAGTTAATTTATTAATTACCGAGTTATCAGCCAAACCAGTTTGTTCCAACTTGAGCAAACTGATTAAAGAAAGGTAGAAGGAGACTGTCCCGTTGTCGGACGAATTTAAAGAACACTTAAATTAAAAACCAACCTGGCGATTGAGATCGAAGATCCTTAAACGAGAAACTTGAACTGCACGGATGACTCCTGTCCTTAAAGGATTTTACGCGCTCGTATTGCTGTGAGCTGCAGCGTAAACTCCCAGGATTTAATGCAGAACTGATCTGGTATTCCAACAGCAATGAAAACCAGAAAACGCAGAAGCTGGAACGAAAACAGAATCACACAATAGAGAGAGAGAGAGCTGCGAATTTGATGTGTATAGAATAGGTTTCAGGAAGCTTTTATTTATAGGTTTAGTTATACCAGAGAATGAGAAAATTAGGGAGTGATATAACAATCCATAACCAATTCGAATTACTTATCTCATACGAATTCGGTTACTAGATAATTATCCTTATACGAATTCGATTTACTATGGGATAACCCCCACAGTTTTCGAATCCATCCCTATCTCCTTCTTATCTCATCTCATTCGGTTTACAGATCTGACCCACCTGAAACCGAACCTTAGCTAAAAATAAAAGCTCCTCAGCTCCTAGCGACGATGCGTACGTGCGAAGTGCGCCTCAAACGCGCCCATTCGCGCCTCAAACGCGACCATTCGCGAGCTCGCGGCTCGGCTCGGCTCGGCGCGCGTGTGGGCTTCACCCACTTCTCAACCCATTTAACACTATGGAGGCCCATAAGGAGCAATCCCTTATAAACCACTCATACTTCACTCACTCCACCGATGTGGGATGGAGGAAACATACCAACTTGTATGTTTACCTCTTTAATATTTCCAACAGTGTTGCTGGAGGTCTTCAACGTCGGGTGATTTTTAGAGAGAGAAAGAAAAAGACAGTGGGCGGCATACATATGTATATCCATATATGAAGAAACCAACAGACAACACGTCATCACATGCTTTTAAAGAATTGTTTTACAACCAGACAATACACACACAATCCATTAAACATAAGTTACAACCACCTATTGCATATTTATGTTACAAATTAGAATATATATAAATTACACATATATACCCTGTGGTTTATAGTCAGTTTCACCTTTGGGTCTTAACTTTTTTTTAATAGGTTTAGGTTTTATGTTTTCAATTTTGTAACACCTTTGGGTACTAACACCAAAATTATCAATATAATGACTAAAATACCCTTCCATTTTTTTTTTATCAATGTAACACCTTTGGGTACTAACACCTAATTTATTTAAGTTTAAATCAATTTTACAAAATCTATTTTTTTTTCATCTTTTTATTATATCTCTTAATTAACATAAATCTATTTATTTTTTATTTTTTATAAGTAAATATTTATATATATTTTTTTAAGAAATGATAAATAATTTAGCTCGATAGAAGTTGCTCAAAATCTTAAATAATTAAAAATTCGGGTAAATTACACGTTTCGTCCTTTATGTTTGTATCAGATTGCAATGGATGACCTTTAACTTTAATAATTACAACCACAGTCCTTTATTTGTAAAACGCATTACACTCTACGTCCTTCGACCCTAACCTTGTTAAAAAATTCAGTTAAGTTGGCATGTGCCTTGCACACGAGGGCAGTTTAGTAATTTTACCAATCAATTTAACAAAGAAAGATAAAAATCTGATAAATCTCTCTTTCTACACCTCTGCACTCTCTTTCTCTCTTCCTTCTCATCTTCTCAATCCATCTTCATCACAGATCTGAATATCTGGTTTATTACACCAAAAATCGCTGGAAAAAACAGATCTGAATCTCTGGTTGTCTCAAACTAATTTGGGGTTTTGACCCTCCTGAATCTCTCGTTTCTTCTTCCTTTTTCAACCGCCTTTTCAAATTCTTCCAACTGCAACAAATTTAACAATTAATCTAAAACCAAACAGGTATGCAGCAAACTATAACTATCCAACAAAATGTAATAACATGCTTTCTAATATAAACCGTGTAACAAACTAATTGTCTAACAAACTGTAACTACATGCTCTCTAATATAACCAATATCATAACAAATTCATGTTAAACAGCAAGCTACAAATCCTATAAATATGTGTGTATATATATTGTATCAATTACCTGCCATTTAGCAGTGCCAAGGGCGGTTCGTAAATCCCTTCGAAGCTCTTCGATCTTCCAGACAAAAGGTTCTTTCAATGCGTGAATCAATGTTCTCTATGTGATTCCACCCTTCAACAACAAACCAATTAAACAATTTCAGTAACAATTAAATAAAGTAATAAACACATATCTGGACCAGAAACCCTAATTCACAAATCTCAAAAACCAGATACCTGTCGACAGATTCCTGAACTTCTTCAATAGGAGAAAATAAGGGATCTTTCTCCCACCGTTCAAAATCCGACGCCATTAATAAATCAAAGTGACGTGTTTTGTCTCATGGAATCAACAGCGTACAAAGGTTAGGGTTTCCAGATGTGGCAGTGGAAGTGGAGGTCGTTTTGGATGGTAGATTTAGAGAGAGAAAGGGGTGGCGGTGGTGGCTGTGGTGGTGGGGGTTTGTAATGTGCAAATAAATTATTATTAAGATATTAGTTTAAAACTCCGTGTATTACACATGTTTAATGTATAAAACTTAGTTTTAATTTTTGTAGTTTTAAATATAAAGGATTAAATAATATAAAACTAATAACAATAATAATGAAAGAATGTATCTCATCGGAACTAAAGTGTTTCCTAAACACACAGATATACAATTAAAATAGAAACGTCACACCGTCTCAAAATGTGCCAAGTAATTGATCGTAACAAACAAATCAGATTAGATTATACATTTTTACAATTTTACTACAAAATATATTAAATTATTTGTAGTTATTTTTAAACAGTTTTTCTCGATTATGCTACATATCTTGATATATTAATTTAACTAATTTTCAGATATTATATTCGTGTGTTTTCAATATTGCTATGGATTTTAATAGATACATATTATATCATTTGTTTCATTATTTAATTTATATTTTAAAAAGTTTTTATATATTCATCATATTAGTCAGATATTTATCTAGTATTATTTAGTAATATTATAAATAAATAAAAAATGGGGCGGACGTTTTCTGAATTTTTTAATTTATATTTATAAATAAAAAATAAAAATAAATAGATTTTATGTTAATTAAGAGAGATAATAAAAAAGATGAAAATAAAAAAAAATTGATTTTGTAAAATTAATTTAAACTTAAATAAAATTAGGTGTTAGTACCCAAAGGTGTTACATTGATAAAATTAAAAAGAACGGAAGGGTATTTTAGTCATTATATTGATAATTTTGGTGTTAGTACCCAAAGGTGTTACAAAATTGAAACCATAAAACCTAAACATGTTAAAAAAAAGTTAGTACCTAATGGTGAAACTAACTATAAACCACAGGGTCCATCTGTGTAATTAACTCTGAATATTATGAATATGTTTCCCTTTGTGTTTTACATATTTCTCGTTAAATCGTACAAACTAGTAAGATTTTCCGCGCTTCGCGGCGGTCTTTTGGTTGGCATCCGTAGTAAGATTTCTCGCACTTCGTGGCGGTCTTTTGTTTGGTAGTTGTTCGATTCGTTACTGTCGCAACCCCCATCCCCTAATTACCCTGAGAACGAGCGGCCGCGGCCAGTCTGGGTGGTATCATGTTTTTCATCATTTTGGCAGCGGAATTTACATCAGGATCGTAGTTAGGAAATATTTTATCAGAGTAAAACCACCATATTTTATATTAATAATAACATGGGTAAAACCCAAGTTTCAGTACACACATTTTCATAGGGATCACCCCTATTTTATTTAAATAAAACATCTCTTTATTTAGGTAACATTTATAGCCACTTTTCCAAGCCTTCAGTGCTGTCCCAGCTGGCTTCTATTTGGCTTTCACATTTTGTTACCTGAAACGCGTTTAAAAACATTTTGTCAGTAGGAAATACCAGTGAGAGAATCCCAATTTAATCAAGACCAATTTTATTATCATTCGCAGTATTGAGGGCGATCTCGTAATTATATTTGTTTCCAATTCTTACTTGAATTACCACCCACGGTACTGTCGTCCCGACTTATGGCCATGTTACTACTCATAGTGTAGTAATAAATTTTGTATACAAAACCCCAAATATACCGACGATAATTGTAGAATTACAAATACTCAATCACTGGTAACATAATGTAAAACATTGAGGTTTTGTAAAAACAGTTTATATAAAAAGGAGATTACTCACATTGCTGTCTTAGGTTTTCTTTAAGGATTTCCTGCTGATTATCTATAAATTACACAAATGCACACGCATTAGTATAATAACCCATTATTTACATCAGTAATACCCTCCCCGAGACGGCATTCCAACGACTACGTCGGGCAGAACCACGACAGCCGTTACGGAACCCTGGGTCAATCGGGCAGTGTATCTAATACGTAACCGGGGTTATAATACTTACAACGGAGCAGAAATTCGTTAAGTAGGGGGTATTATACCCAAATATTACTTCAATTATGCAGAAATTCGAGAGAGGGAAAGATCGTGAGCGAATTCGAATGAACTGCCGATGCCCTCTTTATATAGGGCCTGATTTCAGGTCCCTCGCGCCCCGCGTAAGCTGAAGCGGGGGCTTACGCGGCCCGCGACATAGAGTGGTAGGGCCTAGCTTTGCTTAATCAGCCTAACTAGCCTCGACATGATGAGTGACACGTGGCAGCCTGGGAACTCGCCCTGGTGCCTGGCTGTCGCGCCCCGCGTAGAAGGTAGCCAGGGGCTACGCGGCCCGCGAGCGAGATAAAACTTTGTTTTTATTTTATTTTTAATTATGTATAGTATTTTGGGCTCGGTTTTCGTATACGGGGTACATTCTAAGACATATTGGGATAGTTTAAATATTTTAGGGGTGTCGAAAAATATTTTGGAGGGTTGTTATATTCTCCCCACCTTGTTTTAGAGCTCGTCCTCGAGATCTACTGGAATAAGTGTGGATATTTCCTTTGCATCTCTGATTCAAGCTCCCATGTGTATTCTGGTCCTCTTTTGGAATCCCATTATACTTTGACTAAAATTAATCTCTTGTGTTTGAGGTTCTTAACTTTCCTGTCTTCAATCTGTAGAGGCTTTTCTGCAAATTTTAATTTTTCATTTACCTCTATGTCCTTAAGAGGCACAACTAATAATTCATCAGCTAAGCATTTCTTGAGATTAGATACATGAAATAAATCATGTATTCCTGCCATTTCCTCTGGCAGTTGTAGCTGATAGGCTACAGGTCCTATTCTTTTAATAATTTCAAAAGGTCCAACATACCTGGGGCTTAGCTTTCCCTTCTTGATGAATCTGACTACTCCTTTCCAAGGAGAGACTTTCAATAACACCTTGTCACCTACCTGAAATTCCAACGGCTTTCTCCTATTATCAGCATAACTTTTCTGACGATCACGTGCTGTTTTCAGTCGTTCCTTGACTTGAATGATCTAGTCGGTTGTTTCTTGTACTATTTCTGGTCCAGATAATTACTTTTCTCCAATTTCTGCCCAACAGACTGGAGTTCGGCACTTTTGTCTGTAAAGTGCTTCGAATGGTGCAGCATTGATACTTGTGTGATAGCTGTTATTATAAGAGAATTCTATTAATGGTAAGTGATCGTCCCAATTACCTCCGAAATCAATTACACAAGCTCTAAGCATATCTTCCATTGTCTGAATGGTCCTTTCGCTTTGTCCGTCCGTTTGAGGATGATAAGCTGTGCTTAGATTCAACTTGGTTCCCATTGCTTTTTGGAAACTTGTCCAAAAATGAGAGGTAAAACGGCTATCTCTATCAGAAATAATTGATAAAGGAATTCCATGTAATGAAACTATTTCATTTACATACAATTTAGCTAATTGTTCCATACTGAAAGTTTCCTTCATCGGTAGGAAATGAGCTGACTTAGTTAGCCTGTCTACAATCACCCAGATTGTATCATTACCTTTTCTTGTTTTGGGTAATTTGGTAACAAAATCCATTGTTATCAATTCCCATTTCCACATTGGCATTTTTAACTGTTGTAGCAGTCCTGAGGGTTTCTGATGTTCAGCTTTGACTTGTGAACAGGTTAAACACTTGTCTACATAAGCTGCTATATCCTTTTTCATTCCTATCTACCAAAAATTCTTTCTTAAGTCCTGGTACATCTTATCACTTCCAGGATGCGTCGTATACTTAGACTTATGGGCTTCTTCTAATATACGGTGGCGTAGGTTTCCTAATTTAGGTATCCATATTCTCTTTTTATGGAATCTCTAAATTCCATTTGTTCCTTGTTCTAATTCCTTAATCATTCCTTTTAACTTTTCAGTATCATCCTTGATTACTGATTCTTGTGCTTTTCTAATTTGCTCATTTAAATCTACTTGTAGATTTAATTTAAGAGAACGTACTCTCTTTGGTTTTTCGTGATATTTTCGACTTAAAGCATCAGCTACTACATTAGCCTTTCCTGCATGATACTGGATATTGCAATCACAATCACTAAGTATTTCCATCCAGCGTCTTTGTCTCATATTCAATTCCTTTTGCCTGAAAACATACCTTAAACTCTTGTGATCAGTGAAAATGGTAAACTTACTACCATAAAGGTAATGTCTCCAAATCTTAAGGGCAAAAATTATGGCTCCTAGTTCTAGATCATGGGTTGAATAGTTCTCTTCATGATTCTTAAGTTGTCTAGATGCGTAGGCTATAACCTTTTGGCATTGCATCAATACATATCCATAACCTAACTTAGAAGCGTCACAATAAATTACAAAATCTTCAGTTCCTTCTGGTAACGCTAGTATGGGTGCGTTGGTTAATCTTTGCTTAAGGATTCTAAAGGCTTCTTTTTGTTTTGATCCCCATTCAAACTTAATGGATTTATAGGTTAACTTAGTTAAGGGAATGACTATTCTAGAAAAATCTCGAATAAATCTTCTATAATAGCCGGCCAATCCTAAGAAACTTCTAACCTCAGTTGGTGACTCAGGGGTTTTCCATTTTGTAATTGCCTCGATCTTGGTGGGATCTACATGAATTCCTTCATGATTAACTAAATGTCCAAGAAACTGAACTTGTTCTAACCAAAACTCGCACTTCGAAAACTTAGCATAAAGCTTTTCTTTCCTTAATAAACTTAGAAGTGCATGCAAATGCTCTGCGTGTTCCTCTTTACTCATAGAGTAAATGAGAATATCATCTATAAAGACAATTATGAATTTATCCAAATATGGCTTACATATTCGGTTCATCATATCCATAAATGCGGCTGGGGCATTGGTTAAACCAAATGGCATGACGGTAAATTCATAATGGCCATACCTTGTTCTAAAAGCGGTCTTAGGAATGTCCTCTTCATGTACCTTTAATTGATGATATCATGAGCGTAAATAGATTTTAGAGAAAATCGAGCTCCTTGTAACAGATCGAACAAATCATCGATTCTTGGTAGTGGATACTGATTTTTAATCGTGACCTTGTTCAATTTACGGTAATCAATGCACATACGCATCGACCCGTCTTTCTTTTTGACGAATAAAATCGGCGCTCCCCACGGCGATGAACTTGGCTGTATGAATCCTTTCTCCAACAATTCGTCTAACTGTTTCTTCAGTTCCTACATTTCTGCTGGTGCCAAACGGTAAGGTGCTTTGGCAATTGGTGTTGTCCCTGGTAACATGTGGATTCTGAATTCAACTTCCTATCTGGCGGTAGTCCTGGTAATTCTTCAGGAAACACATCTGGAAATTGAGATACCACAGGAGTATTTTTCAGTTCTTTTCCTTTAGTGTCAATGATTATAGAAATCAAATACACTAATGATCCTTTTCTTACATAACTTGCTGTTTTCATCACAGAGATGAATTTTGTAAATCCAGAGGATTTATCTCCTTTAATTGTGATCTTTTCACCTCTTGGTGAATTTACTTGGATTAACTTTTGATCACATAAAATACTGGCTTTATTGGCTACTAACCAATCCATTCCTAATACAACATCAAATCCTGCCAGATTCATTGGATAAAGGTTTGCAATGAACTTATAGTTTAAAATTTCTATTCTTGCTTCCTGCAAGATTTCAGAAGTCTTAATGGTTTCCCCATTTGCTGTCTCTACTAGACATTCTTGTGGAATTTTAGTTAATGGTTGTTTGAGAAGTTTGCAAAATGAAGTATTAATAAAACTTTGGTTCGCACCAGAGTCAAATAATACTTTAGCAAAAACATCATTAACTAAAAACGTACTGGCAATCACGTCTGGAATCATCTTGGCTTCTTCTGTAGTCAGAACAAATGCTCTAGCATTTTTAGTAGTCTTTTTGTTCATGGCTGGAGCTAGTTTTGGACAATTCGGCTTGATGTGACCTTTTTCTCCACAGTTGAAGCATATTCCATTGCTAGGTTTCTTCCTGCAGTCTTCTTCCTTGTGTCCTGGTAACTTGCAGAAATTGCAATAAACGAAGCATATTCCCGAATGCTTCTTCTTACAGGTCTTATAGTAAGGTGCAGATGTAGAACCTGCATTTTTCCCACGGTTGGAATTTCCATAACGAAATTCTTGGGTAAGTTTTTGAGTTAGATTCCTTCTCTGGTCTTCTTCTCGTGTACGTAGTAGTTCGTCTGTCAAGGTGTTTGCTAATTCTACAGCTTCTTCTATAGTTTGAGGTCTAGCTGCGTTGACTACATGCCTAATCTCACCAATTAATCCTCAGATGTAACGGGAGATTAACACTGGTTCTGGTGATGCAAGGGTTGGTACTATTCTAGCATATTCAAAGAATAACGTAGTGTAACCCTTACTATCCACTCCAGTCATTCTAAGGTTTAGGAACTTATTTACTATCTGTTCTTTTTCATTGGGAGGGCAGAATTTCATTTCCACCATGTTCTTAAATTCTTCCCATTCCATATTGTAAATCCTATTACTTCCTCTAGATTGCAGGATAGTGTTCCACCATTCTAAAGCTGAGTTCTTAAACAAATTGGAGGCAAACATTATCTTATCCTCTTCTGCGCACTTGCTTATTTTTAAGACTACTTCAGTCTTTTCTATCCAGCGTAGAGCTGTGATGCGTGTGAAGTGTATATATAAGTTTAAGTATGTTTTAAGCCCTTTTACACTTTTTTAGCCAAGTTTTAAATTTATAAAACACGATATTTACTAACACTAAACACACATATGGGCAAGTGCACCCATTGTGAGCGTAGTATAGTGTTGGTAAGATACCGAGGTCGTCCAAGGACACAAGAGCTTTTAGTATCGGTTTATCCTCAACGTCTAATCAAATCAAAAGTTTAGAAAAATGCTTTAAACTAAGAAAATAAAAACTAACTAAAATGCTGAAAAATAAAAATAAAAAAAAAACAGATAGACAAGATGAATCACTTGGCTCCGACTCGTGTTTAGTGTAACCTTTGATTATTTCCGCACTTTTGCACTTTGTTAAGAGATTATCTTAGTTATTGTAGTAGGCCCCTATTTTGGAGGTGACGTTACCCTCAACCCAGTAGTTTGAGTCAGCAAGGATACAATCCTAAAGGGTCGGATTATTGAAAGATAATTAATTAAGTTATTAATGCATAATGTGGTAGGCCCCTCTTTTGAAGGCGACGTTACCCTCGGCTAAGTAGTCTGAGTCAGCAGGGATATAGTCCTAAGTAGCCGGGTTAAAGTTTTAATAGTAGTTTAACTTATGAGGGGGTCAAAGAGTTTGGACCCCCGCCATCCAATACCGTTAAGTATTGAAGGAGGTCCTACTAAATTTGACCCAGGTCCTTTGCAGGTTCTATACACTGAACAATGGCAAGACTCTTACCAAACCGTTCCCTTAACCCCCTACCAGGTAGCCAACATACCTCCATATAGACCGTGGAGTTATGAATGGTGAAAATCTTTTATTTTATATAGACAGTAAAATAATGCCAAGACACCACGGACAAACGATAAGGAAGAATCACCTTCAACATAAGAAACTAGTTATTAAAGTCATTAATACATAACCAGTTAAAAAGTGCGAAAAGATTGAAAATAAAAAGTATTACACTAGACACTTTGTCTTCACCAAGTGATGTAAGAGACTTAGGCAAACATGGCCTTGATTGTCAAGAACTCTTACGATCAATCTTGGATCCCGAGACGACTCACACACTCTATGATGGACAATGGATGATGGTGGTGGATGATGGTGTTATGGTGGTGGTGGGTGGTGGGTGAAGTGTGAGAGAGGTGGTGTGCCAAGGGATGGTTTGAGCTTGAGCCAAGCACTCCTATTTATAGGCTGAACAGAAGCTCGAGCACGGCCCCATGTCCAGTGGGCATGGCCCCGTGTCCATCCTCTTCTCTGTCTTCATTAATTGCTTTTGTCTGCATTAGTTGACCACGGCCCCGTGTCCGCTGGGCACGACCCCGTGTGCAGAAGCATATCTGTACTATCAAGCTTTGCCTGGATTCTGCGAATCTTATAGTTGACCACGGCCCCGTGTCCGCTGAGCACGGCCCCGTGGTGGGCGATGGAAGCTTCTACAACTTTGTCTTTTATGCTGACACTAGGGCACGCCCCGGTGTTCAGTGAACACGGGGCGTGTTCAGCCTTCTGTTCTCTTGTTTTGCTTGGGAAGATGCTGTCGTGGGGTCGGGCATGTCACGTTTGTTCCTTTTCTTGTATTTATGTTAGATTTAGCTGCCTTTTTGCTTCTTTTGTTAATTTGAGCTCATTTAATCCTGAAAATACAAAAGGAAGACAAAAGCACACTTTTCCAACATTAGTACTATAAAAGGGTTAGTTTTATGCCACAATTGATGTAATTTATATGTTGCATTTTGCACACATCAAATACCCCCACACTTGAATCTTTGCTTGTCCTCAAGCAAAACTCTTTATAATGTGGCTTCTCACTCCCAAATGGAATGGGTAGAAGAGAAGGTTTTTGAGCTTGTCATAGAGTGTCGGGATTTCCAAGATTCTTTATTTAGTTTTATTTTTATTTATTTACAATCCTATTCGTCATGATTTATTTTAAACTTTTCATAAGATAAATTACTTATTAGGGCATAACATGCTCCCTTAAAATTCTATTTATATACAAGTTCACATACCTCACGGGGGATCACTCAACACTCGGTCGAAGATGTATTTTAGTGAATCACTCGAGAGCGGCATGGAACTTACTCCTACTATAGGCTTGCCAAGCAATCAATCCTCCTCCTTTTTAACTATATACCTTCGTAAATATCAAGAGGACTTTTGGGTGAAGGGTTAGGGTTGGGTTAAAGGTAGGTGGTTGGGTTAGTGGTTAGTAGAAAAGGGCGAAAAGCGTAAAAAGCATCAGTTTTCGTAAAACTTTTTATTTTTGCAGTTTTTATTTTGATGAAGCCATAATTCAAACAAAGTTATTTTTGATGAACTTGCTTGTTTTTATTTCTTTTGCTTCATCATCAACATTTTTTTTTTAAGGAAAGTCATACGAAAAACTGAGCTTGTTACTAAAACAAAGGGTTAAAAATAAAAAGGTTTTGGTGGGTGAAAGGGTGTTTGGTTTGGGTTAAGAAATGAAAAGGTTTAGGCTCAAAGGGGTTAACTAGGGGGATTTTTGGGTAGGTGGTAAAAAAAAATAATGGTGTAGAAATAAAAAGGGTTAGTCCTAATGCCTCCATCATTTACTTACTCGGGTTTAAGTTGGTAAGGACCGGGAATGTATCGTCGTGGCAAGTTCTAGAGTTGTAAGAACCAAGCGGCTATTCACACAAGAAACGAAAAATGAGCATTTAGTTTAAAGATATATATTTGTATGCTCAATAAAGGCTCAAAACTCACTTTTGTGGGAATGGGTTTTTATGTGAGCAAGTATATATAATTAAATTTTAACTAATCTTGTCATGCCTTTTCATAATTTTCTTATGTTGGTTCTTTTTATCACGACGCTATCGGTTGTAAATTTGTAAAAATATAACCTTTTTAGAATTTTTAAATTCACAAATTAAACCTAGACAAGTAAAAAAAAATGAAAAGTTTTGAAAAAATTTAGGGTGATTAGCGGTTCCAATAGAGTTTTGTGTAAGGCTTGTTATTAGGACTTGCAAGATTCAAGGTTTTAGCATCCCCCCACACTTAAATTACACAGTGTCCTCAATGTGTCCCAAAAATAAGTTTTCAGGTTGATTGAATGTGTAAAAGGTGTGAAAAAGCAAAAATTTGTGTTACTGGGCGCCTGGACACGGCCCCGTGTTCAGGTGCCAGTAACGAAAACTTACAGAAGGTGGACACGGGGGCGTGTTCGTTGGACATGACCCCGTGTCTGGCAGAAGTCTGCAGATTTAGACAAACAGCAGGTCTGGGGAAGTGGGCACGGGGGCGTGTCGGCTGGACACGACCCCGTGTAGACAATCTGCAGGGTTGAAAAACAGGTTTCTGGCTCTAGTTTTCCTTTCCCGGCTTTAGTAGCACTAAGGTTTAGTGCTCTAAGCCTCGTATGTACCTGTTTTAGCAATAAACACTACACCAAACCATAGCAAACATCCTAAATTACCAACGTTCAACATCCATGTCACAAAGTTAAAACGAAAAAGAAATGCAGAAAATAAAAAGAGTTAAAAGAAAGTAAATTGTTCAACACACGGCACGCAGGCCGGAAATTGTTCAAGATAAAAAGGGGGGTTAACCTGTGGGATCACCAACCAACCGCTTCCGCCTCCGCTCCTCCTGCCTAGTCCATGTCCTCATCATCATCATCTCCACCATGCCCCGCAATGTACTCCCGGATATTTCCAATATCTTCTTGGATATCGGATATGTTTCTCTCGATTGCTCCAACCCGGTTGTACGTGTTGCTCGCCATGTTATAGGTGTTCCTGGTGCACATGAGGTTTTCCTGCAATAAATCATGTAAACTTTGGAAATTAGGAAAACCACCTCCTTGCGAGGAGGACTGGCCCGGATCACCGTGGGGCTGGTACTGGTACTGATGATGTTGTGGAGCGTGAAGGACAAGTGCCTCTTGCGGGTTCCATGCATGCCCCTGCATCCTTTGGAAGCTAACCGTCCCGTCTTCAGCCTCATAAATTAGGTTCATTGAGCGGCAAATGTGTATATCTACCCTTCCCGACCATGGGCTCCTTTCGAATGACCTAGGTATGTTGGTGAAGTGCTTGAAGAGACGGTATACCCATCCTCCAAAGAAGATAGGGGTTGGTAAAGTAGCAAGTCGATTCAAATGCATGTTTCAGAGCAGGAGGAATGGAACATCAAGGTGTCTGCGGTTATGGATGCAGTGGAGGACAACCAAATCTCTTAACCCAACAACGCCACCGCTATCATGCCTTTGGCTAAGAGAGTAGCCGAGGAGCCTATGGATGTATCGATAGAGCGGATCCCTCAACTTAGTGCTCTTAGTGCTACTCGGATTGTCGTGCCCTTCACCAATCTGAGCCCACGCGGCTTGGCGATCGTTCTCATCTATCTCTCGCATCCCTCCAGTATTTTCCTCGTTACCCGCATCTTCCTCCGCATACAGCCCGACGATTGACCCAAACTGTGCCATTGAAATCGAGTACCTAGTTCCACCACATCGGAATGCTACCCCATCATTGTCGAATGGGTCGCACCTTGAATTGAACGTGAAGGTGCTATAGAATTCCAAAGTGCACTCGTGGACGGAACGAAGTCGAGTTGTTAAAGCGACTCTTAGTGGGCCGGTGACAAGGTTGTTGAAGCGGTCAAGTTGGTTCACCAATGCTAACAAATCCATGCATGCTTGTCTTGGGTATTCCTCCAGTCTTGTTTGAAGTACTTCGTATCTAGCCCTAGCATCGAGCTCATTTGCGTTAAACCTCGTGAACTTCCTAGACATCTGAAAGAATACACCAAAAATTAGCATAAAACAGTGAAATTTTCGGACAAAACTGCAAACAGCGTGCTGGACATGACCCCGTGTTCAGCGGGCACGGCCCCGTGTCCAGGCATCTGTTACTCAAAAACATCATTTTTCGACCCGGTTTCGAAAACTTGAAAATTTTTGGTCCAATAGGTGCGGTTTCCCCCGAAAATGAAACCCCAAGTGCCTTTTTTCCCATAACAAACCGTTTACCCATTCAATTTTTTCTTTTTCGGTTCAAAAACAAGGGTTTGAGGTTTTTGTGAGAAATCGGGCGAATCTTTGAACAATACAAGTGGATTTACTTCCTTTAACACTAATCTAACTAAATGCTAACAGATTAAAGCAAAATTTTGAGGTTCGATCCGGGTGTAGTTCAAGAACCCTAGATTTTTCCCAAATTTTTGAAGTTTTAACTACATGCAAATGCTTAATCTAACTAATAGTAGTGATAGAATCATACCTTGATGTTGTTAGAATGATAGGAGACGTCGAAAATATGCGGAAAATCTCCTGGAACCAGAGCGTTTTCGGGGAAACGGGGCGTGTGGAATGAAGTAACTGTTATGAAAAGGGGAATATATCCCGACAGTAGCGCGGACACGGCCCCGTGTCCAGCGGACACGGCCTCGTGCCGAGCAAAGTTTTGAAATTTTTTTTTTATAGTGCTCATGTGAGTGCCCTCGTTTTTTCCAAAACTTGGTTAGAAGACTTACCGATTATGATGTCATCCCGTTGGTTCGTAACTTACCAGGTATGATGTTGATGTTTTCATTCTTCGACCGTTTGAAGCGAGATCTCTTCCTCTTCATCCTCAATGAATCCTTGATAGAGTTTCAGCCGTTGGCCATTGACTTTGAATGGAGGTCCATTCCGAGATTTAATTTCTACTGCACTGTGTGGGAAAATATGGGTGATGGAAAAAGGTCCTGACCACCTAGACTTTAATTTACCAGGAAACAATCGAAGTCGTGAATTAAACAAAAGAACTTGATCTCCCACTCGAAATTCATTAGGTTTAATATGTTTGTCATGCAAGTTTTTCATTCTTTCCTTGTAAATTTCGGAGTTTGAGTATGCATAATTCCTAAGTCCGTCTAACTCATTTAATTGACAAAATCGATTTTTACCAGCAAATTCTAAATCTAAGTTTACATTTTTAATTGCCCAGTAGGCTTTGTGTGCAATTTCTACTGGCAAGTGACAGCTTTTTCCATAGACTAGCTTATATGGGGTTGTACCTATTGTTGTTTTATAAGCAGTTCGAAAAGCCCATAAAGCATCATCTAATTTATCTGCCCATTCCTTTTTATTTAACCCTATGGTTTTTTCAAGTATTCGTTTTAAACCTCTATTAGTCACTTCAGCTTGTCCGTTTGTTTTAGGGTGATATGTTGTTGAGACCCGGTGATAGACCCCATACCTTGTTAAAAAAATTTCAAGTTGATGGTTGCAAAAATGGGTACCTCTATCACTTATTAATGCTTTAGGTGTGCCAAAACGAGAGAATAATTTCTTCAGAAATCTTACCACGACTCTTCCATCATTTGTTGGAAGTGCCTCGGCCTCGGCCCATTTAGACAAGTAATCTACTGCCACAAGTATATATTTGTTTCCTTTCGACGGTGGGAAAGGTCCCATAAAGTCGAGTCCCCACACATCAAAAATTTCACAAACAAGAATGCCATTTTGTGGCATTTCGTTTTTGGAAGAAATATTACCTGTTCTTTGGCAAGCATCACATGTCTTGACAAGACTTTGGGCGTCTTTATAAATGGTTGGCCAATAAAATCCTGAATCAAATACCTTTCGTGCGGTACTTGCGGCACCATGATGTCCTCCATATGGACCTTCGTGACAATGGCGGAGAATTCTTCGTGCTTCACTACCATGTACGCATCGTCGGATGAGTTGGTCGGCACACATTTTGAAAAGATATGGATCTTCCCAAAAATAATGTTTCACATTGGCAAAGAATTTTTTTCTTTGATGATGTGGCCAACCTTTTGCGACTATACCGCTAGCTAAGTAGTTAGCATAGTCGGCGTACCATGGTTCTTCCTTGTATTCCACCATTTCTAGGGACTCCGTTGGAATTTTTTCGTTGATTTGCTCGTCCCTGGTTGCCTCCAAAGCTGGGTCTTCTAAGTGTTAAAGATGATCTGCTGCGGTATTTTCTGCTCCTCTTTTGTCTTTGATTTCAATATCAAATTCTTGGAGGAGTAGAATCCACCGAATCAAACGTGGTTTTGCGTCCTGCTTTTTGAAGAGATATCGAATGGCTGCATGATCTGTATAGACTATAGTTTTAGGTAGAACAAGATAAGAACGAAATTTATCAAAAGCAAATACCACAGCTAGTAATTCTTTTTCAGTTGTTGTGTAATTTTCTTGTGCATCGTTAAGTGTTTTACTAGCATAATAAATTGGGTGGAAATGCTTTTCTTTTCTTTGTCCCAAGACAGCTCCAACTGCAAAGTCACTAGCATCACACATGATTTCGAAAGGAAATTTCCAATCAGGTGCTATCATGATAGGTGCATTGACTAGCATTTCCTTTAGGGTTAGAAATGCTTGATTGCAATCCTTGTCAAAGATGAAAGGGGCATCTTTTTCAAGCAATTTTGTTAGAGGCCTTGAGATTTTAGAAAAGTCTTTGATAAACCGCCTATAAAATCCGGCATGCCCTAGGAAACTCCTGATAGCTCTAACGGAGGATGGGGGTGGTAGTCGAGAAATGGTATCTATTTTGGCTCGATCCACCTCCATTACTTCGCTTGAGATTTGGTGACCGGGTACTATTCCCTCCGTTACCATGAAATGGCATTTTTCCCAATTAAGGGCGAGGTTAGTTTCCTCACATCGGGATAGCATTCGTTCAAGGTTATCGAGGCATTGGTCGTATGAATCCCCAAAGATAGAAAAGTCATCCATAAAGACTTCCATTGTCTTTTCTATCATGTCATGGAAGATGGCTACCATGCAACGCTGGAATGTTGCGGGGGCATTACATAGACCAAACGGCATGCGTCGATAAGCAAAAGTTCCATAGGGACATGTGAAGGTTGTCTTTTCTTGGTCTTCGGGTGCTATCGGGATTTGAAAGTAACCTGAAAAACCATCCAAGAAACAGTAAAATTTATGACCGGATAATCTTTCTAACATTTGATCAATGAAGGGTAAAGGAAAGTGATCTTTTCTTGTCGCCTCATTTAATCGTCTATAATCTATACATACTCTCCATCTTGTGACGGTTCTTGTTGGTATTAGTTCATTCTTTTCATTAGTTATTACCGTCATACCTCCTTTCTTTGGAACAACTTGGACGGGACTTACCCAAGGACTATCGGAGATAGGATAAATAAGTCCGGCGTCAAGTAATTTGATGACTTCGTTTTTAACCACTTCTTGAACATTGGGATTTACTCGACGTTGTGGTTGTATTACTGATTGTAGTCATCATTCATTAAAATTTTGTGCGTGCACATGGAAGGACTTATTCCTTTTATGTCTACAAGCTTCCAAGCGATCGCATTTTTATGTTTTTTCAAAAGACTAATTATTTTTTCTTTTTCTAAATTATCTAATTTAGATGAAATAATTACAGGTAATTTACCATCTTTGTCTAGAAAAGCATATTCCAAACCCTTTGGAAGTTCTTTGAGCTCAAGAGGTGGGTCTTTAGGAGACTCCTTATTTGGTTGCTCATTTTGATCAAGAACCTTAAAAGTTTGTTCTATGGCGACCTCTTCTTCAACAAAGTGGTCAAACTTTTCACTTGTATCGGGTGGTTCATCTTCAATTAGGGGGTCATTATTGCCGAATGGATATTTCATTGACCGCTCAAGATCGACACTCTTTTTAAATGCCCCTAATTGAAGAGGTAGATTGTTGAACTTCCGGTTTTTCAAAGCTTCATGAGTTTTTACAAAGGGTCGTCCCAACACTAGAGGAGCGTCATCAAGGATGACAAAGTCGGTTGGGATTACCATTTGATTTGTTTGAACCAAGACATCCTCAACTACACCGATTGATTTTATTACCTTCCGATTGGATAGGAAAATGGGTATTTGAAGTGGAGAAAAATCACTAATACTTAATTTTTTGAAAATGTAGTTAGGCATTATGTTAACACAAAGATCTTTATCGATTGTGACATTACTAATAAATGAATTTTGAAAGAAACATGGAACCGGTGTAATGTTAATTTCAAATGGGTCTTCTTTTATTAGTGAGGTTTGATCAATAGTTAACTTAACACGTACCGTTTCGTCAATTTTAGTGTTAGTGTTTAACTCTTTTAAAAACTTAGCATGAGTTGGAACTAAACAATGATTTTCAAAAGAAGGTGACAAGAGATTAATTTCTTCAAAATTAGACTATTCTTGAATTTTAACGTTGTCGGACTCACCTTTTTCGTTGTTTAACTCATGTGTCGGTTTTTCACTTATTTGTTCTTCCATTTTTTCACTTTCAGTTATCTTTTCTTTATTTACTTGTTCTCTTGCGCGGGACTCCTCTTCCCTTGCGCGAGATTCTTTTATATAGCGATCGATAACTCTAAGGTGTTCTAATATCCTATCGGTCACTTCGGTTATAGAAAAAGGATCGGGATTTTCAAAGCTTGAATCCGGTTGTTCGATCCTTTGTTCCTCATAATACCCATATGAAGTAGATGGTTCACACCATTGTTCTTCATTGTAAGCATATGATGGATAAGGGTCGTAATGTTGTTCTTCATAATACTCATATGAGGTGGGTTGTTCACGCCATGGTTCCTCATAATAAGCATACGAAGGTGGTGGCTCATATCTTGGTTCCTCAAAGTATGAGTAAGAAGGCTCATACCTTGGTTCATCAAAATATGAGTATGAGGGAGAAGGTTCATACCTTTGGTCTTCATAGGATGTGTATGAAGTTGATGGCTCGTACCTGGGCTCCTCATAGTAGGTGTATGAAGTGGACGGTTGATATAAGTTACAATATTGAGCCGAGTGCGGGTCACCACAATTAGTGCAATAATTACTCCTATAATCATCCTCCTCATAGGTGTAGTTGTATCCTCCTGAGTATTGATCCATAAGAATCACTCAGCAGACCACAACCAAGTCTCGAGATCAGAAAACAAAAAATAAAAACGGAAACAGAGGCTGGACACGGCCCCGTGTTCAGTGGACACGGCCCCGTGTACAGAATCTGTATCTGGGCGTTTTAATTAAAGTTACTGATTTCGTTGAGCACGGGGCGTGTTCAGTGAGCACGGCCCATGTTCAAGCTACTGTTACTGGGTGTTTTATGAAAAATGTGCAGCACGGTCCCGTGTTCAGCGAGCACGGCCCGTGTTCAGGTTACTGTAAATGCAAAACTAAACTAAAATGCAGAAAAATGTGCGCGCGTTTTGAAAAGGTTTTGAAAAACTGATTAGGCCGTCGATTTTAAGCTTTCTTAAAATCCTTGTGTCCCCGGCAACGGCGCCAAAAACTTGATGCGTGTGAAGTGTATATATAAGTTTAAGTATGTTTTAAGCCCTTTTACACTTTTTTAGCCAAGTTTTAAATTTATAAAACACGATATTTACTAACACTAAACACACATATGGGCAAGTGCACCCATCGTGAGCGTAGTATAGTGTTGGTAAGATACCGAGGTCGTCCAATGACACAAGAGCTTTTAGTACCGGTTTATCCTCGACGTCTAATCAAATCAAAAGTTTAGAAAAATGCTTTAAACTAAGAAAATAAAAACTAACTAAAATTCTGAAAAAAAAAACAAAAAAAAACAGATAGACAAGATGAATCACTTGGCTCCGACTCGCGTTTAGTGTAACCTTTGATTATTTCCGCACTTTTGCACTTTGTTAAGAGATTATCTTAGTTATTGTAGTAGGCCCCTCTTTTGGAGGTGACGTTACCCTCAACCCAGTAGTTTGAGTCAGCAAGGATACAATCCTAAAGGGTCGGATTATTGAAAGATAATTAATTAAGTTATTAATGCATAATGTGGTAGGCCCCTCTTTTGAAGGCGACGTTACCCTCGGCTAAGTAGTCTGAGTCAGCAGGGATACAGTCCTAAGTAGTCGGGTTAAACTTTTAATAGTAGTTTAACTTATGAGGGGGTCAAAGAGTTTGGACCCCCGCCATCCAATACCGTTAAGTATTGAAGGAGGTCCTACTAAATTTGACCCAGGTCCTTTGCAGGATCTATACACTGAACAATGGCAAGACTCTTACCAAACCGTTCCCTTAACCCCCGACCAGGTAGCCAACATACCTCCATATAGACCGTGGAGATATGAATGGTGAAAATCTTTTATTTTATATAGACAGTAAAATAATGCCAAGACACCACGGACAAACGATAAGGAAGAATCACCTTCAACATAAGAAACTAGTTATTAAAGTCATTAATACATAACCAATTAAAAAGTGCGAAAAGATTGAAAATAAAAAGTATTACACTAGACACTTTGTCTTCACCAAGTGATGTAAGAGACTTAGGCAAACATGGCCTTGATTGTCAAGAACTCTTACGATCAATCTTGGATCCCGAGATGACTCACACACTCTATGATGGACAATGGATGATGGTGTGGATGATGGTGTTATGGTGGTGGGTGAAGTGTGAGAGAGGTGGTGTGCCAAGGGATGGTTTGAGCTTGAGCCAAGCACTCCTATTTATAGGCTGAACAGAAGCTCGGACACGGCCCCGTGTCCAGTGGGCACGGCCCCGTGTCCATCCTCTTCTCTGTCTTCATTAATTGCTTTTGTCTGCATTAGTTGACCACGGCCTCGTGTCCGCTGGGCACAACCCCGTGTGCAGAAGCATATCTGTACTATCAAGATTTGCCTGGATTCTGCGAATCTTATAGTTGACCACGGCCTCGTGTCCGCTGAGCACGGCCCCGTGGTGGGCGATGGAAGCTTCTACAACTTTGTCTTTTATGCTAACACTTGGGAACGCCCCCGTGTTCAGTGAACACGGGGCGTGTTCAGCCTTCTGTTCTCTTGTTTTACTTGGGAAGATGCTGTCGTGGGGTCGGGCATGTCACGTTTGTTCCTTTTCTTGTATTTATGTTAGATTTAGCTGCCTTTTTGCTTCTTTTGTTAATTTGAGCTCATTTAATCCTGAAAATACAAAAGGAAGACAAAAGCACACTTTTTCCAACATTAGTACTAAAAAAGGGTTAGTTTTATGCCACAATTGATGTAATTTATATGTTGCATTTTGCACACATCAAGCTGCAATGTCCCCTTCATTGCCCGAGAATTCTATTGGTTTACAAGACCAGAATTCTTTATAAGAACAACCATAAGACATGTGTCACGACCCCCGTCCCGGTGTTACCCGGTCCAGGAGCCGCGGGACAGAAACCCGTGGTATTTATTATTCGAGTTGACAGCGGAAGTTAACAGGATCTTTTAAAACTTGAAAATGCCCAATTATTTTATTTCATAATTTGGGACAAAACCCCGTAATTTACAGTAAAGGTAATTTCACGCGGAAATTCCTTGATTTACAAAACATGTTTATTTCTTTTACTGAGCCACCACTTCAAGCTTGCTAGTACTCCATAGCACTTTTCCTTGATTCACAGTAGGTCGCCTGAAACATGTTTAAAAATATTTTTATCAGCGGGGAAATACTGGCGAGTCACTCAAGTTATATAAAACGACGCATTAGTTATAAATTACAGCATAAGAGCGATTACAATGGCTACTATCTTATTTTTATCTGGCGCCGTGTCACACCCTGGTGACGATGGTCATACCACTATTTGGTCCTTTCACCCAAGTAGTGATGATTATCACTGTTAGGTTGATGAACCTAACCGTGAGAAATTAGTAATGTGCACAATACCCCACTTGCCAGTGATTCAAGATAACCAAGACTTAATCCCTGTAATTATAACTTTTGAAAAATAATTTGAGTATTGTGAAACATTGTTGATAAAAAGAGAATGACTCACATTGCAAGTTTAATCGGGCAGAGTTTAGCCTACTGATAAGCCTGATAACCTAATTTAAACAGCAATGCACACGAAACTAGGTCAGTAACTTAATACAACATTTACGATAAGCTCACGAAATCAAAACCTTCACGATGAATGACAAAGTATAGCCCTGATTTGGGCAGCACTTAAACATCCATCGGATCGATTTCAATCAATCGGACATTGTATCGTAGCAGTGATCGAGTTAATACCCTGTATCGCAGCAGCGTTTTCCTATGTTGAACTTGATTTTCGAACAGAATAAGTGTGATTTTGAAAGTTTTCTCGCACACAGATGAACTGCTCATGTCCAACTCATTTATAGCCAGATTTTGGGTTTTACACGGCCCGCGTAAACCCTCTCTTGATTCTTACGCGGCCCGCGAGGGCCTCCTAGTCTACGTTTAGGGCATATGTGTCACGAGTAGGTCCGCCACGTGTGCGACACGTGGCCCAGAACACTTATCCGGTCAACTTTAAGTTGACGCGGCCCGCGTAAGCATAAGCTTACATTTTACGCGGCCCGCGTGAAACCAATTTTTCTTGTTTTCTTGGTTTTTCATGAAGATTAGGGTTTCAGGGGTCCGAGTTTTTACTTGCGGATCGTTTTGGGACATTTTTGCAGGTCCTTACATCCTCCCCACCTTATTTAAAATCTCGTCCTCGAGATTTACTGAAATAAGTGAGGATATTTTCGCTTCATCTCCGATTCCAGCTCCCAGGTGTATTCAGGTCCCCTTTTTGAATCCCATTTGACTTTAACCAGTACCAATCTTTTGTGCTTGAGGAACTTAATCTTTCTATCTTCTATTTGGAGCGGTTTTTCCACGAACTTCAACTTTTCATTCACCTGTACGTCTTGAAGAGGTACTACCAGGGATTCGTCAGATAAACATTTCTTGAGGTTAGATACATGAATTACATCGTGTACTCCAGCTAGCTCTTCTGGTAGTTGCAAGCGATATGCAACTGGTCATATGCGTTGAATTACTGGGAATGGTCCTATGTATCTTGGACTCAGTTTTCCTTTCTTACCGAACCGAACGACTCCTTTTCAAGGAGAAACTTTTAATAGTATTTTGTCTCCAACCAGAAATTCTAATGGCTTGCGTCGATTGTCGGTATAACTTTTCTGGCGATCTCGGGCCGTCTTTAGTCTTTCCTTGATTTGAGTGATCTTGTCGGTGGTTTCTTGCACAATCTCGGGACCTGATAATTGGCTTTCTCCTATTTCTGCCCAACAAACTGGAGTTCTACACTTACGTCCGTATAGTGCTTCGAACGGGGCAGCTTCAATGCTTGCATGATAACTATTATTATAGGAGAATTCAATTAAAGGTAAATGGTTATCCCAATTTCCACCGAAATCTATCACACATGCCCTGAGCATGTCTTCCAGGGTTTGAATCGTCCTTTCACTTTGTCCGTCTGTTTGGGGATGGTAGGCTGTACTTAAATTTAATCGCGTCCCCATGGCTTCTTGGAAACTTGTCCAGAAATGTGAAGTGAATCGACTATCTCTATCTGATACAATGGAGAGTGGGACTCCATGTAATGATACTACTTCGTCTACATACAACTTTGCTAACCTTTCCATGCTAAAGGTTTCCTTCATGGGTAGAAAATGGGCTGATTTGGTTAATCGATCTACAATCACCCAAATCGCGTCATTACCCTTTCTGGTTTTAGGTAACTTAGTGACAAAGTCCATGGTTATGAGTTCCCATTTCCATACAGGCATTTCTAATTGTTGCAGTAGACCTGAGGGTTTCTGGTGTTCTGCCTTAACTTGTGAACAAGTTAAGCACTTAGAAACATATTTGGCTATGTCCTTTTTCATACCGATCCACCAGAAATTGTTCCTTAAATCTTGGTACATCTTATTATTACCAGGATGCATGGTATACCTAGATTTATGGGCCTCCTCTAAAATTTTATCTCTTAAGTTTCCTTGCTTAGGTACCCAAATTCTTTTCTTGTGGAATCTCCAAATTCCATCAGTCCCTTGCTCTAATTCCTTTATCCATCCTTTCATTCCTTCAGCATCATCCCTGATGGCTGTTTCTTGGACATTCTTCAATTGTTCCATTAAGTCTAATTGTAAACTTAATCTAAGAGCATGAACTCGTCGTTGTTTCTCATGATACTTACGACTTAGGGCATCTGCTACTACATTTGCCTTTCCTTCGTGATATTGAATATCACAGTCGTAGTCACTTAGAATTTCCATCAATCTTCTTTGCCTCATATTTAATTCCTTTTGCCCAAATATGTATCTTAAACTCTTATGATCTGTATAGACAGTAAACTTACTTCCGTACAGATAATGTCTCCAAATTTTAAGGGCAAAAATTATGGCTCCTAATTCTAAATCATGAGTCGTATAATTTTCCTCGTGCTTCTTCAATTTCCTTGAGGCGTACGCAATTACCTTCTTGCGTTGCATTAACACACATCCTAATCCTAGTTTAGAAGCATCACAATAAACTTCAAAATCTTCTGTCCCTTCTGGTAAGGCAAGAATTATGGCGTTTGTTAACCTTTGCTTTAGAATCTCAAAAGCCTCTTCTTGTCTAGATCCCCATTCAAACTTCACTGCTTTACAGGTTAGCTTAGTTAATGGTACAGCTATTTTGGAAAAATCCTTAATAAACCGTCTATAGTATCCGGCTAACCCTAGAAAACTTCTAATTTCCATAGCTGATTGCGGAACCTTCCATTTGGTGATTGCTTCTATTTTAGAAGGATCTACGTGAATACCTTCGTGATTCACCATGTGTCCTAAAAATTGTACCTCTTGTAGCCAAAATTCACACTTCGAGAATTTGGCGTAAAGCTTATCTTTTCTTAACAAAGTTAAGAGTGCATGCAAGTGTTCACAATGCTCGTCCTGACTTTTGGAATAAATGAGTATATCGTCAATGAAGACAATCACAAATTTATCCAAATACGGTTTACAGACTCTATTCATCATGTCCATAAATGCTGCAGGAGCATTTGTTAGTCCAAAGGGCATGACTGTAAACTCGTAATGACCATACCTAGTTCTGAAGGCAGTTTTAGGTATGTCTTCCTCGTGTACTTTCAACTGATGGTATCCGGAGCGTAAATCGATCTTAGAAAAATTTCTAGCTCTCTGAAGTTGATCGAAAAGATCATCAATCCTAGGTAATGGGTATCGATTCTTAATTGTAACCTTATTTAATTCCCTGTAATCGATACACATTCGCATCGAATCGTCTTTCTTTTTCATGAACAACACTGGTGCTCCCCACGGGGATGAACTAGGTTGTATAAATCCTTTGCTTAATAATTCATCTAACTGCTTTTTCAGTTCTAACATTTCGGTGGGTGCTAACCGATAAGGTGCCTTAGCTATCGGTATAGTTCCAGGAATTAGATGAATTCTAAATTCTACTTCCCTATCGGGTGGTAATCCAGGTAGTTCTTCTGGAAATACATCTGAGTATTCCGATACTACAGGAATTTCTTTAAGTTCCTTTCCTTTAGTGTTAATGATTACCGAAATCATATACACTATTCCTTGTTTTCTTCAATAACTGGCCACTTTTATAACTGAAATGAATTTCAATGGCTTACGTGGTTTATCACCTGTAATCACCACTATTTCTCCTGTAGGTGTCTGAATTTCTATGGAATTCTTATCACAGAGAATTCGAGCATGGTTGGCTACTAACCAATCCATTCCTAATACGACATCGAATCCAGCTAAATTCATAGGTAATAGGTTTGCAGAAAATTTATGGCCTAAGAGTTCTATCTTTCCTTTTTGCAAAATCTTATCTATGTTAACAAAATTCCCCTCTGCCGTTTCTACCGTAAGAATTTGTCTAAGGTTGGTTAAGGGTAGGTTAAGAGCTTGGCAGAATGAAGTATTTATAAAACTTTGGTTTGCACCAGAGTCAAATAATACTTTTGCATAAACGTTGTGAACTAGGAACGTACCAGCTATCACATCTGGGATGAGCTCTGCTTACTGGGTAGTCAGTTGGAAGGCTCTTGCGTTTTTCTTGATAGTTCCTTCTGCAGGTTTGGCATTGTTGTCAGCTGGTTTGACCAATTTAGGGCAGTCTGGTCTGAAATGTCCAGCTTCTCCATAGTTGAAGCAAATTGTTGATTTCTTCCTCCTGCAGTCTTCTTCTTGATGCCCTGGAATTTTGCAGAAATTGCAATACCCTTTGCATCTTCCAAAATGCTTCCTTTTACAGGTACTGCAAAATGGAGCAGTGGAGGATTGCCCGGTTCCCTTTTTCTTGAAGTTACTACTATTACCCACACGGAATCCTTGGGTAATCTTTTGGGCCACTTCCTTCTTTCGATTTTCTTCTCGTGTGCGTACCAGCCCGTCGGTTAGGGTATTGGCTAATTCTACTGCATCGTCAATAGTGCGGGGTCTCGCAGCTTTAACGATGTCACGGATTTCGCCAATCAAACCCCAAATATAGCGAGAAATAAGTACCGGTTCTGGCAAAGCCAGGGTTGGTACAACTCTAGCATACTCGAAGAATGTCGAAGTATACCCCCGACAGTCAACATCCACCATCCGGTGGTTCAGGAACTTATTTGTCATTTGTTCCTTTTCGTAGTCGGGACAGAATTTTCTTTCCACCAATCTCTTAAATTCTTCCCAATTCATGGCATACGCCACATCACTTCCTTTAGCTTGTAGTACTGTGTTCCACCATTCGAGTGCCCCTTCTTTAAAAAGATTTGACGCGTACATGACCTTGTCTTCCTCGACACATTTACTTATTTTAATTACTGCTTCGGTTTTCTCTAACCAACGCAGTGCGGCAGTCGCCCCTTCGTTGCCTGCAAATTCAACCGGTTTACAGGCAAGAAATTCCTTGTAAGTGCAACCAGGCGTTGCAGCTTTCATTCTCTTAAGAAGTGGGGCTTGCATCACATCATCGTTATTATTATTAATGTTGCCGCCTCCATTTACACTGTTACTAAAATTGTCGTCGTGAGTACGTTTGCTGGGAGCAATTGAAGGAGGTTCAACTGGATTTCGGGCAGCAGCAAGGATTGCTGGAATAGCATTTGCTATTCCTTGGGCAACGATATTTTCTATATCTTGCCTATTAAGAAATTGATCTTCATTGTTTTGTTCGGATTGATTAACTTCGTTAACTGGTTCATTGACGGCGTGTTCCATCTGATAATTATCAATATATAAATTATTTGCACAAAATATCTAAATAATAACCAGTCACAATTAAAATAATCGCACATAATCACGTTAACATGTATAGCCAAAATTGTCGTTTTTGCGACGTTGATATTTTTATATATTAGTAGGCATCCGTACAAACCAGTTATGTTACAAAGTTTTATTTTTAGGTTATTTTACATTATTATATTTTTATTAATATTTATTATTATTTTATTATTATTAAACACGTAACCACATAACTACATACGATCCCTGTCAGCTGGCACTTCAGAAACGACGTTCTCTCTCATCGTATTTCCATGATATCCTTTCCCCACATCCCGGATTCTGTTTCCTGCGTCCACTAGCTCCTCGCCATAGTGGCGGAGTTCAGCCAAGTTCTCGGTGCTCATAGGTGGGTTTGGTGTAGGCTCTGGGTCAAACTGTAGGAAAAAGGTATTAGGGTTATTTAAAAGATGCTGAAATTGCCAATCACTTGTCCACCATTCCTCCAGCTCTCCGGGTAGAAGTTGGTGGCTGACAATGGGATTTGGGTTAGCAGGTTCCAAATTAACCGGAAGTTGTGATTCAATTGGGTAATTGAAGAGGTCTTCATTGGCAGGTCCAATGAGGTCACAATTTGCCAGTTTGCGGTCAAGTTCCTCCCAGGGTGGCATTTCCTGGGCTTGCCCTGAACTTTCCCCGATCTCTTTTCCTTTGCCTTTATCATTTGGGTCCACAGTCTTTTTAACCCATTGTGCGACTGGCTTCTTCCTCCATGCGCGTCTCTAGCCAACGAGTCTCCTTCTTTTCTTCGTCTTGGGTTTCTCCTGGGCTTGAGCCTGGAACTCCATAGGTTCTTCAGTATCGGCCAGATAATCGGAAAAGTCTCTGGAAACTTCCATACCAGCAGAATGGATATTGAGATTCTGAAGAGCTTCAGACAACTCATTCATGCTGTTTAGCAGATATATAGAGAAAACACAAAATTGCAAGTTAAATTTTCACAGAATCACAGAGTGGCAACTTGAGAAATTAAGTATTTCTAAATACTTAATGGGCTTAAATTAGTGGCTCTGATACCACCTTTTTCTGTCACGACCCCCGTCCCGGTGTTACCCGGTCCAGGAGCCACGGGACAGAAACCCGTGGTATTTATTATTCGAGTTGACAGCAGAAGTTAACAGGATCTTTTAAAACTTGAAAATGCCCAATTATTTTATTTCATAATTTGGGACAAAACCCCGTAATTTATAATAAAGGTAATTTCACGCGGAAATTCCTTGATTTACAAAACATGTTTATTTCTTTTACTGAGCCACCACTTCAAGCTTACTAGTGCTCCGTAGCACTTTTCCTTGCTTCACAGTAGGTCGCCTGAAACATGTTTAAAAATATTTTTATCAGCGGGGAAATACTGGCGAGTCACTCAAGTTATATAAAACGAGGCATTAGTTATAAATTACAGCATAAGAGCGATTATAATGGCTACTATCTTATTTTTATCTGGCGCCGTGTCACACCCTGGTGACGATGGTCATACCACTATTGGGTCCTTTCACCCAAGTAGTGATGATTATCACTGTTAGGTTGATGAACCTAACCCTGAGAAATTAGTAATGTGCACAATACCCCACTTGCCAGTGATTCAAGATAACCAAGACTTAATCCCTGTAATTATAACTTTTGAAAATAATTTGAGTATTGTAAAACATTGTTGATAAAAAGAGAATGACTCACATTGCAAGTTTAATCGGGCAGAGTTTAGCCTACTGATAAGCCTGATAACCTAATTTAAACAGCAATGCACACGACACTAGGTCAGTAACTTAATACAACATTTACGATAAGCTCACGAAATCAAAACCTTCACGATGAATGACAAAGTATAGCCCTGATTTGGGCAGCACTTAAACATCCATCGGATCGATTTCAATCAATCGGACATTTTATCGTAGCAGTGATCGAGTTAATACCCTGTATCGCAGCAGCGTTTTCCTCTGTTGAACTTGATTTTCGAACAGAATAAGTGTGATTTTGAAAGTTTTCTCGCACACAGATGAACTGCTCATGTCCAACTCATTTATAGCCAGATTTTGGGTTTTACGCGGCCCGCGTAAACCCTCTATTGATTCTTACGCGGCCTGCGAGGGCCTCCTAGTCTACGTGTAGGGCGTATGTGCCACGAGTAGGTCCGCCACGTGTGCGACACGTGGCCCGGAACACTTATCCGGTCAACTTTAAGTTGACGCGGCCCGCGTAAGCATAAGCTTACGTTTTACGCGGCCCGCGTGAAACCAATTTTTCTTGTTTTCTTGGTTTTTCATGAAGATTAGGGTTTCAGGGGTCCGGGTTTTTACTTACGGGTCGTTTTGGGACATTTTTGCAGGTCCTTACAACATGGTTTTCTTCTTTTGGGAATGGTCACTTGAAGTATGGGTCCATTGTTCAGGTTCAGTTGGTCGTTTACTATCATGGTTACTTTTATTATCAGCGTTCCAAACATTTTGGATAATAAATGGCATTGCGTCTATAATTCCTTGTGCCACTATGTGTTGAATAGCACTGTTATCCACTTGGTTTCCATTGTTATCATTGTTCGGATTATCATTATTCAGGTTATCGTCATTCTGGTTTTCCGGGTTATTATCTGGATTCTCCTGATTCACTGGATCAGCCATCTGAATTTTAAACATTTACCACGTATTAATATTACAAGATAGTATTTAATATAACTAATCATATGACACACATATTGATCAAAAGCGTCGAACATTGCGACTTACTCTTTCTTATATATTATGCATCTAATACAAACTGATACTGGAATTTAAAATTACAATACTATTAGGCATCACTAACCACGGGGTGGTCTATACTACAATATATATATATATATATATATATAATTGCGCTAAAATAAGAACCACCTCGAGTTGTAAGAACCGTGAGAACTTTTTGATCCGGGGCGAGGTGGACCAAATTTTTTTTTCACAAACGTAGATGCGTGTATTATAAACACATTTGTAAAAAAAATTCAAAAAAAAAAATGTCGTGTGTGTAGTTTTGAGCACCACAAGTTTGTGTTTACGGGTACCGTAAATTTTCCGGTTAGATTTACGGTACCCGTAAACACAAACTTGTGGTGCTCAAAATTACACACACGACATTTTTTTTTGAATTTTTTTTTACAAATGTGTTTATAATACACGCAACTACGTTTATGAAAAAAAAAATTGGTCCACCTCGCCCCGTACGGTGTAGTTCTCACGGTTCTTACAACTCGAGGGGGTTCTCATTTTAGCGGTCCGCTATATATATATATATATATATATATATATATTCAATCATACACACATATTATAAATTATTATTATTACTTCTACCATCACCTTCACTGATATGGGTTCATCCAGAACTCCATATTATGCTCGTCATACTTCCAGACGAGTCGTTCTCCAACCTGTCTCATCCTCTCGCTACTTTCTAAAATCTCTTCTCTGAAAGTTCGGAGTTCTTGCACATTTTATACACTCATTGGGGGCGCAGGTGCTGGAACTGGGTTTGGAAACTGGGGCATGGGTTCTGGGTAAGGATTCTCTAGAATTTCCCTGATGTACTGATCGCTATCAGTAGGGATCTAGAGGGTCCAAACCTGGGTAAGCTGCTAGATTCGGCATGGGTATATCTTCCGGTATTGGGTAACGTTGCTGGTAATCCCTATGATCATCTAACCACGGGTCGTAGTCTGGGTCTAAGGGATTAGGTGCTGGTACCCTAGGTATCTCTATTGGGTCAAAATCATGCATTTGGATTTGGTTTTCTGGGTTGTTTTCGATTTCCATTGGCTGGGTGGGAAACAGTGGTAAAGGATGGGGTGCTACAAGTTGCTCCAGGTTAGGGTCTGCAGCTGTGGTTGCTAAAATATGGAAGTTTGCTAGACTCCTATTGAGCATATCCTGGGTATGAGCATCTGTCTCTCGCTTAATGGCTGCTAAGGCCCGCTGCTGTTGTAACTTTTTCATTCTTTTCCTACGTTCATGCGCTCCTCTACTGAACCATCCTCTCTTTTTAGGAGGGAATGGCTCTTCAGACTGAGCCTTAAACTCAAATATCCCATCTTCATTGTCAGCTGAATACCCTGAGAGGGCAGGCTGTGAAGAGGTGCCTTCGCTCCTAGGTGAGCTGGATAACTGACGATAAGCGTCCGAAGGTCCTTGGTCACTCATACTGTAAACTAACAAATAGTCAAATAACACACAACAATAAAATACAGATATGCACGTATTTCCATAGTTTATTTCCTAACACTTCAAATATTATTTTGGTATCAGTAGAACACTTATGTGGCTGAATCAGTGGCTTAGCTCTGATACCACCTTCTGTCGCAACCCCCGTCCCCTAATTACCCTGTGAACGAGCGGTCGTGGCCAGTCTGGGTGGTATCATGTTTTTCAACATTTTGGCAGCAGAATTTACATCAGGATCGTAGTTAGGAAATATTTTATCAGAGTAAAACCACCATATTTTATATTAATAATAACATGGGTAAAACCCAAGTTTCAGTACACACATTTTCATAGGGATCAACCCTATTTTATTTAAATAAAACATCTCTTTATTTAGGTAACATTTATAGCCACTTTTCCAAGCCTTCAGTGCTGTCCCAACTGGCTTCTATTTGGCTTTCACATTTTGTTACCTGAAACGCGTTTAAAAACATTTTGTCTGTGGGAAATACTAGTGAGTGAATCCCAGTTTAATCAAGACCAATTTTATTAACATTCGCAGTATTGAGGGCGATCTCGCAATTATATTTGTTTCCAATTCTTACTTGAATTACCACCCAGGGTACTGTCGTCCCGACTTATGGTCATGTTACTACTCACAGTGTAGTAATAAATTTTGTATACAAAACCCCAAATATACCGACGATGATTGTAGAATTACAAATACTCAATCACTGGTAACATAATGTAAAACATTGAGGTTTTGTAAAAACAGTTTATACAAAAAGGAGATTACTCACATTGTTGTCTTAGGTTTTCTTTAAGGATTTCCTGGTGATTATCTATAAATTACACAAATGCACACGCGTTAGTATAATAACCCATTATTTACATTAGTAATACCCTCCCCGAGACGGCATTCCAACGACTACGTCGGGCAGAACCACGACAGCCGTTACGGAACCCTGGGTCAATCGGGCAGCGTATCTAATACGTAAATAATACTTACAACGGAGCAGAACTTCGTTAATTAGGGGGTATTATACCCAAATATTACTTCAATTATGCAGAAATTCGAGAGAGGGAAAGATCGTGAGCGAATTCGAATGAACTGCCGATGCCCTCTTTATATAGGGCCTGATTTCAGGTCCCTCGCGCCCCGCGTAAGCTGAAGCGGGGGCTTACGCGGCCCGCGACATAAAGTGGTAGGGCCTAGCTTTGCTTAATCAGCCTAACTAGCCTCGACACGATGAGTGACACGTGGCCGCCTGGGAGCTCGCCCTGGTGCCTGGCTGTCGCGTCCCACGTAGAAGGTAGCCAGGGGCTACGCGTCCGCGAGCGAGATAAAAACTTTGTTTTTATTTTATTTTATTTTTAATTATCTATAGTATTTTGGGCTTGGTTTTCGTATACGGGGTACATTCTAAGACATATTGGGATAGTTTAAATATTTTAAGGGTGTCGGAAAATATTTTGGAGGGTTGTTATAGTTACAATATGAGAATGATATGGACGCTTGTGTATCACCCATAAAAGATAAAAACGCCTAAAGGTATCAGTACTGTTTTTGTTCGAATGGTATATGTTTGGTTCGGTACGGTATCGGTATTAAAAAGATATTGTATTTCGAATACATTATATTAGAAAATTAAGAAAACACTGAATAAACAGAATAAATAAAACAAAATTTTTGTTACCTGATGAAGGGGGTATGGTCCCAAAAAGCCGCGCAGACCAATCAGGTCGCTCGCAGGACCATACTCCTAAAACATCAATCTGACAAATCTACAGACCTCGCGCGGACTACTTAGGCAGAGCCCATGTCGTGCGCGAGGCACAAGCAAGGTTGAAGCTCAGATTCTATACTTAGCATCCTGGATGAAAGCCCTCGATCCCTAGACCTTGCGCTGGCTGATTGGATACACCCCAGAGGCCATGCAAGGGTAGCGACGCAGGTTCATTCCAGGAAGCACGAAAGGTGTGAGTGGCAGTGGAGTAAGCCAATCAGCGTCCAACATGTTGTACCCTATCGTGCTCCACGATCAACAATCGTGCAGGAGACAAAAAGTACACAAGGACGCCTACGTGGCACCAATCAGAGGGCGCCGACAACTGCCCCATGATCTCCACTCACCTGCTGATGTCAGAGAGACAACAGGGACGACAACCAGGACACGTGGCTCCAATCAAGGTGCGCCAGCACCGACGATCGTCTAGAAACATTAACGGTCGTCATTAAGGAGACAAAAAGGATATTCCTTGTTGTCGACTCCAGGCCCATCAGCCCATCTCATTCTACACTACTCCGACTATAAATAGGGACCTTCACATACAGGTTAAACCATTCTATTCTCTGCTCTCTTTACTCTTAAACACACACTTTTCTCCTTAAAACAAAAAATTTATTCTCACGTCGGAGAGTGGTTAAGAGGGAAATCCCCATATTCTCCTCTTAACGAGCTTAACGGGGTGTTGATTGTTTTGCAGGAAGGATCACAGCTGCAGCTCAGAACGATTAAAAAGATTAACTTTTATGGTAGAAACATAAATCAAACTAATAAACCTAAAATTAGTTCCGTGTTTCTTCACCTGAAAAAGTCTCATGAGTGGAGCCGAACTATGAAATTAGTTAAGATAAGCCTGAATTGTAGCAATTAATTTGTTTGAAGGAAGCTAATGGAAATGAAAAGAGAGGCACTTGTGGCGACTGAATTTACACTACATACAAACACAAGATGTGAATGTTGGCGGCAATAGTAATTATTGGTCGTTGGCTAAAAGTGGCGGCCACTTTTGACTTTGTTTTTTTTTTTTTTTTTTTTTTTTCATATAATAGTTTTTTATAGGTTATGCCAAATTACAATTTTATCCCAGGTATAAAATTACGATTTCGCCCTCGATTCAAAATAAAATTTTGCTTTTGCCCCTTGCTTAAATTTACGATTTTTCCATCAGTTAAAAAATACAATTTTGCCCACAGTTCAAAATAAAATTATGGTTTTGCCCTCAGCTAGAGTCCTGCCATATTACGATTTGGTTCCCAGTTTAAAATTACGATTTGGCCCCCAGCTAAAAATTACGATTTTGCCCGCAGCTAAAATATTACGATTTTGCCCCCATTTCAAAATAAAAAAAATGGTTTTGCCCTCAGTTCAAAATATTTTTTTACCTCCATTTTAAAATTACGATTTTACCTCTACTAAAAATTGCAATCTTGTCAACGTTTTTTTTCTTTGGCAAAACCATGGTAGTGTTTTATTTTACTTTGTTGACTTAATTTTGTTTTTATTCATGCCAAACAGCTGTCTAGCACTCGCTAATTGGTCCTGATAAATTATTGTTTTGCCCCCAACTCTAAATTACACGCTTGTCATCGTTTTAGTTAAATTTTTTTATCATAATTATGGTACTGTTTTTCTTTAATTGGTTAACTTGATGTATCTTTTTTGATATCGTGTTATAGGTAGCATGTATAAGTAACCGACATAAAGACGTACATGTTATTAACCTAAGAAATACTCGGTTTAGCGCCCCGCAACGCGGGCGGCGCATAACTCTAGCTGCCTAACACTGGCTTATTAGTCCTGAAAAATTGCAGTTTTGCCCTGAGTCCAAAATTACGGTCTTATCATCGTTTTTTTTCATAGCAAAATTATAGTAATCTTTTTTTAATTGATTGAAAATTATTCAGCCCTCGCCCACAACGCGAGCGGGGCATCTACTAGTTAAAAACAAATATCTTTTGTGGTCAGTTTTCAAAAGAAACAGAACTGACTGTTGCTAAGCAAGTGGTTTTATATATAATAAAATAAAATAATAATAATAATATTATTATTATTATTATTATGTAATGACAGGGACGGAAACTTTTATTCATTGTCATAACAAAAATTTTTAACAGACAATTCAACAACTAAAATAACAATAATTTAAGGGTTAAACTACAAGATATCAATGACATTAGATAATTTAACAAAAAGTATTACTAGTTGGAGTGTAAACACTAAACACCCCTCTAATTTCACCCATGTTAACATGGTTATAAACATTTCACTAATCTAGCTTGTTTAAGAACTATCAAATTGCCCGTTGCTGGATTCGAAGGATTGGAAATGACGTTTGCCTAGGTTACTATTAGTTCAAAATAAGAAGAGTAAATTATAAAAATCGTCCTTTATGTTGACATCAGATTGTAAACTGTGTACTTTATTTTCAAAAAGTACAAAAAATGTACTCGATGTTTGCAAATCCTTGCACATTATGTCTTTTAGCCACAACTCAGTCTATTTTTACAATTAAGTCTAGTCACACATGACCCACATAAGGGCATTATTGTCTTTTCACCTACTTTTTTCTTTCTCTTTATTAAAACCCCAGTTTCTCATTCATAGTTGCCCATTTAACATAAACGTATATCTCCTCGAAAGGATGTTTTAACTTTAAACCAGAAAAAAAAGAAATGTGTTTTAAATTATCTATATTAACATTTAGAAGATGCTTACGTAATCCGGTAATAGTTTTTTCAACTGGTTGGCCACTTTTGGCGGCCATGTTGACTTTTTTTTTTCTTTTTTTCATATAACAGTTATTTATAGATGATGCCAAATTACAATTTTATCCCAGGTGTAAAATTACGATTTCGCCCTCGAATCGAAATAAAGTTTTGCTTTTGCTCCTTGCTTAAATTTAAGATTTTGCCCTTAGATAAAAAATACAATTTTGCCCCAGTTCAAAATAAAATTATGGTTTTGCCTCAGCTAGAGTCCTGCCAAATTACGATTTGGTTCCCATTTTAAAATTACGATTTTGCACTCAGCTAAAAATTACGATTTTGCCCGCAGCTAAAAGATTACGATTTTGCCCCCATTTCAAAATAAAAAAAATGGTTTTGCCCTCAGTTCAAAATATTATTTTACCTCCATTTTAAAATTACGATCTTACCTCCGCTAAAAATTGCAATCTTGCCATCGTTTTTTTTTCTTTGGCAAAACCATGGTAGTGTTTTATTTTACTTTGTTGACTTAATTTTGTTTTTATTCACGCCAAACAGCTGCCTAGCACTCGCTAATTGGTCATGACAAGTTATTGTTTTGCCCCCAACTCTAAATTACACGCTTGTCATCGTTTTAGTTAATTTTTTTTATCATAACTATGGTACTGTTTTTCTTTAATTGGTTAACTTGATGTATCTTTTTTGATATCGTGTTATAGGTAGCATGTATAACTAACCGACATAAAGGCGTACATGCTATTAACCTAAGAAATACTCGGTTTCGCGCCCCGCAACGCGGGCGGCGCATAACTCTAGCTACCTAACACTGGCTCATTAGTCCTGAAAAATTACAGTTTTGCCCTGAGCCCAAAATTACGGTCTTATCATCGTTTTTTTTTTCCATAGCAATATTATAGTAGTCTTTTTTTTTAATTGATTGAGAATTATTCGGCTATCGCCCCGCAACGCGAGCGGGGCATCTACTAGTTATTTATATAAAGTAGAGTAAAAATACTATTCCCGTTAATAGAATCGTTGACTTGGTTCATTTGAACCTTACAATATACATTGAAAGTTATTAAAATAATATGGATAATGTAATAAAATAACGTTTTGTTCGTTTACATTACACGTCACCGGTCACGCTTATCCATGTTTATAAGAGAGGTTTAGAAAATGCAAAAAAATAAGTATTCATCTGAACGTGGGAACCCCCATCTGGGCATGCATCTTATCTTTGACCATTGCCCCCAGACTCGAGGTTGAGGCGCTATTACCATTTCATGGTTTTTGCCCCCTGTTATAAAATAATAATTTGATGTATAATTAACTTGCAAAGTCGGTAGTTTGTCTTCTAGTAATTAATCTTTTAATAAACATTCGATCACAAATATAACTTTGTTCATTGTATCAGATTTCTAGTCCTCAAATCCGATACGATTCACTCTCCTAGTAAGACACATGATTCAGAAAAAAATGATAAAAATAAATAAATATTATGTCACAAATATGATAATTGTAATAGCTAAGATCACATCATATCTGTTTTAACTTACAATCACTTAATTAAAGATTACACCTAGTAACCATCTCTGTGGAACTACTTGGTATATGTTTTAACGTTCAAGTACTTTCATTTACAGCAAAACTATTTTTTACCTCAATTTTACAAGACTATTACAACATTTACATTGGATTCTCTATATTATTAATATTATTTTCTATATGATATAGAAAAAGAATTAGAGACAACAACAAAAACACAACTATATTGGAATCTATATAATAGAGAAAGTTTTATAGATATTAAACTAGATCTCTAATTCAGATGCTCATATTCAAGCCTCTATATTTTTATTGTGAGTGTGTAGGAAAAAGAAAGAAATAATAAAGGAGTTAATTACATATTTAATCCCTATGGTTTACACAAAATAACATACTTAGGTACCAATAGTTTAAAATCACCTTCTAGGGTATTAACTTTTCATTTTGTAACGTTTGAAGGTATTAACTTCTAGGGTATTAACATAGTTAGTCCATGTGGTTTGCACAAAATAACATATCTAGGTACTAATATTTTAACAAACAATTAACGTTAATACCTCCAAACATTACAAAATGAAAAGTTAATACCTTAGAAAAGTGATTTTAAACTATTAGTACCTAAGTATGTTACTTTGTGCAAACCACAGGTACTAGCTATGTAATTATGAGTATAATAGAGATATAGATAAAGAGCTGAATGTGGGAGGTTTTTGAAAAGTAAACAAAATTTAGAAAAAAAAAATGTTTTTTGATTAAATTTTATAGATGAAAATAAAGGCTCCAATATAAATACTATTATGTCTACTAAATGATGTGATTAAACGTGTTAGAGCATTCACATCCAACCCTCTATTTTTTACACTATATTACATTAAAAATCATTATCTTTACTTTCTCTATTTCAATTAAATGATACTTTTTAATACAATTATCATTCAATTTTTTGTCTTTTCCACTCATAATCACTTTTAAAATATATTAAAAAATTATAAACGATTTACAGATGAATAGTAACATTTTCTCTCTTCTCTATTCACAACCACTTACAACCATCTACAACCACTTTTTTATAAAATAAAAACATCACTCAAATAACTTGGGGGAAGGGATGTGAATGTTGTTATCTAGGCATTTCAAATACTTTTCTTTACTTTGTATGTTTATGTAAAATTAGTTTCACATTGTTAATATTCCCATATGCTAAAAATTTAATGAATGTAAATGGTATAACAAAGTGATAGTAGAAGAGGCATATATATTAAATTAAATTAAATCCTCAGAGGCATATATTAAATTAAATTAAAATATATAATATATGAAAGTGCAATTAATATCAAGGTGCTGCTTGTTTTTTGGCCAGAAGCACTTCTCATCTTTTACCTCTTCCTCACGCAGACATAAGCCCACCTCTTCTTACCTTTTCTCTCTTTCAAAACACAGACCACTCTCCACCGCCACTCTCTGCATCCCCGCCACCACCTCTACCACCACATCTCCGCCACCACCTCCACCTCCACCAATACTCGAAACTCCCAAAATTTCCGATCTAAAACTCGAACCCGCGAACCACCCCCACCATCTTCAACATCAACATCAACAGCCACAGAATCATCATCTTCATCAACAGTGAGTCACCATCAACATCAATTTTTCAAAAAAAAAAGATGAAAGAGACGGGGGTTTACCGGTGAGACTTGTCGGACCAAACAACTGTGCCGCCGCCGCGTGCGACGGTTCTCTCCTCTCCTTCTCTCTTCATACATCGTATGCCACCACCAAAGGGTGGTGGCCGGTTGTACTCTGTTCCGGTACCAAGGTGAAAGAAGGAGATTAGGGGGTGGGTTCTTGGAGTGGGGGCTAGGGTTTGCGGTGGTGCTTGGCTTCGCGACAGGAGACAGGGGGCGGTGGTGCTTGACGGTGGTTGTTGGTTGTGGTGGTGGCAGGTGGACGGTGGAGGAGGCGGTGGCGGATGGTTGTGGTGGTGGTAGATGAAGGCAGAGAGAGAGGGGAGTGTTCTCTGTGTGTGTTGTGAAGTGGTTTTTGTAGAAGTAAAAAAAACAAACCCTCTTCTCCTTGCAGACTGCAGACCTTTGGTCCACCTCTTCTCCTGGAGATGCCTGCAGATGTGGTCCGCAGACTGCAGACCTTTTGGGTATGAAAAAACAAACACCACCCAAGACTGTCACTTTGAAAAGTGTATTATAATGGCAAGGTTTGCTCCACTCAATTACAGCAAAATAATCCTAATTAATCTTCTATCATCTATGCCCTCGTTTGATATATTATTTAAGTTGTAAATCTATCTAAGAGTGAGGATCAAATATAAAGTTTATTTTGGCTAGAAAGAATAGGAAGCAATAGGATTATGACATGTGGCAAAATTTAAAATAAAAAGTAAGGGTATTTTAGTCCATCGTATCATTTATTCTTCCTTCTTCTCCGCAGTAACTTCAAAACCCACCATTTTCAAAACCCACATTATAGTGCGATTAATCAACATTTTGTTCACTTTCTATCTCAATAATCACTACATTATACTGCGATTTTCATCACCAATCAATGATTCAAACACCTAATCAACGTGTTCTTCAACTTTTTTGAAGAAACCCAATTTAACTTCATACAGTATCTCATTTTTTCCCGTGATTTTGAAGCGAATCACTCGATCCGTTCGATTCGATCGCTGATAAGTGTTTCTATCATTCAAATTTCGTCAATCGTTGAAGAAATCGGCTTCGATCCATGTAAGAAATTCTTGAATTGCATTTTTACGATTTGTGTTTTTGAATTGAGTCATTGCGTTTTACGATCTTGGCGGGGGTCCGGGGGCAGCGCCCCTGGAAGCAGGGTCCAAGGGGCGGCAGCCCCTGGCGAGGTCCAAGGGGCAGAGCCCCTGGCTGGGGTCGAGCTGGTTCAATGCGTTTTAGAGAGAAAATTTTTTTTTTGATCAAATTGCTTTAATAAAACTGCATCAGAAAATTTAATTTTCTAGAAATTGGCTCATTTTCATAGACAGTTTTTGATCTCTACTTCCTAGTTCAGACAGTTTTTGAAGTTTTTTTGGTGCATTGCGTTTTAGGTAAAACACACTTTTATTTGTTTTTAGTCAATTGCATTTTAGAGAGAACATTTTCTTTTTTGTTTTTAGGCCATTGCGTTTTAGAAATAAGACATTTTTAAGTGTTTTCTAGCCATTGCGTTTTAGAAAAACACATTTTTGAAGCGTTTTTAGTCCATTGCGTTTTAGGTAAAACACATTTTTATGTGTTTTCAGTCCATTGCGTTTTAGAAAAAAAGACATTTTTAAGTGTTTTCTGGCCATTGCGTTTTACAAATAAGACATTTCTTTGTATTTTTGGTGTATTGCGTTTTAGGTAAAACACATTTTTATGTGTTTTCAGTCCATTGCGTTTTAGAAAAAAGACATTTTTAAGTGTTTTCTGGCCATTGCATTTTAGAAATAAGACATTTCTTTGTGTTTTTGGTGCATTGCGTTTTAGGTAAACACATTTTTTATGTGTTTTCAGTCCATTGCGTTTAGAAAAAAAGACATTTTTAAGTGTTTTCTGACCATTGCGTTTTACAAATAAGACATTTCTTTGTGTTTTTGGTGCATTGCGTTTTAAAAAAAAAAGTGTTTTTTTACGTTTTTTTTTTCATTGCGTTTTACGCAACTGGGTTTTTTTTCCATTGCGTTTCACGCAACTGGGTTTTCGAATTTTTTTTTTCAAAAATATAGCAATAATATACTCGTTTTAAAGATAAAAAACGCTCGTTTTTTGGTGCAATTTTTATAAAAAAAAAATAATGTCGTATGAAAAAGTTATTAACGTTTAAAAAATGGAGGGGTATTGGAGGAGAGAGAAACTATTGTCCTGGATTGACTACAATGCCCTTACACAAACCCACGCGTCTCTTTTCTTCCCTTCAATTTCCCTCATTTAATCTTAGCCCTTGATTAAATCAATTGATGGTCAAGATTATTTCCTAGTCTTACTAGCCAAATAAACTTACTATTATATCCTAACCCATGTATTTAAACCTAATTAAAACTTCAATGATGAATACAAAAAGAGGGTTAGGATATAATAGGAAGTTTTTTTGGATAGTAAGGCTAGGAAGTAATCTTGATCATCAACAGATTTAATCAATGTTTTAAAATCCAGTTTTTTAATTATACCGGATTAGGTACAAAAATGGTTTAACCGGTTGAACCGGGTTGTATCGGACTGTTCAACCGGGTTGACTAGTTAACTGTATAATTCCATAAATTACAACATCAATGCAAAATAATCCAAAGTGGATGAAGATGTAAATCTGGAACAAATGATGGAGTGATGGAAGTCTGGAACAAGTCACGAATGATAGAGTGGAGTGATGAAGCAAGTTTTGAATTTTGATCGATGGAGATAAAATATTAAAAGTCGTTAGGTTAAAGTTGAGAGTAAATATGGAGATGAGCCGATAAAAAGTAAAATCCTAACCCAAAAACAGACCTGAGCTGATACCGGTATAACGGTTCAAACCGGTATACCGAATTTTACCGGCGGTACAAAGTTGATGTCGTTTCTCCTACTTACCGGGGTGTTTCGAACCGGATTTACATCCGAAAACGGTAATACCGGTATAACCGGCCGGTATTTGCCGGTTTTTAAAACATTGGATTTAATCAAGGGCTAAGATTAAATTATTGAAATTGAAGAGAAAAAAGAGGCGCGTGGGTTTGTGTAAGGGCATTCTGGTCAATCCAGCACAATAGTTTCTCTCTCCTCCAATTCCCCCCATTTTTTAAACGTTAATAACTTTTTCATACGAAATTATTTTTTTATAAAAATTGCACCAAAAAAACGAGCGTTTTTTATCTTTAAAACAAGTATACTATTGCTATATTTTCGAAAAAAAAAATTGAAAACCCAGATGCGTAAAACGCAATGGAAAAAACCCAGTTGCGTAAAACGCAATGAAAAAAAACGTAAAAAAATGACTTTTTCTAAAACGCAATGCACCAAAAACACAAGGAAATGTCTTATTTCTAAAACGCAATTGCCAGAAAACACAAGGAAATGTCTTATTTCTAAAACGCAATAGCCTAAAAACACAAAAAAGTGTACTTTCTAAAACGCAATGGACTGAATGTGTTTTATCTAAAACGTAAGTCACCAAAAACACAAAGAAATGTCTTACTTCTAAAACGCAATGGCCAGAAAACACTTAAAAATATTTTTTTCTAAAACGCAATAGCCTAAAAACACAAAAGAAAGTGTACTTTCTAAAACGCAATGGACTGAAAACACATAAAAATGTGTTTACCTAAAACGCAATGCACAAAAAACACAAAGAAATGTCTTATTTCTAAAACGCAATGGCCAGAAAACACTTAAAATGTCTTTTTTTCTAAAATGTAATGGCCGGAAAACACATAAAAATGTCTTATTTCTATAAGGCAATGGCCTAAAAACACAAAAGAAACTGTTCTCTCTAAAACGCAATGAACTGAAAACATATAAAAATGTGTTTACCTAAAACGCAATGACTAAAAACACTTCAAAAATGTTTTATTTCTAAAACGCAATGACCAGAAAACACTTAAAATGTCTTATTTCTAAAACGTAGTGGAATAAAAACACAAAAGAAACTTTTGTTCACAGAACCAGAAACTGTCTACGAAAATGAGGCAATTTCTGGAAAATTAAATTTTCTGATGCATTTTTATTAAAGCAGCCAGCCAGGGGCTCTGCCCCTTGGACCCCGCCAGGGGCTGCCGCCCCTTGGACCCTGCTCCCAGGGGCGCTGCCCCCGGACCCCCGCCAGGATCGTAAAACGCGATGACTAAATCAAAAACCTAGATCGTAAAAATGAAATTAAAGAATTTCTTACAAGGATTGAAGCCGATTTCTTCAACGATTGACGAAATTTGAATGATAGAAACACTTATCTGCGATCGAATCGAACGGATCGAGTGATTATCTTCAAAATCACGGGAAAAAATGAGATATTATATGAAATTAAACTGGGTTTCTTTAAAAAAGCTGAAGAACACGTTGATTGGGTGTTTGAATCATTGATTGGTGACGAAAATCGCACTATAAATGTAGTGATTATTGAGATAGAAAGTGAAGAAATGGTTGAAGATGGTGGGTTTTGAAGTTACGGAGAGAAGAAGAATGGAGAAGATTGGTTAAAATTGTCTAAAATGCCTTTCCTCTTTATTTTAAATGTTGCCACATGTCCTAATCCTATTGTTTCCTATCTTTCCTAGGCAAAATAAACTTTCTATTTGATTCTCACCCTACAAATAGATTTGCCATGAATAGTAATTTCAATTATATATGTTAAGATTGCAAACTTGGCCTCTTTCATTCATCTATCAATAATATATATACATCAGATCATATCTCCTATTCTAATCAAGAGATATACACAATATCATTAACATATTTACATTCCATATTTATCTATATTCTGTTACACCCCCACAGTCGAAGCAAGAGGTGGCCGAATGTGGAGGCTGGATCGAAAATCATCAAATAGAACGCGAGGCAAGCCCTTAGTGAAGATGTCGGCAATTTGAAATCTGGAGGGGACATGTAACACACGAACCTGTCCACGCTGAACAAGCTCACGAACGAAGTGGATATCCAATTCAAAATGTTTAGTGCGTTGATGTTGAATCGGATTACCCGAGAGATACACAGCACTAATATTGTCACAAAAGACAATGCTAGCCTTGAGCAGAGGTCTGTGGAGATCCAATAATAGATTCCGAATGTCGCTACCCCCGTCCCCTAATTACCCTGGGAACAAGCGGCAGCTGCCAGTCTTGGTGGTATCACGTTTTTTCATCATTTTGGCTGCGGAATTTACATCAGGATCGCAGTTAGGAAATATTTTATAAGAGTAAAATACCACGCTTTTATAATATTTCACATATGGGAAAATCCCAAGTTTTCATTACACATATTTTTCATAGGGATAAACCCTATTTTATTCGAATAAAACATCTCTTTATTTAGGTAACTTTTATAGCCACTTTTCCAAGCCTTCAGTGCTGTCCAGCTGGCTTCTATTTGGCTTTCACATTTTGTTACCTGAAACGCGTTTAAAAACATTTTGTCAGTGGGAAATACTGGTGAGTGAATCCCAGTTTAATCAAGACCAATTTTTATCATTCGCAGTATTGAGGGCGATCTCGCAATTATATTTGTTTCCAATTCTTACTTTAATTACCACCCACGGTACTGTCGTCCCGACTTATGGTCATGTTACTACTCACAGTGTAGTAACAAATTTTGTATACAAAACCCCAAATATACAGAAGATAATTGTAGAATTACAAATACTCAATCACTGGCAATATAATGTAAAACATTGAGGTTTTGTAAAAACAGTTTATACAAAAAGGAGATTACTCACAAAAAGGTTTACACAAAAAGAAGGATTACTCACATTGCTGTCTTAGGTTTTCTTTAGGGATTTCCTGGTGATTATCTATTAATTACACAAATGCACACGCGTTAGTATAACAACCCAATATTTACATTAGTAATACCCTCCCCAAGACGGCATTCCAACGACTACGTCGGGCAAAACCACGACAGCCGTTACGGAACCCTGGATCAATCGGGCAGCGTATCTAATACGTAACCGGGGTTATAATACTTACAACGCGGCAGAACTTCGTTATTTAGGGGGATATTATACCCGAGTATAGTGCCTATAATATAGAAATTTGAGAGAGAGATCGAGAGATGAACGAATTGAAAGTGAAACTAATGGCCTCTATTTATAGGCGACCTTTCGACTTCCCTCCCACCCCGCGTAAACCTCCTCTAGGGCCTTGGCGGCCCGCGAGGGTGGCTAGGGTAGGCCCTAGCTGGTCCGACTCACACCCTAGCTTTGACACGACTGGGACACGTGGCGGCCTCGGGGCTTGCTTGGTGTCTGGCTTGTCGCGGCCCGCGACAGAGGTAGTCAAGGGCTACGCGGCCCGCGACGACCCCTTTAATTTCGTTTTTATTTAATTTTTGTAAAAATAAAGGTATTCAGGGTCCGTTTTCACATACAGGGTGTGTTTAGGAGTGTCTAGGGTCACGTTAAAGGTTTCGGGAGAGCTACTATATTTGTGGAGGTAAAGAAGTACATGACTTTAAAATTTATGTTAGATTTGTTGTCATATCTAATTAGTTATCTTCAAACATGTAAATATCTATAAGTGTATATAGGGATACTCTATTTTTTTAAGGGGTGTCGAAAAATATGTTGGAGGGTTGTTATATCCTCCCCACCTTGTTTTAGAGCTCGTCCTCGAGATCTACTGGAATAAGTGCGGATATTTTCTTTGCATTTCTGATTCAAGCTCCCATGTGTACTCTGGTCCTCTCTTGGAATCCCATTTTGCTTTGACTAGAATCAATCTCTTATGTTTGAGATTCTTGACTTTCCTGTCTTCAATTTGTAGACGTCTTTCTGCAAATTTTAACTTTTCATTTACCTTTATATCCTTAAGAGGCATCATCAGTGATTTATCAGCTAAGCACTTTTTGAGATTAGATACAAGAAATATATCATGTATTCCTGCCATTTCCCTGGCAGTTGTAGCTGATAGGCTACAGGTCCTATTCTTCTAATAATCTCAAATGGTCCTACATACCTGGGGCTTAGTTTTCCTCTTTTGATGAACCTGACTACTCCTTTCCAAGGAGAGACTTTTAATAACACCTTGTCTCCTACCTGAAATTCCAACGGCTTTCGCCTGTTATCAGCATAACTCTTCTGTCGATCGCGTGCTGCTTTCAGTCGTTCCTTGACTTGAATAATCTTTTATGTTGCACTATCTCAGGTCCGGATAGTTGCTTTTCTCCAATCTCTGCCCAACAGACTGGAGTTCGGCACTTTCGTCCATAAAGTGCTTTGAATGGTGCAACATTAATACTTGTGTGATAGCTGTTATTATAAGAAAATTCTATCAATGGTAAGTGGTCGTCCCAATTACCTCTGAAATCAATTACACAAGCTCTAATCATATCCTCCATTGTCTGAATTGTCCTTTCGCTTTGTCCGTCTGTTTGAGGATGATAAGCTGTGCTTAGATTTAGCTTGGTTCCCATTGCTTTTTGGAAACTTGTCCAAAAATGAGAGGTAAAACGGCTATCTCTATCAGAAACAATAGATAAAGGAATTCCATGTAATGAAACTATTTCATTTACATACAGCTTAGCTAATTGTTCTATACTGAAAGTTTCCTTCATTGGTAGGAAATGAGCTGACTTAGTTAGTCTGTCTACAATCACCCAGATTGTATCATTACCTTTTCTTGTTTTGGGTAATTTGGTAACAAAATCCATTGTTATCAATTCCCATTTCCATACAGGCATTTCTAACTGTTGCAACAAACCTGAGGGTTTTTGGTGTTCAGCTTTAACTTGCGAACAAGTTAAACACTTAGAAACATAAGCTGCTATATCTTTCTTCATTCCTATCCACCAGAAATTCTTTCTTAAGTCCTGATACATCTTATCATTTCCAGGATGCATCGTATATTTAGACTTATGGGCTTCTTCTAATATACGGTAGCGCAAGTTTCCTAATTTAGGTATCCACATTCTTTTCTTATGGAATCTCCATATTCCATCTGTTCCTTGTTCTAATTCCTTAATCATTCCGTTTAATTTTTCAGTATCATCCTTGATTACTGAATCTTGTGCTTTTCTAATCTGCTCATTTAAATCTACTTGTAGATATAATTTAAGAGACGGTACTCTTTTTGGCTTTTCGTGATACTTTCGACTTAAAGCATCAACTACTACATTAGCCTTTCCTGCTTGATACTGGATATTGCAATCAAAATCACTAAGTATTTCCATCCAGCGTCTTTGTCTCATATTCAATTCATTTTGCCCGAAAATATACCCTAAACTCTTATGATCAGTAAAAATGGTAAACTTACTACCGTAAAGGTAATGTCTCCAAATTTTCAGAGCAAAAATTAGAAGCGTCACAATAGATTACAAAATCTTCAGTTCCTTCTGGTAACGCTAGCATGGGTGCGTTGGTTAGTCTTTGCTTAAGAATTCTAAAGGCTTCTTCTTGTTTTGATCCCCATTCAAACTTGACAGATTTACAGGTTAGCTTAGTTAAGGGAATGGCTATTCTAGAAAAATCTTGAATAAATCTTCTATAATAACCAGCTAATCCTAAGAAACTTCTAACCTCAGTTGGTGACTCAGGGGTTTTCCATTTGGTAATTGCCTCGATCTTGGTGGGATATACATGAATTCCTTCATGATTAACTAAATGTCCAAGAAACTGAACTTGTTCTAACCAAAACTCACACTTCGAAAACTTTGCGTAAAGCTTTTCCTTTCTCAATAAACTTAAAAGTGCATGCAAATGCTCTGCGTGTTCTTTTTTACTCTTAGAGTAAATGAGAATATCATCTATGAAGACAATTATGAATTTATCCAAATATGGCTTACATATTCGGTTCATCATGTCCATAAATGCAGCTGGGGCATTGGTTAAATCAAATGGCATGACGGTAAATTCATAATGGCCATACCTTGTTCTGAAAGCGGTCTTAGGAATGTCCTCTTCCTGTACCTTTAATTGATGACATCTTGAGCGTAAATCGATTTTAGAGAAAAATCGAGCTCCTTGCAATTGATCGAACAGATCATCGATTCTTGGTAATGGATACCGATTCTTAATCGTGACCTTGTTCAATTCACGGTAATCAATGCACATACGCATCGATCCGCCCTTCTTCTTAACAAATAAGATCGGTGCTCCCCACAGCGATGAACTTGGCTGTATAAATCCCTTCTCCAGCAATTCGTCTAATTGCTTCTTTAGTTCCTGCATTTCGGCGGGTGCTAAACGATATGGTGCCTTGGCAATTGATGCTGTCCCTGGTAACAGATGGATTCTGAATTCAACTTCTCTGTCTGGCGGTAATCCTGGTAATTCTTCAGGAAACACATCTGAAAACTGAGATACTACAGGAATATCTTTTAGTTCTTTCCCTTTAGTGTTAATGATTATAGAAATCAAATACACTAATGATCATTTTCTTACATAACTTGCTGTTTTCATCACAGAGATGAATTTTGTGGATCTAGATGGCTTATCTCCTTTAATTGTGATCTTTTCACCCGTTGGTGAATTTACTTGAATTGACTTTTGATCACATAGAATAATGGCTTTATTGGCTACTAACCAATCCATTCCTAATACAACATCAAATCCTGCCAGATTCATTGGGTATAGGTTTGCAATAAACTTATAGTCTGAAATTTCTATTCTTGCTTCTTGCAAGATTTCAGAAATCCTAGCGGTTTCCCCATTGGCTGTCTCTACTAGACATTCTTGTGGGAGTTTAGTTAATGATTGATTTAGAAGTTTGCAAAATGAAGTATTAATAAAACTTTGGTTCACACCAGAGTCAAATAATACTTTAGCAAAAACATCATTAACTAAAAATGTACCGGCTATCACGTCCGGAATCATCTTGGCTTCTTCTGTAGTTAGAACAAATGCTCTAGCATTTTTAGTAGTCTTATTGTTTGTTGCTGGAGCTATTTTTGGATAGTTCGGTTTAATGTGACCTTTTTCTCCACAGTTGAAGCACACTCCATTTCTTGGTTTCTTCCTACAATCTTCTTCCTTGTGTCCTGGTATCTTGCAGAAATTGCAGTAAACGAAGCATCTTCCTGAATGCTTCTTCTTACAGGCCTTACAGTAAGGTGCAGATGTAGAACCTACATTTTTCCCACGATTGGAATTTCCATAACGAAATTCTTGGGTAAGTCTTTGAGTTAGATTCCTTCTCTGGTCTTCTTCTCGCGTACGTACTAGTTCATCTCTCAAGGTGTTTGCTAGTTCTACAGCTTCTTCTATAGTTTGAGGTTTAGCTTCCTTGACTACATGCCTAATCTCACTGATTAATCCCTAGACATAACGGGAGATTAACACTGGTTCTAGTGATGCAAGGATTGGTACTATTCTAGCATATTCAAAGAATATCGTAGTGTAACCCTTACTATCCACTCCAGTCATTCTAAGGTTTAGGAACTTATTTGCTATCTGTTCTTTTTCATTGGGAGGGCAAAATTTCCTTTCTACCATGTTCTTAAATTCTTCCCATTCCATATTGTAAATCCTATTACTTCCTCTAGATTGGAGGATAGTGTTCCACCATTCTAAAGCTGAGTTCTTAAACAGATTGGAAGCAAACATTATCTTATCCTCTTCTGCGCACTTGCTTATTTTTAAGACTGCTTCGGTCTTTTCTATCCAGCGTAGAGCTACAATGGCCCCTTCATTGCCCGAGAATTCTATTGGTTTACAAGACCAGAATTCTTTATAAGAACAACCATAAGACATGGTTCTTCTTCTTTTGGGAATGGGCACTTGAAGTATGGGTCCATTGTTTACGCTGTGTTCAGGTTCAGTTGGTCGTTTACTATCACGGTTACTTTTATTATCAGCGTTCCTAACATTTTGGATAATAAATGGCATCGCATCTATAATTCCTTGTGCCACTATGTGTTGCATAGCATTGTTATCCACTTGGTTTCCATTGTTATTATTATTCTGGTTATCATGATCCAGGTTATCATTATTCTGGTTTTCCGGGTTATTATCCGGATTCTCCTGATTCACTTGGTCAGCCATCTGAATTTTAAACATTTACCACGTATTAATATCACAAGATAGTATTTAATATAACCAATTATATTGATCAAAAGCGTCGAACATTGCGACTTACTTTTTCTTATAGTATGCATCTAATACAAACTGATACTGGAATTTAAAAAATTACAATACTATTAGGCATCACTAACCACGAGGTGGTCTATACTACAATATATTACTATTATATAAAATAAAATTATATATTTTTTTTCAAACATACACACATATATTATATTATTATTATTATTATTATTATTATTATTACATTCACCATCACCTTCACTGATATGGGTTCATCCAGAACTCCATATTACGCTCGTCATACTTCCAGATGAGTCGTTCTCCAACCTGCCTCATCCTCTCACTACTTTCTAAAATCTCCTCTCCGAAAGTTCGGAGCTCTTGCACATTTTCTGCACTCATTGGGGGTGCAGGTGCTGGGACTGGGTTTGGAAACTGGGGCATGGGTTCTTGGTACGGGTAAGGATTCTCTAAAATTTCCCTGATGTATTGATCGCTATCATAATAGGGATCTAGAGGGTCCAACCCTGGGTAAGCTGCTAGATTTGGCATGGTTTCGTCTTCTTGTATTGGATAACGTTGCTGGTAATCCCTATGATCGTCTAACCATGGGTCGTAGTCTGGGTCTAAGGGATTAGGTGCTGGTACCCTAGGTATCTCCATTGGGTCAAAGTCATGCATTTGGATTTAGTTTTCTGGGTTGTTTTCAATTTCCATTGGCTGGGTGGGAAACAGTGGTAAAGGCTGGGGTGCTACAAGTTGCTCCAGGTTAGGGTCTGCAGCTGTGGTTGCTAAAATACGGAAGTTTGCTAGACTCCTATTGAGCATATCATGGGTATGAGCATCTGTCTCTCGCTTAATGGCTGCTAAAGCACGCTGCTGTTGTAACTTTTTCATTTTTTCCTACGTTCATATGCTCCTTTACTGAACCATCCTCTTTTCTTAGAAGGGAATGGTGTCACACCCCCAAAATCCACACGCGGAGTACCACCGCTTGGAGGCGTGACTGACCAGGACCAAGCCACCAATCATATTGAACAACGTAAATAGTAAGTGTAAATCAACCAAACAATATGAAAGGTGTTCCAAAAACCAAAGTATAGTATCAATGTTTAGCGGAAGCATAAGTATGTAAACCCAATGTAAATCATAAGTTCAAGTGTTTAGATATATAACATGGCATCATCGATCCATATCATGGGTATGAGCATCTGTCTCTCGCTTAATGGTGTTAGATATATAACAGCGGCCAACCCTTGGCAGGTGTGCGAAGATCAGTTCAATATGTGTTACTAGTCTAGTCGTATCGTATCGTTAGGTTCTACCGTCTGAGTATACACAATAATTCATCAAAACCCATTCCCACCCTGGGAACCCCATGCCTTGGCTGTGTGAACTCACCTTGGGTTGCTCGGTATGCTAAGTATGTGCTCAAAGTAAATCAATCACGTCCTAGAGTATGCACGTATACATAATCAGTTTGTGTTCAAGTTGTTCACGTATAAACATGTAGCACGTATTCACAATCATATACAAGATGGTTACACTTAACAGCAGTTAAATATCTCAGTTAACTTCTAACAGAATCCAACTAGTTACTGCGCAGTTTAACAAATCGGCGGAACACCCTTGTTTCGCATGAACCCTCTCCCGACGAAACACCCCCTGATTCGTCATAACTACCCTCGGCGAAACATATTCAGTTTCGTCAATTACTCTTCGGCGAAACACCCTCCCGTTTCGCCATGTATCCGTTTCATCAAGTTGGTTTCGTCAATCTGTATGTTACGTCGTTTTCACAGAAAACCCTAATGATTGTCTAATAATTATAACAGTTGCAACAAGCATGAATTCGATCAGATCCATTCATACATCCATCATGCATACAAAATCAACATGCCACACTTAAATACCACTTATTCCACATAGAACTATTATATTAAACTACTTCTGACAATACCCATTTACTAGGCACATGGTTAGATTATTTCACACTAACTAGGTGGTCCAATCAACAAACAACTTACAATCCAGTAGCTTTTGTTTGGAGGTCCAATAGAAATTGGATCTATTAAATTGATATCAGCCATTTAATAAATTGATTTGATCAAACAAGTTAGATTACCAGCATCACGTGAAATAGCAATGAATCATGTGATCAGCCTATATAATTACAAAAAGGGATTCGGTCCACTCACAATTGAAGGAATCGTTATATGTATATCATAATCACTTATTCAAGAGGTCACATATTAAATACTAACAATCAGAAAAATAAACAATCGATTAGAACTAACCGGAAGTATAGACGATGATCAGTTCGGTTACAAATCTCCAATGGATGTTAGGTTGCCGTCACAATGAGAGAGCTCTAGGGTTTCGGTTGTTATGATGAAAGTGTGAAACTGATGTTGTTTTACGTATTAAAACTCGAAATAACATGTTGGGCCCGAACTGGGCTTCGGCGGATCTGGGCTCGGCGAAACACACTGTTTCGTCGAGATGTAGATGGCGAAACAAGTTCTGTTTCGTCGGAACTGGTTATGGCGAAACACTCTTGTGTTTCGTCGGGTTCTTTTATGGTTTGCTAGTTTAAGTTTCTCAAACAGTATACATGTTATACAGTCAAACACATAATCATGCAAACACCATACGTTTTATCATATCACAATGTACAGTTACAAGTCAAACAACTAAACAGTCAAAGTCAACGTGCATTAAATGCGAATAAGGAATGTCGGAAATTCGAGTTGTCACATTATCCCCAACTTGAAAGAAATTTCGTCCCGAAATTTAGCATGCAGTTACTGAGGAAGCTAGTGGTGTGACGTTGTTTACCTGTATCGTATCGCGGCTCCCCGAGCAGGTTTGCGAAAATTACTGGTTTTCTTGGGGTGTCACATCATCCCCCCGTTGATTTGGAATTTCGTCCCGAAATTCTGTAGTGGTAGCTTCAGCCTCAGTAGTAGTTGCATTGGTTCCGAATAACTGGGGATATTTGAGTTCCATTTGATCTTCACGCTCCCAGGTGAACTCTGGGCCGCAGCGGGAGTTCCAACGAACTCGTACAAGAGGGATTCTCATGTTCTTGAGGACCTTAACATCCCGGTCCGAGATTTCAACAGGTTCCTCTACGAAGTGCAACCGCTCGTCGATAGTGAGTTCCTTCAAGGGAACTATGTGGGTCTCATCTGACATACACTTCTTCAGATTCGACACGTGAAAGACGTTGTGAACTGCACTGAGTTCAGCTGGTAAGTTCAATCTGTAGGCTACCCTGCCTATCTTCTCAATAACTTCGAAAGGTCCAACGTATCGTGGATTGAGTTTGCCGCGTTTGCCAAAACGAACTACACCCTTCCAGGGTGAAACTTTGAGTAGCGCTCGATCCCCAACCTGGAATTCGAGTAGTTTTCTGTCTTTATCTGCGTATGCTTTCTGACGGTCGCGAGCTGCCGCCATGCGTTGTCGTATTTGAGCAATCTTTTCCGTAGTATCAACTACCATTTCTGGACCTGTGATCTGACTATCTCCCACCTCTGCCCAACAGAGAGGTGACTGGCATTTACGCCCGTACAATGCCTCGAATGGAGCAGCTTTAATGCTGGTGTGGTAGCTGTTGTTGTAAGAAAATTCCACAAGTGGCAGATGTTTTTCCCAACCATTGCCAAAGTCAATTACGCACGCCCGAAGCATGTCTTCTAGAGTTTGGATAGTGCGTTCCGACTGCCCATCCGTCTGAGGGTGATAAGCTGTGCTCATGTCTAAACGAGAGCCAAAAGATTTGTGCATTGCTTGCCACAGTTCTGAAGTAAAACGTGCGTCACGATCAGAGATGATAGAAGTGGGCACCCCGTGCCTCGAAACCACTTCCTTTAAGTAGACGTCTGCTAAGGTAGAGAACTTGTCTGTTTCTTTGATAGCCAAGAAGTGTGCAGACTTAGTGAGTCGATCCACGATCACCCAAATAGTGTCATTTCCGCGCTGAGATCTAGGTAAGCCAGTAACAAAATCCATGGAAATTTGTTCCCATTTCCATTGTGGTATCTCAGGTTGTTGAAGTGGACCTGACGGTTTCTGGTATTCTGCTTTGACTCTCGCACAAGTCAAGCATTTGCTAACGTATGTGGCTATGTGGGCCTTCATGCTAGGCCACCAATATGTAGTTTTGATGTCGTGGTACATTTTATCCGAACCAGGATGTACCGAGTAGCGAGACTTGTGAGCTTCATCCATTACAAGCTCACGTAGGTTACCATAGAGTGGGACCCAAATGCGTCCTGTTACGTAATAAGCACCATCTTCCTTCTGTTCTAAGCGTTGCCTTGAGCCACGTAGGGCTTCAGCCCTGACGTTTTCTGGTTTCAATGCTTCTACCTGAGCATCTCGTATTTGTGAAGGAAGACTAGACTGTATAGTGAGTTGTAAAGCTCGCACGCGCTTAGGCGCGGTGTCCTTTCGACTGAGGGCGTCAGCCACAACATTGGCTTTGCCTGGATGGTACCTGATTAAGCATTCGTAGTCGTTTAGCAGTTCGACCCATCGTCGTTGTCGCATATTCAGTTCCTTATGTTTGAATATATGTTCGAGGCTTCTGTGGTCAGTGTAGATAGCACATTTGGTGCCATACAGGTAGTGTCGCCATATCTTAAGTGCAAAAACAACCGCTCCCAGCTCTAAATCGTGTGTTGTGTAATTCCGTTCGTGAATCTTAAGTTGGCGCGAAGCATAAGCAATGACTTTATCCCGCTGCATCAACACACATCCAAGACCCTGGATAGATGCAGCGCAGTAGACTACAAAATCGTCCGTGCCTTCAGGCAATGAGAGGATAGGTGCACTACAAAGTCTATCCTTTAAGTGCTGAAACGCTGTTTCCTGTGTATTACCCCAACGGTAAACAACACCTTTCTGTGTCAGTAGTGTAAGCGGCTGTGCGATCTTTGAGAAATCTTTGATGAACCGTCTGTAATAACCCGCCAAACCCAAGAATTGGCGTATTTCGGTTGGTGTGCGAGGTGCAGGCCAGTTCTTGATCGAATCCACCTTGGATGGATCGACATGAATCCCATCCTTGTTTACCACGTGGCCTAAGAAGTGGACTTCACGAAGCCAGAAGTCGCATTTTGAAAACTTAGCGTATAGCTGTTCCGTTCGAAGAAGTTCCAAAATAAGTCGTAAGTGCTGCTCGTGTTCCTCCCGACTCTTCGAGTAGATCAGGATGTCGTCGATGAAAACAATGACGAACTTGTCGAGATAAGGTTTTGCAAACCCTGTTCATAAGATCCATGAAAACCGCAGGCGCGTTCGTTAATCCGAATGGCATGACCAGAAACTCGTAGTGGCCGTAGCGTGTTCTGAACGCTGTTTTGGAGACGTCCTCATCCCGGACTCTCAGTTGATGATACCCTGACCTTAGATCAATATTCGAGTAATAGCTCGACCCTTGCAACTGGTCGAATAAGTCGTCGATGCGTGGAAGAGGATAGCGATTCTTCACCGTCACCTTGTTCAGTTCGCGGTAGTCTATACACATGCGGAAGGTACTGTCCTTCTTCTTTACAAACAGTACTGGAGCTCCCCAAGGCGAAGAGCTAGGACGTATGAAACCCTTTTCCAAAAGTTCTTGTAGTTGCTTAGACAGTTCTTCCAGTTCAGTTGGAGCTAAGCGATAAGGTGCTCGAGCTATGGGTACTGCTCCTGGAGCTAGCTCGATCTGAAATTCGACCTGGCGATGAGGCGGTAACCCAGGTAACTCTTCAGGAAACACTTGAGGAAGATCGCGTACTACAGGAATATCCTCAATCTTTTTCTCTTTCTTCGATGTATCAGTAACGAGTGCTAAAACAGCTGTGTGCCCCTTTCGTAAACACTTTTGAGCCTTCAAGAAGGATATGATGCCACTCACGACACCACTCTTGTCGCCTTGAACTTCGAGAGGTTCTTTACCAGAACGAGGAATGCGAATGATCTTCTCCTTGCATAGGATCTCTGCTTGTTGTTGGGATAACCAATCCATACCAATGACGATGTCGGAACCATCGCAACGCTGGGGTCATTCCTAGTATCACCCTGACCCATCACGAACACTCGACCCCTGGCACCATTGCCGTCGTTATTACCCCCGTTGTTTTCTTCCCTAGTTCCCGTTTCCTTGGTTGTGGTTCTGATTCTGGTTCTGGTTCAACCGTGGGCAGTGTCTCTTGAAGTGACCTTCAGCACCACACTGATAACATCCCTTGTTACCCTGCTGTTGCTGCTGATTCTATAGATCTTGTGTCTGTTGTTGTTGGTTCTGGCTTGCAGGACGTGAGTTTCTACCATCTTTGGCTCCATGACCAAGCTTGTCGCATCATTGACAATGATTTCGGTTGCACTGCCCGCTGTGGTGCAAGTTACATCGTTTGCACTTAGGGTGGTTTCCCCTGTATCCACCCTGCCCTTGACTACTAAAAGGTTGCTGACCAGGACTTTGGTTGTCATCGATCTTTCACTGCTGTGCCTGGGACAGAATCGTAGTCGAACCCTTGTTAGAGGTTCCATCCCACTTTCATTTGTTGTCACTGGGAATAGCAGAAGTAGTAGTAGTAGCACCAATACGTCTAGGCAGCTTGTTCTGTTCCACTGCCTGGTCTGTGAGACGATGAGCAAGATGAGTAACATCTTGAATAGTAGCAAGATTAGCAGTCATCACATGGCTTTGAATTTCTGGTACTAAGCCTTTGAGGTACAGCCCAATGCTCTTGATGGGAGGATCCACCATAGTTGGACACAAAATTGCCAGTTTGTTGGATCGTTTTGTGTACGCTTCTATCTCTGACCCCGTCATCTTCATGTTAAAGAACTCCACTTCCAGCTTGTGGGTGGCATCATAACTACTGTATTCACGTTTGATCAGTTCCTTAAAATCATTCCATGGGGTGGCATTAGCAGCCGCCAGCCCCAGCATCAGAACTTGCGCGTTCCACCAAGTTAACGCAGTGCCTTCGAGAGTATCAGTGGCATATTTCACCTTACGAGCCTCGGGTCATTCACACACTCGAAGACCGATTCGAGTTCCTCGAACTAATGGAGGAGTCCAACGGCTCCTTCAGTGTCGCTGAAAGTAGTAGGACGACAGTCCATAAAAGTCTTGTATGTGCATACAGGTGGCTGAGCGTGTTGACTTGTCGTGTGCGTAAGAGTAATCAAAATTAAGCACAAGCGTTGAGTTACGAGAGTAGGATCTAAAGATCCTAGAGTAAGTGGTGATGGCAGGTTACACCTCCTGCCTGGGCAGCTGCGAGTGCTGCAGTAACTTGTTCAGTGATCGAAGCCGCCAACTGGGCTTGAGTTAGGTTAACGCGTCCACTCATGATCTTGACATCAAGGAGAACATGTGGGTGAGAGGTTCGCGAATAGTGCGAAGAGAGTGAGCACACAAGTATTCTCAAGCAATAACATATAGTAGGTTCTGTAATCTGAGCATACCACGAGCAAAGTTCTATGTAATTCTAGTAAGTAGGTAATAAAACATGTACCATATTACCTAGGATGTTGAGTCTTGCACGTGGAGCGAAGCGTCGTTGTGGATCGTTGAGAGCACTGTTCTGGTTATAGTCTGGTTTTAATGTAAAACGTTTTCCCTTATTAAAACCGAGTTCTCTATAACCAATGGCTCTGATACCAATCTGTCACACCCCCAAAATCCACACGCGGAGTACCACCGCTTGGAGGCGTGACTGACCAGGACCAAGCCACCAATCATATTGAACAACGTAAATAGTAAGTGTAAATCAACCAAACAATATGAAAGGTGTTCCAAAAACCAAAGTATAGTATCAATGTTTAGCGGAAGCATAAGTATGTAAACCCAATGTAAATCATAAGTTCAAGTGTTTAGATATATAACATGGCATCATCGATCCATGTCCCACAACGACCTGCTCCTCCCTGTGCAAGCTCCATATGTACCTAAGGTCCTGCAAGGCATGCAGCAGAGAGTCAACAACTAGTTGAGCGAGTTCACAGTTAATAGTTCAGTAATAGTATAGCGTGAGTAGTAGTATGTTCGTTCGTTACGTCATGTATCGTATTAGTTTCCATCGCGGCCTCCCAGGCAGGTATGCGAAGATATTAGGGGATGTTTTTCCCAAGTATTCTAGACTAGGTTTATTTGTATCGCGGCCTCCCCAGGCAGGTGTGCGAAGATTTGTAAATTTAGTTCGCGGCCTTCCTATGGCAGGTGTGCGAAGTCAGTCATAATATCGCGGCCAACCCTTGGCAGGTGTGCGAAGATCAGTTCAATATGTGTTACTAGTCTAGTCGTATCGTATCGTTAGGTTCTACCGTCTGAGTATACACAATAATTCATCAAAACCCATTCCCACCCTGGGAACCCCATGCCTTGGCTGTGTGAACTCACCTTGGGTTTGCTCGGTATGCTAAGTATGTGCTCAAAGTAAATCAATCACGTCCTAAAGTATGCACGTATACATAATCAGTTTGTGTTCAAGTTGTTCACGTATAAACATGTAGCACGTATTCACAATCATATACAAGATGGTTACACTTAACAGCAGTTAAATATCTCAGTTAACTTATAACAGAATCCAACTAGTTACTGCGCAGTTTAACAAATCGGCGGAACACCCTTGTTTCGCGTGAACCCTCTCCCGACGAAACACCCCCTGATTCGTCATAACTACCCTCGGCGAAACATATTCAGTTTCGTCAATTACTCTTCGGCGAAACACCCTCCCGTTTCGCCATGTATCCGTTTCATCAAGTTGGTTTCGTCAATCTGTATGTTACGTCGTTTTCACAGAAAACCCTAATGATTGTCTAATAATTATAACAGTTGCAACAAGCATGAATTCGATCAGATCCATTCATACATCCATCATGCATACAAAATCAACATGCCACACTTAAATACCACTTATTCCACATAGAACTATTATATTAAACTACTTCTGACAATACCCATTTACTAGGCACATGGTTAGATTATTTCACACTAACTAGGTGGTCCAATCAACAAACAACTTACAATCCAGTAGCTTTTGTTTGGAGGTCCAATAGAAATTGGATCTATTAAATTGATATCAGCCATTTAATAAATTGATTTGATCAAACAAGTTAGATTACCAGCATCACGTGAAATAGCAATGAATCATGTGATCAGCCTATATAATTACAAAAAGGGATTCGGTCCACTCACAATTGAAGGAATCGTTATATGTATATCATAATCACTTATTCAAGAGGTCACATATTAAATACTAACAATCAGAAAAATAAACAATCGATTAGAACTAACCGGAAGTATAGACGATGATCAGTTCGGTTACAAATCTCCAATGGATGTTAGGTTGCCGTCACAATGAGAGAGCTCTAGGGTTTCGGTTGTTATGATGAAAGTGTGAAACTGATGTTGTTTTACGTATTAAAACTCGAAATAACATGTTGGGCCCGAACTGGGCTTCGGCGGATCTGGGCTCGGCGAAACACACTGTTTCGTCGAGATGTAGATGGCGAAACAAGTTCTGTTTCGTCGGAACTGGTTATGGCGAAACACTCTTGTGTTTCGTCGGGTTCTTTTATGGTTTGCTAGTTTAAGTTTCTCAAACAGTATACATGTTATACAGTCAAACACATAATCATGCAAACACCATACGTTTTATCATATCACAATGTACAGTTACAAGTCAAACAACTAAACAGTCAAAGTCAACGTGCATTAAATGCGAATAAGGAATGTCGGAAATTCGAGTTGTCACATTATCCCCAACTTGAAAGAAATTTCGTCCCGAAATTTAGCATGCAGTTACTGAGGAAGCTAGTGGTGTGACGTTGTTTACCTGTATCGTATCGCGGCTCCCCGAGCAGGTTTGCGAAAATTACTGGTTTTCTTGGGGTGTCACATCATCCCCCCGTTGATTTGGAATTTCGTCCCGAAATTCTGTAGTGGTAGCTTCAGCCTCAGTAGTAGTTGCATTGGTTTCGAATAACTGGGGATATTTGAGTTCCATTTGATCTTCACGCTCCCAGGTGAACTCTGGGCCGCAGCGGGAGTTCCAACGAACTCGTACAAGAGGGATTCTCATGTTCTTGAGGACCTTAACATCCCGGTCTGAGATTTCAACAGGTTCCTCGACGAAGTGCAACCGCTCGTCGATAGTGAGTTCCTTCAAGGGAACTATGTGGGTCTCATCTGACATACACTTCTTCAGATTCGACACGTGAAAGACGTTGTGAACTGCACTGAGTTCAGCTGGTAAGTTCAATCTGTAGGCTACCCTGCCTATCTTCTCAATAACTTCGAAAGGTCCAACGTATCGTGGATTGAGTTTGCCGCGTTTGCCAAAACGAACTACACCCTTCCAGGGTAAAACTTTGAGTAGCGCTCGATCCCCAACCTGGAATTCGAGTAGTTTTCTGTCTTTAGCTGCGTATGCTTTCTGACGGTCGCGAGCTGCCGCCATGCGTTGTCGTATTTGAGCAATCTTTTCCGTAGTATCAACTACCATTTCTGGACCTGTGATCTGACTATCTCCCACCTCTGCCCAACAGAGAGGTGACTGGCATTTACGCCCGTACAATGCCTCGAATGGAGCAGCTTTAATGCTGGTGTGGTAGCTGTTGTTGTAAGAAAATTCCACAAGTGGCAGATGTTTTTCCCAACCATTGCCAAAGTCAATTACGCACGCCCGAAGCATGTCTTCTAGAGTTTGGATAGTGCGTTCCGACTGCCCATCCGTCTGAGGGTGATAAGCTGTGCTCATGTCTAAACGAGAGCCAAAAGATTTGTGCATTGCTTGCCACAGTTCTGAAGTAAAACGTGCGTCACGATCAGAGATGATAGAAGTGGGCACCCCGTGCCTCGAAACCACTTCCTTTAAGTAGACGTCTGCTAAGGTAGAGAACTTGTCTGTTTCTTTGATAGCCAAGAAGTGTGCAGACTTAGTGAGTCGATCCACGATCACCCAAATAGTGTCATTTCCGCGCTGAGATCTAGGTAAGCCAGTAACAAAATCCATGGAAATTTGTTCCCATTTCCATTGTGGTATCTCAGGTTGTTGAAGTGGACCTGACGGTTTCTGGTATTCTGCTTTGACTCTCGCACAAGTCAAGCATTTGCTAACGTATGTGGCTATGTGGGCCTTCATGCTAGGCCACCAATATGTAGTTTTGATGTCGTGGTACATTTTATCCGAACCAGGATGTACCGAGTAGCGAGACTTGTGAGCTTCATCCATTACAAGCTCACGTCGGGCAAAACCACGACATTCCAACGACTACGTCGGGCAAAACCACGACAGCCGTTACGGAACCCTGGATCAATCAGGCAGCATATCTAATACGTAACCGGGGTTATAATACTTACAACGGGGCAGAACTTCGTTATTTAGGGGGATATTATACCCGAGTATAGTGCCTATAATATAGAAATTTGAGAGAGAGATCGAGAGATGAACGAATTGAAAGTGAAACTGGTGGCCTCTATTTATAGGCGACCTTTCGACTTCCCTCGCGCCCCGCGTAAACCTCCTCTAGGGGCTTCGTGGCCCGCGAGGGTGGCTAGGGTAGGCCTTAGCTGGTCCGACTCACACCCTTGCTTTGACACGACTGGGACGCGTGGCGGCCTCGGGGCTTGCCTGGTGTCTGGGTTGTTGCGACCCGCGACAGAGGTAGTCAAGGGCTACGCGCTCCGCGACGACCCCTTTAATTTCGTTTTTATTTAATTTTTGTAAAAATAAAGGTATTCAGGGTCCGTTTTCGCATACAGGGTGTGTTTAGGAGTGTCTAGGGTCACGTTAAAAGTTTCGGGAGAGCTACTATATTTGTGGAGGTAAAGAAGTACATGACTTTAAAATTTATGTTAGATTTGTTGCCATATCTAATAGGGGTGCTAAACGGGTCGTCTTCATGGGTTGGCGGGTTCAACCTGACCTGGACCCGAAAAATTTATGTTAGATTTGTTGTCATATCTAATTAGTTATCTTCAAACATGTATATATCTGTAAGTGTATATAGGGATACTCTAATTTTTTTAGGGGTGTCGAAAAATATGTTGGAGGATTGTTATTCCAAAGCCAAGATAAATCAGCGACAACATTTGCAACACCCCGATACTCTGCCTCGGCACTAGAACGAGAGACTACAACTTGACGCTTGGAAGACCACGACAGCAAATTAGATCCAAGGTAGACACAGTACCCGGACGTAGATCTACGTGTGTCTGGACACCCGGCCCAGTCGGCGTCCGTGTATGCACGAAGTGAAACATCAGCAGGGGAGCCCAACGTGAGACCAAAAGAGGAGGTACCCTTTAAGTAGTGAATGATGCGTTTAAGTGCATTCCAGTGATCAATGCAAGGAGAGTGACTGTGCATGCACACCTGCTGAACCGCATAACTGATGTCAGGTCTAGTGAATGTCAAATACTGAAGCGCACCTGCCAAACTACGGTACTGAGTTGGATTGTCGTACTCCGGAGTAGACGTGGCACTGAGCTTCGGGTTGCAATCAACTGGCGTGGCAACCGGGTTACACGAAGTCATGCCAGCCCGTTCGATAATGTCATGAGTATATTGCTGCTGAGATAAAAACATAGACTGGCCAGTGCGAGTAACTTGAACACCTAGAAAATGACTGAGTGGGTCAAGATCTTTCATGGCAAACTCATCACCCAAACGACACATAAGATGATCCCGAAGACGATCAGTCGAGGTGGTAAGAATAATGTCGTCGACATAGATGAGTAAATAAGCCGCATCAGTGCCATGATGATAGACAAAGAGAGAATTATCACATCGACTTTGCCGAAAGCCAATGGAGAGAACAAAATCGGTAAATCGTTGGTACCATGCACGAGGCGCCTGTTTTAATCAGTATAGAGATTTCTTGAGAAGACATACATGATCTAGAAATTGTCGATGCCGAAAACCCATTGGCTGATACATATAAACAGTCTCATGCAAATTACCGTGTAGAAACGCATTTGTAACATCCAACTGATGAATCTTCCAAGATTAAGACAATGCTAGAGATAAAACCGTACGGATAGTAGCCGGTTTGACAACCGGACTAAAAGTATCTCCACAATCCACTCCAATCTGTTGGTTACTACCGTCACTAACTAGACGTGCTTTGTACCGTTCTAGGGTACCGTCCGACCTGTACTTATGACGAAACAACCACAGGCTGCGTAGCAGATTCATGTTGGGTTGGCGAGGGACAAGTTCCCACGTCTTATTTTTAATAAGGGCATTAAACTCAATGGTCATGGCATTATACTATTCCGGCACGGACAAAGCATCTTTTGGGGTTTTGGGTAAGGATGCGACGGAAGTGGTTAAAAGGTTAAGGAAATGTCGTGGTTTGGAGATACCATCCATGGCTCGAGTACGCATAGTACGGGTAGAACTAAAAGGATGGGGTGGAATCGATGTGTGGGAAGGTTGTGAAGTGACATCAGTTTGGGTCATGGAGAGGGCGGGATTTATTTGGGCCGAATGAGCTGAGGAAACGGGTTAAGTGGGATCGGGTTGAGTAATTGGAGTGGTAACGAGAGGGGAATGGGCTGAAGAAGGGTGGCTGGGAAGTGGGTTGTGGAGAGTATTTGAAGGAGATGGGCCGTGAGGTGGGGTAGTAGGTGGGCTGGTGGGCGTGGGCTGTTGTGGACTATCGAGTGGAGTAGAGGAAGCATGTGGGGTTGTAGATGAGGGAGTATTGGACCACAACAGAGGGTGTGTAAAGGTATCAAGAAATTCATAGGACTTTAGTTCCGATGACGGACGATTCGCATACGGATAGGTTGTTTCATCAAAAATAACATGACGACTGACAATGATCTTATGAGTGGCTAAGTCAAGACACTTGTAGCCACGGTGGTTGGGTGGATACCCGAGAAAAACACAAGGCATCGAGCGATAATCCAATTTGTGGATAGTTGTGGAGGGTATGAGATTGAAGCATAGGCACCCAAAAATACAGAGATGATCATAGGATGGACGAGTGAGATATAAGCGTTGAGTGGGGGAGTTATAATTTAGAAGTTTGCTAGGTAGGATATTTAGAAGGTATGTGGCAACTTCCAAGGCATGATGCCAATAGGTATTAGGAAGAGACGCTTGAGCTAATATTGTGCGAATGAGATTGTTGATGGTGCGTATTTTCCGTTCCGCTTTGCCATTTTGAGATGAAGTATGAGGACATGAGAAACGAAATTGCATGCCATTTTGATTACAAAATTGTTGAAACGAAGAGTTTGCGTACTCTCGTCCGTTATCACATTGAAATTGTTTAATTTTAAGATTGAATTGAGTGGTAATTAGTTTTGTAAAGGTAGAGAATGTAGGAAAAACTTGAGATTTATTAGCAAGTGGGTAGGTCCATAAAAAAATTACTATAATCATCAAGAAACAAAATGTAGTATCGATGACCTCCACAACTAAGAATGGAGGAGGTCCAAAGATCACTGTGAACAATATCAAACGACATAAAAGTAGAACTAAAAGAATCAACAAAAGGTAGTCTAACTTGTTTCCCAAAAACACATGACTGACAAAATTTAGGTTTCACAGTACTATAATGAATAAATTGAGATTGTTTTAAAGACTCAAGTAAATTTGATCCTGGGTGACCGAGACGTTGATGCCATATGTCTTGAGAGATGGTTGCAAAAGTGGATGGTGTGGTAAACTTGGTAATTTGTGTAGGATCAAGTGTGTAGAGATCCCCCGGACTATTGCATCGTAGGATAGGGGTCCGGGTCTTGAGGTCCTTCACAATAAAACCAAACGGATCAAATTCAATAGAAACATGATTGTCAGTTGTAAAACGGCGAACAGAAATCAAGTTTTTAATTAGTGAGGGAGCATATAGAACTTGATTTAATTTAAACGGTGGGAAGGGTGGTTTAAGAGTTTGATTGCCATGCCCAAGAACCAGAATAGTTTTGCTATTACCCACAAGGGGTGGAGTTATTGTAAAAAAGACCAAAAGTGTGAGAAAGGTAAGAAAGAATCTCAGCCATTAGATCTAAATTAATTGAAAAGGGTATAATTGTAAATGCATTAACAAATTCAAATATGGTAATCCTTGATTTAAGGATTTGGAGAGAGAAAAACCTTGATTTAAGGACTTGTAACCGTCCATAATCAGAGCATGTTCATGACATGGTGTTTTAAATAAATTCATAGTTCAATTCATGGTGTTTTTACAAAATAATATAACACCATTCAGTAAACAAAATATAACACCATTCAGCACAAAAAAAAACACCATTCACACAAAAATAACATCATTCAGCACAAAATATCACACCATTCAGCAAAAAAAAAAAAAAACACCATTCACACAAAAATAACATCATTCAGCACAAATATAACACCATTCAGCACAAAAAAACACCATCCAGCAGTAAATAATATAACACCATTCAGTACAAGAATATAACACCATTCAGTAAAGAAATATAACACCATTCAGAAAAAGAAAATAACACCATTCAGAAAAGAAAAAAACACCATTAAGAAAAGAAAAATAACACCATTCAGAAAAGAAAAAAACACCATTAAGAAAAGAAAAATAACACCATTCAGAAAAGAAAAATAACAGCATTCAGTACACAAAATAACACCATTCAGTATAAGATATAACACCATTCAGTAAAGAAAATATAACACCTCTGAATCATCTTCTCCACTTCCGGCAAAGAGATTGCCGTCACTGTCTCCGGCGACTAACCGGCGAGATCAGTCCGTTTAAATGTCAACAAGCGTCTCACCACCACTGCCGACCCGGCACCCACCACCGCCGCACCACCAGTGTCGCACCACCAGCGTCGCACCACCACCGCTGCACCACCACCGCCGCACCACCAGCGTCGCACCACCACTGCCGATCCGGCACCCACCACCGCCGCACCACCAGCGTCGCACCACCACTGTCGATCCGGCACCACTGCAATGTAGAGAGATAGATCGAATTTGAAGAGAGAGAGAGAGAGCTCTGGTCGTGCGATTGGAGAGAGAGATCGAAATTCTAGAGATTTTGATTACAGTTACCTATTTTGAATGGATATAAAGACTTTATTACCCCTATAATTTTCAATTCAGTCCAAAAAAATAAAACAAATTTTACAATTTGGTCCCTATTAATCTAAACCATTAGATCAAAGATCTAATGGTGTAGATTCTTTCTTATCCTTCTCACACTTTTGGTCTTTTTTACAGGAACCTTTACCTACCCACAAGAATATTTTTAAAAATGCCATCATTAAAAAAAGAGGAGAAATTGTCAGGAAGGGGGGTCATATTCGAAGTCGCACCTGTGTCCATAGTGTAGATGGGCTGATCAACTTCAGTCGGAGCATAGCTTGCCGCATACGATTGTGCTGGACGCGGACCGAGGATGCCGGCATTGTTGGGTGTTGCTCGCTGAGGAACAATGGGATAGGGGCATGGTGGAACAGTGGACCAAGGAGCCCAAGGATAGGTAGGAGTTGGGCCGGGCCAAGTGTTGAAACCGAAGGGCAAAGGCGGGTACCCAGGCTGAACCGTGGGCTGTTGTGAGGTGTTGCCGCATCCCCGACCCGCTGAGCCACCGCGTCCACGTCCACGGCCACGACCGCGGCCTCTTCCACACGTGATTTGATCATGGTTCGAATCTGAACGAGCATCATATCGTTCCGAAGGAGGCCGAGAGTCATAATTGTCGGACGATGGCAGATCACGGGAGTCTGAAGATGCCACGAGGGCAGTGCCAGCGGCCTGGGCCGCGTTACGGACCTGATTTGCTTTGCGTGTTTCAGCGATGCATAGTCTCGACCGGGTCTCATAGAAGTCCGGTAAGGGACTGGTTTGTTGAATAATAGTGGCCGTGCTCTCGTATGGTTTCGTAAGCCCCATGAGAAGTTGCAAGACCAACTGTTCTTCAGTGATAGGAGAACCAACATTAGTGAGTTGGTCATAAATTACCTTAAGCGCCTGGCAGTAAGCCGTCATGGAGGGAAATTGTTCAAGACGAGTGTTGGCGAACTTGTTATTAAGGTCGATGGTACGCGTGGCCTTATTATCTTGAAAAATATTTGCCAACGCCGTCCAAGCAGCATATGCGTTGGTGTTAGGCTTCAAAATAGTATGCAGAAGATCAGTGGAAATCGTCCCGTAAATCCATTGTAAAACAATAGAGTCAAGGCGTTCCCACCACGGAGAAGAGATAGTCTTGTCTTTGGCTTGATCTTTATCGGAGGAAGAGGACGCATCAGTGGATTTCTTCGGCTGAAGGTGATCGTAGACGTCATAAGAGATGCAATGGATTTTGAATAATTCCGACCAAGATGTGAAATGGCCGTTTTCAATGTCGAGGGTAATGGGGATTAGGGCTTTGATGTTTGTGACGGTGACAGCGGGATGAATAGGAGAAGTCATGATGTGAATGATGAAGGAGGGAGAAGAGCGGAAGTTGCGCAGGAGGGAGAGGGCCGATGATAGGAGGATCGGTTAGGGTTTAATGGTTTGATACCATGTTAAAATTGCAAACTTGGCCTCCTTCATTCATCTATCAATAATATGTAAATATCAGATCATATCTCCTATTCTAATCAAGAGATATACACAATATCATTAACATATTTACATTTCATATTTATCTATATTCTGTTAATATACGTGATAATATTAACCAGCGATATATTTAAAAAATTATCATGATACAAACAAAGTTCAGTTATATTTAATTAACTCAATTAATTTTACCAAGCAATATAATTCTAGGAAATAACCCTGATGAAGTCCTGAACAACTTGGAACAAAATAGAAAATGTGAAATAGATATATTTCATTCACACTTACTTTACATATTGACAATCTCAATCGCTCCTATATGTACACGATGACTCCATTCTAATTCAATCTTATCTGCTAGCATTCACTTATATCTTGAGAGAGTCGAGATCTATACGAATAATATTCGTCAGATTGATTTCCTTCATCGAAATTAAGAGAGTAACTAACGGCATCATAATGGAAGTTCAAAGGCTTTGAAGATCCATAGATGCTTTTCCTGCTTCCTTCAATCACCTTCTTCATCAGCTTCTTCAACTTCCAGCTTCGCCACGATCCGCTATTTATCCATGAATACTCTTCCTGGTCGGAGACCGAAGACGGGGACGAACACTCGGAGCAGCTAGTGGTGTAGATGAGGTCAGTTGCAGTGACCATTTTATGAAAAGAGAGACTAGTTGTTTGTTGTAGTGATGAAATGAATAATAATGATGGTTTTAGTTTGAAAGTTGTAGTGGAGATTTTATAGATGGTGCATGAGGGGTTATTTGGTAAAATTACACTAGATAGAAGAGCGGGTTGATTGAGTGAAGGACGTGGAAAGGGTGGTTTTGATCGTTAGTTTATTATCTTTACACTTTACACATGGTGGTGGGACTTAAATATTAGCGATTGTGATGTAACCATACCACTTGGATGATGCCTATGTAATATCTTTTGTTCGAATTGTATTTGGAATTAAAAAAATTATATTAAACCAACAAATCAAGAAGAAGTAATCTAAAGACGTAGTATGAGTATATAGCTTGTTTATAAGGTGAGTGTTGTTAAACGCATTCTCATTTTTTTTTTAATTTTACTGATTGTACTATCCCCTTAAGTTTGTAAATAAATACAAGAGTAAATTACAAGTTTTGTCCTTTATATTTACACCAAATTGCAGGCGCTGTCCTTTATCGCAAAAGTTGACGAGTTTTGTACTTAATGTTAAAAAATCTTGCATGTTATGTCCTTTAGGCCAAACTCAGTTAGATTTTTTGGTTAAATATGATTACACAAGGGTATTTTAGTCTTTTTACCTATTTTTATTTAATATTTTATCTAAAAAATAAAACAAACTATTTTAAAGAAATATTATATATATATATATATATATATATATATATATATATATGTGTGTAATATCTACCACACCCTCTCTCTAGCACTACCACCTCCCACCACCATCATCAACCCACCACCACCACCAGTGATAGCGTCACAACCACGACTGCCACAATTGTCGGTACGATCACAACATCCATCATGTTAATGGCTCAAATTGAGCAACAAGTGCTAGGAAAGAAGCTGGTCATAATTGAACTGAGCTCAAACATACATCTCAATGGTGTTTTGTGGCAAAAAAGAAACCAGGCAAAGCTTTAACTTTATCGTCTGACTGCGAGGTTCTTGTTTTCTCCATTCCACAGAAATATGTATCAACCCAACCACGACTGCCACAATTGTCGGTACGATCACAACATCCCACCGTCGCCGCACCTAACCCACCACCACAACCACCCCTTCACCTCCACCCACCACCCAACGCCGCCGCAACCAAATCACCTACTACCGCCGCACCTAACCCACCACCACATCCACCCCTTCACCTCCACCCAACGCCACCGCAACCAAATCACTTACCGTCGAAACCAAATCACCTGCCGCCACCGCACCTAACCCACCACCATAACCACCCCCTCACCTTCACCTTCACCCACCACCAAATCACCCACCGTCGTCCCTAACCCACCACCACAACCACCCTTCACTGCCTTCATCCGTTCAGATTGTGTTAGAGAGAGAGAGAAGAGAGAGAGAGAGAGAGAGGTACCTGTCGTCGCCCTTTCAGATTGTCTTAGAGAGAGAGAAGAGAGAGATTTAGAGAGAGAGAGGGACATTCAGGTTTGAGAAAGGGAGAGATATTATATTATTATATTTCTTTTGTTTTTCATTTTATTGCAAATTAGTCCCTAAACACAAATTGTTTTACACAATAGTTCCTAAAGAGATGAAATGACAACAGTACCCTCATGTGCAAGGCACATGACCAGATTTAACAAAAAAATCTAACTGGGTTTGGCGTAAAGGACATAACGTGCAATATTTTGGAACATTAAGTACATAACTTGTCAACTTTTGCGATAAAGGACAATGCTTGCAATTTGATATAAACATAAAGGACAAAACTTGTAATTTACTCTAAATACAATCAACTCTTGTATTTTCTATTTTTTAAAATTTTGTGTGTTTGGTTGTTTTACTTCCATCTTTGAGAACTTCAAAGTTTTTGGAGGGACAATTCACAATACCAAGGACGGCAGCACACCAACGTTACCGTCGTGAATCTCCACCAGTGTTATGATTCACCACCAGATCTTCTTCAAGATCCTCCACCTCCCCCTTCAGCTCCCGAAAGTCATCGGACCCACCACCTGACACCACTCGTTGGACCACCAAACCCCATACTTATCCGGCAACTAAACCCTCTCAACCTCCACTTCTTCTTCACACAAAGTTAGAGAAAATGTCACCGTCAGGCTTCGTCCCCTCAAGTAAGTTTGTTGTTGCAGTATCTTTGAGTGTTGAACACTTGAATTAGATGGGTTTGTTTTTTTATGCTTAAAATTAAAAGTGTGTTTTAAACGTAACGAACTCATCATAGCCTTAGGGGGTGTTTGGCCTAGCTTTTTTAATAAAGCTTATAGCTTTTTAACTTTTTTTTTACAAAACAAGTTTAACTTTGTGTTTGGTTTAGCTTTATTAAGCTTATACTTATATAAGCTAATTTGAAGAAGCTTATTTAAAGATGTTTTTTTAGCTTATTTGAAGAAGTTTACTCATTTGCTAACGTAAGCTAAATAAAAAAAGCTAACATAAACACTTAAAAAGAGCTTATCAACTTGTAGAATATAAGTTAATTCAAACACTTAAAAAGAGCTTATCAAATGATAGAAAATAAGTTATAAACTACTTTAAAATATAAGCATAAGCCAAAAAATTAAAAGCTAGGTCAAACACCAGCATTCACATCTATTCCACCAAATGTTGTGAGTGGAGTTTTTATAATACAAAGAGTATAAAAAGTGGTTGTTAGTGGATGAGAAAAAAAATGTTACTGTTTATCTGTATATTTGAGGGGACACTGTTCACCCCCTATAATTTTTTAATATATTTTGAAAGTGGTTGTGAGTAGAGGAGGGAGAAAATGTAATGATAAAGATATAAAAATTATTATTTAATTGAAAATGAGAGAGAAAGTGTAGTGTTTTTTTAGTGTAATTTAAGGTGAAAATATGATGGAATGGATGTGAATGCTCTTAATCTTCTTTTTCTTTTTTTGAAGTATCAATTCATAAATGTTATATTTCAATTCAATTAATGATTGTATTCACTTATTATGTATTATATTTTTGTTTTGATGTGTATTGTTTATACATCAACAGTTCAATATATAAAGTGAGGTAAATGAAATTTAGTTGTAAAACACATCCTATTTTTATATAAATAATATACAGCAACATGTAACATAAAAAATCTTTCACGTCAAATCAAATTGTTAAAAGTATCAAAATCATCTGTGTGAAAAAAAAACTTAAACAAAACAGTCAACAAATAATACAAAACAAAATTATCCGGGTGAAAAGAGAAAGAAACTTAAACAAAACAATCAGAAATTGATAAAAAACAAACAGGGAATGAACCAAAAAAAAAAAGAAAAGAAACCGTAAACAATTAAACAAAACAATAATATATAAAAGGTAAAGGGTGGAATTAAAAAAATTATAAAAATGATATTTTTGAAAAAGGAGGTATAAACAGTAAAAATGGAGGTGCATTTAACCACGCCCTTATAGGGTAGCCCTAGCTACATCTTGACGCTCTGCAATAGTGTAAATTTTGGAAATATTTGACGTTTTTTTCAGATTTCATTACCCCTTTTTATAATCGTTACCCCTATAAGTATTTTCTAGATATATACGCCACTGGTGGGATGAGTACTCGTTCGTCGTACAGTTTTTTTTCTGATAAGGTTGAGGTAACGTTCTATGAGTAATGATGGGTTGGTAGATGCATAATTGCTAGTTTCACAACATCACTATTTTGTTTTTGGAGTTGAACTTTAAAATGAATCTATTATATATAATAAATGAAAGTGATTTAGGCCACGTGTCACTTAATTAGGGCATCGTTTTTCCCCTTTTCCCGCCCAACAGTAACCACTGCCCCTTTATTCTCACATTTTCACAAACTCTATTTCATTCTTCTCTTTCACATTTCCATTCAAGATCCCTTTTCTCTCTTATGTTCATCCTTCCCCTTCTTCACATTTCCATCTCTTCAACAACGTCCTGCAGAGGTTACTTCTATTGCATACATCTGCGTTTGAAACCCTAAATCATGTACCGTCGAGTAGTTGAAGAACAGAATATTAATGTAAGATCTATTTTTTCAATCAGAAATTTTATTTCGTTTTATCTATTTTCTCATACTGAACACGATAAACCCTTTTGTACCCTCAGAAGAAGAAGCAAATATCCTAGGGTTTCTTATCGTACTCGATGAACCCTTTTGTACAAGCTCCTGTTAATCGGTGACACTGGTATGTTGTAATAATGTTTTTATTATTGTATATAAATGAAATATATGAATAACTCTGTTTGTAGCTTTTGATTTTGTCTTTTCTTTGTTATTGTTTATTCAGATGCTTGCTTTGTTGTATCATGTGATTACGAGTAGACTGATTTTGATATGTTTGTAGTTTATTTCTTTCACAAGCTGTTTTGTTGATTTATTCACCCATGTTAGTAATTTTTGATGCTCCTATGTTTCTTGATACTCTGTTTTTATTTCAACTTTCATACTATTATTCTAGCAATCCAAGCAGAATATATAGATTTTATGCTTATTTTTTTTTATTATTATTATTTTATAGAGTTTGTTGATTAGAAGCAACCTCTGCCGGACGGTTGTTGACGAGATTGAAATGTGAAAGAGAAGGAGAAGGACGGTAAATTCATTGTTGGATTGTTTATGTAGTTAACTAAATTTAGTAGCTTAACTACTTAATTACTGAGAAGTTTTTGAGATTGTTTTTACACTTTATTATTTTTGCAGCAAGTTGTACTTCATTTGTTCATGTGGCAATTTTATATTTGCAGGCTTTTGAATTAAGGTTGGTTGTTACTTAATTTGTGTTTGCTTTAATGATTTTCAGTTTCATGAAGTCATTGTTTAGAAACTGATTTTATTTTCAGGTCTGTTGATAGGTGATACCAGCCTAAAAGTTTAGGCTTCATCCCTTTTTGTTATTCGGTATGGTACTCATTTACAGTCCCACTTTCAATGAGGTTGTGTTAGTCATGTATTTGATTTTTGCCCTTTTCTTTACAATTGAAGTTGTGGAGAGACGAATTAAGATGGTGGAGCGGAAGACAATCTCAGATGAGTATAGGAATTTTAGTGCATGATTGAGATCATTTGGACCCATGTACTGTAAGTCATTGAATGTTTTAATCTTACAATCAGTTTTACTTTGTTTTTTATGAAGGTGTTGTTGTCATGGACATCAAAGTGATTGCACAACACCAAGGTAACCTCAATTGGTCTGATTTATTTTTTGGTATTCCTAACCTTTTGATTTACCGTTTATTGATGCATTGATTCATTTGTAATCGCTTGCAGATCACCCGTCATCTCAATTTGAGCAATTAAACGGATTTTTCTTAATCAGCACCGTAAGTTTCCTTCACTGATCTATGCATTGTTAATTCCACATGTTTTTTTTATTCTTAATCGACGATTCTGTTTCAGGTGTACTTTTTGCTGTTAGTTCCACGTGTTTTTTTCAGATTAATTGTTTTTATGAAAAGGGAAATCGATCGAGATGTTTGATCCAAGAACCGAATAAAACATAGTGGATATTGCTGAATGAGATAAAGATGATGTTGATTTGGCTGTTGAAGCTGCACGTTGATCCACAATAAGCACTGCCCAGCTAAGTTTCCTACAATGACAGTGATTATAACAAGTTAATAAGGCAAAACTCTGATCTGCCTAACAACTGTTGGATATAACGACGGTTGTACACAAAGACTGATGAACATTATCCACTGTTGAAGACCAAACCACTAATGAAGACCAAAGTCCTGTTGAAGACAAGCACTGATGAACCAAAGGCCTGATCAACCAAAGGTGAACCACTGTCCAACAACAATAGTGGTTCAGCATCAACATTAGTTATTCTACCTTTGTTTATGTTAACAGTGTTTATATGTAACAGTGTTTTTCACATCAGTGTTTTATAGTATGTTAGGTTGTTAGATGTCATCACCTCAGTGTTTTATATGTAACAATTTTTATGACATCAGTGTTTATATGTAACAGTGTTTATCAAAACAGTGTTTATATGTAACAGTATTTATCACATCACTTCAGTGGTTTGATCTGTACTATAAATTGAACAGTTGTTTCATCTTTATACTAATAAATAAAAATCAAGTACACTTGGATGATTATTAAGCTCCTCATTTTGATTGTTAGGGTATAGTATTCTTGAAATTTGTCTTTTTTTGCAAACAGATTTAAGCTTAAACATTTGTTTAAGGCCAAACATCTGTTTATGGCCAAACTTCTGTTTATGGGTAAACATCTGTTTAAGGTCAAACTTCTGTTTAAGTCCAGACAACTGATATATAAGGCGAAACATCTGTTTAAGCCCCAACATCTGTTTGAAAGCCGGTTACAACCACTGTGTTGGTTCAAACATTTGATTGTTAAAAGTTATCCACTGCTGAAATACAACCTCTGTTTCTTCAATCTTCGTGTTGACCACTGACTGACCAAACATCAGTGTTTCAAAAACTGTTGGGTATCCACTGATAGGAAAAAATAGCCACTGCTCACTTTTTTATTGTTGACATCCACTGATATTGACCATCAGTGGTTTCCCTAAAAAACAGCCACTCCTCACATTTTTATTATTGATGGTGTTAATTAGTGATAGATTGAAATTATCAAACGAAAACTAGAATTACAATGAAATTACCATTTAACTAATCGTTACATTCCAATGAGATAAGAGTTCCTCTAACATTGTTTTCATGATAAAATTTAAAGTTAAATTAAAAAATAAAAAAAAATCTTGATGACTATTTGTTGCAAATCAAATCAGTAATTAATGCTAATTTCTTAAGCTTTGGACATTTAAAATATGCAAAATGTGAGTTTCAAATTGACGGTTATCATCTCTTAATTAAAGTTAAAATAAAAATTAGAAAAGTCATCATGACAATTGCTTTCAAATCAGATCAGTAATTACTAATAATATCAGTAATTTTGAAATTCAAAATATGCAAAATGGTAATTTAAAATTGACGTTCTCTCTCTTTTTTTTCCTACTTTGCATATCATTTCTAATATTTAATTACTTTAATAAAGCAGGATATAAGGATATACACTACTTACCTTTCAAATTACATTTGCCACTGCATTCAATTAAAATTTTGAATGGAGAATCGGTAAGCTTGAATACCAACCTTGATATTTTTTTAAGAACATCCATGATTATTGTAATATCTATTGTGTTTTGCATCTCAGAACAATTTTTGATAAATTTATTCATAAGTAATTTACAACGCAGACAATTCTGAAGATCCCCGTGTTCACTATCAATATGGAAGAAAATTATACCGGATTTGGACAGCATAAGAAGCTACGAACTGATCAATTTCAAACCTACACCAGCCAAAAAAACTGTTTCACCAAAGTCAAACCACTGTTTGACCAAAGTCAAACCACTGTTTGCCCAATGTCAAACAACTGTTTGCAAAAAATATGATTCTTAGTGGTTCGAAAGTCTGTTTTACCAAAGTTAAAAAGACTGTTTGAGCAATGTTAAAACGCCCTATCATGTAAGTGCATTGAAGTAAAAGTGGAAATGATATTATTCATGTGGTCCTGTTGTGCTTTTGTTTGACCTCTAATATGGGTTCATGATCTAATCCGGTGATTTGAAGACATTGTTGTTGAACTGAATGAGATGGTTGATGTAATGTGGTCGTATTAATAACAAATTGTAATTAATATAACTAAGTTTCTCGAGCCCGTTAAGCAATCCCGGGTAAAAACCTAGTATAAATATAAATGAAGAAAAACTGGAATTAGTTTATGAATTCTAGTAAACATATGATTTAATTTTATTTCATATTTTTATTTCCTTGTTAAAAACATCATTTTGTTATAGCTTCATCAACCAATTAAGCTCACTTTTTAAATATGTGTTAAAAAAATTTATTAGTAACATTTCAGAATTTTCTTATATCAAATAAAAAGATCACAGAGGGCGTTTGGGCGAAAACTTTATAAAGTATATGTAAAACATACTTTAGTAAATGTACCTTAAACTTATAGAATAATATCTTGATTCACAGCTTTAGTAAATGTACCTTAAACTTAGACTATTGGGTATGGGCCTCCTTAGACTAAAGGGTATGGTGAGGATGGGCTTGGAGGGGATGAGCCGCCACGTAGGCGCCACGTAGGCTCGGCTCGTGGGGGATGAACCTAGGGGGGTGGGGGATGAACCCCTTTATATATATATATGTATGTATGTATAGATGTATGTGTGTTAAGGAGAGAGGAGAGAGGCCGGCTGAATCGGCTGTGGGGAGCCGTTTGGGCCTGAGGGGGGCGGTGTGGGGGACCGGCGCCGGTCCAAGCCGGGGCTAGCCGGCCCCCATACCCTTTAGTCTTAGAGGGCCGTCTCCCCCTTTAGGCACGTCCAACACCGCCCCCTTTGGGGCCCGGCATGGCAAAGGCGTCGGATTTTGGACGCTGGAGACGGGCCATAAAATTGAATGGGGTGGACCCCCCTAACGTTAACCTGCAACCTTTTAAAAAAAAAAAAAATTCACCCCACCACTATAAATTAAACCCCTTTTCACCCCACTTTTTACCAAACTACTCCCACTTTTCTCCCATTTTTATAAAAAAAACCTCTCCCAACCTTAAAAAAATTATGGATCCCTACAACCCAAATAATCCCAACTCAAGTTCACACCCGTTTTCGTCATCCGGCTACACACCCGTAATGGACAACGCTTTACGGGTGTTTTTTTTTAAGTGTGTTTTTTTTTTAATTTAAATGTAACTCTAGGTTTTTTTAGGTGTGTTTTTTTTATTTAAATGTAACTTTAGGTTGTTGTTTTTTAAGGTTTTATTTAAATGTAACTTTTTTACTTTTATTTTCTTTGTTTTCATTAATTATTTAAATCAAATAAAAAATGGAGGAGGAGCATCCCCACACCCTTGGATAGTCTCCAAGGGGAAGGTCCTTCTCCTTTGCCTACGTGGCGCTTATGTGGAGGATAGTCCTTTGGAGACTATCCTCCCCCATACCCTATGGTCTTATACAATAATATCTTGATTCACAACCTGCTTTTGATAACTTAATAATGAGATATTTATCACAGATCTTATATAATTCCAAAAGTAGATTGATGTTATCAGAAACAAAACAAAAAATCAAGGGGTTGCTATATAATATCGATGACTTAAAATTGAAAAAAGAAAATGTTACAAAATATAACGAGATTAGAAATTAACAAAGTTTTATATAGCTTTAAGGTTGTTCTATTGTTGTAAACAACTTAAAATCGTCGTGCCCCAATCGCGCTACATAATCATCGTGCTTGAGCACCTCAAAGACTAAGTCCATGACAGGTAAGGAGAGGTTGTCATAATTGTCTTCTGCCTTGCGCAACCCATCCTCCGCCTGTTCATTAACTGAACAATGACGAGTGGCCCAATGAGTGTCAAGCGCAGTCTGGACATGTGTTGCGCATTCGACATAGCCCGCGCGGTGACCAAAGCTCGTGAGGCCACAGTGAGTTGCGCTCGCTGCACGGTCAAGTTTAGCGGAATTCAAGATAGAATTCGCAATCTGTCCAAAGAAAAGGAAACATGAAAGTAAAGAGTCAAAAAATTCAGATAAGGGAAGTAGAGAGAGACTCACATGGGCAATCCCATAATTCTGAAGCCAGTCCAGGTTGTTGATTAGGGGCTCCACAGTAACTTGAACCTCGGCGTAATTATCCTGAGCCACATTAAAGGCCGCTTAGCTAACCTTGCGCGCCTCTTCAATAGATTCAAGCTTTACCTTTTCAGCTGCCAGGTCAACCTCAAGCGAATCTCCCCTTTGCTTTTCAGCTTCCAGCGCTTCTTGCGACTCGTGCAAGCGACGTTGGAGTTCAGCTATCACTACATCCTTGCAAGCCAAGTCCTGGTCCTTGGTGATGAGTTTTTGTTCTAACTCAACCTGCAAACCCTTCACGGCAAAAATGAACAAGTTATGAAATTTTCTTAACTTAGTTATTTATTTAATACATAGAGACGGTACTGACCTCAAGGACCTCAACGCGCTCCCGGTGAGACTTAGCTTCTTCATACCTCTCTTTGTAATCTGCTTCAGTCTTTGTCAACTCTTCAACCCACGCCTTGAGATTGATAATCTCGTTGCGCGCAACATACATCCTTTGGTTGTCTCTTTCACAAGTTTCACGCCATTTGCGGCGCTATTCAGCAAGTGTATCCTCGTTCGCCTGAAGCTTTGACTTTACACCTTGGAGGCCCCACTCCTCTGATTTTTTCTCCTTCTCAAAATCAGCCTTTTCCTTTGCAAGCTCGGCTTTCTCTTTCTCGAACAGCTTTACTTTAGCGGCCAGGCGCTCCCTGTGCTTCTCCCAGTCAGCGCGCTCACGATACGAGTAATCTGGTAGTTGGTGGAAGCACAGTTCGCTTGCGCATATACGTGGGATCGATATAAGTTATCATGCCCACGATCTTTCTGATGGCGCACTTCACCTGTGGGGAAGGCCCCCATGAACCACTCTGGGCAAGGGGCAAAGTTAGCAAAAGTGTTACCTTGTTTTACTTTCCACACAGGAGCATGGATGTCATTGGCGTGACTCTCATTATAAGACTTGTAGTATATGTCGTCCAATGTGTCATCAGTCCGGATTGGCCAAGGATCCCTTTGTTGACTCTTGGGGGGGGGGTATCTTTTCCACCACCCGCGTCTGATGCTCCTGCGCCTTCAGCTTCAACATTGTGGGTCTCCACATGACCCTCTTCAGGCGCTGCGTCAGCAGGCTCCTCAGCGGTTTATACAATTTTCTCAATCTCAACTGAGGAAGTCTGCTGCACGAAGGGTTCCTCAACCCGTATCTCCTTCTCAACCTCCGGAGCCTTCTCAATCTCCGAAGTCTTATCAACAGGCTTCTCCACAGCCTTTGCAGTCTCTACAACTTTCTCAACACTCTTTTTCACATCCCCAGTCTTCTCAAGGGGTTTCGTGACCCCAACAGTCTTCTCTCCAACAGTAGCCGCAACCTTGGGGGTATAACAGTTATTTTAGGCCGCGCGACTGCTTTCTCTGCAAAAGGGAAAATATGTGAACACATAACGAAGGAAAAAAGATGTCAATTTAATATAAGCATAAAACACATACCCGGCGAGACGGCAGTGTAAAGGGTTCTAAGGCTCCATTTCTTCCCAATAGCAGGCTTGCCAGTGGCAACCTTTTTGGCTTCAGAGGCAGCTTCAGACTTTGATTCTTCATGCGGCCTCTTAGACGCATTCTTCCAGACCAGTTCCACATGACCTGGATCAGCTTCGGTTTCTTCAGTAGGATGGTGGGTCTTTAGAACCTGCACTCCTAGAGTTTTGCGCGCTGGCCGCCACACTGCCTTGAGGTTTTCTACCTATAGCTAGAGGTGTACAAATCGGTTTTTTTTCAAAAACCGGTTCCGGTTATTGACCGAACCGGTTTTTTTTCATCAAAAACAAAAACCGGTTTTTCTTATAACCGGTTTCGGTTACTAACCGTTTTTTTACTAAAAACAATAAACGGTCCAACCGGTTACGATCGGTTTTTAACCAGTTTATTAAAAAAAAATGGGTTTTTACCGGTTTAAACCGGTTTTTTATAACTGGTTTCGGTTTTAAAACCGGTTTCGAAGGTGAATATCCCTAACCGGTCTATAACCGGCGGTTCGGTTCGGTTCTAAAACCGGTTATAAAAAAACAGGTTAAAAAAACCGGTTTCGGTTTTTTTTCCCGGTTTCGGTTCTAAAACTGATTTTTTTGTACACCTCTACCTATAGCATACAATTCTTCAAGGGAGGCAACCACATATACGAAGTCATCTAGGCTACCTTGTCGAAAGCAAGCAGTACCTTTGCGAGACGCAGCATTAGACGCTATGCCTGTAACCTCTAGCTTCTTGATCGGCACGCCTTCAGCAATACTTATTGTCACACCCCCAAATTACCACCCACGAAAACCCCGTTAGGTGTGTGACGTACCAACAACGAGCCACTAATCATGTTGAACTCATAACAAGTTTCAAATGAAATTGACAATTATTAATGAAATGTACCAACATTAAGTTTAATGAAAATCCAACAAGTTCAGCGGAAGCAATAAGTAAATAATAGTTTAACTGTTTCAAAGCAAATGTGTATAATCAATAAACCCATCATGTGTATCAAATCAGCACAACCCATGACCACTCCAGCTACTCCAGACAGCAAGTTCCAACTCCAAGAAACCTAACGACCTGCGAGCATGCAACAATTGTATCAGACAACGCTGGTGAGTTCATAGTTTGTGAAAACGTTAGTTACCAAGTGTTTAGTTCAGTTCATAGTTGGTAATGTTGATAATAACTCAAGTAACGTACAAGATGGCTACCAGATTGTTTTGCCCATCCCCACTGCCCCCTATCTAAGCAATGGTCATGATTTAAGGTCATTAGTTCACGCCCATCCTCTCAGGTACGGTGTGAGGTTGCCAAGCCTAATAGCGCTATCAACTAACACCCCGTTACCTCTCAGGTAACTATTCGGTATAAGATAGGGCTTAAAATGATACGAAGAGTGTATTATCTAACATTCCTGTTTTATCCAAAAGATTTATCCCTCTCTGGGATACCCATTTGACTGTCCCACCCACCGGGAAACATGCTCAAGAGAATGAACTCACCATAGATTGCTCGGTATGTTACGATACACTACCCGTTCCAATTTGATCAACCAGACCCTAGTGTGGTTACCAATACCAGTCAGTTTCATGTACACATAGTACACGTATTCTCTACACATACTACACTCGTAACGTACACAGATTGCACATATCGTTACACAAGTCGCGATAGTAATTCATGCAACATACTAGTTCTTTATCATCATAAATTCACATAGTGGGTAGTTTGTTCATTACACGTTCTCATTACAAGTTCATACTATACAAGACGCGTAACAGCTAATATTTCATCTCGTTTCGGTCACACACCCAATGGTGCGACCCATTTATAGCGTGCGACCCATTTATAGCGTGTGGCCCAGTTTACCAAATAAACATGTGTGGCCCAAACTCAAAGTTTGGCCCAAATTCAGTTCATAAACCTATGGCCCAGATTCAGTTTATAGCATAACTCAATGTTAATTCTAGTTTACTATTAGACTTGTCATAGCCCACTGACTTGCATCCAAAACTGTCAACAGCCCAAGGGACATGGCTGACCCATCAGGGCTCAGCCCACTTCGAACGTGTTGCTCAGCTGCCCCCGAGTCAGTTTCGCGGCCCAATCAATTTTTAGTTATGATTTGTTTGTTTGAGTGGCTCGGTTAGCATGCAATGCCCAAACCATGTGTGACCCGGGTAAGTGTGTGGCCCATAAATGTGTCCGGCCCACTAAACATAAAACCCAAGAAACTGTGTGACTTAGATGTAAGTGTGCGGCCCAAACAGTTGATTTTAATTCACAGAATTGGTTTCACTATCATATTCACTCAATCAATTTATCAATTACCAATTATTCCTATAACTCCAATTATTAACATGAATTTACTATTACTACCAATACTAACCAAAACTCATGACCACCATAACATGTATATTGTTACATAACCTTTCAACATATGTCACCTTGAGCCACACTAGCATGCATTATCAAAGCATATTGGTCAATTTCTACTACACACACAGCCGCTCAGATCATGACCCAAACATGTTTGATTTGTGCAACACTTCCTTTTCTTGGGTGCGGCCCACTCTTACTCGGCTCGAGAATCGTGTTTTAATTATATAACATAGCTCATTACTTAACTCGTCCCCTGATCAAACCGATGACTAGTAACAATCAAGATCATAATCACATAAATACACGTAATATCACACCAAGACTTAAACCATAACCTATGCCCTTAATTCACGTAACATCCTAAACCGCATACGTTTGTTTTCATGATCACAAATAATACAATCAAAATTCAACTTAACCAAGATATTACTAACACATGTTGCACGTAGATGGGAACGATCAATCAAGAATTAATATAAACATGTTTAAACTAACCGAAAGACCGTAGGGGAATGTGTGCTAGAACGATATGTGAAACACTTCAAGCAAGAATGAGGGCTTCGACAACAGGCTGCCGTCTAGTTGTGAGGATAATAGGAATATTAGGGTTTAGTGCCTTGTATGTGTTTAGAAAATTTTGGGGTAACATCAGCATGCAATTCGTATATCATATGTTGTGCATGTGGGCTCGGTTTGGGCTTCGAGTGGTGTGGGCCAAGGAGAGTGATGTGAGGTGTGGTATAGGCCCAAGTGTGTTAAGTAACTCACGGCCCACGTGTGTCGAGTAATCCCACGACCCAATTAGTTAGTTTCTTAAATTAACTAAACTACACATATAAAACGTGTAACGCTTCCTTGTAGTTAATCAGTCGAACAAACGTAAACATACTCCACCACGTTTTACATTTAGTAAGTATATTACAGTCACGAGTGTTTAACAATTTTTATCATCATAGGGGACGTGAAAGAGAAATAATAATAAAACAGGATCGCGTGACTAAGAGACACTGACCTTAAAAGTTTGGGTTGTCACATCATCCCCAACTTGAAAGAAATTTCGTCCTGAAATTTGATAAGTAAGCACAGAGAAATGAAGTGATAAATCAAGATTCCTGTAGATTTTCCTCAGGTGCCACATCATCCCCAACTTGAAGTGGAATTTCGTCCCGAAATTCATCAGTTTCACCAGAATTAGATTGGCCATCAGGAAAAAGTTAAGGATACTTGAGCTTCATCTGATCCTCGCACTCCCACGTGAACTCCGGTCCACGTCTTGAGTTCCAACGAACTCTCACGATCGGGATTCAACTATGCTTACAAACTTTGACTTCCCGGTTCATGATCTCGATAGGTTTTTCGACAAACTGTAACTTGTCGTCAATCTTGTGCTCTTGAAACGGTACCACCAGTGTTTCATCAGATAAACACTTCTTCAGTTGCGAAACATGGAATACATCATGAACGTTACCCAGCTCAGCAGGTAACTCGAGCTTGTACGCCACCTTACCGATACACTCCAGGATTTTAAATGGCCCGGCGTAACGCGGATTAAGCTTGCCACGCTTCCCGAAGCGTACAACACCTTTCCACGGCGAAACTTTCAACATAACACGATCACCTACCGCAAACTCTAACGGTTTCCTACGCTTGTCAGCGTAGCTTTTCTGACGATCACGCGCAGCTGCCATACGGTTCCTGATCTGAACAATCTTTTCTGGAGTTTCAAGTACAAGCTCAGGACCCGTGATCTGGCTGTCACCCACCTCAGCCCAACAGAAGGAGAACGACACTTTCGTCCGTACAGTGCCTCGAATGGAGCTGCCTTGATACAAGTGTGGTAGCTGTTGTTGTAGGAGAACTCTATCAATGACAAATGTTTCTCCCACCCTTTCCCAAAATCAATCACACATGCCCGCAGCATGTCTTCAAGTATCTGAATGGTGCGCTAACTCTGACCATCCGTCTGCGGGTGATAAGCAGTACTCATATCGAGACGTGAACCGAATGACTTATGCATCGACTGCCATAAATCAGATATAAAATGCGGATCTCGATCTGAGATGATGGAGGTTGGCACCCCGTTCCTAGAAACCACTTCCTTAAGATAAACCGCTGTAAGCTGCGATAACTTATCCGTTTCCTTGATTGCAAGAAAATGCGCTGACTTCGTGAGACGATCAACGATCACCCAAATAGTGTCATTTCCGCCCTGAGTTCTTGGCAGCCTAGTGACGAAATCCATAGCAATCTGCTCCCATTTCCACGCGGGTATCTCTGATTGCTGAAGTAGGCCTGAGGGTTTCTGATACTCCACTTTGACTTTAGCATAAGTCAAACACTTACTCACGTACATCGCTATGTGAGCTTTCACCTTCGGCCACCAATACATAACTCTGAGATCCTGATACATTTTGTCTGAGCCCGGGTGAACAGAATATCGAGACTTGTGCGCTTCGTCCATCACAAGCTCTCTAAGATTACCATACAGAGGAACCCATACCCGCTCCATAAAATAATGAATGCCGTCAGATCTCTCCACAAGTCGCTTTTCCATGCCCCGCAAGTATTCAGCCTTGATGTTTTCCTCTTTTAATGCCTCGATCTGAGCGGAACGAATCTGATCAGGTAAACTTGAGTGAATAGTAAGCTGCAGAGCGCGGACACGCTAAGGCTTCGTCTCCTTTCGGCTAAGGGCATCAGCTACAACGTTAGCTTTACCTGGGTGATACTTAATGTCACATTCGTAGTCGTTCAAAAGTTCTATCCACCGACGTTGTCGCATATTCAATTCCTTCTGGTCGAAGATATGCTGGAGGCTCTTGTGATCGGTGTAAATAGTGCATTTGGTACCGTACAGATAATGCCTCCAAATCTTCAACGCAAAAATCACAGCCCCTAACTCCAAGTCGTGAGTCGTATAATTCTTCTCATGAACCTTCAACTGTCGAGAAGCATATGCTATCACCTTCTTGCGTTGCATTAGCACGCAACCGAGACCCTGAATAGAAGCATCATAATATACCACAAAATCCTCGGTACCTTCAGGTAGAGACAATATCGGTGCACTGCAGAGCTTCTGTTTCAAGAGTTGGAACGCGTCTTCTTGCTTCGTTCCCCAAGAGTAAACAACATTCTTCTGTGTTAATGAGGTGAGAGGTTGAGCGATATTTGAGAAATCCTGAATAAATCGACGATAGTACCCCGCAAGACCAAGAAATTGTCGCACCTCTGAAGGATTCTTCGGTGCCGCCCAATTCCTGATAGCATCGATCTTAGCAGGATCCACGTGTATCCCCATTTCGTTAACAATGTGACCAAGAAAGTGTACTTCCCGAATCCAGAAATCACACTTAGAGAACTTCGCGTAGAGCTGCTCCTTCCTCAGGAGCTCCAAGATAAGACGTAAGTGTCGCTCGTGGTCTTCCTTGCTCTTGGAGTAGATCAAGATGTCGTCGATAAACACAATAACAAAATCGTCGAGATACGGTTTGCACACGCGGTTCATGAGATCCATGAAGACCGCTGGTGCATTAGTCAACCCAAATGGCATAACCAAAAACTCATAGTGGCCATATCGCGTTCGAAAAGCCGTTCTGGGAACATCCTCCTCTCGGACTCGTACCTGATAATAGCCCGACCTTAAGTCGATCTTGGAATAAAAACTTGACCCTTGCAACTGGTCAAACAGATCGTCGATATGTGGTAAAGGATAACGGTTCTTGACGGTCACTTTGTTGAGTTCACGATAATCTATACACATCCGAAAGGACCCATCCTTCTTCTTCACAAACAGCACTGGGGCTCCCCAAGGCGAAGAGCTAGGTCGGATAAAACCTCTATCCAACAGTTCTTGGAGTTGGTTTGACAACTCCTGCAACTCTCCTAGCGCAAGACGATAAGGAGCACGAGCAATCGGAGCTGCTCCTGGCGTGAGGTCAATCTGAAATTCCACCTGACGATGTGGAGGTAAACCAGGGAGTTCTTCGGGAAACACATCAGGAAACTCACGAACAACTGGAAGGTCCTCGATCCTTCTCTCATCAGATTGCGAATAGTAACAAGAGCTAAAATAGCAGGGTAGCCCTTACGCAGACACTTCTGAGTCTTCATCGCTGAGATAATACTAACCATTGCACCACTACGATGACCCTGAACCGATAAAGATTCTCCACTAGGGAGAGGGAAACGCACGATTTTCTCTTTACAGAGAATTTCCGCCTGATGCTTAGACAACCAATCCATGCCAACCACCACATCAAAACTTCCAAGAGTAATGGGGAGTAGGTCAATGTCGAACACTTGACCCATAAGATCAAGTTTGCACCCAACAAGGACATGTGAAGCTTCAATCGATTTACCATCAGCTAGTTCTATTATATGTTTGAGTACAAGAGGTGTAGGACTTAACCCTAACTGACGACTGAACCGCAAAGATACATAACTCCAATCGGCACCAGAGTCGAATAAAACAGAAGCAAATAGATCATTTACCGAAAACATACCAGTCACTACGTTGCCATCATTCCTAGCCTCCCCAGCACCAATAGTAAACATTCTCCCCCGCGCACCGTTCCCACCATTGTTCCCATTGTTGTTCCCAGTGTTGTTATTGTTTCCCGCATTCTGATTCAACTGAGGGCACTCCCACCTGAAATGGCCCTCGTCACCACACTGAAAACAACCCTTGCGATTACCCTGATTCTGCTGAGGTTGCTGCCTATCCTGTTGCTGTGGGGGTTGCTGCTGCTGCTGTCTCGGGAGTGAAGCCCTGCAATCTTTAGCCATATGACCCACTTTGTTGCACCTATGACAAACTCGGGTACACGGCCCACGATGATGGAAGTTACACTTGTTACACTTCGGGTGCTTCCTTTAGCCATAAGAACCCTGATTCGAACTGTGATTCTGGTTCTGATTAACAGAAGATGACTAACTGAAACTGCGATTGTGTAGGATCGTTTGCACGACCAAAACGAGTCGTTCAGAAGAGTTCTAATCAATACGAGAGGCGGAAACAAACGTATCGACTTTGAATCAGCTTGATATACACTCTAATTGTCTTGTTTATTGATAAAACAACGTTTTACAAGCTGTAGACACTTCGGCAGCACCTCGGCACCGGAATCAGAAAGTTACAAATGAAATGACAGGACAGGTATTTATAGGAAATCCATTTCGTGCGGAATGGTCAAGATCCATTTCGTGCGAAATGGACAATGTCCATTTCGTGCAAAATGGCTCCATTTTACATGTTTCTCAATTTTCTCGTTTTACATGACCTGATCTATCATTCTATTTACAAGACTCGATACAAGATGAAGTCGACAGACATATGCACCAACAGACTCCCCCTTGGATGTCGACGAGTCTTCAGTACAAATCTTCAGTATGTCGAGTCTCCAATCTTTATCAGTCTTTGTGCTCTTCTAAAGTATCTGACAGTGTAAGCATCCTTCAATCTCTATCTTCTCTATCAACATCAGCTTCTAAATTCCCCCTTGGATGTTGATCTTATAATATTTATCACCAAAATACGAAACTGGCTCTACTATCTTCAGACTCCCCTTTGCTAGCAGACTCCCCCTTAAGCTGTTTCAGGATCGCAATCTGGCATAGCTTTTTGCTCTAGAATCTTGACCTGGCTCAAACTCTGCTCAGGCTTTATGCGGAAAGTCTTCAGAAATCGAAACCTTGATAACCTGCACCAACTCTACCTCAAAATAAATTTCACAAATTTTACAAATTTATATACCACGGGTAGATATTGTTCAAAATGATTTAACATTTATAATTTCTGATGACCACTTTTAAGAATAACATTCAGATTTGACATATTTATTTCAAAATCTTTTCTCAATTCAAAAAAACTCTCCCAACCTTGTTGTCCATCAAGTTTAGCACTCGGAATTTTGAAAATCGGCTTTCCAACATCAGTTGTCGAAAATAAAATGAAATAAAATCTTTTTGATTTTCAAAATGTTAAGCTAACACAAACTTAAAAAAATGCAGTAAAGAAATATTTACAGACAATATTTTTGTGAGTTTGCGTAAGAGGATCATATCAGTTTTTGATACAAATCACTAGCACCGTTGAGCTTTAAACACTTTAAGTTCTAAATGATTCACTTAGATTGTCAGTATACTGATCCACTTAAATTTTCACACAAAGTTCAACTGTTTCGAGATACGAGATTAGTGTTTTAAGAGACTTAAACTTATTTGCGTGTCCCACCTCAGAATATACTCCCGTATCCAGACTCCTATATTCAGTCTTACAGGTGAATGTACACTAATGATATCTGTAAGGGGTTAAATGTGAGACCATGAGAGCTCAGGCTATTGCTTCCGCAAAATCAGAGAGATGATGGTTCGACTTTAGGTGTGTTCCCTTTAGAGAATCTTTTCTTCAATAGCACATGATTAGCATTTTTCAATGTTTCATCATTTTTTATGCTGAGGGCGAGCTTTATGATTAAAGCATTGTGTAACGACTCTCATCAAATGTCATAATTATCAAAGTAATTTGACCAATAAGAAACCCTAATTGAGATACCCAAGTAATTCTGTACAAACCCTAGAATTTTCATAATTTTCAGAATCAGGATCAGGGCCCCTAAAACTCAGGGGGGGCATTCCCTACTTGATGATTATCTATAATTGCGTGTTCAGGAAGTTGAAATTTATGATATCGTCGACTCAGCAGGCCTACTCCCACGCGTGGCTACCCTATAGTGATTTGCTGTCCCATACGGACCGTAACATTGATAACCTTACGGACCGTAAGCTATCATACGGACCGCAACATTGGCAGCCTTACGGTCCGTAAGCTTGTCCAATTTCGTGTATAAATAGCAGACTGTGGCACTTGATTTCTGGTGTTCAAACGACGAAAGAATTCGTCAAATTCTTCGAGTTATCTTCTGTTTACTTCAATTAAAACACCCTAAACCCTAATTAAGTATAGCGGGGTGCTGCAGAACAGGGTATTAACTCAATCGCTGCTACGATTCATTGTCCGATCAATTAAACTATCCGAGGGATGTTTAAGTGCCGCCCACATTAGGGTTATACTTTATCATTCGTCATTAATTTGACGGATCATCATTAATTCGATGGATAAAGTATTATACTTTGTCGTTCGTCGTTAATTCGATGGATGAGTTGAAGTATCGCACTTTGTCATTCGTTGTGAAGGTTTAATCTCGTGAGTTATCGTAAAGGCTGTATTAAGTTACTTACCTAGTTCATGTGCTTTAGGTTAAAAAGGCTAATCAATAGACTAAGCTCTGCTTGTATCAATCTGCAATATCAAAGGATTATCTGTAGACTAAGCTTTGCCCGTAGAAATCTGCAATGTGAGTTCATTTCTCTTTTCTCACAGTTTGTGAGTCCATTATATTTTCTTACAATTTTATCACCTTTTTGTGAAACAATTATATTTACAAAGATTTTACAGAATCCTAAATGGTTACCAGTTATACTTACAATAATTAAGTTTTTTTATTAACTACTGGTATAAAAGATTTTATATATTATTTGATTCTCATTATTTGCCAGAAATTTAGTTAATATTATCATGATTACAATAACAGTGGAAATTATGCATTTTACTAAGATTATATTTTAGTCTTAGTCATGTGAAAATATTAAATAATGATATTACAATTATTTAATTAACATATTTGATAAGTTATATTAATTTGACATAAATTGAGATATGTCATTTTCTGGATTAAATGGTTTTATGCTAAAAGAAATATATTTGACAAAGAAATATCACGGGACATCATTATGTCCTAAGACACTGGTTGAAAGAATGATCAACAGTGTTATGAATAGAAATTACTAGTTGAAAGAATGATCAACAGTAATATAATCTAAGACACTGGTTGAAAGAATGATCAACAGTGTTATAGAATCACTAGTTGAAAGAATGATCAACAGTGATATGACCAGAATCATTAATTGAAAGAATAATCAATATTGATATGATTATAGTCACAGGAATCGCCTAGTGACAGATAAATTGAATAATAGTCAAATAGAATTATTTGATGAATTCACTATCGGACTAAAGTGAGCCAATAATTGATATGATTACTGTCACATTGGAACTGTCATTATTTGACAAATACTGAGTGAATTGAATAAATATAAAAACCTTAATATTGTAAGGTATAACAATATATTTATAAAATAGAATGAATTCACTCAGTGTTATCGCTGACAAAACCTTTTTAAAACATTTTTCAGGTAAGTGGAATTAGAGCTGGATACGACACTGAAAAGGCTTCAAGAAGTGGCTTATTTTATTTAAATCAAATTAAGAAATATTGTAAACAAAATTCACTTTATAAAATATGGGTTTATCCCATCTCTTTAAATAAAAATCCGGTGTTTCTAAACTCTGATATTTTTCCTAACTCACGGTCCTGATGAAATTTCCGCTGCAACGTTTTTAAAATAATCACCGGTACCGCTGGACTGTTCACGGCACCCGATTCCGTCCAGGGTGGGTCGGGGGTCGTGACAGAAGGTGGTATCAGAGCCAAACTCAAAGAGCCACTTGTTTAAGCTGATTAGGTGTTCTTTTTAATACCTAAACTTAAACGATAAAGTTAGGAAACTGATACAAATTAACATATGTGTTATATATGAATAAATATATATATGTCAATATGCACAGATAATATCCTGGAAGTATTGATTGTTTTCTGTGATGTTAATATGTGAAAATGTTTACAATTCAGATGTCGAATGAAGTACCACATAATCCAGAAGTTCATGCTAATAATGAAAATCCTTGGGATAAAAATGCTATAGAAAATTTAATAGCCCAAGGAATAGCTAATGCTTTACCTTCAATAATTAAAGCTGTTAAAAATACCGTAGAACCTACCAAAGTTGTGAGTAGCAAGCATACTCGTGACGATGGTTTTAGCCATAGTGTCAATGGAGGTAATGATGATATTATCAAAACCCCATTTCCCAAGAAAAAGAAGGCGATGAATCTCGGGTGTACCTACAAAGAATTTCTAGCTTGTAAACCAACTGAGTTCGCCGGCAGTGAAGGAGCCACGGCTGCTCTGCGATGGTTGGAAAAGACGGAAGCTGTTCTTACAATCAGCAAATGTGCCGAAGAAGATAAGGTGATGTATGCATCTAATCTCTTCAAGGAAGAAGCCTTAGAATGGTGGAATACAATTCTTCAGGCAAAAGGAAGTGATATGGCTTATGCCATGAATTGGGAAAAATTCAAGGAAATGACAGAAAGGAAATTTTGTCCTCCTTATGAAAAAGAACGAATAACTAACAAGTTCCTAAATCATAAAATGATAGATGTGAATTGTCGTGAATATACGACAACGTTCTTCGAATATGCAAGAATGGTACCAACTCTGGCTTCGCCAGAACCTGTACTAATTTCTCGTTATATTTGGGGATTAGTTAGTGAAATCCGAGACATAGTCAAGGCCACTAGACCACAGACTATTGAAGAAGCAGTCGAGCTAGCTAACATGTTGACAGATGGACTAATCCGCACAAGAGAAGAAAATAAGAAGAAAGAGTTAGCCCAGAAAATTTCCCAAGAATTCTACAAGAAGACAGGAACTGAATCGTCATTGGAGCAACCTATCTGCAGAAACTGTAACAAAAAGCATTCAGGAAAATGCCGTTTTAGAAGAACATCCTACTGTAACTTCTGCAAGATGACCGGGCATATAGAGGAAGAGTGTAGAAGGAAAACTACGGTTTGTTTCAATTGCGGAGAAACAGGACACATTAAACCATATTGCCCAAAATTAACCAAAACACCTGACAACAAAGCCAGAACTGTAGACGGAGCTAAGAAGAACGCGCAAGCATTCGTACTTACTACGCAAGAAGCAGAAATGATTCCAGATGTAGTCACTGATATGTAGTATCTAAGTTAAGTTATTATTTGACCCTAGTACAAGTAAAAGTTTATAAATAAATACATTCTGTCAAGTACTTCATCTATTCCAAAACCATAACAGAATTGTTTGGTCTTCACTTTCACTGAATCATTTATTTGGTCACGATCACCTTGTGGTGACGTTTTCATAAAATTTGAAGCTTGTGCTAAATCTCATATATGGGTTTAATTATTTATTTATATTGAATCCGTTTTGTTGGTTTATTCTATAAAATCAATCTTAATACAATTATGTTCTAAGATAATGATACACAATTTCATTTCATATTTCAGTGTATCTCTTAAAGATTTTATATCAGCAATCGAGCATTTCGTAATTCTTATTGTTTTATCATTTTTAATCGAAAAACATTATTCAAGTATTTCGATTTCAATCTTACTCGATTTATTTGAAACATTCGGATTTACTTCATTTGATTTAAAACATGGTGAAATTTGTTTCATTCACCACTACTATTTTCAATTCCTATGACACCTTGTGGTGGCATTTTCTTTAATTTGAATCTTGAGATAATCTCATTTTCACTCTTAATGAACGAATTTTAATTTCGGTTGGTTCATCATCTTAAACAGTCTTAATACAATTATGTGTTAAGATAAGTGTACACAAATTCATATCATATTCCGGTGTACCTCTTAACGTTTCTTTCATCATTTATCGAAAATTCTATAATATTCATTTGTTCTTTTCATTTGAAAATCCTATTTGAACTGAATATCCAAAATTTACTTCATTAAAACTTTCAGTTGATTACACGGTGAAATTGTTCAGTCACTGTAATTATTGAATTATTTCAATCCTTACGACACCTTGTGGAGTCGTTATAAACTTATAGCTTGGGCTAATCATAAGCATACGAATCTTTCAAAATCACGTATGTATTTCGTTTGACTCATCATTTGAAGGTAGTCTTGATGCAATTATGTATTAAGACAATGATACACTAAACTCTATTGTATTCCAGTGTATCCTTGCAAATTCAATAATGTCAACACACTGATTTTCTCTTGTTATGATTCGATAGTTGACAAAATATTTTCGTGCTTCTATTTTATTTTGAACTTGTTGATTCTGAGTCTTCTTCAGTTGCCAATCAAAGTAAGCTTTCTTTTGACAAAAGAATTTTTATTTGATTCTAAAAGTTCTTCATATTCATTCTAAATATCTATTTGATCATATATCTTTTGGCTTGAAAATAGTCACATTGGAAATTATATCATTTCATCTCATTCGTTTGACATCGATTTCTTCAATTAATTCAGTTGAATCTTTGAATTCTACTTATGATACAACTTATATTCACAAAATTCAATTCTGTGTCATCTACCTTAATATTGTTTTTATTGACTAGAATATGACATAAGTCTAAAAGAAATATCATAACCCAAATACACTTGGAAGCTGGAACCTGAGATGAAGAAAACATATTCCTACTTATTCCAGCAAATCTCGAGGACGAGATTTTTATTAAGGTGGGGAGAATGTAACGACTCTCATCAAAAGTCATAATTATCAAAGTAATTTGACCAATAAGAAACCCTAATTGAGATACCCAAGTAATTCTGTACAAACCCTAGAATTTTCATAATTTTCAGAATCAGGATCAGGGCCCCTAAAACTCAGGGGGGGCATTCCCTACTTGATGATTATCTATAATTGCGTGTTCAGGAAGTTGAAATTTATGATATCGTCGACTCAGCAGGCCTACTCCCACGCGTGGCTACCCTATAGTGATTTGCTGTCCCATACGGACCGTAACATTGATAACCTTACGGACCGTAAGCTATCATACGGACCGCAACATTGGCAGCCTTACGGTCCGTAAGCTTGTCCAATTTCGTGTATAAATAGCAGACTGTGGCACTTGATTTCTGGTGTTCAAACGACGAAAGAATTCGTCAAATTCTTCGAGTTATCTTCTGTTTACTTCAATTAAAACACCCTAAACCCTAATTAAGTATAGCGGGGTGCTGCAGAACAGGGTATTAACTCAATCGCTGCTACGATTCATTGTCCGATCAATTAAACTATCCGAGGGATGTTTAAGTGCCGCCCACATTAGGGTTATACTTTATCATTCGTCATTAATTTGACGGATCATCATTAATTCGATGGATAAAGTATTATACTTTGTCGTTCGTCGTTAATTCGATGGATGAGTTGAAGTATCGCACTTTGTCATTCGTTGTGAAGGTTTAATCTCGTGAGTTATCGTAAAGGCTGTATTAAGTTACTTACCTAGTTCATGTGCTTTAGGTTAAAAAGGCTAATCAATAGACTAAGCTCTGCTTGTATCAATCTGCAATATCAAAGGATTATCTGTAGACTAAGCTTTGCCCGTAGAAATCTGCAATGTGAGTTCATTTCTCTTTTCTCACAGTTTGTGAGTCCATTATATTTTCTTACAATTTTATCACCTTTTTGTGAAACAATTATATTTACAAAGATTTTACAGAATCCTAAATGGTTACCAGTTATACTTACAATAATTAAGTTTTTTTATTAACTACTGGTATAAAAGATTTTATATATTATTTGATTCTCATTATTTGCCAGAAATTTAGTTAATATTATCATGATTACAATAACAGTGGAAATTATGCATTTTACTAAGATTATATTTTAGTCTTAGTCATGTGAAAATATTAAATAATGATATTACAATTATTTAATTAACATATTTGATAAGTTATATTAATTTGACATAAATTGAGATATGTCATTTTCTGGATTAAATGGTTTTATGCTAAAAGAAATATATTTGACAAAGAAATATCACGGGACATCATTATGTCCTAAGACACTGGTTGAAAGAATGATCAACAGTGTTATGAATAGAAATTACTAGTTGAAAGAATGATCAACAGTAATATAATCTAAGACACTGGTTGAAAGAATGATCAACAGTGTTATAGAATCACTAGTTGAAAGAATGATCAACAGTGATATGACCAGAATCATTAATTGAAAGAATAATCAATATTGATATGATTATAGTCATAGGAATCGCCTAGTGACAGATAAATTGAATAATAGTCAAATAGAATTATTTGATGAATTCACTATCGGACTAAAGTGAGCCAATAATTGATATGATTACTGTCACATTGGAACTGTCATTATTTGACAAATACTGAGTGAATTGAATAAATATAAAAACCTTAATATTGTAAGGTATAACAATATATTTATAAAATAGAATGAATTCACTCAGTGTTATCGCTGACAAAACCTTTTTAAAACATTTTTCAGGTAAGTGGAATTAGAGCTGGATACGACACTGAAAAGGCTTCAAGAAGTGGCTTATTTTATTTAAATCAAATTAAGAAATATTGTAAACAAAATTCACTTTATAAAATATGGGTTTATCCCATCTCTTTAAATAAAAATCCGGTGTTTCTAAACTCTGATATTTTTCCTAACTCACGGTCCTGATGAAATTTCCGCTGCAACGTTTTTAAAATAATCACCGGTACCGCTGGACTGTTCACGGCACCCGATTCCGTCCAGGGTGGGTCGGGGGTCGTGACACATTGCAAAGTATTATACGAGGACTAGGCTATTGCTCCCGCAAAATCAGAAGTCCTGGTATAATACCCCAGATATCACCACGCACAAAGACCTAGTATGTCAGAAATAGAAAGCCCTTCAAACAAGATCTCGGGGGTTACCCATATATCCGAGAGATGTTCCCCACGAACTAAGCAAGTTTGATATTTAGATTTATATCTCGAACACAATCTACTAAATGTGCAAAAACCTACTGGCACATCATCAGTGAGACCGTTTATCACATTTGACTTTCCAATCCTTTAGCATGTTGTGATAGTCTACTGATGTACTATCATTTCCTCTTTTTCACAACAAAACTCTTTTTCATTTTCTCATGTTTTTGTTGTTTTTCAATTTTTCAAAATTTTTTTGGATTTTCAGAAAATTTCTTACTCCCCCTAAAATTCAAAACCATTTAAAGAAATTTTACAAACCGATGTGAATTGCTTCAATTCGCCATCCACTTGGCATAAACAATCAGAACTCCCCCTGACAACAAACTATTTTCCCATTATGATTTCAAAACACTTAAGTTTGTTTTAATCAAATGGTTTTTCTGAAAAATTAGTTTTGTTGGGGTTTCATCACATTGTCCTATCAACCACTTGTATGAAAGTTAACTCAAGTTCAACTTAAAGACCTTGATTAACCACTTGTAGGATCTCATCAACCAATACCACTTGAAAGTATATAACAATTTTCAAGAATAAGAATACTACTAGTAGGTCGAAATATCACAGATGTGAATTTCTCAAGAAAGATGCCGATTCCTGCTCCACGATTACCAACTTGGGAGCTCCGGCAAGTCAGGTTTTTTACATATAGAATACAGACACCCAAGCCTGACCAACTTTGGGTGTGACCTTCTCAATTTCACTCGGGGTTTGATCATTACTTTTTTCTTCATAAAAATATTTTACCCCTTTTACCTTTCCCTCAACCATTTTCCCAAAAATATGTTTCACTTTTCCATTAAAAGCCTTTTCGACATCAAATTCTTTCTTTTCAGAATATAATTGATTCGAAATCTCCACTTTACCAATTTTTTGGTTAAAATTTTTAGTCCGCAATGGTGGAAAGTTGACATCATCCAATGGCGGAACTGAGTTTTCTTCTTTTGGCTCAACTTGTGGCTCCTCTGACTTTGACGAGTCAGATTCATAGCCGGATTTCACATCAGATTTCTTAACAACCCACACTTGGTTGTCAAGATTCACCCTTCTTTTGTAAAACCTTTTCAAACATTCACCAACTTCATATGTTGAATTTTTAAACACTTTGAATTTTTCAGTTGGTGGTTCAGTTTTATCAATAACTTTTTCTTTGAGTTTAGAAACAACTTCCTGTTTTGTGTTGGTTGCCTTTGGACAATTCCAGACAATGTGACCAACTTCTTGACATCGGTAACAGGTTCTTGTCTCCTTTCTCTGATAAGCTCCATTCTTCTCAAACTTTTGTTTTTCTGCAAAGAACTCTTTGTTCGATTGTTCCAGAATGAGCTTTTCTTCTCTTCTTCAGAACTGGACCCTGAAACAAATACTGTTTTTGTTTTAGAAATTTTCTCATTTTTTATGATTTTCGGGTGGAATGAAGCCTAAGCCTTTCTTTTTGAAATTACTGTTATGGTTTGGTTTATTTTGATAACCTGAACCAGAACTGTAACCTTTTTTCTTGTTTAACCTTTGTTGAACTCTTGAGGTGTACTTTTTAGGTTTTTCAGAAAGATTTACATCTTTTATTTCAGAAATATTAATTTCTGTTAATTTGAAAACCTTGTTAATCATTTCAGTTTTAACACCTCTTATTGGAAATTCCTCATCAGAATATAATTTGTCTGAATCATTCAAAGTATATGCCACTTTGATTGGTTCGTCATTCAAATTAGATTTTGATAACAGAAATTCTTTATTGTAAACCCTTTTGACCGATGATTTTGAACTGTTGACTGGCGAACTCGAACTTTTAGATTCAGACTTTGACTCTGATTCCTCATCCTTATCCAACACTTGATCGACCACTTTCTTTATTAACTCAGACTCATGATCAGTGTCAGACGATGTGAATATGACATCAATGTTGTCTGGTAACTCATCAGTTGTTTCGGACTTTAACTTTATATTGACTGCCTTTTTGACCTGTTCCTCATTTGGTTTTCTGGGAGAATAACCTTCCCAGATTGGAGGCGGACACTTGTTATAATTTGCACTTTGTTTCTTACCAGTATCCTTCTCTTCAGTCTTCTTATCTTGAAATGCTTCAAAACCTGCAACAGTTGGATAAATTCTGTCAATCAAATAATCAGAACTTGAATAACTTTGCAACAATCGTCTGATTCTTTCATTCTCTATCTTTTCTGTTTCCAATTCCTGCTTCAACTTTGCACATTCTTCAATATAGTGATTGATAGCCTTCTGCTTAGACATCATCACAGCATTCATCATGGTTAAAGCATCTTCTCTTTCTGAGTTTGTCTTCTGCAAACTATTCACAGTTCTGTTCAATACATCATACGATTCTTTTACATACTTCACATCAAATAATAATTTCTCTTTCATCTTTTCAAGCTCACTAAACTTCTCGTCCTTTTATTCACACTGTTGACATAATTCCAAACACTTTAGACAAGGTTTAATGACTTCTACAATCTTTTCAACTTCGACTATCTTTTCAACTTCAACTATCTTTTCAAGTTCAACCACCTTCTTATCAACCTTAACTTCTTCAACCTGTTCGGACTTCTTTTCCTCAACAACCTTCTCGCATTTTACCTTTTTCTGTTCTTTTGCTGCTCGCATCTTCTTTAACTTCTTCAATCTATCTGCAAAATAAAATTGAAAACTTTCAGGAGATAATTGAGTTTTGCCAATGTTAATTTGAATTTCTTCTTCATCATCACTGCTATCAGATGATGATTGATCAAAGACTTGTGTCTTTTCTGAACTTTCTTCTGAAGAAATAGATTTTCCATCTTGATTCTTCTCATCATCGGCAAACACCTTCATCCATTCCTTCATCAAATCTGGTTCTTGAATGATTTGTTCAATGAATTCTTTAAACTTGGAATCATCTTGAATGTATTTGTCCTAGCTAAAACCTTCTGGAAATTTTTCATCATCTTGATTAACCAGATAAGCTTTCCTTGATGACTCTTCGATCGCCTTCTTAGCATGAGCAGTTTGTGACTGTTGTTGTTGATACGGCTGTTGAGCAACTTGTTGATATATAGCTTTCCGATAATAATCATTATTCCCGAACGGATTCTGAGCTCCTCCTGCTTCTCGATTGGTACATTCCCTCTTGAAATGTCCTTTTTCCCTGTATCGAAAACAAGTAACTTTAGATTTATCAAAACCTAAAGTAGAAACATTAGCATCACGAAAGTCATCTCTTCCTGTAATCAGCTTAAATTTCTCAGCTCTCCTCAGCACACTCGCTAAACACCACTTAATATCCATAAGCTCCATTTCCTCAGCATCAATCTGATCGTAATCCTCTTTTGTCAACATAGGATTTCCAATCCTCCCTGCAACCAAACCCTCATATGATTCTAACACTGTAGCTAGCAATGCCATATGACCTTTAGCAACTTCTTCAGAAAAACTTTGACCGTTCTGAAGATGCAATGCGATATTACAGTGTAACACATGACCATTACTGTGGTTTGAGCTTTGGAATTGATGATTTGGAGTTAAAACATTCGGATTAACACTTGAATATGAAGAAAAACTACTGTTGCTGATTGGACTTTGATTGGATGATCCTGATGAGTTTTCTGCGCTGAAAGCAGTTTGGATCTTTGGACTTGCTTCAACATTCTGAACATTTCCTTTGTAATACATCTTGATGTCTTGTTGACCACTTGGACTGTTCATTCTCACGATCTTTTGTTGTTCGAGATCTTGTCCTTCAATCTTTTCAATAAACTGAGAAATTGTCAATTTATTATATTCTCCAGTGTTTTTCAAGATCATCAGATATGTACCCCACTCATTCTGAGGTAAAGCATCAGCTAATTTGTCAACCCATTCTTCTCGATCTTTGTTGATATTCAACAGGGACATTGATCGAACCAAATGACAATATCTCTCAATCAATTTCTTTGTAGTTTCACCCGGTAAGCTAGTAAACAAGTCAAACTCTTTCTTTAATAATGATTTCTTACTCCTGATCATATCCGTACTTCCCTCAAACTTAATTCGAAGTGCTTCCCAAATCGAACGTGAAGTACCATCATGTTGAAGTAGTATGAAAATGTCTTCCTTCACAGCTTGCTGAAGTAAACTAATCATCATTTTCTCTGCTTTATACATATCTCTCTCTTTATCCGACAATTCAGAAATAGTTTTGATAACACCCACATCTGTACGAGATTTAACATACTTTGTCTCAACACATTCCCAAGACCTCAAATGATTTGCTTGAACCCAGTTTTCGAAACGGTCTTTCCAACAATAGTATTCTTCAATACCCATCAACTTTGGAGGTTTCTGCAATGTTCCTGTTTCATTTTCCATGTTCATACTCTGAGCAGTGGTAACAGGAGTACCCGGGGTAGTAGCAAAGGCGTTGTAAAACTCTTCTTCCATGTTTCGGTTCTCAAAAATTCACAAACACAATTTTCAAACGAAATAGCACTCTTCAAACGAAATGCCTTATGATGCGAAATGAATTCTATTCAAACGAAATGAACTCAAGCGAAATGATCTGGTGCGAAATGGGTGATTTCGTACGAAATGGCACAACTTTTCAAACGAAATGGAATCCCATGATCATTCCGTGCGAAATGGAACAAAATCTTGTCAATTCGTGCGAAATGAATGATTCATCTCGTGCGAAATGCTGCTGATGTCATACTCTCGGACAAATTTTTAACAAATTGAACACGTTTTAGGTTGATTTTAAGTCTGATTCTTTCAAGGATTGATTAAAACAGTATTACACGTGTTATGTGAGAAAATCAAGCCATTTTAACCGTAAAATCTTGTTAATTTTGAAAAAGAAGGTGTAGAAGTCAGAATTTTGATGAAATCAAGCTGAAATCGGTAAGAACTCTTCCTCCTGAGCTCTGATACCACTTGTAGGATCGTTTGCACGACCAAAACGAGTCGTTCAGAAGAGTTCTAATCAATACGAGAGGCGGAAACAAACGTATCGACTTTGAATCAGCTTGATATACACTCTAATTGTCTTGTTTATTGATAAAACAACGTTTTACAAGCTGTAGACACTTCGGCAGCACCTCGGCACCGGAATCAGAAAGTTACAAATGAAATGACAGGACAGGTATTTATAGGAAATCCATTTCGTGCGGAATGGTCAAGATCCATTTCGTGCGAAATGGACAATGTCCATTTCGTGCGAAATGGCTTTCTCATTTCGTGCAAAATGGCTCCATTTTACATGTTTCTCAATTTTATCGTTTTATGTGACCTGATCTATCATTCTATTTACAAGACTCGATACAAGATGAAGTCGACAGACATATGCACCAACAGATTGTTTCCTATGTCTGGTTTCTTATGTGACTGCACTGAATTGGACGTCTTGTCCACATCATTCCACTTGCGCTTGCTGTCAGTGGCGGGAGTATTAGCTGTAGCAGTAGTAGCAGTAGTAGCAAAAACAGCGGTGGTAGCGAGCCACGCTCCACCTCCTGATCCGTGATCTTGTGGGCTAAGCGGATGATTCGAGGCAGGTTGTCAGGATTTGCAGCAATGATCAAACTCTTGACTGACGGTGCTAACCCCTTGATGTACAATTCGATTCTTCTGGGTGGTGGTCATGATAAATTAGGACACATATTCGCGAGCTCATGTGACCTTTCCGTATACGCTTCAATCTCAGACCATTTCATCTTCAAATTGTAGTACTCGTTCTCAAGTTTCTGAATCTCATCACGAGGACAGTACTCCTCTCGCATCAACTCCTTGAAATCATCCCATGTAGTTGCGTTAGCCATTTCAATGCCCAACATTTGCACCTGGGCATTCCACCAAGTTAAGGCACCATCCTCCAATGTGCCTGTAGCATACTTCACCCGGTCCCCCACGGGACAGTTACACATAGCAAAGACTGATTCCGCCTTCTCAAACCAACGCAGGAGTCCCACAGCTCCTTCAGTCCCACTGAACGTTTGTGGCTTACAATCCATGAACGTCTTAAACGTGCAGGCAGGCGGATTGTTTTGATTCGCAGGTTGACCTAAAACGAAAGAACGTACAACACACAAGTAAGATTCGAGTATACGACACAAGGATAAAGAGTAGTTGGCACATATCGTACCAGCCTGGTAAGCCGCTAGGGCTTCAGCCACACGAGTGTTGATCAAGTTGGTTAATTCGGCCTGAGTCATAGCAATGTTGCCGCATCCATGGCCTCGTCCTCTCATGATTCTATAGAAGAAAATGGAAAAGGTTACGAGTCGAAATAAAGTAGGAGTCAAACCTCCTAATGACTTCAACAGACTACTGAGTTTACACCAGAAAACAGAGCGGAACCCCTCTCACACTCGTTAAGCCTCACTGGGACTCACATGCACCCCACATTATTAGTATGTGTGCACCCATAATAATAAGGCAATTTGCATGCTTATCTCAGTGCCTCTTAACTCGCGCTAAAAGGTTTCCCCACATCCAAATAGCAAACGAAAGGTATTACAGGATTAAGAATCACAATAGTCGAAGGGTAGTGTCACACTAACAGATCACATAACAGGGGTTGGTAACATAAGGACTCATACTGCAGTGCTAAGTGTGCATTCGCGTGTAATGTCATACATAAGTGTACACTAGATATACTATGCAATAGTAAACGAGAAACGAACCTTGCAGTCTGGAGCTGAGTGTCATGGTCGATTTCGGAACTGTTCGGTTATAGTCTGGTTTTATGAAAACGTTTTAAAACCAAGTTCACTATAACCAGTGGCTCTGATACCAAACTGTCACACCCCCAAATTTCCACCCACGGAAACCCCGTTAGGTGTGTGACGTACCAACAATGAGCCACTAATCATGTTGAACTCATAACAAGTTTCAAATGAAATTGCCAATTATTAATGAAATGTACCAACATTAAGTTTAATGAAAATCCAACAAGTTCAGCGGAAGCAATAAGTAAATAATAGTTTAACTGTTTCAAAGCAAATATGTATAATCAATAAACCCATCATGTGTATCAAATCAGCACAACCTATGACCACTCCAGCTACTCCAGACAGCAAGTTCCAACTCCAAGAAACCTAACGACTTGCGAGCATGCAACATGTGTATCAGACAACACTGGTGAGTTCATAGTTTGTGAAAACGTTAGTTACCAAGTGTTTAGTTCAGTTCATAGTTGGTAATGTTGATAATAACTTAAGTACCGTACAAGATGGCTACTAGATTGTTTTGCCCATCCCCACTGCCCCCTATCTAAGCAATGGTCATGATTTAAGGTCATTAGTTCACGCATGTCCTCTCAGGTACGGTGTGAGGTTGCCAAGCCTAATAGCGCTATCAACTAACACCCCGTTACCTCTCAGGTAACTATTCGGTATAAGATGGGACTTAAAATGATAGGAAGAGTGTATTATCTAACATTCCTGTTTTACCCAAAAGATTTATCCCTCTCAGGGATACCCATTTGACTGTCCCACCCACCGGGACGCATGCTCAAGAGAATGAACTCACCTTAGATTGCTCGGTATGTTACGATACACTACCCATTCCAATTTGATCAACCAGACCCTATTGTGGTTACGAATACCAGTCAGTTTCATATATACATAGTACACGTATTCTCTACACATACTACACTTGTAACGTACACAGATTGCACATATCGTTATACAAGTCGCGATAGTAATTCATGCAACATACTAGTTCTTTATCATCATAAATTCACATAGTGGGTAGTTGGTTCATTACACGTTCTCATTACAAGTTCATACTATACAAGACGCGTAACAACTAATATTTCATCTCGTTTCGGTCACACACCCAATGGTGCGACCCATTTATAGCGTGCGGCCCAGTTTACCAAATAAAAATGTGTGGCCCAAACTCAAAGTTTGGCCCAAATTCAGTTCATAAACCTACGGCCCAGATTCAGTTTATAGCATAACTCAATGTTAATTCTAGTTTACTATTAGACTTGTCATAGCCCACTGACTTGCATCCAAAACTGTCAACACCCCAAGGGACATGGCTGACCCATCAGGGCTCAGCCCACTTCGGACGTGTTGCTCGGCTGCCCCCGAGTCAGTTTCGCGGCCCAATCAATTTTTAGTTATGATTTGTTTGTTTGAGTGGCTCGGTTAGCATGCAATGCCCAAACCATGTGTGACCCGGGTAAGTGTGTGGCCCATAAATGTGTCCGGCCCACTAAACATAAAACCCAAGAAACTGTGTGACTTAGATGTAAGTATGCGGCCCAAACAGTTGATTTTAATTCACAGAATTGGTTTCACTATCATATTCACTCAATCAATTTATCAATTACCAATTATTCCTATAACTCCAATTATTAACATGAATTTACTATTACTACCAATACTAACCAAAACTCATGACCACCATAACATGTATACTGTTACATAACCTTTCAACATAAGTCACCTTGAGCCACACTAGCATGCATTGTCAAAGCATATTCGTCAATTTCTACTACACACACAGCCGCTCAGATCATGACCCAAACATGTTTGATTTGTGTAACACTTCCTTTTCTTGGGTGCGGCCCACTATTACTCGGCCCGAGAATCGTGTTTTAATTATATAACATAGCTCATTACTTAACTCGTCCCCTGATCAAATCGATGACTAGTATCAATCAAGATCATAATCACATAAATACACGTAATATCACACCAAGACTTAAACCATAACCTATGCCCTTAATTCACGTAACATCCTAAACCGCATACGTTTGTTTTCATGATCACAAATAATACAATCAAAATTCAACTTAACCAAGATATTACTAACACATGTTGCACGTAGATGGGAACGATCAATCAAGAATTAATATAAACATGTTTAAACTAACCGAAAGACCGTAGGGGAGTGTGTACTAGAACGATATGTGAAACACTTCAAGCAAGAATGAGGGCTTCGACAACAGGCTGTCGTCTAGTTGTGAGGATAATAGGAATATTAGGGTTTAGTGCCTTGTATGTGTTTAGAAAATTATGGGGTAACATCAGCATGCAATTCGTATATCATATGATGTGCATGTGGGCTCGGTTTGGGCTTCGAGTGGTGTGGGCCAAGGAGAGTGATGTGAGGTGTGGTCTAGGCCCAAGTGTGTTAAGTAAGTAACTCACGGCCCACGTGTGTCGAGTAATCCCGCGACCCAATTAGTTAGTTTCTTAAATTAACTAAACTACACATATAAAACGTGTAACGGTTCCTTGTAGTTAATCAGTCGAACACACGTAAACATACTCCACCACGTTTTACATTTAGCAAGTATATTACAGTCACGAGTGTTTAACAATTTTTATCATCGTAGGGAACGTGAAAGAGAAATAATAATAAAACAGGATCGCGTGACTAAGAGACACTGACCTTGAAAGTTTGGGTTGTCACAGTTATCTTCTTCTCTCTTGGGTTTCTTCTCTTCATGATCAATCCCCAAGTTACGCAGGACACCTGCAACACGTCATGGGGAGGGTTTAGCTCATGTTCTGATGAGACTACTGACTCCTCGTTGGAAAGATATACAACTTCTTTCCCAACAGGAGTTATAGCCCTGCATGGCCTAAGATTTGAAATGTGTGCGCGCACCTTCGCTCGCAACTGGGAGAGCAGCAAACAAGTTGGCTCTCGCATACATATAGTTTGGTCGAATCTGTTCAGACCAGTACTCCCCATCCGCGCGCAAGGGCCTCACACCCATAACACCAGCATGGGCCGGGAACGTGCGATGAATAAGCGCAACCTCTACATTAAAAAACAAGGAGTTAGTACCAGAAGAGATAATCTTCAGAAACTTCTTTCAAAAGAAAAGGGCAATAAAACAAAGGGATTTACCTTGTCCCTCAAATAGGAGAACAGGCACGTTCTCGCTATTATGCGGCCATTTATCACTTATGCCTGCAGTAACCAACACCTGCTCACCAAACGCTTGGTTTGGCAGCACCATCAGCTTCTCATACCACGTCGCGCCGCGCGAGATCTTCATATCTTCCTTTGCAATCGGCACTGAATCCCAAAATTGCATAACCATAGGGATCACCTCAGCGTGGATGTAGAAGAACTTCATTTTCGAGTCATGGAAGCTCTTGGGTGGATTGATCAAAATCTTCTTCGCAACACGAAGAGCGAAAGAAAAGAATCCCAGATTGCTTTGCATTTGATAGAAAAGCCTTAAATTTGTTAACAGTGGGCTCCTCTCCCTGTGACTCATATACGAACTCAAAATTTCGGATACGAACCATACCCATAGGGCTTATTTGCGAAATATGGAATGAATAATATTGCAAGATGTTGCCCAGGAAGTGGGTGGTCGGTAATCGGAAGTTGCCTTCTCCAAAAAAAATCGGCGAAAAGCGTGATGAAACCCGGTGGTGCATCGGCAACCGTCTGCCCTTGAGAAGGATAATGGTGTAACACCTCGTAAAAACGCATCCAATTATGCAATGACACGTGTCCTAAACTCTAAATATGTTAAAGTTTGAGTTTAAAAGACTAACGTTGACAAACGATAAAGATATGTATCCGAAGGGACTAAAAGTGTCAACATGCCAAACTAGTGCCTTTGAATGACCACACACGAAGAATATATTCTCAAACGAGTAATTATTTGGATATAAGAAGCCGTTTGTGAAAATAATCGAAAGATTTTAAACTACAGGGGTTAAACGTGTCAACATGTTAATCCTTACCTCTGAGTGACCTTTTAACAAACCCGAGGCTTTGGTAATGTTCAAAAATACTCTCAAGAATAAGCGATATCAGTTTCACATGGTTTTAAGATCGTTATGCAAGTTTCCAAAAATTAGGGTTAAAAGCGTCAATGCGATGAAACTAGTATTTTCGGTGATCATTTAACAAAACCGAACCTAACGGAGTTTGGTTATAATCCCAGGATCCTCCACAAACTAACTACAAGAGCCTTTTATGCCTAAAATGATAGTTATAAAATTTATAAAGGACCAGGGACTGAAACTGCCATACTTAAAATAACTTTCACCTGAAGACAAGGTTGTCGCGGGGCACGTAGACTTCCCTTCACGTCTACGTGGCCCGCGAGAGAGTGCCAATTCAGAGAATAGTGGACAGCTGCTTGTTGCAGCCTGTTGCACCGCCTTAAACACCTGAATTCCGATACCTGGAGCTTGTTGTTGGTTTTAGAATACCACTAGGACACTTGGGATGATCCTAAAAACTCCCATTACACCTGGAATGATCTTGAATCATGGAATTCACCTATAAATAGGACCCTTGGTCACTTGTTTTCTTTGCTCATATCATTCCAATCTCACCTTCTCTCATCTCTGGGATTCCTGATAAAAAAGGAAGCTCATTCTTTGTAGAAAAGATTGCTAGGACCCTTTGTAAGTGCCTTAGCCCCCTCTTTAGTTTAGTTTTCTTATTTAAAAACCGAAAAGTCAAAGTTACGTAAATTAGCTTTGACTCTCGGTTTAAACTCAAATGGTCCAGCCATTGTTCGAGGCGAATATGGCTATGTGACCATAATTAGGTAGGTGTTAATCCCTTAAAAGGGCACCTCCTAATTATTTCGTTTGCTTAGTTAATTGTCGGGTCAAACTATTTAATTAAAAAGTCAAACTGGATAGATTTGTAAATAATAAACAAAACAAATAATACAGAGGTTATAAAATATATTTTATCACTCTAATAACTTGGTAATTAGTATTAGAACATGTTTAAGCATGTTCAACCCGACAATTCTGAGCTTAGGGTCGGTTCGCAACCGAAAGTCGCAAAAGCTTGACTTTTGCTTTGACTTTCAGTTCTGACCCGATTAAGCTTAATTCTTCCATGTTTTAAGCTTCCATTAGGACCACATTATGTTGTAGTATAACCCTCTGAGGTTATATTACCTGGTCATTAGTATTCTGAATTATATGCTAACTTTCGTTATTATGCTTATAAATGCCCAATATGCCCTTATGTTATATAAACGAGATTTTTGAAAATGTGAGACGACAAAAAGCTTTATTACTGATATATAAGTATGTCAAATAAATTTGACATCAGTTTCTGGTCTCAAACTGAAGTTATGCACGATATCGTAAAAATGAAACTTTTTATTAATTAAATTTCATCATTTGCATAACACATGTTTAAACATAGAATTTGACCCAAAACTCATTACCTACTGTTAAGATATTATTTTTAGGGATTTTTGGGATTTTTAGTCAGATTATAAACTGACCATATCATAGAGTTCTCGTATAATTCGGTAAATGACGATAATACCCATTTCATTCATAAAATGAGATTAACATATGATTTGCATACCAAACCTTTTTCTACTGATATTATATATTAAATAAAATATTTTAAACCTTAAAGGCTGGTCAAAATCTCAGATTTCCCTAAACATCTTAAATATCGTCAATTATCGACTTTTTACGCTAATTAGGTGCATAGTATGGTTTAAAACCATAATTAGCACCTAAGACTTGTTACCTACTGAATTTATAAATAAATTTTAATATTATTACAGTAGGTATAAGTCATGAACTCAGACTTCCAATTATGTCCTTAAAAGCATATGTGAAATGACCAAAATACCCTTTCGGGGCATAGTTTGGCCATAAATGGTAAATCACACATATGTATGATATCTTAATATTATAACAATATAAAATAAATATTTTTACTGATTACTTAAGACCAGAATATCAGTTTACTATAAAACCTTTTTTATAAATATTAAAATGACCAAAATGCCCCTACAGGACTTAAATTGGTTTTAAATACTATTTGGGCATATATGTTAACATCCTACTGATGTATTAACATATTTTAAGCATAATAACATATGAGACTTGTATATGGTTCATTTTGGTTACCCGTTATGCATTTATGCGTTCGGTTCGGTTTATGTGACTAGTTTACATAAATTAGCCAAAATGGGTTTAACCTTATCATTAAATCTTCAAAATCCAGAATGTGTTTAGTTTACCCATATTATACAAGTATCCAAACTTGTCGGGTCTAAATCACATTCCATTCCGGTCTCCGCTTAATCTAGCGTTTTGAACCGTAAAGTAACTTTCAAACTAACTGGTCTAAGTCTTTGACTTAAATAAAGACCCGTTAGTATCCTAATAGGTTAATAAACCTTCCATACAGATTGAGTAGCCTCAGTAGAAGGTATTTACATAAGGCTTTAGGAGACATACGGCTGAGTTACATCCTTACGAATCTAGCACAGGTAAATACTTTTAACTTATTTTTTCCTATACGGGCTTGGGATACGATGAAATATTACCGCTTTGTCGGGTATGAGATCATTTAATCGGATTGTGATTTAATAAATTTGCATAACCCGTTTTAATCTGTTTTGTTTGATAACATGAACATTGGGGGTTAACGACAGTGTCCTGGATATCCTCGGCTCATTAAAGTTAATAATGGCCACGACCTATGCACGGGGTGTAGGCATACACCTGACAGATGCAAATGCTAAATAATAAATAACCCACATGTTGGGGATAACTCCTTTGTGGGTTCTATAAGTGGTGAGTCGGTTAATCATGATCGGCCCCAATTGTATGACAAACATGTAAATCGGTATACAAGATTTTAATAAAAATTGTCCCAAGTTATAAAAGGTTTTGTGCCTTGTGCACTTAAATCAATTTTCCTAAACTCTTTTCAAATGAGTTAGTTAATTGTATTTACCAGTGAAAACTGACGTATTTTCCAAAGACTAAGTGATAGGTACCTCACGAAACTAGGCTGGAGCTACTCGGTGTCAAATAAGAGGATCTTCCAAATCCTTAGATGCCTGAAGTCTGTTTATTTTAGTTTCTTGTATTTGTTTTTATGATCCGCCTGTGGATCTCTATTACAACCAGTCTGTATATTCTTTTATTTTGGACACTCGGACACTATGGTTTGTTATAGTAATTATCTACCAAGCCTTCCGCTGTGCTATATATATATTGTGTATATTGACTATGATGATATCAACTACGTCACGATACTCCCCACTGGGCCCACCGGTAACATGTGGAAATATCGGGGTGTGACAAACGGGCATCCCATTCTTCAGCGAATTGGTGACCTCGAACCACCTGTTCGAAGAGCCCTTGGTCCCATTTTAACGGTGGTAAACCACCACCGGTTTCTTCCACAGTCACAGCTTCATCCGCCGTCGACATGATAAAACGTGGTTCAAGCAGAACTTGAAGATGTTTAAAGGAGAATCTGCAGAAACCCTAAGAACAGGTTGAGGGTTGGCAGAAAAATCTTGAAGGTTCGAAGATCTGCAGAAATCCTTAGATTTGAAGATTCGAAGAGAGAAAGAGAAGAGATTAGATGAAAAAGTAATCTTCAACCTTTCTTCTTCGCCTATTTATACCCATCACATTTAATGTGATAGGTAACCGTGCCGAACAGCCGCAACGCGTGTCCAACCACAGATTGACACGTCAGGCGAGAAACTCGGAGTGACGGTTACCACGCGCGTGTGAGCCTCACTCTCCTGACACCAGACGAAAAGGCGCGCCTGACACAGTGACAGCATGATCGTCACTGTGTCAGCTGTCAATTCAAGCGTCGCTGTCACCACCAACTTGCACCAACCTATCAGTTTATGCTTTTTCAAATTTCAAGAATTTTCTCACGCAAATACAAAGGTTACTTCAGAAACAAACTAGATAGTTGCGCCGCATGAATTATCACACAATACATGCGCGCCAACTTTCCTACCACATAAGATGCTTTCTTAAGTACCAGAGCAAGCGCAAGATTAATTTTTCTAGTCCAGAAATCCAACCACTTGCCTCGCGCATGGAAGCAGCACTGGACTAAGGGGACTTGAAGGGGTATAGTCCCAAATCCTGCGCTGACTAATTAAGTTGCGCGTGGGACCATACTCTTACCTGACTAATTCAGGAGCCTTCCCAACCTCGCGCTGGCTAATTAGGTGTAACCTAGGTCGCACGCGAGGTCAGGGTTAACACAAGACCGGATTTGACACTTTGCTCCTTGAATGAAAACCCTCACTTCCTGGACCTTGCGCCAGCTACACGGGATAGCCCTGGTGGTCGCGCAGAGGAAGGAGGCGCATGTAAACCTAGGACAAGTACCAAAGGTACAAGTGGCAGAGCTGTGGACCAATGAGCGTCCAACAGGCTGTATCCGATCATGCTGCATGATGAACAATCGTACAGGAGACAAAAAAGGTACACACGGACGCACACGTGACACCAATCAGCGTACGCCGACCACTGCTCCATGATCTCCACTTAGCTGCTGATGACAGACCAGACAACAAGGACAACGGTCAGGACACGTGGATCCATTCAGCGTGCGCCAACTTCCCTCTCGCCTAGAAGCACCGACGATCGTGGCATAGAAGACAGAATGAATATTCCTTGCTGTCGACTACAGGCCCAAGCTCCATTAGCCCATCTCCTCCACAGATCATATCGGCTATAAATAACGAACTTCACCTCCAGGTTTAAACATCGTTCTCTTGATCTCTCACTTTAATCACACACTATTATCCTCAAAACATATATTTATTCTCATGCTGGAGGGTGGTTACGAGGAGAACCCCCTATTCCCCTCCTCGTAACGAGCTTAACGGTGTGTTTAGTGTTTTGCAGGATCATCATCATCATAGCTTAGACGAGATAAAGAAGATTAACCTTATTTGTCGAGCCACAAACTAATCATCAGATTAGTTCGGTGTTTCTTCACCAATATTATGGAACCAAAGAGTTTTAAGTTGTGACATGCCTAAAAAGATATCGACACAAGTTTTATATCGATTGAAAACCTTAAAAAGAATATTATAATAGTCCCGATATTGTTTGATAGATATCGATTCCATTTGATACAGTGATACTAGTTATAATTTACATTACCAAAAAGTAATTTATATATTAAACAGTTTTTAATAAAATTTAATAATCGGATTATAATTACCTGCATTAATGATAAGTTATATTACAAGCAAAGAAATGAAAATTGGTGTAGAATTCAACTTTTATTTTAAAATTTAATAAAGAACCGTCCCTAGTAAGTTCATCTATACACAACCGTCCCTAGATATTACAAGCAAAGAAATGAAAATTGGTGTAGAATTCAACTTTTACTTTATTTAATAAAAGAACCATCCCTAGTAAGTTCATCTATATACAACCGTCCCTAGTAAGTTTATCTATATACAAAGGAAACCAGCCAAAGCATTTTTAAACGTTGTGTTTTATATCTTCTTATCTTTTACACAAGGACCACAAAACCTAAAAATGAAAAAGGATATCCGCAAAACTTTCTTGAATTTTTACTTGCCAAAAATTTCATTTTTCATTTTAAATTTGGAATACAAAATTTGGTTGTATATAAAGAAAGAGCATATGCTTGTCTAATATTTCTGAATAAAATATCATAAATTTTAAAGACTACGTTAGATATTTAATTAGAAATTGTATAGATGTCTATTAAAGACTACGTTAGATATTTAATTAGAAATTGTATAGATGTCTACAAAATAAAAAGTTAATTTTTCCTATGTAGGATGAGAAGAAATTTTAACCATTTATTTTTCAAATCAATGGTTAGGATGAAAGTGTAGGAGAAAAGAGGAGTGCAAGGGTATCTTGGGAAAATCCTATTTATGGACTTTCTCTCTCCACATGCAAGGCACATGCATATTTCACCCTCATTTTTTAAACGTTCAAAACTTTTTTATACGACATTATTTTTTCATAAAAATTTCACCGTAAAATCGAGCGTCTTTTTATCTTTAATTTGAGTACCATATTGCTATATAAAATATGAAGAACTAAAAAACCCACTTAAATGTGTTGTATTTCTATGTGGGTTAGGATAAAATACAAAGGATAAAATAAATAAGAAGGGTAAGAAGGATTCTAGTCCATTGATGTTAGATTTGGAGGGTTGAGATTAGTTGTAGGGAAAAGATAATAATAGAAGGGCATAAAGGGAATCTTATATTTATGGATTTTCTCTCTCCATATGGAAAACACATGCCAATTCCCCCATCGATTTAAAACGTCCATAACTTTTTCATACGACATTTTTTTTTTAAAAAAAAAATTCACCATAATAACGAGCGTTTTTTTATCTTTAATATAAGTACCATATTATCATATAAAAATAAAATAAAAAATTTCATTTTTACTGGATTTTTTTTTGCATTGTGTTAAAGGTTCAGGTCATTGTGTCTTTTAACTGGGTTTTGGTCAGTAGAGTTTCTATACATTGTGTTATTATCAAAACCTATAACACAATGTTAATTTGGGTTCTATCTATTGCGTTTTTATAAGAACCTATAACACAATAAATGACACAATGAAGATGGTGTTATATCTGGATTTTCTATAAATTGTGTTATTAGTTCAGGTCATTGTGTTTAATATGTTATTCATTGTGTTTTAATATGTTGTCCATTGTGTTTTAATAATTTGTTCAATTTTTTTTATTATTTTTGATCATTGTGTTTTAGTTTGTTGTGTATTGTGTTTTTAGTTTGTTTTCCATTATGTCTTCATCTGCTCTCCATTGTGTCTTTAATCTGTTGTCATTAATTGTGTCTTTTATCTGTTGTCATCAATTGTGTTTTTATTTAGTCTGATACTTACTGTGTTATATGTTATCGCCATTGTGTTATATGTTATGGTCATTGTGTTTTAGTATGTTGTCCATTGTGTCTTTATCTGTTGTCATTGATTGTGTTTTTGATCTACTTTACATTGTGTTTTACATCATGTCCATTGTGTTATTATCGAAACCTATAACACAATGTTAATTTGGGTTCTATCCATTGCGTTTTTATAAGAACCTATAACAAAATATATGACACAATGAAGATGGTGTTATATCTGGGTTTTCTATAAATTGTGTTATTAGTTCAGTTCATTGTGTTTAATATGTTATTCATTGTGTTTTAATATGTTGTCCATTGTGTTTTAATAATTTGTTCAATTTTTTATTATCTTTGTTCATTGTGTTTTAGTTTGTTGTGTATTGTGTTTTTAGTTTGTTTTCCATTGTGTCTTCATCTGCTCTCCATTGTGTCTTTTATCTGCTGTCATTAATTGTGTCTTTTATCTGTTGTCATCAATTGTGTTTTTATTTAGTCTGATACTTATTGTGTTATATGTTATCGCCATTGTGTTATACGTTATGGTCATTGTGTTTTAGTATGTTGTCCATTGTGTCTTTATCTGTTGTCATTGATTGTGTTTTTGATCATCTTTACATTATGTTTTACATCATGTCCATTGTGTTATTATCAAAACCTATAACACAATGTTAATTTGGGTTCTATCCATTGCGTTTTTATAAGAACCTATAACACAATATATGACACAATGAAGATGGTGTTATATCTGGGTTTTCTATAAATTGTGTTATTAGTTCAGTTCATTGTGTTTAATATGTTATTCATTGTGTTTTAATATGTTGTCCATTGTGTTTTAATAATTTGTTCAATTTTTTATTATCTTTGTTCATTGTGTTTTAGTTTGTTGTATATTGTGTTTTTAGTTTGTTTTCCATTGTGTCTTCATCTGCTCTCCATTGTGTCTTTTATCTGCTGTCATTAATTGTGTCTTTTATCTGTTGTCATCAGTTGTGTTTTTATTTAGTCTGATAATTATTGTGTTATATGTTATCGCCATTGTGTTTTACGTTATGGTCATTTTGTTTTAGTATGTTGTCCATTGTGTCTTTATCTGTTGTCATTGATTGTGTTTTTGATCTACTTTACATTGTGTTTTACATCATGTCCATTGTGTAATATGCAACTGGGTTTTTGAATTTTTTTTTTAAAATATAACAATATGGTACTCATATTAAAGATAAAAAACGCTCGATTTTATGGTATAATTTTTTTTAAAAACAAATGATGTATAAAAAAGTTACGGACGTTTAAAAATTTGGGGGGAAATAACATGTGACTTGCATGTGCATATTCTCTTTTCTCTTGTAGACAAAATTACCCTTTCTATTTAATTCCTCATAGGACACTTGTCACTCTCTGATGACTTCTTACCCTTCTTATTTTTAAATACTTTGTATTATAACTCAACCCTTTCTATGTTGTATAACATTTTTTGTGTTGAATTTTTGTACTATATTTTTGTGCTAAATTTTTTGTGCTTAATTTTTTTGTTTTAATTTTTTTTTCCTCAATTTTTTGTGATAGATTTTTTTGTACTACATTTTTTTGTTGAATTTTTTCGTGCTATATTTTTTTGTACTATATTTTTTTGTGCTATATTTTTTTGTACTACATTTTTTGTGCTATATTTTTGTACTAGATTTTTTCTGCTAGATTTTTTTGTACTAGTTTTTTTTGTGCTATATTTTTTTTTGTTTTATTTTTAAAAAACAAAAGGTATGCCACATGTCATTTTCACTCATATTTATAAGGACCAAAATGCTCTTCATTTCTACTTATTAGGAGTGGCACATGTAATCATCACAATCTTTCTTAGGCTACTTAGGCAAAATCCATTTTTTAGTGGATCTTTCCTCATATCTACAAATTTATTATTGACAAATATTTATTAACGTAAAAAAATTAAATAATTGCTTTTGACATTAGATTTTAGAAAAATCTACATGGTTTACGGTAGAATTTATGCTCCCACTAACTAGACGTTAAGGAATTGAATATTGATTCTCTCTTTCTTTTCTTCTCAGTTGTTTAAACTCTTTTGGTTCCATTCGATACAGTGATACTAGTTATACGTAAACTCGTTTCCTCGAGTAAGTTTGTACACAAAATTTGTTCCAATCACGTTTCATGTGGCCCACAAATTTACAAAAAGTGTTCCAAGTCCTCAGTTCATTCATTTTCGTCATACTTCGCATTGGTTCATAATTGTTTTGCTTGAGGGGATATTAGATGATAACATTCTTTAAGGTCCAGTGGCGAAGCTTGACAATGAAGACCGGGGTGGGGGGGGGGGGGGGGGTCGAAAACGTATACACCCAAAAGTTTCTACACGAAAACCACATATATAACACTACTGAGCGAAAAGTTCGAGGGGTCAGCCGCTCCCCCCGCCCCCCTCTTAAGTTGCGCCCCTGCTGAGGTCCTTAATAGATATTTGTACGTTGTACTTATCCTTTCAATAGAAATCACTTGATTGTAATCTATTAATAGTTAATAGATGGGCAAATATCATAAAAAAAAAACCAACATATTTTCTGTTTTTTCTCATAAAAGTCTATTCACTTTTTTTTACACTTAAAAAATCAACATACTTTCTTTTTTATCTTATAAAAATCCCTTCATAACTTATTGTATATAAAAGTCCTTCCTGATATGAAATAAGAAAAATGAGAAGTGTATATTCTATCATATATCAATCACATATTTATATATATACAGTAGTCAAAAATGTAACTGAAAGAATAACAACTTAGAGGAGAATTAGGAGGAGCATTAAGGGACAATATATCTGTATTTATAACACTCCCCCTCAGATATATATTATTATTATTATTATTTATACACAGTTAATAACATACTTCAGGATGATATTAAATAGATACTTCAGGACCTATAGAATAAACTGATACTACTGGATCAGTTGTACTGCCTCATTAAAAACCTTACTAAGAAAACCCATTGGGACAAAACTTAGTTAAGGGAAAAAGAGTACAGTGTGTATAATTCTCCCCCTGAATTCAACAAACATCTTTCAATCTACGGAGACCGATCTTGTGTGATAGTTGCTCGAAACTGTTTCTTGGTAAAGATTTTGTGAATAGATCAGCTAAATTTTCACTTGACTTGATTTGGCAAACATCAATTTCCCCTTCTTTCTGCAAGTCATATGTTGAGAAGAATTTTGGTGAAATGTGCTTTGTTCGATCACCCTTGATGTAACCTTCTTTGATCTGAGCTATGCAAGCAGCATTGTCTTCATAAATAATCGTTGGCTCCTTCTTGATCTGTTCTAATCCACATGCTTCTTGTATGTGAGTAATCATTGATCTCAACCACACGCATTCTCGACCAGCTTCATATAGTGCAATTAGTTCGGCATGATTTGATGACGTTGCTGTAAGTGTTTGCTTAGTTGACTTCCAAGAAATTGTTGTGCCACCATATGTGAATACATAACCTGTTTGAGATTTTGCTTTATGTGGATCTGATAGATATCCAGCATCAGCATACCCAACAAGTTGGGACTTTTGATCTTTCTGGTAGAAGAGACCTAAGTCTTGTGTCCCGCAAATATATCTGAATATGTGTTTTATTCCATTCCAGTGTCTACGTGTTGGGTTGGAACTATATCTTGCTAGTACATGTACCGAGAATGCAATATCGGGTCTCGTGTTATTTGCAAGATACATAAGGGCACCGATCGCACTTAAGTACGGTACTTCTGGACCAAGTACTTCTTCGCCTTCTTCTTGAGGGCGGTAAGGATCCTTTTGAGGATCTAGCGGTCGGACAACCATGGGTATGCTAAACGGATGAGCTTTGTCCATATTAAAACGTACTAACATCTTCTGGATGTAGTTTGACTGATGGATGAATGTACCGTTTCGTAAATGCTCAAACTGCAGGCCGAGACATAATTTTGTTGTGCCAAGGTCTTTCATCTCAAATTCTCTCTTTAATATATTAGCAGTTTTTTCTATCTCTTCAGGAGCTCCGATGATGTTTATATCATCAACGTAGACTGCTACAATAGTGAATTTTGATAGTGATCTTTTTATAAAAACACATGGACTGATTACATCAGACTTGTATCCTTCTTTTTCAAGATATTCACTGAGCCGATTGTACCACATGCGGCCAGATTGTTTAAGACCATATAAAGATCTTTTTAGCTTTATAGCACACATGTCTCGAGGTATTGATTTTAGTGCTTCGGGCATTTTTAACCCTTTAGGTATTTTCATGTAGATGTCATTTTCAAGTGTCCCGTACAAGTATGCAGTGACGACATCCATAAGTCTCATTTGAAGTCCTTCTGAGATTGCAAGGCCAATTAGAAATCTAAGGGTTATCGCATCCACTACAGGGGAATACGTTTCCTCATAATCAACTCCTGGGATTTGGGAAAACCCTTGTGCTACAAGGCGTGCCTTGTATCGTACAATCTCATTCTTTTCATTTCTTTTTATAGAAAACACCCATTTATAACCTACTGGTTTGACGTCTATGGGTGTTCGGACTACAGGTCCGAAAACATTTCGCTTTTCAAGCGAATCTAACTCAGCCTTTATGGCCTCTTGCCATTTTGGCCAATCAACTCTGTGCATGCACTCTTCTAGAGTTTTAGGTACATAATCATTTTCATTGATTACATCCGTTGCTATAGCATATGCAAATATATCATTAACACGTGTTTCATTTCGGTTCCATATTGTACTATTTTGTACATAATTGATAGAGATCTCGTTTTCGTTTGGTACCAGTACGTCTTCTGGATTTTCATTTTCCTCTGGAATTATATTTGTCTCTTCTGGGACATTTACCTCTTCTAGGGTTTCATTTACTAAGTTTTCACCAACTGATTTATTATGCTCTTTTCGTTTACGAGGGTTCTTATCTTTGGAACCTATTGGTCTCCCACGCTTTCTTTGTATGGTAATCGCTTCTGGGATTGCTTCAATTCGAGCAGGTGCATTTGATGCTGGTATATGTGATTTTGTCACCCTATTTGTGTCTGTGAATGCATCTGGTAATTCATTTGCGATTCTTTGCAAATGTATAATCTTTTGGACTTCAGTTTCACATTGACCACTTCGGGGGTCGAGATTCGATAATAATGATGCATTCCATGTTAACTCTTGTGTTACCAGTCTTTCTTTAGTCTTATCTCCCCCTAAGACTGGGAATACTGTCTCATTGAACTGACAGTCAGCAAAGCGTGCTGTAAACATGTCACCCGTTAATGGTTCTAAATATTTAATAATAGAAGGGGAGTTGAAACCAATGTAAATGCCCAGTCTTCTCTGTGGTCCCATTATGGTACGTTGCGGTGGCGATATCGGTACATATACCGCACAACCAAATATTTTGAGGTGGGACAGATTTGGTTCTCTTCCGGAGACCAGTTGTAATGGGGAATATTCATGATCGGCAGTTGGTCTTAATCGGATTAGTGCAGCAGCGTGTAAAATAGCATGTCCCCATGCAGAAGATGGCAATTTGCATCTCATCAGGAGAGGTCTAGCGATTATTTGTAATCGTTTAATTAATGATTCAGCTAAACCATTTTGTGTATGAACATGAGCTACTGGATGTTCAACCTTTATCCCAATCGACATACAATAATCGTTAAAAGCTTGGGATGTGAATTCTCCTGCATTATCCACTCGTATGGTTTTAATTGGATTTTCAGGGAAATGAGCTCTCAACTGTATGATTTGCGCTAATAGTCGGGCAAACGCTACATTTCGAGTAGCTAAAAGACTCACGTGTGACCATCGCGATGAGGCGTCAATTAAGACTAAGAAATAGCGGAATGGACCACAAGGAGGATGTATTGGCCCACAGATATCCCCCTGGATTCTTTCCAAAAATGAGGGGTTTTCTTGTGTCAACTTAGTTTGTGAGGGCCGAGTTATGAGTTTGCCTAGAGAGCATGCCGCACATAATAAATCTTTTGATTGTAAGACTTTTAAATTTTTAAGAGGGTGCCCATTTGCGTTCTTAATTATTCGCCTCATCATTATGTTACCTGGGTGACCTAGTCGGTCATGCCATATTGTGAATGTGTCTTTATCTAGTAACATATGGTTACTCACCACCATGTATGCTTCAATAGGAGTAATATTTGTATAATATAATCCAGAGGATAAAGCTTTTAGCTTTTCTACAATGGTATCTTTGCCATTTTCATTTGAAGTAATTTGTAAGTATTCAATATTATTTTCGGATGTTGTTTTGAGGTGGTAACCATTTTGTCGAATACTTTTAAAACTAAGTAAATTTCGTCTTGATTTACTAGAGTATAATGCATCATTTATAATTAGTTTAGTACCCGATGGTAATATGATGCTTGCTCTTCCAGAGCCTTCTATAAGATCACACACACCGGAAATAGTACCCACAAGTGTCTCAGCAGGAGACAACTCAGAGAAAAATTTCTTATGTTTGAGAATAGTGTTGGTGGTACCACTATCTACGAGACATTCATCACCAATGATAGTTTTATTTGAGCTTGTAAACATATTTCCTCTGGTAATAATAAAATAAATTAATATAACGAACTAATTGCTTGAGTATGATAAATAAATAAAAAATTAACATCACAAAGATTTTAAATGAAACCATAACAATAGTTCAAACATAAAATACCATAAGAGTTTAAACAAGATCCAAACAAAGAAAGGAAACCATAGTCTTAAAAAAAACATCACATAAAGTTCAACCATAGGATGTCACTAATTTTCAATGAAGTCAGATGCGTCTAGATGAGTGTCTAATAGTGGTGTAGGAGATGACAGATTAGGTGCATTCTCAATTAGATTTGTCTCAACATTTTTTCCTGTTTCTTTCATCATCTGTTGATACGCTTCAACGAGATGTTTAGGGGTACGACATGTGCGGGACCAATGATTTGACATTCCACATTTATAACATATATTGTTTTGGCTCCCGCCAGTTCTCCCTCTAGGAGGTCGTCCCGTGTTTTGTCGGCTCGATTCGCCACCACTAGATTTAGAATTTTGAGATTCTCGTCGCCATGTATTGCTCCGTCCACGGCCGCGACCGCGACCGCCACCTCTCCCACGTCCGCTTTGATAATTTGCCGCATTTGCTTCTGGCAATGGGCTTGCACCGACGGGTCGCGCTTGATGATTTTGTAGTAGGAGCTTGTTGTTTTGCTCCGCGACCAACAAACATGATATTAATTCAGAATATTTTGTAAATTTACGTTCCCTGTATTGCTGCGACAGGAGCATGTTTGATGCATGGAACGTTGAGAAAGTTTTCTCAAGCATGTCTTCGTCGGTTATTTTTTCACCACATAATTTAAGCTCAGAGGTGATGCGGAAAAGGGCAGAGTTGTACTCGCTAACACTTTTATAATCTTGTAGCCTTAAATGAAGCCATTCATAGCGAGCTTTAGGGAGCAAGACCAGCTTCTGGTGGTCAAATCTTTCTTTGATATTTTTCCACAACTCGAGAGGGTCCTCAACAGTAAGATACTCCCTCTTCAAGTCTTCGTGGAGATGGTGACGGAGGAATATCATGGCCTTAGCCTTATCTTGAGCGGATGTTTGATTCTCATCATCGATTGTCGCCCCTAGATTATTTGCTGTCAGATGAATTTTCGCATCAAGGGTCCATGGGAGGTAGTTATTTCCCGAGATGTCAAGTGCGACGAATTCGAGTTTTGATAAGTTCGACATTGTATCTACGAAATGAAACTTATATGTGAATTTTGTGAAATGATAAGTAAAAAAAAATTACTAAGTGAAGAGATGGATACATTTGATTAAAATTAATTTAATTAATTTTAACTATATATAAATTACACATCTAGTTAAACTCAAGTGTAAACTTAGGCATTTGATTAAAATAATACAACTTTAGGATATTAAGATATAGAAAGAAAAAAAAACAATTTGAACATACATATGCACGTATGATGTAAAAATGGCTGGGAAGAAAATAGTATATATATAGATATATTAATGTTTATACGAAATATGCATTAATGTGAGTTAATATTCAGTAACTGAAAAAAAAAATTATATTGTAACGCACAACAAAAACATCTTTCTATATTGATGTAATATATTATTGGTGGTGTTATTATTATTAATATAATATAATAGAGAAAAGTCTAGTGCCCAGGTATTCTTTTTACTATGACAGAAAAGGCAACACCCCTCATGATGATGTAAGATACTAACATTTAATATTTAATAATTAATTATAATAAAATATTATTAATAGTGTTAATATGATCCAGCTGTATACCATCATCTTGAGTAGAGTGATGAGAGTTAATAAACCTTTTCTTTTTCACATCCAGTCATTTTCTATTTCAAAATAAAGCTTCAAAACCTTCATAATATCATTTATTATCATAACTTCAAAGAGCAGAAAAAAAAAACGTTCGGCGCTAAAATAGCAAAAGAGGAACAGAAGATTATAAACCACCGGTAAACCTTTCCGACCCACCGGATCTCTAAAAAAAACAACCGTCATTGATTACCCGGAGACGGTTACAGAAAACGGAGCAGTTTGTTAAGTTTTGTGTTCTCCGGAAACGGTTACAGAAAACCGCTGCCGGTTAAGCAGCCGGAGCGTCGTCGCTGCCGGTAAATCGCCGGAAAAAAAAAATTCGGGTAAGAAATATTATGTATTCTGGGTTGTTTTGACGTGTTTCCTAATAGGTAATATATGGTGGCAGTAACCACCGGGCATATTCTTGTTTCCTAGTTACGGGATCTAAAGCTGGTCCTAAAAAAGAGATCTAAAAGCGTATTCCTTTTGTTATGAAAACTCCATATATAAAAATCTTATTATATGTTTTCATGGTCCATCTGCGTTGATATGTCATTCATTACAAAAGATTAATGTGTTTGTTGATGTTCAGGGCATACATCTATAGATAAGAAAAACAATAATGGGTAGCAATATGTACAGAGTGTTTATGTGTGATTTAGTATAAACAAATGGTATATCTTTTGACTAGTTTCTTTGGTAAAGATTTGTTTTGTTATCGATTTTAGAAAACACACTATATTGTGCTCTGTACTAATATATGCTATCTAATAAGAAACAAGAAAATCATCCAAATAAAATAAACAGGAGATTTAAGGCTGTTACATACCTGAATGGATGGATGAATCTGGAAAAAAAAAACCGAACGTATGTTGGAAAAAGTGGCGTCAAGGACAGCAACCAGCCAACTACCAAATTAGAGAATGAGGGATCTTCAACAATCAAAGTATAGAGCAGAGGTGCTGATAACGTGATATGAAATAAGAAAAATGAGAAGTGTATATTCTATCATATATCAATCACATATTTATATATATACAGTAGTCAAAAATGTAACTGAAAGAATAACAACTTAGAGGAGAATTAGGAGGAGCATTAAGGGACAATATATCTGTATTTATAACACTTCCAAATGTTAAATTTGAATAAAATTGTGAATATTTTTAGTTGTTAATACCACATTAGAAAAGAACCAAGATGAATTAATGTTTTATATTGGATGTATGGCAAATCAAAGTCTCTACAATGTTTGTCTTTTCTTTTCTATTTTAAATTCAATAAATTGATAATAATAATAATTATTATTCAGAAAACAATAAAATAAAAATACACAAGCATCAATGACATAGCTCATAATGAAATAAAATAAAAAACAAAATGGTATGTATAAATTTAAAATCGTTAAAAGGTTATAAACAAATGATTTTTTCGCAAGTATGATATAATTTGTCAAATAATATTTTTCTTAATTTCATTCGATCATAATTAAGAGATTATTTTTTTGTTGAAATTTAACTTTAAGGGACTTGTATGAAAAAAAGAGTAAAAATTATGTTGGTTTTTTTATGTCTAAAAAGTTGTTAAGGAAATTTTATGGGACAAAAAAAGAAAATATTTGGGGCTTTTTATGTGCAAAAAACAGCAGAGGGCCTTTTATGGGAAAAAAAAAAAGTATATTTGTTTTTTATGGTATTTACACATCTATTAACTATTATTAATAGATTACAATTGAGTGATTTCTATTGAAAGGATAAGTACAATATATACGTACAAATATCAATTAAGGACCTCAAAGAATGTTGTCATCTAATATCCCCTCTCTAGCGAAACGGTGACGGACCGATGCGAAGCATCTAACGAAAATGAATGAATGAATTGAGGACTTGGAACACTTCTTGTAAACTTGTCGGCCACATGAAGCATGGTTGGAAAAATTTTGTGTACAACTTAACCGAGGAAATGAGCTTACGTATAAAGTGGTAGTCGAGATCAGTATGTTTTGCTTGTTTATTAGAGATGGGGTTTTGTGTGAGAAATAGAGCACTGTGATTGTCACATAATATAGTTTGACATTTTGGTGGTAAAACATGTATTTCTTGTAATAAGTGTGTTGTCCAAACATTTTTATAGCATTATTTGCTATGGCCCAATATTTTGATTCATAACTAAAGCGGGCAATAGTGGGTTGCTTCTTAGCACTCCAAGAGATATGGTTTCCTCCAAAAAATATAGAGTAGCCATAGGTGGACCGGCGTGTTTCCAAACATCTAGGCAAGTTAGCATCATAGTAGCTAAGCAATGAGGTGCGAGTAGGACAACTGCAGTGAAGACCAAATGCTAAAGTACCTTTAAGATAGCGAAGAATTCTTTTACCATCCTGATAGTGAGCAATGGTTGGAGCACGTAAGAACTAACAGGCTTGATTGACCGCATATGAAATGACAGGCCTAGTAATCGTTAGGTACTAGAGAGTTCTTAGAATTGAGCTGGAATGAGTGGCATCTTAGAACAAGTCAACTGTAGAAACGAATGAAACATTTGTGCTTAAAGGGGTGGGTGCCGATTTGGCATCCAACATGTTTTCCCAAATCTTTAATGCTTAAAGTAGTTGAGTTCTCCCAAATCTTTAATTGCAATTTCTTTGTTAAGGCAATCGAAAAAGGTGGTAGGAGCATTGGGTTGGTTTCCAGTTAAGATAAGATGAGATAATCAACATGAACAAGGATTTACATCACACATGATTCCTTTTTAAGTATAAATAGAGACGAGTCAGCACGTCTACACAGGAAACCATTGTTAATGAGAAACGCACTTTAATGGTGAAACCATGCCCTGATTACTTGTTTGAGACCATATATAGCTTTGTTTAATTTACACATATGATTAAGAGACTTTGGATTGATAACGTCTGGAGGTCGCTCCTTGAAAACACACTCGGTTAGATGACCATGAAGAAAAGCATTGTTGACTTCTAATTGGTGAAATTCCATTAATTAATGACGGCTAAGTTGACAGTTGAAAATTGGTGACTATAACAACGGGACTAAATATCCCTCCACTTGTGGCCTAATGCTAGGAGACTTGAGTTTTCAAATAGAGACTCAAGTTCAATTCCCACTTGTGTCATAATAGGGTGGATATTGGGCAATGATGGTGACAAACCCACCGGGGGGGGTTCGATCCTGAGCCGCACCTCGGTTTTCATCCGACTGTTACTTCAGCGAGGCATCTCGTGTGGAGGCAGTACGGTTTCCGGGGGAACGCCGTAACCAAGTCTGACCAACCCAGCGCGGGCCCGGTTAAGACAACATAGTCTGGGCAGATCTTGGCTAGGGCCGCCGTTTAGGCGGTATGACATTGGGTCACTCAAAAATAAAGTCACCGTTAAAAAAAAACAACGTGACTAAATGTGTGCGAGTAGTCGAGACCCGAAATTTGGCTAAAACCTTAGGCCACACAATGGGCTTTGTGAAGCTCAATGGATCCATCGGAGGGGAACTTGGTTCGAATTAAATTTACCATAAAATGGCTCTTTCGAACTTGGCTCTATTAAATTTACCATTTTATTTTAAAGAGATAATAACTGTTCAAAGCTCTAAACTCACCAAACTTTGATCAGGGTAACTTTTTTCGACCCATTCTCCTAAGCCCAAAGATGTTATGATTTGTATTTTCTTGGTACAAGGATTCAGCTTAGTTATTTTGTTTGATACAATAATTTAGCTTGGTTATTTTGTTATCTTCATGGATTATTAATTCATCAGATAATAGTTAATATTTGTTTAAAATAAATTAGTAAATTTAAGAGTTTTTCCAATTGAACAATTAATAATATGAACCTGTTTCATTGAAAATTGTAATAATTATAATAATAATAATAATAATAATAATAATAATAATAATAATAATAATAATAATAATAATCATACTTCTAAACCAACCAACCAAGTAACTTATTTTTTGTATATTTTGTTCAAACTCTTTATAAGATAATAATAATAATAATAATAATAATAATAATCATACTTCTAAACCAACCAACCAAGTAACTTATTTTTTGTATATTTTGTTCAAACTCTTTATAAGATAATAATAATAATAATAATAATAATAATAATAAAAGTGAAAACTTTTATCTTATAAGTCTACTTTTATAAAAGAGAAGTCAAAAGGTGTTCTAAATTTGACTTTTAGATCTTTGTATGTCCTATTAATCAATCCTCACACACCTAAATGTACAATGTACCAAAGGGAGATACACTTGAAATTAAATCATTGTCTAGCTTTAAAGAGAACGAAGAAATAATGTTTGTTGGATACAATGTATAATTTGTATCCTATACCATCTACTTTACAAAAGAACATACACCATGAAAATCCATTTGTCTTCGGCTTTTTGGATCTTCATTTACACTACTATCCACTTTCAGACACAAAAAGTTTCAAAGAGTGATGCATACTTTAATTTAAGATTTGGGACACGATATTAACAAAAGTGAACTCGTTAACCCAACCCATCAATTGATCAATCACTATTGCTTTACCAATGGTTGTGTTTTGTAAAAGCAAGTGTCTAGTATCGATGAACCAAAAGACCGACATGATTTGTTCTTGATATGCATGTCATTCTTTATTACTAAAATGGTGTTACATCTCTTCATGAACTTTGCTTTAGCTTATGATTTGCTTTTTTTCCCACAAATATCTTTTCTTGTTATTTTATCGAATTGTGTGACCTTGTACAATACATGAGTTTGATTCAAGGTTAATGGAAATGTACCCATTGGAATTTTCTCTAGTTCGTTTGATAAAAAAATAATAATATAGCAATTAAATGCTTTTATGTTGTACTATGTAATAAATATCATAAATCAACCATCAATCACTCTTTATACGCCACGTATAGCGCTATATGTGGCATATAAAGTATTATAAAATACGTATATGTCCTATGCGTAAATCGAGTGCCACATGAGCCCGTCAACACCCAGCACACCACAACATGATGGGGCAACTGGCGGCGTTGTGCACAAAACCTAGGGCAAACCACAACGTTGCGGGGAAGAGATTGAGGGGGGTGGGCTCTCTTTTACCGCCACGTGGAGACCAATGTGAGCTCTTGATAAATTTTCTTCAAATGAGTCCTTGGACTAAATTGAAGTTTTAAAAAAATCACCAACCAAGCATCTTCATTATACCGTTTTGGGTATTTCTGGATGAAAAAAATATGCCAACGTATTAACCACGTAACAACACTTTTTTTCTTAACAAAACCTTCAACCAAGTCCCATAATACTTAACATAAGGTTTCCCCTCGTGTTTCATATACTCTTTTTTTATAAATCTATAGAAATAGTTTTGCGTTACATATAATATACTCATATACTAATTAAAATTTTGTTGAATATACATTTTATAATTAATTGATAATAGAAGATGTAAACATTAAAATAATTTAACATAAAAACTATTATAAATGTATATTATTTTCTAACAACAAAATCATAAAATAAACGTTAATACTATCAACTAGGTGGTGTGCCCGTGCGTTACCGCTGAAATATCAGAGTGTTGCTCACAAATTTTGATGTTCAAAGCAAAGAAGTTTGCTATTTACATAACATAACAATCATTGTAATGTTACAAAATATTGTTTTAGCATTTTTGTACCCGTCTTTCAAAAATTTTGTCAACACTCCCCAGTTGAAGGTCTAGGGTGCCGGATGTTTCGCCGGGGTTTCTTTTTTTTTTTTTTTTTTTTTTTTTGAGTCGTCATTCTCTGTGCCTGGAGAAATGAAAAAAAAAACAAAACGAATGTTATTAGTGGGATTTAGAAAAAAAAATTATATGAATGTTGATTTTTTTTTGAACGGCCAACAAACTCAATCCCGAGCACTCTCGGGGCACCCACTGGACAAACGGAGTACTCCGAGAGTAACCCGAGTCCACCACCAATTCCGGGGAAAACCCGGTAACCCACCCGCCCGTAGGCACGACGGTGAAATTATATGAATGTTGATGTACCACAAAATACCTATATACCACAAATGTAGAATCAGCAGAAACGCAATTCGAAATTCAGTGAGATGACCAATTATCAGCTTAGGTTTCTTCGATTTCAGCAGATCGATTTAATGCCGCACTCGAATTAAGCAAAAATAAGCAGGAAAGCAGCCAGACACCCTTTTAACCTCCAAAAAATTTAGTTGTGCTTTAAATAACAAATAAAATGTAAATTAAGACCATGCGGTATGGGGGTCGGCTCCCCCCGTCCTCGGCGTCCCACACCGCCCCCCTTCATGGCGTCGCGTCTCCTCCGTCGGCTAGGAGACGTTGGAGACGGGTGAATCTCGGAGACGGGTGAAGGAATTCAAAAGCCCCCCCCCCCCCCCTTCCCACCCTCAACGGTAACATGCCCATTTTATAATTAAAAAAAAAATCACCCCCAACCGCTATATATTCAACCTTTTCACCCCATTTTTTTTAACAAAAACCTTCACTTTTCACCCCATTTTTATAAAATAATCTCTCCCAACCTTAAAAAAAATATGGATCCCTACAACCCAAATAATCCCAACTCAAGTTCACTCCCGTTTTCGTCACCCGGCTACACACCCGTCATGGAAAACTCTTTTTCGGGTTACCAACAAATGTCCAACGTTTTCAACCAACGAAACCAATAGCATATGCAACAACCCAACATTCCCTTCAACCAAATGCAAATGCAACCAAACCCAATAACATTTAACATGCCATATCAACAAATACAAATGCAGCAGCTAATGCAAAACCCGCTAAATATGCCATATCAACCACCGCGACAAGCACGTCCAACACAAATCGAGGAAGAAGATGATGACGTAGAGGTTGTGCCAGAAACGCAACCTTCAAAAAAGAAAAATACAAAGGGAAAGGGTAAAAAGAAGACGCAGCCGTCAAACAACAACGGCCATGGTCAAAAATTGAGGAAAAGGCGTTGGCGAAGGCATATATTGGGTCGTCAACGAATCCTATACTCGGTAAAAATTAATTTTTTCATTATATTATTATTTTTCTTAGAAAATATTATTATTGTTATTAAATATTATTTGTACATTATATTTTTCTTAGAAAATATTATTATTGTTATTAAATATTATTTGTACATTATATTTTTCTTAAAAAATATTATTATTGTTACTAACATTTATTTGTACACTATATTTACTAACTTGTAGGTAACAATCAATCAACCGATGGGTTTTGGCAAGAAATCCTTGATATATTCCACACGATTATGGAACAAGGCGAGTACAGAACCGTTGATTCTATCGGCTCCAAGTGGTGCAAGATGAATACGTTGATCCAACGCTTTTGCGGGTTTTATAACCAAACGCTCACCAACAAACCGAGTGGGTGGAACAACGAAAATGTTTTCCATGAGGCGATGCGTTTATACGAAAATGAAACATAAGACTTCTTTCCCACATGTCCGTGCGTGGCAAGTTGTAAAGAATTCTCCAAAATGGGCGGCAACTCCAAATGAGGTTGCAAGCGCGAAACGAGCAACCAAACGGTCTAAAACTTCCGAGTCAGGAAGTTATAGCGTTGGAGCCTCAACCGTTCGTTGCCAAATAAATATCAACGACAAGCCCGAGTTTGACGAGGAGCCGATTGGGGAGTAAGAACGTCCCCCAGGAATGGACAAAAGTAAAAAGATAGCGGCTGAAAAAAGGAAATAAGCCGCATCAGGAAGTGGTGGTGGTTCGAAGTTGGAAGGTATTATGGCCGAGTTGAAAGCATTCAACCAAACCTTTACCGATACGCAAACCGAGAAGGTAAAAGTGAAGAAACAGCAAGCCGAGGAGAAGCAAAGGAGGCAAGAAGAAGCATAGCAGTTGGAGGAATGGAAAATAATGACCACCGACCTTAGCGAATATCTTGAGGAAGACCGTCACATCTTACAAATGATGAAGAAAAAATTTAGAAAAAAATGGAGTGAGGGAGTGTAGTTTTTTTTTTTTTTAATTTTAGGTTTTTTTTTAAGTGTGTTGTTTTTTTAGGTTTTATTTAAATGTAACTTTAGGTTTTTATTTAAATGTAAGTTTTTTATTTAGTTTGTTTTAATTAATTAATTAAATAAAAAATAATAATAATAAAAAGGGGGGGGGGGACTATCCACCACACCCTGGGTAGTCCCAAAGGGGATGGTCCTCCACCCTTGTTGAGTTGGCGCCTACGTGGCGGGTGGTCTCTTTGGGGACTAACCAAACCATACCCTATGGTCTAAATACCAATGGAATGGTGGTCCATTGGGACTAAAAGAAATTTGTCGTTAAGTGAAAGAAATTTGTCGTTAAGCGAAAATGAGTCATAAGAATAACTAACGAACTAACTTTGAGGTAATGTGCTTTGTATATATCAAAGGAAGATAAAGGATTGCGCACATACTACCCTATAAGGGTAAGAGGGGTGCATGTGGGGAGGTGTGCGGGGAAGGAGTTTGCCGCGAGGGGAATGTGCCGCCAACACCCAAAGTGCCGCGTGAGGGGAGGTGAGCGGTGACTACTCACCGCATGCGGAGAAGAGGAGGGAGATGGGGTAATGGTGGGCCCCACTCTCTTTCAACCAATCACACATTTTCATTTTTTTTAATGGTTTGGGTGAAAACACCCCTTGTGATTAAGGGCAAGAGGGGAGTTGGAGAGGGGAATTGACATGACAAGAAATCATTTGTTAGAATTTACCCTCATGATGGGTGCACCCATTTCACCCTAACAAAATTAATTCAAACCACACTAAGAATCTTAAGTTAATGTAAACTTGATAAAAAAAAAAAAAAAATAAAAAAAAATAAAATAAAACACATAGAAGCAATCCGTACTTTATGAATCCAACTAAACTTGATAAAAAAAAAATATACATAGAAGCAATCAGTACTTTATGGATCCAACTATTAGATATTAAAAGCAAATGTTGCAAGAAAAACAATGTTAAGCAGATAGTGTGTTTTTCAGAATGAATTGCCAACACACCTCTCCTCATAGATAGAATCCGACATTTGATCATGTAGGAAACATAGCTTATCTTTTTTCCAACAACAAATGTTACTTCAACTCTACTTTACACCAATAATTCTAAATTACTCTCCGTTGCCCAAGTTTAAACTTTTGACCTCGATCCCCTCTAAGAGGCATGTGCTTTTTTCCATTCGCACTTTGTCTACTTGATCAACTGCTATAGCAATTGCAATTTGGTGGCGATTAAAAAGGAAGTTTTTTATGGTGTGGTGATTGTTTCTTGTTGGAGGATATGGAAGGCGAGAAATGAATGGATTTTCGAGGAGAAGAAGAATAAAGTGGTTGAAATGGTTGCGGATATTAAGGCTATGAGTTATTTGTGGTTTAAAAATAGGCATAAAAATGTGAATGTAGATTGGGATTGTTGGCGTAAGTTTATTTTCATGTAATTGGTGTGTTGGCCGCTTCTTTCCTGCCTTAGGAATGGAGTTGGCCGTGTTTTAATGAAGTTCAATTTTCAACAAAAAAAAAAAAAAAAAAAAAAAGTAATACATGAGGTGCCTGCAAAGAAAAAAAGGGACCAAAATTGATTGAAAAGCCGGTATTATAACATCTATTTCCTTTTAATATGTGATTTGAAATTCACTTAAACAAATTACCAAACATATGTTGTACATGAAGAACCCCAATGGGATTATAAACCTGAAGGAAAGAACTACCAATGTTGCAAAATCAAGATATTCATCAATCTATTTACAATAAAAAAAAAATCTAGAACACAATCAAAATTATCAAAATCCTGTAGTCGTTACTTGGTTCCCTCAAATGTGAAATTAGAAATCTATTATGCAGCTGGCAAACCATAATCTTCCAATAAATTAAGTTCAGAGCAAAGCGGATAAACCACACCTAACATGAAGCCACTTGAATATTTGCCCGAACCTCAGTCATCTAAAAACTGAGCAAAAATATAAATAAACTTTTGTCGGAAAGGTGTAAGAAATAAAAGACAATAACTATAATACTATTGTTAATAAAAAAATAATGAAGTTAATCCTGGTTATAATACTTAAGAAAACGTGTAGGAAAGGTGTAGGAATTTCTAACACCATAGTTTGGTTGGAAATGAGTAGGAAGTTGCGTAGAAAATGCGTACGAAACCAGTTTCCTATCAGGGGTTTTGCTAGATACATGATTTGTCGCATTTCGGATGGAAAACGGCGTCAGAAATTTCAAGTTTTCTAGTAGTGACAGTTAAGCAGCAAGTGAACAATTTTCAACTTCCAGTCACACATAAAATTCCTTATATTACGACATGAACATAATTCACTACAATTAAAGTCATAAAAATATTAAAATATTTGAACTTACTAAAAAGGAAATGTTAAATTAATAAATATATTTCATATGAAAGCTTCAGTAAGCAATACAATTCTTGAAAATAACCCTAAGCAGCTAGGAACAAAATATAACATGTAAAATCAATAGAATTCATTTACACACCTAATTTACATATATATATATTGACACTCCCTTCAATATATGCTCATGGATTTGATAAAAACAAATAAAACGTATTTCTATACTGTACAAAATGACGTTATACTATATAACTCATTTTAATTCCTAGCATTATCGAGACCTATACGAATAATATTCGTCACAGTAATTTCCTTCATCAAAGTTAAGCGAGTAACTAACAGCGTCGTACTGGAATTTCAAAGGCTTTGAAGATCCATAGATGCTTTTCTTGCTTCCTTCAATCACCTTCTTCATCAGCTTCTTCCACTTCGACCGTCGTAAGCCACTATCTGTCCATGAGTACTCTTCATGGTCAGAGACGGAAGACTGCGACGAACGTTCAGAGCAGCTAGATAACCGCCCTTCGATGGTGGTAGCAGTGTAGCTGAGGTCAGTTGCATGGGCCATTTTGTTAGAACTTAGAAGAGAGAAACGAGTTGTTTGTAATTGTTGTGTTGATGAGTTTTGAAGTTTGAATGTTGAAGGGTAGGTTTTATAGTTGGTGCATGAGGGGTTATTTGGTAAATTCACACTAGATAGAAGATCGGATTGATTTTAGTGAAGGATGTGGAAATGGTGGTTTGGATCGTCAGTTACTCAGTTTACTATCTTTACACATGGTTGTGGGCCTTGTAATATTTTTTTACTTTATTTGTCATAATTTTTTTAAAAAGAAAGTCATGCATATGTAGAAAGCCATTTTTACGTAACCATATCAACTGGATGATGCTTTTGTAATATCTTTTGTTTGAATTATGTCGGAATTTAAAGTTGGTTATTATTAAACCAGCAAATCAAGAAAAAGTAATCTAAAGATGTTTGGCACCACTGAGGTCATTGTTAATAATAACATAAAAAAGAAAAACAATAAAAAAAGAAAATCAAGATACGTTATAGTTTTGATGTAAAATCAAAATCTGTTATGAAACTGGGTAAATAATAGCTATGATTTGTAAATTTAATTCAAAAACTGGGTAAACAGTAGCTATATGATTTCAATTCAAAGTTCTTAATGAATATCGACTATCTGTGGTTTTAGTGTTCTAGTGAACGAAGTGTACATTAATACACGGCTAAATTGTTAACAATCAAACCGGTTTTTTTCCCATAAAACATGATTGAACCAGACAGTGGCGGATCTAGAAGATCCGCATAAGGGTAACATTTCAATAAAAAGGGTTAACGAAATCAAAAAAACGTTAATTTTTTACAAAATTTACACTACCGTCGGAGCGTCACCGGAGCATCAAGGGGCAACGGAGATTACCCCTTCTATCAGTCTAGGTCTGCCCCTGGAATGAACCGGATTCAAGTAAAAAAAACCAATGTGTAATCTTCACTTTTTTTTATAAAAGATATATATAAGTTTAACATGTCATTATACTTTGATATCAAAATAACTCTTCAAATGGAAATTACATCGAAATAGAAGGTAAATAAGCAACAAATTGAGCCGCTACCGCTTTTTGAATAGCAAAACAAAATCTTTTAAAAACTACATCTAAAGATCCTAGTGTCATAACATTACGCATGACCCTTTAAATTCAAGTTGATTTGTGTTTTTAGTATCCAATGTTGTAAAGAGAACCCTTGGGTTTAGTATTTGTGCGATGTGGAATTTCCATGTTGTTTGTTTTGAAATAGAGTTCGGTGGTTTGTTTGGAACTGAATAATATTAACTTATCATAATCTCGGTGTTGTCATCAGTCTCCTAAAAATTTAACCTAGATTATTTTCTAGGTTACAACTTACAACATCTATTTTATCAAATTATATTAAACTAAAAAGTCCAGAAACTTAACACAATAGTCAATACATATTACAAGTGAAGATATTATGTTTGGTTTTGAATTCAACTTCTATTTTCTTTTTTTTTCTTTTTTTTTTGCTTTTTTATAAAGAACCGTCATTGGTAACTTTGTCCCTACAACATGTGTATGCTTTTGGTCCGAGTCAAATACAAATGGAAACCAACCTTTAAAGCGCTTTGAAACGTTTGTTTAATAAAGGCTTATCTTTAATACAAGGACCACAAAACCCAAAAACGAAAAAGGATATCCACAAAATATTAGGTAGATTCTTTAAGACTTGCATGTTGTGGGCTCAATGACATTTATATGTTGGACGTACAAATTTTGTTTGCTGTATAAAGAAAGACATGTCTAGATTTTTATGACCATTATTCTCTAATCTTTGTGAATAAAATATCATAACGTTTTAAAGACTACTTTTTTCATATAATCGAATAGATGGCTACAAGTTTATTAGTTAAGAACATTTTTGGTGATATTATATCAATTACATGTCTCTCCTATTTTAGCCTTTCAGAGAAAGAAAAAAGTTATATGAAAACATATTGAAGTTCACATTAGTTATTATAATATATGATTAATTTTAGAGTTTACCTTGTATACATATTGTAAATTAAACTATTCTATACGTAACATATTGTAAAGAGTTAACTTTCGTTTTAGTGGTTTGGTTATTTTAACGGTTTTGCTACAATAGTTTAAAAATAGTCATTTTCCTTCCTGATCTTTCGAGTTTGCCGCCAGTTTGCTCATTGGCTCTAACTTAGTTAAAATGTTCAATTTAAAGTAGGGTACTTCGGTAGTTTACTCCCTGGCTCTAACTAAATTAAAACGTTTAGTTAAAAGTCGTGGTCAGCGGGTGGTAGTTGCAGGTGGTGGTGGCCGGTAGAAAGAGTGGTTGGAAAGATGGGGAATCTGAAAAGAATTACTAATATATATGTAAATAAACAAGTTATAGGTTATTTAGGTGAAAAGACTTACGTACATGTCCTTACTTTTTATCTAAATTACCAAAATACCCTTCTAGTTAATGGAATTTTTTGGATGGAGTTAGAGGCATGGAGAAAAATGACGATAAGTTAGAAAATCAGAGAGAAAAATGACTACTTTTAAACTATTGGGTGCAAAACCGTTAAAATGACCAAATCACAGGAAGCAAAATGGAAGTTAACTCTATTCTAAATTAAACTATTCTATACGTAATTTACCAAAAATAGGGGTGTTAATTTCTGACACGACCCGAAAACACGACACGAACCAAACACGAAATTCACGGGTTTAGGTTTAGTCTAAACGGATTCGGGTCAGTTTCAGGTTGAACCCGCGAACCCGTTTAGCTAAACGGGTCAGGTTCGGGTCAACCAAGTCAGGTTGGCGGTTGACCCGTTTAACCTCTTTATATTATGTTATACTTTTTTACAATATGTTTTATGTTATTAATTAAATTGGGTGTTTGAATTGTATTATATACATTTGTGTTTTTAAAGTAAAGTTTAATTTAATATATTAATTTGTGGCAAAAAAATTAAAAAATTCGGGTTAAACGGGTCGTGTTCGGGTTAACCCACGAACATTCGGGTCGGGTTCGGGTTCATATGCATGACAAAATTTTCGGGTTCGGGTCGGGTTGAACCTGCTAACCCGGAAACATGACCCGTTTAGCACCCCTAACCAAAAATAATGCATTTTTATATTCCTAACGAATGAAAGGTCGTCTCCGGATCTCAATCCCAATGGTCAACTAGCTACATTTAAACCCTAAGATCTTACTATTCTTTCTCGACCCAACCTCTTAATTAAGCCCAATGATGTTATTTATAGAGTAAATTGACATTTTGGGCCCTGATGTTTGTTCACTTTTGCCACTTTAGTCCAAAACTCAAACCTTTTGTATCTGGGTCCCTGTGGTTTCAGTTTTATTGTCATTTTGGTCCAAAACTGAATTCAAGTCATATTTATTTTATAAAATCCTGCTATTTTGTCATTTTACTCAAGGGCAAATAGTCATTTCATTTTTATTTTATTTAAAGCTTTTATTAAAGGTACTATTTATGTAAATAGGTTCAAGTTTTGGACAAAAATAAAAAAAATTATATGTTTTTAAACACACACCTTCAACACCCTGTATCTTCTTCATAGCCTCACCACCACCACCACCACCACAGCCACCACAGCCACCACAGCCACACCCCCACTACCCCATCACCACCACAGCCTTAGAATTTCTGTTCTTCGTTCTGATTTCCGGATCTAACCAGAAATCATCATTCCCTGTTACGATCATCCCTGAAATTACAGACAACTCTTGTCCCTGTTTTCCGATCAAAGAACCAAATTTATTCCAACAACAGCAAGAACGATCGCAAGAATAAAAGATAACCAAAAATATGTTCGATACAACCATAAGCAAGAACCCAAAACGCTTGAACAATAAAAAACTGTTTCGTTTTTCAAATCCAATCAAAGAATTTGAACCCCTGTTTTCAAATCACAAGTATCCACATTCAAATTCAAAATTCATAATTGAAATCGAACAATAATCAATCTATACACTTGATACATACAAACCGAGGACAAAAACATCTTCGTTGATCATCACTGAAATCGGAATCTGGCGAAATAAATCTCCGATCAAGAAACACGAACAACAGAGAAGGTTAGATCGGGAAATCAGAACGAAGAACATAAATTCTAAGGCTGTGGTGGTGATGGTGGTAGTGGGGGTAAGGTTGTGGTGGCTGTGGTGGTGGTGAGGCTTAGAAGAAGATACAAGGTGTTGCAGGTGTGTGTTTAAAAACATATAATTTTTTTTTATTTTGGTCCAAAACTTAAACCTATTTACACAAATAGTCACTTTATTAAAAGTTTTAAATAAAATAAAAATGAAATAACCATTTTGCCCCTGAGGAAAAGGACAAAATAGTAGGATTCTATAAGATAAATATGACTTGATTTCATTTTTGGACCAAAATGCCAATAAAATTGAAAAGACAAGGACCCAGATACAAAATGTTTAAGTTTTGAACTAAAATGACAAAAATGACCAAACCTCAGGAAACAAAATGACAGTTTACTCTTATTTATAATTTTTTTTTCTTGGTCCACTACTTTTAATTTGGTGTAGTTATTTTGTTGACTTCATTAATTAGTAAATGAATTGTACTTAAATAACCATTATTTTCTATTATAACTAATCTAGTAAATTAAATAGTTTTTTGCTCTTTTCCTTTCATACCTTTAGTTCCTTTGCTCGTAAAGTTTTTGGTTTTTCTGGACAGAGTGCAGAGGGTTGTGCATAGCAATTTCTCGACGCCAAGAACCAAAGTTTTAAATATTGGATTTGCAATTTAAAAGAGGGTTACGGTGCAGCTTGTTGCCCGTATACATGTCATTCTTATATAATTTTTCTATCGTTAGCGAAATATTTACTTATTAATTAAACCTTTATAGTTAAAAATTTGTAATAATTATGAGAATAGATCTAAACAAGTTTCAATAAACAAACCAGCTATTTTTTTTAGTTTTGTTCAAATATTTTATAGGATTACATGATGCGCGTCAAAACTCTTATCTTATAACGTAAAATTTAACAAAAGAACGTAGAAGTCAAAAGTTGTTCCAAATTCAACTTTTACGATCTTTTTGTGGCCTTTTAATCAATTCTCATACACGGAAATATGAGGGAGCTACACTTTATAGTTACATCATTCTCTAGTCTAAAGTCTTAAAGAGTCGAAAGGATGTTAATTTGTTGGATACAGAACATTACTCATATCATATATCATTTACACTGTTTATCCACTTGCATACACAAAAGTATTATGATCCACTTGCATACACAAAAGGTTTCAAAGGAAGCTATGATTAAACTTTAAGATTTGGGTCATGAGATTAACAACCGTTAACTAGTTAATCTAACCCATCAATCGATCAATCACTATTGCTTTACCCAAGGTATTGTTTCGAAAAGCAAGTGTGTATTACCAGTGAACCGAAGATCGACATGGCTTGTCTAATCATGGTTTATCATTAAAACGTAATCACATCTTTTATTAGTTGTTTTTAAGCTTTTCAACAACTTTTGCTTTGGATTATATTTACTTTTCATTTTTTTGATACTGAATATAAAGTTGGATGGTGTGGTAGGGGTTTTATAATGTTACGTCAGCACAATGTACGCGTCACATAAGCGATGGGCTTTATCGTTAACCTGCACGGTGTGGGAAAATGCCTATTTAAAGCCCCTTTTAAACAATATACAAAAGGAAATTAAAAAGAGGAAAACTGATTGGTGGGAATGAATGGGCTCAGATGCATAACCCTTTGGCGCTCGTTAAAGAGATGGAGCCCCCTCCATAGTCCCCCCCGCCCCCCCCCCCCCCCCCCCTCCCCTCTTTGGCGCCTAGGAAATGGGGATGGGGCGCTATACATGGTGGAGTGGCAGTGGCGCGAGACCACCCTGGGTGGTCTAAGTGGCCAAACCAGAACTTCTTTATTAGAGAGTCATTTTTAGACTCTCTTCTTTAACCGCTACAACTAGATGGTCCAAATCATGTTTTTTAGGTTAATTTTTTTTAAACACCCATAAACAGTTAACTTAAACAAACAAAGACCAGCGAAAAACTGGCCCGCACAATAGCTCGCCATTTTAGGTTTCTTTCTCTCATTATTGTAGCATCAATCCTTGAAAATAAAATAAGTAGACTTTATTAAGTGAGCTAGAGACGCAAATTGACAAAAGCAATTGAATCTTTGAAACAGTTGAAGTTTATTGTGCTCAAGTATGAATATGGCAATATGTTCAATACCCCCCAATGATTCATTGGGTTAAATGAACCTGTAAAACACATCATGAGTTTGATTCCAGGAAATGAACCCATTGGTATTTTTGTATGGTTTTGTTCAAAAGAAGTAATGATTTTCTTATTAAAGTATATACATGCATTCTATATTGTGTTGTGCATAAAGTATCGTCGGTCAAGTGGCCAACCATCAAAATTATGTCGCAACTTACAAGCAAGAATATGAGTCCTATACACCATCTATTGCACATGGTTGGGCCAGCGTAATGGCTTTCAAACAAAAGTGTGTTTTACATTTTGAGATGCCTATCAAATTTAAGAGTTAATAATGCTTAGTCGTAAAGCTTGGGTTAATAAGCATTTTCTATGAAATTTTCTTGGTTTAGCAATGTGAGATGAAGTTTTTCTTTAAAACAAGTTTCTTATAAAACAAGTTTCCCTACAACTATTTTTTTTAAATCTTGCGTTTTTGCGTTAACGATTATGTTTTATCTTGTCTTATCAGATGTGGGTCCTTTATAGAATTATTTTTAGTTACTAATGTTAGCGCCTTTTAACGAGGAGAGGTTAGAATAGGAGATGTTAGGGTGAAGGGAGATGCGGTCATTTGCCATTAGCATTTACGACATAAGCTAAGAGCATAAACAACGGGGCGTCCGTTGTGCAAGTCCGCAGAGCAGACCACCCCCCACCGGACAAGCCTTGTGGAGGCGTTTGACCCATGCGGTCTGGTTTGCTTGAGTGAACGAGCTTGGTCCGAAATGGTGGGGACCACCCAATCACAAACATATTTTTTAGTGTCAAAAGTAAAAAGTAGAGTGTGGTATGGAGGTTTGGAATGGTTTCTAGTTGTGGGAAAAAGTAAGATTTGAAAGGATGTAGAATGCTGACTAGGCTATCTCGAGTATAGACTTTGACCACCAACAAACGAAAGTTGTAATCACAAATTATATCAAATCTCATTCCCAACCCACGTGAGTTTCGAATTGAAGCACTTGATTTTAAGTTCTTCTATTTGCTAATACGAAGAGTGTTATGATCATATCCACGCCCCACACAGTGGTGGACCCAGGATTTTTTTTTCCAGGGGGTGCGTAAATTTTTAAAGATTTTAGACCCCTAGCTATATAAAAAAATCGGTTCATAGCGGGTCGGATCGGGTCATGTAAAACAAGTAAACACAAATAAAAAAAGTTTCATAGCGGGTGGAATCAGATCGGGTCGGGTCCGGTCCATTACAATTTTCAAACAATCAAACCCTAGTTCCTAACTTTCTGTAACACCCGTCTAATTTCACTTGATTTTTAATAACAAATTATACCGTTGTAAATAAAACTTGCTTACTTAACATAAAATTTATACAAAAGGTTCATAAGTAATATAAACTTTAGTCAAACCCGACTAAGTAAAACATTTCAAAAGTTGTTTAACAATCATTTACAACCCATAATCCAAGTCTAGTAAAGATTTAAAACACTGCGGAAGCTTGAAAGTAGTGTTCGGTTCTTCAAAAGTTTGCTCGACCATCTTCCGGTTAATTACCTTCATTACTTAAGATCAAACCCCAACAAAAGTTAGTTTTGATCAAGTTATAAGGGTTATAAACAAGTTCCATGCATCAACATTTAAGAAAAAAAAATAAAATTCCGGAACAAGGGCGTCGCGTGACGCCAAGGGGGCTCGCGCGACGCCTAGCCCCTAAATTCACAGAATGTTTACTTTCTGATGCTGCACATTCCCAGTTCCAAGTTTAATCGAATTCCAACTTTAAATAGCCATAACTTTTGACTCGTAAGTCCGTTTTAGGTGATTCTTTTTCCTATGTGTCTGTAATTTCGTTACCGACATGCCTATTATGAATTTCATACCGAAAGACTTGATTACGGATCGAAGGACTACATGTCCATATACAATTATTCGACCCATTCTATCCTTACACATTTTACTATCATTTAACTATTAAACCTATGGCGCCTTATGCCCAACATCCGGGGCTTATTATCACCCACATTTCTTACCAATTTCATGGTTTAATGCCTTTGTGATTATTATCGCCATTATCGACTACTAGAACGTTTAAAACTACAAATTTTCACAACTAATAGATCTGTTGGCTCATCTTGTGGAACCATCCACTTATGATGACTACCAATTGATTCGTTGACTATACTAAGTCTATTAATTCACGTTCCAACCATAATCAACATAAATTCAACGCAATTTCGATTCAACAATTAGATTTACGAAACTTATTAACAACTCACTTAATGTAACCAATCAAGTTACGTACCTTCAAAGCGTCCCTTTTCCACTTGTATTCCCTTCGGTGTGTCCACTTGACGTTCCGGATTCCTTGCCTATAGAGTTCAATTCATAACAAGTTTTAGAACTCTTTCATAAGCTTTAACGCATTGTTTCTTAACATAATCAAATCTGCGTTTTCATCCAACTTATAACATTTTAGCCCTCATTTAGGCGTTTTGTCAAACACCTTGCGGGTCAAATTTCTACATGATCTAAACCAAGTTCACAACTTGAAATTACCACCAAATTTAACTTCAAATAGACAATATACTCATTTTTAACATCAATGATTTTAGAGATTATCTCACAATTTCAGTTTACACTAGAACAACACCCAATATCCTAGTGTTCATCAATTTACACATAATCCGTTAATCACCTACAATGGTGTTCATAATCCTCACTAAAATTTGACATGATTTCTACTTGTATTTATCTAGGGTTTGTCCTTGGACACTATAGTTGTTCCTAGATCATCATAAGACACACATGCAACTATAATTTCAGATTTTCCCAATTACATGAGAATTCAAGTTGAGAGATTTATCAAGATTTTACATACCTTGTAATCCTCTTGCGATGAGGATCACGATTCTAAGCTCGGATTTTCGTTTTGACCAGATTTGCACCTCCAATTTGAGAGTTTAAAGTAGAATTTTAGGGTTTTGAAAGTGGGGGTGTCGCCCCTGCTTGTTCTAATCGACCAGACATCCCTTTTTGGGGTGTTTGGTTTGTTTTATTTGTTTTAATTAAAGTCAAGTTTCAATTCTTACAACTTAAGCCCCTCAACTTTGTTCAACATATTGTTTAGTAGCTTTTAACCCTATCATAAGCTATTTCTAGTCTTTTAACTAACTAGGTTAAAAAAAAAATTTCTAGTTAGAAATTCCTCGTTTATTTATACTTTATAATTCTAATATAAAGTTTTATATTTTTCGGGGTGTTACAAATCCACCCCCCTTAAAAAGGGTTTCGTCCCCGAAACCGAAGTACGTACCGAATAGTGTAGGGTGAAGACGTCGCATCTCCTCTTCGGACTCCCACGTAGTGTCCGAACCCTTCCTATGCTCCCATTTGACCTTGACTTGATTAATTACTTTGTTCCTCAAATTCTTCTCCTTGCGATCTAAAATCGCAATTGGTTTTACTGCATAGTTGAGGCTGTTATCCACCTCGATATCATCGTAGTGGATACGAGCAGTTTCGTCTGCCAAACATTTTCGGAGATGTGACACGTGGAATGTGCTATGAATCCCACTCAACTCCTCGGGTAATTCGAGACGATAGGCTACCTTACCAACCCGTTCAGTGATTCTGAATGGCACAATAAATCTCGGGCTTAGTTTTCCCCTTTTTCTGAATCTAATAATGCCTTTCCATGGGGAAACTTTTAGCATAACCATGTCGCCAACCTGAAATTCAATTGGCCTATTCCTTTTATCCGCATACGCCTTTTGCCTGTCTTGAGCCGCTTTCAAGTGTGCCCGAACCATGTCGATTTTCTCATTCGTAGCTCGGATCACATCAGTAGGTGCTAGCCCTCGTGGACCCACTTCTCCCCAACATACCGGAGTTCGACATTTTCTGCCATATAACAGTTCATACGGGGCCATCTTAATGCTCGTGTGATAGCTGTTGTTATATGAAAATTCGACCAAGGGTAGATAGACATCCCAACTACCCCCGAAGTCAATGATGCAAGCCCGCAACATATCTCCCAACGTTTGTATTGTTCTTTCACTCTGCCCATCCGTTTGTGGATGGTAGGCAGTGCTAATGAACAATTTAGTTCCCATTTGTTCTTGAAATTCACGCAAAAAATTCGAAGTAAACCGAGTATCTCTGTCTGATACAATGGATATCGGTACCCCATGACGTGCTATTATTTCATTAGTGTAAACTTCTGACATCTTTTCTGACGTAAAAGTCTCACGAATCGGAATGAAGTGAACACTTTTCGTCAATCTATCAACCACTACCCATATGGCATCGAAACCACGATTTGTCTTAGGCAACTTGGTTAATAGATCCATTGTAATATGTTCCCATTTCCAAACCGGAATTTCTAACGGTTGGAGTTTGCCGTATGGTTTCTGGTGCTCCGCCTTGACTTGTAAACATGTCAAGCATTTTTCCACATACTTCGCCACATCCCTCTTCATTCCAGGCCACCAATAATTTTGTTTTAAATCATTGTACATCTTGGTCGCTCCCGGATGGATGGAATATCGGGACTTATGAGCTTCATCAAGTAGAAGCTTTTTAACTCCACATGTGTTAGGAACCCAAATTCTGTTGAAACGCGTTTTTAAACCGTGGTTTCCTACTTCGAGATCCTTAACTTAGCCAACAATCCTTTCCTTTTTCCAGTTTTTCGTCTTTACGGCTTCATCTTGAACTCCTCGGATTCGTTTAAGTAAGCCCGAAGTCACAATGAGCTGCAACGATCGTACTCGTATCGGGGCATAGTCTGCCTTTCGGCTCAACGCATCGGCCACCGCATTGGCTTTCCCGGGGTGGTAATGTATTTCACAATCATAATCTTTGACAGTTTCTAGCCATTGCCTTTGTCGCATATTTAACTCCTTCTGATCGAAGAAGTATTTCAAGCTCTTGTGGTCGGTGAATATGGTGCACTTTACCCCATATAAGTAGTGCCTCCATATTTTTAATGCGAATACCACCGCAGCCAACTCGAGATCGTGCGTGGGATATTTCTTCTCGTGTATCTTCAGTTGTCTCGAGGCATAAGCTATAACTTTGCGCCGTTGCATCAAAACGCATCCGAGCCCCGATAATGAAGCATCCGAATAAACCACCATATCCTCGACTCCGTCCGGTAATGTCAGTACCGGAGCTTGAGTTAACTTCTCTTTTAGCGTTTGAAACGCCCTTTCTTGATCAACACCCCAAATGAACCTTTCTTTCTTTTGGGTTAGCTTCGTTAGCGGTGACGCAATCTTGGAGAAATCTTGGATGAATCTCCTATAGTATCCCGCAAGTCCCAAAACGCTTCTAATTTCAGAAGGGTTCTTCGGGGGATTCCATTTTGACACGGCCTCGATCTTTGACGGATCCACCAATACTCCGTCGGCGCTTATGATGTGGCCAAGAAATTGTACCTCTCGCAACCAAAAGGCACACTTAGAGAATTTCGCATACAACCTTTCTCGTCTAAGCGTCTCTAACACCTCTTGTAAGTGGTGTGCATGTTCAGCTTCGCTTTTCGAATACACCAAAATGTCATCGATAAACACGATGACTGACTTATCCAACATCGGCTTACAAACCCGGTTCATGAGGTCCATGAAAGCTGCGGGTGCATTTGTTAGCCCAAATGACATCACGAGAAATTCGTAATGTCCGTATCTCGTGCGGAAAGCCGTCTTCGGCACATCTTCCTCCTTAACCTTTAGTTGGTGATACCCCGATCTAAGGTCAATCTTTGAAAACCAATTCGCACCTTGTAATTGGTCAAATAAATCATCTATCCTCGGAAGCGGGTATCGGTTCTTTACCGTGAGTTTGTTTAATTCCCGGTAATCGATACACATGCGCATGCTTCCGTCTTTCTTTCTCACGAACAATACCGGTGCGCCCCAAGGAGACACACTCGGCCATATGAATCCCTTGTCAAGCAGGTCTTGAATTTGGGACATCAACTCTTGTAATTCCGACGGTGCGATTCGGTACGGAGCTTTCGCTACGGGTTTTGCGCCCGGAATCAATTCGATTCCGAACTCTACTTCCCGTTCAGGCGGTATCCCCGGTAAATCCTCCGGAAACACATCTTCATAATCTCGTACTACCGGTACATCTTCAATCTTTCGTGATTCTTTCTCGGGCTCATTTGCGTATATCATGAATGCCTTGCATCCTCGCTTCATAAACTTGTGGGCTTTCAACATTGAGCATACTATGGGGTTGCCTCCTTTTTCGCCATAGATGGTGACGTGTTTCCCGCTCGGAGATGTTAGTTTTATCTCTTTACGAAAAACACACGACCCTTGCATGGTGCCGAGATAGCCAATCCATCCCAACGACTACTTGGAATTCTCCCATTGCCATCGGGATTAGATTTATCAAATATTCTTCGTCGTCAATGCTCAGTTTACAGTTTTCACATACATCACAAACAATAAAGCTCTTGTTATCACCTATCTCTACCTCTAAGGGCACAGGTAATTTTGTTAGAACAAATGAAGGATGTCGAATAAATTCATATGAAACAAAGGATTTATTCGCACCCGTATCAAATAACACACGTTCAGGAATCGAATTTACAGCAAATATACCTGAGACTACTTCAGGTTCAACTTTCGCTTCTGCGGCGGTCAGTTGAAAAGATCTTGCCTTTGCTTTTGGGGCTTCACCTTTCGGGTCCTGCCCATCCTTCTTTCCAACCAGTTCCGGGCATTCCGACTTTTTGTGACCCGTTCGATAACAATTGTAACAAACCGTCACTTTTTCCGGGCATGATATAGCCATATGTCCCGTTTTTCGGCATATGGGACAAGGCTTATCCTTGTAACGGCATTCGCCTTTATGACCCTTTCCGCAAATTCTGCAACTTGGCGACCCGCCCTTTGTATCAAATTTCTTTGCGGTTTCGTTTGTTCGTGCCTTCTTAGCAGGGCTTGGGTTTACATCTTGTGCTTTCCGTTCACCCCGTTCAATGCTCTTTTTCAGTTCTATCTCCCTTTCCCGAGCAGCATTTATGATCTCGGTAAGGGTCTCGTATTTTGAAGGGGTGATAAATTCCCTATAGTCAGCACTCAACATGTTATGGTAGTAGTATATCTTTTGTTCTTCATTCGTCACTAGATCATCGCAAAACTTCATCTTATCCATAAACGTTGCCGTAATCTTGTCTATGGTCTCACCCTTGTGCCTAAGTTGCATGAACTCCTCCTTGATTTTATTCATAACCGCCTTAGGGCTATGATGTTTAAGAAATGGCGTTTTGAATTCTTCCCATGTCATGACCTTAGCAGCTTCAATACCTATCTCTCTCTTTTTGTTATCCCACCAATCTTTCGCTTGACTCCTTAGTTGACCCGTACCATAGGCTACGTAGTCATCTTCATCACAATGGGTCCTCTCGAATACCCCTTCGATATCACTTAGCCATCGTTGGCACACTATTGGATCAACCTCCCCATTATATATTGGTGGTTTACAGGCCATGAATTCCTTGTATGAACAAGGCTTTCGTCCTCCATGCTTTTCCTTTGCTAAATTTGAATCATCTTCTAATTTCTTGATTCTCTCATCTACTATTGATAAAACTGTGTTTTGAATTTTATCAATAAAGCCCGACAAACTGTTTTCGATCGCCTTTCCAACCTCTTCGGCAATCACTTCCCTCATTTGTTCGGTGACTCTTGGCACCGCATCATCAATACCTCCATCCGCCATCTCTATTTCTGAAATGTTTACATAGGTTGTTAAACATTCCATTTATAACACATGCTTTACTTGTTTTGATTCAATCAAGTTCATAACTTGATTCAATCGTTCTTGTTTTGATTTGATCAAGTTCACAACTTGATTTAATCGTTCTTGTTTTGATTCGATCAAGTTCACAACTTGATTTAATCGTTCTTGTTTTGATTCGATCAAGTTCAAAACTTGATTTAATCGTTCTTGTTTCATGCATTTCTTGTATTTGAGTGAGCTTTCACACTCTTTTCATGCATATTTGTTCATGATTTATTTCTATATTCTCTACTTAAACGATTAACTCTTACCGGATGCTTGATCGAGCTTGAACCGAACACCTTGTTGACAACCTTAAGCTCTGATTACCAACTTGTAACACCCGTCTAATTTCACTTGATTTTTAATAACAAATTATACCGTTGTAAATAAAACTTGCTTACTTAACATAAAATTTATACAAAAGGTCCATAAGTAATATAAACTTTAGTCAAACCCGACTAAGTAAAACATTTCAAAAGTTGTTTAACAATCATTTACAACCCATAATCCAAGTCTAGTAAAGATTTAAAACACTGCGGAAGCTTGAAAGTAGTGTTCGGTTCTTCAAAAGTTTGCTCGACCATCTTCCGGTTAATTACCTTCATTACCTAAGATCAAACCCCAACAAAAGTTAGTTTTGATCAAGTTATAAGGGTTATAAACAAGTTCCATGCATCAACATTTAAGAAAAAAAAAAAAATTCCGGAACAAGGGCGTCGCGTGACGCCAAGGGGGCTCGCGCGACGCCTAGCCCCTAAATTCACAGAATGTTTACTTTCTGATGCTGCACATTCCCAGTTCCAAGTTTAATCGAATTCCAACTTTAAATAGCCATAACTTTTGACTCGTAAGTCCGTTTTAGGTGATTCTTTTTCCTATGTGTCTGTAATTTCGTTACCGACATGCCTATTATGAATTTCATACCGAAAGACTTGATTACGGATCGAAGGACTATATGTCCATATACAATTATTCAACCCATTCTATCCTTACACATTTTACTATCATTTAACTATTAAACCTATGGCGCCTTATGCCCAACATCCGGGGCTTATTATCACCCACATTTCTTACCAATTTCATGGTTTAATGCCTTTGTGATTATTATCGCCATTATCGACTACTAGAACGTTTAAAACTACAATTTTTCACAACTAATAGATCCGTTGGCTCATCTTGTGGAACCATCCACTTATGATGACTACCAATTGATTCGTTGACTATACTAAGTCTATTAATTCACGTTCCAACCATAATCAACATAAATTCAACGCAATTTCGATTCAACAATTAGATTTACGAAACTTATTAACAACTCACTTAATGTAACCAATCAAGTTACGTACCTTCAAAGCGTCCCTTTTCCACGTGTATTCCCTCCGGTGTGTCCACTTGACGTTTCGGATTCCTTGCCTATAGAGTTCAATTCATACCAAGTTTTAGAACTCTTTCATAAGCTTTAACGCATTGTTTCTTAACATAATCAAATCTGCGTTTTCATCCAACTTATAACATTTTAGCCCTCATTTAGGCGTTTTGTCAAACACCTTGCGGGTCAAATTTCTACATGATCTAAACCAAGTTCACACCTTGAAATTACCACCAAATTTAACTTCAAATAGACAATATACTCATTTTTAACATCAATGATTTTAGAGATTATCTCACAATTTCAGTTTACACTAGAACAACACCCAATATCCTAGTGTTCATCAATTTACACATAATCCGTTAATCACCTACAATGGTGTTCATAATCCTCACTAAAATTTGACATGATTTCTACTTGTATTTATCTAGGGTTTGTCCTTGGACACTATAGTTGTTCCTAGATCATCATAAGACACACATGCAACTATAATTTCAGATTTTCCCAATTACATGAGAATTCAAGTTGAGAGATTTATCAAGATTTTACATACCTTGTAATCCTCTTGCGATGAGGATCACGATTCTAAGCTCGGATTTTCGTTTTGACCAGATTTGCACCTCCAATTTGAGAGTTTAAAGTAGAATTTTAGGGTTTTGAAAGTGGGGGTGTCGCCCCTGCTTGTTCTAATCGACCAGACATCCCTTTTTGGGGTGTTTGGTTTGTTTTATTTGTTTTAATTAAAGTCAAGTTTCAATTCTTACAACTTAAGCCCCTCAACTTTGTTCAACATATTGTTTAGTAGCTTTTAACCCTATCATAAGCTATTTCTAGTCTTTTAACTAACTAGGTTAAAAAAAAAATTTCTAGTTAGAAATTCTTCGTTTATTTATACTTTATAATTCTAATATAAAGTTTTATATTTTTCGGGGTGTTACACTTTCTATCACATTAACAAACAAAAAAGCATCAAATTTCAAACCATCCCTACTTCTATTTCTCTTAAACATTAAATAAAAAAACAAAAAAAAAACTTATATAAAACATACCTTGGTCTTTAATTAAAAGAAACCGGCGAAAAAAAGTGGTTCAACCTCTTTCCTCTTGAGAAATCGCGGCATAACTTCCCTTCTCATTGTTCCTTCCTAATTCTATCACATACAAAATAAACAAAAAACTTCGAGTGTTCAACCATAGCCCATGTTCCTTAATTTTCAATTTAAAATTTTGAATTTCAAGCCCTAATAATTGTTATTTACCAATTAACAATCATATAATCAACAAAACGACCAAACTAAAGACTAGAACAATCCAAAAATACATAAAAACATATAAAATTTTAAACCTTTTTTAACAAATATATATAGGGTAAGGATAGTGTAAAAAGGGCCTAAAGTGTGAGAAGTGTGAGAAGTGTATTATAACACTATATATAATACTATATAACACCATATAAACACCGTATAACAATATGTAACACCATATAATACCATATAACACTTTGTAACACTATATATCATTATATAACAAATATAACACTATACATCTATCATAGACATGCTATCAGACAACCTATAGTGTTATATTTGTTATATAATGATATATAGTGTTACAAAGTGTTATATGGTATTATATGGTGTTACATATTGTTATACGGTGTTTATATGGTGTTATATAGTATTATATATAGTGTTATAATACACTTCTCACACTTTGAGCACTTTTTACAGGATCCTCTACCAATATATATATATATATATATATATATATATATATATATATATATGGGAGAGGATCATGAGAAAACTACATCTAAATGAGAAACTAGAAAACTAACTAAAAAAACCTAAAAAAAAAGCTAAAAAAACATACCAATTTTTTTTTCAAATTTTTATAAAAAAATCTCTATTTTTTATATATAAAAAAATTTTGTTGTATTGCACATGTGCATTATATGTGTACTACACCTGTGTATTATATCTGTATTAGTGCACATGTGCAATACAACAAATTTTTTTTTTTTTGAAAATTTTTTCCCATACATAAAAATAGCGATTTTTTTATAAAAAATTGTAAAAAAAATTTTGTATGTTTTTTAGGTTTTTTTAGTTAATTCTTTGGTTTTCTCATTTAAACTAGTTTTCTCATGATCCATCCCCATATATATATGTTTCTATTGAAAAAATCCAATAAAACATCAAAACAAATCGAATTACCTATTTATGTTCAATTTTTGAATTTCATCTTTTCAAACCCAATACTAGAATCATATAATCAATAAGAGATTAAGAAAACAACAAACTCATCCTTATAAATACTAGAACAACACCAAATTATCTCAAACACACATAAATGTTTAAACTTTTTAAACCCATCCTAAAATCCTATTATCTCATAACTCTTGAACAAAATCGCATAAACATCAAAATAACAAAAAAAAAAAACATGTAACTGTCAGGGACGGCCTGAATTAACCAAATTGCAGCCAGAATTTTACAGTCGTCGGCGGGAATTATGCTGTCACTGGGCGCTGAAGTGAGGCAGAGGGAGGGCGGGAGTCGCGGGCAAGTGGCAGCGATTTAGGTTTTTTTTTTATTATGTGGACTTATTTTGTTTAACAAAACTAGTAGTTGTGTTGGGCTTGAATGGGTATTAAGTTATTGGGCTTGATATATTGAATTTAAGTTTTATTAAAGGGGTTAGTGGGCTAACTTGTTTACATAATTTGATCGGGTTTCAATTCGTGTTAACAATTTTTTTTAATCTAAATTCCTAACATTTTTTTCTAAGTGGTGCGGACGAAAATTTCCAAGGAGTACGGTCGGGATTTTTCGCGAAAAATATTACTAAATTTTTTTTTTCAATGGGTGCGGCCCCCACCCACCCCATAAGGTGGGTCCGTCCCTGGCCCCACACCCAACCCGTTAGAGTCCAAAGATCATTGCACGTTTTTTATAATAGCTTTTCATAATTCTTTTATGAGAAAAGTGCCCGGATCGTCCCTGTGGTTTGCCCAGATTTCACCTGTAGTCCCTACATTTTTAAAATTACAGCTATAGTCCCCAAGCTTTGCAAATTCGTTCTCGGATAGTCCCTAGCGTGGATAGAGGTTAATTTGTCTAGTTAAGTGGATGTGAAATAACTAAAATGCCCTTCCCCTCCCCTCCCCTTTCACCCTATCTCCTTGTCTACACACCTTCACCCCTCCACACCACCCCCAAATCATATCTCATTCCAAACAGTTTACATTTTTAATCTTTGTAGCTACTGCAAAAACAAATTAATAGATTCAAATCATAACACCACCCCCAAATCATATCATCATCCTTTATCATAAAAAAATATTAAGACTTTGATTTCTCACGAGTCATCTGTATTAATAGATTCAAATTTGTTTTCTAAACCATTATTATGTACGCCATTAAAACATATTTCTATACTTAGTTTTGTGACTAAAAGCTAAAACAAATAATCATCTTCATCAAAATATATTGTTAGTGCACGTCTTCTATGTATCTCATTTTTTACATCCACATACGAAAGTAGCACGTTTTCATATCCACTCCTGCATTTTATCCATGTTGTAATGGTTTCTCTAATACTTAGGAGAACATGCTTCTATTTCATTTCACTCCTTTTAAATTGTAATCTCGGTTGCATAAAAAAATGAGATGCGAAAATTGTGGCAAAGTCTCTTTCTTAATTTATGTTCTTTGGAGCTTCACCCCTCTAAGGGCTATCTATCTTTGAAGCTTGATCCACTCAACAAATCTCTATCATTATCCATGGTGCAACAGTTTCCCTAATACTTAGGGGAACATGCTTCATTTTCATTCCTTTAAAATTGTGATCTCAATTGCATAAAGAAAGGAGATCGGAAAATTGTTGCAAAGTTTCTTGTCTTCTTAATTATATTCTTTGGAGTTTGACCCCCTAAAGGGTTATCTATCTTTTGAGCTTGATCCACTCAACGGATCTCTATCATTTGTGTTTTCATTTCCGAATTCACCTCCCTCATGGCCTCAAAAATCATGTTTTTACTCGACAAAATGTGGGCTACTATCGAGAAAAACCAACAACGCCTCATTGAGTTCACCACAAGCCTCGGTCTACCTCCACCACCTCCACTGGTCGCTCGTTCGCCACTAAAACCACCACCTCCACCAACACCAAAACCCGGAACAACTATACTATCGGCGCCAATAACCGTCCCACCACCAAACCTAACACCTACACCAGTGCTCGAACCCTTTGTTCCCATCGAAACCAGTGGAACGAAGATGGCCAAAACATCCCTACAAAAGGTTGTAACTTCGGTAGCCAAAAAATGAGAAACACATCGTAACACTACTTCCAACTTTTATCCCACTTGCACAACACTTGTTGTCATACATGGATTCTCGTCAATTGCTACCCATGTTTGATGAGCCGTTGAATATGTTTCCAATATTCGTACCAGGATATCATCAGATACGGTGCAATGTATCCACTCCTTATCGGATATCGTCGGAGCGATGGTTCTATCAATGCGGTTTCACACTTTATGTCCATTTGAAGAAGGGATAAAAGCAATTGGAGGTGACGGGAACGAATTGTAACACCCCGAAAACGAGTTTGGTAATTAAACCCCGTTAATACTAAAGACGGGGAAAGTACCGTTAGCGGTAAAAGTAAACTGGCAAATATTAGGAATTTATTTAAATAATCCTAATATTTATTTAAAAGTGAATAAGAGCTTTCAAGAAAATAGAAGGGATAAAAGGCCCGATTTAACGGGACTTAAAGTAAAACGGGTTATGACTTCCCGAACCTACTAAACTGACTAGGAATAATTCTAACCTAGTTAGAGAGTGACTCATGAGTGGGTTAAAACCCTTAAATTATGAACTAAGGAAAATGGAGGGGCCAAACTTGTTAAACTTGAAACTTGATTAATTAAAAACAAACCAAACACCCACTTGGGGTTGTCTGGTCGTAGAAGAAGCAGGGGGGGCGACATGGGTTTTCTTCAAACCCTAAAATCCTCACAAATCTCTCAAATTGAAGCTCAAATCAAACCCAAATCGTTTGCATGATTACAAATTCGTGATCACCTAGTCGTGGGGATTACAAGGTATGTTGAATTTTATGATTTGGTGATACTTTGAGATTATGATGAACAATCATAATCAAAATTCTGGAATGAATGTTGAATCTATGAGTGTTATTGTGATTATATCTTGGTTTAGAAACAAACCCTAGTAGAAAATTTGATGAATTGTTGTCAAACTAGGGATTTGGTAATTACCCTATTATGTGCTAAGTGGGTTTTATGACAATAAGATGAACACTCGGATTAGAGTGTTAAATTGATGAAAATTGATTGTTATAATATAAGTTCTTGATGTAATTCATGAACACTAGACTTAGAGGTTTGATTGTTATATAAATCTTGGTGAAAATAACTAATTATAAACTAGTTAGTAAATATGTGAAATTATGCACATTAGGTGTTTGTTAAAATGCCTAAATGAGAACTAAAGTATTGAAATTTAGAGTGAAAACGCGTATTCGAATGATATGGCAATTACGCGTGATATGAAGTGATAAGAGTTCTAAATACTATGTTGATTTAGACTTAATGTTGTAAACCATGCGATTGAAAGTAGTTAACTTTAGATAAGTTAAGTTAACTAATCATGAAGTCGAATAGTAGCTTCGGCATAGGACATAAGTGAGGTGGAATAGTCGTGATTTTTATGACTAATTTAACCGCCTTGTTAATGATTGACAATAGTTTGACGCTTAAACGAGCTAGGTGGAGGTTTGGGAAAGAAGCGGTCAAATAAATCAAGTACAAGAAGGGAAGCGTAATTTGGATGCGAGGTAAGTAAAGCTTACGCCCCTTTTCATTATTTACAAATGACATGATTTCAAGTATAGTATATGAATGCTACTAAGTGGTTGGCATAGGATGTTCCGACACGATTCAATAAGAGTCGGAACGAGGGGAAAAATGGTAAGAAATCATAAGTTATGGACAAAAGGGCAAAATGGTAAATTAGTCATGTAATGACTAACAAACAAAAACGGTTTTAAGTAAAACGAGTTCAAGGAAAACCGGGATAGGTTTTAAGGGGATGAAATGGTACTTAAATACCATCTCATACGGACAAATGGTCAATTAGACTAAATAGGTCAATTGGTGTGGGTAACGCCATTTGACAATAACATTTGACAATTGCTTGTTGAGTTTTGTAATCACAGGAAATAACATAAGCTTGCGTTGCTTTAACTATAAAGATTTAAAGCAAAAGTTAAGTAAACGGGTCAATACTTTGACCCGAGCCAGGTACGTATAACTAAGCTTTTTGGTTAAACATACAATTTTGGTCAAAATATTTAGTGAAAGTCCTTCGTCGTGAAGTGAGGGACTAAAGTTGACCAAAACACCATTGAAGGGTATATTGGGCAAACGGCTCATAGAGGTCGTTTAAGAACTTGCATAAAGATTATGGAATCCTTAGACATGAACAAAGGTCATAGGAATGCACATTCGCGGGTCAAATGCTCAAAAATGATCATTTTCGTAAAATGACCAACCGATGGGTAAAATTGGGAAAAAGGGGTTCATTATGATAAATCCGCCACAAAATAGTTGTGGTGGAATATTTGTAGTTAATTAGATATGGAACTTTTGTAGCGACAAAAGAAAGGCACAAGTTCTAGACTAAAAGGCTTAAATACCCTTAACGGGTCAAAATATGCATTTAAGCGTAAATGGGATTTTGTTACTTAAGAAACCCGTGATTTGAGATTAATATAATAGGAGATATTGAAATAATGAATTTCATGAGTTTAATGATCAAATAAACTTGTTGGTGTGATAAAATTATGAATGGGTCAATATTTGGTAAAAAGGGTAGTAAGCCGAAGACTTAAAAGTCTGAAATTATGTTAATCCGGATGTCGGATTTTAACTCCATAAGATGGAGAAATAAATTACGGACGCGTAGGAAAAATAATCGGGTAAAACGGATTAAAAACGAGAGAGTTATGCTCGTTTCCGTGAAATCGGGTATTGCTGGGAATGTACAGCAACTGGTTAACAACATTCTGCTGAAAAGGGGGCTAGGCGTCACGCGACGCCCCTTGGCGTCACGCGACGCCCCCTAACTCCGTTAAAATGTTATTTTTTTTGTTTGTTGACCCATGGAACTTGTTTATATTGATTATTTAACTATCAAAACTAACTTTTAAGTTGGTTTTGATCATAGGTGATGTCGGGCGTGCTCCGGATGACGATCAAGCAGCTACGAAGAACCGAACACACGAGATTAAAGCTTCCGCACAACGTTACGTCATAACTTTTAAATGGCGAACTTATTTATATTATGTTGAAAACTTTTAAGTTGTAAAAGTTTTAAATTACTCGTATTTTTCTAAGGATACTTAATGGTAATTACATGTTTGTTTTCGTTATTTGCACGAAAACCTTTAAAATAATAACACGGGTGTTACAAGTTGGTATCAGAGCCTTGGTTTAAGAGATTCAAGTATGGCAGGAAAGCTATGCTTGGACTTAAACCTTACGCTCTTGATAAAGATTGGTGTTCGGTTCGAGGCTTGATCGCAAATCCGGTAAGTACATGTATGTTAATAGTTTAGCATGCTAAAGTGTTGTAAACAACACATAGGGCTATCGTGTGATACACGTTACCCCAATTGAAATGATTGATATAGTTGACGAAAATACGCGCGTTGACGCGTATAGTAGAAAAGCCTTGTATTATAATACGGGCGATTATTGAAGTTGATGTTACTAACTTTTGTGAATGTTTTAATTGAAGGACACTCGCGTTTGAAGACGACGAGAGTCAAACGAATTGTGGATATGATGATGGAACGGTCCGAGATATGACAAGAAGAACATGCTCATCAAGGACCCAAATCGTGTAATGGTCGCGAACAAGGCTAATGGCAAGGAAAGCCCATTAGGGCAAGCATTTACCAGGTGCACGTTTAAATTATTGCATGAATATAAACATGCAACCAATACGTAGAAACTGATAGTTGCAGATTTAGATTGAAAACTTGGACCAACCTGAATAGAATACCTATCCAGGATATTGTTTCCAAGAGAAATAAACAGAGGTATTACTTACATAGGGCGTGATGTGAAAACTATAAAAAGGTCATGCGTGTCATGTGTTAATCGCTTACTCTGGCCAAGTAAGTAGTGGCATATGATACCATGAACTTCTTATAGCGGACACATTCACATCCGATTGTAGTAAGGACGGGGTGAATGGGACAAATTAAAAAGTACCCAAATGAAACAAATGAACAAAATAGTTGAGAATAATGTAAACGCATAGCCGGGTGACGGAAGCGTATTACATAGGATAATGAGCCCGATAGAAGGGACAAGGATTAATGTAAATGATGATATAAATGAATGATCAAAAGAAAATTCACGAAAATAAGTCATCTTGGACGAAAGGGCCATGGTGGACGAAATGGGCAAGTAAAACCAAAGTATAGATGATCCGTCGGGTCATAAAAACAAAGGTGTTGCCCACACGAAAAAGATAATCAAGGTTGTTAACTTTAGACGTAGTAAAGCAAAGATAACGATGATAATCGTCGCTTAAAATTAATAAGGCCGCCAATGGTGGTCAAGTAAAGAATAAAAGACATGGTCGAATAAAAGCGACGGATTTCGCTAAGATGACCAAGCAAATCGAAATGAAGTCTTAATGCATACCGGAAGGGGTGTGCAATGATAACGATTTCGGTAAAATACTCGGTTGATGGGTAAGGAATTAAACACATGCGTAGACTGAGAAACAGGAACGCGTATGGAAAGTCAAAAGACTCGGGTTTTGGGTCATTACTAAAGGACGATAAGATAACGGCAAATAGAAATTTTGATAATTACGCTCAACTATTTTAAAGTTGAACGGGTCGAACAAAGACTGAAGTTTGACATTTATAAGTGATGAAATTTTCACACGAACAAGTCAAACAAAATTTAATAAAGGATGACACTTGCTAAAGTAAGTAAGCGCGAGTCGAATAAATAAAAGTGTGAAATATTAGTAAACCTATGTAAAGGAGTTAAAGGTGTTAAAAATATTAAAATAAAAGAACCCGGGTAATGGGACGTAAAGAAGTATAGGTAAGAACCGGGTAACGGTAAGTGTAGGGCAAACCGACGTGTAATTGACGTTAGAAGTCAAGAAGTCGGAAAGATAATTCGAAAGAAAACAATGTAGCCTTAGACTACGGTCAAGGTCAAACGAAATCCAAAAAGTAAAGGTGAATAATTCTAAAACATAAGAAGGGGTGCCTTAATGCCATATGCGTATATAAATGTATACACATTTGAATAAAGACTCGAATAAAAGATGATCTACGGGATCATCATAACCTACGGGATATTAATTAGAGCAAGGGTCTACGGGGCCAAAATGACCCACGGGTCATGAATTAAAGCAAAAGGATCATAAGGGCCTCGCCTCAAAGAGGTGAAAGCCTAAGGAAATAGCCTACGAGGTTAAGTGAAGGAACCTACGGATCAATAGTGTAAGGTGAGGGAACTTGTTACGATTCCCCGCGTAAAACGAGAACGGAAAACAATAAATTAGGGGATTGTCAATTTCCTTGAATAGTAAGCATGAAAGATTCAAGTCTTGACGCTGATAGGCGCAAGACGATATATTCGAAAAGTGATCTTTTCGAAAAATGAAAGGTTGATATAAATTAAACATGACGTGACACGATCACGGTCAAGAAATGCAATGTGAAGAGGAATCACATTATAACCAAGCGAGCGGTAAAAGTAACTGGACTAATAAGTCTAGTTAGTGAGACCGGTTAAGGTCATTTAAGTAATTTGGTTGCTTGTAAGTGGTGAATTCGGTATAACTGAACCGAATAAATGAATTTGAAAACAAAAGAAATTGTTGCTAAAAGTGAAAGATTTCACTAAAAGACCTTTAAACGGGTCAAAGTAACGGATTCATAAGGAATTCGATAGTATATGGAAGCGATGGATATCGCTAAGTTAACTAAACTAGTGGAAATAACGAGATTACGTTACTTCGAAGTTACACTATGCCGTATGAGATATGTAGACAATTAGTAACCAAAAAGATGTTACCATACTTTTCGGGTAATACTAACGATTGGTTAAAAAGTATAAGTAATGTTTAAAATATTTCTCGGATAGAATACATTGAGTTTAAACTCAATGAATTATGTAAGAAAAGGTTTCGAGGACGAAACCTCTTGTAACACCTCGGAAATTCACGTCCTATAATAGGTTGACACGTGTCATAAAGTTTAAACGTGTGAAAGAAATATTATGGAAGGACTAAAGTTGACAAACGTTGAAAGTATGTGAATATACGTATCCTAAGTGTCAACTGTGAATAAATACAATGTATATTAACCCTACACGATGTTCATACCTTCAAACGAATAAATCATGGATCATACGAAGCTAAAAGTGAGTGATTTCAAACTACAGGGACCAAATGTGTCAACATGTTTAATTTATACCTCTGAGTGACCTTTTGACAAACCCGAAGCTTTGTAAATATTAATTATGCTCATGAGAATACACCATAAAAATTTCATAAAGTTTCGTTAACGTATGAGAAAGATATGATCAAATTCGTGTGCGAAGCGTTAAAGCGTAAACGTCGAAAGTTAAGACTTTTCGGGTGAAAATAAAGTTACCCGGGGACTTGGCAAGGAGGGTATATGATTCAAGGCCTTAGTAGATCAATTGTGGAGGTTTAAAATGCAATAAATCAGTAACCATTCGAGTTTTGAAGAGACAAGGGCTGAATCGCAAACAAAATCAAAAACTAATCTGCTAGGGGGGGTCGCGCTGCGCGACGGGACCCTCGCGCTACGCGAGGGTGTGCCCAGCTCCGAAAAAAACGCTGAATGTCTGCCATTGCGTATTTTCGCGACCTCAACTCGTTTTTCCACTTCTCCTGGCCCCTAAAACGTCCCCTAAGCCCCTAGGACACATGTCAATCGATTGTGGGCACTCCTAGACTCAGTTGTCAAAGAATTATGGTGTGTAGAACCATTATAAATAGCCTCCAAAGTCACAAACATTCTCACACGTTCATTTGATCATCTGGAGCCTTTCTGGAGCTAAGGAACTCTCCCAACTGATCATAAGTCGTGCATAGGACCCTTGTAAGTGTTCTAATCCTTTCTTGTTTGAGTTTAGCTTGGTTAATTAGCTAAAAGTCAAACCGTCGTAATTACGGTTTGACTTCGAGATTAGTCAATAATGGCTCAGTCAAATCTCGAATTAAAAGTAGTTATAAGTTGGTATTTATGTGGGTAATAAAACCCCAAAAGGGTTTCCCCTGATCACCACTTTAACTAGTTCAAAAGTCGGGTCAAACATATACTTAAAAAGTCAACAGAATTTTTAAAAGGTCATTTATGCATAATTAGCTATCTAGACCATGTATAACCTGTTTGATTATTGTTATAACTTAGTAATTAGTGTAATAACATGTCCAAACCTGTCCAACCCGACTATTTCCTGTTTAGACCCGGTTCGGAACCGAAAGTCGCATAGTTTGACTTTCACTTTGACTTTCAGTTCTGACCCGTTTAGGCATATTTTAGAAATGCCTCAGAGCTTTAATTGGACTAGGATACATGTTAGAACAACCCTCTGTGATTATACACCTTGGTTCACTAGTTATCCAATTAATATGCATATTTCCGTTAAATGCTCATACGTTGACCGTTATGCCCTTATTACCTTAAAACATGATTTATGAAAATGTAAAAGTGTAGAGACCTTGAATATTGATATATAAACTTGTATGCAAAATTTGACATCAGTTTGACTTGTAGATTAAGAGTTATGCTCATTAGCGTAATTACGGTGCTTTATGTTAATAAAATGGCGTAATTAGTGTATAGCCTAATTAAACATACTCTTTGGTATCAAACGAATTACCCACTGATGTAATACATTATTTTGGGAATTTTAAGGATTTTTAATTAATTTTAGGCTGAGCATAACTCATAGTCGTAGGCTTAATTCGGTAATTGTCGGTTTTGCCCTTACGGGCCATAAAATGAGTTTTACACATCTAAAAGACTCCAAACCTTTTGCCACTGATTAGTTATGATAAATGAATTATTTTAAGCCTTCTGGAAATATAAAAATATCAGACTTAAGTATCGAACCCGGTAATGGCCTTTAATCGCCTTATTTAGCGTTATTAGCGCATAGTATGTTTTAAAATCATATTGGACATACCCGGGTTGATACCTACTGATATAAGAAGAAAATTATCATATTTTAACAGTAAGCGAAAGTTGATAAACTCAGACTTCAGTTTTGAGCTTGTCGGCTTATGTGAAATTACCAAAATACCCCTACGGGGCCTAGTTTGGTTAAAAATGATAAGTTTCACATACATGCTTTAGCCTACTATTAGAACTCATCAAATTAAGTATGTTTGCTGTTTACATCAGACCTGTAACTCAGTTAGACATTTAAACGCTTTTACAAACTTTAAAATGACCAAACTACCCCTACGGGGCATAGTTTGTGTTTAAATTAGTTTCGGGCATAACGAAAGACATCCTACTGATGTTACAACATATTTGAAGCATATTAACTTAGGAAACCTGTATATGGCTCTTACGGATACCCGTTACGCATACTACGCGTTCGGCTCGGTTTATGTAACAAGTTTACATAAATTAGCCGAAACGGGTCAAACCTTATCGGTTTTATCTCAAAATCCAGAATGTGAATAATGAACCCATATTAAACAAGTCTTCAAACTTGTCGGGTCTGAATCACATTCTATCCGGTCTTCGCTTAATTGTGCGTACGAACCGTATCTTGAAACTAGCCGGTCTAAGCTTAAGCTTAATAAAAGACCCGTTAGAATTCTAATAGGTTATATTAAACCTTCGTTCCAGATTAGGAGAGACAGTAAAAGCTACGTGCATTCTACTTATTGTGAATTATACTTGCATCAGGTAAATACTTCTAACTTATTTTCCCTATACGGGCTTGGGTTACGGTACATAGCGTACCGCTTGATCGGGCATCAAATCTCCACGCTTAGTGGGTAGTTGAATAATTTGATCGGCTCGTTTTAAACAGATGTGTTTACTTTACAGCCTTTGGGGGGTTAATGACCATGTCCCGGATATCCCTGGCATCATCTTACGAGATGGCCACGACCTGAGCACGGGGTGTAGGCGTACTCCCGTGTATAACTCACTTAAAGTGGTGTGTCTATTGATCTTTAACCCGGATACGTTCCGGGCTACTGAACGCATAAGTAACATGTAAATCATTCACAAGATTATAATATTAAATAATTCTCCCAAGTTAATCAAAAATGTTTATGCCACGTGCATCCAAACCAATTTTCAATCATTTTATAAAATGAGTCAGTTGAATGTATTTACCAGTGTAAACTGACGTATTTTCCCAAAAAGACTGAATGCAGGTACTAAACGTAATTGGCTGGATTGTCTCCTAAGCATCAATAAAAGTCTCGCAAGCTTAGGATGCCAGAAGTCTGTTGAACAATTAAATGTTATTTTGTTTCGATCCGTTCTGTGGATAAACACCGGATATTGTGACTTTGTTTACAATAAATAAATTCGGTTGTATCTTATTTTAAATTGCTTCCGCTGTGCATTATTATATTGTGTTGTTTGACTATTACGTTGCCAACCACGTCACAATACTCCCCCACCGGGCCCACCGGTGACACGTGGAAATCGGGGTGTGACAGGTTGGTATCAGAGCCAACACTGAGTGAATTAAACACTAGCCTTTTGTGTTTAATCTCAGTTACACAATTGCACATATCTAAACTTTTGAGTCTAGACTTATAACCTAGGACAAATTCCACCTCTTCGGTATTTGTTTTGTCCTTTAAATTTTGTATTTTTGTTATTGTTATCTCATGCTTTATTGACAGGAATAACAAAGATGCCTCCGAGATTCTTCCGAACGCGAGGACGTGGAAAGGGGCCAGTTACCGCCCCCAACGATCATGAAGCTGGATCTTCACGAAGACGAGCTCCATCAAACACCGAGAGTGACGACCCTCGGGAGAATCAAAGAAACCAGTTCGAGCCGGCCAGGCGGTCGGTTTCGCATAGTTCGACTCCGCCCGCTCTTAACCCTTACGAGCCGAACAATCCACAGCCCTCATACGTACCGCTGCAGAGATCACTATCTCATCATTCATATGGAGACCCTACACCTATCTTTCGGGGACAGTTTAACCCGGTAGGATTCATACCGGAACCCGTGGGTTTTAACCCACTGGGTCCCGAGGACCACTTTTCCGGGGATCACGCGGATGATATGGACGAGGACACGGACCCCGTCATGCCAGCGAGTGGTACTCCGAACCACCCCATCGAAATTTCAGATGGATCGTCCTTCCACGGATCACCCTACGGTGGTCCAGATAGTTTCCAAGCCCTGTTCGATCAACACCAGTGGTATTATACACCATCACACCACTCGTCGTCTCATGGGCAGCATCAGCAGCAGCATTCTCAGCAGCACCAGGAGCCACAGCCACAGCCGCATCATCAAGATTCATCAGAGGATCATCGGTTTGTGGCAGTTACGCCACCACCTCCACCGCCACCAGTTCAACCGCCACCTCCTCAACCGCCAAGGCGTAGAAGAACCGGTGCCCGTATGTCGGTGCGACCAGGGGACTTTCATTTTAGCTCCCCACAACAGTCAAGTGCAAGTCACTACCCGCCTCATCGGGAGGACCCACAAATGGGTGGGCCTTCGCAGCCAGTTTTTCAACAGCCACCGCCCATGGGTTTTGAAAACCCAATACCAGCGTACACGGGTCCAAGTAATTACAACCCGTTTGAACCACCAGCTTACCACAACTACGGATACGCTGAGGCAGATCCTTATATGGAAGCAGCAAATTATAACGCCCTCAATGCCCAAGGACCCTACGGAGATCCATGGGGGGTAAGCTACCCGAATCAGGGGTACCCAATACCTCCCAGGCCTATCATTAGAACGCAGTCGCAGCCGCCACGATTTTCTCCCCCAGAACGGGAGGAAATTCTACATAGATTGAATCAGGTTGAGCGGGAAGCTCGCCGCGACCGCCAAGAGAAGCAGACCTTCTTCCAGGGATTAATAGGACTGCTCAAGGGGAAGAACAAGAAGGATTATTAAATCCTCCCAGCTGTTGTTGAGCCCCAGCGTGGGCATATTTGGTTGTTAAGCCCCTACGTGGGTGTGTATGTTTGTTAGTGTGTGTTGACCCCTGCGTGGGTCTATCTTTCCATAAACCCCTACGAGGGTATGTTGTATGTTTAGTCCCTGCGTGGACTTATGTTTGTTTAAGTCCCTACGTGGACAATTGTTGGTGTGTTAGTCCCTACGAGGACTTGTGTCTTTCTGTAAGACCCCTATGTGGGCACGTCTTCTGTAAGACCCCTGCGTGGGCATGTTGGTATGTTTTCGCTCCTGCGTGGGCAAATTTCATGTGTAAAAGACCCGTTTAGGGCGATATGTAATATAGTGATAAATTAATGGAGTGTTATTTTTATAAATTTCATGTTTGCCATTTGTGCATAAATAAATTATAAATGAAATAAATAAATTAAAATCATTCCTTTTAATCTGCCTAAGTAATTATTTAATTAAGAATCTTTAAGTGTGGAACCTAGCCTCGTGTCAAATATAAGACCGAGCCAAAATGGTAAGACCGGTTTAAAAGATTCAAATCCCTGTTAACATCTTAAAACATGTTAACACTCCTGGCAGAAGTGATTCGTTAAAAATCACATGTCATTCTTAAATGAATAAGGATTCTTTAGAAGATTCCTAATCCAGTTTAATGATCTCTGAATCCTGGATTTACATCATCAATTAAGATGATCATATTTAACCATACGTGGTAATATAGTGCCTACGGGCCTTGCTCATTTCTACATGAGCCAAAAGACAGTGGTAGCTATGACTCCCTGTCTAATAAAGTTAATGAACTAGGTTCAAACCTTTAAAGTCTTGATTCTCTGAAATCATAAGTTTATGAAATAGTCCATGAGACCAAGCCTTATGTGCTAATATATATTGTTATTGTTTTATGTTTAGGATAAATTTTAATTAAAATCCTAAATTAATACGATTAATAAGTTAACCACATGTGGTCTCTGTTACCATGGTTAACGAGTTACCCTAAGGGGTAATTCCATAATAAACTCCCAAATAAAAATATTGTTCTTGTTTTCTGTAACAGTTCAATTCAAATGGCTGAATCTAATGAAGTAAATAGCCACCCAGTGGAACCAAATGTGAACGCCCAGATTACGTTAACGGGTGCCGAGTTACAAGCTATCATAGACGGCGCTGTTACTCAGGCTTTGGATAGACAGTATGAGGAATACAGTGGTACTCGAAGTAGGACCCACTCTACATCACGTTCAAAGCCCAGGACACATTCTGAGGCTCATGACAAGCCTCCTCCCAAAAAGAATGGACCCAAGAAAGATGGTGATGACCGTCAGTCCACCAACCGTCAAAGTGACCCATCTCAGCATATAGTACTGCATCAAGGACCCCGTAACAAGGGTTGCACTTATAAGTACTTCGTGTCTTGTAAACCCAGGGATTTTACTGGGGAAAAAGGGGCCGTCGACTGTATGACATGGCTGGATGAAATGGACACGGTGGTGGATATCAGCGGGTGCGCTGAAGGGGATATAGTTAAGTTTGTGTCACAGTCCTTCAAGGGTGAAGCATTGGCATGGTGGAGATCTCTAATGGAGGCCTCCGGAAAGATCCCGTTGTATAGCATGTCATGGGATCAATTCATTGCCCTGATCAAGGAAAATTTCTGCCCTCAGCATGAGGTGGAGAAGATAGAATCTGACTTTCTATCCTTGGTGATGAAGAACCTCGACTGTCAAGCTTATCTGACAAGCTTCAATACACTGTCCCGGTTGGTTCCCTACCTGGTAACCCCGGAGCCAAAAAGAATCGCTCGCTTTATTGGTGGTTTAGAACCCGAGATCAAGGCCAGTGTAAAAGCTTCTCGGCCAGTTACCTTCAGGTCTGTAACTGACCTTTCCTTATCCCTCACTCTGGATGCGGTCCGGCAGAGATCGCAGAGGAATAAGGCGGCCGAGAAGAGGAAGCATGAAGATGATGGTTCGCGTAGATCGAACAAGAAGCACCGTGGGAGCGGTGATCACAAGAAGGGATCGGAGTCAAAGAAAGATGGGCATCGTTCTGGAGAGAAGCCCACATGCAAAACTTGCAAGAAACAGCACTTTGGAAAGTGCAGACTCGAATCAAACTCGAATAACGAGTCAAGGTCTTTTGCTTGTGGTTTGTGCAAGTCCAAGGAACACAAAACCTTGGATTGCAAGAAGATGAAAGATGCAACGTGCTACCGTTGCAATGAAAAGGGCCACATAAAGACTAACTGCCCTAAGTACAACAAGAAGCCTGAGGAGGCTAAGAAGACTAATGCCAGAGTCTTCAGGATGGATGCGAAGGAGGCTGTGCAGGATGATAACGTCATAACAGGTACTTTCCTTGTAAATGATGTTTTTGCAAGAGTACTTTTTGATTCAGGCGCAGATAAGTCTTTCGTAGATCATAAGTTTTGTAAATTGTTGAATTTACCTGTCAAAACCTTAAACGCAAACTATGAAGTAGAGTTAGCAGATGGTACCATAGAAACCGTCTCTACTATGTTAGAGGGATGTGCGATATCCATTAAGAACCATTCTTTTCCTCTGTCTCTACTTCCGTTTAAATTGGCTGGTTTTGACATAGTTCTGGGTATGGACTGGTTATCTCATAACCAGGCCCAAATCGTCTGTAACATGAAACAAGTAGTGATAAAGACTCCGTCTGGTGAATCACTTACCATTCGGGGAGATACCCAGTATGGGCTGCCTGAGCAGGTGACTATGCTCAAGGCTTCCAAGTGTTTGAAGAAGGGATGTGTCATTTACATGGCGCAAGTGATTATGGAGGAACCTAAACCGAAGTTAGAAGACATCCCTGTCATTTCTGAATACCCAGAAGTGTTTCCTGAAGATCTACCTGGCCTACCACCAGATAGACAAGTTGAATTCAGGATCGATATCATTCCCGGAGCGGCACCAGTTGCCAGAGCACCATACAGATTGGCACCCACCGAAATGAAGGAGTTGCGGACGCAGCTAGATGAATTGCTGGCTAAGGGTTTCATTCGACCTAGTTCATCTCCTTGGGGAGCGCCAATCCTGTTTGTCAAGAAGAAGGATGGATCGATGCGTCTATGCATCGACTATCGCGAGCTTAATAAAGTCACGATCAAGAATAGATATCCATTGCCCAGGATCGACGATTTGTTCGATCAGCTTCAAGGGGCAAGTTACTTCTCAAAGATTGATCTGAGGTCAGGCTACCATCAGTTGAAGGTTAAGGACGAAGACGTTCACAAGACTGCATTTAGGACTCGTTACGGTCACTACGAGTTCCTAGTGATGCCTTTTGGGCTCACTAATGCACCAGCCGCGTTCATGGATCTCATGAATCGCGTCTGCAAGCCTTACTTAGGTAAATTTGTTATCGTCTTCATCGATGACATCCTTATTTATTCTAAGAATCAAGCTGACCACGAGAAACACCTTCGTTGTATTCTCAAACTTCTACGTCAGGAGAAGCTCTACGCCAAATTCTCTAAGTGTGAATTTTGGCTACGAGAAGTCCAATTTCTTGGACACGTGGTTAGTGAGCGTGGTATCCAGGTGGATCCCGCTAAAGTTGAAGCTGTTATGAATTGGCAAGAGCCAAAGACACCTACGGAGATTCGTAGCTTCCTGGGATTGGCAGGATATTACAGGCGCTTCATTGAAAATTTTTCAAGGATTGCTGCACCCCTAACTTCCTTGACCAAGAAGAAAGTAAAGTTCGTTTGGGGCCCTAAGCAGCAAGAGTCCTTCGATGTTTTGAGACAAAAGTTGAGCAACGCTCCTGTGCTTACCTTACCTGAAGGGGCTGAAGAATTTGTAGTTTATTGTGATGCATCACACACTGGCATGGGGTGTGTGCTTATGCAGAAAGGCAAGGTGATTGCCTATGCATCACGACAGTTAAAGGTGCACGAAAAGAATTACACCACCCATGACTTGGAATTGGGTGCCGTTGTGTTCGCACTAAAACTGTGGAGGCATTATCTTTATGGAATCAAATTTGTGATCTTTTCTGATCACAAGAGCCTCCAGCATCTGTTTAACCAGAAAGAATTAAACATGAGGCAACGCCGTTGGATGGAAACTTTAAATGATTATGACTGTGAAATCAAATACCATCCCGGCAAAGCGAATGTAGTTGCTGATGCCTTGAGCAGAAAGGAAAGGGTTAAACCCATTCGAATTAACGCCAAGCGTATGGAGATAAAGAACAGTTTGATAGAAAGGGTGTTAGCTGCACAGAAGGAAGCTGTGTTGGAAGCTAACTATCCTAATGAAAAGTTAGGAGTAACTGAGGAGCAGTTAACTCTTAGCAAGGACGGAATTTTACGGTTAAACGGACGAATATGGGTTCCAATTTTTGGAGGACTTCGTGATGTCATCCTCCAAGAAGCCCATAGTTCCAAATACTCCGTTCATCCTGGAGCTGATAAGATGTACCAGGATTTAAAGGCAAATTATTGGTGGATAGGCTTGAAAAAGTATGTAGCCGCCCATGTAGCAAAATGCTTGACATGTGCGCAAGTCAAAGCCGAGCATCAGAAACCGTCAGGTTTGCTACAACAGCCTGAACTTCCTACGTGGAAGTGGGAGATGGTAACTATGGATTTTATTACCAAGTTACCCAAGACAAGGAAAGGAAATGATACGATATGGGTTATAGTTGACCGACTGACTAAGTCAGCTCATTTCTTACCCATCAAGGAGACTTATAGCTCCGATATGTTAGCCCAGTTATACGTTGATAAGATTGTAGCCTTACACGGCATACCTGTAGCTATTATCTCTGATAGAGATACTAGGTACACGTCACATTTTTGGAAGAGCTTCCAGCAATCTTTGGGCACACGTTTGAACTTTAGTACGGCTTACCATCCTCAGACAGACGGTCAGAGTGAGCGTACTATTCAAACGTTGGAAGACATGCTACGCGCATGTGCGATCGATTTGGGAGGTAGCTGGGATAAGAACCTACCATTGATCGAATTCTCCTACAACAATAGCTACCATACCAGCATAAAGGCTGCTCCTTTTGAGGCCTTATATGGTAGAAAGTGTAGATCGCCAGTTTGTTGGGCGGAAGTTGGAGAAGTCCAGTTATCAGGACCAGAGATCGTGTTCGAAACGACGGACAAGATTGTCCAGATTCGTAACAATCTCCAAGCTGCCCGGAATAGGCAGAAGAGTTACGCGGATCCAAACCGTAAGGATGTTCACTTCGAAGTAGGTGACAAAGTCCTACTTAAAGTGTCACCCTGGAAAGGAGTGATGCGGTTTGGTAAGAAAGGCAAACTAAGCCCGAGATACATAGGACCTTTCGAGGTTATCGAACGTGTCGGGTCAGTTGCCTACAAGTTGAACTTACCAGAAGAGCTCAGTGGAATTCACAATGTGTTCCACATCTGCAATCTAAAGAAGTGTTCCGCTGATGATTCACATGTCATGCCACATACAGATGTGCAAATAGATAAGAGCTTAACGTTTGTAGAAAAACCTTTGTCGATTGAAGATCGACAGGTAAGGAAGCTTCGAAGAAAGCATATACCTTTTGTTAAGGTCAAATGGGATGCCCGTAGAGGTCCCGAATACACGTGGGAGGTTGAATCCACGATGAAAGAAAAGTACCCTTACTTATTTCAGTAAATCTCGGGTCGAGATTTATTTTAAGGGGGTGAGGATGTAACACCTCGGAAATTCACGTCCTATAATAGGTTGACACGTGTCATAAAGTTTAAACGTGTGAAAGAAATATTATGGAAGGACTAAAGTTGACAAACGTTGAAAGTATGTGAATATACGTATCCTAAGTGTCAACTGTGAATAAATACAATGTATATTAACCCTACACGATGCTCATACCTTCAAACGAATAAATCATGGATCATACGAAGCTAAAAGTGAGTGATTTCAAACTACAGGGACCAAATGTGTCAACATGTTTAATTTATACCTCTGAGTGACCTTTTGACAAACCCGAAGCTTTGTAAATATTAATTATGCTCATGAGAATACACCATAAAAATTTCATAAAGTTTCGTTAACGTATGAGAAAGATATGATCAAATTCGTGTGCGAAGCGTTAAAGCGTAAACGTCGAAAGTTAAGACTTTTCGGGTGAAAATAAAGTTACCCGGGGACTTGGCAAGGAGGGTATATGATTCAAGGCCTTAGTAGATCAATTGTGGAGGTTTAAAATGCAATAAATCAGTAACCATTCGAGTTTTGAAGAGACAAGGGCTGAATCGCAAACAAAATCCAAAACTGATCTGCTAGGGGGGGTCGCGCTGCGCGACGGGACCCTCGCGCTACGCGAGGGTGTGCCCAGCTCCGAAAAAAACGCTGAATGTCTGCCATTGCGTATTTTCGCGACCTCAACTCGTTTTTCCACTTCTCCTCGCCCCTAAAACGTCCCCTAAGCCCCTAGGACACATGTCAATCGATTGTGGGCACTCCTAGACTCAGTTGTCAAAGAATTATGGTGTGTAGAACCATTATAAATAGCCTCCAAAGTCACAAACATTCTCACACCTTCATTTGATCATCTGGAGCCTTTCTGGAGCTAAGGAACTCTCCCAACTGATCATAAGTCGTGCATAGGACCCTTGTAAGTGTTCTAATCCTTTCTTGTTTGAGTTTAGCTTGGTTAATTAGCTAAAAGTCAAACCGTCGTAATTACGGTTTGACTTCGAGATTAGTCAATAATGGCTCAGTCAAATCTCGAATTAAAAGTAGTTATAAGTTGATATTTATGTGGGTAATAAAACCCCAAAAGGGTTTCCCCTGATCACCACTTTAACTAGTTCAAAAGTCGGGTCAAACATATACTTAAAAAGTCAACAGAATTTTTAAAAGGTCATTTATGCATAATTAGCTATCTAGACCATGTATAACCTGTTTGATTATTGTTATAACTTAGTAATTAGTGTAATAACATGTCCAAACCTGTCCAACCCGACTATTTCCTGTTTAGACCCGGTTCGGAACCGAAAGTCGCATAGTTTGACTTTCACTTTGACTTTCAGTTCTGACCCGTTTAGGCATATTTTAGAAATGCCTCAGAGCTTTAATTGGACTAGGATACATGTTAGAACAACCCTCTGTGATTATACACCTTGGTTCACTAGTTATCCAATTAATATGCATATTTCCGTTAAATGCTCATACGTTGACCGTTATGCCCTTATTACCTTAAAACATGATTTATGAAAATGTAAAAGTGTAGAGACCTTGAATATTGATATATAAACTTGTATGCAAAATTTGACATCAGTTTGACTTGTAGATTAAGAGTTATGCTCATTAGCGTAATTACGGTGCTTTATGTTAATAAAATGGCGTAATTAGCGTATAGCCTAATTAAACATACTCTTTGGTATCAAACGAATTACCCACTGATGTAATACATTATTTTGGGAATTTTAAGGATTTTTAATTAATTTTAGGCTGAGCATAACTCATAGTCGTAGGCTTAATTCGGTAATTGTCGGTTTTGCCCTTACGGGCCATAAAATGAGTTTTACACATCTAAACGACTCCAAACCTTTTGCCACTGATTAGTTATGATAAATGAATTATTTTAAGCCTTCTGGAAATATAAAAATATCAGACTTAAGTATCGAACCCGGTAATGGCCTTTAATCGCCTTATTTAGCGTTATTAGCGCATAGTATGTTTTAAAATCATATTGGACATACCCGGGTTGATACCTACTGATATAAGAAGAAAATTATCATATTTTAACAGTAAGCGAAAGTTGATAAACTCAGACTTCAGTTTTGAGCTTGTCGGCTTATGTGAAATTACCAAAATACCCCTACGGGGCCTAGTTTGGTTAAAAATGATAAGTTTCACATACATGCTTTAGCCTACTATTAGAACTCATCAAATTAAGTATGTTTGCTGTTTACATCAGACCTGTAACTCAGTTAGACATTTAAACGCTTTTACAAACTTTAAAATGACCAAACTACCCCTACGGGGCATAGTTTGTGTTTAAATTAGTTTCGGGCATAACGAAAGACATCCTACTGATGTTACAACATATTTGAAGCATATTAACTTAGGAAACCTGTATATGGCTCTTACGGATACCCGTTACGCATACTACGCGTTCGGCTCGGTTTATGTAACAAGTTTACATAAATTAGCCGAAACGGGTCAAACCTTATCGGTTTTATCTCAAAATCCAGAATGTGAATAATGAACCCATATTAAACAAGTCTTCAAACTTGTCGGGTCTAAATCACATTCTATCCGGTCTTCGCTTAATTGTGCGTACGAACCGTATCTTGAAACTAGCCGGTCTAAGCTTAAGCTTAATAAAAGACCCGTTAGAATTCTAATAGGTTATATTAAACCTTCGTTCCAGATTAGGAGAGACAGTAAAAGCTACGTGCATTCTACTTATTGTGAATTATACTTGCATCAGGTAAATACTTCTAACTTATTTTCCCTATACGGGCTTGGGTTACGGTACATAGCGTACCGCTTGATCGGGCATCAAATCTCCACGCTTAGTGGGTAGTTGAATAATTTGATCGGCTCGTTTTAAACAGATGTGTTTACTTTACAGCCTTTGGGGGGTTAATGACCATGTCCCGGATATCCCTGGCATCATCTTACGAGATGGCCACGACCTGAGCACGGGGTGTAGGCGTACTCCCGTGTATAACTCACTTAAAGTGGTGTGTCTATTGATCTTTAACCCGGATACGTTCCGGGCTACTGAACGCATAAGTAACATGTAAATCATTCACAAGATTATAATATTAAATAATTCTCCCAAGTTAATCAAAAATGTTTATGCCACGTGCATCCAAACCAATTTTCAATCATTTTATAAAATGAGTCAGTTGAATGTATTTACCAGTGTAAACTGACGTATTTTCCCAAAAAAGACTGAATGCAGGTACTAAACGTAATTGGCTGGATTGTCTCCTAAGCATCAATAAAAGTCTCGCAAGCTTAGGATGCCAGAAGTCTGTTGAACAATTAAATGTTATTTTGTTTCGATCCGTTCTGTGGATAAACACCGGATATTGTGACTTTGTTTACAATAAATAAATTCGGTTGTATCTTATTTTAAATTGCTTCCGCTGTGCATTATTATATTGTGTTGTTTGACTATTACGTTGCCAACCACGTCACAATACTCCCCCACCGGGCCCACCGGTGACACGTGGAAATCGGGGTGTGACAGGTTGGTATCAGAGCCAACACTGAGTGAATTAAACACTAGCCTTTTGTGTTTAATCTCAGTTACACCATTGCACATATCTAAACTTTTGAGTCTAGACTTATAACCTAGGACAAATTCCACCTCTTCGGTATTTGTTTTGTCCTTTAAATTTTGTATTTTTGTTATTGTTATCTCATGCTTTATTGACAGGAATAACAAAGATGCCTCCGAGATTCTTCCGAACGCGAGGACGTGGAAAGGGGCCAGTTACCGCCCCCAACGATCATGAAGCTGGATCTTCACGAAGACGAGCTCCATCAAACACCGAGAGTGACGACCCTCGGGAGAATCAAAGAAACCAGTTCGAGCCGGCCAGGCGGTCGGTTTCGCATAGTTCGACTCCGCCCGCTCTTAACCCTTACGAGCCGAACAATCCACAGCCCTCATACGTACCGCTGCAGAGATCACTATCTCATCATTCATATGGAGACCCTACACCTATCTTTCGGGGACAGTTTAACCCGGTAGGATTCATACCGGAACCCGTGGGTTTTAACCCACTGGGTCCCGAGGACCACTTTTCCGGGGATCACGCGGATGATATGGACGAGGACACGGACCCCGTCATGCCAGCGAGTGGTACTCCGAACCACCCCATCGAAATTTCAGATGGATCGTCCTTCCACGGATCACCCTACGGTGGTCCAGATAGTTTCCAAGCCCTGTTCGATCAACACCAGTGGTATTATACACCATCACACCACTCGTCGTCTCATGGGCAGCATCAGCAGCAGCATTCTCAGCAGCACCAGGAGCCACAGCCACAGCCGCATCATCAAGATTCATCAGAGGATCATCGGTTTGTGGCAGTTACGCCACCACCTCCACCGCCACCAGTTCAACCGCCACCTCCTCAACCGCCAAGGCGTAGAAGAACCGGTGCCCGTATGTCGGTGCGACCAGGGGACTTTCATTTTAGCTCCCCACAACAGTCAAGTGCAAGTCACTACCCGCCTCATCGGGAGGACCCACAAATGGGTGGGCCTTCGCAGCCAGTTTTTCAACAGCCACCGCCCATGGGTTTTGAAAACCCAATACCAGCGTACACGGGTCCAAGTAATTACAACCCGTTTGAACCACCAGCTTACCACAACTACGGATACGCTGAGGCAGATCCTTATATGGAAGCAGCAAATTATAACGCCCTCAATGCCCAAGGACCCTACGGAGATCCATGGGGGGTAAGCTACCCGAATCAGGGGTACCCAATACCTCCCAGGCCTATCATTAGAACGCAGTCGCAGCCGCCACGATTTTCTCCCCCAGAACGGGAGGAAATTCTACATAGATTGAATCAGGTTGAGCGGGAAGCTCGCCGCGACCGCCAAGAGAAGCAGACCTTCTTCCAGGGATTAATAGGACTGCTCAAGGGGAAGAACAAGAAGGATTATTAAATCCTCCCAGCTGTTGTTGAGCCCCAGCGTGGGCATATTTGGTTGTTAAGCCCCTACGTGGGTGTGTATGTTTGTTAGTGTGTGTTGACCCCTGCGTGGGTCTATCTTTCCATAAACCCCTACGAGGGTATGTTGTATGTTTAGTCCCTGCGTGGACTTATGTTTGTTTAAGTCCCTACGTGGACAATTGTTGGTGTGTTAGTCCCTACGAGGACTTGTGTCTTTCTGTAAGACCCCTATGTGGGCACGTCTTCTGTAAGACCCCTGCGTGGGCATGTTGGTATGTTTTCGCTCCTGCGTGGGCAAATTTCATGTGTAAAAGACCCGTTTAGGGCGATATGTAATATAGTGATAAATTAATGGAGTGTTATTTTTATAAATTTCATGTTTGCCATTTGTGCATAAATAAATTATAAATGAAATAAATAAATTAAAATCATTCCTTTTAATCTGCCTAAGTAATTATTTAATTAAGAATCTTTAAGTGTGGAACCTAGCCTCGTGTCAAATATAAGACCGAGCCAAAATGGTAAGACCGGTTTAAAAGATTCAAATCCCTGTTAACATCTTAAAACATGTTAACACTCCTGGCAGAAGTGATTCGTTAAAAATCACATGTCATTCTTAAATGAATAAGGATTCTTTAGAAGATTCCTAATCCAGTTTAATGATCTCTGAATCCTGGATTTACATCATCAATTAAGATGATCATATTTAACCATACGTGGTAATATAGTGCCTACGGGCCTTGCTCATTTCTACATGAGCCAAAAGACAGTGGTAGCTATGACTCCCTGTCTAATAAAGTTAATGAACTAGGTTCAAACCTTTAAAGTCTTGATTCTCTGAAATCATAAGTTTATGAAATAGTCCATGAGACCAAGCCTTATGTGCTAATATATATTGTTATTGTTTTATGTTTAGGATAAATTTTAATTAAAATCCTAAATTAATACGATTAATAAGTTAACCACATGTGGTCTCTGTTACCATGGTTAACGAGTTACCCTAAGGGGTAATTCCATAATAAACTCCCAAATAAAAATATTGTTCTTGTTTTCTGTAACAGTTCAATTCAAATGGCTGAATCTAATGAAGTAAATAGCCACCCAGTGGAACCAAATGTGAACGCCCAGATTACGTTAACGGGTGCCGAGTTACAAGCTATCATAGACGGCGCTGTTACTCAGGCTTTGGATAGACAGTATGAGGAATACAGTGGTACTCGAAGTAGGACCCACTCTACATCACGTTCAAAGCCCAGGACACATTCTGAGGCTCATGACAAGCCTCCTCCCAAAAAGAATGGACCCAAGAAAGATGGTGATGACCGTCAGTCCACCAACCGTCAAAGTGACCCATCTCAGCATATAGTACTGCATCAAGGACCCCGTAACAAGGGTTGCACTTATAAGTACTTCGTGTCTTGTAAACCCAGGGATTTTACTGGGGAAAAAGGGGCCGTCGACTGTATGACATGGCTGGATGAAATGGACACGGTGGTGGATATCAGCGGGTGCGCTGAAGGGGATATAGTTAAGTTTGTGTCACAGTCCTTCAAGGGTGAAGCATTGGCATGGTGGAGATCTCTAATGGAGGCCTCCGGAAAGATCCCGTTGTATAGCATGTCATGGGATCAATTCATTGCCCTGATCAAGGAAAATTTCTGCCCTCAGCATGAGGTGGAGAAGATAGAATCTGACTTTCTATCCTTGGTGATGAAGAACCTCGACTGTCAAGCTTATCTGACAAGCTTCAATACACTGTCCCGGTTGGTTCCCTACCTGGTAACCCCGGAGCCAAAAAGAATCGCTCGCTTTATTGGTGGTTTAGAACCCGAGATCAAGGCCAGTGTAAAAGCTTCTCGGCCAGTTACCTTCAGGTCTGTAACTGACCTTTCCTTATCCCTCACTCTGGATGCGGTCCGGCAGAGATCGCAGAGGAATAAGGCGGCCGAGAAGAGGAAGCATGAAGATGATGGTTCGCGTAGATCGAACAAGAAGCACCGTGGGAGCGGTGATCACAAGAAGGGATCGGAGTCAAAGAAAGATGGGCATCGTTCTGGAGAGAAGCCCACATGCAAAACTTGCAAGAAACAGCACTTTGGAAAGTGCAGACTCGAATCAAACTCGAATAACGAGTCAAGGTCTTTTGCTTGTGGTTTGTGCAAGTCCAAGGAACACAAAACCTTGGATTGCAAGAAGATGAAAGATGCAACGTGCTACCGTTGCAATGAAAAGGGCCACATAAAGACTAACTGCCCTAAGTACAACAAGAAGCCTGAGGAGGCTAAGAAGACTAATGCCAGAGTCTTCAGGATGGATGCGAAGGAGGCTGTGCAGGATGATAACGTCATAACAGGTACTTTCCTTGTAAATGATGTTTTTGCAAGAGTACTTTTTGATTCAGGCGCAGATAAGTCTTTCGTAGATCATAAGTTTTGTAAATTGTTGAATTTACCTGTCAAAACCTTAAACGCAAACTATGAAGTAGAGTTAGCAGATGGTACCATAGAAACCGTCTCTACTATGTTAGAGGGATGTGCGATATCCATTAAGAACCATTCTTTTCCTCTGTCTCTACTTCCGTTTAAATTGGCTGGTTTTGACATAGTTCTGGGTATGGACTGGTTATCTCATAACCAGGCCCAAATCGTCTGTAACATGAAACAAGTAGTGATAAAGACTCCGTCTGGTGAATCACTTACCATTCGGGGAGATACCCAGTATGGGCTGCCTGAGCAGGTGACTATGCTCAAGGCTTCCAAGTGTTTGAAGAAGGGATGTGTCATTTACATGGCGCAAGTGATTATGGAGGAACCTAAACCGAAGTTAGAAGACATCCCTGTCATTTCTGAATACCCAGAAGTGTTTCCTGAAGATCTACCTGGCCTACCACCAGATAGACAAGTTGAATTCAGGATCGATATCATTCCCGGAGCGGCACCAGTTGCCAGAGCACCATACAGATTGGCACCCACCGAAATGAAGGAGTTGCGGACGCAGCTAGATGAATTGCTGGCTAAGGGTTTCATTCGACCTAGTTCATCTCCTTGGGGAGCGCCAATCCTGTTTGTCAAGAAGAAGGATGGATCGATGCGTCTATGCATCGACTATCGCGAGCTTAATAAAGTCACGATCAAGAATAGATATCCATTGCCCAGGATCGACGATTTGTTCGATCAGCTTCAAGGGGCAAGTTACTTCTCAAAGATTGATCTGAGGTCAGGCTACCATCAGTTGAAGGTTAAGGACGAAGACGTTCACAAGACTGCATTTAGGACTCGTTACGGTCACTACGAGTTCCTAGTGATGCCTTTTGGGCTCACTAATGCACCAGCCGCGTTCATGGATCTCATGAATCGCGTCTGCAAGCCTTACTTAGGTAAATTTGTTATCGTCTTCATCGATGACATCCTTATTTATTCTAAGAATCAAGCTGACCACGAGAAACACCTTCGTTGTATTCTCAAACTTCTACGTCAGGAGAAGCTCTACGCCAAATTCTCTAAGTGTGAATTTTGGCTACGAGAAGTCCAATTTCTTGGACACGTGGTTAGTGAGCGTGGTATCCAGGTGGATCCCGCTAAAGTTGAAGCTGTTATGAATTGGCAAGAGCCAAAGACACCTACGGAGATTCGTAGCTTCCTGGGATTGGCAGGATATTACAGGCGCTTCATTGAAAATTTTTCAAGGATTGCTGCACCCCTAACTTCCTTGACCAAGAAGAAAGTAAAGTTCGTTTGGGGCCCTAAGCAGCAAGAGTCCTTCGATGTTTTGAGACAAAAGTTGAGCAACGCTCCTGTGCTTACCTTACCTGAAGGGGCTGAAGAATTTGTAGTTTATTGTGATGCATCACACACTGGCATGGGGTGTGTGCTTATGCAGAAAGGCAAGGTGATTGCCTATGCATCACGACAGTTAAAGGTGCACGAAAAGAATTACACCACCCATGACTTGGAATTGGGTGCCGTTGTGTTCGCACTAAAACTGTGGAGGCATTATCTTTATGGAATCAAATTTGTGATCTTTTCTGATCACAAGAGCCTCCAGCATCTGTTTAACCAGAAAGAATTAAACATGAGGCAACGCCGTTGGATGGAAACTTTAAATGATTATGACTGTGAAATCAAATACCATCCCGGCAAAGCGAATGTAGTTGCTGATGCCTTGAGCAGAAAGGAAAGGGTTAAACCCATTCGAATTAACGCCAAGCGTATGGAGATAAAGAACAGTTTGATAGAAAGGGTGTTAGCTGCACAGAAGGAAGCTGTGTTGGAAGCTAACTATCCTAATGAAAAGTTAGGAGTAACTGAGGAGCAGTTAACTCTTAGCAAGGACGGAATTTTACGGTTAAACGGACGAATATGGGTTCCAATTTTTGGAGGACTTCGTGATGTCATCCTCCAAGAAGCCCATAGTTCCAAATACTCCGTTCATCCTGGAGCTGATAAGATGTACCAGGATTTAAAGGCAAATTATTGGTGGATAGGCTTGAAAAAGTATGTAGCCGCCCATGTAGAAAAATGCTTGACATGTGCGCAAGTCAAAGCCGAGCATCAGAAACCGTCAGGTTTGCTACAACAGCCTGAACTTCCTACGTGGAAGTGGGAGATGGTAACTATGGATTTTATTACCAAGTTACCCAAGACAAGGAAAGGAAATGATACGATATGGGTTATAGTTGACCGACTGACTAAGTCAGCTCATTTCTTACCCATCAAGGAGACTTATAGCTCCGATATGTTAGCCCAGTTATACGTTGATAAGATTGTAGCCTTACACGGCATACCTGTAGCTATTATCTCTGATAGAGATACTAGGTACACGTCACATTTTTGGAAGAGCTTCCAGCAATCTTTGGGCACACGTTTGAACTTTAGTACGGCTTACCATCCTCAGACAGACGGTCAGAGTGAGCGTACTATTCAAACGTTGGAAGACATGCTACGCGCATGTGCGATCGATTTGGGAGGTAGCTGGGATAAGAACCTACCATTGATCGAATTCTCCTACAACAATAGCTACCATACCAGCATAAAGGCTGCTCCTTTTGAGGCCTTATATGGTAGAAAGTGTAGATCGCCAGTTTGTTGGGCGGAAGTTGGAGAAGTCCAGTTATCAGGACCAGAGATCGTGTTCGAAACGACGGACAAGATTGTCCAGATTCGTAACAATCTCCAAGCTGCCCGGAATAGGCAGAAGAGTTACGCGGATCCAAACCGTAAGGATGTTCACTTCGAAGTAGGTGACAAAGTCCTACTTAAAGTGTCACCCTGGAAAGGAGTGATGCGGTTTGGTAAGAAAGGCAAACTAAGCCCGAGATACATAGGACCTTTCGAGGTTATCGAACGTGTCGGGTCAGTTGCCTACAAGTTGAACTTACCAGAAGAGCTCAGTGGAATTCACAATGTGTTCCACATCTGCAATCTAAAGAAGTGTTCCGCTGATGATTCACATGTCATGCCACATACAGATGTGCAAATAGATAAGAGCTTAACGTTTGTAGAAAAACCTTTGTCGATTGAAGATCGACAGGTAAGGAAGCTTCGAAGAAAGCATATACCTTTTGTTAAGGTCAAATGGGATGCCCGTAGAGGTCCCGAATACACGTGGGAGGTTGAATCCACGATGAAAGAAAAGTACCCTTACTTATTTCAGTAAATCTCGGGTCGAGATTTATTTTAAGGGGGTGAGGATGTAACACCTCGGAAATTCACGTCCTATAATAGGTTGACACGTGTCATAAAGTTTAAACGTGTGAAAGAAATATTATGGAAGGACTAAAGTTGACAAACGTTGAAAGTATGTGAATATACGTATCCTAAGTGTCAACTGTGAATAAATACAATGTATATTAACCCTACACGATGCTCATACCTTCAAACGAATAAATCATGGATCATACGAAGCTAAAAGTGAGTGATTTCAAACTACAGGGACCAAATGTGTCAACATGTTTAATTTATACCTCTGAGTGACCTTTTGACAAACCCGAAGCTTTGTAAATATTAATTATGCTCATGAGAATACACCATAAAAATTTCATAAAGTTTCGTTAACGTATGAGAAAGATATGATCAAATTCGTGTGCGAAGCGTTAAAGCGTAAACGTCGAAAGTTAAGACTTTTCGGGTGAAAATAAAGTTACCCGGGGACTTGGCAAGGAGGGTATATGATTCAAGGCCTTAGTAGATCAATTGTGGAGGTTTAAAATGCAATAAATCAGTAACCATTCGAGTTTTGAAGAGACAAGGGCTGAATCGCAAACAAAATCCAAAACTGATCTGCTAGGGGGGGTCGCGCTGCGCGACGGGACCCTCGCGCTACGCGAGGGTGTGCCCAGCTCCGAAAAAAACGCTGAATGTCTGCCATTGCGTATTTTCGCGACCTCAACTCGTTTTTCCACTTCTCCTCGCCCCTAAAACGTCCCCTAAGCCCCTAGGACACATGTCAATCGATTGTGGGCACTCCTAGACTCAGTTGTCAAAGAATTATGGTGTGTAGAACCATTATAAATAGCCTCCAAAGTCACAAACATTCTCACACCTTCATTTGATCATCTGGAGCCTTTCTGGAGCTAAGGAACTCTCCCAACTGATCATAAGTCGTGCATAGGACCCTTGTAAGTGTTCTAATCCTTTCTTGTTTGAGTTTAGCTTGGTTAATTAGCTAAAAGTCAAACCGTCGTAATTACGGTTTGACTTCGAGATTAGTCAATAATGGCTCAGTCAAATCTCGAATTAAAAGTAGTTATAAGTTGATATTTATGTGGGTAATAAAACCCCAAAAGGGTTTCCCCTGATCACCACTTTAACTAGTTCAAAAGTCGGGTCAAACATATACTTAAAAAGTCAACAGAATTTTTAAAAGGTCATTTATGCATAATTAGCTATCTAGACCATGTATAACCTGTTTGATTATTGTTATAACTTAGTAATTAGTGTAATAACATGTCCAAACCTGTCCAACCCGACTATTTCCTGTTTAGACCCGGTTCGGAACCGAAAGTCGCATAGTTTGACTTTCACTTTGACTTTCAGTTCTGACCCGTTTAGGCATATTTTAGAAATGCCTCAGAGCTTTAATTGGACTAGGATACATGTTAGAACAACCCTCTGTGATTATACACCTTGGTTCACTAGTTATCCAATTAATATGCATATTTCCGTTAAATGCTCATACGTTGACCGTTATGCCCTTATTACCTTAAAACATGATTTATGAAAATGTAAAAGTGTAGAGACCTTGAATATTGATATATAAACTTGTATGCAAAATTTGACATCAGTTTGACTTGTAGATTAAGAGTTATGCTCATTAGCGTAATTACGGTGCTTTATGTTAATAAAATGGCGTAATTAGCGTATAGCCTAATTAAACATACTCTTTGGTATCAAACGAATTACCCACTGATGTAATACATTATTTTGGGAATTTTAAGGATTTTTAATTAATTTTAGGCTGAGCATAACTCATAGTCGTAGGCTTAATTCGGTAATTGTCGGTTTTGCCCTTACGGGCCATAAAATGAGTTTTACACATCTAAACGACTCCAAACCTTTTGCCACTGATTAGTTATGATAAATGAATTATTTTAAGCCTTCTGGAAATATAAAAATATCAGACTTAAGTATCGAACCCGGTAATGGCCTTTAATCGCCTTATTTAGCGTTATTAGCGCATAGTATGTTTTAAAATCATATTGGACATACCCGGGTTGATACCTACTGATATAAGAAGAAAATTATCATATTTTAACAGTAAGCGAAAGTTGATAAACTCAGACTTCAGTTTTGAGCTTGTCGGCTTATGTGAAATTACCAAAATACCCCTACGGGGCCTAGTTTGGTTAAAAATGATAAGTTTCACATACATGCTTTAGCCTACTATTAGAACTCATCAAATTAAGTATGTTTGCTGTTTACATCAGACCTGTAACTCAGTTAGACATTTAAACGCTTTTACAAACTTTAAAATGACCAAACTACCCCTACGGGGCATAGTTTGTGTTTAAATTAGTTTCGGGCATAACGAAAGACATCCTACTGATGTTACAACATATTTGAAGCATATTAACTTAGGAAACCTGTATATGGCTCTTACGGATACCCGTTACGCATACTACGCGTTCGGCTCGGTTTATGTAACAAGTTTACATAAATTAGCCGAAACGGGTCAAACCTTATCGGTTTTATCTCAAAATCCAGAATGTGAATAATGAACCCATATTAAACAAGTCTTCAAACTTGTCGGGTCTGAATCACATTCTATCCGGTCTTCGCTTAATTGTGCGTACGAACCGTATCTTGAAACTAGCCGGTCTAAGCTTAAGCTTAATAAAAGACCCGTTAGAATTCTAATAGGTTATATTAAACCTTCGTTCCAGATTAGGAGAGACAGTAAAAGCTACGTGCATTCTACTTATTGTGAATTATACTTGCATCAGGTAAATACTTCTAACTTATTTTCCCTATACGGGCTTGGGTTACGGTACATAGCGTACCGCTTGATCGGGCATCAAATCTCCACGCTTAGTGGGTAGTTGAATAATTTGATCGGCTCGTTTTAAACAGATGTGTTTACTTTACAGCCTTTGGGGGGTTAATGACCATGTCCCGGATATCCCTGGCATCATCTTACGAGATGGCCACGACCTGAGCACGGGGTGTAGGCGTACTCCCGTGTATAACTCACTTAAAGTGGTGTGTCTATTGATCTTTAACCCGGATACGTTCTGGGCTACTGAACGCATAAGTAACATGTAAATCGTTCACAAGATTATAATATTAAATAATTCTCCCAAGTTAATCAAAAATGTTTATGCCACGTGCATCCAAACCAATTTTCAATCATTTTATAAAATGAGTCAGTTGAATGTATTTACCAGTGTAAACTGACGTATTTTCCCAAAAAGACTGAATGCAGGTACTAAACGTAATTGGCTGGATTGTCTCCTAAGCATCAATAAAAGTCTCGCAAGCTTAGGATGCCAGAAGTCTGTTGAACAATTAAATGTTATTTTGTTTCGATCCGTTCTGTGGATAAACACCGGATATTGTGACTTTGTTTACAATAAATAAATTCGGTTGTATCTTATTTTAAATTGCTTCCGCTGTGCATTATTATATTGTGTTGTTTGACTATTACGTTGCCAACCACGTCACAATACTCCCCCACCGGGCCCACCGGTGACACGTGGAAATCGGGGTGTGACACCTCTTTAAGGGGGGTAGACTTGTAACACCCCGAAAACGAGTTTGGTAATTAAACCCCGTTAATACTAAAGACGGGGAAAGTACCGTTAGCGGTAAAAGTAAACTGGCAAATATTAGGAATTTATTTAAATAATCCTAATATTTATTTAAAAGTGAATAAGAGCTTTCAAGAAAATAGAAGGGATAAAAGGCCCGATTTAACGGGACTTAAAGTAAAACGGGTTATGACTTCCCGAACCTACTAAACTGACTAGGAATAATTCTAACCTAGTTAGATAGTGACTCGTGAGTGGGTTAAAACCCTTAAATTATGAACTAAGGAAAATGGAGGGGCCAAACTTGTTAAACTTGAAACTTGATTAATTAAAAACAAACCAAACACCCACTTGGGGTTGTCTGGTCATAGAAGAAGCAGGGGGGCGACATGGGTTTTCTTCAAACCCTAAAATCCTCACAAATCTCTCAAATTGAAGCTCAAATCAAACCCAAATCGTTTGCATGATTACAAATTCGTGATCACCTAGTCGTGGGGATTACAAGGTATGTTGAATTTTATGATTTGGTGATACTTTGAGATTATGATGAACAATCATAATCAAAATTCTGGAATGAATGATGAATCTAAGAGTGTTATTGTGATTATATCTTGGTTTAGAAACAAACCCTAGTAGAAAATTTGATGAATTGTTGTCAAACTAGGGATTTGGTAATTACCCTATTATGTGCTAAGTGGGTTTTATGACAATAAGATGAACACTCGGATTAGAGTGTTAAATTGATGAAAATTGATTGTTATAATATAAGTTCTTGATGTAATTCATGAACACTAGACTTAGAGGTTTGATTGTTATATAAATCTTGGTGAAAATAACTAATTATAAACTAGTTAGTAAATATGTGAAATTATGCACATTAGGTGTTTGTTAAAATGCCTAAATGAGAACTAAAGTATTGAAATTTAGAGTGAAAACGCGTATTCGAATGATATGGCAATTACGCGTGATATGAAGTGATAAGAGTTCTAAATACTATGTTGATTTAGACTTAATGTTGTAAACCATGCGATTGAAAGTAGTTAACTTTAGATAAGTTAAGTTAACTAATCATGAAGTCGAATAGTAGCTTCGGCATAGGAAATAAGTGAGGTGGAATAGTCGTGATTTTTATGACTAATTTAACCGCCTTGTTAATGATTGACAATAGTTTGACGCTTAAACGAGCTAGGTGGAGGCTTGGGAAAGAAGCGGTCAAATAAATCAAGTACAAGAAGGGAAGCGTAATTTGGATGCGAGGTAAGTAAAGCTTACGCCCCTTTTCATTATTTACAAATGACATGATTTCAAGTATAGTATATGAATGCTACTAAGTGGTTGGCATAGGATGTTCCGACACGATTCAATAAGAGTCGGAACGAGGGAAAAAATGGTAAGAAATCATAAGTTATGGACAAAAGGGCAAAATGGTAAATTAGTCATGTAATGACTAACAAACAAAAACGGTTTTAAGTAAAACGAGTTCAAGGAAAACCGGGATAGGTTTTAAGGGGATGAAATGGTACTTAAATACCATCTCATACGGACAAATGGTCAATTAGACTAAATAGGTCAATTGGTGTGGGTAACGCCATTTGACAATAACATTTGACAATTGCTTGTTGAGTTTTGTAATCACAGGAAATAACATAAGCTTGCGTTGCTTTAACTATAAAGATTTAAAGCAAAAGTTAAGTAAACGGGTCAATACTTTGACCCGAGCCAGGTACGTATAACTAAGCTTTTTGGTTAAACATACAATTTTGGTCAAAATATTTAGTGAAAGTCCTTCGTCGTGAAGTGAGGGACTAAAGTTGACCAAAACACCCTTGAAGGGTATATTGGGCAAACGGCTCATAGAGGTCGTTTAAGAACTTGCATAAAGATTATGGAATCATTAGACATGAACAAAGGTCATAGGAATGCACATTCGCGGGTCAAATGCTCAAAAATGGTCATTTTCGTAAAATGACCAACCGATGGGTAAAATTGGGAAAAAGGGGTTCATTATGATAAATCCGCCACAAAATAGTTGTGGTGGAATATTTGTAGTTAATTAGATATGGAACTTTTGTAGCGACAAAAGAAAGGCACAAGTTCTAGACTAAAAGGCTTAAATACCCTTAACGGGTCAAAATATGCATTTAAGCGTAAATGGGATTTTGTTACTTAAGAAACCCGTGATTTGAGATTAATATAATAGGAGATATTGAAATAATGAATTTCATGAGTTTAATGATCAAATAAACTTGTTGGTGTGATAAAATTATGAATGTGTCAATATTTGGTAAAAAGGGTAGTAAGCCGAAGACTTAAAAGTCTGAAATTATGTTAATCCGGATGTCGGATTTTAACTCCATGAGATGGAGAAATAAATTACGGACGCGTAGGAAAAATAATCGGGTAAAACGGATTAAAAACGAGAGAGTTATGCTCGTTTCCGTGAAATCGGGTATTGCTGGGAATGTACAGCAACTGGTTAACAACATTCTGCTGAAAAGGGGGCTAGGCGTCACGCGACGCCCCTTGGCGTCACGCGACGCCCCCTAACTCCGTTAAAATGTTATTTTTTTTGTTTGTTGACCCATGGAACTTGTTTATATTGATTATTTAACTATCAAAACTAACTTTTAAGTTGGTTTTGATCATAGGTGCTGTCGGGCGTGCTCCGGATGACGATCAAGCAGCTACGAAGAACCGAACACACGAGATTAAAGCTTCCGCACAACGTTACGTCATAACTTTTAAATGGCGAACTTATTTATATTATGTTGAAAACTTTTAAGTTGTAAAAGTTTTAAATTACTCGTATTTTTCTAAGGATACTTAATGGTAATTACATGTTTGTTTTCGTTATTTGCACGAAAACCTTTAAAATAATAACACGGGTGTTACACGAATATAAGTCTCCTAAACTGTGATGGCGAGAGAGGATCCTTCCAGTCTTGAGATCCTTCACACAAAACCCGTAAGGGTAAAATTCAATGGAAACACAACTATCACGAATGAATTAACGAACGAAAAGTGGATTTTTAACAATCTGAGGGCCTAGAAGAATGTGGTTTGATTGAATGGTTTGACTGGTAACATGATGCGAGCCATGACCTGACTAGGGTAACAGACCACGTATTTCCACTACCAACGAATATATCACAATTAAAATATATTGTAAAGGGGGTATGAATTTCAACTAGATAGAAGTGATGTGAGAGGTAGCTCCCGAATCCATGTACCAAGCATAAAAAGCTATGTTGAGAGTCATGGTGTGAGTGGCTACACCAAGTTTAGTTGGGCTCAAGGGGTTGATATCGGGTTGTTGCTAGATCGTGTAGCTTCCAGCTGGTTGTAGGGCTGATTGATTTCCGACTTTTGGGGAGTAGAATTTTTTTATTGGCTGCATCTATGGGGCCGAATACCCATAGTGGCCGATTGAGACTTGTTGTTTCATGGGTTGGTCCACGTCGCTTGAGCGGGGTGAGGGCAGGGGAGGCCCGCTCCACCAACGCCATGAGTTGAAGCCTTGCTTATTTGAGTTCCGGGTTCCTTGGTAGTTACCACTGTGACCACAAACCTTCCCATTGAGATTTGATGTGCCTTGGAGTCATAAGGTTGTTGAGAGAAACTCGATGGTGATAACTGACCTAACAGCGGCTGGTGGGGAACCGTCTGACTGTTGGTTCGAGGGGTAACAAATTGGTTTGGGGTTTGATGAGTTGCTTTCCTCTGTTGTTCCATATGTATCATATTTCTTGCATCCTTCATGTGGTGTGAGTTTGAATGATAAGCGACGCGGTTGTATCAAACTTAGGAGGGAGTCCTCGAACCATATGCAAGATGATCAGTCGTAGTTCATCTACCAGATGGCCTACATCAATGAGTTGTTCCGCCAAGTCTTTCAACCTTTAAAGTGCTCATCTGTACACGAGCATGCTGCATGGTTAAGGTTTGTAAACTCATGTTTGACAGCAGCTGCACACAAGTTTATTTTATTGAGAAAAATCTTCTTAAGCTTGGTCCATACATGATGAGCCTTTGAATATGTTTCCAATATTCGTACCATGAGATCATCAGACATGGTGCCATGTATCCACTAAAGGACAAGGGCGTCAATTTCATCCCACGTATCACACTCCTTATCTGATGTTATCAGAGCGGGGGTTCCATCAATGTGGTTTGACACTTTATTTCCATTTGCATGTAGTTTGAACAGTTTTACCCATACTGAATAGCTAGTTTTAGCACCATCTAAGACATGAACTTTATTCTGTATATTAGCAAAAGAATAAACGAGATGAAGGGCCTTCGATTCAGTCATGGCTGAGGTCATTTCTTGTTAGCCATGAAGGCAGATGATGAATATTATGATGGCGACTATGGGTAGGGGTGCAAACGAGCCGAGTAGCTCACGAGCTACTCGAGATCAACTCGAGAAAAAACTCGAAACGAGATGAGCCTGGCATGTGAAGCTCGCCGGGCTTGTCGACAGTGGCAGATCTTGCCCGTTGAACGTGCCAGGGCCGAAAGACACGGACACTAAATAAAACCCCGGGCAAGCCCGGGCCAAACATAGTATATATAAAAAATTTCGATCGAAATGCAGAAAATTAGCACTACGGCCGAAAAACTTGCCCGGGCCGTGGCCCTGCCACAACCCTTCTAAGAACCGCCCATGCTTGTCGAACCTTAGTGTAATATTAGTTTCTATTAATATTTATTAACATTTATCCCTTATTAAAGTTTTCTAGTAAACGAGCCGAGCTTATTTAAACTTTTTTATGAGTCGAGCCCGAACCTAAAAATAAGTTTGTTTAGTAAATGAGTCTGAGGCAGAGCTTCACTTATCGAACTCACACGTCTATTAGTTATACTATTTTTATTTAATATATTAATTAATAGATAATAAACGAGTCGAGTTCGAGCTTGGGAAACTTCCAACGAGCTCGAGCTCTCATAAGTTAATCGAGCTCAAGCCTGGTAAAGCTCAGGCTCGTCTCAGGTTGTTTGCACCCCTAGCTACAGGGGATATAGGGTTAGAGCAAAAGTAGCTATGATGCCAGAAAAGTAATCTAGTATAATTGTACACAAAAGATCAAATACAAATACCTTTAACGTACAAAACGTACGTACGAATGGAAGGTTTTCCTGAAAAAAGTGGTGGCATTTTTATAATTATTTTGCTCATAGAGTAATTATCAAAATTACTCTACAAATGATCATGTAGGGTAATTTTGATCTTATAGGGTAATTTTGTAAAATGATCTTATAGGGTAATCTTGATCTTGTAAGGTAATTTTGTAGAGTATCATAATTACTTTACAAATGATCTTGTATAGTAATTTAGAATTGTATGTTGTTTGATAAAGTTGTAAAGTAATTTTGATACACTTGTAGAGTAATTTTGATAATTACTCTACAAGATCATTTTAATAAATTACCTTACAAGATCAAAATTACCCTACAAATAAATAATTACGAAAATGTCACCGCGTTTTTTTTTTTTTTTTTTTTTACTTTTTCATGCATTTCATACGTCTTGTAAGTTAAGAGTATTTGTACGTGAATTTAACTCTAGAGTAAACTTTTGTTTTGCTCCCTGTGGTTTGGTCATTTTAACGGTTTTGCTCCAATAGTTTAAAAATAGCCATTTTCCTCCCTGATTTTTCTAATTTATCTTCATTTTGCTCCCAGCCTCTAACTTCATCAGGAAGGAAACTGGCGACAAACTCGAAAGATTAGGGAGCAAACTGGCAACAAACTCGAAAGATCAGGGAGGAAAATGGCTAATTTTAAACTATTGGAGCAAAACCGTTAAAATGACCAAACCACATGGAGCAAAACGGAAGTTAACTCTTAACTCTATAATTGTATTTCCTTAAACAAATTTACAATAAAGGTGTGGTCAGGACCCTTATGGTCACCATGATCCTCCACATCAGCGTCATGTCACTCACTTCTAATCTATCATCCAAAATCACTACCCTAAAAGGGTGTGGCAATGACCCAAACAACTTTCTCTTATTTTAATTTTTTTTTCTTTTGTGAAAAGAAAAAAAGAAATATTGAAAAAAGAAAGTAGGCTCAGGGTAACCATGGTTTAATCTATGCCAACCATAGTGGATAAGGCAAGAGGGTGGTGTAGCAATCTATTAATGGTGCTACGTAACTCATGTCCCTCACACCCTTTAGCCGATAGCAAAACTAACGTATGCTACAAATATGGACAAGATATATGACTTCCTAAAATACCATATTGACTAAATTATCAAATGATATATATCCTGTAAATAGATTTGGGTCACGGTTAGTTCATTAGATTAGGGAAGTAATTGATAGTTAATCTAACCAGGAACAACTGCTCTTGCTTACTTTTTTTTTTATTTTTTAATGGCTAAATCTTACTACCAAATTGTATGAACTTACCCAATCATTTTTTTTAACGGCCAACGATACTTTTATTCAAAGCGCTAACAAGATGCTAGCAAAACTGTCCGGGGAAAAACAACCAGAAAAACAAAAAAACACAACCCGACAAACAATTGGAACCCAACAAAAAATAAAACAAACCCCAAAACTACCTCATCTTATGCGTATCGAATCTTCCCCACGCATCCCACGTCATATTTAACATCTTCCCACGGTTTGTAATCCACAAATAGCACATAATCTTGACCTCTTCGAAAATATTCCGGACCACCACCGCCTTTTGATTATGAATGAGATCATTCCTTCCTTTCCATAGGCTCCAAAAAGTCGTTACCACCACCGCATAAAAAGCTTTCTTTGCACGAGCGCTTGTTTTCGCAATATTGTGATATCTTAACAAATCCCGAACATGGTAGTTGATCGACATGGTTTCATTCTTATTTGAAATCAGCCCAATATGAATTAACTTTAATTTGAATTAGCTCATGATTTGATATATATTAAGGCAAACATATTTTCTGTGTCGTCCACCATATAATCCAATCGATCAAAACCAGTACTGCTAAAAACTGATCAATATTCATTTCTATCTAGTATTAAAGAAACATGCTAGTTATTTTTTCTATAAATTATTATTGAAGAAGTATTTATTTTACATATTTGAAGATGAATAAATGGAATAATCAGAAGCTGTCACCTTATGTACACTCATAAACCAACAACCAACAACATTATTGTTCGACACTGACCCTAACCTAAATTTTAACGTAAATGGTACTCGATCCACCTCTGCCCACATGACTGTCAGTCCCCTCCGTCCCACCACCACCCAAAATCATTCTTATCACCACATATTCATCTCAATAATAATAATAATATTTCCTCAATACTTGTTTATATAACAATGTGTTTAAATATAAAGCTAAAAAGGATATGTAACCATTATATTTGATCAACGATTACATAAATTGTCTGATAAACACAACAAAATTGAAGTAATTATCGAATGCTGTAATTATAATGTACACTAGAGAGCATCACGATGGTTGCCTTCATCGAAGTTTTGCGAATAGCTAACGGCGTCATACCGGAATACCATCGGCTTTGATGATCCGTATATGCTCCGTTTGCTTTCTTCAACCAAGTTGTTCATCAGCTTCCTCCAATTCCGTCTCTGCCGTTCGCTGCTGCGCCTGACGCTTTTGATTCTCGTGTATTGTTCTTCGACGGGGATGCAAGATGGTGACATACAGCCGGAGAAGTATGAAAACCGGCGTTGACTAGGGGATGTGATGAAGTCGGTTGTTGTGGACATTTTTGAATGAGAGTGTGTTGTGATGACGAATAATTGTTTGGAAATAATGTGCCCACATTTTATGGTTGGTTGATGGAGGGCTATTTGGTAATTTCAACATAGAGTCAAGGGCGGACCTACACACATTTGTGGGTTGGCGGGCGTATCCTTTGAAAAAAAAGTAGTGTTAATTTTCGCCGGAAATCCCGACCGCACCCCTTGGAAATTTTCACCCGCACCTCTTGAAAATTTTCAACTGCCCCCCTTAGAAAAAAATGATGAATTTTAAAAAAAATTAAAAATTTAAACACTGATTATTATTAATATATAAGTATATAATCCAGTTTATATATTTATTATTTAAACATTTAATTGCTTAACCCATATAAGTCCAATCTACAATCTTTTTTTATTAACCAATTATCCAAGCTCAATCTCAACCCAAAGATTTTGAAGTAAATAAAGTAACCCAAACCAACCCACTCATTCGGCTTCCAAAATCCAGATCGCGCCCCCAAAAAAACGCCCAACGATAGCGGAAGCGACTCACAACCGAACGATGTTTTGGCCGAAAAATTCCAAATTCCCGCCGTTCCGACCATAATTACACCGAATTCCGACTTAGAACAGGAATCATTTCTTTATTGATTGTTTTTTTATGTGGTGATTTATGTTTTTTGATGGGTTGTTTTTTTGTTGTTCACTTATTCTAGACTTGTAGTTAATGATTTTGTAGTTTTATAAACTATGGTTGAAGATGATTGTTTATTTTATTTAAGTGTTTAGTGTTGTTTCATGAACTTATAGAGCGATTTATAAGTGATAGGAACCATCAGGGCGAAAATTTCCAAAGGGTTTTGGATTGATATGTGATAGAAACCATGAGCAATTTATATGTGATAAGAACCATGATTGATTATATTTAAACATCATCTAGAGAAAGACTTGCTTAAGAAAATATCTCTAGATAATGTTTTGGATAGATTACAAAAAGTGAAAACCTGTATGGCACAATTTTAATTTTAAATATATTTATAATGACGTTTGACGTGTTTTACATGACCCATATAAATTTTAGTTTGATGTTTTTTTTTGTTTTACATGACCCATATAAAATTTAGTTTGATGTTCTTTTATTTTAAATGACCTAACCCGATCCAACCCGCTATGAACCAGATATTTTTTAGAGGTAGAGGCCTAAAATCGTTAAAAATATTTTGCACCATCATAAAAAAAAATTTGGGTCCGTCAAGGAAGGGAAGGCGCTGTTTCTCATTTGTTTTCCTTTTTTATTTTCTAGTTATTATTATTATTATTATTATTATTATTATTATTATTATTATTATTATTATTTACGACTAAAATCATATCAAATCCGTATTTAGCGGGACTTGAACTTTTGACCGCAAGGGGAGCAACAACTTGAGTAGTAATCGTATTACTAAAGACGACTCATACTCCTTAGATATCACCAGGCTTTTGGTGTTTTCTAAATTGAAGAAAGAAGAAAGTGTTAGTTTGGAATGATTTAAGAGTGCTATTTCTAATTTTCTAATAGCTTGAAAGGTGAGTTGTTTTAAGTTCTTAGAAAAAAAATCTTTTGTGCCTGTAGTTCTTAGAAAGTTTGAAGTTACTTATAGATTTTAGTTTTTTATGTATAAAATATGTCTCATTACTTTTAGACAAAAAATCAGCGTTCATATTTACTTTATATTCACACAAAAAAAAATGAAAACGCAAAATTAAATTGTATTGATATGGATTTAAGTGGACAACTAGAAATATCATTCAAATTCATGATGAGGTTGGGTGGTGTTCGGGCGATATAAAGTTTGGTTGTCGGGTCTAGACGGAACACCGAAAGAGAGTCGGAAGGGATTCTTGATATATTTTTTTATAGAATGTGAAGAAGTATTGAAGAGAAGAGTGTAAAGTTTATAAAAATTGGAGTGGAAAGTGGGATTTTTATAGGTAAAAAATGAATTAAAAATAAAGAAAAAATAATTTTTGTTTTATTACCGTTGGAGCCAACGGTCCTTTCTCTATCACCTCGCAAATTTAGGTGTTTTAAATCAAACGCCTCAGCCATTTTTTTTATAAAAAAAAAACCTAATAGGGGCGGTATGTAGGGCGTGGAGAGGCGTTTTTTAAGGAAAAAACGCCCAAATCCTCTTCACTACGGGTGATCTTATCAAATTCGTTCAACCAAGCTTTCCTTTCACCGCCGGTACATTCACGTTCACATTCGAATCAAAATTCTCATGTTCATTCCTACAAAATGTCTAAAAAACCACATTTAATCCTAAATTAAAAACACTTCTTTATTCTTTTCTTTTTTAACTATTATCTTTCCCTTTTTTCCACTAACTCAAATAATAGGGAATGATGATTTTAATGAATCGGATGGAATGCAAAAAATTGTTCAAAACTATACTTTTTTTCCTTTAGATTAATATGTATGTAATAAGTGTCTATTATATCTTTAAACATGGGACAAAAATATAAAATCCTAATCATATTTATTCGATCAATAACATAATTAAGCATAAAATATAGTGACACTTACTTGTGGGAACCATGATCTTTTGTGATGGTGAATCACTTATAGTAATTCTCATTATGATGCCTCAATCAAATGGATAATACTTTGGAATATTGTTAATGGTGCCTCAATTATGATCAATAGTTACTAATTTCTATAAGACTGAGCGTAGTGGTCATGGTTGGGTCAACTACGATGACACAACGAAAGACCCTGGTCATTGTCTCGTTGTTGTGGCCATGAGTTGAAGAGAGAGAGAGAGATTGGTTGTTTTGGATGTGAGAGAGATAGAGTGAGTGAGTGTGTATGTAAAGTGGGTATTGGTTTGAATAGTACTTGACGAGGTATGGTACTGGACCCGACCCGAGCGGTCGGACTTTCTTGCTATTTATCACTTTTATAGTAATTATATATTATTATTGTGTACTAACCCGCGAAGCCCAGCGCGTTGTAGTTTATGCTACACTAGGCTGTGGGCTCGTAGAGACAACCCCTAACTGGGCCTGGCCCATTGAGGTTAGGGTTTTCCCATATCTCCTATATAAAGAGGTCTCCACCTCCTTATTAGGGCATAAGATATAGGGCAACACACTTTTGTAGCTGGAAATAGGGGATTCTTCCTGTACCGGCCGTCTCTACATTGCCCACGTTTTTCTCTTCTCGTTTGCAGGTCTAGGATTCGGGCGGAGAAGACGAGGTGTGGCCATATCCGTATCTATCACCGTAGAAGTACCGACCCGCTCGGGACATGCTTCTTCATTGGCGCCATCCGTGGGACCGGCAACAATCACATCTCATTTATCTCCACTCGATCTCGATGTCTGCATTCATCATACAGGTTTTTACAAAGGTGAAGCCTTCAAATCTTCTCTATTATGTTAAATTGGTTGAACAAAAGGAACCGACGTGTCCATATGCAAAACAACATATCTCTTCATTCATTTCATAAGAAATGAGTGAGAGGGAGAGGGAGAGAGAGAAGGAGAGGGAGAGAGCAGATGTTAGGGATGGGAACAGTCGGCATCCGTATCAGCAACCGGACTATTTTCGTCGGGACGCAAGTTCATGGGAGAACATCACAACTTTCTTTGTCACAAATCTACCGGAGGGATGCACCAGGTGGGAACTCCGAAAAAAAAGTGGAAGAATTTGGTAACCTAAGAAACGTTTTCATCTCAAGAAGAAAGGACATCGGTGGAAACTCCTTCGGTTTTGTTCGCTTTGAAAACGTAATGGACAGCAAACGGATGGTTGAACTTCTGGGTAATGTGAAATTCAGGGGGGCGAAGCTTTACGCGAACTTAGCCAAGTTTGACAGAACCAAACAGCCAGATGAAGCAGATAACCGGAAAAGATACAACGGACATCTAAATTCTTTTGAAGCAGATAAAACACGCGTTCTCAACAAATCTTTCAGACAAGCTCTAACTGGGGAAACCTCGAACATAAAAAGATCAGGGTAGAAGGCTCTAAGGCGTCTTTTACCGACGACTGGCTTGGGAGAACGGTGATAGCAAAAGCTAGGAACTTGCAAGCCCTCTTGAACGTCCCGAATTGGTTAAATCAGCTTGGTACCTACTCGTGTGTGGATCTGAAATACATAGGCGGACTATCCATTCTCATGCTTTTCCGTACACAGGAAGACGCAATTTTTTTCTTGAACATCAGAGACCAGGCAGGGAGAGTCATCTTTAATAGCTTCTCTCTATGGAAGAAGGATATGGTAGTCGATGACAGAATCGCGTGGCTTAGAGTGAGAGGCATTCCGGTGTCACTATGGAATGATAGGACCGTGGAGGATATCGGAAAATTGTTCGGGTCCGTCGTCTATAAACCGGACATCGGCACCAATGATATCGACATGGCCAACATCAGAATATGTGTGCTCACGAAGCTAAACAACAAGATTGAGGAACTCATTGACCTGTTCGACGAGGGCCTCAAACACATCATAGGGGTGTCGGAGGAGATCGTTAAGCTGTGGATACCTGAAAATTTCAAACCACCTCATATGGAACAACCAGAATCTTCGAATAGAGGTTTCGAAGGTTTAACTGAAAATCATCTCGAAAGTGGCATACCGGAGAAATCACCGGAGGAACAACCGGAAAAGAATCCGTTAGCAGGGGAAAACGAAAAGACCAGGAGAAACCAACAGACTTCCTTGGGTACAAAACCCAAGTATGATTGCGGCTCCTCTGACACTGACTTGTTCGAGGGGCATCCCAGACGGCGTTTGGTAACCCCAAAAAATCTGCATACGTTCCCACAACGGCTCATCTTGTTTCGGTGGGCCCCTCGGTCAATGTCCAAAGTCCCACTGAAGTCCATGCTTCTGAGCCCATTATCCAGGCCCACCGAGAAGAAATAGAAGATCATTTATATGGAGCCAGCTCTTTACCCAATTTCATATCTGGGCCCAGGAACTCGTCACAGAAGTCTGCTAGGATTAGACCCAAAATTTCAATTAAAAAATACCCAAGATCTCTCCTAGGGGAAACAACAAAGGCAGGAAAAGAAGAAGATACTCGAAGTCGCAGGAAAGAGAAATTATCCAAGAGACCTTGGATTCTCTGAAGGAAGATGACCCTCTACTTATGAAGGAGATGGAGCTTGAAGACGATTTTGTGGAAGACTCGTTCGGTTTAGAGGAAGGGGAACTCAACTCGCTGTCAGCTAATATCTCGATACAAGAGGTTAATCAAGAGGTAGAAGCTACAGAGGCGGTCAGCCTGAAAATTGGGGTTCCGGTAGTCGGTTTTGAAAATCAGGTACGCCACTTGGTTGTCGAGGATTCGAGTAAAATAAATAAACATCCATGAATTATCTTTCGATTAATATCAAGGGGTTGAAAAAACCACATAAATCAAGGTGGTTAAAAAACTTAAAAAAGGAAAACAAGATTTCGGTCATGACTATCCAAGAAACTCACTGCCCGGATCCATCTAGACTAAGAATCGATCGTTTCTGGGGAAGGCAGAACTTTCAGTTTGAATTTGTTAATTCGGAAGGAAGATCGGGAGGTTTGCTTACGGTCTGGAACGAGGGGGTATTCAGAGCTACCAACGTCATAAAAAATAGACACTTTATTTTAATATCGGGTGAAATATGTGGAGAAAACTTTAAGGTAAACATCGTCAATGTCCACGCCCCAAATGACCCGGGCATTAGAAAAGCTTTTTGGAAAGAGTTACTGGCAATCAAATCTCAGCTCTCGGGTGCTTGGATTCTGCTCGGGGACTTCAACGATACTAGATACATGGAGGAAAGAGCAAATTCCGTTTTTGTTCTCGCTAACGCCTTTGCTTTCAATTCATTCATTAGGGATGCAGGCCTGTTAGAATATCACATGGGAGGCTGCAGATTCACTTACAACAATGATGAAGGTTCCAAATTCAGCAAGTTGGATCGGGTCCTGGTTAGTGTGGATTTCATGAACAAATGGTGCTCGGCTAAGTTAACTGCATGGCCAAGGTTGCATTCGGACCACAGTCCTCTAACTCTGACCTGCACGGTCGACAATTTCGGGCCGATCCCATTTAAATTTTTTAACACTTGGATCCACAAAGATGGTTTTGCAAACGCAGTTCTAGAAGGTGTAAACTCCAGCACGGACAAGAGCGAAGGCGACTCCATTCTAGCTCACAAACTGAAGGCTATCAAGGAAGAAATCAAGAGATGGAGAAAAAGAACAAAGGAGTCCGAAAACAAAGATTTTGATGAAGCCATCAGTTTCTTGAACGACCTCAAAAACGTAGCGGCTAACAGATCGCAAACGGAGAAGGAAAAATCACACAGAGCCGTTTGCAAAAAAACTACTCCAGACGAGAGAGGAAGAGTTGACAAAAGAAATTGCTCAAAAAGCAAGGATTAAATGGGCCGAATTCGGGGACGAAAATTCGAGTTACTTCCACGGCACACTCAATCACAGATTGACCTACAACAGAATTAATGGCATCGAGGTGAATGGCAGATGGATAACGGAACCAGTAAGGTTAAAGGAGGAAGCTCGCAAATATTTCAAGCATCTTTTTGAGGAGAGAGCACATCAAAGACTTAGAATCACAAACATCGGCTTCAAAAGAATCCCGGATCATCTAGTAAATGACTTGACAACCCCATTTTCAGAAGAGGAGATCAAAAGATGCATGTTCGAATGTGGCTCTGACAAGGCACCCGGCCCAGACGGCTTGACATTCAAGCTTATCAAATCGCAATGGAATCTCCTTAGTCCATGGTTCAAAAAAGCAATGGACTATTTTCACACTCATGGGAAATTGAACAAAGGATCAAACTTTGCCTTCATAACTCTTATCCCGAAAGGAAACGACCCCAAAAATTTCGCCCAATTTCGTCCGATCACTCTAATTGGGGTAATTTACAAGACGGTCTCCAAGATCCTTGTAAATAGGATCAAATCAGTATTAAAGCATTTGGTCAGTTACACTCAGTCAGCTTTCACACAAGGGAGAAATATCCTGGACGGTCCACTAATGGTAAATGAATTATTGGCATGGTGCAAATAGCAAAGCAAGGATCTGATCCTTTTCAGAGTGGACTTTCACAAAGCGTATGATTCTTTGAACTGGGTTTTCCTCTTGGATATTATGGGTTTTATGGGTTTTCCAGAAAAGTGGGTGGGCTGGATCAAAGGCTGTTTAGAATCGGCAAAAGCTTCGGTACTAATAAACGGATCGCCCTCAAAAGAATTCGACATAAAAAAGGAATTAGACAAGGCGACCCACTGGCACCATTTTTATTCATATTAGCTATGGAGGGTTTGAATCTAATGATGGCAAAGGCCGCAGAAGAGGGTTTGATTTCAGGTATCAAACTACCAAACGGCGGACCGACCCTAACACATTATTTTACGCGGACGATGCCCTGTTCTTCGGGAAACACGATGAAGAAGAGTTAAAAAACATGCCTCGAATTTTAAGAATCTTCCAGCTCTCATCGGGTCTGAAGGTCAACTTGGATAAAAGTAAAGCATACGGGGTTGGACTTCGTCAGTCGGAAATGGTTTCGATTGCAAAGATACTTCGATGCCCGCACGGTTCCCTTCCCTTTACATACTTAGGCATTCCTATAGGGGCAAACATGAAGAGAATCACACACTGGAGTCTGGTTATTGAAAAGCTAAACTCACGACTTTCCGGTTGGAAAGCTAATTTTCTCTCTTTTGAAGGTAGGCTTACACTAATAAAAACGGTACTTGGCAGTATACCGACATACTACCTCTCATTATTCAAGGCACCAACAAAAGTGATCAAGACAATCGAAGGCATCAGAAGAAACTTCCTATGGGGAGGATCAAGCCGCAACAAGAAAATCAGGTGGATAGCATGGGACAAAATCACGGGAAACATAAAAAACGAAGGGCTGGGCATCAGAAGCATAAAAACGGCAAACGAGGCATTATTAACAAAATGGTGGTGGAGATTCAAAACGAACAAAGACCAATTATGGATTAATGTTATCAAGGCCATTCATCACAGGGGCAGATGGAACAAATCCTTACCACTCAGCAGAACTGTACCCGGGCTTTGGAATACCATCGTTAATATTCATCATGAGCTTATGAAATAAGGTTTCGACATTCACAATCATCTTAGAGCCTCGACCAGCAACGGGGAAGACACGAGATTCTGGCTGGATAATTGGAGTGACTTAGGGATACTGTGCGAAACTTTCCCGGATGTTTTCAAATTGGCAGCTAACAAACAGGTTTCAGTCGCTAATTGCTGGGACAGTGGTAGTGGTTCTTGGGTCGTTACTTGGAAGAGACAACCATGGTCTGAAGCAGATCTGGCCCAATGGGCCAACCTTCAACAGGCCATGCAGAATATCCACCCAGCCGTGGGGCATGACAGTTGGAAATGGATCGGCACTGAGGAAAACACTTTCATAGTTAAAGAATTCAAGAAGCAATTGGAAAATATCTCGGCAGCAACAATGGGGCTCAATAACGGAGGCAACAATCGAATCTCTTTGGAATTCTTGGATTCCGAGGAAAGTCAATCTCTTAATTTGGAGGGCAATCATCAACAGGCTACCAACAAAGTCAGCTCTAAAACATAGAGGCTTACTCAACATTGAGGAGGGTTGCATCTGGTGTAACTCCGGGCTAGACGAGCCACAACATATTTTCATCAGATGCCAAGTTGCTCGGTTCATCTGGTCCGTTATTGCATCTTGGTGTAAAACTCCTCAACTCGCTACAGTACAAGACTTACTCGAATGGATAAATACGGTAAACAATCTGGATGGAGCGAAAGAAAAAAGGAAAATCATTAAATCAATCGCTTTCACAACAGTTTGGGTGTTATGGCTTAGGAGAAATGAGAAGATTTTCAAGACAAAGGATATCCAAATACAGAGCTTGGTTGAAGACATCAAAACTTAGTCGTTCCTATGGGTCTCAAGCAGATCAAATCTCAGAGGTTTAACATGGGAGCGGTGGAACATGTTCTCGATAGTTTAAGTAGTCTGTAACTTTCGTTTTCTTTTTCATCTCTTAATCTCTTGTTAAGGGGTTCGCTTTGTTTTTCGTTTTTGTTTGCATCTTCAGTATTGAGGAATAAAATCCCATTTTGCTGGCCAAAAAAAAATTTAATACTAAAAAATTATTAATAGACATCTTTCTAGATATGTTTCGTTGGGGTTCAAATCTCCTTGATCCCCTTTATTGGCTAACCACATATACATGCTCTAGGTTATAACAACCCTCGGTAAAACCAAAACCCTCATAATATTCCGATTCTCTAAAATATACTATAAAATGTCTCAATATGTTTTATATTACACCCCGTATGCAAAAACCAAGCCTGTATTATGTTATAATTTATAAAAATAAAATAAAAATGTGAAATATAAGTTGAGGCGGGCCGCCTAGACCCACCCCAACATATCAAGCGGGCCGAATTAGGACCAGAGTTTGACTCCGCTGACTTCTTTAGTTAATGCGGGCCGCTTGAACTAAAGCTTATACTAATGCGGGCCGCGCGGACTCATAAAACGCGATCACACCAGAGGCCGACACGTGTCGACATCGTGGCGGACCTACTCAACGACTCAGCTAAGCTATAGTGTTGACTGGTGTTGACGCGGGCCGCCTGAGGGTTAGCCTTATCGAAAGCGGGCCGCGTGAGGACAAGATTTCACAACTATAAATAGCAGGCATCAGTTTTCGATTTCCGTCGCTCATTTCTTATTCTCAATCTCGAAATCTGAAAGTATAGGCATAATATTTTGAGTATTATACCCCTAATTAGCGAAGTTCTGCTCCGTTGTAAGTATTATAACCCCGGTTTCATAATAGTTACGCTGCCCGATTGATTTAGGGTTCCGTAATAACTGTCGTGGTTCTGCCCGACGTAGTTGTTGGAATGCCGTCTCGGGGAGGGTATTATTAATAATTTCAAAGGGTTATGGTACTAACCAATGTACATTTGTATAAATTATAGATTATACCCAGGAAACCCTTACGAAAAGCCTAAACCAGCAATGTGAGTAATCTTCTTTTTTTGTTAACAGTTTTTACAAAACCTTAAATGCTTTACAATGCGATTAAGCAGTATGTGAGTCTTTGTAGTTCTTCCATTACTGCCGGTATTTGGGGTTTTGTATACAAAATTATTACTTGCGAGTAATAAGTCAGGACGACAGTACGTTACCATTGGACAACGAGTTAGCCAATGCGTAATATGACCCACAAGTCAAGGATTGACAGTACTGATTGAGTAATTGGGTAGAAATAAACAATGTGATCGCCCTCAATACTGTGTTAATTGATAAAATGTTTCTTGATTAAATGGGGATTCACTCACCAGTATTTCCCGCTGACAAAATATTTTTAAAACATGTTTCAGGTAACACAATGTGAAAGCCAACTGGGATAAAGCCAGCTCAAGAGCACTGACGGCTTGGAAAATAAGTGGCTATAAAAGTTATCTAAGAAACTATGTTTTAATTTAAATAAAATAGGGTTTGTCCCTATAAATGTATTGTAATAAGAAACTTGGTTTTGCCCATGTATTTATTAATATCAAACATGGTGGTTTTACTCTGATAATCATTTCCTAACTACGGTCCTGATGAAATTCCGCTGCGAGACTAAATAAAAACTGATACCACCACACTCTGAGCTCACGTCCGCCCGTTCCCGGGGAACAGGGATCGGGGGTTGTGACAGAAGGTGGTATCAGAGCCTAGCCACTGGTCTGAGCCAAAGAAGTGTTCTGCTGACACTTAAATTTTGAATTAATGTTAGGAAATAAAATAAGGAAATATGTGCATAACTGTAATTATGTGTTATGTGTTATTTGACTATCTGTTAGTTTTCAGTATGAGTGATCAAGGACCATCAGACGTGAATCGTCAGTTAGCTGATTCACCTAGGAGTGAAGGTACATCATCACAACCTGCCCTCTCGGGGTATGTTGCTGATCAGGAAGACGGAATATTTGTTTTTAGAGCTCAATCTGAAGAACCATTTCCTACTAAGAAACGAGGATGGTTCAGTAAAGAAGCTTTTGCTCGTAGAAAAAGAATGAGAAAATTGCAACAGCAAAGGGCTTTAGCAGCTATTAAGAGAGAGACAGATGCCCAAACTCAAGAAATACTTAATAGAAGCCTAGCTAATTTCCATATCTTAGCTACGACTGCTGCTGACCCAAGGCTGGAACAATTAGTAGCCCCACAACCACAAAACCCAGAACAACCCATGGAAATAGAAAATCAGGAAAACCAAGAAGAGATGTACAACTTTAACCCATAAGAAATCCCTAGAGTGCCTGCACCAAACCCCATAGACCCAAATTATGACCCCTGGTGGGACGACAATAGAGACTTTGTGCAACGTTACCCTATCCAGGATTATCCACCCATACAGAACATAGAAGCTTACCCAGGTATGGACCCTTTAGATCCCTATTATCAAGATGATTATATTAGGGAAATATTAGAGGATCCTTACCAATTTCAGGAAATGTCACCCCCATATCAGGAACCAGAACCCCAGATTCCAAACCCAGTCCGAGAACCTGCACCCCCAATGAGTGCAGAAAACGTGCAAGAACTTAGGACTTTCGGGGAGGAGATCTTAGAAAGTAGTGAGAGGATGCGTCAGGTGGGAGAGCGTCTCGTATGGAAATACGATGAGCGCAATATGGATTTCTGGATAAATCCATATCCATGAATGTTAGAATGGAGGAAGTGGTAGTACTAATAATATAATAAAATAAAATAAGATATGTGTGTACGGATGCATATTACTATTTTATTTCTGTTGGTATTGTAATTTTATTTCTGTACTAGTGTGTAATAGACGCATAAGTATATGAAAAGAGTATAGTCGCAATGATCGACGCTTTTGGTAAAAATGCGTGTCATGTGATTAACTATATTGAAAAATTAATTGTAATATTAATATGGGATACTTGTTTAAAATTCAGATGGCCGACCAAGAAAATCAAGTCAATTTGGATAATAACCCGGAAATCCAGAATGATAATATTCAGAATGACAATAATCTGAATAATGAGAATCCGAACAACAATAACAATGGGAACCAGATGGATAATAGTGCTATCCAACACATAGTAGCACAAGGAATTATAGATGCAATGCCATTTATACTTCAAACTGTTAAGGATGCTGATAATAAAAGTAGGCATAGCAGTAAGCGACCACTTGAACCAGAAAACAGCGTGAACAATGGACCGGTACTTCAAATGCCTATTCCCAAAAGAAGAAGAACCGTGCCTAACGGTTGTTCTTATAAAGAATTATGGTCTTGTAAACCAATGGAATTCTCGGGCAATGAAGGGGCCATTGCAACCTTACGCTGGATAGAAAAGACTGAGGCAGTCTTAAGGATAAGTAAGTGTGCTGAAGAAGATAAGATATTGTTTGCTTCTAATCTGTTTAAGAATGCAGCGCTAGAATGGTGGAACACTATCCTCCAGACAAAAGGAAGTGATCAAACCTATAATATGGAATGGGAAGAATTTAAAAACAAGGTAGAAAGGAAGTTCTGCCCACCCAATAAAAAAGAACAGATAGCAAACAAATTCCTAAACCTTAGGATGACTGGTGTAGATAGCAAAGGGTACACAAAGCTATTTTTCGAATATGCTAGGATAGTGCCAACTCTTGCTTCACCAGAACCAGTGTTAATTTCCCGTTATATTTGGGGATTAATTGGAGAAATTAGACATGTAGTCAAGGCAGCTAGACCTCAAACCATAGAAGAAAATGTAGAATTAGCCAATACCTTGACTGATGAGTTAGTCCGTACCAGAGAAGAGGATCAAAGGAGAAACCTAACCCAGAAATTGACTCAAGAATTTCATTCTGGAAATTCTAACCGTGGAAGAAATGTAGGTTCTACCTCTGCATCTTACTGTAGGAATTGTAAAAGAAAGCATTCAGGAAGATGCTCTGGGTACTGTAACTTTTGCAAAATATCTGGACACAAGGAAGAAGATTGCAGGAAGAAAAACAACAGGATATGCTACAATTGTGGAGAACAAGGTCACATCAAGCCAAATTGCCCAAAATTAGCTCCAGCCACAGACAACAGGAATACTAAAAATGCTAGAGCATTTGTTTTGACTGCAGATGAAGCCAGAATGATTCCAGATGTCATAGCTGGTACGTTTTTAGTTAATGATGTTTTTGCTAAAGTATTATTTGACTTTGGTGCAAACCAAAGTTTTATTAATACATCGTTTTGCAAATTTCTAAATCAGTCATTAACTAAACTACCACAAGAATGTGTAGTAGAGACAGCTAACGGAGAAACTGTTAGAATTTCTGAAATCTTGCAGGGAGCAAGTATAGAGATTTCAAATCAGAAATTTATAGCAAACCTATATCCCATGAATCTGGTAGGATTCGATGTTATTTTAGGAATGGATTGGTTAATAGCCAATAAAGCCAATATTTTATGTGATCAAAAGTTAATCCAAGTAAATTCACCGAAAAGTAAAACGATCACAATTAAAGGAGATAAGCCCTTTAGATCCACAAAATTCATATCTATGATGAAAACTGCAAGTTGTATTAGAAAAGGTTCTATAGTGTATTTGATTTCTATAATCACTAACACTAAAGGAAAAGAACTAAAAGATATTCCAGTAGTATCTCAGTTTTCAGATGTTTTTCCAGAAGAATTACCAGGACTACCTCCAGACAGAGAAGTTGAATTTAGAATTCACCTACTACCAGGAACATCACCAATTGTCAAAGCACCTTATCGTTTGGCACCTGCAGAAATGCAAGAATTGAAGAAACAATTAGATGAATTGTTAGAAAAAGGATTTATACAGCCAAGTTCATCGCCATGGGGAGCGCCGATATTGTTTGTTAAAAAGAAGGACGGATCAATGCGTATGTGCATTGATTACCGTGAATTAAACAAGGTCACGATTAAGAATCGGTACCCATTACCGAGAATCGATGATTTGTTTGATCAATTGCAAGGAGCTCGATTTTTCTCTAAGATCGATTTAAGGTCAGGATATCATCAATTAAAGGTACAGGAAGAGGACATTCCTAAGACTGCATTTAGAACAAGGTATGGTCATTATGAATTTACTGTCATGCCATTTGGTTTAACCAATGCCCCAGCTGCATTTATGGACATGATGAACCGAATATGTAAGCCATATTTGGATAAATTCATAATTGTATTCATAGATGATATTCTAATTTATTCTAAGAATAAAGAGGATCATGCAAGGCATTTGCACATACTTTTAAGCTTGTTAAGAAAAGAAAAGCTTTATGCTAAGTTTTCTAAGTGTGAATTTTGGTTAGAACAGGTACAATTTCTTGGACACTTAGTTAATCATGAAGGAATTCATGTAGATCCAACAAAGATTGAAGCAATTACTAAATGGAAAACCCCTGAATCACCAACTGAGATTAGAAGTTTCTTAGGATTGGCAGGTTATTATAGAAGATTTATTAAAGATTTTTCTAGAATAGCCATTCCTTTAACTAAGTTAACCTGTAAATCTGTTAAGTTTGAATGGGGAGTAAAACAAGAAGAAGCCTTTAGAATTCTTAAGCAAAGATTGACCCATACACCTATATTAGCATTACCAGAAGGAAATGAAAACTTTGTAGTCTATTGTGATGCTTCTAAATTAGGTTATGGATGTGTGTTGATGCAACGACAGAAGGTTATAGCTTATGCATCTAGACAACTTAAGAATCATGAAGAAAATTATTCAACCCATGATTTAGAATTAGGAGCTATAATTTTTGCTCTTAAGATTTGGAGACATTACCTTTATGGTAGTAAGTTTACCATATTCACTGATCATAAAAGTTTAAGGTACGTTTTCGGGCAGAAAGAGTTGAATATGAGACAAAGACGCTGGATGGAATTTCTTAGTGACTGTGATTGTGATATCCAGTATCATGAAGGAAAAGCAAATGTAGTAGCAGATGCTTTAAGTCGAAAGTATCATGAAAAGCCAAAAAGGGTATGTTCTCTTAAATTAAATCTACAAGTAGATTTACATGATCAAATAAGAGAAGCACAAGAATCAGTAATCAAGGATGATTCTGAAAAATTAAAAGGTATGTTAAAAGAATTAAAACAAGGAATAGATGGGATATGGAGATTCCATGAACAGAGAATGTGGATACCTAAATTAGGAAATTTACGTAATCGTATATTAGAAGAAGCCCATAAATCTAAGTATACAATGCATCCAGGAAATGATAAAATGTACCAGGATTTAAGGAAAAATTTCTGGTGGATAGGAATGAAAAAGGACATAGCAACCTATGTTTCTAAATGTTTAACTTGTTCACAAGTTAAAGCTGAACATCAGAAACCCTCAGGTTTGTTACAGCAATTAGAAATGCCAGTTTGGAAATGGGAATTAATAACAATGGATTTTGTTACTAAATTACCCAAAACTAGGAAAGGAAATAATACAATCTGGGTGATTGTAGATAGACTAACTAAGTCAGCTCATTTTCTACCAATGAAGGAAACAATTAGCATGGAACAATTAGCTAGATTATATGTAAATGAAATTGTTTCTTTACATGGCATTCCTTTATCAATTGTTTCTGATAGAGATAGTAGATTTACCTCTCGTTTTTGGTCAAGTTTCCAAAAAGCAATGGGAACCAAGTTAAAGCTAAGTACGGCTTATCATCCACAAACAGATGGACAAAGTGAAAGAACAATCCAGACAATGGAAGATATGCTTAGAGCTTGTGTAATTGATTTTGGAGGTAATTGGGATGAACACTTACCTTTAATAGAATTTTCTTATAATAATAGTTATCACACAAGTATCAATGCTGCACCATTCGAAGCACTTTATGGAAGAAAGTGTCGAACCCCAGTCTGTTGGGCAGAAATTGGGGAACAACAATTATCTGGACCTGAGATAGTACAAGAAACAACTGACAAGATTATTCAAGTCAAGGAACGACTGAAAGTTGCACGTGATCGACAAAAGAGTTATGCTGATAACCGATGCAAGCCATTAGAATTTCAGGTAGGAGATAAAGTATTATTAAAAGTCTCTCCTTGGAAAGGAGTGGTAAGATTCATCAAACGAGGAAAGTTAAGTCCCAGGTATATTGGACCTTTTAAGATTATCAAAAGAATAGGACCTGTAGCCTATCAGCTACAACTACCAGAAGAAATGGCAGGAATACATGATGTGTTTCATGTATCTAATCTTAAAAAGTGTTTAGCTGATGAATCATTGATAGTGCCTCTTAAGGACATAGAGGTAAATGAACAACTCAAGTTTGTAGAAAAACCTCTACAAATTGAAGATAGGAAAGTCAAGAATCTCAAGTACAAAAGACTAGTTCTAGTCAAAGTGAAGTGGGAATCCAAAAGAGGACCTGAGTACACATGGGAACTCGAGTCAGAAATGAAGAAGAAATATCCGCATTTATTTCAGTAGATCTCGAGGACGAGCTCTAAAACAAGGTGGGGAGAATATAACAACCCTCGGTAAAACCAAAACCCTCATAATATTCCGATTCTCTAAAATATACTATAAAATGTCTCAATATGTTTTATATTACACCCCGTATGCAAAAACCAAGCCTGTATTATGTTATAATTTATAAAAATAAAATAAAAATGTGAAATATAATTTGAGGCGGGCCGCCTAGACCCACCCCAACATATCAAGTGGGCCGAATTAGGACCAGAGTTTGACTCCGCTGACTTCTTTAGTTAATGCGGGCCGCTTGAACTAAAGCTTATACTAATGCGGGCCGCGCGGACTCATAAAACGCGATCACACCAGAGGCCGACATGTGTCGACATCGTGGCGGACCTACTCAACGACTCAGCTAAGCTATAGTGTTGACTGGTGTTGACGCGGGCCGCCTGAGGGTTAGCCTTATCGAAAGCCGGCCGCGTGAGGACAAGATTTCACAACTATAAATAGCAGGCATCAGTTTTCGATTTACGTCGCTCATTTCTTATTCTCAATCTCGAAATCTGAAAGTATAGGCATAATATTTTGAGTATTATACCCCTAATTAGCGAAGTTCTGCTCCGTTGTAAGTATTATAACCCCGGTTTCATAATAGTTACGCTGCCCGATTGATTTAGGGTTCCGTAATAACTGTCGTGGTTCTGCCCGACGTAGTTGTTGTAATGCCGTCTCGGGGAGGGTATTATTAATAATTTCAAAGGGTTATGGTACTAACCAATGTACATTTGTATAAATTATAGATTATACCCAGGAAACCCTTACGAAAAGCCTAAACCAGCAATGTGAGTAATCTTCTTTTTTTGTTAACAGTTTTTACAAAACCTTAAATGCTTTACAATGCGATTAAGCAGTATGTGAGTCTTTGTAGTTCTTCCATTACTGCCGGTATTTGGGGTTTTGTATACAAAATTATTACTTGCGAGTAATAAGTCAGGACGACAGTACGTTACCATTGGACAACGAGTTAGCCAATGCGTAATATGACCCACAAGTCAAGGATTGACAGTACTGATTGAGTAATTAGGTAGAAATAAACAATGTGATCGCCCTCAATACTGTGTTAATTGATAAAATGTTTCTTGATTAAACGGGGATTCACTCACCAGTATTTCCCGCTGACAAAATATTTTTAAAACATGTTTCAGGTAACACAATGTGAAAGCCAACTGGGATAAAGCCAGCTCAAGAGCACTGACGGCTTGGAAAATAAGTGGCTATAAAAGTTATCTAAGAAACTATGTTTTAATTTAAATAAAATAGGGTTTGTCCCTATAAATGTATTGTAATAAGAAACTTGGGTTTTGCCCATGTATTTATTAATATCAAGCATGGTGGTTTTACTCTGATAATCATTTCCTAACTACGGTCCTGATGAAATTCCGCTGCGAGACTAAATAAAAACTGATACCACCACACTCTGAGCTCACGTCCGCCCGTTCCCGGGGAACAGGGATCGGGGGTTGTGACATAGGTCTAGGGGCCTACAGACCTGACGGCTTTGAGAAATCCAAATAGGAAGATTTGCTTCACAACTATAATTCCTACCTGTTTAGACCAATGGGTATGGGCTTCGGCAAAGGACCGTCCCCCCCCCCCCTTTAGGTCCGTCGCACACCGCCCCCCTGGGTACGTCGGCGGCACTTCCGTCGGATTTCAGACGCTGGAGATGGGGCAAGTTGGTGGGCCCCCATCTGACTTCTCTCTCATCCTTTATATATATATATATATATTAATATATTATTAATGGTGGGGTAGTCTTGGCTAGTCCCCACACCCTTGGGTAGTCCCCCAAGAGGATGCTTCTCCTCCCGTGATGACGTGGCGCCTACGTGGCGGGTAGTCTCCAAGAGACTATCCAAACCATACCCACCGGTCTTATTGTGATAAAACTCTTAAGAGTACACTTTGATGGCTGATGTCATGCCACAAAATAAATTAAATTCTGAAAAGGTGTATGAAAGGTTTTCGAGGCACTTGATTCCTTTTTTTATTATTATAATATGAGAAAACAGGGGATAACTCCCACTAATCGTCTCTTTTTAATCATATTGTATATGAGCCTCCTTCTTTCAAACACACATACGAGCGGGTAAACGAGGATACACTATTTTCTTTCAATATTACCAGGTAGCCTTTTTAAACCTGTCGATGGACGACTTACACGCGCATGCCCGCGTGAACCATCTTATTCCGCCATCTACGGCGGACCTCCAACTCCTTACGCCCTCTACGGCCTGACCTCTTTCGCTCCACTTGTGTGTGCTACCCCGCCTTCGCTTCACCGGCATGCATGAGCACCTGCCGTTGACAGCCTTGCTTTATTCTTCATAGGTGGGTGTTCCCTTTTCACCGACAAGCACAAAAACATCCCGGCCACCTCCGGGGAGTCACTTATATGCCTCGCCACCCCAAGTGGCCTACCAGCAAGCTCCGCCCATCTTCAGGGTAATAGTCTCGGTCATACCATCTATGGCGGATAACCTGGTAATCCGGCCCACCTCCGGCGGATGACCATCTCGCTCTCGCCACCTCACGCAGATTATCATCACATCCTGCTATTGTTAGAGCAAGTAAAAACCATGCACGGGCAAAGCACCAACAACTCTTTTAATGTCACACCCCGATTTCCGGTAGGCCCGGATGGGTACACACGTGACGGTTGGATAACAGTTATCACAATATAATATTATGCCCGGATGGGTACACACGTGACGGTTGGATAACAGTCAGATCTTAGTGGTTCCATGCATTAAACCGTCATACTGGCCAGGCATGAAAGCAATCTATGGGACACACTAAGATACTGCCAATTATCATATGGTGCTTTTATCAAACTAAGTTTGGCATTCGTAGTTGTTAAAAAAATCAATGAAATAAAAATCATTGTCGTATTCCAGTTGGAGAAATTTGCTGGCGATAGTTGCCGAATTTACATAATATAATATATACTCAGATGGGTTTGAATTAATCGAGCTCGAAGACTCGAATGTATATGCTGTAAGCATAAATCAGAGAAATTGATTCCTTTTTATGCTTATTCTCTAGAATGAGAGAACATTTGAATCAAAGAATAGAAATCTGGTGCAAAATGCACATATATCTTTGCCATGGTACGGCTTTTCATATTTGTTGTTGTTTCAATCGGCTGGTGAGATATCACCGGAATGTCTATCAAATATGACAGACTTTGGATAAATGATATTACGATATCACAGGAATATCAACATATATTATATCAGATGGCGAGGTTTATCATCCTCGCATCGGAGTCATCGTCTCCAAAACATATGTAGTTCACCATATGGAACTTCAAGCTACTCAAAGGCAGAGATCATCGAGTCCGCGACCCATCATAGATTCTTCATCTTGTCCGCGACATCTTGGCGGTATAAAATCAATAACTACTATATATATTAAGAGTAGTCTTATATTCAGGTCTAGACTCTGAGTTTTTAAAGGAATCCGCATTTGTTATATTTGAGACTAGACACCAAGGGCTAGTGTCTAATTCACTCAAACTGTAGCTCTGATACCAACCTGTCACACCCCGATTTCTGGTGGGCCCGGATGGGTACACACGTGACGGTTGGAAAACAGTTATCACAATATAATATTATGCTGCGGAAGTATTGGAATTAAATTATTAAAATAAAGCTTGAATGTATAAAAGTATTACAAGCTTTTGATACAAGCCCACAGGCAGGATCCAAATAAACAGAGCTTTAGACATCATAGGCCTTAAGCATCAGGAGTGCACATTCCTTTGCCTTCATTCTAGCTGACCATAATCCCAGTCTATATTAAGGTTCGGTACCTGCTGTTCAATCTTTTGAAAATACGTCAGCCAAAGCTAGTAAATACAATTAACTGACTCTTTGGAAAAATAGTTTTTCAAAAAGAGTTTTATACATATAGATAACCCGTAGGTAATCTTTTAGATATATCTTGGGATTTTTCTTGTTACGAGATTATATGCTTGATTAACCCATTGGGTTGTCCGGACATGGTATCAATAAACCCCAATAACAGTAATTATCAAGTAAACGGAATAAAACCGTATTCATACACTTTTGCGCAATCATAGGCGACTTACTTGTGTAATAACCGCCCCAAGAGGCATATTTGCCATCCCAAGTTTACACTAAAATAAGTCAAGAGTATTTACCTTTTTGCTAGCTTCCAATCAACAAGACTATAATTGGCAAAAAGCCGCAAGCATAAGTATATTGACCAGGTCCGATTATCTGGGGGGTACTATAGTCTGGAATGAACAGATTTAGTATATGTTAGAATGTATACGAGCCAAAGGTAGTCCCTTTAGATATGACCCGATACCTAAGGATAGGTTCGCTAGATTAACGTATACCGAATAGAATGTGGTTTAAACCCAACAAGTACTAGGACTTGTATAATATGGGTAAACATTGTACATTCTGGATTTTGAGATCAAAACGATAAGGTTAAACCCTTTTTGGTAAACTTATGTAAACTAGTTACGTAAGTCTAACCGTACGCGCTTGATCGATATCGGGTAACCAGATGAGTCCTTAACAAATTCCATATGCCAAAACACTTTAACCAAGTTATAATATCAGTAGGATATCAACTTGTATGCCCGTTAAGGTTTTAAAATCAAACTATGCCTTATAAGGGCATTTTGGTAATTTTACAACTTATAAAAGGAGCTTGAAAGTAAACTGATGTCATGGTCATAAACATTCTGTAAAAATGTTTAAATTATGATATCATATCAGTAGGATATCAAATACATGTGTGGTTTATGCTTTATGACCAAACTATGCACCGTAGGCATTTTGGTCATTTCACACATAGTTTTGAGACATTATTTGGGATTCTGAGTTCATAACTTATACCTACTGTAAAAACATTTAAAATGGTTTATAAAATCAGTAGGTAACAAGTCTTGGTTCACACATATGGTTTAAAACCATACTACGCGCCTAAACGGCGTTAAAGTCGTTAAATGACGATTTATGCGAAGATTTATGAAATCTTAATGTTATGACCAGCTTTGAATAATTAAAATATTTTATTTTTCATAACATATCAGTAAGTAAAAGGTTTGGTTTGAATATTATGCTTAAAACACATTTTAAGTACCATGAGGGCGTTATCTTCATTTATCGGCATTGTATACGAAACTGAAGTTAAACTCAGTTTACAATCTGAGTTAGCATCCCAAATAATCCTAATAATAATATCATATCAGTAGGTAATGAGTTTTATACTAAAATTATGTTTAAAACTCATTTTATACTTAAAAGGGTATTTTAGTCCTTTTAAAAGCATAGTTTACGACCATATGCATAAACTCAGTTTATGACCAGTTTATAAGCACCAAAATATTCTAAACATGTTTACTTATCAGTACATAACTCACTTGCATGCTCATTTATGTCTTAAACCTTATGCTTAATCAAAAGGGCATTTTAGTCAAAGTATGGCATAATAACGGAACATGCGCATAAACTCAGATTCCTAATCCGATCGTGTAATATAACCTTATGGGATTATACTACATTATATTACGATCATAACGGAACCTAAAATCAGTAGCATACTAGTCTAATTCGGTTTATAACCAAAAGTCAACGTAGAAGTCAAACTACGCAACTTTCGGTTGCGAACCGACCCTAAAACGGGAATTGACGAGCCGAACATGTTTACACATGTTCTAATAATTATTACCAAGTTGTTTAAGTGATAAAACATATTTTAGAACACTCTTAAACTCATATCGCAATTATTTTAAAATTCTGACCCGTTGACTTTTTAAATTAATATTACTTTGACTCGTCAATCGATCTAGCAAACGTGATTCTTAGGAGGTGCCCTCTTGAGGGATTAACACCTACCTAATTACGATCACGTAGCTATGTTCGTTGCGAACAATGGCTTGACCATTAAAGATCTAGCTAAAAGTCTAAGCGTTATTATGATAACGCTTGACTTTTGGCTTAAAAGCCTATAAAACATAAACTAGTGGCTAGGAACACTTAGAAAGGGTCCTAGCAATCTTTTCAACTAGAATAGGCTTCCTTATGATCAGGAGTCCCCATAAGAGAAGGATAGAAAGAAATGGTGCAAGTGAAAATGAAAGACTCATGGCCTATTTATAATAATTTGAGAAGAACAAGATCTTGACAAGTGTAATGTGTGTTCTCCAAGTAATTATAGGATCACTACATGTGTAAAACCATGTTTTAAAAACAATTAACACCCATAGAATTGATTTTATGTGACTATGGGTGGTATGTGTGGAGAACAAGCAAAGGAAAAAAAATAAAAATAATTCTGCTGCAGATCAAGGCCTCGCGGCCCGCGTAGAAATTCAGGGGGGAGGTCACGGCCTGCGACACTCACCCGGATCAGCAAAACTATTTTAAATATTGACACGTTTAGCCCCTTAACCTTTTAACTTGATATAACTTTCATATTTAGCACTTTTGCCCCTCAAGTTAGGTTGTAGGTATTCTTGGAAGTATAACCGAACATCGTTACACTCCAGGTTCGTCAAAAGGTCACTCAGAGGTATAAATTAACATGTTGACGCTTTTAACCCTTCGATGCACAGACTTTTGAATTATATTGCAAAAGGTTTCGTTTATCCAACAAGTGGCTTATTAAAAGAATACAAATACCATGTAAGGTCACTCAGAGGCTTAGTTTAAGCATGTTGACACCTTTAGTCCTTGCATATTCAAAGTTTTCATTGTTTGGCAATAATAGTCCCTCCTAGTCAATGATTGACATAGCTAGGATTAGGGACACGTGTCGATACATAATTGGACATGATTTTACGAGGTGTTACATCCTCACCCCCTTAAAAGAAATATCGACCTCGAGATTTGCTCAGAGCAATACGGTCAATTCCGTATAGTGGGAGGTTTCAACCTCTCAAGAGTATCCTGGGCCACAATGGGAATCCCATTTCACATATACGAGGGAAATTTGGGACTTTTAAATTCCATGGTCCATAATGGACAAGGTTTGTCAATAAACCTTAAGCTCACGTTTAAAGGTCATGGAGAATCATGACAAGTGCTTATCAGCTAAGCACTTTGCTAAAAATTTTCCAGAGGTTAGAGTATATTTAGTATCTTAATCTGATACTATAGACAACGGTACTCTATAAGGAGACTCGATGTTGTCTCTATACAGCTTAACTTGTCGGAAATTTTAAATTTTCCTTATTTGACAAGAAGAGTCGACTTAGTAGGTTTGTCGACTGTAATTTACATCGCGTCAATGACATGATTTATTTTAGGTAACTAGGAGATTAGATCCGTTGTTACCATTTCCCAATTCTATGTGGGATTTCCAATTCAATGGTGTAGACAAATGGTCTACTATGTTCGACTCACTTACGAACATTCTAAGCATTATGCTTCCTGGGTGGCTATGGACTTCTCATGTCCATCCACACAAGGGTCTTCAGCTTTCGATTTTAATTCATCAAAAAGTTACTTGTGTCATATAGATGACACATCCTTCTTTCAATCACTTAGATAAGTGTCGTCCCATAATTGGACGAGAATCACTTAAAGATTTTTAAGATTATAAGGGTGTGAGGGAATCAGTTTTCCACTTCTATCACCTTTTCAACCACTACCATTGGTGGGAAATTCAAGATAGAGTCTTTCATCATGGTCTTATTTACTAGTCTTAATTACATAAGAACTAGTAGACCGAGTTAATTCAGAAGAGAAATATTTGCTTGATTGCTAGCGGTCCTTCGACTAATTTGTCTTCACCCAACAGAGTTGGCACTTTTAGTCCTTCTCCTTAATTGGAGTTTCCAGGACACGTCTTATTAGACGTTTTAATTATATGCACTTCTCCTTAGTTGAAGATTTGGTATACACCTCAATATAGTACAGTGCATACGATACGGCTCAATATAGTATACCATTTAAAATATACCCTTTCTCCACAAGGGATATTCGGGAATACGCCTCAATATAGTACAACATATTTAATACAGCTCAATAAAGTACACTGTATATGGTACGGCTCAATAAAGTACACCGTTTATAATTATACCCTTTCTCCACATGGGATATTCGGGAATACGCCTCAATATAGTACAGCGTATATAATACAGCTCAATAAAGTACACTGTATATGGTACGGCTCAATAAAGTACACCGTTTATAATTATACCCTTTCTCCACATGGTATATTCGGGAATACGCCTCAATAAAGTACAGCGTATATAATACAGCTCAATAAAGTACACTGTATATGATACGGCTCAATAAAGTACACCGTTTAAATATATATCCCTTCTCCTTATCGGGAGAATTGGGGATATGTCGTCTCATATTTGGACGAACATTTTGCACTTTTTCAACCACTTATTGGTGGGAACATGTGCTTTTGGCCTTCGTCTATCGCGCAATCAAGAGATCTGTTTGATAAGGTAGGAGCAATAAATGTGACCTTCATATTATTAGAAGGAAAAATCATAAAATGGGCTCCATAAAATCAATGATTCTTCTTATGGCAGTAATATCGCCAAGGTATATTAGATGCTTACTATTAGCCGATATCAGTACGATATGACCCTTGGGAGATCTTAGTGGTTCCATGCATTAAACCGTCATACTGGCCAGGCATGAAAGCAATCTATGGGACACACTAAGATACTGCCAATTATCATATGGTGCTTTTATCAAACTAAGTTTGGCATTCGTAGTTGTTAAAAAAATCAATGAAATAAAAATCATTGTCGTATTCCAGTTGGAGAAGTTTGCTGGCGATAGTTGCCGAATTTACATAATATAATATATACTCAGATGGGTTTGAATTAATCGAGCTCGAAGACTCGAATTTATATGCTTTAAGCATAAATCAGAGAAAGTGGTTCCTTTTTATGCTTATTCTCTAGAATGAGAGAACATTTGAATCAAAGAATAGAAATCTGGTGCAAAATGCATATATATCTTTGCCATGGTACGGCTTTTCATATTTGTTGTTGTTTCAATCAGCTGGTGAGATATCACCGGAATGTCTATCAAATATGACAGACTTTGGATAAATGATATTACGATATCACAGGAATATCAACATATATTATATCAGATGGCGAGGTTTATCATCCTCGCATCAGAGTCATCGTCTCCAAAACATATGTAGTTCACCATATGGAACTTCAAGCTACTCAAAGGCAGAGATCATCGAGTCCGCAACCCATCATAGATTCTTCATCTTGTCCGCGACATCTTGGCGGTAAAAAATCAATAACTACTATATATATTAAGAGTAGTCTTATATTCAGGTCTAGACTCAGAGTTTTTAAAGGAATCTGCATTTGTTATATTTGAGACTAGACACCAAGGGCTAGTGTCTAATTCACTCAAACTGTAGCTCTGATACCAACCTGTCACACCCCGATTTCCGGTGGGCCCGGATGGGTACACACGTGACGGTTGGAAAACAGTTATCACAATATAATATTATGCTGCGGAAGTATTGGAATTAAATTATTAAAATAAAGCTTGAATGTATTAAAGTATTACAAGCTTTTGATACAAGCCCACATGCAGGATCCAAATAAACAGAGCTTTAGACATCATAGGCCTTAAGCATCAGGAGTGCAAATTCCTTAGCCTTCATTCTAGCCGACCGTAATCCCAGTCTATATTAAGGTTCGGTACCTGCTGTTCAATCTTTTGAAAATACGTCAGCCAAAGCTAGTAAATACAATTAACTGACTCTTTGGAAAAATAGTTTTTCAAAAAGAGTTTTATACATATAGATAACCCGTAGGTAATCTTTTAGATATATCTTGGGATTTTTCTTGTTACGAGATTATATGCTTGATTAACCCATTGGGTTGTCCGGACATGGTATCAATAAACCCCAATAACAGTAATTATCAAGTAAACGGAATAAAACCGTATTCATACACTTTTGCGCAATCATAGGCGACTTACTTGTGTAATAACCGCCACAAGAGGCATATTTGCCATCCCAAGTTTACACTAAAATAAGTCAAGAGTATTTACCTTTTTGCTAGCTTCCAATCAACAAGACTATAATTGGCAAAAAGCCGCAAGCCTAAGTATATTGACCCCAGGTCCGATTATCTGGGGGGTACTATAGTCTGGAATGAACAGATTTATTATCTGTTAGAATGTATACGAGCCAAAGGTAGTCCCTTTAGATATGACCCGATACCTAAGGATAGGTTCGCTAGATTAAGCGTATACCGAATAGAATGTGGTTTAAACCCAACAAGTACTAGGACTTGTATAATATGGGTAAACATTGTACATTCTGGATTTTGAGATCAAAACGATAAGGTTAAACCCTTTTTGGTAAACTTATGTAAACTAGTTACGTAAGTCTAACCGTACGCGCATGAGCGATATCGGGTAACCGGATGAGTCCTGAACAAATTCCATATGCCAAAACACTTTAACCAAGTTATAATATCAGTAGGATATCAACTTGTATGCCCGTTAAGGTTTTAAAATCAAACTATGCCTTATAAGGGCATTTTGGTAATTTTACAACTTATAAAAGGAGCTTGAAAGTAAACTGATGTCATGGTCATGAACATTCTGTAAAAATGTTTAAATTATGATATCATATCAGTAGGATATCAAATACATGTGTGGTTTATGCTTTATGACCAAACTATGCACCGTAGGCATTTTGGTCATTTGACACATAGTTTTAAGACATTATTTGGGATTCTGAGTTCATAACTTATACCTACTGTAAAAACATTTAAAATGGTTTATAAAATCAGTAGGTAACAAGTCTTGGTTCACACATATGGTTTAAAACCATACTACGCGCCTAAACGACGTTAAAGTCGTTAATTGACGATTTATGCGAAGATTTATGAAATCTGATGTTATGACCAGCTTTGAATAATTAAAATATTTTATTTGTCATAACATACCAGTAACTAAAAGGTTTGGTTTGAATATTATGCTTAAAACACATTTTAAGTACCATGTGGGCGTTATCGTCATTTATCGGCATTGTATACGAAACTGAAGTTAAACTCATTTTACAATCTGACTTAGCATCCCAAATAATCCTAATTATAATATCATATCAGTAGGTAATGAGTTTTATACTAAAATTATGTTTAAACCTCATTTTATACTCAAAAGGATATTTTAGTCCTTTTAAAAGCATAGTTTACGACCATATGCATAAACTCAGTTTATGACTAGTTTATAAGCACCAAAATATTCTAAACATGTTTACTTATCAGTACATAACTCACCTGCATGCTCATTTATGTCTTAAACCTTATGTTTAATCAAAAGGGCATTTTAGTCAAAGTATGGCATAATAACGGAACATGCGCATAAACTCAGATTCCTAATCCGATCGTGTAATATAACCTTATGGGATTATACTACATTATATTACGATCATAACGGAACCTAAAATCAGTAGCATACTAGTCTAATTCTGTAGGATCATTTTCTGACCCAAACGAGTCGATCAGGAGAGAACTCGTCCAATATGAGAGGCGGAAACAAACATATCGGAGTTATTTCAGCTGGTATACACAAGAAATCACTTTAACTGTCTCGTTTATTGAAAACACAACGTTTTATAGCCTGGAGACACTTTGGCAGCACTTCGGTACTGAAACCGGAAAGTTACAAATGAAATCACAAGACACCTATTTATAGGCCAGCTTTTTCGTACGAAACACCTTCACACGAAAACACATTTCGTACGGAATGACATTCTTTATTTCGTGCGGAATGGAAATTCATTTCGTGCGGAATAGCTAAACTCATTTCGTGCGAAATGGCTTACTCTGTTTCGTGCGAAATAGCCTTTTATCACATTTTCTCGAATATCGTGCCCTGATCTATCTAATACAGTATAAGACTCAATACAAGACGAAGTCGACAGACGTATGCACCAACAGACTCCCCCTCGGATGTTGACGAAGTCTTCAGTGTCGAGTCTTCGGTTGTCAATGCTTCAGTCTTTATCAATCTTCACGCTCTCTCCAAAGTTTCTCCATTGTAAGTATCTTCAATCTCTTTCACTTTCTCTTCTCTCTTAAATCTTCTCTTTGAAAGTTAATCTGGCTCTTGAGCTTTCTAATTCTCTTGATCAGATCTCTTGAATCTTTTTCTCAGAATCGTAATCCTAGCTCTTATCCTGTTTCAGCATCAGTGTCTTCAGACTCCCCCTTTCGATAAGCTGGGATCGCAGTCTGGAATTCACTATCTGCATACCTGCACATACTCTACCCAAAACATAAGGTTCACAAATTTAAGATTTGTCAAATTTATATCACTTTGCAAAAATAGAATGATTTATCATTTAAAAGTTTCTGATGACCACTTGTAGGCAAACATTCAAAATGTTTCTCAATTTAAACAGACTCTCCCAAACCTGTTCATCATGTTTAGCACTCGTAATTTTGAAAATCAGCTCTTCAACATCAGTTGTCGAAAATCTTTTTGTATTTTCAAAATTTATGCTAAAACACACTAAAATCTTTTTGGATTTTTGCATTTAATGAAATAAAAAATATTTACAGACAATATTTTTGTGAGTTTGTGTAAGAGGATCATATCAGTTTCTGAGACACATCACCAGCACCGTTAAGCTTTAAACATTTTAAGTTTTAAACGATTCACTTAGATTGTCAGTATACTGATCCATTTAAATTTTCACACAAAGTTCAAGTGTTTCGAGATACGAGATTAATGTTTTAGATACTTAAACTTATACGCGTATCCCACCTCAGAATATACTCCCGTATCCAGATCCCAATATTCAGTCTTACAGGTGAGTATACCTAGATGATATCTGTAAAGGGTTAAATGCGAGGGCCATGAGAACTCAGGCTATTGCTTCCGCAAAATCAGAGAGATGATGGCTTTGACTTTAGGTGTGTTCCCTTTAGAGAATCTTTTCTTCAACATCACATGATTAGCATTTTGCAATGTTTCATCATTTTTTATGCTGAGGGTGGTGCTATATTTCAAGCAAGCGAAAAGTATTATACAGGGACTAGGCCATTGCTTCCGCAAAATCAGAAGTCCCGGGATAATACCCCAGATATCACTAAGCATAAAGACCTAGTATCTCAGAAAGAGGGATCTTTCAAACAAGATTTCGAGGGTTACCCATATATCCGAGAGATGTTCCCCACGAGATAAGTAAGTTTGAAATTTATGTTTATATCTCGACACAATCTACTAGATGTGCAAAAACCTACTGGCATATCATCAGTGAGACCGTTTATCACATTTTGACTTTACAATTCTTTAGCATGCAGTGAAAGTCCACTGATGTACTATCATTTCCTCTTTTTCATAACAAAACTCATTTTTGATTTTTATCATGTTTTTGTCCTTTACAAATTTTCAAATGTTTTTGGATTTTCTGAAATTTCTTACTCCCCCTAAAATTAAAAACCATTTAAAGAAAAATTTGAAAACAAACTGTACAAAGTAAATGACAACTGTTGTGAATTGCTTCAAATCGCCATTCACTTGGCATAAACAATCAGAACTCCCCCTTACAACAAACTATTTTCCCATTATGATTTCAAAACACTTAAGTTTGTTTTAATCAAAATGGTTTTTCCGGAAAATAAGTTTTGTTGAATTCATAAACCATTTGTAGGTTAGGGGATTCATTCATCACTTTGTTTTTCAAAAATACCACTTGTAAGAAGATTACATCAAGTTCAACTTAATGACCTTGATGAACCACTTGTAGAAAAAACCAATAATCACTTGTATACATTTCACAACACATTTTATCAAGAATGATGCCGATTCATGCTCCACGCTTACCAACCTGGGAACTCCGGCAAGTCAGGTTTTTCAGTTAAATAGATTCTCCCAAGCCTGACATTCCTTGGGAGATTCCGAGTAATCGACACTCGGTTTCTTTCCTTCCATCTTCTTCTCATTGAATTCCTTTACCCCTTTAACTTTTCGATCAATCATTTTTCCAAAAATATGTTGCACTTTGGGGTTAAAAGCTTTTTCAACATCAAATTCTTTCTTTTCAGAAAAGAATTGATTTGAAATCTCAACTTTTCCAACTTTTTGTTTAAAATTTTCAGCCCTCAATGGTGGAAAATTGTCACGGCCCTAGCCCCGGTTTGACCCGGTCAGGAGCCGCGGGACAGGAACACGTGGTATCTATGATGTGACAGCGGAAGATTTTACAGGATCTTTTTAAAACTCAAAATGCCCAAATATTTTATTTCATTTCTTGGGATAAACCCCGTTATTTTTACAATAGAGGAATTTCACAAGTAAATTCCCTGATTTATTAAAACATTTTTATTTATTTTAACTGAGCCACCTCTTCAAGCTTGTTAGTGCTCCGTAGCACGTTTTCCTTGATTTACAGCAGGTCGCCTGAAACATGTTTTAAAAATATTTTATCAGCGGGGAAATGCTGGCGAGTTATTCAAATTTGATAAAATGACACATAGTTATAATTTACAGCATAAGAGCGATTACAATGGCTTCTATCTTATTTTTTTTATCTGGCGCCGTGTCACCTGGTGACGATGGTCATACCACTATTGGGTCTTTCCCCAAGTAGTGACGTTTATCACTGTTAGGATTTATTAGCCTAACCCGTGAGAAATTAGTAATGTGCACAATACCCCACTAGCCAGTGATTAAGATAACCACGACTTAATCCTTGTAATTATAACATTTGAAAATGGAGTATTGTAAAATACTTTTGATAAAAAGAGAAGAACTCACATTGCAGATTTAATATGGGCAGAGTCTAGCCTACTGATTAGCCTTGTTAACCTAGTTCAAATAACAATGCACACGAAAACTAGGTTAGTAACTTTAATCCAACTTTTTACGACAACTCACGAGATTGAAGCCTTCACAACGAATGTCAAAGTGCGATACTTAAACATCCATCGAATTCACGACGAATGACAAAGTATAACCCAAGTTTGAGCAGCACTTAAACATCCATTGGATTGGTTTCTATCGATCGGACATTAAATCGTAGCAGTGATCGAGTTATTACCCTGTTATTGCGGCAGCGTTTCGTGATTGTGTGTGTTTTGTAGTAAACAGAAGATAAATTGGAGTACGAATTGAGTTTTAACGTCGAACCAACGCAGAATATCAAGTCCCACACCCCTCTATATATACTGGAAAAACAGTCCCCTCGCGTGGCGCGAGGGGCTGTCGCGTGGCGCGAGGGGCTGTCGCGTGGCGCGAGGGGCACCACCCTACCATAGGGTAGCCCCGTGTCCCAGTAGCTCAGGTGAGTTGGTCGCTCGTTCAAATTCGAATTACACGTAAAACTGTGTTGATAATATTAACTAGGAAACACCCCCCCCCCCTAAGTTTTAGGGGCCCTGGTCCTGATTCCGATTGTTCTGAAAATTTTAGGGACCATGCAGGATTACTTGGGGGTCTTAATTAGGTTTTCCTATTGGGTAGAATAAGATAAGAAATAATAGTTTTGGTGAGAGTTGTTACATCCTCCCCACCTTAATAAAAATCTCGTCCTCGAGATTTACTTGAACAAGTAGGGGTACTTTCGCTTCATCTCTGCTTCCAGCTCCCAAGTGTATTCAGATCCTCTCTTTGAATTCCACTTGACTTTAACGAGTACTAACCGTTTGCGTTTGAGAAACTTAACCTTTCTATCTTCTATCTGAAGAGGTTTCTCAACAAATTTAACTTTTCTTTTACCTCTATATCTTGAAGTGGTACTACCAGGGATTCATCAGATAAACATTTCTTGAGATTGGATACATGAAATACATCATGTACTCCAGCTAACTCTTCTGGTAGTTGTAAGCGATATGCGACTGGTCCTATACGTTGGATCACTGGAAATGGTCCTACGTATCTTGGACTCAGCTTTCCTTTCTTTCCGAACCGAACAACTCCTTTCCAAGGAGAAACTTTTAATAACACCTTATCTCTAACTTGAAATTCTAACGGCTTACGTCGATTATCTGCATAACTTTTCTGGCGATCTCGAGCCGTCTTTAGTCTTTCCTTAATTTGAGTGATCTTGTCGGTAGTCTCTTGTACAATTTCAGGTCCTGATAATTGACTTTCTCCTATCTCTGCCTAACAGACTGGAGTTCTACACTTTCTTCCGTTTAGTGCTTCGAATGGGGCAGCTTCAATGCTTGAATGATAACTATTGTTATAGGAGAATTCAATTAAAGGTAAATGGTTGTCCCAATTCCCACCAAAATCGATCACACATGTCCTAAGCAGGTTTTTCAAAGTTTGGATCGTCCTTTCACTTTGTCCATCTGTTTGAGGATGGTATGTAGTACTTAAATTTAGTCAGGTTCCCATTGCTTCTTGGAAACTTTTCCAAAAATGGGAAGTGAAGCGACTATCCCTGTCCGATACAATAGAGAGTGGAACTCCATGTAAGGATACAACTTCATCTACATGCAACTTGGCTAACCTTTCCATGCTAAAGTTTCTTTCATAGGTAGAAAATGAGCTGATTTGGTTAATCGATCCACAATTACCTAAATCGCGTCATTACCCTTTCTGGTTTTGGGTAACTTAGTAACAAAATCCATTGTTATGAGTTCCCATTTCCATACAGGCATTTCTAATTGTTGTAGTAGACCTGAAGGTTTCTGGTGTTCTGCCTTAACTTGTGAACAAGTTAGACATTTAGAAACATATCTAGCTATGTCCTTTTTCATTCCTATCCACCAGAAGTTATTCCTTAAATCTTGGTACATCTTATTGTTACAAGGATGCATGGTATATCTAGATTTATGGGCTTCCTCTAAAATCTTATTTCTTAAGTCTCCTTGCTTATGTACCCAAATCCTTCTTTTATGGAATCTCCAAATTCCATCCGCTCCTTGCTCTAATTCTTTTATCCGTCCTTTCATTCCTTCAGCAACATCCTGGATTGCTGTTTCCTGAACATCCTTTAATTGTTCCATTAAATCTAACTGTAGATTTAATCTAAGAGCACGAACTCGCTTTTGCTTTTCATGATACTTACGACTTAAGGCATCTGCAACTACATTTGCCTTTCCTTCGTGATATTGAATATCACAGTCGTAGTCACTTAAGATCTCCATCCATCTTCTTTGTCTCATGTTCAATTCTTTTTGCCCAAATATGTATCTTAAGCTCTTATGATCTGTATAGACAGTAAACTTACTTCCGTACAGATAATGTCTCCAAATCTTAAGGGCAAAAATTATGGCTCCTAATTCTAAATCATGAGTCGTATAGTTTTCTTCATGCTTTTTCAATTGCCTTGATGCATACACAATTACTTTCTTGCGTTGCATTAACACACATCCTAATCCTAGCTTTGAAGCATCACAATATACTTCAAAATATTATGTTCCTTCTGGTAAGGCTAGAATTGGAGCATTTGTTAGCTTTTGCTTTAAAATCCTAAAGGCTTCTTCTTGTTTAGGTCCCCATTCAAACTTTGTTGCTTTATAGGTTAGCTTAGTTAATGGTACAGCTATTTTGGAAAAGTCCTTAATAAACCGTCTATAATATCCAGCTAAACCTATAAAACTTCTAATTTCCATAGCTGACTGCGGAACCTTCCATTTGGTGATCGCTTCTATCTTAGCAGGATCTACGTGAATACCTTCGTGATTCACCATGTGACCTAAAAATTGCACTTCTTGTAGCCAAAATTCACACTTCGAGAATTTGGCATAAAGCTTCTCCTTTCTTAACAAGGTTAAGAGTACATGCAGGTGCTCACAATGTTCCTCCTGACTTTTGGAATAAATGAGTATATCGTCGATGAAGACAATTACAAATTTATCCAAGTACGGTTTACAGATTCTGTTCATCATGTCCATAAATGTTGCAGGAGCATTTTTTAACCCAAAGGGCATGACTGTAAACTCGTAGTGACCATACCTAGTTCTGAAAGCAGTTTTAGGTATGTCTTCTTCCTGTACCTTCAATTGATGATATCCGGAGCGCAAGTCAATCTTAGAAAAGTATCTAGCTCCTTGTAATTGATCGAAAAGATCATCAATCCTAGGTAATGGGTATCGATTCTTAATTGTAACTTTATTCAAGTCCCTATAATCGATACGCATTCGCATCGAACCGTCTTTCTTCTTTACAAACAATACTGGAGCTCCCCACGGGGATGAACTAGGTTGTATAAATCCTTTGCTTAGTAATTCATCTAACTGCTTTTTCAGTTCTAACATTTTGGTGGGTGCTAACCGATAGGGTGCCTTGGCTATCGGTGTAGTTCCAGGAATTAGATGAATTCTAAATTCGACTTTCCTATCAGGTGGTAATCCAGGTAGTTCTTCTGGGAATACCTCTGGATATTCCGATACTACTGGAATTTCCTTAAGTTCCTTACCTTTCGTGTTAATGATTACTGAAATCATATACACTACTTCTTGTTTTCTTGAATAACTGGCCAATTTCATTACCGAAATGAATTTCATTGCCTTTCGTGGCTTATCTCCTGTAATCACCACTAATTCTCCTGTGGGTGTATGAATTTCTATGGAATTCTTATCACAAAGAATTCGAGCATGCTTGGCTACCAACCAATCCATTCCTAATACCACATCGAATCCGGCTAGATTTATAGGCAACAGGTTTGCAGAGAATTTATAGCCTAACAGTTCTATCTTTACTTCTCGCACAACCTTATCTATTTTAACAGAATTTCCATCTACTGTTTCGACTGTAAAAATCTGCCTAAGATTGGTTAAGGGTAAATTAAGTGCTTGGCAGAATGAAGTATTTATAAAACTTTGGTTTGCACCAGAGTCAAATAATACTTTTGCATAAACGTCGTGAACTAGGAACGTACCAGCTATCACATCTGGGATTAGCTCTGCTTCCTGAGTAGTCAGTTGGAAGGCTCTTACGTTCTTCTTGTTAGTTCCTTCTGCAGGTTTGGCTCTGTTATCAGCTGGTTTAACCAATTTTGGGCAATCTGGCCTCAGGTGTCCAGCTTCTCCACAGCTATAGCAAACTGTGGATTTCTTCTTTCTGCAGTCTTCTTCTTGGTGCCCCGAAATTTTGCAGAAATTGCAATATCCCTTGCATCTTCCAAAATGCTTTCTTTTGCAGACATTGCAAAATGGAACAGTGGAAGATTGCCCAGTTCCCTTTCTCTTAAAATTGCTTCTGTTACCCATACGGAATCCCTGGGTAATCTTTTGGGCCACTTCCTTTTTCCGGGTTTCTTCTCTTGTGCGTACCAGTTCGTCAGTCAGAGTGTTAGCTAACTCTACTGCGTCATCGATCGTGCGGGGTCTCGCAGCCTTGACAATATTACGGATCTCGCCAATTAAGCCCCAAATGTAGCGAGATATAAGTACCGATTCTGGCGAAGCCAGGGTTGGTACTACTCTAGCGTATTCGAAGAATGTCGAAGTATACCCTCGACAATCAACGCCTACCATCTGATGATTTAGGAACTTATTTGTCATTTGTTCCTTTTCGTATTCGGGACAGAATTTTCTTTCTATAAGACTTTTAAATTCTTCCCAGTTCATGGCATAGGCCATATTTCTTCCCTTGGCTTGCAGCACTGTGTTCCACCATTCTAGCGCCCATTCTTTAAAAAGATGCGACGCATACATGACCTTGTCTTCTTCAGCACATTTACTTATCATAATTACTGCTTCGGTTTTCTCTAACCAACGCAGTGCTGCAGTTGCCCCTTCGTTACCTGCAAACTCAGCTTGTTTACAGGCAAGAAACTCCTTATAAGTGCAACCAGGTGTTGCAGCTTTCTTTTTCTTAAGGAGTGGAGCTTGTATCCCCTCATTGTCGTTATTAATATGGTTGCCGCCTCCGTTTACACTATTACTGAAATTATCGTCGTTTGTACGTTTGCTAGGAATAATTTGTTGAGATTCAATTGGATTTCGAGCAGCAGCAAGTATTGCTGGAATAGCATTGGCTATTCCCTGAGCAACAATATTTTCGATATCTTACCTATTCAGAAATTGATCCTCATGATTGTGCTCAGATTGGTTACCCTCGTTAACTTGTTCATTACCAGCGTTTGCAATCTGGTAATTAATTTATATAAGTGATTAGTATAAAATAATTAATAACTAAACATAACAAAACAATCGCACATAATCATATTAACACGTATAGCAAAAATTGTCAATTTCTTGACTTCCATTTTTATATATTATAATATGCTTCCGTACACAATTGTTATCTTACAAAAGTTTTATTTTTAGGTTATTTCACATACTTATATTTTTATTATATTATTATTAAACAACCACAGTTTCATAACCACACTCCCCCTAGTCCGCTGGCCTTTCAGAAATGATGTTCCCTTTCATAATATTTCCAGGAGATTTGTTCCCCTATCTCCCGAATCTTATTCCCGGCATCCATTAGTTCTTCGCCAAAATGGCAAAGTTCAGCTAAGTTTTCATTACTCATTGGTGGGTTTGGTGCAGGTTCTGGGTCGAACTGAGGGAAAAAGGTATAGGGATTATTTAGGAGGTTTTGAAATTGCCAATCATTGGTCCACCATTCGTCCATTTCTCCTTGAGGTTGGGTATGGATCAGAAGTTCTGGGATGACTGGCTCCAGGTTTATTGGAAGTTGGGTTTCAGCAGGATAAGGGAAGAGATTTGTATTGATAGGCCTAAGGATATCACAGCTTGCCAGTATGTGATCCAGTTCCTCCTGTAATGGTAATTCCTCGGCTTGCCTAGAACTTTCCCCAATTTCTATTCCTGCTTGCCTAGAACTTTCCTCAATTTCTATCCCTTTTCCTTTATCCATAGGATTCTCTATTTTGGGAATTTTCCTAGTTGCTGGTTTCCTTCTGCGCACACGTCTCAAACCCACAAATCTTCTTCTTTTCTTTGGCTTTGATTTCTCCGGTGGTGGAGCTTGAAATTCCATGGGTTCTTCAACATCAGCAAAGTAACCAGTAAAGTCTCTGGAAACTTCTATTTTCACAGGATAGAGATTGAGATTCTCAAGAGCTTCAGATAATTCATTCATGCTGTTTAGCATTTATGAAGAAACACACAAAATTCTAGGTTAAAAGTTTGTAAATAATTTTTTTTTTCACAGAATCACAAAAATGGAATCAGAATTTTAATATTAATTACAAATATCTAATAAACCATTTTATTGAAACAAAATATTTATTTTTAGTACAACTAAAATTATAAAGTTTCTGACTTGTAGGTGACATAGGTGCTAGTACTGGTTTGGCGATTTAAACTATAAGTTAGCATTTACTGCTATAGTGGCTAACATATAGAGATTTGCCCATTGTTTATCTAACTCATCTTCCCATGGTGGTTTATTACTTATTTCCTGGGCTTCCTTATTAATTATTCCTTCTTTTGGTTGTAATTTCCTCATTTTCTCTTGACTTTTTCTAATAATCAAACTTCTTTTATTAGGAGAAAGTGGATTCTCATACTGTGCCTTACGAACAAATATTCCTTCCTCGGTATCTACTGAGTATCTTGAGGAATTTGATTGGGATGAGGATCCTTTATCTTTTGGTACACTATCTAATTGACGATAGATATCCGAAAGCTTTTGCTTACCCATACTGTAACTAACAAATAGTCAGTTAAAATACACATAACACAAAATGGTAATCAGGAGAAATTAAGTATATTTAAATACTTAATAGGCTTAAATCAGTGGTTTCTATCGATCGGACATTAAATCGTAGCAGTGATCGAGTTATTACCCTGTTATTGCGGCAGCGTTTCGTGATTGTGTGTGTTTTGTAGTAAACAGAAGATAACTTGGAGTACGAATTGAGTTTTAACGTCGAACCAACGCAGAATATCAAGTCCCACACCCCTCTATATATACTGGAAAAACAGTCCCCTCGCGTGGCGCGAGGGGCTGTCGCGTGGCGCGAGGGGCACCACCCTACCATAGGGTAGCCCCCTGTCCCAGTAGCTCAGGTGAGTTGGTCGTTCGTTCAAATTCGAATTACACGTAAAACTGTGTTGATAATATTAACTAGGAAACACCCCCCCCCTGAGTTTTAGGGGCCCTGATCCTGATTCCGATTGTTCTGAAAATTTTAGGGACCATGCAGGATTACTTGGGGGTCTTAATTAGGTTTTCCTATTGGGTAGAATAAGATAAGAAATAATAGTTTTGATGAGAGTTGTTACAAAAATTTTCATCATCCATTGGCGGTACTGATTTTTCAACTTTTGGTTCAACTTGTGGCTCCTCTGACTTTGTGAAATCAGATTCATCGCCTGAAAATAGCTCCTCTGATTTTGTCGAACCAGAATCATTGCTAGAACTATCATCAGATTTCTTAACGACCCACTTTTGGTTGTCAAGATTTGCTTTTCTTTTGTAAAAACCTTTTGAACATTCACCAACCTCAAATTTCGAGTTTTTGAAAACTATAAAAGGTTTAGTTGGTGGTTCATTTTCAACCATCTTTTCTTTCTTTTTAAGAAAAACTCCCTGTTTTGATTGGATTGCCTTTGGACAATTCCTGGCAATATGACCAATTGTTTTGCATTGAAAACAGGTTCTCGTTTCCTTTTTCTGAGCAATTTCCTTCTTCATTTCTTCTTGCTTTTTAGCAAGGAATTCTTTATTTGTCTGCTTTCTGAACAATTTCTCCTTTTCTTCTTCAAATGATGTTCCTGAAACAAAAACAGTTTTTGTTTGATAAGTTTTCTCATTTTTATGATTTTTCGGTGGAATAAATCCAAGGCCTTTTCTTTTGAAATTACCGTTATGGTTTGGTTTCTTTCGATAACCCGAACCAGAACTGTAACCCCTTTTCTTGTTTAAACGTTGTTGAACTCTTGAGGTGTAAGGTTTAGGTTTTTCAGAAAAAATTACATCTTTTATTTCAGAAATATTAATTTCTGTTAGTTTGAAAACCTTTTTTATCATTTCTGATTTAACACCTCTTATTGGAAATTCTTCATCAGAATATAATTTGTCAGAATCATTCAAAGTATATGCTTCTTTGAACATTTCATCATTCAAATTAGATTTTGATAGCAGAAATTCTTTATTATTAACCCGTTTCTCCTTTTTGACTTTTGAGCTTGACGTGTCGGATTCAAACTTTGACTCTGATTTTAACTCCGACTTTGACTCCTCTGACTCATCTTTATCCAACACCTGATCGACCACTTTCTTTATTAATTCGGACTCATGATCAGTGTCAGACGAAGTGAAAATGACATCAATGTTGTCTGGAAAATTATCTGAAGACTCAGATTCCCACTGTAAATTGGTTGCCTTTATGACTCTTTCTGAATTTGGATTTCATGGAGAATATCCATTTTCAAGCGGGGGCGGACACTTGGTATAACTGGCACCTTGTTTCTTACCAGAAATCTTCATTTCAGTATCCTTCTTCTTTTCAGAACTCTTGTCTTCAGATACTTCCTCTTCATCAAATGCCTTCATGCCTTCAACGGTTGGATAAATCCTGTCAATAACATAAGAAGTACATGAATAACTTTTTAACAACCTGTTTACTCTCTCTGTTTCAATCCTCTGAGTTTCCAGTTTCTGTTCCAGTACAGCACACTTTTCAATGTAATTGTTGACAATTTTTTGCTTTGTCATGAAAGCTCCTTGAAGAGTCTTCATAGCTGTTGCTTGTTCACTGCTTGATTGATTGTACTGATTCATTGCTTTGTTTAGAACATCATATGATTCTTTCAATCTGTTCATGTTATGAATCAAAGTACTGTTTTGCTTCTTCACTGTTTCACAGTTTTCACATTTCTCAAGAATCTTTTGTGCATCAACTTTTGCTTCAACTTTGAGAGCTGGAACTTCTTTTGCCTTTTTCTTTACCACAGGAACTTCTTCATCATCACTGCTAACTTGCTTTCTAACTTTCTTCTTTTTCTTTCGAATTTTTCCATCATCATTGTCACTCTCTTCTAGCATTTTTAAGTGTTTTTTTTATTCTGTTTGCATAATAATCATCATTATCACTATCTTCTGCAACTCGAGCAACAAAATCTTTTGCCAAGAATTCTTTATCCGGACAGTAATTGTCCCAACAAAAACCTTCTGGAAGCCTTTCATCATCTTGATTTATCATTTTGTTCATCAAATATGCTTCACTTTCTGCTGAAATATATTTATCCAAACTGAATCCTTTATTCGAATTCTCATTATCTTGATTCACCATATAAGCTTTCTTTGATTCTTCAATTTCCTTCCTAGCATGAGCAGTTTGTGGTTGTTGTTGACTTGTTTGTTGAGCCACTTAATGATAGATCGCCTTTCGATGATAATCATTGTTATTGAAAGGATTTTGAGCTCCACTTGCTTCGCGGTTTGTACATTCTCGCTTGAAATGCCCTTTTTCCCTGCAACGAAAACAAGTAACTTTAGATTTATCAAAACCCAAAGTAGAAACATTAGCATCACAGAAATCATCTCTTCCTGTGATCTGTTTAAATTTCTCAGCTCGTCTCAACACACTCGCCATACACCACTTTATATCCATTAACTCCATCTCCTCGGCATCAATCTGATCGTAATCCTCTTTTGTCAACATTGGATTCTCGATCCTTCCTGCTACTAAACTCCCATACGACTCTAACACAGTCACCAACAAAGACATGTGACTTTTTGCAACTTTTTCCGAGTAGTTTTGATCATTTTCAAGGTTCAGTGCAATGTTGCATTGTAGAACTTTGCCACTTTTTGTCTTTGAAAAATTTGGATCAAACGATGGATATGAAGAAAATCCAATTTTGCTACTAGATCCTTGAGACGACCCTCCAGACGAATTTTTAGCATTGAATGCAGTTTCAATCTTTGGTGACATGTTGATCTTATCATTGATACCTCCTTTGTAATAAAGACCAATATCTTGTTCACCATCAAAATCCTTCATTCTTGAAATCTTCCGTTGTTCCATTTCTTGAGCTTCAAGTTTTTCAATAAATTTACTCAATGTTAGATTGTTAAACCCTTTCTTATTCCTTAACATCATAAGGTACGTGCCCCAAACCTCATATGGCAACGCATCAGCCAACTTTTCAATCAATTCTTCATTATCTTTTGTGATGCTCAATCTCTTCATGTTCATTACTAAATTGCAATATCTTTCGATAATCTGCTTGGTGTTTTCAGTTTTTAAACCACGAAATAGATCAAACTCCTTTTTCAAAAGCGATTTTTTGTTCTTAATCATCTCTTGACTTCCAACAAACTTAGATTTTAATGCTTTCCAAATTGAATATGCACTTCCATTTTGTTGCAATAAAACCAAGATATCTTCTTTAACAGCTTGTTGCAGTAAACTGATCATCATCTTTTCATTTTTGTATTTCTTTTTCTCATCAACACTTAGGTCTTTAATAGAAATCTCCTCTTCATCATCATTTAACGGTCTAATATATTTCGTTTCAACACATTCCCAAGCATCCAAATAATTTGCTTGAACCCAATTTTCAAAACGCTCCTCCCATCCTTTATACTCCTCAATATTCATGAGCTTTGGCGGTTTTTGCATGGTCCCCATTTCATATTCTAACATAGTGCTCTGAGCAATAGTAATAGGAGTAGCAAAGGCGTTATAAAATTCCTCTTCCATGTTTCGGCAACAAGTTTCACAAATTCACAATTTTCAAACGAAATAACCTCTTCACACGAAATAACCTTTGGTGCGAAATAACCTTTACAAACGAAATGACCTGCAAAACAACTTCAAACGAAATGAGTTCACACGAAATAAGGATTTTCACACGAAATGACTGATTTCGTGCGAAATAGTCAAACGAAATACCAATTTGGTGCGAAATGAAGTGATTTTTTGCGAAATAACTGGTTTCGTACGAAATACCAGAATTTTCAAACGAAATGAAAAAGTTGTTTCATACGAAATGAATGTGTGATTTCGTACGAAATAGATGAATCTGAGTGATTTCGTGCGAAATCAAATCCTCAATTCATGCGAAATGCTGCTGATGTCATCATCTCGGCCATGTTTTTGTCAAATTGATCTGGTTTTAGTCCGATTTTAGATCTAATTCTTTCAAGGCTTTGTTAAAACACAGTTTCGCATATAATGTGAGAAATTCAAGTCATTTTAACCGTGAAATCAAGTTTAATTTTGAAAAGAAGGTGTAGAAAACAGATTTTGCAGCTGAAATGGTAAGAACTCTTCCTCCTGAGCTCTGATACCACTTGTAGGATCGTTTTCGGACCCAAACGAGTCGACCAGAAGAGAACTCGTCCAATATGAGAGGCAGAAACAAACATATCGGAGTTATTTCAGCTGGTATACACAAGAAATCACTTTAACTGTCTCGTTTATTGAAAACACGACGTTTTACAGTCTGGAGACACTTCGGCAGCACTTCGGTACTGAAACCGGAAAGTTACAAATGAAATCACAAGACACCTATTTATAGGCCAGCTATTTCATACGAAACACCTTCACACGAAAACACATTTCGTAAGAAATGACATTCCTCATTTCGTGCGGAATGGAAACTTCATTTCGTGCGGAATAGCTAAACTCATTTCATGCGAAATGGCTTACTCTATTTCGTGCGAAATAGCCTTTTATCACATTTTCTCGAATATCATGCCCTGATCTATCTAATATAGTATAAGACTCAATACAAGATGAAGTCGACAGACGTATGCACCAACAAATTCGGTTTATAACCAAAAGTCAATGTAGAAGTCAAACTACGCGACTTTCGGTTGCGAACCGACCCTAAAACGGGAATTGACGAGCCGAACATGTTTACACATGTTCTAATAATTATTACCAAGTTGTTTAGGTGATAAAACATATTTTAGAACACTCTTAAACTCAGATCGCAATTATTTTAAAATTCTGACCCGTTAACTTTTTAAATTAATATTACTTTGACTCGTCAATCGATCTAGCAAACGTGATTCTTAGGAGGTGCCCTCTTGAGGGATTAACACCTACCTAATTACGATCACGTAGCCATGTTCGTTGCGAACAATGGCTTGAACATTAAAGGTCTAGCTAAAAGTCTAAGCGTTATTATGATAACGCTTGACTTTTGGCTTAAAAGCCTATAAAACATAAACTAGTGGCTAGGAACACTTACAAAGGGTCCTAGAAATCTTTTCAACTAGAATAGGCTTCCTTATGATCAGGAGTCCCCATAAGAGAAGGATAGAAAGAAATGGTGCAAGTGAAAATGAAAGACTCATGGCCTATTTATAATAATTTGAGAAGAACAAGATCTTGACAAGTGTAATGTGTGTTCTCCAAGTAATTATAGGATCACTACATGTGTAAAACCATGTTTTAAAAACAATTAACACCCATAGAATTGATTTTATGTGAGTATGAGTGGTATGTGTGGAGAACAAGCAAAGGAAAAAAAATAAAAATAATTCTGCTGCAGATCAAGGCCTCGCGGCCCGCGTAGAAATTCAGGGGGGAGGTCACGGCCTGCGACACTCACCCGGATCAGCAAACCTATTTTAAATATTGACACGTTTAGCCCCTTAACCTTTTAACTTGATATAACTTTCATATTTAGCACTTTTGCCCCTCAAGTTAGGTTGTAGGTATTCTTGGAAGTATAACCGAACATCATTACACTCCATGTTCGTCAAAAGGTCACTCAGAGGTATAAATTAACATGTTGACGCTTTTAACCCTTCTATGCACAGACTTTTGAATTATATTGCAAACGGTTTCGTTTATCCAACAACTGGCTTATTAAAAGAATACAAATACCGTGTAAGGTCACTCAGAGGCTTAGTTTAAGCATGTTGACACCTTTAGTCCTTGCATATTCAAAGTTTTCATTGTTTGGCAATAATAGTCCCTCCTAGTCAATGATTGACATAGCTAGGATTGGGGACACGTGTCGATACATAATTGGACATGATTTTACGAGGTGTTACATCTAAACAAGTTCGGATTGCCCTCCAGTACACTACTCAGGCGGATCACCTCCTCCGCGGGCCACTGTCACGCATAAGCTTGACTACAACTCGCGTCGCCATCTTGCCAGGGGAACTATACATATTTCACCTTGCTCACAACGTGTAACACCCCGAAATTTATAAAATTTAAAATCAGGATAATAAAGTGTTAAATAAACAAGAACAAACTAACTAGGAATTTATAACCCAGTTAGTTAAGAAGTCTTGAAGTGACTATTATTAAGGTTGAAATACCTAAACTATAAGTTAAACAAAAGTTGAGGGACCAAATTAATAAAAACTGAAACTTTAATGTTCAAATAAGAAATAACTCACCAAACACACACATGTGTGTGTGCTGGGATCGATTAGAAGAAAAGGGCGACCAGGGGGTTCCTTCAAACCCTAAAATTCTCACAAAATCTCAAATTTGGAAGCCTAAATCAAGTCTGAATCGATTTCTGATTATATATTAGTGATCACCACGACAAAGGGATCATAAGGTAAAGCATCCGGATCGTTGAGTGGACAAGCCGGAGGTGATACACGCTTGAAGGATACACTTTGAAGGTACGCGACTTATAGTTTCGCTACATTATGTTTAATTGTTAGTCTTACCTTGTTATATTGAAATTTGGTAAACAAGGAAAACCCGTTAAGTCATGGGAGTGACAAAGTGCCTTAGACAAGTAAAATGGGTCAAAACATGTGCTAGAAATAGAGTTTGGATGTGCTTAGTGATGGTAACACCCATTCGGCATCCAAACGGGTCAAAACAAGTTGAGTTACAAACATAGAAATTAATAACCATCCCTTGTGATTGGTTATATATATACATATATCAGGCGTAGGCCGTGTAACGGATACGCTAATTCGCTGCAAAAGCATGAGCCCTTGTAGAGGGATTATAGTTCAGAACATTCGCTTGTCAGATGATTCCGAAAGTCATGGTTAAATTCTTGGAAATAAGCATGATGGTTATTGCATAAGCAATCCCTCGGGAGGGGGAGCACAAGCTCATATTTGGTAAATGAAGAAACAAGTACATTGGCCTAAAGTTTATGATGATAACAATACATGTTGTGGAACTTGTAGACAAACGGGTCAAATAAACAAGAAACGAATTATAGGACAACTATTTTTGAAATGATATTTTTATGCAAATCATGTTAATAAACGTGTCCGTAATTAAATTACGGTCGCGTAGGAAAAAGAATCGGCTAAAACGGACGCCCGAGTCAAAAGTTACGTTGATTTAAAGTTGTAATTGTTGAAAATTTGGTGTTGGGCTGATATACAGCTCCAGCTAACAACATTCTGCCGAAAACACACCGTGGCGCTACGCCACGGCCAAACGTGAAACCCGTCGCGTGACGCGACGGTGGTAGCGTCACGCGACGGCCGCCCCTGATCTTCGTTGCGCGGCGCGACCGTCCCAGATCATGTGATTTGTTTGTTTTTGATGTATTTGAACCTGGAACTTGTATATACTTGATTTTTAAAGTGTCAAAACTAATTATTTTCATGGTTTTGACCGTAGGTGATGACAGACGAAATCTGGATGGTGATCAAGCAAATACCAAGAACCGAACGCACTAAACAAAGCTTCCGCACTTGATCTTTTTGGTTTTAGTAATATGTAGATACTAGAACTATGCTTTCAAACGTTATCTAGTAGACACTTAAAGTTATGTTTTGCATGTTTAATGGGTAGGTTTTTAACTTGTATATTATGATCGTATATGGTCTTAAAATCATGAAAGTTTTTGTAAACTCGATATTTTAGTACTAAATGCTTGTCTTGTATCTTTAATCTCGTTATATTAAGTCGGGTCTTACAAGTTGGTAATCAGAGCCAAGGTGGTCAATAAAGTGTGTTCGGTTCAAGCTTGATCAAGCATCCGGTAAGAGTTAATTGTTTAAGTAGATTTAGAGAATGTAGAAATGAAACATGAACAAATATGCATGAAAAGAGTGTGTAAGTTCACTCAAACACAGGAAATGCATGAAACAAGAACGGTTGAATCAAGTTATGAACTTGATTAAACCAAAACAAGTAAATCATATGTTATAAATGAAATGTTTAACGGTCAATGTAAACATTTCAGTATTAAAGATGGCGGATGAAAGTAACGATGATGCGGTGCTGAGAGTCACTGAGCAAACAAGAGAAGTGATTGCCGAGGAGGTTGGAAAGGCAATCGAAAATAGTTTGTCTGGTTTCATCGATAAGATCCAGAACACGGTACTATCAGTGGTTGAGGAAAGAATCAAGAAATTGGAAGATAATGCCAATCTAGCAAAGGAAAAGTCTGGAGGACGAAAGCCTTGTACATACAAGGAGTTCATGGCGTGCAAACCGCCAGTCCATAATGGGGAAGTAGACCCAATAGTATGTCAGAGATGGCTAAGTGATATCGAGGGGGTATTTGAGAGGACCCATTGTGAAGAAGATGACTACGTGGCCTATGGTACGGGTCAATTAAGGGGTCAAGCGAAAGACTGGTAGGATAACAAAAAGAAAGAAATTGGAAACGAAGCGGCTAAGGCCATGACATGGGATGAATTTAAGACGTTGTTTCTTAAACACCACATTCCCAAGGCGGTCATAAATCAAATCAAGGAAGAGTTCATGCAACTTAGGCACAAGGGTGAGTCCATAGACAAGATCACGGGAATGTTTATGGATAAAATCAAGTTTTGTGTGAAGTGTGTATATAAGTTTAAGTATATTTTAAGCCCTTTTACACTTTCTTTAGCCAAGTTTTAAATTTATAAAACACGATATTTACTAACACTAAACACACATATGGGCAAGTGCACCCATCGTGAGCGTAGTATAGTGTTGGTAAGATACCGAGGTCGTCCAAGGACACAAGATCTTTTAGTACCGATTTATCCTCAACGTCTAATCAAATCAAAAAGTTTAGAAAAAAGATTTAAACTAAGAAAAATAAAAACTAACTAAAATGCTGAAAATAAAAATAAAAATAAAAACAGATAGACAAGATGAATCACTTGGCTCCGACTCATGTTTAGTGTAACCTTTGATTATTTCCGTACTTTTGCACTATTTAAGAGATTATCTTAGTTATTGTAGTAGGCCCCTCTTTTGAAGGTGACGTTACCCTCAACCCAGTAGTTTGAGTCAGCAGGGATACAATCCTAAAGGGTCGGATTATTGAAAGATAATTAATTAAGTTAGTAATGCATAATGTGGTAGGCCCCTCTTTTGAAGGTGACGTTACCCTCGGCTAAGTAGTCTGAGTTAGCAGGGATACAGTCCTAAGTAGCCTGGTTAAAGTATTAATAGTAGTTTAACTTATGAGGGGATCAAAGAGTTTGGACCCCCGCCATCCAATACCGTTAAGTATTGAAGGAGGTCCTACTAAATTTGACCCAGGTCCTTTGCAGGATCTATACACTGAACAATGGCAAGACTCTTACCAAACCGTTCCCTTAACCCCCGACCAGGTAGCCAACATACCTCCATATAGACCGTGGACATATGAATGGTGAAAATCTTTTATTTTATATAGACAGTAAAATAATGCCAAGACACCACGGACAAACGATAAGGAAGAATCACCTTCAACATAAGAAACTAGTTATTAAAGTCATTAATACATAACCAATTAAAAAGTGCGAAAAGATTAAAAATAAAAACTATTACACTAGACACTTTGTCTTCACCAAGTGATGTAAGAGACTTAGGCAAACATGGCCTTGATTGTCAAGAACTCTTACGATCAATCTTGGATCCCGAGACGACTCACACACTCTATGATGGACAATGGATGATGGTGGTGGATGATGGTGTTATGGTGGTGGTGGGTGGTGGGTGAAGTGTGAGAGAGGTGGTGTGCCAAGGGATGATTTGAGCTTGAGCCAAGCACTCCTATTTATAGGCTGAATAGAAGCCCGGGCACGGCCCCGTGTCCACATCCTTCTCTGTCTTCATTAATTGCTCTTGTCTGTATTAGTTGACCACGGCCCCGTGTCCGCTGGGCACGACCCCGTGTGCAGAAGCATATCTGTACTATCAAGATTTGCCTGGATTCTGTGAACCTTATAGTTGACCACGACCCCGTGTCCGCTGAGCACGGCCCCGTGGTGGGCGATGGAAGCTTCTACAACTTTGTCTTTTATGCTAACACTTGGGCACGCCCCCGTGCTCATTGAGCACGGGGCGTGTTCAGCCTTCTGTTCTCTTGTTTTGTTTGGGAAGATGCTTTCGGGGAGGTCGGGCATGCCACGTTTGTTCCTTTTCTTGTATTTATGTTAGATTTAGCTGCCTTTTTGCTTCTTTTGTTAATTTGAGCTCATTTAATCCTGAAAATACAAAAGGAAGACAAAAGCACACTTTTCCCAACATTAGTACTAAAAAGGGTTAGTTTTATGCCACAATTGATGTAATTTATATGTTGCATTTTGCACACATCAAATACCCCCACACTTGAATCTTTGCTTGTCCTCAAGCAAAACTCTTTATAATGTGGCTTTGCACTCCCAAATGGAATTGGTAGAAAAGAAGGTTTTTGGGCTTGTCATAGAGTGTCGGGATTTCCAAGATTCTTTATTAAGTTTTGTTTTTATTTATTTACAATCCTATTCGTCATGATTTATTTAAAACTTTTCATAAGATAAATTACTTATTAGGGCATAACATGCCTCTTTAAAATTCTATTTATATACAAGTTCACATACCTCACGGGGGATCACTCAACACTCGGCCGAAGATGTATTTTAGTGAATCACTCAAGAGCGGCATGGAACTTACTCCTACCATAGGCTTGCTGATGTGTGCAAAATGCAACATATAAATTACATCAATTGTGGCATAAAACTAACCCTTTTTTAGTACTAATGTTGGAAAAAGTGTGCTTTTGTCTTCCTTTTGTATTTTCAGGATTAAATGAGCTCAAATTAACAAAAGAAGCAAAAAGACATCAAAATCTAACATAAATACAAGAAAAGGAACAAGACGTGACATGCCCGACCCCACGACAGCATCTTCCCAAGCAAAACAAGCTAACAGAAGACTTAACACGCCCCGTGCTCAGCCAGCACGGGGGCGTGCCCAAGTGTCAGCAGAAAAGACAAAGTGGTAGAAACTTCTATTGCCCACCACGGGGCCGTGCTCAGCGGACACGGGGCCGTGGTCAACTATAAGATTCGCACAATCCAGGCAAATCTTCATAGTACAAAGATTCTTCTGCACCACGGGGTCGTGCTCAGCGGACACGGGGGCGTGGTCAACTAATAAGACAAGCTGCATTAAATGAAGAAAGAGAAGGATGTGGACATGGGGCCGTGCCCACTGGACACGGGGCCGTGCCCGAGCTTCTGTTCAGCCTATAAATAGGAGTGCTTGGCTCAAGCTCAAACCATCCCTTGGCACACCACCTCTCTCACACTTCACCCACCACCCACCACCACCATAACACCATCATCCATTGTCCATCATAGAGTGTGTGAGTCGTCTCGGGATCCAAGATTGATCGTAAGAGTTCTTGACAATCAAGGCCATGTTTGCCTAAGTCTCTTACATCACTTGGTGAAGACAAGTGTCTAGTGTAATACTTTTTATTTCTAATCTTTTCGCACTTTTTATTTGGTTTTGTATTAATGACTTTAATAACTAGTTTCTTATGTTGAAGGTGATCTTTCCTTATCGTTTGTCCGTGCTGTCTTGACATTATTTTACTGTCTATATAAAATAAAAGATTTTCACCATTCATATCTCCACGGTCTATATGGAGGTATGTTGGCTACCTGGTCGGGGGTTAAGGGAACGGTTTGGTAAAGGTCTTGCCATTGTTCAGCGTTTAGAGGTCCTGCAATGGACCTGGGTCAAATTTAGTAGGACCTCCTTTAATACTTAACGGTATTGGATGGCGGGGGTCCAAACTCTTTGATCCCCTCATAAGTTAACTACTATTAATACTATAACCCGGCTATTTAGGACTGTATCCCTGCTAACTCAGACTACTTAGTCGAGGGTAACGTCACCTCCAAAAGAGGGGCCTACCATAATTTGCATTAATAACTTAATTAATTATCTTTCAATAATCCGACCCTTTAGGATTGTATCCTTGCTGACTCAAACTACTGGGTTGAGGGTAACGTCACCTTCAAAAGAGGGGCCTACTACAATAACTAAGATAATCTCTTAAATAAGTGCAAAAGTGCGGAAATAATCAAAGGTTACACTATAGACGAGTCGGAACCAAGTGATTCATCTTGTCTATCTGTTTTTCTTTTATTTTTATTTTCAGCATTTTAGTTAGTTTTTATTTTTCTTAGCTTAAAACTTTTTTTTTCTAAACTTTTTGATTTGATTAGACGTTGAGGATAAACCGGTACTAAAAGCTCTTGTGTCCTTGGACGACCTCGGTATCTTACCAACACTATACTACGCTCACGATGGGTGCACTTGCCCATATGTGTGTTTAGTGTTAGTAAATATCGTGTTTTATAAATTTAAAACTTGACTAAAAAAGTGTTAAAATGGGCTTAAAATATACACCTAATATATATAACACTCAACACCCATCAAGTTTTTGGCGCCGTTGCCGGGGACACAAGGATTTTAAGAAAGTTAGGAATCAACGGCCTAATCTTTTTTCTTATTTTTCATTTTTTTTTAGGATTTTTTTTTCTTAATTTTTCAGCTTCTGCAGAACTCAGCACGGGCCGTGCCCGCTGAACACGCCCCGTGCCCAATCATTGGAACTGGCAATCCTGTTTTAAGTCAGACAGTAAGCTGAACACGGGGCCGTGCCCACTCAACACGCCCCCGTGCCCAAGTTTCAGTTACTGAAAACAGAACCGTAAGATCCCGACGGTTGGTAATTTCTGACACAAACATGAGTGATACTGATACTTTTTACTTTCGGCACTCTTATGGTACTATGTGGTGTCAATTATGTGGTGGTAACCATAAAGAATTAGAATGTTATTTTCTAAATTATAAACCCCACTATATAGACCCATCGTTTCCTAGTATCCTAAAGAGGGGCGAAAGTAAAAATAATCCCTATCTCTCCCTCGAATGCTCCCAACCGGATTTTCTAGGAGAAATGCTTCTCGATGAATTATTTCAACTAGAAGATCTAATTATTGATTGGTTAAAAGAACTTAGGAAAGATTTCAAAAATCTTTTCCAAGACGATAGCCAAGAAGAAGGGTTGGAATCGCATTCAAACAACTTCGTTGTTTCCGACGATACTCCTAACTCTAGTGAGGACTTGAGCGATAGTCGTCCCTGTGTCGATTGTGCCGTGAAGGACTCCCCATCAACTTCGTTTGATGCATACATAGACCTGAGCGATTCGACATACACCTTCTTTAACGAGAGCCCGGAAAAGGGTTGGACTTGTCCACCTACATATAGCATAGGAATCACCCTCACCGACAACCTCTTGCGTTCTCGTCTTAATCTAGATCAATTACGGTATCTTAGGTACTTTGGGGTTGTTCCATCCAGCAAGGAACCGTCCGATCCGGAAAAGTTCCTTGAAAATAGATGAATTCCTTAAGACAGCTTCTACACACGGGGCCGTGTCCAGGTCAGCACGCCCCCGTGTCCACCCAAAGATTCCCTTCTGATTTTGTCAGAATGCGGACAAAAATGTGTCAGGATTCTATCTGCACACGGGGCCGTGTCCAGCCGACACGGGGCCGTGCGCAACGTACTGTCGTTTTCTATAAATGCAGCCAAGAATCCTGCACATTTGAACCATTCCAGGGACAGAGATTTGAGGAATATTCTCACATACCATCCTAGGTATTTTCTAAAAGAAGTTTCTCAACTATCTTCTTGTCCTTTCCTCTTTTATCCACTATCATCTTCTTCAATTTTTCTCATACTTCCATTAAAGCTTGAACCTTCCATAATTTCAAGCCTTATTGAGATGTTTGTTAGATTTTTGTTCATGGAATCCTGTTAAAAATAAGTTCTATAACAATGTTTTAAGTTGTTTAAGTTCAAAAATGCTTCAAAAATCATAAAAACAATTTAAAACCCCAAGATTCCTTGTTCATAAATCCTGTAGATATCTGAACACGGGGCCGTGTTCGCAGAACACGGGGCCGTGTCCGAAGTACCGGATCCATAAAATTGAACTCTTTTCGGTATGTTTTCTCAGAATGGCAAGCAGAACAAGCGGAAACTCTTCGTCGCATTCCAGAAACAACCGGCAGGGGAGAAGATCATCAACGGTTGAAGATTCTCTTGTAAACTATGTTTACGCCTTAAGAGAGGCCCTTGATGAAGTAACAAGTGTGGAAGAGGCATTGGTCGACCGCATTAATCATTTGACGGTGGGACTAGAAGGATGTCTCCGGGAGGTCAACCTTTTGCACCAAAGGTTGAACATTCTCGCCTCTCCTCCTTTGGTACCGATTATCACCCAAAGGGCATGGAATGTGATGCCGGAAGTCATCATTCCGGCCGAATGGTACGCCCTACATCCGGAGCCTACTCGAGACATACTACAAGGGGTTCCGATTGGTGTCGCTCCTCCTCCACCCGATGTCGAGGAACATGAAGCCGCCTCCCTTCTCCCGAGGGAGATTGAAGAATGGCTCTAGCAACATCTAAGGGACACCGTTTGGCTTGGAGTTCTACAAGGCTTTTAGACTGGAAATCTATTTCCGGAATTTTGGTTCTTATTGTAGAAGTAGGGCTCCTTAGGAAGATTTTACGGATCACTTGACCTATCTAATATTAGGACTATTAACTTTTATTTTCTGTTTTATTTTTCATTTTTAGGACTAATATGTAATCCTCTCTATGACTAATGAATGATGGTTTTAGTTAAATTGGTGTTTGGGTGGTGTTGAAATGAATAAAACACACTTGAGATGGCAAAGGATACAAGGGAAACTTGAACCAGCACCCCATGCAGGAAAACAGGACCGTCCGACAAAATTCTTCGTTTACAGTAAGCTCGGCACGGGCCGTGTCCGCCCAACACGGCCCCGTGCTGCACAGTCTGCAGAAAAAGACCCAGTTCAGGTAACTGGACACGGGCCGTGTTCACCCAACACGCCCCCGTGTCCAGGCTTCTGTTTCTCTTGATTTAATTTTGTTACTGGCACTTGAACACGGGGCCGTGCCCGGACAACACGGGGCCGTGTTCAGCGCCCAATAACACAAAATTTTTGCTTTTTACACCTTTTTACACATTCAATCAACCTAAAAACTTATTTTTGGGACACATTGAGGACAATGTGTAATTTAAGTGTGGGGGATGCTAAAACCTTGAATCTTGCAAGTCCTAAATACAAGCCTTACACAAAACTCTATTGGAACCGCTAATCACCCCAAATTTTTTTCAAAAAAAATTTTCAATTTTTTTTACTTGTCTAGGTTTAACTTGGGAATTTCAAGTTCTAAAAATGTTATATTTTTACGAATTTACAACCGATAGCGTCGTGATAAAAAGAACCAACATAAGAAAATTATGAAAAGGCATGGCAAACTCAATTAAAATTTGATTATATATACTTGATCACATAAAAACCCATTCCCACAAAAGTGAGTTTTGAGCCTTTATTGAGCATACAAATACATATCTTTAAACTAAATGCTCATCTTTCGTTTCTTGTGTGAATAGCCGCTTGGTTCTTACGACTCTAGAACTTGCCATGACGATACATTCCCGGTCCCTACCAACTTAAACCCGAGTAAGTAAATGACGGAGGCATTAGGACTAACCCTTTTTATTTCTACACCATTATTTTTTCTTTTTTTTTACCACCTACCCAAAATCCCCCTAGTTAGCCCCTTTGAGCCTAAACCTTTTCATTTCATAACCCAAACCAAACACCCTTTTACCCACCAAAACCTTTTTCATTTTTAACCCTTTGTTTTAGTAACTAGCCCGGTCTTTCGTATGACTTTTCAAAAAAAAAAAATGTGTTGATGATGAAGAAAAATAAAATAAACAAACAAGTTCATCAAAAATAACTTTGTTTGAATAGTAGCTTCATTAAAATAAAAGTTACAAAAATAAAAAGTCTTACGAAAACCGACGCTTGTTACGCTTTTCGCCTTTTTTTCTACTAACCACTAACCACTAACCCAACCACCTACCTTTAACCCAAGCCTAACCCTTCACCCAAAAGTCCTCTTGATATTTACAAAGGTATATAAGTTAAAAAGGAGGAGGATTGATTGCTTGGCAAGCCTATGGTAGGAGTAAGTTCCATGCCGCTCTCGAGTGATCCACAAAAATACATTTTCGGCCGAGTGTTGAGTGATCCCCGTGAGGTATGTGAACTTGTATATAAATAGAATTTTAAAGAGGCATGTTATGCCCTAATAAGTAATTTATCTTATGAAAAGTTTTAAATAAATCATGACGAATAGGATTGTAAATAAATAAAAATAAAACTAAATAAAGAATCTTGGAAATCCCGACACTCTATGACAAGCCCAAAAACCTTCTTCTCTACCCATTCCATTTGGGAGTGTAATAGCCACATATTAAAGAGTTTTGCTTGAGGACAAGCAAAGATTCAAGTGTGGGGGTATTTGATGTGTGCAAAATGCAACATATAAATTACATCAATTGTGGCATAAAACTAACACTTTTTTAGTACTAATGTTGGAAAAAGTGTGCTTTTGTCTTCCTTTTGTATTTTCAGGATTAAATGAGCTCAAATTAACAAAAGAAGCAAAAAGACATCAAAATCTAACATAAATACAAGAAAAGGAACAAGACGTGACATGCCCGACCCCACGACAGCATCTTCCCAAGCAAAACAAGCTAACAGAAGACTGAACACGCCCCGTGCTCAGCCAGCACGGGGGCGTGCCCAAGTGTCAGCAGAAAAGACAAAGTGGTAGAAGCTTCTATTTCCCACCACGGGGCCGTGCTCAGCGGACACGGGGCCGTGGTCAACTAAAAGATTCGCACAATCCAGGCAAATCTTCACAGTACAAAGATTCTTCTGCACCACGGGGTCGTGCTCAGCGGACACGGGGGCGTGGTCAACTAATAAGACAAGCTGCATTAAATGAAGAAAGAGAAGGATGTGGACATGGGGCCATGCCCACTGGACACGGGGTCGTGCCCGAGCTTCTGTTCAGCCTATAAATAGGAGTGCTTGGCTCAAGCTCAAACCATCCCTTGGCACACCACCTCTCTCACACTTCACCCACCACCCACCACCACCATAACACCATCATCCACCACCATCATCCATTGTCCATCATAGAGTGTGTGAGTCGTCTCGAGATCCAAGATTGATTGTAAGAGTTCTTGACAATCAAGGCCATGTTTGCCTAAGTCTCTTACATCACTTGGTGAAGACAAGTGTCTAGTGTAATACTTTTTATTTCTAATCTTTTTGCACTTTTTATTTGGTTTTGTATTAATGACTTTAATAACTAGTTTCTTATGTTGAAGGTGATCTTTCCTTATCGTTTGTCCGTGGTGTCTTGACATTATTTTACTGTCTATATAAAATAAAAGATTTTCACCATTCATATCTCCACGGTCTATATGGAGGTATGTTGGCTACCTGGTCGGGGGTTAAGGGAACGGTTTGGTAAAGGTCTTGCCATTGTTCAGCGTTTAGAGGTCCTGCAATGGACCTGGGTCAAATTTAGTAGGACCTCCTTCAATACTTAACGGTATTGGATGGCGGGGGTCCAAACTCTTTGATCCCCTCATAAGTTAACTACTATTAATACTATAACCCGGCTATTTAGGACTGTATCTCTGCTGACTCAGACTACTTAGTCGAGGGTAACGTCACCTCCAAAAGAGGGGCCTACCATAATTTGCATTAATAACTTAATTAATTATCTTTCAATAATCCGACCCTTTAGGATTGTATCATTGCTGACTCAAACTACTGGGTTGAGGGTAACGTCACCTTCAAAAGAGGGGCCTACTACAATAACTAAGATAATCTCTTAAATAAGTGCAAAAGTGCGGAAATAATCAAAGGTTACACTATACACGAGTCTGAACCAAGTGATTCATCTTGTCTATCTGTTTTTCTTTTATTTTTATTTTCAGCATTTTAGTTAGTTTTTATTTTTCTTAGCTTAAAACTTTTTTTTTCTAAACTTTTTGATTTGATTAGACGTTGAGGATAAACCGGTACTAAAAGCTCTTGTGTCCTTGGACGACCTCGGTATCTTACCAACACTATACTACGCTCACGATGGGTGCACTTGCCCATATGTGTGTTTAGTGTTAGTAAATATCGTGTTTTATAAATTTAAAACTTGACTAAAAAAGTGTTAAAAGGGGCTTAAAATATACACCTAATATATATAACACTCAACACCCATCACTTGCCAAGTAATCAATCCTCCTCCTTTTTAACTATATACCTTTGTAAATATCAAGAGGACTTTTGGGTGAAGGGTTAGGCTTGGGTTCAAGGTAGGTGGTTGGGTTAGTGGTTAGTAGAAAGGGCGAAAAGCGTAAAAAGCATCGGTTTTCGTAAGACTTTTTATTTTTGCAGTTTTTATTTTGATGAAGCCATAATTCAAACAGAGTTATTTTTGATGAACTTGCTTGTTTTTATTTCTTTTGCTTCATCATCAACATTTTTTTTTGAAAGTCATACGAAAAACCGAGCTTGTTACTAAAACAAAGGGTTAAAAATAAAAAGGTTTTGGTGAGTGAAAGGGTGTTTGGTTTGGGTTAAGAAATGAAAAGGTTTAGGCTCAAAGGGGTTAATAGGGGGATTTTGGGTTGGTGGTAAAAAAAAAAGAAAAATAATGGTGTAGAAATAAAAAGGGTTAGTCCTAATGCCTCCATCATTTACTTACTCGGGTTTAAGTTGGTAAGGACCGGGAATGTATCGTCGTGGCAAGTTCTAGAGTTGTAAGAACCAAGCGGCTATTCACACAAGAAACGAAAAGTGAGCATTTAATTTAAAGATATGTATTTGTATGCTCAATAAAGGCTCAAAACTCACTTTTGTGGGAATGGGTTTTTATGTGATCAAGTATATATAATTAAATTTTAACTAAGCTTGTCATGCCTTTTCATAATTTTCTTATGTTGGTTCTTTTTATCACGACGCTATCGATTGTAAATTTGTAAAAATATAACCTTTTTAGAATTTTGAAATTCCCAAATTAAACCTAGACAGGTAAAAAAATGAAAATTTTTGGAAAAAAATTTGGGGTGATTAGCGGTTCCAATAGAGTTTTGTGTAAGGCTTGTTATTAGGACTTGCAAGATTCAAGGTTTTAGCATCCCCCCACACTTAAATTACACATTGTCCTCAATGTGTCCCAAAAATAAGTTTTTAGGTTGATTGAATGTGTAAAAAGGTGTGAAAAAGCAAAAATTTGTGTTACTGGGCGCTGGACACGGCCCCGTGTTGTCCGGGCACGGCCCCATGTTCAAGTGCCAGTAACAAAATTGAAAAAGAGAAACAGAAGCCTGGACACGGGGGCGTGTTGGGTGAACACGGCCCGTGTCCAGTTTACCTGAACTGGGTCTTTTCTGCAGACTGTGCAGCAAGGGGCCGTGTTGGGCGGACACGGCCCGTGCTAAACTTACTGTTAATGAAGAAAATTGTCGGATGGCCCTGTTTTCCTACATGGGGTGCTGGTTCAAGTTTCCCTTGTTATCCTTTGCCATCCCGAGTGTGTTTTACTCATTACAACATCATCCAAACACCAAATTATCTAAAACCATCATTCATTAAGTCATAGAGAGAATTACATAATAGTCTAAAAGTTAAAATACTAGATAGTCAGGTCAAAGAAACACAAGAAATCTAAACCAAGAAGTTCTAGCCTACAACTTATTCTATTAGCAAAATTTCCGAAAAGGTAAATCCCTCGGTTAGATGTGGCTTAAAAAACTTCTTTCTCCGGGCATGGGTTCCTCACACGTCGGCGAGCCATTCTTCTATCTCCCTAGGGAGAAGAAAAGCGGGCTCATTGGCATTGGTTTGAGGAGGTGCAACCTCCACCGGGACTTCTTGTAGATCTTCAAGAGGAGGTTCCGCTGGAATGTCGTCCCAACCGGTATGATTGTTGATTCCAAGTGCTAGGTTCCAATCCTCTTGAGGGAGGATTGGTTCCATGGGAGGTGTTACAAGAATGTTTAACCTCTGGTGCAAGAGGTTTATTTCTTGAAAACTGTTTTCCAACCCCACCGTAAGATAATTTATACGATCTATTAGGACCTCCTCTACCGAAGTCATCTCGTCAAGAGCTTCACGTAATGCCATCACGTAACGTACGAGAGTCGCTTCGATTGATGACCTTCTCTCCCTTCGACTGTTTCTGGAGTGCGCAGAAGAGGTTCCACTGTTTTGACTAGACATTCTATGAAAACAACTAGAATTAGTTCATTTTAAATGAAACAGTACATCGGACACAGCCCCGTGCTCGATGAGCACGACCCTGTGTTCACCTTTCTGCAGTTTTTTAGAACAAGGAATCTTGGAGTTTCAAATTATTTTCCCAACTTATGAAGTATTTTTTAACAGAAATAACTTAAAACAATGTTGTGAAACTTATTTTTAACAAGATCCCTTGAACAAAAGTTTAACAAACATCACAATAAAGCTTGGAATCAAGCTTCAATGGAGGTGTTGTTGCAAGAAAGATAAAGAAGAAGGTAATGGATAAAAGAGGAAAGGACAAGATGTTTGTTAGAACCTTCTTTTAGAACATACCTAGGATAGTAGGTTAGAAAATCCTTTCAAATCTCTGTCCCTGGATGGTCCAAATGTGCAGGATTCTTGGCTGCATTTATAGAAAACGACAGCATGCTGGACACGGCCCCGTGTCGGCTGGACACGGCCCCGTGTGCAGGCAAGATCCTGACACGTTTTGTCCATATTCTGACAAAAAGTCAGAAGGGAATCTTTTGGTGGACACGGGGGCGTGTTGACCTGGGCACGGCCCCGTGTCGAAGGGCTGTTTATGAAGTTTGTCTATTTTTAAGGAACTTTTCCGGATCGGGCGGTTCCTTACTGGATGGAACAACCCCAAAGTGCCTAAGATACCTTAATTGTTCTAGATTGAGACGAGAACGCAAGAGGTTGTCGGTGAGGGTGATTCCTATGCTATATGTAGGTGGACAAGTCCAACCCTTTTCCGGGATCTCATTAAAGAAGGTGTATGCCGAATCGCTCAATTCTATGTATGCATCGAACGAAGTCGATGGGGAGTCCTTCACGGCACAATCGGCACAGGGACGACTATCGCTCAAGTCCTCACTAGAGTTAGAAGTATCGTCGGGGACAACGAAGTTGTTTGAATGCGATTCCAACACTTCTTCTTGGTTATCATCTTGAGATAAATTATTGAAATCTATTCTAAGTTCTTTTAACCAATTAAGAATTAGATCTTCTAATTGAAATAGTTCATCAAGAAGCATTTCTCCTAGAAAATCTGGTTTGGAGCATTCGAGGGAGAGATATGGATTATTTTTACTTTCGCCCATCTTAAGGATACAAGAAAACGATGGGTCTATATAGTGGGGCTTATAATTTAGAAAATAACATTCTAATTCCTTATGGGAACCACCACATATTTGACACCACGTACCATAAGAGTGCCGAAAGTAAAAAATATCAGTATCACTCATGTTTGTGTCAGAAATTACCAACCGTCGGGATCTCATGGTTCTGTTTTCAGTAACTGAATCTTGGGCACGGGGCGTGTTGAGTGGGCACGGCCCCGTGTTCAGCTTACTGTCTGACTTAAAACAGGATTGCCAGTTCCAAAGATTGGGCACGGGGCGTGTTCAGCGGGCACGGCCCGTGCTGAGTTCTGCAGAAGCTGAAAAACTAAGAAAAAAATCCTAAAAAAATAGAGAAATAAAAAAAATGATTAGGCCGTTGATTCCTAACTTTCTTAAAATCCTTGTGTCCCTGGCAACGGCGCCAAAAATTGATGCGTGTGAAGTGTGTATATAAGTTTAAGTATATTTTAAGCCCTTTTACACTTTCTTTAGCCAAGTTTTAAATTTATAAAACACGATATTTACTAACACTAAACACACATATGGGCAAGTGCACCCATCGTGAGCGTAGTATAGTGTTGGTAAGATACCGAGGTCGTCCAAGGACACAAGAGCTTTTAGTACCGGTTTATCCTCAACGTCTAATCAAATCAAAAAGTTTAGAAAAAAGGTTTAAACTAAGAAAAATAAAAACTAACTAAAATGCTGAAAATAAAACTAAAAATAAAAACAGATAGACAAGATGAATCACTTGGCTCCGACTCGTGTTTAGTGTAACCTTTGATTATTTCCGCACTTTTGCACTATTTAAGAGATTATCTTAGTTATTGTAGTAGGCCCCTCTTTTGATGGTGAGGTTACCCTCAACCCAGTAGTTTGAGTCAGCAGGGATACAATCCTAAAGGGTCGGATTATTAAAAGATAATTAATTAAGTTATTAATTCATAATGTGGTAGACCCTTCTTTTGAAGGTGACGTTACCCTCGGCTAAGTAGTCTGAGTCAGCAGGGATACAGTCCTAAGTAGTCGGGTTAAAGTATTAATAGTAGTTTAACTTATGAGGGGATCAAAGAGTTTGGACCCCCGCCATCCAATACCGTTAAGTATTGAAGGAGGTCCTACTAAATTTGACCCAGGTCCTTTGCAGGATCTATACACTGAACAATGGCAAGACTCTTACCAAACCGTTCCCTTAACCCCCGACCAGGTAGCCAACATACCTCCATATAGACCGTGGAGATATGAATGGTGAAAATCTTTTATTTTATATAGACAGTAAAATAATGCCAAGACACCACGGACAAACGATAAGGAAGAATCACCTTCAACATAAGAAACTAGTTATTAAAGTCATTAATACATAACCAATTAAAAAGTGCGAAAAGATTAAAAATAAAAACTATTACACTAGACACTTTGTCTTCACCAAGTGATGTAAGAGACTTAGGCAAACATGGCCTTGATTGTCAAGAACTCTTACGATCAATCTTGGATCCCGAGACGACTCACACACTCTATGATGGACAATGGATGATGGTTTTATGGTGGTGGTGGGTGGTGGGTGAAGTGTGAGAGAGGTGGTGTGCCAAGGGATGGTTTGAGCTTGAGCCAAGCACTCCTATTTATAGGCTGAACAGAAGCTCGGGCACGGCCCCGTGTCCAGTGGGCACGGCCTCGTGTCCACATCCTTTTCTGTCTTCATTAATTGCTCTTGTCTGTATTAGTTGACCACGGCCCCGTGTCCGCTGGGCACGACCCCGTGTGCAGAAGCATATTTGTACTATCAAGATTTGCCTGGATTCTGCGAATCTTATAGTTGACCACGACCCCGTGTCCGCTGAGCACGGCCCCGTGGTGGGCGATGGAAGCTTCTACAACTTTGTCTTTTATGCTGACACTTGGGCACGCCCTTTTTTTAAAAAAAAAAAAATTGAGCACGGGGTGTGTTCAGCCTTCTGTTCTCTTATTTTGCTTGGGAAGATGCTTTCGGGGAGGTCGGGCATGCCACGTTTGTTCCTTTTCTTGTATTTATGTTAGATTTAGCTGCCTTTTTGCTTCTTTTGTTAATTTGAGCTCATTTAATCCTGAAAATACAAAAGGAAGACAAAAGCACACTTTTCCCAACATTAGTACTAAAAAAGGGTTAGTTTTATGCCACAATTGATGTAATTTATATGTTGCATTTTGCACACACCAGTCGCCAAATTGTAAATTATGTGGAAAGGGTCATAGGGGCGAATGTCGCTTCAAGGATAAACCTTGCCCCATATGTCGGAAAACGGGGTATATGGCTTCGTCATGCCCGGAAAAAGTGACGGTTTGCTACAATTGTTATCGACCGGGTCACAAGATATCAGAATGCTCAGAACTAGTGGGAAAGAAAGATGGGCAAGACACGAAAGGTGAAGCCCTGAAGGCAAAGGCTAGATCTTTCCACTTGACTGCCGCAGAAGCAAAGGTTGAACCCGAAGTGGTTTCAGGTATTTTTGCTGTAAACTCGATTCCTGCGCGTATATTATTTGATACGGATGCGAATAAATCCTTTATCTCATATGGGTTTATTCGACATCCTTCATTTGTTCTAACAAAATTACCTATGCCTTTAGAAGTAGAGATAGGTAATAACAAGAGTTTTATCGTTTGTGATGTATGTGAAAATTGTAAATTGAGCATTGACGATGAAGAATACACAATAGACTTGATCCCAATGTCGATGGGAGAATTTCAAGTGATCGTGGGTATGGATTGGTTGTCCCGATACCACGCAAAGGTGGCATGTTTCTGAAAAGAAATAAAACTGACATCTCCTAGCGAAAAGCACGTTACGATATACGGTGAAAAAGGGGGTAACCCGGTGGTATGCACAATGCTAGAAGCTCACAAACTTATGAAACATTGATGTAACGCATATATGGTATACGCAAATGAATCGGAGAAAGAATTCCTTAAGATCGGAGACGTGCCTGTGGTATGCGATTATGAAGATGTGTTCCCGGAAGATTTACCGGGAATACCGCCAGAACAAGAGGTAGAGTTCGGAATCGAATTGATTCCGGGCGCAAAACCTGTGGCCAAGGCGCCGTATCGGCTCGCGCCGTCGGAGCTACAAGAATTGATGTCTCAAATCCAAGAACTGCTCGACAAAGGGTTTATCCGACCGAGTGTATCCCCATGGGGCGCGCTAGTACTATTCGTGAAAAAGAAAGATGGCAGTATGCGTATGTGTATCGACTACCGGGAGTTAAACAAACTCATGGTGAAAAATCGATACCCACTTCCAATAATTGATGACTTGTTCGACCAGCTACAAGGAGCGAGTTGGTTCTCAAAGATTGATCTCAGATCGGGTTATCACCAGTTGAAAGTAAAGGAGGAAGACGTACCGAAGACGGCCTTTCGTACACGATACGGGCATTATGAGTTCCTCGTAATGCCCTTTGGGTTGACTAACGCACCCGCAGCTTTCATGGATCTCATGAACCGGGTTTGCAAACCTATGCTGGATAAGTCGGTAATCGTATTTATCGATGACATTTTAGTGTATTTGAAGAATGAAGCTGAGCATGGTTACCATCTGCAAGAAGAGTTAGAGACACTCAGACGAGGAAAGCTGTATGCAAAATTCTCGAAGTGCGCCTTCTGGTTACGAGAAGTGCAATTTCTTGGGTATATCATTAGTGCCAACGGGGTACTAGTGGATCCGTCGAAAGTAGAAGCCGTGTCAAAATGGAACACTCCAAAGAATCCCTTAGAAATCCGAAACTTTTTAGGGCTCGCGGGATATTATCGGAGATTCATACAAGATTTCTCCAAAATTGCTTTACCATTGACCAAATTGACTCGCAAGGAGGAAAAGTTTGTATGGGGCATCGAACAAGAGGAAGCCTTCCAAACGTTCAAAGAAAAGTTAACTCACGCTCCGGTGTTAACGTTACCGGAAGGAGTTGATGACATGGTGGTTTACTCAGATGCGTCGCATTCGGGGCTCGGATGTGTTTTAATGCAATGAGGCAAGGTCATAGCCTACGCCTCGAGGCAACTGAAGATCCATGAAAAGAAATACCCGACTCATGATTTGGAGCTGGTAGCAGTAGTATTCGCCTTAAAAATATGGAGACATTATTTGTATGCGGTAAAATGTACAATCTTTACTGACCATAAAAGTTTGAAATATTTCTTCGATCAAAAGGAATTAAACATGAGGCAAAGGCGGTGGTTGGAAACGGTCAAGGATTACGATTGTGAAATACATTACCACCCCTGGAAAGCCAATGTAGTAGCAGACGCGTTAAGTCGAAAGACAGATTATGCCCCTATACAAGTACAATCAATGCAGCTTATTGTGACCTCGGGCCTACTAGAACGAATCCGAGAAGCACAAGTTGAAGCAGCGAAGGTAGATAACTGGAAAAAGGAAAGAATTGTCGGCCAATTTAAAGATCTTGAAGAAGGCAATCACGGTTTGAAAACACGTTTCAACAGAATCTGGGTTCCTAACACATGTGGAGTTAAAAAGCTTCTACTAGATGAAGCTCACAAATCCCGTTATTCCATTCATCCGGGAGCGACCAAGATGTATAACGACTTGAAACAAAACTATTGGTGGCCTGGAATGAAAAGAGATGTAGTGAAATACGTGGAGAAGTGCCTGACATGTCTACAAGTCAAGGCGGAACACCAAAAACCCTACGGTAAGCTCCAACCGTTGGAAATTCCGGTTTGGAAATGGGAACATATTACAATGGACTTGTTAACCAAACTATCGAAGACGAACCGTGGATTTGATGCAATATGGGTAGTTGTTGATATATTGACAAAGAGTGCTCACTTTATTCAAATACGTGAGACTTATACGTCAGAAAAGATGTCGGAGGTTTACATTAATCAGATAGTTGCGCGCCACGGAGTACCGGTATCCATCGTGTCCGATAGGGATACCCGGTATACTTCAAATTTTTGGCGAGACTTCCAAGAGCAAATGGGAACCAAGTTGTTCATCAGCACTGCGTACCATCCTCAGACGGATGGACAGAGTGAAAGAACAATACAAACATTGGAGGACATGCTACGAGCATGTATTATTGACTTCGGAGGTAGTTGGGAAGTTTATCTACCATTGGTCGAATTTTCATATAACAACAGCTACCATGCTAGTATCGGGATGGCACCGTATGAAATGCTTTACGGTAGGAAGTGCCGGACCCCGGTGTGTTGGGGTGAGGTGGGTCCACGTGAACTCGCTCACAAAGATATAGTTCGAGCCACTAATGAAAAGATTGAGGTGGTTCGGACACATTTGAAACCGGCACAAGATAGACAAAAGTCGTAAGCGGATAAAAGGCGAAGACCGATCGAGTTTCAGGTTGGCGACAAGGTCATGCTCAAGGTATCCCCATGGAAGGGGGTTATCCGATTTAGAAAGAGAGGAAAATTAAGCCCAAGATTTATTGGGCCGTTTACAATTTTCGAACGAGTAGGGAAGGTAGCATACCGCCTAGAACTACCGGAAGAATTAAGTGGAATTCATAGCACATTTCATGTGTCACATCTTCGGAAATGTTTAGCGGATGAAACAACCTATATCCACTACGATGACATCGAGGTGGATGATAGACTTAACTATGTGGTGAAGCCCATTGCGATTTTGGATCGTAAGGTGAAAATCTTAAGGAATAAAGAAATCAATCAAGTAAAGGTCAAATGGGAACACCGGAAGGGTTCGGATACCACATGGGAATCCGAGGAGGAGATGCAACGACTCTACCCTATGTTATTCGGTACGTAATCAGGTTTCGGGGACGAAACCCTTTTTAAGGGGAGTGGACTTGTAACACCCCGAAATTTATAAAATTTAAAATCAGGATAATAAAGTGTTAAATAAACAAGAACAAACTAACTAGGAATTTATAACCCAATTAGTTAAGAAGTCTTGAAGTGACTATTATTAAGGTTAAACTATAAGTTAAACAAAAGTTGAGGGACCAAATTAATAAAAACTGAAACTTTAATGTTCAAATAAGAAATAACTCACCAAACACACACATGTGTGTGTGCTGGGATCGATCAGAAGAAGAGGGCGACCAGGGGGTTCCTTTAAACCCTAAAATTCTCACAAAAGCTCAAAATTGGAAGCCTAAATCAAGTCTGAATTGATTTCTGATTATATATTAGTGATCACCACGACAAAGGGATCATAAGGTAAAGCATCCGGATCGTCGAGTGGACAAGCCGGAGGTGATACACGCTTGAAGGATACACTTTGAAGGTAAGCGACTTATAGTTTCGCTACATTATGTTTAATTGTTAGTCTTACCTTGTTATATTGAATTTGGTAAACAAGGAAAACCCGTTAAGTCATGGGAGTGACAAAGTGCCTTAGACAAGTAAAACGGGTCAAAACATGTGCTAGAAATAGAGTTTGGATGTGCTTACTGATGGTAACACCCATTCGGCATCCAAACGGGTCAAAACAAGTTGAGTTACAAACATAGAAATTAATAACCATCTCTTGTGATTGGTTATATATATATATATATATATATATATATATATATATATCAGGCGTAGGCCATGTAACGGATACGCTAATTCGTTGCAAAAGCATGAGCCCTTGTAGAGGGATTATAGTTCGGAACATTCGCTTGTCAAATGATTCCGAAAGTCATGGTTAAATTCTTGGAAATAAGCATGATGGTTATTGCATAAGCAATCCCTCGGGAGGGGAGCACAAGCTCATATTTGGTAAATGCAGAAACGAGTACATTGGCCTAAAGTTTATGATGATAACAATAGATGTTGTGGAACTTGTAGACAAATGGGTCAAATAAACAAGAGACGAATTATAGGACAACTATTTTTGAACTGATATTTTTATGCAAATCGTGTTAATAAACGTGTCCGTAATTAAATTACGGTCGCGTAGGAAAAAGAATCTGCTAAAACGGACGCCCGATTCAAAAGTTACGTTGATTTAAAGTTGTAATTGTTGAAAATTTGGTGCTGGGCTGATATACAGCTCCAGCTAACAACATTCTGCTGAAAACACACCGTGGCGCTACGCCACGGCCAAACATGAAACCCGTCGCGTGACACGACGGTGGTGGCGTCACGCAACGGCCGCCCCTGATCTTCGTCGCGCGGCGCGACCGTCCCAGATCATGTGATTTGTTTGTTTTTGATGTATTTGTATACTTGATTTTTAAAGTGTCAAAACTAATTATTTTCATGGTTTTGACCGTAGGTGATGACGAACGAAATCCGGATGGTGATCAAGCAAATACCAAGAACCGAACGCACTAAACAAAGCTTCCGCACTTGATCTTTTTGGTTTTAGTAATATCTAGATACTAGAACTATGTTTTCAAACGTTATCTAGTAGACACTTGAAGTTATGTTTTGCATGTTTAATGGGTAGGTTTTTAACTTGTATATTATGATCGTATATGGTCTTAAAATCATGAAAGTTTTTGTCAACTCAATATTTTTGTACTAAATGCTTGTCTTGTATCTTTAATCTCGTTATATTAAGCCGGGTCTTACACAACGTCGACAGGCGGGCACCGATCTGGGTTACGCCGGTCACGGCGGACGCGCCCAACCATTCACTCGTCTGGGGTTGTGACCATTTTCTTCTCGACACTTACGAGAAACAATTGTCTTGGTCACGCCATCATCAGCGATAACCGTATCTCCTTGCCTTCTCCGGCAGACCACTCTCATGCTCCCGCCACCTCCGGCTAACGGTCATCTTTGTCCGTCATCTACGGCGGAGTACACTCATGTTATTTAGAACTTAATTGCCTTCACTTCACCCATGCGTGCCACCCGTCTGCCAATGCATCCGCCTACGCGTCACCAGCATGCATAGGTCCATCCCTCGAATTTTGGCCAGGTTGAATTTTGGACATAGCAAGGCAAAGTGTGTTTAACACCAATGCACATCCGGGCTAATTACGGTTCGGACTAAACCTATAGATGGCGGGTGTAACTAGTTCACCAAAAGCAACCTCGTACGCACATGACGAGCCTTTGGTGACAGCGGCATTAAGTCGGGAACTTGCATGGTAAGGCACTGATAGTACTCATGTCACTGAACGCGGCCTCCAAACCCGACATTCTTTCGGAGCATCCCAGTTTAGAAACTCTGTAACATAACGAAGCGACGGGACTTACATGGGTAATGTTGTACATCTTTCTTGGTCACATCATCTCCAACGCTCAATCTCATCGTGTCACCGGCCATCACGCCGCCCACATTTGCACATCGGCATGCACGCCGCTCGCCTTTGCACCACCCACACTTGTGACGCCACCGTCACACAACCAGCATATGCGCCACTTCTGACGCCCCGTCAGATGACATCTGCCACGTTGTCGTTGTGCCTCGTTTGCATGTCATTGACTAACGTATATATCGCCTTTGTTGCGGCTTGCTTGGTGTTTGGACTTGTCCGGTAAGGGCCATGCGTTCTTTGCCTGACCGCTTAATTGTCAGAGGCATCATGGACCTACATAAATAACTTCATTATATTCGACCTTTCGCTACAGGAAAATGCTCTCAAACTATCTGGTACCTAAATGTGCAAGGGATGTGTATCTCCAAAAAGCCAACATAATTACTTTCTAAAGGAAAAATTGAAACCTCAATACATACCAGGCAACTTGCTTGCCTGATAAGCTGGATACCGGATAGATAAAATAAAGGCAAACATTCGGGTCCCGCTATTCGGTCCACGCTTCGAACAACCCTTGCACAAAAAGGATATGGTTCGCATAAGACTACAACTTGAACAAAATGACAAAGTGGGCACCACTTTTATTGGACGCCACCGCCAAATCCGGGTATCCCGGTTGGGACCTTTTATTCACACGCCTAATGACCTTCATCGAAGGACGTAGTTACGCATGATTGCTTACAAATAAGGGTCAAAGTGCTCAAACCAAAAGGCGAGAACAAAAGCATATACGTTGAACCGGAGGACTGCACCGTAGCACTGACGCGATATCTCATTGTCGAATGATCTATCTTACATCTACTCGCTTATCAACGGATCTACTAAGCCGCCCTATAAGTGGGCCAGGCTAGCGTATTGGATACTCTAAAATTGCTTAACTTTTCCATATGTTGGGCTATGTCTGGCTGGAAACTCGATGCGCATTTCTTATAACCTCCCGAACATAGTTGGCAACACAGGGCCTTGTTATATGGCATGCTCCTCAGATGACCTATGAGCAAGCAGTCTTGACCTCATGAACTACCATTGCTGGACGTGGTCATCAGAATCGGCCGTTTCAGTCCTAACATGGCATATCCCAGTTGAAGGGCATAAATTTTGGTACGACTCTTACCACGTTATCCTAAAGGGCATTTATTACAGTTGAACCATCTTGCTAAAATATTGCTTGAAGTACAGTATATTTCTTAAAGCATATGCCCCCTACTTGACAAGAATACTCAAATATCGTGCTTCTATATATTTGCATACTAAATTCATTGTCACACATGTGACCTGCTTTTATAAGTACTATTGCTTTTTCGCACTTACCATTTAGGTTTAAGGCCACTAATACATTTTAGTAACAATGAACCGGAGGACTAACATGGTGTCACATAAATGATTGAATTATTTGAAGGCAAATTTACACTTTATACAAGTAAGTGCAACCTGAAAAGCACGTGTCTTACATTGTACACCGTTATTAGGCGAGGTGCCACATCATTCAGCCTTGCGCTGCATATTTGTTTAACCAGATGTCACATCTTGTAACCTCCATGGGCTGGTTCTCTATACAACTACGCATCATATTGTCATTCGGCAATGCGACACATTAGTACTTGGTCGTGCGCCACATATTTATTGGCAACGTGTTAGGTACTCCACATCCTATTGGGCCACCATCACATTTTCTGCTGACTATGAACCGTGCTGATAGGATATGTGTACTCCCCATATCACTTGATCCACAACTATAGCGTTTGGTACGCCATACACTATTTCGCGGTTGAAACAAATGCACGGAAAAGCAAAACTAACATGTTTAATAAATTCGACTAAGTATTCCACACGCTATGCGACAGGAGAAACACTTATTCGGATATATATTGTCCACGCTGGTAGGCCCTATATTGGTCACTCAAACGAGTATTCTAAACGCCAATGCGCGGGTGGAAAAGTATGTGATAACTCCAACAAATTTTCATTCACGCTGAGACACATAAAACACTTAATCATTTTGGGCAAGTGTCTCACACGCCATAGCGCGACATCGAGGATCACTTGTTAAAAATTTAAGCAAACATTCCACGCAATTGCGCGAGGGGAAATATGTTCGGTCACTGACATCCTCAAGCTAGACAGTCTTCCTGATAATGTTCTCGGCGTCTCAAACATGACAAATCGAGTACATGATTCTCCTGCTAACATTATCTAGCAACATTGAAAAAAGGGACTGGGATAGTGTAACACTACAAACACTACAGAACATGGTCACTGAAGTCTAGAGATTCAGTCCGGACATTCCGGTTTACACACCTAACGATCTGTATTCAAGAGCGTGGTTTTGATCGGATAACTTCTTTTTGGGATTTTCCTATTTTTCGCTTGACCTTCACCGACGTGCTACATACTCGATGGTGTTGCACCTTCACCAGGAAATGTTTTGGTAACGACGAATATAAGCCTAAGTAACATTGTGCCAGACAACGTATTTAGGAACGCAATTCCAGGTTCAATTCTCTTTTATTCAGTGGCGTAACGCACCTTCATTTGTTCAAACGCGCCTCGCATCTCATTGCATACCCTTGGTTCACTTGACTATATACATATATCTCTATATGATGGTCTGTATATATTGCATGTTTACTTGCCGATTTCTTTTTATAACCTATCAAGTTCAAAGCTACTAACATACTTTAGCAGTAATGAACTGGGGGAATAGCAGGGTATAGCGCCATTACGCCTTAAAAGTGATCAGTTTTTCTCAGGCTGCCCATTAAGGTGATATTCACTGCACATTAACCCGCATCGGCTCTTATATAATGTGGATGTTTCAATACGCCAGACAATATTTATACTTCTCACATCATTTGGCCTACGACTATGCCACTTGACACGCATATGCAATTTGGTAGTCAAGACAAACGCACGACAAAACTAGTATACTTGATTATTCGAATAAGTATTCCACACGCTATGCGACAGGAAAAATACTTATTCGGATATGTATTCTCCACACCAGTCTGCAACATGGATAAAAGAAAACCCTCACGCCACAGTCAGCGAGGTAAACAGACATGCTACCTACTATAAGCATTCCACACGCCAGTGCGCGTCCAGGAAAAGCACGTAGTAGCTTACATAAAGTGCTCATTCACGCCTAACGCGTATAAAGCATTTTATTATCCTAATGAGTGTTCACTCACGCCAAGCGCGTAGAAAGCACTTTGTTGTTCAAGTGTTCATTAACGCCGCATGGGTTATAAAGCACTTTCTGATATCTACAAGTGTTCATATAAACATTTGTAACACAACATACCACCGCATTTAAACTGCATATTACGGTACAAAATATTACCACCGCATTTGAACTGCATATCACGGTAAAAAACAACTCTGACACGAAATATTTCTCATAATAACAAAGTCAGATGATCAAATTATACAGCGCTAAGAGTGGGCATCTTGGTAATAGATGTATTCAACCACTACTACTCCAGTGGGTATCTTGGTAATAGATGCACAACCACTGATGAAAAACCAAGTAATTGTCCCACAATTATAAAAACATTGTGTGGAACATAAATAACGCTCTAATCACCCTTCCGAGGTCACTGAGTGTCGCAACCCCCGATCCCTGATCCCCGGGAACGGGCGGACGCGATCACAGAGTTTGGTGGTATCAGGGTTATTTAATCTTGCAGCGGAATTTACATCAGGACCGTAGTTAGGAAATGTTTATCAGAGTAAACCACCTCATTTAATATTAATAATTACATGGGTAAAACCCAAGTTTCTTATTACAATACATTTATAGGGACACACCCTATTTTATTAAATTTAAAACATTGTTTATTAGGTAACTTTTATAGCCACATTATCCCCAAGCCTTTAGTGCTCTCCAGCTGGCTTTCTACTAATTGGCTTTCACATTGGGTTACCTGAAACATGTTTTAAAAATATTTGTCAGCGGGAAATACTGGTGAGTGAATCCCAGTTTAATCAAGTTTAAAGTCACAGTGAACAGTATTGAGAGCGATCACATTGTTTATGTCTACACAATTACTCCATTTGGTACTATCAATCCTGACTTGTGGGTCATATTACCCATTGGCTAACTCATTGTCCAATGGTAACGTATTGTCATCCCGACTTACTACTCGCAAGTAGTACAAAATTTTGTATACAAAACCCCAACATACCGATAGTAATTGAATAACCACAAAGACTCAATCACTGTTAAATTTCATAGTAAAACATTTAAGGTTTGGTAAAACATTACCAAAAAGATTATCAAAAAGAGGATAAACTCACATTGCTATCTTAGGCTTTTCGTAAGGGTTTCCTGGGTATAATCTATAATTTATACAAATGTACATAGGTTAGTATCATAGCCCTTTGAAATTATTAATGATACCCTCCCCGAGACGGTATTCCAACAACTACGTCGGGCAGAACCACGACAGTTGTTACGGAACCCTAAATCAATCGGGCAGCGTAACTATTATGAAACTGGGGTTATAATACTTACAACGGAGCAGAACCTCGCTAATTAGGGGTATAATACCCGACTATAATGCCTCTAATTCAGAAAGTGAGATTTGAGAAATGAAAAGTGAGCGACGGAAAACGAAGTCCGATGGCCTTCTTATATAGTCGTGTAATCTGGCTTCCAGGCGGCCCGCGTAAGGTAAGGCTAAGCCTTACGCGGCCCGCATCAACCACACGGTCAACATATAGCTTAGCTCAGTCATTCACTAGACCGCCACGATAACGACACGTGTCAGCCTCTGGGTGTATCCGCGTTTTATGAGTCCGCGCGGCCCGCGTTAATGTAAGCTTAAGCTTACGCGGCCCGCTTGAACTTAAGAATTCAGCGGAGTCCGGTCAACACTCTCATACGGCCCGCGTGAGTGGTTAAGGTGGGTCTACGCGGCCCGCCTCAGCCCTATATTTTATGTTTTTGATTTATTTTATAATTATAACATAGATCGGGCTTGGTTTTTACATACGGGGTATAATATAAGACATATTGGGACAAATTAAGAGATAATAGAGTGTCGGAAAATATTATGAGGGTGTCGGTTTTACCGAGGGTTGTTACATTCTCCCCACCTTAATTTAGAGCTCGTCCTCGAGATCTACTGAAACAAATGCGGGTATTTCTTTTGCATTTCTGACTCAAGCTCTCATGTGTATTCAGGTCCTCTTTTGGAATCCCACTTCACTTTGACTAGAACTAGTCTCTTATGTTTGAGATTCTTGACTTTCCTGTCTTCAATTTGTAGAGGTTTTTCTACAAACTTGAGTTGTTTATTTACCTCTATATCCTTAAAAGGCACTATCAGTGATGCATCAGCTAAACACTTTTTGAGATTAGATACATGAAACACATCATGTATTCCTGCCATTTCCTCTGGCAGTTGTAGCTGATAGGCTACAGGTCCTATTTTTCTAATAATCTTGAAAGGTCCAACATACCTGGGACTTAACTTTCCCCGTTTGATGAATCTTACCACTCCTTTCCAAGGAGAGACTTTCAACAATACTCTATCTCCTACTTGAAACTCCAATGGTTTTCGCCTGTTATTAGCATAACTTTTCTGTCTATCACGTGCTGCTTTCAGTCGTTCTTTGACTTGAATAATTTTATCAGTTGTTTCTTGCACTATCTCAGGTCCAGATAATTGCTTTTCCCCAATTTCTGCCCAACAGACTGGGGTTCGACACTTTCTTCCATAAAGTGCTTCAAATGGTGCAGCATTGATACTTGTGTGATAACTATTATTATAAGAAAATTCTATTAAAGGTAAGTGATCGTCCCAATTACCTCCAAAGTCAATTACACAAGCTCTAAGCATGTCCTCCATTGTTTGAATTGTCCTTTCGCTTTGTCCATCCGTTTGCGGATGATAAGCTGTGCTTAATTTTAACTTGGTTCCCATTGCCTTTTGGAAACTTGACCAAAAATGAGATGTAAATCGACTATCTCTATCAGAAACAATTGATAAAGGAATGCCATGTAAAGAAACAATTTCATTTACATACAATTTAGATAATTGTTCCATACTAATTGTTTCCTTCATTGGTAAGAAATGAGCTGACTTAGTTAGTCTATCTACAATCACCCAGAGTGTATCATTTCCTTTCCTAGTTTTGGGTAATTTAGTAACAAAATCCATGGTTATAAATTCCCATTTCCAAACTGGCATTTCTAATTGCTGTAACAAACCTGAGGGTTTCTGGTGTTCAGCCTTAACTTGTGAACAAGTTAAACATTTAGAAACATAGGTTACTATGTCCTTTTTCATTCCTATCCACCAGAAATTTTTCCTTAAATCCTGGTACATTTTATCACTTCCTGGATGCATCGTATATTTAGACTTATGGGCTTCTTCTAATATACGGTTACGCAGGTTTCCTAATTTAGGTATCGACATTCTCTTTTCATGAAATCTCCAAATTCCATCTGTTCCTTGTTTTAATTCTTTTAACATACCTTTTAACTTTTCAGTATCTTCCTTGATTACTGATTCTTGTGCTTTTCTTATTTGATCATTTAAATCTACTTGCAGATTTAATTTAAGAGATCGTACCCTTTTTGACTTTTCATGATACTTTCGGCTTAAAGCATCTGCCACTATATTGGCTTTTCCTTCATGATACAGGATATCACAATCATAATCACTAAGAAATTCCATCCAGCGTCTTTGCCTCATATTCAATTCCTTTTGCTTGAAAACATACCTTAAACTCTTATGATCAGTAAATATGGTAAACTTACTACCATAAAGGTAATGTCTCCAAATCTTAAGAGCAAAAATTATAGCTCCTAATTCTAAATCATGGGTTGAATAATTCTCTTCATGATTCTTAAGTTGTCTAGATGCGTAAGCTATAACCTTTTGTCGTTGCATCAACACACATCCATAACCTAATCTAGAAGCATCACAATAGACTACAAAGTCTTCAGTTCCTTCTGGTAATGCTAGTATAGGTGTATGGGTTAATCTTTGCTTAAGAATTCTAAAGGCTTCTTCTTGTTTTAATCCCCATTCAAACTTAACAGATTTACAGGTTAGCTTAGTTAAGGAAATGGCTATTCTAGAAAAATCTTGAATAAATCTTCTATAATAACCAGCCAATCCTAAGAAACTTCTAACCTCGGTTGATGACTCAGGGGTTTTCCATTTCGTAATTGCCTCAATCTTTGTTGGATCTACATGAATTCCTTCATGGTTGACTAGGTGTCCAAAGAATTGTACCTGTTCTAACCAAAATTCGCACTTATTGAATTTAGCATAAAGTTTTTCCTTTCTTAACAAACTTAAAAGTGTGTGCAGATGCTTTGCATGATCTTCTTTACTCTTAGAGTAAATTAGAATATCATCTATGAATACAATTATGAATTTATCCAAATATGGCTTACATATTCGGTTCATCATGTCCATAAATGCAGCTGGGGCATTGGTTAAACCAAATGGCATGACAGTAAATTCATAATGTCCATACCTTGTTCTAAAAGCGGTCTTAGGAATATCCTCTTCCTGTACCTTTAATTGATGATATCCAGACCTTAAATCGATTTTAGAGAAAAATCGAGCTCCTTGTAGCTGATCAAACAAATCATCGATTCTCGGTAATGGGTACCGATTCTTAATCGTAACTTTGTTTAATTCACGGTAGTCAATGCACATACGCATTGATCCGTCCTTCTTTTTAACGAACAGTATCGGCGCTCCCCATGGCGACGAACTTGGCTGTATAAATCCTTTCTCTAACAATTCGTCTAATTGGTTCTTCAATTCTTGCATTTCAGCAGGTGCCAAACGGTATGGTGCTTTGGCAACTGGTGATGTTCCTGGTATTAAATGGATCCTGAATTCAACTTCTCTATCTGGAGGTTGCCCTGGCAATTCTTCTGGAAATACATCTGAAAACTGAGATACTACTGGAATATCTTTTAAATCTTTTCCTTTAGTGTTAGTGATTATAGAAATCAAATACACTATAGAACCTTTTCTTATACAACTTGCAGTTTTCATCACAGAGATGAATTTTGTGGTCCTAGAGGGCTTATCTCCTTTAATTGTGATCATTTTTCCTTTTTGTGAATTTACTTGAATTAACTTTTGATCACATAAAATATTGGCTTTATTGGCTATTAACCAATCCATTCCTAAAACAATATCAAATCCTACCAGATTCATGGGATAAAGATTTGCAATAAATTTCTGATTAAAAATTTCTATTCTTGCTCCCTGCAAGATTTCAGAAATTCTAACAATTTCTCCATTAGCTGTCTCTACTACGCATTCATGTGGTAGTTTAGTTAATGATTGATTTAGTAATTTGCAAAACGATGTATTAATAAAACTTTGGTTTGCACCAGAGTCAAATAATACTTTAGCAAAGACATCATTAACTAAAAACGTACCAGCTATGACATCTGGAATCATCCTGGCTTCATCTGCAGTCAGCACAAATGCTCTAGCATTTTTAGTATTCTTGTTGTCTGCAGCTGGAGCTAATTTCGGACAATTTGGCCTGATATGACCTTTTTTCTCCACAGTTGTAGCATAATCCATTACTGGTTTTCTTCCTACAACTTTCTTCCTTGTGTCCTGGCATCTTGCAATAATTACAGAGAGTGGAGCATTTTCCTGAATGCTTTTTCTTGCAGACCTTGCAGTATGTTGCAGAGGTAGAACCCATATTCCTACGATTATAATTCCCTGAACGGAATTCTTGTGTAAGCCTTTGGGTTAAGTTCCTCTTCTGATCTTCTTCTCTAGTACGGACTAACACATTAGTCAAGGTATTGGCTAGTTCTACAGCTTCTTCTATATTTTGAGGTCTAGCTGCCTTGACTATGTGTCTAATCTCTCCAATTAATCCCCAAATATATCGGGAAATTAATACTGGTTCTGGTGAGGCAAGAGTTGGCACTATTCTAGCATATTCGAAGAATAACTTAGTGTACCCCTTGCTATCTACACCAGTCATCCTAAGATTTAGGAATTTGTTTGCTATCTGTTCTTTTTCATTGGGTGGGCAGAATTTCCTTTCTACTTTGTCCTTAAACTCTTCCCATTCCATATTATAGGTTCTATCACTTCCTTTTGTTTGGAGGATAGTGTTCCACCATTCTAGTGCTGCATTCTTAAACAGATTAGAAGCAAACATTATCTTATCTTCTTCAGCACACTTACTTATCCTTAAGACTGCCTCAGTCTTCTCTATCCAGCGTAAGGTTGCAATGGCCCCTTCATTGCCTGAGAATTCCATTGGTTTACAAGACCAGAATTCTTTATAAGAACAACCATAAGGCATGGTTCTTCTTCTTTTGGGAATAGGCATTTGAAGTACAGGTCCATTGTTCACGCTGTTTTCTGGTTCACTTGGTCGCTTACTGCTATGCTTACTTTTATTATCAGCATCTTTAACAGTTTGAAGAATAAATGGCATTGCATCTATAATTCCCTGTGCTATAATGTGTTGGATAGCACTATTATCCATCTGGTTCCCATTGTTATTATTCAGATTCTCATTATTATTCTGAATATTATCATTCTGGATTTCCGGGTTATTATCCAGATTTACTTGATTTCCTTGATCGGCCATCTGAATTTTAAACATTTACCCCATATTAATATCACAATTAATATCTAATATAGTTAATCACATAACACACAATCTAGCCAAAAACGTAGATCATTGCTACTTACTCTTTTCATATACTTATGTGTCTATTACACACTAGTACAGAAATAAAATTACAATACCAACAGAAATAAAATAGTAATATGCATCCGTACACACATATTTTATTTTATTTTATTACTACCATCTCCTCCATTCTCACATTCACGGATATTGATTCATCCAAAAATCCATATTGCGCTCATCGTATTTCCATACGAGATGCTCTCCCACCTGACGCATCCTTTCACTGCTTTCTAAAATCTCCTCCCCAAAAGTCCTAAGTTCTTGGACGTTTTCTGCACTCATTGGGGGTGCAGGTTCTAGGACTGGGTTTGGAATCTGGGGTTCTGGTTCCTGATATGGGGGTAAAAGTTCCTGTAATCGGTAAGGATCTTCTAAGATTTCCCTGATGTAGTTATCATGGTAATATGGATCTAAAGGGTCCATACCTGAATAGGCTCCTATAGGTGTGTCTTCCGGAATAGAGTAACGTTGCACATAGTCCCTATTTTCATTCCACCAGGGGTCGTAATTCGGGTCTAGAGGGTTTGGTGCAGGCACTCTAGGGATTTCTTCTGGGTTAAAGTTGTACATCTCTTCTTGGTTTTCCTGATTTTCTATTTCCATGGGTTGTTCTGGGTTTTGTGGTTGTGGGGCTACTAATTGTTCCAGACTTGGGTCAGCAGCAGTCGTAGCTAAGATATGGAAATTAGCTAGGCTTTTATTAAGTATCTCTTGCGTATGGGCATCTGTTTCTCGCTTAATAGCTACTAAAGCCCTTTGCTGTTGCAATTTTCGCATTCTCTTCCTACGAGCAAAAGCTTCTTTACTGAACCATCCTCGTTTCTTATTAGGAAATGGCTCTTCAGATTTAGCTCTAAAAGCAAATATTCCGCCTTCCTGATCAGCAGAATACCCTGAAAGGGCAGGCTGTGATGATGTACCTTCACTCCTAGGTGAATCAGCTAACTGACGATTCACGTCTGATGGTCCTTGATCACTCATACTGAAAACTAACAAATAGTCAAATAACACATAACACATAATTACAGTTATGCATGTATTTCCATAATTTATTTCCTAACACAAAATTTAAAATTTAAGTGTCAGCAGAACACTTCTTTGGCTCAGACCAGTGGCTAGGCTCTGATACCACCTTCTGTCGCAACCCCCGATCCCTGATCCCCGGGAACGGGCGGACGCGATCACAGAGTTTGGTGGTATCAGGGTTATTTAATCTTGCAGCGGAATTTACATCAGGACCGTAGTTAGGAAATGTTTATCAGAGTAAACCACCTCATTTAATATTAATAATTACATGGGTAAAACCCAAGTTTCTTATTACAATACATTTATAGGGACACACCCTATTTTATTAAATTTAAAACATTGTTTATTAGGTAACTTTTATAGCCACATTATCCCCAAGCCTTTAGTGCTCTCCAGCTGGCTTTCTACTAATTGGCTTTCACATTGGGTTACCTGAAACATGTTTTAAAAATATTTGTCAGCGGGAAATACTGGTGAGTGAATCCCAGTTTAATCAAGTTTAAAGTCACAGTGAACAGTATTGAGAGCGATCACATTGTTTATGTCTACACAATTACTCCATTTGGTACTATCAATCCTGACTTGTGGGTCATATTACCCATTGGCTAACTCATTGTCCAATGGTAACGTATTGTCATCCCGACTTACTACTCGCAAGTAGTACAAAATTTTGTATACAAAACCCCAACATACCGGCAGTAATTGAATAACCACAAAGACTCAATCACTGCTAAATTTCATAGTAAAACATTTAAGGTTTGGTAAAACATTACCAAAAAGATTATCAAAAAGAGGATAAACTCACATTGCTATCTTAGGCTTTTCGTAAGGGTTTCCTGGGTATAATCTATAATTTATACAAATGTACATTGGTTACTATCATAGCTGTAAGGTCCGCGTTTGCGTCTAATAAAAGACGACTAAAGGACACTAGAAATATAAAAATTTTCTTAAAAGTGTCCAACTTTACGGAATTTGAAACGATGATATCAATAACGCATGTGCATTAATTTAACAAAATTTGGGCATGACCCGTCCATAAAACGAGCATACCCCTGTTTTAAACATAATCAGACTAGATACAATTCTACGATTCATTCGACAAAATACTACTAAGAACCAATACAACAAATTTTGTACCAAAAACATTTGAACAAGCTAGCGGAAGCGTTTGGTATGACATAACATGAACACGCGCTCGCTCCGATTCTCCAAGTCGCCTGAATTGAGGATTTACCTACATTCAACAACAAAGCTTTAAAAAGTTAGTCATTATACTTATTTGCTTATAAAACCGTCACTTTAGTTCCATTTGTGTATGTACTTTCATTTCTCTCACTCATTCGATTACCCAATTAAATGGGTATGACATATATTTTCATACAACTAACCCGTTAGTAGATGATGACGACCAAACATAAAATGTTGTATAAACTAAAACGTCCATAGCACATTCTAACCGCATAAGTTACTTCAACCCGATTATCCTTTCAACATTCAACCGTTTCATTATTATATCAACACTTCGAAAGTCCGACATTCATAAACCTGCACTTTCAAACATACTCAATAATAACTTGGTTAGCAAACCCGTAATCTCAACATATTCAAGTACTACATCTTCATAAAAAGGACGTCAACCATTTAAATGCATCTAATTAACTTACATTCCAAACCCAAGGGCATTATTAGTAACGCTAATTTCTCAAATGCATCCAAATCATGCATTCACACATACTTGCACACATACATACTTACAATCATACACATCTACATACCTAATATACATTCAATCATACCTACAATCATGTATTCATACCTACGTGTTCCGTACGCATTCTTGTATACCATTTACATGTAATACATGTCCAACTTCATTACATACATCTATCATACTCTTATACAAATTACATGAGGCTTAGACTTGGGTTTACAACTTATAATCGTCAAGGAAACACTCGAAATCATGTTTGGGAGGCCCATCGTAGTCCACGGATAATATACCGAAGCCTACGATGCATAAATCACATAAATAATATTTTTGACAGAACCTTCACCCGGCCGTGTCAGCTCACCACCCGGCCGTGTCAACTCTGCACTTTTCCTAGCCATTAATTCTTACCGAAACGGACATAACTCTCTCGTTTTTCATCCATTTTGCGTCACGTTTCTTCCTACATGATTGTAAATTAATATTCTATCATGTGAACTTGAAATCCAACATCCGAGTTAAGGAATTTCTTAACTTATACGTGTTCGGCTTGTTATTCATCTACGAACTATTCGACCCGTTCGTGCATTTATCAAAATAATCTATTGATTTGACTTCAACTTCATATGAACTTAATAATTAAAACATTATATTACTTAAACAAACTAATAAGTGATTACGGAAATCACTTACCTCGAGTGCCCGTCTCGTACACGCTTCCTCATATTCTTTCCGTTTGCCTTCCATGCTTTTCCATCTTAACATGATCCTATACTTTCATACCATCAAGGTTACTACTTCATTAGTATAAGCGCACATTCTAACATTGCATTTATTTCACATTCGTAACCTATTTTAGCTTTAATCGTCACTTTCCAGCAACACAAAGTATGAACTAGAATCGTATCTTTTCATTTCCTACTCATAAAGTAAAACACATATTCAACCACAAGATCATATATGCCCTCAATCATAAACAATTCCTTTCGTACTAGTCAACTCATAAGTCACGATTAACAACATCATTCAAAATTAACTAATTTAACACTATCCTTGAACCCGACATCATCCCTACTAGTAATCCACATACTTGTTCTCTTAAGCATTTCATCGAACACTTGGCGGGTTTCACATTTAAAGCATATTGTACAACATATAAAGCATGACATTTTACTAGTTGAACTCACTTATTTTCAATAATCATCTAAGTTTACATGATTCTTTCATTCTACATCAATTCACTTATCATTCATGTATTATAATCAAGATCATACATCAAACTTCACATACATAATCCTACTTGATCATTCTACTTGTGTTAACTTCTCACCCAATGGGTTTTTGTTATAACTCAATCAAAATGCTAAAATCAAACATGATTCCTATCATATCTTGCATTCATAACTTCAAATCACACTCATGTTTGCATAATTTCATGATTAGATGAAAAACCCTTTTCCTAAACTTCACCAAATCAAAGAATTCGACTTACCACTTTACTGAACAAGGTTAGATGTTTGCAAATTGGGGTTCATGCATCCGATTTTCATTGAGATTCCTACTGAATTTGATGAAGTTGGTGAAACTAGGGTTTCACCTTGCCCTCTGCCTCTGTTCGATCGCACAAAACCAGACACAACACTGGTTTCTTTTTTTTTATAAATTCCATTACACATTTACACATTAGCCCCCTTGTCTATCAAAGTGTGTTTAAGTTTGTTATTTCCCAATACTAACTTGGCCTCTTATCTTTATTTAACTTAGATACACACATATAAAAATTTACTATCATTTCCTTACGGTACCGTTTTACAGTACCGTCTTCCGTTATCTAGCATCACAAAATAATATTATTTTATGACATATGAAGTTTGGGGTGTTACAAGTCTACCCCCCTTAAAGAAGGTTTCGTCCCCGAAACCTTGCTCTTTTCCACTTAACATTGAATACCTTTCCTTACGGGTTATCACTAACCCTTCTATTTAGCACACTTAGGACACACTTGTAGAATGTATACCATTAGATTTTGAATTCTTGCCTCATGTTAGTTCCCTAGTGATGATTATCACTACAAGTTCATTCGCTCGTTTCATTCAAAACGCATATCATGGCATTAATTCACTAATGCCTTATAACATGGGCTTTATTCAGGAACAAAATATAATCGTACGCATTAACCCTATCTTCATAAATTAGTCATTTGCTTTCATAATCACACAAGGGTCAGGGTCTGACCCAGAGCTCTTATTAGTGTCTTTTACTTTATAATGCTAGCTCCTAGCGCATACCATCACTAGCGTTTCATTCATCAAATTTATTCCAATTTTATGCAATTATTAATCGTGCAAACCCAAATCCATGGCTTGTTTCTAACTTCCTACTTAAGCATATTACATTCATATATTTACTAATCGAAATAAATCGATTTATTTCATACTACTCATACTCCATATGCTATCTTTCCTTTTGTTCACTATGAGCCATCCTAAACATTCCATTACTATCATTACTTTCGTTTACCTTTAAGCTCATAGGAGGGGTCGATATATTACCATACGCATACTATAATCATTCAAGGACTTATTATTACAACTATAATCACCCTTCTTAAACTTACTTATCCGTACTTAAATCACGAAGACTAAGCATTATTCCCATGGTTACTATTGTTATTTATGCCATGCGTATCTTTTCTACAATGTCTTGTTCAAATGAACATGGCCAACAAGCTGAGCATCAAAGTTAGCATTTCTTAACGATACTTGTCGTCTCTTATATTCTATCAAAATTTCCACAGTTACGATAAGTCAAGTTCAATACGACCCGACGATCATTACGAACCTTTTGAAACTCACTCCACATTTTGCATTACGGTTTGTATATATACATTCTATTCTAACACATCCATCTCTAGTCGAGTCATAACCTCCTATTAAAGTTACAACCCTTTTTATACATACCTGACAGAAGTAGATTCCATTGGTTCGTTATCTTTATCTTACGATGATCATTCCTTTCAGATTGGTGACATTGCATGTCCATTCATCAAGCCCACCTATGAGTACAAAACTTAACATATCAAAACATTAACTACCGAGTTCAAATGGCGATCGCCATCTGACCCGTATGACCCATTTATTCTTTCGACCATTCTTGCATGCAACGCATTTGCATAAATATATTCATATATATATATATATATGAAAGTTCAAACATAATTTGAATCATATCACTTAAGGAATATTTACTTGTTTGGTCCGTAATTATTTACACATTCGGATATTTTCATTCCTATCATTCTTTTGTTCATTTGCTTTACATTTACTTATATGACTTGTTTGACGCATACATGGTCAAGCTATCGACTTCTTCTTATGTAGACTAGTTCCGTCTTTTGTATCTTAAATCTGTTTCGTGGATTCGAACACATTATTCATACCTTTCGTACCTTCTATGTTTTGAATCCGTCTCGCGGATTCAAACATTGCATTCACATCTTTCATTCTTTGAATCCGTCTCGCGGATTCAAACATTTCATTCATGCCTTTCATTCCTTGAATCCGTCTCGCGGATTCAAGCATTGCATTCATATCTTTCATTCTTTGAATCCGTCTCGCGGATTCAAACATTTCATTCATACATTGTTGATCCGTACTTTCTTACGGATTCAACATTCTTCATTCTTATCATTCGCACTTTTCACTCTTACGTAGTGCTCTCAATTCTCGCGATAGTCTTACTACCCATTTCACCCATACGCCCACCTGCTACCCAATTCTAACGGACATACCTGTAGCAATTATCGCGGTCTCACGAACGTCATACGTTTCTTGTGTACTGGCCAGGCACACAATCCACGTACTAGTTCCGTGCCTTCGCGTAATCGCCACATTATGTCCGAAGAATTAAGTTTCGGCACGTGTTACATTTTTAAAACTTCTTTACCATGTCGTTATTATATTCATTTAGAATTTTCTTTCACTTGCCTAATTATACCATTTCATACATCCACGCGTTGAATTTACGTACCAGGGGTCAATTCGTCTTATTACTTGCCTTGATGCCGGTCCTAGACCGCGTTCACGGATCATCCCTTCCGCCACTTCTGTGACCTTGTTGAATAATGCTTCTTGACGAACAGTATCATCATCATCATTAACGTTGCTTGCATCAGCCATCTACACCATGTCATGTTTACATTTAATATGGATCATAAACTTTCAACATATCATAGTTCATTAGTCCGTATTACTTATTCACATCCTTTCGTCTCGAGCTTAACTTCACACATTCGTCGTTTATTTCATACCCTCGTGTACGTTTCATTCAACGTTTAATGGTTTTATACCATTGCCATTATCTATTTAATCTTTACATACTTAATTCGCCTCATAATGACTCGACAAAACCGTAATTCAGACTCCCGGGAAGTACCGTTAAATAAAAATTTGGAAAATCTTAAAATTTTTGGGGGCTGAATTACACAAGCCGTCGGCGACGGCTTGCTAACCCGTCGGCGACGGGCTTCTAAATATGGCGTCGGCCATATTACCCGTAGACAGGAGGGTAAGGCGTCTGCAGGTGGGGTGGCGTCGGCGACGGGAGGTAACCCGTCGGCGACGGCCTTTCGTTGTGCAGAACGCTGCAGGTTGGTTTCGGGCGCTTTTGTTCGTTTCTTTCTAGTCCGTTTCGACTCTACAACACCTGAAACTTCTCATTTAACCTCCCCACATATTTATCTATTATTTCTGTCATACACATAATAAACACACTTGCAATTTGTTTAACTTAAACATTACCTCATTGGCGATCTTGGAGCGAGCACACTTCCGAACGAGCCATCGGTTGAGTTCAAGCACCACTATTTGTGCTCGAATCCCTCAACCTAGGCTCTGATACCAACTTGTAAGGTCCGCGTTTGCGTCTAATAAAAGACGACTAAAGGACACTAGAAATATAAAAATTTTCTTAAAAGTGTCCAACTTTACGGAATTTGAAACGATGATATCAATAACGCATGTGCATTAATTTAACAAAATTTGGGCATGACCCGTCCATAAAACGAGCATACCCCTGTTTTAAACATAATCAGACTAGATACAATTCTACGATTCATTCGACAAAATACTACTAAGAACCAATACAACAAATTTTGTACCAAAAACATTTGAACAAGCTAGCGGAAGCGTTTGGTATGACATAACATGAACACGCGCTCGCTCCGATTCTCCAAGTCGCCTGAATTGAGGATTTACCTACATTCAACAACAAAGCTTTAAAAAGTTAGTCATTATACTTATTTGCTTATAAAACCGTCACTTTAGTTCCATTTGTGTATGTACTTTCATTTCTCTCACTCATTCGATTACCCAATTAAATGGGTATGACATATATTTTCATACAACTAACCCGTTAGTAGATGATGACGACCAAACATAAAATGTTGTATAAACTAAAACGTCCATAGCACATTCTAACCGCATAAGTTACTTCAACCCGATTATCCTTTCAACATTCAACCGTTTCATTATTATATCAACACTTCGAAAGTCCGACATTCATAAACCTGCACTTTCAAACATACTCAATAATAACTTGGTTAGCAAACCCGTAATCTCAACATATTCAAGTACTACATCTTCATAAAAAGGACGTCAACCATTTAAATGCATCTAATTAACTTACATTCCAAACCCAAGGGCATTATTAGTAACGCTAATTTCTCAAATGCATCCAAATCATGCATTCACACATACTTGCACACATACATACTTACAATCATACACATCTACATACCTAATATACATTCAATCATACCTACAATCATGTATTCATACCTACGTGTTCCGTACGCATTCTTGTATACCATTTACATGTAATACATGTCCAACTTCATTACATACATCTATCATACTCTTATATAAATTACATGAGGCTTAGACTTGGGTTTACAACTTATAATCGTCAAGGAAACACTCGAAATCATGTTTGGGAGGCCCATCGTAGTCCACGGATAATATACCGAAGCCTACGATGCATAAATCACATAAATAATATTTTTGACAGAACCTTCACCCGGCCGTGTCAGCTCACCACCCGGCCGTGTCAACTCTGCACTTTTCCTAGCCATTAATTCTTACCGAAACGGACATAACTCTCTCGTTTTTCATCCATTTTGCGTCACGTTTCTTCCTACATGATTGTAAATTAATATTCTATCATGTGAACTTGAAATCCAACATCCGAGTTAAGGAATTTCTTAACTTATACGTGTTCGGCTTGTTATTCATCTACGAACTATTCGACCCGTTCGTGCATTTATCAAAATAATCTATTGATTTGACTTCAACTTCATATGAACTTAATAATTAAAACATTATATTACTTAAACAAACTAATAAGTGATTACGGAAATCACTTACCTCGAGTGCCCGTCTCGTACACGCTTCCTCGTATTCTTTCTGTTTGCCTTCCATGCTTTTCCATCTTAACATGATCCTATACTTTCATACCATCAAGGTTACTACTTCATTAGTATAAGCGCACATTCTAACATTGCATTTATTTCACATTCGTAACCTATTTTAGCTTTAATCGTCACTTTCCAGCAACACAAAGTATGAACTAGAATCGTATCTTTTCATTTCCTACTCATATAGTAAAACACATATTCAACCACAAGATCATATATGCCCTCAATCATAAACAATTCCTTTCGTACTAGTCAACTCATAAGTCACGATTAACAACATCATTCAAAATTAACTAATTTAACACTATCCTTGAACCCGACATCATCCCTACTAGTAATCCACATACTTGTTCTCTTAAGCATTTCATCGAACACTTGGCGGGTTTCACATTTAAAGCATATTGTACAACATATAAAGCATGACATTTTACTAGTTGAACTCACTTATTTTCAATAATCATCTAAGTTTACATGATTCTTTCATTCTACATCAATTCACTTATCATTCATGTATTATAATCAAGATCATACATCAAACTTCACATACATAATCCTACTTGATCATTCTACTTGTGTTAACTTCTCACCCAATGGGTTTTTGTTATAACTCAATCAAAATGCTAAAATCAAACATGATTCCTATCATATCTTGCATTCATAACTTCAAATCACACTCATGTTTGCATAATTTCATGATTAGATGAAAAACCCTTTTCCTAAACTTCACCAAATCAAAGAATTCGACTTACCACTTTACTGAACAAGGTTAGATGTTTGCAAATTGGGGTTCATGCATCCGATTTTCATTGAGATTCCTACTGAATTTGATGAAGTTGGTGAAACTAGGGTTTCACCTTGCCCTCTGCCTCTGTTCGATCGCACAAAACCAGACACAACACTGGTTTCTTTTTTTTTATAAATTCCATTACACATTTACACATTAGCCCCCTTGTCTATCAAAGTGTGTTTAAGTTTGTTATTTCCCAATACTAACTTGGCCTCTTATCTTTATTTAACTTAGATACACACATATAAAAATTTACTATCATTTCCTTACGGTACCGTTTTACAGTACCGTCTTCCGTTATCTAGCATCACAAAATAATATTATTTTATGACATATGAAGTTTGGGGTGTTACAATAGCCCTTTGAAATTATTAATGATACTCTCCCCGAGACGGTATTCCAACAACTACGTCGGGCAGAACCACGACAGTTGTTACGGAACCCTAAATCAATCGGGCAGCGTAACTATTATGAAACTGCGGTTATAATACTTACAACGGAGCAGAACCTCGCTAATTAGGGGTATAATACCCGACTATAATGCCTCTAATTCAGAAAGTGAGATTTGAGAAATGAAAAGTGAGCGACGGAAAACGAAGTCTGATGGCCTTCTTATATAGTCGTGTAATCTGGCTTCCAGGCGGCCCGCGTAAGGTAAGGCTAAGCCTTACGCGGCCCGCGTCAACCACACGGTCAACATATAGCTTAGCTCAGTCATTCACTAGACCGCCACGATAACGACACGTGTCAGCCTCTGGTTGTATCCGCGTTTTATGAGTCCGCGCGGCCCGTGTTAATGTAAGCTTAAGCTTACGCGGCCCGCTTGAACTTAAGAATTCAGCGGAGTCCGGTCAACACTCTCATACGGCCCGCGTGAGTGGTTAAGGTGGGTCTACGCGGCCCGCCTCAGCCCTATATTTTATGTTTTTGATTTATTTTATAATTATAACATAGATCGGGCTTGGTTTTTACATACGGGGTATAATATAAGACATATTGGGACAAATTAAGAAATAATAGAGTGTCGGAAAATATTATGAGGGTGTCGGTTTTACCGAGGGTTGTTACACTGAGCATAGCAAGCACTTCTGCAGGGGTGGCTTGTATATCCTTCTTTCCGACTGCAACGATAATTGCTATAACCGGATCGTCAATAACAACGACTGGTACAACCACCAGCGGTTTCACATTCGCCTAAAGTGGCATAACATCCGCGTATGCGTCTATGACCACCAATGGCTGTACATTACGATAACGGGGATCCCGGTGACACGGACGCGTGGTAGGGATTGTCGTCACGTCAACATTGACTCTTTCAATGGGTTGAACGCCGTTAGCGTACCATTGCTAACCGACAAAAGTCACATCAAATGGTGAATATTTTGCAATGGCCCCCATGACTTTGGGCGCACCGCTAAAGCAGGGCCACACCTGAAAAAATCATCCAAAGGCGAGGCACTTAACCGCCAAAACTCAGCCTGTTCCAAGACTCATGCATGAGACCTAACCACGTACGCACAGCCTGGACAAGCTCATGGCAATGCGCCAGTACGAATGGCAACTGCCTACAACCAATCAGCGTGCGCCATTTTTGCCCAACCAATTTCCACGATGAACAATCGTGGGGTATTTATTGCTCCATTATCTCCACTCACAGCTAACGACAACCACAACAAACGTGGCCAACAACTTTCTCGCACTGGGACGACATGCCAGCCTAAAATTAGTGATCTTCACTCCCGAGCTCATAATAAGTCTAAGTGCTCCTCCCACACTTACACGCGAGAGCAACACTAGACTGGGGGACATGACGAGGTATGGTACTGGACCCGACCCGAGCGGTCAGACTTTCTTGCTATTTATCACTTTTATAGTAATTATATATTATTATTGTGTACTAACCCGCGAAGCCCAGCGCGTTGTAGTTTATGCTACACTAGGCTGTGGGCTCGTTGAGACAACCCCTAACTGGGCCTGGCCCATTGAGGTTAGGGTTTTCCCATATCTCCTATATAAAGAGGTCTCCACCTCCTTATTAGGGCATAAGATATAGGCAACACACTTTTGTAGCTGGAAATAGGGGATTCTTCCTCTACCGGCCGTCTCTACATTGCCCACGTTTTTCTCTTCTCGTTTGCAGGTCTAGGATTCGGGCGGAGAAGACGAGGTGTGGCCATATCCGTATCCATCACCGTAGAAGTACCGACCCGCTCGGGACATGCTTCTTCAGTACTTAATGAAGGGTGTGAACCATTACACCATCTAACCTAGTGAAATGGCCTTGTGGACAACACGTGGCGAAAAATGACATTTTACTTGGCTTAGCACTACGCATAGTCTAAGCCTTCCACAATTAATAGGCATCTAAAGGGAAATCATAATTGCCGCTTTAACTAATCACTATTCACAATTGCTTTCAAGAAGTAATTGTGACCAACTACGTAATATTGGGAAAGTTACTTCAATGATCCGTAGGCCACTACATGGGTTATTTTAAGTAAGAGATGTTTTGATTTATACGTGTTAGCTTCTATTTGTGTTTCATTTTAGATTTTGTATCATATTTAAAATTTGAGTTATATCTTTGGTATTGATTTTGTTTTTATAAATGATTTCAGCTTTAATGCCTTCTAACTGATATTTTTATGGTTTTTGATTTATAAATTTGTTTTGAACGACTTAATTTTTGTTACCCGTGACATTTTAATCATTACTATATGGAAAGGCAAAGTCTTTTCAACACCTTGATACCGCTAGACTAAAGCTACTTTGGTGATTTGATTTCCAAATTTTTGGTATTTATGGGTTTAAAATATTTAGCTTTTGATCTTTCAAGTTTTGGTGATGAGATGGTTGTGGCAGTGGCATAGTTGGTCGTTTGTGATGGTGATTGGTGGTCAAGGGTGGCCTATGGTTTTTTTGAACGGCCAACGAATCCCTCAAGTGGGGTACTGGCAAAATTCACCACATCGGGATACACCCGCCTCTGACCCGGGAAAACCCTCACCTAGGGCCGAAGCTCGTGAATACTCGCCCGGAGGCACGACAGTGCGGTGAGATAAAGCCTATTGAGTTCCAGGATCGAAAAAGTGATTGTCACCTACTCGCCTAATCTCCAATTATCACTTGGTGCCGCCGAAACTAATTAAGGGAAGCAAGAATCGAACCTAGGTCACTTGAAACACTATATCTCTTCTTTACCACTCCACCACCAGCTCTTTGGCGGCTTACGGAGGTTATCATTAGTGGTTCTCAAGATTTTAAAAAATAATAAGAGTAAATTGCACGGATATTCCCTGTGGTTTGATAAAGTTTCACCTTTAGTCCCCATCATTTGAAAATTACATGTATGTTCCCTGTGGTTTAGCAACTTGTTACTCGGATAGTCCCTACACTGGATGAACGTTAACTTATCCAATTAAGTGTGAGTGAAATGACAAAAATACCCTTGCTAACAAACATTAAATAATAGATATATTTGTGGGCCCACTCAATATATAAATAAAAATATATAATAAACGAATCCCAGCACCCACCTCCACCTTTCTTCTCTGATTCTTCTCAAATTCAGCCGGCGACAACATCCTCTCCCTCCATTTCTTCTCCAGTTAAAAGGTGGTCCGACGGTGGAAGGGCTCTGCAACGGAGGAAGGTATCACGATGGTAGCCTGGTAGGCCTCTGAATGGGGAAGTGTGGTGCGACGGGGAGGTGTCCGACGGTACGACCTGCAACTAAGATGAAGTATCGACTTGCAACTCGCCAGTAATTTAGAGATTGCAGATTCACGCCGGAAAATCAAAGATGTTAAGATCTCAGCCCGTTAATAGGAAAATTTGTTGTTTAGGTAGTAAGATCTAGTGTTAGAGCATTCACATCCTACCCATCAAAATCTATGAGAAGGGGTTTTCATATTATAAAAGGTATAAAAAGTGGTTGTGAGTGAAGGAGAAAGAAAATGTTATTGTTTATCTGTATATTTAAGAGGCACTGTTCACCCTCTATAATTTTTTAATGTATTTTGAAAGTGGTTGTGAGTGGAAGTGAGATAAAATGTGATGATAAAGGTATAAAATAATTATTTAATTGAAAGAAGAGAGAATAGATAGTTGTTTTTAGTGTAATTATGGGGTAAAAGATGATGGATAGGATGTGAATGCTCTTAGATCCTTAAATCTTTAGATTGTTGAGATGAATTGAGCTTCAATTCGATAATTCCAATGAGATATCATCGGATTTGGTTGTCGGCGGTGATACATGGCATATTCTTTATCGGAGTAGTTGCTAGAACATTGTTTAATTTTGGTGGTCTAAATTTTTCAAAATCAACCAATTGAGAAAACCCTGTAGGTGGAGCTACAGGAGACTTCAAAAGTCAAATTGTTTCTGTCTTGTCCTCTCCCTCTAGTTAAACATGCCCAATGGTGTTGAGCTCGTTTTCCGACCATGGTGGTGTATCGAGGACCGGCCATGGTAACGTACATGCTTCATGGTGGAGAACTCGTTTTCCTGTTACTTAGGATTCGTCCGAGAGAAATAGGCAGAGATGAGGGCGGTGGTGATGGTGGTTTTGTGATGGCCAAGAACTCGTTTTTCGGTGACTTAGATGTGACAGAAGGAGGTTGGGTTGTGATTGATGGTAAAGAAAGGATAAAGGGATTACTAGATAGTGGAAATGAACGATGGTCGTTGGTGATGGTGGTCCCACTTATTTTATTTAATGTTTTAGTTATTGAGTTTTTAAAAGGAATGTTAGTCAAGTCATTTTACTCACACTTAACTTAATTGGATAAGTTAGCGTTCATCCAGTGCAGGGACCATTCGAGTAACAAGTTGCTAAACCACATGGAACATACATGTAATTCTGAAAAGATGGAGACTAAAGGTCAAAATTTACAATGAACTATCCATGAATTTACTCTAATGAAAAAAATTATTACCACATCTATAAAATTAAAAACATCATAGTAACTTATAACAATATCATATTAAATCTAATAAATTTCATTCCAATCATCAGGGCAAATTACATAAGGATAGCAGGTAGACGAGCAACAAACTGCGCCGCCATACCCTTCTGAATAGAAAACCCTAATATACTAAAAACAAAGATACTGTTAAAACTGATAGATACATGTTAAGCTTGTTACGAAATTTGGATATGAAAAATTTACCATAATTTTTAAAACCGATTATTAAGATATAAACATCCAAATATATGCAATAAATAGTGGTTAAATTACATATATTTCTTTTTGATTTAGTGCTCTTAATCTATACCTGTTAAATTCACTATAATACCCTGTTGTCGGAATTCTTGTCACTTGACATGGGGATTTTTCACTAGTGGGGGATAGAGCACGGTCCTCCCAACCGCCAAAGTGATCCCACTCCGGGAGCCGCTACCCGACCAAGCTAGCTCCGCGGTGAATTCCCCTTGCCAAGTTCTTATCCTGGGCGACATATGCCACTCCCAAGACTCGAACCCGGTACCTTTGGGAAGAGGTGGGTGTCGGTGGCCAACTGGGCTACCCCAGTTGGTTATTTTTCACTAGTTTTAAACTATAAATGTGAACCATTAAAAACCTTTAAATTGTTATGTTATGTTTTATGAATCTATCTCTTATACTAAAGCAAAATAATGTTGACTTTTTGACCTTGATGTGGCAATTCTCTTTGGCCAGAGAATTAGTCTTTAGGCGCCATTCTCTCATCCTTCCTTCCTACGCTCATTTTTTTGAAACCGCCTCTTCAATTTGGAAACCTAATCAATTCTCTCAATCAATCAGTTGAAATCATTCTCCAATTTGCCAAATTGATTTCTCTTCACATTCACACGGCTTCTCAAAACATCACATTCAAATTTACAAACCCTAAATCTCATTTACGGCTTCATCTCTAGCAGCGATTGTTCATGGCCCTAGAAATCCCTAAATCTCAAGCATTCAAACTCTCAACTAGGTATGTTTTCTTTGATTTTTATGATGTAATTTGATAATCGTTTGATTTTTTCTCTTTAATCAATGTTTAATATGTTAATCATTGATATAGATATAGATTTGTCGAATCGGTTTTGATTTTGTCGCTCAATCGAACCTGGTAATATTTCTGAAAGAGATTCGATTTTCAAATGTGGTACATTTTTTTCTGGATCTGTAATACCTTTTTTTTTATTTTGCAACCCTAATCCTAAATATGTTATTGGTGTTTATTAGTGACTCTCTGATTAATTTTTGCAATTTATAATCACTTATAAGAGTACAATTCAAAGATCTATTCAGGGGAGTGGAGAATTATCACATGATAGAGTTTGTAGTTGAATTATCGATTACTTTAAGGTGAATCGATTACTTGATTTCTGTATATATATATATATATATATATATATATATATTACTTTGATGTATGATTTTCGATTAATTCGTTACTTTGACGTGAAACGGTTACTTGATTTCTGTTCGACCACTTAATGCCGCAGAGCTTGAAAACTGGCATCACTATCTTAATTTTATCGAAGGATGTGATTATTTCAATAAGGTAAAAGTCAAGTGTTTGATCTTCATATATCTTCATATGTATGAATATTTACGTTTTGGTTTGTGTCTTTAGTTGTCCCTGTTAATACATTAACTTACAGTTAATTAATATCTGCTGCTCATATGATTAATCGGCTAAACTGGTTGGATGAACTATGAAGCATGGGTGTCTGATAATAAGGCTAAGTACTTCAAACCCTAATTTTGTGAGTGGATATTTGGGTTCATAGTTGATCATGTGTTGAATTGAATGGTAAAAACTATTTGTTAAAAGTTGCAATGTTATGTTATGCAGGTGTGTTCTTACTTAATCATCTGTCTGTGAGGCTAGGTGGGTCTCTCTTTGCATTTTTGAGGGGCCCCATTCGAGTATCTTTTTTGTGTTTCTTCTTAGCCTTCTCAGTTTTTTTTGATATTTTGATTCATCTATACATAATAGTCGTTATTTTTTTGTAAACATGATGTAAATCTTTTGAACCAGGTTGTGAAGTTATACGAAAGATGTTTAATCGTGTGTGCTAACCCGAGTACTGGATATGATACGTTTTGTGTATGGAAGCAAGCGGGAGCATGGATCTTGCCGAAAGTGCCCTTGCTCGTGCCACTCAAGTGTTTGTAAAGGTACCCATTTTTTATTTATTCACCATATTTGTGGATGTGTTTGTGTTTGTGTGTGTGTATATATACCGTAATAACGTACAGTAAGGATGCTCGGTGTAATAAACAAAGTCTAGCTGTCTTGGGACATAATCTTTAATCTCTACAGGAATGATTTCAGCTATTTATCTTACCATATTTGGCCTTTTTCAGTATGTATGATTTTTTTTAGGTTATGTTTTAGTTATTATTAATCTTTCCCTAACTTATGTTTTTACAGTTTGTTATTTAACAAAGTTTTGCTACCTGGTTTGTTTTGCAGAGGCAACCAGAGATTCATCTGTTTGATGCTCGATTTAAAGAGCAGGGTAGAGATATTGCTGGTGCTCGTGCATCTTACCAGCTTGTGCATGCTGAAATATCTCCCGGACTTCTTGAAGCAATTATCAAGCATGCTAACATGGAACATTGCCTGGTAAACAAATTATATACACAATCAAATTCGAAAGTGTACAGTAGTTGTTGTTGACAAGGTTTAAAAAAACGGAAATTTATTGGAGAATACTATTGTTAACAAATTTGAATTCCAACATTGTTTATGCACTACAGTTGTTGTAGAGTAAAGGTGCTAAGTGTATTTTAGGTGTAGAGTTTAAGATCTAAAGTTAAAGTAATATTTTCTGAGTTTGAACAGGCTAATCTGCAATTTCATCTTATCTTTTTCAATATAAATTGTCTTATCATCCTCTTTTCTTTTCTTCACCAATAATTGTGGTTTTCATCGGCGATCATGGCGGAGGAGCTTTCAGCGGAGCAAGAGAAAGAAATAAAGAAGCTTAATGTGTTTAAGATCAAAGGCAGAGATAAACACGGACGAAAAATCCTACGGATTATTGGAAAATACTTTCCAGGTAAGTTGACCTGTTGATGTTAATTACTTCGTGTGTTTGCCTTTGTAATTAAAGGTGAATTAAGTGATTTAGAAATTGTGATTACGTGATTTGTTGATGTTCATGTGTTTACGTTTGATTGTAAATTGAAGTTGAATTAATCGATTTATAAATTATTATTACATAATCTGTTGATCTTCGTGTGCTTATTGTTAATTGAATTTGATCTGTTATTGTTCATCAGTTCGTGTTTTTGCGTCTGATTTATAATTGTTGTTGATTTAGAAATATACTTATATGATCTGTTGTTGTTCATGTGTTCACGTTTGATTGAAAATTGAAGTTGAATCAAGAGATTTATAGATTAACAATAACAACAATTGATCTTCACGTATTTATGTGAATCGATCGATTTATGAATTATAATTACTCGATCTGTTGATCTTCATATGTTTACATTACATTGATAATTGAAGATGAATCAAGCGGTTTATAAATTATAGTTACATGATCTGTTGATTTTCACGCGTTTACGTTTGATTGAAGTTGAATCAGATGATTAATAACATATATGATTCCTGGATCTTCATGTATTTACGTTTGATTAATAATTGAAATTGAATTGAATCTATCAACTTATAAATTATAATTACATGATCTGTTGCAGCTAAGGAGCTAAGTTTGGATGTGTTGAATCAATATCTGGAGAAGGAGATATTTCCGAAACTCGAAAGACCTTTTGCGGTGGTTTACATCCACACCGAAGTTTGTAAGAGCGAGATTTTCCCCGGAATATCCTTTCTCCGGCCAGTTTACGATTCGATTCCAGTCACCGTCAAACAGAATCTCGAAACGGTTTACTTCGTTCATCCAGATCTACAATCCAGGCTCTTCCTCGCCACATTCGGCCGTTTCATCTTCACCGGAGGGTATACACTTTACTCACTTTTATCATTCGCGCATTATCACTTTTATCCTTAAATAACCGGTTGTGTCACGTGTCATAAGTAATTTTTTTATTCAACACCTGTGATATCCAGGTTAGACCATGTGTAGTGGAAGACACCCCACCCTTGGGCGTTTTGCGCCATGTGGCAGTTCAGTCAGCAATGAGCATTATGGGGCGTTTTTCTAAAATGGGTGTAGTGGGGATCTCACATTATGTTAAAAGGGGTGTAATAGAATTTAAATAAAAAAAACCATCAAAAATTGTTATTGGCCAAACAAAAAGGGATGCGCAGTCATTGGCCGACACAAAATGAACATGGTGTGGAAAAAACAACGGAAAAACAAATTTTTTTGAGAAAAACGCCTATGGGGGCGGTTTGGGGGCGTGGATGGGCGTGGTTTTGGCATAAAACGCCCAAATTTTTCCCCACTATGGGTGGTCTTATAATATTGTTCTGTCAATTGGTTGTGTCATAATTATTTTTTTTATTCAACACCTGTGATATACATGTTATAATATTGTTCTGTCAATAATCGAATGTGTGCGGGTGTACGTGTAGGTTATATGGGAATCTGCAGTACGTGTGTAGATTGGATTATCTGTGGGACCATGTTAGGAGAAACAAGATGGAGATCTCGGAATTTGTTCGAGATCATGATGAGGATCTGGAGTACCGTCCGATGATGGATTATGGTGTGGAGAGTGACCACCCTAGAGTTTATGGTGCACCCGCCGTTGATTCATCTGTGGTGATGTACTCAACGAGGTGTATTTCGTAGGAGTGTAGAATGACGCCGTCCTGATAATCCAAAGGCACTGTGCGTCCCCCCTTCCTCTTGGTTTTGTTGGTTTGAACTATGCCTTTTGTATGGGTGTTTTATGTAAATATTACATCAGTGTGGTTTACTTTTCGTTGCAATGATCCAGTGACTTGAATTTTTGTCTCAAAAGTGACCCAATCAAGCAGAAAACAGAACATGCAAAATCATACTAATTCTATGTGGGTTTGTTCTTTGTTTTTTTTTTCTACAGGAATTAAAATTGCATCATTGTCAACAAATGAGTTTGATATAATCTCTTCTTGCAGTTTCGCAAAAAATGCCTGTTGGTTATTGAAAGTTTGAAAGATAACAAATGATTAGTATACTTTTAGAAAATGAATGATGTTAGTTAATCAATGTTTGGGAAAAGGTTAAGGGTGTTTTTTTTATTATCGTATCTTTAATATGTTTAATAGCTGGTATGACCTTTTAATCCTGTTTGGTGGTAATCTTTATAGGTCGAATGACGTATTAATGTATAGTTTGATGTTAGTGTGATCTTTTAATCCAGTTTTTTGTAAAATTTATAGGGAAAATGATATATTAATGTATAGTTTGATGTTGGTGTGATCTTTTAACCCAGTTTTGTTGTGATTTTTTTAGGGCAAATGACATATGCAAAGAATCGAAGAGGCAAACAATTAACGCTGAAGACGTATTCAAGGCGCTTGAAGAGATCGAGTTTCCAGAATTCATTGCACCACTAAGAGCCTCTCTTGAAGGTCAACCATTACTAATTTACTATGACCGTGCATGTTTGGGATGATTCTTATTTTTCCTATTAACTCACCATGCTTTTAATTTCTTTTTTTTTTTTTACTTTATATAAGCCGAATATATAACATGCACGGGTTACATCTATAGATGGTTGATACAATAGAAGTTGTTAAAATGACCATGCATGTGGTGAAATCAAGTATCCGATCAATGTTTGTTCAAATTCGCTTCATTAATATTTCATTCATTTGGATGGGCTGGATTGTTTACTAGAAGTTTCAAAGTAGTTAATGTTTTATGTGATTGCATTATTTGGTACTGGTTCAAGTTTTCAACCTGGTTGAGTTGAGCAGAACTTTATTATTTTGTGGTAAGATGATTCTAAAATAGAGTGAAAGTAGAAACAAAAAATGGGCACATGGATATGAAGGAATCAAGTTATGAGACCATTTTCATTAAGTTACTATTTGATTTCTTAATATTTCTTTTTTATTTTCATTAATTAATTTCTTCATGTTAATATTTTGATAAAATACTAACAGGTTGGAAGAATGACGGTTTGTTGGCTTTGGGATACAACATTGTTCTATGTGGCATCTAAATCAATCATTTATCGAGATCCTTCAATATCCCTATAGACCATAGACACTTTTTATGAAATATGCTTACGTCTCAGGGGCAGAGATAGAAAGTATGTTCTTATTTCAAGGTTATTTTATCCTTAACAATGTTAGCATGTATGCATGATTTATATTATTTTTCTTAGATGGTTGAAGCAACTGCATCAAGACTAGGAATCACGAGCCCTTGGATCACTAAATCATATCTTGAAATGATTCGGGTAATTTTTTTAAATGTTGTCTATTATGTTGTTTTTAATTAATATATTATATTTATAGGTGTTCCTCGCCTTAATACGCCTCCACCTATGGCCACCAGATCTTTATATCTTTATAGCAAACGGGTCAAACCAAATTTTTTATATCTTTATAGCAAATTAGTTATCTTTTATTGTTTTGTGACTGACATCCTTCAGTGGATATGGCGTTGTAGCATTTGCAGATATCGTGATGATTTTGACGGAAACTCCTGAACAAATTGCCCAACTTGAAGATGTTATTTCTACTTGACAAAATGTCAGAAAAGTGGCTTGAAGAATATATATAGACAAACAAAAATATACATAGTATTCTTTGTTTTCAATGGAGGGATCCCAAACTAGATGCATTTGTGTCTTTTTTTTATCATCAAAGATTCGATGAATGCATTAATTTTACATCAAAACAATTGTACAGTAATGCAGTTTGATGGGTAAATTAAATATTGATTATTTTAATAAAATTGTTTGCTATGTTCATGCCGTTTCACTGTCTCCTATTTTAGCCAGTTTATATGATTTGACACATTTGTAATAAAAATATAATTCATTCTTTAAATATGGATTGTGAGAAATTTACCTCATATCATGAAAATTAAATTAAAATTGTGATAGAAGGAAACTTGAAAAAGAATTAGAAACTTTTACATTTTCGTATAAACTAATTGCATTTAAAGTCTAATTGATAATTAATTTTTTGATGGCTAATTACATTTGTTAATATCTTATATATATTTCTTTAACTTTATAATGTTTTAATTTTCTTAATATATTTTAGAGAATTATTTATTAATACACAGGTTGAGACACAAATACAACTATTATCCAAAGTTTATGTGAACACTGTTAAATATTTACATAAGTAATGAAACGTTTTTTTCGTTTCAAAGTTTATGTCAACACTGTTAAATACTATAATTTACTTTAAGCCACCCGTGTAACACACGGGGACTTAGGGCATGTTTGGCTAAGCTTATTATAGTTAAAAAGGACTTTTGGAAATGGACTTTTGGGAAAATGACTTTTTGAAAAAGAGTTTTTAAAAAAAGTGTTTGGATTAGTTTATTGATGTAAAATGACTAAAATGGGCATTCTTTTAGATATAAGGGGGTAAAGAATTGGTATATTGGTAATTTGTAGTTTGAAAAGTTAAAAGCTGGCCAAGAAGTCACAATATTGTGACTTCTTGAAACCTTCTTTTTCTTCTTTGCAAAAAGTCATTTCTAAAAGGACTTTTGACTTAGCCAAACACAAAAACAACTTATTGGCTTTTTGATAAGTCAATAAGCTAATAAGTTGTTTTGAAAAGCTTAGCCAAACATACCCTTTGACTAGTGAATTATAATAAAAGAATATCTTATTACTGAGAAAAGAAAGCTCCACCACTTTGTTTTTTTGGATAAAACTAAAAAGCACAACTGTTCTTTTAGTTTTTTCTCAATTAACATGACACGTTTCTCAATTAACATGACACGTTAGAAGTCTTATCCACTCATGTCAACGTTGAAAAAGAGCAAAAAAGAACGAAAAAGTTATATGTGCTGGGCCTAATGGATTTTTTATGGCCCATTAAGTTTATCTATTCTAAATTTCTATGGTATAGAAAGCAGATAAAGAACTCAAGAAGCACTAGGAAGGAGTACCCACAACTCTACAACGTATATGATTTTTTACACTTATAAAATTCATATTTAGTTTAGATTCCACTAATACCTTTAAAATCTTTTATAGCTAGATTTAAACTACCTATATAAAATGATAACTTAGGATAACGGCACAACAAGATGACAGTTTAATGAAGATGATATAAGAGGACCCGAGGCGTCCCGTGGTCAGCTCATTTTCACGCGTGGAAGATAGTGAAACACCGCGGCCACCCCAAATCTTCACGCGTGGAATACATGACACGTCCTCACCATCACGCGTTGAAAGAATACGGCTGCTGAAGATGCCCTGACCTATTTTAACATCAAACAAACAACCACCACCCATAGTTAGTTATCCAAATTAACAAAATTGAAAAGGGAATGTGGGTTAGAGTTGAATCACCTTCGTATTGAACTTTCTAGATGAAATCAAGGGCATGCTATTGAACAAAGGGCGTTTGAATTGAGTGTTGATTTGCGGGAAACTGAGAAGATGAATAGGGTTAGATAAGTGGGTATTGTGAGATCGAAGAACTCGGTGGTGTGAATGTGAAGAGAGCTTCAAGTCGTTGAGCAGAGGTGGAGTTGAAGAAGTAGTGAGCGCCATTTTCTGGTGTTGGTGTGCGTAAAGATGGGTGTGATCATCATCTCTTGTGGTGGATTTAAACGGCAGAATACTATTAACTTTTGTGATATTAATTTATATTTATATTTAAAAAAAAACCATCACTAGTGAATAGTGATGGGCATTTCCACTAAGACCACCCGTAGGGGTGAAACTTTCCGGCGTGATCTCCCTCAAACACGCCCGATAATGCCGCCGCCCCACCCCCGCCGGCGTTATTCGGCGCTATCTTGCGGAAATCCCCCTCCAGCGTTATTTAAAACACGCTCAAATGGGTTTGGGGTGGCCAATCAGATGTATCCCACTATTTCTTGACCAATCCTCTTTTTTGTTAGTTTTTTGTTTTATTTAATTCTTTAAACCCATTTTTAACATAATACACACATCCCCACTACACCCATTTTACAAAAACGCCCAATAATGTCCCTTGCTGACTGGACTGCCACATGCCGGAAAACGCCCAAGGGTGGGGGCATTATTCACCCTTACCACTACGCATGGTCTAAAATTCATCATTGGTGATGGAATAAAGCTCGATGACATTGTGGAACTTGATTGGATGTTGTGAGTGATGGAATTCCATCACTAGTAGAGCGCCCCCACCCCCTTAGTTTCTTAAATTATTATTGAAAAATATTAAGTCTTAGTAATATAAAATAAACTGAAACTAAAATTATTAAAGTGAACAGAAATATTTAATATAATTAAAATAACTAAACTGAAAAGTGAACTAGTCCATCTATGGTTCTAATTCAAAGGAGTTTCATAGTTTACTACGGCTATATATGTATAAATAACCGAGAACCAACCTTTTTTATGTTTAGAAACCATTGTTACAGTCTTTAGAAAAAAAAATCACTTGTCCTTATTCTCTTATTAACATGTATTTGTTCGCGATTTGTGTTTATTAACATTAACGAGTTTGGTTTAGCTTACACCTCGAATCTGTCGTTAACCAATTAGTAACCAAATTAATCAACCCATTTGCAACCGAACCGGATCAACTATAAAATCTGAAAGATCAATTTTATATTCGATATTTAACCATTACTAAACCGAATCCCACAAGGGGTTTTTTTTCTAGATTTATTCGGTTTCCTCCTGAATTGATGTAAAGACATTATTATCTAGTGAAGATGGATATGAATCTATGATCAGGTGATTCCGTTGGTGACACGATGATACTCCAATTGTCCGTCAGTGATCCAAATTTATCGTTCAAAAAAAAAAAAAAACTAAACCGAATCAAGCATTGTTCCCCTGGAGTATGAAATTGTAACTTATATAAATACAAAATCTTATTAAAAATATATATAGGGATTTACATACAGTTAAAGTACTCTAATTAAGTATTAACTGTTCTTAATCAAACAAATAAAACCTGGAGTGCTTAAAATAATTACAACACTAACTAATATTAAACTATTCTTCCTGCACATAACAAGAATCAAACCTATGAGCATTCTCGTAACGTTTGTGTAAACCGGCTTCCATATAGATAAAACTCATCACAATGATTGCCTTCATCAAAATTCTGTGAATAGCTTACAGCATCGTACCTGAATACGACCGGCTTCGAGGACCCGTAAATGCTCTTCTTACTTTCTTCAACAACCTTCTTCATGAGCTTCTTCCACCGCCTGCTCCGCCTGTTGCCACCCCGAGTGCCGCTGTTTATTAGTGTGTATTCTTCGTGGACGGGGACGCATGACGGCGACATGCATCCGACGAGGTATGATGGTCTCCGGTGAGTAGTTGTGGTGGTGTTGAAGTCAGTTGTAGTGGCCATTTGTTTCATGAGAGATTTCCTTTTGGTTAGGGTGATAGTAATGTATGCAAATTGGAAAAGATAATGAGAAGATTTTATGGTTGGTTTTGAGGGTAGTTTGGTCAAGTTGTTGTTGTGTTGGGAGAGTGTTGTCGTGTACCAATAGCGTGTGAGGGGCGTGTATTTCTATTTTTGTTAAGATCATTATCTTTTATGATGTTATAGTGTAAGATACTCTTATCACAATAGCAAGGTTTTAAAAACTGGTTAAATCGAATGCTGGAAGCTTGAACGGCATGTATCAAATCATAGCTGTTTTTGAAAACTTTTGAAAAAATTTAGGCATTGGGCGTAAAAAAGAATTGACCCCAAAATCGTGGTTAAGGGGAAATGAATTGAAAAATAAAACTTTAGTGGTGGAGAAAAACTTGAACTTAAGACCTGTACATCATCTTGAGATGGTTTTCTTCCACTGCACCACCAGCACTTTTTTACACAATAAACGGTTGAATATACTAAATATATAATTTAATAAATATATAAAAGCTTATAAAGACTTTTGGGGCCCTTTGAAAATGTGGGTCTTAGGCGTCGGCACGTGTTAGCCGGCCCTGAATCATACTGATAAATTGAGGGAACGACAAAGTGATTGTATCGCCAGTAAATTGGTTTAAACCGATACGGGTCAAAGGTTAAATTTTGGCTTTTTAATCGTTTATGTGCCCAAAAAGGTGAGATTTACATTCTTATTAAAACTTAGCGCCCAAAAATATATCACTAGTTTTTTTTTTTGAACGGTGAATTGTTTTTAATTCTTGTCGTTTGTGGGACTCGAACCCAATACCTACCCCCCAGTGTTGTAGAGATCGCTAGGCGCTAGTCGGGCGGTGAGGTACCGCCTAGGGATTAATTGGGATTAATAGGGATTAATCGGATTGGACTTTTATATATAATTTTACATTTTTTTTTATAAATACGTAGTTAATTTTATACTTTTTTATATATAATTTTACAAGTTTAGGAACCATATGTAAACTAGTGAAAGATAGAGGGGGCTAAATATCAAAATGCACAAACTTAATATAACCTAATACCCACCCACGTTCATCATAAGCCGCCTCTTCCTCATCTTCACGTTCTCATCAGACACAACAAGAAAACACATACTCTGTAACCAAATTCGCTTCTTCTGGTTGATTAATTCTTCAATGTTGTTCGATTTGCACATTGGAGACAAGTGCATATCATATTTAGGTTCTAGTCAAGGTAAGAACTCGTTCTAATTTGTAACGCCCGTCTCAATTAATCAAGATTTTAATAATGAAATACACATTTTAATGCTAAAATGTGACTTTACAAAAACTTGTCATACCAATATTCCCATATGTTTATAACATTTCAAAAACATATTTGTAAATGTTTACAAAATTCACTTATAACAAAACAAATCAAGATTGGACGCGGAAGCTTCATTTAACGTGTGTTTGGTTCTTGCTCGTCGCTTAATCTTCATCCGGGACTCTCGACATTCACCTATGATCAAAACCAACTTAAAAGTCAGTTTTGATAGTTAAATAACAAGTACAACAAGATAATTGGGTCAAATAATCAAAATAAACAAAATTTTCAAGAATTCACCCCGTCGCCGCGCGCCACGGCAAACTCCTTTGGCCGTGGCGCGACGCCACGGCCCCATTTTGACAGAATGTTTTGCATCAGTTGCTGCATGATGTGTGCAAAATGCAACATATAAATTATATCAATTGTGGCATAAAACTAACTCTTTTTTAGTACTAATGTTGGAAAAAGTGTGTTTTTGTCTTCCTTTTGTATTTTCAGGATTAAATGAGCTCAAATAAACAAAAGAAGCAAAAAGGCAGCTAAATCTAACATAAATACAAGAAAAGGAACAAACGTGGCATGCCCAGCCTCCCCGACAGCATCTTCCCAAGCAAAACAAGAGAACAGAAGGCTGAACACGCCCCGTGCTCAATGAGCACGGGGGCGTGCCCAAGTGTCAGCAGAAAAGACAAACCTGTAGAAGCTTCTATCACCCACCACGGGGGCGTGCCCAGCGGACACGGGGCCGTGGTCAACTCTAAGATTCGCAGAATCTGAGGAAATCTTGATAGTACAGATACGCTTCTACACACGTGTGACAACCCTCACAATTACAGGTATCCGTACAATTAATTAATTTTAATTATGTGCTTAATGACTGTGCTTGATTACAACTGACAACTTGAACTGCTTTATGATTTTTGTATCATATATACATATGCATCACATTTCATAACGTCACTCCATCTGTTACACACAAACTTTAGTGACATACTTGATGCACAAAGCACAGTTAGCACACTGAACGGATAATTCGGAAACATGCTGACAATGCCAGCACATAGACAGACAATGTTTTTGAGACCAGTATGAGCCAGAGACAGGGTACTACACTAGTAAGATGTGTAGGGAAGTGAGGACCATAAAACTGCGTCACTACTACTAGGTGATAGTTAAAGTGCCGGGAAGTGCCTAAAACACACATTAAGTGCCGAATTCTGCATTCATTAACAAAATTCAGCATTGTAACATGCTAGTAATATGCAAAAATATGGCAGGATGGTCCCGTATGCTTTCCTAAGTGCCGTGGATTAAAAGTGTTACAAAAAGATATATAAAAGACACTTTACGGAATAATTAAACACTTTAACGAAACGGTATCTAACCGAACAACCGGACATTACCCGGAACACTAAATTTTGCCAAACACATTGTTTTATTATTTCTTGGCTAGTCATGATCCCCGAACACCCACTAAAATACCAACTAACTAACATATGTAAGTTTATACTTGAACACTAACTAGTATTTACCACCTATCATTCAAAATTTACATCCAACCCCCCCCCCCCCCATGCCCGAATTCGGTCACCCAAGGGACCCACCACCATTCTTCCTAGATTTTATCTTATATTTGATGTAGATATTACTTGTTGAAGTAAACAAAATATTAGAATGAAGGATTATAAGTATGGTTCCTAGATATCACCATATCATTTCATATCTTACATTTTCACTCCACATCCCTCACCTCTCACTCTCTCCTCTCGGCTCACATACAACCGCCACCACCACCACCCTATTATCACCATATTATTCCATTTTTAAGCTTCATTCATGTATTAGAAAGTGTATTGTGAAGATGGAAACTTGAGGAACTTCAAGGAGCTTTCATACATTGCTTTCACTCATCATTTTCTTCATCTTTTTCACTAGAGATCTTCCCTAGCTTTAAGCTAGTAGTAAGTCCTTGTTTAACCTTTGATTTCTTCCATTTTGAGTACTTAAAAGTTGTATTATGTTGAAATTTACAAGAACACTAAAAGGGTATAAACAAGAAACTTGAACATAAAAGTTTACATGAAGATGAAATGTTGTTAATAGGATGTTGTAGTGAATGTGTTGTTGAATGCATGATGATTCTTGGTTAGGTGATGTTAATCACCATATGGAGCTTGTTAAATGATGTTTAGAAACATGATTTAACAAGACTAGGAAGGTGATTATTGATACATGAAATAATCATCTTCTAGTTTAAACATGAACTTGAAAGAAAATGATTTTCTTGAAATATAATCAAACAAGTAGGTTGATGATCATGTAGATCCGAGTTTTACAAAAGACTTTTCTAAGAGAAACCAAGTTAAGAAGATGATTGATCATGACTTACACTTACACTTACATTATTTTTAGAAACAAAATAAGTGTAGAAACCTTTTATTTACAAGAAGAGTTTAAAAGATTATTTTTTGTAAAAATTGTTTACAAGTTGTAAACACTAAACTTTTGTAAGAAAATGATTTTTAAAGAAATAATTACGCTTTGGAAGGTAACTAAGTCCACTAAAAGCTTTACCAAGTTACTACGCGTTTTCGGAATGTATCAAGTTCATGATTAATATGTAACGCACATAGTTTTCGCTCTTGGTAGTGTAAAATTGTTTAAGGATTGGTTGTTGATTGATTTTGAAAAGAAAATGATATGCTTAATAGCATGGACACCTCCGTTTTTAGGGGAAACTCTGGCGAAATTTTCTAAAAATCCCAAGACTTAGAAAATTATTTTCTAACAAGTATTTACAAATGGGGTTAACTTTGTTTTCGGAAGTAAACTTCGCCATAAGTTTTGTTACAAAATTTCAAAGTGTCGGAGGTGGGTTTTCGTAAGTAAAAGCGGACAAATATATATTTAGAATATATATTGTGTATTAAAACGCTTGTGGAAATATATTATCTTTGGAAAAATACATACTTTTGGAAAATATATTGTTTTTGACAAATAGGTTATTATATATTTTTCTAAAGTGGGACTTAGGAATATATAATGTCAAGACTTTAATCACAAAATACCCCATCCTTGGGAAGGAAATACGCACATAAAATACTTGAGAAGTATGAATACGAGATAGTTGACTAACTATTATTCCAAAACCTTAAAAATAATTTAAGTTAAAATAATTTATTTTAACAAATGATTATAACTTGGAATAATGTCAAGAAATCGTAACTCAAACATAAATACGAAGGCATGGCCCGATCGTCTAATAGACATTAGTACATTGTAGGGAGTCGTGTTTGCTGACGAGACCGGAGATTTGAGTACGACACAGGAGACGCACTACAGTGAGTTCATGTCCCCCTTTTCTCTTAACTGTTTTCAGTTTTATAACTTCGGGGGTGAAATACATGTTACAATTATACAGACATTTTTATACATGGTATGGTTAGCTTAAGGAGGGACTTTCATACATCTTTAGATCATGTGAGTGGGTAGGCGGCTACTAAAGGCCATTAATCCTCGTCGTAGGACCAAGGGACATGAGTGATAGATCTATTTGGGTGTAGCGAGCCCACACCCGTGAGGCCGGGGCGGTCCATAGTGGTGACTGTGTCTTACAGCCGGAAGCCCGGTGCAACTCCGCTAGGTTTGAGTCTTCCTGCATCACTTCACACATATCAATGGCCTTGCAAACCATTGGTGATCTCTTTTTCCTTATTGCTACATACCAGGGACTTTCATACATACACCGTGTACAAAGGTTTATACATACACCGTTTACAAAGGTTTATACATACACCGTTTACAAAGGTTTATACAAACTCACATACACATGAACTTGCTCAACTTTTTGTTGATTTTTCAACTACATGTATTTCAGGAAACTAAAGGGATCTGGCAAGTGTCTGCATTTGTGTCAAGCTGCGTTCGAATAAAGGATGTTGTCCAAGATAGTTGGGAGTTTAGGGGATGTATTCCTTTCCTGGACGGAATACATGTTGCTAAACTCGGGGTTTTATTTTAAGTCTTTATGGAGTCTTATGAACTCGGTTAAACATTTTCATGGTTTGTAAGATATTTTGGTAACAATGTTTTCAAGACAAGTACGTATGGTATTTTCTAAGACTTAATTAATGGATGAACATCTCGTATTTTAATCATATAGCATTGTTATGATTGTTGCTATGGTATTAAGAAGTCACACCAAATAAACCCACGCTTCCGCAAAAGCCAGGGTGTGACAACACGGGGGCGTGCCCAGCGGACACGGGGGCGTGGTCAACTAATGCAGACAAACTGCAGTTAATGAAGAAAGAGAAGGAAGGTGGACACGGGGCCGTGCCTGAGCCTCTGTTCAGCCTATAAATAGGGGTGCTTGGCTCATTTGCAAACCATCCCTTGGCACACCACCTCTCTCACACTTCACCCACCACCCACCACCATCACAACACCATCATCCACCACCATCATCCATTGTCCATCGTAGAGTGTGTGAGTCATCTCGGGATCCAAGATTGATCGTAAGAGTTCTTGACAATCAAAGGCCATGTTTGCCTAAGTCTCTTACATCACTTGGTGAAGACAAGTGTCTAGTGTAATACTTTTTATTTTTAATCTTTTCGCACTTTTTATTTAGTTATGTATTAATGACTTTAATAACTAGTTTCTTATGTTGAAGGTGATTCTTCCTTATCGTTTGTCCGTGGTGTCTTGGCATTATTTTACTGTCTATATAAAATAAAAGATTTTCACCATTCATATCTCCACGGTCTATATGGAGATATGTTGGCTACCTGGTCGGGGGTTAAGGGAACGGTTTGGTAAGAGTCTTGCCTTGTTCAGTGTACAGATCCTGCAAAGACCTGGCTCAAATTTAGTAGGACCTCCTTCAATACCCACCGGTATTGGATGGCGGGGGGGTCCAAACTCTTTGATCCCCTCATATGTAAGCTACTATTAATACTTTAACCCAGCTACTTAGGACTGTATCCCTGCTGACTCAGACTACTTGGCCGAGGGTAACGTTACCTTCAAAAGAGGGGCCTACCATAATATGCATTAATAACTTAATTAATTATCTTTCAATAATCCGACCCTTTAGGATTGTATCCTTGCTGACTCAAACTACTGGGTTGAGGGTAACGTCACCTTCAAAAGAGGGGCCTACTACAATAACTAAGATAATCTCTTAAAAAGTGCAAAAGTGCGGAAATAATCAAAAGTTACACTAAACACGAGTAGGAGCCAAGTGATTCATCTTGTCTATCTGTTTTTATTTTTATTTTATTTTTCAGCATTTTAGTTAGTTTTTATTTTTCTAGTTTAAAACCTTTTTTTCTAATTTTTGATTTGATTAGATGTTGAGGATAAACCGGTACTAAAAGCTCTTGTGTCCTTGGACGACCTCGGTATCTTACCAACACTATACTACGCTCACGATGGGTGCACTTGCCCATATGTGTGTTTAGTGTTAGTAAATATCGTGTTTTATAAATTTAAAACTTGACTAAAAAGTGTAAAAGGGCTTAAAATATACTTAAACTTATATACACACTCGCACACATCACTGCATATTCCTAGCCAAGCTTGATTTTACGAAAACGAGCATAACTCTTTCGTTATTGATCCGATTTACACGATTCTTTTTCCTACGCGTCTGTAATTTAATTCTCCATCACATGGAGTTAAAATCCGACATCCGGATTACAATTTTTCTAGATTTTAAGCTCTCGGCCTTATCTTAACTATTAAAACTTTAGCAAAACTTTTGACCCGTTTCATACTTTCATCAAACTAACTAGTTTGGTACACTTAAATTACTACGGACATCATATATAAAAAATGTTTTCTATCACACGAAGTTCATTCACGGGTTATTATACATCGTTGACCCGTTTATACTTATGCGCTTATTTTTGACCCGTTAAGGGTATTTAAGCGCTTTAATGCATAAGCCACACTTATTCACTTCTAACTTCATATTTTCACATTGCTTTTCGAGGGGTCTTCCACCACAACTACTATTGTGGTGGATTTTATGTGTATCTATTGTTTCTCCCAAATTTACCCCTTTTGGATTTTCAACTTACGGCAAAGGCCATTTTGATACATTTGACCCAAAAAGGCTTATGCCTATAACTTTTATACTTCTCTATAACTTACATGATCACGACATATGTTCTTAAACCATCCCTAAGGGCTGTTTTCCCAATTTACCCATCAAGGGCGTTTTTGTCAACTTTAGCCCCTCATTTTACGTCGAAGGACTTTCGCTACCCATTTGACCGAATTCGTATATTTAACTAAATTTAGTCATGCGTACCTGGCTCGGATTAACATATTGACCCGTTTGATACCTTGCGTCCATAATATGCTAATTTATAGAACCGCTAAATCATAAACGTTTTATCCTGTGCGCATAAGACTCGACAAGCACTTCTTAGTCATTATTGGTCAAATGGTATCTACATTACCATTTGACCCGTTTGGTCTAAACGATTAAACACTTTTGCGCTTATATTGGAATGGTATCTATTTACCATTTCATTAAATAACTCAATTCAGATTTCTCACCTCTTTAGCTATGTCTCTTAAACCCCCCCCCCCCTTTTTTTACTCGTTTAGACTTACTTGTAAAGTAGCCGTTCGAAAACCCATTTTATCTTAGTCTTTTCATGACTAGTTTACTGTTTCACCCCTTTTTACCATTAAACATGGTTTCTATCATTTATATTAGTTCCGACCCGTATCTTTTCGCGTCGGAAACCATATTTCGGATATTATCTTTATTGTATTCATAACTTATAGAATAAACACGCATTCTACAAAAAGGTGTAAGTTTTACTTACCTCGCATCCGAACTACGCTTTTCCTTACCTTCTTGATTCGTTTGACCCGCTCCCTTATCAAGCTTCCACCTAGCTCGTTACACGTCAAACTATCATCATTGTTTTCAAGGTGGTTAGTTAAATCATAATTTAATACGATTATTCCACCTTACGCATTTTCTATCAAAATTTTCATTCGATCTTATTAATGGTCAGTTTGACTTTCAAAAGTCAACTACCTCTTTTTAATATATACGAAATGCACAATTGAGTTCAACGAACTTACTTAGGCATTTCTTCAACTATTCGGTTGTCACTATTTTTAGGCCACTAACTCACCCAAGGTTCTAGCCGAGTTTATTATGTTTTCAACACTTTATCTTGTTCATGTAATTATCAAGACTAATTTGTCCATTCATTTCACAAAGGACTAAGGGTTCCCCATATACGAGTGAAACCCGTTTCGTCATATCACTAGCATTCACCCGAACACCTAATACAACCAAGTTCTACCTATCAATTTAGTAGTTAACATGATTTCAAACATCCATATTCATGAAATAAATCACTAATTTCACTACAACCTTCAAAACCCTTTTTGAATCATGTATAATCAAATACTCAAATTTGCAATTTGTTTAAGTATTTCGCTTCAACTATCAATTATGATGATTTCTAACACAAACATATCATCAACCTCATTATTTAGCTAAAACCCACTTAGCACATACAAGGGAATTCATCAAACCCTAGTTTTTAACACTAATCTTTCAAGTTTTCAACTAGGGTTTGTTTCTAAACATGAATTTCATCACAACAACGCTCATAAATTCATTGTTCATTCCAGAATTTCGATTATGATTTCTCATCATAATTTCGAAGTATCACCAAATAACAAAATTCAACATACCTTGTAATCCCCACGACTAGGTGATCACGAATTTGTGCTCATGCATCTGATTTGGGCTGGATTTGACCTTCAATTTGTTGATTTTAGGTGAACTAGGGTTTTGAGCTCCTGGCCCTTCTTCTGATCGATCTCACGCACGCACACACTAGTGTGTGTGTGTGTAGTGTTTTAATAAATAAAAATCAAGTTTTAAATCTTCCTCTTTTGGCCCCTCTAGTTTGTAACCTTATAATAAGGGTTATTACCCAAGTTTCCTTCTTTATTTTAAGGCACATATTTAACTAGGTTGATATTCCTAGTTACTTGGTGGGATCGGAGAAGTTATAACCCGTTTTATTTTTAAGTCTCGTTAACTCGGGCCTTTCGTAACTTTATTTTCTCGAAAGTCTTTTATTCACGTTTTATTTAATATTAGGTTTAATTATTTAATTAATCATAATATTTACCGGGTTACTTTTACCACTAACGGTACTTTGCCCGTCTTTTAGTATTAACGGGGTTTGATTACCAAACCCGTTTTCGGGGTGTTACATAATTTGATTGTACTGTTCCGATTTCAACTCATTTTGATCCAGTTTTGACATCATACCTAACCGACTAGGCCTGATTTAAAGCGATTTTTTACTGATTTTTACGAGTTTGACCGATTTTGACCATTACCGCCTAATTTGACCGATTTGGCTATTTCTGGGTGATGGACCTCCGATTACCGCCTAGGCGTCGTTTAATCGACCGCCTAGGCCGATTTCTGCAACACTGCCTGCCTCTCTCAAACTCGAGTGTTTAAAGACTTTGTATTTGTCAATGGACCACCACCCACTTGGAAAAGATCAAATAGTTAACATTAAAGATCTATGAATTATAAAACAATACTTTAAAACACGATATGATTGAAATTTCGAATAAGTAAACAATCTGAGTAATAAAACAAAAAAGGGAGAAATAAGATAATCGGGGAAATAAATCTTAAGGTCAAAGAATTATGATACGTGACGTAACTAGCTAGTTATTTAGTTAAAATCGATTTACGTTTTAAAGGTGCACTTGCTTGTTGCCATATTGTTAAAAAGGATATTTGACAAATAAATATATTAGGCAACAAGGGCCACTTCACTAACAAAGGACCAGTCAAATAAGTTTTGAATCAAAAGTTCATTTCAAACTAAAAAAAAGGACTGAATCACCATAATAGTAAAAAGTATAACTAAAGAAAAGGACTGAATCACCATAATAGTAAAAAGTATAACTAAAAAAAAAGACTGAATCAGCATAATAAAAAGTATAACTACATGTCTATTGATTATATTTGTGAAGCATATATTGATAAATCATCATAATAGTAAAAAGTATAACTACATGTCTATTGATTATAGTTGTGAAGTATATATTGATAAATGCAAAATAGAAAACCATTTTGAATATACATTTTATTTGCAATTTCAAAAGCAGTTTTAAAGGCAAAAAAGGAGTATTATTGCTTTGCGTAAATGGAAGGTAGTACAACATAGCACTATGGGAGTAAGTGGATGAAGAGGGACAACATGAGTGAAGAAAAGAACCATGTGAGAGTTTGGTACAACCACCTAGTTATAATAAAATAATAATCCAAATTACATTTAATTGAAAATATAAAATCATATATAATTTTTACCCATAAGTGGAACATGAATTAAACGGATATTAAGAAACGATTAATTACAAACGTAACATATTTTGAAAAGGCAAAGCTAAAATATCATCTATGTGGAAAGAAAAAAAGAAAAAAAGACTCGGAATGAGAAAGAAACAAAACCAACTATAACTTTAACCAATGTGTACCAAACCCACCCATTTCTAACCGTTTATTCTTTGTCATCCATGGACCCTACACTGTTATTGGCGTTACATTTGTTGGCTTGTTCTATCTTGTTGATGTTTTGATTGTTTTCATGTTTTGTTCCACACTAAATTGGACCACTTTTTTTTTTTTTTTTTTTAAGGTGAACTTCTAATGGTGACCATTTTCACATCCGCAAATCACGGACCCTCTCCAAGAACGTGGGCCCAGATAGCAAGGCCAGCGCTGGGTTAACCAGTCTTGTGTCGAAGGCTTTCCCCCAGAAACCGTACTGCCTCCACACGATTTTACTCGCTGGAGTAACAGCCGGATGAAAACCGGAGTGACGCTCAGGATCAAACCCTCCTCGGTGGGTTTTTCACCATCATAGCGCACATGTCACACCCATTTGCCTTTGCCGGGAGTCGTACCGGAGTCTCACAAGGAAACACTCGGTCCAACAACCAATTGAGCTAGATGGATGGACAAATTGGACCACATTTAATACATCGAATAGACTTTCGGTGTTAGTTAAATAAAGTAGATGGATAATACCATATGTTGTGACTTAACATAACGCCTCGTTACATTACTGTCATATAAACTGTGAGATTTAACTAACTAGTATGTAACTATCATGTTGTGGTTTAACTAATAACTAAATAAAAGAACGTGCAGCAGCTAATGCCCCCTCTAGTGGCGCTCCCCTTTAACGTCGGGGAGGCGGTGTTCCAGGGAGTTACAGGCCGAAGTGGAGGGTGGCGTTAAGCCACAACGTCTGGTGTAATATCTTTTGATTTCTAAAACTTTAGATGTCACTTTAGCCGATACGAAATTATTAATTGGTGTTTTAATTTCAAAAGTTATGTAAATCGTTCATATTATTTAAGTTTATTGCGAATAAGGTTCTTTAAGTAAACTTTTGTCTAAAATAAACATTAGAATCTCTCATGCGTGTTGCAAATAAAGGTATATTGATCATTTTCGCTTCGAGTCTACCTTCGAGTGTATCATTCTCTCTCTGTATCCTTTCATAACCATAGATCTCTTTCTTTACCTTTTTCTCCCTCTAGTATTACAATAACCACCGTGGTCTTTTGGCTTAGAACATAGCTTTGGTTGATTGGTAAAACCCCATGTGATCGCAATGTTCATAATGAAGTAGCAGGAAACTAACATCACCATATTAGTTAAGTAGTTAACCAAAACTGTACTTACAAAAATTAAAGTTTTGGTTGGTTCTTTTAAAAGTTCATCATAGAAGTTTCCAGTATGTCCATTATGAGGAAGATCAAAGGCCATGATTCTGTCATGAGCCTTCAATAATACATGGGAATTTGCTGGAGACCTTGAAAGAGACTACACATATTCAGTGCATCATAAATTATAATTATACATTTTCATATATTCATATAAAAAAATATATTGCATGTTTAGAGCAGTTAATAAAATTAGGTAAAATATAACTACCTCCCCATTTTGTTTACTCGATCATTTCCACTACCTTCACTGTGTTTGTTTGTTGGTCATCACATATCCAAAAACTTTGCATCACTGACAAAGAGGTAAAGTTCTTTAAGGGCACCAGTTCGAGAATGAAACCTTGCTTCAAGTGTAAATACATGATCTTTTATGCATATAAACATGGAGATCAAATAGAATCATTCTAAACACTAGGAAGCTAGAAAAAAAAATCAAATTTTAATCTTCAATAACATGCACTAAACCAATGAATCATATCTATAAGCGGGACGAAATGGATGGCCTTCAGACAGGCCTTTAAGAATGACCTTGTGACAAGTAGTAGTATTATATAGCAGGTTCAAGCTTCGAGCAAGTTATAGTCACTATCCCAAAATTTGTTAAAATTGATGGGTAGGCAATGGTGGTGGCCTGGTGGGAGAGAAGATCAACGAAAGTAATGTGTCATGTGAAATATTTGCTCGAAGACGACGACAGTAAAGCTATATAGCATAGATATTTATTCTCGAGAGTGTCATCAAGCGACAAAAGTACGTAATTATGTGCTCCACTCAAGCCATGTGCCATAATCTGTGGGGGAGGTCATTTGGAATTCAGTATGTCCTCATCGGTGGGCTTGATGATGTGGTAGATGGAAGCCAAGAATTTCAACGATGTCCATGAAACCGATATGGTGGGGAGGGGGGCTAGTTACTGTAAACTTGCAAATTCATGGATCACTATAATGAGCGAGTAATGGACAATATGGACCTACCCAAAGGACGGTTTGATGCAAAATGGTCCACTAGGGTCAACATTAATGAGCATCCATTTAGGGGCGTTTGTTTACCTCGTAATGAGGCTCTTAATGGTTCAGACCTTTTACTGGTTCAGCACTTAATGGTTCAGACTGTTTGTTTCGCGAGCAGATGTCTAAATGGTTCAGACATGTGCCTCTGAATGGTTAAGCATTATGATAAGTCTGAATGATTAAGACCTCTAATCTGAATTGGTCAGACATTTGCCTCTAAACGGTTAAGCATTATACTGGCTCTTAATGGTTCAGACCTCTTACTGATTCAGCACTTAATGGTTCAGACCTCTTATTGGTTCAACACTTAACCATTAAGAAGTTGTCAAACAGCCCCTTAGTCAATAAGCCAAAGTGAAGCCTTTATTTCGGGTGTTGTTGCGACGTACTCACGTACATAGTTTGGTGGTATGAGAATGTGGCGTGCCAAATTTTTGAAGTTTACATATCCGGAAGTTCCTCAACTCAACGATTAAAGTAAAGTTATGCAACGAAGGTGCTTGTATTTCACGTACCAGTGATGAAGATTTTGTTGGAAAAATAGGTGAAAATAGCAATTTTCACAAATATAGGAAAATGATTTTTTCCTATTTTGGACTAGAAATAAATATAATAAAATGAGTGGGTTTTATATATTTATTTGTGGGTTTGTGTTCTATGTTGGAAGAGCTTCGCAACGAACTAAACCACGTCCAAAACGGAGCTAAGATGAATGAGATATCGATGCTCAAAGTTGGGTGATTGAGACATTCAATGCTGAAACAAAAGGGAAAGTAGCACCTTGTCCCACGTCGGAGGAGAGTTGGCAGGGCCGGCCCATGGGTCATTCAAGTGAAGCAACGGCTTTGGGCCACCAAAATTTAAGGGTCTCTTTACAAAAATATTATATATAAATTTAATAGCAATACTAATATTTAATTAGATGAGAGATACTACTAATGCTTATATCGGTAAAATAGCCCTACTTTCTTGGTAAAAGCTCTGGTTCGAATCCATGGAGCTTAGTGATTTAATTTATATTTTTGTGGTTTTTAAGTGGATAGGGGTTTTTTTGAATTATTTTTTCTTTTAGTTTGGGTTAGAGTTCATCTTTCAAACACAGTGACTATTTTGTTAGGCTTCTGTGATTATTAACATTGAAATCAAAATCAGAACCAAGGGATGGGAAACAATAGCTACAAACTACAATTATGTTACTCCTTTTTGTATTTTTGTTAATTGCTTCCTATATTTCTGTCAAATCAAAAGTATGAATTTGGTCGTTTAAAAATGTTAATTTTTCGGAAAGGGCCTCAATTTTTATTTCGCTTTAGGCCTCCAAATAGGTTGAGCCGGCCCTAAGAGTTGAAACTTAAATGGGTATTTAAGGTGGAACTCTCCATCCTTATTGTTTCATGGAAGCACACACTAGTGTCCTCGCGAAGGGTGCGAAGCACCCTAACTCGCACACGCTCGCGCGCGTGGCGTGGGCGATGAGGCGCAATGTGGCGCTTTGATGGCACACTTTGCACTTTGCACACTCACATCACCGCAAGCCGCTTGAGAGCCGCCTTTGTATTTTTGACCACGTGCGCGTGGAGGAATCACAGAGGCTGCAAGGACCAAGCGGTAAAGTGGCATGCAGGTTCGAGGCGCGTGACGTGGCAGTCCGCGTGCGGGTACAAGTGACACGAAGGCGCGCGGTTGCGCATGGTGCATGGGTCCTGATGTGACGTGCGCGGCGCACCAAAGTGAGCCAAAACGGCGCGACTGTGTGGCGTGCTCGTAGAGGCTCACAGGTGACGTGGCGCACGCGCGCATGGCAGTGAGCCAAGAGGACGCACCGCGCATGGGCGTGCAAACCTGGGCGTGCGCGCACCAGTGTGGCTTGCGCGCACGCGCGTGCAGAAGCTTCCAGCATTGAATGACAGTGCAGTTTCACTCCAGCTTCGTAACTGACGAGTTAATGGGCTTTGACTGAGAATTAAATGACGTATTAAATTGCATTGAAGACGTTTAATGCAATTTAAACCTCTCTTTAATTCGTTTTTTACTGTTTCAACATAGGAGCTGTATAAATACAGCTCCATACCCAGCTGCAGGAGATACCACGAAAATCAACAACAGCTTATGCAAACTGTTCTCTCTCTACTACTGATCTTCTTCTTCCTGCAAGTTTCAAGGTAACCTTCGGGTTGTAGGCGAACTCCGGCAGTACTACTGCTCTGGCTGTTGTACCCTGGGAAACAAAACGAGTACTCTTGGGAGACTCGGAATTTGTTTTAAGGGAAGCGTGTTGAACACGTGCCTCAGTCAATTATGTTTCTACTCTTTCTTGTATTTTGGTTATTTCAGTTGTATTTATTCTGTAATTCTGTTTTCTTTATTTCGTTGTATTGTAATCAGTAATAAAATTTGTTTTATTTTACTTAATTACGCGAACGGTTCCTACAATCTTAAAACAAATTTTTAAAACCGTTCGTGTAGTCAAAACCATCCTGTTTGTGATTCAAACCAGTTTTGATTCACTCAGTTTGTGTTTTAAAAACATATTTTTTTTTAGTTTTCATCTTCAAAGGAGCGACTTTGGTTGAAAACTTTTGTGGTTACTTTCAGATTGTCCTAAAATTTTGCTAAAACTTTCTGACTTGGTCTTCAAAGTTGGACTTAGAAGCCAATCAGTAAGTTCTAAAATTATAAATTTTCTGTTTTGGTCTTCAAAGTTGGACTTAGAAGCCGAAACAGTAAATTGTGGTAAAATTAAAATTTATTAGTTTACTTCTGTTTTTTGCGTAAAACAGAATTTTTGACTAAAACTTTAAATTTTTAATTTTTTCAGCATGTCGAACGAAAATGTCAACGTTAACAACACCACCAATGTTGTGACGGGAACCCCCTTTAACGCCACCACTGTGGGAGCGTCCACAGTGGCTAATCACGCTGAACGACCCGAGAAGTTCTCGGGTCTACACTTCAAAAGGTGGCAGCAGAAGATGTTCTTCTACCTGACCACCATGAACCTTGCGAGGTTCTTAACTGAAACCGCTCCCCAACCTCGGAAGGGGAGACCAACGCTCAGGCTCTGAGCGCGGTAGAGGCGTGGAAGCACTCGGATTTCATATGTCGAGGCTATGTACTCAACGGTCTCTCGGATGCACTGTATAATGTGTACTATAATATCAAGACTTCCAAAGAATTATGGGAGTCTTTGGAGAAAAAGTACAAAACGGAGGATGCGGGAACAAAGAAATTTGTTGTCGCCCGTTTCTTGGACTTCAAAATGGTTGATAACAAGACTGTTATGAACCAAGTCCAAGAGTTGTAAATTATACTACATGACATCCATGCTGAGGGAATGGTACTAAGCGAGACATTCCAAGTGGCAGCGATGATTGAAAAGTTACCTCCTGGTTGGGTGGATTTTAAGAATTATCTTAAACACAAACGAAAGGAGATGACTTTAGAGGACCTTATTGTTCGTCTTCGGATTGAAGAGGGCAATAGAATTACCCTAAAAGGCAGCCAAGCGCAAACTTCTGCTAGCGCAAACGTGGTTGAGCATGGGCAAACCTCTAAGGGCGCGAAGGGTAAGAGGAAAAAGGACAAGGAGAAAGCAAAGGCTAGCAAACTTGGACCGAAGAAAGGGGTTGTGAAAAAGAAACCTCCAACGTTCCAAGGGACTTGTTACAACTGTGACGAGCCGGGGCATCGGGCTAACGAATGCAAGAAACCAAAGCGTGAGCACGCGCACATGGTGGATGAAGACGGAATGCCTTTGGTGGCAATGATTTCCGACAAAACCGCAATGTTGGATGAGGTCAATGCTGTGACCAACACTCCAAAAGGGTGGTGGATTGATACGGGAGCAACCCGTCATGTGTGCCTAGACAGGAGCCTCTTTACCACCTTCAAGGAGCTTGCGGGAGATGAGAAGCTGTACATGGGAAATTGTAACAACTCTCATCAAAAGTCATATTTATTAAATTAATTTGACCAAAAGGAAACCCTAATTAAGACACCCAAGTGATTCTGCGCAAACCCTAAAATTTTCAGAACAATCAGAATCAGGATCAGGGCCCCTAAAACTTAGGGGGGGTATTTCCTAGTTACGATTATCTAAATTATGTGCTGTCAAAATCGAATTAATGAAATTCATCAAGTCAGCAGGCCTAGTCCCACACGTGGCAACCCTATGGCCTTTACGTGTCCCTTGCGCACCGTAAGGGTATTAGGCTTGCGGTGCGCAAGGCTGGTCAAAATCTGGGTATAAATAGAGGACTTTGGCAATCGAATTTGGGCACTGAAACGACGATAAAACTCAAATTATACGTCGAGATATCTTCTGTTTACCACAATTAACACACACGGATCACTAATCGACGCCGCAATCAGGGTAATAACTCGATCGCTGATACGATTCAATGTCCGATTGATCAAAATATCCAATGGATGTTTAAGTGCTGCCTACATTAGGGTTTATGTTTTGTCATTCGTCGTTAATTGATGGATGTTTAAGTATCGCACTTTGTCATTCGTTGTGAGGGTTTGATCTCGTGAGTTATCGTAAATGCTGTATTGATTACTAACCCAGAATTGTGTGCTTGTTATTAAATTTAGGTTAAAAAGGCTAAATCAGTAGGCTAAACTCTGCTCAAATTAAATCTGCAATGTGAGTCTTTCTCTTTTTATCAACTGCTTTACAATACCTCAAATTATTTCAAAAGTTATAATTACAGGGACTAAGTCGTGGATATCTTGAATTACTGGTTAGTGGGGTATTGTGCACATTACTAATTTTCTCCCAGTTAGGTTCATTGACCTACTCGGGATAATCACTGTTAGGTTCATTGACCTACAGGGATAATCATCACTATTTAGGTTCATTAATCTAATAGTGGTATGACCATCGTCACCATTGTGACATGTCACCATTGTGACAGGACGCCAGATAAAAATAAGATAGAAGCCATTGTAATCGCTCTTATGCTGTAATTGATAACTAAGCATCATTTTATGTAAATAGAATGATTCACTCAGTATTTCCCGCTGACAAAACCTTTTTCAAACATGTTTCAGGTGATCTGTTATGATCCAGGAAAAGTGCCGTGAAGCACTACAGACTTAAGAAAGTGGCTCAGGATAAAATAAAGAAACATGTTTTGTAAAATAAAAGATTTCTTTGTGAAATCATAGTATTGTAAATTACCGGGGTTTTATCCCACGTTGTGAAATAAAATAATGGGGAAATATTTTGCAGTTTAAAAAGATCCTGATGATAAAATTCCGCTGTTAAACTCAATTAATTAAATACCACTGGATTTCTGTCCCGCGACTCCTGAAACGGGTCAAACCGGGTCGGGGGCCGTGACAGAAAAAGGTGGTATCAGAGCCACTGATCGAGCCACTGATTTAAGCCAATTAAGTATTTAGAAATACTTTATAATTTTTATTAATTGCTATTTTATGATTATATGTTTTATTATCTGACTAATTTTGTACAGTATGGGCAAATCTTTATATGTTAACCACTGTAGCAATAAATACAAATCTTTAAATATTTTGATTTAAAGTTTTAGCACCCTTATTAAATATAAGCCAGAAACCTGATGCAGTAAATAAATAAATTTACAAATAAAACTTAGTGTGTTTTAATTTTCAGTTGTTTTGATAATTACCCAGTATAAAATAATATTTAAAAGTTTTTCTATAAAATTTTGTTATGATTTTAACTTAGTAATTGTGTGTATTTTGCTAAACAGCATGAGTGACTTGTCGGAAGCCCTTCAGAATTTAAATCTCTATCCAGTAAGAATAGAAGTTTCCAGAGATTTCAATAGGTATATACCAGACATAGAAGAACCTATAGAATTCAATGCTTTACCTCTTGAGAAACCCAAGCCTAAGAAAATGGAAATTGGGGAAAGCTCTAGACAAATTGAGGGGTTACCATCTCAGGAAGAGCTAGATTTTATAATGGCAAGCTATGATACTATTAAGCCTATTAATGAAAATGTTTTTATTCACTCTCTTGAAACACAACTACCAATGAACTTAGAACCAGTTATTCCAAACCCTTCAATCCACTCGCAAATAGACGAATGGTTGATTAAGGAAATACAGTTACAAAACTATCCCTATAAGCTTTTTCCTCAGTTCAATCCAGAACATTTACCAAATCCATCAATGAGTAACGAAAATATGGCTGAACTCCGCCACTTTGGCGAAGAACTAATGGATACTGGGAATAGGATCCAAGAGATTGGGGGACAGATCTCCTGGAATTACGGTGAGAGGGAACGCCGTTACTAGAATATCATCTGACAAAGGATAGGGGATTTATGGAACTATGGTTGTGTAATAGTAATAGTAAAAATCAGTCTGTAAAATAACCTAAAATAAAACTTTGTAAGATAATGGTGTGTATTGATGCATACTATTAAATATAAATGGAAATCGAGAAATCAATAGTTTTGGTTATATTGGTGTTATGAATTTTGTATAATTATTTTGTGTAATTGTTATTTATTTGATATTAATAAAATATATATATTAATTATCAGATGGAAAACGTGAATAATGAACCAGTTAATGAGGTTAATCAATCTGAGCAACAACCGGGGGATCAATATATGACTAGGCAGGATATAGAAAATATCGTTGCTCAAGGGATAGCCAATGCTATTCCAGCAATAGTTGCTCAAGGGATAGCCAACGCTATTCCAGCAATCGTTGCTGCTGTTAAAAATCCAATCGAACCGCAACAAATCGTTCCTAGCAAACGTATTTCTGAAGATAATTTCAGTAATAGCGTAAACGGAGGCAATGATCATGTTAATCATGATAATGAACCACGGCAGGCTCCGCTCCCTAAGAAAATGAAAGCTGCAACGTCTGGTTGCACTTACAAAGAATTTCTTGCTTGTAAACCCGTTGAGTTTGCAGGCAATGAAGGAGCAACAGCAGCACTGCGTTGGTTAGAGAAAACCGAGGCAGTAATTGCCATAAGTAAATGTGCTCAGGATGATCAGGTCATGTACGCGTCAAATCTTTTCAAAGAAGGGGCGCTAGAATGGTGGAATACGGTGTTACAAGCAAAAGGAAGAAGGATGGCGTATGCTATGAACTGGGAAGAATTTAAGAGCTTTGTAGAAAGAAAATTCTGTCCCGAGTATGAAAAAGATCAAATGGCAAATAAGTTTCTAACCCACCGGATGGTGGATGTAGATTGTCGAGGGTATACTTCGACATTCTTCGAGTATGCTCGAGTGGTACCAACCCTGGCTTCGCCAGAATCAGTACTTATTTCTCGTTATATTTGGGGATTGATTTCCGAAATCCGTAATATCGTCAAGGCTGCGAAACCTCGCACAATTGATGATGCGGTGGAATTAGCCAATACTTTGACTGACGAACTAGTAAGGACAAGAGAAGAAAATAGAAGGAAGGAAGTAGCCCAAAACATTACCCAAGAATTCCGTCCGGGTAACCATAACAATTTCAAGAGAAGAGGGAATGGGCAATCTTCCACTAGCCCATTTTGCAATTCTTGCAAAAGGAAGCATTTTGGAAGATGCAAAGGATATTGCAATTTTTGCAAAATTCCGGGGCATCAAGAAGAAGATTGCAGGAGGAAGAAATTTTCAGTCTGCTACAACTGTGGAGAAGCTGGACATCTTAGGCCAGATTGTCCAAAACTGAACAAACCATCTGACAATAAAGTCAAACCTGCAGAAGGAGCAAAAAGGAATGTAAGAGCCTTCCAACTGACTGCTAAGGAAGCAGAACTCATTCCAGATATGATAGCCGGTACGTTCTTAGTTCACAACGGTTACACAAAAGTATTATTTGACTCTGGTGCAAACCAAAGTTTTATAAATACTTCATTCTGCCAAACTCTTAACTTATCTTTAACCAGTATTAGGCAAATTTCTACAGTAGAAACGGCAGATGGGAATTTATTTAAAATAAATAAGGTTCTGCAAAACGTAGAAATAGAACTTTTAAGTCATAAATTTTCTGCAACCCTATTATCCATGAAATTAGTTGAATTCGATGTTGTGTTAAGAATAGATTGGTTAGTAAACAACCATGCTCGAATTATTTGTGATAAGAATTCCATAGAAATTTGTACACCCACTGGAGAAGTAATAATGATTACAGAAGATAAGCCATGTAAAACCATAAAGTTCATATCAGTAATGAAAGTTGCTAATTATGAACGAAAGCAAGGAATAGTATTTATGATTTCAGTAATCATTAAAGATAAAGAACTTAAGGAAATTTCTGTAGTTTCAGAATACCCAGATGTATTCCCAGAAGAATTACCAAGGTTACCACCAGATAGGGAGGTAGAATTTAGATTCATCTAATTCCAGGAACTATACCGATAGCCAAGGCACCTTATCGGTTAGCACTCACAGAAATATTAAAACTAAGAAAGCAATCAGATGAATTATTAAGTAAAGGATTCATACAACCTAGTTCATCCCCTTGGGGAGCACCAGTGTTGTTTGTTAAGAAAAAGGATGATTCGATGAGAATGTGTATTGATTATAGGGAATTGAGTAAGGTTACAATTAAGAATCGATATCCATTACCTAGAATTGATGATCTATTCGATCAATTCCAGGGAGATAGATATTTTCTAAGATCGACTTACGTTCTGGATATCATCAATTGAAGTACAAGAGGAAGACATACCTAAAACTGTTTTCAGAACTAGGTATGGTCATTACAAGTTTACAGTCATACCCTTCGGATTAACGAATGCACCTGCAGCATTCATGGAAATGATGAATAGGATCTGTAAACTATATTGGATAAATTTGTAATTATCTTCATCGACGATATACTTATTTATTCCAAAAGTCAGGAAGAACATTGTCAGCACTTGCATGCACTCTTAACTTTGTTAAGAAAAGAGAAGTTTTACGCCAAATTCTCGAAGTGTGAATTTTGGCTGCCAGAAGTGCAATTTCTAGGTCATATGGTGAATCATGAAGGTATTCACGTAGATCCTGATAAGATAGCAGCAATTATCAAATGGAAGATTCCGCAATCCGCAATGGAAATTAGGAATTTTATAGGTTTAGCCGGATAATATAGACGGTTTATTTTTCCAAGATAGCTATACCATTAACTAAGCTAACCTGTAAAACAGTTAAGTTTAAATAAGGACCTAAACAAGAAGAAGCCTTTAGGATCTTAAAGCATAAATTAAACAAAATCCTAGCCTTACCAGAAGGAACAGAAGATTTTAAAGTATACGGTGATGCTTCAAAGCTAGGATTTGGATATGTGTTAATGCAACGCAAAAAGGTAATTGCGTATGCATCAAGGCAATTGAAAAAGCACGAAGAAAACTATACCACTCATGACTTAGAATTAGGAGCCATAATTTTTGCCCTTAAGATTTGGTGACATTATCTGTATGGAAATAAGTTTACTGTCTATACAGATCATAAGAATTTAAGATATATATTTGGGCAAAAAGAATTAAACATGAGGCAAAGGAGATAGATGAAAATCCTAAGTGACTACGACTGTGATATTCAGTATCACGAAGGAAAGGCTGAAGACGGCTAGAGATCGTCAGAAGAGTTATGCAGATAATAGACGAAAGCCGTTGGAATTTCAAGTTGGAAACAAAAAGCTATTGAAAATATCTCCTTGGAAAGGATTTGTTAGATTTGATAAGAAAGGAAAGCTAAATCCAAGATACGTAGGATCATTTCCAGTGATCCAACATATAGGACCAGTTGTTTATCATTTACAACTACCAGGAAAGTTAGCTGGGGTACATGATGTATTTCCTGTATCCAATCTCAAGAAATGTCTATCAGACGAATCTTTGGTAGTACCTTTCCAAGATATAAAGGTAAACGAGTAGTGTTAGTTAAAGTAAAGTAGGATTCAAAGATATGATCCTAATACATTTAGGAACTGGAATTAGAAAAGACGTGAAAGTATCCTCAACTATTCCAGTAAATCTCGAGGACGAGATTTTTATTAAGGTGGGGAGAATGTAACAACTCTCATCAAAAGTCATATTTATTAAATTAATTTGACCAAAAGGAAACCCTAATTAAGACACCCAAGTGATTCTGCGCAAACCCTAAAATTTTCAGAACAATCAGAATCAGGATCAGGGCCCCTAAAACTCAGGGGGGGTATTTCCTAGTTACGATTATCTAAATTATGTGCTGTCAAAATCGAATTAATGAAATTCATCAAGTCAGCAGGCCTAGTCCCACACGTGGCAACCCTATGGCCTTTACGTGTCCCTTGCGCACCGTAAGGGTATTAGGCTTGCGGTGCGCAAGGCTGGTCAAAATCTGGGTATAAATAGAGGACTTTGGCAATCGAATTTGGGCACTGAAACGACGATAAAACTCAAATTATACGTCGAGATATCTTCTGTTTACCACAATTAACACACACGGATCACTAATCGACGCCGCAATCAGGGTAATAACTCGATCGCTGATACGATTCAATGTCCGATTGATCAAAATATCCAATGGATGTTTAAGTGCTGCCCACATTAGGGTTTATGCTTTGTCATTCGTCGTTAATTGATGGATGTTTAAGTATCGCACTTTGTCATTCGTTGTGAGGGTTTGATCTCGTGAGTTATCGTAAATGCTGTATTGATTACTAACCCAGAATTGTGTGCTTGTTATTAAATTTAGGTTAAAAAGGCTAAATCAGTAGGCTAAACTCTGCTCAAATTAAATCTGCAATGTGAGTCATTCTCTTTTTATCAACTGCTTTACAATACCTCAAATTATTTCAAAAGTTATAATTACAGGGACTAAGTCGTGGATATCTTGAATTACTGGTTAGTGGGGTATTGTGCACATTACTAATTTTCTCCCAGTTAGGTTCATTGACCTACTCGGAATAATCACTGTTAGGTTCATTGACCTACAGGGATAATCATCACTATTTAGGTTCATTAATCTAATAGTGGTATGACCATCGTCACCATTGTGACATGTCACCATTGTGACAGGACGCCAGATAAAAATAAGATAGAAGCCATTGTAATCGCTCTTATGCTGTAATTGATAACTAAGCATCATTTTATGTAAATAGAATGATTCACTCAGTATTTCCCGCTGACAAAACCTTTTTCAAACATGTTTTAGGTGATCTGTTATGATCCAGAAAAAGTGCCGTGAAGCACTACAGGCTTAAGAAAGTGGCTCAGGATAAAATAAAGAAACATGTTTTGTAAAATAAAAGATTTCTTTGTGAAATCATAGTATTGTAAATTACCGGGGTTTTATCCCGCGTTGTGAAATAAAATAATGGGGAAATATTTTGCAGTTTAAAAAGATCCTGATGATAAACTTCCACTGTTAAACTCAATTAATTAAATACCACGGGATTTCTGTCCCGCGGCTCCTGAAACGGGTCAAACCGGGTCGGGGGCCGTGACAGAAATGCAGCCACCGCGGACATCAAGGGTGAAGGAACGGTGATTTTGAAGTGGACTTCAGGGAAGGAGCTCACTTTAAGCAACGTGTTATATGTTCCAGACTTGCGCAAGAGCCTAGTCTCGGGATGGTTGCTTAATAAGTTTGGATTTCGTTTAGTTTTTGAGAGCGATCAATTTGTACTTACTAAACGAGGAATGTATGTAGGCAAGGGCTATGCCCAAAATGGTATGTTTAAATTGAATGTAATGGCAGTCAAGAAGAACATGAATAAAATTGCTACTACTTCTACTTATATGCTTGAGTTTTCTGAATCGAATAAATGGCATGGTAGATTAGGTCACGTAAATTTTAATTCAATACGCCGTTTAATCAATTTAAATTGTATACCAACATTCCATATTGATTCACACTATAAGTGTGAAACTTGCGTTGAATCCAAACTTAAAAGATCATCATCGAAATCGGTTGAACGAATAACCGAACCCCTTGACTTAATTCACACCGATATTTGTGATTTAAAAGCGGTACCCACAAGAGGTAGAAATAAGTACTTCATCACGTTTATTGACGATAGTACTAAATATTGCTATGTATATTTACTAAAAAGTAAAGATGAAGCAATAAGTAAATTTATCTTGTATAAGAATGAAGTTGAGAATCAACTTCAAAAGAAGATAAAAGCTTTGCGAAGCGACCGAGGAGGCGAATATGTTGCACCTTTTGCCGATTTATGCGCAAAAAGTGGCATTGTACATGAGTGTACACCTCCTTATTCTCCACAATCAAATGGCGTGGCGGAACGAAAGAACCGCACATTGAAAGAAATGATGAACGCCATGTTGATAAGTTCTGGGGTGAGCCAGGAAATGTGGGGGGAAGCCATTCTCTCGGCTAATTATCTTTTGAACAATATACCACTCAAAAAGAGAGACGAAACTCCATATGAGTTATGGAAAAGAAAGAAGCCTTCATACAAATACTTGAAAGTGTGGGGGTGCCTAGCAAAGGTGATTGTACCACCTCCTAAGGCTCTTAGGATAGGACCCAAAACTGTTGATTGCATATTTATTGGGTATGCGCATCAAAGTAGTGCACATCGCTTTCTTGTACATGAGTCTAAGAATCCTGATGTACACGTAAACACTATCATGGAGGTGAATCCTAACGTTGTGTCTTACTTTGAAAATGTGTTTCCTTTGAGAAGACAAACACATGCAACGTCATCAACACCTAATTTTGAAGTAGGTGAAAGCTCATCTAGACGAGTTGATGAGATAGTTCATGATAAGACACATGAACAACCTGAGGTTGAAGAAAGTGACCGTAGGCGAAGCAAAAGGCCAAGGGTTGAAAAATCCTTCGGTCCAGACTTCGTTAGCTATATGGTTGAGGGCGAGCCCAATACATATCGCGAAGCGGTTTCTTCTTCAGAAGGACCTCAATGGAAAGAAGCAATAAGGAATGAAATTGATTCTATATTGCAAAATCATACTTGGGAGTTAGTAGTGATCGATGTCGTAATGTCGGTCAAAAATATAATTAAAAAGTGTCCTATTCACCTTTTACTAGTAAAGGGTAAGTAGGGTGTCGAATCCACGGGGAATCAGTGGAAAGTATGAAAGTTCGTTGTTTTAATTATCATTATGTCTAAACTAATTGCTTTTTGCAGTTTGTGAGAATAATTATGAAAACGAATGTAAATTAAAGTTGTGAACAATTATGAGAAAAGGACCAATCTCCAGGTTTCAGGTTATGCAGAAAATCAGGTTACTTAGTTACAACCAGTTGGAAATCATATAGACATGATCCGTAAAACTTGTTTTGATAAATAATTAACGGACAATATATTTGATTGCAATGATCCACGATCGAAACCGAAAGATTGATGCAAATGAATAGTAACCCAATTAATTACCAATTTTAGATTTCATAAACATAATCCAGTTCAATGATTAAAGGTTTAAAACAATGACATCCTAGAATTTAATCCCGGTTGTTGATGAGCAAACCAAATAATTGATGAACAAGAATGAATACGATAATCAAATATTGTTTAATCAAAACAAAAATAATAGGAACGACTAACCGAATGATTAATCTGTTCCTAATCCAAAAGTCGTAACAATAAGTAAACCAAAAGTTTCACGCATAAACCCTATTCCCGGAGACGATCACGGGACGACTAGACGCTCATGGCGTGCGTGCAATCCTCAAAAGCTTGGTAGAAAGTCGAACTCATCATCGAATGTATGTTGTGCGGCTGATTAATGATGAATCCTCCTGAGTTTCTAGAGCCAAAGTCATGTTATACGGCTCCCCCAGGATCGATGATGTTCAATGATTATGGGCCCCCCAATGATGATGTGCGGCTGCCACATAAAATCGTGATAATGGGCTGTGAAATATTCGATCCAATCATGGAGTCCAAGAGAAAATAGTTGATGGCTGCTAATCATTCATTCATGATGATAATGGGCCGTGAGTTACCCCCAAAAGTCAAAACAACTTGCTGCCCATATTTCGATGGATGGTGATGATGGAATTCCCAAAAGTGTTTTATGGCTTCAACCTTTGAGATAGTGGCTGCCAATAATTAGTTCATCATGAGGTCTTCGTTAGGATTTCTTAAAACCTTACATCCCACAACAAATAAAAGACCACGTGCAGCCCTTATCACAACATATATACAACTTTCGCGTAATGACCCTTTCACCCCTATACTTTTAATCTTTCGTATTTCTTTTGATTCCAAGTAGTTATTCGATCCGAAACATTCCCACATGCTTCCGTTTCATCTCTAAACCCCGTAACTTCACCCATTTCACGTGCTTAACCTGCAAACATATAAACTCTCGAAATAAAACAATTCTAAACATATAATCATATAAAACCACACAAAACATGTAAGATACACACTTAAACCCTCATGTTTCACACTCTCCATTACATCCCCACACTTACCTTTGATTGTCCTCAAGCAAAACCGATACAGAACTACTCACCATAGTAACAACACCTCTAAACCCCTTAACCGATGCAACACTTTAAGTCCCAAGTTGTAACACCCGTTCTTATAAATTAAGGTTTAACGTATCATTTACGAAAAACAATCATGTAATTAAGATTACATATGCATTAGAAATTTTGGGTTTATTAAAACTTTTTACAATTTAAAAGTATACAACATATCATGTGTACGTTCGTCGTTTAACATAATAACGATACATAGTGCGGAAGCTTATTTCGTGATCGTGTTCGGTTCTTGCTCGTCGCTTGATCTTCATCCGTGCACTCTTGGCATTCACCTATGATCAAAACCAACTTAAAAGTTAGTTTTGATAGTCAAATATTAAGTTCAAACAAGTACAGGGGTTAAAAATGACAAAAATTAAAAATTTTCGAAGTTAGGGGGCTTGGCGTGACGCCAAGGGCCTAGGTGTCACGCCTAGCCCTGTTTTTCACAGCCTGTGCCTTCAGCTGATGCTGTACATACCCAGCACGACCTGATTTCACGGAAACGGCCATAACTTTTTCGTTATTGATCCGTTTTACCCGATTCTTTTTCCTACGCGTCCGTAATTTAATCTTCTATCTTATGGAGTTAAAATCCTACATCCAACATAAGAAATTTTGAGACTTCTAAGCCTTCGACTCGTTACCTTTTTTCCGAATTTTAACCCGTTTATGCATTTTATCAAACAAACGTATTTATTTGATTCCTATATCTCATACACTTCTTCAAATTGATGTTACCTACTATATTAGGTTCTAATCATAGGTTTATTACACAATTTAAACCCGTTTTCGCTCGTATGCTTATTTTGACCCGTTAAGGGTATTTTAGCACTTTAAAACTTGAACTCGCTTTCATTCATTTCTAGCATCTTATTCCTACATTTCTTATCAAGTTATCTTCCACCACATCTATATGTGCGTTGGATTTAATATGGATATCTATATGTTCCGAGTTTCTACCCCGCGGATTATCATTTTACGGCAAAGACTCATATAAAGTCTTTCGACCCAAGGATTTACATCCTTCACTACCTATACTCATTCTAATCATATATTTAATCATAAAACTTGTTTCCGAACCACCTTTATGGGTCGTTCGTTCAAATTAGCTTACAAGGGCAATTTGGTCAATTTTCATCCTTCTTTTACTACAAGGACCTTTAAATACTTGTTTGACTAAAAATCCAACCTTTTAACTATAATTCTTGTTTGTAAACTCGTGTGCTTCTAAAACACCATAAACATAATTCAACTTATTCGGTTTACCTAAAAGATAACCGAATATCTATACTTTAACCTTGTCTAACTCTTATAGAACTCCAAATTCTACGTGATGAGTTGTGTTATTATACATACCTGGCTCGGATCAATATATTGACCCGTTTCAATACCTTGCCTTAGTGGATGTTAAGTGATAGCGCTGTAAACATCCATATGATATTCATTCCTATAATCATACAACTCAACGAACCATTAGTCGATATTGTCAAAGGGTGATAATTTCACCTTTTTACCCGTTTATCTATTTAGTGATCTTCGTCACTTTAACTAAATACCAATTTCATCTATTATGATAATTTAAAGTCTACTAGCGAAATACATAATCGAGCGTATCGTAACGAAACCGTAGTTACGTACCTTTAAAGCATACCTTTCAAGCATGTATCACCTCCGGCTTGTCCACTTGACGACCCGGATTCTTTACCTATAGAGTTCCATTCACAACCTAATTTAGAACTCTTTTTATCATCAAAAATCGGACAATTCATTATAATATTCGAATCTGCGTTTTTGTCCGATCTTTAACGTTTTACTCCTCACTTAGGCGTTTTAACAAACACCTAGCGGGTCAGATTTTTACATAACCATTACTAGGTTCTTGACATGTTATTTTCATCTACATCCACTTCAATTAACAAATCTATACTAAATTTTAACATGAATAATTTCAGATTCACCACATGAATTCAGATTTCACTAGAATAAGAACCATAATTCTAGTGTTTATTTAGTTTCTACAAACTAACTAATCACCTACAATGGTGATTATAAACCCCACAAGTATAATGCTAGATTTTAACAAGAAATCATCTAGGGTTCATCCCTAGATGCCATATTACTTCTAATTCCATCCATGCAAGACATAATCAAGCTCAATTTCAGTTTTTTACAATTAACCTATAATTTAAGATGGATCAAAACATCAAGATTTTGCATACCTTATGATCCCCTCAACAAGGTGATCACTAATCCGTGCTTGAAAATCGATTTGGAGCTGATTTGGACTCTCAATTTGATCAAATTTGACATGCACTAGGGTTTGGTGGGGAGCCTGTGTCGCCCCCTGTGTTCTTGTTCGACCAGAACCTCAATTTGAGGTGTTTGGTTTTATTTTTTGTTTTAAAACTAATAATAATAGTTTCAAATTTAACAACATTGGTCCCTCCCCTTTTGTTTAACATTTAATTTTGGTTATTCTAACCTTATTTCAAGTTATTTATAGACTTGTAGTTAACTAGGTTATAATTTTTCCTAGTTAATTAGTTCTTGTTCAAAAACCCGTTTTATTTTAAGTCCCGTTAAATCTCGGGCCTTTTTATATACTTTGCTTTCTCAAAGTATTTCCCATCTTTTTAATAAATATTAGATTTATCCTAATATTCACCGGGTTAATTTTACCACTAACGGTATTTTACCCGTTTTTACTATTAACGAGGTTTGATTACCAAACCCGTTTTCGGGGTGTTACACAAGTCATACCCGTTCCATAGACTGACACAATCAAGATTGACAGCCCGACAAACAATTGATGCAATATTTAAAACTTAAGACTTGTCTATTCAAAACTAACATGCTTAGGATTATACACATGCTACACGCCCCTCACAATAAACTCTCCTCTCGGTTTAATATCTGGACTAGCGTGTAATGTGCTAGTATGCATAACACTCAAACCCAACATGCGATTCTGTAATCATAAGCTTGTATAACAATCACACCTCCACTGTATCATATAACACGGCACATATCAAAAGGACTTTCGGTTTTGGGCTTAGGCTAAGGGTAGGAAAATTTTGGCTTATATTTATATTTTTTTATGTGGCGAACAAACAAACGACCAAACCGTGACAACTTTATTTGCAAACATAACATACTTTTGGGTCGGTTTCTACCCAAGAACATAAACAATATCCACAACACTTTCTTTTTGTCTTTTTTCTTTTTCTATTTTTTTTTTCTTTTCTTTTTTTTTTCTTATTTTTTTTTCAATTATTCAAAATCTGTCGTTCACGGTCGGTATCAAAACATTTCACAATAGGTGGACAAACGAATGGTAACTAGGCTCAAGAGGGCTACTAAGGGTAATGGTTCGGTAAACATGAAACAAACACAACGGGTGTAAGGTATATCCTAATGCCTTTATCATTTACGTGCACATATCAAACCACAGTCTCAGCATGTATCAAATCACACAAGTTCTAACACAGAATAACACGCGGCCTGCTCTCAACAAATGAATTCATCATGTAAATCATTCTATCATTCTACAGGCTCAACATTCTCACCAAAGAAGGGTAAAAAGGCTGCCGACACGTAGCATATGCAATCTAAAGCATGTTACCCCTAAATAGACATCTCTTTTCACTTCTTTTAACTAAAAACACCTGTCAGACCTACTCTCATGAAACTTAAAGGAATAACCATGACAAGGGACTATGTTCGTTTACTACCGGCAAGGGGCCCATTAGTGATTGAAACTTAAGGTTTTTATATCCGTTTAGCTTACTTAAGGCGATGAAATGTTTCAAAATTTTCAATTTTTTTCACTTTTCATCATTCTCAATCACTTTCAAACTCTTTATCCGTTCCCGGGTTTCCATATCCCCACACTTGGGTGACATTGTCCCCAATGTATCATGCTTTTAAAACAAAACCCGGGAATACCTACTAACAAGCATCATGAGCGACCATTTCTAAAACAACTTGACACAAACACATTCCCTAAATATAAATAGTTTAACACCACCAAAACACAAAACACACAAAAACAAGAAAAATAAAATTGTTCAACTCGAGTACGGAATAAGCACGTGGACCTCATCGATGGTTGTTTTCCGCTTCTTTGCCACAGCCAGTTTAGATGGCGGATCAACAACTTTCTCTTTCCCAGTCGTTTTCGACCCATTCTGCAGACACAACCCAACACACAAACAATGCAAATCAGATTCACTGTACGAAACATAAACAAGTGTGCAATATCACCCCTTCCCCACACTTGTTTAGCAACACATCCACTAACTGTGACTTCCCACCAATCTCATATAATAGCAGCAAAATTCAATATTTATCATAAATTCAAAGACAAACCACAATAACATGCTTCACAATATTAGTTTCGCATATAGAGATTCAAGTGTTCTTCATATTTCATCCAAACAACCACTTACCTTCAACACACTAGCACAATAATGAATAAAAACGTACCTTTTATGTTTAGATATGCTAGAATAAACTTCAGATTCAACAAACTTCGATCCAAAGCGAAAAACCCCAAACTTGAAAACTAGGGTTCTTCACACTATGCAACGATTTCTCGCAGACAGAAACGAATCGGACCAAATGGATGCTAGGATTGTTTTCTCCTCAGAAAAACACTCAAGATAGACTCTTGAATGGGCGGATTTGGTGTAGGATCAAGAGAATTAGTGAGGTATGGCTATGGAGGACTTGAGAGTTAAGAAGAAGAAGACGATAGTGATTGAGAAATTTTGGGGATAAGTTTGACCTAATTCGCATGAGGATATGTTTAACGGGTCGGATTACTATGGACGGGTCGGTTTGTTTTGTGATGAGGCTGTGTTGGGTTTTTAAGATATCACATGGGGTATGGGGTGGGTCACGTGAATATCTTAAAGATGTGAGTGGGGGTTTTATTAACTGAGATGATGTCAACGCAAGCATGCGCCATATATCAGCGCAATACAGGAGCTAATTTCAATCAGCGTAAGGTGGCGGCTGGGCAGCGCAAGCTGGCGCCTGGTTTATTTATTTAACTTTTTTTTTAACTCTGGAAAACATGGGACCGTATACATTAATTTATATGATTCATTTGGTTTTCATTTTCAATATCACCTTTTCTTTTGTTATGCATGCCGACCAGAAGTCATTCATACACATAGAAATTCATTCAATTCCCATCTTCCAACATGTGCATCATCTAGTAATTGATATTGTAATAATGATAATTATTAATGTTGTTGGCTGCATATATGTCTCTCCTTGTGCACATGAGACTCAAAGTCTACAAAAACTAGATGATGATTATGTACTGACATTCAATAAATGCCCTTCACATGTGTTTTCCCCCAATGCCTTCTCCTTTTACTAATTCACGTGAGGTTTTTTTTTTTTTTTAATAACTAAATAAATGGTTCTAAAAGGTTTGTACATTATTTTCTTTGATTCTCTTACCGAATAAACTTTCACCATTCGGTTTACTCACCGCTCCACCCCCATAGAAAGAATGTGTCGTCCGCGACACATAATTGAATCCGAAAACATACCTGGGCGGTTTCAACTTTCCCACACTTGGGTAATTGTATCCGTGACGAACGATACCGAGTCAGAATCTGCGAAATATCATATGCAAAACCAAACCAAACGAAACAAACAAATGCACAATAGTCTACAACCTCGGGCTGCCTCCCGAGAGCGCTAAGTTTATAGGTCTTCAGCCAGACCGTACCTGATGTTCCCTTATGGTGGTCGAGTGGGATGCTTGCGTCCCATGGCCTCTAAATAGGTACCCCGCCAATGCTCTAGTAAGTCGTCCACTGTATTCCACATTGGACCGAATAACTTTAACCTCCTTTTTGCATTATTAACTTCAGGCGGTTTCTTTTTCTTCTTCTTCTTCCCTCGTGGCTTCCATTTGTCTGTTTTGAACTCCTCATGAGCCACACTTTCCTTTTTCCTCACTGCTTTGCTTCCTGCCACTTCAAACTTGTCAACCATAAAACACTCATGTTTGGTATGAATCTCCTTTGCAGGAGAAACATTTTCTTCACCACTTTCAGCTTTTGAGTGTTCACCTGTAATAAGAGGATCAGTAGCATTTGAAAACACATTTAACCGCAATTCACGGTCACCAAACTTCATACTTACCGTTCCATCAACGCAGTTTATAATTGCATGAGCAGTCGCTAAGAACGGTCTACCCAGAATGACTGGAGAGTGCGTGTTCTTTGAACTTGTGGCACAATCCAGCACTAAGAAGTCAACTGGGTAGTAACAATCTTCTACTTTCACAATTACATCCCTTACGATCCCCCTCAGACACATGGGAGTCTGATCAGCCAACACCACGGTGGTGTTGACTTTTTGTAGCGGACCAAAATCATATTGGTCATATAGACTCCCTGGTAGAATGCTAACACACGCTCCAAGATCCAACAGTGCTCTATCTATTTTAAATTCACCCACTTGTACGGAAATAATGGGTGCTCCTGGATCTTGGAGTTTCGGGGGAAGGGTACCCAACAAAACGGCATTCACATTTGCAGTCAAATCAAGTTTTTTAGGAAACTTGTGAAGTCGTTTTTGGGTACTTAACTCTTTCAGACACTCAACCTGATCGAGACTCTCTTTAATTGCATCGAGTAAGGGTAGATTAATTTTAGCTTGTTTAAAACTTTCCCACCTTTCATCTCTTTGTGGGTCCCGATCATGTTGAGAATCCGATTCAGTAACAACATCCTCAATCACTTCCTTAGCTAATTGTGATGGTGGAGTTACTTCAACACTACTAGTTTCAAAAGTTGGGAGAACACTTACCGCATTGATGTGCACATTTCTTCCATTCTTCGAGCTAGATGACTGATGTGCTGGATTAACTGTGGTAGTGCTTGGTAACTTACCTGGATCTCTTCTCAGCTGAGCCAGGTCTTCTGATAGTTGCCCCAATTGCTTCTGCATTGCTTCAGAAATTTTGTCTCGAACTTCATTATCCTTCTGGATGTCCTTCATGAACTTCATAATAGCATCCAATTTGTCATCACTCGTTCCACTGCTAGAACTTGAGAAGTTCCCTTGCTGATTACCCTGATTATACTGGCCCTGCTTTTGGTAATTACCTTGCGAGTAATTACCTTGACGACTCTGATACTGCTGGCCTCCTTGCATAGGTACCTGAAAATTAGGGTTCATTTTATTAGCAGAGTTACCGTAACTAAAATTGGGGTGGTTTCGCAAACCTGGATGATATGTATTCGATTTCATATCATACTGCTTTCGTTCACCGAATACTTGGTTCACTTCTTCATTCGGACCCATCCTTGCGTGACACTCTCCAACCTGGTGTCCTAACTCACCACAATCTGTACACACCGCGAATGCATTAGCTGCCCTAACTTCGGCTCCCTTTCCCAACTTCATTTGAGCCACTTGTCGCTCTAATAGCAGATTCTGGTTTTTCAGTTTCTCAACCCGTTCTTCAGCTTCATAATCAATTGCTCTTGCTGATGCTGATCTTGCCCTTCTGCTAGATTGTGCCTGTCTTTTAGAAGTGGCACTCTGTCTTTCCAAGTATGCACAATCTGCAGCTTCGGTGTTTGTGAGAAACGTACCATTACTGATGGCAATGAGATCTCTTACTGTGACAACCCTCAAAATTTCAGGTACTGTACAAATTAATTAATCTTAATTACGTGCTTAATGACTGTGCTTGATTACAACTGACAATTTAAACTGCTCTATGATTCTATATCATATATACATGCATCATATTTTATACAGTCACCCCATTCATTACACACCAACATTAGTGACATACTTGATGCACTCAGCACAGTAAACACACTGAACGGTTGATTCAGAAATAATGCTGACAATGCCAGCACATAGACAGACAATATTATGATGGCCAGTATGAGCCAGGGATAAGGTACTACACTGGTTTGGAGTGTAGGGAAGTGAGGACCATAAGACTGCGTCATTAGGTGATAGATATAGTGCCGGGAAGTGCCTAAAACCTACTTTAAAAGCAGAATTCTGCATCCTTTTGTAAAATTCAGCATTTTATTATACCAGTAGAATACACAAATATGGCAGAGTGGTCCTGTATACTTTCCTAAGTGCCAGGAATGATGTCGTTACAAAAAGATGCATAAAAGACACTTTACGGTACAATTTAGGACTTTAACGGAACGATACTTAACCGAACAACCGGACATTACCCGGGACACCGAAATTTTGTCAGAAACATTATTTTATTATTCCTAAATAATCATGGTCACAAAAATCCCACACACTATAGAAACATGACATACACCCACTATTCTAGAAAATACCCTTAACCTCCTACTTAATTACCTACTAATAATCAAATTTTACAATCTACCCCCCCCCCCCAAACCGAATTTTCAGCCATTGGGACCCACCCCATCATTACATTATATTTTGTTTAGATTTTGTGTTATTCTCTCAAGTTTTGGTTGGCCAAAATCTAGAATATCATGACACTAGGGTTAGGGTGGCTCGTGAATTCCAAGAAATCCTCATCATCACCTTAAGATCCACACTCCACCTCACTCTCTCTCCCTATTTTCGGCTCCACATAACCAAACCCACCCCCATCTCTTTCATATATTCATCTTCTCCAACTACAAGTCCCATTCCAAGCTTGAAGATCATTCATAGAAGTTGCAAGTTGAAGGGCTCTCAAGAAAGCTTTGTTCAAATCTTTATCACCATCTTTTCTCTTCATCTTTGCACTAGATTTCTTCCCTAGCTTGAAGCTAGTAGTAAGTCTCTACACCATTGTTTCATCTTGTTCCTTGTTATGATATGTAGTAGGATGGTAATGTTCTTGTCACGCAAAAGCTAAAAACACTAAAAATATGAACATGGAACCTTACATAAAATCATACATAAAAAGTTGCATGAAGATGTTATCGAGTTGGATTAGGGTTGGTTAATGCATGCATGATATTTGATCATTGATTTCGTGGTAAAACCGTTGTTAGGGCACTTGGTAATATGCTTTTAGAAACATTAAACTATGAATAAACATGCTGATTGGAATTTCCAGCCAACTTCAACAGGCTGTAACTGGGTCATTTTAAATCGAAAAACCGAATTTCTGAAGCCTAAATTATGTATTTTTGAACAACCGATCAAATGGCACTGGAATCGTAATTTTTCGAGGTCGTTTACTATTTTTAAGGAACTGTTTTTAAGCAGCAGCTCAAGCTGCGATTTTTCTGCTGAAAAAGTGTGTTGTGTTTGGAATTATAACTTGAAACCTGAGTAGAATCAGCTCATGGGATTTTTACTGTAGATGGTCACTGTTGTTTCCGTGATCCTCCAACTGGAATTTCGTCGATCGGACTTACGATTAATTTTTAGTGAATTTTTCCGTAAACTACGATCAGAAAGCAACAAATCTGATTGCAGTCGGGTAAATAAATTTTTATATAATATTGGTAATGAACTGAGCCCCAATATTTTTACAAAACAAAATTTGGAACGTTTATGACATTCTGTAAAAATTTGGGAAATTTTGGAGAATGGTAACTATTTTATTAAAATGCTCTAAAACAGTCCAGTCTTGTTTAATAAAGCTGAAATGACATAAGTAGTGTATTGCATGTATGATTGTCGGGTTGGCTATGTGGGAACAATCTACGGGATATATGTAAAAGAAAATGATATGCTATTACGCATGGACACCTCTATTTACAAAGGAGACTATGGCGAAATTTTCCGAAAATTCTAACACTTAGTAATTATTTGCTTTCTAAGACTAGAGTTTACCAGAACATTGAACGAACAAATAATTATCACGCGGAACAATATAAGTAACGCAACTCAAAATACTAAACTCTAAGCCAAGGCACGGCCCGTTCGGCTAATAGACAATAGTACGTGTAGGTTGTCGTGTAGCAGACAGTGTTTGAGATACGGTACAAGACGCACTACAGTGAGTTCATGTCCCCCTTTTCTCTTAACTGTTTTCAGTTTTATACTTCGGGGGTGAAATACATGTTACAATTATTTACAGACATTTGCAGACATTTACAGACATTTATTTACATGGTATGGTTAGCTTAAGGAGGGTTTTTATTACGCGATCATGTGAGTGGTGGGCATGACACTTAAGGCCATTAATCCTCATTGTAGGACCAAGGGACATGAGTGATAGATCTATTTGGGTGTAGCGAGCCCACACCCATGAGGCCGGGACGGCCCATAGTGGTGACTATGTCTTCATACCGGAGACAAATTTGCTAGGTTTGAGTCTTCCTGCATCATTTCACACATACTATTGGCTTTGCAACCCAATGGTGATCAGTTTTTCCTTATTGCTACATACCAGGGACTTTTATTTCAGACAAGACTTATTTTAAAGGCTTTTACATACTCACTTACACATGAACTCGCTCAACTTTTTGTTGACTTTTCAAATTACATGTATTTCAGGGAATGAATAGGATCTGGCAAGTGATGCATGTTAGCTGCGTACTAAATAAAGATGTCATCCAGGGTCGTAGGGTTTGGGAAGTGCAACACATTCCTGGACGGGTTGCTTGTCTTAAATCCTCGTTTTGTTGGTAGTTTTTCGTTGAGTCTTATGAACTCATTTTAAACAAGTCATGGTTTGTAATATGTTTTGGGATTGATGTTTTAACACAATATGTTTCGCATTTTCTAAACTATTTTAATGGATGAACATCCCGTACTTTATCATATAACATTGTTGTGATTGTTGCTATGGTATTAAGAAGTCACACCAATCAAACCCACGCTTCCGCAAAAGCCAGGGTGTGACAGCTTGGTATCAGAGCCTCGATCATAGCGAACTAGGATTCATTCTCGAGTCTAGACTATGATCACTAGGGCTCTCACGAAAGTGTTTTCAAACATTTTACATTGCATACACTAAAACGTCCAGATCCAGGGCACAAACATTTTTACAAACAAAAAGACACAAATACACTTTTCAAAATTTATATTTCAGTCTTAGAGGCTGAGGGAGTTCAGCCTTAGAGGCTGGGGAAAATATGATTCTTAGAGACTGGGAAAGGTTTGGTCTTAGAGACCAGGGGCGTAGTCTGAGAGACTAGGAAGTTCAGTCTTAGAGATTGGGAGGGATAGTCTGGGAAGACTAGGATGCATACATGATTACATTGCTATTTGTTTACATGCTTACCTGATTTATGTGCATATGTCGTGGTTGTGTTACAGACACCATGGCATCTTCTGGTAGTGGAGTATCCAACACGAGCGACCCGATGGCCTTTACCTCTGATGACGAGATGGCCACGGACCCGGAAGTTTACACCTCAGACACTACGAGCACCGATGAAGATGACTTTCAGCCTTTTGCCCTACCGAACTTCGGAGACGACGTACCCCTAGCTGATGGCCCTCCCGGAGAGGATCTACCCCTTGTTTCGATCCCCGCCCCTCTCCCATTTGCTGTAGTTCCCTTTGAGGAACAACCTCTCGACGCATTACCCGATGGTGACATCGATCCACTCATCGAGGGTCCCCCGGAGGGAGACCAGGATGGTGGGGCCCCGATGGAGGACGATGTTCCGCTTGCTGATATCCCAGTTATTGACCCCGTTGTTCCTATGGTTGAGCTTCCTGACATGGAGGTTCATTCCGATTCGTCAGCCTCAGGTTCCCTTGGGTCGGTAGCTTCCTCTTTCCCACTGTTGGGATTCGGTAACTTCCCTCGTATTAACTATGATGAGGAGATAGAGATAGAGGATGAGTTGGCTCCCGTGGAGCATCCTGCTGCGGCTCCTGCTCTCCCGGATGATCAGGATCCTGTTATGTCTGCTGATCGTCAGCCTGCTCCCGTCATTCCAGAGCCCGTTCTTGCTCCTGACCCTATTCCGGATGATACACCTGTCATTGCACCACCAGCTGCTGAGATCCCAGATGTAGCACCCATGCCTGACCCCATTTTTGATGACCTGGCACCATTTGCTACCCATGTTGACCCGAGATACACTGACACCCACAATGGGTGGATCGAGGAGGATGATTACCCTCCGTATGTGGTCCCAGTCACTCCCCCTACCGCACCTATTTCTGCATCGCTTGATATTCCGTTCTTTCACCCGCACACCACAGATATCCAGCGTACCGATCTTCAGACTACTTTCCTCCAGGACATTCCTCCGCCACGACCTGGGGAGGGATCGTCAAGACAGCCCTTCGGCCACACACCATTTATGTCCGGAGATAGCCAGTTTGTACCACAGATTCCTTATCCTGGTTTTGCCCCACCCATGTCATCTACTGCACCCTTCATGTCTCAATTTCCCCAAACTACTTTGCCGTTTGCATCTGCCCCACACACTACTCATCCAGTTTCAGCTCCGATGGGCGAGCCATTTCTATGGTCATCACCCCATGTTATGCCAGTGTCCGACCCTTATCACCCGTTTCACGTCGGATACTCTGTAGAGGACGCACTCACGTTACTGCAGTTACAGCAGGACGCCCTGAGGCGACATGTCCAGGAGTTGAGGAGAGCTCCGCATCCTCCATGCCACTGTCAGACCCCGTGTACGGCACCTCACGCTCCTTTTTCATCATCCCACGATTCAGACATTCGTTTCCTTCCTCTCGATCAACAGGTTGCTTACGTGTTGCGTTTCGCCTATGCACTTGAGGAGGACTTGGTGCATTTACGCCGGTTACTCTTCTTTCGCCTTCCACCTCCTCCTCCACCATCAGCTTAGGGATATTCGGGGCAATAGGGATTCCAGATCTTCTACAGACAGGCTACTCCTAGTGGGAAGACAGCGCTCGAGCCATGATTATGAAGACCTTTTGAGACCACATTTTTGGTTTTTGATTTATTTGTTATTGTACTCAGACAAGGGGGATGTAGCCCTTAGTATATTTTGACATATGATGTAATTGTGAAACGGTATTGGTGGTTTTGTTTATGAAACTTAAGTCACAAGTCTTCTAATTTCATGCATTGTTGATTATTTGTTATGGTTATGACACGAGGTGTTATGTAAATAATGAATGTTGCTACGTATACGTATGATTATATACTTACTATGACCTGACCAATATGAAACATCCTCTAGAAAATGCCTCCACGACGCGAAGCACGCATGCCGACTACCCAGGCAGAACTACAAGGGATCATCGCTGCCGCTATTGCGCAATATGCTGCTTCTCAAGGAGAAACAAGCAGAAACATTTCGAACAACAACAACAACAACCCTCCGAATGGTAATGATCAGTCATAGGAGACACATTACACTATATTTGGATGATTCATGTGCGACTGCTAATAATTCCTGTAAATGACATTGCTTGTACAGGGTGTACTTTCAAGCAATTCTTGGATTGCAAGCCGCAAAACTTTGATGGCACTGGAGGTGCCGTGGCTTTTACCCGTTGGACTGAGAAGACATAAACGACGATAAGAATGAGCAAATGTGCGCCGGGACAACAAGTTACATACATCTCTGGGCTTTTTACTGACGGTGCCCTATCATGGTGGAATCTCCAAGTTCAAACCTTAGGAGAGGCTGCAGCGTACGCCATGACTTGGGCCGAACTGAAAGAGCTGATGCGCAGGAAGTATTGCTCCAGAGCTGAGATCCAGAAATTGGAAACAGAGTTTTGGCATTTAAAGATGGATGGTCCCAAAATCGCGGAATATGTTCAGTGATTCCACGACTTGTCACATGTGGTACCTTATATGGTTACACCGGAATTCAAACAAATCGAGCGCTTTATCTGGGGGTTGGCACCCCAAATCCTGAGTATGGTTACCACATCCAAGCCAGCAACAATTACGGAAGCGATCGACGTTAGTGTGGCACTTACTGAGGAGGCCGTGAGGTTGGGCAAGTTCTCAATCTCTGAACCAAAGAAGAAAGAGACTCATGCGGAGTCGGCTGGTGATAACAAATGAAAGTTTTCCAACTTCAAGCAGAGTACAAGCAATGTGAGCAAGAGGGGCGAGTCGACCACACCGGCCAGAGCCAAAACCGGCGATGAAAACCGAGGAAAGGGTTACATGGGCACTCTGCCCAAGTGTGGTATTTGCCAGTTCCATCACCCCGGCCCATGCCGATTTAGAAAATGCGAATCATGCGGGAAGACGGGTCATTTAAAGGAGACATGCTGGGTTGGATCAGGCCAGGGTGGCCAAAGGGGTTTCAATAACAACAATCGTGGCAATGGAAACCGGCCGCAAAGAAATAATGGTAATCATGGGGATGTCACGAATCAAGCTGGTAATCGAGGAACCAACGGAAATCGAGGAGGGAATGGAAATGGAAATAGCCGAGGGCCAGGATGCTTCAACTGTGGTGACGCTGGGCACTTCAAAAGAGAATGCCCAAGGCTAAATCAGGCGCAAGGCCGAATCTTTAACATTGGTGCGAGGGAGGCGCGCCAGGATCCAAACGTCGTCACCGGTACGTTCCCTATAAACCAACGCTTTGCATCTGTTCTTTTTGATACCGGTGCCGATTATAGTTTCGTATCGTTAGAGTTTAAAAATATACTTGGGTTGGCCACTAGTAAGTTAGACGTTCCATACTCGATCGAATTAGCGAATGGGAAACTAATTGAAACGGGAGAAGTCATCAGAGGATACATGATAGAACTGGGAGGACACGAATTTACGCTAGATCTACTACCGGTCGAGTTGGGAAGCTTCGACGTGGTAGTGGGAATGGATTGGTTATCGAGCAACAAGGCCGAGATCGTTTGTCACGAGAAGACCATCCGCATCCCAATGACGGATGAAGAAACGATCGTAGTGCACGGAGAGAAGCATGATACGCCACTGAGAATTATTAGCTGCCTGAAGGCTAGAAAGTGTTTACAAAAGGGATGTGTTGCCTTTTTGGCACACATCGTGGATAAAGCAGTCGCGGAGCTAAAGGTTGAAGATATTCCAGTCGTAAGAGAATATCCTGAAGTCTTTCCAGAAGACTTGCCAGGGTTGCCGCCACAACGACAAGTCGAATTCCACATTGACTTGGTTCCAAGCGCCGCGCCTGTAGCCAAGGCACCCTATAGACTTGCACCGTCGGATATGCAGGAGTTGTCGACACAACTCCAGGAGCTTTTGGATAAGGGATTCATCAGACCAAGCTTCTCGCCTTGGGGAGCTCCGGTTCTGTTCGTTAAAAAGAAGGATGGTAGCTTCCGTATGTGTATAGACTACCGCGAGCTTAACAAGTTGACTATCAAGAACCGATATCCTTTGCCGAGAATTGATGACCTATTTGATCAGCTGCAAGGTTCAAGCTTCTATTCAAAGATCGATCTTCACTCGGGATACCATCAACTAAGGATACAAGGGGAAAGTATCCCGAAGACGGCCTTTAGGACTCGTTATGGACATTACGAGTTCCTGGTTATGCCGTTCGGGTTGACAAACGCACCGGCAGTTTTCATGGACCTGATGAACCGAGTCTGCAAGCCGTACCTGGATAAGTTTGTGATCGTATTTATTGATGACATTCTAATCTACTCGAAGACGAAGGGCGAACACGAACAGCACTTAAGAGCTATTCTAGAGCTACTTAAGAAAGAGAAGTTATATGCTAAGTTCTCAAAGTGTGAGTTTTGTCTACGCGAAGTCCAGTTTCTTGGTCACGTGGTAAATGGAAATGGAATTCATGTTGACCCCACAAAGATCGAGGCAATCAAGGATTGGGAGACTCCAAAGACGCCAACTGAGATTCGACAGTTCTTAGGTTTGGCTGGTTATTATCGAAGGTTTATTGAGGATTTCTCAAAAATAGCTCAACCCCTGACCGCACTCACACAAAAAGACAAGAAGTTTGATTGGGGTGACAAGCAAGAAGAAGCGTTTCAGTTATTGAAGAACAAGCTTTGTGACGCACCGATTCTATCTCTACCCGAAGGCACGGAAGACTTCGTGGTATATTGCGACGCCTCGCGTCAAGGTTTGGGTTGCGTGTTGATGCAACGCCAGAAAGTTATAGCCTATGCTTCGCGCCAACTGAAGATACACGAGAAAAATTACACCACCCATGATTTGGAATTGGGGGCGGTGGTGTTTGCATTGAAGATCTGGCGACATTATTTATACGGTACACGATGTACAATCTTCACGGATCACAAGAGCCTGCAGCACATATTCAACCAAAAAGAGCTTAACATGAGGCAAAGACGCTGGGTAGAACTGTTGAATGATTACGATTGTGAAATCAAGTATCATCCAGGGAAGGCGAATGTGGTCGCCGATGCCCTAAGTCGGAAGGAAAGAATCAAGCCCATAAGGGTTAGGGCTCTGGAAATGATCGTCCAGACGGACCTCTCTTTGCGCATTCGTGCCGCACAGAGAGAAGCTCTCAAAGAAAGGAATGTCGAGAATGAATACCTCCGTGGGATGGAGAAGCAGTTGGTACCAAACGAGGAAGGAACTTTGTGCTTCATGAAACGGATTTGGGTTCCCCTGTTTGGTGGATTGAGAAAGGTTATTTTTGATGAAGCTCACAAGTCACGGTACTCGATTCATCCCGGAGCGGATAAAATGTACCAAGATCTTAAGGATTTCTATTGGTGGCCAAGGATGAAAGGCGATGTTGCGGTATATGTTAGCAAGTGCTTAACGTGCGCCAAGGTAAAGGTCGAATACCAAAAGCCTTCAGGTCTCCTGTAACAACCTGAAATACCCAAATGGAAGTGGGAACAGATTTCTATGGACTTCATAACGAAATTGCCTAAGACGCCTAAGGGCCATGATACAATTTGGGTGATAGTAGACCGTCTAACAAAGTCTGCACACTTCTTACCGATCAAAGAGAAAGACAACACGAGCAAACTGGCAGAAATTTACATAAGAGAGATTGTCGCACGTCATGGAGTGCCTCTCTCGATTATCTCTGATAGAGATGGACGCTTTGTGTCAAGGATTTGGCAATACTTCCAAGAAGCTTTTGGTTCACAGTTGAATCTAAGTACGGCATTTCACCCGCAAACTGATGGCCAAAGCGAAAGAACTATTCAGACATTGGAGGATATGCTGAGAGCATGTGTAATGGATCTAGGTGGTAGTTGGGATAATCATTTACCATTGGTTGAATTTTCGTACAACAACAGCTACCACACAAGTATTGGAGCCGTGCCATTTGAAGCTCTCTACGGACGCAAGTGTCGATCACCACTATGCTGGGCTGATGCAGGTGATAGGCAGCTTGTTGGTCCTGAAATAGTCCAAGAGACAACAGACAAGATTGCACAGATTCGAAAGCGCATCGAGGCGGCTCGCGACAGACAAAAAGCCTATGCAGACCCAAAGAGGAAATCCCTGGAATTTCAAGTTGGGATATGGTTTTGTTAAAGGTTTCACCCTGGAAGGGTGTGGCACGCTTTGGGAAGCGTGGGAAGTTGAATCCGCGTTACATTGGCCCTTTCAAAATCCTACAAAGGATTGGGCTTGTAGCATACAAGTTGGACCTGCCTGCTGAACTCAATGGTGTTCATGATACATTCCATGTATCGAACCTGAAAAAGAGTCCAACTCAACACACTGTTGTCATTCCTGCTGACGAAGTTCACATCGACGACACACTTCACTTTGTTGAAGAACCTGTTGAGGTTACGGATTGGAAGATTAACAAAACACGCAGGAGTAGTGTCAAGCTCGTCAAAGTTCGATGGAATGCTAGACATGGGCCAGAATTCACATGGGAACGTGAGGATCGTATGAAGGCCAAGTACCCACATTTATTCCCTAGGACCCCTGCAACTAGGCGTAGAACCTAAAATTTCGGGACGAAATTTTCTTAACGGGGGAGAATGTGACAACCCTCAAAATTTCAGGTACTGTACAAATTAATTAATCTTAATTACGTGCTTAATGACTGTCACACCCCTTTCTACGGCGGAAGCACGAGGTGTGATCATGAAAGGTTCTCATTGCATACGAAGAGTAAACATGCTACATGCTCGTAAAATAACATTCAAATACCATAATTTGAAAACATACGTTAGCGTTTACATCGCTAAGTCGCATAAAACATTGTCTTAAAAGTTTACAACTTTATTTAAAGTTAAACACAAGCGACATCCACGAGCATAACCAAGACCACGCGTACATCCATCCTAGTTACCTGAAATACATGTGAGTTTTTGGAAAAACGTCAACATAAAGTTGGTGTGAATTCATGCAGTTTTGTATTTCATGTTTGTATACTTTGTATGAAAACATAGTTTGTGAGTAAATCAAGTTTTCATATGTAAATCCAGTTTCATGTGTACACCACGTACATCTGTATAATTCAATTTCTTCTTGAGTACCCCGCGTACTCAAGTTTAATTCTCATTCTCTTGAGTACCCCACGTACTTCAAGTATAATTCAATCTTCTTGAGTACCCCACGTACTTCAAGTTATATATCAATTTTGTATGGTATGAATTTTATGTAAATACAGTATTTCTGTAATTATCAGATTGTTAATGGGTTGCAAAGCCATTAACCTGTGGCACGTCATAGGAAGTCACCAAACCTAAGGCATTTAATTGGTATATTCTGAGACACAAAAGCACTCCTCGATTCTCGCCCCGACCAGGAGTGTGGCTGCCAGGCACCCGTTAGATCTAACCTTTTGTTCTGCGGTCTAGGTATATTGTTGATTAATGGTGCTTCTGTACCCTATTCGTGACACTATTTCTCATAACGCCTCCTACTTGGTTCTCGTTCTCACCAAGCGCGTTTCTTGTTATCATTTCTCATAGCGCCTTACACTTGGTTCTCGTCTCACCAAATGCGCTTCTCATATTCATATATTTCATCGCACTTGGTTCTCGTTCTCACCAAGTGTACTTCTTGTATTTATATCATACCATTTATAAATATTGTACTTTTGTACATGTATTTCACCCCCGAAGTTATAAAAACTGAAAACAGTTAAAGAGAAAAGGGGGAGCATGAACTCACAACTTTGCGTTCCTAGCGTCGTAAACTCCACCGGATTTGCTTACTTAACGTCGTAACCTATACGCGTTTTCTTATCGTTAGTCACTAGACTTGCGTCGCACAAGTACAGTCACTCTCTTTTGTGTATATTTTCTTGTGTTAAAAATATTCTATATTTTTAACTACGTATCTTACTTATATTATTTTCTCCAAAAATAAATATAAGTCTTTTGTGTTTTGCACTTTGCACCCGAATCATGTATCTTGTGTTTTGTATGTGTATTTCTAAATTTCTACTCCTCATGAGTATTTAGTGTATTTTTAAGTCTTAATACACTAGCACGTATAACACATACTATATACACTTAGCACAAAATTTGGTGATAAAATAATATATATTTTTCTCTCAAAAATATATACTTATTATCCATTTTTATTCTTCAAGAAATCACCATTTCTTGTCATCAAAAATTAGGGAAACCTTAGTAATACTCTTAAACACATTTTTAGGGAATAAGTTTCTCAAAAACTTATATTTTTCTAAGTGTCAAAATTTATAAAAATTTTGACAGAGTTTCCCCTAAAAATGGAGGTTTCCCACGTTTTCAAAACGTGTGTTTATTTTCTTTTAAATCATCATCAATCATCAATAATCAGCAACAACAATTTTTCCTCAATAAACACTACCTTTCCCCACTTCATGAACTTGGATATTTACCAAGATTGTGTAGTAACTTACTAGCATATTTAGTAAGTCTTGTTATCTTTAAAAATAAGTTTAATTTCTTAAAAAACTTTATTTTTAAAGAATATGAAGTTTTACAACTTCTAGTCGGTTTTTACGAAAACTATTTCTTCGTTAAAACTTTTGTTACACAAGTATCCACACACTTGTTTGTTTACAAAGACCACTTTTGTTTGTGTAAGATCCGGTTTAGAACATGTGATTTCTTTTGATGCTTGGTCTTTTGAAAATACCACTTGTAGATACATAGATCTACTAGTTTTAAATACTTTTGTACAAGTTAAAGCATTTTTACACAAGTTCATGGTTTATGTGTGGTAGTGTTTCACCTTTTAACCCTTGTTACTTCTAAAATAGCTTTATGTTAAGATCCATGATCTTACCAAACCGGGTTAAATGGTGATCCGAGCTACCACAATCATAGATCAGGTCTAGATAATCACAAATTCCAAGTACTACAACTTTTACACAAGTTACAAGTTATTAACCACCATTTTAGTGTTTTTACTAGACTTTAATGCTTCAAAACGTATGTTATCGATATTTAACCGACAAAATTCCTTTTAACCACCTTAGATAAGTTCAAATACAAGTTCTAAGTGTTATACCTCTAGCTCAAGGCTAGGGAAGATTCTATGCGCAAAAGAGGTGGATAAAAGCTAAGTAGAGAGGTCCTTCGCCTTCCGTTTGCTCCAAGACTCCTAATACGTGATCCTTAACACTTGTGTGTGCTTGGAATGATGATGATCGAACTCGAAAATGGAGGGTTGAAAGAGGGGTGTTTGGCCGTAAGTTCTAGAGGGAGAGAGGAGAGTGTGTTGGTGAGTTTTGTGATGATAATGTTCTAGTGTGTTTAACTTGGATCTTATAGGCAAAATCATAGGATTATTAACCAATGGTCACTATGTCACCAAGATATTAGACATAGGTGATTATAATAATCAATAAGTACAAAGTATGTCTCCTCTAGTTGGGGCCGGTTAGAGGGGGGGGTCTTGGTCCGATTCCAACTAGTTAGTTAGGTATTAGTTAGGTTAAACCAAGTTAGTTAAGTGTTTAACCCAGTTATTAGTGTATTGTGTTTTGTGGCGGGTGTTAGGGTAATCAGGGACCCTAACTAGCTCAGAAGAAGATAAATAATGAAAATAACAATATTTTCATGTTCCGGGTATAGTCCGGTCGTTCGGTTACATACCGATTCGTTAAAGTGCTAAATTACACCTTTTAGTGTCTAATAAGTGTCTTTTTGTAACACTATCGGTTCCCAACACTTAGGGAAATATTCTGGATAATAAAACAACATTTATGCATAATATTTATACGTCTAAATGCTGAATTATTGCTGATTTGTATAAATTCTGCACTTAAAGTGCGTTTCGGGTGCTTTTTAGTGCTTATTTTTGCTTTCGTATTGCATATATATTAACCCTTGTATGTATTCTTGGGTTTTAATGCATTCTTGTTGTCGGACCTACACCTAGGCCTCAATTCTGATGTCTGACTGCTTTCTACAGTTCTGTAGACACATTGTGTCTTACCGATGAGTTTACTATTATTCTGACGCAACGCTCTCGTTTATGCATAACGCAATATTTTGTAGTATACAACATGCATGAATTCACTTGTTTAATCATGTGTTCAGACATTGCTGACAATTAAACTCATAATTGCAGTCATTAAGCACTAATTAAAGTGTACGGAAATTACCGGTTTGTGCCAGTTGTCACAGTCTCCCCCCGTTAAAAGAATTTCGTCCCGAAATTCAGGCTGAACTAACTCTCGCCGGAGTCTTCTTGAATAGGTGGGGATACTTTTTCTTGAACTGGTCTTCACGTTCCCATGTGTACTCGGGTCCGTGCTTAGAGCTCCAACGTACTTTAACAAGTTTCACACTGCTCCTCCTGGTCTTGTTGACTTTCCAGTCAGTAACCTCAACGGGTTTTTCTGTAAATCGGAGGGCTTCATCAATATGCACTTCATCCATCGGGATGATCACGTTTTCTTGCGTTGGACTCTTCTTCAGGTTGGATACATGAAACGTATCATGTACTCCGTTAAGTTCTTCCGGTAACTCCAACTTGTATGCCACGGTACCAATTCTTCTCAAAATTCTGAATGGTCCGATGTATCGTGGATTCAGCTTTCCACGTTTTCCAAATCTGACTACGCCCTTCCATGGTGAGACTTTTAACAACACTTTGTCTCCCACCTTGAAATCTACCGATTTTCTATTTGGATCCGCGTAGCTCTTTTGTCGCTCTCGAGCCGCCTTAATGCGTTCTCGGATCTGCGCAATCTTGTCGGTTGTCTCTTGTACAAGTTCAGGACCAACCATACGTTTATCTCCGGCATCTGCCCAACATAAGGGCGATCGGCATTTGCGGCCATACAGAGCTTCGAACGGCGCGGCTTTTATGCTCGTATGATAACTGTTATTGTAGGAAAACTCAACTAAAGGTAGATGAGTATCCCAGCTGCCGCCTAGATCCATGACACATGCGCGAAGCATATCTTCTAATGTTTGTATAGTCCGTTCGCTCTGGCCGTCTGTTTGTGGATGGAATGCCGTGCTTAGATCTAACTGAGATCCAAAGGCTTCCTGAAATGATTGCCAGATTCTTGAGACAAAGCGTCCATCTCTGTCTGAAATGATTGAGATTGGCACTCCATGACGTGCCACAATCTCTCTTAAGTATATCTCTGCCAGCTTTCCAGTGCTATCCTTCTCTCGGATTGGTAGGAAATGCGCAGACTTCGTCAATCGATCAACTATTACCCATATCATATCGTGCCCTCTCGGGGTCCTGGGTAGTTTTGTTATGAAGTCCATCGAGATTTGTTCCCACTTCCATACGGGAATCTCTGGTTGTTGTAGTAGGCCGGACGGTTTCTGATATTCGGCCTTAACCTTCGCACAGGTTAGGCATTTTCCAACATAGACAGCAACGTCGCTTTTGAGTCTCGGCCACCAATAGTATTCTTTCAAGTCTTGATACATTTTGTCCGATCCTGGATGGATCGAATATCTCGATTTGTGGGCTTCATTAAGGATGACTTCTCGTATGCCACCATAGAGTGGAACCCAAATACGCTTCTTAAAGTATAAGGCTCCCTCTTCGTTTGGCACCATGTATTTCAGCATACCCCGTAGGTATTCAGCTTTACGGTTCTCTTCTTTAAGAGCTTCTTGTTGTGCATCTCGAATGCGTGCGGTGAGGTTCGTTCGAATCGTCATTTCCAACGCTCGAACCCTTAGGGTCTTAACCCTTTCTTTTCGGCTCAACGCGTCTGCTACAACGTTCGCCTTTCCAGGATGGTACTTAATCTCACAGTCATAATCATTCAGCAGCTCGACCCAACGTCGCTGGCGCATATTCAATTCCTTCTGATCAAATATGTGTTGCAAGCTTTTGTGATCTGTGAAGATTGTACATCGAGTACCATATAAATAATGTCGCCAAATCTTTAAGGCGAACACCACTGCACCCAGCTCCAGGTCGTGAGTGGTATAATTTCTCTCATGAACCTTCAGTTGTCTTGAAGCGTAAGCGATGACTTTTTGGCGTTGCATTAGCACACAACCCAAGCCTTGTCGTGAGGCGTCGCAGTAAACTACGAAGTCTTCAGTGCCTTCGGGTAACGACAGTATCGGTGCATCGCAGAGCTTGTTCTTAAGTAGCTGAAAGGCTTCTTCTTGTTTATGACCCCAGTCGTACTTCTTGTCTTTCTGAGTCAGGGTCGTTAGCGGTTGAGCTACCTTCGAGAAATTCTCAATGAATCGCCGATAGTAGCCCGCTAAGTCCAAAAATTGTCGAACTTCAGTTGGGGTCTTGGGAGCTTCCCAATTCTTTATTGCTTCTATCTTGGACGGGTCTACATGAATGCCTTTCTCATTCACCACGTGACCAAGAAATTGTACTTCGCGAATCCAGAATTCGCATTTCGAGAACTTTGCATAAAGTTTCTCTTTCTTCAGTAGCTCCAAGATGGTTCTGAGATGTTGCTCATGTTCTTCTTTCGTTCGCGAGTAAATTAGGATATCATCGATAAATACAATCACGAATTTATCGAGATATGGTTTGCACACGCGGTTCATTAGGTCCATAAAGACCGCTGGCGCGTTCGTCAATCCAAACGGCATCACAAGAAATTCGTAGTGCCCATATCGCGTTCTGAATGCAGTCTTTGGCACGCTTTCATCTTGGATTCTCAGCTGATGGTATCCAGATCGAAGGTCGATCTTGGAATAGTAGCTTGATCCTTGCAATTGATCAAATAAGTCATCAATCCTTGGCAGCGGATACCGATTCTTGATTGTGAGCTTGTTCAGTTCCCTGTAATCGATACACATCCGCAGTGTTCCATCCTTCTTCTTCACGAATAATACTGGAGCTCCCCAGGGTGAGAAGCTTGGCCTTATGAATCCTTTATCCAACAACTCCTGGAGTTGTGTAGATAATTCTTGCATTTCGGATGGAGCAAGTCGATAGGGTGCCTTGGCTACAGGAGCAGCTCCTGGAACCAAGTCTATACGGAATTCGACTTGTCGTTGCGGAGGTAATCCTGGCAGATCTTCGGGGAACACATCAGGAAATTCCTTCACCACAGGAATGTCTTCGAGTTTCGGCTCCTCAGCCTTCTTGTCTATAACGTGTGCTAGGAAAGCAACACATCCTTTCCTTAGGCACTTCTGTGCCTTCATACAACTGATGATTCGTAGAGGCGCGTCTCGTTTTTCTCCATGCACGATGAGAGTTTCACCATTCGCTAAAGGGATGCGAATGATTTTCTCATGACAAATAACTTCGGCTTTGTTCTTGGACAACCAGTCCATTCCGACTACTACATCGAAGCTACCCAATTGAATAGGTAAGAGATCGATGCTAAAATTCCGTTCGCCAAGTTCTAGTGTGCAGCCTCTAACAACTTCGCTTGATTCAACGAGTTTACCATTGGCTAGTTCTATGGAATAAGGAATTTCTAATCTACTAGATTCTATTCCGAGTATGCGTTTAAATTCCACAGACATGAAGCTATAATCGGCGCCAGTGTCGAATAATATGGATGCAAAGTGATTGTTAATGAGAAACGTACCGGTGACCACGTTAGGGTCCTCGCGTGCGTCTCTTGCTCCAATCACAAATGCTCGAGCCGGAGCGTTGTTTCTTTCTGGGCAGTTCTTCATGAAATGATCATTGCTTCCACACTTGAAGCATCCTTGGTTCTGCCCTTTCCCGTTACCATTCTTGTTAACAGCACCGTTTCCATTTCGATTCTTTCCTTTTCCCCAACAGTCTTCTGTTTGATGACCCAATTTACCACATTTGTCGCACCTTGAAATGCGACAAGCTCCTTCATGATGAAACCTACATTTTTGGCATCTAGGCATGGAGCCTTGGTATGCTTTGGTTGCATGGGTTTTCATCTCCTGAGGCGGATTAGTGTCGCGCTTCTTGTTAAAACCCTTGTTGTTGCGAGTAGCTTGGTTCAAACTTGTATGCTTTCTCTTCTTGTCGCCGGACGACTCAGCATGCGTCTCGGTCTTCTCTGTTGGGTTTAATGACAACTTCTTCATACGAACACAATCTTCAGTCAGGCTGACAGCCAGAGTTACAGCCTCGGTGATTGTTTGTGTTTTGGCCGACGTCACCATGCCACGAAACTCTGAGGCCAGTCCCCAAATGTAACGTTCAACACGCTTGAATTCGGGAGTCACCATGTAGGGAAGTACTCTAGACAGATCGTGGAACCTTCGGGTGTAACCATTGATGTCAGCACCTTCCATAGTCAAGTGCCAGAACTCTGTTTCCAGCCTTTGGAGTTCCGCACGAGAGCAGTACTTCTCTCTCATTCTTTCCCTCAGTTCCTCCCAAGTTAAGCCATAAGCGGCATCATCACCCAAAGTTTGGGCTTGCAGGTTCCACCAAGTCAGAGCTTCATCGACGAATAACCCAGTAGCAAAAGTGACTTGTTGATCCGCGGTACACTTGCTCATGCGGAAAGTAGCTTCAGTCTTCTCCGTCCAGCGCACAAATGCCACTGCACCTCCTGTGCCATCATAGTTCATCGGCTTGCAGTCGAGGAACTGCTTGAAAGTGCAGCCTTGAGCTGCGTTTCCTCCAGACGAATCTCCATTCCCATTACGCCTAGCGTTGCTTGGTCCTCCACTGTCTTGAGTTCGGTTCGCCTCGTACTGGGCGATAGCAGCGGAGATCCTTTCCTCCAGTAGAGCGTCCAGCTCTTCAGCAGTTCTTGGCAGTGGGGGAGGAGGAGGTTGATCGTCATTGCGAGCATTCACAGCTTTCCTGGGTGCCATGTTCTGACAGAACATAACACAGCAGGGTTAGGCGTTTGTTTGATATCGTCACACTAGACTGTAGTATCATATATATTCACAGGTATATATACCACACAAGTGACATCAAACAATTATTACTCTAGCAGAGTACTTAGTAGGCTTGCACTGAGGGAATCTATACGTGACAAGACTTGCTGTGATTTTTGTGCACTGAATTCCATAATTATGTATGCATCCATAATTACGTAACTCCTTGCACAGTCCGCACAGTTCGTTTCATCCTCGTATTTCTTCCTTCAGATGGGCCATCGCTTTTAGGTAAAGTCACGTGTACTCGTGACATTCTACTTCTAGTACATGCTAATTATCACACATAATTGCAAGTAGTTTCTAGTCAACGACAAGTGCTACTCAAGTGCACTCTAAGTCTTGTAGTGTCTTTTCTAGACTCATGTAGACAGTTTCAGGCAGTGGATGTCGCGGGACGTTTTATGCAATGAAAACTCTTTGAAAATTGTTTTCGTGAATGGATCCTAGAGATTGTAGACTAGACTCGAGAAGGAGTCCTGGTTCACTACAATCGCAGCTCTGATACCAATCTGTCACACCCCTTTCTACGGTGGAAGCACGAGGTGTGATCATGAAAGGTTCTCATTGCATACGAAGAGTAAACATGCTACATGCTCGTAAAATAACATTCAAATACCATAATTTGAAAACATACGTTAGCGTTTACATCGCTAAGTCGCATAAAACATTGTCTTAAAAGTTTACAACTTTATTTAAAGTTAAACACAAGCGACATCCACGAGCATAACCAAGACCACGCGTACATCCATCCTAGTTACCTGAAATACATGTGAGTTTTTGGAAAAACGTCAACATAAAGTTGGTGTGAATTCATGCAGTTTTGTATTTCATGTTTGTATACTTTGTATGAAAACATAGTTTGTGAGTAAATCAAGTTTTCATATGTAAATCCAGTTTCATGTGTACACCACGTACATCTGTATAATTCAATTTCTTCTTGAGTACCCCGCGTACTCAAGTTTAATTCTCATTCTCTTGAGTACCCCACGTACTTCAAGTATAATTCAATCTTCTTGAGTACCCCACGTACTTCAAGTTATATATCAATTTTGTATGGTATGAATTTTATGTAAATACAGTATTTCTGTAATTATCAGATTGTTAATGGGTTGCAAAGCCATTAACCTGTGGCACGTCATAGGAAGTCACCAAACCTAAGGCATTTAATTGGTATATTCTGAGACACAAAAGCACTCCTCGATTCTCGCCCCGACCAGGAGTGTGGCTGCCAGGCACCCGTTAGATCTAACCTTTTGTTCTGCGGTCTAGGTATATTGTTGATTAATGGTGCTTCTGTACCCTATTCGTGACACTATTTCTCATAACGCCTCCTACTTGGTTCTCGTTCTCACCAAGCGCGTTTCTTGTTATCATTTCTCATAGCGCCTTACACTTGGTTCTCGTCTCACCAAATGCGCTTCTCATATTCATATATTTCATCGCACTTGGTTCTCGTTCTCACCAAGTGTACTTCTTGTATTTATATCATACCATTTATAAATATTGTACTTTTGTACATGTATTTCACCCCCGAAGTTATAAAAACTGAAAACAGTTAAAGAGAAAAGGGGGAGCATGAACTCACAACTTTGCGTTCCTAGCGTCGTAAACTCCACCGGATTTGCTTACTTAACGTCGTAACCTATACGCGTTTTCTTATCGTTAGTCACTAGACTTGCGTCGCACAAGTACAGTCACTCTCTTTTGTGTATATTTTCTTGTGTTAAAAATATTCTATATTTTTAACTACGTATCTTACTTATATTATTTTCTCCAAAAATAAATATAAGTCTTTTGTGTTTTGCACTTTGCACCCGAATCATGTATCTTGTGTTTTGTATGTGTATTTCTAAATTTCTACTCCTCATGAGTATTTAGTGTATTTTTAAGTCTTAATACACTAGCACGTATAACACATACTATATACACTTAGCACAAAATTTGGTGATAAAATAATATATATTTTTCTCTCAAAAATATATACTTATTATCCATTTTTATTCTTCAAGAAATCACCATTTCTTGTCATCAAAAATTAGGGAAACCTTAGTAATACTCTTAAACACATTTTTAGGGAATAAGTTTCTCAAAAACTTATATTTTTCTAAGTGTCAAAATTTATAAAAATTTTGACAGAGTTTCCCCTAAAAATGGAGGTTTCCCACGTTTTCAAAACGTGTGTTTATTTTCTTTTAAATCATCATCAATCATCAATAATCAGCAACAACAATTTTTCCTCAATAAACACTACCTTTCCCCACTTCATGAACTTGGATATTTACCAAGATTGTGTAGTAACTTACTAGCATATTTAGTAAGTCTTGTTATCTTTAAAAATAAGTTTAATTTCTTAAAAAACTTTATTTTTAAAGAATATGAAGTTTTACAACTTCTAGTCGGTTTTTACGAAAACTATTTCTTCGTTAAAACTTTTGTTACACAAGTATCCACACACTTGTTTGTTTACAAAGACCACTTTTGTTTGTGTAAGATCCGGTTTAGAACATGTGATTTCTTTTGATGCTTGGTCTTTTGAAAATACCACTTGTAGATACATAGATCTACTAGTTTTAAATACTTTTGTACAAGTTAAAGCATTTTTACACAAGTTCATGGTTTATGTGTGGTAGTGTTTCACCTTTTAACCCTTGTTACTTCTAAAATAGCTTTATGTTAAGATCCATGATCTTACCAAACCGGGTTAAATGGTGATCCGAGCTACCACAATCATAGATCGAGTCTAGATAATCACAAATTCCAAGTACTACAACTTTTACACAAGTTACAAGTTATTAACCACCATTTTAGTGTTTTTACTAGACTTTAATACTTCAAAACGTATGTTATCGATATTTAACCGACAAAATTCCTTTTAACCACCTTAGATAAGTTCAAATACAAGTTCTAAGTGTTATACCTCTAGCTCAAGGCTAGGGAAGATTCTATGCGCAAAAGAGGTGGATAAAAGCTAAGTAGAGAGGTCCTTCGCCTTCCGTTTGCTCCAAGACTCCTAATACGTGATCCTTAACACTTGTGTGTGCTTGGAATGATGATGATCGAACTCGAAAATGGAGGGTTGAAAGAGGGGTGTTTGGCCGTAAGTTCTAGAGGGAGAGAGGAGAGTGTGTTGGTGAGTTTTGTGATGATAATGTTCTAGTGTGTTTAACTTGGATCTTATAGGCAAAATCATAGGATTATTAACCAATGGTCACTATGTCACCAAGATATTAGACATAGGTGATTATAATAATCAATAAGTACAAAGTATGTCTCCTCTAGTTGGGGCCGGTTAGAGGGGGGGGGTCTTGGTCCGATTCCAACTAGTTAGTTAGGTATTAGTTAGGTTAAACCAAGTTAGTTAAGTGTTTAACCCAGTTATTAGTGTATTGTGTTTTGTGGCGGGTGTTAGGGTAATCAGGGACCCTAACTAGCTCAGAAGAAGATAAATAATGAAAATAACAATATTTTCATGTTCCGGGTATAGTCCGGTCGTTCGGTTACATACCGATTCGTTAAAGTGCTAAATTACACCTTTTAGTGTTTAATAAGTGTCTTTTTGTAACACTATCGGTTCCCAACACTTAGGGAAATATTCTGGATAATAAAACAACATTTCTGCATAATATTTATACGTCTAAATGCTGAATTATTGCTGATTTGTATAAATTCTGCACTTAAAGTGCGTTTCGGGTGCTTTTTAGTGCTTATTTTTGCTTTCGTATTGCATATATATTAACCCTTGTATGTATTCTTGGGTTTTAATGCATTCTTGTTGTCGGACCTACACCTAGGCCTCAATTCTGATGTCTGACTGCTTTCTGCAGTTCTGTAGACACATTGTGTCTTACCGGTGAGTTTACTATTATTCTGACGCAACGCTCTCGTTTATGCATAACGCAATATTTTGTAGTATACAACATGCATGAATTCACTTGTTTAATCATGTGTTCAGACATTGCTGACAATTAAACTCATAATTGCAGTCATTAAGCACTAATTAAAGTGTACGGAAATTACCGGTTTGTGCCAGTTGTCACAATGACTGTGCTTGATTACAACTGACAATTTAAACTGCTCTATGATTCTATATCATATATACATGCATCATATTTTATACAGTCACCCCATTCATTACACACCAACATTAGTGACATACTTGATGCACTCAGCACAGTAAACACACTGAACGGTTGATTCAGAAATAATGCTGACAATGCCAGCACATAGACAGACAATATTATTATGGCCAGTATGAGCCAGGGATAAGGTACTACACTGGTTTGGAGTGTAGGGAAGTGAGGACCATAAGACTGCGTCATTAGGTGATAGATATAGTGCCGGGAAGTGCCTAAAACCTACTTTAAAAGCAGAATTATGCATCCTTTTGTAAAATTCAGCATTTTATTATACCAGTAGAATACACAAATATGGCAGAGTGGTCCTGTATACTTTCCTAAGTGCCAGGAATGATGTCGTTACAAAAAGATGCATAAAAGACACTTTACGGTACAATTTAGGACTTTAACGGAACGATACTTAACCGAACAACCGGACATTACCCGGGACACCGAAATTTTGTCAGAAACATTATTTTATTATTCCTAAATAATCATGGTCACAAAAATCCCACACACTATAGAAACATGACATACACCCACTATTCTAGAAAATACCCTTAACCTCCTACTTAATTACCTACTAATAATCAAATTTTACAATCTACCCCCCCCCCCCAAACCGAATTTTCAGCCATTGGGACCCACCCCATCATTACATTATATTTTGTTTAGATTTTGTGTTATTCTCTCAAGTTTTGGTTGGCCAAAATCTAGAATATCATGACACTAGGGTTAGGGTGGCTCATGAATTCCAAGAAATCCTCATCATCACCTTAAGATCCACACTCCACCTCACTCTCTCTCCCTATTTTCGGCTCCACATAACCGAACCCACCCCCATCTCTTTCATACATTCATCTTCTCCAACTACAAGTCTCATTCCAAGCTTGAAGATCATTCATAGAAGTTGCAAGTTGAAGGGCTCTCAAGAAAGCTTTGTTCAAATCTTTATCACCATCTTTTCTCTTCATCTTTGCACTAGATTTCTTCCCTAGCTTGAAGCTAGTAGTAAGTCTCTACACCATTGTTTCATCTTGTTCCTTGTTATGATATGTAGTAGGATGGTAATGTTCTTGTCACGCAAAAGCTAAAAACACTAAAAATATGAACATGGAACCTTACATAAAATCATACATAAAAAGTTGCATGAAGATGTTATCGAGTTGGATTAGGGTTGGTTAATGCATGCATGATATTTGATCATTGATTTCGTGGTAAAACCGTTGTTAGGGCACTTGGTAATATGCTTTTAGAAACATTAAACTATGAATAAACATGCTGATTGGAATTTCCAGCCAACTTCAACAGGCTGTAACTGGGTCATTTTAAATCGAAAAACCGAATTTCTGAAGCCTAAATTATGTATTTTTGAACAACCGATCAAATGGCACTGGAATCGTAATTTTTCGAGGTCGTTTACTATTTTTAAGGAACTGTTTTTAAACAGCAGCTCAAGCTGTGATTTTTCTGCTGAAAAAGTGTGTTGTGTTCGGAGTTATAACATGAAACCTGAGTAGAATCAGCTCATGGGATTTTTACTGTAGATGGTCACTGTTGTTTCCGTGATCCTCCAACTGGAATTTCGTCGATCAGACTTACGATTAATTTTTAGTGAATTTTTCCGTAAACTGCGATCAGAAAGCAACAAATCTGATTGCAGTCGGGTAAATAAATTTTTATATAATATTGGTAATGAACTGAACCCCGATATTTTTACACAATAAAATTTGGAACGTTTATGACATTCTGTAAAAATTTGGGAAATTTTGGAGAAGGGTAACTATTTTATTAAAATGCTCTAAAACAGTCCAGTCTTGTTTAATAAAGCTGAAATGACATAAGTAGTGTATTGCATGTATGATTGTCGGGTTGGCTATGTGGGAACAATCTACGGGATATATGTAAAAGAAAACGATATGCTATTACGCATGGACACCTCTATTTACAAAGGAGACTATGGCGAAATTTTCCGAAAATTCTAACACTTAGTAATTATTTGCTTTCTAAGACTAGAGTTTACCAGAACATTGAACGAACAAATAATTATCACGCGGAACAATATAAGTAACGCAACTCAAAATACTAAACTCTAAGCCAAGGCACGGCCCGTTCGGCTAATAGACATTAGTACGTGTAGGTTGTCGTGTAGCAGACAGAGTTTGAGATACGGTACAAGACGCACTACAGTGAGTTCATGTCCCCCTTTTCTCTTAACTGTTTTCAGTTTTATACTTCGGGGGTGAAATACATGTTACAATTATTTACAGACATTTACAGACATTTATTTACATGGTATGGTTAGCTTAAGGAGGGTTTTTATTACGCGATCATGTGAGTGGTGGGCATGACACTTAAGGCCATTAATCCTCATTGTAGGACCAAGGGACATGAGTGATAGATCTATTTGGGTGTAGCGACCCCACACCCATGAGGCCGGGGCGGCCCATAGTGGTGACTATGTCTTCATACCGGAGACAAATTTGCTAGGTTTGAGTCTTCCTGCATCATTTCACACATACTATTGGCTTTGCAACCCAATGGTGATCAGTTTTTCCTTATTGCTACATACCAGGGACTTTTATTTCAGACAAGACTTATTTTAAAGGCTTTTATATACTCACTTACACATGAACTCGCTCAACTTTTTGTTGACTTTTCAAATTACATGTATTTCAGGGAATGAATAGGATCTGGCAAGTGATGCATGTTAGCTGCGTACTAAATAAGGATGTCATCCAGGGTCGTAGGGTTTGGGAAGTGCAACTCATTCCTGGACGGGTTGCATGTCTTAAATCCTCGTTTTGTTGGTAGTTTTTCGTTGAGTCTTATGAACTCATTTTAAACAAGTCATGGTTTGTAATATGTTTTGGGATTGATGTTTTAACACAATATGTTTCGCATTTTCTAAACTATTTTAATGGATGAACATCCCGTACTTTATCATATAGCATTGTTGTGATTGTTGCTATGGTATTAAGAAGTCACACCAATTAAACCCACGCTTCCGCAAAAGCCAGGGTGTGACACTTACATCATCAGGAAGTAGCCCATCATAAAATGCCTTTATCAGTTCCCATGTCTGAATTTCATGATGTGGGCATTTCCTAAGTAACTCCTTAAACCTTGTGAACGCCTCATGGAACGGTTCCCCTGAATGTTGCTGGAATGCTCTGATTACATCCCGAGCTTCGCTGGTTCTATTCATGGTGTAGTATTCCTCCAAAAACACCTGCTGCATCTCTTGCCAAGTGTATATACTACCTGGAGGTAATGTCGCGAACCATTGTCGAGCTTTGTCCTTCAAGGTGAACTGAAACAGCATCAGCTTCACTTCATCCTTTGTAAACCCCGAAACCCCAATCGTCTGACAAATCGAATCAAAACTTGCAATGTGCAAGTATGGTTCTTCGGTCCTTTTTCCATAAAACTCCGGCAAATGGCCTAAGTATTGAGGCCTCACCTCGAAAGGTCTGTTATTGTTTCCAACCGGTGTGACTCTAGCTGATGAGTTGGGTACTACAACGGGTCGACAATGACCTTCAACGCCTTGAATTGGTGCCCATTGAACAACCCGTGGGACACCATCCACAAACTGTATCTGATCGCCCCCAAACCGGTTATTAGCTCTTTGATTCCCCGCATTGAATTGCGGGACTCCATGTTGAACTTGATTTTGTGGAACCGGGCGCGGGATGTGATTTCTTTGATTGACCCGTTGTTGGACCGGATAGCCTTGATTCACACCATACCCTTCATCGTATCTGTAATCCGCATACCTTCCGTCATACTGGTTTTGATAATCATCATCTTCCCAACCGGATTCCCAAGTATGCATGCTGCCTTCTCTGTGTTGGAAACCCTCATCATACCCGTGTTGATGTTGTGGTTGGTTAAGACGAATTATGTCCCCATGTCGGAGATTTAGATTTGCCGGTTGGTTTTGTGGACCTGGGTTAAATTGTGGAAATGGTTGTGGTGGTGGTGGTGGTTGATTCTGGTTTTGGTTATTGGGCTGGTTTTGGTTTTGGTTTTGAGGGATTGGTGGATCTGGAATGGGTGGAATTGGTTCGTTCTGAGCTTGGTTTTGTGGTTCTTGATCAGCCATCTCGTTAGCTGCTTGTTCAAGGTCTTGAGCAACTGTTGATGACTGAGCTCTAGCTTTTACTGCTGAACGTAGAAGAACAAGATTCTGTCGAGAAGTCTTTTTGATTTCTGGATCAAACAAAAGCGGTGATGACTTCTTTGAAAACCTGGTATGCATGCAACACGAGAATCACCTGCACACAGACAAACAAGAAACCAAGCGTAATATGGAACGAAACAAAGAAAAGACAAACAAAAGGAAATATTTTTTTTTTTGGTTTTAGGTTTTTGGTTTTTTCTAATTTTTAGGCTTTTTAATTTTTTAAGAAAAACAACTAACTAAACTAAGCGCACCGATTCCCCGGCAACGGCGCCATTTTGATCGATGTCGTAATGTCGGTCAAAAATATAATTAAAAAGTGTCCTATTCACCTTTTACTAGTAAAGGGTAAGTAGGGTGTCGAATCCACGGGGAATCAGTGGAAAGTATGAAAGTTCGTTGTTTTAATTATCATTATGTCTAAACTAATTGCTTTTTGCAGTTTGTGAGAATAATTATGAAAACGAATGTAAATTAAAGTTGTGAACAATTATGAGAAAAGGACCAATCTCCGGGTTTCAGGTTATGCAGAAAATCAGGTTACTTAGTTACAACCAGTTGGAAATCATATAGACATGATCCGTAAAACTTGTTTTGATAAATAATTAACGGACAATATATTTGATTGCAATGATCCACGATCGAAACCGAAAGATTGATGCAAATGAATAGTAACCCAATTAATTACCAATTTTAGATTTCATAAACATAATCCAGTTCAATGATTAAAGGTTTAAAACAATGAAATCCTAGAATTTAATCCCGGTTGTTGATGAGCAAACCAAATAATTGATGAACAAGAATGAATACGAAATCAAATATTGTTTAATCAAAACAATAGGAAAGACTAACCGAATGATTAATCTGTTCCTAATCCAAAAGTCGTAACAATAAGTAAACCAAAAGTTTCACGCATAAACCCTATTCCCGGAGACGATCACGGGACGACTAGCCGCTCATGGCGTGCGTGCAATCCTCAAAAGCTTGGTAGAAAGTTGAACTCATCATCGAATGTATGTTGTGCGGCTGATTAATGATGAATCCTCCTGAGTTTCTAGAGCCAAAGTCATGTTATACGGCTCCCCCAGGATCGATGATGTTCAATGATTATGGGCCCCCCAATGATGATGTGCGGCTGCCACCTAAAATCGTGATAATGGGCTGTGAAATATTCGATCCAATCATGGAGTCCAAGAGAAAATAGTTGATGGCTGCTAATCATTCATTCATGTTGATAATGGGCCGTGAGTTACCCCCAAAAGTCAAAACAACTTGCTGCCCATATTTCGATGGATGGTGATGATGGAATTCCCAAAAGTGTTTTATGGCTTCAACCTTTGAGATAGTGGCTGCCAATAATTAGTTCATCATGAGGTCTTCATTAGGATTTCTTAAAACCTTACATCCCACAACAAATAAAAGACCACGTGCAGCCCTTATCACAACATATATACAACTTTCGCGTAATGACCCTTTCACCCCTATACTTTTAATCTTTCGTATTTCTTTTGATTCCAAGTAGTTATTCGATCCGAAACATTCCCACATGCTTCCGTTTCATCTCTAAACCCCGTAACTTCACCCATTTCACGTGCTTAACCTGCACACATATAAACTCTCGAAATAAAACAATTCTAAACATATAATCATATAAAACCACACAAAACATGTAAGATACACACTTAAACCCTCATGTTTCACACTCTCCATCAAGTAGATCTTCCACCTGGTTGCAAACCACTTGGATATCGTTGGATATTCAAAAGGAAGATGAAAACTGATGGAAGTATTGATAAATACAAGGCTAGGTTGGTGATTAAAGGATTTAGACAAAAGGAAGGTCTAGATTACTTTGATACCTTCTCGCCTGTGACGCGCATAACCTCGATTAGATTGGTTCTTGCTATAGCGGCTTTAAGAAATTTGGAAGTTCACCAAATGGATGTTAAAACCGCATTTCTAAATGGCGATTTAGAAGAAGAGATTTACATGGAGCAACCTGAAGGTTTCTCTGCCCCAGGTCAAGAGGGTAAAGTATGTAAACTCATCAAGTCTTTGTATGGCTTGAAGCAAGCACCAAAACAATGGCACCAAAAGTTTGATCATGTCATGATTGACAATGGTTTCAAAATAAATGAGTGCGACAAATGTGTTTATTTCAAAGACACAAATGAAGGTTATGTGATTTTATGCCTTTATGTAGACGATATGCTTATCATTGGGAGTAATGATAAAATTATCAAAGCTACTAAAAGCATGTTAAAAGCGAGATTTGACATGAAAGACATGGGTTTAGCGGATGTGATTCTTGGAGTAAAGATCATAAGAACCCAAGAAGGTCTTGTGTTAAGTCAATCTCACTATGTCGATAAAATTCTTGAAAAATTCAACTCGGGAGATACGAGTGTAGCTCGAACTCCAGTTGATACCTCCCAACATCTCAAGAAGAATAAAGGAGATGGAGTTGCTCAGTTAGAGTATTCAAGAATTATTGGCAGTCTAATGTATCTAATGACATGTACTAGACCCGACTTGGCTTACGCGGTGAGTAGGCTAAGTAGATACACCAGCAATCCGTGCGCGGATCATTGGAAAGTTATCACGAGGGTGCTTAAATACATAAGATACACAAGAGATTATGGACTGCATTATACCCGACAACCAGCAGTGATCGAAGGATACACTGATGCAAACTGGATATCGGATAATAAAGATTCCAAATCAACAAGTGGTTACGTGTTTACTCTTGGAGGAGCTGCTATTGCTTGGAAGTCTTCTAAGCAAACGGTGATAGCAAGATCCACAATGGAATCAGAATTTATCGCCTTGGATAAGTCAGGCGAGGAGGCGGAATGGCTACGTCAATTCGTGGAAGATATTCCAAGATAGCCAAAGCCTTTGCCAGCCATATGTGTACATTGTGATAGCCAATCAGCGATTGGTAGAGCTCAAAGCTTGATGTACAATGGCAGATCAAGGCATATGCGACGTAGACATAACACGATACGACAACTACTCTCAACGGGTGTTATCACAATTGATTATGTGAGATCAACGGATAACATTGCGGACCTGTTAACAAAAGGCTTAAGCAGAGAGTTAGTAGAAACGTCGTCAAGAGGAATGGGACTAAAGCCCGTGATAAATGGGAATATGAGGGAAACCTAACTTAGTTGACTGGAGATCCCAAGATCTAAGTTCAATAGGACAACTTAATCATATTACCAAACGGAGTCACTGTGGGGGAGTACCCCAAACTAAATAAAAGGGAGTTACATATACTTCCTAGTCCATTCCAATCAGTGACATTGAAGTGAGGCTAAGCATATTAAGGTTAACGATTTCGGGAAATCAAATAACGATGATGCTTTTAATGATTCAGAGGAATCACCTATGTTAGAGAGAAGTAGGGTCGCTTCAAATGGATTTGTGGGGTGCGCAAATCCTAGAGCTCTCGCAGAACCAGGCTAGTGTTCCAGGACCATAATAGGACACGATAATGAGGAGTTGGCCAAACCAGGGAGAGTATTGTGTGAAGTGTATTGTCGTTTACACAAATGGGGGTATGTTCAAGGACATCGCGTCTACACACCGCTAGTAAGCTAAGTGCGCTTCACAAAAGAAGGTTCAAAGGTGACAACCTACCTATCTTGCAATACTCAACTGTCGAAGTTTATCGTTGAAAAGTGTAAGGAACAGATCCATTTCCATACATGTGGGGGATTGTTGGAAATTTGATGAAAATAGCATTTTTCATGTGGGGGATTGTTGGAAAAATAGGTGAAAATAGCAATTTTCACAAATATAGGAAAATGATTTTTTCCTATTTTGGACTAGAAATAAATATAATAAAATGAGCAGGTTTTATATATTTATTTGTGGGTTTGTATTCTATGTTGGAAGAGCTTCGCAACGAACTAAACCACGTCCAAAACGGAGCTAAGATGAATGAGATATCGATGCTCAAAGTTGGGTGATTGAGACATTCAATGCTGAAACAAAAGGGAAAGTAGCACCTTGTCCCACATCGGAGGAGAGTTGGAACTTAAATGGGTATTTAAGGTGGAACTCTCCATCCTTATTGTTTCATGGAAGCACACACTAGTGTCCTCGCGAAGGGTGCGTAGCACCCTAACTCGGACACGCTCGCGCGCGCGCGTGGCGTGGGCGATGAGGCGCAATGTGGCGCTTTGATGGCGCACTTTGCACTTCGCACACTCGCATCACCGCGAGCCGCTTGAGAGCCGCCTTTGTATTTTTTACCACGTGCGCATGGAGGAATCACAGAGGCTGCAAGGACCAAGCGGTAAAGTGGCATGCAGGTTCGAGGCGCGTGACGTGGCAGTCCGCGCGCGGGTACAAGTGACACGAAGGCGCGTGGTTGCGCATGGTGCATGGGTCCTGATGTGACGTGCGCGGCGCACCAAAGTGAGCCAAAATGGCACGACTGTGTGGCGTGCTCGTAGAGGCTCATAGGTGACGTGGCGCACGCGCGCATGGATTTGGGCCAGTGTGGCGCACGCGTGCATGGCAGTGAGCCAAGAGGACGCACCGCGCATGGGCGTGCAAACCTGGGCGCGCGCGCACCAGTGTGGCTTGCGCGCACGCGCGCGCAGAAGCTTCCAGCATTGAATGACAGTGCAGTTTCAATCCAGCTTCGTAACTGACGAGTTAACGGGCTTTGACTGAGAATTAAATGACGTATTAAATTGCATTGAAGACGTTTAATGCAATTTAAACCTCTCTTTAATTCGTTTTTTACTATTTCAACATAGGAGCTGTATAAATACAGCTCCATACCCAGCTGCAGGAGATACCACGAAAATCAACAACAGCTTATGCAAATTGTTCTCTCTCTACTACTGATCTTCTTCTTCCTGCAAGTTTCAAGGTAACCTTCGGGTTGTAGGCGAACTCCGGCAGTACTACTGCTCTGGCTGTTGTACCCTGGGAAACAAAACGAGTACTCTTGGGAGACTCGGAATTTGTTTTAAGGGAAGCGTGTTGAACACGTGCCTCAGTCAATTCTGTTTCTACTCTTTCTTGTATTTTGGTTATTTCAGTTGTATTTATTCTGTAATTCTGCTTTCTTTATTTCGTTGTATTGTAATCAGTAATAAAATTTGTTTTATTTTACTTAATTACGCGAACGGTTCCTACAGATTTAGAACCACTCCCTTAAAGAACTCATGACAAAACAGAACTAGTTATCCATAACAATAAACAAGATGGAATGGTTGGTTTTCACATAACCAAGAGTACCACATGAACCATTTCAATTTTTAGGGAATGTTTTTCATCCTACGGATACTCTCTATTTTTTTTTTGCATGTTTTATTTACGTGATTTGAAATAATAATAACAAATTTTGGTAATTTCTACAAAATTAGTTTGTTACTTCTAACAAATAATTAGGAAATATACATTTTTATTAATGTTAAGAGAGCTTAATCACATTTAAGTAGGGTTGTTAACGAGCCGGGACAACTACAACTTGAGCTAGAAAGTATACGAACCGGCTCGACTCGGCTCTAAAAATCTTAACGAGTTGAAATTTGAATTTGAATTTGAATACGACTTGATAAGGCGTAAGCCTCGGTAGATTTTAGAAATTGAAGAATTACTTGCATTTATGTGTTGTTTATCTATTTAGTTTTGGGATCATGAATCCTTATTTGGCATCTTTGCTTACTTATTACATCAATTATATTGTTATTACTATTATTAGGTAATTCAGCTTTATACTTCCCTTCCCTTCCCGTCCTATCTCAAACTGATACAAACAAGATATCCATATTTTTCGAGACTATGCTTGCAAGTTGAATGTGAGCACCGGCGGCTATATTTATTATGACCAGGTACATCTAACTTTTTATCATTATAAATTGTATAAATATTTGATTTGTATTTCCGAAATTGCAGTTGGTGAAAAGTGCCACACTTTTCAGGCCTAAACTGAAAGTTACTGGTGCAAGTGCTTATGCTCATTTATATGACTGACTATGCACGTATTCGCAAGGTGTGTACTAGAGTGTAAATGATTTTATGAGCACGGCTAAGTTTTATATGCTTACATGCAGGGGCGGATCCAGCATATAACAAGGGGCAACCCCCGCTACGGCTTGGCGCTCCGGCGGTAGTGTAAAATTAGTGTAAATTTTGGAAAAATATAACGTTTTTTTGATTTCGTTACCGTTTTTTTATAAAACGTTACGGCTTGGCGGATTTTCTAGATCCGCCACTGCTTACATGCACCCTAAGATTCATACTATCCACATGTTCAATAGGTTTGTGACAAACAAAAAGCTATTTTGTTAGTAGATATGACACACATTAGTGGTACCATGATTTTCTTTAGGAAAAGGATAAAGGAAGTCAACAAACAAGGCAGAGAGATACATTTGTTTAAATAATTGATTGATGATATTGTGTTGCATATTAATGATACAAATATTAAAACTTTGATCTTTTAGAAGTTTTCCATGATTATGAAGACAAAATCAACTAGGATGTTTTCCTGGACTTCAGTCACCAGATTGTAGTACATTGAAACAGGTAGCAATATTTTACATACATAAAAGTTTTTTACATTTTTAATATGACTTCAGAATAATTCTTCCAAAGTATAATAAATCTTTGTTTGCCCTTATATATTTCTCTTATATGTGTTAGATATGGTTATTAATATCGCGTTTTTAAGTATATGAATGTATAGCCACAACAACATAATGTAAGGCATATCAAGAGGAGTAATCGTGCCAAGTTTGCAGAGGTATGATATGACTAAGCCGCATCTAATTTCCAGGAAAGTCTATGAACCTTTTGTGGTTTTTCTTCAAGTTTAAGAATCATCATAAGTCATTACACATATATACATTTTTCAGACTCTTGTTAAGAGTGGATATGTGTTAGGTCAAATTGGAGAATGATGTTATCAATTAAGGCGACTTTTATTGGCGATTTTATTATTTGTATGATGTAGCGTGAGTTAGCGATGATAGTTATTATAGTTGTGCTTTTTAACGAGTTTAGTGGGTTTTCCAAGCAAGAGGCGGCTTGCTTGGAGGACAAGGCTCAAGGGGCTAAAAATAGAATATTAGTCATCACTTTTAGGGTGTGCATTGGGGAGCCACCACCCCGGGGGAGCTCACCCGGGGTGGATGATTATCTTGTAATCTTGTTATCCAAATCAATCAAAATATCTTTCTACAATCTTGTGTTTATTCATCTTATTGTTTGTTTATGGTTCTCGAATCACCCGTCTCATCATCATTTACCGAACCGATACTGAAATCGGATCATTTCGGACCTATCAATATGGGATTGGGGACACAGAAAACCACTTAGTTTTGGTCAAATTGAAATATAAGGTAAACCATATAAATTTCTTATTCAGAATTTCATTTGGCCAATAATTCTCAAAAATATAAAATTACAAGCCATTTACATATATGTTTTTTGTAAGATTAAATATATTATGTTTAATATTTAATCTAGTAGCCATTATAATCATTTACATTATATAGATCAAAATATATAATAACCTATTAAATAATTAGTTGGTAATTGTTGATGTATAACACACGTCTTAATAAATCAAGATTTTAATAATTAAGATACACATTTTAATGATAAAATGTGACTTTACAAAAACTTGACTTACTTCCATTCCCATATGATTACAATATTTCAAAACATATTTGTAAGTGTTTACATAATTCACTTATAACAAATACAAATCCAGATTTGACGCGGAAGCTTCATTTAACGTATGTTCGGTTCTCGCTCGACGCTTGATCTTCATCCGGGACTCTCGACATTCACCTATGATCAAAACCAACTTAGAAGTCAGTTTTGATAGTAAAATAACAATTACAACAAGGTAATTGGGTCAAATAATCGAAATAAACAAAATTTTCAACATTTTAGCCCGTCGCCGCGCGCGACGGCAAATGGATTTGGCCGTGGCGCGACGCCACGGTCCCATTTTGACAGAAAGTTGATGCTGGTGCTGCATATTCGCCCAGCTAAGTTTTAATCAAAACCAAACTTCAACATGGCATAACTTTTGATCTAGACCTCCGTTTTACACGATTCTTTTTCCTACGCGTTCGTAATTTAATCCTCCATCTCATGGAGTAAAAATCCGACATCTGAATTTACAAAATTTTAGATTTCAAGCTCTCGGCTTGAAATTCATTTAAGACACTTTTGACCCGTTCATGCTTTTACCAAACTAACTTGTTATTTTCCTTCAAAATACCATGGTCATCATATTCTATCCGTTTACTAATCATCAAGATTCAACTTTACGGGTTCCTTAAGAAATTTTAACCCGTTTTGCATATATACTCGTTTTGACCCGTTACGAGTATTTTACATCTTTAGACTTAAATCATGCTTCTATTGGATTACATCTTATCCCCATTTTTATACGAATTCCAAAGACTCAATTTAAACAAGACGTTTATTTCAAAACAACTCTTTAAAAGTTTTTTCTCCTATTTACCCCTCAAGGGCTTTTTGGTCAAAATTTAGCCCTTCATTTGTGCGACGAAGGACTTTCGCTATTAATTGACCAAAATATCGCCTTTAGCTATAATTCTAAACATGCGTACCTGGCTCGGGTCATAAGATTGACCCGTTAAAATACCTTTCGCTATTAATTACTGATCAAATAGCAACGCGAACCATGTGTTAAATTTCTGCGATTACAAAACTCAACACGCGATCATAAGATATTATTGTCAAATGGTGTTAACAACACCATTTGACCCGTTTAGTCAAAATGACCAATTATAATTATGAGATGGTATTTAATTACCATTTCATCCCTTTAACCTATTCCGATTTACTCTTTGAATTCATCTTGCTTAAAGGTTGTTTCTTGCTTTGTTTGACCCATTTTGACTTATGCCAACTGGTGTCCTTTCAAATCCTTTTTATTTATTCGTTAACCCATGTCCGGGTTACCATTTTACCGTTTTTACCCTTTTTACCATAATGTATGGTTTCTTTCCATTCTCACTTATTCTGACTTGCATTATAAGTATTTGGTAGTAAAAATAAAAAGGCGTAAGCTTAACTTACCTCGCATCCGGTTTACACTTCCCTTCTCGTACTCGATTATTTGACCGCTTCTTTCCCAAGCCTCCACCTAGCTCGTTTAAGCGTCAAACTATTGTCAATCATTTACAAGGCTGTTAAATTAGTCATTAACAATCACGACTATTCCACCTCACTTATTTTCTATGTCGAAACTACTATTCGACTTCATGATTAGTTAACTTAATTTATCAAAGTTAACTACTTTCAATCACATGGTTTACAACATTAAGTCTAAATCAACATAATATGTAGAACCCTTATCACTTCATATTACGCGTAATTGCCATATCATTCAAATATGCGTTTTCACTCTAAATTTCAACACTTTAGTTCTCATTTAGGCATTTTAACAAACACCTAATGTGCATAATTTGTATTCTTCTTTTATCTAGTTCATGGTTATTGTTTTAACCATGTTTTAACATCAATTAACATGTTCATATCAATTTTTCGCATCTACAACATCAGAATTTACTTACGAAAAATTCAAATTACACTAGAACAACTATCAATTTCTAGTGTTTAACATGTTCATACTAAACCCACCTATCACCTTCAATGGTGATCATGAATTCACAAGAATTAGGCCTAACTTCATCATATACTTGTCTAGGATTTACTCCTAGACACTACAATGTTCCTATCTCATCATATAACAAGCATGCAATCATCTAATTCGAATTCTCTACGTTTGCTCAGAAATTCAACTAGAGATTTCTCATGAAATTTACATACTTCGTGACTCCTTTTTCAGTGGAGATCACTAATTCGTACTCAGATTTTGATTTAAACTTGATTTGGACCTTCAATTTGAGAGATTTGTGAAAGTTAGGGTTTGCTTCTTTTTCCCTTGTCCTCTGGTCGATCCACGCACACACACACACACTGAGTGTGTGTGTTGTGTTTTATTTTTAATATTAATAAAACAAGTTTCCCTTCTTGGCCATATTAGTCCCTCTTGTTTCATTTATTATAAAAGAAGCTATATCTCATAGCTTTTCATTTAGTTACCCATTACTAACTAGGTTACTATTCCTAGTTAACTTGGTGGGTGTGGGGAATTATAACCCGTTTTATTTTTTTTTAAGTCCCGTTAACTCGGGCTTCTAATAAACCGTGTTTTCTCAAAGCGTTTATTCTTCATTTTGATTAATATAGGATTAATTATTTAAATCCTAATATTCACCGGGTTAATTTTACCACTAACGGTATTTTACTCGTCTCTACTATTAACGGGGTACCAAACCCATTTTTGGGGTGTTACATGATGGACCATATTACCCTTATTAACTAATTAGGTTTCCTCATGGGTGCTTATATAAGGAGAATTATGTAGAGGTTGAAGGGTTACTCAGTTACACACTTAAACATAACCTAATAAGCATAACATCAATCGACCTCCCTCTCCATAACTGATCTCCCTTATCGGTTTCATAATCACCATCATCAGTCAGTACCCTAAGGAGGAACCAGATCACCTTGACAAAGATGTCGAACTCCATGGCTTCTTCCATCACTGGATACTCTACTGCACTGTCTGCTGTGACATGTATGTTTTCATGTTTTCCATCATGTTTAGAACAGAACTGATCATGCATTTGGTATCAGAGCATATGTTGATTAGTCAGTTCTGTTTTCGTATCCATCAATTCTGGGATAGAAACTTGGAAAACGGAATTTTTTATAACTTAATAAACATCACAGCCGGTTTCGAGTCATAAAGCACGACTCGAGATCACTGTTTCGAGGAAAAGAATATGTTTTAAATATCTTGAAATCAAAACATGTAAACTTATAACCGAAATATGTTTTAGAAAAGCCTTAAAATTCAGGTTTCGGGTTCCATAATTTATGTGTTAATTTTTTAGGGTTCATCATGTTCTTAGGAAAATTCGAAAATTCCTTTATGTTTTGGAATGTAATTAGGATTGTAACACCCCGTGTTTTCAGAAGTCAAAGTCAAGGTCAAAGTCAACGACCGATTTCGCGCGACTTGACTAGTAGTGAATTTCTTTTATGTGTTTATTTTAGTTGTATTATGTGGAGTAAGTGTCAATAATTACAACAATCGACGTATGTTATTCGCAATCTAATCGACTTACGACTGTGAACTATATGAAGTAACAATGCGATAAAGTTGACTAAACGATAATCAAACTATGCTAATCAAGTCGACATCGAATAGTATCGCAACTCGAACTACGCATTTTGGTTACTAATATACTTGTGTGTGTGCCCTATGTGTTACTTGTGCATGTTTATTTATGTTATGTTATGTTGTGGTAATCAATCGAAACGCAATCGAACTCGAAACGCAATCGAACTCAATCGAAATCGAACTATGATAATTAGTGGAGAAGGGATAGTGCGAGATATGAATGGTTGGGATTAAAAGTAATTTGAATAGGAAACTCCATCGTATTCGCATCGCTCGAATATCGAAATCGAATCAGCAAAGATCGTCACGTCGAACACACGAACCAAGTGCCATCCGGCCGGATAGCCATCCGACCGGGCTGCCACTTGGTCGTGGTGCCAAGATGCCATCCGACCGAGATGACATCCGACCGGATAGTCATCCGGGCGGGATGCCATCCGACCGACCCACACTTTCCTCTTTGGGTAACTCTATAAATACCCATATCACTTTCATTCTTTCTACTTTTGGAAACTCTCTGTCCGACCAGCCCGTGCTCCTCACCTTTTCTTCGATTTCTCTCGATTCCGGTAAGATCTCATCCTAAATCTTGTACTTTCTTGATCTACACGCACTCCTACACCTTTCTATCTTTTGAATCTTAACTTTTAACCATGAAATCACTAGATTTGAGGTGTTCTAGGATGACGTCGTCATGAGTTCTTGAAGAACTTCATGTTTTGGCCTCAACCCACCAAGAACAACTTAGATCTAACCGATTTCCACACAAATAAACAAAGATCTCACACAGATCTAAACACATTCACGGTGAAAAAGGATTGAAAGATGGTTTTTAACTTTTTTTCAACTCTTTTACAATCAATGCACTCAAAACCGATAGAATCGGGCCTTGTTCTAGTCTCCTACTCATTCTTAGTGTTGTGCTAGTCCAAGATCTGGATTATCCTCACGAGACCACAGATTTCGGGTTAAACAAGAACAACCGTCTTGAACCGGTTGACTGGCCGAACTAGGGTGATTCCTGGTCGATCAGGTCACTTGGGTCAAGATGGGGTTCTGTTGGTTGACACAATGTCAAAACGTCTCGATAAAACTACAAACAAACAAAACGACCAAGTGTAAGACGGACGGAGCAACCGGGACGGAGTGCTATCCGACCGGACTACTGTCCGAGCGGATAAGCCACCCGAACGGATTGTCGTCCGAACGGATTGCCATCCGAACGGATCACACCTTGGGTCCCACACTTAATCAACTTTATCTGAAGTTTGAGTATTGAACGAATTGCCATCCGATCGGACTACCATCCGATCGGACTACCATCCGACCGGATTACTCTTCGGATCATGAGATACTAGGACTTTAAAGACTTAAACAATTTTCAACATGTTCATTGACAGGGTTGCCACCCGGTCGGATGGACATCCGACCGAGTGACTCTTCTGCTGTGAATTTGTTCCCACTAAGTAACCTCATCACTAGAGTCGCCGTCCGACCGGACTACCGTCCGACCAGATGACCATCCGAGCGGATTTTCATCCGCACGACTGACCGTCCGATCAACCGACTTGAAGGGTAGAGATACTTCAATGTTTTCAAAATGCTACAACGAAAACTTCAAAAGTCAAGCCATCATACACAAACACCTCCTTCTCATAGGAAGAAACAATCCACTCGAATAGTCATCCGACCGAACAAGCTGTCCGACCGGATGACCATCCGAACGGATTGTCATCCGCACGAACAAGCCGTCCGATCGGATTACCATCCGACCGAACTGCTGTCCGAGCCCCTGATACTTTGCACCGTTTTACGCGCCACTTATCGTTATGCTATCAAACTATTCAGGCTAACCATACTCGCTAAGCGATCCCTTCAATCCATCATCGCTGTGAGTATACTCGATCCTTTTTTTTGCTTTACGCACTTTTGGGTGTTACATACGTTACGAATATTCAAATCACAATCAACACACTACTCAATACCATTTGAACGCTAACCGTTAATGCATGTTATACGTGGCTTATGAATGCTTGTTTGTTATGTTTACACATGGAATGTTGTCTACCTGCCTTAGCAACGATAGTACTATAGTTTGGACTCAGCACCTGTTCGCAGGGGTTGTTAAGGACAATTACTTGCATGGATAACGGTGGTAATCATGTATTGCGAACTGCCTCGGGCAGTCAACTCATAGTCATTGGTATCGATGGATCTATGTCGATAACTAACGTGCTTCATTTCTCTATGTGTACGTGCTGGTTATGCGTAAACGAAATTCGAACTCTATATGCTATTATCAAACTTGTATGCTCACCTTTATATTATATGTATTGACTTTATTTTAACGTATGTGACAGGTGCTTAGGATGCACATCTGGTAGGAAATCGAAGCTAGAATAAGGCTCTAGAGGCCAACAAATAGTTGTCTGTACTAATTAAATCAAGGGTCTCTAGAAGCAGATAAACAATTGCTCTATTTAAATCTGAGTTGTCGGAATAGAACTATTTGCCTAGATTTTGTCTGTAATAATTTGTTTACCTTTTGAGACATGGTATGGGACATGTTATTTTAAATTGATTGGTAATGATAATTGTTATGGAAACTTCTGGACAATCTGTTTCGCTCAGTGCCATGCCCCGATGTTTCCGCCATCGGTTGGGGTGTGACAGATTGGTATCAAAGCCATAACTATAGGGAATTAGGCAAGACACGACCTAGTCCGGTGTGACAACCCTCATAATTACATGTATCCGTATGATTAATTAAGGTTAATTAAAGTGCTTGATGATTGTGCTGAATTACTTAACTGCTTTCTAATTACTGCGTCATGCTTACATGTGTTTGTTAACATACTAGTCTCGTGCAGAAAATTAACTAAATGGTCCTGAATATTTTCTTAAGTGTTAGGAATTAAAAGTGTTACAAAAATATATATAAAAGACACTTTACGGAATAATTAAACACTTTAACGGAACAGTATCTGACCGAACAACCGGACATTACCCGGGACACCAAATATTTGTCAAACACATTGTTTATTTATTGCTTGGCTAGTTATGATCCCCGTTCACCCTAACACCCACTAAATATCAAGTAACTAATATATGCAAGTGCATACTTGAGATTTAACTAATATTTACCAACCTAGTTACAAAACTTACAACCAACCCCCCCCCCCCCAACCGAATTCGGTCCCCATGGGACCCCACCAAGATCACCATAAATCCTACTAGATCTCCTCATATATTTTAGATATTGCTTGCTTGAGAATTTGAACAAGATATATCATGAGATCTTTATAAGTATGGCATATCTTCCAAACATCACTTCACAATCTTCACTCTCTCACTCTCATCTCTCTCTCCCTCTCTCGGCCACCCTTAACCGCCCCCATCACCACCACAAGTCCACCATGTTCATCCGTTTTTGAGTTCCATTCAAGCTTCAAGGTTGATACAAGGAAGCTTGCAACTTGTGGAGCTTCAAAGGACTTTGCTTCTTGCTTTTTCATCATCATTTTTCATCATCTTCTTCACTAGAATCATCCCTAGCATTTGTGCTAGTAGTAAGTCCTTGTTACACCCTTGTTCATCTTGTCTTTGTAGTTAAAAGTTGTAGTATGATGGTTATGTTTAAAACACTAAAGAACAAGAACACTAAAAGGGGTTAAACAAGAAACTTGAACATAAAAGTTTACATGAAGATGAAATCTTGTTGGGTTAAGGTTGATTAAAGCATGCATGATGTTAGATCATTGATTTCTTGATAAACCCGTTGTTAGGACATTTGTTGATACGATTTAGTAACGTTTAAACTATAAAGAAACATGCTGATTTACATTTTCAGCCAACTTCAACTGGCTGTAAATAGATCATAATAAATCGAAAAACTGATTTTCTGAAGCCTAAATTATGTATTTTCTAAAAACAGATCAAATGGCAGTGGAATCGTAATTTTTCGAGGTCGTTTACTATTTTTAAAGGTCTGTCTTTGGACAGCAGCTCAAGCTGCATTTTTCTGCAGAAAATATGTGTTATTTTTTTCATCATAACTTGAAATCTGTGTAGAATTAACTATGAAATTTGTACTGTAAATGACCACTGATGTCGTAGTAATTCTCCCATTGGAATTTCATCAATCGGACTTACGACGGATTTTAAATGAATTATTCCGTGGACTGCAGTCAGAAAGTGATGAATCTGATTGCAGTCCGGAAAATGATTTTTTATAAAATATTGGTGATGAATTGGATCCCGAGATTTTTACACAATAATATTTGGATCGTTTAAGACCTTCTGTAAAAAGTTGGGAATTTTTGGAATAGGTTAACTATTTTATTAAAATTCGCGAAAACAGCCCAGTTTCGAATGTAAAAGCTGAAACGACATAAGTAGTAATTTGCGTGTCTAAATATCGGGTAGGTTATCTGAAAATGATCTAACATGTTATATGTCAATGAAAGTGTTATGTGCAATGTCGTATGTTTGCTTATGAATGGGATGTTTATATGGGCATGAACCGTTAAAGTGAATGCATGTTATGTGGTAGATGCGTGTAGGAACTTCGTGCTTATTTGAAGTCACTAATAAACTAAGTGGTAATCATACTAGGACGTGATTGACCGACCTTGACTGTTAGCTATTTTTGAAAGTCAAACCGAGCAAACCAAGGTGAGTTCACACTTTCTACAAGGCATGGGATTCCCGGTGGTTTGGGAATGGGTTAAGAAACTAAAACGGAACCTACATATCCTCCTTGGGTAGGATATGTACCGCCATCCTCCATAGGTAGGATGCCAATATTAATCCTGCATATTCTCCTTGGGTAGAATGTGTACCGCCATCCTCCATAGGTAGGATGCCAATATAAATCCTGCGTATTCTCCTTGGGTAGAATACGTACGTTCGTCCTCCTTGGGTAGGACAACAACCTTAAAACTTACTAGACAAAACTCTATCATGAAGTCCCTCATTTTATATCGACTTAATCGCCGACCCCAATGGCGAGCGGGTCATTAGTTAATAGCGCTATTAGGTTTAACAAACCTCACACCGTGCCATTCGGACGGGCGTGTACTAATGGACTATTGCAAACTATCAATGATGATAGAACATTGACGTAGGGCACAACTATTGTTTGTCAGTTGTCGATATGGTAACGGTCTAGTGGTTCACATGGGGAAAGCCCCCACTGATCATGGATATGGTTTGGGTAATAAAGAAGGAACTGGTTAATCATACTTTCAACTATGGGGTAACCCCCACGGCAATTAAGCCAACGAAAGACAAACCATGTTTTCAGAACCAACTTAAAACTAAAACAACCAACCGTGAACTCACTTAACTTTGTTGTTGACTCGTTGTTACATGCCTTACAGGTCGTTAGATGCTTATGGAGCTTGCACGAGGAGGAGGTCGTTGTGGGATACGGACTGTTATGTTCCGTGCTTAATATTTAAATCCTTATGAACTTATTAAACTTACGCTTTGGACTTTAAACTTATGAACTATGAACTTATGTTTTGGATTTTTACCTTCAATGCTTCCGCTATTTAATTTGAACTTGGTTAACTAGCTTTGGTCACCAATTGTATTGTGGTTGGTTTTATTTACTTAATTACGTTGTTCAATATGATTGGTGGCTCGATCCTGGTCATGTCACACCTCCAAGCGGTGATACTCCGCATGTGGATTTTGGGGGTGTGACAGATTGGTATCAGAGCCATTGGTTATAGTGAACTTGGTTTTAAAGAGGGGAAAAGCTTTTTGATGAAACCAGACTATAACCTGTACAGTGCTCAACGATCCACAACGACGCTTCGCTCCACGTGCAAGGCTCAACACACTAGGTGGTATGATTAAAGTTTATATTTCTTACTTGCTAGAATACTTTTGTCTGGTGTGGTGTTTATTGTGTGTTTATTTAGGGTAGTAGCATGCTGTCTATTAGCCCTACTGCATTCTTTATGATACGCAATTGTTTACTTGAAATTTGACAAGTGGTGGTCAAATTCTTTTCTGATTTCTCGTCACCCCGCTACGACAACTGTTTATGCATTCTATCTGTTTACACGCTAAACTCGACATGACGTCACCATCTGACCCTCCGTACATTCGGCTTGTACGTCAACATTCACGAAGACCATACCTGGCTCAAACGAACTCGGGTTTTGGAGAACTATACCCATGCATCCCCTGTTAACGAACCTCAACATCTCCACTGGTCTTCGTTACCAGAAACGAAGCAGCCACAGTTACGCGCGTTCGTCGCTTTGCAACTCGCAACCCTACCAACCAAACTCTGTTTTGGACAAGTGATATACTTCAGTGATCGTGATGCAACGAATTTCCCTTTTTGTGTCGTGCTGCCACACCTCACTACTAGAATTGCTTCTAAGCAACAGATTACTTGGTTGAATTCTTTTGTTATTAGTGGACCCCTGTTTTCGCTCGATTCTTCGCATGAACCCCATTAATTCCTTGTTTCTTCGATTAGCAACTGATTTAACGAAACGCCAACAACCATACCATGATTTTCACCGATCACAAGACTACCTTGTCACCCTGTTGGATGGTTTATTAGCTCTCTCGTATACCCAACTCAGCGAATGAATACCATTACTGGTGAAATAGTCTTCAGGACATTTGGGGACGAGATATGGATCACTCAACCCACCGGAGAACATGATAATTTATACGTTTACCTGACCCACCTTACACTACAAGAGACGTACTTTAATTTCATGATAGTTTTTCTTAAATATGCGGGATCTTTGCACTAGCTCTTGCACCGACACATGATTATTGATTAATGATACGTCCAATTTCTACCATTGGCTTAGATCAAACCATCACTCTCTTACCACAGTGACATTACGTTCTCGCTACTCCATGTTGAGATACTGAAACGAACACGCACTCGCTTAGAGAATTTGGAAGGCTCGACCTTCGATCATTAGTGATCACTCCTTGAAAACTTGAGGGTGGTGATGTATTTTTGATACGATCATACTCTCTTGAACACGTTTTCGCGTCTTTCCTTTGGAACCTCACGACTACGCAGACGTATTTTGGATTCATTCGCACAACCCAAGGAACTCCTCCTAACTTGGTTGCTTACTTGATGAATCACCAACCCACCTAAGTTCATGGATTTAGGTAAATTATTCCTCCTTCGCATGTGGGCGAGCCCGACGACTTTTGATGGAAGTCTCAGTGAATCTTAACACTACACAATTGTACGACAATCATGCTGCTATGTTGAATTCTTGTTCTGATTGATTTAACCCCGTGACAGCTATATTCGATCAACGGCATACTTTATCCTAACTATACCCAACTTGCGTACAACCAGCTGTACCTTCGACATCAGGTAAACCCCTGCCAGGGATTATTAAACGCTTATTCATCGATTGTGGCTACCCTTTCTCATGTTTCCCCACCCATACACGTTATACTTTTGAACCCTACGATCATAAAAGTGTTCCCCACGGACACTCGCTTGGACAAGTTACGCTCTATGAACGTTACTCAGTGAGCATTGGGCCATGAACATGTTGATACCCCAGGTACATTTCCTTGATCTTGATACGGCCGATATGGATCCTCAGACACGATAGATATGTCCCTTGTTTTCTTTGACGACATCCGAACCCACTTGAAGAACTATCCTCGCAACTACAAGAGCTCTTGGACAAGGGTTTTATTCGCCCTAGCTCTCCGCCTTGGGGAGCTCCAGTGTTATTTGTAAAGAAGAAAGACGGTACCTTCAGAATGTGTATTGACTACCACGAACTCAGCAAGGTAACCGTGAAGAATCGTTATCCTCTTCCACGCATTGATGACTTATTCAACCAGTTGCAAGGGTCGAGCTTCTACTCAAAGATTGATTTGAGATCGGGATACCATCAGCTGAGAGTCCGAGATGAGGACGTCTCCAAAACAGCATTTAGAACTCGTTACGGCCATTACGAGTTTCTGGTCATGCCTTTCGGATTGACGAATGCACCTGCAGTCTTCATGGATCTCATGAACTGCGTGTGCAAACCTTACCTGTATAAGTTCGTTGTTGTTTTCATCGACGACATCCTGATCTATTCTAAGAGTCAGGAGGAACACGAGCAGCATCTACGACTTATGCTGGAACTTCTTCGAGCAGAGCAACTGTATGCCAAATTCTCGAAATGTGACTTCTGGCTTCGCGAAGTCCACTTTCTAGGCCACGTGGTAAACAAGGATGGGATTCATGTTGATCCATCCAAGGTTGACTCAATCAAGAACTGGCCTGCACCCCGTACACCAACAGAAATCCGCCAATTCTTGGGTTTGGCGGGCTACTACAGAAGATTCATCAAGGATTTCTCTAAGATTGCGCAACCCCTCACCTCACTAACTCAGAAGGGTGTCACCTATCGTTGGGGTGATACACAGGAATCTGCTTTTCAGCACTTAAAAGATAGACTTTGTAGCGCGCCTATCCTCTCATTGCCTGAGGGCACAGATGATTTTGTGGTTTATTGCGACGCTTCCATCCAAGGACTTGGTTACGTGTTGATGCAACGTGACAAGGTCATTGCCTACGCATCGCGCCAACTTAAAGTTCACGAAAGGAACTACACTGCGCACGACTTGGAATTGGGAGAAGTTGTTTTCGCACTTAAGATATGGAGACATTACCTGTACGGTACCAAGTGCACCATTTACACCGATCACAGGAGTCTCGAGCATATCTTCAAGCAAAAGGAGCTAAACATGCGACAACGTCGATGGGTCGAGCTCTTGAATGATTACGAATGCGCGATCAAGTACCATCCGGGCAAAGCCAATGTTGTGGCCGACACCCTCAGTCGAAAGGATACTATACCTAAACGTGTGCGAGCGTTACAACTTACCATCCAATCTAGTCTTCCTACTCAGATACGAGATGCTCAGGTTGAAGCATTGAAAGCAGAAAACATCAGGGCAGAGTCCTTACGAGGATCGAGGAAACGGTTAGAACAAAAGGAAGACGGCGCCTACTATGTAAACGGGCGCATCTGGGTGCCACTTTACGGAAACTTACGCGAACATGTGATGGATGAAGCGCACAAGTCTCGTTACTCAGTACATCCTGGTTCAGATAAGATGTACCACGATCTCAAGACTACGTATTGGTGGCCTGGTATGAAAGCCAACATAGCAACCTACGTCAGTAAATGCTTGACTTGTGCTAGGGTCAAGGCCGAGTACCAGAAACCATCAGGCCTACTTCAACAACCAGAGATACCTAAATGGAAATGGGAGTAAATTTCCATGGATTTCGTTACTGGCCTGCCTAGATCTCAACGCGGAAATGATACCATTTGGGTGATCGTGGATCGACTAACCAAGTCTGCACATTTTCTGGCTATCAAGGAAACGGATAAGTTTTCTACCCTAGCAGACGTTTATCTAAAGGAAGTATTATCAAGGCACGGAGTGCCAACCTCCATCATTTCTGATCGTGACTCACGTTTTACATCTGAGTTGTGGCAAGCTATGCACAAGTCCTTTGGTTCTCGATTAGACATGAGCACGGCATATCATCCACAGACGGATGGGAAATCTGAACGCACCATCCAAACCCTTGAAGACATGCTTAGGGCATGTGTAATCGACTTTGGTAATGGCTGGGAAAAACACCTCCCGTTAGTGGAGTTTTCGTATAACAACAGTTACCACACCAGTATCCAGGCCGCTCCGTTCGAGGCATTGTACGGACGGAAGTGCCGATCGCCTCTTTGTTGGGCAGAAGTTGGTGATAGCCAAATCACAGGCCCAGAACTTGTGGTAGACACGACTGAGAGGATTGCTCAGATACGACAGTGAATGGCGGCAGCTCGTGACCGTCAGAAAAGCTATGCTGATAAGCGCAGGAAACCACTCGAGTTCCAAGTTGGGGATCGGGTGCTACTCAAAGTCTCACCTTGGAAAGGTGTAGTTCGTTTGGCAAACGAGGCAAACTCAATCCGCGTTATGTCGGACCGTTCGAAATTATTGAGAAAATTGGCAAAGTCGCTTACAAGTTGAACCTACCTGAAGAACTCAGCGGAGTTCACAACGTATTCCATGTGTCGAATCTGAAGAAGTGTCTGTCAGATGAGACCCCCATAGTTCCCTTAAAGGAGCTCACTATCGACGACCAGCTGCGATTCGTCGAGGAACCAGTAGAGATTACTGATCGAGATGTTAAGGTTCTCAAGCGTACCAGAATACCTCTTGTCCGAATTCGTTGGAATTCCCGTCGTGGCCCAGAGTATACCTGGGAACGAGAAGACCAAATGAAACTCAAGTATCCCCAGTTGTTTAAGAAAAGTGCAACCAGTACTGAGGCTGAAGCTACCGCAGAATTTCGGGACGAAAATCCAAACCAACGAGGGGATGATGTGACACCCCAGGAAAACCAGGAAACCAATGCAACTTAACTAGCTTCCTCAGTAACCATGTGCTAAATTTCGGGACGAAATTTTCTTAACAATGGGAGAATGTGACAACCCTCATAATTACATGTATCCGTACGATTAATTAAGGTTAATTAAAGTGCTTGATGACTGTGCTGAATTACTTAACTGCTTTCTGATTACTGCGTCACGCTTACATGTGTTTGTTAACATACTAGTCTCGTGCAGAAAATTGACTAAATGGTCCTGAATATTTTCTTAAGTGTTAGGAATTAAAAGTGTTACAAAAATATATATAAAAGACACTTTACGGAATAATTAAACACTTTAACGGAATAGTATCTGACCGAACAACCGGACATTACCCGGGACACCAAATATTTGTCAAACACATTGTTTATTTATTGCTTGGCTAGTTATGATCCCCGTTCACCCTAACACCCACTAAATATCAAGTAACTAATATATGCAAGTGCATACTTGAGATTTAACTAATATTTACCAACCTAGTTACAAAACTTACAACCAACCCCCCCCCCCCCAACCGAATTCGGTCCCCATGGGACCCCACCAAGATCACCATAAATCCTACTAGATCTCCTCATATATTTTAGATATTGCTTGCTTGAGAATTTGAACAAGATATATCATGAGATCTTTATAAGTATGGCATATCTTCCAAACATCACTTCACAATCTTCACTCTCTCACTCTCATCTCTCTCTCCCTCTCTCGGCCACCCTTAACCACCCCCATCACCACCACAAGTCCACCATCTTCATCCATTTTTTAGTTCCATTCAAGCTTAAAGGTTGATACAAGGAAGCTTGCAACTTGTGGAGCTTCAAAGGACTTTGCTTCTTGCTTTTTCATCATCATTTTTCATCATCTTCTTCATTAGAATCATCCCTAGCCTTTGTGCTAGTAGTAAGTCCTTGTTACACCCTTGTTCATCTTGTCTTTGTAGTTAAAAGTTGTAGTATGATGGTTATGTTTAAAACACTAAAGAACAAGAACACTAAAAGGGGTTAAACAAGAAACTTGAACATAAAAGTTTACATGAAGATGAAATCTTGTTGGGTTAAGATTGATTAAAGCATGCATGATGTTAGATCGTTGATTTCTTGATAAACCCGTTGTTAGGACATTTGTTGATACGATTTAGTAACGTTTAAACTATAAAGAAACATGCTGATTTACATTTTCAGCCAACTTCAACTGGCTGTAAACAGATCATAATAAATCGAAAAACTGATTTTCTGAAGCCTAAATTATGTATTTTCGAAAAACGGATCAAATGGCACTGGAATCGTAATTTTTCGAGGTCGTTTACTATTTTTAAAGGTCTGTCTTTGGACAGCAGCTCAAGCTGCATTTTTCTGCAGAAAATATGTGTTATGTTTTTCATCATAACTTGAAATCTGAGTAGAATTAGCTCATGAAATTTGTACTGTAAATGACCACTGATGTCATAGTAATTCTCCCACTAGAATTTCATCAATCGGACTTACGAAGAATTTTAAATGAATTATTCCGTGGACTGCAGTCAGAAAGTGATGAATCTGATTGTAGTCCAGAAAATGATTTTTTTATAAAATATTGGTGATGAATTGGATCCCGAGATTTTTACACAATAATATTTGAATCGTTTAAGACCTTCTGTAAAAAGTTGGGAATTTTTTGAACAGGTTAACTATTTTATTAAAATTCCCGAAAACAGCCCAGTTTCGAATGTAAAAGCTGAAACGACATAAGTAGTAATTTGCGTGTCTAAATGTCGGGTAGGTTATCTGAAAATGATCTAACATGTTATATCTCAATGAAAGTGTTATGTGCAATGTCGTATGTTTGCTTATGAATGGGATGTTTATATGGGTATGAACCGTTAAAGTGAATGCATGTTATGTGGTAGATGCGTGTAGGAACTTCATGCTTATTTGAAGTCACTAATAAAATAAGTGGTAATCATACTAGGACGTGATTGACCGACCTTGACTGTTAGCTATTTTTGAAAGTCAAACCGAGCAAATCAAGGTGAGTTCACACTTTCTACAAGGCATGGGATTCCCGGTGGTTTGGGAATGGGTTAAGAAACTAAAACGGAACCTACATATCCTCCTTGGGTAGGATATGTACCGCCATCCTCCAAAGGTAGTATGCCAATATTAATCCTGCATATTCTCCTTGGGTAGAATGTGTACCGCCATCCTCCATAGGTAGGATGCCAATATAAATCCTGCGTATTATCCTTGGGTAGAATACGTACGTTCGTCCTCCTTGGGTAGGACAACAACCTTAAAACTTACTAGAAAAAACTCTATCATGAAGTCCCTCATTTTATATCGACTTAATCGCCGAGGCCAATGGCGAGCGGGTCATTAGTTAATAGCGCTATTAGGTTTAACAAACCTCACACCGTGCCGTTCGGATGGGCGTGTACTAATGGACTATGGCAAACTGTCAATGATGATAGAACATTGACGTAGGGCACAACTATTGTTCGTCAGTTGTCGATATGATAACGGTCTAGTGGTTCACATGGGGAAAGCCCCCACTGATCATGGATATGGTTTGGGTAATAAAGAAGGAACTGGTTAATCATACTTTCAACTATGGGGTAACCCCCACGGCAATTAAGCCAACGAAAGACAAACCATGTTTTCAGAACCAACTTAAAACTAAAACAACCAACCGTGAACTCACTCAACTTTGTTGTTGACTCGTTGTTACATGCCTTACAGGTCGTTAGATGCTTTTGGAGCTTGCACGAGGAGGAGGTCGTTGTGGGATACGGACTGTTATGTTCCGTGCTTAATATTTAAATCCTTATGAACTTATTAAACTTACGCTTTGGACTTTAAACTTATGAACTATGAACTTATGTTTTGGGTTTTTACCTTCAATGCTTCCGCTGTTTAATTTGAACTTGGTTAACTAGCTTTGGTCACCAATTGTATTGTGGTTGGTTTTATTTACTTAATTACGTTGTTTAATATGATTGGTGGCTCGATCCTGGTCATGTCACGCCTCCAAGCGGTGATACTCCGCATGTGGATTTTGGGGGTGTGACATCCGGGTCGATGTCTTAGAGACCTAGTCTATAGTTAGGAACCAACAGACCGACTTGTGCATATCCCGTAGGGATTTTGTACGAGCTTACTACTCGCTATTCTCGATTATGCTACACTATCACTGCACTCGAATTTTCAACTATAAAGGAGCAACTAAGTCAAGATTAGGTGTGAAAACCGCAAACTCTCGACTAAAGTTGCTTAATCAACCCGTATTTTATCTACAAACGGGGAGAATTATGCCAGACCAGGAGTGAAATCCGTATTTTGATGAATAATCTCCTCTATTTTATCAAAACAGGGACGAAGTTGTTAAGCTAGGGGTGAAACCCTAACCTTGACCACTTGTTCCGCTCATTTTACAAAAATCTCACCAAAGTCTCGACGGACTCCAACGACCTGAAGTCACAATATGACTAACGGGATGTGTGCCAAACGCCCAAGAATCGAGGCAAAAGCATAATCCTGAAGGTCAAGCATGCACGACAAGTCCATGTGAATAGTTGAACCACTTTGGGTAATCGAAGTCTACTAGCCGCAAACAATCTATTTCTCGATTTTTATGTGTTTCGATTATGAGCCCGCAACTGCCGACTCTGATGATTCGTCGATTTTATGTGCTATATGTGTGTTTACCTGTTTATGTGTTTAAATTTTGGAGATTTACTCGATTTTTGCTTTCACTTCGATCGACACGCACGACTCGCACTGCATTTCTATCTCAATACGCTGCCAAATCGCTAAACTATGGACGACCTTATGCTACATTATACGCTTATACTACACTACTCGATATACTAAAACGCGATCGCTACATTCGAACGCTCGCGAACTGTGAATGATAGGTTTCGGTATTCTGACTGCCTCTTGTGACAACCTGATTAGGTGCTTCTGTGATTCTGTGCTCTATGTGCTTATGTGCTTCTGTGTTTATGTGAATATGTGACTATGTGTCTATGTGCTTATGTGATACATGCTACGTTGCGATCCTAGGGTTTAGTAAGTATTAGACGTGTGAGGTGAGATTCGATTATGATGTGTCTGAGACCTATGGCGATGTCTGTTGCAGACAATGTCAACTGGACCATCATCCCGTCACACACCACTTTCTCGTCAAGAAAAGAGAGACAAACGTCTTGCTGCTATCATCGCTAAACAAGTAGCAAAAGCCGTGAGTGATGTCTACGAGAACGTCAACAAATCATCTGAGGAGTCGAGAACCGACGCTCCTAAAGCTACTACCAAAGCTCCCTTCAATTTTAAACAATTCAAGTCTTGTGGGCCAAAGGAATTCACTGGCGAGGAAGGCCCTACAGCGTTGTTCCAATGGTTTGATTCCATTGAGGTCACACTGCGACAGAGCGGTTGCCCCGACGATCTCCGCACTTTGAATGCTACCGGCGTCTTTCAGTCCCGCGCATTAGACTGGTGGACGGCTGAGAGAAACAAGCGGGGAAATGATGCAGCCTACGGTTTGTCGTGGGATGAACTCAAGGAGGTCATGCAGGAAGAATTATGCCCTCCTCACGAGCGCCAAAAGCTAGAAGATGAATTCTGGCACATAAAGCAGAAGGAAGGAGAAAATGCTGCTCTCACTGCTCGCTTCAAACAGCTCAGCATCTTCTGCCCTGACCAAGTTAAGACTTCAGACATGGCAATCAAGAAGTATATCTGAGCCCTGCCTGACTGTGTTGCAGATTTCGTGCAAGAGGCTAAGACTAAGACGATCGAAGAAACTTACCTACTGGCCGCTGAAATCAACGACAAGCGGGTCAAGGCTGGTGTCTGGGATAAAACTTCGAAGCACCTGCATCAAGCTACCACCGCCGCACCAACTGCTGAAACCACCACCACACCGAGCAACAAGAGGAAGAACAAGAGAAAGAACAGCTCCAGCAACAAGAACTGTGCGATCACTGCTGCACCGATTCAAGTTGTACCAGCCCAACAACGTCAAGTAGCGGTGCATGTGGCAAATGCACCACTTGCCAAGCATGCATACACTGGGCCACACCCGCTTTGCCCTACTTGTACCTACCACCACCCGACTACCATCGCTTGCCGTTTTTGTGCTCATTGCAATATGTACGGCCATTTTACCACCAACTGTCGTGCTCATCAAGCTCTACTCACCGCCCCTCAGGGTCAACAAGCTCCTCCGGCACCCGCGGTCAACGCCAGAGCCTGCTTCGCATGTGGCGATCCTAACCATTTCGCCAACATGTGCCCAAACAGGGTTGTGAAACAAGAGCCCCAACAGCAGCAGCCTCACCAGCAGCAACAGCAGCAGCAGCAGCAGCAGCAACAAGAAGCACGCGCACGAACTTTCAACATCAACGTGCGCCAAGCCCAAGCCGACAACAACGTGGTCAATGGTACGTTCCTTGTGAATGGTATTTATGCTTCGTGTTTATTTGATACTGGAGCCGATAATTGCTTTGTGTCGTTCGAATTCGAGAAGCTCCTTAGTCGTAAACGCTCTCAACTCTCCTCGACGTTCGATGTTGAAGTCGCTACCGGAAGAACTGTCGCCGTTAATTCTGTTCTTCGTGATTGTACTCTTGAGCTCAACAATCACATCTTCTCAATCGACCTTATTCCGATGCAACTCGGAAGTTTTGATGTCATAGTAGGCATGGACTTTCTTCGCGAAAACCATGCTGAGGTTGTGTGCTTCGACAAGATGATCCGATTCTCGCTCGCAAATGGTGATCTATTGTGTGTCTACGGTGAAACCGCCTCGAAAGGTCTCAAGCTCATGTCGTGTGTCCAAGCTAGCAAGTATCTCCGCAAGGAATACAGAGCTTTCTTGGCTAACATTGTAGTAGCGGAGAAGGAAAAGAAAGAGAAGAAGGAAGTAAACGACGTTCCTGTGGTTCGAGAATTTCCTAGCGTTTTTCCTGAGGATCTTCCCGGACTACCACCAAGTCGTGATATCGACTTTCGTATCGACCTCATTCCTGGAGCCAACCCCATTGACAAAGCACCTTATTGACTCGCGCCGTCCGAAATGCGTGAAGTCTCAAGCCAACTCCAGGAATTACTTGAGAAAGGCTTCATTCGCCCGAGCACCTCTCCTTGGGGCGCGCCAGTCCTTTTCGTCAAAAAGAAGGATGGGTCGTTCAGGATGTGCATCGACTATCGGGAATTGAATAAGTTAACTATCACGAACCGCTATCCCCTACCCCGCATTGACGATTTGTTTGATCAGCTACAAGGCGCTACGTGTTTCTCGAAGATCGATCTGCGCTCAGGCTATCATCAACTACGCATTCAAGAGGAGGATATACCCAAAACCGTGTTTCGCACTCGTTATGGCCATTACGAATTCGTTGTTATGCCTTTTGGTTTAACCAACGCACCCGCGGTTTTTATGGATCTGATGAATCGCGTGTGTAAACCATATCTCGACTGTTTCGTCATCGTATTCATCGACGATGTCTTGATCTATTCCAAGTCGAAAACTAAACACACGCAACATCTACGTTTGGTTCTCGAGCTACTCCAGGGGAATCGACTCTATGCCAAGTTCTCCAAGTGTGAATTCTGGTGGGAGGAGGTTCAGTTTCTGGGACACATCGTCAATAGTCAAGGTATTCACGTCGATCCAGCGAAGATTGAAGCAGTCAAGAGTTGGATTACACCTAAGAACCCGTCTGAGGTCCGTTCTTTTCTCGGGCTAGCGGGCTATTATCGACGATTTATCGAAGGATTCTCAAAGATCGTTGTGCCGCTTACCGCTCTCACGCATAAAGACAAGCCTTTTGTTTGGGGAACTGAACAAGAGTCTGCCTTTCGAACCCTCAAGCACATGCTTTGCAATGCTCCTGTTCTCACATTACCCGACGGAAACGACGATTTCATTGTCTATTGTGATGCTTCCAACCTTGGTCTTGGTTGCGTCCTTATGCAACGAGACAAGGTTATAGCTTACGCATCTCGTCAGCTCAAAATCCACGAGAAGAACTATACAACCCATGATCTCGAGCTAGGCGCAGTTGTTTTTGCGTTAAAGATTTGGCGACACTACCTGTATGGTACAAAGTGTACGATCTTCACCGATCATAGGAGCCTACAACATATCTTTAATCAGAAGAAACTTAATATGCGTCAACGCCGATGGGTAGAACTTCTCAACGATTACGACTGTGAGATTCATTATCACCCAGGCAAAGCAAATGTTGTTGCCGACGCACTCAGCAGACGGAGCTATCTGCTTAGCACTCGTAACATCCAAGCCCAACACGACCTCGAAACCCTCATCCGCGAAGCTCAGCACGCGTGTTTTAATGAACGCACTCTGAAGAAGGAAAGAATCTACCACGATGGAGCCCAGCTTGTGAGCAAGTCGAATGGGATATTCCACTTTCTGGACCGAATTTGGATCCCTAAACGGACCGATTTGCAACAGATTCTGATGGACGAAGCCCACAAATCCCGGTATTCTATTCATCCCGGTGCCGACAAAATGTACCAGGATCTTCGCTACAAGTACTGGTGGCCTGGCATGAAAAGGGATATTGCTCTCTACGTTGGCAAGTGCCTAACTTGTGCAAGGGTCAAGGCTGAACATCAAAGACCCTCTGGCTTACTCGAACAACCGCCGATCCCTATGTGGAAGTGGGAGAGTATAGCTATGGACTTCATAACAAAACTTCCGCACACGTCATCAGGTCACGACAGCATTTGGGTTGTTGTTGACCGTTTGACCAAATCAGCTCACTTCTTGCCAATACGGGAAGACTACAAGGTAGAACGATTAGCCCGAATCTACACCGACGAGATCATTTGTAATCATGGGACGCCTCGCGACATCATCTCTGATCGTGATGCTCGGTTTACCTCGCGACTGTGGGAAACGTTTCAAACGGCTCTCGGTACATCGCTTAATCTAAGTACCGCTTTCCACCCTCAAACCGACGGTCAGACTGAAAGAACGATTCGTACTCTTGAAGACATGCTCCGTTCGTGTGTCATAGACTTCAGTGGTAATTGGGATAAATACCTGCCGTTAGTCGAATTCTCGTATAACAACAGTTATCATTCCAGCATTCAAATGGCACCATTCGAGGCTTTGTACGGAAGAAAATGTTGACTTCTTACATAGATGCGTGAATTACTTAAATAAAAGATTAATGTGTTTTTATATAGGAAATGAAATAAATAAAAACTATGAAAATTGGGGAAAATGTTCATATCGTAATTAAGGCTCTAGATGTTGGGTCCGCGGTTGTGTCATGATCTAGCCTGCCTAGACCTTTCCGTCCATTACTTATGGGTCATGTAACTCCAAACATAGGCCAAGTTATGCTCTTTTTAAGTTGAACCCTTTTTCAAATATGAGTTTGCTAACTCCTGGAACAACTCTGTATCATTTATATAATGTGATACATTTGTGCAGAATTATAATCATGGTGATAGTTTTGTGAATCGGGGACAACGTTGAAGGACCTCGTGGCTGCAATGCAGTCTAGTACCTTTCAATCGGAACTTAATTTCAGCGATACGCCACAATTTGAGATACAAAAACTAAGGAATCATACAAACTATGTATGGATTTCGAAGGATTTGTTTATATTGTGATTTCATGTGTTTGTGGATTTTTTTTATTGTTTAATGGCATGATAATTGTTATGTAACTGAAACAGGTGTCATGAAGGTGGAGTTGATTACAAGGCTTGTGTATGACGTCAATATGTATATGTAAATCCATAGATGATTTGTTATTAGTCACTAATTTGTAGGTTGATTGAACACATCAACACATGGTTAGTTGGTTACGAAACGTAGAATATAGATTAGAATGTAGTTGAATGCTTCTTAAAAATGATTAAAGAAAAAAGTTTTAGAATATTTACGTAAAATTTCTAGAATTGTTCGGTTCTTTTGTAAAATATACTAAAGTGATAATTAATCACATAATGGGTAATTGTTTATAACGATCTAATTAAATGTTTGATATAGTTTTTCAACGAAAAAATGTGGCCACGACGTTGAGAACTTCACCTACAATCACCATCCAAATCTTTCTTGAAATTGTTTAAATTAAAATTATTTTTAGAATACCCACATATCTTATCATAAAAAATAACTCACATACAAAAATAACACACGAACAAAGTAAATTAAACACATATAAATTAAAAGGTTTTTTTTTTTTTTTTTTTTTTAACATAGAATTGAGACAAATATATATCGGTTGTAATTTATTTATATAATCTTAAAGTGCAATGTCGGTGATGCTTACAAATTACAATTATATCCTTTATAAAAGACAAAAATTGATTGCTGTTGTTGACCGAGTTGTAGACTTGCCATTAGTGGAGGCTATTTATTTATTTATATACTGACTTTGACTTTTTTTTTACTTTTTCATTTCTTTTCTTTAAAGCTTTGAACCAACAAAAAAGACTCTTATACTTTTAAGTTTGTTCACTTTACACCCTTAATTTTTTGACATGAAATACTATTAACCTTTATCTTTAAGTAAGTTGAACATTCACTTCTAACTTTCAGAAATTGACAACTTTGACCTTCTTAAACTTTTCTACTTAATAACTTTACACCTCCTTTGGTTTAAATGACTTTTACGACTTTACACCGTAACGTGGACAAATTATTATACTTTTTTTATCTATGTTCTACTTATTTTGTGTACGTTCGTAAACTGTATTTGAAAGCAAGTCGGGTCAAATATACTACGTTTTCATTCGGTGGCGATGTAATTTTTTTAAGTAAAGAGTCGGGTCAAATATACAGTATAAATACGAGTTACTTTAACTTTAGACGCCGCCGCAACGCGCGGCGGGTCAAAATCCTAGTGTAATTCAACAGAAAAGGTTTGGGGGCGTTAATTAGATTTTGCAAAAGTGGGAGGGTTTTCTTCAAAATAAATCCCTCTTTTGACGAACTCTGACCAGCAGCAATACCCCCATCATGTTTGCTTTCAAATCACACAATTCGCAGGTACAAGAAGCAATCATCATCAATCACCGATTCATCTATCTGCAGAAAACCTAAATCGAGAAAATCCGAATCAACATCGACACAAATGGCTAGAGCAGGTGGCATAACAAATGCAGTAAACGTAGGGATAGCAGTTCAAGCTGATTGGGAGAATCGAGAATTCATTTCTCACATCTCTCTCAACGTTCGCCAACTCTTTGATTTCCTCGTTCAATTCGGTATATCCTCACTTGTTTTCCGTTATTATATTCGTGATTCTGATTTATACGACGAATTTGTATCGAAGATTGTAGGATTTGCGTTGTTTATATCTCTATATTATTTAATTTGGCAATCGGATGACGCAGATAATGAACGTTCTTCAGTTTGTGTAAATTATGTACTTAGGTTATGAATTTGATGATCTTATACTGAATTTTCAACAATTCTATCTACTAACAAAATTGCAGATTATAGAGATCTCCATAATTAGGTTGACATTTATAGAGCTGCTAGTCTGGGCCTTTATTTGAATTCTGATCACTATGTGAGTTTACATTAAGTGATCTAGTGATGTTTTTATTGGTTGTAAGTTGTAACAAGTTAAGTTAGGGTTTGGCTTCTTATATGACAATGACTCTGTAATGTGAAGCTTTGTATAAAGTATGCTATGCAGCAATATATCAGTAGATCTGACACTCTAAAGAGAATTTACAACTTAGTTTTTGAGTCATCTGTTTCGAATAATGATAATAAGAATTAAATGATAGGAAAAGGTTCAAATACATAGTCTCCTAAAAGTAGGAAGTTGTAGGAAGGGTATCAAACGCACTCTGATTGAACTCATTCTAGTGGCACTGGAACTGTCTCTCTTCTAACTATACGATTTTAGATTTTAGGTATTCGCTTTTGGATTTTTAGCTTATAGATTTTAGAATTTCTGTTTTGATCATTGTGTGTTTTTTTTTATTTTCATCGCTGTGTCTTTTTTGTGATTCGTTGTGTCTTTTTTCCTTGGCATTGACGCATTGTGTTATATTTTGCGATCCATTGTGTTATATTTTTTGCGATCCATTGTGCCTTTGTACCCTTCCTAGATTTAGAGATTTTGTAGGATAAACTTTACCCTTAAATGATATCATCATTTGGTATGTTTAGGGCACCGAACAGTTATGTATTTTATGGATTTGATGACAAATATTGTAGAATGGTCATCCTTTACGTACTTCGTGTCGTGTAGGTATGCAACAAGTTTAAGTTGAATTGCTTTCGTGTATTTACAAAAGATATTTTTCCCTTTCAGAGGCTACAACAAAGAGCAAACTGGCATCTCTGAATGAGAAACTTGATACGCTAGAGCGTCGTCTAGAATTGCTTGAAGTACAAGTTAGTACTGCTACAGCCAATCCGAATTTATTCAAGACTTGATCCTACTAAACTATGACATTGTAAAAAAAGAAAAGAAAAATCTAAGGCCTACGTACAAAAGCCTGTCTTTCATACTGAGAGCTGTTTAGCTTGTTCAAATTCCGTGTGATAAAGATTGTTTGCCTACTTTTCATATATTTATATATGTAGTTCGTTGGTGCATTTTGTTATTGGAAGAGTTCCCTTCTCTTTGTTTACATATCACTTTATATATGTAGTTCGTTGTGCATTTTGTCATTCTCTTGTCTCTGCTGCTTTTCTGTTCTTCTCTTATCCACGTTTTTTAAACAATCTTGTCAACATCGCTATATTAAATCATTAATTCCATTTGTTTTTTGTTTTTCACTATCATGTCCGCAATATAAAGTCTTACAACATAAAAATATAAATATATTCCAAAATATGCCCTCTGATTAAATTTACTAGATTGGAATCAACCGAAAAGTGAACATATTTACTTAATATCATACATCATGTGCGCATTTAGACACCAGGTTATCTAGGTTGGGGAAGAGCAGGCTGTGAAAGAAGAGATGACGGTTCTGACGTTGGAGTAGGTAAAGGTAAAGTAACAATCGGTCTGTCAATGGAGAACCGATTAGATCCCCCAAAGCTATCCATTGATCTCAGGTATTCAGATGCATTATTTTCAATAATTAAAGCGTCTTCTAGTTCACGAACAATGTCTATCATAGATGGCCTATAAGCTGAAAACGGCTCGATACATGCTAATGCTACTTCCACAACTCTCCACATAGCTTCCGTATGATACCCTCCTTTTATACTCGGATCCACCAGTTCCTCTATTCGTGAATTTCTTATATAAGGTTTTGCCTACATAATGAATGGAAGTTATCATCCTGAGTAAGTTTTGCGACTTTTGTCCAAAGGTTTGTTTTTCCACATCTGGATCCAAAAGGTTTGAAATCTTGTCATTTTCATCCGGCTGATTAACTCCATCCATTTATCTCCGTTAAGTAAGGGGTATTTCCGTCTTTTTTTTTAACTTAAAGGGTAATTTGTGTCTTTTTCAGGGGTATTCGCTCTTTTTATATAAAATGAAAAAGACCGAATTGCCCTTTAAGTTAACAAAAAAGACGGAAAGCCCCGACTTAACAGAGAAAAATGGAGTTAACGAGCCAGATGAAAATGGCAAGATTTTAAACCTTTTGGATCCAGATGTGGAAAAACAAACCTTTGGACGACAGTTGCAAAACTGGCCAAACCTCAGGGACGAAAATGTCATTTTACTCTAATATTTTACATAGTTATTATTGATTTTGGATTAGAATTGAAGCATACCCATTCAACCAAGCTCCACTCATTTCGCGGCCTGTGTATATTAAGAGGCTCCCGACCAGTGATGATTTCAAGTAGCACAACTCCGTAGCTAAAGACATCACTCTTGGCAGACAATTGTTGGGTTGAATAATACCTGCAGATTGAAAAACTTTAGTTTGTTACTGTCTAAAATTGATGATTCGTTTTTGGGAATTGAAAAGGTCATACAGATACTTACTCTGGATCCAAATAACCAGCTGTTCCCCTTACTTCTAGGGAGGCGTTACTATCACCTTCTTGAGGTGCGTATTTTGAAAAACCAAAATCTGCCACCTTGGGACACATGCTATTGTCTAGGAGTATGTTACTTGATTTCACATCCCTGTGTATGACAGAACGTCCCGAGAATGTATGAAGATAGCTTAAACCTGGAGCATGAAACTGTGCATTAGCAATAATTATTTATATTTTTTTTGTTGAAGTTACTATCTAACTTGGTTATGTTTAATGGCACCCTAAAATATTGGTGTTTTCTTTGATTTATTTTAAAGTTGTATTCTATATTATGTTAGATGTTTTAGTGCAGTGGTAGATTAGTACAATAATATTCTGCCTACGCATAAATTTTAATTAGTACATCCATACATAATATAAGGTTAACAATAACATACCTCGAGCAGATCCTAAAGCTATTGAAAGTCTGGTCGGCCAGTCTAGAGCTCTTCGTTTAGATGGTTCACCTTTTTTAAGACACAATGAAACCGTTAAGAACAATTCTCCTTTTGTCTCACTTTTACGTCCATAAACAAACGGAATCTATTTTAAGATATGTGCAATTCATATGTTTTAAGTTGATAGGCTGTCATTTTTACCCTTGCATCTAAAACAGTATAATATAATGATCTGAGCTGAAAAAAAAAATCACATTTGTAAAAGACGTACCATAAAGCCGATCTTGTAGGGACCCATTAGACATAAATGGATAAACAAGAATTTGTTGATCATTTTCACAGCAAAAACCAAGAAGTGGCACCAAGTTTTCATGCCGAATAGCTGATAAAAGTGTCAACTGTAGACAATGCTGTCAATATCTATATCTATATCTATATCTATATCTATATCTATATCTATATTTATATCATATTTCCAAAAAAATAGTATAAATTATTTCACCTCATTGTTAAATTCACGGGTTCCCTGTGTTGAAGTTGCTGACCGGACTTTTACAGCTACTTCTTGACCATCTGGTAGGGTCCCACGGTAAACAGATCCGAACCCTCCTTCACCTATTAATGTTTTATAATGTTGTATCGCGCTTTCTATCTGGTCAAGCGTAAAACTTTCTATGGATATCTCCTTTAAACTAATATCATCCTTACTGCTAGGAATTGCATAAATCGCATCTGCATTTTAAGTTCGTTACACAGAAATACGCTTAATATTTCGAAAGAAATATAAATTCTCTTACGCCCCCCTTGTGGTATGCGCATATAATGTATATATGTGTGGGCCATCGGGGGGCAAAATTGAAAGTGCACTAATTTTAACGTTATTTTACTAATTTCGTGAAAATAACGTTAAAAGCTAAGGACGGTTAATCATGCATCATGTGGTGGCGTTGATAGCTGAAAGACAAAAGGGTACATGCACCAATCGGTCTGAGTGTTATGTGCCTTATGTCCAAGGCTTGATGCAAAACTACTATCGAGCCGGGGCCCGAGGGTCTCACTGGAAGCAGCCTCTCTATTCCTACGGGGTAGAGGTAAGGCTGTCTACATCTTACCCTCCTCAGACCCTACCTTTGCTTTGCTATTGGTGGGATTTACCGAGTATGATAATGATGATGATGAAATATAAATTCTCGAAATAAAACATTAACTATACTTACTCTTGGTCATTGCATTTCTTTTTCCTTCTGATCTTTTGTTGACCATTCTCCGTTTCTTGTAAACGCAAATTACGCAAGCGAGTGTTCCCACAACTAAAATGGCAGCACCTGCGATTGCTGCTTTAAAAACACCGTGTGCTGGATGTGATGATTTCTCTCCTCTGCACATTCCGTTGCTAAAAAAACAGAACAATTATATGTTTTGTATAACATTTATACATATTTATAAAATTAATATCCTTACTCTGTAGCAAGCCTGGATGAATTTTGACTTGTAGGAAGCTCTTTGCTGAAATCCTCATTGCAGCCATAGTATCTAGACGTAATTATGTAATTGTAAATATCAACATTTGTATTAGTTTTTTTTTCTTTTAATATTTCATTTAACGTTATAGTTTGCATGGAACTGAATAGAGAACTCACAGCTGTGTCAAATGTGGAAGGGAGGTGAGTGAGTCTTGGATCCTTCCCATGAAATTATTGTTTCGTAGGTCCCTACGATATTGTTATTAATAATTATTTGCTTCTGTTAAAACACTGATTTATAATAGATTAATATTTAACTGCTAAATATAGATTTTGAAAGGAAGAAGGATACATTGAAGTGAGAACCGCAGAAGATGGGAATACTGGAATGCTGTTGGTGAACTGGTTATTGCTAACGTTCCTGTAGTTGACAATCAAGAGGTAAGCAATTAATGTGTTTTGAATTTTGGGTTTTTAATTATTTTTTGACTAAAAGAAATTAGCATATCTTACAGTTCCATAAGATGAGTCAGCATAGTGATGCCCTGTGCAAGTGGTCCTTTAAATTTTCCGTCGGATAAATCCCTGCAAAATATATATTTTTATTTTTTATCCATGCTATTGTGGTATCTAGGAGTGAGCAAACCTTAATCGTTAACTGAACCGTCACGGAACAGAATTAACCAATAACCTAGATTAAGTGACGGTTATGGTTAAGGCTATTTGATTAACCGTTTAATCGGTTATGGTTATGATTAAGGGTTTCTCATAAGTCATAACCGAACGTTAACTGAACCGAGCCACAAAAATTAAGACATACTTTTAAAATATATCTACATGTAGAATATACATGTTCAAGGAATCAAACTCTTTATATACATAAGAAAAACATGTACAAAATATTTTTTATACAATAAAATTAGTTTTAAAAGGTTTATAAAATAATCATCATATAAATAATTAGTTTTAAAAGGTTTAAAAAATAATCATTATATAAAATTTGACTTATTGTTTGCATGTTTATTTATGTCTTTAATTTATTCGTAAATACAATTGTAACTAAGACAATACTAGCTTAATATGTTAGCAATAAACATTAAGCATGATCGCTTTAAATATTTATTATTTGGTTTTAAAATTACGAGTCAAAAGTAACATAGGAATGATGGATAATTATACATTTATTACCAAATGAGAGTGTTGATGAAACCAAATAATACGACGATGCGTAGGTGATTTAGTCATGTTTCATTGTGTATAAGTTCTAACGTTTGTTTTAAAGTGCATGATTCTGCTACTGTGTTTTTTTTTTTCTTTTGAAGCTTTCTCGTTGTCACCTATTCTCTTTCTATGTTCGTTTAGTTCAACTTTTAGTTTAATCCTAGCTTGGTTATTTAACTGAAATTAACGAAACCAAACCAACTGAACTTCATAACCAATTAACCGAAGTTCGGTTACGGTTATGGTTAAGGAAATCCCATAACCGAAGCTAGCGGTTATGATTATGGTTAAGGTTAAAGGTAAAAACCGAATCGAACCGCAGTTTGCACACCCCTAGGTATCTTATAATCTTAAAAACTTACAGCTTAGTTATGACCATATTTCCATTCGACTTGTTACACGTCACCCCATGCCAACTGTGTGGGAGACACGGGTCACCTGTCCAACTTTCTAATACTTCATTATCTTGGTTCTCCACCAACAGCTCTTTTTTTATGATCAAAATCACATCCACTGCAGGAAATTACCAAAACTGATTAATGAACTAGTTCTCATGTTAAGGGTATATACTATATAAAGCAGGCATGAGTAATATATATTTGTATTACCATCTTTTTGATCGGTAGCTTGAAGTAATGGGCGGACTTGCAAAATTTCGTAAGCATTGCAAATCGGGCCCCACCGAGATCCATTAGCTTTCGTTATAGTCAAATTGAGAAATTGGTTTGCTGTGAAGTTTAGAGAAGCAGCCTTGTAGTTTGAACCACCAGATATTATATCAATATTCATCCTTTGTTTATCGTTGATATAAATGTCAAACACTCGTTGCCCAGTTTGCACAGATTCGTTGAGTTCCAGGAAATAAAGATTAAGAATATAATCGTTGTACCCTGACTGAAAATCATGCCGAAATTCTAAACGATCTGAATGTGTTCGAGCTGTTTGTAGCACCGTAATCGGAGGCAATGTGATTGTGCTGTTTGGACTAATGATTTTTCCGTTTTCTAGTGATGTGGAATTGCCATTTTGGTTCAAATCCGAATCAGGTTTCCAGATTCGATCGTATGGATCTTGTGGGTACCTGAAATTGCATATTTAACATTACAAGGGCATGCAGGTAATTTTAACGTTTTTCGCGCGTGAGGTTATAGAAACATACCTGATTTCTCCATTTGTATTCCCAACATCAACTCTCTGCACAAGTTTGAGGATTGTTGAGGAATCTCCATAATCCAAATCCAGTGGTCTTAATTCGATCTTGGAAACATAAGGATTTCCTTGTTTTGGTAATAAACAAAAGTTGATATAGTCATTAGTAGCTCTTACAATCCCTTCAATTTCGGTTTCATCTGTTGAGTTAACCCGGCCTATTGGTGTAATACCAATTGAAACATCAAAAACTGTCCCTGTAGGTGATGTATTAATAATATCTTCAAAAGGGAATGTGCCCCTAATCAGATAATTCTGACCCTTTTTTGTTGGTAATTCATAACACCATTTTGTACCGTACTTTGAGTTGAAGAATCGAGCATATTCATACGTTGTACCATTTTGTAGTGGTCTTACTATGTCTTGACACTGTCTGTTGTCGGAGAACCATTTATCATCTGGGACCCATGTTATATTGTTGTTTGGATCGGTTAATATGTAATCAGCACAACATTGTATACTTAGAAAATCTGCATAATAAATTTTATAGTTTAGTGTTAAATAGAGTCATGGGCTAATATCAACTTACTTAAATAGCAAAATTGAAGATATCCCGTGTAATATAATTGCTAGTGCGTTTTGGTGTGCCCGTTGATGTTCGAATAGGCTAGAAGAGTTGTGTGTTGAATAGGCTAGGAAGTGTCTAGTGATTAAGACTCAATCGTTTGGGAATGTAAACGATCATGGGGTTAAATGATTGGACTCAATCATTAGAATGAGTTCCTATTGATTGAGCCAATCGCCTATATAAAGGCGTAAACCCCAGTTGTTTCATAACATTGAGAGTCATAACCTTTGGTTCATAGCGATTTAGCGTGTGTGTTTGAGAGGAGATCACATAGATCACACATGTGATCTCCCGTGCTTAAATGTTGATGTAAGCTCTTTTTGTATTAATTAAATCTGTGTCGGTTCTTTTATGTTTATCTACTGAATTAGTTTATCTATCTCAAGCATACTTTATGTATCAAATTCAATCCAGATTATCAATCCTAGCAGTGGTAAACTTGATCAAATAATATCTTTCAACCTTTGATCAAGATTATTAGTTTTCTAATCTACTTTTGTTTGACCAAATATCCTTATCTGCCAAGATCAAGTCTTTGCACTAGTTCTGATGTATAATATCATCATATATATGATCTGCATATCATTTATGAAATATGGGAGTTATTGTTCTTAATGATTTTTATAATTCTCTAATATGATATGACATTGATATTAACGGAATTTTGTGATAATTAAGCATACCTTCTTGTGAACGGGTTGGTTGGATAGCTGTGAAGATGCAAAGAACAATACATGTAACCAATCTTGAATTCTTGCAATACAGTCCTTCCATTATCCTCTTATTATCAATTTAGGTCCCCCCATCTGATGATCAAACTCATAACTCCAGAATTAATATTTTCACCTTGGCTTAATAAACAAAAATCTTGCTTCCGGACCACAAATTCGATTCATTATTTGCCTCTCAGAATTCTCACTAGCTGTTGACTGATTGAGGTTCAGATCAAAGGCCGAAAAGGAAAAAAAGTGTGATTTTCTCAACTTCAAGTTTGTGAGAAACTCTGTTGACAAAGGATGAATCTTTGAGGACAAATTAGCATAAAACAATAGGGTTCTTGAAGGCAGAAGGTATTGATAGAATATGGTTTTGACTTTCTGATTTGAAGGATTGCAGATGCCTTAAACAGAAGATGAGAGGGAAATGCATGATTTAGAATAATTTAACATAAATTTCTCAATCAATTTGCTTATTTTTTCCAGGTTATTTTCATATTTTTTAATTAGGATTAGTTAGTTTTAGTGCTGAAGGTGGGCATTGTTTATGTTAAACTAATGTTTAATGATTAAATTAACTAGCGTAAGGTTAAGGCGGATTAATCCTTCGTCTTGGTGGATCTTCCGTCTCTCCCCTTGTCTGCTACCTTGGAGTCCAACATCATTAGATCTTTGTTTATTAGGAAAAACCGCTCATCGATTGTGACCTTCAACCCCCAATCATCTCTCTCCAACTAGACACCCATACCCACCAGTTTCTATTTAGGAATTTGCATATGTGGGACCTACTTGTATAGTTGTATGTAAGCAATACAAGATGAAAACGGACCTGTGACGAGTTAAAATGTTTGACGGGTCGATTTCGCTCAAGACAAGAAAATCGAGTAGCTGTAAGATAGTGAAGTCCCACTTAAGTTAGTATTGTCTCTTTGATATTTCATTAACATTTATTTACCACAGGTCATAACATAAAAAAGAAAATATAAGTGATTTGTGAGTTTGATAAAAATGATGATGGTTGACCACCATATGGTTCAAAGTTCAAACCCTACTTAATTCTCAATTTAAGAAAGAAAAGATATCCAACAGTTGTATAAATTTGGTGGTTTTTTTGAATTTGATATCCAAAATATATGCTTTGAATGTCAACTGAAGCATATATTATTATGATAGCTGATAACAAAATTAAATTTTGGTGTGGGAGGGTTTTGTATGGATGCTTAAAATCTTATTTATAATAAGTTAGGAGACCATAAGTTTGTTCTCACTTTTAAGAATATGCTACCCAAGGTGCATATAAATTATTTGGGTTGTAACAATAAGATTCTTCTAGAGTTGCAGCCAATTATAACAAGCCAAATAAAATGAATAATTAAATATATAAAAGGGAAGGTTTAAACAAGAATCAAGAACTCTTGGAACTAAATTATTTTTGATAATTAATAATTAATAATTGATATATATATATATATATATATATATATAGAGAGAGAGAGAGAGGAAGGTTAACGTACATTACTGCTTAACGTACATAACGTACGCGACCAAAAAACAACATGCGTGATTAATATATATAACATGCGTGATTATATATTGATCAATTTAACGTGCGTGATTATGTACAAGTTTGCGTGATTATATACAAGTTTCCTGCATGCGTGATTAGGTTTTTTAAGTTTATAACGTGCGTGATTTTCAATTGCACTTGCGTAATTTGGTCGCGTACGTTATGTACGTTAAGCCGTAATGTATGTTACACTTTTTCTATATATATATATATATATATATATATGTACATATATATAGAGGCCGGTTATTGTACAATAGGGGTTAACGTACATTGCGTACGCGATTGTTTTTCAATGTGCGAGTTTTTCTTCAACATGCGATTTGTTTGTTTATAGCATGCGATATTCCTATATATGTATTTCTATATATATATATATATGTGTGTGTGTGTGTGTAACATGCGATTTGTTGTGTATGACATTCATTTTTATAACATGCGATATTTTATCTACGGGTTTATAACATGCGAACTTGCTATAGCGTACGCAATGTACGTTAAATGATTTTATATTCTCACTAAATAATTAGATATTTAGGTGGCCTATGGGTGTATGTTAGTTGAAACAAATTCAAAAAGTTACTCTTAAAGAGTGCGGCTTGTTTATGGAATTAAATGAAATTGAATTTGAAGAATTTCGTTCTCAGTGTGTTTGGTTTGTAGAATCTGTTAAGAGTTGGGATTTAAATGACTAAACTCCATTCTTAACATGTTTGGTTGATAAATGAATTAGAATTAGTTTACTCAAATTCCTTCGTGTTAACAAATTTTAGCTTCTAGCTTTGGTTGGGTAATAAAGACTCTTGCCTTTTAGAAAGAAGACAAGTTGTATATGTATTATTTTGTTCATACTAAAAATGGCACATGGGCAATGCGACAGCGCCAACCAACAGGAATGCTAGGGCACAAGGACAACGCTGATGGTGAAGAGAATATGCTTGAGTTGAGCAGACGTGAGGCTCGTCGCTGAAACACAATTGAGAGATAGAAGGGTTCGGTGGGTTGAGAGAAACCGTAAGAAGTTATACTAGTATAAAAACCGTAAAAACTAATATGGGTAACACTTTTCAAATGCTTTTATGAAGTATGAATCCAGATACATTCAAAATCCATCTTTGCATTTAAAATATGTAGCATAATTTTTGTTACGGTTATACTTATGTTTATTAATCTCCTCATTAGTATTACCATATGAGCAACTAATATGTTCTCTCAAGGGGACTAGGGTCATCTACTCGTTTATTATATTTTATATTATTTTTGTAATTTTACTATATTAATATCTAGTTGCTAGGTTCACGGTGTCTAATCCGATTGTGAAGCTCATAGGCTTCATATCATCGATCACCGTCTCATGACTTGTGTTGTGACTCAACTAATTAACACGATAGGTTTTGCAAAGATCACCCTCTCACATATCTTCACGAGTTACGCCCTTTTGCAAAGATCTATCTCTTTTCTTTCTCTCATCCATCTCAGAGCTCTTGCGGATTTCCCTCCATGCCAAAGCATTGGAGTTCTTAGTCTCATGTTTATGAAAACTAGGTTATAGCTTGTGTAGTACACGGGCTAGACCTTTTAATTTACATAAGTCATAAGTGTATAATAATACACAAATATAAAAAAGAAGGAAATCTAACCATAACCAAAACCATAAACAATAACGAGAAACAAATAAAATATCCAACCAAAGCCATAAACAATAACGAAAAACAAATATAAATAATGAGAAACGAATGTATAATATTGAATCGAATTGATAAAAGTTTGGAATAAATAAATACGTATTAATTTACAAATTATGTATTAATTTTAAGTTTACAATTTAGACATGTAACATTAACAATTTAGATTGTCTCATGTTTATGATAAATGTTTAATTTTGATATAGAGTAAAATGCACGGATAGTCCATGTGGTTTTGCAAAATAACAGCTACAGTCCCCAACTTTTGAAAATTACACTGGTGCTCCTTGTGGTTTGACAGTTTGTTACTCGGATAGTCCCTGAGTGGATGTCCGTTAGTTTTCTCTGTTAAGTGGACGTGAAATTACAAAATTACCCTTCATCTTCTCCATTCTATAAAAACAAAACAACCCCACCCTAACCCCCACCTTTCTCTCTGTTTCCCCCTACCATTAACCACCAACCACCACCCACAGCCAACACAAAAAACGTTGACTTTCCGGTCAAATAAATGAGAACATAAATGCACTGATCTCGCCTAAAAACAACCAAATAACCAAATTTCATCACCGGAAATTGGGGATTTTAATAATCTACACAAATTAGTTTAAATTCTACTTTAAATTACCTGGAAACCTCATCCCATAACGGACCTTTGTGATTCGAATCACGAAAAACCGCATCCATTTCTGACCGGATTCTAATAAGCTCCAATGTTTCCTGTTTCGGCCTCCGGTTTCCCTCGGAACTCCGGTCACCGTCCTCAGTAAATCCACCGTCGATTGACCCACCGTCTTCACCACCACTGCCACCTACAGCCCGTTAGGATGAATTCTAAAAACACATAAACAAGGGGTCACGATATGCAAAGGGCATAAGAATTATGAGCTCATGCTTAATCTACACCTTGGGATAAGGTAAATATTGGATAACAATGTTGTGTTCATATAATGATATGGAGATTAATGAAATATGTGTTAATTGTTGTTATTACTTACTGATTAATGGTGTTGTTCCAAACATTCTGTAGGGAGGCCTAGTTCACCTAAACCGCTTGATTTGAAGCCTACGGTTTTTGATACCAAGGGGCTACGGTTTTTGCGACCACCCTCCGGCGTGAGGATAAGTATTGAAGACTCATGTCCGAGGCCGGACATGATCCCTGAGACGAACCAGACTCCACTTGGACGGACGTCTAAGACTAGTCCGTACCATAATAAAACCTCCGAAGACGAACCCCCATTCAAGTGCGTCAAGACGGATGATGTCATCTCAGTTGACTACTATAAATACCCCATCAAGTACAAAGCCAAGTACGATTTTCTGAACCTTCGTCCTTACTTTCTCTCTCTACTTTCTCTCTCTACCAATACTTATCCTCACGCCGGAGGGTGGTCGCAGAGGGGCCCTCCCATCTCTGCGGCGAGCCTAACGATTTTCTGAACCTTCGTCCTTACTTTCTCTCTCTACTTTCTCTCTCTACCAATACTTATCCTCACGCCGGAGGGTGGTCGCAGAGGGGCCCTCCCATCTCTGCGGCGAGCCTAACGGTTTTCTGTTTTGCAGGACTGTTTTTCCAGCTTTCTCACGAGATCCAAACCCTCGTTTACAGGCTCCGGCCTAAACACGATTCTTTGGTTCTTCAATTGGCGCCATCCGATCTTAAAGCTCTTAGTCCTTCACTCCGGTGAATTTCTTGAGCAAAGAACTGACAAATGGCGGCCTCAGGTTCTGTGAATCTGGGATCTACAACTGTTAGTACACAAGTTACAGCACCAGCAAGTACTGTTTCCATAACCTCAGCTGCTTTAAGCTCAGGTCCAGGAACAACCTTGCCTTTTGTTCTAATTCCTACTTCACAAACATCCGAGTTTGACGCGGAGTTTCTCTCCAAAAACGCAAGCCTTCTGCGACGATTGAAGGCGCAACAAGCTAGAGATGAACAAATCCTCGGTTTACGAACCAGGTTATTTCAAGAAGAAACTCCGATACGGACCATGGGTCCTACGATGTTTACCTCTCCAACCTTTTCCACAGTTGTCACCTCAGAAACTTACACAGGGTATGTCCAGGGATCGTCCGGACCCTCGCCAGCAATGGCCATACGAAATGAAGCTCAGATGGATGTAGTTAATGATCCGGAACTCACTAAACCATATCACCCAGTTTCCATGACCGCCAAATCAAAGTTTAGCGCCCGCATCACACATGCCAAGCTTCCTCCGAAGCTCAAAATGCCAACTACAGTAAAAAAATATGATGGCACAACTGATCCAGATGATCATATGTTCGATTTCGACGGAGCTGCACGGGTAGAACAGTGGCCGATGCCAGCTTGGTGTTTTATGTTCGCGCAAACACTCACCGGAGCTGCTCGAGTATGGTTTGATGCGCTGAATGAGGGTGAGATAAACGATTTTGAAGAGTTCCGAAGATTATTTCTCCAGAATTTCAGCCAGCAAAGGCATTACTCCAAAGAAATCACCGAAGTTCACAACATTCGGAGAAGGGACGGAGAATCTTTGGATAGCTTCATTGACCGGTTTAACCGGGAGAGTATGCAGATTAGTGGAGTAGTTGATCAGCTAAGGATCTCCGGATTCTGTCACGGAGTCCGGAACAATCAGTTGGTCGAAAAATTACATGAAAATCTCCCAAAGACAATGGAGGTACTCATGGAGCGAGCCAGAGCTTTTGCTCGAGGCAAAAACGCATGCAATCCAGCTCCGGAGTCAGATCACAAGATGTCTTCCTGGAAGAAAAATGGTGGGTCCGTCTTCGATAAAGCTCCGTCCAGTAATAGAGGGCGACCACACCCATACAACAGGAACGACAGACCTCCACGTGGAAGAAGCTCCGGATCAAGATTTTACAACTTGTCAGACCTTTCCAAAACTCCAAGTGAAATTCTTAGTGCGGAAGGGTCAAACTTCCCCGCTCCACCGAAGCTCCGAAACCCGGGTGATAAGAACTCCAAGAAATACTGTGACTATCATCATGCTCGAGGTCACAACACTGATGATTGTTGGTCCCTGAAGCAAGAAATAGAAAAAGCAGTACGATCCGGAAAGCTGTCGCACCTGGTGAAAGAAGTAAAGGAAGGAAAGTCTTCAGGAAATTCGGTGGATAATCCGAACAATCAACCAGTAATTGGCATGATCAGGAAAGCAGGTAACCAAGGCATCAAGCGGTCCAGTCACCATATGGCCGCTTGGATGCAGCAACCCATTGCTTTCCCTCCCATTAATCCTGAAGAAATCAAGGACGGACCAATCATAGTGTCTGCGATCATAGCAGGTCACAAGGTCCGGAGGATTTATGTCGACAGTGGAAGTGCCACCGAAATCATGTATAAGCAGTGTTTTCAACAGTTAGCCCCGCAGACCAAAGCAAAATTGGTTCAAGTATCAATGCCGTTGGTAAGTTTTTCCGGAGAAGTAGTACAGCCTATGGGGCAAATAACCTTACCAACAACGTTGGGAGAAGGGGATTTCAAGCGAACCGTAAATCTGACGTATCTAGTGGTAGAAGCAAGGTCCGTGCATAATGTTATATTAGGAAGGCCCGGAATGTGCGCCTTCGGTATCATCAGCTCTACCATTCACGGATCACTAAAATTCCCCACTGAAGCAGGGGTGGCAACTTTGCACTCTGAATCTACAATTTGTGTAGCAGAAGTACGACAAAGCAAGGGTACTGACAAATCTCCGAACCTCCTCACAGAAGAGTGGGCTATTCATCCGCACTTCCCAGAGCAAAAAATTTCAGTCGGAGCTCAGCTACCCGAACGCACCAAAAAGAAGTTGTGGAATCTTTTATCTAATTCTCTAGATGTATTTGCCTGGCAAACCTCCGATATGGTGGGAGTTCCTCGATGTTTAGCTGAACATAAGCTGAAGGTATCACATTCGGCAAAGCCAGTGGCTCAAAGAAAAAGAAACATGGCTCCAGCTCGAAACAAGGCAATCGCTGAGGACGTAAGAAAATTGTTAAGTGCCGGAATCATCCGTGAGGTACGTTACCAGACCTGGGTTTCTAACCCAGTAATGGTAACCAAAAAAGATAAAACCTGGAGAATGTGCGTAGATTTTTCCGATCTAAACAACGCATGTCCGAAGGATTGTTACCCCCTACCAGAGATCGATCTAAAGATTGATTCCCTCTCCAGCTTCCGCCTTAAATGCTTCTTGGATGCATATAAGGGTTATCATCAGATACAGATGGCTGCAGAAGACGAGGATAAGACAGCGTTCGTAACCAACGAAGGGCTTTATTGTTATACCAAAATGCCGTTTGGGTTGAAAAACGCCGGAGCCACGTATCAGAGGCTGATGGATAAGGCGTTCAAGGGTCAGATTGGAAGAAATTTGGAAATCTACGTGGACGACCTGGTCATCAAAAGCCAGGCTGAAGATAACATGATCGATGATATCCTCGAAACCTTCACCAGGCTTCGGAGTATCAATCTTAAACTCAATCCCAAAAAATGCTCCTTCGGCCTTGAAGAAGGGAAATTTCTCGGTGTATGGATAACTCAGTCCGGAATCAAGGCACATCCAGACAAAATCAGAGCGGTAGTCTCCATGCAACCCCTTAAAACCGTCAAAGAAATTCAATCGCTGAATGGGAAGCTCGTTGCTCTCCATCGTTTTGTCTCAAAGGCTGCAGATCGTTCCATTCCTTTCATGAATGTCTTAAAAAAGCGAACTGGAAAAGGACAAATAGAATGGACACCGGAAGCTGACGTGGCGTTTCAAGAATTGAAAGTCTGTCTTGGGTCATTACCAACCCTGACCGCTCCAGTCACCGGAGAAACTGTCACGGTGTACCTCTCCGCGTCTCATTTTGCCATAAGTGCAGTGCTTGTAGTGCATCGGAATCAAGCACAGATCCCGGTCTACTACGTAAGCCGTATCCTGAAAGATTATGAAACCCGGTACCCGATGATCGAAAAATTGGCACTTGCCTTGGTACACGCCTCAAGACGCCTCCGAAGATACTTCCAAGCCTTCAATATAGAAGTACAGACTGATCTCCAGATCCAACAAATTCTTAGAAAGCCGGAGGTCTCCGGTCGTCTGACGAAATGGGCAATTGAGCTTAGCGCTTTCGACATTACCTATCGTACCAGAGGTCCGGTGAAAGGTCAGGCGGTGGCAGATTTCCTTACGGAGGTTCCAACCGGAGAAAGCACCAAAGAAAAGTCCGCCCTACCAAGGGTATGGAACTTATATACGGATGGAGCCTCCAGCAAGGAAGGATCGGGGGCAGGGCTAATTCTTATTGATCCGGAAGGGATAGAGTACACTTATGCTTTGCGGTTCGAATTTAAAACTTCAAACAATGAAGCAGAGTACGAGGCTCTCCTTGCAGGTCTCCAAACCGCGGCCAAAGCCGGTGCAACCTCCGTACTGGCACATGTTGATTCTTTATTGGTAGCCAATCAAGTCAGCGGAGAGTATGAAGCACGAGAGGGTAACATGGTTCGGTATCTCCAACAAGTTAACAGTTTAATCTCCTCTTTCGATTCCTGCAAGATAGTGCACATACCGCGGAGTAAGAACAAAAAGGCCGATGCCTTGAGTAAACTTGCATCCGTAGCATTCTGTCATCTGTCCAAAGAAGTCTTAGTTGAAACTTTGCAAGCTCCGGCCATCCAACAGACGGAGTCGGTCATGTCTGTCTCTGTGATAGAAAAATCCTGGATGACTCCGATTGTGGATTACTTAAAAGATGGGACGCTCCCGGAAGACAAAGCTCAGGCTCGGAAGTTAAAGGTCAAAGCGCTGCAATACCAGATCCATGATGGAAAACTTTACAGAAAAACCTTTTTAGGTCCGCTCTTAAAATGCTTAACGCCCGAAGAGGGTAGCTACGTCATAAGGGAAATCCACTGGGGAATATGCGGCATCCACGCCGGACCGAGGATGGTCATAGCTAAAGTAATGAACGCAGGATATTTTTGGCCGGGTATGCATCAAAGCGCAGTAAACGAACTTCAGTCATGTGAAGATTGCCAGCGACACGCTCCCATTAGCCACCGAGCTAAGAACAATCTCGTTCCGGTAACGTCGGCATGGCCCTTCCAGAAATGGGGGATTGACATTGTTGGCCCTTTCCCTGTCTCCACCGGAGGGGTAAGATTCCTGTTGGTAGCTATTGATTATTTCACGAAATGGGTCGAGGCAAAACCCCTCCGGACCATCACAGGGGAGCAAGTGCTGAGGTTTGTCTGGGAAAACATAGTGTGCAGATATGGGATGCCGATGTGCATAGTCAGTGACAACGGAAAGCAGTTTGCTGAAAAACCATTCAAGACATGGTGTGAAAGGATGTGTATCGAACAGAATTTTGCTTCGGTAGCCCACCCCCAAGCCAATGGGCAAGTTGAAAGAGCCAACCGCAGCATCGTGGAAGGCATTAAAAAACGCTTGGGAAAGGAGGGTGTTTCATGGGCCGATGAACTCCCGCATGTCTTGTGGGCTCACCGAACGATGCCCAAGACAAGCAATAGAGAAACACCCTTCAGCCTGACATACGGCACCGAAGCAGTTATTCCCGCCGAGGTAGGTATACCCACCCCACGCATGCAGCTGAATCAAGAAGAAAACGACCAGGAACTCCTTCTGAACTTGGATCTAGCCGAAGAGAGGAGAGAGCTCGCGGCAATCCGAGAAGCTAAATATAAACAAGAGTTGGAAAAACATTACAACTCAAAGGTGAAGGAGGTCCGGTTCAAAGTTGGGGATTACGTCATGCGGAACAACGAAGCAAGTTTAGCGGAAGGCTCCGGAAAAATGGCCCCAAAGTGGGAAGGTCCTTACCTGATTAACACCGCAGGAAGGGATGGTGCGTACACACTCAAGAAAATGGATGGAACCATCATTCCACGCACCTGGAACGGAGTCCACTTAAAGAAATGTTTTCTTTAAAAAAGTTTCTTATTTTAATAAGATTGTAATACGGGGCTACGACCACCGTCACTCTTTTTATTTCCATGTAATGCGGATGGATATGCCCGCACCAAATGAATTATAAGTTCCAAGAAACCGTGGAGGGTTTTACCCACGGATTGCACGAAATGTTTTTACTATGTCAATCGGAGAAGTATAAAACTCCGGAAAAGAAAATAGAATAAAATTTCTATCTTTAACAAACGTTGCAACAAGTGTTATTCTCGGCCGAACCAGGGATACTAACCCTAAAAGGTAAGGACGAACTGGCCTCGTTCGTGCTTTTCCTTCACTTAAAAAATTATCCTAACAAAATCAAGACAAATCGGATCCGTACTTCAAAACTGAACGTTCTAGAAACATAAAAATGTAATACACAAAGCATGGACGCATGTAAAAACAAGTGTTTGCATCGAAAATTCACCGGACTTGTATAAACCGGAGATTACAATACTATACACAAAGGATAATTGTTCAAACATTGGTAAAAGCATCATTACATTCATCCTAAATAAGGTGCATGCCCCAAATTGCCGGACATGTCCACCTTCCAAGAAATCTAAATCAATCACAAGCTTCACAGGTGCATGCCCCAAAGAACCAGGCATGTCCACCTTGATACTACGGAGAGGCGTCATTTGCAAAGCGAAGAGCTTTCTTAATCTCGGAAAGAGGCGAGTTAACAAGCTTCGGAAGGTCTTCTATCACCGGAAATTTAAGAGTATCAAAGCAAGTAACGGCTGCCTTCAGCTCCTCCCTAGCATTACGGTTCAAAACCGGAACGTCTTTATAAGCAGTCTTCTTCTGAGCATGTACATAACCAGCATGCACTCCGGAGTTGATGCCCACCGCACTCATTGCATTATTAACTCCAGCCACTGCGGCGGTCATCTCCGGACCCTTGTGGATGTTCTTAGCCAAAAGCTGAGCTCCTTCTGAAAGCATCCAAACCTTCGTCTCCTGAAGATCTTCCACTTTGGCTCTCAAAGAAACATTTTCCGCCCCTATTTCTTCCTCGCGCCCTTTCATCTCCTCTATACGCTCCTTCAAATCAGCCTCGCCTGATTTAAGCGCGTCCCGTTCTGGAAAAAGTGTTAGAAAAACAGGAACTAAGAAACAAGTTAAAACCAGAAAAAAGACGTACCAGCCAACATGTTCTCATAAGCAAGACGCGCTTTATTAAGAGAATCCTCCATGTTTGCCAACACCACCTTATGCTCTTCATCCTTCTGTTTCATTGATTCAGAAAAAGCCTTAAACTCCGAAGAGATCTTGTCCCTGTCTTCCGCGGCAGCAGCAGCAGTCGCCTGGGACGACTGATTCTGGGCAGTCAAGGACTTAACCTTCTCCTGCTGAGTTTGCAGATCTTGGGTCAGTAGAGTAATTTTCTTCTCCGCATCTGAAGTTTTCACAACCCTTCGTTTTAAAGAACGGTTTTCTTTTTCCAAATCCTCCCTACCTGACTCCGCCTCCACCCACCTACGGTACAACTCCGTCACAAAGATATTTGACTGGGCCTGGTTGGTCAGAACCGCAGCTCCCAGATCTGGATTCTTCATCTTCCGGCTCCTCGCATGGTCTATCGGAGTATTTATATTAAAAAGCATAGTCCTAGCCACCAAGGTATCCATCACCGAATCTTTGTTTCGGATATCCCAATCAGGAATGAACTTTTCCTCAGCAGTCGCTGGATCGATATCCATGTCATCCGAAAACAAATCTGCATATCGAAAAAAGGACATCAACTCAGGTCCGAACCAGGATGGGGGAAGCGAAGACACTTGATCTTCCTCATCATCCAAAAAACAGTCCGGACCCAAAGATGAGCCCAAATGCGTACCTGAAAAAGTAACAACTTTCGGCTCACCATGACCTTTCTCCTTATCCGTAACCACCGGATTCTCAACCTCCATGCTTTCCACTTCACTATCAGGAACAAAACCTGAATACGCAGGAGTTGGTTTAAAACGAGCCAAAGCGGCTTCTTCCCTAGAAAATTTACCTCCGGTAAGATGTTCGTCCAGTTCTTCCAGCACATTACCTTCGGAATGAGAACTCTTCTTTGCTTTCTTCGACGTTGGAAATGGAAGAGGATCGGTAGCACGAATCTGAACCGATTCATTCTTCTTCCTCTTATGGGAGCGAGCCTTTAAAACCACTCCTGATAAATCCGCACCTGACACAACATCCTTGTTTTTTAAAGAAGGACGATACTGCAAGGCCTCGTCCAGAGTATGTAACTCCGGATCGCTATCCACATCATCAAGAAAAGATTTCCTACCAGTTCTAGATCCGGACGAGCCCTCAGCACCCTTCAGAGATAGTGGAATAGAAGAAGTAGCCTCAACAGCAACCTGATCAGGTACGTCCTGAGGAATAGAAGAAGTTGCTTCGGCAACAGAAGGTTCAGCCATGTCTTGAACTACCTCCGGACGAATCGGCTGGGCCGAAGACGCCACTTGCTTCATAAAAGGAACATCTTCTTCACCTTGTTCTTCGAAGTCAAAATCGAATACATCCGTGGTCGGAACCTTCAGGGCATCAAGGAGCGACATTACGACACCTGCAAACAAAAAGGCAAAGGTCAGCAAAACAACAAAATAATGCCGAAGGGGATGTGAAGGACCGGAACTTACGATCACTCCTCCGGCGAATAATCGGCCAATCCCTATCCCCTTGGGCCCAGGAAAAACTAACTCGGCCTAACCAAAGGTAATGCTCAGGAAGGGGACGAATAGGGGATTTATGTTCAACAAGGGAACGGATTAGACTTTCGTTAAAAACAATATCTTCGTCGAGATCGAAGGACATCGACTGATCTTTGAAACGCCACCTCATATCCTCCGGTAAACAGCGATCGTCCAACCAGAAAAAATTGTCCTTCCAATTTTTAAGGCTAGATCGCTCGCCGGAGGATGGGGAAGGAACATTCTTCCGATGTGCAAATGTATACCAATCTCCGGCCGTAATAAATTCATAAAAATATCGAAAGACATTCAGATCCGGCCTCTGGTCTAGGGCTCGGCAAGAAAGTTCAAAATGGTTGATACGGCTAAGGCCGAACGGGTTAACTTGGCTAATATGAACCCTAAAAAATTGTAAAACCCTAATCAAAAAGCGAGAGAAAGGAACCCTATAATTCGCAAAATTACAGACGCGAGTATAAAGGGAAAACTTCCCTTGACGTAATGGGTATATGGCTTCCCTTTCGGAAGGAAGGACCGGGCGAAGATCTAAGGGAATCCTATAATCACTAATGAACTTATCCAACTGACGTTGGGTAAGCACGCTCACGCTCTCCGACAGATTGTCCTTCCCAGGAGCCATACCTTTAAAAAAATGAAAAGGAAAGGGACGCACCTTTCTTTGAAGAAGAAGAGGAGAACAGAGAGGATAACAGCAGAGAAGACGAAAAAAGAAAGGAAGAGAGGGTAAAAATGAGGTGGTAAAAACTCAATTTATAGAGGAAGTAAGTCGGTGGTGGGGTTGTCATATCAACCGTCACCTCCCACGATTTCCAACGCGGGATTCGTTAACGTCACCAGCAGGTGACTGACGGTCAAAACAATAATGGTCACCCACACCACTCAAAATATGCCACTTCATCAATTCAAGACCACTCCAACGGCGACACGTCATCCGAATAGGTCAAAAAGCTTGAAATAATAGTTTGCTAAGTCTTTACAAAGACTTACCAAACTGGGGGACTTAAAGACTCATGTCCGAGGCCGGACATGATCCCTGAGACGAACCAGACTCCACTTGGACGGACGTCTAAGACTAGTCCGTACCATAATAAAACCTCCGAAGACGAACCCCCATTCAAGTGCGTCAAGACGGATGATGTCATCTCAGTTGACTACTATAAATACCCCATCAAGTACAAAGCCAAGTACGATTTTCTGAACCTTCGTCCTTACTTTCTCTCTCTACTTTCTCTCTCTACCAATACTTATCCTCACGCCGGAGGGTGGTCGCAGAGGGGCCCTCCCATCTCTGCGGCGAGCCTAACGATTTTCTGAACCTTCGTCCTTACTTTCTCTCTCTACTTTCTCTCTCTACCAATACTTATCCTCACGCCGGAGGGTGGTCGCAGAGGGGCCCTCCCATCTCTGCGGCGAGCCTAACGGTTTTCTGTTTTGCAGGACTGTTTTTCCAGCTTTCTCACGAGATCCAAACCCTCGTTTACAGGCTCCGGCCTAAACACGATTCTTTGGTTCTTCACCTCGGAACTCCGGTCACCGTCCTCAGTAAATCCACCGTCGATTGACCCACCGTCTTCACCACCACTGCCACCTACAGCCCGTTAGGATGAATTCTAAAAACACATAAACAAGGGGTCACGATATGCAAAGGGCATAAGAATTATGAGCTCATGCTTAATCTACACCTTGGGATAAGGTAAATATTGGATAACAATGTTGTGTTCATATAATGATATGGAGATTAATGAAATATGTGTTAATTGTTGTTATTACTTACTGATTAATGGTGTTGTTCCAAACATTCTGTAGGGAGGCCTAGTTCACCTAAACCGCTTGATTTGAAGCCTACGGTTTTTTATACCAAGGGGCTGTAGGTGGGAGACGGGTGATGGTTGGTGGTTAATGGTGGGGGAAATAGAGAGAAAGGTGGGGGGTGGGTAGGGTTGGGTTGTTTTGTTTTTATAGAGTGGAGAAGATGAAGGGTAATTTAGTCATTTCACGTCCATTTAACGGAGAAAACTAACGGACATCCACTCCAGGGACTATCCGAGTAACAAACTGTCAAACCACAGGGAGCACCGATGTAATTTCCAAAAGTTGGGGACCATAGGTGTTATTTTGCAAAACCACAGGGACTATCCGTGCATTTTGCTCTTTGATATATAATTTCAATTGTTGTTGTTAAAATAATTGTAGATTCATTATTGCAAGTCAAAGCAGATGTGATACTTTTTTTTTTTTTTTTGAAAAGAGTAAACTGTCATTTTGGTCCCTGAGGTTTAGCGAATTTTGCCATTTTAGTCCAAATTTCAAACATTTTGCCATTTTGGTCCCTGTAGTTTCGTTTTTGTTGCTATTTTGGTCCAAATTTCAAATTTGGCCAGATTCCCCAATTTAAACCCCACTGTTTTGTCCTTTTGCTCAGGGGTATTTTCGTCATTTTAGGCTTTATTTTAACTGATTATCAATTAAATTTAATAAAACTAAATTATTTCATCTTCCCCAATCTGAAACTCAGTCTCTCTCTCCTTTCTCTCTCTCTCTCTCTAAACTCACCAGCCTTAACACCCAAAAATCAACTCCACCATTCTCTCCGGTGATCTTTCTCTCCAGAAAACCCTAACAATCGCACAAAATATCCACCAAATCTCTACAATTACCCCTACAAATCCACTATAATCCTGTTCAATTCACTCAAATTGATCGGAACCGGACGGAGAGTCCGGTGTACACCCGACAATGGAGCAGCACCGGTTCATCTTCTCCGGCGATGTCACCGGTGAACAGTATGAGAGAGAAACAAAGGGTTTCGTTTTGCCGGTGAATAGTTAGAGAGAGAAACGGAGGGTTTCGCTTGTACCGGAATCACCCACCACCACCGTCTCCCCTCCACCACCGTACACCCACCACCACCGTCTCCCCTCCACCACCGTACACCTTCCACCACCGTACACCTCTTTCCACTTCCCACTTTTCCCACCATGGATTCCGGCAACTTCACCTCTGGTAAAAGCATAAAACCACAACCGTCGGCGATGTACACTTCAACCACATCCCGATTCTCCAACCACCGCCGTTAGAGCATCGTCGCCATCAGAGCATCGTCGTTATCATCGGAGTACTAAAATTCAAACACCTCCCCGACCAAATTTGGAGGTTTGATGGAAGGATTGGAGTTTGTCGATCAGATCTAAGGTGGTGGTATAGTGTTGGTGCGGTGGTGTTAATGGAGGTGGTAGGGGGTTTTATATAGAGAGAGAGATTGCAGGTGTGTGTGATAGAGAGAGAAGAGAGAGAGTCAGAGGGTGTTTAGAGAGAGAGACAATGTGCGCAGAGTGGAGAGAGAGATAAAGAAAGAGATAGAGAGGGGTTTTATTAAATTTAATTGATAATCAGTTAAAATAAAGCCTAAAATGATGAAAATACCTGTAACACCCCGAAAACGGGTTTGGTAATCAAACCACGTTAATAATAATGAATGGGTAAAATACCGTTAGTGGTAAAATTTAACCCGGTGAATATAAGGATTTAAATAAATAATCTAATATTAATTAAAAAGAAGGATAAATACTTTGAGAAAACAAAGTATATAAAAGGCCCGAGTTAACGGGACCTAAAATAAAACCGGTTATGGCTCCCCGAACCCATTAAGTTAACTAGGTAGAACTAACCTAGTTTGTAATGGGTAATGAAATGATAAACTATGGGTTCTAGTTTCAATTGTAAATTCTTGAAACTATAGGTACTAATGTCGTCAAGTAGGAAACTAATTTTTATTAAAACAAATAATTAAAACAAAACACACACATAGAATGTGTGTGTGTGTGTGTGTGCGTAGGGAACGACCAGAGCAGGAAGAAAAAAGGGTAAAACCCTAAACTCCACAAAACCATCCAATTGAAGGTGCAATTGAAGACCAAACTCGGATTGGAATACATATAAACGATCACCGAGCTAAGGGGATCGTAAGGTATGTCAAAATTTATAGTTTGGTGATATTTTGAGTTTGTGATAATCATGCATGAATGAAATTTTAGTGTGAATGATTGAATGTTATAGTGAAATTGACACTAGTATAAGTCTAGGAACGAACCCTAGATGTGAAATTGGTAATTAAGTGTCATGAACAAGTGATTGAAGGATTAATCTTGTAAGTGGTAAATGGGTTTTATGAAAATATGATGAACACTTGAAAAGTGATGGTAAATCTGAGAAAAATTGATGTTATGATGCAAGATTTGATATTGTTCATGAGTGCTAGACATAAGGGTTTGATTTAATGATTGAAACTTGGTTAAAAATATTAGCCATGAACTAAATAGAAGAGGTATAAAAATCATGCCCATAAGGTGCTCGTTAAAATGCCCAAGTGAATCGTGTTGTCTACTAGTTTGTATGTAGAGCTTGATTTGATGATTTCATAAGTAGTGGGTTTATGACAAATCTTTGATTTGTATGAAATTAAACATGATGGTGTATGAGAATCACCAAATAGGACTTGAATATATGTTAATTTTAGTTCTAGTTCTTAAATTGACAAAGATGATAAAATTAGGATTCATATGATGACTTCTTGAAATAGATGATGTTTTTGACATCTCTTAGCCTACAATCACTGTGTTATAGGTTTATAACCATTACCAAGAGTTTACTAAGGGTTTTAGCCATGGAAATGGGTTGCATTTGATGGTTTGGTTCGAATTTAAAATGACCCTAAACATGATTTCCGCAGCTTTTTATATGGATTTCGACTAATCTTAAAAAAATCATATAAAATCAACCGTTTATCCGATTTGGGTGTTCTATACCTTTTCGGAAAGCTTATGAAGTAAATTTTTACTGTTTTCAATCATAAGAAACAAATGTGGTTGTTAAATAGGCCAAAAGAATGAATTAAACCGTTGTTCAAAACCTTGAAAGCTGTTTGAAAAATGAAAATATAGTTGCTGTGCTGATTTTATAAAAATCATATAAAATCATATAAAATTCGTTAGAAGGTGTACCTTATATGCTTGCGAAGGTATTGAAGTTTTCTACGATCCATCTTTGAACATGTTAATCTAGTTCGGACTTTGAATGGGTCATAATGGTCAATTACAGCAGCTGTATAGAAAATCGCTGCACATTAATAATGTCATTATTAATCCAGAAAAAGACATATGATTGCGTATACTTGATTTAGTCATGAAGTATTTATTATTAGGAACAAATAACACTTTATGTGACATGTTTAAAGTGTTCAAAATCACTTACTAACTAGTTCGTAGTTCGTATAAGTAACTTGACTAACGGGTCAAACGGTTAGTGAATGGAAAAAGTTATGAAAAAAAAATATAGTTGTTGAATAAATAGCATACTTTGATGAATAAGTGTGTGAATCCATAAGGTGTGGTGGTCATGTTAATGTTGACTAATCTAATCATCTTGTGGATATGATATGGTAGTTTGACTCTGACAAGCTAGATAGGAGCTTGGAAATGAACGGGTCAAATGGATACAAGTTCAAGTATGAAGCTCGCAAGGATGCAAGGTAAGTAAAGCTTACACCCTTTTTTTTATGGATACGTATTTGCTTTATAGATTATAAACACGACCAAGGTTATATCCAAAATATGGGTTCCGACACGAAATGATACGGGTCGGGACGAATAAAATGATAAAAAAAAAAGAAGTATGTTTAATGGCAAAAGGGGCGAAATGGGTTAAATAATGAAATGGAAAATAAATACCATTCAAATATAAGTGCAAAATGTTTGGTCATTTAGACTAAACGGGTCAAATGGTAATGTTAACACCATTTGACGAATAATGACTAATAAGTGCTTGTCGAGTCCGATGCTCACAGGGTAAAACGGATTATGGAATTTGCGTTGCTATGAATCAGTAAATTATTAAGGCAAGGTATTAAAACGGGTCAATACTTTGACCCGAGCCAGGTACGCGTAAATTGGCGGAGTATAAGTAGACATATTAACGTGGAAATGTGATGTGTGGAAAGAGAAGAGCGAGATTTGAACTTAAATGTTTAAATCTCCTAAACGGGTCAAATGAATTATGCGCATAGCTTGGGCATTGGTCGCATAATTCATAAAAGTTATGTTCACGAGTTAAAGATTTTTGAGTTAACAAGTAGTCCAAGGTTCTATGATGATTTAAAAATGATTTAGAAACAAGTCGTTTAATAGATTATGAAACGGGTCGAATAATTGTATAAGAGATTTATAAGCCGTTAGCTTATAAATCAGCATCGTTACAAACCTTAGTGTTGATTACATAGGAGACTGCATTACGGTCAATACGAAATAAAAATCGCGTAAAACGGATGTGTCGTTTGAAAGTTATGCATGTTTATGTAAAAAAAAATGCAGGTTGCAGAAACAAACCTGCTGGAAAATGGTGACCCTCGCGCCACGCGAAGGACCAAGATGGTTGGGGCACGACACGCGACCACGGTCGCGGCACGCGACAGAATTAGGGAACCCTGTCGCGGTACGCGACAGGGGTACAACTTGCAGATTTTGTTTGTTTCACTTATTTGGCTCAAAGTACTTGAAGAAACATGTTACATAATTATCAAAACTAACGTTTGTGTTGGTTTTGATTACAGGTAAATGATATATGCTATCCGGATGAAGATCAAGTGCCTAACAAGAACCGAACACACGATAAATGAAGCTTCCGCATTTGAGTTTAAACCTTGTTATCAAAAGTGAACTATGTAAACAATTGTTACTATCTTTTGAATGTTTTAATCATGTATGAATGATAACTTATAAAAGTTTTTGAAAGGTCGCATTTTCATGTAAAATGCGTAGTTTATTAATATAATCTTGATAAATTAAGACGGGTCTTACAAGTTGGTAATCAGAGCTCAAGGTTAAGAGAATAAAGTGTTCGGTTCGAGGCTTGATCGCAAATCCGGTAAGTACATGTATGTTAATAGTTTAGCATGCTAAAGTGTTGTAAACAACAAATAGGGCTATCGTGTGATACACGTTACCTCAATTAAATGATAAATATAATTTACGAAATTGCACGCGTTGACGCGTATAGTAGAAAAGCCTTGTATTATAATACGGGTGATTATTGAAGTTGATGTTACTAATTCTTGTAAATGTTTTAATTGAAGGACACTCGCATCTGAAGATAGCGAGAGTTTAACAAATTGCGGATATGACGGTGGAACGGTCCGAGGTATGACAAGCAGAGCATACTCATCAAGGACCTTAATCGCGTGACGATCGCGAACAAGGTTAACGACATAAAAAGCCCGTTAGGGCAAGCATTTACAGGTGCACATTTTAAATTATTACGTGAATAGTAATATGCAACAAATACATAGAGATTGAAAGTTGCATATGTAAATTAAAAACTTGGAAAAACCCGAATAGAAAATCTATCCGGGATATTGTTTCCAAAAGAAACAAATAGAGGCATTACTTACATGGGGTGTAATGTGAAAATTATAAAAAAGGTCATGTATACCAGGTATTGATCGCTTACTCTGGCCAAGTAAGTGGTGAACACGTGGTACCATGAACTTTTATGATGGACATGCTTACATCCAATGTAGTAAGGACGGGGTGAGTGGGACAAATTAAAAAGTATCCAAATGAATCAGATAAGCAAAATATTTGATAATAATGTAAACGCACAGCCGAGTGACGGAAGCGTATTATATTAGGATAATGAGCCCGAGTGAAGGAACAAAGAAACATGTAAAATGATTAAGGTACGCATGGGAGGGGGTGTACTTACACTCGAACCCGGAGAATACAAACATGTAAAATGATTAAGATATGTATTGGGAGGGGGTGTACTTACACTCGAACCCGGAAAATGCAAATATGTCTCTTAACGGGCCGTTTTTGTAAAACGTCAAACTTGAGGACAGAGTTGGAATATAAAAGTGAAGCGAGGTCTTAATGCATACCGGGAGGGTTGCAATAATAACGACTTCGGTAAAACACCCGGTGTATGGGTAGGAATTTTAACGCATGTGTAAATCAAGAGACGTGAACGCAGGTTAAAAATCAAAAGACTTGGATTATGAGTTACGACTATAAAATTTCGTAAATAGAAATTTTGAATAAATATGTTCAACCAATCGAGGTTGAACAGGTTGAATAAAGAATGAAGTTTGACGTTCATAAGTGGTGAAATTTCACACGAACAAGTCAAACGAATTAAATAAAGAACAACGCTTGCTAGTGTCAGTAAGCGCGAACCGGATAAATAAAAGCGCGAAATACTAATAAACCTATGTAAGGGGTTATGGGTACTTAAAAAAAAAAAACCCGTAAGGTAAAAGAATCCGGGTAGTGGGTTGCAAAAAAAAAAAAAAAAACATGTAGGTGAGAACCAAATAATGGCAAACATAGAATAAACCGACGTATGAATGACGTAAGAAGACGTAAAGTCGGAAAATTAGTCCAAAAGTAAACAAATGAAGCCTTAGACTACGGTCAAGGTCAACTAAAGTTCAAAAGAGAAAATAAACGATTCCAAACATAACAAGAGATGCTTTGAAGCTATATATGTATATATACATTTGAATATAGACACAAATAAAAGATGAATCTACGGGATCATCGTAACCTTCGGGAATGCGAGCAGTGTTAAGGTCTACGAGACCAGAATGACTCTCGGGTCACGAATAAAAAAAGGGAAATAAACCTTAGGGTCCCCGTTAAAAGGGGGTGAAGACCTAAGGAAATAGCCTACAAGGCTAAGTGAAAGAACCTACCGGTCAATAGAGGAAAGCAAGGGAACTTGCAATGATTCCTCGCGTAAAACGAGAACGAAAAAGAATAAATTATGGGTTGTCAATTTCCTTGATATAAGTAATTGACTTAGTTAAAAGGAAAAACGTTAAACTAAAATTCAGTTTTAGTAAGAAACAACGTTTTAACAAATATGAATATTATGAGACGAACTCAGAAATGGTTAATATTAAAGGATATAGGTTTTAACACCAATAGGTGTAAAACGATACATTCGAAAGAAAGATTTTCGACAATGAAAAGTCGACATAAACTTAAACAAGATGTGATGGGATTACTGTCACTAAAAGTGACGTAGAATGTAACCATGTTGTAACGTGAGTTACGAGACAAGAAATCAGAAAAACGCAAAAGGCCGGGATGGCAATATGATGTACCTGAGTGACAGGGTATAAAGTAACGGCGAGAAATTAGTCTAGCCGGTAAAAAAAAAAAAAAAAAAAAACCATTCAGAGTCAAAATAGTGTTACGACTTATGCAAGGCGCTGGTCAATATAAAAATTTTTTGCTAGAAGTAAACGTGTCGAATAATAAATACGACCGAGTAATCAGATGACAACTCGGTCAAATCCGTGACTAGAATAAGAAACACAAGTTGAAAGTAATGGCCTACGAGGCCTTACACGTGAAAGGCGCATACGCCTTAAAACCAAAAACACATTACCATACTTTTTGGTAAGATTATTATGTGCGAATAGTGCTCAAGTGATCACCAAAACTAAGATTCAGATGATCTAAACTGATAAAGTTTGTGAGAAAGGTTTCGGGGACGAAACCTCTTTAAGGGGGGTAGACTTGTAACACCCCGAAAACGGGTTTGGTAATCAAACCACGTTAATAATAATGAATGGGTAAAATACCGTTAGTGGTAAAATTTAACCCGGTGAATATAAGGATTTAAATAAATAATCTAATATTAATTAAAAAGAAGGATAAATACTTTGAGAAAACAAAGTATATAAAAGGCCCGAGTTAACGGGACCTAAAATAAAACCGGTTATGGCTCCCCGAACCCATTAAGTTAACTAGGTAGAACTAACCTAGTTTGTAATGGGTAATGAAATGATAAACTATGGGTTCTAGTTTCAATTGTAAATTCTTGAAACTATAGGTACTAATGTCGTCAAGTAGGAAACTAATTTTTATTAAAACAAATAATTAAAACAAAACACACACATAGAATGTGTGTGTGTGTGCGTAGGGAACGACCAGAGCAGGAAGAAAAAAGGGTAAAACCCTAAACTCCACAAAATCATCCAATTGAAGGTGCAATTGAAGACCAAACTCGGATTGGAATACATATAAACGATCACCGAGCTAAGGGGATCGTAAGGTATGTCAAAATTTATAGTTTGGTGATATTTTGAGTTTGTGATAATCATGCATGAATGAAATTTTAGTGTGAATGATTGAATGTTATAGTGAAATTGACACTAGTATAAGTCTAGGAACGAACCCTAGATGTGAAATTGGTAATTAAGTGTCATGAACAAGTGATTGAAGGATTAATCTTGTAAGTGGTAAATGGGTTTTATGAAAATATGATGAACACTTGAAAAGTGATGGTAAATCTGAGAAAAATTGATGTTATGATGCAAGATTTGATATTGTTCATGAGTGCTAGACATAAGGGTTTGATTTAATGATTGAAACTTGGTTAAAAATATTAGCCATGAACTAAATAGAAGAGGTATAAAAATCATGCCCATAAGGTGCTCGTTAAAATGCCCAAGTGAATCGTGTTGTCTACTAGTTTGTATGTAGAGCTTGATTTGATGATTTCATAAGTAGTGGGTTTATGACAAATCTTTGATTTGTATGAAATTAAACATGATGGTGTATGAGAATCACCAAATAGGACTTGAATATATGTTAATTTTAGTTCTAGTTCTTAAATTGACAAAGATGATAAAATTAGGATTCATATGATGACTTCTTGAAATAGATGATGTTTTTGACATCTCTTAGCCTACAATCACTGTGTTATAGGTTTATAACCATTACCAAGAGTTTACTAAGGGTTTTAGCCATGGAAATGGGTTGCATTTGATGGTTTGGTTCGAATTTAAAATGACCCTAAACATGATTTCCGCAGCTTTTTATATGGATTTCGACTAATCTTAAAAAAATCATATAAAATCAACCGTTTATCCGATTTGGGTGTTCTATACCTTTTCGGAAAGCTTATGAAGTAAATTTTTACTGTTTTCAATCATAAGAAACAAATGTGGTTGTTAAATAGGCCAAAAGAATGAATTAAACCGTTGTTCAAAACCTTGAAAGCTGTTTGAAAAATGAAAATATAGTTGTTGTGCTGATTTTATAAAAATCATATAAAATCATAGAAAATTCGTTAGAAGGTGTACCTTATATGCTTGCGAAGGTATTGAAGTTTTCTACGATCCATCTTTGAACATGTTAATCTAGTTCGGACTTTGAATGGGTCATAATGGTCAATTACAGCAGCTGTATAGAAAATCGCTGCACATTAATAATGTCATTATTAATCCAGAAAAAGACATATGATTGCGTATACTTGATTTAGTCATGAAGTATTTATTGTTATGAAGAAATAACACTTTATGTGACATGTTTAAAGTGTTCAAAATCACTTACTAACTAGTTCGTAGTTCGTATAAGTAACTTGACTAACGGGTCAAACGGTTAGTGAATGGAAAGAGTTATGAAAAAAAAAATATAGTTGTTGAATAAATAGCATACTTTGATGAATAAGTGTGTGAATCCATAAGGTGTGGTGGTCATGTTAATGTTGACTAATCTAATCATCTTGTGGATATGATATGGTAGTTTGACTCTGACAAGCTAGATAGGAGCTTGGAAATGAACGGGTCAAATGGATACAAGTTCAACTATGAAGCTCGCAAGGATGCAAGGTAAGTAAAGCTTACACCCTTTTTTTATGGATACGTATTTGCTTTATAGATTATAAACACGACCAAGGTTATATCCAAAATATGGGTTCCGACACGAAATGATACGGGTCGGGACGAATAAAATGATAAGAAAAAAAGAAGTATGTTTAATGGCAAAAGGGGCGAAATGGGTTAAATAATGAAATGGAAAATAAATACCATTCAAATATAAGTGCAAAATGTTTGGTCATTTAGACTAAACGGGTCAAATGGTAATGTTAACACCATTTGACGAATAATGACTAATAAGTGCTTGTCGAGTCCGATGCTCACAGGGTAAAACGGATTTTGGAATTTGCGTTGCTATGAATCAGTAAATTATTAAGGCAAGGTATTAAAACGGGTCAATACTTTGACCCGAGCCAGGTACGCGTAAATTGGCGGAGTATAAGTAGACATATTAACGTGGAAATGTGATGTGTGGAAAGAGAAGAGCGAGATTTGAACTTAAATGTTTAAATCTCCTAAACGGGTCAAATGAATTATGCGCATAGCTTGGGCATTGGTCGCATAATTCATAAAAGTTATGTTCACGAGTTAAAGATTTTTGAGTTAACAAGTAGTCCAAGGTTCTATGATGATTTAAAAATGATTTAGAAACAAGTCGTTTAATAGATTATGAAACGGGTCGAATAATTGTATAAGAGATTTATAAGCCGTTAGCTTATAAATCAGCATCGTTACAAACCTTAGTGTTGATTACATAGGAGACTGCATTACGGTCAATACGAAATAAAAATCGCGTAAAACGGATGTGTCGTTTGAAAGTTATGCATGTTTATGTAAAAAAAAATGCAGGTTGCAGAAACAAACCTGCTGGAAAATGGTGACCCTCGCGCCACGCGAAGGACCAAGATGGTTGGGGCACGACACGCGACCACGGTCGCGGCATGCGACAGAATTAGGGAACCCTGTCGCGGTACGCGACAGGGGTACAACTTGCAGATTTTGTTTGTTTCACTTATTTGGCTCAAAGTACTTGAAGAAACATGTTACATAATTATCAAAACTAACGTTTGTGTTGGTTTTGATTACAGGTAAATGATATATGCTATCCGGATGAAGATCAAGCGCCTAACAAGAACCGAACACACGATAAATGAAGCTTCCGCATTTGAGTTTAAACCTTGTTATCAAAAGTGAACTATGTAAACAATTGTTACTATCTTTTGAATGTTTTAATCATGTATGAATGATAACTTATAAAAGTTTTTGAAAGGTCGCATTTTCATGTAAAATGCGTAGTTTATTAATATAATCTTGATAAATTAAGACGGGTCTTACAATACCCCTGAGCAAAAGGACAAAACAAGGGGGTTTAAATTGGGGAATCTGGCCAAATTTGAAATTTGGACCAAAATGGAAACAAAAACGAAACCACAGGGACCAAAATGGCAAAAGGTTTGAAATTTGGACTAAAGTGGCAAAACTAGCCAAACCTCAGGTACCAAAATGGCAGTTTACTCTTTTGAAAAATAGATGTGATACTTATACTTATAGTCTTTATATATATATAAATGTTACAAGTGTACATTGTAAAAAAATTGGAAAATAATAAAAAAGGAGATTGATTTGATAAGGTCAAAATTCACATATACAACCTCCTATACACGAGAAGGAGAGAAGGAAAAGTGTCACTGACAGAAAGGGTCATTTCTTACTTGAACTTCTTTCCCCTCTTGATTTCAAACGATTATAATTTTTTTTCGTACGTTAATATTTTTTTTTCAAAAAATATTACACCGTATTAACGAGCATTTCATTATCTTTAGTTCGAGCAGCATATTGCTATAGTTTTCTTAAAAAAATTACAGGATTTTGAATACCTATTAGTCCATTACGTGATTTTGAATACCCATTATGTGATTACACATTCAATATAAACCATTTCTTGATTACAAATTCAATATAAATCCATTACTTTGATTACACATTCAATATGATTTGTTATAACTGATGTTATTACAATTAGGCTTATTACGTGATTACACGCATCAATAATAAAAACTTGATTGCTTATGCTTTATTACATGATTAAATCTCTATTATACGTTATTATGTGGTTATTATAGGTTGATTTGGCCAATGTTTTGTATATAATGTTTCCTTAATACGTGATTAGACTTGAAATATTAAGTATTCCATTTGAAATATTATGTATTACATGTTTTTATTTTTACGTAATTACGTAATCACTCAGTGTGGTTTCATATAAAATAGGGATATTGGATTTTAATAATCCTAAGTTTCACCTGTTGGCCGATAATAATCCCAACTTTAAAAATTCCCTCCAATAATCCCAACTTGTAAAAGTTTGGCCACCATTGATCCCTTTCTAACATAGGTGCAATTAAATCAATTAAGAAGTCTATATGTATAATTGAATCTATTGAGGAGACCAAATTCTTATATGTTTGAAAAGGATCAATGGCGGCCAAACTTTTACAAGTTGGGATTATTGGAGGGAATTTTTAAAGTTGGGATTATTATCGACCAACAGGTGAAACTTAGGATTATTAAAATCCAATAACCCTATAAAATATTATAATGAAATCACATAATCAGTTAGGGTGAACGGAGCGGGCGGTAAACTCACGCGGTAAACGTGTTTACCGAGCGGTAACACCGCCGCCAATGGTGTTTACCGCTCGGCTTCATTGTTTGATCGGTGAAGGTTTACCGATGAGAGAAGGGGGAGAGAAAAAGGTGTGTGGTGGGGTCCATTACTTCTCAACCAATCGCACATTTTTTTTAAATAGTTTACCTAAACCCCATTAGGTAAACCACCGCCAACGTTTTTGAGCATTAGGTAAAAAATTTAGGTGAATTGATGTGACACTGTCTGATTGGGTGAATGAAGAGTTTACCTATTTCAAATAGGTAACCACTCCCTTCACACTTAATCACGAAATGGGTATTCAAATCACGTAGTTACCTAATATACATAGTCAACTATTGTTACGTAATTATGTAATGAATTAGTGTGGTTTCACATACTATAATGAATTCATGTAATCATGTAATGGGTATTAAAAATTGCGTAGTCATGTGCTTGGTATTCAAAATCACGTAATAGGTATTCAAAAGCATGTAAAAATCTCTTAAGAAAACTATAGCAATAGGCTGCTCGAATTAAAGATAATGAAATGCTCATTAATACGGTGTAATATTTTTTTTTTAAATATTAACATATGAAAAAGCTATAGCCGTTTGAAAATCAAAGAGAGAAGAAATTCAAGTGAGAAATGACTAGAATATCAATTTCTCTATTATTTTCTTTAATTGTTCGAACCTGAGATTTACAAAATTTTCACGGTCTTACTTTGAGCCATTGATCTTGGGAGATCAATGGTTGTGCTTGTCTCCTATGTTTCGTACAAGATTGGTGTCTTGTACAAGATCTCTTATAATGAACGTCTATTATCATATATATAGTATTTCATTTCATTAGTTTCGAAATTATTATCATCTAGATGCTTATAATTTGCTAGCTTTTCTTTACATTTCACTATCTTTACCACTTGGTATTTGCTTGATTGAAGATTATATCTCATAATGAATAGAAAAAAGGAAATTAGTTAGTGGGAAAATTAGTCAAATTTCAGATAATTCTTAATCATATCGAGCAAGAAAAAATATTTCGCAAAACCCATGCATTATGATTTATGCAAAGGCTAAGGTTAGTATATTGAAATGGTTTGTAAATATTATTCCCAATATCAAGAGATGTTAGATCACAAAAATGGTTGGGCTCTAGGTCTAGCTTTGTGCTCGTATTAGGAGGGCAATGACCTTACCCATTTTAAGAACTTAAACAGAATTGATGTTTGTATCACTTCTTTCATGACTTGCCGTATGTATGTCGTATGATAAGACAGCAAAAATGGTGATTAAACACTCTTCTTGCATTGAACTTTGTCAACATGAAGAGAACAACCAACATACATACATTTCTAATGATGGGTACACTACAATATGTTGATTGTTGTTTTCACTATAGTACCTTGTGACGTTGTGTTCCTCTTAACCCTTTTTAATGACTTAGCAATTGCTAGATGCACGTGGAAGAATTAATTGCACTTGTAGATTCCATATTATTATACATTCTAGGACAATAGACTGTTAAAATAAGTCTTTAACTCATCCTTCTTACACTGATGGCCCGTACTACCAACGACTCAAGGAGACTGGTGTTGTACAATGATTTTATCTCATGAAAAACGAGAACACGACTAGTGCAACATTAAGTGATTTGAATTCACTCACCATCTTAATGACGTCAGAATTGCATCATACGGAGAGAGCAAAGATAGTGAGACTGGTAGTCACATGTTCTTATCATATTGCACTTTGTTGCTATGGAGACAACACTCCAATCCAACCATCATACCTTTCTAATAATTTATGTCATATTATCAACATTAAGCTAAATGTATTATTGGTGTTCACACGTCCTCGTCTTTTGTGATGTTAAGAAAACTTATGGATGGTGTTATGCCTTATCAATTTAGTGACTAATATAAAAAATAGGGGGTATGTGTGTTTGCCATTCTAAAAAGAAAAAAATAACTAGAAGACTTACCATTCAAGCGTACTCAACTGGACAAGACTAGTTGTGTAGGCTGTGCGAGTTGATGGGCCGATTAGATTCTAACAACAACAATACATACGTGTTATGTGTACATGCAATTAAGCAAGTTGTTATGTATATATCCACATGCCTTGCCGCCTTTTACGCGAGTACATCATAAATCGTGTGAAGATGATAGATCTTATAGTGTTAAGTATGCATTACGACTCTTAAAATGACATACTTTATATGGAATTGAAATAAGATTAAAAAAAGAAAGGAAATTGAAGTGAAAATTAGTCGGGCTGGATTTATAGCAAACGGGTTGAATTATATGGAATTGAAATAAGATAAAAAGGGAGATTGAAATGAAAATTAGTCGGGCTGGATTTATAGCAAACAGGTTGAATTAAAATCAATGTGCTTGACCCATATGGATTATTAAAATTTAGAAGAAAAATGCAAAGCTATGGGTATTTCTAAATTGTAATTCGCAACTCGTTCGAAGGGTAATTTATATTTTTCACATCATCAACAAGCGATATTACTATATATACATTTGAGGTATAGTAAGTGATTGCTAATGTGAGTTGCTCAACAATATATATTGCTTCTTCTTTGGATGAGGTTCTAAAAAATTCGTTTCACACCGAATGACTTGAGGGTAATTATTATTATTAAAATTAATTTTTATGAACGTATGACTTTGCGTCAGTTGAGTAAAAACATTTAAACAATTTCATTTATAAAAAAATTAAGCTTTCATCAAGATACATAACAAAAGTACAAAACATCATAAAAGAGTTTAATTTTGAAATGAAAATTAGTCGGGCTGGATTTATAACAAAAGTACCATTTGAGTTTAAAAAAAAAAGAGTTTAATTTTGCGTCAATGCGTCGTCATGCGTGGCGGTGGTGACGAGCAAAACCGCGTGACAGTATTTTGGGGGAAATTACAAGAAGAAGAAATATCGCATAATCACAATCCAAGAAATTTAACATAAATTGTTTGTATACCACCGCCTTTGCTTGCTTCGATCAAACAATTCGAAAGTTAATCCCTGTTGATCTTCTTCTTCTCTGTCACACGGACTACTAACTTGTTCTGGTAATCATTCTCACCTGATTGCTTTCATCATTTTTAGCCAATTATGACCAGTTTAGATAGACTTCTATGTGTATTCTTCGTCTCTTTCAAAGTTTAATCCTACAATTTCAAGTTCAGTAGTTCAATTAGATTGTATAGAGAAGAATTGATACGAAAGATGTTGGTAACTCTATCGGATTTCTTAAAATATCATGCTTCACTTTTATGAACCAAAATCTTCGTCCTTAATGGATATAAATATCTCTAATTGTATTGTGATAAGAAAGGATTATTTTTTATGCGCCTTTTTTACACATGTAAACTGATTGCCCTTGCGCCTAGGCACGCCTCTTGCGCAGCCCAGATGGTGTTTTATATTAACTGGTAGCAGAGGTTTTTGTAGGTGAGAATCAAAATGGACATGGAACAAGAGTCAGAGTGGAACGCAGCCCAGAATATCTCAATAAGTGAAAATCTCTTGGATGCTGCTAAGCGTCAACTGCAGTTTCTTGAAGTTGTAGATAGAAACCGTTGGCTTTATGAAGGCCCGGCCTTACAATGGGCAATCTATAGGTACATCAACAAACTAATTATCTAATACCAGGGATGTTTGTTTATTGTTTACTGTAAGGAGTTATGCAGTTTTCATGTGCAGAAACTAGAAAGTATATTTTGCATGATGTAATAAGATTATATACCTATGTTGCTTGTGATATTCTCTTTAGGAAATAAATATCATTATCTTGGTGAACACAATTTCAGGTACAATGCATGCTGGCTTCCGTTGCTTGCTAAACATTCCGAGTCTCCGATCACCCAAGGACCTTTAGTTGTTCCTCTTGATTGCGAATGGGTTTGGCACTGCCACAGACTCAATCCAGTATGATTCTGAACTGAAATCTTCCTTATTTCAGTCTTATTCGTTAATTATCTGTTTTTGGAGACTAAAACATTTTGTTCATGATATCTTTATTAGGTTAGATACAAATCTGATTGTGAAGAATTTTACGGAAAGATTCTTGACAATTGTAACGTTGCGTCATCTGTTCAAGGAATATCGAAAAGCGAAACGGAAGAAATATGGAACAAACTATACCCTGACGAGCCCTATGACTTTGACATGACACGCACTTTCTCAACTGAATTCTCTGAAGCTATACATAAAACTCAAAGCTTTTCGAAATATGATTTTGCTTTGGCTATTGAAAGACAAATCCCGTTCTATTATCAGGTATCCAGACCCCATGTGAAGAGCGATCTATTTCTCGAAGCAGCTGTTGCAAGATACAAAGGCTTTTTGCATATCATCAGGAGAAACAGGGAACGATCCGTAAAACGGTTTTGCGTTCCGACTTACGATATCGATCTGATTTGGCATACTCACCAGTTACATCCCGCTTCCTACTGCAAAGATCTTACGGAATTAATCGGAAAAGTTCTTGAGCATGATGACACAGATCAAAACCGAGCAAAAGGTCAGAAACTGGACACGGGGTTCTCGGAAACTACCAAACAATGGGAGGAAACATTCGGTTCACGGTATTGGCGGGCAGGGGCGATGTATAGAGGTGCCGCCCCGTCTCCTGTAGCTACCACTCCTTGCATACCGGAGATTACTGTCAGTAAATCTGATTCGACTAGAGGGTTTGAGCGGTTGATTGACGGCCCTAAAACAAGTTACATTGAAGTCCTTTTGGATTAAACGGGTCATAAACATGTTGACGGGTTGAGCTTAATAAACATATATTTTTATTTTAAACGTGTTGATGGTCATCTTGTTTGATTAAACGGGTTAAATAGGTGAACCCGAACACCACCAGTATGTTAAACAAACGATTTATATGCAATAAAACAGAGGATTTCGGTAAACGACATACCTTGAAAGGTTCATTATCAGTTTTGAAGCTAATTCCAAATCATCACTCCCAATTGTTGAACTGTAAGAGTGTCAGCAAACAACGTCACCTCTGACAATTTTGCTCAAAATCTACTTCAATAAGTCTTTTGATGCAATCCCAAATGATGTTAAGTCTTTTGGGTTCTGAATGATGCAAGCTTTGTTCAAGAACCTACATACAGAACTAAAGTTAATATCTTTTTCAAAAATTATATAATTTTAAATATTAGAAGTTTCAACCCATACCAAAGAATATGAAGGCAGTGGCTGAATTAATTAAACGGTGAGATTGACATATGATGATATATGAACACACGACCGTCGGCCAAGAGATATGACAGAGACCACTTCGAGACCACAACACTCTGAACAATGAAATGGATCTGCTACATCGCTACCTCATGGTAGGTACCTTACACCCGTGCCTGAAATGGGGCCTGAAATATCAGACAAATGATCGATAGATATGTTTCTTGTTAGTTAATTTATCCAGGTCCAGTTTTTAAAACATTGGTTGTAATTAAAACAAAAACAATGCGAAAAGATATTTAGGATATACTTTACTGAAACGAATTAAGAGAAGCCCTCTGTAGATCGCCTCTTGCCACTTTAAATCGAGTTTTCGCCCACCATCACATGTCCCAAACAAACCTATTGTCATTTAATAGATATGCAGAACAACATCAGTTACGATTAAAATAACAACTCAAGTCTAGGTTTCAATTAACTTGACTGTATGTGTCGAACGGTTGAACTAATTACCCTGAACCGCAATAGAAACAGTAAATCTAATCAGTTTGCATGTAAAAGCTTACAGTAGAGCAAGTATGCAACATCCACTATATTGAACGATTCCCAGCAAATCGGACACTCTAAACCTTCTTCCCTGCTGTTATTTACCGAGATCTCATCATCAAAGCAGTCTGAAGAAGCTTGACTGGGCCTTGCAGAGTCAATTCTCAGCCTAGATGAAACCGTAAATGCTTTCGACCCAAAACCCCACATGTTAAATAAACAATAGCTGCTCACTTCCATGCATGCAAGTATGCAACATCAAAACATGTTAATTCCAATTTATTCAGATTCCTATGTTTGTTTATCAAACTAACAAAGAGACATAAACACCATTCACGAGTGAACAATTCATTAACTAAAGGCACATATTCAAACGGTAACAATTCAACTAAAAATGAACTTCTTTCACTGAAAACTATATTATTTTATTCAATATAACTTGAGAAAAATACTCAAGATCAATGATAAATCTAAGCAAAAAAGTCTAAACCACCGCAAATGCAAATACATGTGATAGTTGAAGCCCTAGACTTGTTGTTCAAGCATATTTCATTTAACAATATCATGATACAGCTTCACTCCAAATAAAATTCAACTTTTTTTAATATATTACTATTCAATATCCAGATTAATTGCTTATATCTAAAATACTAACTGTGTCCAATTTTAGATTGCCAGTAACAAACCTAACAATTCGAATGCAAAATAACTCGATCAACACAAAATTCGCTTCAGATCTGCAACAATCATCGATTTTACAACATATAATAGAAAGAAATCAGATTGAATTAATTACCAGTATCTCCGATGATGATGTACTTGAAGAGGAAAGCATAAGACATGGCTACACAGATCTTCTGAATATTCTGAAAACAGATGGAAACGATGAATTAAAAACAAATATACTTTAAGATTGATTTGGTTTAAGAGATCAACGATCGATAAACTTGAATCAGAGTAAATAGATGCGATGCAATGCAATGGAAGATTTTAGGGTTTTCTCAATGGAATCGTTGAAGGGAAGCATCCATCTGATTTTTAGGGTTTGAATCGTACGGCCGAAGGAAGGGGAAATAAGATGCATTGTGTGAGAGAGTAGAAAAAGAGCGGAGAATAAAGGAAAAGGGGGTTTGGCGCTCATCAACAATTATCTAGCGTAAGAGGGTGTCCACATCACCCAATTGATTGGCCAAGAATAGGCCAGGTGGCAAAGATGAATTCATTTAGTATATAATAGATAGATTAAGCTTTCATCAAGATACATAACAAAAGTACAAAACATTGAAAGATTGACATTGAATATTTATTACTTTTATATATTTTCTTTAAATTTTCAGAAATTCTTTATCAAAATTGAAATATTGACATTGAATATTTATTACTTTTATATATTTTCTTTAATATCTAAAGAAAAATTGAATTTCAAAAATAATTTTTAAATTTAGATGTTTGATGATGAAACTTATACTTTAATGAATTTCGTATTGAATATCTTGAAATTAATTATTTTTAAAAGGAAACTTTGATAATCAAGTTTGAAAAACTCAAACATTTGACTTATCATGTTTATGAACTTTTGAAAAATTTATCTATTTCAATATCATTATCAAATTTTCAATTTTGAAAATCATTATCATATTAAATGATATGATTTGCAAATACTAAGCATTGAATTGTGATAACGATATCTATTAAAAAAGAAGATTGGTAAGGAGGTTTTGTAAATTTTGAATGTCAAAATTGTTTATCAAAGTTGAAAAGGTTGACATCATTATATTTTTTTAGATGTAAATTTGTTCTTTAATGAACCCATTTACACAATGATTAGAAATTAAGAAAGTTTATCTTTATTTTTTTTTCTTTTTAAATTTGCAAACACTGAGTGCTATTGGGTTAAATCGATCAACGTCCCGCCGTAACGGCCAGCCGAACGAGTCGAGTCGCAAGAAGGTGTTGACAACAGTGATGTTTGCGGCAATGTGGAGAGCTTGGATGGCCAAGAACAAAAAAAATGTTAACGGCATGGCGACTTCATTACACCAGCTGGTAGATAAGGTCAAAGAGCTGCTTTTCTTATGGAGATGATGTAATTTTGTTAGTTGAGTGGTGCTTTTTTCCTGTGACATTAGTGTGGGGTTTGTTGTTTCCCCCTTTGTTGTAATGGGTTCATCTAATCAACTCTTCATAATTTCTTTGGTTTTAATATATTTACCTTGCCTTTTTCAAAAGAAAAAAAAAACCTTTCTGGGCCATGCCATGTTATTCTACCATTTACGAACATGTTTCTTCCAATTGAAGTGTGGCATACCATTTACGAACATGTTTCTTCCATTTAGCTAATATTTGATGGAGGATGCAAAATTAAAAAAATGGTAGCATGGAGCTCACTTGAGATGTTATATAAACATTTGTGATTAATAAAATTTAAATATCCAACCCGTGAGTATTCACGGGTGATAAACTAGTTTCATTTATAAAAAAATTAAGCTTTCATCAAGATACATAACAAAAGTACAAAACATCATAAAAGAGTTCAATTTTGAAATGAAAATTAGTTGGGCTGGATTTATAACAAAAGTACCATTTGAGGGTTTTTTTTTTTTTTTAAAGAGTTTAATTTTGCGTCAATGCGTCGTCATGCGTGGCGGTGGTGACGAGCAAAACCGCGTGACTGTATTTTGGGGGAAATTACAAGAAGAAGAAATATCGCATAATCACAATCAGACTTTTCAAGACATTTAACATAAATTGTATACCACCGCCTTTGATTGCTTCGATCAAACAATTCGAAAGTTAATCCCTGTTGATCTTCTTCTCTGTCACACGGACTACTAAATTGTTCTGGTAATCATTCTCACCTGATTGCTTTCATCATATTTAGCCAATTATGACCAGTTTAGATAGACTTCAAGTTCAGTAGTTCAATTAGATTGTATAGAGAAGAATTGATACGAAAGATGTTGGTAACACTATCGGATTTCTTAAAATATCATGTGTTCACTTTTATGAACCAAAATCTTCGTCCTTAATGGATATAAATATCTCTAATTGTATTGCGATAAGAAAGGATTATTTTTATGCGCCTTTTTTACACATGTAAACTGATTGCCCTTGCGCCTAGGCACGCCTCTTGCGCGCTTTTTAAGACCAGAAACTTTGTATATTTGACAACGTCTTAAGAAGTGATTTTTCTTTTTTAGTTGTAGATATATATGTGTAAAAAAGTTTTCTTCTTATACATTTTGTGGAATACTGATCTGAAGTATCTCTCTACTAGTCTACTTTGATCGCCAATGTATTTTTTTAAACCAGATGGTGTTTTATATTAACTGGTAGCAGAGGTTTTTGTAGGTGAGAACCAAAATGGACATGGAACAAGAGTCAGAGTGGAATGCAGCACAGAATATCTCAATAAGTGAAAATCTCTTGGATGCTGCTAAGCGTCAACTGCAGTTTCTTGAAGTTGTAGATAGAAACCGTTGGCTTTATGAAGGCCCGGCCTTACAATGGGCAATCTATAGGTACATCAACAAACTAATTATCTAATACCAGGGATGTTTGTTTATTGTTTACTGTAAAGAGTTATGCAGTTTTCATGTGCAGAAACTAGAAAGTATATTTTGCTTGTATACATTGATGTAATAAGATTATATACCTATGTTGCTTGTGATATTCTCTTTAGGAAATAAATATCATAATCTTGGTGAACACAATTTCAGGTACAATGCATGCTGGCTTCCGTTGCTTGCTAAACATTCTGAGTCTCCGATCACCCAAGGACCTTTAGTTGTTCCTCTTGATTGCGAATGGGTTTGGCACTGCCACAGACTCAATCCAGTATGATTCTGAACTGAAAGCTTCCTTATTTCAGTCTTATTCGTTAATTATCTGTTTTTGGAGACTAAAACATTTTGTTCATGATATCTTTATTAGGTTAGATACAAATCTGATTGTGAAGAATTTTACGAAAAGATTCTTGACAATTGTAACGTTGCGTCATCTGTTCAAGGAATATCGAAAAGCGAAACGGAAGAAATATGGAACAAACTATACCCTGACGAGCCCTATGACTTTGACATGACACGCACTTTCTCAACTGAATTCTCTGAAGCTATACATAAAACTCAAAGCTTTTCGAAATATGATTTTGCTTTGGCTATTGAAAGACAAATCCCGTTCTATTATCAGGTATCCAGACCCCATGTGAAGAGCGATCTATTTCTCGAAGCAGCTGTTGCAAGATACAAAGGCTTTTTGCATATCATCAGGAGAAACAGGGAACGATCCGTAAAACGGTTTTGCGTTCCGACTTACGATATCGATCTGATTTGGCATACTCACCAGTTACATCCCGCTTCCTACTGCAAAGATCTTACGGAATTAATCGGAAAAGTTCTTGAACATGATGACACAGATCAAAACCGAGCAAAAGGTCAGAAACTGGACACGGGGTTCTCGGAAACTACCAAACAATGGGAGGAAACATTCGGTTCACGGTATTGGCGGGCAGGGGCGATGTATAGAGGTGCCGCCCCGTCTCCTGTAGCTACTGCTCCTTGCATACCGGAGATTACTGTCAGTAAATCTGATTCGACTAGAGGGTTTGAGCGGTTGATTGACGGCCCTAAAACAAGTTACATTGAAGTCCTTTTGGAGTTTGTAGAAATTAAGAACCTGCCAGAGAGTAATAAGGGAAAAGTCAACGTCTTGTTCAGCAAGGCACAACCTGACGGAATATTCAACGTGAAAAGGAAACTCACCATCCAATCTGAGACAGGCCAGAAACAGGTTGCAATATTCCAGTGTCAACCTAGCGGATATTTGTTATTTGAACTTGTGTCTCAATCAACAAAGGCCAAAACCATCGGTACTTGTTATATATCTATGGAAGAATTCTTTGGCCCTGTTTATAAACTCTCAGTGGAAAGATGGTTGGATTTGGCTCCTAGTTCGGGCACCGTTGGTTCTGAATTAATCAGTCTACGAGTTGCAGCATCGTGTACTTTGCCGATTCCAGCACCACATGTGGCTCAGATGTTACAAACTTCCCGTATTACAACAAGATCTTGCTTTTCTCCGCTTTCGAGTATGGTTCGGTTCACCAAGAGTTGGAGTCTGATTATAGACGCAGCTGGTGATGAGATTATCAGACTTCGAATGAGGTAATTCATTTTTATTACAAAAATAATCGTACTACAGTAATAATCTTATTCTTTGTGTAAGACGATTTAAGAGGGTTTTCCAATATGTTCAACCATTTCAACCCGTTCTCTTTTTTATTTTATCAATCAAACAAACCCGTTTGATATAAAAACAAAACTCAAAAAGTAAATTGGCGAAAATTGCCACCTCCAAAGTTAACCGTTTATTCAGCAAATAATGAAATGCAATTTTTTGCGACTTTCACCCAAAGGTTTATTGTTCCGCATCTGAATCCAAAAGGTTTAAAATTTTGCCATTTTCATCTGGCTCGTTAACTATATCCATTTTTCTCCTTTAAGTTGGGGGTATTTCCGTCTTATTTGTTAACTTAAAAGGCAATTTGGTCTTTTTCATTTTATGTACAAGCATTTAGCATAATGTACAAGTATTCAAAAGACCGAATTGCCCTTTAAGTTGACGAAAATACCCCTGACTTAACGGAGAAAAATGGATAGTTAACAAACCGAATGAAAATGGCAAGATTTCAAACCTTTTGGATCCAGATGCAGAAAACAAACCTTTGGACGAAAGTCGCAAAACTGGCCAAACCCCAGGAACGAAAAAGGCATTTTACTCTTCAGCAAATATAGACTAGCAAGATACTATTAATATCTCTTCATACTGTTTTCCATTCAACATAATGAACTTTTGTCTCACAGTTATATAGAAGACATGAAAAAACTTGTGGGTTTGAAATGAATAAAGGTGGAAAATAATACAAGACTAAACCTAAATTACTTTGGTTTACAGGGAGTTGAAAAGAACTAAAAGTACAGACAAGTCATCGACTAAAGAAATACATGCGCTCACAAAAGCAGGAGAAACACTTGTTGTTGGACAATTTATAGGGCAAGAGTGGTCTTTACTGGATGCTGTATGGTCCCTTAAGCCCGAGAACACCAACAACAAAGATTCCGCCCTCCTGCTCACCGGCCCGCACATGGTGAGCATCGTTTGTTAATTCAGTCATATCTACATTTCTTGATGTATCTAACAGCTGTTTATGATTATACTACAAGGTTAAACTCGTGACTGGTAGAAAGCTCGATTATGAACCAAAACACGTTCATAAGCAAACAAACGAACGCAATTTCATGACGGCAATCGAGTTCTCGGTTGACCACCCGTATGGGAAAGCAGTAGCATTGATTGACCTCAAAACTGGACTGTTGACGGTACGGTTCACTTTTTTTCTTTTTTGATCATTTTAAGGTAGCTCACAGTTTGTGAAATTGCTAATAATATCGATATGCTCTGTTTGTTTTTTCTCAGTTACAAGAAGATTGGTTTACATTGGCTGGAATAGTTTCAGCTTTTGTTGCATCAAAACACTTTCACAAAGGAAGAATAATGAGATTGTAAATGTATTGGTTTAGAGGTTGTATAGTCAATTCTACTTTGATTGTCCATAGTTCTTTTTTTCCTTAGAAATCAGGGTTTCTAGAATTTTATAGCATGTGATGATTTGAAAATAAGTTTGTGTGTGATGTAGACTTGCATAAAGTAAGTTTTTTTATACAAGCAGGTGTGTAAAGATGAGGATGATGAATAAATCTCTTGTTTAGTTAATTACTGTTTTCGTCCCTGTGGTTTGTGAAAAATCACTATTTAAGTCCATTAGTTTAAAAATTGCGATTTCAGTCTCTGTGGTTTCACTTTCGTAACCATTTCAGTTTACCTCATAACCATTTCAGTCCCTGTACTAACAGAATAAATGGATTGAAATGGTTACGAAAGTGACACCACAGGGACTGAAATGGTTACGAAAGTGAAACCATAGGGACTGAAATCACAATTTTTAAACTAATGGACTGAAACAATGATTTTTGACAAACCACAAGGACGAAAACAGTAATTAACTCTTTTATTAACAAAGCATTTGATTTGTGATTTAGGAGTGTTTTTCATAGTTGTTTTATTAAAAGATCTTGATCCAATTTTGTTTGGCTTTGTGTTAGTTATATAAAAAAAACACCACGAGCGGGCTAACTTTTTTGTATACAAGCTGAAAAGAATCATGTGCGTAATTTGATTAAATCATTTGAATTATAACATATTACCTATTTTTTATGAGTCATACTATCTTATTGTTATAATTTTTTTAGAACGACGATTTTCTTGTATTACTGTATTTTTCAAATCGGAGAGCCGTAAACTATGTTTTTAAAGATAATTAATATTCACGTGATCATTAATATAAAAACTAGTGTAATACCCTGCACGTTACGGTAGGATTTCAATCGATATCAGTTTGCTTCATTAGTGTATTAGCACTCGCTATGGCAACCGAAAGATGGAAAACCAAAAAAAAGTTGGGACATGCCCAAAATGATATCGACATGTTGTTTTACATCGATCGAAACCATAAAAACGGATGCCGGTACTTATTCCTTATTCCGATAATATTGATACTAGTACCAACGTTGTTCGGTCGAAATTAGTTCAGTTTGCCACAATATCGGTACGTTAATAACACTTGTATAGCCAGCCTACAATACCAAAAATCGTTGTCAGTTTGGTTCGCCATGCAACCAACATCAGCAATCGCTATAGTATATGATACAAAAAAATATTTGTTTTTAAATATTACTCCGTTTCAACAAAATTTATAACGAAATGTTGATTAATCTCACTTGTATAACACATATGTTTTTGAAAAACTTAAAATATATATTATGTATTAACCTTAACAATCAAGTGTGTGTATATAGAGGGTAGGGTTCAAGAGTGAATTTATAGATTAAAAAATAAATAGAAAGATTACAATAAAAATAATTTGATTTGAAGGATAACCTGACTAACATAATTATTATAAAAAGTATGGTGTGCAAAAATGTCATATTTGCTTTTTTATGTACTTATAATGACTTTTTTTTATTAAAAAGGAATGGTCACCACATGTTATAACCTAAATCAAATCTCAGTCATATACGACATCTTAATCAAAGGATGATATTAGCTCTTTTGGTTCGAGGTCAGGATTCAGGGAAAACGGTAAAAAGTGTGAGAACGTTTATGGATCGTCAGATCAAAACAATCTATGGACTAGATTGGCGCGGTGACGTTTTTGTAATAACATCAATTTGATTATTTCATTAAGGGTAAAAAGGTATTTTTACTGTTCAAATTCAAAACGCCAAACTAATGAGCAAGACGCCATTAAAAATGACTAAAACACCTTTAATACAAAACGCCAAAGCTTAATGATAAAACATTGCATACTTAGCAGGTAGATAGAACAAACACTAACTGAAAGTCAATTATTAACATTTATTAAAAAATTATCTCCTAAACTACGCGCCAAAAACATCATTATATAAACGACGTTACCATCACTTTCATTGATTATACTAAAAACGTCATCTTTAACCAAAATGCCAAAATGGCAACTATCGTTTCATGGAGATACACCCTCAGAATCAGAAGATTCGTGATACGTTTTGACAATAGAAGAAGAGTGTTTGTTAAAACAATCAAAGCCATTTTGAACATGGAAGAAGAGGTACAGAGGGGGATCCTATCACTTGGCATCCCTCTTGATAACGAATGTGATGAAACACATAAAGTTATAAGAAGATTAACCAAAAAATTTGGACCAAGCAAAGCACATGCAAAAATGGACCCAGTCATCACATCATAGCATTTTGATGAAGATACAGACATGGTCACCGTTATATGTGACAACGGAGCGCAGAAAGACTACATGCTTGAAGACATCATGACCAAGCAGGGTCTTGGGTTCCTGGAGGAGTTACATAATGCCATATGTTTGAACACAGACATGAACATAAAATTGGCGTTGATGCAGGACATGTTCAAATGGAGGCTTCAAAATCTTCAAGAAGAAGAAGCCAATGAAAGTGAAAGTGATGACTTGGATGAGAGACTGGAAGAAGAATCCGAAGAAGAAGACGAAGGGAGTGATGGATACTTCTCAGACAAAGTCCCTTCTGACGAGGAGTTTTCATTTTTTTTTCTTTTGTGTAATTTTTTTTTTCAAATAATAAAATACTATATTCCTCTCATTAGTTACAAAACGCCAAAATGCCACAAAAGCCATTAAATACAAAGCGCTAAATAATAAATACTATTTTTCTGTGTTTTAGTTAGTGTATTTTATCATCTTGGTCTACAAAACGCCATTAAATATAAAACGCCAAACTTGAAAGATGGGACGTATTACAGCCTTAACAGATAAAGCTGAACAAAACAGTAACTGAAACGATGGATACTTTATTACTAGCATTTATTATAATAAAATCATGCCTAAACTACGCACCAAAAACATCCTATAAAGAGAAACGTCTCAGCACCTTCCATTGATCACACCCAAAAACAAACTCCATGTTACATAAATACCACTCACTTTAAAACGCCAAAAAAAAAAAGTTAAAAAACCACAGATGGCAAACCTCCTTTCTTGGATATTCAGTATTGTTCTGCATGAAGTTTCACTGAATGAATTCAAAGTGAGGTGGGTAACTCTATAAGATTTTGCTGAATGAGATGGACAAATCTTCATGAAAAAGAGACTGATGACAGTGATATGTCATTTTGTGTGCTTTGTTCTTGAAGAAGGTTTGGATGAGAAGAAGAGACCGATCCTAGTGTAAATGCTATTTTGGACTCCATGACGATTATGAGGATGACGACCAAATAGCATCCACACATACGGACATCGATCTATGTCTCCAAAAATGCACAAAATCACTACAACAACAAACAACAACATATCACACCAAAAACCAGGATGCCACCTATTCAGCTTCGTCTAGAGACAGACGTTATGCAGGAAAATCGGCATCTATCTAAGGTATTCAAAGGTTGAAGGCACAAAAACTTCAAGAAGAGGAGACTGATGACAGTGAAGATTTGGATGAGAAATTGCATTAGCATTTTTAATTTTTATTTTCATTTTCTATTTTTTTAAAATTTTCGGGGGGTCATTTTCTGTGGTTTGTTATCTAATTCTCCACTGATAAAATACATTATTTCTGTAAAATGCTTATAAAACGCCAAGATGCTGCAAACACCAAACGCCTAAAAGTGTGTAAACTGTGAGAACGATCATGGCCAAACACATTGTTGATATATAAAACGCCAAAATGCCAAAACTTATAATAAAATTACTTTAACCAGTTATTATTAAAAACTCCAAAAATTAACTAAACGCCATTAAAACAATGTGTCATCTTTATCTAAATGTCATTAAATACAAAACGTCAAACCCTAAAAAGATGGGACGTGTTACAGCCTTATCAGATGAAGCTGAACAAACAGTAACTGAAACGACGGATACTTTATTACTAACATTTATTATATTAAAAGACATGCCATCATAGTTGAATTTATTTATCTTTTCAAAATGCCATAATTACCTGTCACATTATAGGCCTGCATCTGACATGGCACGACAAATGATACACAAAATACACATCACAAAAATATAATCACTAATGTTTTTTAGTGCCAAAAACATATATCTACCTCGCGCCAAAAAAAAAATCATTATATAAGTAGAACAGGTAAACAAAGCTTAACACTCCACACATTCACTAAAGACAACACACATTGTCTAAAACGCCATACAACTTAAAGAAAATGGCTCAGGTTATTGCATGGATGTTTGAGAGGTCAGAGAGACATTTCGTCCTAAAGTTCTCTGACAGGGGAAGGGTGAAAGTCAAGACAATCAAGGCCATACTTAGTATGGATGAAGCAGTTCAGAGGGATATTCTGGCCCATGGGATTCTGATGGCCTACGATTGTGAAAGGACTCGAACGGTACTGATCTACCAAAAGCTACCAGTTAGAGTTTGGATGAACAATCAAGAATGGTGAACGTGACTTATCAACATGGGGTGGATTATTCATCGATAATGGATGAAATGTTAAACACGGATAGACTACCTTTTCTTGAACAGCTCAGAACAGCTCTGTGATTTAGCACTTTCGAACGATGCAAGATCCAAGGTTGTGATGATATTTAAGTATAGGATGCAAAAAAGACGAGACAAGATTATGGCTTTATACTCCAATGCACAAGATGATGATGATGATGATTCTAAAGAAAGTGATGAACAAAGCGATGGGTACATCTCTGATGTAACACCATCCACAGAAGACTATTAGTTTGGTTTGATTTCATCTTAGTTGTAATCTTTTGAATTACTAATGAATTATAATGAATTTAAAAACGCCATGAAAGCCAAGAAATTTACCTTTATAACATATATGGGGTTAATTCAACTGGTGAAATCTACATAAACGCCTAAAAAATTGTAAAGTTTGAATTGTTAAAGGTATATAATGAATTTGGGAACGCCATGGACGCAAATATGTTAGAATTATTAATTGATTTAATGAATTTGGGAACGCCATAAATGCCAAAATATTTACTATGTGATACAAAAACGATTAATTCATCGAGGCAGATCTAAAAAAACAATAAACGCCAGGTAGTTATTGAATCTAACTAAACGCCAAAAAATCTTACACGCCAAAAATGAAGCGGTGTTGTGAGACGCATTGGAAAAAAGAATATAAAAGGACAAAAAAGCCCCTCCGCCTTCATTATATCGCGTGTCACGTGTACGGCCTGGATCCGTTCTCAACGTTTTCACACTTTTAGGCGTTTTCTCCTGATCCCGTTTATATATATAGGATTAGGTTCAAGAGTGAACACTGGTGTATTTGCAAACTGAGCGAACTAATCCTGGCCATACACATGTGTAAATCAATGGCCATGATTTGATGATGAAATACACTAGTGTATTTTACGATTTGATAATGAAATCCTAGGCATAAACGTGTGTAAATCAATGGCCGGGATTTGTTCACTCAGTTCGCAAATAAACTAGTGTTAACTCTAGAACACCACCCTATATACATGTGTGTGTGTATGTGTGTGTTACATTAGGTTAGATTTATTCATTGATTCAAGTGAGATTCGATCAAAGTGTTTTAGAGAGAGGGAGATAGTTTAAAGAGAGAAAGTGTGGGTTTGGGTCTTTGTGACGTAAAGCAGTTTGTATTAGTGATGTGTACTCTTTCGGTTGCAATCTGCGACGACTAATGAAATAGTTTTTTCTATATCTTCTACACTTTCTTAATGTTTTGTATTTACATCTCGATCAAGAACAATGTTTGTGGTGTTCGTTATTGATCCAAGGGGTCTAGGGGACCTAACATAGTCCAGAAATAATTGCATAGGAAAAAGTGATTGTTGTTTACATGAGATTGTTTTGAAGTCAAAATTGGCCATGAGTAATCAAATACGAAGGATGCTAATAATATTGAATAACAAGGCATTTTGAGTCGAATCTAAATCAGTGAGTTGAAGTGTTTTTAGTGGAAACGATTCCACTACAGGGGCTGTGAGTCGTTGTACAGTGACGACTACAAGGTGGTTTTGGGTCAGCCGGATTAACGGGGAGTACCTTTTGGGACGGCGGTGGTGACTACTGACCGATGATATGTTCGTTTCGGTTTAATGGTGATGTGCTTCGTACATTAGCAAATTTCAATCCAGGTAAGATCAAGACCCGATCATTCCTGCCAAGGATAAGAACGTAGTAACTAGTGTAAGTTGTAATTTCTTTTGGCGGAAGTATATGTAACAGTCCCAAAATTTTTATTTAAAATATATATAAAAACTTATGTTATTAAAAGGATGCATCATGGGTAAAGTTGAGTAATAAAAATATAAGGTACTTTGGCAAACGTATGAACCGTTTAAAAATTAAATTATAAAAATACATTATATTTGAACCTACTCCGTTTTTAATGAAACTTAGACCCAAATGTAGATAAAAATATACTCGTCTTAATGACATATTTATTATTTTATATAACGTCATACTTTAGAAATTATAAGCGCCAAAAGAGTGAAGCAGTTAAATTAATTATAATATATATATATATATATATATATATATATATATTATATAAATTAATTCAAAATTAAAGTCATATGTATGTTAGTGCACGTGTGAAGGTGAAGGATGGGTGTGCTGTACATTTTATTTAGTGAATATAACAAATAATTGTAAAATAAAAGTTAAACTTGCATACTTGGGTAACGTAAGTTCCAAGACTAACATATGTATAAATAGGTAAGGTTAAGATCATTCAAAAACCTCATTTGTTTCCTTCTGCTCGATAGCTTTCCCTCTCTCTTTAAGAATTCTATTTTTTTATATAAATAAAGCCCTGTCCTATTTTAAGTGGGGTAACCCCTGATCACTGATACCCTGTCCAATTGACGTAGGACCCCGTAATGTATGTCAAGGCTCTGCCTAAATTCGTTGGGGTTCTGTCTCGTGACGTAGGGATAAAGTAGATATGGGTTACTATACTTAAGTATGAGTGCACTATATATTTTATTAAATAAATCCAGGAGTTGTACCAAGATATATCAACCCTCCAAAATATTTCTGACACCCCTAATATATTTAGAATATCCCTATATGTTTTTAAATACACCCCGTATATGAAAACCGAGCCCGAAATATAATATAGTATTAAAAATAAATAAAAAGCAAGAAATAGTAAGTTTAGGCGGGCCGCGTAGACCCACCCTAACTCTTTACGCGGGCGGTTTCAAGATGGATACCTGATGTCGTTGATTTATAAGTTAAAGCGGGCCGCGTAAGGTTCCCTTAACATTAACGCGGGCCGCGAGAGGTTAAAAAGGTGGCGCAGCCCTGGGCCGCCACGTGGCCCAACACCCGGCAAAGCTATTGTCGACTCAGCACAGCTACGCGTTGACCGAGCTTTGACGCGGGCCGCGTAAGCTTTGTGCTTATATTACGCGGGCCGCGAGAAAGTCCAGTATCAGCACTATATAAAGGAGCCATCGGGTTCAACTAGAATTCGTTCATTCTTCGATTCTCAATCTCAAAATTCTGATAGTAGAGTTATTATACTCGGGTATTATACCCCTAATTAGCGAGGTTCTGCTCCGTTGTAAGTATTATAACCCCAGTTTCGAAATAGATACGCTGCCCGATTGATTCAGGGTTCCGTAATAACTGTTGTGGTTCTGCCCGACGTAGTTATTGGAATACCGTCTCGGGGAGGGTATCATTAATATTCTCAAAGGGTTATGATACTAACCTATCTACATTTGTGTAAATTATAGATTATTCCCAGGAAACCCTTACGCAAAGTCTAAGATAGCAATGTGAGTAATCTCCTTTTTGTTAACAGTTTTTACAAAACCTTAATTGTTTTACAATGCAATTAAGCAGTGATTGAGTCTTTGTAGTTCTTCAATTACTGCCGGTATGTTGGGGTTTTGTATACAAAATTTGTACTACTTGCGAGTAGTAAGTCGGGATGACAATACGTTACCATTGGACAATGAGTTAGCCAATGGGTAATATGACCCACAAGTCAGGATTGATAGTACCAAATGGAGTAATTGTGTAGACATAAACAATGTGATCGCTCTCAATACTGTTCACTGTGACTTTTTATTTAAACTTGATTAAACTGGGATTCACTCACCAGTATTTCCTGCTGATAAAATGTTTTAAACACGTGTTTCAGGTAACTTAGTGTGAAGCCAATAAAAGCCAGCTGGAGAGCACTGAAGGCTTGGAAAAATGGCAATAAAGTTACCTAAAATAAAATAGATGTTTTTATAAAAAAACATAGGATTTATTCCTATGAAAATGTGTGTACTACAAATTTGGGTTTTCCCCATGTATTTATATTTATAAAATATGGTGGTTTACTCTGATAAAATATTTCCTAGCTACGGTCCTGATGAAAATTCCGCTGCCAAATTTGACAAACATGCGATACCACCGAAACTGGCTCGCGGCCGCCCGTTCCCGGGAACTAGGGATCGGGGGTTGTGACAGAAGGTGGTATCAGAGCCTAGCCACTGGTTCAAGCCAAAGAAGTGTTCTGCTGACACTTAAGTTTTAAATTCTGAGTTAGGAAATAACTTATGTGATTATGTGTTTTATATTATTTGACTATTTGTTAGTCTACAGTATGGGTAAGCAAAGAATTTCGGACATCTACCGTCAACTAAATAGTTCACCAAAAGATGAGGGAACCTCATTTCAATCAAATCCCTTAGGATACTCAGCAGATACTGAAAAAGGAATATTTATTCCTAAGGCACCGTCTAAGAAACCATTTACCACTAAGAAAAGAAATTGGATTATTAGCAAAAGTCGAGAGAAAATAAAGAAGTCACAACCAAAGGGAGCGATAATCAATCAGGAAATAAATGCACAAACTCAGGAAACAGGCAATAACTTACTAGGGGAAGATGAATTAGATGAACAATGGGTAAATCTCCATATGTTAGCCACTACAGCAGTAAATGCTAACTTATATTAAATAGTTGAACGGCCAAACCAGTACCAGTACCCATGCCGCCTATGAGCTAGAAACTTTAAAAGGAACTTTGCCTATTAAATAACAACTTAGTAGAGACATGAGATAGAATAAACCTTACATAAAAGCATGTTGAGCCTAATACTCCTATAACTTAGATTGACTAAAATAAGTTATGGATGCATAATCCCTAGTTTATTTTGAATTCCAGTTGTAGTTTGTAATAAATACATATATATATATATATGAGTCGCAAGGTTCGCCGTTTTTAATCAATCTATTTTATGATTGTACCCAAATGTTTGTACTAGAAATTTGTCTGTTAATACCACCTACTCAAATAATATCATAATATACATCAAACTAAGTTGGTTATTAACAAAGCAGTCATATTTATGATTCTCTTTTTGGAACCAATTATTTACTTTGGTTTAAAATACATATTGAAATATATGGTATAAAGCTTTAAAACTTTGTAGTTTTAATAATATTGTTTCAAAATAATTTATATTCCAATAAATAAAATCGAAGCTATTAAATTAACCAAAAAAGGATTTTAAGAAATAGTAAAAATTTAAAAGATTTCTCTAGTGGATCTAACCAAAGCAAGTTTTGAAACCCAGGTGTACCAATTTCTCACTCTATTTTATCATTTCTGGTTTATAACTAGTTAACCTTAAGACTTCCTACTTTCATAGTTTTATGAAATAACTGATGTTGGGATTACTTGTAAAAGTTTCTATTGAAATACTTAGTAATAAAATATATGGTTAAATGAATATGATGGGTATTCATGATTTAATACAATCATTTAAATTTTTTTAAGAAATTTGGGTTGATTGGACTATGTAGAAAGACTTAACTAAACGTTAAAAGCATTTCTACAAATCTTTAACATTAAGATATGTCCAGAATAGGTCTTATGCCTGGAAATAATTAATATAAGATTTTAAGATTTACCCGTCATATTAATTATAGGATTGAATATCCTAAATTATAAAAAAAAAATTGATTTTGGTTTGTATGTTAGTACATGGTTTGTTGGTTTACCTAAAACCATAAATTAATTATTTTTATTAAGATGTCCTTTCTCAGAATAATTTATTAGTTTAAACTTAAATTTATTTTGTAGTACATCTTTGGAGTATCTTTAACGAAATACTTGAGGGAAATATTTCAAACAGGTGTTAAAGTTTGAAAAAAAAATAGAAATCCACTAGTACATATGGGTGTCTATCCTACCCGGTTTTCGGTTGGAAAATAATATGATATCTAAAGTCTAATATAAAAATTTTCAAATATTCGACTCGTACAGTAAGTCAAATACATTTTTTTTGACTTATATATTACACTTATAATCTTATAACTCATAATATTTGAGTTCATCCGTATCTTTTATATTATTAGTATAATGATAAAACATTTTACAATGATATATGAACAGTATATTTTACTATAAGATAGTACAGTAAAAGATATATTTTATATCTAAAATTTTAATAAATTATCATGGTGTAATAAATTCTAATAAATGTAATATAGTATATAGAATAGTATATGCACTTATGTTATAAGTCCGTCGCAGATATATTAAAATGTAACAAGGCTATTAGATCTTTTTACTATAATATGTATACAAATCCTATCTTCTCATAAGTATAAGTATATTATACTATACGAGAATAATATACTGTATATTTTTATCCTTGCACGTTAAAATGTTCCTAAACATTCATTTTTCAAACTAGAATTTAAAATGGATGCCCCACATAAAAATATTTGGATCAAATATGTATTTAGTACGTTTGTCCTTTATAAAACTTTATTTAAAAATCAGATTACAATTTTAATATTGTAATATCTTTAAATAAATTATTATTGTATGGAATATACATACATATCCTAATACATGTATATTACTAAAATATATTTTGAATCAATTTTAGAAACGTCAAACTTTGTATTACTTACTATGTTATGTGTTTTAAGTTTATACTATATATTAATATTTAATCTTATATATATATCCGCTATATTGTTATGAATTACAGAAAGTAATTTATGTATAGTATATATATATCTCTTAGTAACCCATAAATACAATGTCATGGGTCACATATGCACATATTCTTCTAAATAATGCCTCTCAATCTTAAATAGCAATGTGAGTAATCTCCTTTTTGTTAACAGTTTTTACAAAACCTTAATTGTTTTACAATTCAATTAAGCAGTGATTGAGTCTTTGTAGTTCTTCAATTACTGCCGGTATGTTGGGGTTTTGTATACAAAATTTGTACTACTTGCGAGTAGTAAGTCGGGATGACAATACGTTACCATTGGACAATGAGTTAGCCAATGGGTAATATGACCCACAAGTCAGGATTGATAGTACCAAATGGAGTAATTGTGTAGACATAAACAATGTGATCGCTCTCAATACTGTTCACTGTGACTTTTTATTTAAACTTGATTAAACTGGGATTCACTCACCAGTATTTCCTGCTGATAAAATGTTTTAAACACGTGTTTCAGGTAACTTAGTGTGAAGCCAATAAAAGCCAGCTGGAGAGCACTGAAGGCTTGAAAAAGTGGCAATAAAGTTACCTAAAATAAAATAGATGTTTTTATCAAATAACATAGGATTTATTCCTATGAAAATGTGTGTACTACAAATTTGGGTTTTCCCTATGTATTTATATTTATAAAATATGGTGGTTTACTCTGATAAAATATTTCCTAACTACGGTCCTGATGAAAATTCCGCTATCAAATTTGACAAACATGCGATACCACCGAAACTGGCTCGCGGCCGCCCGTTCCCGGGAACTAGGGATCGGGGGTTGTGACAGTATATGGTCGGATTTGCGGGTAAACACACAGAAGAAGATTCTCTATAATGGGGTGCTTTGAATCTTGTTGTGTATATCAAGTGAGCTTGTTTTTTCTTTTTTTTTCGGTGGTCAATAATGTGTAGTTCCAGAACCTGAGAAGAAGGATATTAAGATTATCGGTGGTCGATAACGGTGTAGATATGAAGCGGGCCCAAATCAAAATTAAGGGGGTGAATGAAGGGATAATTCTGATTTATTGGATTATCCATAAAAGTTAATATGCGTTAAAGATAATTCAAGTTAGTTGGAGATAAATATAGTTTGGTTTATTTATTTAAATAATTTGAATTATCGGTTTAACATATAGGTTATCTAGTTGCTTTTAAGTAATTATATTTTATTAGAGTTTGAGTTGGGTTAGGATTAAAATAAGATTAGTATAAATAGATGGTAAGCCTATTGTAATTTGTGTATTTTGGTTTAATAATAAAATAGTCGAACAAGTTGTTAATCTCGTATTTTGTGTATTCTATCAAGGGTCTGATTTTCCATAAAGTTAATATGCGTTAAAGATAATTCATGTTAGTTGGAGATAAATATAGTTTGGTTTATTTATTTAAATAATTTGAATTATCGGTTTAACATATAGGTTATCTAGTTGCTTTTAAGTAATTATATTTTATTAGAGTTTGAGTTGGGTTAGGATTAAAATAAGATTAGTATAAATAGATGGTAAGCCTATTGTAATTTGTGTATTTTGGTTTAATAATAAAATAGTCGAACAAGTTGTTAATCTCGTATTTTGTGTATTCTATCAAGGGTCTGATTTTCCATAAAGTTAATATGCGTTAAAGATAATTCATGTTAGTTGGAGATAAATATAGTTTGGTTTATTTATTTAAATAATTTGAATTATCGGTTTAACATATAGGTTATCTAGTTGCTTTTAAGTAATTATATTTTATTAGAGTTTGAGTTGGGTTAGGATTAAAATAAGATTAGTATAAATAGATGGTAAGCCTATTGTAATTTGTGTATTTTGGTTTAATAATAAAATAGTCGAACAAGTTGTTAATCTCGTGTTTTGTGTATTCTATCAAGGGTCTGATTTTCCAAAAGTTATTGCCATCATTAATTTTAGATCCCATAAGACAACTTTTATTAACTATGTGTATCCACACACAAACACGCATTTTAACTTTAAAAAGAAAATTGAATGCTTTTGTATATTTAATTTTTTTATTGAAGTTACAGCATAAATTGTATAATGAAGCGAATCGATATCAATAACGGTACCCGTGCCCGTACCAGTATTCACATTTATGGTTTTCTATCGATGTAAAGCATCTGTCAGTACCGTTTTGGGCATATCACGGATTTATTATTTTTATGGCTTTCGATCAATGTAAAACTCGTGTTGATGGTCATATCACGTCCTCATATCTTTAACTTTTAATTTTGGTTACAATATAAAGTGTCGGTACTAACTGACCGATATCAAGTCAAACTAGGGATGTGCAAAAAACCGAATTAACCGAACCATAACCGAATTAATCTACAAAACCGAAACCAAACCAAATAAAAACCGGTGGGTCGGTTAGTGTTTTTTTTAAACAACCGAACCGACATGTAATAAATCTTTGTAGGATTTAGGACTTTCACCATATATTTAATATTTGATGTTTTTGACTGAATATTTTTAGTACTTATGGGGTTTTCATATCATTTTGTGGTTTTGGTTGAATGTTTATTTGAATTTATGGAATGTATCATATCATTTTATTTGAATATTCGATAATAATAATTGGTATTAATATTATAGATTATATATATTTTTTAATACTATGTAATATACTAATACATACAAATATGCAAAAACAATGTATTTCATGTTAAAAAAAATTAAGCTATTTTTAGCTAAGCTAAATACACGGTTAACCAGGGGCAGACCCACATGGTCCGGATCGGGGTCCACGGACCCCAATGTTTTTTTTTAAATAGTAGAACCGGTATGTTAATTTTATCAAGGACCCCATAAAATAAATTAGTTGGACCCCATAGTATTAAAAGCAAAGATGGTGTGGTCGTAAATCCTCTTGTATTCCAACACATAGATCCCAAGTTCAAGTCTTACAAGTCTTGGTTTTTAGTTTTTTAATAAAGTAGTGGTTTCATTTCCACTAAATGCTTCTATATTATTTCTTAGCCCTGACCCGACTACGATTACCGACCCGAAAATTTTAATATTTGGTTGTGAAAAATTCTTCGACAAAAATTGGACCCCAGTAAAAAATAATCCTGGGTCCGCCACTGCGGTTAACCACCCATAACCGACTAGCTATAACCATCAAAACCGAATAATCATAACCACCATAACCGATCGGTTATGGTTATGGTTATCCAATAACCGAAATCGTAGTTATGGTTATGATTTTTTGTCAAAACCGACCCATACACACCTCTAGGTCAAAATGAATTTCTAGAGCATCACGTAGAATAATACCTCTTGTTAAATTGATTTCGTCGGCATCTTTTAAAAGAAGCCAAAGTTGGAATATTATTACACCCATAGTGTTTACACCCATATTTCCTTTTAGCTTATTTGACACTTTCAAAAGTTCAACATTATTCATTTATTCTCATGACTAAAATTTATTAAAATATTCATTAGAGAATGTATTTATATTATTTTATATATACGTGTCCAATAGTTGCGCTTTAACTAACTAGGTATAAAACTCATATGTAATTAGTCACATCATTGATAAATATCGTATTTGATTTGAAATCAAAATTACAACTGACTAAACTTTAAAAGGTAAATATTTAGTTGTATTTCTATCTGATTATATTAATGTTTCTACAATAAATGTTGACCGTAATTATATAGGTGTAAATGTTAACTGTTTTTTATATATAAAGAAATGTCTAAATCAATAAAACTTAAAGTCTAGATATATATTATTAATTTCTTGAAATGATGGTGCTACAAGAATACAAAAAGAAATGAAGGATCCCCGTCACTTCACATTTTCACACTATGGACCATGTCACTCTTGCATCACCTTAGTCGGCATTTACACCTAGACTAAGGAAAGACATAGATTCTTCGTAATAGCTCTATTACTTTTTAGTTTATTTCAATAAAAATATAAATTTGTTAAAAGTTACAATTTATGCTGTCGGTTACTATACTGATCACCAAAAATGAACTGTAGCATCATGTGTTAATACACATGTGGACAACTATGTCGACAAATATAAAGACAGGTAAAGTGCACAAGCTGTGAATCGTGACTCATTCCTTCAATCGATATAAACATGCTTCTAGACATATGTATCATGACTGTTATCATATCTATTTGAGTGTTTGAGATTTCATTTCCCAAAGTCGCTTAACTTTTATATTTTTAGAAGATTAAAAAAAAGTGAACATCTGATATCCTAATAAAGGCCCATTTTATATAAAATATAAATAGTTCATTTAATATTTATATATATATATATATTTTTTTGAGACAAAGGGTAAATTATTTTTATTAAAAAGACTAAGTGCACTTTATATTTGTATACGAAACACGGATATGGAGTATATTTCGCTTAAAAAATTATTTAGTTTCATATTCCTTATTTATTTTAGTTAATTTGTTAATTTATTTGGTGGTCACCTACCCGACACTTTCCCTGGGCCGGTCCTGGTGATGAACATAATAATTCGATTGGAAAAATCTTTCTACGGTTTGAAAGCATTCTTGATTGTATAAATTGGTTTAACAAATTAACTAATTGAATAACTAATTAATTAATAATTATAATAGTGATAATAATAATAATAATGCAATATATTGGCAAAAAAATGAACCTCATAACTACAATTCAATAACTAAAAAGGCATAAAACACAAAACTTTTTAATCCAATCCAACACCAAACCAAAATAAACCAATATATCAACAACATATACCATTAATTCACGTATCATGCTGGGTCCCAGTACCAAACTTAGATTCATGATTAGACGTGGCGTTCATCATCGCCGTAGAAACCTGCGTTCCATCGTAGCTTAGTGGACTCCCACTCACAGGAACAACATTCCCTCCTTCCTGGCCCCCTGAGGGCATAACCGGAACATAACCATAAACCACCGGCTGCTCCCGGTTCCCGCCTGGAACATACCCATACACCACCGCCTGTTCCCGGTTCCCCATTCTCTGCCCTCCAGCCTGGAAAAAACCATTCGATGTTTGAACCGTTTGGTACACAACCGGAGCAACGTAACTGCCACGTGCCACCGGCATTTCAACAACCACCGGAGTCACGTCAACCAAACCACCGGAATGTGACGTCACCGCATCCGTAATCTCAGAATTGTGAACCGCTGACGTCACATTCAGCGAATACTCCTTATCAAAACCAAACAAAAAATCCGGATTCACCGACCTCGCCGTGACCGGCGTTGTAGCAACCGCAACCGACGGGAAAAAAACGAAGAGACGTAACCTAACCGGCGCGGCGGAGATGCGGCGGAGGATATCGTACTCGAAAAACATGTTGTCCACGTCATCGTCGTCGAAAACGGAGACCAGAGCGTCGAGATCTTGTCCAGGAAGCTTGTATTTCAATCGAATTTCGGAATTTGATTCACACAGAACGGTTAATTTGGATAATAAGTTGTTGAAATTGATAGTGCGATCGACGGTGAGGATTTTGGTGTCGCCGCCGACGTAGGACAGTTTCCGGTCGTGAGGACGGTGGTGAATTTTGCCGCCATAACTGCACATTAGTTTTACTTTATTCTCCATTGAAGATGAAGAAGAGGTGAATTGGGGGGGTTTGTTTCGTATGTAGGGTTTTGCATGTTTATAACCAAATGTCAGTATCGATTATCAGGTGTGATCGTGACCGTCCGTTGTGATCTGGAAATGTAACGTAATAACGTGGGTGGGGTCCACACGGGATGGAATGGGGTGGGGTCAGGGCTAAAAGACTGGTCCGGCATGCTGACCGGTTTTGACTTATTTTATTTGGTTTTTTTCTACCACTTTTTTTTTTCTTTCTTTTTGAAGGAATTTATTTTGGTAGAATTGTAGCTAGTTGTGTACATGATTTATTTGTTTATATTACTTGTCATCATTACTCATTAGTTTTATTTTTATTTATTTATTTTTACTTATCATCAAACTATTTAATGAAATTATAATGTACCTGAAGAGACTTGGTGTTTAGGGACCCAAGTTTGATTCCTGCCCTTTAATGATGATGGGAGACTAATAATGATGAGAGACTAGGCGGATAGGTGGAGATCGCTAGTTCGATCGTTGAACTGAGCGGGTTTTACCTCACCGCGCTGTCATGTCTTCGGGTGAGTGTTCACGGGCTTCGGCCCTAGGTGAGGGTTTTCCCCGGTTCAGAGGCGAGTGCATCACGATGTGGTGAATTTCGTCAGTAGGTCATTTGAAGGATTCGTTGCCCGTTAAAAAAAATAATTGATGGCAATTAATATATAGGGTCTATTTGACACTGACTTTTTATAAGAGATGGTCCCAGTGGTTTCTAATGGAGTAAATCACTCATTTAACACAATTTTAAAAGACTTTTTATTGCTGCAACAATTATAATAAATAATATGTTTGTATTAATGAAATACTTACTCTTGGTGGCCCAAGGGCAAGGAAAGGTTTACAAAGCTTCCTCTTCCCATGAAGGAGCCAAGAGAGAGTGGTATTTTGTAAGTGAAGTAAAGGGAGTGGAGAGTGAAGTAAAGTTGGAAGTGATCACGATGACCTGGTGTGTGGAATGTTGGACCCAAAGGGTTGTTTATATAGCGGATTGCTCACTCTCCCATTGCATTAGTCAATTCATTGTCATACTAACCGCGTATGTGTTGTAGGTTCCTTTCCATTGCTAGAAGCCTTGGATCCCCCGTCTTATCCTTATAGGTTATTCATTTGACATGCTTTCTTTGATGCACAATGCATGCTAGTGTTTTTACCTTTTGTCTTCACCTTTTCAATAGAGTTTGACTTTCACACTCTAGACTTCATCGACTATCACATCGTTCCTTGGTGCTGAAGCTTACCAGGGGAGGTTAGTTCAACTCTTCCTCCGGTCTCCTGAGAGTACTCTTGACTTCTTACTTGTAGGAGATGGCAAGTTGTCATTTCCTTTCTTTGTAGAGGAGATGGCTTTCAGCCTACCCCGTCTTCACTTATTAATGAAACTTTTCTTTAGACCCAAAACATATTACAAATAGAGAACTACAAATACCAACTTTGTTATTTTTAATGGTTAGACCTTAAATGTGTTCCTTTTGACAGACCATTAGTGTGATTAACTTTAAAAAGTATAAAATCTTATGTACATGACAAACATATCTAGTTTTTATAAAAACTCATTCAACCATAAAAGAGTTAAGTGACTTGCTCAATGGACTGGTAATGGGTGTCAAATTGGTCGATTTCACATATAATGAAAACTAGTAATAAGGCCCGTCCGTGTTGCGGCGCGAGTACATCGCAAACATCGAATGGATTTGTTCAAGTGTTAGGTGATGCGTTAACCATACGAAAACGTGTGTTTCGACATATCTGATTGAACTCAATATAACCTATATAAGTATTGCGACTGGATCATAATGTAAAGTAAATTGAGTCTATCTCGTACAATCATAACTTATTCTATAGGATTAATTAAAGCTTTGAAAAAAAAAAGAAAAAAAAGAAACCACAATTTGACTACACTCTGTTTGGAACAAAATTTATGAAAACATACATAAAATAAGTAAGAAAACGTATTATATTAAAAAAAAGTATATCCAAATGTAGATCAACTCGAATTGATACAAACACATACATAAAAATATGCACGTAAAATGGTTTTTTAAACGAAAACGTGTTATATTTGACCTAACTCGTTTCCAGAAAAAGTTTATGTCGAAACGTACACACACTTAAATTTAATACGGATACGTACATAAAAAAATGCACGGAAAAATAGTTTTTTAAGTAAAAAAATGATATGGGAACAAAAGAAATTAACGAACGAACCTTGTCGAAGGAAATTTATATTATTAAAAAGCTAGGGGCTAAAAATGTCACTTGTTAAAGTAGAAGAATAGTAAAGTAAGATAAGTGACTAAAATTGATTACTCCAAAAGTGGAGGAGCCATAGCAAAGCTGAGGAACTTGAAATGCAATATTTTAAAAGTTCAGGGGGTACGGCAAAGCCGGTGGAAACCCCACCGACTTTGTCTTTTAAGATAGTATAGAATATGAACCCGAAAATCGTGTAAAAGAACATGAACTCGAACACGATATAAATATTTACGGGAGATAAAAACAATAAGTTTAACCCCATTTTCATTGTTTTGCATTTGTGTACTCTAAAATTACAAGTTACAAGAAAAATTATCGATGTTTATAGAACATATTGGTTTCAGTTATTGATGCAAATGTGTGTTGTAATTTTAAAATTATGTCATAAAATAACAAATCACTATTGATATGTCTTAAGAAAGAAGCTAGGCAGCTAGCTAAAAACATAAAGAATTGTGAATATTTTCACGGTCACGACTACAACATTAACCGGAAAGCATCATCTGCTTGTTCAATTGATTGATATGGATATTATATCCAACTTTAGAAAGACTGTATGCTACAATCTGGCCTGCAGATTAGATGTTTGATAAAATGGCACAATGTAAATGATACATTTCTTTCTTGCCCAATTAAGCGTTTCTAGTTGCAATTTCCCTCTCTGTTACCTGTAAAATATGTAGTATCACTGTAATAATCTTTTTTTTTACTTAAACTATTCATGTCGTCTTTACCATTCGAATTCATTTCACATGATTTTTTGACTTGTTTCAATTTCTAGTTAATTTTTTAACTTGACCCGTTAGATGCTGCTAGACAAACATAACTCAATCCTCGGAAATCTGATCCGTTTACCTACAAATGGGTTGATTTGGATGCTTATCATCTCTAACGGTGATGAAATCTGTTGGAAAAATAGGTGAAAATAACATTTTTCACAAATATAGGAAAATGATTTTTTCCTATTTTGGATTAGAAATAAATATAAGAAAACAAGTGGGTTTTATATATTTATTTGTGGGTTTGTGTTCTATGGTGGAAGACCTTCGCAACGAACTAAACCACGTCCAAAACGGAGCTAAGATGAATGAGATATCGATGCTCAAAGTTGGGTGTTTGGAACATTGAATGCTGAAACAAAAGGGAAAGTAGCACATTGTCCCACATCGGAGGAGAGATAGAACTTAAATGGGTATTTAAGTGAGAACTCTCCACCCTTATTGTTTCATGGAAACACACACTTTAAGTGTCCCACATCAAATGAGTTATCGCGCGTGGCGTGGGCGATGAGGCGCAATGTGGCGCTTTGATGGGGCACTTTGCACTTCGCATCGCCGCAAGGCGCCTTTGTATTTTTGACCACGTGCGCGTGGTGGATCACATAGGCTGCAAGGACGAAGTGGTGAAGTGGCGTGCAGGTTCGAAGCGCGTGACGTGGCAGTCCGCGCGTGAGTACACGAAGGCGCGCGGTTGTGCATGGTGCATGGGTCCTGATGTGACATGGCGCACGCGCGTATGGACCTGAGTCAGTGTGGCGCACGCGCGCATGTCAGTGAGCCAAATGGACGCAGCGCGCATGAGCGTGCAGACCTGCGCGCGCCAGCATTTAATGACGAAGCAGTTTCAGTTCTGCATTCGAAACTGACGAGTCAAACGGTTATAACAGCGAATTAAATGACGTATTAAATTGCATTGAAGACGTTTAATGCAATTTATACCTCTCCTTAATTTCTTTTGACCGTTTCGACTTAGGAGCTGTATAAATACAGATACATACCCACTGCAGAAGCACACCAGCAACACAACAGCACTTGCAACTTTCTCTAACATTCCACTGATCTTCTTCCAGCTTGTTCAAGGTAGCCTTCGGGTTGTAGGCTAATTCCGGCAGTACACTGCTCCGGCTGTTGTACCCTGGGAAACAAAACGAGTACTTTTGGGAGACTCGGAATTTGTTTTAAGGGAAGCGTGTAGACACGTGCCTCAGCCACTCTGTTTCTACTCCTTCTTGTAATTTGGTTTATTTCAGTTGTAATTGTAATTGTCGTTGTTTTCTTTATTTCTGTATTGTAATCGTATAATAAAATTTGTTTATTTTATTTATTTACGCGAACGGTTCCTACAAAATCTTCATTGTTTCCATAAAAGTCGACATGATGCTGCTGCTGCAGACTCCACACACTCTTATGTTCACACAAAAGTACTTTTTTTAGATTGCAGGTGAGTCTAATACTCAGGGCCGGCCCTGAGAATTCATGTACCATGTTCGAGCTCGAAAAACGTGCCCTTAGGTCTTAACTAAATAAAAAATTTAAACTAGTTTTTTCATACAACTTTGAACCGTTGACAAAAATATAGCATTCGATAAAAAATTTTCAAATAATCATTAATCGACAAAGTTTGTATCAAATTAAGTTAACGCCTAAATAATGTTCGATAACATAAAATCATAAATGAACTGAAATTGACATAAGTTAATTGAATAAATGAATTCGACATAATAACTGAAATCGAAAATCAATCCTAAATCATAAGTTAAGTGATTTCGACATATGTTAACTGAAATTCGACATAATAACTGAAATCGTAAATCAATCCTAAATCATAAGTAAACTGAATTCGACAATTGATTTTTAGTTGTTTACCTGTGAACTGATCCGACTCACACACTCAGTGATCGAACGAAGGCTGTGTTGTACTGCTGTGACTGTGAAATCGAAGGCCTGCTGGCTGTGTGATGATGAATGATGATCGAATCGAAGGCCTGCAAGTGATTTTTAGTAGAATGATGATGAATGAATGAATGATGATCGAATCAATCGAAGGCTTGCAAGTGCGACGTTTCTGTTCCTCAGTTCCTTCGACGTTTCTGTTCCTGTATTGCCGCCCAAAATTCTTTTTTTTAATTAGTTTTTAGAAAATATTTGGGTATTGGGCTCACAAACCTAATGGGCTAAATAGTTTAAATAGTATAATTTTTTTTAAGTGGGCCTATGTTAATAATTTTTTGGTTATACCCTATTAATTTTTTTTACATATATAATATTGGATTTTTTTTAAAATTACGTGCCCTACGAAATCACGGGCCTTGTTCGGTTGTCCTCCCTGCCCTCCTTCAGGGCCGGCTCTGCTAATACTCTATCAAGGTTCAGATGAGAAAGCAAGATAGTAAGACTGGTGGGTGTGGGCGTGGCCAAGGGGCGTTGTTGGCCCTTTAACATCGGGTACACCACCACGAGTTGGCGTTTTGGTGGGCGTTGCCCGCTTGGCATGACAATAGTGCTTGGCGTGGGGTGACGTGTCTGGCAATGGTTAGTTGGGTATTGATGACAGCTTGGCTAGCCATTAGGCATAGCCGTTGGCCAACGGCTATTTAAAAAAAAATTAGGTGCCACATGGCACCCCAACGCCGGCCTGACCACACCCCTTCCATATCCCACTTTTTTCGGTGTACTGGAATTTATGTAAAAGTAAATATAGAATTTGCACCTTGAATTTTTATATATAGTGCCACATAGATATAACTAGGGTAAGAAAGTTTGAACCAAACTCATAGAACCCCTTTATATGTTAGATGGAAATGCCTCGCGTATATCCTTCGTTCAATCCAGTGCAAGTTGACACGTTAATCGGGCATTTGGCTTGACTTTAGTTTCTTACAAGGCTTTGACAACCCTTTAACTCATAGGAAGTGGCTTCGGTTCCACATTTAGATAAGTCGATATCATTAAGAATCACATTAAACCAAAAGACTGAGGTAGATGCTCTCATAATTAAACACCCCAACACGATATGTGTTGTTGTCCCATCTAGACTTATATAATATTCAACCTTCTTTATCATTAGGATACTAAGTTTTGCCAACAGTTGAATGTTGTTCCTAAAGTCGCAAATTTTATTACGTGAAGGTAATATACTTTCATTTTTGGAGACTAGATGGAATACAAACATCAAGGTAAGGTTAATCATGTGCGACTACTTGTATGTATGCTTAAATCTCATCTCTTTATGTGTATTTATTAGGTTTCTTCATTAAACATTTCTATGCCTAACTAGAGGTGCACAAACTGGGTTTTGACCTTTCGGGTATGGTCATACCCGGGTCGGGGTCGGGGTCGGGTCCGGATATTGGCTAGAAAATCTATACCCCTGTGTACCCAGGTTCGGGTTTTCAATACCCGGGTAATAGAATACCCTATTTCCAAGTTCGGGTATTGGTCGGGTATAGATCAGGTTTTTCGATTCATTTTTTGGCCTAAAACAAAGAAATATAATGGAAAATGTTATTTATACAAATTGTATGCCTTGAAATCTGCTAAAAAAGCCTCACACAAGCTCTAAACGTTCAAAAAAAGTTGTTGTACACAACGGGTCCGGGTATTACGAATATCCGGGTCCGGGTATTATGAAAACCCGGGTCCGGATATTACAAAACCCGGGTTCGGGTATTGAGTAGAATATGCATATCTGGTTCCTGCCCTATGGGTAGAGTTGGGTTCGGGTTTAAAAAAACCCGGTTTTTCTAATACCTGGGTTCGAGTTTTTTTTGCACCTCTATGCGTAACTGTGCATAGGAAACTGCCGTTATTATTATAATACAGTGGATTTCCACACAAAAAAATTGAACGACAAATGTTACATAATCCCTACTAAATTACACCATATTTACCCTATGCCAGAAATTGAACTCTGATCTCTCCCTAAGAAGCACAAAGCCTCTACTAGTCGACCAAAGTGGTGATGGCTTCCACAAATATTTGATGATTATATTAAACAGTTGTTGGGTCCAAATGTCCAATAGTTATAACTGTGCACGAGTTGGGCCTAGTTGGTCAATGATCTGAACAATTACAATTCCATTTGGACCGAAAATTATTTTAGAGTTCTACTAGAAGAACTCATCAAAGATTCAAGGCTGTAAGAAAACTCAAGGCACTTTCAAGTTACTAATTACTAATTTATATCACTTGTTTAACATTGTTTTATGTGTTTGTATATAACGCAATGACTATGATACTATAATACATAAAACACAATAACTGATCTTCATATAACTTAATTGTGATGGATCGAAACCATTGCAAGGTATGAGACTTGTCCCACATCGGTTGTATGGGCAATCAATGTGGGGTTTATATACCAAATGGGTTCTCTCACCCACCAGACTAGTCTTTTGGGTTGAGTTCTCTCGTTTGGTATGTAACATTAATGCATGAGAAAACACAATATTGTTAATTTAAATGAAAAAACGTAATGAAATGTACAAAGTTTAAACGAAAAAAACTCAATATTGTGAATTTACTAGTTTTTTTTCATCTAAATGTATTATGTGAATTTACTAGTTTTTTTTTCATCTAAATGTATTATGTGAATTTACTAGTTTTTTTTCATCTAAATGTATTATGTGAATTTACTTAACAAATATGTATTCACATCATCAAATGTTTTAGACAAAAATAAAATAAAATAAAATAAAACAAACAAACAAAATAAGCAATCAAATATGTAACTTGACAGAAAAAAAAAAAAAAAAAAAACATTATATGTAAAGTTACTTTGTTTTTTAGATCTAATTTGATTCTAAGAAGCTTCACCCTTTTCTTTACATGTACGGGTATTGTGTCCTAAACTACCACATACACTTCACGACTTCTGAATCTTTGAAGCATTTTGAAATGCGAGCTCATGTTTAGCCTTTAAACGTTTTTGTACACCAAAACCTGCTGTCCTTATTTTAATTGGGATACGAATGGTAGCATTACATTTTTCAACAGTTCCCTTCTTATTAGCAAACCTATCTTTGCAGCTAGGAGGTGGCGCGACCACCATAATTTCATTAGCCTTACACATACAACTTTTGATGTGTTCTCTTTAACGACGCAACTCCTCTAAATCCCCAACCAACCTATTCACTGCATACTCATTTGCAATGGTACTTTCCCTTAAAACTTTATCAATTTCAGTACTTTAACTACCAATCTCATCAAACCAAATATTGAAATGAATTGAGGTATTTGGAACACAGTGGCGGATCTAGGATTCCGACCAAGCGGTAACGTTTTATAAATAAGCGGTAACGAAATCGAAAAAACGTCAAATTTTTCCAAAATTTACACTAAAAACGTCAAAAATTTTCCGACCAAGCGGTAGCGGAGGCTACCCCTTGGTCCCAAGTACATCCGCCCCTGTTGGAACAACATCTCTCATCTATCTTCTAAGAACATATCTTTTGGGAAACTCTCTTACAACATCAATCCTTAGAGCATGAAAGATATGACAACATAATATTCCAAATTGTTCAAACCTTTTGCATATACATTTTATAGTTGTACCGTATTCATCTTTACAAAATTGAACCTATCACAAAACGTAACAAAAACAAACAGAACTAGTGTTAGATAAGCTTATAACACAATAGGAATTATAAATAATTTGGGTGTAATTGAAAAAAAAAGTGATTGAACATTTCAGATAAAACGCAACGAAAATGAAAATTCAATTATTTAAAAATAACTTATTAAAATGCAATGTACGCAAAAATTACATAAACATTACCTTAAAAAAGATTAGAAAAGTGCAAATTACATAACACAACAGTTAAAAGCATAAAAACATCCGTAAATTGAAAAAAAAATTAATAATTTTTACATGACAATACCTTGAAAAATGATGACCATGGCTGTTTAAAATCCTTTGTTTCAAACCTATCTAAACAATCTTAGACATACATTTTGTAATGGCAGCATCAATCTTCAACAGCATCTTCAAAAGTTGTTTTTGTATATAGTTATGAAGCTTGATTTTCAGGTACGAAGTCACTCCAAATTTTAGGTTAAATGTACCTAGTATCATGATCGTTTTTTCTATGCTCATACATTTGAAACTCTATTGCAGTTTCAAAATGACTAAAAAACTCAGCAAGGGTACACTGATTACAAAATTGCCCAAAAAATTAATTCTCACTTTTACATCTAGATGTAGTACGTATAAGACCAGATAAATTCTCTTCACGGTAATAAGCCGGTATCCAATCATATCTAAGATCATACATATCCTTCAGCCATTCATGATTTTCTAATCCAAAATCGGACTTTATCCAATGTCATTTAGTTTCAAACTCTTATGGGAAAGAGAATTATTCCAAACAACATGAGTCATTCTTGTATTAAAGTCAATGTTGATTGACAAAACTGGACCAACCTATTTAAAATAGAGAAAATAAACACAATAAAATTGTTTAATAAATAGTAAGTACTTTAAAACGCAATGTAGTACCTTAGTCTTCAAATGTCACATGCATAGCCTGTGCTTGATTCTTGGTAATACATCCTTATAGCTATTTCATGGCGGAATCTTGACCAATAACAACAACTTACGACTCAATTCCAAAAGTATTAACGAAAGAATTTAAAAGTCATCTATAATAATTTGCAGTTTCAGAACCAGGTAAAGCACCATCAAATGTAACATTCCTGTTATGGTTATCAATGCCAGTAAATGATACAAAAACCAAATTATATCTACACAAAAAATAAACATAAGAAACGCAAAAACAAAAGATATAACACAATTAAGATGAAAAAAACCTTACTTGTTTGATCTGTATGTAACATCAAAACCAACCACATCGCCAAATATAATATAGTTTCTTTTTTATTGTTCATCAGCCGAAAAAGACCTTTTAATCTATTATCTTCACCAACAACATGATCATATGTATATTCAGGAGAACATTCTTTCTTGATAACAAGACACATTTTTCATCATACTCACGAATATAAAGATTCAAATCCCTTCTAAAGTTCTTACAATCAACCTTAGTACCACCTACTTCACCAAAACCATCATACATTGTTTTCATAATATTGAATGCCTAACAGACCCAACATTGATTGCAGACAATCCAGCAATGAAGCTATCTTTAACAAAATCTATATTTCTTGTTGCGGGTAAAATATGAGCATCTTCTTCTTCAACAAGGATATGACAATGTTCTTCTTCAAAACAGTAAATTTTCTCCACCACTGCCTCATTGGCCATCATTTCTACATCTGAATACCAAATACAAGAGAATTTGAACCCTCAATTAATGGTGTAAAAACGAGCCAAACATAAGCATTTCCAAGTGTGATGTCAACTATTTAAAAAAACTTGAGATCAAGCTTGGCTTGTAAGTGTTTATGAAGTTTGAACTCGACACATTTTCTATGTATTAATTATTTTAGTATTTACATATATGTTTAGTTACATATATCCATGCATACATATGATACACAGACCAGTGGCGGACCCAGGATTTTTTCCGTGGGGGTGCGGAACATTTTTAAAAATTTTAGGCCCTAGGTATATAAGTAAAAAAATCGGTTCGTATCGGGTCGGGTCAGGTCATGTAAAACAAACGAACATCAAACTAAATTTATATAATCATAAAAAACATGTCAAACCTTGTTACAAACATAATTAAAACGTCGACGCCCTACGGGTTTTCATTTTTTGAAATCTATCCAAAACATCATCTAAAGCTAATTTCATAAGCAATTCTTTCTCTATATAACATAAGTTCATCGCTCCGTAACATAATGTTTCAATTTTAATTTTAACTATTCAAGCCCTAGAAATCATAACGTAAGTTGTAATCACCCTAAAAATATATAAACAACATAATCACCCTAAAAATCATCTAAACAATCATAAACAACGTCAAAACACACAAAATTTCAAACCTATTTAACAACTTTAGTACCCTTTTTTTCTCCTATAATATCAACCAAAATCATCAAAATAACAAAGAAACTTACCCGTGTTCGGATTCCGGTTAGATTTGGTGTCGAACGACGGTGGTATGGTGGCTGATTACGGTGGTCGCCGGCTGCTGGACTGTTGTCGCTGGGTGATGTTGTCCGTTGGCAGTGCAGGGACGCAAGAGAGAGAGAGAGCGGGATATAATTTCTAAAGGTTTTGGGCTTTAATTATTTTATTATAGTTTGAAATATTGTTGGGTTTGGTTAATGGGCTAAGACTTAGTGGGCTAGCTAGTTAGGAATTATAAGTGGGTAAAGGCATGGGTATTTGAGTTTAGTTGGTTAGGTATTAAAAGTTATATAATTTAGGTAGTATATTTTAAAAAAAAAATAAGAGTTTACTAAAAAAAATTTAAAATATAAATTGATAACACTTTTTACCTAAGGGGTGCGGACGGAAAATTTCAAAGGGTGCGGTCAAAAATTCCAAGGGGTGCGGACGAAAAATTCCAAGGGGTGCGGACGGGATTTTCGACGGAATTTAGCCCTAATTTTTTTTCCCCGGGGGTGCGCCCGCCCACCTTGGGGTGAGCTTGGGTCCGCCCCTGACACAGACATATGTATAGGTTAAAGATGGGATTGAGCTCCTTCATTATACGAATTCAAACTTAGGCTTGGGGTTGCTTTATTCGAGCGCTTAACGGGTCAATCTCAAGAAACATACAAGCGGCTTGACTCGTTTACGCTTATACTCTCGACCCCTTTATGAAGGACAATAGAACACCTAAAAGCCGAGATCTTACTGTGGACTGTTCTTTGTATTTTTAAGATTATGTTCATAAGATACCACTCAAATAGTTAGTCCCTTTCATATGTTTTGTATGTATTTTCTACATTAAAGACCATGTAAATTATAGTGATTTATATAATAAAATTTATGAAGGATTCAACAGGATTTGAACCATTGAATCCCAACGATTTTATGAAATTTATTCTTATAAATTGGTTAGTTCATATGTTTTATTTTATTTTAACAAATTTATCTCATTTATATTCCGTAATTTACTTTAAATAAAATCGAACCAAATTATAGATCAAGATTTTCTATTTGTTATGATGTCAGAATAATTGAGTTATGTACATAGCATTCGGGTACGCTCAGTGGAATAGTAATAACAATTATAGAAAGGATCAAACCAACTTTAATAGTTAAATTTTACAATCAATCAAACCTATGAAATAGTTATAAGTAAAAGAGTGTGAAAGTTTATATATTGAGATACGACGATAACATATGCTGTACATACAGTAAAGTTAGTGGTCAGTTTCACGTGTTGAGAATTTATGTAATAATAGCCAAAATTATTTTTTTGAAAAATTACAAACGTGAAGTGTGTAGTAATTATTCGTTTTCTTTTAAAATTTCCAATTCAATTAATATAGATGATTTGTCTAGTTTTCGATTGACACTTGTAAAATTTATAAGATGATTTGTCTAGTTTTCGATTGAAATTATCTTTATTTTATGTTACACATATTTTCATTATTTTACACGATATTAGAACTATAAGGTTTTTACCTTTTATTTCTCTCTCTTTCTATCTGAATATGTCGCTTTTGTCGCCAAGTATTGATTGGTTATTGGCCCTCTTCACCCAATGTCCTCCTCTCTTCGACGCCTTCTTTCTCTTCTTCCGTTTGTCTTGTCACGAGGATGCATTATGTTTGTGTATTAGACTGCCTTCAATGTTTTAAGTGAAGGGGGTGCATTTGGTGACGCGGAGGCTGCATGTGGAAAGGATGCAATGGAGTGGGTGATGAAGGGGAAGGTTGTAGGTGGGGAAGTGCAACCAAGTGCAGAGAGAGAAGATGGGCCCATTCAATTTTAAGCTTAAAAAAAATAGAGGAGAGAGGGTGCATGTGGGAAGGATGGGTTGGAGTTAAAAAGAGGAGAGAGAGTGCATTTGTTAAGAATGAGTAAAAAGCTGATGTGGCAGTGATGACTAGGATGCATGTAGTAAATGCAGGCCGATGCATTGGAGACAGTCTTAGTATTAGTTTATTTTTTGTTTGTTGTCTTTGTCGTTCTGCCACAATCGCTGTTTCTGTCGTCGAAGTCATAGATCCTGTCACCATAGTCTTCTTGTAGTGCAATTTCTTATTGTTGTTGTGGACTTAGGGTGAGTAGAAAACTGAAAAAACCGAACTGAAACAAAAACCGACATTTCGGTTTTCGGATTTTTAATAACCAAAAATTTTGGTTCGTTTTTCGGATAACCATTTTCAATAACCGAAAAAATCGAACCGAACCGATAAGTACAATCAGTAGGCCTAGTCCATATATTTTTATGTTTAAGTTTGTTGTTTAAGTGTTTAATCTATGCTGGTAGAAATTATTAATTTTATTCTTGAATGTTAAATATATATAATAAAACATTAACATGTTCATTTATAATTGAAATGATTTATTTATTGCCTAGAATAAATAAAAAACTTAATATGAATTAAATGATTTTAAAGTATTATAAAAGAAAATGTCTTAATAAAATCTTTGAAAAAACATAAAAATAGACTAAAACTACCCACACACCCTATCTGCCTATGTGAGCAATATTAATTAAAAGTTAAAAATAATAACTTAAATGTAAACATATAAAAAAATTCTTAAATTTTAAATTATAGATTTTATTTTTTGAATCTTATATAATTTGGTTCCAAAAACCGAAAAACCGAACAGAACTAGTGTAAAAACTGAAACAACCGAAACTGAACAATTTTTAAAAACCGAAAACCGACATTTCGGTTTTTATTTTGCCCAAAAACCAAACCGAACCGTGTACACCCCTAGTTGTGGTCTTAGGCCTGTTATCGCGCTTGCCGGCACAAAGCTTTCTTATTGTTTACATTTTTATGGGTTTTTTTTTCTTGATATTGTATGTTTTCATACAAAGACATATTCATTGTTTTTTCCGTTCTAGTTTTCGCATTTCATTTCCTTTTGACTAACCGTATTAGTGTATTACTAACAATATATTAGTTATGATTTACTGTGATTGCTTTACAATAACTAAGAGAGAATATTTTATTGAGTGCCATTTGTTATTATCCTCTGTATAGTTTATTATTCTATATTTATTTTCGAATTAAAGTGTTCCATTATTTTGGAAACTTATATGACATTGACAATCAGTCGTCAACTCCCATGGGACATGTACTTACGTACTGCTATGAAGATTTTGCCAACGTGTTTCTTTTTCCATCTTATCACATATGAAGTTATACATGATGTGGCTTTAAAAGCTTTTATTTGCAACGTTCCTATCCTAATTTTTAACCATTTTACGACACGTATAAATATAAATCAAATTTTATGTGGTGTATGTATTAGATTGTATTTCATGGCTTCTTATATTGCTCGTGTGATTTAGACTTAATTTCAAGAAAATGAAAACTTGGATATTCACGTAATCTAGTTAAAACACCTCTAGCAAAATGGTTTAACTAGCTAACTTCAATCCCCACATATCGCATAACATCGTTGTCATAACTGATTTCAAGAGAGCTCGGATTGAATCGACTCCAATGTCTACCCTGATATTTTGATTTCAAAATGTCTTACCTATATTTATTAAATCTCGTACTAGCTTATTAAATTTGAATCTTAGGGTGTGTTCGTTTCATAGAATGAAATGAAATTGAGATGGAATTGGAATGTAGATTTCATTTATTTATTTATTATGTTGTTTGTTTCAACAAAAAAAGAAATTAAAATTGAACAATAATGTAAGGAACAAAATCTACATTCTAATTCCATCCAGATTTCATTCTATTATGTGAAACGTTTAACTCTTATGCAAATTCCAAATCAATTTTCAATTTCTATGCAAATTTCAATTTCGATTGCATTACGAAACGAATGCTACCTTACAATATATGACTAATTGTTTTCTTGATATAAATATAGACTAAAATATCTTTTTTTAAACGGAAAATGTTACATAACACTACTCTGAAATTACACCAAATTTTTACCTCATGCCAAGAATTGAACTCTGATCTCTTCTTAAAACGCACAAAGACTCTACCAACCCGAAAGTGGTGATAACTTAACTTAAATATGTTATTGTGGAGATGACAAAGACAAATGGACAATATCATAAATTATTAAATTATTGTAGATGAGTTGTTGAAATGAATTAAAGAGGAATTGAACACTTATTGGGTATGTTTGGCAAAAGTAGCTGGTGGCTGATAGTTGTAGCTGGTAGCTAGTAGCTGTAGCTTTTTAGATATATTTTGTGTTTGACAGAGTAGTTGGAACTTTTAATAAAATGTATAAAATAACAAAATGGACATAACTAAAAATTTAAAAAATTTGTTCATTAAAAAGTTCATTATTTTTAAAGGTTAAAATACTTATTAACTTAAGTAGGCCTTTTGGTACACCTAGGAACGTTAAGACAATTGTTTAAAGCTAAAGCTAAAAGCTAAAAGCTTCTAAAAGCTCCTAAAATCTTACTTGATTTCATTAGCTTATATAATTCCAAATATTATGTTTTTGCGTGCATTTCATTCGTCTTAATAAAACGAATAGAATGATGTAACCGTAACAAAATGCATATTCTTTCCATAAATAAAAAACCATGAAGTGGATCTAAATAATTAATGGTCAAATACAAGTATAATGGGTGTCAATTTCTATCTAAGGTCTGCAGACTGCAGAGGGTTAAAAACCATTACCGTCTATCACCCACCACCGTTCACCATCCAGTAACATCCGCTAAAAATGGATCCTACTCGATTTCAAAACCGGATCCGAACCATAATAAATATAAATGCGAAATATTAATATTGCCGTGACTTTATTTAATTAACATAATGATATTCGCGTTTAAAGATATTGACTTTATAAATAATGCTAGTTAGTTTCGCTAGTTAATATATAGGGAATGATATAACTAAGTTTGGTTATAGTGTTAAACGACATTAGTTCTGAACGACATCACACCTAAACAACCCCGCACCACTTAAACGACATCCCCCACCACTACCTAAACGACATCACTCATCACATATGACATCCGTCAATCATCTGTACTTGTGACCCGACATATTTTATTCCATAAATAATTACTACATAACTTTGTTATTTTATAGTAAAATAGATAAATGTTAATTTAAATAATAAGGATTATTAAATATCACTTTGACTATCAACGTTATATACCTGCATACAAAACGGATATGGGTTTTAAATGGATAGAATTACGTAAGACAAATTAGAATAATTATTATTATATTAATGTTATATATCACAATTCCATTCAAGATGGTACATCACTTTCACTCTTGTTATTTTCCCCTCTCTCTCTCCGTCGGTTGCGCTTCAGCTCCAAAATTTGGCCAGTAGAGTTAAATTGCCATAAGGTATCACTACACCAACATTCATAATTGATATTCCATTATCGAACCATATTTGGAAAAAAAAATAGAATCATTTGGCGCGATGGTTATTTTCAAGTCTCACAGATTACCCTCTCAAGTCACACAAATTATTTCTTTTTAGAGAACTATACATCTCTATCTCTCACGAATTGTTATGAAACCGTCTCCATGATTAGCCGGTAATCCGGTAACTAATCGACCATAACATCGGGGCTATTATTCTGCCTCATGTACCCCTCTCTCGCCCCTAGACCAGCTTTTCGAGACCATCACCGACAACAACCACCATCATCTTTACCCTCGAAACCATGAGGAAGTATTACGCTCTGTTTCACCACCTCCAACGACCCTTGACACGAACCGAGGAGTACTGTTATAGTCGTTAGTGTTTTGCCCGATATTCCGGTTGTGACACCTGTGTCTGTAATCATTGTAAACAGTTCAGTTATCAATAAAACAAAGTTATTTGATCCCAATGTTTGTTTGTTTATGTTTGACATTTTTCATGTTTGATTTTTATTCAATTTCAAACTCTATATCGCTTTCTGGAGAATTATACGCAAACTGATGCGTAAACGTAATCAGTTTAACACGACGAATACTCCGGAACATCAACATATGCTTAACATGCCTTAAATAACCTTTACATAACTAAGAAATAAGTTTTGAAGGCTTTGGTATGGCAAAAACAAGTTTAATCGCCTACAGGGACTAAATTCGACAAACTGCGAAAGTATGCCAATTTGAACTGTAATGAACATTCCGGAACATGATCATAAGTTAAACACACCCTAAATATCCTTTACATAGCTTAGAAATAGGCTTTGAGGGGTTCGGTGTGCTAAAATAAACTTTATGCTCATTCAGGGACTAAAAGCGTCAAAAAAGTGCATAAGTTTGCATTTTCGCGCATAACTTACGTTCTGAATACATCCGGACATCCAAAAATTTATGTAAGCATTAAAATATTTTATTTTAGTGTTTGGCATGATAAAATTCCATTCGTCGCTTAATTTGGATCGTTTTTTTTTTTTGCGTTCGTTATGACTTCCGTCGTAATTAAGCGAATATCGCAACCGTACGACCAAACGAACCGACATCCGAGATACTTTTGAGCATGTTTTGAGTTCCCTATACTTTAACTTTATTTTAGAGCCTTGAAATGGGGTTAACGGGGCTTAAAAGTGCAAAAAAATCAAGTTTTACAAGTGCAGGGACCATTTTTGAAATTTCTGACCAGATTCAATGAACCTAGTCCATTTTGAAGTGTTGATGGTTTTAACCCATGGTTTTGCAAAAACATGGGCTGATATTCAATGAACCTAGTCCATTATTAGGGGCTCCCATGGTTTTAGAAAACCATGGGCACACATGTAAGGTCCAGATCAAAGCTCAGTTTTCGATGAATGATCTTAACGGTTCTTGAATTCCTATAAATACCCACCTTCATTTCCTTGCAAACTCACACTTGAATCTGATTTTGGCTCTCTAAGTTGAAGTTTATGCTTCATACCTGAGAGTAAATCGGATCAAGAGGTTGCGGGGACCTTTTGTAAGTATTCTTTCGTTCTTTTCGTTCGTTTTTATCGTTAAAGTCAAACTGCGTTTGACTTTCTGCTTTGACCAGTTTATGGTCAATGCAAAGTTCGTTTAAACTTCATAACGTGAGCGTAATCACGATGGTTATAGTCCCTAGTGACTATACCTACTGATTACCACGTTATCTAGGCTCAGTGACGAGTCGTAGTTTCGGCCAAAATGCGCATTTACGCGTATTTTGTAACCAAACTACTCTAGGATATCAAGACCGTTTGTTTTGATATCAAAACCTGTTTTCTAACTTAACTAAACATGTTCTAGCATGTTTAGCTCGTCACTTTTTAGATTAGTGCTTGTGTAGAGTCGTAAGTCAAGCGGACTAAACACCCGCTTAGACTTTCGAACACGACCCGTTTGGTCGATCATTAGGATCCGACCAAACATGTTTAGTGACCATAGTAGCATAGGGAATAACCTTCCAAGGTTATACCTTATGGTCACCTAGTTTAGGTAGTTGTATGATAAGTAGTTTATATGCCATAGGTAAATTACCAAAATACCCTTTTCATGCGTAATTGGTAATTAGGCATATGTAACCCAAACTTTTGTCACGTAACTAATTATGTAACATAATTAAACATGTTAAGGCATATTTTACTTATCATAGGACTAGTTAGGCATTCCGAACGCGTTTTACGCAAACGACGCGTTAAAGTAGCATAAGCTACCTAAACGGGTCGTAATGGGTCGTAAGCACTTAGGTTAGGTTTCATTTTAGTATGTAGGCTTTGTTAAACCATACTACACGAGTTCCCATGCTCGTTTGGTTTACGAACCCTCATTCTATCTGATCCTCCGATTTAGGTCCGGTTTATTAACATAGTTACCTATATTAGGTACCGTTTGATTTTCGTGATCTCTAACATTGTTTGGTTGTTACTCAAGGACTACTAAGCAATCTCTAGTGAGTACATAGACCCCTCTTTTACTGTTTTCAAACTGTTTTGGGGTGAAACACATGTGCCTACTTGTTACTTTCATGCTTTCCATGTTTTCACATCATATACTTGCTATGTTCGTTAGTACATTTATAGTACATGATTTACATTACATTGTTCTGCTATGTATGTTTACTTAGCATACTTAGTACATTGTTTTACTTTACATTTTTGCTATGTATGTTGACTGAGCATGCTAGCACATTGATTTACATGACTTTTCTGCTTTGTATGTTAACTTAGCATACTTAGCACATTGTTTTCATTTAACATGTTTACAATCGGTATGACATTTGGTTTGTACAAACGGGACTTATATACGTTCATTAACATTAGCTACGCCGCTCGGTAGTAAGTAGTGGTACCATAGGACTTGACAAATCCCGTTCCTGACATCCTAGGTTTGTTTGGGTGTGAGGAATGACTGAATCCGAAAACATTTCTTTTGATAACCTTGACTTAGGGTTATCCGTCTGTCTCAAGGCTTGAATGTATGCGTTAATTTACCACATAAGTGTTTGTATCAACAAAACATGCATTTACTTTGCAAAACATAACTTTTTGATATATTCAAAATACTTTGTTTTGTACATTCTTTTACATTTGGTTTATGTAACAACACATTACTTACCATACATAACGATTGTTGCACATTACTTGGCTACATTTGGACTTTTAACATTTGACATGGTTTATACAAGGACTTTTTGACAATTGGTTTAAACATAGACTTTATACATTGGTGGTTTGTTTAAGTGACTTAAGTAACGAGATGTGAGTAGTATGATACAAACATGGTGGATACGCCGCTGGTACTTCCTATATATAAGTGTTTGTATTATATTACATATCATAGCGTTATTTAAATCATTCATTTTGGACTTATACATTTTACACAAGTAACATGCTTTTCACAAGACTTTGGTTTACAAAACAGTTTACTTATTACAATTCATTTTACTTGGTTATTCATTTAACCTTACATTGTTCTTCTATTTTACATATCATCTAATCTTATCGCTTTTTAAATGATTTACAAAACAAAACAATTTACAAGGTTCACGACTAAATTTTATTAAACATTTTCTTAACCTTAAGTCATGAATCCTAATTTCACAAAACCTATGTATCTCACAGGCATTTTTATGCTGACGTACCTATTTTCGCATGTGTTTTCAGGAGCTTTTGCATAGGATGATCGAGACACACTTAGGCGGACCTGTGCCTTAGTAACTTAAAACGAAGCAAGAACTAGTTAAATTATGTTATGTACTCTTTGTTTCTTGTTTAAGGCAATGTAACTTTCTTGTTTGATAAATAAAACGTAACTTTAATTTCCATGGTTGTGAAACAATTAATTCTGTTACAACACTCCCCGACGTTTCCGCCACGTCTTGTTGTTTTACGTGGTCGGGGTGTGACAGAAAAGTTGGTATCAGAGCCAATGGTTATAGGGAATTAGGTTATTAGTAATGCTTTGACCTAGACTATAACCTTTCTAGGACCCCAACACAAGATATCTTGTGTTTAGATCTTAAAACATGCACTTCACCTATCCTTAGGTGATAACCACAACGAGAACATTGATTCCGAATCCGCTTTGAAAATTAATCATCTGTTCTTGGATGATTGATTACTAGGTTTTGAACCCTCTATTGTAAGGTTTTGAACCCCTTTGAATTTTCAAAATCTCGTCAAAGTTTTGGGTTCTAAATAATGTGAACACGTGCAAACTGGAAGGGTGAATGCCTGTACTTTGGGTTTTCTGTCTAAGGCTAGAGTGTTCGTACAAATCCACATAATCAGACCAGTCACTCTTACCTGGGAACTCTTGGGGTGAGTGTTCACTTATAGGCGAGCATGTCTTCGCGATACATTATTTTTGACCCATTTACTTTGATTAGTCACAATGTGTCATTTGTTTGCCTTATGGTAACGAACAAATGACCACCATCTTTGCTTTTGTCAATTTTTGTATCATCTCATTCTTTCATCCAATCATCTCACTCGTTTCCTTTCATGTTTCCTCTTTTAGAATGCCTCCTCGACGCGACAATCAGATAGCAAATGCCAAACTGGCAGAAATCATCGTGCAGCAAATGGCTGCTGCTTTCCCAAATCTTATTGCTCAACTGAACCAAGCCAACAACAACAATCATGCTCCATGCAATTTCAAGAGTTTCAATTCGGCTAAGCCACTCAAGTTTAGTGGTTCTGAAGGAGCAACTAGGCTCCTACAATGGTTCGAGAGCACTGAGAGTACGTTTCGTCACGTTCAGTGTCCTGATAATCGCAAGGTCGAGTTTGCTTCCAGTGTGTTTCAGAAGAGGGCTCTTACATGGTGGAACGGGGTTATGAGAGACCGTGGTGCTGAGGTTGCTCTAGCACAGACTTGGGCCGAACTTAGGGCCCTTATGATGAAGGAGTTTTGCCCTCGTCATGATCTGCGAGCTTTGGAAAGGGAATTTGATGATTTGAAGCAAGATAGTGGTGAGCATCGGGCTTACACTGATAGGTATGAAGAATTGAGTCTGCTTTGCCCGACCATGGTTACCCCACTCGACAAGGCTATCGAAAGGTACATCGATGGCCTACCTGACTCAGTGCAAGACATCATTACTGGTAGTAACCCTACCACAGTCCGTCAGGCGATCGAGTTAGCAGTGACATTGACTGAGTCGCAGGTTCGAAAGGGAAAGCTGCATAAAAAGGGTGACAAAGGTAAGAAGCAGGCGTATGACAAAGAGGATGGCAAGAATGGTAAAAACAAGAAAGGAAAGGATTCTGGTTCCTCAAAGGGGTCTAGGAAGCGAAAGGCTTCCCAAAACTATGCCGTTACTGCACAGGCTCAAGCTGCACCAAATCAGCCTGCGCAACCACCCGCCAAGAGGCCTTATCTTGGCAACGCACCTTTGTGCAACAGGTGTAACGACCATCACCTACCACATCTCCAATGTCTTCATTGCACTAACTGTGGAAGAAATGGTCATCTTGCCGCTACTTTCCGCATTCCTGTCAACCAGAATCAGGCAGTTCAGAACCAAGCTCCACAAGTTGCTCAGCAACAAGGTCAAGCTGCACGACCTCATTTTCCTCCTGGTTCGTGCTACAATTGTGGGGATCTGACCCACTACAGAAACCGGTGTCCAAGACTAGCTAACGCAAATCCAAATCAGAATCAGGCTCAGGCTTGAGGTCGAGTCTTCAACATGAATGCACAAGAGGCTCAAGCAGACAATAATGTGGTCAACGATACGTTCTTTATTAATAATCAGCCTGCATCTGTCCTTTTTTATTCGGGTGCCGATAAGAGTTTTGTGTCATTATCTTTTGAGCCATTGCTTCGCATGTCTAGAACGAAACTAGGAAAACCCTTGACAGTAGAAGTTGCTAGTGGTGAACCCATTGTTCTTGATTCTGTTCTTCGCAACTGCAAGTTGAACCTTAACAACCATCTTTTTCCTATCGACCTCATGCCAATGCAACTTGGAAGCTTCGACGTTATAGTGGGTATGGATTGGTTAGCCAAACATCACGCAGAGGTAGTTTGTTTCGAGAAGATTGTTCGTGTGCCGCTTTCGATAGGGGAGATCCTACAAGTTCGTGGTGAGAAACCTGCTCGTAGTCTCAAACTCATGTCTTGTTTTAAAGCTCGGAAGTATCTGCGAAAGAACTATGTGGCCTTTTTGGCACATGTTGTAGCAGATAAGGGCAAAGGTAAGTCTATTCAAGATATCCCTGTTGTTCGGGATTATCCTGAAGTATTCCCTGAAGAGTTACCTGGTTTACCCCCAGCACGCCAAGTCGAGTTCCGTATTGATCTTGTACCTGGTGCAAATCCCATTGCCAGAGCTCCATATCGTCTTGCACCGTCTGAGATGCAAGAGTTGTCTAAGCAGCTTCAAGAGCTCTCTGACAAAGGTTTTATTCGTCCTAGCTTTTCACCTTGGGGTGCTCCCGTTCTTTTTGTCAAGAAGAAGGATGGATCTTTTAGGATGTGTATCGATTATCGTGAGCTTAACAAGCTTACCATCAAGAATCGATATCCCCTACCTCGCATAGATGATCTCTTTGATCAGTTACAGGGCGCTTCTTATTTTTTGAAGATTGATCTGCGTTCTGGGTATCATCAACTTCGTGTGCATGAAGAAGATATTTCCAAGACAGCATTCCGCACTCGTTATGGGCATTATGAGTTCACAATTATGCCATTCGGTTTGACTAATGCTCCTGCTGTTTTCATGGACTTAATGAATAGGGTATGCAAACCTTATTTAGATAAATTCATCATCGTTTTTATTGATGACATCTTGATATACTCTAAGACGCAAGCTGATCATGAGCAACATCTTCGTCTTACTCTGGAACTCCTAAAGAAAGAGCAACTTTTCTCCAAATTCTCCAAGTGTGAATTTTGGCTTAAAGAGGTTCAATTTTTGGGACATGTTGTCAACGAACAAGGTATTCATGTAGATCCCTCCAAGATCAGTGCGATTAAGGACTGGGATACGCCTACTACTCCTACTGAAGTTCGTTCTTTTCTTGGTCTGGTGGGTTATTATCGCCGCTTCATTGAAAATTTCTCAAAGATTGCAGTTCCTCTAACTGCTCTAACTCAGAAGAACAAACCCTTTGATTGGGGATTCAAACAAGAGGAAGCTTTTTAAAACTTGAAGCAGAAGCTTTGTGATGCGCCTATGCTATCTTTGCCTGAGGGTAATGATGATTTCGTCGTTTATTGTGATGCATCAAATTTGGGTCTTGGTTGTGTTCTCATGCAAAGGAACAAAGTCATAGCATATGCATCAAGGCAGTTGAAGATACATGAGAAAAACTACACCACTCATGATCTTGAGTTAGGTGCAGTTGTCTTCGCTCTTAAGATCTGGAGACACTATTTGTACGGTACAAAATGTGTGGTTTTCACAGACCACAAAAGTCTTCAGCATATCTTCAATCAGAAAGAACTCAACATGAGGCAACGACGTTGGGTTGAGCTTCTAAACGACTATGACTGCGAAATTCGCTACCATCCTGGTAAGGCGAATGTCGTAGCCGATGCTTTGAGTCGTAAGGAACGTACTAAGCTTCATTGTGTTCGTGTTCAATATGATATTAAAGCTCGATCCGATATCCAAGCACGCATCACTCAGGCTCAACACACTTGTGTTTCACAAGGTTTGATGGATAAGGAATTTCCCTATCACATAACACATGATCTTGAACTGAAGGACAATGGATCGTATTACTTCATGGACCGTTTGTGGGTCCCAAGCCAAGATGATCTTCGCACCTTGCTTATGGATGAAGCCCATAAGTCTCGTTATTCTATTCATCCTTGCTCAGATAAGATGTATAAGGATCTTCGCAACCAGAGATCCCAGTTTGGAAATGGGAAAACATTGCTATGGATCTGGTTACCAAACTTCCGCGCACAAAGAAAGGTCATGATGCCATCTGGGTAGTGGTTGATCGTCTTACTAAGTCAGCGCATTTCTTGCCAATCCGTGAGGATTTTTCTACTGACAAACTTGCTAAAATCTATGTGGATGAAATCGTATCCCGTCATGGTGTTCCTTTGAACATCATTTCTGACAGAGATACTCGCTTCACTTCTCATTTTTGGAGAACCATGCAATCCGCTATGGGGACCCAACTTAATCTGAGCACAGCTTATCATCCGCAAATGGATGGTCAATCTGAAAGAACAATCCAGACTCTGGAGGATATGCTTAGAGCTTGTGTGATCGATTTTGGTGGTAGTTGGGATTCACATCTTCCGTTAATTGAATTCTCCTACAACAACAGTTATCACACCAGCATCAACATGGCTCCTTTCGAAGCTCTCTATGGTCGAAAATGTCGTTCACCAGTCTGCTGGAATGAGATCGGTGAGGCTCAGCTTATTGGACCTGCCCTCATTTTAGAGACAACTGATAAGGTAAAGAAAGTTCATGATAACCTTCAGGCAGCTAGAAGCCATCAAAAGAGTTACGTGGACCAAAGACGCAAGACCTTGGAATTTCAAGTCGGTGATCGTGTATTACTTAAGGTCTCACCTTGGAAAGGTGTGATCAGATTTGGAAAGAAAGGAAAACGTGACGTTGGACCATTCAAGATCATCGAAAAAATCGGCAAGGTAGCCTACAGACTTGAGTTACCTCCTGAACTTGGAAACGTTCATCCAACCTTTCACGTGTCCAACCTCAAGAAGTTTCTTGCTGATGAGAACCCCCACATACCGCTTGATGAAATTCGTGTGGACAACACGATGCATTTTGTTGAGAAACCTGTGGAAATCATGGAACGTGAAGTCAAGTGGCTTAAACGCAAGTGCATTCCTTTGGTCAAAGTTCGCTGGGAATCTAAGCGTGGACCTGAGTTTACTTGGGAACGTGAAGATCAAATGAAGGAGAAGTATCCACATCTATTCTCACGAGTTTTCTCTAAATAAATTTCGGGACGAAATTTCCACAAGTAGGGGAGACTGTGACACCTATGTCTATAATCATTGTAAACAGTTCAGTTATCAATAAAACAAAGTTATTTGATCCCAATGTTTGTTTGTTTATGTTTGACATTTTTCATGTTTGATTTTTATTCAATTTCAAACTCTATATCGCTTTCTGGAGAATTATACGCAAACTGGTGCGTAAACGTAATCAGTTTAACACGAAAAATACTCCGGAACATCAACATATGCTTAACATGCCTTAAATAACCTTTACATAACTTATAAATAAGTTTTGAAGGCTTTGGTATGGCAAAAACAAGTTTAATCGCCTACAGGGACTAAATTCGACAAACTGTGAAAGTATGCCAATTTGAACTGTAATGAACATTCCGGAACAGGATCATAAGTTAAACACACCCTAAATATCCTTTACATATCTTAGAAATAGGCTTTGAGGGGTTCGGTGTGCTAAAATAAACTTTATGCTCATTCAGGGACTAAAAGCGTCAAAAAAGTGCATAAGTTTGCATTTTCGCGCATAACTTACGTTCTGAATACATCCGGACATCCAAAATTTTATGTAAGCATTAAAATATTTAATTTTAGTGTTTGGCATGATAAAATTCCATTCGTCCCTTAATTTGGATCGTTTTTTTTTGCGTTCGTTATGACTTCCGTCGTAATTAAGCGAATAACGCAACCGTACGACCAAACGAACCGACATCCGAGATACTTTTGAGTATGTTTTGAGTTCCCTATACTTTAACTTTATTTTAGAGCCTTGAAATGGGGTTAACGGGGCTTAAAAGTGCAAAAAAATCAAGTTTTACAAGTGCAGGGACCATTTTTGAAATTTCTGACCAGATTCAATGAACCTAGTCCATTTTGAAGTGTTGATGGTTTTAACCCATGGTTTTGCAAAACCATGGGCTGGTATTCAATGAACCTAGTCCATTATTAGGGGCTCCCATGGTTTTAGAAAACCATGGGCACACATGTAAGGTCCAGATCAAAGGTCAGTTTTCGATGAACGATCTTAACGGTTCTTGAATTCCTATAAATACCCACCTTCATTTCCTTGCAAACTCACACTTGAATCTGATTTTGGCTCTCTAAGTTGAAGTTTATGCTTCATACCTGAGAGTAAATCGGATCAAGAGCTTGCGGGGACCTTCTGTAAGTATTCTTTCGTTCTTTTCGTTCGTTTTTATCGTTAAAGTCAAACTGCGTTTGACTTTCTGCTTTGACCAGTTTATGGTCAATGCAAAGTTCGTTTAAACTTCATAACATGAGCGTAATCACGATGGTTATAGTCCTTAGTGACTATACCTACTGATTACCACGTTATCTAGGCTCAGTGACGAGTCGTAGTTTCGGCCAAAATGCGCATTTACGCGTATTTTGTAACCAAACTACTCTAGGATATCAAGACCGTTTGTTTTGATATCAAAACCTGTTTTCTAACTTAACTAAACATGTACTAGCATGTTTAGCTCGTCACTTTTTAGATTAGTGCTTGTGTAGAGTCGTAAGTCAAGCGGACTAAACACCCGCTTAGACTTTCGAACACGACCCGTTTGGTCGATCATTAGGATCCGACCAAACATGTTTAGTGACCATAGTAGCATAGGGAATAACGTTCCAAGGTTATACCTTATGGTCACCTAGTTTAGGTAGTTGTATGATAAGTAGTTTATATGCCATAGGTAAATTACCAAAACACCCTTTTCATGCGTAATTGGTAATTAAGCATATGTAACCCAAACTTTTGTCACGTAACTAATTATGTAACATAATTAAACATGTTAAGGCATATTTTACTTATCATAGGACTAGTTAGGCATTCCGAACGCGTTTTACGCAAACGAGGCGTTAAAGTAGCATAAGCTACCTAAACGGGTCGTAATGGGTCGTAAGCACTTAGGTTAGGTTTCATTTTAGTATGTAGGCTTTATTAAACCATACTACATGAGTTCCCATGCTCGTTTGGTTTACGAACCCTCATTCTATCTGATCCTCCGATTTAGGTCCGGTTTATTAACATAGTTACCTATATTAGGTACCGTTTGATTTCCGTGATCTCTAGCATTGTTTGGTTGTTACTCAAGGACTACTAAGCAATCTCAAGTGAGTACATAGACCCCTCTTTTACTGTTTTCAAACTGTTTTGGGGTGAAACACATGTGCCTACTTGTTACTTTCATGCTTTCCATGTTTTCACATCATATACTTGCTATGTTCGTTAGTACATTTATAGTACATGATTTACATTACATTGTTCTGCTATGTATGTTTACTTAGCATACTTAGTACATTGGTTTACTTTACATTTTTGCTATGTATGTTAACTGAGCATGCTAGCACATTGATTTACATGACTTTTCTGCTTTGTATGTTAACTTAGCATACTTAGCACATTGTTTTCATTTAACATGTTTACAATCGGTATGACATTTGGTTTGTACAAACGGGACTTATATACGTTCATTAACATTAGCTACGCCGCTCAGTAGTAAGTAGTGGTACCACAGGACTTGACAAATCCCGTTCCTGACATCCTAGGTTTGTTTGGGTGTGAGGAATGACTGAATCCGAAAACATTTCTTTTGATAACCTTGACTTAGGGTTATCCGTCTGTCTCAAGGCTTGAATGTATGCGTTAACTTACCACATAAGTGTTTGTATCAATAAAACATGCATTTACTTTGCAAAACATAACTTTTTGATATATTCAAAATACTTTGTTTTGTACATTCTTTTACATTTGGTTTATGTAACAACACATTACTTACCATACATAACGATTGTTGCACATTACTTGGCTACATTTGGACTTTTAACATTTGACATGGTTTATACAAGGACTTTTTGACAATTGGTTTAAACATAGACTTTATACATTGGTGGTTTGTTTAAGTGACTTAAGTAACGAGATGTGAGTAGTATGATACAAACATGGTGGATACGCCGCTGGTACTTCCTATATATAAGTGTTTGTATTATATTACATATCATAGCGTTATTTAAATCATTCATTTTGGACTTATACATTTTACACAAGTAACATGCTTTTCACAAGACTTTGGTTTACAAAACAGTTTACTTATTACAATTCATTTTACTTGGTTATTCATTTAACCTTACATTGTTCTTCTATTTTACATATCATCTAATCTTATCGCTTTTTAAATGATTTACAAAACAAAACAATTTACAAGGTTCACGACTAAATTTTATTAAACATTTTCTTAACCTTAAGTCATGAATCCTAATTTCACAAAACCTATGTATCTCACAGGCATTTTTATGCTGACGTACCTATTTTCGCATGTGTTTTCAGGAGCTTTTGCATAGGATGATCGAGACACACTTAGGCGGACCTGTGCCTTAGTAACTTAAAACGAAGCAAGAACTAGTTAAATTATGTTATGTACTCTTTGTTTCTTGTTTAAGGCAATGTAACTTTCTTGTTTGATAAATAAAACGTAACTTTAATTTCCATGGTTGTGAAACAATTAATTCTGTTACAACACTCCCCGACGTTTCCGCCACGTCTTGTTGTTTTACGTGGTCGGGGTGTGACACCGGTACGCCATCCATTTACGTATCTTAGTCCAACTGTGACAACCGGTAAATCACGGGTTATAATTACGTTATAACGAACATTAAGACAATTATAAGAATTGTTTAACACACAAATTAATTTAATTAGGCCTTTTGGTACACCTAGGAACGTCTATCCGACTTTACAGTACGCGAATGGTGATTTGCGGGAAAACTATCGAACGTTAAATGGTAACGAACCGACACCGGACGAAATACTGACAATTCCGAAAAATACGAGTTTTTTACGTATATTTTATAGACATGAATTTCAGAGGCGGATTCAGGATTTTATTCTAATGGGTTCCTTTTGGTAAATTATTTTTAATTCTCACTATTTTTTTCTAAATTCTATAAGGTTCTCACTAATTATTTCCATTTTTTCCAAACGCACTGGGTTCCTGGGAACCTACAAATGTGGGCTGGATCCGCCCCTGATGAATTTGGTTTTGCGAAATTATCATGCTTTCGAACGTCACAAAACGCATACATGAACGAAAAACGCGACTGTAGGAACGCACCGACAACGAAACAGAAGCATCGGACTCGTGTATTACTGTAAAAGTTGAAATATTATGATACATTTATCTTTGTAATCGAATTCTAATATTCGCAGTGGAAAACGGATCGAAAAACAGACAAGAAACGACAACTGAAGCGTCATACGCTTTAACGCAACCGACGAACGAACGCGTAAAACAACTACTCCCGACACTGTTTTACATATTTTGATCCTAAAATGACATTTTGCGACATTATACGAAGTTTGAGTTCGAAAACGGGCCTTGGAAAGACATCTGGGCCGAACAAACGACTAGAAATGCGCTAACGGGCCTTGGGCACCCACACCCCAAACCCTAGCTATAAAAAGGTAACCTACACACACTCACTCTCTCTCTTCACCCTCCATTCTCCCTCGTTCTCTCTCTCTAGATTTTTCCAGTGGCCGAACACCGACGAAGCCGCGACGGAGCCCGGCGGAGCATGGTGGTCCGACGGTGGCCTGACGGCGAGCAGCGGCGGTGGCGGGCTTCTCCAGTGGAGCGATGGCGTACCCCCTAAATCATATGTTCTGAGCACGAATCTGGTACCGGGTTTTCCATTCGAGTGATGAAAGTGGCAGTTTTAACTCCGACAACCGTGAATCGTGTGTCCTACTCTGGTAAGCGTCTCTAACTCACCTCCTTATTTCAGATCTATGTAGTTCTGTTCATATTTCAGTTAAATGCGTGTCACAGGAAGGTAGTGCTTGTTCGTGTTGCTGATGGTGACCGACGACGGTGGTAGGTGACGGCGGCGGTGGTGACAGTTGCTGTAGAGGCGGCGACAGTGTAGTAAGGTGACGGTGGTCACCGGCGGGGAAACAACGAAGCCGCCACGCAACGACAGTGGTTGTGGTTATATTTTTTACGGGTTCGGGTCAAAATCATTCAACACCGGGTTTTGTTTGGTTCGGGTTCGGGTCAAACCTGGTCAAAGTTGGTCAAACATCACACTCGGGTCAGATTTCGGCTCGGGTCAACGGGTCAAACCGAGCCAGTTTCGGTGCTCGGGTCAACATGGTGAAACCGGTCAACATGGTCAATGCGGTCCAACTCAGTCAACTCCGGTCAGCATGGCCGACACGGTCAACTACGGTCAAGCTCGATCAACTAGTCGACACGAGACTTGGTAAATCTTTATCGTCATGAAAAATAATATACTGTTTATATAAATAGTAATTTAACGCGAAACCGAGCTCAAACCGACCCGACTAGTGAAACGATAAATATTTTCGAGTGAACTATTAAATTTCATGGACTTGTGCATTCCGTACTCATATAAATTGCGAATGCTAGTTAAAAACCGAACTGACAAGTGATATATATATATATATATATATATATATATATATATATATATATATATATATCAGGATGAGTTAAAATGAGAACCACTACGAGTTGTGAGAACCGTGAGAACTTTTTGATCCGGCGCAAGCTAAGCCAAATTTTTTTTTTTGCACAAACGTAGATGAAAACATTATAAACACATCTGTAAAAAAAGTAAAAAAAAAATTATCGAGTCGTTAGTTTTGACTGATTCAAGTTTTTTATGCTCTGAAAATTTATCAGCTGTAAAATTTTACGCTAGCGCGTAAAAAAAAACTTGTAACACTCAAACCTAACGACTCGACAAATTTTTTTACTTATTTTTAAAGATGTGTTTATAATGTTTTCATCTACGTTTGTGCAAAAAAAATTATCCCAACTCGCGCATGATCAAAATGTTCTCACTGTTCTCGCAACTCGTAGTGGTTTTCATTTGAACCGAATCATATATATATATAGGGGACCGCTAAAATGAGAACCACCTCGAGTTGTAAGAACCGTGAGAACTACACCGTACGGGGCGAGGTGGACCAAATTTTTTTTTCATAAACGTAGATGCGTGTATTATAAACACATTTGTAAAAAAAAATTCAAAAAAAAATGTCGTGTGTGTAGTTTTGAGCACCACAAGTTTGTGTTTACGGGTACCGTAAATCTTACCGGAAAATTTACGGTACCCGTAAACACAAACTTGTGGTGCTCAAAACTACACACACGACATTTTTTTTTTGAATTTTTTTTTACAAATGTGTTTATAATACACGCATCTACGTTTATGAAAAAAAATTGGTCCACCTCGCCCCGGATCAAAAAGTTCTCAAGGTTCTTACAACTCGAGGTGGTTCTCATTTTAGCGGTCACTTATATATATATAGGTACTGGATCAAGAGAGAACGCCTCAAAGTGTGAGAACGGTGAGAACGCATCATGGGCCAACACGTGGCGCGGGACATGATCAGGGTCTGAGGGGTTTTCTTGTCTTTTCAATATTCTTCTTTTTCCCGATTTTCGCGTGTGACATGCTGCTTCATTTTTAGCGTGCAAGATAATTTTGGCGTTAACTAGAATCATTAATTACTTGGCGTTTTACTGTTTTTCCCCGATTTCGTCTCGTTGAATTAATTCTTTTTGTGTCACATAGTTAATTTTTTTTGGCATTATGGCGTTTTCCAGGTCATTTTTTTTGGTGTTCGGGGTCTTTGTTAATAATTGATTACCATAGATTAATATTTTATAATATTACAATAATACGAAATCAAAATAAACTAATAGTCTTCTGTGGATGGGATTACATCAGAGATGTACCCATCGCTTTGTTCATCACTTTCTTCAGATTCATCATCATCAAATTTTAGATTGGCGTATAACGCCATTAGCTCGTCTCTTCTTTGCTGCAGCCTATTCTTAAATATCATTGCAACCTTAGATTTTGCATCGTTCGAAGGTGCTAAATCATTGAGTTGTTCATTGAGAAATAGCCTCCCTTTCTTCAACATTTTCTCCATTGGCAATGAATATTGCACCCTGTGTTGATAAGTCACTTCAACCGTTCCTGCTTTTTCATGCATCACCCAACTATTTAGTGTTGGTAGAGGAGTATCGTCAATATCATTATCATCTTCATCATCATCTTTTTCCGGAAATTTTCTCTTCAGTCTTCTTATTACAGTTCGAGTTCTTTCACAATCGTTGGCCACTGGAACCCCAAGGGCCAGAATATCCTTTTGAACCCCTTCATACATACCAAGTATGGCTTTGATTGTCCTGACCTTCACCCTTCTCCTATCAGAGACCTTTATGATGAATCGTCTCTCCGACCCTTCAAACCTCCATGCAATAACCTTAGCCATTTTTTTAGTTTTTGGCGTTTTGGACAATATGTGGCGTTTTAGGCAATGTTTTGGCGTGTTTGAGTTTGTGTTCTCATGGTCTACTTTTATAATGATTTTTTTTCCCGCGCATGACATGTAATTATGGCGTTTTGAAAAGATAAATAAATTCAATTCCCCAAGTATTTGGCTTTCAATATAATAAATGTTAGTAATTATGTTTCTGTTGTTTCATTTTACTGTTTTGCAGTTACCGTGTTTTGTTTTTAGATTCATCTGTTTTTATGGTGTAACACATCCCATCTTGATGGCTGTAATTATGGCGTTTTGTTTTCCAATGACGTTTAGATAAAGATGGCACTTTTTGTTTTATTCTCTTTGCACATTGTTTTAACCTTTTTGTTAGATTTATTATAGTAGTACTTGTTCAAAGTAATTTTATTATAGTTTGGTAGTTTTTTGGGGCGTTTTATGGCATGATGGCATTTCACAAGCATTTGTCCGTTTGGCGTTTTATTATATTTTTTCATTACAGGATTAATGTATTTGTTGTTCTTCGCTGAAAATTACATCACAAACAACAGAAAAAAGAAAATTAAAAAAATAGAAGCAATTTATGATCTAAATCTTCAGTGTCATCAGTCTCTTTCTTCTTTTGAAACTACAAGAACTGTCACAAATAAATGGCGTTTTGGGTTTGGCGTGGTTTATTTTCTTTGGTCGTGTGTTGAAGTGTTTTTGTGGATGTTGGAGACATAGATCGAACCTCGTGTGGGTGGATGCTATTTGCTCATAATCTTCATTGCCCTCATTGAGTCCAAAATGGCATTTACCCTGGTATCGGTCTCTTCTCCTCATCCAAACCTTCTTCAAGAACAAAGAAGACCAAATGACATATGGGTGTCATCGGTCCCCCTTTCTTGAATTTTGTCCATCTCATGCAGCAAAATCTTACTCCCCTCACCTAACAAATCATTCAGCGAAACTTTCATGCAGAGCATTACTGAGTATGAAAGAAAAGATGTTTGTCATCGTTGATTTCACTCAACTTTTTGGCGTTTTACATTGAGTTGTATTTTTTAGGAACCATTGTGTTTTTTGTGTGTTTTTTTGGTGTGATAAACGGAAGGTGGTGAGACGTTTCTATTTATAGGATTTTTTTTGGCGCGTAGTTAGGTGGGATATTATTTTATAACAACAAATGCAATTAACATTTTATCCGGATGTAAGGCTTGGCGTTTATATATTATGGCGTTTTACATTTTATGGCGTTTTTGTAGCCTGAGAGCTTAAATAAAAACACAGAAAAAACTATGCAGTGATAAAATTGGCGTTTTGTATTTACTTGGCGTTTTATATTTCAACGGTGTTTTATGTGAGAAAGGATGTTTTACCTTTTTTACCCTTAATGAAGCGCGTCACACTAATGAAAGTGATGTTATTTACGAAAACGCCACTGCGCCAATCTAGTCCATAGATTGTTTTGATCGGACGATCCACAACCGTTCTCACACTTTTCAACGTTTTCTCTAAATCCTGACTCTATATATATATATATAGTGGGGATCCTGCGGAAAGTGTGTTTTTCCTAGAAAGTGTAGGAAGTGATCTGGGCCATCAGATGAATGTGTTTAATGGTTGAGATCATTTTGGTGGCATTTTGGTAATATACGTGTCTTTAAAATAGGATAATTTAATTGATTGGGGGTAAATGTGTCTTTTAAGTTGTTGTAAATAAGGAAATAACTACCAATCATAAAACCACCTCCAAAAATGTCGTAATTTTTTTTCTCTCTCTCTAATCCCTCACATTTGAAAACACCAAATCATACAAAAAATAACGATAAATCAGATCTAGATGTGTTCATAATAGTGTGTTTTAGCGATAAAACACAATGTGATGAACTAGTGACTGACTGCTAAAACACAACATCAAGAATGCCAAAATCATATCAACCAGTAACTTATAAAACACAGTGTGATGAAACAGTAACTGGAACCAGTAACTGATAAAACACAACATCGAGAATGCCAAAATTACATCAATCAGTAACTGATAAAATACATTGTGATGAAACAGTAGATAAAATACAAAAGAACATGCCATTCATGAATCATAACTGGTATAACACATTTTGATGAACCCGGTAATTGATAAAACACAACATCAAGAATGCCAAAAATCATATCAACCAGTAACTAATAAACACATTGTGATGAAACAGTAACTGGAACCAATAGCCGCTAAAACACATTGTGATGAAACCAGTAACTGATAAAACACAACATCAAGAATGCCAAAATCACATCAACTAGTAAATGATAGAACACATTGTGATGAAACAGTAACTGATAAAACACATTGTGATGAAACCAGTAACTGATAAAACACAACATCAAGAATGCCAATAATCATATCAACCAGTAACTGATAAAACACACTGTGATGAACCCAGTAACTGATAAAACACAACGTGAAGAAATTGTTAATGATTTGAACTTTGTAATTTAAAGTAACAACCCTTTTGAAATCGTAATGATTTGAAATTGTCAAAGAGATATACGTTTCCATAAATATTTGGATAGTTAGTTTAGGATATATAATATTCCAAAATTAAATTAATAATCAAATTACCATCATGCCCTTTTAAATAAAAAAACTAAAAGCCACATGTCACCTCCCTATTGCTTCCTAGACTTTCTAGTAAACTTAGGCTTTCTAGCCAACTCCCACTCTCTCTCTCTCTCTATATATATATATATATATATATATATATATATATATATATATATATATATAGGCCGGTTAACGTATAATAGGGCTTATCGTACTTTACGTACGCGATAACCCCAGCCGTCAGATCTTCATCTCCCATGCGATTTCCTAGCTCCATGCGAACTGTACGAACTGTGCGAATACAATCTTCCACATGCGATTTTCTCCATCTACACACCCCACACCCCATGCCATTTTTCACATTACCCCCATGCTAACCATTTTTTCACATGCAATATTCAATCTTCCACATGCGATTCTACACACCCCATGCCATTTTTCACGTTACCCCATGCTAGCCATTTTTTCACATGCGATATTCAATCTCCCACATGCGATTCTACACACCCTATGCTATTTTTCACATTACCCCATGCTGCCATTTTTTCACATGCGATATTCAATCTTCCACATGCGATTCTACACACCCCATGCCATTTTTCACATTACCCCATGCTGCCATTTTTTCACATGCGATATTCAATCTTCCACATGCGATTCTACACACCCCATGCCATTTTTCACGTTACCCCATGCTGCCATTTTTTCACATGCGATATTCAATCTTCCACATGCGATTCTACACACCCCATGCCATTTTTCACATTACCCCATGCTGCCATTTTTTCACATGCGATATTCAATCTTCCACATGCGATTTTGTCCATCTACACACCCCATGCCATTTTTCACACTACCCCATGCTAACCATTTTTTCACATGCGATATGTATTGAAATTCGCACCAGATCCGCACCTGATCGAACGGCTGGGATGCTCGCGTACGTATCGTACGATAAGCGCATTTGTATTTTACCATTTACCTATATATATAGGGGACTGCTAAAATGAAAATCATCCACAGTTGCGAGAACCGCGAGAACTGCCCTCCACTAATTGGACTATGACACATATGCACTATTATTATAAAACATAAAGGGTAATATAGTAATTTACTCAATATGTCAAATCTTTTTTAAAGTCTTCTCTCTTTCTCTCTCCATCACACATCAACAACATCAATCAGTTTCTCTCTCTTCTCTCATAATTTATTTTTTTTGTCTTATTATATTTATTGTTTTTATTACCTTTTTTGTCTCATTACATTAACTAGGTGTAGGACCCGTGTGACCACACGGGTAGCTTTAACAACCAACGAAATAGATTATAATACGTCATTTAAATTGTTTGTATTTAGTTACATATCTTTATAAAACAATGTTAAAGCCAATATGTGTTAGAACATAAAAATTTTATTACTGTGTTACGAAAAAATTATTAGCTAAGGTTTGATATAGAAATAACCGAACTAATTGATAATATGTTGTCTAAAATGTTTTGCATGACCTAATTTTATGTTGTCTAATAATAAAAAGATGACCTAATTTAAATAACCTAATGTTATTGAATGATTCAATAAAGCCCATATGTTTGATCCTAATAACATTAATAATGGGTTAGAGTTTAAAAGACCATTATTAATATACCAACTGAATTGAAAAATGAAATATTTAATGTACTACAACTGTAAATAACTCAGTTCCCTTATTAAAAAAAGAAAAGAGATTCATTTATAAAATTTCTTAATAAATAACAAAAGGTTTATTTCCAAAAAAAAAAGTGATTATAAATCAAATATTAAAAGATTGATAAGTTAAATAACAATTTAATTAAAATCCTGATTAAATATCTCAAATCCATCGATCATCATCAATATCACACTTCTCAAAAAATCTCCAAATCTCTCTCTCAACTCTCAACACCGATCATCATCATCTTCATCCATCTTCATCTTCATCTTCATCCTCTTCATCCATCTTCATCGTCTTCATCCATCTTCAAATCTTCTGAACCTTACTTTTTCTGTTTTACACTGACCATCATCATCTTCATCCATCTTCATCATCTTCATCCGTCTTCATCATCTTCATCCATCTTCATCTTCAAAACAGAGGTTTGGATCATCATTTTATCTATATATGTTTTTTATATTTATGATGTTTTTGTGAAAAAACAGAGGATTGATTTCGGTATTTTGGTTTCAGTTTTTGATAATGATAATCTGAATGCCGCATGATGATGATGATAATCAGTTATTTGTGAATGTTTTTGTGAAAAAAAACAGATGGTTGATTTGGGTATTTTGGTTTCAGTTTTTGATAATGATAATCTGAATGCCGCATGATGATGATGATAATCAGTTTTTTTGTGAATGTTTTTGTGAAGAAACAGAGGGTTGATTTGGGTATTTTGGTTTTAGTTTTTGATAATGATAATCTGAATGCCGAATGATAATGATGATAATCAGTTTTTTTGTGAATGTTTTTTGTGAAAAAACAGAGGGTTGATGATGATGATAATCAATTTTTTGTTAAAAAACAGAGGGTTGATTTGGGTATTAAGGTTTCAGTTTTTGATAATGATATCTGAATGCCGCATGATGATGATGTTGATAATCAGTTTTTTGTGAAAAAAACAGAGGGTTGATTTGGGTATTTTGGTTTCAGTTTTTGATAATGATAATCTGAATGCCGCATGATGATGATGATAATCAGTTTTTTGTGAATGGGTTGATTTGAAGTATTTTGGTTTCAGTTTTTCAGGTTTGTTTGTGATGTTTTTGTTCTGTTTTGTTCTCTTTGTTTGTTTTGTTTTTGTTCTGCTTTGTTATGTTTGTTTGTTTTGTTTGTTTTGCTTTGAAAAAACAGAGGGTTGATTGGTTTTGCTTTGTTCAGGTTTGTTTGTGATGTCTTTTGTGAAAATATTGTACAGAATGGCTGCGGATGTAAAGATACGCAAAACACCAACTACGAAGGCGAGAACACTTGACAACCTCCTAGAAGATGGTGCGGTGCACATTCAGAACTGATTGATCAAAAGGATCAATTGCATATGAATGAATACAACCCTAGTGGCAGATATGTAATTAGCGAGCTCTGGAATTTCAAGGAAAATCGAAGAGCTACACTGGGGTTATATTCATTCATATGAATGAATATAACCCCAGTGGCAGATATGTAATTAGCTACACTGGGGTTATATTCATTCATATCTGCTACATTCCGAAGTGCACCCGTCAGTAAAGATCCACAATTGGTCGTGGTGGTATGACGTTTTGTCTCTGTATTGTATGTTACGGTCTTTTGTTATCGTGGTGGTATGACGTTTTGTCTCTGTATTGTATGTTACGGTCTTTTGTTTTCGAGTCTGTAAGTTCCGTCAAGTCTACGAAGTTGGTATGACGTTTTGTCTATCTATTGTATGTATTAAAAGTTTACATTTAATATACAATTTACGCTTTAATAATTTGTTATATATAGTATACATTTAATTATTAGATTGTATTTATTTAAAAAGAGTTAATTATTAGATTACATTTATTTAAAAACAATTAATTTAAATTATTAAATCAATAATTGCTTAACAAAAAAGCAAGAAAAGAATTTAGGGGCTCAGGTTGATGTTTCACACAAACAACAGGGACATGGGTAAGTTTAACACACGGGTAAGTTTAATAACCATCAAAATCCAATATTAAAAAATAGATTATAATACATCATTTAAATTGTTTGTGTTTAGTTACATACCTTTATAAAAGTTTTTGTCTTTTTTACCTGGATGTTACATTATATCATCACAGGTTCCTACTTTCAAACAATTAAAATCAGGAAAAAAAGTAAAGCAAACAGAACCTCATTCACTTGATCAAAACACAATATAAGAAAATGATCAACTCATAAATGATCAGAAGATCAAAGGGTAAAAGGTCGGTTATTATAAGAAACCCTCACACTCTCAACAGAGTCTCATTCACTTGATCAAAACTATGATGATTCCAAACGCCTCGGATTTGTTATCGCAAGTTGTTGTCGAAAACCGCAATGCCTGCAATCAACGTTTCATGTGTCAAATACATACATACTCCCTCAAAAGACTTAAGAAAAGAGCCAAAATGATTAAAAGAACCTTACTCGCAATGGAGGTAGAAGACAGGTGTGTTATTACTCATGTTCAAGATAACCACTTCCGCAACATAGAGTTTCCTCTTATTACGTGAACCTGTATCATCTGAACCGTTTTAACCCATCCTTTGTGTCTTCCTCTCTTCTTGCTCACATGAACACGAAAGAGTTTATCTTGAACATGAATAATAACACACCTATAAAACAATGTTAAAAAAAAGTATGTAACTTCTTAACGAACATGAATAATAACACACCTACAAAATAATGATAGTACTATAAGCTTATTAACAAATGAGACCATATTAATTTAAAATTTAACCTTATGATAACCAAGAGGCAATCTTCGTATAGTCTGAAACATAAAGAATCCTTGAACATGGGTCATCGGCCAAATCAAATACTAAAAAGCAGATTATATCCCTGTATGAAAAACAAAATCGATAAATTGAAGTATAACCTGTACTTAATTATATGGCACCGGATTTTCACTAATTCAAGAATATCAACATCAGCTAACAACAAAGAACCAATTCACAAACATCTTAATAGCGATTTACAATTTACATTATTAACTTCTGAATGCACTAACCAGTTTTTCCTGAAGAATTGTTGTCCAGCCTGTGTGATATGGTGTTAATTGTACTGTTATTCCGCTCCTTCGCTGTATTAACACATTAAAATCTTAAAACATAAAATCAAACAAAATATTCCAAAAAAATAATCAAAACACAAATAGTTAGTTATATGCTACCAACCTTGAAGTGTTGCACCGCAGCTTCCACATGTGTACACCAGTATGCTGCTTATCAAAGTAACCGGCATCGTAATCAGCAAATTGCTATTATCATCAAAACACGTTTAAGAAAAAAGTAAACTGAATGAAAAACAAACAAACAACATTGTATCTATAAACATCATCCAGATTTACACGTGTCATTGAATCTATAAACATCATCTACAACAAAACAAAAATCATCACGACAACCAAAACCAACCAAAAAAGATGAAACCGATTAAACTTCAAAAACCAAACAGAGCAAATCAAGCAAAATAATAAAAAATTTACCTTAGCATAAAGAAAGGGGTCAAGAACAAAATTACTTGAGATCCCAGAGGCAGTGACTGAAGCACAAGTCAAAACTGGGTTTGCTACAGGCCATGCTAAACTTCTATTGTCCCATATATTGATCTACAAGTAATTCAAACCAAAACCCACTTCATACATCAACACCCCACAAAAAAATGGTAAACTTCAAAGGGATGGGAAAGTGGCAAAGAAGTCCAGAAAAAAAAAATTCTTTAATCATCATAACCCCCAAGAATCACATAAAAAAATTCATCACATACCCACAAAAAGTTCCACTCTTTTATTTTGGAAGGACCTACATCTGATAACACAACAATTTTGTAAATGTTATTACAAAGAACAAACAGTAAAAATAAATAATGAAAGAAAACATAGGATAGTATTACCAATTGAAGACAGGAACAAAGAGTCCCATAATGTCTGCGTAGTCACGTTGATGTGCACTTCAAGCTTATAATAAACTTAATTTATGATCCAAACCCATTGTATATCCATAAGGTTGGACATAATTCAAACCTTAAGTTATGATTCCGGCTTTTTCCAGATATTTGGTGGCAAAGCTCACTCCTCATATCTGACACATAATCAACACTAACAACCTAATAAGATCCGAACACTCATAGTAGTAATAGAAAAGTATCTTGAAATAAAAAAGAAAATGCAAGCATAAAATTTATGAATAGTTTTAATTTTTAATTGAGTAAATTAAACCAATTTTGAAAAAGACTCATTTCATCCAAACCTGTTTTAATCGAGTTCATCACACCACTTACCAAAGGTGAAGCCTTCTGGTTATCCTATAAATGTCTTTTGACAGGCGTCATGAAGTTCTTAGTTGTGATTGATCTGTAATACAAATTACCTTTATTATAAAAGAAAGTTTCGAATAATGAAAACCCCAAACACCTTTATTAGTTGTGATTGATCAACTGTGCCAATATTTTTCTGATTAAATAAATATCATCATCATGACTAAACAGAACTCATACATAAAAGCAAAAGCTGACCCATGTAAAATCAACAACTTGGTAAACTACATAAAACCAAAACCGATCAGTTTCTTGAAAGCAAATGTAAAATCAAAAGCTCAAATGTAAAATCAAAAGCTGACCCATGACTAAACAGAACTCATACATAAAACCAAAACCGATCAGTTTCTTGAAACCAAAATTTCGACTTTGTTCAGCTTAAGCCCAGAATTGACCAATACACACCCCTAACTACAGCTACTATACAACCATTCTAATTTCTATCTAATGGGACAAATTAATTTAAATTATTAAATCAATAATTTCTTAAATTGAAAAGGAATTAATGGTGAAATGTTGTGAAAATTATATTGAGCAGGTTTGACATGGGTAGTAGTAGTTTTTTTCACATTCCGTTAACATTCAGAAGCACGAAGATCACAAATGATATCCATAGTAGTGGAATGAAAGTTTTCAGAATCATGAAAAATTACAGTGATTATAATTCGATGCTTCGTTCGGATTTGTACCTGACTGCCATAAACATTACAAAATTCTGAGTTTACAAAATACTGGGGTTTTCAATAAAAACTTCTTCATTCGATATTAAATAGTATTACAAAATTCTGAGTTTTAAAAATATTAAAAATTAAACATTACAATTAACACTTCCTAGGATATCTATTTCTCTCGCCTTCTTGAATGCAATTTCGTTTTTTGTTTTAATTTACAGATCAGCTAGCATATCACAGGTCTTCTGATCCTGTTTCAGCAGATGTGTGATAAACTCTTCTGCTTTTTCTTTAAACTCTGATGGAGGAGAAGAGACAACTTCATCCAGCAGTGCAATTGAACTCCACGTCTGCTTATAATATTTATCACTTACCAACGCAACCTTTTTGTTGAGTTTTTCAGCTTTTCTCTGTTCATGGAGTGACCATCTTGAAAATTCAATTTTAAGATCGGTGGTATCCGACCAGTGGTAGAAGGTTTTGGTTGCCATTTAGAAAGACTGTGAGTGGTTTTGGACGTTTTATTTTATGATGAAGGGTTTTTTAAAAATGAAGTCTTGATGTTTTCAAGTAGACTAATCATGATCCTTTATAGTGTTTGAAATATTTGATAGGGTAAACAAAGAGACGTCTGCTAATAAAGATCAACTTTTTTTGAAAGTTTAAATTTTGTTCTTTGGTTTTCTAGATATTTAATTTTACTTGGTTTGCCATTAATACTGATTTTTCAAAGGTTTTACATTAAAATGTTTGATAAGGTAAATGAAGAGACATGTTGGCCATATACATGTTTTTGATTATTAAATCATTAAATGTATCAGGTTTTTAAATATAAATTTTTATTTAATGGTTGCATTTAAATCTGACCTTTGGGCTGTTACATATCCTATATAATACCATTGCAAATTCAAATGTTGTTTCATCATACCCAGATTCATTCAGTGAAATAGAAGAACAACTGTTATTGTTTTGCTTTAGTTGTTATAAGTTCATTAAAATGGAGTCACATACTTCTGCACAATCTGAGGATTTCAAGCAACGCTTTATTAAACAAATCGAAGAGCAAGTTTTTGCTGATAGGTGTACTCTTCAAGAGTTGAAGAGATGTTTTAACGGACTGCAACTTGGTCTGCTGACAAGAGACCAAGTTTCGAGAGACCTGAGGGTGATGCCGACTACTTCCGTTCGTGACCTGTGTCTTGCGAGTAATATAGAGTGTGGAGACAGGGACCTGGACTTCATGAGAAAGATCAATGATATACATCGAGAAGTTCAGTCATCCATGGAGTTGAAGTTAAAGTTTCTTGATTCTTGCTATTAGATTTTAAGTGTCTGATTAGTTTTCTTTTTTATATGTAATTGTTACTTTGTTTAATACTTTATACTTTAATCGTATTAATTTTTTTTATGACATTTTATTTTTACTTCTGTTTCATTATAATTTTAGGTATGGTTTTAGGCTCACAAATGTTTTTGGGTTTTGTTTTAAATGCTGAATTTTTGTTTTGTTATAGGTTCTTCACTCGGAGACATTTTTTTTTGGGTTTATAGATTATTTGTAAATTGTAAATTAGAATTATGACATCATCATTGACATGTGGCATTGCTTAGGAATTGACACATAGGCAGATTTACAACAGCCCAAAGCCTCATAAATTGTAAATTGTAAATCGGAATTATGACAAATTTTTTTGGGTTTTGTTTTAAACGATACAAGTAAAACTCTAAAGAAGGTATGATATCAAACCCATTTTCCTCGATTGTTAAACAGCGAACTAAAACCCTAAACCTCCAATCACTTTATAGTACAAGACGAAATTAAAAATCCAGATAGCAAACACAGTAGAAAGTAGAGATTTTTGTTTTAAGTATCCAGAAATTAAGTAAAGTATGAAGAAGTTACCCGATAATCGGATCGAAAAACAATCAGTGGAGGCCTGCACAGATCCAACAGTGACATGGTCACCTTCTTTCACTCATGAACAATGTGCTTCTCATAACTGCATACAACACATAAATGGCGATTATCATAACTGCATACAACACATAAATCTTGCAAATTGGATTAATTATGGATACGAACACGGGTAAATTGCAGCAAAGGGTTTTGACTCTCTGAATCTAACCGCTGATACTTCTTCACATAATGGAGGTAATCCTGACGAACAATATTGGTCCTAACCATTTTCACACTGTGGCAACTACCAACAAGAATACGACCTCAAATGGAGACATCACCAATGAAAGAACACTTCTACTTGACTTTCTAAAGTAAACAACAATCATTTCACAGTAATATGAAACAGATTAACAATCTTTGTTCAAAATAAGTGGGAAAAAACTACATTTTTGGGAAAAAACAACAACAACAATGGATGGATCATGGATGAATCGATATTGACCTAAAATCAAGATTGAACACAGTGTACAAAAGCATATTACCTTACATCAATAAAGATATTTGTATTTTAAAAAACAGAAAAAACAAAAACCACCCAAAACCTAAAATCAAACTTGAAACATGAAACAGATTAACAAACTTGAAACTGAAACAATACAACTATCAAATCCATAACACCTACCAAAAAAACAATGAGCTTGATTGTTACAAAAACAAAACAAAATAATCAACCTTACAACAATGTTCTATCATAAAAAAGAAAATAATCAGGTAACAAAACAAAGCCTCATCAACATCAGGTAACGCTAAATCAGTGTAGTGAAAATGAAAAGGAAATAATACCTGACGGTCCGATTATAAACCACTGATCAACCTAAACATAAACCACATACCAACAAACAATCACAAAACAAAACAAAACAAAACAAACTAAATTCAAGAATCAACTCTGTAAATATAATCATGTAGTATGGATTTTACCTGGCTAAACAGTGTATCATAAAGTGCCATAAGACCGTTTTGTCGAACAGCCGCACATGCCTTACCGTCAAGCTCGGCTTGTGGTTTTTGATGATCCACAAAGCTTTCAGAAAAGAATTTCTGCAAGTCATTGATATAATAACAATCTCACCACAAATAATTAATGAAAATGTAAATTACAATACTTGTGAATAATCTCCTCTAGAAGCATGATGGTCTTACCAAGTTCTCGCTCGGTTTGGCCTTTCTTTACCGCAACCATTTTTCACGCTCTTGGGCTTCAATGCTTTGCAAACAAAACAGTTCAAGCCTCATTAACCTTTCTTCTATATACTTCGACTCACTCTCTTTCTAATTCCATTAACATATTGTCTTTGTCTGCTTCATTTTCACATATGTCCATCCATATTTGCTGCACAAATGCCAGAATCCAAAAGGAAGAAAACATCAAGAAAAATAGCAAAAGCTTGTCAAAGATTTCGATTCTCAACTCGGCTTATTGAATGGGGAAAATGAAACCAAATGTTCATTTCAATTGAATGACTGTGATTTGATAACTATATAGCAGTTAAAATAATTAAATGTTTATGAACAACTCGAGTTAAAAATATAAAGTTTGTTAATAAATAATCATCAAATTTCAATCAATTGAATTGAAGTTCATGTACTGCTTGTGTGCTCAAAATAAGTGAAAAAAAACAACAATTTTTAGGGAAAAAACAACAACAAAAATGGATGGATCATGGATGAATTGATATTGACCTAAAATGGGGACATCACCAATGAAAGGTAACTTATTTTCAATGTAACTTCCTAAGGTAACTTATTGTAAATCGGACTTATGACATCAGCATTGACACTTGGCATGGCTCAACTTCTCTTATTGTCAATGTAAGTTCCTAAAGTAATCAAATATCGGATCATGTCTCAGATAAACATAAAGCACAATCGGGTTAACAATTTAGGCACAATCGGATCATGTCTCAGATAAACATAAAGCACAAGTTATCAAATCCACCTGAATTTAGGCCCAAGTTATCAAATCCACCTGAGAAGGTTTCCACGACAGCTCATATTACTGAATTTAGGCACAAGTTATCAAAAGTTTTGGTTCACATTAATAAACTTAATTAAAAATCACAATCCGTTCAATCAGTCGATTATTAGGCACAAATTATCACAAGTTCAAATCATAAACATAAAGCACAATCGGTTTAACAATTGTGAATACAATAAATAATTTAATTTCAACGCGCAAACCTTTGCAAAAATCACCATAAGCATCCAACAACTGCTGCTGAATCAGCAACTGCTGCTGCTGAACCTCACAAACTCAATCTTCATATTCCTGAAACTCACAAATTCAATCATTTCGGTTTCACAATCGTGAATACAGTAATAATTTAATTTCAATCAGTCGATTATTAACTGAACCTGACAAATTAAATCTTCATATTCCTGCATCAACAACTGCTGCTGCTGAATCTACCGTTGATTGGTCTGCAACACAACTGGAGCTAGAAACCCAATCAATAGAAACACAAAACCTAAATTAGAAACCCAATCAACAAATCAACAGAAACTCAAATCAATTTAAAACCAAAACTTACTTTATATTCAACGATTTCTTCATCGGATGAAGATGAGTACAGGAACATCGGAATCACCGATTGCCGGAAGTTATTACTATCCATTAACGTCATCGGCGGAACCACAACCCTTACCTTCGAAACAACTGTACCGTCTTCTGGAATTGAGAGAAAAAGAGAGTGAGAGGATTTGAATGAAATGAAATAAGAAAGAGTTAATCGTGTTCATCACAACACCGTCACCGGATTTCTTGTGAACTAAAGATCTGGATGAGAGAGAGATAGGATTAATCGGAGCCCAGATTTTCAATTTTAGAGAGAGAGAGTTGAGAGAGAAATGGATTGATTTATGAAAGTGAAGCTCTAATTTTGAATTTTAGAGAGAGTTTTTTTTATTATGGGTCAATTGTTTAAATTTTGAATTTTAAATTGTCCCGCCTAAAAAAACCACTATTTTTTAATTCTAATAAAAATAAAATCAGATTTATAGTTATTTGTAAATTGAAAATTGAAAATCGGAATTATGACATCAGCATTGACACTTGGCATAGCTCAGGAGTTGACACAAAGGCAGTTTTACATCAGCTCAACTTCTCTTAATATAGATAGTATAGATTGTTTTTTATTAAAAATCAGATTTTTTTATTAATAAAATTTTAAAATCATATTTTTTTCAAGGTTTTTTTTTTTTTTTATAAAAAACCGTTTTTACGAGCCGTTTTTGCACACCCCATTTTTACACCGCATTTTTACGCGCGGTTTTTTTTACGGGCCGTTTTACGGCCCGTTTTTTGCGTGCCTTTTTTTGCCCGGTTTTTTTACGCGCCGTGTTTACTCCCCGTATTTACACGCCGTTTTATAACCCGGTTTTTTTAGGCGCCTTTTTTACGTCCCGTTTTACATGTCGTTTTTTTAACGTGGCGTTTTTTACGCCTCGTTTTTACTTTCGTAAAAAAAAAAGTTGTCCGTAAAAAAACACGGCGCGTAAAAAAACGGTGAGTAAAAACGGGGCGTAAAAAACGCCACGTCAAAAAAACGGTGCGTAAAAAACGGGGCGTAAGAAATGGCGCGTAAAAACGGGGCTTAAAAAACGGCACGTAAAAACGAGAAATAAAAAGGGCGGGTAAAAAATCAGGCGTAAATAAGGCGCGTAATAACGGGGTGTAAAAAAACAGCTAGTAAAAACGTTTTTTTTTTTTTGTAAAAAATCAATAAAAAGATTGTTTTTTTGTAAAACAAATCTGATTTTAAAATGTTTTTTTAATAAAAAAATATATTTTTAACAAAAAACAAATAATATAATGAGACAAAAAAGTAATAAAAAACATTAAATACAAATAAGAAAAAAAACAAATTTACTAAACTACCCTGTTAACATTAAAATATTAAAAACATAATAAGACAAAATGATTTAATATTAGTTTTAATTACTTTTAATCTCATCCATCCATCTCCAAGATCCAATGGTTGAAAAGTGGTTCTTACGGTTTTCGCAACTGAAGGTGGTTTTCATTTTAGCGGTCCCCTATATATATATATGTTGGACTTGTATACGACAAAATTTATTTTTTGAACATATAGCGGAAAGATTACATATATTATTGTTGTTAAATTGATTGTTGAGTTTTAGAAATTTATCGACAACTTGTATTGTCGGGATCGTCCGAAAAACAGAGGAAACTCTGCCCGTTTTACGTAAAAATCCGTAATACGAAACATGTTTTAATTCCAAAACCGAAACCCATCGAGATTCAAAGTATTTTACAAAAATAAATATAAGTGTATAGTTACTTTGACGACTTTTATAGCATACAAAACGAGTCTATAACATTTCAATGAGCGTGATTACAAGATAACAAAACTCGGAAATCTTTTATAAAATAAATATAATTATTTATATTTATTTCAAACGTCTAGAATTCGGAAATCTTTTATAAAATAAATATAATTTTTTATATTTACTTCAAACATCTAGAACTTGGAAATTTATATAGAATAAAAATAATTATTTATATTTACTTCAAACGTCTAGCATTCAAAAGTTATATATAAAATAAATATAATTATTTATATTTATTTCAAACGTCTAAACGGGATACGACGCGTTACCGTACGATCTTAGTGAATAATATTATCCGTGTTATTTCGGTAACGAACAAACGAGAGTTGACTATAACAAGCGAACAACTACATAATTGTTTTGATAATTATCCACGAGACGCGAGACTACTAATGCGGCTACGCGACGGTCATATATATATATTTATATATATAGGGGAAGGCTATAGAGAAAACCCACTTGAGTTGTGTAAACTCAAGAAACCTTTGTAAAAAACCTATGTAACATTTTTATTTTTTTTCTAAAAAAATAGGAAATGAAATATACAGATATTGAACATTTTTATAAAAGAAAAACAAAAAAACACCCAGTAGTTTTTTTTTTATAAAAATATTAAAAATTTTATGTTACATAATATATATGTCCCAAAAATGTAACATACAAATTTTGAACATTTAAAAAAAATTAGTAGGCGTTTTTTTTCATTTTTTTTTCATAAAAATGTTTGAGTATATTTATGTTACATTCCCTATTTTTTTAGAAAAAATAAAAATGTTACATAGGGTTTATTTGGGTTTTCTCAACTCACATTGGTTTTCGATTTATCTTTCCCATATATATATATATAGGGGACCGCTAAAATGAGAACCACCTCGAGTTGTAAGAACCGTGAGAACTACACCGTACGGGGCGAGGTGGACCAAATATTTTTTTCATAAACGTAGATGCGTGTATTATAAACACATTTGTAAAAAAAAATTCAAAAAAAACATGTCGTGTGTGTAGTTTTGAGCACCACAAGTTTGTGTTTACGAGTACCGTAAATTTAATCGGAAAATTTACGGTACCCGTAAACACAAACTTGTGGTGCTCAAAACTACACACACGACATATTTTTTTTGAATTTTTTTTACAAATGTGTTTATAATACACGCATCTACGTTTATGAAAAAAAAAATTTGGTCCACCTCGCCCCGGATCAAGTAGTTCTCACGGTTCTTACAACTCGAGGTGGTTCTCATTTTAGCGGGCACTTAAATATATATATATATATATATATATATAGGGAGCCGCTAAAATAGAAACCATCCCCAGTTACGAGAACCGCGAGAACCACTCTCAACCAATCAGAATAAGGGGTATTTTGGTTATTTCCTTCAAATGTCCAATCTATCTCTCTCTCTTCATTTAAAGTCAGCTGACTTTTTAAATATCTCTCTCATCTCTCATCTGCATCTCTCATCTCTCATATCACACTTCTCTTTTCAAAGATCCTTCATTTTCTCCGGTCACTGTCACCGGCGACACCACAACCACCCTTCTCCGCCACCCACAACCACCCTCTCTCTTAATGTACCAAAATTTGAAATCCCCACCTCCATCACTTACCAGCACCACCGCCGCCTACATCCGGCACCACCGCCGCCTACATCCGGCACCACCGTATCAGCAAGTCATTTGCTCTTTCTTGTCACGTTTGGGATTTTGTGCATAAGGGAACAAACCCAAACCAAAACTCAAACCAAACACACGCACACAGAACTCAGATATGTTCTCTCTCTCTCTCTCTATTGCGATGGTTGATTTTTTGTGGCGGTGTGGTGGTGAATGGTGGGTGAAGGGCGGTTGTGGTGGTGGGGTTGATGTCGACGGTGGGTGAAGGGAGGTTTGTGGTGGTTGGGTTGATGTCGACGGTGGGTGAAGGGCGGTTTGTGGTGGTTGGGTTGATGTCGATGGTGGGTGAAGGGCAGCGGTGGGGTTGGGGAAAGGTGTTGTAACAGTGATAGTGGTGGGTTTTGACGCCGACGGCTCCGACAGTAGCCGGAACATCACTTACCGGAAGTGGAGGTCCACGGTCATCACTTTCTCTCTCTTGTGGGTTTCTCTCTCTAGAAATGGTGGGTGTTGATTTGTGTTCTTGATTCTGTTGGTATTTTGGTATGTTGGGGGTTTGATTTTGTGTTCTTCATTTGTGTTGATTCGTTTTTGATGTTGGGGGGTGATCTGTGCTGATTTGTGTCTCTCTCTCTAGAAAAATGGTGGGTGTTGATCTGTGTTGATTCGTTTTTTGATGTTGGGGGTTGAGTTGTGTTCTTGATTCTGTTGGTATTTTGGTATGTTGGGGGGTTGATTTGTGTTCTTGATTTCTGTTTGATTTGTATTCTTTATTCTGTGGGTTTTGATCTGTTGGATTGGGTGGTGATGATGCAAAAAAAAAAAAAAAACGTATATTTTGATGACGATGGCGCGGCAAGGATGGTGGAGGGTAGGTTTTTGAACCTGCAACCCCACTTTGCAGCCTTTGATTATCGGAAAATCTGAGCCAAACCCCGTTTTTTTCAAGAATCCACACATTGTTTTGATGTTGTTGGTTTTTTATATTTTTTTCCCAGTCGATGATGATAACAATCTATCTGAGACACCTACCGAGTTGCGATTTCTGGGTGCGTTCGTTTTGCGTAAAAAAGTTTTTGTAAAAAAAAAAGTTAAAACCGTAAACTTTTTAACGTAAAACGTAAACTTTTTAACGTAAAACGTAAAGTTTTTAACGTAAAACGTAAACTTTTTAACCTAAACTTTTTAACGTAAAACGTAAACTTTTTAACGTAAAACGTAATTTTTTTAACGTAAAACGTAAACTTTGTTTTGTTAAAAAATCTGAATTTAAAATGGTTTTTAATAAATAAAATCTGTTTAAAAAAACAACTAATATAATAATACAAAAAAAGTAATAAAAAATAATAAAGACAAAAAGACAAAAAAAAGTATTTTTACTATACTGCCCTTTTGCATTAAAATATTAAAAACATAATAAGACAAAAAGTATTTATTATTAATTTTAACAACTTTTAATCTTGTCTATCCATCTTGAAGATCTAATGGTTGTAAAGTGGTTCTCTCGGTTCTCACAACTGGGGGTGGTTTTCATTTTAGCGGCCCCCTATATATATATATATATACATATAGGGGAATGTTCATTTGAGAAGAAAATTTAATTGAGAAGAAAAAGAACAAAGGGTAATTTTGTAAAAAATTAAATAGATTTTTCACTTATCTCATTTATTATCATTTTTGACTAATTAATTAGCCATAAAGACTATTATCCTCCACACTAACTTTTTTTGCCTACACACATCAAAAGTTATCTTACGTATTTCGAAATTCATCCTACACATTGAAATTTATCCTACACAACTCGTAATTTATCCTACACAACTCGTAATTTATCCTACACTTTAAATTATTTTATTTTATTTTTTTAAAAAAATATATATTTTGAAGATAAGTTACAAAAAATTTAATGTATTAGCTATTAAAGAGGAAGACTACAAATTAATGACCTATATAAATTTACCAATGTACCCTTATATTAAATTAAATACTTATATTAAATGAAGTAAAATAAAGCATTCTTATTGGTTGAAATTTGTTCTTTTTTATTCTTACAAAAAATTTCTTCTAATTTGAACTCTCCACTATATATATATATATACATATATATATATACATATATATATATATATCATAAGGATCGTTTAGGAACCACCCTTTATTGTGAGAACCGCGAGAACCAATGTGAACACAACCAAAAATACTTAAAAATACGTAAAAAAACACACAATTTTTTTTGTTATTTTTATAGAAAAATCGCTATTTTTCGTTTTTTAAAAAAATTCGAGTAACAATTATGGATGCACATGTGCATATGTATCATTTCTTTGACAAATTCCGTAACACATTACCAGTATTAGACAATTGCACTTTCATTTACACTACCATCCGTAATACAATACTTTTTACATTACCAATATTAGAAATACACATGTGCATCTATATGTATGAACATGATATAACGTGTTTTTGGTACACTACTTTGAATTAGGGATGAGATTTTTTACCGAAATACCGGTACCGTACCGATACCGTACCGTACCGATTATAAACGGTACTGGTATCGGTAATGGATTTTTCAAAATTCGGTATCGATAAAAAACGGTATCGGTATAGGTATTTTTCGGTAAATACCGGTATTAATACCGAATTTAATAATGAATTTCAATGGGTTTTTAGGTTGGATTACGAAGAGTCCAAGTCCACTACAATATATTGAACTGAACTAATATATAACAAACCCTAAACCTAAAATCCTTTATCATTCTATAGAACACTCTATGATCAATCAAGATTCAAGAATCCAAAATCCAACTCTATCTTTTTCTTCGAGGTATTCAAAATTTCAAACAAATTCAAAACCATATTTCATGTATGCTTCTTTTTTCTGTGTTCTGATTACAAAACAAAAAAGTCGACCGGTCATCAATTTTTTATTTTAATCCTTCATGTTTTTTTGCTTTAATACGTCAGACATCATCAAGAAAACATTATTCGGTCAGAAACTCAGACATCAATGGTTATTAAGTCGATATTAGCTCATCTATTTGCTAGTTTTCCTACGTTTACCTTCTAGAAGAAAACATATAAATCAAAACATATGACGTAAACTGCTATTTTTTTTTTATCAAAAGCCATAAATTCCCTAACAAAAAGATACTGACTAATGAAAAATACGTCATATCAAAAGCCAAAAAAACAATGGATCAAAATTATCAAAACTAAATAAAAAGTTAATAGGGTAAAAATTATCAAAACAAAATTATTAATATTGATAAGTTTTTATGTTTTTGATTTTAGATTTGAATTTGTCTAATTTGTTTATGGCATCTTCATCATCGGTAAAAAGCATGGAATCCATTGAAGTAAGTTAATTTTTTAATGGTTTGCACATGATATTTTGTAGGTAAAATAAAGGATGACACAAAAGCGGTACCAATGTGGTAAAATACCGAAATACCGGCACCGATACCGATACCGTACCGGTACCGAATCTATAAATACGGTACGGTAATCGGTATCCACATTTCCTGAATTTCGGTAACGGTATTTGCGGTATCGGTACCGGTACAGTACCAGTATCGTACCGATCTCATCCCTACTTTGAATACACTTTCCTTTTCATCTATCGTACCATCCATAATACACTACTATTACCTCCGAGTATCCATAATACACTACCATTACCAATATTTATAATATTTTTCACTTTATGCACATGTACATCAACACCCTTCATACCATACCAAACAACATATTACATCATAAAGTGACAAATATAACCAAACCATCAACCACTAGATATAACTAACCAAAAACATATATATTGGCCTACTTCATCATTCAAAATCACAAACTCTTTGTACCAAAACACGTTATATCATGTTAATACATATAGATGCAGATGTGCATTTTATATATTGTTAATGTAAAAGTTAGTGTATTACGGATGGTAGTGTAAATGAAAATCCAATTGTCTAATACTGGTGATGTATTATGGAATTTTCTCAAAGAAATGATACATATGCACATGCGCATCGATAATTGTTACTAGATTTTTTTAAGGGAAGAAATATAGTGATTTTTTTTAAATATAAAAAAATTGTGTGTTTTATTGGTATTTTTAGGTTTTTTTTGTTCACATTGGTTCTCATGGTTCTCGCAATAAGAGTGATTCTCAATTCAACCCTACCATATATATATATATATATATATAAATATATATATATAGAAACGGGTTCGGGAGAAAACGCTCAAAAATGTGAGAACGGTGAGAACGCATCCTGGCCCAACACGTGTCCCGCGGCATAGAGAAGTGCGGAGGGGCTTTTTTATCTTTTTATTTTTCTTTTATTTTCACAACGCAGTATAATATTTTCTGGCGTTAATTGTATTTATTAAACTTTTTGGCGTTTAATTAAATGTTTTTGTGTTACATATATAATTTTTTGGCGTTATATCGTTTTCTGGTTAATTTTTTGGCGTTTGTGGCGTTTTGTATAATAATTCACTGCGAGTAATTAATATTTGCATAAGATTAAAATAAGTCCAATTTTTCTTTTTGGCGTTTATTGAATTTTTTGGCGTTTTAATACCCTTTACAAGGTGCTTTGCCAGCAACTGTTCTCCCAGTTTTCATTCTACTAGCGTTTTGGTGTTTGTAGTTTTTGACGTTTTATATAATAATGTATTTTATTCATAGAGTTTTAGATAACAAAACAACATATAACTTGATATCAATACAATATAAAATGAAAACAAAAATAATTAAAAATGGTAATCTAATTTTTCTTTCCAATCTTCAATGTCATCAGCCTCTTCCTTCTTGAATTTGTTTTTGGCGTTTTGAACCTTTTTTGAATAATTTAGCTAGATGCCAATTTTCCTTCATAAACCCTGTCTTTTTCAGAAGAAGCTGCTTAGTGGCATCCTGTTTTTTGGTGTGACATTCTTGTTTGGTGGGATGTCATTAAAGATCAACTCTTGTTTGATGCTATTTGTAATAATGGAGTCTAAAATAGCATTTTACAGTTGTGTTGAACCCTTTCTTCCATGCCTATAATCATCAAGAACAAAGCTCACATGATGGCATATCACTGTTATCAGTCTCTTTTTCTTGAATATTTGTCCATCTCATTCAGCAAAATATTCTTGAGTTAACCCCCTCAGAAAAAGGATCCATTTTAGTGAAAGCGTTGCCATCTGTGGCATTTTAAAGGGAGTGGTTTCTAGAGGATATGGCGTTTTTTGTGTGTTTCTGGTTTGATTTATTTCATTGTGTATAGACCCTTCTCTTATAGGAGTTTTTTGGCACGTAGTTTTGGCGGGACTTTTTATTGTAATTAATGATAGTAATAAAGTAACTGTCTTTTCAGTTACTGTTTTTGTATTTACTGTGTTGATAAGCTTTTATCAGTTTTATAGGTTATAGACGTCCCATCTTCTAAGTTTGGCGTTTTTATTAAATGGCCTTTATGCAGACCATCATGACAAAATACAATAACGGAGTAAATAAAATATTAAACAGGAAAAATATTTTTTTTTATTTTTGGCGTTTTGTTAGGGTTAACCATTTTTAGTATTATTTTGGCGTTTTGCTAATAAAGATAGAAATATATCATTTAATTATCTTAAGTGGACGCGCTTCATTAAGGGTAAAAAGGTCTTTACACTTCTATACCAAAACGCCAAACTAATGAATAAAACGCCATTACGGACCAAAACACATCACTATATAAACAAAAACATCCCAGACATAAAAACACACCCCCATAACCTAAAACGCCATATTTTCTACCATATACCATTCATCTTACAAACGCCAAAATCCCCAAAACATCAAACACACCTACTAAAAAAACGCCATATTTTACTATATACCAATCATCTTAGAAAACGCCAAAACAATCAAACACCAAATATTCCAAAAAATCGATGAATGGTATATTCAATATTTTGCTACGCCAAGTTTCGAAAAATGCATTCTTCCCTGAGGTGCTGTGACTCAAATAACATTTTACTACATGAGATGGACAAATCATAAACAAAAAGATGCTGGGGTCAGACTTATGTCATTTTTTGTGTTTTGTTATTGATGAATATTATAATCGCATGAAGAGACGAATGACACTGATGAGTTGTTTGAAGATACATATTCAGAAAAAAAAACTCATGTCATTTTGTCTTTCCAAACGGCCACAAAAACACAAGCATGACAAAGCAAAAATGTCACACCCCGATATTTCCACGTATTACCGGTGGGCCCGGTGGGGAGTATCGTGAGTAGTTGATATCATCATGGTCAAGTAATCACAGTTTAATGCACAACGGAAGTCTTGAAAGTAAAATATTAATACAAACCGAAACACAAAGTATAATGAAATATTATACAAGCGGTTGTAAGTGGATCCACAGGCGGATCTAAAACAGAAAGTAAATATTGTTCAACAGACTTTAAGTACTAAGAGCTTGCAAGACTCTTTAACTAATACTTAGGAGCTTCCAGCCCATTTCGTGTAGTACCTGCACTTAATCTTTTTGAAAAATACGTCAGTTTACACTGGTAAATACAATTAACTGACTCTTTTGAAAACATTTATAAAATTGATTTGAATGCACAAGGCACAAATATTCTTTTATAACTTGGGATAATTATTAGAAATAATCTTGTATACAGATTTACATGTTTGTCGTACGTTCAGGGCCAGGTATGGAAACCGAGACAAAATTAATAGACACACCACTAATATAGTCCCACAAGGAGTTATAATCACATGTAGTTATACCTTTATACATACGCAACTGTCAGGTGTATGCCTACACCCCGTGCTTAAGTCGTGGCCATTTCAAAAAAATGAGCCGAGGATATCCAGGACACGGTCATTAACCACCAAATGATTTGTATCAAACAAGACAGATTAAAACGGGTTCTCTCAATGATTTAACCACTAATCGATTAAAAATTCAATACCCAACCAAGCGGTAATAATTTACCGTATCCCAAGCCCGTATAAGGGAAAATAAGTTAAAAGTATTTACCTGAGCTAAAATGTAATTTACTCTCAACCGTATATCCTAATCAGCAAGTACAGGGAGCTTTTACTGGGCTCCTAATCTGGAACGAAGGTTTTAATAACCTATTAGATTCCTAACGGGTCTTATTTAAGTTATAACTTTGACCAGTTAGTTTTAAAGGAAAGTTTACGGTACGAAACGCAAGATTAAGCGGTGACCGGATTGGAATTTGATTTAGACCCGACAAGTATGAAGACTTGTATATAATGGTTAAACTAAATACATTCTGGATTTTGAAGTAAAAATGATAAGGTTTGACTCGTTTCGGCTAATTTATGCAAACTAGTTACATAAACCATACCGAACGCGTATATGCATAACGGGTAACCGAATGAGTCATGTACAAGTTCCACAAGTTATTATGCTTAAAATATGTTGTGATATCAGTATGGTATCTTCCATTATGCCCAAAACGAATTTAAAACCAATTTAAGCCTCGAAAGGGTATTTTGGTCATTTTAAAGCTTATAAAAGAGGTGTAATAGCAAACTGAGATTCTGGTCTAAAATGTTCAGTAAAAATAATTATTTTATGTTGTTATATCAGCAAGATATCATACATATGTGTGTTTAATCATTTATGGCCAAACTATGCACCGTAGGGGCATTTTGGTCATTTCACATATGCTTTCAAGGTTAAATTTGGAAATCTGAGTTCAAGACTTATACTTACTATTATAGTATAAAAATTTATTTACAAAATCAGTAGGTAATAAGTCTTAGGCGTTAAATATGGTTTTAAACCATACTATGCGCTTAATAAGCGTAAAAGTCGGTATTTGACGATATTTGAAATGTTTATAAAATTTTGAAGTTTTGATCAGTTTCTAAAGCTTAAAATATTTTATTTAACATATGACATCAGTAGGAAAAGGTTCGGTATCAAAATGATATGTAAAACTCATTTTATTAATGAAAAGGGCATTATCATCAATACCGAATTTACACTATAACTCTATGTTATGGTTAGTATAAAATTTGAAAAAAATTTCCAAAAATCCCTAAATATTATATCGTAACAGTGGGTAGCAAGTTTGGTGTCAAAAGTGGGGTTTAAATATGATTTATGCTAATAATGCGATTTAATTAACAAAAAGCTTTTGTTTTACGATTTCTTGCATAACTTTTATTTTAGACCACAAAATGATGTCAAATTTTTAGGACATACTTATATATTAGTAATAAAGGTTTTTGTCCTCTCACATTTTCAAAAATCTTGTTTTTATATCAAAAGGGCATAATGGTTAATTTTAAGCATTTAACGGAAACATGCAATGAACTAAGATTTCTAAGGGACCATGTAGTATGACCTCAGAGGGTTATACTAACATATAATATGGTCCTAAAGGAACCCTAAGGCATATCTAAACTAAGCTATTTCGGGTTAGAACTGAAAGTCAAAGCAGAAGTCTATTTTTGTGACTTTCGGTTGCGAACCGAGCCTAATACTCAGGACTGTCGGGTTGAACATGCCTAAACATGTTCTTATATTATTTACCAAGTTATTTAAGTGATAAAATGTATTTTATAGCTTCTACATTATCAGTTATGAATTATTTTGTAAAAACTGACTCGTTTGACTTTTCTGTTAAGTAGTTTGACCTGACAATTGACTGAGATAACCGTGATAATTAGAAAGTGCCCTTTTAAGGGTTTAATCACCTACATAATTACCAACACATAGCCACTTTCAAATCGAATAATGGCTGGACCGTTAGTGATTAATCACAAGGTCAAAGCATCATTACGTTAACTTTAACTTTCGGTCATTAAGCTAATAAAACCTTAACTATAGAAGCTAAGAACACTTACAATGGTCCTTAGCACGAATATTAAACTTGAGAAAGCTTCCTAGATAACCAGGATGCTCCAGAGAAGAGTTTGAAAGCTCCAAAGCTTGAGAAACTTTGAGAGTATGAAAGATTGAAGTGCAAGTGGAAATTGTTGCTCAAAAACCTCTATTTATAGCAAATGTGAACCTCTCTAGATCAATCCAAGTGTCTAGTGATGTTCTCTGATGAATACAGGTGTCCCAAGTGGTTTTGAATACCAGCAAATAGTCCCTAGTATCGAGTTATTGCATGCAAAGGTGAAGAAATGGCAGAACCTGCACCTGTGCATGGTTTCTGCCCAGTTCAGGCCGTCGCGTCGCGCGACGGCAGAGGAGGGGAGGTGAGGTGTGGCGCGACGCCACCACAAGGGTGACCAGCAAAAGAAGTTTCAAACATGGCAGTTTCACCCCCTGGACCTTTTAAAACGAAATAACTTTCATTTCAAGCACTTTTAACCCATAAAATTTATATTTTGATGATCCTTAGAATATAACCAAACATCGTTAGGTCCGGTTTCGTTAAACTATAACCGAAAACACAAGTTTTGCCTCGTTGATGCTTTTAACCCTTTATTTACGAAAGTTAACGTTTTTAATATCAAACGATATCGAAACCTCGTGAATATTTCGTCACTTGTTCTTGAGAGTATAATAAATCGTTACAAGGCTCTGGGTTCGTTAAAAGGTCACTCAGAGGTATTAATTTAACATGTTGACACATTTAACCCTCGCGTCTTGTAAACTTTCACTTTCTTCCACAAACGGCTTCGTACGTTTCACAATTTATTCGTTTAAGGGTATAAACATCGCGTAGGGTTGTTGAGAGGCGTAATTTGTATATGTTGATGCTTTGGATCCTTCCACACATATCTTTTCCTTGTTTGTCAACTTTAGTCCTTCGAAATCAATTCTTTACACGTTTAAAGCTTATGACACGTGTCGTTACTATATTGGGCATGATTTTTCCGAGGTGTTACATCCTCACTCCCTTAAAAGAAATCTCGACCTCGAGATTTACTAAAATAAATGAGGGTATTTCTGTTTCATCGTGGATTCAACCTCCCACGTGTATTCTGGGCCTCTACAGGCATACCATTTCACTTTTACGATCGACACATGCTTTCTTCGAAGCTTCTTAACCTGTCGATCCTCGATCGACAAAGGTTTTTCAACGAACTTCAAGCTCTCGTCAATTTGCACGTCCTTATGAGACATTGCTAGCGATTCATCGGCTAGACATTTCTTTAAATTGCAGATGTGGAATACATTATGTATCCCACTGAGCTCTTCGGGTAGATACAACTTATAGGCTACAGTTCCGACACATTCGATGATCTCGAATGGTCCTATGTATCTTGGGCTCAGCTTGCCCTTTTTGCCAAAACGCATCATCCCTTTCCAGGGTGACACCTTGAGTAGCACTTTATCACCTACCTCGAATTTCAGAGGTTTACGCCTTTTATCCACATAACTTTTCTGCCTATCCCTGGCAGCTTTCAGGCGATCACGGATTTGGACAATCTTATCTGTCATCTCAAGGACTATATATGGTCCTGACAGTTGGGTTTCTCCTACCTCCGCCCAACAAACTGGCGTTCTGCATTTCCTTCCATACAAGGCCTCAAAAGGCGCGGCTTGAATGCTCGAATGATAGCTATTATTGTATGAAAATTCAATCAAAGGAAGATGGTCATCCCAACTTCCACCCAAGTCAATAACACAAGCCCTGAGCATATCTTCAAGCGTTTGAATCGTACGCTCGCTCTGCCCATCCGTCTGAGGGTGATAAGCAGTGCTGAAATTTAGACGAGTGCCTAGAGATTGCTGAAAGCTCTTCTAAAAATGAGATGTGTATCTCGTATCCCTATCAGAGATAATAGATACTAGCACCCCGTGGAGAGATACTATCTTATCCACATACAGCTGAGCTAGCTTATCGGAGCTGTGTGTTTCTTTAATGGGCAAGAAGTGAGCTGACTTGGTTAGCCTATCGACTATAACCCAAATCGTATCATTCCCGTGCTTCGTCCTTGGTAACTTAGTGATAAAATCCATAGTTACCATTTCCCACTTCCAGGTGGGAAGTTCAGGCTGTTGCAGTAAACCTGATGGCTTTTGATGCTCGGCTTTAACTTGTGCGCACGTTAGACATTTAGCCACAAATGTAGCTATAGATTTCTTCAAACCTATCCACCAATAATTTGCCTTTAAATCCTGGTACATCTTATCACTGCCTGGATGGACTGAATATTTTGAACTATGAGCTTCTTGGAGGATCACATCTCTAAGTACTCCATGGATTGGAACCCAGATTCGACCATTTAATCTAAGGATTCCATCCTTGCCATAAGACAATTGATCAGCAGTTACGCCTAACTTTTCATTCGGAAAGTTAGTTTCCAATACAGCTTCCTTCTGTGTAGCTAACAACCTTTCATTCAAGCCGTTTCTTAATTCGATGCTTTTGGCATTGACCCTTATAGGTTTAATCCTTTCTTTTCAGCTCAAAGCATCAGCGATTATGTTTGCCTTGCCAGGATGATAACGAATTTCACAATCATAGTCGTTTAATGTTTCCATCCAACGACGTTGCCTCATGTTGAGATCTTTCTGGTTAAACATATGTTGGAGGCTTTTATGATCTGAATAAATTATACATTTGGTTCCATAAAGGTAGTGCCTCAAAAGATTTAGAGCAAATACAACGACACCCAATTCCAAATCATGGGTGGTGTAATTCTTCTCGTGCACCTTCAGTTGACGTGAAGCATAAGCAATAACCTTGCCTCTCTGCATAAGCACACAACCAATACCTGTGTGCGACGCGTCACAATAAACCACAAACTCTTCGACTCCTTCTGGCAATGTCAACACAGGAGCATTGCTTAATTTATGTTTAAGAACCTCAAAAGATTCTTGTTGCTTGGGACCCCAATCAAACTTTATATTCTTGCGAGTTAGCGAAGTTAAGGGTGCTGCAATCCTGGAAAAGTTTTCAATGAAACGTCTGTAGTATCCTGCTAGAAGCTGCGGATCTCTGTAGGTGTTTTTGGTGCTTGCCAATTCATAATCGCTTCAATCTTAGCGGGATCCACCTGGATACCACGCTCACTCACTACATGTCTGAGAAATTGGACTTCTCGGAGCCAAAATTCACATTTAGAGAACTTTGCGTAGAGCTTCTCTTGTTGCAGAAGTTTAAGGATACATCGGAGATTCTTTTCATGATCGGTTTGATTCTTTGAATAAATAAGTATGTCATCAATGAAAACAATGACAAACTTGTCTAGATATGGTTTGCAAACGCGATTCATGAGATCCACAAATGCTGCAGGTGCATTAGTGAGCCCGAAAGGCATCACCAAGAACTCGTAGTGACCATATCGTATTCTGAATGCGGTCTTGTGCACATCTTCGGTTCTGACCTTCAACTGATGATATCCTGACCTTAGATCGATCTTTGAAAAATAACTTGCTCCTTGAAGCTGATCGAATAGATCACCGATCCTGGGCAATGGATACCTGTTCTTGATTGTAACTTTGTTCAGTTCGCGATAATCAATGCATAGACGCATTGAGCCATCTTTCTTCTTCACAAAAAAGGATAGGCACTCCCCAAGGGGATGAGCTAGGTTGAATAAAACCCTTCTCCAACAAATCATCCAACTGGGTCCTTAATTCTTTCATCTCGGTTGGTGCCAGACGATAAGGAGCTCGGGCAACTGGTGCTGCTCCTGGAATAATTTCAATTCTAAATTCCACTTGTCTGTCTAGAGGTAAACCAGGTAATTCTTCGGGAAAGACGTCTGAATACTCAGAAAAAACAGGAATATCTTCAATCTTGGGCTTTGGCTCATCTATAGTCACCTGTGCCATGTAAATGACACAACCTTTCTTCAAACACATTGATGCTTTAAGCATAGATACTTGTTTAGGCAATCCATACTGCGTATCTCCTTGAATTGTAAGTGGTTCACCAAAAGGGGTCTTGATAACCACTTGCTTCTTATCACAGGCAATTTGGGCCTGATTGTGAGACAACCAATCCATGCCTATAACTATATCAAATCCTGCCAATTTCAAGGGAAGCAAAGACAGCGAAAAAGAATGATTCCTAATGGATATAAAATATCCATCTAAAATTGTTGAAGCAGTCTCTATGGTACCATCAGCCAATTCTACCTCATATTTTATGCTTAGAGTTTTAAAAGGCAGATTTAACAGTTTACAGAATTTATTTTCTACAAAGGACTTATCTGCACCAGAATCAAATAAAACTCTAGCATAAACATCATTGATGAGGAAAGTACCTGTTATAACATTGTCGTTCTGTACTGCCTCCTGGGCGTTCATCTGGAAGACTCGAGCATTGGTCTTTCTAGCCTCCTCAGGCTTCTTTGCAAGTTTTGGGCAATTGATCTTGATATGCCCTTTCTCGTTACAGTTGTAACAAGTCGCGTTCTTTAACTCCTTGCATTCTAAAGTCTTGTGACCCTTGGTATTGCAGATTCCACACAGTTTAGCATGTGGGTCGATCGTACACTTTCCAGAATGATGCTTTCTGCAGTTCTTGCACTTGGGTCTGTTATCAGACTGACTCGAGTTCTTCTTGAACTCGGAACCTTTCTTATGATCAGAATTCCCCTTTTTCTTCTTTTCAGAACGATGAGAGCTCTCCTCTTCTCTTTTCCTCTTTCCCTCATCGGAAGTCTTGACAGACTTATTCCTGATTGCATCTAAAGTGAGGGATAAGGATAAGTCCACCACGGACCTAAAAGTGGTAGGCCTGGATGCTTTGACATTTCCTCTAATTTCTGGTGCGAGGCCTCCAATAAAACGCTCTATGCGCTTAGGTTCAGGTGTAACCAAATAGGGAACAAGTCTGGACATAGTGTTAAAGCTCATAAGATATGCTTGGCAATCCAAATTCTTCATGACCAGAGTCAAGAAGTCTGTTTCAATCTTTTCTACCTCATGCTAAGGACAGAAGTTTTCCTTGATCAGTGCAACAAATTGATCCCAAGACAAGTTATACAACGGAATCTTCCCTGTGGATTGGATTAACGACCTCCACCAAGCCAAAGCTTCACCCTTAAATGATTGTGAAACAAACTTCACAATATCCTGTTCTACACAACCACTGATATCAACTATAGTATCCATCTCATCGAGCCATGTCATACAATCAATGGCTCCTTTTTCTCCTGTAAAGTCTCTTGGTTTGAAAGAGATAAAGTATTTATAAGAGCAGGTCTTTGGGCGCGGCTTTTGATTTAACACAATTTGTTTGGAGGGGAGACTCTTCTGATTCGACGAATGACGTGAATCGTCCCTATGAGATGTATGTGTTTTGGAAGGGGGCTTTGAATGAGCCATAGTCTGTGTCTTAGTGTCGGTATTACTTGGTTCTTTGAACTGTCTGTCAATAGCACTAGTAACAACATTGTCTATCAATGCTTGAAGATCTGCACCAGCTACATTTATTCTGGTGGTATCATTTCTCTCCCTTGGATGACTGTTAACCTCTTCTGATTCAGACATGCTGAAGCTTGATTTCTATAAAACAATTGACAATAATTTTTGTTTAGAGGTCTATTATGGAATCATCATTTTTGACGATTCATTAACCACGATATAAAATAAACCATATTTGGTTAATTTGATAATCATATTTATTTTAAACTTTTCATTATAGTTAATTCATTTATAAAATATTAAGGATATTAAAATGGCACAAAAGGCCTTGTCACAAGGACAGTTTTGAATTTATGAGCCATGATCTTATAGGATCGAGGCATTAGGGTTTGAACATAGTTCATTGCCTTTCTTGATAGGGAGTCAAAGACTACATCTGTCTTTTGTCTTTTAGGACAATAGGTATAGCCCGTAGGCACTTCATCACTATTGGATGTTTATAATATGATCACCTTTTTGGATGATATAAGCCATGATTTCTAGATCATTAAGCTGAATAAGGAATTGAAAGAATCCAATATAAGGATGACTAGTGTGATTTTCTCGAACCACATTTGTCAAGAGTGCTAACACGTTCTTAGGTGTTAACAAGGATTTATTATCTTAAAAAGGTTCTACCATCATGGCCATGTCTTAAAATGACATATAGGCTAGGTTTTACCTTTAAGATTTTATTTTTATATTTTCAAGGCAGGTCAATTATAAAAATGATATTTTGATTTTGGGATATAGTATATAGTATATATATATGTATGTTTAAAGCCAAAAGTAATTGCAAAAAGGAACTTCTCATAAATGATCCTAAGAATTACAATAATTGCCCTAAACGGGTCTTAAACAAATAAGTTCGTCAACACAGGGACTTAAAAGATAAATATGTCCTTATAGGGACTACTAGAGAAATGAAATACAACAAAAAGGAGTTTCTTCTTCATTTTATTTCTGAAAGTTTTCTCCTTGGTTCACTGTGTGCGGTACGGATACTGAAGGTTTTGGTGGATAGTCGAAATATTCCATATTAGGAACCTTTGCAAAAGTAGAATCCAAGGATTCTATGGTTAATGAATAATATGGATCATGAATAGGGTTAGGACTGGTATAATCCAAGTTTGGGATTCCAAGACTTGGAGGTAAGAAATGTGGATCATTTGAGTCCATAGGTATCATCTTTGGAGTGAGAGCCTCAGGGACTGTTGGTATGGACTCCTTCGATGTTGGCTTCTCATTTGAAGTTTCAAAAGTCTTAGGTACAGAATCTGAAACAAGGTTAAGGGTTTCAACTGGTTTGGTTTTGGGAATGGGTCCAAAAAGGTCCTTTCTCCACAGTGGTCGTACGCTTATTCGAGCTTTGGTACGAAGCTTAACATTCTTAGACTTCGGGTTTGAAGAGCTTCCACCAATGGCAGCTTTACTCAGTGGCATGTTCCTGAAATACACAAATATCAAAAACAAGGTATTCTTATTAGGGATGAGATTATTCCTAGTTCATGTCTAGACTTGGAAGTTGAGGAATGTGCAACTGTGTCATTGAGATTAAACACAGAAGGCTAGTGTTTAATTTACTCAATGTTGGCTCTGATACCAACCTGTTACACCCCGATATTTCCATGTATTACCGGTGGACCCGGTGGGGAGTATCGTGACGTAGTTGATATCATCATGGTCAAGTAATCACAGTTTAATGCACAACGGAAGTCTTGAAAGTAAAATATTAATACAAACCGAAACACAAAGTATAATGAAATATTATACAAGCGGTTGTAAGTGGATCCACAGGGGGATCTAAAACAGAAAGTAAATATTGTTCAACAGACTTTAAGTACTAAGAGCTTGCAAGACTCTTTAACTAATACTCAAGAGCTTCTAGCCCATTTCGTGTAGTACCTGCACTTAATCTTTTTGAAAAATACGTCAGTTTACACTGGTAAATACAATTAACTGACTCTTATGAAAACATTTATAAAATTAATTTGAATGCACAAGGCACAAATATTATTTTATAACTTGGGATAATTATTAGAAATAATCTTGTATACAGATTTACATGTTTGTCGTACGTTCAGGGCCCGGTATGGAAATCGAGACAAAATTAATAGACACACCACTAATATAGTCCCACAAGGAGTTATACTTACATGTAGTTATGTGACATCTGTGCTTGTAATCTTTGTATAAACCTTAAACAGTTCAATTATCAATAAAACAATGTGATTTGATCCCAATATTTGTTTATTTATGTTTGACATTTTGCACATTTTGATTTTTGTTCGATTTCAAAATCTTTATCGCTTTCTAGAGAGTTATACGCAAACTGACGCGCAAACGTAATTAGTATAACACGACAAACACTCTGGAACATCAACATATGCTTAACCTACCTTAAATAACCTTTACATAACTTAGAAATAAGTTTTAAAGGGTTTGGTATGGCAAAAGCAAGTTTATTCGATCGAAGGGACTAATTGTGTCAAACTGCGAAAGTATGCCGATTCGTATAGTAATGAACATTCCGGAACTTTATCCTAAGCTAAACATAACCTAAATATCCTTTACATAGCTTAAAAATAGGCTTTGAGGGGTTCGGTATGCAAAAATAAACTTATTGGTCAATCAGGGACTAAAAGCGTCAAAAAGTGCATAAGTTTGCATTTACGCGCATATCTTACGTTCTGAACATATCCGGATATCCTAAAATTTTTGAAATCATTAAAATATTTTATTTTAGTGATTAGCATGATAAATTTCCATTCGTCGTGTAATTTGGATCGTTTTTCGCGTCCGTTCGAGTTTCGTCGTAATTAACCGAACAACGCAACCGTACGACCAAACGAACCGACATCCATGATATTTTCTAGCATATTTCATGCCTCCTATACTTAAACTTCATTATTGAGCCTTGAAAATGGGTTAACGGGGTTTAAACGCATCGAAAATGGCTTAAAAGTGTTGCAGGGACCATTTCTGCCATTTTGGCAAAGTTTCTGGATCTGGCTAGTGGTGGCGTCGCGCCACAGCCTGGTGGCTGTGTGGTGGCGGCACGTCACCCCCTCATCTGGGCAGAAAATTCATTTTCCGCAACAGCAGGCCAATTCTCAGCAACCGACTTAAAGTTCAGGGTCTTTTATGTAACATTTGCAATACCATATGCTGGTTTTGGACACCCATAGCTTTGTAAAACAATGGGTAACACATGGATGGTCCATATTGAAGCTCGAAATTCAAGAAACGATCCTAACAGTTGTCCAAAATCTATATAAACCCACCTTGATTCATTTCATTCCTCACATTTGTTCTCATTTTTGCTCTAAGTTGAAGCTCTCAAGCTTCATACCTGAGTAATTTGAGTTCAAATCTTCAAGGCTAGGACCTTTTGTAAGTCTCCTTAATGCTTGTTCTTGTATTTCAAGCATGAAAGTCAAACAGTGTTTGACTTTCTGCTTTGACCAGTCAATGGTCAACACGAAGTTCGTTTGAACTTCGCAACGTGAGCGTAATCACGATGGTCATAGTCCTTTGTGACTATACCTACTGATTACCACGTTGATTAGGCGTAGTGACGAGTCATAGTTTCGATCAAAATACGTGTAGGGTCGTAAGATAAGCGGTCTAAACAACCGCTTAGACTTTCGAACCCGACCCGTTTGCTCGATTAATAGGATTCGACCAAACACATTTTATGACCATAGTTGTATAGGGAATAACCTTCCGAGGTTATACCTTATGGTCACTTCGTTTAGTTAGTTGTATGATAGGTAGTTTATATGCCTTAGGAAAATGACCAAAATGCCCTTTTTACGCATAATTTCATTTTAAGCATATGTAACCTAAATTTTGACATCTAAACTGATTAGGCAACATTATTAGACTTGTAAAGGCATATAATACTTGTCATAGGACTAGTTAGGCGGTTCGAACGCGTTTTATGCGAACGACGCGTTAAAGTAGCGTAGACTACCTTAACGAGTCGTAATGGGTCGTAAGCACTTAGGATAGGTTCCGATTTAGAATGTAGGCTTTGTTAAACCATACTACATGAGTTCCTATACTCATTTGGTTTACGAAACCTCATTCTATCCGATCTTCCGATTTAGGTCCGGTTTATTAACATAGTTACCTATATTAGGTGCCGATTGATTCCGTGATCCTTCTAGCGTTGTTTGTTTGTTGATTCAAGATCTTTTAGCATTATCAAGTGAGTACATTGTCCCCTCTTTTACTGTTTTCAAATATTTTGGGGTGATACACATGTGCCTACTTGTTACTTTCATGCTTTTCATGCCTTCATAACATATACTTGCTATGTTCATTAGTACACATATAGTACATGATTTCATCCATGTTTATGCTATGTATGTTTAATTAACATGCTAGTACATTGATTTCATAAACACATTTGTTTCATATGTTTATTTTAGCATATGTACACATTGATTTACATCACATTTTTGCTACGTATGCTCATTTAGCATACTTAGTACATTGTTTACACATAACATGCTTACAATTGGTATGACATTTGGTTTGTTTAACGGGACAAAAATACGTTCATTAACATTGATCACGCCGCTCGGTAGTAAGTAGTGGTACCATACGAATTGACAACTCCCATTTCTGGCTTCCTAGGTTTGTTTGGAAGTAGGAAATGACTGAATCCGATATACATAATTCATGATAAACCTTTGATTTGTTTAAGGGTTTGTCTCCACAGTCGCAAGGCTTGAATGTATGCGTTTTAACATTACCGCATGGATGTTTGTATCAATAGAGCATTTATTTTACAAAACATAACTTTTGATTTAAACTATGATTTATTTCAATACATTGTTTTGTGCATTTTACCTATGGTTTTAGTTGACACATTTCACTTGCCATACATAACATTTGGTTACACCTTACATGATTTACATTTGACAATAGACATTGTTTACCCATAAACATTTTGACATTTGTTTAAACAAGATATTTTGGTGGTTTATTTGGGTAAGTGATTTAAATAACGAGGCGTGTATAATATGATAAAAGCATGGTGGATACGCCGCTGGTACTTCCTATATATAAGTGCTTTTATGATATTACACATCGTAGCGTTATTTAAACCATTTCAATTTAGACATATTACATCTTATACAAAGAACATAATTTCACAAAACATTGTTTTACAAACAACATATCTTATACAAATTCATTTTATTTGGTTATTTATCCACACATTTTTCTTTTATATCATCTAATGTCTTATAAATTTTCATATGATTTACAAAGGAAAACACTTTTCAAGGTTCATGACTAACTTTTGTTAAACAATTCTTTAAACTTACCAGTCATGAATCCCAAATCAATAAACCTATGTATCTCACAGGCATTTTTATGCTGACGTACCTATTTTCACATGTGTTTTCAGGAGCTGATGCATAGGATTGGTCAGGATACACTTAGGCGGACTTGGGCCTTAGTGACATAAAATGAAGCAAGAATAATTTAATTATGTTATGTACTTTTGTTTCTTTGTTTCAAGACAATGTAACCCCCTTTGAAATAAAACGGAACTTTAAATACCATGGTTGTGAAACAATAATTCTGCGACTCCACTCCTCGACGTTTCCGCCGCGGTTTGTTGTTTTACGCGGTCGGGGTGTGTAGGTCCCCTGGTCGTATGGATCGTCACAGAATCGTCAATCCAATCAAGAGTGCGAAATCCTCTTGATTAGAATGTCATAGAAACGAGTAGAAAACAGAAATTCCAATTCAAACCGGATCTTTATTGATTATCAATCAAACTGATTACAATCAATCAAGATCCCTAACACACATAATGTCGTCCAAGCTGTAAATGCTCTCACGAAATCCCTCTAACTGTTTTGGCTGATTAACCTAAACCCTAAAGCAAAGCCTTGTTTATATAACACAAGGTTTGCAACTTGGGCTAAGGGTTTACTACATGGGCAAGCCCAATTCGTCCCCCTAGACCCAAACTGGGTTTTGTTTAGCCCAAACTCTATTATTCCACTAATACAAAGCTAAACCCGCTAACCGTTTATCGTTTAACTAATTATAAGATATCCAAAGACCAAATCTAAGCTGTTGTCACAAATATGCACCAACAAACTCCCCCTTGGTAGCTTCATAAAATAACTTTGTCTTCAGCCATCTTGCATTCTTCATGTAATCTTGCACTGACTTTGGTCTTTGGATAGCTTCAGCTTTAACAGCTTCTGTCAGCAACAGACTCCCCCTAAGCTGATGCATCCAATCACCAAATCTTCAAAATGTTAGCACTTGAGTAAACTCCAGTTCAGCATATGTATAGCAATCTTCAAACTCTTCAACTTGTTTGCAATGCAGAAAGGAGGTTCTACCATGCATCCAATCAAACTCTCATCTCTTCACAGCAACTTCTCAGCAACATACCGCTTCAATCTGTATACTATAAAACAAACATCTCGAGAAACCATAAGAATTTTTCAACACAGTTAAATAAATTATTATTATTCAAGAGATTATATCATAGATTAAGCATTTTCAATTTATCACCAACACGCAAAACTTTTTGTCCAACACACAAGAACCTGCATGGTTTAAAAATTTTAGAACTCACTTTCTAACACCGTCTCCCCCTATCAGTAACAATTCCTCCAAGAATAACAATTTTCCGTACGTTAAGATTTTTTAACAAAAAAAGACACTATTTTTGTATTTTTATATTTTCTGAAAGCAAGTAAATAACAAAAGCAATAGACACTCTGTTTTTGTGAGAATCACTGGTAAGAAGATCATATCAGCACAATCAAACTGTTTCACATTATTAGATAATTCTTATATAATTTTTCGTGAAAAGCACTCCAAGACGATTACCAGTATGTTTGTCCACTTAAACAAAATGCATGAACATTTCAAGTACCATTACTGTATGATACATTAAGGTAATATTATTCTGATATACTAGTGTGTCCCACAACAGGATATACCCCCGCGATCAAGGTATGCACTTCATCGTAGTCGGTGAGTATACTGAATTCATCCGTTTTGTTTTTCAACGTTTAGATAATTGGTGATCAGGTCAGTACTTTCGTACAACAAAGAGACCAAAATATCTAACGAGGGCTATGACAAATACCATTTTTGGTACGAATTATGCATTTTGCACATTTGAATGACTCTCTAGAAGAGCTTCTTCATTTTTGGGTTTTGGCATTTTTAGCTCTTTTAAGATATCCTGGTTGTGACTAGGTCAGCATGTATCTGGATGCAGCAGAAGGACAACCTTGATATCCCCAGATGAAATAACAGTATAAAGACCCAAACCCTCAGATTTTGGCAATCTATCAACGCAAGAATTAAGGTCATTAAACCATACACCACTAATGTGTTCCCCACTCATATTCAGTTCATTTAGGTTTATATCACATTGGTAAGTTGATTATTTCATGCTTTTTGCCTACTGGTACATCATATGATGAAGCTGCTATCACACTTAAGCATTTTAATTTCAGTTTCAGTGTGACAGTCTAACTTGCTGATGTACTATCATTTCTTCTTTTTCACACAGTGATAACTCATTTTTAATTTTCTATTTTTTTATATTTTTCATTTTTCAATGTTTTTGGATTTTGTGGTTTTCTATTTTTTTTATTTTTGATTTTTAAGAAAAACAGTAAACTATTTACAAAATTCTTATGAAAAACCAGTTATTCAGGATTCCTCATCCCGTTGAGTTCGACTAAATGTTGAAAGCGAGCCCTGTCAAAAGCTTTAGTATAAAGATCTGCCAGGTTATCTAGTGTGTCGACTCTATGAAGTTCAATTAGTTTCTTTTCAGCACTTTGAACTTCATTTTAAATCATTTAATATTCACATATCCACCATCATATATTTCAAACTCTGTCAACAATCTCACATCCCCCTTCATGTGCCTGGAGTAGCCACTATCAACATACCATAAGTTTATAATCCTCCTTAGCAGCTCCTGCACAGACCAACTAAGAAATTAGTTAGATTGGGGGACCCAAGCCTTAATGGTCTTGGGTCGTCCAAATTCACCAACTACTAGAACATCCATCCAATATCCATTACTCCTAACTGGAGTCTTGGATCTCAGACCTGTTGATGGAATTTGATTTTGATTTCCACTAGGTCTATGGTCCTGAGGGTTCCTATATGTGTTTGGACTATTTGAACTTTGAAAATTTTGATTTTGATATCTTGAATTTTGATTCCAAGAAGCTTGACTATTATAATTTCTAAAGCCATTGTTATAAAAAGTTCGACCACCATTATTTTGGTATCGATTTTGATATTGACCTTGACTTTTGAAATTATTTGAATTTCCATTAAAATTGTTCATTCTAGGCGAACTGCTTCTAGGTCTCTCATATCTGCCTGATGTAGATTCAGGCTGAAATCTTGGTTGATTTCTTTGAAAACGAGGAACTTGTGGAGTTCCTTTTTCTGCCTTATCTACACCAACAACAACATTCTCTGGTTGCTTAGGCGCTAACTTCTTTGGAGAGTTAGACTCTCTCTCCTTTTTATCACCACTCTTCTCTGGTGACTTCTCTCTCTTCCTCTCAATAACTTGTGCTTCATTCTTTTTGTTAGGACAACAACTAGCTACATGTCCTTTGGTGTGACATTTGAAGCACGATCTCTTTTTCGAAGACTTCTTATCTGAAGCCTTTGAACTAGATTCAGGTTTTGTAGGATCGAATAGCGACCTAAACGAGTCGTTCGGAAGAGCTCAAATCCGTTTCAGAGGCGGAAACAGAGAAACGGATGTGCAAAACAGCTTGATTCACACTTTAAACCTTTTGTATATTGATTTAACAAAGTTTACAATCAAAGGATAAACCGGCAGCACCTCGGTATCAAATCTGGAAAATCATTACAAATGAAATGCACACTACCCTATTTATAATCTTCATGATTCCGCTCCAAACCACACATGCTTGTAGGAGCGAAATCAAACTTGACATTTAGGAGCGAAATCAGACATGACATTTAGGAGCGAAATCACTAAAATTATACAATCTGATATCACGTGAATGCCATATTGTTTTGTCTTCATGTGTAATGATGCAATTGATGATGTCATGCTTGAACAAATCCACTACGAACCCGAGACTCGATGTAAGATGAAGTCGACAGATGTATGCACTAACAGGTTTTGATGATGATGCCTTAGGGTCAGTTTGCTTAGTTTCATAATTTTCTTTGTTTTTGTTTTTAGCAAACTCTACATTAGATTCATTTTCAATAACAGCTGTTTCGTTTTTCATGTCACTTCCTTGAACAAAATTAACCCTTTTAACAAAAGTTGGATTTTTATTCTTAGGATGTGATGTTTTCTTTTTCAAAACAGGTTTGCTGTTATTATCCTTCTCAGCATCAGCACTCTTAGACACATTTCCTTGACTTGATGTGGAACTACTTGGTGATGTTGACACAAAGTCCATGAGCTCATCTTCATCAGGCAAGAAAGAATAGTCATGACTAACAGGAGGTGGAACTTCATTGAAACCATGGAATCCCACACTGGTTTTGTCATTACTTTTCTTCAAGCCACCCATCATATGTTTCATTACAAAAGTAGAGTCCCTGAATTGACCTAATTTCTTTTCAAGTTCAACAATTTTGAGTTGTGCATTTGACAACTCTTTTCATTTTTCAGAAATCTCTTTTGTTTTCTCAGCCATCATTTCATGAGCTAAGTCTATGACTTGAAGTTTTTCGTTTAGTTTGCAGGTTAAAGCTTCAATTTCACTTTCATAACCTTTTATCTTCTTCAAGTATAAAGATTCGTTTCTTTTAGCAAAAAAGTTTGATTCTTTAATGTTGGACATCTCGCTTACCAGACTTTGGTTTTGTGTTGGTAACCTGTCTACCTCACCCTGTAGTTCACGACATTTTAAACACACAAAATTAGATTGTACCTCTCCTGTTTGTTTGTCAAGATTGGCCATTAGCGCTGCAAGTTGAGCTTCCATTCTTTTGTATTTAGCTTCCTTTTCTTCAGCTTCCTTTTCATGGTCAGACTTTTGCTTTTCTTCTTCAACATTTGTTGTCTGATCAGCCTTATCTAACTCAGCTTCACTTTTCTTCTCAACTTCAGCATCATCTACTGTAGCTTCACTTTTCTTCTCAACTTCAGCATCATCTACTGTAGCTTCACTATCATCAACTGGTAAAATTTCTGCCATGAATGCCTGAGTGACATTGTCATCATTTTCCAAGTGAACACTCCAGTCATATGAACCTTCTCTAGCTGTAGAGATCAGCGCTCTCGAGTTAGAGTTGTTTGATGCATTCCTATTGTTTGAACTCTGACTCGAAGTCTCCTGGTTTTGTTTTTGACATTCTCTAGCGAAATGCCCATAACTTTGACAGTTGAAGCATCTCACTTTGGTCTTATCGAAACCAACAGTCTTTCCTATAAACTTCCTTCCTGTTTGGTTCATAAACCTCTTCACTCGTCTAGTAATCATGGCCATTTGCCATTGCAAATCCATATCTTCAAGATCATCAGGGTCAATCTGATCGTAATCTTCATCTAAAGTAGCAGGATCAGATATCTTCCCCTGAATGTAGTTTTCATATGAAGCAACCAATGAAGCAAGTAGAGCAAGATGTTCTTCAGCAGACTTCACACTCATAGGCATTGACTTTGTACTACTACTCTGCTTAGAAGTTGATGTTCTCTTGGCTCCTGTTGATCCTCCTGAGGCAGCTATAAAACAAACATCACCATCCTCATTCACTGTGACCTGCTCATTCTCACATGATAAAAACGCAATAGAAGAGTCGCTAGAAGCGTTGTGAGATGAAGAAGATGTAAGCCCATTGTAAATCCCTGGATCTTGAACCTGATCATATCCAGTGTCTTTCTTCTTCATACTGAGCTCATAAGCTCTCAGCTTTCCTACCACTTCTTCAAGCTATTTTGTCTCATAATATGCTTCTCCCTTGATCATGAGAGTGTAGATATCCCATTTAGTAGGTAAGGCATCGAGCAGCTTCTCATTCTTTTCTACGTCAGTGTAGCACTCTATCTCATAATTTTCCATTTCCGACATCAGATGGTAGTAATGAGTGATGATGTCCTACAGTGACTCATGTTTCATGTACTTGAAAACAGCGAACTGCTTCTTCAGTAGATCAACTTTGTTTTTCTTGACATCTGCATTTCCCGCATATCGCTTTTCTAACGTATCCCACATATCCTTTGAATTAGTGTACTTTTTGAAGGTATGCTTGATGCTATCAGGTAAGGACATTTTTATTGCTGCCAAGGCTCTCTTTCCAGCCTCATACATCTTTTTATCAGCCTCTTGCATGTTCACATAGGCTGTTCTACGTGGTCTGCCCTCAAAGTCGTGTGTTGGGTTTGTGTACCCATCTTCAATACATATCCACATGCGCGTGTCCTGATATTCAACGAAGGATTGAAAACGATCCTTCCATGTTAAATAATTTTCCACCTTCATCATCTTAGGCGGTTTGTTGGTAGTGCCAACCTCATGCTCCATTTTCAAAAGCTCATTCAAAGTAGACATGTTTGACATTTTAAACGTTGCAGACTGTTAAAACCGTACAAAATATCTCCGAAAACAGAGGTTACCAAATTACACCGTTAGAATCGTCTCGAAAAGACGAATCCAATGATATATAATGTCGAAAACCGAATTCGGGATTTTTGTCCTAAAAATGCAAGGAATTTAACGGTGCAGACGGTTTTCTCAAACGAGCTATGGATCACTTTCTATTCACGAAAACATTAATTTTTTCTTACGCTTGCCAGAAAATATTCCACCACTTAATTATGCTATTAATTTCACTGGGTTAATTTCGCTAGTCAGTTCACGATAATTTCGCAGGTCTAGTTCGCTGAAGAGGTCAATTTCACTGCCAAGTTCGCTGATCAATTTCGCTTCCAAAATCGCTGGTCAATTTCGCTATTACGACGACCAGTAAAGTCGCCGAACACCGTAATAATTTCGCTGAGGAAAATTATACGGTTACAAAAGTCGCCTTTGGATTTTAAATTCGCCGGTCACCGTGTTATTAAGTCACAAATTCGCTGGTTGGTTAAGTTCGCTGGTCCAGTAAATTCGGAAACTTAATATGTTCGAAATTTTGAAGATTTTATCTCCTCTCCAATGAAAATCTGCAAAATCAAACAACTTAATCAACACAATATTTTCGAAAAAATATGAAGAACTGATCGAAAAACACGAAGAACACGAAGAACACGAAGAACAGTCTTCGAATCTTCAAGTCTTTCAGCCAAAATTCTACAAACAATCAACCAAAAACTGTCCTGGAAACATGCAAATCAGCAAAATCAAACAAACAAACTGATCAAACACCAACAAAAACGTTGAAAATTATCAGAACTCAAGAATTTCGAAACCCTAATTTTCAGGTTTCAAAATTTTGAAAATCTCCCTGTTTCTCCAAGCACAATTCTGAACCGAGCCTTCAAGAGCCTAATGCTCTGATACCAATTGTAGGTCCCCTTGTTGTATGGATCTTCTCAGAATTGTCAATCCAATCAAGAGTGCAGAATTCTCTTGATCAGAATATCACAGAAACTTGTAGTAATCAACAATTCACAATCAAACTGGGTTTCTATTGATTATCAATCAAACTGATTACAATCAACCAAGATCCCTAACACACACAATTTCGTCCAAGCTGTAAATGCTCTCACAAAATCCCTCTAAAACTGTTTTGGCTGATTAACCTAAACCCTAAAGCAAAGCCTTGTTTATATAACACAAGGTTTGCAACTTGGGCTAAGGGTTTACTACATGGGCAAGCCCAATTCGTCCCCTAGACCCAAACTGGGTTTTGTTTAGCCCAAACTCTATTATTCCACTAATACAATGCTAAACCCGCTAACCGTTTATCGTTTAACTAATTACAAGATATCCAAAGACCAAATCTAAGCTATTGTCACAAATATGCACCAACAGGGTGTGACAGAAGAGTTGGTATCAGAGCCAATGGTTATAGGGAATTAGGTTATTAGTAATGCTTTGACCAAGACTATAACTTCTCTAGGACCCCAACACAAGTTATCTTGTGTTTAGATCTTAAAACATACACGTCACCTATCTTTAGGTGATAACCACAACAAGAACACAATTTTCCAAAATGATTTTTGAAAATCAATCATCTATTCGTAGATGATTTGTTATAACGTTTTGAACCCTCCAATTTTCCAAATCGATTTTGGAAATTCAATCATCCGTTTTGAATGATCCTTTTGGCTTAACGCCTTCTAAGTTTTCAAAATCTTGTCAAAGTTTTGGGCCTAAAATAATGGGAACACGTGCAATATGGAAGGGTGGATGCCTGTATCTCGAGTTTTCTGTCTAGGCTAGAGTGTTCGTACAAATCCACATAATCGGACCAGTCACTCTTACCTGGGAACTCTTGGGGTGAGTGTCCACTTATAGGCTAAAGCATGTCTTCGCGATACATTATTTTGACCCATTTACTTTGATTAGTCACCGTGTGTCGTTTGTTTGCTTTGTGGTACGAACGAATGACCACCATATTTGCTTTTGTCAATATTTGTATCATCTCATTTTCCATCTAATCATCTCACTCGTTTTCTCTCATGTTTCCTCTTTTAGAATGCCTCCTCGACGTGATAATCAGATACCTAATGCCGAACTGGCAGCAATCATTGCGCAGCATATGGCTGCCGCACTTCCGAATCTCATCACTCAAATCAACCAAGCCAACAATAACAACAATAATGCTCCATGCAACTTTAAAAGTTTTAATTCGGCTAAACCACTCAAGTTTAGTGGTTCTGAAGGAGCAACTGGGCTCCTACAGTGGTTTGAAAGCATTGAGAGCACTTTTCGTCATGTTCGGTGTCCTGATAATCGCAAGGTCGAGTTCGCTTCTAGTGTGTTCCAAAAGAGGGCTCTTACCTGGTGGAATGGGGTAATGAGAGACCGTGGTGCTGATGTTGCTTTAGCACAGACCTGGGCAGAGCTTAGGGCTCTTATGATGAGGGAATTCTGTCCTCGTCATGAGCAGAGGGCGTTGGAAAGGGAGTTTGATGAGTTGAAACAGGATAGTGGTGAACATCGGGCTTATACCGACATGTACGAGGAACTGAGTTTGTTATGTCCTACAATGGTTACCCCACTCGAGAAAGCTATCGAGAAGTATGTCGATGGTTTACCTGACCCTATTCAAGACATCATCACAGGTAGCAACCCTACCACAGTTCGTTAGGCAATCGAGTTGGCTGCGACTTTGACTGAGTCGCAAATCAGAAAGGGTAAGCTTCACAGGAAAGGTGACAAGGATAAGAAACAATCGTCTGATAAGGGTGAGAACAAGAAGGGTAAGAAATCTGGTTCTTCAAAAAGATCAAGGAAGCGTAAGGCTTCCCAGAACTTCACTGTTACCGCGCAAGCTAATCAGGCAGCTCCCAACCAGCCCGCGCAACCACTGGCAAAGAAACAATATGCTGGTAAAGCACCGTTGTGCAACAGATGCAATAGTCACCGTCAACCGCAAGTTCAGTGTCGTTTCTGTGCTAACTATGGAAAATCGGGTCATCTTACTGACATTTGTCGTTTTGCTCCTAATCAAGCCACACATAACCCAGCTCAGCAAGCTGCTCAACCACCTGCTCAACAGGCTCAGGCTGCACGACCTCACTATCCTCCTGGTTCGTGCTACAATTGTGGGGATCTGACCCACTATCGAAATCAATGTCCTAGGTTGGCCAATGCAAATCAGGCTCAGGCTCATGGTCGAGTCTTTAACATGAATGTAAACGAGGCGCAAGCAGACAACGAGGTGGTAAATGGTACGTTCTTTGTTAACAATCAGCCTGCATCAGTTCTTTTTTATTTGGGTGCCGATAAGAGTTTTGTGTCACTATCTTTTGAACCCTTGCTTTGCATGTCTAGAACAAAACTAGGAAAGCCCTTGACAGTAGTGGTAGCTAGTGGTGAACCCATTGTTCTCGATTCTGTTCTTCGAAATTGCCAGTTGAACCTTAATAACCATCTTTTCCCTATCGACCTCACACCGATGCAACTTGGAAGTTTTGACATTATAGTAGGAATGGATTGGTTAGCCAAGTATCACGCAGAGGTAGTTTGTTTTGAGAAGATTGTTCGTGTACCTCTTTCGTCAGGTAAGATCTTAGAGATTCGTGGTGAGAAACCTGCTAGTAGTCTCAAACTCATGTCTTGTACTCAAGCTCGAAAGTACTTGCGCAAGAACTATGTAGCTTTCTTGGCTCATGTCGTAGAGGAGAAAGGAAAAGGTAAGTCTATTCAAGATATCCCTGTTGTTCGGGATTATCCTGAAGTGTTTCCTAAAGAATTACTTGGTTTACCCCCAGCACGCCAAGTCGAGTTTCGTATTGATCTTGTACCTGGTGCTAATCCTATTGCTAAATCTCCGTATCATCTTGCACCGTCTGAGATGCAAGAGTTATCTAAACAGCTTCAGGAGATTTCTGACAAAGGTTTTATCCGTTCGAGCTTTTCGCCTTGGGGTGCTCCCGTTCTTTTTGTCAAGAGAAAGATGGCTCTTTCAGGATGTGCATCGATTATCGTGAGCTTAACAAGCTTACCATCAAGAATAGATATCCCCTACCTCGCATTGATGATCTCTTTGATCAATTACAGGGTGCTACTTGTTTTTCGAAGATTGATCTACGTTCTGGGTATCATCAACTTCGTGTGCTCGAAGAAGATATTCCCAAGACTGCTTTCCGCACAAGATATGGGCATTATGAGTTCACTGTTATGCCATTTGGTTTGAGTAATGCTCCTGCGGTTTTCATGGACTTGATGAATAGGGTTTATAAGCCTTATTTGGACAAGTTCATCATCGTTTTCATTGACGACATCTTGATTTATTCTAAGACTCGAGCCGATCATGAGCAACATCTTCATCTTACTCTGGAACTCCTGAAGAAAGAGCAACTTTTTGCTAAATTCTCAAAGTGTGAATTTTGGCTTAAAGAAGTTCAATTTCTGGGACATATCGTCAACGAACAAGGTATTCATGTAGATCCCTCCAAGATCAGTGCGATTAAGGATTGGGATACACCTACTACTCCAACTGAGGTTCGTTCATTTCTTGGTCTCGCGGGTTATTACCGCCTCTTCATTGAAAACTTCTCCAAGATTGCAGTTCCTCTCACTGCACTAACTCTGAAGAATAAACCCTTCGAATGGGGATCCAAACAGGAAGAAGCTTTTCAGACCTTGAAACAAAAACTCTGCGATGCACCTATTCTATCTTTACTTGAGGGCAATGATGATTTTTTCGTATACTGTGATGCATCCAAATTAGGTCTTGGTTGTGTTCTCATGCAAAGGAACAAAGTCATAGCTTACGCATCGAGGCAGTTGAAGGTTCATGAGAAGAACTACATGACTCATGATCTTGAGTTAGGTGCAGTTGTCTTCGCTCTTAAAATCTTGAGACACTACCTGTATGGTACTAAATGTGTGGTTTTCAATGACCACAAAAGTCTTTAGCATATTTTCAATCAGAAAGAACTTAATATGAGGCAACGACGTTGGGTTGAACTTCTAAACGACTACGATTGCGAAATTCGCTACCATCCTGGTAAGGCGAATATCGTAGCTGATGCATTGAGTCGTAAAGAGCATGTCAAGCTTCATTGTGTTCAAGTGTGATCTGATATTCAAACCCTCATTTCTCAGGCTCAACATACTTGTGTTTCACAAGATTTGATGGGTAAGGAATTACCATTTCATATTAAGCTTGATCTCGAGCTAAAAGAGAATAGATCGTATTATTTCATGGACTGTTTGTGGGTCCCAAGTCAAGACAATCTTCACACCTTTCTTATGGATGAAGCTCATAAGTCTCGTTATTCAATTCATCCTGGTGCATATAAAATGTATAAGGATCTTCGAACCCAGTTTTGGTGGCCCGGTATGAAGAAAGACATTGCCTTATACGTATCTAAATGCCTTACTTGTCTTAAGGTTAAGGCTGAACATCAACATCCCTCTGGATTATTGAAGCAACCAGAAATTCCAGTTTGGAAATGGGAAAACATTGCTATGGATCTTATTACCAAACTTCCGCGCACTAAAAGAGGTCATGACGCTATTTGGGTAGTTGTTGATCGTCTAACCAAGTCAGCACATTTCTTGCCAATCCGTGAGGATCTATCTGCCGACAAGCTTACCAAAATCTATGTGGATGAGATTGTATCCCGTCATGGTGTTCCTTTGAACATTATATCAGATAGAGATGCTCGATTTTCATCTCGCTTTTGGAGAACCATGCAATCTGCTATGGGAACCCAACTTAATTTGAGCACAGCTTATCATCCGCAAACGGATGGTCAATCTGAAAGAACAATCCAGACTTTGGAGGATATGCTTAGAGCTTGTGTGATCGATTTTGGTGGTAGTTGGGATTTGTATCTTCCGTTGATTGAATTCTCCTACAACAATAGTTATCACTTCAGCATCAACATGGCTCCTTTCGTGGCTTTATATGGTCGAAAATGTCGTTCACCAGTCAGCTGGAATGAGATCGGTGAGGCTCAACTTACTGGACCTGACCTCATTCTAGAGACAACAGATAAGGTTAAGAAAGTTCGCGATAACCTTCAAACAGCTAGAAGCCGTCATAAGAGTTACGCGAATTGAAGACGCAAGCCCTTGGAATTTCAAGTTGGTGATCGCGTCTTACTTAAGGTTTCGCCTTGGAAAGGTGTGATTAGATTTGGAAAGACAGGAAAACTTGCACCTAGATATGTTGGACCATTCAAGATCGTCGAAAGAATCAGAAAGGTAGCCTACAGACTTGAGTTACCTCCTGAACTTGGAAATGTTCATCCAACCTTTCACGTGTCCAATCTCAAAAAGTGTTTGGCTGATGAGAACCTCCACATACCACTTGAATTCGTGTTGATAACACAATGCACTTTGTTAAGAAACCTGTGGAAATCATGGAACTTGAAGTCAAGTGGCTCAAACGCAAGCGCATTCCACTTGTCAAAGTTCGCTGGGAATCTAAACTTGGACCAGAATTTACCTGGGAACGTGAAGATCAGATGAAGGCGAAACATCCGCATCTATTCTCACAAGTTTCATCTAAATAAATTTCGGGACGAAATTTCCACAAGTAGGGGAGACTGTGACATCTGTGCTTGTAATCTTTGTATAAACCTTAAACAGTTCAATTATCAATAAAAAAATGTGATTTGATCCCAATATTTGTTTATTTATGTTTGACATTTTGCACATTTTGATTTTTTTTCGATTTCAAACTCTTTATCGCTTTCTGGAGAGTTATACGCAAACTGACGCGTAAACGTAATCAGTATAACGCGACAAACACTCCGGAACATCAACATATGCTTAACCTACCTTAAATAATCTTTACATAACTTAGAAATAAGTTTTAAAGGGTTTGGTATGGCAAAAGTAAGTTTATTCGATCGCAGGGACTAATTGTGTCAAACTACGAAAGTATGCCGATTCGTATACTAACGAACATTCTGGAACTTTATCATAAGCTAAACATACCCTAAATATCCTTTACATAGCTTAAAAATAGGCTTTGAGGGGTTCGGTATGCGAAAATAAACTTATTGGTCAATCAGGGACTAAAAGCGTCAAAAAGTGCATAAGTTTGCATTTACATGCATATCTTACGTTCTGAACATATCCGAATATCCAAAAATTTTGGTAACCATTAAAATATTTTATTTTAGTGATTAGCATGATAAATTTCCATTCGTCGTGTAATTTGGATCGTTTTTCGCGTCCGTTCGAGTTGCGTCATAATTAACCGAACAACGCAACTGTATGACCAAACGAACTGACATCCGTGATATTTTCAAGCATATTTCATGCCTCCTATTCTTAAACTTCATTATTGAGCCATGAAAATGGGTTAACGGGGTTTAAACGCATCGAAAATGGCTTAAAAGTGTTGCAGGGACCATTTCTGCCATTTTGGCAAAGTTTCTGGATCTGGCTAGTGGTGGCGTCGTGCCACAGCCTGGTGGCTATGTGGTGGCGGCATGCCATCTCCTCATCTGGGTAGACAATTCATTTTCAGCAACAGCAGGCCAATTCTCAGCAACCGACTTGAAGTTCAGGGTCTTTTATGTAACATTTGCAATACCATATGCTGGTTTTGGACACCCATAGCTTTGTAAAACAATGGGTAACACATGGATGGTCCAGATTGAAGCTCGAAATTCAAGAAGCAATCCTAATGGTTGTCCAAAATCTATATAAACCCACCTTGATTCATTTCATTCCTCACATTTGTTCTCATTTTTGCTCTAAGTTGAAGCTCTCAAACTTCATACCTGAGTAATTTGAGTTCAAATCTTCAAGGATTGGACCTTTTGTAAGTCTCCTTCATGCTTGTTCTTGTATTTCAAGCATGAAAGTCAAACAGTGTTTGACTTTCTGCTTTGACCAGTCAATGGTCAACACGAAGTTCGTTTGAACTTCGCAACGTGAGCGTAATCACGATGGTCATAGTCCTTTGTGACTATACCTACTGATTACCACGTTGATTAGGCGTAGTGACGAGTCATAGTTTCGGTCAAAATACGTGTTTATGCGTATTTTGCAACCAAACTATTCTTGGGTAATCAAAACCCTTTGTTTTGATATCAAACTTGTTTTCTAACTTAGTTAAACATGTTTTAACATGTTTAACTCGTCACTTTTAGTTAATTGCTTATGTAGGGTCATAAGATAAGCGGTCTAAACAACCGCTTAGACTTTCGAACCCGACCCATTTGGTCGATCAATAGGATTCGACCAAACACATTTTATGACCATAGTTGTATAGGGAATAACCTTCCGAGGTTATACCTTATGGTCACTTCGTTTAGTTAGTTGTATGATAGGTAGTTTATATGCCTTAGGAAAATGACCAAAATGCCCTTTTTATGCATAATTTCATTTTAAGCATATGTAACCTAAATTTTGACATCTAAACTGATTAGGCAACATTATTAGACTTGTTAAGGCATATAATACTTGTCATAGGACTAGTTAGGCGGTTCGAATGCGTTTTACGCAAACGACGCCTTAAAGTAGTGTAGACTACCTTAACGAGTCGTAATGGATCGTAAGCACTTAGGATAGGTTCCGATTTAGAATGTAGGCTTTGTTAAACCATACTACATGAGTTCCTATACTCATTTGGTTTACGAAACCTCATTCTATCCGATCTTCCGATTTAGGTCCGGTTTATTAACATAGTTACCTATATTAGGTGCCGATTGATTCCGTGATCCTTCTAGCATTGTTTGTTTTTTGATTCAAGATCTTTTAGCATTATCAAGTGAGTACATTGTCCCCTCTTTTACTGTTTTCAAATATTTTGGGGTGATACACATATGCCTACTTGTTACTTTCATGCTTTTCATGCTTTTATAACATATACTTGCTATGTTTATTAGTACACATATAGTACATGATTTCATCCATGTTTATGCTATGTATGTTTAATTAACATGCTAGTACATTGATTTCATAAACACATTTGTTTCATATGTTTATTTTAGCATATGTACACATTGATTTACATCACATTTTTGCTACGTATGTTCATTTAGCATACTTAGTACATTGTTTACACATAACATGCTTACAATTGGTATGCCATTTGGTTTGTTTAACGGGACAAAAATACGTTCATTAACATTGATTACGCCGCTCGGTAGTAAGTAGTGGTACCATACGAATTGACAACTCCCATTTCTGGCTTCCTAGGTTTGTTTAGAAGTAGGAAATGACTGAATCTGATATACATAATTTTTGATAAACCTTTGATTTGTTTAAGGGTTTGTCTCCACAGTCGCGAGGCTTGAATATGCGTTTTAACATTACCGCATGGATGTTTGTATCAATAGAGCATTTATTTTACAAAACATAACTTTTGATTTAAACTATGATTTATTTCAATACATTGTTTTGTGCATTTTACCTATGGTTTTAGTTGACACATTTCACTTGCCATACATAACATTTGGTTACACCTTACATGATTTACATTTGACAATAGACATTGTTTACCCATAAACATTTTGACATTTGTTTAAACAAGATATTTTGGTGGTTTGTTTGGGTAAGTGATTTAAATAGCGAGGCATGTATAATATGATAAAAGCATGGTGGATACGCCGCTGGTACTTCCTATATATAAGTGCTTTTATGATATTACACATCGTAGAGTTATTTAAACCATTTCAATTTAGACATATTACATCTTATACAAAGAACATAACTTCACAAAACATTGTTTTACAAACAACATATCTTATACAAATTCATTTTATTTGGTTATTTATCCACACATTTTTCTTTTATATCATCTAATGTCTTATAAATTTTCATATGATTTACAAAGGAAAACACTTTTCAAGGTTCATGACTAACTTTTGTTAAACAATTCTTTAAACTTACCAGTCATGAATCCTAAATCAATAAACCTATGTATCTCACAGGCATTTTTAGCTGACGTACCTATTTTCACATGTGTTTTCAGGAGCTGATGCATAGGATTGGTCAGGATACACTTAGGCGGACTTGGGCCTTAGTGACATAAAATGAAGCAAGAATAGTTTAATTATGTTATGTACTTTTGTTTCCTTTGTTTCAAGACAATGTAACCCCCTTTGTTAATAAATAAAACGAAACTTTAAATACCATGGTTGTGAAACAATAATTCTGCCACTCCACTCCCCGACGTTTCCGCCGCGGTTTGTTGTTTTACGCGGTTGGGGTGTGACAAGTTATACCTTTATACATACGCAACTGTCAGGTGTATGCCTACACCCCGTGCTTAAGTCGTGGCCATTTCAAAAGAATGAGCCGAGGATATCCAGGACACGGTCATTAACCCCCAAATGCTTTGTATCAAACAAGACAGATTAAAATGGGTTCTCTCAATGATTTAACCACTAATCGATTAAATATTCAATACCCGACCAAGCGGTAATAATTTACCGTATCCCAAGCCCGTATAAGGGCAAATAAGTTAAAAGTATTTACGTGAGCTAAAATGTAATTAATTCTCAGCCGTATATTCTAATCAGTAAGTACAGGGAGCTTTTACTGGGCTCCTAATCTGGAACGAAGGTTTTAATAACCTATTAGATTCCTAACGGGTCTTATTTAAGTTATAACTTTGACCGGTTAGTTTTAAAGGAAAGTTTACGGTACGAAACGCAAGATTAAGCGGTGACCGGATTGGAATGTGATTTAGACCCGACAAGTATGAAGACTTGTATATAATGGGTAAACTAAATACATTCTGGATTTTGAAGTAAAAATGATAAGGTTTGACCCGTTTCGGCTAATTTATGCAAACTAGTTACATAAACCATACCGAACGCGTATATGCATAACGGGTAACCGAATGAGTCATGTACAAGTTCCACAAGTTATTATTCTTAAAATATCTTGTGATATCAGTAGGATATCTTCCATTATGCCCAAAACGAATTTAAAACCAATTTAAGCCTCGAAAGGGTATTTTGGTCATTTTATTGCTTATAAAAGAGGTGTAATAGCAAACTGAGATTCTGGTCTAAAATGTTCAGTAAAAATAATTATTTTATGTTGTTATATCAGCAAGATATCATACATATGTGTGTTTAATCATTTATGGCCAAACTATGCACCGTAGGGGCATTTTGGTCATTTCACATATGCTTTCAAGGTTAAATTTGAAAATCTGAGTTCAAGACTTATACTTACTATTATAGTATAAAAATTTATTTACAAAATCAGTAGGTAATAAGTCTTAGGCGTTAAATATGGTTTTAAACCATACTATGCGCTTAATAAGCGTAAAAGTCGGTATTTGACGATATTTGAAATGTTTATAAAATTTTGAAGTTTTGATCAGTTTCTAAAGCTTAAAATATTTTATTTAACATATGACATCAGTAGGAAAAGGTTCGGTATCAAAATGATATGTAAAACTCATTTTATTAATGAAAAGGGCATTATCGTCAATACCGAATTTACGCTAGTACTCTATGTTATGGTTAGTATAAAATTTGAAAAAAATTCCAAAAATCCCTAAATATTATATCATAACAGTGGGTAGCAAGTTTGGTGTCAAAAGCTGGGTTTAAATATGAGTTATGCTAATAATGCGATTTAATTAACAAAAAGCTTTTGTTTTACGATATCTTGCATAACTTTTATTTTAGACCATAAACTGATGTCAAATTTTTAGGACATACTTATATATTAGTAATAAAGGTTTTTGTCCTCTCACATTTTCAAAAATATCGTTTTTATATCAAAAGGGCATAATGGTCAATTTTAAGCATTTAACGGAAACATTCAATGAACTAAGATTTCTAAGGGACCATGTAGTATGACCTCAGAGGGTTATACTAACATATAATATGGTCCTAAAGGAACCCTAAGGCATATCTAAACTAAGCTATTTCGGGTCAAAACTGAAAGTCAAAGCAAAAGTCTATTTTTGCGACTTTCGGTTGCGAACCGAGCCTAATACTCAGGACTGTCGGGTTGAACATGCCTAAAAATGTTCTTATATTATTTACCAAGTTATTTAAGTGATAAAATGTATTTTATAGCTTCTACATTATCAGTTATGAATTATTTTGTAAAAACTGACTAGTTTGACTTTTCTGTTAAGTAGTTTGACCCGACAATTGACTGAGATAACGTGATAATTAGAAGGTGCCCTTTTAAGGGTTTAATCACCTACATAATTACCAACACATAGCCACTTTCATTCAAATCGAATAATGGCTGGACCGTTAGTGATTAATCACAAGGTCAAAGCATCATTACGATAACTTTGACTTTCGGTTATTAAGCTAATAAAACCTTAACTATAGAAGCTAAGAACACTTACAATGGTACTTAGCACGGATATTAAACTTGAGAAAGCTTCCTAGATAACCATGATGCTCCAGAGAAGACTTTGAAAGCTCCAAAGCTTGAGAAACTTTGAGAGTATGAAAGATTGAAATGCAAGTGGGAATTGCTGCTCAAAAACCTCTATTTATAGCAAATGTGAACCTCTTCAGATCAATCCAAGTGTCTAGTGATGTTCTCTGATTAATACAGGTGTCCCAAGTGGTTTTGAATACCGGTAAATAGTCCCTAGTATCGAGTTATTGCATGCAAAGGTGAAGAAATGGCAGAACCTGCACCTGTGCATGGTTTCTGCCCAGTTCAGGCCGTCGCGTCGCACGACGGCTGGGGAGGGGAGGTGTGGCGCGACGCCACCACAAGGGTGACCAGCAAAAGAAGTTTCAAACATGGCAGTTTCACCCCCTGGACATTTTAAAACGAAATAACTTTCATTTCAAGCACTTTTAACCCATAAAATTTATATTTTGATGATCCTTAGAATATAACCAAACATCGTTAGGTCCGGTTTCGTTAAATGATAACCGAAAACACAAGTTTTGCCTCCTTGACGCTTTTAACCCTTTATTTACGAAAGTTAACGTTTTTAATATCAAACGATATCGAAACCTCGTGAATATTTCGTCACTTGTTCTTGAGAGTATAATCAATCGTTACAAGGCTCCAGGTTCGCTAAAAGGTCACTCAGAGGTATTAATTTAACATGTTGACACATTTAACCCTCGCGTCTTGTAAACTTTCACTTTCTTCCACAAACAGCTTCGTACGTTTCACAATTTATTCGTTTAAGGGTATAAACATCGCGTAGGGTTGTTGAGAGGCGTAATTTGTATATGTTGACGCTTTGGATCCTTCCACACATATCTTTTCCTTGTTTGTCAACTTTAGTCCTTCGAAATCAATTCTTTACACATTTAAAGCTTATGACACGTGTCGTTACTATATTGGGCATGATTTTTCCGAGGTGTTACAAAAAACGCCAGTGAACATGTTTCAAAGAAGAAAGAGACTGATGACAGTGAAGATTTAGAATATGAATTGTTTCTAATTTATCTTTTGTAATTTTATTTTTCTGTTGTTTGTTATTGTATTTTTCAACTTAAAATAAAAAAATAAATTATATTAATAAAATGCCTGACAGTCATATTGCTTGTGAAACGCCATAATGCAGTAAAACGCCAAAAACTCCCAAACTGTAATAAAAGTAATTTGCAGATGTATTATTAAAAGCTAAAAATTTAAAAAAACGTCAAAAACTACTTAAAGCCATTAAAAAACGCCAAACTTTGGAGATGGAAAGTATATGACCCTAAAAAATCATAAAAAGCTGAATTAAAAAAACAGTAAAAATACACAGTAACTGAAAAGACGGCTACTTTATTAATATCATTTATTATAAATAAAATACCGCCTAAACTACGCGGCAAAAACATCCTATAAGAGAGACGTCTCTAGATAATCAACTGATCACAAACCAAAAACAACGCCATATTTCCTAGAAACCATTCACTTTAAAAAACGTCAATAAAATAGTTAAAAAAGCCACAGATGCGGAACCTCGTTTCTTCTATATTGAGTATTGTTCTGAATGAAGTTTCACTGAATGGATTCTTCTTTGAGGTGGGTGTCTCTATAAGCTTTTGCTGAATGAGATGGACAAATATTCAAAAAAAGAGACCGATGACACTGATATGTCATCATGTCACTTTGTTCTTGATGGATATATTGATGGCATGAAGGGATAAATACATTAGAGCAGGCGTTGGTCTTCAACATGTCATCAAACATGTATATATCAAACCACAATAAAGGATGCCACAAAAAATAAGCATCTTCTAAAGACGGGCATTATGTAGGAAAATAAGGATCTACATAAGGTATTCAATAACAGGTTCAAAACGCCAAAAATGTTAAAGTAGAAGAGGCTGATGACAGTGAAGATTTGGATGAGAAATTAGATTATAATTTTTAATTTTTTTTCATTTTCTATTGTTTTTATCTAATTCTCTGTTATTTATTATCTAATTCTCTACTAATAAAAAAATTGAGTATAAAACGCCAAAAACTACAAACACCAAAACGCCTGATCGTGTCAAAACTGAGAGAACGGATGCAAGCAAAGCACGATGTTGCTATATAAAACGCCAAAAAAATGCCAAACTAAGTATTACTGGAAAAATCAACACTAATTGACAGATGAAATTGAGCGAAATAGTAATTGCTAAACAATAAAATAAAGAGTCGGTAACATTATTGCCAAACATTTATTATATTAAAAGCCACTACATGGAAAATTGAATTTATTTATCTTTTCAAAACGCCATAATTGCCTGTCACATTATAGGCCTGTATCCTACATGGCACAACACTTGATAGAAAAAAAAAATAAATAAACATCAAAAAAATTACTGATGTTTTTTACATTATAGGCCTGCATCCTGATCTAAAAAACAATAAAAACACCAAAAATACTTAAAATGCCAAAATATTTAATATAATCCTGATATAGAAACAATAAAAACGCTGCGTATTTATTAGACGCCAAAAAATGGAAAGGTAATGTGACACGCGTTTAATAAAAGAAATATGAAAGGACAAAAAAGCCCCTCCGCCCTTCTCTATGCCGCGTGACACGTGTTGGGCCAGGATGCGTTCTCATCATTCTCACACTTTTGAACGTTTTCTCCTGATCCCGTTTCTCTATATATATATATATATATATATATATGTATATATATATATACATCATACGGAAACTACGACGAGTCGCGAAATGATTCATCAACGTACGTGGCGACTACTTGGAAACCGTACAACCACATTATATATATATATATATATATATATATATATATACATCATACGGAAACTACGACGAGTCGCGAAATGATTCATCAACGTACGTGGCGACTACTTGGAAACCGTACAACCACATTATATAAGTCTTTAATGTGTATTATTTTTATACAAACACCTGTTTACGTACACGTGCTACTATCTGAGACGACTAACACGATTTTATAAATATACTTATATTTTTATATAAATATATACTCTAAACCTCTCGAACACTAAGTATTCCCAAGACTTAGTATTTACCACCGACCACAAATGGAACTAAACAAGTATATCATTATCGTTCCATCAAGTTAACATCTCCCCATCGAATCATTGGTTAACAATTCGGTAGAGCTCGGTGACACGTACTTAGTTGCATCGTTAGTAGAAACTCATAAGTTTATTCCTTGATAGGAATGTCATAGATTGCATGCTAGCGAGTTTACACTTTGGAAATGACATTATGGATCATATTATGCTAGCTTTGCACAAGAACATCGAGGCGAGTTCATAACCCCCACTTTTTACGGTTGTACATTTTTATAAATGTTTTCGGGGTTGAAAAGACATGCAAGTTTTGCAAAAGTACACAATATTTCGATGAACGAAAACTACATATTCTAAACCATATTGCAAACGAATTCCAACTAACTCAAATAGTTTATGAAAGGTTTATGCTAAATATACCGGTTTTACAAAATATACGCGTATCTTCGAAACATGCATGAGTTTCATGACTAGTGACGGGATTAATCCTAGTTACAACAACGGGACCGGGTTGTCCTGCATATGAACAACGGGGATGGGTTGTCATGCATACGAACAATGGGACTAGGTTGTGCTGCATACGAACAACGGGACTGGGTTGTCCTGGATACGAACAACGGGACCGGTTTGTCCTGCATACAAACAATGAGATTGGGTTGTTCTACTTATGAACATCAGGACTGGATTGTCCTACATACAAATATAAGGACCGGATTGTCCTCTACTTAACCGTAAGAGTGTTAGGATCTGAGTTTGATTGTTGTGATAGTTAAGATGAAAATAATGGAAGATGATAAAACATAGATGAAATATACAGCAAAATAATTAACTTTTCAATCACAACAATGAAGATATTGCTTTTATCAACATGCTTTTATAAATTTGTAATCACAAGTTTACGTATGCATGAAGAATACAACTCCCCCTCAGCCTGATCACTCCTTGTTTGTTCGTACAAAAATGTCAAGGTGAAAGTGATGAATAGAATAGTACAGGCACTGTTCTATTTATAGTAGTAATGAAACATCTGAAGCATCTAAGTTGACGTCACCTAGACAACGATATCTAACAGCCTAACAAACTCCTAACATTTGCTAGAGCCTAAGCACTGTTACATTGATAATACAAATAAACTATATTAATCATCATCTGTTAAAGATCCTCTGTTGGACTTTATCATCTGTTGATCCACAGCAGACCTTAGCTTCATCAGACTTTAGTCTTCTCAGCATAGGATGATCAGACATTTGCTTCAATAGACTTTGTCATCAACAGTAGAGGTTCTCTTTGGCAGACTTTTAGCTTTGGCAGACTTTAGAGAAGCAGATGTTGAGTCTTTGCCTTTGGGAGGAGCAGATCTTCAAAGAACTGTAATTTATAATCAGAGGTTGTAGACTATTTTGGCTTTCCAATCATCTGTTCTATTATGGGGTCCACTAGATCCAACAATCTCCCCTAGAACAGATGATGCCAAAACTCTTCTTTATTTCTGATCTTTATTTCTTATCAGCATTTCCCTAATTTGTCCTTTGAATTGTAATTTAAAGTTCATGAAAACCATATCTTCAGAATCCCTTTCTAATTCAAGGTTCAATAGATCTTGGAGGTCACCTACATCCAGACCATATGCATCCTCCATTCTTATCCTTTGAACATCACCATCTGATCTGAGCAAAGTCAATTCGTGGGTGTCTAAGGATGACTTCCACTTTAGAATTTTTGAATCAAATGATTTTCTTGGGTGAAGGATTATCTTTGATGAGTTTGTGATTGTGGCCTGCTCATTAGATTAGAAAGTGTGTCACGCAGTTTGTCACTGGCAAGATCTGTGTGATATAATAGTTGGTTTTTCAGTCCCTCTTTCCTGTAGTAGTCAGCATACATCTTTGCATCAGCCTCAGACATTTTTTTCTGCCTTTTTGCTTGATTTAAGGCAGCTATGGACAAGCCAGATGCTGAGGACTGCTTTTTAAATGTAAGGGTCTGTTAAGGGACAACAATTGTTAGATATACTGGCTTCTTTGGAACTGTAGCATCCTTTTCTCTCAGTTGTTCCAGTTTCTTGTATGTTTCAACAATTCTAGACTTTGTCCATCTGGCAACAGACCTTGCATTACAATACTTTACAGCAACTAGCTCTTCTCTCATTCTCTTCAACTTTAATGCCTTGTTTTGATCAACTTGTTTACATTTCTTCCAGTATGGTGGAGTTGGCTTATGTAAAGGGTCATTGAGCATCTTTTGAATTCTTTCTATTTCTTCTTTGAGAGCATCTGTTGACCAATCTTTGAACTCTGCTATGTTTCCTTTGTATGGTTTATGTTGCACGATGTGATCAAGGTAATCCTGTTTCAGTTCCTTATCAAGCTAAGCATTTATTGGCTTCTCAGACATGGACCTTCTCAGATCCTTAGCATAATTTTCTATCTTACTCACCTTTCAAAGTTCTAGTGACAAGATTCCCTGAGCAGTCCTATCATCCATCCCTTTGCACTTCTCCCTTCCAATAATCTCAGCCTGTCTTGCTTTCAACTTCAAATATTCATCTAAGTTTTTAGGCTTGCGATAACTAAGGAGAGATGGGAAGGACAGTTGTGATGTATCCTCTGTTGAATAAAAAGATTCAATTTCACCTTTAATTACATGAATCTCCAAAGAATACTGAGTAGCCAGTGGAATGATTGGTGGTGGTGGTTGAGTGGATGGATGGAAGTGAAGTGGATTTTGGTGGAAATGATTAGAGTGGTGTGACTTGAATGGGGGCAGATCATAAGGGGATTGGTGATTGAATCTCCTCATCATCTTCTTGCACAACAAAAGTTTTTCTTTTGCGTGTGAATTTGATTTTAGGTGAAGGTGGGCGTGTTGGAATTCTTGGTGGTGTGGGCAGTGGTTGTGTTGTTGTGGGAAAGATTATCATGGCAGTGGTTTGGGAAACATCTGCTGATACATATGTTGTACCAGCATCTGTTGGTTGATTTAGTGGTGATTTTGGTGATGGTTTCTTTTGAGGTGGTTTTTGTGGTGATGGTTTCTTTTGAGCTGCAGCAGAGGATACACTTCTTGTAGACCTAGCAGTGATTTTAGGAGGGGTGGTGATTGGCTGTCTAACATTTCTTGTTGACTTTCTCCTTTTTGAAGTGCCAATGTCTTCCTTTTTCCTCTGCTCGACCTATTCTTGTTCAATTAGGCTATAAGCTTTGGCTTCGAGTGTATCTTGCCTTCTCTATTTTTCTAAGGCAATCTCTTCTGCTATCGTGTTCAGGGTCTCATCAATCCCTTTTTCACTTCTAGCATCTGATGCCTTAGCAGAGGTTTGTTTTGCAGGAACAGACTCTGACTTTTGTTGTTGCACCTTTGATGGTTTTGTTTATGATGAAGGCTGCAACTGTTTTAGCTTTTCATTCCCCCCCTTTTTGGCATCATCTACCACCTCTTCTTGAAGTACAGTTGGAGGGGTAGAGCCAGTAGTCTTTAAAAGATGTTCCCTGATGGCCTTGATATCAGCTTGTGTAACTTTGTACCTGCCTCAACCATGTTTCTTATCAACTCCATGTGAGTGTTGTGGTTAATATCAACCAAATTCCTTTGATCTTGGATAATTGGTTGTACTGATTTCCACAGCTCATTGGCAATTTGCTGAGTTAAAGGTTGACTTTCAGAATTCTTCAACATCTGTTTCATCATACTTTTCATTTCTGCCATTGAGGATTCTATAGATGTCATTCTTTCTATCAATTCCGTGTATCTTAATTCATCACCTAACTTAATAGGAACATCTGAACTCCTACCAGAGGTAGTTGTATTTGGTTCTATAACAGGACCAAATTATCAGAACCAAATGCCCCTTTGTCTTGGTACTGGGGACTTCCAACTGAAACAGAGGTTACAGTTGTATCCCAAATAGTTGTTTCCTTCAAGGAAGTCTTATAGATTAAACCACTGTCCAACTGAAAAACTGTTGTTTCACCAGTTGTAGTGGCTGCTTTACTTGAACTACCACCAAGAGTTATATGTAACTCAAGGGGTGTAGCCTCCTCAGCTGTTTGTGTGTTAGCAAGTTGATTTTTCTCAGGCTCAGTCACTTGTGGAAGTTTGCTCTCTTTAATTGGTGATTGAGAGGAATTGATTTGTGTCCGAGTTGTATCAATTGCCTCAAACAGAGGTATGAATGATGGTGGAATTGGAGTGGAGGGTTGTGGAGTTGAAAGAGAGACAGCCCTGGGAGAGGGGATTAGAAACAGACTTTCAATTGAAATGTCTCCCTCTTGATTTGGTGCCCCTGAGCTTACAACTTGATCCTTTTGTGAGGATTCAAGAGGAGTTTGGATGGGTGGAGATCTGTCCATCTGTTGTGAGGAAGTAGCAATAGTGTTTTCTAGTGGCTTTTGTGGTGCCACAAGGTTATCCCCTGGGATCTCATCTTCCAGAGGTGCCTTTTTTACTTTGCTTCTTTTTGGTGGGCTTTTTGGATGAGGGGGATTTCTTTTTGGATTTTGCTGGTGTGGGTTTCACAACACCGGTTATTGTGTCATGATCACCAGGAGCAGTGGGCTCAACAACAGAGCTTTGAGCAACATATGTGGACTCATCTAAGATAGGCTCATTCCCTTTGCTTGGGTTTTAGAAACTTTTGACTCTTTATCCTGCATTCTAGTAAAAGTTTCATTTGCAAGAATTTTCATCGTAAAGCTTCACCTTGTTGAAAATCCTTTTTAGACACTTGTTTTTTTAAGGTAAAACCTTAAAAGTCAGGGATACATAAGAAAAGCATTATTTGATCCCTTTTTAACAGCATTCACATTTGCCACAAAATCTAAGAACAATGCCTGGGATAGATTCTAATCTGATTTTGTCAAAATGGCATATCCCAAGTATTGGACTTTTTGTGGAATCTCATTGTAACACCTCGTAAAAACGCATCCAATTATGTGAAGACACGTGTCCTAAACTCTAAATATGTTAAAGTTTGAGTTTAAAGGACTAAAGTTGACAAACGATAAAAATATGTATCCGAAGGGACTAAAAGTGTCAACATGCCAAACTTGTGCCTCTGAATGACCACACATGAAGAATATATTCTTAAACGAGTAATTATTTGGATATAAGAAGCCGTTTGTGAAAATAATCGAAAGATTATAAACTACAGGAGTTAAACGTGTCAACATGTTAATTCTTACCTCTGAGTGACCTTTTAACGAACCCAGGGCTTTGTAATGTTCAAAAAAATACTCTCAAGAATAAGTGATATCAGTTTCACGTGGTTTCGAGATCGTTATGCAAGTTTCTAAGAACTAGGGTTAAACGCGTCAATGTTAAGAAACTTATGTTTTCGGTGATCGTTTAACGAAACCGGGCCTAACGGAGTTTGGTTATACTCCCATGATCCTCCACAAACTAACTACAAGGGCCTTTTGTGCCTAAAATGATAGTTATAAAAGTTATAAAGGACCAGGGACTGAAACTGCCAAACTTAAAACATATTTCACCTGAAGTCAAGGTTGTCGCGGGGCGCGAAGGACCCCCTTAACTCCTTCGCGGCCCGCGAGAGAGTGCCCAGCTCAGAAATATGTTGCCAGCTGTAGGTTTCTACTCATAACCGACTCAAACACCTCCAAATCGATACCAGGAACTTGTTGTTGGTTTTAGAATACCATTAGGACACCTGAGATGATCCTAAACACTCCCATTACACCTGTGATGATCTTGAATCATGGATTTCAAGTATAAATAGGCCCTCTTGGTGCCTTGTTTCATTGCACTCATCACTTGAATCATTCCTTCTCTCAATTATGGAGGTTCCTGATCAAAAGGGAGCTCATTCTTAGTAGAAAATATTGCTAGGACCCTTTGTAAGTGTCTTAGCCCCCTCTTTAGTTCAGTTTTCTTAATTAAAAACCGAAAGTCAAAGTTACGTAAATTAGCTTTGACTCTCGGTTTAAAATCAAACGGTCCAGCCATTATTCGAGATGAATATGGTTATGTGACCATAATTAGGTAGGTGTTAATCCCTTAAAAGGGCACCTCCTAATTATTTCGTTTGCTTAGTTAATTGTCGTCGGGTCAAACTATTTAATTAAAAAGTCAAAGTGGACAAAATTGTAAATAATAATTAAACTAATAATTCAGAGGTTATAAACTATATTTTATCACTGTAATAACTTAGTAATTATTATTAGAACATGTTTAGGCATGTTCAACCCGACAATTCTGAGTTTAGGGTCGGTTCGCAACCGAAAGTCGTAAAAGCTTGACTTTTGCTTTGACTTTCAGTTCTGACCCGACTAAGCTTAATTCTTCTATGTTTTAAGCTTCCATTAGGACCACATTATGTTGTTGTATAACCCTTTGAGGTTATATTACCTGGTCATTAGTAATTTGAATTATATGCTAGTTTCCGTTATTATGCCTATAAATGCCCGTTATGCCCTTATGTTATATAAACGAGATTTATGAAAATGTGAGAGGACAAAAAGCTTTATTACTGATATACAAGTATGTCAAATAAATTTGACATCAATTTCTGGTCTCAAACACAAGTTATACAAGATATCGTAAAATGAAACTTTTTGTTAATTAAATTGCATTTTTAGCATAAATCTTGTTTAAACCCAAATTTTGACACCAAACCCATTACCTACTGTTTTGATATTATTTTTAGAGTTTTTTAGAATTTTTGGTCAGATTATAAACTGACCATATCATTGAGTTCTCGTATAATTCGATAAATGATGATAATATCCTTTTCATTCATAAAATGAGATTTACACATGATTAACATGCCAAACTTTTCCTACTGATGTTATATGCTAAATAAAATATTTTAAACCTTAAAGGCTGATCATAATCTCAGATTTCCATAAACACCTCAAATATCGTCAATTATCGACTTTTACGCAAATTAGGCGCATAGTATGGTTTAAAACCATATTTAACACCTAAGACTTGATACCTACTGATTTTATTACTGAATTTTAATATTTTAACAGTAAGTATAAGTCTTGAACTCAGACTTCAAATTTTGTCTTTAAAACATATGTGAAATGACCAAAATGCCCCTACGGTGCATAGTTTGGCCATAAATGGTAACCCTCACATATATATGGTATCTTACTGATGTAACTTGATTAAATAAACATTTTTACTGAATGTTTTAGACCAGAACCTCAGTTTACTATTAAACATCTTTTATAAGTATTAAAATGACCAAAATACCCTTACGAGACTTAAATTGGTTTTAAATACTTTTTGGTCATATATGTTAACATCCTACTGATGTATTAACATATTCTAAGCATAATAACATATGGGACTTGTATATGGTTCATTTGGTTGCCCGTTATGCATTTATGCATTCGGTTCGGTTTATGTAACTAGTTTACATAAATTAGCCAAAATGGGTTTAACCTTATCATTAAATCTTCAAAATCCAGAATGTATTTAGTTTACCCATATTATACAAGTATCCAAACTTGTCGGGTCTAAATCACACTCTATTCCGGTCTTCGATTAATCTGGCGTTTAGAACCGTTAAGTATCTTTCAAACTAACCGGTCTAAGTCTTTGACTTAAATAAAGACCCGTTAGTATCCTAATAGGTTAATAAACCTTCCATACAGATTGAGTAACTTCGGTAGAAGGTATTTACATAAGGCTTTAGGAAACATACGGCTGAGTTACATCCTTACACATCTAGCTCAAGTAAATACTTTTAACTTATTTTCCTATACGGGATTGGGATACGGTATAATAATACCGCTTGGTCGGGTATGAAATCATTTAATCGGATTGTGATTAATAAATTGCATTACCCGTTTTAATCTATTTTGTTTGATAACACAAGCATTGGGGGTTAACGACCGTGTCCTGGATATCCTCGGCTCATTTCATTTAAAAATGGCCACGACCTATGCACGGGGTGTAGGCATACACCTGACAGATGCAAATGCTAAATAACCCACATGTTGGGGATAACTCCTTTATGGGTTTTATAGTGGTGAGTCGGTTAATCATGACCGGCTTCCAAACCGGCCCCATATGTATGACAAACATGTAAAACTGTATACAAGATTTTATATAAAAATTGTCCCAAGTTATAAATGGTTTGTGCTTCGTGCACTTAAATCAATTTTCATAAACTCTTTTCAAATGAGTCGGTTAATTGTATTTACCAGTGAAAACTGACGTATTTTGCAAAGACTAAGTGACAAGTACCTCTCGAAATTAGGCTAGAGCTACTTGGTGTCAAATAAGAGGATCTTGCAAATCCTTAGATGTCTGAAGTCTGTTATTTCAGTTTCTTGTATTTTGTTTTATGATCCGCCTGTGGATCTCTATTACAACCGGTCTGTATATTCTTTTATTTTGGACACTCGGACACTATGGTTTGTAATAGTAAATATCTACCAAAGCCTTCCGCTGTGCTATAACATTGTGTATATTGACTATGATGATATCAACTGCGTCACGATACTCCCCATCGGGCCCACCGGTAATATGTGGAAATATCAGGGTGTGACATGTTGGTATCAGAGGCAACATTGAGCGAATTAAACACTAGCCTTTTGTGTTTAATCTCAATGACACAATAAGCACATTCATTAGACTTCTGAGTCTAGGCAAATGATCTAGGATTATTCTTAATTTTCCTTTTGTCGTTTATGTTTTGTTTTACTTGTTTTGACAGGTTTACTAATCACTATGCCACCAAGAATTCGAGGTAGTGGAGGAAAAGGAAAAAGTCTTATGAGGGGAGGACCATCTAGCCAAACTGGACCCTCACATAGACGCACTCCATCTGCGTCCTTTAGCACCTCCGATTCGAACGATGATTGGAGGCAATCATTACAACCCGCGAGGCGATCCGTCTCGCTAAGTACATCACCCTCATTTCAACCTTCCTTTGGGCCGCCTATTCAAGACGAGCCCCAACATTCTCACCATTCTCACCATTCTCATCATTCTCACCAGTCACATAATTCACATCACTCTCTACACTCTCACTCATTCCACCATTCTGGTTCTGACCAATTCTATTCACCGGGTCAATTTAACCCCAACGATTATATTAATGAACCACTAGGATATAACCCCCTAGGACTCGAGGACCACTTTTCGCAAGATATGGAGATGGACGATGATCCAGATCCAGAGATGCTACCAACAGGAACACCAACTCATCCCATCAGTATCTCTAGCGGTTCTCCTTATGAAGGATCGCCTTATCAAGGCCCCGATTCATGGGCCGAACGGTGGAACACTTATACGTGGGAATTCACCCCTTCTTTTCATAACTCTCCTCCACAACCTCCATTGGCGGAACCGTATCTTGGTGCATCCATGTATATTGGTGCATCGGCAGTTAGTAGGGCTGTAAATGAGCCGAGCCGAACCGAACCAGAGTCAGCTCAGGCTCGGCACGTTTAAAAATCGAATCGAGCCGAGACGACTCATTTTTCTTAACGAGCTAGAAAGTTGGGCTCGGGCTCAGCACGTCAAAAGATCGAGCCAGCTCGTGGCTCGTCGAGCTGGCTCGTTTGTTTAAAAAGTATTTTTTTTTATTTTTTTACACATAATGATATACATAAAATCAAAAAATAATAATAATAAAACATTATTTAAGCTAATAGAATACTAATTTTGTGCAAACTATAAATACAACGAACAAAGATAGTTTCTATGTAACTTACCGTAATATATAAATTTTTAAATCAATATTACTAATTAAGACTATAGCTTAACAATCTATTTCTTTCGATAAAAAGATAATCATGTTACTAATTAAACAACATTTCTTAAATATATTAGAATACACACACATATATAATTTGGGGTTTAATTTAAACAAGCTAAACGAGCGAGCTAACGAGCCAACTATCGAGCGAGCCACGAATCGAACCTACCTTGACTCGAGCTCGGCTCATTTACAAACCGAGCCGAGCCAGCTCGTTTAAAACCGAGCTGACTTCGAACCGAGCTTTATCGAACTTTTTTCGAGCAAGCCCCGAGCTACGAGCTTTTTGAACAACCCTCGCAGTTAGTATGGTTTTGTATATTTGATGACGTCAAAACATCAATTATTGAGTGCTAAGCTTGATTTTTGTTGGTTTTCTCGAAATAAAAGAGGTATTTATGAGGAGTTTTTATTTGCAGAGCCCTGGTCGGAGATGAAAGGTGAGGAATTTTGAAGAAGAAGATGGTAGTGGAAATCGCTTTGTATGAATTTTGAATTCAAGTCGGTAGTGTAAGCTCTGTTTGGATGGAACAGGGGTATTTATAAAGTGAAAAAGTGAAAGCTGACGTGGCAGCGTCTGATTGAAAGATTTGATGGCTAACATATGTCCACATGGTAACCTCTGTTTGTGGTAATAGATGACAGTTGTTAGATAACATCTGTTGGAAAGCAACAGATGTTGGGAACTAGGGATGGGATTGGTACAGTACCCGTACCCATACCCGTACCGGTACCGAAAATACTGGTACCGAATTTGAACAAAACTGGGTACCAAATACCGTACCAAATATATAGGTATGGTACGGGTATTTTCGGTAAGGTACCCGCTTTGGTACCATTTTGCTTTTATTTAGTTTTTGAGCACTTGTACGAGTACGAAATAGGTAAAATTGACATGAGTACCAATATAGTACGAGTACTAAATAGGTAAAATTGGTACGAGTACCAATACGATACGATACGGGTACCATATAGGTAAAATCAAAACGAATACTATAATACCATAATACGAAATAAAACATAATACAAAAAAAACTTTTAAATGTCTATATAAAATTCGGTACCAGTACCCGTTTTTACCCGTACCCGTACTCGTACCAATACCGAAAGTACCAAATACCAAAATCAATAAAACTGGGTACCGATACTTGTACCAAATACCTAAAATCGGTACAGGTACGGATATGGGTACGGTACAGGTACGACTACGGGTATTTGAGAAAAAAAAGCCCATCCCTATTGGGAACAATGGATATGAACAGTGGCTGATTTTAGTCTATCAGAGGTTAGGACAAACAATGGTATTCCTTACAGAGGTTATGAAAAGTGGTGAATGAGAACAGAGGTTACCTTTCAGTAGGGGGATAAATTTTAGCCAAACAGAGGTTTTAGAAACAGTGGTTTGGAACAGACTTTAAGGATTTTTTTGAAATTTTTTTCAATCAAAGCTATTTTTAAGGATGGATTTTTGATTTTCTGAAAACATTTTAATGCTTTTTATTCATTGAATTTTTTTTTTTGCATTTAATCCATGTTTAGCATAACAATCCTAGAGATCAAGCTTTCAAAGGTGGATGTGTCTATAGCTTTTGTCAACACAAGTTACACATCTGCCAGCTGATCCTTGGTTGGAACATGATGCAGAGAAATCAAACATTTTTCATAGCTATCCCTCACAAAGTGATGTCTGATGTCAATATGCTTGGTTGTTGAATGAGAAACTGGATTTTTAATGATGTTTTCAGCTGCTTAACTATCCAACAAGAGAGGAGTCGTTAAAGCAGTCACACCAAATTCTAGCAACTGATTTTGAAGCCACCGGAGTTGGGCTGTACAGCTTGCAGCAGCAATATATTCCACCTCTGCTGTTGATGTTGAAATCGATGCTTACGTTTTGCTTTGCCAAGAAACCAAGCAATTGTCTAGAAACTGGCATCCTCGTGAGTGGACTTCCTTGTAGTATGACAACCAGCAAAGTCACTGTCTGAGTAACCTGAAAGCTCAATATTCCCATTAGCAGGGTACCAGATACCAAGTGTGGGAGCACCTGGATAAGTGTGACAAAGGTTTCACTAGGTGTCGTTTAACGCCAGGTTAGGATCCAGAACGATACGGCACGATGCGAAGAAACCGAACATGATCAAGGGTGATGTCATCATTATTTAATGATGATATCATAAATAAATAATATAGTAATCAACAATAGCCATGCACTAAAGGACAAAGAAGTTTGCATGGATTAATTACGGATGAAGACTTCATGCAATCGTATGAATTGAGATTTCTTGTTTGGAACGGATCAACATGTTAGTACAGATTGAAGACTCCTATAAATACACCACATGCATATCCGTTCAAATACACACATCAGAGAACTACATCCGTTCGAACACAAGTTCTTCAAGCTCATCAGAGATCAATCAACAACACAAGGACATCTCTTGATTTCATCATGTCTTTACTACCTCGAGTGTTCTTTGTTTAGATCGAGTTGAAACTCTGTCTGGTTTTCGTTTGTTGATAATAAAATGACGTTTATTTACGTTGTCGCGCACGATTACGGTTCGATTTAACGGATTCCGCACATTAAATCGAATCCACCGCAGAGCTTGTGATCATTATTGATTCGATCCTGAACTCACAAGTGGTATCAGAGCTACGCAAGCTCTGCGTGTAATCGTGAGTCGATTCAGACGAGTTTCGGTGTCTTTCGGTGTGTCGATTAAGAATTACATACTGTTTCGATCAAATTTGGTTTATTTCGATGATTTTCAGTTGAAGTTTCATACATTTCAGACTGATTCGATATGTTTCGATGATTTTCATTTGTTTTTTAATCGATTTCGGGCTGAATCGATTGTGTTGTCCAGTGAATTTCAATTTGTTTCGGTGATATTTTGTTCATATCGGACACATATCAGTTTGGATTCTAAGAAGTTTTCAACGTTTTAAACAATTATACATCCGTTTTCGAATTGTTTTTGAAGTTTAAACAGATTGAAAACTGAGTATATTCAGATCTGAACTGGTTCTAATTTAAGATATTGTTGTTGTTTCGAGAAAATAGTATTGACATCTCTTTATACATTCAAATCACTTTATCAATCGTGTCGAATCTGAATGAATAGTTACAGGTTACTTGGAATCTGAATGAAGAGGATATCTTGATGCGACTAAGTTAGAAAGCTTTAAAGTTTGTATCTTTCTAAAAATAAAAAATAAAATAAATTGCAAGTTGTCTGTCGAGTGAATCATAAAAAAAGAAAGAGAGGATGGACTTTCGTGAGGATAGACTCCAAACTAAGGATGTACATTATATTTCTCATATTAACACCTCTAAACCTTGTCTTGAACATTTCTCAGCTACGATACGTGATTGACGGAAACGATAGACATATGCACTCACAGACTCCCCATTGGATATTGCTGCAGTCAATCTCGTAGCTTTTTCTTTTTCTCTGAGTCTTCATGAAGCTTTAACAGTTTCAGCACCACAGACTCCCTTTTGCTCTAACAAACTTCTCTTGAATCTGTGTCCTGCTTCAGCAGCTCCCCCTTTCTTCAGACTCTCTCTTCAAGCTCTAGATTCTCAGGATTGTCTCTTGGCTCTATCATTGCAAGCTCCCCCTTGCTTTGAGCTTTTCTCCGGACTCCCTTTTAGACTCAGCTATCAGGATCGTAACCTGATTCAGCATTTGAAAATCTAACAATTTCAAACCACTTGTAAGATAATCACTTTAATATCAAAAACTTGGCCTTTTGCAAGAATTATCTAACAATTTAGAAACTGTTTAGGTCCAAGATTATTTCCTGACTCTATGATTGCAAAAATTCGTATGACAATTAAGAATATTTGAGATTTACAGGATTTAAAATCTAGCGCTAAACACAAATTTTTGACAATTAAAGCTTTTTAGGTTCACCCAGGATTTGTAACCAAGCTCTAATGCAGGAACAAATTGCCTGGCTCTCTCCCCTTATCAAATATCTTCTGTATTTGACATTCAAAGTATCTAATCTTCTCAAACTTTTCAGATTATAAACCAAGTTCAACTTAATGACCTTGGAGACTTTCACAAGCTGTTTTTGGATTTTTCATTTCAAAACCTCAAGTTTCAAATTAATGAACTTGTTTATTTTCAGAAATATGTTCAGCATACTTAGATTTTGAAAATCAGCTTTCCAACATCGGTTGTCAAAACATAAAGCAGAACAACATCTTTTTGTATTTTTACAAAGTTTATGCTAAAACACACTAAAAATCTTTTTTGTGATTTTTCTGTAATGAAAGCAATAAAGAAATATTTATAAACATATTTTTGTTTTAGTTCGCGTCAGAGGATCATATCAGTTTATGACAAATCACTAGCATCGTTGACCTTTTATAGACTTTAAGTTTTAAACGATTCACTTAGATTGTCAGTATACTGATCCATTTAATTTTTCACACAAACTTCAATTGATTCAACATACGAGATTAGTGTCTTAAGAACTTAACTTATTTGCGTGTCCCACCTCAGAATATATACTTCCGTATCAAGATTCCCTAGATTCAGTCTTATAGGTGAATATACCTATATGATATTTGTACTCTGGGTTAGTGCGAGGCCTTGAGAGCTCATGTATGAACTACCGTTCAATCAAAGAGATGAAGGCTCGACTTAAGATGTGTTCCACTTAGGAATCATCTTTACAACTGCACTTGATATATATCTATCGATATTTTCTAAGTTTTTATACAGAGGGAAAGCTTTAAGCGCAAAAGCATTATACGAGATCTAGGCCATTGCTGACGCAAAATCAAAAATATCAATAAGTATAAAGACCTAATCTCTTAGAATCAGGCTGTAACAGGCCAAGTAAACCGTGCCACGATATTGTCCGCTTTGCCCCCGATGGGATGCCCATCCAGGAACTCACGGTTTTGTTTCCACCTGACGAGTTACTCGCCCAGGAAAAACGCGTCTTGGTAGAGAAGGTTTCCACCCCCTTATAAGGAAGGCTTCGTTCTTCTCCTCAACCGAGGTGGGACTTACATCTACACCCCCTTAGGGAGCCCAGCGTCCTCACTGGCACACCGGCCCGACCCCTGGCTCTGATACCATCTGTAACAGCCAAAGTAAACCGTGCCAAGATATTGTCCGCTTTGCCCCAGATGGCTTGCCCATCCAGGAGCTCACGGTTTTGAGATGTAAGTGCCACATCAGTTGAGGAGGAGAACGAAGCCTTCCTTATAAGGGGGGTGGAAACCTTCTCTACCAAGACGCATTTCGCCTCGGCGAGCAACACGTCGGGTGGAAACAAAACCGTGAGTTCCTGGATGGGCAACCCATCGCGGGCAAAGCGGACAATATCTTAGCACAGTTTACTTGGGCTGTTACAGATGGTATCAGAGCCAGGGGTCCGGCCGGTGTGCCAGCGAGGACGCTGGGCTCCCTAAGGGGGGTGGAGATATAAGTCCCACATCGGTTGAGGAGGAGAATGAAGCCTTCCTTATAAGGGGGGTGGAAACCTTCTCTACCAAGACGCGTTTTACCTAGGCGAGCAACACGTCAGGTGGAAACAAAGTCGTGAGCTCCTGGATGGGCAACCCATCGGGGGCAAAGCGGACAATATCTTGGCACGGTTTACTTGGGCTGTTACACAGGCAATCTCTCAAATGAAATTTCGGAGTACTAAGTCTATATATCCGAGAGATGTTCCCCACGAGATAAGAAAATTATTGGTTTAGGTTTATATCTCGAAATCAATCTACTAAATGTGTAAAAACCTACTTCCCATACTTGTTGTCTATTGAACTGTTGGAGCTCTTCCTGCATGGCCTATACCCAACTATTGTCTTTCAGTGCCTCTTGGTACTTGACAGGTTGTGTGAGTGATAGAAAACCAGCAAAAAAGACAAATGTTTTGGGATTGACTTCTTGTGAGTACCCCTTCATTGATGTTGCCAATAACTTGGTCTGGTGGATGGCTTTTAAGGTAGATTAGATCTCCCTTGTATGGAATGATGGCATTTAGAGGTGAAGGCGGAAGATGTGAATCATCTGAGCTAACATCTGTTGGCAATTTAGAAGAGTCAACCGATGTTTGGAATGAAGGTGGAGGTATGGGTGGAATAGGTGTAAAAATGGGTTGACTTTTTTCCAAAGAAGATGGACTTTTGTCAGTAATGGATTGACTGGATGAGGCGGCAGAGGTTTGAGGATCAACAATTGGTGATGCAATAGTGGCAGAGTTTTGACAGTTTTAAACATTTGTTTCTCTGGTGGTGGAAGTGACTTTATATGGTGGGATCACAATGTCAAATCCATAATCTTGATGAGAAGACTGTGGTGTACCTGCATTATTAGTCTTGACAGACACATCTTCAAATGTTAATTTATCTAAAGCAAACAATTCAGTAGGATTTGCTGTGATTTTTAAAGAAGAAAGTTCATTGAACTTTACATACAAAGTCTCTTCTACAACCTAGTCCTTGTGAAAAACACTTTGTAGGCTTTGGCAGTAGTTGAGTGTAACACCTCATAAAATCACGTCCAATGATGTGTTGACACGTGTACTAAACCCTAATAAAGTCAAACGTTGACTATGAGGGACTAATTTTGCGAAAAATCAAAAACTTTGAATGCAAAAGGACTAAAAGTGTCAACATGCTTAAACTAAGCCTCTGAATGACGTTACATGGTATTCATATTCACAAATAAGCCCTTGTTGGTCGAGAGGAGCCGTTTGCATAATTATTTAAAAGTTTGCGCGTCAAAGGGTTAAAAGCGTCAACATGTTAATTCATACCTCTGAATGACCTTTTAATGAACTGAGAGCTTCATGATGTTTGATTATACTCTCGGGAATGCCTAATATTGGCCATTTAAGGCTTTTACGCCAATGAGTGAAATTACGCGCAAGTTTGCAAGTTAAAGAGGTTAAAAGCGTCAACATGTTTAATTATACCTCTAAGTGACCTTTTAACGAACCCAAAGTATTATGAAGTGCAGTCATACTCTTGAGAATGCTTAATATGGATTGCACAGTGTAACACCTCGCAAAATCAAGTCCAATACAGTGGTGACACCTGTCATAAACCCAGATAATGTTAAAATGATAACTTGAGGGACTAAAGTTGTCAAACAATGTAAAGATGTATGTAGAAGGACCAAAAGTGTCAACATGCAAAACTTGTGCCTCTGAATGACCTCACACGACGTTCGTATTCTTTAATGAATAAATTATCGAACGTGGAAAGCCGTTTGAGCTTAAAATTTAGAATTTACAAAGCATAGGGGTTAAATGTGTCAACATGTTAAATTCTTACCTCTGAGTGACCTTTTTAACAATCCCGAGACTTTGTAATATTTTATTTACTCTCAAGAATGACGGATATTGAATACATGAAGTTCCGATGCAAATAAGACTTTTCAGGTGACCTCATGACTAACCGAGAGCTTAACGAAGTTAATTTTTGGCCCAAGACTCTTAAAAGTTAACTATGGGGGTCACAAGTGCAATAAGTTAAAGTTAATTAAACTTAAAATGGACCAGGGACTGAAAATGCAACGTTTGCAAAGTTTTTACTGGAATAAGCGGTCCTCGCGGGCCGCGAAGACTTCCTCTAACATCTCCGCGGGCCGCGACTGAGTTACCAGCGACAATTCTCTGCACAGCTGCATGTAACAGCTCCTCCACCGCCTTTGCATGCTAGTTTTTGATTCTAGGGACTGTGTTGATGGTTTTCCCTGACACATAGACACCTGTGATCATATGGTTACCTCCAATTACAGCTGGAATGGTCTTGGCAACCTTCAAACTCTTATAAATAGCTCTCATTTGTAAAGACTTGAACTTGCGCTTCAAAAATTTTCACTCAAACACTTCTCTGGAGCATCCTGGTCATCTAGGAAGCTTTCTCTAGTTCAAACTTCGTGCTAAGGACCATTGTGAGTGTTCTTAGCTTCTATAGTTAAGGTTTTATTAGCTTAATGACCGAAAGTCAAAGATATCGTAATGATGCTTTGACTTTGTGATTAATCACTAACGGTCTAGCCATTATTCGAATTGAAAGTGGCTAGGTGTTGGTAATTATGTAGGTGTTAAACCCTTAAAAGGGCACCTCCTAATTATCACATTTACTTGGTCAATTGTCGGGTCAAACTACTTAACAAAAAGTCAAACGAGTCAGTTTTTACAAAATAAATTATAACTGATAATGTAGAAGCTATAAAATACATTTTATCACTTAAATAACTTGGTAAATAATATAAGAACATGTTTAGGCATGTTCAACCCGACAATTCTGAGTTTTAGGCTCGATTCGCAACCGAAAGTCGCAAAACTAGACTTTTGCTTTGACTTTCAGTTCTGACCCGATTTAGCTTAGTTTAGTTATGCCTTAGAGTTCATTTGGGATAACATTATATGTAAGTATAACCCTCTGAGGTTATACAACATGGTTCCATAGAAATCCAAGTTCATTGCATGTTCCATTAATTGCTTAAAATTGACCATTATGCCCTTTTGTTTTTAAAATGAGATTTTTGAAAATGTGAGAGGACAAAAAGTTTTATTACTGATATACAAGTATGTCACAGAAATTTGACATCAGTTTATGGTCTAAAGTTATGCGAGATATCGTAAAACAAAAGTTTTTTGTTAATTAAATTGCATTTTTAGCAAAAATCATATCTAAACCCAATTTTTAGCACCAAACTTTCTACCTACTGTTATGATATAATATTTAGGGATTTTTGAAAATTTTTATCAAATTTTATACCGACCATAACATAGAGTTCTAGCATAAATTTGGTAAATGACGGTAATGCCTTTTTTGTTAATAAAATGAGTTTAACATATGATTTGCATACCAAACATTTTCCTACTGATATCATATGTTAAATAAAATATTTTAAGCATTAGAGACTGATCAAAACTTCAGAATTTTATAAACATCTTGAATATCGTCAATTACCGACTTTTACACTAATTAGACGCATAGTATGGGTTAAAACCATATTTAACGCCTAAGACATGTTACCTACTGATTTTATAAATAATTTTTTTATACGTTAACAGTAAGTATAAGTCTTGAACTCAGATTTCCAAATTTAACCTTAAAAGCATATGTGAAATGACCAAAATGCCCATACGGTGCATAGTTTGGCCATAAATGATTAAACACACATATGTATGATATCTTGCTAATATAACAACATAAAATAAATGTTTTTACTGAACATTTTAGACCAGAATCTCAGATTGCTATTAAACCTCTTTTATAAACTTTAAAATGACCAAAATATCCTTTCGGGGCTTAAAGTGGTTTTAAATTTGTTTTGGGCATAATGGAAGATATCCTACTGATATCACAACATAATTTAGGCATAATAACTTATGGAACTTGTACATGACACATTGGGTTACCCGTTATGCATATACGCGTTCGGTACGGTTTATGTAACTAATTTGCATAAATTAGCCGAAACGGGTCAAACCTTATCATTTTTACTTCAAAATTCAGAATGTATTTAGTTTACCCATTTTATACAAGTCTTCATACTTGTTGGGTCTAAATCACATTCTAATCCGGTCTTCGCTTAATCTTGTGTTTTGAACCGTAAACATTTCTTAAAAACTAACAGGTCTAAGTTATAACTTAAATAAGACCTGTTAGGAATCTAATAGGTTATTAAAACCTTCGTTCCAGATTAGGAGCCCAGTAAAAGCTACTTGCACTTGCTGATTAGAATATACGACTGAGTATAAATTACATTTAGCTCAGGTTGTCGCAACCCCCGATCCCTGTATCTTCGGGAACGGGCGGCCGCGAGCCAGTTTCGGTGGTATCGCGTGTTTAGTCAATATTGGCAGCGGAATTTACATCAGGACCGTAGTTAGGAAATATTTTATCAGAGTAAAATACCACACTTTTAATACATTAAACAATTGGGAAAATTCCAAGTTTCAATACACACATTTTCATAGGGATAAAACCCTATTTTATTTAAGAAAACATCTATTTATTTTTAGGTAACTTTATTGCCACTTTTCCAAGTAGGTAATAACATAACTTTGTATACAAAACCCCAATATACCGACGATAATTGTATTCTTACAAATACTCAATCACTGTTTAATATATAATTAATTAAGTGAGGTTTTGTAAAAACAATTTACAAAAAGGAGATTACTCACATTGCTGTCTTAGATTTTTGGTAAGAGTTTCCTGGTGACAATCTATAATTTACACAAATGCACACGTGTTAGTATAATAACCCATTTTAACATTAGTAATACCCTCCCCGAGACGGCATTCCAACGACTACGTCAGGCAGAACCACGACAGCCGTTACGGAACCCTAGAACAATCGGGCAGCGTATCTAATACGTATCCAGGGGTTATAATACTTACAACGGAGCAGAACTTCGTTAATTAGGGGGGTATTATACCCGTTTATAATGCCTACACTTTAGTTTTGAGATTGAGAAAAGAAATATGAGCGACGTAAACTGAAGGCCCAAGCTCCAGCTTTAAAGGGGTTGAGTTTGGGTTTCTCGCGGCCCGCGTAGACCTTAAGGGTCGTCTTACGCGGCCCGCGTCAAAGATAGTCAACGGCATAGCTTGTCCGGGTCAGCTAGTAGGTTCGACGAGTGTTGGGTCACGTGGCGGCCCAGGGTTTCGCCATATTTTACCTTGTCGCGGCCCGCGTAAGGGTTGAGGTGTGGCTTACGCAGCCCGCCTCAAACCCAAAAATTGATTTTTAATTATTTTTAATAATATTCAAGGTATTCGGGATTCGTTTTCGCGCATGGGGTGTATTTTAGGACATATTGGGATATTTTAAAATATATTGGGGTGTCGGAAAATATTCAGGAGGGGTGTCGGTTTAGAATTGTTATATCCTCCCCACCTTGTTTTAGAGCTCGTCCTCGAGATCTACTGGAACAAGTGCGGATATTTTCTTTGCATTTCTGATTCAAGCTCCCATGTATACTCTGGTCCTCTTTTGGAGTCCCATTTCACTTTGACCAGAACTAATCTCTTGTGCTTAAGGTTCTTGACTTTCTTGTCTTCAATCTGTAGAGGCCTTTCTACAAACTTGAGTTGTTCATTTACCTCTATATCTTTAAGAGGTATCACAAGTGATTCGTTGGCTAAGCATTTCTTGAGATTAGATACATGAAATACATCATGTATTCCTGCCATTTCCTCTGGCAGTTGTAGCTGATAGGCTACAGGTCCTATTCTTCTAATAATCTTAAAAGGTCCAATATACCTGGGACTTAGCTTTCCCCTTTTGATGAATCTTACCACTCCTTTCCAAGGAGAAACTTTTAACAATACTTTATCTCCTACTTGAAATTCCAATGGTTTCCGCCTGTTGTCCGCATAGCTTTTCTGTCGATCACGTGCTGTTTTCAGTCATTCCTTGACTTGAATGATCTTGTCAGTCGTCTCCTGCACTATCTCAGGTCCAAATAGTTGCTTTTCCCCAATTTCTGCCCAACAGACTGGGGTTCGGCACTTTCGTCCATAAAGTGCTTCGAATGGTGCAGCATTGATACTTGTATGATAACTATTAATATAAGAAAATTCTATTAATGGTAAGTGATCGTCCCAATTACCTCCAAAATCAATTACACAAGCTCTAAGCATGTCTTCCATTGTCTGAATTGTCCGTTCACTTTGTCCGTCCGTTTGAGGATGATAAGCTGTGCTTAGATTTAATTTGGTTCCCATGGCTTTTTGGAAACCTGTCCAAAAATGAGAGTTAAAACGACTATCTCTGTCAGAAATAATTGATAAAGGAATTCCATGTAAAGAAACAATTTCATTTACATATAATTTAGCTAGTTGTTCCATACTGAAAGTTTCTTTCATTGGTAGGAAATGAGCTGACTTAGTTAGCCTATCTACAATCACCCAGATTGTATCATTACCTTTCTTTGTTTTGGGTAATTTAGTAACAAAATCCATTGTTATCAATTCCCATTTCCATACTGGCATTTCTAACTGTTGTAACAAACCTGAGGGTTTCTGATGTTCAGCTTTAACTTGTGAGCAAGTTAAACATTTAGAAACAAAGGTTGCTATGTCCTTTTTCATTCCTATCCACCAGAAATTTTCCCTTAAATCCTGGTACATCTTATCATTTCCTGGAAGCATTGTATATTTAGACTTATGGGCTTCTTCTAATATACGGTGGCGTATGTTTCCTAATTTAGGTATCCACATTCTCTTTTCATGGAATCTCCAAATTCCATCTGTTCCTTGTTCTAATTCTTTAATCATACCTTTTAGCTTTTCAGTATCATCCTTGATTACTGATTCTTGTGCCTTTTTTAATTTGTTCATTTAAATCTACTTGTAGATTTAATTTAAGAGAACGTACCCTTTTTGGCTTTTCGTGTTTCTTTCGGCTTAAAGCATCTGCCACTACATTTGTCTTTCCTTCATGATGCTGTATATCACAATCATAATCACTAAGAATTTCCATCCAACGTCTTTGTCTCATATTCAACTCTTTTTGTCCAAAAACATACCTTAAACTCTTGTGATCAGTGAATATGGTAAACTTACTACCATAAATATAATGTCTCCAAATTTTCAAAGTAAAAATTATTGCTCCTAATTCAAGATCACATGTTGAATAGTTTTCTTCATGATTCTTAAGTTGTCTAGAGGCGTAAGCTATAACCTTTTGACGTTGCATTAACACACATCCATAACCTAATTTAGAAGCGTCACAATAAATTACAAAATCTTTAGTTCCTTCTGGTAATGCTAATATGGGTGCATGGGTTAATCTTTGCTTAAGAATTCTAAAGGCTTCTTCTTGCTTTGGTCCCCATTCAAACTTAATGGATTTACAGGTTAACTTTGTTAAAGGAATGGCTATTCTAGAAAAATCTCGAATAAATCTTCTATAATAACCGGCTAATCCTAAGAAACTTCTAACCTCGGTTGGTGACTCAGGGGTCTTCCATTTAGTAATTGCCTCGATTTTTGTTGGATCCACATGAATTCCTTCATGGTTGACTAAATGTCCAAGAAACTGTACTTGTTCTAACCAAAATTCGCACTTTGAAAACTTAGCATAAAGTTTTTCCTTTCTTAGTAAACTTAAAAGTGCGTGCAAATGCTTTGCATGTTCCTCTTTACTCTTAGAGTAAATGAGAATATCATCTATAAAGACAATTATGAATTTATCCAAATATGGTTTACATATTCGATTCATCATGTCCATAAATGCAGCTGGGGCATTGGTTAAACCAAATGGCATGACAGTAAAGGCCATACCTCGTTCTGAAGGCGGTCTTAGGAATATCCTCTTCCTGTACCTTTAATTGATGATATCCTGATCTTAAATCGATTTTTAAGAAAAATCGGGCTCCTTGCAGTTGATCTAACAGATCATCGATTCTTGGTAATGGATACCGATTCTTAATCGTGACTTTGTTCAATTCACGGTAATCAATGCACATACGCATCGATCCGTCCTTCTTTTTAACGAATAAAATCGGCGTTGGCTGTATAAATCCTTTTTCCAGCAATTCGTCTAATTATTTCTTCAGTTCCTGCATTTCTGCGGGTGCCAAACGGTAAGGTGCTTTGGCAATCGGGGCCGTTCCTGGTAGCAGGTGAATTCTGAATTCAACTTCTCTATCCGGTGGTAGTCCTGGTAATTCTTCTGGGAATACATCTGAAAACTGAGACACTACTGGAATGTCTTTTAGTTCTTTTCCTTTAGTGTTAGTGATTATGGAAATCAAATACACTAACGATCCTTTTCTTATATAACTTGCAGTTTTCATCACAGAGATAAATTTTGTGAATCTGGATGGTTTATCTCCTTTAATTGTGATCTTTTCACCTTTTGGTGAATTTACTTGAATTGACTTTTGATCACATAAAATACTAGCTTTATTGGCTATTAACCAATCCATTCCTAAAACGACGTCGAATCCTGCCAGATTCATTGGGTAAAGGTTTGCAATAAACTTTTAATTTAAAATTTCTACTCTTGCTCCCTGCAAGATTTCAGAAATCCTAACAGTTTTTCCATTAGCTGTCTCTACTAGACATTCTTGTGGAAGTTTAGTTAATGATTGATTAAGAAGTTTGCAAAACGAAGTATTAATAAAACTTTGGTTTGCAACAGAGTCAAATAATACTTTAGCAAATATATCATTAAATAAAAACGTACAGGCTATCACGTCCGGAATCATCTTAGCTTCATCTGCAGTTAGAACAAATGCTCTAGCATTTTTAGTGTTCTTGTTGTTTGGAGCTGGAGCCAATTTTGGACAATTTGGCTTGATGTGACCTTTTTCTCCACAGTTGAAGCATAACCCATTACTAGATTTCCTCCTGCAATCTTCTTCCTTGTGTCCTGGTAACTTACAGAAATTGCAGAGAGTGGAGCATTTTCCTGAATGCTTCTTCCTGCAAGTCTTACAGTAGGGTGCAGAGGTAGAACCTATATTCCTACGGCTGGAATTTCCGTAACGGAATTCCTGAGTAAGCCTCTGTGCTAGGTTTTTCCTCTGGTCTTCTTCTCGTGTACGTACTAATTCATCAGTCAAGGTGTTTGTTAATTCTACAGCTTCTTCTATGGTTTGAGGTCTAGCTGCCTTGACTACATGCCTAATTTCTCCAATTAATCCCTAGATATAATGGGAGATTAATATCGGTTCAGGTGATGCAAGGGTAGGTACTATTCTAGCATATTCAAAGAATAACTTTGTGTACCCCTTACTATCTACTCCATTCATCCTAAGATTTAGGAATTTGTTTGCTATTTGTTCCTTTTCATTGGGAGGGCAGAATTTCCTTTCTACCATATTCTTAAATTCTTCCCATTCCATATTGTAAACTCTATCACTCCCTCTAGACTGGAGGATAGTGTTCCACCATTCTAAGGCTGAATTCTTAAATAGATTGGAAGCAAACATTATCTTGTCCTCTTCCGCACATTTGCTTACTTTTAAGACTGCCTCAGTCTTTTCTATCTAGCGTAGAGCTGCAATAGGTTCTTCATTGCCCGAGAATTCTATCGGTTTACAGGACCAGAATTCTTTGTAAGAATAACCGTAAGGCATGGTTCTTCTTCTTTTGGGAATGGGCACTTGAAGTACAGGGCCATTGTTTACGCTGTTGGCAGGTTCAGAGAGTCGTTTGCTATCATGTCTACTCTTATTATTAGCCTCCTTAACAGTTTGAAGAATATATGGCATTGCATCAATAATTCCTTGTGCCACTATGTGTTGAATGACACTATTATCCACTTGGTTTCCATTGTTATTGTTGTTCGGATTCTCATTAACCAAGTTATTGTTACTCTAATTATCGTTATTCAGATTTTCTTGATGTCCTTCGTCGGCCATCTGAATTTTAAACAGTTACCACGTATTAATATCACAAAATAATATTTAATATAGCCAATCACATGACACGCATTTTGGTCAAAAGCGTCGATCATTGCGACTTTTACTCTATTTATATAATATGCATCTATTACATACCAGTACTGAAATTAAAAATTACAATACCAACTGAAATTTAAATTACACTAATAGTAGTAGGCATCCGTAGTTTTTTTTTTCATACACATATATATTATTATTATATTATTATTACTATTACTACCGTTTCCATTCTCACATTCATGGATATGGATTCATCCAGAAATCCATATTGCGCTCGTCGTATTTCCAGACGAGTCGCTCTCCCACATGTCTCATTCTTTCACTACTTTCTAAAATTTCCTCACCAAAGGTCCTAAGTTCTTGTACGTTTTCTACACTCATTGGGGGTGCAGGTTCTAGGACTGGGTTCGGAATCTGAGGTGTGGGTTCCTGGTATGGAGGTGTAGGTGCCTGGAATCGGTAAGGATCTTCTAAAATCTCCCTAATGTATACATCGTGGTAATAGGGATCTAAAGGATCCAAACCTGGATAGGCTCCTAAGTTCTGCATAGGCATGTCTTCATGTATCGGGTAGCGTTGCACATAGTCTGTAGGATCGTTCTGTGACCCAAACGAGTCTATCAGAAGAGTTCTCAGACTAAATCAGAGGCGGAATTCATTGATTTAGTCTTCGTTCAGCTTGTTATACACTTTTAACAGTCTAGTTTATTGATCTGAAAGTTTATACAGCACAAAGACACTTCGGCAGCACTTCGGTGTCCGGAATACAATTTCGTACAAAATGAAACGATCAGACACATATATATAGGCATTTAATTTCGCACGAAATAACCAACATGCTATTTCGTACGAAATAGCACATGTTGATTTCGTAAGAAATAGCACATGTTGATTTCGTACGAAATAGCCCAATGCTATTTCGTGTGAAATTACCTTATCACATACTTTTCTCGTTTTTTGTGCTCTGATCTTTCAGTACTAATCTAAGACTCGAACGAAGACGAAGTCGACAGACGTATGCACTAACAGACTCCCCCTCGGATGTTGACGAAGTCTTCGATGCGAGTCTTCAGCATGATGACTCTTCAGTCCTGATTAGTCTTCTCGTACATCAGAAACTTCTCCTGGCTTTCCGTAGCAACAAGATCAGGAACCTGTTTTCTTTGTCTTCAGACTCCCCCTTTCACTCAACTGGGATCGCAGTCTGGAATTCTTTATCAGTAGCTTAGAATCGAAGACCTGGAATTAGACATCAGGAATTGAAACCTAGCTCTTTCAACATTTTCTGCACAAAATTTCTTCTCAAAACATAAGTTTTTACTTAAATCAATAAGAAAAACTTACTGTTAGAAACCACTCAATCATCAATTATTCAAACAATCAACCCAATCCAAAATTCATCATGTTTAGCAATTGGAATTTTGAAAATAAGCTTTCCAACATTAGTTGTCGAAAATCTTTTTGGATTTTTGTTTTTAATAGAAAACAGTAAAGAAATATTTACAGACAATATTTTGTGAGTTTGTGCAAGAGGATCATATCAATTTTTGAAACATATCACTAGCACCGTTAAGCTTTAAACATTTTAAGTTCTAAACGATTCACGTTGATTGACGATATAGTTGTCCTCTTAAGCTCAATCTAAAAACTTTTGAAATGCTTTCCGATACGTTAAAGTATATTAATTTTGCACTAAGTTCTTATGGACCCCACGATCTCAGCATATCCCCTCATCATGCGATACACTATCTCAAGTAATGCCTTTAAACTTTCATCAACTGTGATGTGTGCAAAAACAATGCAGAATGTTTAAACATTAACAATCAGGTTGATCTTTCGATACGCAGAGAAAGTCCAATGTTTAAACAAAATAAGAAATAAAAACAGTTTGAAATTGTTTAGGCTTTAACCACCAGTTCGATACTCCCGTATACGTAGAGGTGATCCAAAGCTTAAACGAAACACCAAAGAAAATAAAGTAGAATGTTTAGGCACTAACATCCAGTTCGATACTCACGTATACGCAGAGGATGTCCAATGCTTAAACAAAATAAAGAAATAAAACAAGTTTAAATCTTTGCAAAAAAATGCACAATCACAGTGACTTTTTCAGAAAGTTGTGAAAGTTCACAAACTGACCGGTTTTTATGCACTTTTAGCATTCAGCGATTACTGAGCAGGTACACAATCAAGAAGGATAAAACTAAGTACTATGCTTTCAACCATGTTTCCCACTAGAACTAGGCTTTTTCATTTAAATTTGTATCTTTATCACAAATCTACTAGTCTAGCTGAGCCTATCGTCACATCTTTAGTGAGACCGTTTATCACATTTGACATTTCATATCTTTAGCGTGCTGTGATAGTTCACTGATTTACTATCATTTCCTCTTATTCATAACAAAACTCATTTTTGCTTTTTCAATGTTTTTGACATTTTCAAATTTTCTAATTTTTTTTTAAATTTTTACTCCCCCTAAAATCAAAATATGTTTCAATTTTGATTTTCTGGGAAAATTTGAAAACAAACTGTACAAGGTAAAATGACAACATGATGCGAATTACTTCAATTTGCCATCCACTATGCATAAACAATCAGAACTTCCCCTTACAACAAACTATTTTCCCATAATGATTTCAAAACACTTAAGTTTGTTTTAATCAAAATGGTTTTTCCGGAAAAATTAGTTTTGTTGTTTTTCACAAACCATTTGTAGGTTAGGGGATAAACTCATCACTTTGTTTTTCAAAATACCACTTTTAAAAATCCAATATTTTTAGGTTCTATCAACAATACCACTTGTAGGAAAGATAAATCAAGTACAACTTAATGTCCCTGATTAATCTTGTAGGTCGAAATGTCACCAAAGTGAATTTCTCAAGAAAGATGCCGATTCATGCTCCACTTTTACCAACCTGGAAGCTCCGGCAAGTTAGGGTTTTTATTTAAAAAGATCTACCCAAGCCTGACCTTTCTTGGGTTTTCCAACTTTTTGTTCTAAATTTATGTTTGACAACGATGGAAAATTTGCATCATCAATTATCTTAACAAAAATATTACCTTTTACCTCAACAGATGGCTCTTCTGGCTTTGACGAACCAGATTCATTGCCAGAACATGGCTTGTCTGACTTTGAAGAGTCAGATTCATCGCCAAAACGTAGCTCCTTTGTTTCTGAAGAAAAAAATTCATTGCCAGAAAGTGAAAATTTCACTTTCTTTGATTTGTTAATCACTTTATTAACAGCTTTTTCTTTCTTTAATATCCCTTTCGTCCTCAGATTTGTATCTGATGAATTTGTTTTACTTGACTTATCATGTTTTGCTGTGTGAAGCGATTCATCAGAACTTTTATTTGTACCAACAGGTGTACCTGAGGACAAAATCTTTTCGAGATACTCCCTCGCTTTCTTCCTTTTCTTCCTCAGTCTGTCTTTTTGCCCTAGTGAAAGCTTCACTTTCTGTTCTAGAACCTTCTGTTCTTTGGGCTTTTCTTCGACTTTGACTGATTTTTTCATCTTTTTCTGAGATTCAGCCCTCGATCTTCCCATTGATCTCATTTGGCAATCTCTGGCAATATGACCTTTGATTTGACATTCAAAACATCTTCTCGTCTCAAAGTTTCGACTGTGGCAGTTAACAGCAATGTGTCCTCTAAAACCACAGTTGTAGCACACTCTGTTATCGTACCATTCACCACTTTCATACCAAACATTCAGATCATAACACTGTTTGGCCTTGTGGTAGTCTTGTCGTCTCTTGTCAACTTGATTTGGCTTTTGAGCACTGTGATCAAACCTGCACCACTTATTACCAATTTTTTGTGAATTTTGATTTTCAAATTTTTGTGATTTTTTATCATGATTGGATGATTGAACTGATGATCTTTTATTTTCTTTTTGAAAGCTTTTCAAATTTTTCTCATTTTGTTTTTGTTCCACATTCTTCTTCAAAGGTTTTTGCTTAGAGCATTCACCATTTTCAGTCGATTGCAAAACAGTTTCTTGAAAATTTTCTTTTAATTTCAAAAATATTTTCTTTTTCTCATTTTTCTCATTTTCATCATCAGATTTATCATCACAATATTCAATTATGACATTGTCATAATTTGTGACATTGTCACTTATTGGAACTGAATTGATCGGTTATGGACAAATATAATCTGGTACTGATGACGAAGTCACAAAACCTTTCAATTTATTCTCTAACTCCTTGATTTTATTTCTAGCAATTTCAGCTTCATTTTCAAGCCTAATGATTTTCTGGAGATGAGAATTTATTGCAATCTGTTTTTCAATATTATTTTTACTAAAAACAGACTTTTCATCTTCTAAAATCTTTATTTGATTTTGAAAATCTTTTTCAATTTTTAATTTTTCATTTTCAAAAATTTTTATTTTGTTTTGAAATATTTTTTCGTTTTCTTTCAATATTTTGTTTTCCAAGGTCAAACTCTCCACATCCTTCAAGAGTTTGACATTGTCTGCTTTGAATTTGTCACATTTTGAGCACATCTCAGTTATTTTTTCAAAATCAGCTTTCTTCTCAATCTTGAGAGCTGGAATTTCTTCAACCTGTTCTTTTATCACTTGAACTTTTTCTTCAGGTTTGATTTCCTCGTTCTGTGACAACATAGTTGTCTCTACTTGTTCAGATGTTTCTTGATGACCACTGTCAACCTGTTTCTTCTCGGATTTATCAATTTCTTCAACAAAAGCTGCCTGACACTTTTTCTTTTTCGCAGCTTGTTTATTTTTTAGCTTTTCAATTTGACCTTCAAAATACACATTAAACATATCAGATGAAAATAATCCTCTATAAAATTCAAGTTTTTCAAATTCTCCACTATCATTATCACTCTCTTCATCAGAAGAGTATGAGTGATCAAAAACTGGAGCTCTTTCTGAAACAATTTCTGAATCTTTTTCATCTTTTTCTGAACCATCTTCTAAAACCTTTTCAGCTTTATCTACAACAACTTCTGAATTATTTTCAGCTTTTTCTGAATCAACTCCTAAACCATTTTCCGTTTTATCTAAAACAATTTCTGAATTCTTTTTTATTGAAACTGGTTTTCTTAATATTGATTCTTCTAAAACTGGTTCTTCTTCAATCTTAATATAACTCTCTTCTTGAGATATATAGTAATATAATGCAATTTCTTCTTCAGTTTCCATGTTTCGGTAAAAAGTTTCACAATAACAATCACTTTCAAACGAAATCAGTCTTTCACACGAAATCTATTCAAGTGAAATATCAATTGGTGCAAAATTCCCTGCAATAGACCTTCAAACAAAATAACAACACACACGAAATCAGAAATTTTCACACGAAATATGTTTTCGTGCGAAATCACCAAACGAAATATGATTTCGTGCGAAATTAACTTGGATTCAAACTAAAATAGACTCTTTGGAACGAAATAGTAATTTCGTATGAAATATCTCAAACGAAATCTAATTTCATGCTAAATCAACAGCAATTTCAAATGAAATTAATCACAAAATGTAATTTCGTGCGAAATCAAGAGGCTATTCCATGCGAAATATTGCTGATGTCATCATGTTGATCTGTTTTTGGCAAAATTGATCAAGTTCTAGGCCGATTTTAGGTCTGATTCTTTCAAGGATTTGTTAAAACTATGTTTTGCACGTTATATGTGAAAATCGGTCCATTTTAACCGTGAAATCTTGATTAATTTTGAAAAGAAGGTGTAGAAATCAGAATTTTCCAGCGAAAACAAGCTAAAAGGTAAGAACTCTTCCTCCTGAGCTCTGATACCACATGTAGGATCGTTCTGTGACCCAAACGAGTCTATTAGAAGAGTTCTCAGACTAAATCAGAGGCAGAATTCATTGATTTAGTCTTCGTTCAGCTTGTTATACACTTTTAACTGTCTAGTTTATTGATCTGAAAGTTTATACAGCACAAAGACACTTCGGCAGCACTTCGGCGTCCGGAATACAATTTCGTATGAAATGAAACGATAAGACACATATATATAGGCATTTAATTTCGCACGAAATAGCCAACATGCTATTTCGTACGAAATAGCACATGTTGATTTCGTACGAAATAGCCCAATGCTATTTCGTGCGAAATTACCTTATCACAGACTTTTCTCGTTTTTCGTGCTCTAATCTTTCAGTACTAATCTAAGACTCGAACGAAGACGAAGTCGACAGACGTATGCACTAACATAGTCCCCATTGTCGTCCCACCAGGGGTCGGAATTTGGGTCTAAGGGATTTGGTGCTGGTACCCTAGGTATTTCCTCCGGGTTGAAATCATGCATTTCTACTTGATTTTCAGGGTTTTCTATTTCCATTGGTTGATCAGGAAATGGTGGTTGTGGTTGGGGTGCTATTATTTGTTCCAGATTAGGGTCAGCTGCAGTGGTTGCTAGGATGTGGATGTTGGCTATTCCCCTATTGATCATGTCCTGGGCATGGGCATCTGTCTCTCTTTTGACTGCTCCTAGTGCTCTCTGGTCTTGTAACTTTTTCATACGTTTTCTATGCTCGTGTGCTCCTCTACTGAACCATCCCCTCTTTTTAAGAGGAAATGGCTCTTCTGACTGAGCCTTAAACACGAATATTCCTTCTTCCGTATCAGCAGAATACCCCGAGAGGGCAGGCTGAGAAGAGGAGGTGCCTTCGCTTCTAGGCGAACCAGACAATTGACGGTACGCGTCAGATGGTCCTTGGTCGCTCATACTGTAAACTAACAAATAGTCAAATAACACATAACAAGAAAATACAATTATGCACGTATTTCCGTAATTTATTTCCTAACAGATTGAATTTTGATGTCAGCAGAACGCTTCTGTGGCTGAATCAGTGGTTTAGCTCAGATACCACCTTCTGTCGCAACCCCTGATCCCTGTATCTTCGGGAACGGGCGGCCGCGAGCCAGTTTCGGTGGTATCGCGTGTTTAGTCAATATTGGCAGCGGAATTTACATCAGGACCGTAGATAGGAAATATTTTATCAGAGTAAAATACCACACTTTTAATACATTAAACAATTGGGAAAATTCCAAGTTTCAATACACACATTTTCATAGGGATAAAACCCTATTTTATTTAAGAAAACATCTATTTATTTTTAGGTAACTGTATTGCCACTTTTCCAAGCCTTCAGTGCAGTCCAGCTGGCTTCTAATTGGCTTTCACATTTTGTTACATGAAACGCGTGTTAAAAACATTTTGTCAGTGGGAAATACTGGTGAGTGAATCCCAGTTTAATCAAGTTTAAATAAAAATCCATTGTATAGTATTGAGGGCGATCTCGCAATTACATTTGTTTCCAAGTTATATCAATTAACATCCGTGGTACTGTCATGTAACACCTCGTAAAATCATACCCAATAAAGTAAAGACACGTGTCATGTAATGCAAAGGTGTTATGAAAACGGATCCAGTTAAAGATGTACGGTAGGATTTAAATGCGTCGACATGTTAATTTATACCTCTGAGCGACCTATTAATAAATCCCTAACCATGATATATTTAATCAACATCTCAAATTATGCAAATAAATCTGGTTATCCTAAATAACAAATTGATTATAACCTAAGTCATGAATCCATATGAATTCTTGGAATTTCCGACATTTAAAAACCTCCCACAAAGATCCAAAATTGTGTAAGTACATGCAAGGCATACAAGAACTGAAAACTTGGTCCCCTCTACTGAAAAGAAGCACAAGATTCGGACTTGTAAGAAATGCATGAGCAAAGCCTAAAAATTGCAAAAATTTTTGCCTCTGGCCATCGGTTACGGACCGTAAGAGCTAAGGCTTACGGTCCGTAAGGAGCTGCTTACGGACCGCAAAGGTGATCGCTTACGGTCCGTAAGGCTGTCGCTGGCAGCAGAAATGGACAGATGCCTGTTCAGCCTGTTCCACCGCCTTAGATAAGTGGTTTTCGAAAATCAAGGGTCTTGCAACTGGTTTTGGCATCATAGGGACACCTGGGATAATCTTGCTACACATGTAGACTAGTTTGGCATGATCTTGTGCATTTGGGTTCAATATATAAAAGGATGAAGTTGCAACCATTCTTGTTCACTTCATTCAAACTCACTTCAACTGAGTTCTGGAGCTCTCTGGACAGCAACCAACTTCTCTTAGGATCCATAAGCATACTTAGGACTCTTGTAAACGTCCTTAATCCTTTTTAATTCAGTTTAGCTTAATTAATTAGCTAAAAGTCAAACCGTCGTAATTAAGGTTTGACTTCGAGATTAATTAAAATTTGCTCAGTCAAATCTCTAATTAAAAGTACCTATAAGTAGGTCATTATGTGGGTATTAAACCCTTAAAAGGGTACTCTCTGATTCCCACTCTAACTAGGTCAATTGTCGGGTCAAACTTGATATTAAAAAGTCAACAGAAAGCTTAAATTCAAATTAATGCATAATTAGCAATGTAGAAGCTATGCAACCTGTTTTATCATTAATATAACTTGGTAATTAATGTAAGAACATGTCTAAATATGTTCAACCCGACAATTTTCAGTTTAGGCTCGGTTCGGGACCGAAAGTCGCATAGTTTGACTTCTGCTTTGACTTTCAGTTCTGACCTGTTTATGCATGGTTTAGAAATGCCTTAGAGCTTCATTTGGACCAGGATGTATGTTAGTATAACCCTCTGTGATTATACACCTTGGTTCAATAGTTATCCGATTCGTATGCATGTTCCCGTTAATTTCTTATATGTTGACTATTATGCCCATATAACCTTAAAACGTGATTTTTGAAAATGTAAAAGAGTAGAAACCTTAGTTACTAATTTATAAACTTGCACCCAAAATTTGACATCAGTATGAGGTCTAGATTAAGAGTTATGCTCAATAGCGTAATTAGAAAGCTTTTTGTTAATTAAACGGCATAATTAGCATATAGCCTAGTTTAACCCACTTTTTGGTATCACACTTTTTACCCACTGATGTAATATAATATTTTGGGATTTTTGAAGATTTTTAATTAATTTTAGGCTGAGCATAACATAGGGTTGTAGCTTTAATTCGGTTAATGTTGGTTTTGCCCTTTTGGGCTATAAAATGAATTTTACAAATCTTTTTGACCCCAAACCTTTTGCTACTGATTTTATATGATAAATAAATTATTTTAAACCTTTTGGAATAATGAAAATACCAGCTTTCTATGTAGAACCTGGAAATGGCTCCAAATCGCCTTTTTAAGCATTTTTAACGCATAGTATGTATTAAAACTATTTTAAACATATAAGGTTGGATACCTACTGATATTTTAAGTATATTTTCATACTTTAACAGTAAGCTAAAGTTTTAAACTCAGATTTCTAGATTTGACCTTTAAAGGTTTGGGGTCAAAACCACATTCTAAACCGGTCTTCGCCTTATCATATTAAACAAGCATACAAACTTGTCGGGTCAAAACCACATTCTAAACCGGTCTTCGCCTTATCATGCGTTCGAACCGAATATTCCTTTAAAACTAAACGGTCTAAGTTTAAGCTTAATTAAAGACCCGTTAGAAATCTAATAGGTTATTAAAAACCTTTGTTCCAGAATAGGAGACCCGGTAAAAGCTACACGCGCTTGCCATTGTGATTAATACTTGCAAAGGTAAATAATTTTAACTTATTTTCCCAATACGGGCTTGGGGTACGGTATATAAAATACAGCTTGGTCGGACATTGCATCTTTAATTGTATGAAGGTTAAATCATTGAAATGTCCTGTTTGAAAATGTTTTGTTTGCTTAAAGCCTTTGGGGGGTTAATGACCATGTCCCGGATATCCTTGGCTTCATTTTACAAAATGGCCACGACCTAAGCACGGGGTGTAGGCGTACACCCGTCAGTGCCTAAAATAAATAATGTGGTGTGTCTATTGATCTTTAACCCGGCATGAACCGGGCTACTGAACGCATAAGAAACATGTAATTCTTTTACAAGTATTATATTCAAATAATTATCCCAAGTTATAAAAAGTTTTGTGCCACGGGCACTCAAATCAATTTTATTAAACCTTTTCAAAATGAGTCAGTTAATTGTATTTACCAGTGTAAACTGACGTATTTTCCCAAAAAGGTTAAGTGCAGGTACTACTCGAAATAGGCTGGCTTTCTCCTAGCGTCCACAATAAGTCTCGCGAGCTTGGATGTCATAAAACTGTTGAACAATGTTTCCTTTTTATTTTTGATCCGCCTGTGGATCTGATTCAACTGTGTTGTGATACTTAAATATTACACTCTTATTCAGTTGAAATAATATATATCTTTTGCTTCCGCTGTGCATTTGAATATTGTGTTGTTTGACTATGATGATATCAACTACGTCACGATACTCCCCACCGGGCCCACCGGTAATACGTGGAAATATCGGGGTGTGACAGGTTGGTATCAGAGCCAACACTGAGTGAATTAAACACTAGCCTTTTGTGTTTAATCTCAGTTACACAGTTGCACATTCCTCTAGTTTTCGAGTCTAGACAAAGAACATAGGACAAATCCTGATTTTGTTTTATTTTTGTCTTTTATATTATTCTTGTTGTTATCTTTGTTTATATTGATAGGTCTAAATATGCCACCAAGATTCCTTAGGAGAAAAGGAAAGTCACCTGTAGCAGGCCACGACCAGGAGGCCGAGCCTTCTCAAAGACGAACCTCACCTATCCCTATTAGCACCAGTCCACAGGGAGACTGGAGGGCGCATCTGCAGCCAGCGAGGCGGTCTGTCTCGTTAGCTTCATCAGCTTCTTACCTACACTCCTTTGGGCCCCATTCAGAAAATGAGCCCGAAAACCCACAGCCTTCATTTATCCCTCTCCAGAGGTCCAACTCTCATCACTCCTTTGATAACCCGTCCCATATCTTCCGAAGCCGGTTTAACCCGGCAAACTACCTCGAGGAACCAGTGGGTGTTAACCCATTGGGACCTGAAGATCACTTTTCTGGAGATCACGCCATGGATATGGATGAGGATACTGACCCTACCGAACCGCCGATCGGTACCCCCACACATCCCATAGAAATTTCTGATGGGTCATCTTTTCATGGATCACCTTACCGTGGTCCAGACAGCTACTAAGCAAGGTTCAACCAGCATGAATGGTATTTCACACCCTCTCACCATTCATCGCCTTATCAGCAGCAGTACCAGCAGCAGCAGAATCCTTCTGAGGACTCACGCTTTGTGGCAGTTACTCCGCCACCACCACCGCCAGTTCAGCAGCCTCCTGAGCCACCGAGGCGAAGGAGAACGAACGCACGGATGTCCGTGCAAGGGAGAGGAGTGCATATCAGCACCCTGCAACCATCGAGTGTCAGCCACTACCCGCCGCTCCAAGAAGATCAGTTCATGGGGGGACCTTCAAACCCCAACCCGGAAGTGAACTATGCACCTGTCATGCCACCACCGTTGGGTTTTGACAACCCAATTCCTACGTACACTGGCCCAGCAACATATAATCCTTTTGAGCAACCTGCTCACACCAGCTTCAATTATGCTGAGATCAACCCATACCTGGCGGCGTGGAACTACAATGCTCTTAACCCCGAAGGGCCCTACGGAGCTCCTTGGGGAGTTGGATACCCAGCTTACGGATACCAACAACAGCTGTCTCTTCGACCTCCTCATCAGCCGCAGCCGCAGGTACCACGGTTTTCCCCGCCAGAACGGGAGGAAATTCTCCAAAGACTGGACCAGGTTGAACAGGAAGTTCACAGATATCGCAGGGAATGACAAGGTTTCTTCAAGGGATTAGCAAGTTTAATAAAAGGAAAGAGCAAGAAGGACCATTGAAACCTTCAAATTGTTGGTTGTAATTCCTTGTTTTCAGTTGAGCCCCTGCGTGGGCCTGTCTTTCTGTTTTAACCCCTGCGTGGGTATGTTTTGTTTGTTAAGCCCCTGCGTGGGCAAGTCTTTTGTTTGACCCCTGCGTGGGTATGTTTGTTTGTTTAAGCCCCTGCGTGGGCATGTTGTTTCGGTAGAAGTCCCGTTAGGGCAGACTCGTATTTTTAAATTATGTGATAGAATGGTTAGTTTAAATTTTCATTTTATTAATTATATGCATAAACATAAAAGGTGAAATAAATATAATAACATTCCTGCTAAAAGATCTACCATTATAATAAAATGACAAAAATCTAAAAAGGACAGACCTAGCCATGTGTCACCTTAAGACAGGGCCAAGATGGTAGTTCCACAATTAGATTCAGATCCATATTAACATCTCAATTTAGGATTGTTTTGTGTTAAATGTTAAAAAGAATCTTAAAAGGTAAAACCTAGCTTGTATGTCATTATAAGACCTGGCCAATATGGTAAAACCTGTTTTAAAAAGATTCAAATCCCTGTTAACATCTGCAAACATGTTAACATTCTTGGCTAATGTGATCCGCAAAATCACACATGTCACCCTTGTGTTGAATTATCCCAAATTCTTTATTATTAACTAAACATCCGATTGTGATGTAATGCCTACGGGCTATAATTATTGTCATATAAGATAAAAGACAGTCGTAGATTATAAACTCCCTGTCAAGAAAGGTAATGAACTTGGATTCAAACCTTAATGCCTCGATTCCATAAAAATCTGGGCTTATGAACCAAACTTGTCCACGTGACTAGGCCTTTTGTGCCATTACTAACTATAATTTAGGATTATGATAAAGATCCTGAATAATTATATATTTATCAAATTAACAAAAATGGCTATTAAAACCATGGTTAATAAATCGTAAAGAACGATAGTACTGTTTAGGCTTCTAAATAAACCTTGTCCTTACTTTCTTTATGTAGCAATTAAAGCTACATGACTAGGTCAGAAGAGGGAAACAGTCATCCGGTGGAAAACCATGAAAATACTAAGATACATGTGACCGGTGCGGAGCTGCAAGCATTAGTAGATAATGCTGTTACAAAAGCTATAGAGCGGCAGTATAATGAATCTAGCGGGACCCGAAGTAGGACCCTATCCGTACCGCATTCCAAGCCTAAGACTCAATCAGAGGCTCACAGCAAGCCACCCTCCAAGAAAGATGAGCCAAAGAGGGATGATGATCGACATTCCTCAAACCAAAACAGTGTTCCATCCAAGAGGATAGTATTTGATGATAAACCACGTACCAAGTCCTGTACTTATAAATACTTAGTTTCTTGTAAACCCCGGGATTTTACTGGTGAAAAAGGGGCAGTTGATTGCATGACATGGTTGGATGAAATGGATACCGTGGTTGATATCAGCGGGTGCGCTGATAAGGATGTGGAAAAGTTTGTCTCTCAGTCATTCAAAGGTGAGGCACTAGCCTGGTGGAGATCCTTGATCCAGGCTACAGGGAAAATCCCATTGTACAATCTGTCATGGGATCAGTTTATGACGTTGATCAAGGAGAACTATTGCCCTCAGCATGAGGTTGAGAAGATTGAATCTGATTTCTTGTCTTTGGTTATGAAGAACCTGGATTGCCAAGCCTACCTTACCAGCTTCAATACAATGTCAATGTTGGTTCCTTATCTTGTGACACCTGAACCCAAGAGGATAGCTCGTTTCATTGGGGGTTTAGCCCCAGAAATCAAGGCCAGTGTGAAGGCCTCTAGACCAACTACTTTTCGGTCTGCAGCTGATATATCATTGTCCCTTACTTTGGACGCGGTCAGGCAGAGATCGTTAAGGAACACCGATGCCGAAAAGAGGAAGCGTGAGGATGACAACTCACGACGTTCAGACAAGAGACATAGGGGAAACCATGATCACAAAAAGAGTTCGCAATCCAAGAAGGATAGTCATCAGTCGGGTGATAAACCCAAGTGTAAGGTTTGTAAGAAGCACCATTTTGGGAGGTGCAGACTCGAGTCGAAATCCCAGTCACAGCCAAGGGCATGTGGGATTTGCAAGTCTTCTGAGCACAAGACCTTAGACTGTAAGAAAATCAAGGATGCTACGTGCTATAGCTGCAATGAAAAAGGGCACATCAGGTCTAACTGCCCAAAACTTGCAAAGAAGACTGAGGATGGGAAAAAGACCAATGCTAGGGTCTTCAGGATGGATGCAAAGGAAGCTGTTCAGGATGACAATGTGATCACAGGTACCTTCCTCATAAATGATGTTTATGCGAGAGGGCTATTTGATTCAGGAGCTGATAAATCTTTTGTAGATAATAAGTTTTGTAAGTTACTGAATTTACCTGTTAAAACCCTAAGTGTGAAATATGAGGTGGAATTAGCTGATGGCACCTTAGAAACCGCCTCAACCGTATTAGATGGATGTTTCATATTCATTAGGAACCACTCCTTTCCACTATCCTTACTTCCTTTAAAGTTAGCCGGTTTTGACATTGTTTTAGGCTTGGACTGGTTATTGCATAACCAGGCCCAGATCGTATGCAACAAGAAGCAAGTGGTGATCAAGACTCCGTCTGGTGAGCCACTCACCATTCAGGGAGACACACAGTATGGACTGCCTGAGCAAGTGTCTATGCTCAAGGCCTCTAGGTGTTTGAAGAAGGGTTGTGTCATCTACATGGCACAAGTGACCATTGATGAGCCGAAACCTAAGATTGAGGATATCCCCGTCATTTCTGAATACCCCGAAGTTTTCCCTGAAGAACTACCTGGTTTACCACCAGATAGACAAGTAGAATTCAGAATTGACATCATCCCTGGAGCAGCGCCTGTCGCAAGAGCGCCTTATAGGTTAGCACCAACGGAAATGAAGGAATTAAGGACACAACTAGATGATTTGCTAGCTAAAGGTTTTATTAGACCTAGTTCGTCTCCTTGGGGAGCGCCAATTCTATTTGTCAAAAAGAAGGATGGATCGATGCGCCTGTGCATCGATTACCGTGAGCTTAATAAGGTTACTATCAAGAATAGGTATCCTTTCCCCAGGATCGACGATCTGTTCGATCAATTACAAGGGGCAAGTTACTTCTCCAAGATTGACTTAAGGTCAGGCTATCATCAACTGAAGGTTAAAGATGAAGATGTACACAAGACTGGATTTAGGACTCGTTATGGTCATTATGAGTTCCTAGTGATGCCTTTTGGGCTCACTAATGCACCTGCCGCATTCATGGACCTCATGAATCGCGTCTGCAAGCCCTACTTAGATAAATTTGTCATCGTCTTCATTGACGACATCCTCATATACTCAAAGAACCAAGCTGACCATGAGAAACATCTTCGCTGTATACTTAAACTTCTACATCATGAGAAACTCTACGCCAAATTTTCGAAGTGTGAATTTTGGCTTCGAGAAGTCCAATTCCTTGGACATGTAGTTAGTGAGCTTGGTATCCAGGTAGATCCCACTAAGGTGGAAGCGGTTATGAACTGGCAAGAGCCGAAGATGCCTACTGAGATTCGCAGCTTTCTAGGGCTAGCAGGATACTACAGACGATTTATTGAAAATTTCTCAAGAATTGCAGCACCCCTGACTCTACTCACCCGCAAGAATAACAAGTTTGACTGGGGGCCTAAGCAGCAAGAATCTTTCGATATTTTGAAGCAGAAATTGAGCAACGCTCCTGTATTGACGTTGCCTGATGGAATTGATGAGTTTGTAGTATATTGTGATGCATCACACACCGAAATGGGCTGTGTGCTTATGCAGAAAGGCAAGGTCATTGCCTATGCTTCACGTCAGTTAAAGGTGCACGAGAAGAACTACACCACCCATGACTTGGAGCTGGGTGCCGTTGTATTCGCACTAAAACTGTGGAGACATTACTTGTATGGAACCAAGTGTGTGATCTATTCAGATCACAAGAGCCTTCAACACTTGTTTAATCAGAAGGATTTAAACATGAGACAACGACGTTGGATGGAAACTTTGAATGATTATGACTGTGAGATAAGATACCATCCAGGCAAGGCAAATGTGGTTGCCGATGCCTTAAGCAGGAAGGAAAGAGTGAAGCCTATAAGAATCAATGCCAAGAGCATTGAGATAAAGAATAGTTTGAATGAAAGGTTGTTAGCTGCACAAAAAGAAGCTGTGTTGGAAGCTAACTATCCTGATGAAAAGCTAGGAGTAACTGAAGAGCAGTTATCTTATGGCAAGGACGGAATTTTGAGACTAAATGGACGAATTTGGGTTCCAGTTTATGGAGGACTTCCGGATGTTATCCTCCAGGAAGCCCACAGTTCTAAATATTCTGTTCATCCTGGAGCTGATAAGATGTACCAGGATCTGAAGGCAAACTATTGGTGGATAGGCTTGAAAAAGTCTATAGATGCTTATGTAGCAAAATGTTTGACGTGTGTACAAGTCAAAGATGAACATCAGAAGCCGTCAGGTTTGCTACAACAACCTGAACTTCCCACATGGAAGTGGGAGATGGTAACAATGGATTTCATCACCAAGTTGCCAAAGACAAGGAAAGGAAATGATACTATATGGGTGAGAGTAGATAGACTGACTAAGTCAGCGCATTTCCTACCCATTAAGGAGACTTATAGCTCCGACATGTTAGCCCAATTGTACGTAGATAAGATTGTATCTCTGCATGGCGTACCAGTGTCAATTATCTCTGACAGAGATACCAGATATACATCACATTTTTGGAAAAGTTTCCAACAGTCTTTGGGCACGCGCTTGAATTTTAGTACAGCTTACCATCCTCAGACAGATGGGCAAAGTGAGCGTACCATCCAAACTTTGGAAGACATGCTTCGAGCATGTGTAATTGATTTAGGTGGCAGCTGGGATAACCACCTGCCATTGATCGAGTTCTCCTATAACAATAGCTATCATACAAGCATTAAGGTTGCGCCTTTCGAAGCATTATATGGTAGAAAATGCAGAACGCCTATTTGTTGGGCGGAAGTAGGAGAAGTTCAATTATCAAGACCGGACTTAGTCTTTGAAATGACGGACAAGATTGTCCAGATTCGTGACCGCCTGAAAGCTGCCAGGGATAGGCAGAAAAGTTATGCTAATAAAAGGAGAAAACAACTAAAGTTTGAGGTTGGTGATAAAGTTTTGCTTAAGGTATCACCCTGGAAGGGGGTGATGCGATTTGGTAAGAAAGGTAAGTTAAGCCCAAGGTATATAGGACCATTCGAGATTATCGAATGTGTTGGGTCAGTGGCTTATAAGTTGAACTTGCCTGAAGAGCTCAGTGGTATTCACAATGTATTCCACATCTGCAATCTGAAGAAATGTCTTGCTGATGAGTCGCTAGTCATACCACATACAGATGTGCAAATAGATGAGAGCTTGAAATTTGTGGAAAAACCTTTGTCGATCTAAGATCGACGGGTTAAAAAGCTTCGGAGGAAGCATGTACCTATTGTAAAGGTCAAATGGGATGCCCGAAGAGGTCCCGAGTACACGTGGGAGGTGGAGTCCACCATGAAAGAAAAGTACCCTCAATTGTTTCAGTAAATCTCGAGGTCGAGATTTCTTTTAAGGGGGTGAGGATGTAACACCTCGTAAAATCATACCCAATAAAATAAAGACACGTGTCATGTAATGCAAACGTGTTATGAAAACAGATCCAGTTAAAGATGTACGGTAGGATTTAAAAGCGTCGACATGTTAATTTATACCTCTGAGCGACCTATTAATAAATCCCTAACCATGATATATTTAATCAACATCTCAAATTATGCAAATAAATCTGGTTATCCTAAATAACAAATTGATTATAACCTAAGTCATGAATCCATATGAATTCTTGGAATTTTCGACATTTAAAAACCTCCCACAAAGATCCAAAATTGTGTAAGTACATGCAAGGCATGCAAGAACTGAAAACTTGGTCCCCTCTACTGAAAAGAAGCACAAGATTCGGACTTGTAAGAAATGCATGAGCAAAGCCTAAAAATTGCAAAAATTTTTGTCTCTGGCCATCGGTTACGGACCGTAAGAGCTAAGGCTTACGGTCCGTAAGGAGCTGCTTACGGACCGCAAAGGTGATCGCTTACGGTCCGTAAGGCTGTCGCTGGCAGCAGAAATGGACAGCTGCCTGTTCAGCCTGTTCCACCGCCTTAGATAAGTGGTTTTCGAAAATCAAGGGTCTTGCAACTGGTTTTGGCATCATAGGGACACCTGGGATGATCTTGCTACACATGTAGACTAGTTTGGCATGATCTTGTGCATTTGGGTTCAATATATAAGAGGATGAAGTTGCAACCATTTTTGTTCACTTCATTCAAACTCACTTCAACTGAGTTCTGGAGCTCTCTGGACAGCAACCAACTTCTCTTAGGATCCATAAGCATACTTAGGACTCTTGTAAGCGTCCTTAATCCTTTTTAATTCAGTTTAGCTTAATTAATTAGCTAAAAGTCAAACCGTCGTAATTAAGGTTTGACTTCGAGATTAATTAAAATTTGCTCAGTCAAATCTCGAATTAAAAGTACCTATATGTAGGTAATTATGTGGGTATTAAACCCTTAAAAGGGTACTCTCTGATTCTCACTCTAACTAGGTCAATTGTCGGGTCAAACTTGATATTAAAAAGTCAACAGAAAGCTTAAATTCAAATTAATGCATAATTAGCAATGTAGAAGCTATGCAACCTGTTTTATCATTAATATAACTTGGTAATTAATGTAAGAACATGTCTAAACATGTTCAACCCGACAATTTTCAGTTTAGGCTCGGTTCGGGACCGAAAGTCGCATAGTTTGACTTCTGCTTTGACTTTCAGTTCTGACCCGTTTATGCATGGTTTAGAAATGCCTTAGAGCTTCATTTAGACCAGGATGTATGTTAGTATAACCCTCTGTGATTATACACCTTGGTTCAATAGTTATCCGATTCGTATGCATGTTCCCGTTAATTTCTTATATGTTGACTATTATGCCCATATAACCTTAAAACGTGATTTTTTAAAATGTAAAAGAGTAGAAACCTTAGTTACTAATTTATAAACTTGCACCCGAAATTTGACATCAGTATGAGGTCTAGATTAAGAGTTATGCTCAATAGCGTAATTAGAAAGCTTTTTGTTAATTAAACGGCATAATTAGCATATAGCGTAGTTTAACCCACTTTTTGGTATCAAACTTTTTACCCACTGATGTAATATAATATTTTGGGATTTTTGAATATTTTTAATTAATTTTAGGCTGAGCATAACATAGGGTTGTAGCTTTAATTCGGTTAATGCCGGTTTTGCCCTTTTGGGCTATAAAATGAATTTTACAAATATTTTTGGCCCCAAACCTTTTGCTACTGATTTTATATGATAAATAAATTATTTTAAACCTTCTGGAATAATGAAAATACCAGCTTTCTATGTAGAACCCGGAAATGGCTCCAAATCGCCCTTTTAAGCATTTTTCACGCATAGTATGTATTAAAACTATTTTAAACATATAAGGTTGGATACCTACTGATATTTTAAGTATATTTTCATACTTTAACAGTAACCTAAAGTTTTAAACTCAGATTTCCAGATTTGAGCTTTAAAGGCTATGTGAAATTACCAAAATGCCCCTACGGTGCATAGTTTGGTTATAATGGATAAATTTCACATATATTTAGTACCCTACTGTTATGATTTATAAAAATGAGTATTTTTACTGATTACATCAGACCTATAACTCAGATTAATATTTAAACTCTTTTATAACCTTTAAAATGACCAAAATGCCCCTACGGGGCATAGTTTGAATATAAATTTGTTTCGGGCATAATAGAAGATATTTAAGGCATATTAACTCAGGGAACTTGTATTTGACTCTTTTGGTTACTCGTTACGCACTTGTCGCGTTCGGATCGGCTTATGTGGCTAGTTTGCATATATTAGCCGAAACGGGTCAAACCATAACATTTTTGTCTCAAAATTCAGAATGTGTTTAAGTTACCCATATTAAACAAGCATACAAGCTTGTCGGGTCAAAACCACAATCTAAACCGGTCTTCGCCTTATCATGCGTTCGAACCGAATATTCCTTTAAAACTAACCGGTCTAAGTTTAAGCTTAATTAAAGACCCGTTAGAAATCTAATAGGTTATTAAAAACCTTTGTTCCAGAATAGGAGACTCGGTAAAAGCTACACGCGCTTGCCATTGTGATTAATACTTGCAAAGGTAAATACTTTTAACTTATTTTCCCTATACGGGCTTGGGGTACGGTATATAAAATACAGCTTGGTCGGACATTGCATCTTTAATTGTATGAAGGTTAAATCATTGAGATGTCCTGTTTGAAAATGTTTTGTTTTCTTAAAGCCTTTGGGGGGTTAATGACCATGTCCCGGATATCCTTGGCTTCATTTTACGAAATGGCCACGACCTAAGCACGGGGTGTAGGCGTACACCCGTCAGTGCCTAAAATAAATAATGTGGTGTGTCTATTGATCTTTAACCCGGCACGAACCGGGCTACTGAACGCATAAGAAACATGTAATTCTTTTACAAGTATTATATTCAAATAATTATCCCAAGTTATAAAAAGTTTTGTGACACGTGCACTCAAATCAATTTTATTAAACATTTTCAAAATGAATCAGTTAATTGTATTTACCAGTGTAAACTGACGTATTTTCCCAAAAAGGTTAAGTGCAGGTACTACTCGAAATAGGCTGGCTTTCTCCTAGCGTCCACAATAAGTCTCGCGAGCTTGGATGTCATAAAACTGATGAACAATGTTTCCTTTTTATTTTTGATCCGCCTGTGGATCTGATTCAACTGTGTTGTGATTCTTAAATATTACACTCTTATTCAGTTGAAATAATATCTATCTTTTCCTTCCGCTGTGCATTTGAATATTGTGTTGTTTGACTATGATGATATCAACTACGTCACGATACTCCCCACCGGGCCCACCGGTAATACGTGGAAATATCGGGGTGTGACATGTCAGACCCGACTTGTGGAAATGTTACCCATCGCAAGGTAATAACATAACTTTGTATACAAAACCCCAACATACCGATGATAATTGTATTCTTACAAATACTCAATCACTGTTTAATATATAATTAATTAAGTGAGGTTTAGTAAAAACAATTTACAAAAAGGAGATTACTCACATTGTTGTCTTAGATTTTCGGTAAGAGTTTCCTGGTGACAATCTATAATTTACACAAATGCACACGTGTTAGTATAATAACCCATTTTAACATTAGTAATACCCTCCCCGAGACGGCATTCCAACGACTACGTCGGGCAGAACCACGACAGCCGTTACGGAACCCTAGATCAATCGGGCAGCGTATCTAATACGTATCCAGGGGTTATAATAATTACAACGGAGCAGAACTTCGTTAATTAGGGGGGTATTATACCCGTGTATAATGCCTACACTTCAGTTTTGAGATTGAGAAAAGAAATCTGAGCGACGTAAACTGAAGGCCCAAGCTCCAGCTTTATAGGGGCTGAGTTTGGGTTTCTCGCGGCCCGCGTAGACCTTAAGGGTCGTCTTATGCGGCCCGCGTCAAAGATAGTCAACGGCATAGCTTATCCGGGTCAGCTAGTAGGTTCGACGAGTGTTGGGCCACGTGGCGGCCCAGGGTTTTGCCACATTTTACCTTGTCGCGGCCCGCGTAAGGGTTGAGGTGTGGCTTACGCAGCCCGCCTCAAACCCAAAAATTGATTTTTAATTATTTTTAATAATATTCAAGGTATTCGGGATTCGTTTTCGCGCATGGGGTGTATTTTAGGACATATTGGGATATTTTAAAATATATTGGGGTGTCAGAAAATATTTAGGAGGGTGTCGGTTTAGAATTGTTATACAGGTAAATACTTTTAACTTATTTTCCCTTATACGGGCTTGGGATACGGTAAATCATTACCGCTTGGTCGGGTATTGAATATTTAATCGATTAGTGGTTAAATCATTGAGATAACCCGTTTTAATCTGTTTTGTTTGATACAAATCCTTTGGGGGTTAATATGACCATGTCCTGGATATCCTCGGCTCATTCATTTTAAATGGCCACGACTTAAGCACGGGGTGTAGGCATACACCTGATAGTTACGTATGTAAAACGGTATCTCACTCGTGAGGAAACTTCTTGTGGGCTTATACTAGAGGTGTGTCTATTAATCTTGTCTCGGCTCTTCTAACCGGGCCTCGAACGTACGACAAACATGTAAATCTGTATACAAGATTATTTTAAATAATTGTCCCAAGTTATAAAAGATTTTATGCCTTGTGCATCCAAACCAATTTTATAAATACTTTTCCAAAGAGTCAGTTAATTGTATTTACCAGTGTAAACTGGCGTATTTTTCAAAAAGATTAAGTGCAGGTACTACGCGTAATGGGCTGGAAGCTCCTAAGTATTAGATAAAGAGTCTTGCAAACTCTTAATACTTAAAGTCTGTTGAACAATATTTACTTTCTGTTTTAGATCCGCCTGTGGATCCACTTACAACTGTTGTGTAATATTTTATTATACTTTCAATCCGGTTTGTATTATTACTTTTAGACTTCCGCTGTGCATTAAACTGTGATTAATTGACTATGATGATATCAACTACGTCACAATACTCCCCACCAGGCCCACCGATAATACGTGGCATATCGGGGTGTGACAGGTTGGTATCAGAGCCAACATTGAGTGAATTAAACACTATTCTTTTTGTGTTTAATCTCAATGACACAGTTGCACATTCCTTGACTTCCGAGTCTAGGAAAACAACTTAGGACTAATCCTAATCTTAATCGTTTTGCTTCAATTGTTTTTGTTTTGACAGGACTTCAATCAACATGCCACCGAGAGTGAGAGTCCGAGGAGGACGGGGAAAAGATCCAATTGTTGCCAGGAACGACCACGAAGCCAGACCATCACACTGACGTACACCATCCGCTTCATTCGGATCAAGTCCTCACGAAGATTGGAGGACATATCTTGAGCCTACGAGGCGTTCTGTCTTGCTCAGTTCCTCACCATCCAATCACCATACCTTTGGGCCGCAGCAAGAGGACGAGCCCAATGACTCTCACCACTCTTACATTCCTCTGCAACGATCGGGTTCATACCACTTCCAGAACCCAACACCTTATTTTCAGAGCAGGTTCAACCCGATGAACCAGATAGAAGAACCAGAGGGTCAAAACCCTTTGGGACCAGCTGATCATTATCCTGAAATGCAGGACATGGAGATGGACCATGATCCAGATCCAGAGATGCCACCATCTGGGACGCCGACGCATCCCATTGAGATTTCTAGCGGATCATCCTTTTATGGTTCGCCTTACAGGGGCCCAGACATTTTTGCTGAAAGATGGGCTACATATAAGTGGGAGTATACTCCCCCTCACCACAACTCACCACCACACCAACAGGTCCCTTCTGAGGACCCGCATTTTCAGGCGGTCACGCCGCCGCCACCGCCAGCGCTAGAGCAGCAACTGCCTCCAGAACCACCGAGGCAAAGAAGAGGTGCACGGATGTCCGTGCGTGGGGGTTTCTATAACAACCCTCCAAAATATTCCGACGTCCCTAATATATGTTAAATGTCCTAATATGTCGAAAAATATACCCCATATGCAAAAACGGACCCTGAATACCTTTATTTTTATAAAAATTAATTAAAAAAACAAATTTTATTGGTCTCTCGCGGGGCGCGTAAGCCACCCCCTGACCTACGCGGGCCGCGACAGCTCCATGTCAGGGCGACACGCTGTGCTGCCACGTGTCGTGTAGCGTGTCGAAGCTAGGGCTGAGTCGGACAAGCTAGGGCCTACCCTAGCTGCCCTCGCGGGCCGCATAGCCCCTGGCTACATCTTACGCGGGGCGCGACAAAACCGAAATCAGCTCCTATAAATTGGGAGCTCGGGCCTTCAAACAAATTCGCTCACACACACTTTCTCCATCGAATTTCTGAATAGGAAGCATAATTTTCGAGCATAATACCCCCCTAAATAACGAAGTTCTGCTCCGTTGTAAGTATTATAACCCCGGTTACGTATTAGATATGCTGGCCGATTGATCCAGGGTTACGTAATGGTTGTCGTGGTTCTGCCCGATGTAGTCATTGGAATGCCGTCTCGGGAAGGGTATTACTAATGTAAATATAAAGGGTTATTATACTAACACGTGTGCATTTGTGTAAATTATAGATAATTACCAGGAAACCCTTAGAAGAAATCTAAGACAACAATGTGAGTAATCTCCTTTTTGTAAACTGTTTTACAAAACCTTAATTATTTTACAATATGATTAAGTAGTGATTGAGTCTTTGTAATTCTTCAATTACTGCCAGTATTATGGGGTTTTGTATACATAACTTGATAATCTTCACAATTGGACAACGGGTTAGCCAATGTGTGATATTACCATAGTCACAGATACGGTCGAGTGGCAAGTACTGAATGAGTAATTGTGTAGATATAAACATTGTAATCGCTCTCAATACTGTGTTAATTGATAAAAATCTTCTTGATTAAACTGGGATTCACTCACCAGTATTTCCCACTGACAAAATATTTTTAAACGCGTTTCAGGTAACAAAATGTGAGAGCCAACTAGTAGCCAGCTGGACAGCACTGAAGGCTTGGAGAAAGTGGCTATAAAAGTTACCTAAATAAAAGAAGATGTTTTATTAAATAAAATAGAGTTTATCTCTATAAATCAGTTTGTAATGAAAACTTGGGTTTGATCCCAATATGTTTATTTATATAAAATGAGGTGTTTTACTATGATAAAATATTTTCTAACTACGGTCCTGATGTAATTTCCGCTGCCAAAATGATAAACACCGATACCACAAAAACTGGTCTCGTGGCCGCCCGTTCCCGGGACAGAAAGGGGGCGGGGGTTGCGACAGAAGGTAGTATCAGAGCTAAGCCACTGATTCAGCCACAGAAGTGTTCTGCTGACACCAAGATATTATTTAAAGTGTTAGGAAATTTATTACGGAATTACGTGCATATCTGTATTTATTGTTGTGTGTTATTTGACTATTTGTTAGTTTACAGTATGAGTGATCAAGGACCATCCGACGTCTATCGTCAGTTGTCCAGCTCACCTAGGAGCGAAGGCACCTCTTCACAGCCTACCCTCTCAGGGTATTCTGCTGACAATGAAGACAGGATATTCATGTTTAAGGCTCAGTCTGAAGAGGCATACCCTCAGAAAAAGAGAGGATGGTTCAGTAAGGGAGCACATGAGCGTAGGAAAAGAATGAAAAAGTTACAAGAGCAACGAGTGCTAGCAGCCGCTAAAAGAGAAACAGATGCCCACACCCAAGACATGCTTAATAGAAGTTTACCAAACTTCCATATTTTAGCAACCACAGCTGCCGACCCAAATTTGGAACAACTAGTAGCCCCTCAACCATTACCACCATTTCCCACTCAGCCAATGGAAATAGAAAACAACCCAGAAAATCAAGTCGAAATGCATGATTTCAATCCAGAGGAGATACCTAGGGTACCAGCACTCAATCCCTTAGACCCAGACTACAATCCGTGGTTTGATGATCATAGGGATTATGTGCAACACTACCACTTAACAGACCTACCCATGCCAAACCTAGCAGCTTACCCAGGTCTGGACCCTCTAGATCCCTATTATGATAATGACGAATACATTAGGGAAATTTTAGAGAATCCGTATCCTCAGAAAGAACCCATGCCACAGTACCCAGATCCAGTACCAGCACCTGCACCCCCAATGAGTGCAGAAAATGTGCAAGAGCTCCGAACTTTCGGAGAAGAAATTTTAGAAAGTAGTGAAAGAATGAGGCAGGTAGGAGAACGACGAGCGTCATATGGATTTCTGGATGAATCCATATCCGTGAAGGTGATGGTGGAGGTAGTAATAATAATAATAATAATAATAATAATAATATAGTATATATATATATATATATATATATATATATATAATGTGTGTATGAAAAAATTATTTATAATAATAATAAATCTATCGTAGTATAGACCACTTCGTGGTTAGTGATGCATAATAGTAGTGTAATTTTAATTTCCCGCTTCAGTTTGTATTAAGTTTGTATTAGATGCATACTAAGAAAAAGTAAGTCGCAATGTTCGACATTTTTTATCAAAATGCGTGTCATATGATTGATCATATTAAGATATTATCTTGTGATATTAATATGTGGTAAAGGTTTAAAATTCAGATGGCCGACCAAGTGAATCAAGAGAATTGTTGGTGCATTTAGTGTCTGTTAACTTCGTCTTAATCAAGTCTTATGTCTAGATAGGATAATCGAGCACACAACAAGGTTAGAATTTAGGGTTTTATGTGTTATTGTGGGTGATTCCGCTTGAAAGTGTAAATGTCCAGTTCAAGCGAAATCAACACATGTGATTTCGCTTGAAACCGACATGGTCATTTGGAGCGGAATCAGAATACTATATATATGTGTGTGCTGTGTTCATTTGGAGCGGAATCTGGTCATTATCTCTGAGTCGAGGTGCTGTCCGTTTGTCATTTGAACGTGTAAAAAGCTCAGGATTGATCAATAAGAAGATAATTAGAAAGGAACAAGCTGTGTTGACATCTTTTACATTGATTCCGCCTTTGTACTTGATGATGAACTACTCATACTGACTATTTAGGGTCACCGAACAGTCCAACAAGTGGTATCAGAGCTCAGGACGAGGAGTTCATACCAATTCAGCTTGATTTTACCGGATTCTCACTCTTCTACTCATTCTTTTCTGATTTGGACTAAATTCAACGGTTGAAATGGCCTGATTTTTACATATATCAAGCGAAACACAGTTTTAACTAATCCTTGAAAGTATTGGACCTAAAATCAGCTTAAAACTTGATCAAATACTTAATTCCGCTCGAAAATCTGTTCGAAATTGCTGATGTCATCTTGATTTCGCTTGAAAATCAGATTTCGCTTGAAAGTTCAAGCGAAATAAGTCATTTTGTTTCAAAATCTGATTTCGCTTGAGTGGAGATTTCGCTTGAAAACAGATTTCGCTTGAAAAACCTGTTTCCGCTTGAAAAGCTTTCTAGCTTATAAGCTGATTTCGCTTGAAATTGTTGTTTTCAAAATCTCAAAAATTTTTCTAAGTGTTCGTTGACTGTTTCAGGTACGTGAAAGATGGATGAATTCATGAATCCTTTTGGGGATGTGTTTGCTTTTACTGGTGGTTCGGGAGATGGCACATTAAACAATACGAATGAGAATACAACAACACCGAGTGCAAAGAAAATTCTCAATGATGCTATGAGTGTAGACAGTGCGTATGGAACATACAACAAACCGCCCAAGCTGATGGCGATTGAAGATTACAACAGGTGGGCTACAAGATTTGAGGAATGGCTTAAGGCGTTTGCTTATCAGAGTTGGAGAAGTCTGAAAAATGGCTATGATTTGGGAAGAGATGATTATGAGAACTTGGAAGATAATCAAATTGAAAGATATGTTTCTGAACAAAAGTGTATTGCTTTGCTTCACCAATCTGTTCGAGATGATATTATCGCACTGATCGAATACAAAGATTCGAGAGATCTCTGGGAAAAATTAAAAATAAAATGTATTGGTAGTGCTGAAATAGTTAAGAACAAAAAGAAACTGTTACGAAAAGAGTTTGATTTGTTTGGTTGTTTAAAGAACGAGTCAGTTTCTAAGATGATTGAGAGATTTAGGCATCTGAAGATGGAGCTTGCTAGACATGACATTATTTACACTCAAGAAGAGCTGGTAGACAAGTTGTTTGACGCACTTCCGAATGAGCAAGACTGGCAATATTTTGCACTAATGCTGAAGAATACGATAAAGCCAGCTGATTTGAAGGTTGATCTGCTTATTGAAAGACTAGAAAGTCACGAGTTGGAGATCAAGAAATCTAGCAAAGCCAACAACTCATCTTATCAGCAGAATGTGGAGTTGTACTACAGAGGAAATCTACCAAAGACTAGTTCTCCAAGAACAGCATTTTCTGCAGAGAGTTCAAATACTGTGAATCAAGATACTCCTCACAGTGGTTTTCATGGTGGATCTTCGTCAACAACTTCAAACCAATCTGCATCAAAGAATCTCTTTCAATGTAACATTGCTGTTGATCTGAAGAATGGTCAGAATTTCAGTGAAGAGTCTGCTAAACAACAGATGGTGTTTTTAGCTTCTGTGTTAGAATCATACGAAAGTCTCGTTGCAGGAAAGATAGGCAACACCAACCTAACAAAGGAAGACTACGATCAAATAGATCCTGAGGAGATGGAATTGATCGATATACGGTGGTGTATGGCCAGTGCAGTGAGAAGAGCGCAGCGTTTCATGGAGATTACTGGTAGATAGTCTATTGGTGGACCTTCTACCAAGTTAGGTTTTGACAAGTCAAAAGTGACGTGCTTCAAATGTAAACAGAAAGGTCACTTTAAGCGTGAGTGCAGAAATGCTTACACTGATGATACTGCAAATCCTTTTAGAGAGGATTATTACAAAAGGGCAATCTATCATCAGAATAAATCAGAACCTCCCAGGATGAAGCAGATAGAGGAGGTACCCAAAGAAAAATCCAGGGCACTTGCGGTTTTTCATGACGATGAAGGTTACGATTGGAGTGATGTTTTGCCTGAGGAAGACGCAGTTGGTTATGCTTTTACAGCAGCAAAGATTGTTCCGTTTAAAGATAAAAGATCTGAAGAAGTGAAGTATGTGAACAGGAGGGAAACAGCTCATTTCATGAAAAGCAAAATCTATCGTATATACAAAGAAGCTAAACAGGCGAAAAGATGGGATCCTGATAGAGAATGTTATCTTGATCCTAATGGTAACATAGCTGTGGATCCAGATACTGTTGATCTTGAAGTTCTCACCAAGCAAGTTGCTGATGAAGAAGAAGCCAGACAGAGAGAATGGTGGGGAGGAGGAGAAGTTGTTGAGAAAGAAAAAGAAAAAGAGACAGCAAAAGAACCAGAGCCAAAGAAGATTGATAATGGAGTTATTGATACATCACAAGAACTCACCGCTGAAAACTTGAAGAAGATGGCTGACAAAGTTCTAGCTGCAAAAGAACTAGAGGTAGTTTCTGGTTCTGGAACTGAGTCCAAAGATAAGGTCAGTACAAATGATACACATGTGTCAGGTAAGAATGGTAAATCTGAGAACAACTGCAAAAATTGCATGAAAGAGTGCAAAGTTTGTAGTACAGTTGCTTACCTTAGTGGTAAGAAGGTTGAAGAACTGACTGGTAGAGTCAGAAGTGTTGAAGATCAAATCTTAAACCGGGATAAATTGTTGAAAGCTTCGAACGACAGATTAAAAGAATTAACTGAGAAAATCGAAAAAGATAAAAATGACGTAGAAAGAATTAGGAAAGAAAATGAAAAATTGATTCTTGAAAATCGTCAAATCTTAGAAAATTTTGAGAAGCTAAAACGAACGGTTAAAGATTGTGATGAAAGAAATGGTAAAACAGACAAGGAAAATCTTCAACTGACCGGTGTTCTTAGAGTGAAAGAAGATTTAATCAATCTGCAACTGGATGAAATTGCTAAGTTGAAGCTTCAATTTCAAGAAGCCAAAATTGAAAATGAACGCATCCAGTTGAAATTGAACAGTTACAATTCTGCAAGCTTTGTTTTACAACACATTGTTCCCAAACCCATCGGGAAAAACAAAGCAGGCGAAGATGTTTACTCGGATGGAACTGGGGTTGGGTTTCATCAGGTTCCACCTCCAGTTTTAAACAATTATTCAAAGAAAAAGTCCGGGTTGGTTAATGATGAAGATGAAACAAATGAAATAAAACTTCCAGAGTCAATTGATGTTGCATTTTCTTCATCTGATGATAGTGTTCAAACTGATATTGTGAAAGGCAAGGCTGAAAGTGTTTTGAAGCCTGATAGTGATTCAGTTGAGGATGAAGAGTGTTTTCTGAACAATTACATTCCAAAACCAAAATCCAAAAACAACTTAGGTGATGAACCGGGTCTTGTGATGTACAAGATGGTTGGATCTGATAAGTTGTATTCGGATCTTGATTTTCCCTTGGAGAATGTGAATGTTGATAAATTGAGAAATGTGTTCAAGTTGATTGAAATTGATTTGTCTGAAGTAGAAGGTTTGAATCAGACAAAGAGGCAAATGAATTTTGAAAAAGATAAGGCTTACTACAAGAAACCTGTTGTTCCACCGCGTTTTTATAACAACAATCGAAACAGATGGTCGGGTGGTTATCAGGGTGGTAAGAATTATCAGAAAAAGAATGTTCAAAACAAAAGGTTTGCTGAAAAAAAGGTGTTTGTGAACAGTTCAAGTTCACTTTCTGATGAAGAATCTGAGATTTTTTCAAAATCAAACAAAGAGTTCTTTGAGAAGAAAGCATCGCAGCCTCAGTCTGAAGGCACAAGTCGGGTAATTGACACCCGAATATGCTTCAAATGCAATCAAGTTGGACATATTGCACGAAAGTGTACCAACTTGAAGCCTAAGACTGAAGTGGTGATGAATTCAAGAAAGAAAGATGATGTGAAGGGAAAAGCTCCATTGGTTGTTGAGAAAATTTTGAAAATGGATAACACCAAGATCAAAACTGAACCTGTTAAGAATATGGTAACTAAAAATGACAAGTTTTACAAACGGGTTGCATCGTCTCAACAAACTTGGAAGCCAAAAGTGGTTGAAAAGAAATCAAGTGTTTCTAAACCAAAGGTTTCAGAGTCAGAAAAACAATCATCTTTTACCACTCTGGTAAAGATGGATGTTCCTTTGGAATACTATGAGAAACTTGATCCACAAGAGTCTGTTATTTCTGAGAAAAAGGTTGTTTCAAAAAAAGACCAACCATTTGGTCAACTTCAAAAAGACAAATTTTTCTTATACAAAGAGGTTGAGGTTGGGTCTATAGAGAGCTTGAAGATGAATGATGAAAATTTTCCGCCACTTTACACTACAAAATCTCACATTAAAGTCCAGTTACCTGAGTCGAAAGAGGCTTGGGTAGCATCAAAATCTCACTAAATGTTTCTGATATGTGCAGGAGCTTCCAAGATCCGTTTCGCATTGGATTATGGATAGTGGAGCTTCTCGGCACATGACGGGGAAAACAGCTCTGCTGTACGATGTTAGAAATTTCAATGGTGGTTATGTAGGTTTTGCAGGCAATCAAGGTGGTAGAATAGTTGGTGAAGGAACGTTATCCAATGGGATTGTAACGTTTGAAAGAGTTAACTACATTGCCGAGCTTGAAAAAAATCTTCTAAGCATATCTCAGATCTGTGATCGTATGTATACCACTCACTTTACAGACAAAGAATGTTTGATCTTGAAACCAGGATTTGTTATCCCTGAAGAATGGATTATCATGAGAGCGCCTAGAGTGAATGATTTATATGTATTGGACATGAGCGTAGCAACTACAACAACGGGTCAGGCTCACTGTTTTGTGTCAAAAGCAACAGAAAAAGAATCAACTTTATGGCATCGAAAGATGGGTCATATTCACTTAAGAAAAATGAATCACCTGGTGCATAACGATTTAGTTCTTGGTGTTCATGTGAAAGGCTTTCATCTTGAAGGAGAATGCATTAGTTGCATCAAAGGCAAGCAGAAAAAGAAATCACATCCTAAAAAGAAAGTCAACTCAGTCTCAAGACCGTTAGAGAGACTCCATATGGATCTGTTTGGTCCAGTAAACGTCAAAAGTATTACAGGGGATCTCTACTGTCTAGTGGTAACTGATGATTACTCAAGATTTTCATGGGTATATTTTCTGAAAACAAAGGATGAGACGTTTGATAGTTTGATGGCATTGTTCAGAAAAATTGAAAACTTGTACCAAACCCGAATCAGAAGAATCAGGTGTGATAACGGTACAGAGTTTAAGAACAACAGGATGGAAGAATATTGTGATGAGAGAGGTATACTGCAAGAATTTAGTGCTCCTTACACTCCGCAGCAGAATGGAGTAGCTAAAAGAAATAACAGGACGCTAATTGAAACGGCTAGGACGATGCTTGCTGATTCAAAGCTACCAGTAATTTTTTGGGCAGAAGCAGTATCCGCCGCATGCTATACACTCAATCGGGTTCTCACTGTTAAGAAATTCAATAAGACGTGTTTCGAGCTGATCAATAATCGCAAGCCAAACCTGAAGTATTTAGAACCGTTTGGGTCACCCTGCACAGTTCTAGAGCCTTTTGGTAAATTTGGTCCAAAGAGCATTGAAGGAATTTTCGTGGGTTATTCAAGTCCTCAGAAACGAGTCTTTGTTCCAAGCTTGAAGCGGATTATTGAAGCACACAATGTTGAGTGTCAAGGTTACACAATGCCACCGCAGAATCCAGGCGATTCATGGCGTTTTAATTACGATAAATTGTGGGATTCGTTTGACATGGAAGAAGAAGAAGAACAAGATTTCTTTGATGAGTTGGATATTCTAAGAGAGTATGAAGATTCGTAGGAAAGGTTCCCAGCTGAGTATTTAAGAAGACCGCAACAAACTTCAAATGATGATGAAGCAGGTCCAAGCAATGCTGGAGAACATGATGATATTCAACAAAATGAAGTTGCTCATGATAATCAGACGGCACAGAATGATAATCAAGAATCTGAGAACATGCCAGTATTTGATCGTGGTGATTCAGATTCTGAGGGGGAGCAAATTCAGATTTCAAGTCAAACAAACCCAGTCTGTGAACAAGGTGTAAATCAGAATGTTACTAATCTGGAAGGCGAGGTAGATGTTCCAGGCGAGGTGATGCCAAGAACTCTTTCATACCATCCAGAGGAGCTGATCATTGGAGAATTGCAATCAGGCGTTCGCACTAGACGTCAAATTGACCAAGGCCATACATGTTTTAATTCTACAGTAGCACCTTTACAAACTGAGTTTTCACTTAGTTGTTTTATTTCGCAGATCGAACCGTGAACATATAAGGAGGCGCTAACTAAAGATTCTTGGGTCAATGCTATGTAAGAAGAGTTGAGTCAGTTTGAGAAGTTAGGAGTGTGGAAGTTAGTAGACTTGCCTGATGGTCAGAGGAAGATAAACACCAAGTGGGTGTTCAAGTGCAAGAGAGACGATAGAGGAGTTATTATTCGTAACAAAGCTCGACTCGTAGTCCAGGGTTTCAGTCAGCAAGAGGGGATAGATTTCACTGAAGTATATGCTCCGGTTGCTAGACTAGAAGCGATCAGAATCTTCCTGGCATTTGCATCTTGGAAAAATTTCAAAGTATATCAGTTAGATGTTAAATATGCGTTTCTCTATGGGAAGGTAAAAGAGGAGGTATATGTCGAACAGCCACCGGGCTTCACCGATCCAATCCATAAAGACAAGGTCTACTTACTAGACAAAGCGCTGTATGCTTTACACCAGGCCCCGAGAGCTTGGTATGAGACATTGTCTCAACACCTGCTAGCCAACAGCTTCATTCGTGGAAAAGTGGATGCCACTCTCTTCACCAAAGAGGTCGACGGACATCTTCTGATTGTTCAGATATACATGGACGACATCATATTTGGGTCAACAAATGAGAATTTGTGCAAAGATTTTGAACAAGTTATGAAGCAAAAATTTGAAATGTCATCGATGGGTGAGATGAAATTTTTCTTGGGTCTTCAGGTTGATCAACTACCCAAAGGAATTTTCATACATCAAACGAAGTACGTTCATGATATCTTGGAGAAATTTGGGATGTCAGGTTCTACTCCAGCTTCCACCCCATTAGCAACGAATCATGGGATAAATCCTGATCTCACCGGAGAGAAGGTAGATGAAACGATGTATCGTTCCATGATCGGATCGCTGATGTACTTGACAGCTTCAAGACCCGATATTATATATCCAACCTGCCTCGCAGCAAGATTTCAAACTAACCCGAGAGCATCGCACATGGTTATTGTCAAAAGGATATTACGCTACCTTAAAGGAACTCCATCGTTGGGGTTGTGGTATCCAAATGATGGCGAGTTTATGCTCGAAGGATATTCCGATTCGGATTTCGGATGTTGCAAAGTTAACGCTAAATCAAGAACAGCGGGGTGCCAGTTCTTTGGATCACGATTGGTCACCTGGCAATGCAAAAAGCAGACCTCTGTGGCTTTATCCACATGTGAAGCGGAGTATGTATCTGCTAGCAGTTGCTGCTCACAGATCTTGTGGATCCAGCAACAGATGCGCGACTACGGTTTGCAATTTCTTAACACCCCTATCTTTGTTGATAATGAGGCAGCGATTAACATTACTAAAAATCCTGTTCATCACGCTAAAACGAAACACGTTGAAATTCGTCATCACTTCATCCGAGATTGTTTCGAGAAGAAGTTGATACGAATTGAGAAAATCCACACTGATGAGCAAAAAGCTGATTTACATACCAAAGCATTTGATAAAACTCGTTTTCAATATTTGCTAAAACTGAACGGTATGAAGCTTTTATCGGTGTTGGAAGAGATTCTTGGCGTTGATGAAGGTACCAATGTAGATGATGATGTTGAGAAGCAATCTGCAATGGTTTGTCGATTTTTTACTTGTTTTGGTATTTAGGGGGAGAGTATAGGGTAATATTTTCAGTAGGGTAATATTTTCAGAAAATACAAAAACAGTAAAAAATTTCAAAAATACAAAAACATGAGATATTTTTAAAATCCAAAAACAATAGAAAACCAGAAAAGAGCTTGTGTAAAAAGGGAAAATGATAGTACATCGGCTTGATAGTTACGGTATGCTAAAGAATTGTAATGTTTAAATGTGATTAAACAGTCTCGCTGATGATATGCCGATATGTTTTTACACATTTAGTAGGTTTGTTCGGGATATAAACCTAAATCCTTACTTGCTTATTTCGTGGGGAACACTACTTGAATATATAGGTAACCCCTGAAATCTTGTTTGAAGGATCCCTCTTTCTGAGATACTAGGTCTTTATACTCAGTGATATCTGGGGTATTATTCCGGGACTTCTGATAATGTGGAAGCAATGGCCTAGTCCCCGAACAATATTTTCTGCATTGCTTGAAACATAGCACCGCCCTCAGCTAAAAAATGATAAAACATTGAAAAATGCTAATCATGCTGTTGTAAAAAAGATCCTCTAAAGAGGACACACCAAAGTCGAAGCCGTCATCTCTCTGCTGAACGGAAGTTCTGACCTGAGCTCTCACGGTTCTTCGCAATTTAACCCCTTACAGATATCATCTATGGTATACTCACCTGTAAGACTGAATATTGGGATTTGGATACGGGAGTATATTCAAGAGGTGGGACACATGTATGAGTTTAAGTCTCTAAAACACTTAATCCGTATCCTGGACAGATTGAAAATTGTGTGAGAATTTAAGTGGATCAGTATATCGACAATCTAAGTGAATTGTTTAATTCTGTGTATGAAATTAAAGCTTAACAGTACTTGTGACTTGTCGAATAGCTGATATGATTCCCTAACACGCTCACCAAAAATATGTTTGTAAATAGTTTACATTTACTGAATTTTAGTTATGTATTTCATTTCTAGTTTAGAAGCTTTATTAAAAATCCAAAAAGATTTTACATTTCTGCTTTATTTTTGACAAACCAAAGTGGAAAGCTGATCTTCAGATTCGATTTGAAGCAGATGCAAGAAGTTTCTGAACTGGAGGATGAGTCGTGAGCTTAACATGATAAGTTTGTGAAAGTTGAAAAGTCAAAGCAAGTTCATTAATTTGAAACTTGTAAATTTTCAGAAATTGTTTCAAAAAAGTTTGTTTTAGAATGTCAGTGTGATTTATCTCTGATCAACCAAGGTCATTAAATTGGACTTGGTAGATAAATTGAGTAATCAGGGTCATTAATTTGGACCTGAATACTTAAGTGGATTTCTAAATTCTGTCAAAGATCATCGAATGAAGGTGAATGGTAAGTTTGTATTGAAACTATTATTTTCATATATCTTATATTAAGATAGAGATTGTGGAGGAAACAAAAGTTCCCCATGGCATCAAAATGTCAAAGTTTGAATTAGAATTTGAGCCCTAGCTTATTGAGAGGGGGAGTCTGCGAAAGGGGGAGTCAGAATTCTGGATCAACATTCAAAGGGGAGATTGAAGATTAAAGGTTGAAGATAAAGATTGAAGGGAGCTTTTACAATGTCAAGACAATTTGGAAAGAGACAAAGACTAAAGACTCGATGCCGAAGACTTCGTCAACATCCAAGGGGGAGTCTGTTGGTGCATTTAGTGTCTGTTAACTTCGTCTTAATCAAGTCTTATGTCTAGATAGGATAATCGAGCACACAACAGGGTTAGAATTTAGGGTTTTATGTGTTATTGTGGGTGATTCCGCTTGAAAGTGTAAATGTCCAGTTCAAGCGAAATCAACACATGTGATTTCGCTTGAAACCGACATGGTCATTTGGAGCGGAATCAGAATACTATATATATGTGTGTGCTGTGTTCATTTGGAGCGGAATCTGGTCATTATCTCTGAGTCGAGGTGTTGTCCGTTTGTCATTTGAACGTGTAAAAAGCTCAGGATTGATCAATAAGAAGATAATTAGAAAGGAACAAGCTGTGTTGACATCTTTTACATTGATTCCGCCTTTGTACTTGATGATGAACTACTCATACTGACTATTTAGGGTCACCGAACGGTCCAACAAGAATCCGGATAATAACCCGGAAAACCAGAATAACGATAACTAGAGTAACCATAACCCGGGTAACGAAAATCCAAACAACAACAATAATGGAAACCAAGTGGACAACAGTGCCATCCAACACATAGTGGCACAAGAAATAATAGATGCGATGCCATATATTATTCAAACGGTTAGGGAAGCTGATAATAAAAGTAACCGTGATAGTAAACGACCCTCCGAACCAGAAAACAGCGTGAACAATGGACCTATACTTCAAGCGCCCATTCCCAAAAGAAGAAGAACCATGCCTTATGGTTGTTCTTATAAAGAATTCTGGTCTTGTAAACCAATGGAATTCTCGGGCAATGAAGGGGCCGTTGCGTCTTTACACTGGATAGAAAAGACTAAGGTTGTTTTAAAAATATGTAAGTGCTGAAGAGGATAAAATAATGTTCGCCTCTAATCTGTTTAAGAATTCAGCCTTAGAGTGGTGGAACACTATCCTCCAGTCTAGGGGAAGTGATGGGGTTTACAATATGGAATGGGAGGAATTTAAAAACACGGTAGAAAGGAAATTCTTCCCTCCCAATGAAAAGGAACATATAGCAAATAAGTTGCTAAATCTTAGGATGACTGGGGTAGATAGTAAGGGTTATACTACATTATTCTTTGAATATGCTCGAATAGTACCAACCCTTGCATCACCTGAACCAGTATTAATCTCCCGTTACATCTAGGGATTAATTGGAGAGATAAGACATGTAGTCAAGGCAGCTAGACCTCAAACTATAGAAGAAGCTGTAGAACTAGCAAACACCTTGACTGATGAGTTAGTCCGTACACGAGAAGAGGATCAGAGAAGGAACCTAACCCAAAAGCTTACCTAGGAATTTCGTTCTGGAAATTCTAACCGTGGGAGAAATATAGGTTCTACCTCTGCACCCTATTGCAAGTATTGCAAAAGAAAGCATTCTGGAAGATGCTCCATATACTGCAACTTCTACAAAATATCTGGACATAAGGAAAAAGACTGCAGGAAGAAACACAACAGGATATGCTACAACTGCGGAGAACAAGGCCACATCAAGCCAAACTGTCCGAAATTAGCTCCAGCTACGAACAACAAGAACTCTAAAAATGCTAGAGCATTTGTTCTAACTGCAGAAGAAGCAAAGATGATCCCGGATGTGATCACCGGTATGTTTTTAGTTAATGATGTTTTTCCTAAGTATTATTTGACTCTGGTGCAAACCAAAGTTTTATTAATACTTCATTTTGCAAACTTCTCAATCAATCATTAACTAAACTCCCACAAGAATGTCTAGTAGAGACCGCAAATGGGGAAACTATTAAGATTTCTGAAATCTTGCAGGGAGCAAGAATGGAAATTCTAAATCAGAAATGTAATGCAAACCTTTACCCAATGAATCTGGGAGGATTTGATGTAGTATTAGGAATGGATTGGTTAATAGCCAATAAAGCCAATATTTTATGTGATCGAAAGTCAATCCAAGTAAATTCACCAAAGGGTGAAAAGATCACAATTAAAGGAAATAAGCCCTCTAGATCCACAAAATTCATCTCTGTGATGAAAACAACAAGTTATATACGTAAAGGATCTTTAGTGTATTTGATTTCCATAATCACTAACACAAAGGAAAAGAATTAAAGGATATTTCAGTAGTGTCCCAGTTTTCAGATGTATTTCCAGAAGAATTACCAGGACAACCTCCAGACAGAGAAGTTGAATTCAAATTCATCTGCTACCAGGGACAACACCAATTGCCAAAGCACCTTACCGTTTGGCACCCGCAGAAATGCAGGAACTGAAGAAACAGTTAGACGAATTGTTGGAGAAAGGATTCATACAGCCAAGTTCATCGCCGTGGGGAGCGCCAATCCCATTCGTCAAAAAGAAAGACAGATCAATGCGTATGTTCAGTGACTACCGTGAATTGAACAAGGTCACGATTAAGAATCGGTATCCCTTACCAAGAATCGATGATCTGTTAGATCAGTTACAAGGAGCTCGGTTTTTCTCTAAAATCGATTTACGATAAGGATATCATCAATTAAAGGTACAGGAAGAGGACATTCCTAAGACCGCTTTCAGGACAAGGTATGGCCATTATGAATTTGCTGTCATGCCATTTGGTTTAACCAATGCCCCAGCTGCATTTATGGACATGATGAACCGAATATGTAAACCATATTTGGATAAATTCATAATTGTCTTTATAGATGATATTCTCATTTACTCTAAGAGTAAAAAGGAACATGCAAAGCATTTTCACGCACTTCTAAGTTTATTGAGAAAAGAAAAGCTTTATGCTAAATTTTTGAAGTGTGAGTTTTGGTTAGAACAGGTACAATTTCTTGGACATCTAGTTAATCATGAAGGAATTCATGTGGATCCTACCGAGATTGAAGCAATTACCAAATGGAAAACCCCTGAATCACCAACTGAGGTTAGAAGTTTCTTAGGACTGGCCGGTTATTATAGAAGATTTATTTGAGATTTTTCTAGAATAGCCATTCCCTTAACTAAGTTAACCTGTAAATCTGTTAAGTTTGAATGGGGACCAAAACAGGAAGAAGCTTTTAGAATTCTTAAGCAAAGACTAACCAATGCACCCATACTAGCGTTACCAGAAGGATCTGAAGACTTTGTAGTCTATTGTGACGCTTCTAAGTTAGGTTATGGATGTGTATTGATGCAACGTCAAAAGGTTATAGCTTACGCCTCTAGACAACTTAAGAATCATGAAGAGAATTATTCAACCCATGATCTAGAATTAGGAGCCATAATTTTTGCCCTGAAAATTTGGAGACATTACCTTTACGGTAGTAAGTTTACCATTTTCATAGACCATAAGAGTTTAAGATATGTTTTCGGGCAAAAGGAATTGATCTTAGTAAACCTCTAAACACTTGGCAAGATCTTGTTGTTTGTTTTATTCTTTGAACCCAAAACCATTTTTATCAAATCTAGGGGCTTGTCTACTATTTTTAAAAACCAGATTACACCTGGGATGATCTTAGTAAACCTCTAAACACTTGGCAAGATCTTGGAGGATCATGAACACTATTTAAGGGCCTTGAATTCTCACTTGGTCACTTGCACTTTCATCTCATTCTTCTTCTCTATCAATCTCTGGAAGTTCCTGACCTCTTGGGAGCATCCTATTGAGTCCTATTATTCCTAAGGATCACTTGTAAGTCTTCCTTTCAGTTTTATTTTTCGTTTAATAGGCTTTTAAAGCCAAAAGTCAAACGTTTGCGATAAACGCTTTAACTTTTAGCTAGACCGTAAACGGTCAAGCCATTGTTTTCAACGAACATGGCTACATGATCGTAATTAGGTAGGTGTTAAACCTCAAAAGGGCACCTCCTAAGAATCACGTTTGCTTGGTCAATTGACGAGTCAACGTAACCTTGTTTTAAAAAAGTCAACAGAGCAGTTTTCGAAATAATTGCGATATGAGTTTAGAAATGATCTAAAATATGTTTTATCACTTAAACAACTTGGTAATAATTATTAGAACATGTGTAAACATGTTCGGCTCGTCAATTCCAGTTTTAGGGTCGGTTCGCAACCGAAAGTTGCGAAGTTTGACTTCTGCGTTGACTTTCGGTTATGAACCGAATTAGATTAGTTTGCTACTGATTTTAGGTTCTGTTATGATCGTAATTTAATGTAGCATAACCCTATAAGGTTATATTACACGATCATATTAGAAATCTGAGTTTTTGCACGTGTTCCATTATTTGCTTAAAAATTGACTATTATGCCCTTATATTATAAAAACGAGATTTTTGAAAATGTGAGAGGTCAAAAAGCTTTATTACTGATGTATAAGTATGTCAAATAAATTTGACATCAGTTTCTGGTCTCAAACTAAAGTTATGCAAGATATCGTAAAATGAAACTTTTTATTAATTAAATTACTTTTTCAGCATAAATCATGTTTAAACCCAAATTTTGACACCAAACTCTTTACCTACTGTTTTGATATTATTTTTAGGGATTTTTGGAATTTTTGGTCAGATTACAAACTGACCATATCATTGAGTTCTCATATAATTTGGTAAATGACGATAATACCCTTTTCGTTCATAAAATGAGATTAACATATGATTTGCATACCAAACCTTTTCCTACTGATATTATAAATTAAATAAAATATTTTAAACATGAGTAAACTGCCATTTTGGTCCCTATGGTTTGGTCACTTTTGCCACTTTAGTCCAAAACTCAAACTTTTTGCATCTGGGTCCCTGTGGTTTCAGTTTTATTGCCATTTTGGTCCAAAAATGAAATCAGATCATATTTGTCTTATAAAATCCTACTATTTTGTCATTTTCCGCAGGGGAAAAATGATCATTTCATTTTTATAAATAAATACCATATTTTATAAGACAAATATGACCTGATTTGCCCCTGAGGAAAATGACAAAATTGCAGGATTTTATAAGACAAATATGATCTGATTTCATTTTTGGACCAAAATGGCAATAAAACTGAAACCACAGGGACCCAGATGCAAAAAGTTTGAGTTTTGGACTAAAGTGGCAAAAGTGACCAAACCACAGGGACCAAAATGGCAGTTTACTCTTTAACTATTTAAGACTGATCAAAATCTCAGATTTTCATAAACATCACAAATATCGTCAATTACCAACTTTTACGCTAAATAGGTGCATAGTATGGTTTAAAACCATATTTAACACCTAAGACTTGTTACCTACTGATCTTATAAATAAATTTTAATACTTTAACAGTAAGTATAAATCTTGAACTCAGACTTCCAATTTTGTCCACAAAAGCGTATGTGAAATGACCAAAATGCCCCTACGATGCATAGATTGGCCATAATTGGTAAACCTCACATATGTATGATATCTTACTGATGTAACATGATAAAATAAATATTTTTACTGAATGTTTTAGACCAGAACCTCAGTTTACAAATAAACCTCTCGTATAAACTTTAAAATGACCAAAATACCCTTACGGGACTTAATTTGGTTTAAAAATCTTTTTGGGCATAATTGTTGATATCCTACTGATATCACAACATATTTTAAGCATAATAACTTATGGAACTTGTACATGACTCATCCGGTTAACCGTTATGCATATACGCGTTCGATACGGTTTATGTAACTAGTTTGCATAAATTAACCGAAACGGGTTAAACCTTATCATGTTTACTTCAAAATCCAGAATGTATTTAGTCTACCAATTGTTATACAAGTCTCCATACTTGTCGGGTCTAAATTACATTCCAATCCGGTCATCGCTTAATCTTGCGTTTCGTACCGTAAACTTTTCTTTAAACTGACCGGTCTAAGTTTATAACTTAAATAAGACCCGTTAGTAACCTAATAGGTTAATAAAACCTTCGTTCCAGATTAGGAGCCCCAGTAAAAGCTACCTACACTTGTTGAGTAGGATATACGGCTGAGAATACAAATTTTACATTTTAAGCTCAGGTAAATACTTTTAACTTATTTTCCCTTATACGGGCTTGGGATACGGTAAATTATTACCGCTTGGTCGGGTATTGAATATTTAATCGATTAGTGGTTAAATCATTGAGATAACCCGTTTTAATCTGTTTTGTTTGATTTAAGCATTTGGGGGTTAATGACCGTGTCCTGGATATCCTCGGCTCATTCATTTGAAATGGCCACACTTAAGCACGGGGTGTAGGCATGCACCTGACAGTTGCGTATGTAAAATGGTATACCCACTCGTGAGGATAAATTCTTGTGGGTTTATATTAGTGGTGTGTCTATTAGTCTTGTCTCGGCTTCTTTCCCGGGCCCTGAACGTACGACAAACAATATAAATCTGTATACAAGATTATTTCACATAATTGTCCCAAGTTATAAAAGAATATTTGTGCCTTGTGCATTCAAATCAATTTTCTTAAATGTTTTCAAAAGAGTTGGTTAATTGTATTTACCAGTGTAAACTGACGTATTTTCAAAAGACTAAGTGACAGGTACTACACGTAAATGGGCTGGAAGCTTCTGGGCGTTAAGTAGAGGATCTTGCAAGTCCGTAATGCCTTATGTCTGTTGAACATGTTGTGTAATTGATTAGATCCGCATGTGGATTTAATATTACAAGCTTGAATGTAATTATCTTTTCAGTATTTTCTATCAATCGGGTTTGTAATAATATTTTATATTCCAAGACTTCCGCTGTGCTATTCTGTATATGTTTGACTATGACGATATCAATCTTACGTCACGATACTCCCCACCAGGCCTACCAGGCTGAGCTGTAAATATCGGGGTGTGACAGGTTGGTATTAGAGCTAACGTTTGAGTGAATTAAACACTAGCCTTTAGTGTTTGATCACAAATGATACAGTAGCATATTCCTTAGACCTTCTGAGTCTAGACTTAACATAGGAATGCTCTCATCCCTATTAAGTAAACATTGTTTTCGATTTTATGTGTTTTGATATGTCGTCAGGCAAAGAAGCCGTTGATGGAAATCCTCCACATCCGAAGCCAAGAAAGGTCAAGCTTCGTACCACGGCAAGGGTAAACGTGCAACCGGTTGGAGGAAAGACCTTTATGGACATATTCCTAAAACCAAACTTATTGAAACTTTTAACCAGACTCCGGAGTCCATACCGAAGGTCCCTGAGGCTCAAATTTTGGAGTCTATACTAGTGGAGTCCATACTAGGAGAACCCTGAGGCTCCCGCATGGAAGATAATACCAATAAAAGCCATAGATCAATAAATTCTTATCTCCAAGTTTTGAAATTCCAAACTTGGACTATGCTTATTAAACTACAAATCCGTGATCCAATTTAAAATTTTCAAATCATTAATCCTTGGATCCTACTCTTAGCGACAAATCCTGAACATGAATGCTTATTTAATTCACTAAAATCTTCAGTATCGCTATAGCATACGGCAAACAAAGAAGAGAAACAATCGGAATGAAGCAAGGAGAGCATTAGAAATTCGATCTTTCATTATATTTCGTTTATCCTCTAAATCCCTGTATGGGCATTTAATTATTATAGTCCCTTCGTGGACATTATATTTCAAGATAGTCCCTTCGTGGACACTGTACTTCAACATGGTCCCTTCGAGGACATTATATTTTAATAAAGTCCCTTTGAGGACATTATGTTTCAAAATAGTCTCTTCGTGAGCATTATATTACAATATAGTCCCTTCATGGACGTTATATTTCAAAATAGTCCTTTCATGGACATTATACTCCATTATAGTCCTTACATAGACGTGTTATTTCAATAAAAATCTTTTTGTAAACATGTTATTTCGTTAAAATCTTTTGTAGACATGTTATATCATCAAAGTCCCCTGGCGAATATAATAATTCATCATAGTCCTCTCGAGGACATATCGTTTCACTTTAATCCTAGTGTTGACATACCTTATAGTCCTTATGTGGACTTATATTTTTCCTTTTAGTTCCCACGTGAACTAGTATTACTTTAAAGTCCCTATAAGGACATATCTCTTCTGTATAGTCCCTGTGTGGACATTTGTTATTATAATTCTTATATGAACATATCTTTCGATTTGAGTCCCTGTGAGGACATCTGTTCAGCAAAACCCTTTAGTGTGCACGCAGTATCAATATAGTCCTTTTATGGACATGTTATTTTATTAAAATCTCTTTGGGGATATACTATTTCGAAATAGTCCCTTTGTGGACACTAGATTCCGTTACAGTCCCTTAGCAGACGTGATATTTCATTATAACCCTTTTGTATACATGACATCTCATTATAGTCCCTTCATGGGTAAACTATTTTAATATAGTCCCTACACGGACTTATAATTTTCTTTTAAGTCCTCTGTGGACAACTATGATACTAAAAGACCTGTTTAAGGCACTATGGTAAATTTCCTAATAATTTATGGGAAACTTTAAATATTTTATATAGGTATTCACTTCGTCCTTTATCAAACAATAGTATCAAATTTTATTCGAACTTTATCGATCTGCTAAATTGTCCCAAAAGATCTTCTTAATGGTATAACCTAGCTAATATGTCAATACAGACATGATATGATGGCAAAATCCTCTTAAGACAATTAATCCTTGTTAACATCTAAGAACATGTTAACACTCCTGGCAGTGTGACTTGAGAAACCACATCAGCCGTCAAGGTATTTGGACTATGTCCAAGCCTTAAAGCCTATATGATCGAATTAGATCATGGCAAGTATCATCAATATGATGATCATAATATAAACATCCATTAGTGATGAAGTGCCTACGAGCTACACTTGACGTCCCTTAAGACAACGACAGTTGTGGTCTATGACCCCTTGTCTAAGGATATTGGACTATCTCCAAGCATAATAGTCTATATGATCAATGCGATCATGACTAATATCGTCTAATACGATGATCACGTTATTTAACATCCTTTAGTGATGTTTTCGCCTACGGGCCATATTATATTGTCCATTTGTGACAAAGACAGTGGTGATCTTCTATGATCCCCTGTCCAAGGTGGTGAGCTATGCTCGAGCCTCATAGTCTATATGATTAGTGCGATCAAGACTAATATTATCAAAAAAAAAAAGATGATCATGTATAATATCCTTAATAATGTTTTGCCTACGGGCTATATACTATATGGTCCATTAGTAACATTGACAAATGTGACCGTTATGGTTTACCGTCCGAGGTGGTGGGCAATGCCCAAGCCTTATAATCTATAAGATCGATAAGATCATGACTAATATACTAAATTACAATAATTATATAAATATATGTATAAACAACCATTAGTGATGTCCAATGATTTGCCTATGTGGCAAAATAAATTGTCTTTCAAAGCAATGACAGATGTAGCCTATGACTCTCTGCCCAAAGGTAAAGAACTATGTTCAAACCGTAAAGTCCCTGATCAAATAAGATTGCGGCTTATATATTAATGTCCTCTGTGACAGGCCTTTTGTGCCATATTCTAGGTGTCCTTTGCGACAAGGCCTTCGTGCCATATGATTATTTATGTCCTTCATGACGAAATTATGTTTCATATCTTAAAAGGTCCTTGTGGCGAGCCTTCGAGCTGTCCAAAATCGACAATATAACAAAGACAGTTGTGACATTTTGATCCCATGTCAAAAAGGTAATGGACTCGGTCCAAACCCTAAGTGCCATTAGTGGTCCTATTGTGACCTAGGCTAAATGTAATGGATATACAATCTAATAACATTCATTAGGAATGTTCATAATCTATTAGCCTGTATGGTTTAATGACACCATGGCTAATGTATGTTAGGTCGTCAGGATGATGACTCGCTATTGTAATGCAATTAAACAATTGCTTAATTTGATTTTTAATACCAAGATTCGAGTATGGCAAACTCGGATCAGACAAACAACAGTCGCGATGCTAATAATGCAACAAATGTGAACCTAAATGATTATGGAGTTAATCTCCAAGCTGTGATTGACACAGATATTAGAAAAGCTATGAGAAATGTCATGAAAAGGTTCAAAGAGCCGAATGCTACTTGCTCTAAATCATATTTCCCTGCTCATGAGAAGAGCTTTGTTCATACTTCGAATGCGAAGAATAAACCCAATAAGATGGCATATAGTGAGGAGCCCTATTCCTCTAAAGGATGTACTTAAAAGTACTTTGTCCCTTGCAAGCCAAGAGACTCCAATGGCGAAAAAGAGAGTCATTGATTGCATAAATTTGTTGGATGGAATGGAAACCATTATGTATATCAGCGTTGTGCTGAGAAAGACATTGTGAAGTATGTATCACAGTTATTCAAGGGCAATGCCCTTAGTTGGTGGAAGACTTTAATAAGGCTACAGGAAGGATACCCTTACACAATTTGGGATGGTCCAAGTTTATGGACTTATCAGGAAAACCAGTTGTCTGCGACACGGAATGGAAAAGGTGGAATAAGAATTTTCTGAATCTCATCATGAAGGATCTAGAGTGTCGATAGTATGTTACAGACTTTAATTCATTATCTGAGATAGTGACCTATTCGGTTAACCCAAAATGTAAGCTTAATGCACTAATTATTGGTGGTTTAGCATCGGAAATAAGAGGGCATATTAAGGTTTCAAAGCCTGCTTCTTATAAATCCATTATGGATCTATCTCCGCCACTCACGTTATATGGGTTAAGAAATAAACCAGTCAAAGCTGAGAGTACCCTAAAACTGTCAAAGATAGTATAGCTATGTATAGAGAGACTAAGAATGGAGGCGCTTAAACCCTCCTGATGAATGCCAAGAGACGGTTCATAATAATAAATGACACCAGGTACATCCCTTATCGTGATATTATTGCTAAGAAATTATGTTTTGATTCAGGTGCTGCTAAGTCTTTCATAGATCATAAGCTTAGCAAACTTTTAAGATTTTTCCATAAGAACTCCAAATTTTGAGAATAAGGTAAAACTTACCGAAGAAATCATAGGAACCATTTCTTCTGTTCTTGATGGAAAATCTTCATTCATAAATCTAAAGTACTCTTTCTCCAGATAGAGTACGATAGTATATGTTATTTTATTTATTTTGTTATCTCATTGATTTCTATCAACTGCGAATGCCAGACTATGCTTGATAAAAGCGCCATATGAGGATTGGCGTATCCTAGTGTGTCCCATAGATTGTTTCCATGCCTGATCAGTATGGAGGTTTAATGCATGGAACCACTGAGATATCCTAATGGTCATATTGTACTAAAGTCAGCTAATGGTATTCAAAGAAGATATCCATTATAGAAATGTCCAAGTAAGCATCACCAATTAAGACATCCTACATCCGTATAGATAATGTGTCATTTTTATGACACGAGTAGCGATAAATGAGCTGAAGCCTGAGATTTAGAATATCTCTGTCATCTCTCTGTATCTTGGTTGTCTTCTCTGAAGAACTACCTTGTTCACCTTCTGAGAGGCGAGTAGAGTTAAGATTAACATCCTGCATAGGGTTGCATTATTGTGAAAGCTCCATATCGGTTAGTACCAACAATAACGGAAGGAACGAAACCCTAATCAAATGAGTTTTAAGATAAAGGTTCATAAAGCCTAATTCAAAATTCTGAGAGCTCCGGTATTATTAATTAAGAAAGACGGTTCATTATGCATATGCATTGATTACCGCAACCCTATTTAGGCAACAATTAAGAATCGCCATCAGCTGCCCAGGATCGTCGATTTGTTCGACTAACCGTGAGGTTAGCTATTCTTTAAGATTGGTTTAAGCAGAAGTTAGAATAACCATCTCACCTTAAATAAGCTCTCCTATAACTAATAGTTAGTATATAAGCATCAAGGCTGCTCCTTTAGAGACCTTGTATGGATGGAATGTCAAACGTCCGTTTGATGGACATAAATTTGGTAAGTCCAATTATCAGAATCTGAAGCTACCCTGGAGACAATGGGAAAGATTATACAAATCTGTGATCGTATGAAAACTGCTAGTAATCGACAGAAAATCAATGTTGATAAGAGTCGCAAACCTCTTGAGTTCTCAATAAGGAACAAGATTCAGCAGAAAGTACCACATTAGAAAGGTGTGCTACATTTTGATGTAATAGGTAAGTTAAAATCTAAATATATAAGGTCATTCGAGAAAATCGGACATGTCAAGATCGATAGTCTATAAGCTAAAACTTACCTAAGGACCATGATGGTATTCACAATGTGTTCCACACTTGTAATTTAAGGATACGTCTCGCCGATAAGTCAATAGAATTGTCACATAATGATGTGTAGATTAATGAAAACTCATGGTTCGATGAGAAACCAGTAACGATTAAGGACCGACAGGTTAAGAAGCTCCGAAGGAAAACATGTACCTATTATAAAGGCCAACGGGGGTGCCCGTAGAGGCCCCAAATATGTTGTGGAGGTTAAGTCCATTATAGGACATGAAGTACTTCCATCTTTTGAGCAAATCTCGAGGTCGATATTTCTTTTATGGGGGTGAGGATGTAACGCCTCTTAAAATCACGTCCAATGGTGTGTTGACACATGTACTAAACCCTAATAAAGTCAAACGTTGACTATGAGGGACTAATTTTACGAAAAATCAAAAATTTTGAATGTGAAAGGACTAAAAGTGTCAACATGCTTAAACTAAGCCTCTGAATGATGTTACATGGTATTCATATTCACAAATAAGCCACTTGTTGGTCGAGAGGAGCCGTTTGCATAATTATTGAAAAGTTTGCGCGTCAAAGGGTTAAAAGCGTCAACATGTTAATTCATACCTCTGAATGACCTTTTAACGAACCGAGAGCTTCATGATGTTTGATTATACTCTCGGGAATGCCTAATATTGGCCATTTAAGGCTTTTACGCCAATGAGTGAAATTACGCGCAAGTTTGCAAGTTAAAGGGGTTAAAAGCGTCAACATGTTTAATTATACCTCTGAGTGACCTTTTAACGAAACTGAAGTATTATGAAGTGCAATCATACTCTTGAGAATGCTTAATATGGATTGCACAGGGCTTTGATGCTATTAAACAACAATACGCGCAAGTTTGTGCGTTAGAGGGACCAAAAGCGTCAATTTTTAAAACTACACCTTTTGGTGACCTTTTAAGCAAACGGGAGCGTTGTAATATTTAAGCATATGCTTGGGAATACTCATTATGGGCCACGAAAAGCTTAGATGTAGTTAAGCAATGTTACGTGCTACTTTGTGCGATTAAAGGATTAAAAGCGGCAATAAGCGAAACAACACCTTGAGGATCTTTTACACAAACCGAGACCTTCGCAATGCTCGGTCGAGCTCCCAGGATGCCTAAGAATGATCACTAGAGGTCTTTGTACCGTGTATTAACATGAAATAATAAACTAGAAAATTTTGTGCCAATAATATAAGTTTGAAAGTTAAGTAACAAGTATAGGTATGAGGGACTGTTCTTGTCAAACCTTCAAAGGTTGTTTTTGAACTTGAATACATCGGAATTGGAAGTTAAAGGGACCAGTTATGTCGTTTATATAAGTTAAGTATGTATATGGATGAAGACAGGGACCAAATAGGATAATCTGCCAAACTTTTGGCCGGGCTGGACTTCTTGGCGGGCCGCGAAGCCCCCTTGGGCTGTCTACACGGGCCGCGACTTAACAGCAGCGAACAGCAACCTGTTTTTCTTGTTGTTTGTTTTCTTCTTTGAACCCAAAACCATTTTTATCAAATCTAGGGGCTTGTCTACTGTTTTTAAAAACCAGATTACACCTGGGATGATCTTAGTAAACCTCTAAACACTTGGCAAGATCTTGGAGGATCATGAAAACTATTTAAGGGCCTTGAATTCTCACTTGATCACTTGCACTTTCATCTCATTCTTCTTCTCTATCAATCTCTGGAAGTTCCTGACCTCTTGGGAGCATCCTATTGAGTCCTATTATTCCAAAGGATCACTTGTAAGTGTTCCTTTCAGTTTTATTTTTCGTTTTATAAGCTTTTAAAGCAAAAAGTCAAATGTTTGCGATAAACGCTTTGACTTTTAGCTAGACCGTAAACGGTCAAGCCATTGTTCGCAACGAACATGGCTACGTGATCATAATTAGGTAGGTGTTAAACCCTCAAAAGGGCACCTCCTAAGAATCACGTTTGCTTGGTCAATTGACGAGTCAACGTAACCTTGTTTTAAAAAAGTCAACGGAGCAGTTTTCGAAATAAGTGCGATATGAGTTTAGAAATGATCTAAAATACATTTTATCACTTAAACAACTTGGTAATAATTATTAGAACATGTGTAAACATGTTTGGCTCGTCAATTCCAGTTTTAGGGTCGGTTCGCAACCGAAAGTCAAGTTTGACTTATGCGTTGACTTTCGGTTATGAACCGAATTAGAATAGTTTGCTACTGATTTTAGGTTCCGTTATGATCGTAATTTAATGTAGCATAACCCTATAAGGTTATATTACATGATCATATTAGAAATCTGAGTTTTTGCACATGTTCCGTTATCTACTTAAAAATTGACTATTATGCCCTTATATTATAAAAACGAGATTTTTGAAAATGTGAGAGGACAAAAAACTTTATTACTGATGTATAAGTATGTCAAATAAATTTGAAATCAGTTTCTGGTCTCAAACTAAAGTTATGCAAGATATCGTAAAATGAAACTTTTTATTAATTAAATTACATTTTTAGCATAAATCATGTTTAAACCCAAATTTTGACACCAAACTCATTACCTACTGTTTTGATATTATTTTTAGGGATTTTTGGAATTTTTGGTCAGATTATAAACTGACCATATCATTGAGTTCTCGTATAATTCGGTAAATGACGATAACACCCTTTTCGTTCATAAAATGAGATTAACATATGATTTGCAAACCAAGCCTTTTCACACTGATATTATATATTAAATAAAATATTTTAAACATTTAAGACTGATCAAAATCTCAGATTTTCATAAACATCACAAATATCGTCAATTACCGACTTTAACGCTAAATAGGTGCATAGTATGGTTTAAAACCATATTTAACACCTAAGACTTGTTACCTACTGATCTTGTAAATAAATTTTAATACTTTAACAGTAAGTATAAGTCTTGAACTCAGACTTCCAATTTTGTCCACAAAAGCGTATGTGAAATGACCAAAATGCCCCTACGGTGCATAGATTGGCCATAATTGGTAAACCTCACATATGTATGATATCTTACTGATGTAACATGATAAAATAAATAATTTTACTGAATGTTTTAGACCAGAACCTCAGTTTACAAATAAACCTCTCGTATAAACTTTAAAATGACCAAAATACCCTTACGGGACTTAAATTGGTTTAAAAATCTTTTTGGGCATAATTGTTGATATCCTACTGATATCACAACATATTTTAAGCATAATAACTTATGTAACTTGTACATGACTCATCCGGTTAACTGTTATGCATATACGCGTTCTGTACGGTTTATGTAACTAGTTTGCATAAATTAACCGAAACGGGACAAACCTTATCATGTTTACTTCAAAATCCAAAATGTATTTAGTCTACCCATTGTTATACAAGTCTCCACATATGTCGTGTCTAAATTACATTCCAATCCGGTCATCGCTTAATCTAGCGTTTCGTACCGTAAACTTTTCTTTAAACTGACCGGTCTAAGTTTATAACTTAAATAAGACCCGTTAGTAACCTAATAGGTTAATAAAACCTTCGTTCCAGATTAGGAGCCCTAGTAAAAGCTACCTACACTTGTTGAGTAGGATATACGGCTGAGAATACAAATTTTACATTTTAAGCTCAGGTAAATACTTTTAACTTATTTTCCCTTATACAGGCTTGGGATACGGTAAATTATTACCGCTTGGTCGGGTATTGAATATTTAATCGATTAGTGGTTAAATCATTGAGATAACCCATTTTAATCTCTTTTGTTTGATTTAAGCATTTGGGGGTTAATGACCGTGTCCTGGATATCCTCGGTTCATTCATTTGAAATGGCCACACTTAAGCACGGGGTGTAGGCATGCACCTGACAGTTGCGTAGGTAAAATGGTATACCCACTCGTGAGGATAACTTCTTGTGGGTTTATATTAGTGATGTGTCTATTAATCTTGTCTCAGCTTCTATCCCGGGCCCTGAACGTATGACAAACAATATAAATTTGTATACAAGATTATTTCATATAATTGTCCCAAGTTATAAAAGAATATTTGTGGCTTGTGCATTCAAATCAATTTTCCTAAATGTTTTCAAAAGAGTCGGTTAATTGTATTGACCAGTGTAAACTGACGTATTTTCAAAAGACTAAGTGACAGGTACTACACGTAAATGGGCTGGAAGCTTCTGGGCGTTAAGTAGAGGATCTTGCAAGTCCGTAATGCCTTATGTCTGTTGAATATGTTGTGTAATTGATTAGATCCGCCTGTGGATTTAATATTACAAACTCGAATTTAATTATCTTTTCAGTATTTTTTGTCAATTGGGTTTGTAATAATATTTTATATTCCAAGACTTCCGCTGTGCTATTCTATGTATGTTTGACTATGATGATATTAATCTTACGTCACAATACTCCCCATCGGGCCCACCGAGCTGAGCTGTATATATCGGGGTGTAACATTGAGTATCCCAGACAATAACCACAATCTACTTTGGCTGTAAATTTTGAAATTGAATCTTTTATGTTTAAAATGAAACATGGGCAGCCAAAGATTTTGAAATAAGAGATCAGTGGTTTGATTTTGAACATAGTTTCATGAGCAGTTTTTTGATGTCTGGGGTTGATTAAAACTTTGTTTTTGCACATAGCAGGCAGTGTATACAGCCTCTGCCCAAAAAGACAATGGTAAACCTGAATCTACAAGCATTGTTCTGGCCGCCTCAATTAAGGTCCTATTCTTTCTTTCAACCACCCCATTTTGTTCTGGTGTTTTTTGGGATGTTGTACTGCCTTACAATCCCTTTTGACACACAAAAGTCATCCAACTCCTTATTTTTGAACTATATTCTATTCTTACTCCTGAAGATTTTTACTGGCTGATCAAATTGCTTTTCAACTTTTATTACAAAGTCCTGCAAAATACATGTAGTCTCATCTTTGGAGTGCAAAAAGTAAGTCCATGTAAACCTTGAAAATTCATCAATTATGACAATACAATACCTTTTCCTTTTAAGACTCATGATTTTAACAGGGCCAAACAAGTCCGCGTGTAACAATTGTAAACACTGACTAGTTTTGGATTTATCAATGGATTTGAATGAACTTTTATGTTGTTTACCTTTTAGACGGGAAACACAATGTTCATCGCATGTGAATTGTTTTGTTGGAAGGCCTCTTACAAGACCTTGTTTTGAGAGTGTGGTGATAGTTTTGAGATTTGTGTGACCAAGTCTTCTATGCCATTGTTCTGTCTCTTTGGTAAAGGCTGCTAAGAACAGACATGCATCAGACATTGGATTATCTTTAAACATATCTACCACATACACATTGCCACTCCTGTGAGCAACAAGCTGTATTTTGCTCCCAGCTATGATTTCTTCAATCTTTTTCACCACATCTGGCCCAAAAATCTTACAAGTTTCCTTAGTGAAGAATAACCCATAGCCTTTGTCACTCATTTGTGACACACTAAAAAGATTAAATTTCATATTAGCGATAAGATTGACGTGTTCAAACTTGAGTTTCCCTGCTTGGACTGTCACTGATCCTAACACCTTTCCTTTTGAGTTGTTACCAAAGGATATATCACCCCCTCCATGTGCTAGAAAATGTTTGAGAATGGCTCTACATCCTGACATGTGCCTGGAGCATCCACTATCTACATACCATAAACTATCTAAGCAAGTAGAAGCTCCTTGCACTTTAGTAACAGATTAGTTTTGGTGAGTGTACAAAGCCAAAATGGCTTTGGATGGGGTCACAGACATTCCAGCCTCAAGTCTAGGAGAATGGCCAGAGTTTTGAGCAGATTTTTGAAACATCTGTAGTGGACCATTTCCTGTCAAGTGGTTGTAACCATGAGGATGCTTGTTCACTCTTGGTTTTGAAGGTCTTTTGTAGACCTCATAATCACGTGATACTTTTTGATAAAGTGGTTGGCTATATCCTCTTGGAAATTTGTTTGCTGGTGGTGCATCTGTTACTTAAACCTCTCTAGGAGCAGAGGTTGCATTAAGCTGTTTGGTAACAGATGTTTGGACAGGGATGAAGGTCTGTTTGGACTTTCCTTTTTCAGTACTAGCCCATGAACTCTCAAGTGTTTTTTATTTATACTCACTTTTTTACATCAAAATTTTGGAGATAAATACACTCTTGAGTTTTGTGATTTTTTTCTGCCACAGATAGTGCAATTAGGTGCAGCAACAATCACACTGGTCTTGTTTATGTCATATGCTTTTAAGAGAAAACAGTTTTTAGTAACATGGTTTTTCTTTTCGCAAAAATCACAAAACAAGTTTGATATCTTCTCTTTCTTCTTCCCTTTTCAACCTTTTTGTCAACAGATGTTGTAACATCTGTTGGAAGGTCTTTTAAGGGAATGATTTTCACTTTAAGTGCTTTCACACCCTCAATGGTTGAGAAGTCCATTTATTTAAAGTTTTCAAGAATGTCACACTCATCTGATCATGTTGGTTTGAATTGGTATTTTTCAATTTCCTCAAAAGTTGAAGATCTTTCAGGTCTTTCCAAAACAATTTTCTTTCCATTTGGTTCTGCTACTTAAATTTCTTGACCAACCATGTTGGTAGGAATGATTTCAAGTAAACCAGAATCATTTACAGCAATGTTTTGAGAAACTTGGTCATTTTTGCGAAAGCATGTGCCAAATTTTACATTACTTTTGATCTGTTTTTCTAATATCAACTCATAATCTTTGCAAGACTCTACCCATTTTTCACATGTGATCTGGGTAGATTCAAGCTCCTTTTTACAACTATGATATTTTTCTATCATTATTTGGAGTTGATCCTTGGTTATGCTTGATTCATGTTTGAGACTGCTGATTTCACTATCTTTTTCAAACAGTTTTGATTTTAACAAGTTTTTCAAACTGAATTTCATCATCTAAGATCTTGTTCCTAAGGTTTTCATTCACCTCTTTAATGTTTGCAAAAGCAATGACACATTTGTTAGAACATAAGTCTTTAAGGACTTGAGGTGATACCTTGTCAGCAGCCATCATGGCACAATCACACTCTCCTTCACAAACACTAGACTCCCATGGGTCTGTCAGAGGATTCACCATTTCTTCACCAACCTTTTCTTCTGAAATATTTGTGTCAACATTATCACAAACCACATCAGAATTGGACACCACTTCTTCAGACTCAACCCCTTCCAATATTGTCTCTAATGCCATAAAACAAAAATCACCATGTTTCTTTTCAAAATTGGCAACAAGGGCAAAATTTTCATTAGTAAGTGCATCAGGTAAGCTGCTCCAATCAACAAAGCCTTGTGTGAAAAAGCTTTGTTGACTATTTTCTGCCTGAACAGAGTGCAGTTTGTGGTGCTGGTTGTACTTGAACCTGAGGAATTGGGGTTTGAACATACTGTATCTGAGGAACAGTGGTTTGGACACACAGTACTGGAACAGTGGTTGCAGGGGGTGCAAAATGAGCAGTGCTTTACACGTGTGGATCAGGGGTATATTGGGTATAATGGACAGTGTTTTGAGTGTTTTGAGGTCTAGGACTTGGATGTGTGACAACAGGACCACTTGTTTGGCTCCTACATTCTCTAGCATAATGGCTTAACCTATTACACTTGTAACACTTGTTTTTAGGTTTATCCAACCCAACTTTCAACCCCCCATGTGTAACACCCCGAAAATATAAAACTTTATATTAGAATTATAAAGTATTAAACAAACGAGAACAAACGAACTAGGACTAAATAACCCAGTTAGTTACAAGTCTTGTAGTAACTCATAAGTGGGTTAAAAACACTCAAATATGAACTAAAGGAAATTAGAGGGACCAAAGATGTTTAAATTGAAACTAATTATAATAAAAACATTTTATTAAACACAAAACACACATTTGTGTGTGTGCTGGGATCGATCAAACATAGAGGGGGCGACCAGAGCTTCTCCAAAACCCTAGTTCATGTTATTTGATCAAATTGAAGACCAAATTATGTCCCAAATCTAAATCTGAACATAGTTTAGTGATCACCTCCGTGAAGGGATCATAAGGTATGTAAATTTTGTAGAAAATTTCCATTTAAATTTCTGGATGAACATGGGAAAATTAGAATTAGATGTTGCATGAGTGTTGTACGGATGAAATTGGAGTGATATGATGTCTAGGGATAAACCCTAGTCGATTTCTTGTTAAAATTTTGCTTAATAATTGTGAGATTCATAATCACCTTTGTAGGTGATTAATGGGTTTTATAGAAATATGATAAACACTAGGATTATGATACTTGTTCTAGTGTAACCCGAGTTTCATGAAGTAATCTCTAAAATGTTGATGTTAAAATTTGTGTAAATTGTCTAATTGATGATTAATCTTGGCTAAATAAAAAGTTATGAACTTGATAATAGATTATGAGAAATTATGCCCTTAAGGTGTTTGTGAAAATGCCTAAAAAGAGACTTAAAACTGGAAATTTTAGCTAAAACGCATGATTGTAGAGTTATGGCAAACTATGTGTTATATGTTAAGCAAAAGAGTTCTAAACGGGTTGTGGTTGAACCCTATAGGAAAGGAAACCGGAGCGTCAAGTGGACAAGCCGGTGGTGACGCGCGAAGTTCACTCGACACTCGTTTGGTTTTAGCTTGTTAACGTTGTCATAGTGTAGTACATGCGTTTGATGTGTCATTGAAGTGGCGAAGTTCACTCGACACTCAAACGGGTCAAAATATTGGTTAGGAATGGTTTGGCTTGACATTAAAGTGAGGGTTTTCACTCGTCAACCAAACGGGTCAAAACTATGTTGTTATGTCAATTTTGTACGTAGAGACTTGAAAGCCTCATAATGCGCTAGTGCTAGATAGCAATTAGGAAAGAATGGTTATACTAAGTTAAGTTATGAATCCGTGCTATCGGGTCGAATGATAGAAATTAGTTGCCAGAATTGCATAAAGTGGCAATGCTTGAATTCATAGCAAACAAGCATGAAATTTCTATATAAGCGTAAAGCCATGTAATGGTACGGATACGCTAAGAATTACAAGTCCGGGGAATGGGTAAATAAGATTAGAATGCTAAAGAATAGATTGGCAAATCATTGCACACATAGTTAATGGGTCGAATAATCAAAACAAGGATTGTGTGGGCTATTCGTTCACAATCCGGGATTTCGTTAAGTGAAATTTATATAGTTAGATCCGTAATTTAATACGGACATATAGGAAAAAGAATCGGCAAAAACGGACTTGTAAATCGAAAGTTATGATAGTTTAAAGTTTGATAAGGGAAATAAAGTTGCTGGGCAAACATACAGCACCAAACAACAACCCTTCTGCTGAAATGAAGCCGGTGCGCTACGCGACGCCAATCTACAATCACTGTCGCGTCACACGACGATCGTCGCGGGCCGCGAAAACTTGGCTCTAATCTGTCGCGGGGCGCGACAGACCCAAATTGCAGATATTTTGTTTGTTTTTCGTTGTTTAGCAATAGAACTCGAATTTATTTGATATTATGATGTCAAAACTAATAATTGATGTGGTTTTGACCTTAGGTAATGCTCGTTTCATTGTGGATGTCGATAAAAGCAAGGGAATCAAGAACCGAACACAAGTTTTAAATGCTTCCGTGATAATCTAATCTAGTTCAAACCATGTAGTTTTGTAAACACTTCTAATGTTGAGTATTTTAATCTAGTTAGTTGACTATGTTCAAATGCTATAATGAAGTACATCTTAGATTATTAACTAAGTTTTTGTTAACTATGCATTTCGTTTTTTTTTAAGTCTGTATTTTATGATTAAACAATGGAATTTTAAGACGAGTGTTACAAGTTGGTAATGAGAGCTCAAGGTTGTTAACAAAATGTGTTCGGTTCAAGCTTGATCAACATCCGGTAAGAGTTAATCATTTTAGTAGGTTTATTAATGTAGAAGAAAAATATGAATTGACATGCACGGGGAGAGCGTGTTAACACACTCAAACCCAGAAAGTGCACTTAATGAGAACGGTTAAAACAAGTCACGAACTTAGCTAAACCGAAGCAAATAAAGTATATGTTATAGATGAAATGTTTAATGATTGGTGTAAACATTTCAGTTTCAAAGATGACGGAAAAAGGTAATGATGATGCGGTGCCGATAGTCACCGAGCAAATGAAAGAAGTGATTGCCGAGGAAGTAGGAAAGGCAATTGAAAATAGCCTATCCGGTTTTATAGATAAGATCCAAAACACGGTATTTTCGGTAGTCAAAGAGAGAATCAAGAAGTTGGAAGATAGTACCAGCACAGCAAAAGAAAAATCTGGAGAGCGCAAGGGCTGCTCATACAAGGAATTCATGGCATGTAAACCACCACTTTATAATGGAGAGGTGGATCCGATAATATGCCAACGTTGGTTAAGCGATATTGAAGGGGTGTTTGAGAGAACCCACTGCGACACAAACGACTTCGTAGCTTATGGTACGGGTCAGCTGAGAGGTCAAGCAAAAGATTGGTGGGATAACAAGAAAAATGAAATCGGAAGCGAAGCGGCAAGGGCAATGACATGGGACGAGTTTAAGGTTCCATTCCTTAAACACCACAGTCCCAAGGCAGTTATTAACCGAATCATTGAGGAATTTATTCAGCTAAGGCAAAAAGGTGAATCTATCGATAAGATCACGGGGATCTTTCTCGACAAACTGAGATTCTGCGACGAGTTGGTGACGTCCGAGGAACAGAAAGTATATTATTACTATAATATGCTAAGTGCAGAATACCGGGAGTTCATGACTCCCTCGAAATATGAAAACTCTTACCGAGATCATAAACACGGCTCGAGAAAGAGAAATTGAACTGAAAAAGCAAATTGAGAGAGGTGAAAGAAGGGCACAGACTGTTAATCCAAGCCCTACAAAGAAAGCACGAACCACGGAGTCATCAAAGAAACAGGAAGGGAAAAGCGGTTCGCCGAGTTGTAAGGTTTGCGGGAAAGGGCACAAGGGCGAGTGCCGGTTTAAAGATAAGCCGGTGTCCTATATGTGGGAAGACAGGGCACACGACTGCATTATGCCCAGGGAAAGTGTCGGTTTGTTATAAATGCTACCAGCCGGGTCATAAGAAATCAGAATGCCCGGAGTTGGTCAGGAAGAAGGATGGCAAGGATTCGCAAGCAGAAACTCTGAAAGCAAAAGCCAAATCCTTCCAGTTAACCACGGCCGAGTCAAAGAAGGAACCTGATGTGGTTTCAGGTATATTTGCTATAAATTTAATTCTCGCACATGTGTTATTTGATACGGGTGCGAATAAATCCTTTATTTCACATGGATTTATTCGACATCCTTAATTTGTATTGACAAAATTACCTATGCCATTAGAATTAGAAATAGGTGACAACAAAAGTTTTATTGTGTGTGACGTGTGTCAAGATTGTAAGATGAGTATCGATGGTGAAGAATACTCAATAGACTTGATCCCGATGTCAATGGGAGAATTCCAAGTAGTGGTTAGGATGGATTGGTTATCCTGACATCACGCGAAGGTGGTGTGTTTCCGCAAAGAGATAAAACTGATATCTCCAAGTGGAAAACACGTTACCATCTATGGCGAGAAAGGGGTAATCCCGTTATGTGCTCAATGCTAAAGGCTCACAAACTTATGAGGCGCGGATGCAGAGCATTCATGATTTATGCAAATGAACCCGAGGAGGGATTGCCAAAGATTGAAGACGTACCGGTAGTACGTGAGTTTGTAGATGTGTTTCTGGAAGATTTACCGGGGGTACCGCCCGAACGGGAGGTAGAATTCGGAATTGAACTGATTCCGGGTGCGAAACCCGTAGCCAAAGCACCGTATAGGCTCGCATTATCAGAGCTACAAGAATTAATGTCTCAAATTCAAGACCTGCTCGACAAGGGGTTTATTAGACCGAGTGTGTCTCCGTGGGGTCCGGTGCTATTCGTGAAAAAGAAGGACGGGAGCATGCACATGTGTATCGATTACCGGGAGTTAAATAAACTCACGGTGAAAAATCGATACCCGCTTCCAAGAATTGATGACTTATTTGACCAATTACAAGGCGCGAGTTGGTTCTCAAAGATTGACCTTAGGTCGGGTTATCACCAGTTGAAGGTCAAGGAGGAGGATGTACCGAAGACGGTCTTTCGTACACGGTATGGACATTACGAATTCCTCGTGATGTCCTTCGGGTTAACCAATGCACCCGCGGCTTTAATGGACCTCATGAACCGGGTTTGCAAACCGATGTTGGATAAGTCGGTGATAGTGTTCATCGACGACATCTTAGTGTACTCAAAGAATGAAGCAGAACATGCAAGACATTTACGTGAAGTGCTGGAGACACTCAGGAGAGAGAAATTATATGCAAAATTCTCGAAATGTGCTTTCTGGTTACGAGAAGTGCAATTTCTCTGGCACATTATTAGTGCGAATGGGGTGTTGGTAGACCCGTCAAAAATAGAAGCTGTGGCGAGATGGAATCCGCCGAAGAATCCTTCAGAAATCAGAGCCTTCTTAGGGCTTGCGGGATATTATAGGAGATTCATACAAGATTTCTCCAAGAATGCTATACCGTTGACCAAACTAACCCGTAAAGACGAAAAGTGTATTTGTGGCGAAGATCAAGAAAAAGCGTTCCAAACGCTTAAAGAAAAATTGACTCACGCTCCGGTATTGACATTGCCGGATGGAGTTGATGATATACTAGTTTACTCGGATGCGTCACATTCGGGTCTTGGGTGCGTTCTGATGCAACGGGACAAGGTTATAGCCTATGCCTCGAGACAACTAAAGGCTCATGAAAAGAATTACCCTACACACGACCTCGAGTTGGCGGCAGTGATATTTGCCTTAAAGATATGGAGGCATTATTTATATGGGGTAAAATGCACTATCTTTACCGACCATAAAAGTTTGAAATATTTCTTCGACCAGAAGGAATTAAACATGAGGCAAAGGTGGTGGTTAGAAACGTTCAAAGATTTCGATTGTGATCTACATTACCATCCCGGGAAAGCTAATGTGGTGACGGATGCGTTGAGCCGAAAGGCAGGCTATACACCAATTCGAGTACGATCAATGCAACTAATTGTAACATCGGGTCTACTTGAACAAATCCAAAAATCTCAAGTTGAAGCGATGAAAGAGGAAAATCTGAAGAGAGAAAGAATAGTGGGTCAATTGAAAGAAATGGCAGAAGGTAACAACGGGTAGGGCTGTCAATAGATATCTGTATAAGACACGATTAGACCTGTTTACTGAAAAAGTACACAATGTGATTTTTTACTTTTTTTAAAATAAATAAAATTATGAGGTTATGATCCATCATTTATTTTTCTTGGTACATAAAATATAAAACTGTGTTATAGACATGAGATATCAAGTAGTTAAACGAGTTGTATTCATATTTAATACTTGTGTTATACGCATCGTCAGAGACCTGTTAAACCCGATAAGACACGATTTGCCAGCCCTAACAACGGGTTAAAGACTCGTTTTGGAAGGATATGGGTCCCAAATTCGTGTGGAGTCAAAGTGCTCCTACTTGACGAAGCACATAAATCCCGTTATTCTATCCATCCGGGGGCAATCAAGATGTATAACGATCTAAAGCAAAACTATTGGTGGCCCGGAATGAAAAGAGATGTTGTAAAGTATGTAGAGAAGTGCTTGACCTGTTTGCAAGTCAAAGCGGAGCACCAAGAGCCATACGGTAAGCTACAACCGTTGGACATCCCAGTTTGGAAATGGGAACAAATCACAATGGACTTGTTGACCAAACTGCCCAAAACCAACCGCGGATATGATGCTATATGGGTAGTTATGGATAGATTGACAAAAAGTGCTCACTTCATTCCGATTCGTGAGACTTATACGTTTGAAAAGATGTCAGAAGTGTACACCAATGAAATAGTGGCACGCCACGGAGTACCAATATCCATCGTGTCCGATAGAGATACTCGGTTCACTTCGAACTTTTGGCGCGAATTCCAAGAGCAAATGGGAACCAAATTGTTCATCAGCACAGCATACCATCCACAAACGGATGGACAGAGTGAAAGAACAATACAAACGTTGGAAGATATGTTACGGGCATGTATTATCGACTTCGGGGGAAGTTGGGATGTTTATCTACCATTGGTTGAATTTTCATATAATAACAGTTACCATGCAAGCATCAGTATGGCTCCGTACGAGATGCTTTATGGTAGAAAATGCCGAACCCCGGTGTGTTGGGATGAGGTAGGACCACGTGAGCTTGCACATAAAGATGTACTCCGAATTACGAATGAGAAAATTGACTTGGTCCGAGCTCACTTGAAAGTGGCTCAGGATCGACAAAAGTCGTATGCAGCTAAAACAAGAAGACCGATTGAGTTTCAAGTTGGAGATAAAGTGATGCTGAAGGTATCTCCGTGGAAGGGGATCATTCGATTTAGAAAAAGGGGAAAGTTAAGCCCAAGGTTTATTGAGCCATTTAAAATCCTTGAACGAATTGGTAAGGTTGCATACCGTCTCGAATTACCTGAGGAACTGAGTGGAATTCATAGCACATTCCACGTATCACATCTCCGGAAATGTCTAGCCGACGAAACAGCTTACATCCACTATGATGACATTGAAGTGGATAATAGTCTTAACTACGCGGTGAAGCCGATTGCGATTCTAGATCGTAAAGTGAAAAGCTTGAGGAACAAAATAATTAATCAAGTAAAGGTCAAATGGGAACACAGAAAGGGTTCGGATACCACATGGGAGTCCGAAGAGGAGATGGAATGGCTCTACCCTACATTATTCGGTATGTACTCTGGTTTCGGGGACGAAACCCTTTTTAAGGGGGGTGGACTTGTAACACCCCGAAAATATAAAACTTTATATTAGAATTATAAAGTACTAAATAAACGAGAACAAACTAACTAGGACTAAATAACCCAGTTAGTTACAAGTCTTGTAGTAATAACTCATAAGTGGGTTAAAAACACTCACATATGAACTAAAGGAAATTACGGGGACCAAAGGTGTTTAAATTGAAACTAATTATAATAAAAACATTTTATTAAACACAAAACACACATTTGTGTGTGTGCTGGGATCGATCAAACACAGAGGGGGCGACCAGAGCTTCTCCAAAACCCTAGTTCATGTTATTTGATCAAATTGAAGACCAAATTATGTCCCAAATCAAAATCTGAACATAGTTTAGTGATCACCACAGTGAAGAGATCATAAGGTATGTAAATTTTGTAGAAAATTTCCATTTATATTTCTGGATGAACATGGGAAAATTCGAATTAGATGTTGCATGAGTGTTGTACGGATGAAATTGGAGTGATATGATGTCTAGGGATAAACCCTAGTCGATTTCTTGTTAAAATTTTGCTTAATAATTGTGAGATTCATAATCACCTTTGTAGGTGATTAATGGGTTTTGTAGAAATATGATAAACACTAGGATTATGATACTTGTTCTAGTGTAACCCGAGTTTCATGAAGTAATCTCGGAAATGTTGATGTTAAAATTTGTGTAAATTGCCTAATTGATGATTAATCTTGGCTAAATAAAAAGTTATGAACTTGATAATAGATTATGAGAAATTATGCCCTTAAGGTGTTTGTGAAAATGCCTAAAAAGAGACTTAAAACTGGAAATTTTAGCTAAAACGCATGTTTGTAGAGTTATGGCGAACTATGCGTTATATGTTAAGCAAAAGAGTTCTAAACGGGTTGTGGTTGAACTCTATAGGAATAGAAACCGGATTTTCAAGTGGACAAGCCAGTGGTGACACGCGATTGAAGGGTGTGCTCTAAAGGTATGTCACACCCCGACCACGTAAAACAACAAATCGTGGCGGAAACGTCGGGGAGTGTCGTAACAGAATCATTGTTTCACAACCATGGATTTAATAGTTTTGTTTTATTGAATTATTGAACTCATTGTTTTAGTACAAATCAAATAAATACAAACAATTGTCTCTCAAGTTTTAAAGTCGCTAAGGCACAAGTCCATCCTATATGTAGCATGCATCAACAATCATCACATAGTAGTACCTGAAACATATGTGAAAATAGGTACGTCAGCATAAAAATGCCTGTGAGTAACATAGGATTTGTGTATTAGATTCATGGCTTTAGTTAACACAAGAAAAGGTTTTATGTTTTTCAGAAATAGCCATGAATCCTTGTAAAAGTTTTTGTTTCTAGAATGCATCGTTTTGGTAAAATGTTTATAGTATATATAAAAATATATTTTAGTTTTGAGATAAGTGGATGAGTAGTATATCTAAATATACTTTAGTTTTGAAATAGTTAAATAGATAGTATATTAGAATATACTTTAGTTTCGGAAATAATAGATTTGGTAGTACATCACATGTATACTTTGGTTTAAGAATGTAAAACATCGGTAGTATAATACATTATACTTTGGTTTTCTAAATAACATATCAACTTATGCTTTAGATTTGAAAATAGCACATCAACTATGCTTTGGTAGTATATTAAAATATACTTTAGTTCATGAAATAACAAAGTCGGTAGCATATCAACTATACTTTAGTAAATAATATCACGTTGGTAGTATGTCGGAACATACCTAAATCGCGGTTTGGTAGTATATCAAATTATACTTTAGTAAACAATAGCATATCAAATTATGCTTTAGCAAACAGTATCACGTTGGTAGTATATCGAAATATACCATAAATCGCGATTTAGCAATACATTCAAACCTTAGTGCATCAAACTACACTTTAAAGACTATAGAAATACCACAAAGGCAAATTCTATTTGGTTAAAATTTGGTTTCTGACATTCCATACAACAGGAATGGGGTGTCTAGTCCTATAGCGCTATATCGTACTACCAATCGGCTTAATCATTGTTAATGAATGTATAAGTAAACATGTGAACAAACAAATAGTCGTAATAAACTTTGGAAATCGGTGTTTAAGTTATGGACAATAGTTCAATTCGTCAAAAGATAGTACTATGCATCTGTAATCATATAGTCGATATCATGAAAATAATGAATAGGCACATATGAATCACCCCAAAACATTTGAAAACGTAAAAGAGGGGACTATGTACTCACTTGAGATTGTAAGTATCCTTGATTAAGTGTCCTAACAAAGCTCGGAAATCAAGGAATCAAGTGGCACCTAGTATGGAATTACTACATTAAACAATCGGTATCTGAATCGGAAGATCGGTTAGAATGAGGTCTCGTAAACCAAATGAGTATTGGAACTCATGTGATATGGTTTAACAAAGCCTACATTCTAAATTGGAACCTATCCTAAGTGCTTACGACCCGTTACGACCCGTTAAGGTAGCTTACGCTACTTCAACGCGTCGTTCGCGCGAATGCACGTTCGAGACGCCTAACTAGTCCTATGACAAGTATTATATGCCCTAACATGTTTAAATATGTTGCATAATCAGATTAAGTGGCAAAAATTAAGTTACATATGCTTAAATACCAATTATGCATGAAAAAAGGGCATTTTGGTCATTTACCTAAGGCATATAAACTACCTATCATACAACTAATTAAACTAAGTGACCATAAGGTATAACCTCGGAAGGTTATTCCCTATACAACTACAGTCACAAGATATGCTTGGTCGGATCCTAACGATCGACCAAACGGGTCGGGTTTGAAAGTCTAAGCGGTGGTTTAGACCGCTTGACTTTACGACCCTAAACAAGCACTAGACTAAAAGTGACGAGTTAAACATGTTAAAACATGTTTAACTAAGTTAGAAAACAAGTTTGATATCAAAACAAAGTGTTTTGATACCCGAAAATAGCTTCAATGCAAAATACGCATAAGCACGTATTTTGGCCGAAACTTTGACTCGTCACTTCGACTAATCGACGTGGTAATCTGTAGGTATAGTCACATGGGACTCTAACCATCGTGATTACGCTCACGTTGCAAAGTTCGATTGAACTTTGACTTGACCAAAACATGGTCAAAGTAGAAAGTCAAACATTGTTTGACTTTCATGCTTAAAAAGCAATAACAAGCATGAAAGAAGCTTACAAAAGGTCCAAGCAATGAAGAATTTGATCTAAAACACTCAGGTATGAAGCAAAGGCTTCAACTTAGAGCAATTTCAGATCAAATGTGTGAGGAATTGTGAATGATCAAGTGGGTATTTAAAGTAAGTTTTGGGTTCATAGGATTTTGACATGTGTTTTTGCAAGATTCAAAGCTCAAATTTCACCATACACTTGTGCGGTTGTGCCCATGGTTTACAATACAAGGGGAATACCAAAACCAGTCCATAGCATTCAAAATCAGGGGTTAAAACCATCAAAATTAGCTCAAATGACCAGATTCAAAGTTTCTGTCTGACATGTTGTCACAGGCTGCGAAGACATAGACCTCAGTCTTCGCGCCCCTCCAGGACTACTTTCACAGAATGTCAAGTTTAGTCCCTGCAGGCCTGAAACTTGGTTTTTGATGCATTTTTGATGCGTTTAAGCCCCGTTAACCCCATTTCAAGGCTCTACAATGAAGTTAAAGCATAGGGAACTTGAAACATGCTTGAAATTATCTCGGATGTCAGTTCGTTTGGTCGTACGATAGCGTTGTTCGGTTAATTACGACGAAAACTCGAACGGACGCGAAAACGATCTAAATTACACGACGAATGGTATTTTTGCATTCCAATCACTAAAATAAAATATTTTAATGATTACAAAATTTTTTGGATGTCGGGATATGTTCAGAACGTAAGATATGCGCGTAAATGCAAACTTATGCACATTTTGATGCTTTTAGTCCCTGTTTGATCAAAAAGTTTATTTTCGCATACCGAACCCCTCAAAGCCTATTTCTAAGCTATGTTAAGGATATTTAGGGTATGTTTAACTTATGATCAAGTTCTGGAATGTTCGTTACAGCACGAATCGGCATAGTTTCGCAGTTTGACACAATTAGTCCCTGCGATCGAATAAACTTGTTTTCGAGACACCAAACCCTCCAAAACTTATTTCTAAATTATGTAAAGGTTATTTAAGGTATGTTAAGCCTATTTCACTATTCCGGAGTGTTTGTTGCGTTAAACTGATTAAATTTACGCATCAGTTCGCGTATAACCTTCCAGAAAGCGATTTAAAGCTCGAAATCGAACAAGAATTGATATGTGCAAATGATACACATATTTATACAAATCCCAAGTATGAAACACAATATTTCATTGGTTTTGTATTCGTATGATGGTCGTAGTGACACAGGTGTCACAAGGTACGTGATTTTGGTTCCGTTACATTACGTATAAACGTTTGGTTTTAGCTTGTTAATGTTGTCATAATGTAGTATATGCGTTTGACGTGTCATTGAAGTGGAGAAGTTCACTCGACACTCAAACGGGTCAAAATAATGGTTAGGAATGGTTTGGCTTGACATTAAAGTGAGGGTTTTCACTCGTCAACCAAACGGGTCAAAACTATGTTGTTATGTCGATTTTGCGCGTAGAGACTTGAAAGCCTCATAATGAGCTAGTGCTAGATAGAAATTTAGTAAAGAATGGTTATACTAAGTTAAGTTATGAATCCGTGCTATCGGGTCGAATGATAGAAATTAGTTGCCAGAATTGCATAAAGTGGCAATGCTTGAATTCATAGCAAACAAGCATGAAATTTGTATATAAGCGTAAAGCCATGTAATGGTATGGATATGCTAAGAATTACAAGCCCGGGGAATGGGTAAATAAGATTAGAATGCTAAAGAATAGATTGGCAAATCATTGCACACATAGTTAATGGGTCGAATAATCAAAAGAAGGATTGTGTGGGCTATTCGTTCACAATCCGGGATTTCGTTAAGTAAAATTTATATAGTTAGATCCGTAATTTAATACGGACATATAGGAAAAAGAATCGGCAAAAACGAACATGTAAATCAAAAGTTATGATAGTTTAAAGTTTGATAAGGGAAATAAAGTTGCTGGGCAAACATACAGCACCAAACAACAACCCTTCTGCCGAAATGAAGCCGTCGCGCTACGCGACGCCAATCTACAATCACTGTTGCGTCACGCAACGATCGTCGCGGGCCGCGAAAGCTTGGCTCTGATCTGTCGCGGGGCGCGACAGACCCAAATTGCAAAGATTTTGTTTGTTTTTCGTTGTTTAGCAATAGAACTTGAATTTATTTGATATTATGATGTCAAAACTAATAATTGATGTGGTTTTGACCTTAGGTAATGCTCGTTTCGTTGTGGATGTCGATCAAGCAAGGGAATCAAGAACCGAACACAAGTTTTAAATGCTTCCGAGATAATCTAATCTAGTTCAAACCATGGAGTTTTGTAAACACTTCTAATGTTGAATATTTTAATCTAGTTAGTTGACTATGTTCAAATGCTATAATGAAGTACATCTTAGCTTATTAACTAAGTTTTTGTTAACTATGCATTTCACTTTTTTTTTTTAAAGTCCGTATTTTATGATTAAACAATGGAATTATAAGAAGAGTGTTACACCATGCAACCCTGGAAATTTTCTGCCACTTCTTTTGTAAAATTTGCTAGTTCTAACACTTAGCAAAGCAAGTTGGTGCAAGATGTCTATTTCTTCCAAATCAGTGGGGTCAAAGTGTTGAAGATCATTTAACTCAAAATATAAGTTTTTAGAAACTTGGTTTTCCCCATTTGCTACAAAAGCATAAATGGTGAGTAAGATTCAGAGTTAAATCCTCCACCAGAAGTTATGTCAATAAAATGATCATAACCCTGATCCTTACTTCCACCAGAGGTTTCCTCTTGACCGAAAAGTGTTGTACTTCCAAAAGCATAGTCATCAGCAACTTTTCCTAACTCTTGAAGCTTCTTTTTCTGGTTAAGCTCTCTCTCATAAGTTAGGAGCCTACCATGAAGCTGAGTCAACCTTATCTCTTTGAAACTGACAAAATTTCTTGTTACGAAAGAAATAGTGTCCCATTTATCTGGTAATGATCTTAGAAATCGGCTATTCAAGGTTGAATTAGGAAAATCAACATTTACCAGTTTTAATTAACTTATTAGACAACTAAACCTCTAAAATTGTTGAGTTAATGATTCTCCTTTAACGTGACAAAATGTTTCATACCGTTGGTTTAGAACTTCTTGGTTGTTTTCGATAACTTCCTCTGTGCCACCAAACTGCTCTTTCAAAGCATCCCACAACTCCTTAGCACTATTGCAATGCAAGAGGCCAGCATAGATATCATTCAGCCGAGCCGTAGCAACCATGCTAAATGCTTTGGCATCAAGCTCGATTTTCTGAAAATCCTGCTCGGAGTAGTTTTCCAGCTTCTTTGGTACTTGAACCTTAGGGTCTTCAGCACTCGGCACCATCAGAACATGTGGTCCAAAGATAACCGATTTCCTACAACCCGTGTTCTGTTGAGCAAGTATGTGACCCATCCGACGTTGCCAGATATTATATTCCGATCTGGCAAGCATCGGAGGTTTGTACAGAATACCAGTGTTGTGTGGATCTTGTGAATTTTGGGACATTTTTGATTGTTTACAAACAGGTTTTTGTTTAAAATACTTTTGAACGTAAATAAACTTTTACTCTGTTTTTCAATCCAGCGAACAAACGATATCAGTAGTAGGAGCTGATATGTTTATATCAAATTGATTGTTTAGATCGAATTTGATTACCAAGCTCTGATACCGATTGTTATGATCTAAGTTTGATTATTGTGATAGTTAAGATGAAAATTATGGAAGATGATAAAACAGAGATGAAATATGCAGCGAAATAATTAACTTTTCAATCACAAAAATGAAGATATTGCTTTCATCAACATGCTTTTATAAATTTGTAATCACAAGTTTATGTATGCATGAAGAATACAACTCCCCCTTAGCCTGATCACTCCTTGTTTGTTCGTACAGAAATGTCAAGGTGAAAGTGATGAATAGAATAGTACAGTCACTGTTCTATTTATAGTACAAACGAAATATCTGAAGCCTCTAAGCTAACGTCACCTAGACAGCGACATCTAACAGCCTAACAAACTCCTAACATCTGCTAGAGCCTAAGCACTGTTACATTGATAATACAGATAAAATTTGTTTATCATCATCTGTTAAAGATCCTCTGTTGGACTTTATCATCTGTTGATCCATAGCAGACCTTAGCTTAATCAGACTTTAGTCTTCTCAGCATAGGATGATCAAACCTTCGCTTCAACAGACTTTGTCTTCATCAGCAGAGGTTCTCTTTGGCAGACTTTTGGCTTTGGCAAATTTTAGAGATGCAATATGTTGAGTCTTTGCCTTTGAGAGGGGCAGATCCTCAAAGCACTGTTATTTATAATCAGAGGTTGTAGACGATTTTGGCTTTCCAATCATCTGTTCTTTTGTAGGGTCTACTAGATCCAACAAAGAGCCGTAGGGTTCTTAAAACTGTACAATGAAGTCCTCGCTACTTATCGGAACTATAAGCGCCTGCTAGTCTAATGTCTTAAGTAAACGGTTTGGCGAGGCACTCTCTAGCACGAGGTTGGTTATAGGCTCATGCGGGCATGTTGTCTTTGTCGTACGCGGACATTGACGGTTAACTAAGTTTTACAAGTACAAAGTTTTCAAATGACATGCCGAGGAAAATGGTTTTATCACGTTTTCTTAACATTATTTAAACCGGTTACAAAAAATATTTATTTTAAATCTTTTTCAAACAAACTATGAACTCCCAACTTTATGTTGATTTTTCGCATGATCTTTCTTAGGTTATACTTTCAAACTATGGCACGTTTGGTATAGGAGAACCTATTGGGATTCGAGTACTTAGCGGGCATTCAACTCTATAGAAGTCTTAGTATTTTATACTTCCGATGTGCAATGGAGATACTAGCTAGATCACACCAACTCTGATTTTGCAGGTTGTGACACCAACGAACTCAAAGGTAATAATTTATTCACTAGGCTTAATATAGTTTTATACCTTAACACACTCTAACAAATTTATACTTTTCTAAACAGAACCTTCATGCCACTCTGGTCGTTTTGGTGGACAAAAGGGATAATGTATTCTTATCTTCTTAATAAAACATTTATTTTTTGCATAATCTTGTTTCAGTAAACTAAATTATATATCATTAAATTATTTAAATATAAAGCATGGATTTTATGGAAATCAACGTTCTTCATTATTACTCAGAAATTGAACTTTTTATGATTAGGAAGTGAGTGATATTATTGTACAAAATATATAAAGGGTGCACTAATATACTCTATAAAACATTAATATATACACTATAACTTAGTTTTACAAATACATAACTTTAAGAGAATTTTAGAGTAGCGGACGAGTAATTGTTATGTAAACAGAAGTCATTTACTGAAATCCGGTATAGACGCGAGTTCGAACCCGACCAGAGCCCTTTTTAGGTTTTAATTATATTATCATGTAGTCTTGAACTATTGCAAACCATTTTTTTTCTTATATATAAATATAGTTTTCGTAAACTGCTTGATTTCTAGAATTAAACATAAACTCTAAATCTGATTTTCTTTTTCTAAAGTTAATTACCTAACTATCCATAGACCTAGAATTTCCTAGAACTAATATTAGGGTTGTTCATGAGCTGAGCCGAGCCGAGCTAGGGCAAAGCTCGGGCTCGGCTCGATTATAAACTGAGCTGGCTCGGCTCGGATTTGAAACCGAGCTGAAAATCTAAGCTCGGGCTCAATTTGGTTTTAAACCGAGCTAGCTTGGCTCGGCTTGTTTTGGCTCGATTTTAAAAATAAAAAATAAAACATAGCTCTCAAAATTCAGTATTCTAAAATATTATTCAATACTACAAAAGAACATATTAAAAATAAGTTCAACCTAATACATTACAAGCCAAAATCACGTTCAACAAAGCAAAATAAGTTTTATATTTCAAGTAAATACAATATTTGTTTAGTAGCATGACAATCAACCTTTAAATATGTCATAGATATCAAACTACAAACCTAAATACATGTCAATAATAATCACTTTTTTGTAATATTAGATGTATATAAAAATAAAATATATTATAAGTAAAATAATTCGAGCTAAACCGAGCCAAGCTACCAGGCGAGCCAAACCGAGCCAATTTAGCTCGTCACAAGCCGAGCCGAGCTAGGCTCAATTTCTAACCGAGCCGAGCCGGCTCGACTTACTTTCAAACCAAGCCATATCGAGCGAGCTTTTTCCGAGCTAAATCCGAGCGAGCTCCGAGCCATGAGCTTTTTGGACAACCTTAACTAATATAATAATGTTCCATTCGGTTAATATTTCGTTTATTTATGTCTTAGCGTGATTATTATTGTTATTTCTAGATTTTATCTATTCTTTTTCTAGCAGTAACTCTTGTGGAAACAATTCTTCGCAACCTTTGAGTAATCTCCTCTAAATTCTCCTTTTTAACTTTACAAATTTTAGGGTGCATCATCTTATACTTTTTTATTTACTTAACATGCTAGATCAAGTGTTATTATGTATATATCTTATGTGTATTATGTTATTCTATATGCTATCTGATGTTAAGTCTATTGCATGATATTGTGTCTAATGGATCCACGGCTGACTAGGTTCCCCACGACCATGGGTTGTAGCCTAGTATCGCCAACAATATTAGACTCGCTCTTCGGGGCTTGAGACTAATGCACGCTATTGTCATGAGTCTTATATTTAGTTGTTTTGTGTTGTTAATTTATAGTGTTTTCTTGTTTGGTATATTTGGATATAAGGATATGTTGACTATTTGTTGATATGAGACCATTTTCATACTAACCTTGAGATGCATGTTAAAAATATTTTTTTTAAAATTGATATAAAACAGTTTTCTATAAAATGGGGAAATTGCTTACCAACATATTTGTTGACCCCAAAAATATATTTTTCTAATGTGGTGCAGGTTTTCAATGTCGATAAACAAGTGATGAGGACACGTAGCATGGGCCTTAGGAAATTAAATTGAAATTTTATGATATGTTTGCTTTTAAACAATGTATGAATAATTCTGATTATTAAATGTTATGTGAAATTTAAATTTACATACTTTAAATATCGTAACAATGATTAGTTGCCAAGAGTTATGGGCAATCATCATGCCCCGTACCATTCCGCTACGGGTAGAGATGTGACACACCCACCCACCGTCACCATCCACCACCACCCACCCCCCGTCACCGTCCAGCACCTTACTAAAATAATTGGGGCTAGCAAAACACTAAAACACAAATTAACATTAACATACAAACAAATAGGGTATTAACATACAAACAAATAGAGCATTGCACCTGTAATGGGTGTCAAACATAAATAAAAGAATATTTACAAATTAACTGACGGTTAAAACTGAACATGTATAAAAATGTAAACGGGGTTTAAACTCAATCATTCGTATTCATATTGAATTTGTTGACCAATTAAGTAGCTAATTAGTGATAATGATATAAAGATAGGCTTGATCTTCTTATAAGAGGCTGCTTTAATTTATGGATAAAACAGGAGTACTCATTTTGAACATTAATCCAATAGTTCTCGGCTATGTTTATTAATTACCGGAACATTACATACTAAAATTTTCACTTGTACAATTTGATGCCTTAAGAATCAACTATAACACTCAAAAGTACCAAAGGAAAATGAATGTGTTGATAAGCAACATATGTACAAAGAAATAAATGTTTCAAACTGTAAAGTAAGATGTTATTCACCTTACAACCACTGAAACCTTAAAATAGGATTGTTCTAAGGTCCATAGTCAAAATACAAGTACAAAATTCCAACTCTAAGGTTCTTCAAGGGAGAATCTCACTGCATAATTATGCCATTAGACTAGGCATAAGCAACGAGACTATCAATTATTCAAAAGAACAGTTAGATAAGTTAATTAGGTAGTCACTTACTAACGATATTTAAGTCTGCTAATTTTAATATTCCTATTAACACATGATTAGTTGACTCTAGTTCTATACGTCTCCTTACCAGAATCAACCAAATAACTAACTTGAGAGTTAGTGACAAAATTAAATGTTAAGGATATAAGAACCATAATAAGCAGTCTTCTAACAAAGTTTTCGATACCTTACATATTCTGAAGATTAATCAGAATACAGTAACAATAATTTAACATAATCCTCAACATGAAAAACTACAACGATTCACATCATTAGTTTGTTTTTTCTCAATTAGAATTTGTTGGTCGTTAAATATTGACCCTAAGCATGTTGAGTTCCTAAAGATCTATAAGGTCAATGGGAGCAGTCAAAGTCCTTATCATGACTTGCAAGGAATACAAGAGGCGGGGGAAGAGAGTCATTGAATTTAACTCCGATTACACCTCTTGTACACCATACTGCACCAACTCTCACAAACTTAGAACCCTGAAAATGATAGAAACCTAACCAAGAGCTAATCCATAAAACTGAAACTTCTAATAAACCCAATAATCAACTCAGGAGGTCATCTAGGTTTAAAGGCCTACTAACTTTTATGATTACATAACCTCCCTAACTGAAGTTGAAATGAATTTTGGAAAAGTTTACTGATCCTATCTCTTATAATTAAGCCATTAGTGTCAATCAGTCTTCTATATGGAATAAAGCTATTTTCTAGTAAAACCGATTTTATGTGTTCGAATAACGTTTGGGATTTGATTGAATTACTTAAGAGTGTTCATAACTAAACCAAATCTGAATATAAGTGTTACGAACAAGAAAAAGCATGATTGATTGTCAAAGGTTATACTCAGGAAGAGATAGATTATTAAAGAGTCTTCCTTACCTATCTTACAGACGATTTTTTTTAGGATCATCACTGTTCTAGTAGCTTATAATAGTTTTGAGCTACATTAGATGAACATTAAAAACAATTTTCCCTAACAATTGGCTGACATGTTTACATGTTTATAAAATAACCTGAAAGTTCCAAACTGAAGGTTAAAGAACACTTTATTTGTAAGCCAATAAAATCCATGTACGGGTTAATGCAAACATCATAATGTAATGAAATCTTAACTTAATTATTTTCATCAAGAATCAAAGTGTATTAATGTACCTACCTCAAAATGAGTGGGATCAACTAAAATGAATTTGTCTATATAAATGATATTCTTTTGACAAGTATATGTTACATAAGTTAAAGCATTGTTAACACAAACTTTGATATAATAGATCTCAGAGATATCTCTTACGTGATAGATATCATAACATACCGAGATAGACCCAATGGGACATTAGTTTCATTCCATGAGTTTAACCTTAAATGAGTCCTTACATATGTAACAAATAATAGTGCTCTCTTTTAGAGGATAATAGGATAAATGGGATTATTTCCTTACGCTTCATTAATTAGAAGCCTTATGTAAGTTTAAGTCTATAATCGTTTAGATATGACTCACATTGCAACACACTAGATATGTCTAGATTAATGTGAAGCATCTAATAGAGTATTACAATATCTTTAAAAGAAACAAGAGACTATAATTTAAAGAAGAGTGAGAACTCAAACCAGTTGATTACTCTAACTTTTTAATATTCAAAGATGACAAAATGTTATTTCGGTATATCCTTATGTCAGCAGACAAAACCTATCTCATGGAGGAGTCATAATGAACTGATAACGACATAATATATTGTTGATCACAAAGCAATAGTCACTAAATGTTGTTGAAAATTTATCAATGAACTCATAAGTTTATTAACTCCATATAGATTATATTGAAGACTTATTGTGATAAAGTTAGGTACCATGTCTCCTTGAGCAGTAACAGATCGAGAGGTGTTGCATTAAATTTCGATATGAATTAATTAATTATTCGTTTATGAATGAATTGAGGAAACTAAATCTTTGTATCGAATGCATTCATGATATGCTTAAGGATCCTATAACTAAAAGTTTATCACCCATAACTATTATGTAAGCGCTTATAATAATGACAGGTTTATTGATGACTATGCGCCACTACATATCGTACTATGAATGACTAACTATTAGTTAATTTTCCTCATCAGTTTGATTTTGTATGTCTATAAGAATATGTTCAACCGGTGTAATGGCATATAGATGAATAAAATTACAAATCAAACAAAGGGCTAATGCGTATTTTGATCATAACGATTAGGTTTTAAATTGAGGTTGTAGTATGATAAATGGGGGTCCTCAGTCGCATAATGATTCAACGGTTGTATTTCTCTGCTACAGATCTTGGTTTAAATCTAAAATGAGTATTAACTCCTGATCAGGCTTATCTAATACTCATGATAAATGATTACTCAGCTAAGTGTGAGAATGTAAGATTAAATATATTATTATATTGTATTTAATCTAGTAGCCATTATAATCATTTATATTATATAGATCAAAATATATATAACAACCTATCAAATAATTAGTTGGTAATTGTTGATGGACCATATTACCCTTATTAACTAATTAAGTAATTAGGTTTCCTCTTGGGTGCATATATAAGGAGACTAATGTAGAGGTTACAAGGTTAGACAACTTGTATTAACTCATAACATCAATTGCCTCTCTCTCTCTCCCATAATCGAATACCCTTTTTCAGTTCTTCATCCCCATCATTAGTTTGCACCCTAAGGAGGAGCCAGATCAAACTGACAATCATGTTAAACTCTATTGCTGCGTCTTCATCTGGATTCTTTGTTGGCCTGTCTGTTGCACCAGATATGTTATTCATGTTTTCTATTATGTTTAAACAAAACTGATCAACAGTTCATCCTCAAACCTGTTTCAATGAAATAGTAGGTGGTCATTAAAGAGTAGAAAAATAACATAAATAGTGAGGAAAAAATATTAAATAAATGAGATAAAAACGAGAAGTTTATAAGTTAATATTATTATTTAATAGAAATAAAAATGAATAAAAAAATGATTTGATTTAGAAAGAAAATTTAAAAAAACCTTCTTCTATCTTCCACGGAGAATACAATGAATATTATTTTTTATTTTAGTTTTAACTGAAAAAAAATCTGATTCTTATCTATATTAGATTTAGTTAAATCATATATATATATATAGAGAGAGAGAGAGAGTAAAGTACTTTTTGAGTCCCTGTGGTTTGTGCATTTTAACTATTTAAATCCAAAAACCAAACTTGTCTTGATTTGAGTCCCTGTGGTTTGTATTTTTAACCCTTTGAATCCAAAATGAAACCTCATCCAACCCTTTGAGTCCCCGTGGTTTGTATTTTTAAACCTTTGAATCCAACCCTTTTAGTCCATGATTTGATTGGATTCAAAGGTTTAAAAATACAAACCACGGGAACTCAAAGGGTTGGATGAGGTTTGCGTTTTGGATTCAAAAGGTTAAAAATACAAACCACATGGACTCAAATCAAGACAAGTTTGGTTTTTGGATTCAAATAGTTAAAATGCACAAACCACATGGACTCAAAAAGGACTTTACTCATATATATAGGAAGCCGCTAAAATGAAAACCATCCCCAGTTGCGCGAACCGCGAGAACCACTCTCCACCAATCAGATTATGACACTTATGCTATATTATTTTACACCCTATAGGGTATTTTAGACATTTACTCTAAATGTCTCATCTCTCTGTCCTGTGTCTGTATTAAAGCACTTTATCACATTACACTCCCCAAAAATTCAAATCCATCTAATGATTCTCTCTCTCTTAAAATGGTTCACCACCATCTTCAAGAAACCAAATTCATCTTCAAAAACTTTATGTCTCATCCACCACTGGCGACCCCCTCCTTCTCCGACGACAAGACCGACGACCCCTCATTTCTCCGCCCTTCTCTCCTCTGATTTTCTGTTTATACTTAGAAAACGGGTCTTGATGAGATGATGTATGATATTTGGGTTCATGAACTTTTTGTGGGCTTGTGTGTATACTTAGAAAAGGGGGCTTGATGAGAAAGGCGGTGTAGTGGGGTTTTCTTTAGGGTTTTTCTGGGGGGGGGTTTCTTCCGGTGGAGGGGGTGGCCCGACGGTGTTGGTGGTGCTGGTGTTGGAGGCGGTAGCTGTATGAACGGCGGTGGCTGAACCCTTGGACGACGCCGCCGCACAGGGGGGTGGGTGTGGCATAAACCCTCGTCGGTTGTTTTACGGCTGATGATGTTACTGCGTTTGTTGGTAAGGGTTTGCTGGTGCTTTTGAATGTTTGAATCTATGTTGATTCGTTTTTTGATGTTGGGGGTTGAGTTGTGCTCTTGATTCTGATGGTATTTTGGTATGTTGGGGCTTTGATTTGTGTTCTTGATTTCTATTTGATTTGTATTCTTGATTCTGTGAGTTTTGATCTCTTGGATTGGGCGGCGATGATGCAAAAAAAACGTAGATTTTGATGACGATGGTGTCACACCCCGACCACGTTAAAACAACAAAACCGCGGCGGAAACGTCAGGGAGTGTCGTAGCAGAATTATCGTTTCATAACCATGGATACAAAAGTGTTTCGTTTTATTGATAATATTAAACATTAACATTGTCTTAACACAAAACAAACAAGTTACATATCGACTAATATTGTTATTATGTCACTAAGGCCTCGTCCAGATCCTATGTGACTCATGCATCCTAGTAATCATCATCAAGCATCAACACCTGAAACATATGTGAAAACAAAGTCAGCAAAGAAATGCTGGCGAGTACATAGGTTTTATAGGAGTGTCAAATTCATGGCTAGTTTAAATGTTGCAATATTTTGTTAAAAACCTTGTTTTGAAAAGAGTATAATATTGCAACTTAATTAACCAACTCAAATCAAGCGGGTTATAGTTTCTAAAACCTCGTAGCCATGATTCTTAACCCAAAAACATTTGTTTTAGTAAAGCAAATTGTAAAACATCTCGTATTAAATCGTTAATAAAACTCGTTAATAAAACTCGTATGGTTTATATCATTTCGGAAACCTCGTTTGTGTGACATCGTTCCAAAATTGTTTACCCAAGTGAACCAAATAACGCCACGGTATGTAATATGTTGAAAACACTTATATATAAGAAGTACCAGCGGCGTATCTACCATGTTTTCACCACATTACACCCGTCCCGTTATCTAAACACTTAACCAAAAACCAGTCGTTTATCCAACTCGTTTAATCTCGTATGAATCGTTCCCAAATCGTTAATTCGTTTAAATCGTTTAAATCATCCTCGTTTTAAGTGTAAAAACTATTTGTGGTCGCCTCGCTAATAACATTCAAACCTTCGTGACTCGACTACCTCGCTTCTCGCATTAATAAACCACCAAAAGGGTAAATTAACATTCAGATTCAGTCATTACCCACCTAACCCACACATAACCATGGGTGCAGTACGATAATGGGATTTGTCAGATCCTATGGTACCATAACCTAATACTGGTCGGCTTGATCAATGCTAATGAATGCCATTCGTTATGTAAATACAACCAACTAGTTTAATTCACTTTATTGAAATCGTTATTAGTTTAGTATAAACCATCTTAATCGTTTTTGAAATCGTCGTTACAATATCGAAAATCGTTTTGAAAACCATCGTTAAAACCTTGAAAACATTTAGCACATATGAATCACCCCAAAACAATTGAAAACAGTAAAATAGGGGAACTATGTACTCACATGGAGTGCAAAGTATCCTCAATCAATAGAACTTCAACAAACTCGAGCAAACCAGAGAAATCAAACAGCACCTAGTAATCGAATCACTAGTCAAACAATAGACACCTAAATCGGAAGATCGGATAGAATGAGGTCTTGTAAACCAAATGAGTGTTGGAACTCATGTGATATGGTTTAACAAATCCTACATCCTAAATCGGAACCTAACCTAAGTGCTTTCGACCCATCGTGACCCATTAAGGTAGCTTACGCTACTTTAACGCGTCGTGCGCGCAAAAGCGCATTCGAGACGTCTAACTAGTCCTATGACAAGTGTTATATGCCTAAACATGTTTAAATATGTTACATAATCAGTTATGTGACAAAATTTTAGGTTACATATGCTTAATTACCAATCATGCATGAAAAGGGTATTTTGGTAATTTACCTAAGGCATATAAACTACTTATCATACAACTACATTAAACTAGGTGACCATAAGTCATAACCTCAGAAGGTTATTCCCTATGCAACTATGGTCACTAAACATGTTTGGTCGGATCCTAATGATCGACCAAACGGGTCGTGTTTGAAAGTCTAAGCGGGTGTTTAGTCCGCTTGACTTACGACTCTACATAAGCACTAAACTAAAAGTGGCGAGCTAAACATGCTAGAACATGTTTAGTTAAGTTAGAAAACAAGTTTTGATATCAAAACAAACGGTTTTGATACCCTAGAGTAGTTTGGTTACAAAATACGCATAAACACGCATTTTGGCCGAAACTACGACTCGTCACTACGCCTAGTCAACGTGGTAATCAGTAGGTATAGTCACAAGCGACTATAACCATCGTGATTACGCTCACGTTGCAAAGTTCAACGGAACTTTGTGTTGACCATTGACTGGTCAAAGCTGAAAGTCAAACTTGTTGACTTTCATGCTTGAAATATAAGAACAAGCAAGAAGAGGACTTACAAAGGGTCCAAGAAGGATGTTTGATCTAAAATAGCTCAGGTATGAAGTGTAAACACCCCAACTTAGAGCTGATTTCAGATCAAGTGTGAGAATGAATTGAAGTGGAGGTTGCTATTTATAGTAAGTTAGGAGTTCTAGGATCAATCCAAGTGTTGTGAGGCTCAAATCTTGGCCATACACTTGTTAATCTAAGGTTGGGCAACTAGCAAAACAGGCAAATAAGTCCATAGATTGCAAAAACCATGTCTAAAACCAGTTGCAACAGCTGGAATGGAAGTTTCTGAATTCTGTGGTGCTGGCACAAGCTTACGGACCGTAAGCTTCTGGTCCATACGGTCCGTAAGGGACCTGCAGACCAGCCACTTTCACTTATTTACAGTTTAGCCCCTGCACCTTGTTTCGTTGCGTATCGGCACTTCTAACACCCGTCAAACCCATTTTCAAGCTCCACAATGATGTTAAAACATAGGGAACATGAAATATGCTTGAAAACATCTCGGGTGTCGGTTCGTTTGGCCGTACGGTTGCGTTGTTCGGTTAATTACGACGGAAGTCGTAACGAACGCAAAAACGATCCAAATTGCGAAACGAATGAAGTTTTAGCATCCCAATCACTAAAATAAAATATTTTAATGATTACATAAATTTTTGGATGTCCGGATATATTCAGAACGTAAGATATGCACGAAAATACAAACTTGTGCACTTTTTGACGCTTTTAGTCCCTGAATAACCAATAAAGTTTGTTTTAGCATACCGAACCCCTCAAAGCCTATTTCTAAGCTATGTAAAGGATATTTAGGGTATGTTTAACTTATGGTCATGTTCCGGAATGTTCGTTACTACACAAATCGGTATAGTTTTGCAGTTTGGCACAAATAGTCCCTACGATCGAACAAAGTTGATTTCAACACACCAAACCATTCAAAACTTATTTCTAAGTTATGTGGAGGTTATTTAAGGTATGTTAAGCCTATGTCACTATTCCGGAGTGTTTGTCGCGTTATACTGACTGCGTTTACGCACCAGTTTGCGTATAACCTTCCAGAAAGCGATTTAAAGCTTGAAATCGGAATCGAATCGAATTGAAAATTCACCAAACACAAATACACACATAATAACATCAAAACACATATAATAACACCAAAGCACATTGTTTTATTAATAATCATCATTGTTTTACATCGAACATCGATTACAGAGTACAGTTGTCACAGATGGCGCGGCAAGGATGGTGGAGGGTAGGTTTTTGAACTTGCAACCCCACTTTGTAGCCTTTTGATTATCGGAAAATCTGAGCCAAACCCCGTTTTTTTTTTCAAGAATCCACACATTGTTTTGATGTTGTTGGTTTTTTATATTTTTTTCCCCAGTCGATGATGATAACAATCTATTTGAGACACCTACCGAGTTACGATTTCTGGGTGCGTTCGTTTTGCGTAAAAAAAATTTTGTAAAAAAAAGTTAAAACCGTAAACCTTTTAACGTAAAACGTAAACTTTTTTACGTAAAACGTAAAGTTTTTAATGTAAAACGTAATTTTTTAACGTAAAAACGTAAAACGTAAAAAGTTTAACTTAAAACGTAAAAATTTTAACGTAAAACGTAAAAAGTTTAACTTAAAACGTAAAAAGTTTAACGTAAAAAGTTTAACTTAAAACGTAAAAAGTTTAAAAAAATCTGAATTTAAAGGCTCTTAATAAAATAATTATGTTTAAAAAATAAAAACTAATATAATAATACAAAAAAAAATAAAGACAAAAAGACAAAAAAGAGCATTTTTACTAAATGAGTGGGGATCCTGCGGAAAGTGTGTTTTTCCTAGAAAGTCTAAGAAGCGATCTGGGCCATCAAATGGGTGTGTTTAATGGTTGAGATCATCTTGGTGGCATTTTGGTAATATGTGTGTCTTAAAAATAGGATTATTTAATTAATCAGGGGTAGATATGTCATTTAGCTTGTTTTAAATATGGAAATAACTTTCATTCCATAAACACCCCACATTTCCTGCGATTTTCTCTCTCTCTCTCTCTCTCTCTCTCCCTTTCTCTCGTTTCTCTCTCTACCTTCTATCCTTCATGAAGAAACATAACATCAAGAAAACACATCGCGACAAATGTCACACATCGTAACAGCATGAATGGTAAAACATAGCGTCAAGAAATCCTCCAGCATTACCAGCATGAATGCTAAAACACAACTGTATCAAACTGCTTGCTGTTAAAACACAATGTCAAGAAATCGTCCAGCATTACCAGCATGAATGCTAAAACACAAGTTAAAACACAATATCAAGAAATCCTCCAGCATTACCAGCATGGATGGTAAAACACAGCGTCAAGAAATCCTCCAGCATTACAAACATGAATGCTAAAACACAATTGCATTAATCTGCTTGCTGTTAAAACACAATGTCAAGAAATCCTCCAGCATTACCAGTATGGATGGTAAAACACAGCGTCAAGAAATCCTCCAGCATTACAAACATGAATGCTAAAACACAACTGTATTAATCTGCTTGCTGTTAAAACACAATGTCAAGAAATCCTCCAGTATTACCAGCATGGATGGTAAAATACAGCGTCAAGAAATCCTCCAGCATTACCAACATGAATGCTAAAACACAATTGTATTAATCTGCTTGCTGTTAAAACATAATGTCAAGAAATCCTCCAGCATTACCAGCATGAATGGTAAAACACAGCCACATTATGAGATCAATAAACACATTGACTTCAACCTCTCTGACTGTTAAAACACATCACCAAGAACATGCTGATGGTTTTCCAGTTAAATGTTAATAATCTACACACAAAACTACAATAATAAAGAAAAAAATAACTGTAATTACCATCTCCACAATCAACAAGTGTGTTTGAGCCATGATTTTTCTCTCTGAAAAAAATATTGAATACGGATGATGCTGGTGAACAAGTAAACGATCGAACAATTTATATTTACATATGATTTGAATGAAGTTTGAATTCGAAAACAACCAATATTCCGAAAATCATGGAAACGATCAGTTACATGCAATGTTAGTTAATGAAGATAAATTCCAAATATAAAATTAGAATATGAAATTACATACTTGCCCTTCTAGTTAAAATCCCTCAATGTCACATGTCCAATTCTTATTGCTTCCTAGACTTTCTAGGAAAAATCCACTTTCTACCCAACTCCTCCTCTTACTAAATTGCCCTTTTGTATTAAAATATTAAGAACATAATAAGACAAAAAATACTTAATATTATTTTTTACTACTTTTAATCGCATCCATCCATCTTTAAGATCTAATGGTTGTAAAGTGGTTCTCTCGGTTCTTACAACTGGAGGTGGTTTTTCATTTTAGCGGTCCCCTATATATATATATTGGAGAAGGTTCCGTTAGGAACCACACTTTATTCCGAGAACCGCGAGAACCAGTGTGAACACAAACAGTAATTCCTAAAAAAATCTAAAAAACACCATATTTTTTTTTTTTTACTATTTTTTTTTGGAAAAATCGCTATATTTTGTTAATAAAAAAAATAAAAAAAATTCGAGTAACAGTTATCCATGCAAATGTGCATATGTATCATTTCTTTGTCAAATTCCGTAATTCATTACAAATATTAGTCAATTGCACTTTCATTTACACTACCACGTGTAATACACTACTTTTCACGTTAACAATATTAGAAATGCACATGTACATCTATATGTATCAGTATGAAATAAGTTGGTTTGGTACACTACTTTGAATACACTTTCTCTTTCATCTATCATTTCATCCATAATACACAAACGTGCACATGTGCATATGTATCATTTCTTTGACAAATTTCGCAACTCATTACAAATATTAGACAATTGCAATTTCATTTACATTACCATATGTAATACACTACTTTCTACATTACCATTAGAAATGCACATCTGCATCTATATGTATCAACATGAAATAAGGTGTTTCGGTACACTAATTTGAATACACTTTCCCTTTCATATATCATACCATCCATAATACACTACCATTACTTCCTACCATCCATAATACAATATCATTATCTCCTACCATCCATAATACAATACCATTACCAATATTTTGACTTTATTACATGTATATCAACACCATTTATACCATCCAATCATCATATTACATCATAAAGTAACAACTATAGCCAAACCATCAACCACTAGATATAACTAACCAAAAAACATGTACCAAAACATGTATATGGGCCTACTTCTCCATTCAAAATCACAAACTTTTTGTACCAAAACATGTTATATCATGGTTATACCTAATGATGCACATGTGCATTTTGAATATTGGTAATGTAAAAAGTAGTGTATTATAGATGGTATTGTAAATTAAAGTGCAATTGTCTATTACTGATAACGTATTACGGAATTTGTTGAACGAATGATACATATGCACATGTGCATGGATAACTGTTACTCGAAAAAAAAAAGTTTTTTTTTATTGGTAACTAAATATAACGATTTTTGTTAAAAAAAATTTGAGTGCCTTTTTGATTTTTTTTTTAGATTTTATTTTGTGTTCACATTGGTTATCGCGGTTCTCGCAATAAGGGTGGTTCTCAAATTAACATATATATATATATATATATATATATATATATATGTATGTATGTATATATATATATGTATGTATATATATATATGTATGTATGTATATTGGAAATTTAAAAAAGCCTTCTTTTATCTCCCTCGGAGAATACAATGAATATTATTTTTTATTTTAGTTTAAACTGAAAAAAAATCTGATTCTTATCTATATTAGATTTAGTTAAATCATATATATATATAGTTAACAAGTGACGATGAATAGTAACTTTATTTTTAAAATAATATATAGCTTTTTATTATTTTTTATTTACTATATTATAATATAATTGTTTTAATATTATATTTACTTTAATAGCATATTTTATTTTTCCTTTTTTAAAACCATATATTTCCTTTACCATTTTTAATAATTTTTTTCTTTTTTTTAGAACGTATATTAATTTATCAAATTATTAAATACTTTTTTAATAACTTACGTTTTTTTTTTTCTAAAAACTTAAGCACGTAGTCATGCTTGATTTTTTCCCTCGACGTTCCGTTATAATTTTTGTTAAAAACCAAGTTGTATTCAAAATAAAATGTTTTTTTTGGTATCATAAAACGGTACAATGATAAATTAAACCGTTCTAATGGTTTGACTTTCTAAACAACATGTTTTATTTTCAAATCACGTATTTTTACATTATTATTTGCTCGGTTTTGCCGCAACGCGTGACGTCAGAAAAAGCTAGTTAAAATTAAAATTGAGAGAATATACAATAAATAATTATAAGGATAAGCATTAAAAATATTTTTAAATAAAATATAAGTACAATTCTAAAGTTAAAGAAGAAAATGTCATGTGACATTAATTTAAACCTTTTATTATAAGTTAAGGGTTGTTTGTTTACCTCTTAATAAAGCTCTTAATGGTTCAGACCTCTTACTGGTTCAGCACTTAATGGTTCAGACTGTTTGTTTCACGAGCAAATGTCTGAATGGTTCAGACATTTGCCTCTGAATGGTTAAGATTTATACAGAGTCTGAATGGTTAAGACCTCTAATCTGAATTGGTCAGACATTTGCCTCTGAACGGTTAAGCAATATACAGGCTCTTAATGGTTTAGACTTCTTACTGGTTCAGCAATTAATGGTTCAGACCTCTTACTAGTTCAGCACTTAACCATTCAGATGTTGCCAAACAGCCCCTTAGATTAGATTTTTGTCCAAACTTATTGAAAGTCTCACATTAATATTCGTTTTACTATTTTTTTATAAACAGATAAAATTCAGAAAAGATTTCAAAAGTTAATAAAATGAATGTTTGGAAATAAAAACCTAATGTCACACCCCGATATTTCCACATATTCCGGTGGGGAGTATCGTGACGTAGTTGATATCATCATAGACAATTAAACACAGATATAGCACAGCGGAAGTCTTGGAGTATAAAATATTACCAGAAACCCAATGTCTGAAAATATCAAAGTATTAATTATAGACGACCTTGTAATATCAAATCCACAGGCGGATCATTACAGAATGTATAAAATGAAGTTTAGCAGACTTTAAGGCATCTTTAAGGATTTGCAAGATCCTCTATTTCGACACCAAGCAGCTCCCAGCCAATTACGAGTAGTACCTGTCACTTAGTCTTTGGAAAATACGTCAGTTTACACTGGTAAACACAATTAACCGACTCATTTGAAAAGAGTTTATGAAAATTGGTTTAGGCACACAAGGCACAAAATTATTTATAACTTGGGACCATTTTTATTAAAATCTTGTATACAGATTTACATGTTTGTCATACAACTGGGGCCGGATTGGAAGCCGGTCATGATTAACCGACTCACCACTTTATAAACTCACAAGGAGTTATCCCCAACCTGTGGGTAATATAATATTTAGCATCTGCATCTGTCAGGTGTATGCCTACACCCCGTGCATAGGTCGTGACCATTAATAACTTAAATGAGCCAAGGATATCCAGGACACGGTCGTTAACCCCCAATGTTTATGTTATCAAACAAAACAGATTAAAACGGGTTATGCAGAATTATTAAATCACAATCCGATTAAATGATCTCATACCCGACCAAGCGGTATTAATATACCGTATCCCAAGCCCGTATAAGGGAAAATAAGTTAAAAGTATTTACCTAAGCTAATACTTGATTCACAGCAAAATAACTCAGTCGTATCCAAACTAACTAATTGCAGGTATCTTTTACCGGGGGGGGGGGGGGGGGCTCTGGTCTGGAATGCCGGTAATATATAACCAATTCAGAATGCTAGCGGTCTTATTTCAGTCGTAGACTTAGACCAGCTAGCTTAAAATTTCTAAAATGGTACGATACGCTAGATGTTATTTAGACCCAACAAGTACGAAGACTTGTATAATATGGGTAAACTAAGTACATTCTGGATTTTGAGATAAAAATGATAAGGTTAAATTCGTTTCGGTAAACTTAAGTAAACTAGTTACGCAAGTCAAACCGTACGCGTATAAGCGATCATGAGTAACCGGATGAGACATATACAAGTTCCACAAGTCATTATGCTTAAAACATGTTATAATATCAATAGGATACTAGCATGTATGCCCATTAAGGTTTTAAAATCGAATTAAGCCTCATAAGGGCGTTTTGGTCATTTTCTGACTTATAAAAGGAGCTTGCAAGTAATCTGATGTTACGGTCATAAACATTCTGGAAAAATATTTGATTTATGATATGATATTAGTAGGATATCAAATATATGTGTGGTTTATGCTTTAAAACCAAACTATGCACTGTAGGGGCATTTTGGTCCTTTCACACATAATTTTAAGGACTTATTTGGGATTCTGAGTTCGTGACTTACACTTACTATAAAAAATATTCAAAATGATTTATAAAATCAGTAAGTAACAAGTCTTGAGTGATAAATATGGTTTAAAACCATACTATGCGCCTAATCGGCGTAAAAGTCGTTAAATGACGATATCAACGATGTTTTAGTAAATCTGATGTTATGACCAGCTTTGAATAGTTAAAATATGTTAATTGTCATAACATATCAGTAGGTAAAAGGTTTGACATGATTGTTATGCTTAAAAACTAATTTAAGTGCCTTAGGGGCATTATCGTCATTTAATGATACTTATCAAAGACTTGTGCGTAAACTCAGGATATAGTCTAACTCAACATCCCAAATAATCCTAATTATGATACAACATCAGTGGATAACAAGTTTTACCAACTAAGTATGCTTGAAATCATTCTAGATGTAAAAAGGGCATTTTTGTCCTTTTAAAAGCATGATTTACGACTATTTAAGCAAATTCAGTTTATGTCCAGATTTATAACATCAAAATGTGCTAAACATGTTATCATATCAGAATGCAACTTGTTTGCATGCTCATGTATGCTAAAAATCTTATTTTTAGCAAAAAGGGCAATTTAGTCAACTTTAAGCATAATAACGGAACTTGCATTAAAATCTCAAATCACTATATGACATATAATATAACCTTAGGGAGTAATACTACATCATATTATGATCCTAACGGAAGCTTAAATCAGTAGTAAGCTAGTTCTAATTCGGTTCACAAACGAAAGTCAAAGTGGAAGTCAAACTTCACGACTTTCGGTTGCGAACCGACCTTAAAACTGGAATTGACGAGCCGAACATGTTTACACATGTTCTAATAATTATTACCAAGTTGTTTAAGTGATAAAACATATTTTAGAACACTCTTAAACTCGGATCGCAATTATTTTAAAATCTGACCCGTTGACTTTTTAAAATGTCAATATGTTGACTCGTCAATTGACCAAACAAACGTGATTCTTAAGAGGTGCGCTTTTGAGGGATTAACACCTAGCTAATTACGATCACGTAGCCACGTTCGTTGCGAACCATGGCTTGAGCGTTTAAGGTCTACCTAAAAGTCAAAGCCTTTATCGTAAACGTTTGACTTTTCGGATTTAAAGCCAAATAAATAACTAGCCATGAAAGGAACACTCACAAGTGGTCCTAGAGGCTGAAAAGAACTCAGAGGGTGCTCCCAATAAGCTCAGGAACTCCCATGTTGAGAAGATAGAGAGAAAGAAGGAATGGTGCAATTGAAAGTCTTGAAGAACACTTCTATTTATAGTGTTTGGAATGATTCTAGGATCTTGACAAGTGTTAGAGAGGCTCTAAGATTATTCCAAGTGTATATGCAGGTGTCAAATACCATTAACAAGCTCATGGTTTCGAAATACAAGTGCTAGAGTGGTTTGTGTGGAATGCAAGGAAGAAGAAGGGCAGCTGTCCAAATTTTTCTGTTTCAGATGCCCATACGGACCGTATGGTCCCTTGTATACGGTCCGTAAGGACCAGGTTTGTATACATGAAGTTTCATCAGTCGGCAAGTTTGGCCCCTGAACGCGTATTGTTGAGTTTTGGCACATCTAACACTCGTTAAACCCATTTTTAAACTCCATAAGGAAGTTAAAGTATATTTAACTTGAATCATGCTAAAAAATGTTATGGATGTTAGTTCGTTCGGTTGTATGGTCGCGTTTTTCGTTTAATTACGACGAACATTCGAACGGACGCAAAAACAATCCAAATTACGCAACGAATGGTATTTTTGCATTCCCATCACTAAAATATAACATTTTAATGATTACAATTTTTTTTTTGAATGTACGGATATGGTCAGAACGCAGAATATGCGCGAATATGCATACTTTCGCAGTTTTGACGCTTTTAGTCCCTGTGACCAAATGAGCGTATTTTCATACACCGAACCCTCCAAAACTTATTTCTAAGCTATGTTAAGGGTATTTTTAGCTTATGACCTTGTTCCGGAGTATATGGCGCTACGAGAATCGGCAGACTTTCGTAGTTTGTCGTAAATAGTCCTTGAGCTTGAATAATGCATATTTTGTTGTGATTATCACAAAAGCTCTTATTGGCCAATATTAGGCACACCCAAGAGTATGAATAATCATCATAAAACTTGGTTCGTTAAAAGGTCACTCAGGGGTAAGAATTAACATGTTGACACTTTCAACCCTTCGTCGCGCAAACTTTCAAGTAATTGCGCAACTTTCGGACAATTATGTAAATGGCTTCTCTCGTCCAACAAGTGGCTTATATGAGAATACGGACACCGTATAAGGTCACTCAGAGGCTTAGTTTCAACATCTTGACACTTTTAGTCCTTCCATAAATATAGTTTTCGTTTTTGACGAAATTAGTCCCTCATAGTCAACGTTTAACTTTATTAGGGTTTACTACACGTGTCAACACATCATTGGACACGATTTTACGAGGTGTTACACCTAAATAGGGTTTGACCAAACTATAGCATCCCTTAGAAAATGTCTCTTGTTTAAATAAACTTTTCACTGATCTTCTACTTCTAATTCTTTATAACAAGTCGGCAAAACTTCGTTTTATCTAAGCGTATTAGTTAGCAGGCTATCAAATACTATAAATTTTACAACATGGGGAATAGCTATTAAGTGTGGACTAGAGGTCTGTTATGAACGCGAACCGTTGCAATGTATGAGATTTATCACATATCAGTTGTATATAGGGTGTATAATTCAAATGGGCTCTCTAACCCACGAAACTAGTATTTTAGTCCAAGTATTCTGTTTGGGCTGTAAGACCACCCGTACTAGGCGTTATTTTTTCAAAAAAAAGCCCCAATCACGCCCAATATTGCCGCTCGACCGCCCCCCTGGGCGTGTTTGGGCGTGTTTGATCCAGAATTTTGTTTTGGCGTGTTTTGAATCACGCGGTTGGGGCGATGGTTTGACCAATAACCTTCCAACTTCCTATTTTTTATCCAATACGATTTTTTGATGATTTTTTGTTTTATTTAATTATATTGCATCTCATTTAACATAATGCCCTACATCCCCACTACAACCATTTTGTAAAAATGCCCTAATGCCCCATTGCTGACTAGGCTGCCACATGGCGCAAAACGCCCTAGGGTGGGGCATTATTCACCCCAACGACTACACATGTCTAATAGTGGTATCTAAGTCAAAGGAGGGTCAATTATTATGGACTAAAAGTGTCTACCTCACACTAATTGTATGAGTAACTAATACAAATGGACGCTTTCAACTACCAGACTAGCTTTTAGGTTAAGGTCCAATTATTGGCCAATGAGATAGTGGTGGAGTGGTGAGGAAAGAATTGGTGTTCCTTGTCGCAACCCCCGATCCCTATATACTCGGGAACGGGCGGCCGCGAGCCAGTTTCGGTGGTATCGCGTGTTTGTCTAATTTGGCAGCGGAATTTTCATCAGGACCGTAGTTAGGAAATAATTGATTAGAGTAAAATACCACATTTTGATAATATTAAACACATGGGGATAAAACCCAAGTTTTCAGTACACACATTTTCATAGAAATAAATCATATTTTATTAAATAAAAACATCTATTTTATTTTAGGTAACTTTATTGCCACTTTTCTAAGCCTTTAGTGTTGTCCAGTTGGCTTCTATTTGGCTTTCACATTTTGTTACCTGAAACGCGTTTTAAAAACATTTGTCAGTGGGAAATACTGGTGAGTGAATCTCAGTTTAATCAAGTTTAAATAAAAACCATTGTACAGTATTGAGGGCGATCTCGCAATTATATTTGTTTCCAAGTTATACCAATTAACATCCATGGTACTGTCAGACCCGACTTATGGAAATGTTACTCCTTGACCAGGTGGTAAAAAAATTTGTATACAAAACCCCAACATACTCATGATAATTGTATTCTTACAAATACTCAATAACTGCTTAATATACATTTAATTGTATGAGGTTTTGTAAAAACAGTTAACAAAAGGTTCACAAAAAGCGGATCAACTCACATTGCTGTCTTAGATTATCCTTTAGGGTTTCCTGAGAATTATCTATAATTTACACAAAAGCACACGTATTAGTATAATAACCCATATTAACATTAGTAATACCCTCCCCGAGACGGCATTCCAACGACTACGTCGGGCAGAACCACGACAGCCGTTACGGAACCCTAGATCAATCGGGCAGAGTATCTAATACGTATCCAGGGGTTATGATACTTACAACGGATCAGAACTTCGCTATTTAGGTGGGTATAATACCCTTATATTATGCCTACTATTCTGAATTGAGAGAAAGATTTCAAATTTGAACGATTCTCGACTGAAGGCCGATGCCTCCTTTATATAGGGCTTCACTTTGGTTTTTACGCGGCCCGCGTAAGAGAAGACAAGGGCCTACGCGGCCCGCGTCAACTCTGGCCAACGGGCTAGCTTGTCCGGATCATCGCCTAGCCTTGCCACGATGATGACACGTGTCATCACCGGGCTGCGCCACACCTTTGATCTCTAGCGGCCCGCGTAAGACCTTTAAGAGGTTTACGCGGCCCGCGACAAACCCAAAAACATTATTTTTAATTAAATTTAATAATATTTAAGGTATTCGGGGTCCGTTTTCGCGTATGGGGTGTATTTTTGGACATATTGGGATATTCTAAAATATATTAGGGTGTCGGAAAATATTTCGAGGGTGTCGGTTTAGAGTTGTTATATCCTCCCCACCTTGTTTTAGAGCTCGTCCTCGAGATATACTGGAACAAGTGTGGATATTTCCTTTGCATTTCAGATTCAAGCTCCCATGTGTACTCGGGTCCTCTTTTGGAGTCCCACTTCACTTTGACCAGAACTAGTCTCTTGTGTTTGAGGTTTTTGACTTTCCTGTCTTCAATCTGTAGAGGCCTTTCTACAAACTTGAGTTGTTCATTTACCTCTATATCCTTAAGAGGTACCATCAGTGATTCATCGGCTAAGCATTTCTTGAGATTTGATATATGAAATACATCATGTATTCCTGCCATTTCCTCTGGCAGTTGTAGCTGATAGGCTACAGGTCCTATTTTTCTAATAATCTCAAAAGGTCCAACATACCTGGGACTTAGCTTTCCTCTTTTGATGAATCTTACCACTCCCTTCCAAGGAGAGACTTTTAACAATACTTTATCTCCTACTTGAAATTCCAACGGTTTGCGTCGGTTATCAGCATAGCTCTTCTGTCGATCACGTGCTGCTTTCAGTCGTTCCTTGACTTGAATAATTTTGTCGGTTGTTTCTTGTACTATCTCAGGTCCAGATAGTTGCTTTTCCCCAATTTCTGCCCAACAGACTGGGGTTCGGCACTTTCGTCCATAAAGTGCTTCGAATGGTGCAGCATTGATACTTGTGTGATAACTATTATTATAAGAAAATTCTATTAAGGGTAAGTGATCATCCCAATTACCTCCAAAATCAATTACACAGGCTCTAAGCATGTCTTCCATCGTCTGAATTGTCCTTTCACTCTGTCCGTCCGTTTGAGGATGATAAGCTGTGCTTAGATTTAACTTGGTTCCCATTGCTTTTTAGAAACTTGACCAAAAATGAGAGGTAAAACGGCTATCCCTATCAGAAACAATTGATAAGGGTATTCCATGTAAAGAAACAATTTCATTTACATATGATTTAGCTAATTGTTCCATACTGAAAGTTTCCTTCATTGGTAGGAAATGAGCTGACTTGGTTAGCCTATCTACAATCACCCAGATTGTATCATTTCCTTTCTTTGTTTTGGGTAATTTAGTAACAAAATCCATTGTTATCAATTCCCATTTCCATACTGGCATTTCTAACTGTTGTAATAAACCTGAGGGTTTCTGATGTTCAGCTTTAACTTGTGAGCAAGTTAAACATTTAGAAACATAGGTTGCTATGTCCTTTTTCATTCCTATTCACCAGAAATTTTTTCTTAAATCCTGATACATTTTATCACTTCCAGGATGCATCGTATATTTAGACTTATGGGCTTCTTCTAATATACGATGACGTAGGTTTCCTAATTTAGGTATCCACATTCTCTTTTCATGGAATCTCCAAATTCCATCTGTTCCTTATTCTAATTCTTTAATCATACCTTTTAGCTTTTCAGTATCATCCTTGATTACTGATTCTTGTGCTTTTCTAATCTGATCATTTGAATCTACTTGTAGATTTAATTTAAGAGAACGTACCCTTTTTGGCTTTTCATGATATTTTCGGCTTAAAGCATCTGCCACTACATATGCTTTTCCTTCATGATACTGGATATCACAATCATAATCACTAAGCATTTCCATCCAGCGTCTTTGTCTCATATTCAATTCTTTTTGTCCAAAAACATACCTTAAACTTTTATGATCTGTGAATATGGTAAACTTACTACCATAAAGATAATGTCTCCAAATTTTCAAAGAAAAAATTATTGCTCCTAATTCAAGATCATGGGTTGAATAATTCTCTTCATGATTCTTAAGTTGTCTAGAGGCGTAAGCTATAACCTTTTGACGTTGCATTAATACACATCCATAACCTAGTTTGGAAGCGTCACAATAAACTACTAAATCTTCAGTTCCTTCTAGTAATGCTAATATGGGTGCATGGGTTAATCTTTGCTTAAGAATTCTAAAGGCTTCTTCTTGCTTTGGTCCCCATTCAAACTTAATGGATTTACAGGTTAACTTAGTTAAAGGAATGGCTATTTTAGAAAAATCTCGAATAAATCTTCTATAATAACCGGCCAATCCTAAGAAACTTCTAACCTCGGTTGGTGACTCAGGGGTTTTCCATTTAGTTATTGCCTCGATTTTTGTTGGATCCACATGAATTCCTTCATGGTTTACTAAGTGTCCAAGAAACTGTACTTGTTCTAACCAAAACTCGCACTTTGAAAATTTAGCATAAAGCTTTTCCTTTCTTAATAGACTTAAAAGTGCGTGCAAATGCTTTGCATGTTCTTCTTTACTCTTAGAGTAAATTAGAATATCATCTATGAAGACAATTATGAATTTATCCAAATATGGCATACATATTCGGTTCATCATGTCCATAAATGCGGCTGGGGCATTGGTTAAACCAAATGGCATGACAGTAAATTCATAATGACCATACCTGGTTCTAAATGCGGTTTTAGGAATATCCTCTTCCTGTACCTTTAATTGATGATATCCTGACCTTAAATCGATTTTAGAGAAAAATCGAGCTCCTTGTAGTTGATCGAACAGATCATCGATTCTTGGTAATGGATACCGGTTCTTAATCGTGACCTTGTTTAATTCGCGGTAATCAATGCATATACGCATCGATCCGTCCTTCTTTTTAACGAATAAAATCGGCGCTCCCCATGGGGATGAACTTGGCTGTATGAATCATTTTTCCAGCAATTCATCTAATTGTGTCTTTAGTTCCTGCATTTCGGCAGGTGACAAACGGTAAGGTGTTTTGGCAATCGGTGCCATTCCTGGTAGCAGGTGAATTCTGAATTCAACTTCTCTGTCTGGTGGTAGTCCTGGTAATTCTTTTGGAAATACATCTGAAAACTGAGACACTACTGGAATGTCTTTTAATTCCTTTCCTTTAGTGTTAGTGATTATAGAAATCAAATACACTATAGACCCTTTTCTTACATAACTTGCAGTTTTCATCACAGAGATGAATTTCGTGGGTCTAGATGGTTTATCTCCTTTAATTGTGATCTTTTCACCCTTTGGTGAATTTACTTGAATTGACTTTTGATCACATAAAATATTAGCTTTATTGGCGATTAACCAATCCATTCCTAATACAATATCAAATCCTGCCAGATTCATTGGGTAAAGATTTGCAAGATACTTTTGATTTAAAAATTCTACTCTTGCTCCCTGCAAGATTTCAGAAATCCTAACAGTTTCGCCATTTGCTGTCTCGACTAGACATTCTTGTGAGAGTTTAGTTAATGGTTGATTAAGGAGTTTGCAAAATGATGTATTAATAAAACTTTGGTTTGCACCAGAGTTAAATAATACTTTAGCAAAAACATCATTAACTAAAAACGTACCGGCTATAACATCCGGAATCATTTTGGCTTCATCTGCAGTTAGAACAAATGCTCTAGCATTTTTAGTGTTCTTGTTGTTCACGGCTGGAGCTAATTTCGGACAGTTCGGCTTGATGTGACCTTTTTCTCCACAGTTGAAGCATAGTCCATTACTGGATTTTCTCCTGCAGTCTTCTTCCTTGTGTCCTGGTGCTTTGCAGAAATTGCAGTGAGTGGAGCATTTTCCTGAATGCTTTTTCTTGCAGACCTTGCAGAATGGTGCAGAGGTAGAACCCATATTCCTACGGTTAAAATTCCCAGAACGGAATTCTTGGGTAAATCTTTGGGCTAGGTTTCTCCTCTGGTCTTCTTCTCTAGTACGGATTAACTCATCTGTCAAGGTATTTGCTAGTTCTACAGCTTCTTCTATAGTTTGGGGTCTAGCTGCCTTGACTACATGTCTAATCTCTCCAATTAATCCCCAGATGTAACGGGAGATTAATACCGGTTCAGGTGATGCAAGGGTTGGTACTATTCTAGCATATTCAAAGAATGTGGTAGTATAACCCTTACTATCTACCCCGGTCATTCTTAAGTTCAGAAACTTATTTGCCATCTGTTCCTTTTCATTGGGAGGGCAGAATTTCCTTTCTACCATATTTTTAAATTCCTCCCATTCCATATTATAAACCCTATCACTTCCTCTGGACTGGAGGATAGTGTTCCACCATTCTAAGGCTGAGTTCTTAAATAAATTAGAAGCAAACATTATCTTGTCTTCTTCAGCACACTTGCTTATTTTTAAAACAGCCTCAATCTTTTCTATCCAGCGCAGAGCTGCAATGGGTCCTTCATTGCCCGAGAATTCTATTGGTTTGCAGGACCAGAATTCTTTGTAAGAACAACCATAAGGCATGGTTCTTCTTCTTTTAGGAATGGGTACTTGAAGTACGGGTCCATTGTTCACGTTGTGTTCTGGTTCAATTGGTCGCTTACTGCTATGTTTACTTTTATTATTTGCTTCTTGAACCGTTTGAATAATAAATGCCATTGCATCTATGATTTCTTGTGCCACTCTGTGTTGGATAGCACTATTATCCACTTGATTTCCATTGTTATTGATGCTTGGATTCTCATTAACCAAGTTAATGTTACTCTGATTATCGTTATTCAGATTTTCCTGATTCCCTTCGTCGGCCATCTGAATTTTAAACATTTACCACATATTAATATCACAAAATAATATTTTGATATAGCCAATCACATGACACGCATTTTGGTCAAAAGCGTCGATCATTGCGACTTTACTCTATTCATATAATATGCATCTATTACACACCAGTACTGAAATTAAAATTACAATATCAACTGAAATAAAATTATACTAATAATAGTAGGCATCCGTACACACATATTTTATTTTATTATTATTATTATTATTACTACTACCGTCTCCACCATCACATTCATGGATATGGATTCATCCAGAAATCCATATTGCGCTCGTCATACTTCCAGACGAGTCGCTCTCCCACCTGTCTCATTCGTTCACTACTCTCAAAAATTTCCTCACCAAATGTCCTAAGTTCTTGTACATTGTCTGCACTCATTGGGGGTGCAGGTTCTAGGACTGGGTTTGGAATCTGGGGTGCGGGTTCATGGTATGGAGGTGTAGGTGCCTGGAATCGGTAAGGATCTTCTAAAATTTCCCTAATGTATTCATCGTGATAAGAGGGATCTAAAGGATCCAAACCTGGGTAGGCTCCTATGTTTGGCATGGGCATGTCTTCGTGTATCGGGTAACGTTGCACATAGTCCCTATTGTCGTCCCACCAGGGGTCGTAATTTGGGTCTAGGGGGTTTGGTGCTGGTACCCTAGGTATTTCCTCCGGATTGAAGTCATGCATTTCTACTTGATTTTCAGAGTTTTCTATTTCCATTGGTTGGTCAGGGATTGGTAGTTGTGGTTGGGGTGCTATTATTTGTTCCAGATTAGGGTCAGCTGCAGTGGTTGCTAGGATGTGGATGTTGGCTATACCCCTATTGATCATGTCCTGGGCATAGGCATCTGTCTCTCTCTTGGCTGTTGGTAGTGCTCTCTGGTCTCGTAATTTTTTCATACGCTTCCTACGCTCATGTGTCCCTCGACTGAACCATCCTTTCTTTTTCTGAGGGAATGGCTCCTCGGACTGAGCCTTAAACACAAATATTCCTTCTTCCGTATCAGCAGAGTACCCTGAGAGGGCAGGCTGAGAAAAGGAGGAGCCTTCGCTTCTAGGCGAACCAGACAATTGACGGTACGCGTCAGATGGTCCTTGGTCGCTCATACTGTAAACTAACAAATAGTCAAATAACACATAACAAGAAATACATTTATGCACGTAGTTCCGTAATTTATTTCCTAACAGATTAAATTTTGATGTCAGCAGAACACTTCTGTGGCTGAATCAGTGGCTTAGCTCTGATACCACCTTCTGTCGCAACCCCCGATCCCTATATCCTCGGGAACGGGCGGCCGCGAACCAGTTTCGGTGGTATCGCGTGTTTGTCTAATTTGGCAGCGGAATTTTCATCAGGACCGTAGTTAGGAAATAATTGATCAGAGGAAAATACCACATTTTGATAATATTAAACACATGGGATAAAACCCAAGTTTGCAGTACACACATTTTCATAGGAATAAATCCTATTTTATTAAATAAAAACATCTATTTTATTTTAGGTAACTTTATTGCCACTTTTCCAAGCCTTCAGTGCTGTCCAGCTGGCTTCTATTTGGCTTTCACATTTTGTTACCTGAAACGCGTTTTAAAAACATTTGTCAGTGAGAAATAGTGGTGAGTGAATCCCAGTTTAATCAAGTTTAAATAAAAACCATTGTACAGTATTGAGGGTGATCTCGCAATTATATGTGTTTCCAAGTTATACCAATTAACATCCATGGTACTGTCAGACCCGACTTGTGGAAATGTTACTCCTTGACCAGGTGGTAACAAATTTTGTATACAAAACCCCAACATACTCATGATAATTGTATTCTTACAAATACTCAATAACTGCTTAATTTACATTTAATTGTATGAGGTTTTGTAAAAACAGTTAACAAAAGGTTCACAAAAAGCGGATCAACTCACATTGTTGTCTTAGATTATCCTTTAGGGTTTCCTGAGAATTATCTATAATTTACACAAAAGCACACGTGTTAGTATAATAACCCATTTTAACATTAGTAATACCCTCCCCGAGACGGCATTCCAACGACTACGTCGGGCAGAACCACGACAGCCGTTAAGGAACCCTAGATCAATCGGGCAGAGTATCTAATACGTATCCAGGGGTTATGATACTTACAACGGAGCAGAACTTCGCTATTTAGGGGGGTATAATACCCTTATATTATGCCTACTATTCAGAATTGAGAGAAAGATTTCGAATTTGAACAATTCTCGACTGAAGGCCGATGCCTCCTTTATATAGGGCTTCACTTTGGTTTTTACGCGGCCCGCGTAAGAGAAGACAAGGGCCTACGCGGCCCGCGTCAACTCTGGTTAACGGGCTAGCTTGTCCGGATCATCGCCTAGCCTTGCCACGATGATGACACGTGTCATCACCGGGCTGCGCCACACCTTTGATCTCTAGCGGCTCGCGTAAGACCTTTAAGAGGTTTACGCGGCCCGCGACAAACCCAAAAACATTATTTTTAATTAATTTTAATAATATTTAAGGTATTCGGGGTCCGTTTTCGCGTATGGGGTGTATTTTTTGACATATTGGGATATTCTAAAATATATTAGGGTGTCGGAAAATATTTCGAGGGTGTCGGTTTAGAGTTGTTATATTCCTTGTGGCCCAGGTTCGATTCATACTCTCCTCATTATTTTCTGCGGCATCCAGGTGAAGAGCAAATATGGGTGGCGTCGATTCGACTTAGATGGGAGGCGATGTTTTAACGATTATTCCACTGTCGTGCCTTCAGGCGGGTGGAGGTCGGGTTTTCACGCATCTGGGGAAAGCCAAGGGGCTGGTGGCGGTCGAGTAGTCGACCTTGGCCACAGCACCCGGTGTCACGGTAGTTGGCACATCATTCCTTGCCGTTCAAAAAAAAAGTAAAGTCCAATTATTGGACCTGGTCAATATTTTCTCCAAAGATATAAAAAAGGCAGTTGGAGTAATATTTTCCTTTTTTTTGAATGGCCAACATAATCGATCTCGGTCACTCTTGGGGCACCCACTGGACAAACGGAGTATTTCGAGAGTAACTCGAGTCCACCACCAATTCCGTGGAAATCCTGTAACCCACCCGTCCGTAGGCATAAAAGTGAAATTACCTGTAAAACATGTTTGACTCAAGGATCCAACCCAGGTTTCCATAGGTCTCCTATCGTTGTCCACTAGTGCCTCACTCTGCACTAAGTGAAAGTTTAACCTGCATATCTTAAAAGAAACGTAAGAGTTTCACCACTTAATTAAGAGATTATAGTCAATATTTTCCATTTTTGATGCAAAATTTGGAAAAATAACAAAAGAAGGTAATAGATGGAGGGTAATGATTTGATGGTACAATGGTGGATGCACAGGACACAAGGACAACAATAGTCTGTGTCAAGAATCACATGTTAATAGGACCAATCCGAACCCACTCAAACCGCTTTGCTCTCCAATATTGTGGGCTTAAACTTAAACCAGCCTCCTGGATTTCTTTTCACATTTATATATTATTGACATCAAATATAATCAATCACTAATTTAATTAAATATTAATAAATAATGAAACAAAACAACACATAACACAAAACGGCGTAGATCTGGATTCCATTGTCCTGATGGCGTCCAAGAGGTGTAATGTGTCATGTATTTAATATTTAATTAAGCAAATGTGATATTTTTATGTGTTATATACGCATCAAATTTAAGTGACGCCAATTTAGTGAAGGTTTTAAGAAGTAACCAATGATAAAGATAGGAGTATGATCGAATACAAACCACATTTCGTATATAAACTGTAAGAACCATTTAAAAAGTGTCATATGACATCCAACCAATTATAGAGAAATGGTAAATGATAACGTAAATAATATCAATTACCTTGAATTTCTTATAATTATGCTAACAAGCAATTAATTCTATATTTGGATCTTCATTTTGTTTTCAACGTGCTGATAAAGAAAAGTGCTGATATCATTTCACATATGTGCTAAAATCAATTATCTTGATTAATTTTCATGTGCTAATATAATTCAAAATTGCTATTTTTATGTATGTATTGTTTTAGTATGTGCTAATTTAACTTTTTTTAAGTGTTAGAATCTGTTCTTACGGCTTGTAGGATAAATATGGTTTGTACCGGAACCAACTCCGATAAAGATATTCGTATGTTTTATGAACTATGATTTTAGTGAGTTTAAGGAAATATCTGTTTGTTTTAATATTTAAATAAATGGTTAGTGATGAGTAAGTCGTAATGAAATTGGATACATATATCTTTTCATGAACTATATTGACTACTTTAGAAAAATCTTTTGGATCACATTCACAGATTGATAATATAAAAGGAATGACAGACGAATATATGTTTCAACCACTAATTGATATAAATAATACAAAATAATAGTAACAATAAATATTAAAAATTTATATGAATGGTGATGGAATTATGATAAAGAACCTCAAAAATTTAGAGGTGTGTTGGAACTGTTATCCATGCTCTAAATTATATATCAACTAGAAGTTTGACCCGCACGCGTTGCGCCGCGGCCAACGAAATTGACATGCTGTTGATCAGATTCACATTTACAATGTGTTAAAGATGTTTTTGTCAGTTAAGTCTGTATTACTATCTTATACAAATAAGCTCAATACAATTAATGGTATCATAATTACTACGTTACATGACTTGTATCCATATAAATAACTTATCGTATTAAGCTCCCCCGCGTTGCGGCGGGGGCTAAAACAATGACAAATAGCACCAATGCCACACTATAGCCAAGGACCACCAACATTGAAGTTGCAGTGTTTTAACATGGAAAAATTAGACCGACATATAAAACATAGAAAATAAAAACTAACTCGATTTAGGACTCATGCGTTGTGACGAACTGATTAAACGGGAAAAAATAGACGACGTAAACACACTGAACCACACACGTACGTTACCCCATGTTAACTCGCAAAATTTAGAACGAAGTGTATAACAAAACGTAAAATCGTTGAAACACACACACATTGTGCTGTGTTAAGTCGCTAAATTTATATCTAAACGTAAAACGAAAATTTTTGCAAAATATGAAAAATATAGGGGATTAAAGTTGAAAGTAAAAAGGTTGTGAAGTTAAATTGGAAAAACTAAAAACTTTTGGGTTAAAACTAAAAAATCAAGTAGTTTTGAGTTTAAAGTGAGACATAATTTTTTTTTTTTTTGAAAAAACTCCAAAACATGGGGCAAAACACCCAATGCCTCAACTTGTTGAAAATTTATGTTATGTAAATTTCTACAAATAATATAGACCATATATAGAATTATAGATCATATCAATTTCTACAAATAATATTTTTGTCTTGTTTAATATTAAATATAAAACAAACATGACAACATAAAGTACAAGATGTTAATGCCTATAATACCCTGCAACCTTAATAGCATATGGTATAAATAGTAATGCTTAGAATTGTTTTAAATTAATAGTATATAAATTGTCCCTATTTGTTTTATAAATTTGGTTGCTATTATTATTACTATATATTTTACTATAAATGAAATGAACAGTGAATTTAATATAGAGTTAATTACTGTTTTCGTCCCTGTGGTTTGTCAAAAATCACTATTTCATTCCATTAGTTTAAAAATTGCGATTTTAGTCCCCGTGGTTTCACTTTCGTAACCATTTCAGTCCACCTCCGTTAACCCCATCCACGTATTCTGTTAAGTACATATGAATTGACCATAATGCCCTTGTTAATAGAAAACAAAAAGATATCTAAATGAGTTAATTATTGTTTTCGTCCCCGTGGTTTGTCAAAAATCACTATTTCGGTCCATTAGTTTAAAAATTGCGATTTCAGTCCCTGTGGTTTCACTTTCGTAACCATTTCAGTCCAGTCTCCGGCATCACAACCCCACCCTCTTAATGTCCGGCGACCCATTACCCCACCCCAATTAATATCTTCCTAGCAGCATCAATTAACATAATAACTTTGAAAAACAATGCTTAACTGGACATTTTCTCATTCTAAAATCCAAAATTAAAATTTTAGAACCATATATTTAAAAATAATGCCAGACTTCTACTTCTACTAAAGCCATGGTGGGTCGAACCCTACAATCCAATTTAAGTCCATATGGCATACAACAATAAAATCATATAAATCCAATAATAAAATCATATAAGTCTATATTTAATTAACACAAGGGTAATTTAGGTATTTCATTAAAAACTTAACGGTAAAATAGACGGTGTTAGGAGACTGGACTAAAATGGTTACGAAAGTGAAACCACATGGACTGAAATAGTGATTTTTGACAAACCACAGGGACGAAAACAGTAATTAACTCATTTAGATATCTTTTAGTTTTTTATTAATAAGGGCATTATGGTCAATTCACGTGTACTTAACAGAATAAATGGATGGGGTTAACGGAGGTGGACTGAAATGGTTACGAAAGTGAAACCACTGGGACTGAAATCGCAATTTTTAAACAAATGGACTGAAATAGTGATTTTTGACAAACCACTGGGACGAAAACAGTAATTAACTCTTTAATATATTATAATCACATATTGATATATTAATAATTATTATTATTTTCTTTACTTTCTAAGTTAGATAAGCTTGGTGTCAACCAATACTGGTATCGAAAATACCGGTACGGTCCGATTTATTATCGGTACATCAAGGTAAAAATCGGCACCAGCCTGATACAGAAAACGCCAAAAGTCGGTACCGGATTGAGTTTCTTATAATTTGAATTTCCATGGATAACATGTTTAAACAATGATGTCACGGCCCCCGTCCCGGTTTTACCTGGTTCGGAAGCCGCGGGACAGAAACCCGTGGTATTTAATTTGGCAGCGGAAATGTTAACAGGATCGTGAAAACTGGCCCAATTATTTTATTTCACAATTTGGGACAAACCCCGTAATTTACATTAAAGGAATTTCATGAGGAAATTCCCTATTTTTCAAAACATGTTTATTTATTTTACTAAGCCAGATCTTCAAGCTTTTAGTGCTACGCGACACTTTCCCTGGGTTACATTAAATCACCTGAAACATGTTTAAAAAGATTTTATCAGCGGGGAAATACTGGCGAGTCATTCAAATTGTTCAAAATGACACATTGTTATAATATACAGTATTAAGGGTGATTACAATGTTTCTATCAACCAATTACCCCAAATCGGTATTTGTCACTAGACCGGATCTGTGACTATGGTCAGATCACCCATTGGCTATCCCGTTGTCCAATGGTGACGGGTATCAAGTCATGTATACAAAACCCCACATACCGGCAGTAATTGAAGATTACAAAGACTTAATCCCTGTAATTATAACTTTGAAAACAAGTAGAGTTTTGGGAAAGCAATTTGATAAAAAGAGAATGACTCGCAAACTGTGAGAAAAGAGAATGGACTCACATTGCAGGTTTAGTTGGCCAGAGTTTTAGCCTACTGATTTAGCCTGGAAACCTAGTTTAAATAACAATGCACACGAAACTAGGTCAGTAACTTAATACAACATTTACGATAAGCTCACGAAATCAAAACCCTCACGACGAATGACAAAGTATAGCCCGAATTCGGGCAGCACTTAAACATCCATCGGATTGGTTTCAATCGATTGGACATTGTATCGTAGCAGTGATCGAGTTATTACCCTGTTGTCGCAGCAGAGATTCGTGCTTGTGTGTGTTTTTGAACGAAACAGCGAATATCTCAACGTACGAAATGAATTTTTTACGTCGAAACACAACAGCCATGCAAGTGCCAAACCCCTGCATTTATACTGAGATTTGGCTCCCCTCGCGCGTCGCGCCAGGATCACCTGGTTCCTGCGCGTGGCGCGACGGCTGCCAATTTAGGCTAAGGTAGCCTTGTTGCATGCATAGCCTTGCTGAGTCAAAAATCTCGAAAATACGTGACTTACATCCGTTTTTTAAGGATAATTATCAATTAGGGGAAACCCCCTTGAGTTTTAGGGGGCCCTGATCCTAGTTTCGATTGTTCTGAAAAATTATGGGTCATGCCATACTACTTGGGGGTTTCAATTAGGGTTTCCTAATGGACATTAATAAAATAAGGAATAGTAACTTTGGCGAGAGTTGTTACATCCTCCCCACCTTATTTAAAATCTCGTCCTCGAGATTTACTGGAACAAGTAAGGATATTTCCGCTTCATTCCTGATTCTAGTTCCCAGGTATACTCAGGTCCTCTTTTTGAATCCCACTTTACTTTGACCAGTACCAATCTTTTGTGTTTGAGGAATTTAATTTTTCTGTCTTCTATTTGGAGTGGTTTTTCGACAAATTTTAATTTTTCATTTACCTCTATATCTTGAAGAGGTACTACCAGGGATTCGTCGGACAAACATTTCTTGAGATTAGATACATGAAACACATCATGTACCCCAGCTAGCCCTTCTGGTAGTTGTAACCGATAGGCAACCGGTCCTATCCGCTGGATCACTGGGAATGGTCCTATGTACCTTGGACTTAACTTTCCCTTCTTACCGAATCGAACGACTCCTTTCCAAGGAGAAACTTTCAAGAGTACCTTGTCTCCAACCTGAAATTCTAACGGCTTACGTCGATTGTCTGCATAACTCTTCTGGCGGTCTCGAACCGTTTTCAGTCTTTCCTTGATTTGAGTTACCTTGTCGGTGGTTTCCTGTACAATCTCGGGACCTGATAATTGACTTTCTCCTATTTCTGCCCAGCAAACGGGAGTCCGGTTCAAATGGGGCAGCCTCGATGCTTGCATGATAACTATTGTTATAGGAGAATTCGATTAAGGGTAGGTGGTGTAAGACCCTAATACGTAATTGACGAAACGCCGCAGCGGAAATTCGTGCTATAAAATTTCTTTCATTATAAACTTCTTGCCTTACTTGAAGGTCCATTTTAAAATATCTCTTTTACATTAAAATCATCAACCGAACTCATTTACGAAATAAAAGCATAACTTATTTACCACATTACACACTCAAGCATTCTCGTACAATCTCACTTGTGACTCGATCTTCAATCTCTACTCCCCGATGATCCTTCGTGTCTCGTACAACCTGCACTCACCACATACATTCATAACATTAGCTCACATTATAAATATAAACAAAGATTCATCCTCGTATACTTTTCATTCCGTTATACTTTTACATTTGAGCATTCCATCCGAGCATCAAACCCCTGGTGAGACTACAATATTGTACCTGCATTACTCTTCATTCTCAAGGTACATTAATAATAATTTCAATATTCGAGCCTATTGAAACCTTGCGTACATACATACATACATGCATACTTACATACCTACATACCTACTTACGTACATACATACCCGCGTACGTTCAAACATACCTACTTACATACATACAAACATATATATACATACATACATTTCTGCATACGTGCATAAGTTCATACATATCTACCTACATACAAATGAACATATATACATACCTACATGCATACATACTTACGTACATACATACATACTTTATTCCTTTGTGTACATTCAATCACATCTAATACATACGTACATACTTTCATATATGTATACTCATACATCTATTTACATACACCCGAAAACATACATGCAAACATAAACACGTCTATACGTACATGCTTACATACTTACATATAGTTATACAATGCATATAACGTAGTTAGACATCCTTCACACAAGTTTGGAGTTGAAGAATGCGAAAAATATGAAAGAACCAGCGATTGGCGCAAGAAGAAACCCATCTGGCGCAACCTTGTGCCAATTCTGGCGCAATACAGAAGACATCAGTCAGGGGCACAACCTTGTGCCAGGGGGCGCAACTTTGTGCCAGGGGGGCGCAACCTTGCGCCTGGTTCAGACCTGCAACTTTCAGCTTAACGAATTTTTACAATTTTGGTCATAACTTTCTCATTTCTTGTCCGTTTAACCTCCCGTTTCTTCCCACATGGCCGTAAATTCGTCCTCTATCATAAGGACTCAAAATCTAACATCCGGATTAAGGAAATTTCTTAACCTATAAGCTTTCGGCTAAATATTCAATTCATGTTTTTAATAAACAACTCCTATGTTTATGCCCAAAACTCACATGAACATTATAACTATAAAACTTTTACATTATCCGGAGTGCCGTACATGGGGTTTATGAACCCGGTTCCCGGTATACGTTAAACTTATTCATTTCAATCAATTTTACGTAATTGAACTTTATTAGCACAATTTCCTTACACGAAATTGTTCCCTTTAGTCATAACTCAAAACCGAGCCTTTTGACTATTTATCCACGTCCCCGTTTCCCGATTAGCGTACTTATGTGCAATTCTACCCATTACCCGGTTATAATACCGTAGCCATTCCTTACACTTTATTCCGTTATAACAACAAGACCTCATCTTGACCCGTTATATCTACTTAACGAAAATTATCGATTTCATACAACCAAATCCATATTTGACTTCAAACATCATGCTTAATTAACTAAAATGCTACCTTACTTAAACAAACTAAGAAGTGATTCCGAAAATCACTTACCTTATGCGTCCGTATTCGCATCCGCTTCCTTGTCTCCTTTTGACCCGTTGCCTTCCTTGCTTGAGTCCATCTCAACATGATCCCTATGCTTTCATGTCATCACAATCACATTCTCGTTAGCATACATGATTGTACATATTAATGATCACATCATTTGCATAACTCACATGTGGCTCTTTCTTAGTCACCTATAACAAGCCTAAGGCATATACCCAAAATCACATCTTTTCAATTTCATATAATTCATCATGTCATCATATTAGGCTATCACAATGACATTATATACACTTCATACTCATGATGTAATATGCTTACAACCACATGATCAATCAATTACATACTAATGCTTTCATGATCCCATAATAGACGATCGTATTTAGAGTAAATAATCAACATGTCTCTACCATCCTTACTTGCTATATATCAACACCAATTTCATTTCATAATCTCAACTAAACCATCCACTAAGCACATAATGTGTACCATACAATGCAAGTGAACAATGCAAGACACTAGTGCGCATCTCTACCCAAACGAGAAATCAATAAAACCTCCACATGGATTCAATCTTACACATGTTCCTTGTGTAAGTTTACTAACAATTTAATCATTTACGCATTATATGCATATTCATCCACTACTTGCATACATTTTCACATAATATTGTCACTTAGTCATTTCATCAAACGCTTGGCGTACGTACTACTATCTAAGCATAATGTACAAATAGTCCATGCCTAATCTTCCTAATTCATACACAATTCATCAAATCTTCTTGCTAATCAACAAGTATCATTAACACGTAAACATCAACATATTAACACCACATTTCTTTCAATTCATCTCACAAGAATTCATCATATCCATCATAATACATCAACAATCAATAAGAATTGAATATGGATGATCATTCAAGTCATCATCCTTACCAAAACAAATGGGTTTCACCTCTAAACATCAAATTAACCCAAACCATGCATAATCTATGTTCTATATGATGATTCTAACACATACTCAGGCTCAATTTCATACAAATCCATGGATTAAAAAATAACCCACTTCATAAAAGATCATCAATCTTAGTTTTAAAACATACCTTATGATCCCCTTGCTAAGGTGATCATTAATTCATGTTTGGTTGTGAATTTGAGCTTCGATTCACCTTTCAATTTGAAGCTTCTTGAAGAACTAGGGTTTGAACCCCTTGTTCTTCTCCAGAACCCTCCACGCACACACACACACATGATGTGTGTGTTGTGTGTTTAATTCTTGTTTTATAAAACATTAGTTTTCCCATGTTACAATTTAGCCCCTCGTGTTCACCACTTAAATATAATTGGCACAAACTTTCGTCATTTAATAGTTTTGACTACCCATTTAACTAGGTTAAATAGCCTAGTTATTTATTTCATGATATGTCCTATAGGAACATACGACAAATATAAACATTCGGGTTTTGGGGTGTTACATGTCTACCCCCCTTAAATGAGGTTTCGTCCCCGAAACCTTTCTTATTTCCATTAAACACTAGTTATCATTTTCCCTTGCCTCATCAACATGACCACTAGCCCATCTCAGTGAGAATCTTCTATTTTCAAGAACCCGTCCCGTAGTTCTTATTAGTGTCGCTTTCACTAATAGTGCTAGCTTCTGACGCACTTCATAGCTAATGGTTCATACATCATTCTAATACTCGTACATCATGTGCAATATACCATTTTGTTTACTTGAAACAATTCCAACATCCTATTAATATCATTCCTTTTTGTTTATTTCAACATTCATATTATCTTCGACGACTATACGATCTCAGTTCGTAATCTATACCTACACATCTATGTTTAACTTTGATAGGTACATCATATTACTAAGTAACTATCCATTCTCGATTCATAAATTATTCATATAATTGACTTCTTTCTAACAAGTTCATACTTTTCATACTTTACTTTTACATAACATTCTCATTTCCTCGACCCGTTTGTAACAGGTCAATATTCATATTTATTCAAACTTGTAATAATACTTACATTCATATGATCCGTTTATAACGGATCTAATACCTTCATCTCATCTCTTAAAATAACATTCTATACATATATCATATAACATTTAGTTCTTGTCTTTTTATCACAACAAAACTACTATTTCATAGTCACATATACATGCTTAACTTCAAAGTTAATATCATTCTACTTTTCTATAGTTACTTGTACCAGGCATACCCTCACGTTACCTTCAAATCATCTCATTCATTTTATATTACCATTACTCTCATTTCATGCATTGCTTGATCTTCATAAGTAAGCGTGTCAAGCACATTCATCATACAGGAGTTTAAATACATACCTAGAATTTTTCACTCAAAACTTTTGAGATTTACACTTTTTTTTAATGACATAATTTTCTTCTTATGTTGCCTGTTAACAGTCAAGCATCACATACCATACCATACCTATCCTATCCTATCATTCACTTCATATGCCGTTTTCAATCTACTAAATCATATCTGTCCGACATGATTTAAACATTTTACTAACCTCTATTTTACTCCGTAAACCAGTGATCCGTATACCAGATCGATCGGCCCCTTCACGGGTACTGACCGTACCAGGCCAGATTTCATACATCCATGTATTGAGCTTCCACTCATGCACATTCTTTCACCAATTTAATTAGCTTCATCACATTAAGAGTTCTACCCTTATCATCTACAAAATCGACGGTTAGCACATTTCATTCAAACATTCATTGCATCATTTTAGTATTCTTGCCAAAACTTACCCTTCTCAATCATAATCAAATTATTGTCCGAGTCGTAACCCGTCATTCATTATGACTCCTAAGAGTCGATTTCCAAAACATCTGACACCTAACATGTTCAAAACTTCTTTCTTTCGTCCAAAATTTAGGGTTGCGTGCCAAACATTATGCTCACCTATAAGTATAAAACTTAACAAATCAAAACATTAAATATATCGGGCTTAAAAGGCGATTACCATTTGACCCGCATGACTCATTCTTCTCTTTAACCATTTTTTACATACAAACATATTTGTATATATATATACATTTATTCACACATATATATAAGTTTAAGACATAACTTGGATAATATTCGCCTTTTAAAGAATATTTACTTGCTTAGTCTGTAATTACTTACACATTCGAATCTTTTCATTCTTATCATTCATTATGTTTTGAACCCGTCGCGCGGTTTCTAACATATCATTCATACTTTTATTCCTTCTTGGTTTCGAATTCGTCTCGCGGATTCTAACATATCATTCATGCTTTCATGCTTCGAATCCGTCTCGCGGATTATAACATATCATTCATGCTTTCATTCCTTTCATGCTTCGAATCCGTCTCGTGGATTCTAACATATCATTCATGCTTTCATTCCTGAAAGTCTTACATTTCTCTTCACCCTCACGTCCACCTACTACCTGATTCTAACGGACATACCTGTAACAATTATCACGGTCTCACGAACGTCATATGTTTCTCGTGTACTGGCCAGGCAGTGGCGGACCCAGGATTTTTTTCCTGGGGGTGCGGAATTTTTTTAAAGATTTTAGACCCCTAACTATATAAAAAAATCGGTTCATAGCGGATCGGATCGGGTCGGGTCATGTAAAACAAGTAAACACAAACAAACAAAGTTTCATACAAAATCCTAATTGTAACCTGGGTCGCTCAACCCCTTTCCTCTTGAGAAATTGCGACATAACTTCCCTACTCATTGATCTTTCCTAATCCTATCATATACAAAATAAACAAGTATCTTCAAGTGTTCAACCATAGCACATGTTCCTTAATTTTCAATTTAAAATTTTGAATTTCAAGCCCTAGTATTGTTATTTACCAACCAAGAATCATATAATCAACAAAACCACCAACGATTTGGGTTTTTTTTTTAATTACGTGGACTGATTTTGTTTAACAAAACTAGTAGTTGGAATGGGGCTTGAATGGGTATTAAGTTATTGGGCTTGACGGATTGAATTTAAGTTTTATTAAAGGGGTTAGTGGGCTAACTTGTTTACATAATTTGATCGGGTTTCAATCTGTGTTCACAATTTTTTTATACAAATTCCTAACATTTTTTTTTTCTAAGGGGTGCGGACGAAAATTTCCAAGGGGTGCGGTCGGGATTTTTCACGAAAAATACCACTAAATTTTTTTTTTCAAGGGGTGCGGCCGCCCACCCACCCTATAAAGTAGGTCCGCCCATGTGGCCAGGTACACAGTCCACATACTAGTTTCGCGTCTTCGTGTAATCGCCACCTTATGTCCGAAGAATTAAGTTTCGGCACGTGTAACATTTTCAAAACTTCATTACCATTCAATTATTATATTTCATTTAAAATTTTTCTTTCACTTGCTGGATTATACTATTACATGCGCCCACATGTTAAATTTACGTACCTGGGGTCAATTTGTCTTATCACATGCCTTGATGCCGGTCCTAGATCGCATTCACGAATCGTCCTTTCCCATCAATTTTGCTTACCTTACACATAACATACTATTAGTTTTCTTCAAATACATACTTAAGCACATACTTACCTTTATTTCCTCCCATAGATCTTGATCGAGTCTCGGATTGTACGGTTTCCTTATCACATGAGCACACAGGTTTGAGTTCAAGCATTTATCTTCTCGTACTTGATTCACTTAAACCAGGGCTCTGATACCAACTTGTAAGACCCTAATACGTAATTGACGAAATTCGTGCCATAAAATTTCTTTCATTATAAACTTCATGCCTTACTTAAAGGTCCATTTTAAAATATATCTTTTACATTAAAATCATCAACCGGACTCATTTACGAAATAAAAGCATAACTTATTTACCACATTACACACTCAAGCATTCCCGTACAATCTCACTTGTGACTCGATCTTCAATCTCTACTCCCTGATGATCCTTCGTGTCTCGTACAACCTGCACTCACCACATACATTCATAACATTAGCTCACATTATAAATATAAACAAAGATTCATCCTCGTATACTTTTCATTCCGTTATACTTTTACATTTGAGCATTCCATCCGAGCATCAAACCCCTGGTGAGACTACAATATTGTACCTGCATTACTCTTCATTCTCAAGGTACATTAATAATAATTTCAATATTCGAGCCTATTGAAACCTTGCGTACATACATACATACATGCATACTTACATACCTACATACCTACTTACGTACATACATACCCACGTACATTCATACATACCTACTTACATACATACAAACATATATATACATACATACATACATTTCTGCATACGTGCATAAGTTCATACATATCTACCTACATACACATGAACATATATACATACCTACATGCATACATGCATACATACTTACGTACATACATACATACTTTATTCCTTTGTGTACATTCAATCACATCTAATACATACGTACATACTTTCATATATGTATACTCATACATCTATTTACATACACCCGAAAACATACATGCAAACATAAACACGTCTATACGTACATGCTTACATACTTACATATAGTTATACAATGCATATAACGTAGTTAGATATCATTCACACAAGTTTGGAGTTGAAGAATGCGAAAAATATGAAAGAACCAACGATTGGCGCAAGAAGAAACCCATCTGGCGCAACCTTGTGCCAATTCTGGCGCAATACAGAAGACATCAGTCAGGGGCGCAACCTTGTGCCAGGGGGGCGCAACCTTGCGCCTGGTTCAGACCTGCAACTTTCAGCTTAACGAATTTTTACAATTTTGGTCATAACTTTCTCATTTCTTGTCCGTTTAACCTCCCGTTTCTTCCCACATGGCCGTAAATTCGTCCTCTATCATAAGGACTCAAAATCTAACATCCAGATTAAGGAAATTTCTTAACCTATAAGCTTTCGGCTAAATATTTAATTCATGTTTTTAATAAACAACTCCTATGTTTATGCCCAAAACTCACATGAACGTTATAACTATAAAACTTTTACATTATCCGGAGTGCCGTACATGGGGTTTATGAACCCGATTCCTGGTATACGTTAAACTTATTCGTTTCAATCAATTTTACGTAATTGAACTTTATTAGCACAATTTCCTTACACGAAATTGTTCCCTTTAGTCATAACTCAAAACCGAGTCTTTTGACTATTTATCCACCTCCCCGTTTCCCGATTAGCGTACTTATGTGCAATTCTACCCATTACCCGGTTATAACACCGTAGCCATTCCTTACACTTTATTCTGTTATAACAACAAGACCTCATCTTGACCCGTTATATCTACTTAGCGAAAATTATCGATTTCATACAACCAAATCCATATTTGACTTCAAACATCATGCTTAATTAACTAAAATGCTACCTTAGTTAAACAAACTAAGAAGTGATTACGGAAATCACTTACCTTATGCGTCCGTATTCGCATCCGCTTCCTTGTCTCCTTTTGACCCGTTGCCTTCCTTGCTTGAGACCATCTCAACATGATCCCTATGCTTTCATGTCATCACAACCACATTCTCGTTAGCATACATGATTGTACATATTAACGATCACATTATTTTCATAACTCACATGTGGCTCTTTCTTAGTCACCTATAACAAGCATAAGGCATATACCCAAAATCACATCTTTTCAATTTCATATAATTCATTATGTCATCATATTAGGCTATCACAATGACATTATATACACTTCATACTCATGATGTAATATGCTTACAACCACATGATCAATCAATTACATACTAATGCTTTCATGATCCCATAATAGACGACCGTATTTAGAGTAAATAATCAACATGACTCTACCATCCTTACTTGCTATATATCAACACCAATTTCATTTCATAATCTCAACTAAACCATCCACTAAGCACATAATGTGTACCATACAATGCAAGTGAACAATGCAAGACACTAGTGCGCATCTCTACCCAAACGAGAAATCAACAAAACCTCCACATGGATTCAATCTTACACATGTTCCTTGTGTAAGTTTACTAACAATTTAATCATTTACGCATTATATGCATATTCATCCACTACTTGCATACATTTTCACATAATATTGTCATTTAGTCATTTCATCAAACGCTTGGCGTGCGTACTACTATCTAAGCATAATGTACAAGTAGTCCATGCCTAATCTTCCTAATTCATACACAATTCATCAAATCTTCTTGCTAATCAACAAGTATCATTAACACGTAAACATCAACATATTAACACCACATTTCTTTCAATTCATCTCACAAGAATTCATCATATCCATCATAATACATCAACAATCAATAAGAATTGAATATGGATGATCATTCAAGTCATCATCCTTACCAAAACAAATGGGTTTCACCTCTAAACATCAAATTAACCCAAACCATGCATAATCTATGTTCTATATGATGATTCTAACACATACTCATGCTCAATTTCATACAAATCCACGGATTAAAACATAACCCACTTCATAAAAGATCATCAATCTTAGTTTTAAAACATACCTTATGATCCCCTTGCTAAGGTGATCATTAATTCATGTTTGGTTGTGAATTTGAGCTTCGATTCACCTTTCAATTTGAAGCTTCTTGAAGAACTAGGGTTTGAACCCCTTGTTCTTCTCCAGAACACTCCACGCACACACACACACATGATGTGTGTGTTGTGTGTTTAATTCTTGTTTTATAAAACATTAGTTTTCCCATGTTACAATTTAGCCCCTCGTGTTCACCACTTAAATATAATTGGCATAAACTTTCGTCATTTAATAGTTTTGACTACCCATTTAACTAGGTTAAATAGCCTAGTTATTTATTTCATGATATGTCCTATAGGAACATACGACAAATATAAACATTCGGGTTTTGGGGTGTTACAGGTGGTCATCCCAGTTTCCCCCAAAATCTATGACACATGCTCTGAGCATGTCTTCTAGGGTTTGGATTGTCCTTTCACTCTGTCCGTCTGTTTGGGGATGGTAGGCAGTACTAAAATTCAGTCGGATCCATTGCTTCTTGGAAACTTGTCCAGAAATGTGAAGTGAAACGACTATCCCTATCCGATACAATGGAGAGTGGGACTCCATGTAAGGATACTATCTCGTTTACATATAACTTTGCTAACCTTTCCATGCTAAAGGTTTCCTTCATGGGTAGAAAATGAGCTGATTTGGTTAATCGATCCACAATTACCCAAATTGCGTCGTTACCTTTTTTGGTTTTGGGTAACTTAGTAACAAAGTCCATGGTTATTAGTTCCCATTTCCATATAGGCATTTCTAAATGTTGGAGTAACCCTGAAGGTTTCTGGTGTTCTGCCTTAACTTGTGAACAAGTTAGACACTTAGATACATAGTTAGCCATGTCCTTTTTCATTCCTATCCACCAGAAGTTATTTCTTAAATCTTGGTACATCTTATTATTACCCGGGTGCATGGTATATCTAGATTTATGGGCTTCTTCCAGAATCTTATCTCTTAAATTTCCTTGCTTAGGTACCCAAATCCTTTTCTTATGGAATCTCCAAATTCCATCAGTTCCTTGTTCTAATTCCTTTATCCTTCCTTTCATTCCTTTAGCATCATCCTTGACTGCTGTTTCTTGAACATTCTTCAGTTGTTCCATTAAATCTAATTGTAGATTTAATCTAAGAGCACGAACCCGTCTTTGTTTCTCATGATACTTACAACTTAGGGCATCTGCTACTACATTTGGCTTTCCTTCATGATATTGAATATCACAGTCGTAGTCACTTAAGATTTCCATCCATCTTCGTTGTCTCATGTTTAATTCTTTTTGCCCAAATATATATCTTAAACTCTTATGATCTATATAAACTGTAAACTTACTTCCATACAGATAGTGTCTCCAAATCTTAAGGGCAAAAATTATTGCTCCTAATTCTAAGTCGTGAGTCGTATAATTTTCCTCGTGCTTTTTCAATTGTCTTGAAGCATAAGCAATTACCTTCTTGTGTTGCATCAACACACATCCTAGCCCTAACTTAGAAGCATCACAGTAAACTTCAAAATCCTCTGTTCCTTCTGGTAAAGCAAGAATTGGGGTGTTTGTTAATCTTTGTTTTAAGATCCTAAAGGCCTCTTCTTGCTTGGGTCCCCTTTCAAACTTAACTGTTTTACAGGTTAGCTTAGTTAATGGCACAACTATTTTAGAAAAATCTTTAATAAAGCGCCTATAGTATCCAGTTAAGCCTAGAAAACTTCTAACTTCTGTAGCTGATTGCGGGACTTTCCATCTTATGATTGCTTCTATCTTAGAAGGATCTACGTGAATACCTTCGTGATTCACCATGTGTCCTAAAAATTGCAACTCTTGTAGCCAAAATTCACACTTCGAGAATTTGGCATAAAGCTTTTCCTTTCTTAACAAAGTTAAGAGTGCATGTAGGTGCTCACAATGTTCCTCCTGGCTTTTGGAATAAATAAGTATATCGTCGATGAAAACAATTACAAATTTATCCAAATACGGTTTACAGATCCTATTCATCATGTCCATGAATGCTGCAGGAGCATTCGTTAACCCAAAGGGCATGACTGTAAACTCGTAATGACCATACCTAGTCCTGAAAGCAGTTTTAGGTATATCTTCCTCTTGTACCTTCAGCTGATGGTATCCGGAGCGTAAATATATCTTAGAAAAATATCTAGCTCCCTGAAGTTGATCGAAAAGATCATCAATCCTAGGTAATGGGTATCGATTCTTAATTTTAACCTTATTTAGTTCCTTATAATCAATGCACATTCGCATGGAACCATCTTTCTTTTTCACAAATAACACTGGTGCTCCCCAAGGGGAGGAACTAGGTTGTATAAATCCTTTGCTTAATAATTCATCTAATTTCTTTTTCAGTTCCAACATTTCGTTGGGTGCTAACCGATAAGGTGCCTTAGCTATCAATGTAGTTCCAGGGATTAGATGAATTCTAAATTCTACTTCCCTTTCGGGTGGTAATCCAGGTAGTTCTTCTGGGAATATATCATGGTATTCTGATACTACAGGAATTTCCTTAAGTTCCTTACCTCTAGTGTTAATGATTACTGAAATCATATACACTAGTCCTTGCTTTCATTAATAACTAGCAACTTTCATTACTGAAATGAACTTCATTGGTTTACGTGGCTTATTGTAACACCCCGTGTTTTCGAAAGTCAAAGTCAAAGTCAAGGTCAAAGTCAACGACCGATTTCGCGCAACTTGACTTGTAGTAAATTCCTTTATATGTTTATTTTAGTTGTATTATGTGGAGTAAGTGTCAATAATTACAATAATCGACGTATGCTATTCGCTATCTAATCGACTTACGACTGTGAACTATAGGAAGCAACAATGCGATAAAGCTAACCAAACGATAATCAAACTATGCTAATCAAATCGACATCCAATCGCGCTCGCAACTCGAAATATGCAATTTAATTATTGATATACGTGTGTGTGTGTGCCTTATGTGTTACTTGTGCATGTTTAATTTATATATATGTAGGAATCAATCGAAACGCAATCGAACTCAATCGAAATCGAACTACGATAATTAGTGGAGAAGAGATAGCGCAAGATATGATTGGTTGGGATTAAAAGTAATTTGAATAGGAAACTCTACCGCATCGAATCGCTTGTAATCGAAATCGAAACCTCAAAGTCGTCGCACCGAACACCCAAACCAAGTGCCATCCGGCCGGATAAGCCATCCGACCGGGCTGCCACTTGATCATGGTGCCTGGATGCCATCCGACCGAGATGACATCCGACCGGACAAGTCATCCGGGCAAGATGCCATCCGACCTGCCAACACTTTCCTCTTTGGGTAACTCTATAAATACCCATATCACTCTCAAACTTTCTACTTTTGGCAACTCTCTGACCGAACAGCACGCTCTCCTCACCTTTTCATCGATTTCTCTCAATTCCGGTAAGATCTAACCCTAAATCTTGTACTTTCTTGATCTACACGCACTCCTACACCTTTCTATCTTTTGAATCTTAACTTTTAACCGTGAAATCACTATATTTGAGGTGTTCTAGGATGACGTCATCATGAGTTCTTGAAGAGCTTCATGTTTTGGCCTCAATCCACTAAGAACAACTTAGATCTAATCGATTTCCACGAGAATAAACAAGGATCTCTTGTAGATCTGAACATAATCATGGTGAAAAAGGATTGAAAGATTGTTTCTAACTTTCTTTCAACTCTTTTACACTCAATGCACTCAAAAACCGATAGAATCAGACCTTGTTCTAGTCTTCTACTTATTCTTAGTGTTGTGCTAGCTCAAGATCTGGATTCTACTCACGAGACCACCGATTTCGGGTTAACCAGGAACAACCGTCTTGAACCGGTTAACTGGTCGAACTAGGGTGATTCCTGTTCGATCGGGTCACTGGGGTTAAGATGGGGTCTGTTGGTTAGCACGTTGTCAAAACGTCTCGATAAAAGCAACAAACAATCAAAACAACCAAGTGAAAGACGAATGGAACGACCAGCACGGAGTGCTATCCGACCGGACTACTGTCCGCTCGGATAAGCCACCGGAGCGATAGGTCATCCGAACGGCTTACTACTTGGGTCCCACACTTAATCAACTTTATCTGAAGTTTGAGTATTGAACGAATTGCTATCCGATCGGACTATCATCCGACCGGATTACTCTTCGGATCATGAGATACTTAAACTCGAACAATTTTCAACATGTTCAATGCACTAAGGATGCCACCCGACCGGACTGCTGTCCGATCGAGTGACAACCTGTTGTGGATTTGTTCTCACTAAGTAACCTCGCCACTTGAGTCGTCGTCCGACCGGAGAAGTCATCCGAGCGGATTAACGTCCGCACGACTGACTGTCCGATCGACCGACTTGAAAGGTAGAGATACTTCAATGTTTTCAAAATGCTACAATGAAAACTTCAAAGGACAAGCCATCATACACAAACACATCCTTCTCAAAGGAAGAAACAATCCACTCGAATAGTCATCCGACCGGACAACCTGTCCGACCGGATGACCACCCGAACGGATTGTCATCCACACGACTGGACCATCCGGTCGGATTACCAATCCGACTGAACTGATGTCCGAGCCACTTACACTTTGCATCGTTTTACGCGTCACTTATCGTTATGCTATCGTTCTGATCAGGCTAACCCTACTCCCTAGTGCTCCCTTCAATCCATCATCGTTGTGAGTATACTCGATCCCTTTTTGCTTTATGCACTTTTGGGTGTTACATACGTTACGAATATTCAAATCACAACAAACACACTACTCAATACTATTTGAACGCTAACCGTTAATGCATCTTATACGTGGCTTATGAATGCTTGTTTGTTATGTTTACACATGGAATGTTGTCTACCTGCCTTAGCAACGATAGTACTATAGTTTGGACTCAGCACCTGTTCGCAGGGGTTGTTAAGGACAATTACTTGCATGGATTACGGTGGTAATCATGTATTGCGAACTGCCTCAGGCAGTCAACCCGCAGTCATTGGTATCGATGGATCTATGTCGATAACTAACGTGCTTCATTTCACTATGTGTACGTGCTGGTTATGCGTAAACGAATTTCGAACTCTATATGCTATTACCAAACTTGTATGCTCACCTTTACATTATATGTATTGACTTTATTTTAACGTATGTGACAGGTGCTTAGGATGCACATCTGCTAGGAAATCGAGGCTAGAATAAGGCTCTAGAGGCCAACAAATAGTTGTCTGTACAAATTGAATCAAGGGTCTCTAGAAGCAGATAAACAATTGCTCTATTTAAATCTGAGTTGTCGGAATAGAACTATTTGCCTAGATTTTGTCTGTAATAATTTGTTTACCTTTTGAGACATGGTTTGGGACATGTTACTTTAAATTGATTGGTAATGATAATTGTTATGGAAACTTCTGGACAATCTGTTTCGCTCAGTGCCATGCCCCGATGTTTCCACCATCGGTTGGGGTATGACAGATTGGTATCAGAGCCATAACTATAGGGAATTAGGCAAGACTCGACCTAGTCCGGGTCGATGTCTTAGAAACCTAGTCTATAGTTAGGAACCAACAGACCGACTTATGCATATCCGTTAGGGATTATGTATGAGCTTGCTATTTCTCGCTATTCTCGCTTATGCTACACTATCACTGCACTCGAATTTTCAACTATAAAGGAGCAACTAAGTCAAGATTAGGTGTGAAAACCGCAAACTCTCGACTGAAGTTGCTAATCAACCCGCATTTTTGTCGCAACCCCCGATCCCTTATCTGTCCCGGGAACGGGCGGACGCGAGCTCAGAGTTTGGTGGTATCAGCTATTTAATCTTGCAGCGGAATTTACATCAGGACCGTAGTTAGGAAATGTTTATCAGAGTAAAACCACCATATTTGATATTAGTAATCACATGGGCAAAACCCAAGTTTCTTATTACAATACATTTATAGGGACAACCCCTATTTTATTGAATTTAAAACATCGTTTATTAGGTAACTTTTATAGCCACATTTTTTCCCAAGCCCTCAGTGCTCTCCAGCTGGCTTTTCACTAATTGGCTGTTCACATTGTGTTACCTGTAACGCGTTTTAAAAACATTTGTCAGTCGGAAATACTGGTGAGTGAATCCCAGTTTAATCAAGAAACATTTTATCAATTAAAACAGTATTGAGAGCGATCACATTTTTTTATTTCTACACAATTACTCATTCAGTATTTGCCACTCGACCGGATCTGTGGCTATGGTCAAATTTCCCATTGGCTAACTCGTCGTCCAATGGTAATGTACTGTCATTCTGACTTACTACTACTACTCGTAGTAATAAATTTTGTATACAAAACCCCATAATACCGGCAGTAATTGAAGAACTACAAAGACTCAATCACCGCTTAATCACATTGTAAACAATTAAGGTTTTGTAAAACATTCCAAAAAGATTAACAAAAAGAGGATAAACTCACATTGCTATCTTAGACTTCTTGTAAGGGTTTCCTGGATATAATCTATAATTTATACAAATGTACATTGGTTAGTATCATAACCCTTTGAAAATATTGATGATACCCTCCCCGAGACGGCATTCCAACAACTACGTCGGGCAGAACCACGACAGTTGTTACGGAACCCTAAATCAATCGGGCAGCGTAACTATTATGAAACTGGGGTTATAATACTTACAACGGAGCAGAACCTCGCTAATTAGGGGGTATTATACCCGACTATAATAACTCTTCTACAGAATTTGAGATTGAGAATTGAATTGTGAGCGACGGAAAGTGAAACCCGATGGCCTTCTTATATAGTGCTGAAACTTGGTCCCCACGCGGCCCGCGTAAGGGAAGACAGAGGGCTACGCGGCCCGCGTTGACTCTGGTCAACTGCGTAGCGTAGCTGGGTCAGCTTGTAGGTCCGCCACGATGTCGACACGTGTCGGCCTAGGATGTCTCCGCGTTTGATGATCTCTAGCGGCCCGCGTAAGAGTGAAGGTGAGCTTACGCGGCCCGCCTGAACTAAAGAAATTAGTGAAATCCGGTCTACACCTTCATACCGCCCGCGTAAAGTTGGGGTGGGATCCTACGCGGCCCGCCTCAACTTATAATTTCTTGTTTTTAATTTATTTTATAAATACTATAACATAATTTGGGCTCGGTTTTCACGTACGGGGTGTAATATAAGACATATTGGGACATTCTAAAATATACTAGAGTGTTAGACACATTATGAGGGTTTCGGTTTTACCGAGGGTTGTTATATTCTCCCCACCTTGTTTTAGAGCTCGTCCTCGAGATCTACTGGAATAAGTGCGGATATTTTCTTTTCATTTCAGATTCAAGCTCCCATGTGTACTCAGGTCCTCTTTTGGAGTCCCACTTCACTTTGACCAGAACTAATCTCTTGTGTTTGAGATTCTTGACTTTCCTGTCTTCAATTTGTAGAGGTCTTTCTACAAACTTGAGTTATTCATTTACCTCTATATCCTTAAGAGGAACTATCAGTGATTCATCAGCTAAACACTTTTTGAGATTAGATACATGAAACACATCATGTATTCATGCCATTTCCTCTGGCAGTTGTAGCTGATAGGCTACAGGTCCTATTCTTCTAATAATCTCAAAAGGTCCAACATACCTGGGACTTAGCTTTCCTCGTTTGATGAATCTTACTACTCCTTTCCAAGGAGAGACTTTTAACAATACTTTATCCCCTACTTGAAACTCTAATGGCTTGCGTCGGTTATCGGCATAGCTCTTTTGTCGATCACGTGCGGCTTTCAGTCGTTCCTTGACTTGAATGATTTTGTCAGTTGTTTCTTGCACTATCTCTGGTCCAGATAGTTGCTTTTCCCCAATTTCTGCCCAACAGACTGGGGTTCGGTACTTTCGTCCATAAAGTGCTTCGAATGGTGCGGCATTGATACTTGTGTGATAACTATTAATATATGAAAATTCTATTAAAGGTAAGTGGTCGTCCCAATTACCTCCGAAATCAATTACACAAGCTCAAAGCATATCTTCCATTGTCTGAATTGTCCTTTCGCTTTGTCCGTCTGTTTGAGGATGATAAGCTGTGCTTAGCTTTAACTTGGTTCCCATTGCCTTTTGGAAACTTGACCAAAAATGAGAGGTAAATCAACTATCCCTATCAGAAACAATTGATAAAGGAATTCCATGTAAAGAAACAATTTCATTTACATATAGTTTAGCTAATTGTTCCATACTGAAAGTTTCCTTCATTGGTAGGAAATGAGCTGACTTGGTTAGTCTATCTACAATCACCCAGATTGTATCATTACCTTTCCTTGTTTTAGGTAATTTAGTAACAAAATCCATTGTTATCAATTCCCATTTCCACACCGGCATTTCTAATTACTGTAACAAACCTGAGGGTTTCTGGTGTTCGGCTTTAACTTGTGAACAAGTTAAACATTTAGAAACATAGGTTGCTATGTCCTTTTTCATTCCTATCCACCAGAATTTTTTTCTTAAATCCTGATACATTTTGTCATTTCCTGGATGCATCGTATACTTAGACTTATGGGCTTCTTCTAATATACGATGACGTAGATTTCCTAATTTAGGTATCCACATTCTCTTTTTATGGAATCTCCAAATTCCATCTATTCCTTGTTCCAATTCTTTTAGCATACCTTTTAATTTTTCAGAATCATTCTTGATTACTGATTCTTGTGCTTCTCTTATCTGATCATTTAAATCTACTTGCAGATTTAATTTAAGAGAACGTACCCTTTTTGGCTTTTCATGATACTTTCGACTTAAAGCATCTGCTACTACGTTTGCTTTTCCTTCATGATACTGGGTATAACAATCATAGTCACTAAGCATCTCCATCCAGCGTCTTTGTCTCATATTCAATTCTTTTGTTTGAAAATATACCTTAAACTCTTATGATCAGTGAATATGGTAAACTTACTACCATAAAGGTAATGTCTCCAGATTTTAAGAGCAAAAATTATAGCTCCTAATTCTAAATCATGGGTTGAATAATTCTCTTCATGATTCTTAAGTTGTCTAGATGCATAAGCTATAACCTTTTGGCGTTGCATCAACACACATCCATAACCTAATTTAGAAGCATCACAGTAGACTACGAAGTCTTCAGCTCCTTCTGGTAATGCTAGTATGGGTGTATGGGTTAATCTTTGCTTAAGGATTCTAAAGGCTTCTTCTTATTTTAATCCCCATTCAAACTTAACAGATTTACAGGTTAGCTTAGTTAAGGGAATGGCTATTCTAGAAAAATCTCGAATAAATCTTCTATAATAACCAACCAATCCTAAGAAACTTCTAACCTCGGTTGGTGATTCAGGGGTTTTCCATTTAGTAATTGCCTCAATCTTTGTTGGATCCACATGAATTCCTTCATGGTTAACTAAATGTCCGAGAAACTGTATCTGTTCTAACCAAAATTCGCACTTAGAGAATTTAGCATAAAGTTTTTCCTTCCTTAACAAACTTAAAAGTGCGTGCAAATGCTTTACATGATCCTCTTTATTCTTAGAATAAATTAGAATATCATCTATGAAGACGATTATGAATTTATCAAAATATGGCTTACATATTCGGTTCATCATGTCCATAAATGCAGCTGGGGCATTGGTTAAACCAAATGGCATGACAATAAATTCATAATGGCCATACCTTGTTCTAAAAGCGGTCTTAGGAATGTCCTCTTCCTGTACCTTTAATTGATGATATCCTGACCTTAAATCGATTTTTGAGAAAAATCGAGCTCCTTGCAGTTGATCAAACAGATCATCGATTCTTGGTAATGGATACCGATTCTTAATCGTGACCTTGTTCAATTCACGGTAATCAATGCACATACGCATTGATCTGTCCTTCTTTTTAACAAACAGTATCGGCGCTCCCCATGGCGACGAACTTGGCTGTATGAATCCTTTCTCCAACAATTCATCTAATTGTTTCTTCTGTTCCTGCATTTCAGCGGGTGCCAAACGATAAGGGGCTTTGGCAATTGGTGCTGTTCCTGGTATTAAATGGATTCTGAATTCAATTTCTCTGTCGGGTGGTAGTCCTGGTAATTCTTCTGGAAAAACATCTGAAAACTGAGATACTACCAGAATGTCTTTTAGTTCTTTTCCTTTAGTGTTAGTGATTATAGAAATCAAATACACTATAGAACCTTTTCTTATAGAACTTGCAGTTTTCATCACAGAGATGAATTTTGTGGATCTAAATGGCTTATTTCCTTTAATTGTGATCGTTTTACCTTTTGGTGAATTTACTTGGATTGACTTTTGATCACATAAAATACTGGCTTTATTGGCTATTAACCAATCCATTCCTAAAACAACATCGAATCCTGCTAGATTCATGGGATAAAGATTTGCAATAAACTTTTGATTTAAAATTTCTATGCTTGCTCCCTGCAAGATTTCTGAAATTCTAACAGTTTCTCCATTGGCTGTCTCTACTAGGCATTCTAGTGGTAGTTTAGTTAATGACTGATTTAGAAATTTGCAAAATGATGTATTAATAAAACTTTGGTTTGCACCAGAGTCAAATAATACTTTAGCAAAGACATCATTAACTAAAAACGTACCAGCTATGACATCTGGAATCATCTTGGCTTCATTTGCAGTCAGAACAAATGCTCTAGCATTTTTAGTATTCTTATTGTCTGGAGCTGGAGCTAATTTTGGACAATTTAGCTTGATATGACCTTGTTCTCTGCAATTGTAACATACCCGGCTGTTAGCTTTCTTCCTACAGTTTTCTTCCTTGTGTCCCGATATTTTGCAAAAGTTACAATATATGGAGCATCTTCCGGAATGCTTTCTTTTGCAATACCTACAGTAGGGTGCAGAGGTAGAACCTATATTTTTCCCACGGTTAGAATTTCCAGAATGAAATTCTTGTGTGAGCTTTTGGGTTAGGTTCCTTCTTTGATTCTCTTCTTGGGTACGGACTAATTCATCTGTCAAGGTATTTGCTAGTTCTACAGCTTCTTCTATAGTTTGAGGTCTAGCTGCCTTGACTACGTGTCTTATCTCTCCAATTAATCCCCAAATATAACGGGAGATTAACACTGGTTCTGGTGAAGCAAGGGTTGGCACTATTCTAGCATATTCAAAGAATATTTTAGTGTATCCCTTACTATCCACACCAGTCATCCTAAGGTTTAGGAATTTATTCGCTATCTGTTCCTTTTCATTAGGTGGGCAGAATTTCCTTTCTACCTTGTTCTTAAATTCTTCCCATTCCATATTGTAGGTTCTATCACTTCCTCTTGATTGGAGGATAGTGTTCCACCATTCTAGTGCTGAATTCTTAAACAGATTAGAAGCAAACAATATTTTATCTTCTTCAGCACACTTGCTTATCCTTAAGACTGCCTCAGTCTTTTCTATCCAGCGTAAGGTTGCAATGGCCCCTTCGTTGCCCGAGAATTCCATTGGTTTACAAGACCAGAATTCTTTATATGAACAACCATAGGGCATGGTTCTTCTTCTTTTGGGAATAGGCAATTGAAGTATTGGTCCATTGTTCACGCTGTGTTCTGGTTCAATTGGTCGCTTACTGCTATGCTTACTTTTATTATCAGCATCCTTAACAGTTTGAAGAATAAATGGCATTGCATCTATAATTCCTTGTGCTACTATGTGTTGAATAGCACTATTATCCACTTGATTGTTATTGTTATTGATGCTTGGATTCTCATTAACCACGTTAATGTTACTCTGGTTATCATTATTCAGATTTCCTTGATTTCCTTCGTCGGCCATCTGAATTTTAAACATTTCCCCCATATTAATATCACAACATAATATCTAATATAGTTAATCACATGATACGCAATCTAGTCAAAAGCGTCGATCATTGCGACTTTTACTCTATTTTCATATACTATTATGCATCTATTACATACTAGTACTGAAGTAAAAATTACAATACCAACAGAAATAGAATCACACTAATAGTAATATGCATCCGTACACACATATTTTATTTTATTTTTATTATATTATATTATTATTACTACCATTTCCTCCATTCTCACATTCACGGATATGGATTTATCCAAAAATCCATATTGCGCTCATCATATTTCCATACGAGACGCTCTCCCACCTGACGCATTCTCTCACTGCTTTCTAAAATTTCCTCCCCGAAAGTCCTAAGTTCTTGCACGTTTTCTGCACTCATTGGGGGTGCAGGTTCTAGGACTGGGTTTGGAATCTGGGGTGCGGGTTCCTGATATGGGGGTGAAAGTGCCTGAAATCGGTAAGGATCTTCTAAGATCCCCCTAATATAATCATCATGGTAATAGGGATCTAAAGGGTCCATACCTGGGTAGGCTCCTATGTTCTGTATGGGTGTGTCTTCATGGATAGGGTAACGTTGCACAAAGTCCCTATTATCGTCCCACCAGGGGTCGTAATTTGGATCTAGGGGGTTTGGTGCAGGTACCCTAGGGATTTCTTCTGGATTAATGTCATGCATCTCCACTTGGTTTTCAGGGTTTTCTATTTCCATGGGTTGATCTGGGATTGGTAGTTGTGGTTGGGGTGCTACTAATTGTTCCAGACTTGGGTCAGCAGCAGTTGTAGCTAGGATATGGAAATTAGCTAGGCTTTTATTAAGCATATCCTGTGTATGAGCATCTGTTTTTCGCTTAGCAGCTGCTATAACTCTTTGCTGTTGCAACTTTCGCATTCTTTTCCTACGAGCAAAAGCTTCCTTACTGAACCATCCTCGTTTCTTATGAGGAAATGGCTCTTCTGACTGAGCTCTAAAAGCAAACACTCCTTCTTCCTGATCAGCAGAATACCCAGAAAGGGCAGGCTGTGATGAGGTACCTTCACTCTTAGGTGAATCAGACAACTGACGACTCATGTCTGAGGGTCCTTGATCACTCATACTGTAAACTAACAGATAGTCAAATAACACATAACAAATAATTACAGTTATGCATATATTTCCATTATTTCCTAACACAAAGTTTAGAATGTAAGTGTCAGCAGAACACTTCTTTGGCTCAGACCAGTGGCTAGGCTCTGATACCACATTCTGTCGCAACCCCCGATCCCTTATCTGTCCCGGGAACGGGCGGACGCGAGCTCAGAGTTTGGTGGTATCAGCTATTTAATCTTGCAGCGGAATTTACATCAGGACCGTAGTTAGGAAATGTTTATCAGAGTAAAACCACCATATTTGATATTAGTAATCACATGGGCAAAACCCAAGTTTCTTATTACAATACATTTATAGGGACAAACCCTATTTTATTGAATTTAAAACATCGTTTATTAGGTAACTTTTATAGCCACATTTTTTCCAAGCCCTCAGTGCTCTCCAGCTGGCTTTTCACTAATTGGCTGTTCACATTGTGTTACCTGTAACGCGTTTTAAAAACATTTGTCAGTCGGAAATACTGGTGAGTGAATCCCAATTTAATCAAGAAACATTTTATCAATTAAAACAGTATTGAGAGCGATCACATTGTTTATTTCTACACAATTACTCATTCAGTATTTGCCACTCGACCGGATCTGTGGCTATGGTCAAATTACCCATTGGCTAACTCGTCGTCCAATGGTAATGTACTGTCATTCCGACTTACTACTACTACTCGTAGTAATAAATTTTGTATACAAAACCCCATAATACCGGCAGTAATTGAAGAACTACAAAGACTCAATCACCGCTTAATCACATTGTAAACAATTAAGGTTTTGTAAAACATTCCAAAAAGATTAACAAAAAGAGGATAAACTCACATTGCTATCTTAGACTTCTTGTAAGGGTTTCCTGGATATAATCTATAATTTATACAAATGTACATTGGTTAGTATCATAACCCTTTGAAAATATTGATGATACCCTCCCCGAGACGGCATTCCAACAACTACGTCGGGCAGAACCACGACAGTTGTTACCGAACCCTAAATCAATTGGGCAGCGTAACTATTATGAAACTGGGGTTATAATACTTACAACGGAGCAGAACCTCGTTAATTAGGGGGTATTATACCCGACTATAATAACTCTTCTACAGAATTTGAGATTGAGAATTGAATTGTGAGCGACGGAAAGTGAAACCCGATGGCCTTCTTATATAGTGCTGAAACTTGGTCTCCACGCGGCCCGCGTAAGGGAAGACATAGGGCTACGCGGCCCGCGTTAACTCTGGTCAACTGCGTAGCTTAGCTGGGTCAGCTTGTAGGTCCGCCACGATGTCGACACGTGTCGGCCTAGGATGTCTCCGCGTTTGATGATCTCTAGCGGCCCGCGTAAGAGTGAAGGTGAGCTTACGCGGCCCGCCTGAACTAAAGAAATTAGTGAAGTTCGGTCTACACCTTCATACCGCCCGCGTAAAGTTGGGGTGGGATCCTACGCGGCCCGCCTCAACTTATAATTTCTTGTTTTTAATTTATTTTATAAATACTATAACATAATTTGGGCTCGGTTTTCACGTACGGGGTGTAATATAAGACATATTGGGACATTCTAAAATATACTAGAGTGTTAGACACATTATGAGGGTTTCGGTTTTACCGAGGGTTGTTATAATTTTTATCTACAAACGGGGAGAATTATGCCAAATCAGGAGTGAAATCCGTATTTTGATGAATAATCTCCTCTATTTTATTAAAAACAGGAATGAAGTTGTTAAGCTAGGGGTGAAACCCTAACCTTGACGCCTTGTTCCGCTCATTTTACAAAACTCTCACCAAAGTCTCGACGGACTCCAACGACCTGAAGTCACGATATGACTAACGGGATGTGTGCCCAACGCCCAAGAATCGAGGCAAAGGCACTACCCCGAAGGTCAAATGTGTACAACAAGTCCTTGAGAATAGTTGAAACACTTTGGTTAGTCGAAGTCTAATAGCCGCAGACAATCCATTTCTCAATTTTTATGTGTTTCGATTCTGAGCCCGCAACTGCTGACTCTGATGATTCGTCGATTTTATGTGCTTATATGTGTGTTTACCTGTTTATGTGATTAAATTTTAGAGATTTACTCGATTTTTTCTTTCACTTCGATCGACACACACGACTCGCACTGCATTCCTATCCCAAAGCGCCAACAAATCACTAAGTTGTGGACGACCTTATGCTATGATGTACGCTAATACTACGCTACTCGATATACTAAACGCGATCACTATATTCGAACGATCGCGAACTTTGAATGATAGGTTCTGTATTATGAGGCAGTCAGAATGCTCTACGTGTCTCTAAATGCTCATATGTGCCTCTTGTGACTACATGATTAGGTGCTTCTGTGATTCTGTGCTCTACGTGCTTATGTGCTTTTGTGTTTATGTGAATCTGTGATTATGTGCCTATGTGTTTATGAGATACGTGTTACATTGCGTGTTCCTAAGCTTTAGTAAGTAGTAGACGTGTGAGGTGAGATTCGAATACGTTGTGTTGAGTCCTGTGACGATGTCTATTGCAGACGATGTCATCTGGATCCCGCCACCCATCACTTTCTCGTCAAGAAAAGAGAGACAAACGTCTTGCTGCTATCATCGCTAAACAAGTAGCAAAAGCTGTAAGTGATGCCTATAAGAACGTCAGAAAATCATCTGAGGAGTCGAGAACCGAAGCTCCTAAAGCTACCACCAAAGCTCCCTTCAATTTTAAACAATTCAAGTCCTGTGGACCAAAGGAATTCACTGGCGAGGAAGGCCCTACAGCGTTGTTCCAATGGTTTGATTCCATTGAGGTCACACTGCGACAGAGCGGTTGCCCCGACGATCTCCGCACTCTAAATGCTACCGGCGTCTTCCAGCCCCGCGCACTAGACTGGTGGACGGCCGAGAGAAATAAACGAGGGAACGATGCAGCCTACGGTCTATCGTGGGACGAACTCAAGGAGTTCATGCTGGAAGAATTCTTCCCTCCTCACGAGCGCCAAAAGTTAGAAGATGAATTCTGGCACATACAGCAGAAGGAAGGTGAAAATGCTGCTCTCACTGCTCGCTTCAAACAGCTCAACATCATCTGCCCTGACTAAGTCAAGACTTCTGACATGGCAATCAAGAAGTACATCCGAGCCCTGCCTGACTGTGTTGCAGATTTCGTGCAAGCGGCTAAGACTAAGACGATCGAAGAGACCTACCTACTAGCCGCTGAAATCAACGACAAGCGGGTCAAGGCTGGTGTCTGGGATAAAACTTCGAAGCACCTGCATCAAGCTACCACCGCCGTACCAACTGCTGAAACCACCACCGCATCGAGCAACAAGAGGAAGAACAAGAGAAAGAATAGCTCCAGCAACAAGAACTGTGCGATCACTGCTGCACCGATACAAGCTGTACCAGCCCAACAACGTCAGGTAGCGGTGCCTGTGGCAAATGCACCGCTTGCCAAGCGTGCATACACTGGGCCACAACCGCTTTGCCCTACTTGCGCCTACCACCACCCGACTACCATTGCTTGCCGTTTTTGTGCCCATTGCAATATGTACGGCCATTTCACTACCAACTGTCGTGCTCGACAAGCTCTTGCTCATCAAGCTCTACTCACCGCCCCTCAGGGTCAACAAGCTCCTCCGGCACCCGCGGTCAACGCCAGAGCTTGCTTCGCATGTGCCCAAACAGGGTTGTGAAACAAGAGCCCCAGCAGCAGCAGCAGCCTCAGCAGCAGCAGCAACACCAATAGCAACAGCAACAAGCAGCACGCGCACGAACTTTCAACATCAACGTGCGCCAAGCCCAAGCCGACAACAACGTGGTCAATGGTACGTTCCGAGTGAATGGTATTTATGCTTCGTGTTTATTTGATACTGGATCCGATAATTGCTTTGTGTCGTTCGAATTCGAGAAGCTCCTTAGTCGTAAGCGCTCCCAACTTTCCTCGACGTTCGATGTTGAAGTCGCTACCGGAAGAACTGTCGCCGTTAATTCTGTTCTCCGTGATTGTACCCTTGAGCTCAACAATCACATCTTCCCAATCGACCTTATTCCGATGCAACTCGAAAGTTTTGATGTCATAGTAGGCATGGACTTTATTCGCGAAAACCATGCTGAAGTTGTGTGCTTCGACAAGATGATTCGTTTCTCGCTCGCGAATGGTGATTTATTATGTGTTTATGGCGAAACTGCTTCGAAAGGTCTCAAACTCATGTCATGTGTCCAAGCTAGCAAGTATCTCCGCAAGGAATATAGAGCTTTCTTGGCTAACATTGTAGTAGCGGAGAAGGAAAAGAAAGGAAGACCTGGTGTAAACGATGTCCCAGTGGTTCGAGAATTTCCTAACGTCTTTCCTGAGGATCTTCCTGGACTACCGCCAAGTCGTGATATCGACTTTCGTATCGACCTCATCCCTGGAGCCAACCCTATTGCCAAAGCTCCTTACCGACTCGTGCCGTCCGAAATGCGTGAACTCTCGAATCAACTCCAGGAATTACTTGAGAAAGGCTTCATTCGCCCGAGCACCTCTCCTTGGGGCGCGCCAGTCCTTTTCGTCAAAAAGAAGGATGGGTCGTTCAGGATGTGCATCGACTATCGGGAATTGAATAAGTTAACTATCAAGAACCGCTATCCCCTACCCCGCATCGACGATTTGTTTGATCAGCTACAAGGTGCTACGTGTTTCTCGAAGATCGATCTACGCTCAGGCTATCACCAGCTACGCATTCAAGAGGAAGATATACCCAAAACCGCGTTTCGCACTCGATACGGCCACTACGAATTCGTTGTTATGCCCTTTGGTTTAACCAACGCACCTGCGGTTTTTATGGATCTGATGAATCGCGTGTGTAAACCATATCTCGACCGTTTCGTCATCGTATTCATCGACGATGTCTTGATCTATTCCAAATCTAAAGCCGAACACGCGCAACATCTACGTTTGGTTCTCGCACTACTCCAGGGGAATCGACTCTATGCCAAATTCTCCAAGTGTGAATTCTGGTTGGAGGAGGTTCAGTTTCTGGGCCATATTGTTAATAGTCAAGGTATTCACGTCGATCCAGCGAAGATTGAAGCAGTTAAGAGTTGGATTACACCTAAGAACCCGTCTGAAGTCCGTTCTTTTCTCGGACTAGCGGGCTATTATCGACGATTTATCGAAGGATTCTCGAAGAGAGTTGTGCCGCTTACCGCTCTCATGCATAAAGACAAGCCATTTGTTTGGGGAACTGAACAAGATTCTTCCTTTCAAACCCTCAAGCACATGCTTTGCAATGCTCCTGTTCTCACTCTACCCGACGGAAACGATGATTTCATTGTCTATTGTGATGCTTCCAACCTTGGTCTTGGTTGTGTCCTTATGCAACGGGACAAGGTTATAGCTTACGCATCTCGTCAGCTCAAAATCCACGAGAAGAACTATACAACCCATGATCTCGAGCTAGGAGCAGTTGTTTTTGCGTTAAAGATTTGGCGACACTACCTGTATGGTACAAAGTGTACGATCTTCACCGATCATAGGAGCCTACAACATATCTTTAATCAGAAGGAACTTAATATGCGTCAACGCCGATGGGTAGAACTTCTCAAAGATTACGACTGTGAGATTCGTTATCACCCAGGCAAAGCAAATGTTGTTGCCGACGCGCTCAGCAGACGGAGCTATCTGCTTAGCACTCGTAACGTCCAAGCCCAATACGACCTAGAAACCCTCATCCGCGAAGCCCATCATGCATGTTTTAATGAACGCACTCTGAAGAAGGAAAGAATCTACCACGATGGAGCCCAGCTTGTGAGTAAGTCGAATGGGATATTCCACTTTTTGGACCGAATTTGGATCCCTAAACGGACCGAATTGCGACAAATTTTGATGGACGAAGCCCACAAATCCCGGTATTCTATTCATCTCGGTGCCGACAAAATGTACCAGGACCTTCGCTACAAGTATTGGTGGCCTGGCATGAAAAGGGATATTGCTCTCTACGTTGGAAAATGCCTAACTTGTGCAAGAGTCAAGGCTGAACATCAAAGACCCTCTGGCTTACTCGAACAACCACCTATCCCTATGTGGAAGTGGGAGAGTATAGCCATGGACTTCATAACAAAACTTCCGCACACGTCATCAGGTCACGACAGCATCTGGGTTGTTGTTGACCGACTGACCAAATCAGCTCACTTCTTGCCAATACGGGAAGACTACAAGGTAGAACGATTAGCCCGAATCTACACCGACGATATCATTTGTAATCATGGGATGCCTCGCGATATCATCTCTGATCGTGATGCTCGGTTTACCTCGCGACTGTGGGAAACGTTTCAAACGGCACTCGGTACATCGCTTAATCTAAGTACCGCTTTCCACCCACCGACGGTCAGACTGAAAGAATGATTCGTACTCTTGAAGACAAGCTCCGTTCGTGTGTCATAGACTTCGGTGATAATTGGGATAAATACTTGCCGTTAGTCGAATTCTCGTATAACAACAGTTATCATTCCAGCATTCAAATGGCACCATTCGAGGCTTTATACGGAAGAAAATGTCGATCGCCTATTGTGTGGCACGAGATCGGTCACTCGCAATTAACCGGTCCTGAGCTATTACAAGAAATGACAGACAAAATTTTCCAAATTCGAGACAACCTAGTAAAAGCTCGGAATCGTCAGAAAAGTTACGCCGATAGACGACGCAAGCCCCTTGAATTTGACATTGGTGACTACGTACTCCTAAAGGTATCACCTTGGAAGGGTGTGGTCCGATTCGGCAAGAAGGGAAAGCTCGCGCCTCGATATGTTGGACCTTTTAAGATTCTGGAAAGGATCGGCAAAGTGGCTTACAGACTCGAACTACCGGAGGAACTTAGCAACGTTCACCCGACCTTCCACGTGTCAAACCTCCGAAAGTGCCTGGCTGAGCATGATTTAATTGTACCACTCGATGACCTTCAAGTAAACGAAACACTACACTTCGTGGAGAAGCCTGTCGAAATCATGGATCGCCAAACCAAGCAGCTCAGACGCTCGCGCATTCCTATTGTGAAAGTCCGATGGGAAGGCAAACGAGGCGTGGAGTTCACTTGGGAACTCGAAGGCGACATGAAGGCGAAGTACCCGCAGTTATTTGTTACGGCTTCGACCTAATTTCGGGACGAAATTCCCTAAACAAGGGGAGGCTGTAACACCCCGTGTGTTTCGAAAGTCAAAGTCAATGTCAAAGTCAACGACCGATTTCGTGCGACTTGACTTGTAGTAAATTCCTTTATATGTTTATTTTAGTTGTATTATGTGGAGTAAGTGTCAATAATTATAATAATCGACGTATGCTATTCGCTATCTAATCGACTTACGACTGTGAACTATAGGAAGTAACAATGCGATAAAGCTAACCAAACGATAATCAAACTATGCTAATCAAATCGACATCCAATCGCACTCGCAACTCGAAATATGCAATTTGGTTATTGATATACGTGTGTGTGTGCCTTATGTGTCACTTGTGCATGTTTAATTTATATATATGTGGGAATCAATCGAAACGCAATCGAACTCGAAACGCAATCGAAATCGAACTACGATAATTAGTGGAGAAGAGATAGCGCAAGATATGAATGGTTGGGATTAAAAGTAATTTGAATAGGAAACTCTACCGCATCGAATCGTTCGCAATCGAAATCGAAACCTCAAAGTCATCGCGCCGAACACCCAAACCAAGTGCCATCCGGCCGGATAAGCCATCCGACCGGGCTGCCACTTGATCATGGTGCCTGGATGCCATCCGACCGAGATGACATCCGACCGGACAAGTCATCCGGGCGAGATGCCATCCGACCGGCCAACACTTTCCTCTTTGAGCAACTCTATAAATACCCATGTCACTCTCAAACTTTCTACTTTTGGCAACTCTCTGACCGAACAGCACGCTCTCCTCACCTTTTCATCGATTTCTCTCAATTCCGGTAAGATCTCACCCTAAATCTTTTACTTTCTTGATCTACACGCACTCCTACACCTTTCTATCTTTTGAATCTTAACTTTTAACCATGAAATCACTAGATTTGAGGTGTTCTAGGATGAAGTCATCATGAGTTCTTGAAGAGCTTCATGTTTTGGCCTCAATCCACCAAGAACAACTTAGATCTAATCGATTTCCACGAGAATAAACAAGGATCTCTTGTAGATCTGAACATAACCATGGTGAAAAAGGATTGAAAGATTGTTTCTAACTTTCTTTCAACTCTTTTACACTCAATGCACTCAAAAACCGATAGAATCGGACCTTGTTCTAGTCTTCTACTTATTCTTAGTGTTGTGCTAGCTCAAGATCTGGATTCTACTCACGAGACCACCGATTTCAGGTTAACCAGGAACAACCGTCTTGAACCGGTTAACTGGTCGAACTAGGGTGATTCCTGTTTAATCGGGTCACTACGGTTAAGATGGGGTTCTGTTGGTTAGCACGTTGTCAAAACATCTCGATAAAAGCAACAAACAATCAAAACAACCAAGTGAAAGACGAACGGAACGACCAGCACGGAGTGCTATCCGACCGGACTACTGTCCGCTCGGATAAGCCACCCGAGCGATAGGTCATCCGAACGGCTTACACCTTGGGTCCCACACTTAATCAACTTTATCTGAAGTTTGAGTATTAAACGAATTGCTATCCGATCGGACTATCATCCGACTGGATTACTCTTCGGATCATGAGATACTTGAACTTTAACACTCGAACAATTTTCAACATGTTCAATGCACTAAGGATGCCACCCGACCTGACTGCTGTCCGATCGAGTGACAACCTGCTGTGGATTTGTTCTCACTAAGTAACCTCGCCACTTGAGTCGCCGTCCGACCGGATAAGTCATCCGAGCGGATTAAAATCCGCACGACTGACTGTCCGATCGACCGACTTGAAAGGTAGAGATACTTCAATGTTTTCAAAATGCTACAACAAAAACTTCAAAGGACAAGCCATCATACACAAACACATCCTTCTCAAAGGAAGAAACAATCCACTCGAATAGTCATCTGACCGGACAACCTATCCGACCGGATGACCACCCAAATGGATTGTCATCCACACGACTGGACCATCCGGTCGGATTACTAATCCGACCAAACTGTTGTCCGAGCCACTTACACTTTGCATCGTTTTACGCGTCACTTATCGTTATGCTATCGTTCTGATCAGGCTAACCCTACTCCCTAGCGCTCCCTTCAATCCATCATCGCTGTGAGTATACTCGATCCCTTTTTACTTTATGCACTTTTGGGTGTTACATACGTTACGAATATTCAAATCACAACAAACACACTACTCAATACTATTTGAACAGTAACCGTTAATGCATGTTATACGTGGCTTATGAATGCTTGTTTGTTATGTTTACACATGGAATGCTGTCTACCTGCCTTAGCAACGATAGTACTATAGTTTGGACTCAGCACTTGTTCGCAGGGGTTGTTAAGGACAATTACTTGCATGGATTACGGTGGTAATCATGTATTGCGAACTGCCTCAGTCAGTCAACCCACAGTCATTGGTATCGATGGATCTATGTCGATAACTAACGTGCTTCATTTCATTATGTGTACGTGCTGGTTATGCGTAAATGAATTTCGAACTCTATATGCTATTACCTAACTTGTATGCTCACCTTTACATTATATGTATTGACTTTATTTTAACGTATGTGACAGGTGCTTAGGATGCACATCTGCTAGGAAATCGAGGCTAGAATAAGGCTCTAGAGGCCAACAAATAGTTGTCTGTACAAATTGAATCAAGGGTCTCTAGAAGCAGATAAACAATTGCTCTATTTAAATCAGAGTTGTCGGAATAGAACTATTTGCCTAGATTTTGTCTGTAATAATTTATTTACCTTTTGAGACATGGTATGGGACATGTTACTTTAAATTGATTGGTAATGATAATTGTTATGGAAACTTCTGGACAATCTGTTTCGCTCAGTGCCATGCCCCGATGTTTCCGCCATCGGTTGAGGTGTGACACTTATCTCCTGTAATCACAACTATTTCTCCTGTGGGTGTATGAATTTCTGTGGAATTCTTATCACAGAGGATTCGAGCATGGTTAGCTACTAACCAATCCATTCCTAACACAACATCGAATCCAGCTAAATTCATAGGTAATAGGTTTGCAGAGAATCTATGGCCTAAGAGTTCTATCTTTCCTTCTTGCAAAACCTTATCTATGTTAACAGAATTCTCATCTGCCGTTTCTACCGTAAAAACTTATCTAAGTTTGGTTAAGGGTAGGTTAAGAGCTTGGCAGAATGAAGTATTTATAAAACTTTGGTTTGCACCAGAGTCAAATAATACTTTTGCGTAAATGTCATGTACCAGAAACGTACCAGCTATTACATCGGGGATTAGATCTGCTTCCTGGGTAGTCAGCTGGAAGGCTCTTGCATTTTTCTTATTAGTTCCCTCAGCAGGTTTAGCCTTGTTATCGGCTGGCTTGACTAGCTTAGGACATTATGGTCTAAAATGTCCAGCCTCCCCGTAATTGTAGCAGATCCTTGTTTTCTTCCTGCACTGCTCCTCTCGGTGTCCTAGAGCCTTGCAGAAGTTGCAGGTTTCATTACATCTTCCAAAATGTTTCTTTTTTACAATTTCTGCAGAATGGCGGGATGGAAGATGAAGATTGCCCAGTCCCTTTTTCTTGAAATTATTACCCCCACGGAACCCTTGGGTAATCTTTTGGGCTAATTCTTTTTTCCTGTTTTCTTCTCTCGTGCGTACCAGCCCGTCGGTTAAGGTGTTGGCTAACTCCACCGCATCGTCAATTGTGCGGGGTCTCGCAGCTTTGACGATATCGCGAATCTCGCTAATCAAACCCCAAATATAGCGAGAAATAAGTATCGGCTCTGGCGAAGCCAGGGTTGGTACAACTCTAGCATACTCGAAGAATGTCGAAGTATACCCTCGACAGTCAACATCTACCATTCGGTGGTTCAGGAACTTATTTGTCATTTGTTCCTTTTAATATTCGGGACATAATTTTCTTTCCACCAATCTCTTAAATTCATCCCAATTCATAGCATAAGCCTCGTCACTTCCCTTGGCTTGTAGCACCGTGTTCCACCATTCTAATGCTCATTCTTTAAAAAGGTGGGACGCATACATAACCTTGTCTTCCTCGGCACATTTGCTTATTTTAATTACTGCTTCGGTTTTCTCCAACCATCGCAGTGCGGCAGTTGCCCCTTCATTGCCTGCAAATTCAACCGGTTTACAGGCAAGAAATTCTTTGTAAGTGCAACCCGGTGTTGCAGCTTTCATTTTCTTAAGAAATGGGGCTTAAACCACATTTTCATTGTTATTGTTGCCGCCTCCATTTACGTTGTTACTGAAATTGTCGTCGCGAGTATGTTTGTTGTGGTTGGCTTGCGAAGGTTCAACGGGATTTCTTGCAGCAGCAATGATTGCTGGGATAGCATTAGCTATTCCCTGGGCAACAATATTTTCTATATCCTGCCTATTAAGAAATTGATCCTCATGGTTTTGTTCAGATTGATTAACTTCATTGATTGGTTGGTTTCCCACGTTTTCCATCTGAATAATTAACAATATATATAAATTATGGGTAAGGATAGTGTAAAAAGGGCCTAAACATCGTATAACAATATGTAACACTATATATAATACTATATAACACCATATAAACATCGTATAACAATATGTAACATATATATAAATTATGGGTAAGGATAGTGTAAAGTGCTCAAAGTGTATTATAACACTATATATAATACTATATAACACCATATAAACATCGTATAACAATATGTAACACCATATAATACCATATAACACTATGTAACACTATATAACATTTTATAACAAATATAACACTATACATCTATCATAGACATGCTATCAGACAACCTATAGTGTTATATTTGTTATAACACTATATATAGTGTTATATAGTGTTATATGGTATTATATGGTGTTACATATTGTTATACGGTGTTTATATGGTGTTATATAGTATTATATATAGTGTTATAATACACTTTGAGCACTTTTTACAGGATCCTCTACCTATAAATTATTATCACAAAATATATAGCAACAAAACACATAACAGGATAATCACACATAATCGAGTCACCACGTATAGCCAAAATTGTCGTCTTTGTGACTTTTATATATTTTTATATATTAGTATGCATCGATACACACCAGTTATATTACAAAAGTTTTATTTAAGTTATTTTACATGATTATATTTTTATTATTTATTACTATTTATTTTATTATTATTAAACACACAACCACAGTTAACCGGCCTTTCAGAAACGACGCTCCCTCTCGTCGTATTTCCATAAGATCTTCTCCCCCACATCTCGAATCCTATTTCATGCTTCCACTAGTTCCTCGCCATAACGGCGGAGTTCCGCTAAGTTTTCCATGCTCATAGGTGGGTTTAGTGCAGGCTCAGGGTCAAACTGGGGAAAATAGATGTTGGGGTTATTCATGAAATTCTGAAATTGCCAATCACTTGTCCACCATTCCTCCAATTCGCCGGGTAAAAGTTGGTGATTAACAATAGGATCGGGAATTGCAGGTGCCAAATTAACTGGAAGTTGTGATTTAGCGGGGTAATTGAAGAGGTTTTCATTGGCAGGTCCGATGAGGTCACAATTTGCCAGTTTCCGATCAAGTTCCTCCCATGGTGGCATTTCCCGGGCTTTTCCAGAACTTTCCCCGATCTCTTTTCCTTTCCCTTTGGGATCCTCAGTCTTTATAACCTTCTGGGCGGCTGGCTTCTTCCTTCGTCCGCGTTTCCAGTCCAGAATTCTCCTCCTCTTTTTCGGTTTTGGTGTCACAACCCCCGACCCCACCCTGGGAGCGGGAGCCACGAACCAGTCAGATGGTATCGGTGTTTATTAATTTGGCAGCAGAAATTTTCATCAGGACCGTAGTTAGGAAATATTTTTATCAGAGTAAAACACCACATTTTATATAAATAAATATACTGGGATAAAACCCAAGTTTTCATTATAAACTGATTTATAGGGATAAATCCCATTTTATTGAAATAAAATGCCTCCTTTATTTAGGTAACTTTTATAGCCACTTTTCTAAGCCTTTGGTGCTCTCCAGCTGGCTTCTAATTGGCTTTCACATTTTGTTACCTGAAACGCGTTTAAAAACATTTTGTCAGTGGGAAATACTGGTGAGTGAATCCCAGTTTAATCAAGTTTTAATAAAAACCATTGTACAGTATTGAGGGCGATCTAGCAATTACATTTGTTTCCAAGTTATATCAATTAAACCCACGGTACTGTCAGACCTGACTTGTGGAAATGTTACCCCTCGCAAGGCAGTAACATAACTTTGTATACAAAACCCCAACATACCGATGATAATTGTATTCCTACAAATACTCAATCACTGTTTAATATATAATTAATTAAGTGAGGTTTTGTAAAAACAGTTAACAAAAAGGAGATTACTCACATTGCTATTTTGGATAATTCCCTATGGCTTCCTTGCTATAATCTATAAATTTTAATTAATGCACACGTGTTAGTATAATAACCCAATTTAACATTAGTCATACCCTCCCCGAGACAGAATTCTAACGACTACGTCGGGCAGAGCCTCGACAGCTGTTACGGAATCCTAAATCAATCGGGCAGCGTATCTAATACGTAACCGAGGGTTATGATACTTACAACGGGGCAGAGCTTCGCTATTTTAGTAGGTATAATGCCTGGGTATAACTTCTATACTATAGAAATTGAGAGAGAGATTTGAACAACGAAACTGAAGGCCGCTCGATCCAATTTATAGGGCTGATCAGGAGGTTTGTCGCGCCCCGCGACGGATGAGGAGGAAGATTACGCGGCCCGCGAGGGCCAGAAAAGGCGGAAAGGGTTGTTGAGTCATCGTGGGGTATCGACGCGTGTAGGGACACGTGGCAGCATCTGGTGCTCGCCTAGTGTGGGGCTGTCGCTAGGGGTGTTCAAGATCGGATAATCCGGTTTTTGGATATCCGAAAATCGGATATCCGAAATTTCGGATAGTGAAATATTGACATCCGAACCCGAATCCGAAATTTCGGATATCCAATTTTCGGATATCCGAAATTTCGGATTCGGGTTCGGATATCTAATCGGATATCCGAATATCCAATTTTTTATTTTTTTTTTTATTTTTTAATATTTGGAACCAGATTTTTCGGATAGTTTCGGATATCCGAATATAAATTTCGGATATTTTTCGGATATTTCGGATATTTTTTCGGATATTTCGAATATTTTTCGGATACTTCGGATATTTTTTGGATATTTCGGATATTTTTTCGGATACTTCGGATATTTTTCGGATACTTCGGATATTTTCGGATATTCGGATATCCGAAAAAAATAAAAATTAAATTTTCGGATATTTTCGGATAATCCGATTATCCGAAAATTCTCAAAATCACTATCCGAATCCGAATCCGAATTTTCGGATTATCCGATTTTCGGATATCCGAAAATTCGGATATCCGAAAATTCGGATATTTCGGATACGGGTTTTCGGATATTTCGGATTCGGTTTCGGATGTTTTTGAACACCCCTAGCTGTCGCGGCCCACGAGCGCCTACCAAAACTTGTTTTATTTTATTTTTATAGAATTAAAGGTATTTCGGGGCCATTTTTCGTATTCGGGGTGTATTTTAGGACATTTAGGGGTGTCTAAAATATTTTAGGAGGGTTGGTATATTATTTAATAAAATATGTAATGCACTCCCATTAAGTATAGTAACCCAATTCAACTTTATCCCTACGTCGCGAGACAGAACCCCAACAAACTTAGGCAGAGCCTTGACATTCGTTACGGGGCCCTACGTCAATCGGACAGGGTATCAGTGATCAGGGGATACAACACTTAAAACGGGGCAGGGCTTTGGAGTATTTTAGGGTCTAATACTTAAAGAATAATTGATCATACAGAAGTGTAGTGCGAGACAGAAGGGATGAAAAATTTTTGAGCAGCAGTTGCTTCTATTTATACTCCAATTTAACTTGGAGGTTAAGGTTTCATCAATTACTTTTGTTACAAACTTCCACGTACACTGCCTACATAATTGAATTCATTTATTTTAATTCTCTACATGCATGCCACGTAAATATTGAATGAAATTCAATGTTTAATCTATATATTATTTATTATTTATTATATATAATTAATTCAACTGCTTCACTCATTTGGCACTTATAACTTTTAAAATATGACATTTTATAAAACAATGAATATGTCATTAGAACGAGAATATTTGTATCTACATTTTGAACCAAGTTTTAATAAAAACGGAGTAGGTTCAGATATAATGTATTTAATTATTAAAAGGTTCCTAGGCCCATCTAGGTACTTCATATTTCTATCAGTCAACTTACTCGTGATCTACCCGATTAATAATATAAGTTTTTATATACTTTAAATTTTATAAATAAATATTTTGGAACTGTTACATCCTCCCCACCTTGTTTTAAATCTCGTCCTCGAGATTTGCTGAAATATGGATGAATACTTTTAGTTTGTCATGATCCTAGTTTATTCTGGTCTTTGCTTTGAACTTTGACCAGAACTATTCTCTATGTATTGAGATTCTTATTTTCTCAAGATCTCTTAATGAAGGTAAAAATTACTCTTATTTTTGTGTCTTAGCAGGTTTCCTAATGTGTCAATAATCGCAAGGGAAATTCTTATACTTCCGATGGCGTTTCAACTTATAGGGTTCCCGTCGTTCATCTTGTCACACGAGTTACGAGACGGATGATCAAACGAAATAGGGTTTGATGTCGGAATTATAGATGTATATGAGAGATTCCTGATGAATAAATCTAAAATTATTATTGACACCTTGTTCGTGATTAATTCCTAACTGTCAATCATTATGGTCTTTGGATCTCCTCATAGGCATACATGTCCATATAATCATACATTTCACATACTGTTATATACACACCATTCATAAGGTCAATGTATTTAACAAATTCATATTTCCAAAAACAGGTCAGACATCAGGTCATGGTACTATTTAGGGAATTTCATTAACTTAACATATACCCCATCTCACCCGGTCTTGCCGGAGAGGTACCCCCATCTTACCCGGACAAGCTGGAGAGTCTACCACACCATACCCAGTCTTGCCGGAGAGGTAATTGTTATTGTATTTCCCTTAAATAGAATTTCTCTCAAAGCATGGTTTAAAAAGTGCATTATTTATTATGCCTTATATCAAGAAACAAGGAAATTAATATTCTCATGATGGCACTACTAGAAAAGAGGGTTTTTGTCATGAAACTTTTGGTCACAAAACGGTAGCAATTTTCTTGTTGTCACCATTTTGCCACCAAAAACTTGGTGACAAAAACACCCGTGTCAATTGCCCTAATGCCACCAAATAGCCACCATTTTTATATTTTGCTACTAGATTTTTGCTACCACAAAATTGGTCAAAATTATTTGCCACCGCTTCTTATTTGCTACGGTCCACCTTGTTTGCTACCGAGTTGTGACGTATTTATTGCCACGTTTTTTTGCCACCGTTTGATATTGCCACCATTTTGCTACCAACCATTTGCCACCATTTTTCATTGAAAAACGGTGGCATTTAGCACACTTGTTGAATTATTTGCTACCATTATTTGCTACCATTTTGTGATTGCTTGATTTTTTTTTCATAAAAATTACATATCAATAAAATTACAAATTTGTATAAAAAAGTCTAATAAGTTCACGAAAACCCAAAATTATATAAAACGTTCGAATAGAAATGTCAACTAAAACATCCAATAACTAAAATTATCCTAATATGATAAACATCGAAACATTCAAAACCAAGTGTTTATAGCCTATCTTCGAACTGTACTTGTTAACATAGCTTCAATTTGTGACATCCTATCGAGCATAGCATCTTTATCAACCTTATCTTTTTCTTTTTCAGCCAACAACCCCGCAATAATTCCATTTAATCTTTCTTTTTCAGCCATTCAGACCGATTTTAGATGATCCCTCGTTATAGCATATTGAGGCTACCTGAAAATCAAGTGTTACTAAACAAAGTTAGTCATAATTCATCATTAGTTCTCATCCATGCTAAATAACACATGAAATGGGTCAAATAAAAAAATTAGCTAAATGGAAAACTGGTTAAGTGTGTCAAATAAAAAGAACCTAAAAGTATTTTTAAAATTAAGGCATGTTAATGGCCACAGATGAATATGCACATTTTGACCAGTTATGTGCCTGTTATGTTCGTTTACAACCATAATATTAGTGGGTCAACTTGTTTGCAATCTTGTATATCTCAGTGTTAGAAAACCATCATATGTTTTTTATAGTTTAACTAGTTGGTTATCCGCCCGTGCGTTGCGACGGGCATCCAAGTATCCAACAACTGCAAAAAAAAAAAACGTAAACGTGCAGCGACAGCCAGATATTGAATATCAAAACTCACCTGATGTGGATCCACAATATGACCTCCTTCAAGATCAGTAATACTATCAGTAATAATTGGCATCAAAATAAAAAATGGATTTAAACAAAACGAGCCTGATGTGGATCCACAATATGACCTCCTTCAAGATCAGTTCTTCTAGTATCTCTGCAGATAGTTACATTATACAATGATGATATCTTAAAATAATAATTTTAAAAGAGTAAAAGATTCTACCTTTCTTTCAGTGACAGTAGATAACGATCAAGGCAACCCTGATGCACAGCATGCCCACAGGAATAAACATAAATTCCATTGCAATCTGACTGGCCAAAACCATCATATGTAGGCTTGGCAATAAAAACCCATTTGGGTTTTTTGGGTCATTTTAAAAATGAGGATGGGTCAAGATGGGTTAAGAAATAATTAAGGATGGGTCAGGATGGGTATTACGCTGGGTAAATGGGTAACTCTAAAAAGAGCATCACAGGCATATTCTTCATCCTATTCGAGTGTTCGTAGACGTTGACTTCACAAAGAAAAAAGAAGAAAAATAAAAAAAAATCAGAAAAACTAAAAAAAAAACATATGTAATATGTAATAAGGACCTCACCTTCAACATTTTCGGCGAGGCAGATAGAAAATTTGGAACCAATCTGACTACCTTCAACTAGTCAGAATGAATTTGTTTCAACACCCTCCATTTAAAGAGACCAACTTCCCTGTGTATCAAATGATAAGATTAGGCCAATCTTTCAACACTAATAAAGCAATTAGAGTTATGTCATATGTGTGTCATTTATGTATACCAATTTGAAAGAAAAAAAGAAACTGCAAGAACCTAGAAACAGCAGGTGCAACATCAGAAATTCTTTCTTCAGCATCACTAGAATCATTTAAGCCACTCTCTGCAGTTGAATTTATATTCTCCATGATTTTTGACTGTTGTGCCTTCATTTTTCCTGCATGTAACATAGTTAATAAAATCTTAATGGTTGTTCCCATTCAGAGAATCAATAATTTAGAAAATAAAAAAGAAGAAGAAAGTAAATGAATGAAAACTGACCTGATGTGGATCCACAATATGCCAATTATTAACCTGATGTGGATCCACAATATGCCAATTATTAACCTCCAATAGACTCGGATCTAACAGATCGTCATCATCATCAAGACTCAGTGCCGCCATGGCTGCAACCGGAGTTGCCATGAAGCAGGCAACCATCATCGCCGGATATAAGAAACCCTCAAAAAATAAAGAGCAAGAAACCGACACCGGCACCGGCGTCGTAGATGGACGGTGTCCACTACAAACAGTCACAACACAACTATCAAATCCAAAACTTAAACCCACATCTAGATACAATATCCATCAAATCTCAACCCGTATCAATTCATATCACTTCGAATTAAACGCATCATAACAAATCCAGTTCAACTCCACAATTCATTCAACCAAAATCAAATCGAACATACTAATCTCACAAAATCCAAACTCATCTACTCACGAAATCATACAAAACACAACTAGAATAGATTCAACAACAACATCAGCAAATCTATCACACAGAGGCATCGATCTAAGCAGAAAACACTAGGTATCGATAACAGAAACCCTTGGTACTACAATCAAAACAACAGTTCAACTATAAACTCACAATCGGCAAAATTGAAATGATTCTAGTCGACAAAACAAAACAATTGAATTAGAAATCAAATAACTGCAAAATGAAGCGAAAAAACCCTAGGTACTAGTATTACAATCAAAACAACAGATCAACTAAAAACTAAAAATCGGCAAAATCGAATTGATTTTAGTTAACAAAACAGTTGAATAAACCCTAGGTACTACACTAAAAACAACAGATCAACTAAAAAATTGAAATCGGTGAAATCGAAGTGATTTTAGTTGACAATACAGTTGAATCAAGTGCGGAAATGAAGAGAGAGTGGAGGATTTGTACCTTACGAGTGGATTTCCATGGAGATTAGGAACCCTAATTACGAGAATTTGGGGGTTTTGTGTCTCTGTGTGGAAAGTGTAGTGACCTTACAACGAGCTTTGATGAAGGTTCTGTGTGGTGGCTAAAAGCCAAAAAGGATTAACAGTATCTTTGAATGGCTAGACGTGGGGGAGCGGTGAGAAGCAGGGATTAAAATTTTGGGGTTTGGGTTGAAGCGCGCAGATCACTGAAAAAGTAACTCAATCTATTTGAATTTTCATTTTGTCACCAATAACATGGTCACAATTAACAAATACCTTTTTATATTTCATGTTTTTGCGTATTTTTTCTCACAAATTACCACCGAAAATAAAAAGGTGGCAAAAATTGCAACCACTTTGCTACCATATCATGATAAATACACTTATTTTTGTTTCCGTGGCAAATCGGTGGCTAAATTTGCTACCATTTTTTTCGGTAGCAAATTTTGGTCACAATTGCCCAATTTTCTAGTAGTGTGGATCATATTCTAGAACCGAGTAGTACTAATAAACAAGAAATAACAGTGGCCAAGTGTTATTGCTTATTTATCATACTTGCACTGTTCTAGTCATTATCCTCATGACATACCAACACCCATCACACTTTATCTACACAAGTAATTTAGCTTATCTCGAAGCTTATACTAAGGCATTTTCTTAGGTTCAAGTCTAAATACTATCCTGGGTATTACAAGTAAAATTAATATTCGACCCCTTTTTTGTTTAAGCATATATGTTATTATAGTTATGATTTTCTTTTGTTTGAAAAATAGAGTTTTGACAACAATGTTATTGTCTCCATTGACTCTATGGCTGGATCCAATGAGTATGTTTATAGCTAACTCTATGCATGCTTATAAAACATTAGATTCCGTTGCAAGGAATATTTTATTGAGACAGATGGTATTTTAAAACATAATACGTTTCAGGATTTATTCTTATATGACTTCATATTTTCATATAAATCGTCCGTGATATTTTTTTCTTATGTTTATCTTTAGAAGATATTTGATTATTATATTGTGTATACTATCAAGAAATTCTATGTATATATTTAGAAACATAAATTTTCAAATTTCCTGTTAATATCAAAACTTTACATAATACATATATATATATACACACACACACATATATATATATATATATAATATTGAATTATTTAGTAATATCTTTAATTTATATATATCCGATGCTACCAATTATCAAGCTTATTCCCCTATCTTTATTTACCCTTTTTTATAAAAGTAATATATTGAAATAAACTTCTGTTAAATTTATTGAACATAATATTTTGGAATTAAAGGATGGATCAATAAAAGATTTAAAATAAATTAATCAAATATAAATTTTCTGGACTCATGGGAACAATTTTATTTTTAACTAATGGGTTGAACCATATGGGTTTAAAATATTAAAACTTAACTCTCAATTATATTATTTATTCAAAGAAGTATTATAGTAAGTAATACAAGGTTTGATGTTTCAAAAGTTGATTCTAAATATAATAGGTGATTAAGTAATGTACATGTATTATATATGTACATATCTCAAACAATAATAATAGTAATTTGTTTAAAGATATTACAATATTAAAATTGTAATTTGATATATATATATTTTTGTGGGGCATTTATTTTAATTCTAGCTTGAAAGTGAACCGATAACTAGAACGTTTAGGAAAATTTAACGTGCCAGGAAAAATAAATATTATTGATTTATGTAAGAAAAGATGTTTTCATTTTGTTATATCTTTACTTAAAAAAATAATTATCTCACCTCCTTTATATATACCAATTGTACAAACCATTAGACCCACCTTTTCTCTTATTTTATAAAAAAAAAATTATTTCTTTTATAATATTCTAAATGATAGAGGATAAACACATGATTATTTATAATATATATATATATATAATCTTTTGAACATACACTTTAAAGTATGTTATAGTTTTAAATGTATAAAATTTTACATGTATCCTATGTAGAATAAGTTTTAGTTTACATTAAATACATGTATACACATATAAATATTGTTTAAACGTTATTATAATGTATATATATACTTCCAATTATTAGTACGTGTAGCTTGCATATGTAATAAATTTTATATTTCATGATTACTTAACCATGTCGTTTACAAAACTAGTCAGATTAAAAGATTATAATCTAAATTATTACAACAAGAGCTTATTGTATTCAATATATTTTAAAATTTTAAATTCTAAGGTAAAGGTAAAGTGTTTTAGGTTAAAGCACTTAAAACAGACATTTACCGATTTTAAGAACAGCTTCCGTCTTTTCTAACCATAGTAGAGTAACCGAGGCTCCTTTACTTATTATAATATTTTTGGTTACGACCTCACTTTATAAGACCAAACAAGGTAATAAAACAATATAACACGTGTTTAAATGAACTATAAGATATTATTTTAGTATTATAAGTTAATATTATAATCATTAATATTGTACTAGGGTTTATATTTAACTATAGTTAATAAATATAATAATAATAAACGTACCAAATATCTTGTTATACATAAATCTGTAATATATGAACTTAGTCAATAGGTTAAAACATTTACTTCACAATGACCCATTATTTACATTAATCAGTTTATATAATATAAATAAATTTATATCTAAACAATATCGATGACACAGAACCATTTTATTAAATGAATTAGTTTTAAATAATGTAGATAAAATATTAAACTTGTAGTTAAAACTGAAGTTTTTATTGAACAAATAATCTATTATATATAAATATATAGGCTATTTTATGATATCTCGTAACTAAAAGTAATAACTTAACTTTGCTTTCAACTAGAGGATTCTAGTTTGACAGATTTTTTTTAACATAAGTAACTCTTAAAAATCTATCTGTTAAGACAAATTACAATCAAATATTATGAAAATAATTATAAAAATCAAACTTAAAATATAGGATTATAATTATTGTCACATGATATTCTTTCCTCCAACTATACAATTATACTTATATGTTATCTAAAAATAATTTTTAATCCTTATTGTTATTATTATTATTATTTATGTAAAATTCTTCATAGGAAAGCAATTAGCAAGAGTGTGCCATGACTATTGAAAAGATGCTGCATCATTTTGTTATTTTATTTTATAAAATGTACATATCATACATAATACCTATATATATCATTTATTAAAACTTTTTCCAACACATGAAACGTAAAACTCTTATATACAGCTAGTGTCTAAAAGCTATGTTGAGTTTTTTTTTTTTTTAATTATCCGATGCTTTAAAAGTATGTAGAATTTATATAGTAAATACAGTTACTATATATATACGTGTATTTATGTGAGGTAGAATTAACATAAATCTACTATTGAAATTTAGACGTAATATGGTATATATTACATACTTAATATATATAAATTGTCATATAAACAATCAACTATATGTAATTATATAAATTTATATTGGAGTTGTACTTGTATATTTACGCAGTACTATATGCATCATATTTAAGAATAGGTGGTAACCTTTTATTTAAACCATTGTGTCTTTATCCAAACCATTGTACCCCAAGTTACTTTTTGTAAGGTCATATAATATAATACATCTGTCTAGGTAGCCTATGGATACATTTAATTATATTGATCTCTCATACTCTCTGAACTCAAAATTTGTTAAAATAACATAAAATCATAATATAAATATTAAAATTTATCTACACAGAATAACACATAAATTATCACATTAATTTCCTAACATAAGGTTTAAGTTTTAGGTATTAAAAGAACACCTAGAGGGCTTAAACCAGTGGCTCTGTTACCACCTTCTGTCACAACCCCCGACCCCACCCTGGGAGCGGGAGCCGCGAACCAGTCAGATGGTATCAGTGTTTATTAATTTGGCAGCGGAAATTTTCATCAGGACCGTAGTTAGAAAATATTTTTATCAGAGTAAAACACCACATTTTATATAAATAAATATACTGGGATAAAAGCCAAGTTTTCATTACAAACTGATTTATAGGGATAAATCCTATTTTATTGAAATAAAACGACTCCTTTATTTAGGTAACTTTTATAACCACTTTTCTAAGCCTTTGGTGCTCTCCAGCTGGCTTCTAATTGGCTTTCACATTTTGTTACCTGAAACGCGTTTAAAAACATTTTGTCAGTGGGAAATACTGGTGAGTGAATCCCAGTTTAATCAAGTTTTAATAAAAACCATTGTACAGTATTGAGGGCGATCTCGCAATTACATTTGTTTCCAAGTTATATCAATTAACACCCACGGTACTGTCAGACCTGACTTGTGGAAATGTTACCCCTCACAAGGCAGTAACATAACTTTGTATACAAAACCCCAACATACCGATGATAATTGTATTCTTACAAATACTCAATCATTGTTTAATATATAATTAATTAAGTGAGGTTTTGTAAAAACAGTTAACAAAAAGGAGATTACTCACATTGCTATTTTGGATAATTCCCTGTGGCTTCCTGGCTATAATCTATAAATTTTAATTAATGCACACGTGTTAGTATAATAACCCAATTTAACATTAGTCATACCCTACCCGAGACAGAATTCCAACGACTACGTCGGGCAGAGCCTCGACAGCCGTTACGGAATCCTAAATCAATCGGGCAGCGTATCTAATACGTAACCGAGGGTTATGATACTTACAACGGGACAGAGCTTCGCTATTTTAGTAGGTATAATGCCCGGGTATAACTTCTATACTATAGAAATTGAGAGAGAGATTTGAACAACGAAACTGAAGGCCGCTCGATCCAATTTATAGGGCTGATCAGGAGGTTTGTCGCGCCCCGCGACGGATGAGGAGGAAGATTACGCTGCCCGCGAGGGCCAGAAAAGTCGGCAAGGGTTGCTGAGTCATCGTGGGGTATCGACGCGTGTAGGGACACGTGGCTGCATCTGGTGCTCGCCTAGGGTGGGGCTGTCGCGCCCCGCGTAGCCCAAAGACTAAGTCTTCGCGGCCCGCGAGCGCCTACCAAAACTTGTTTTATTTTATTTTTATAGAATTAAAGGTATTTCGGGGCCATTTTTCGTATTCGGGGTGTATTTTAGGAGATTTAGGGGTGTCTAAAATATTTTAGGAGGGTTGGTATATTATTTAATAAAATATGTAATGCACTCGCATTAAGTATAGTAACCCAATTCAACTTTATCCCTATGTCGCGAGACAGAACCCCAACAAACTTATGCAGAGCCTTGACATTCGTTACGGGGCCCTACGTCAATCGGACAGGGTATCAGTGATCAGGGGTTACAACACTTAAAACGGGGCAGGGCTTTGGAGTATTTTAGGGTCTAATACTTAAAGAATAATTGATCATACAGAAGTGGAGTGCGAGAGAGAAGGGATGGAAAATTTTTGAGCCGCGGGTACTTCTATTTATACTCCAATTTAACTTGGAGGTTAAGGTTTCATCAATTGCTTTTGTTACAAACTTCCACGTACACTGCCTACATAATTGAATTCATTTATTTTAATTCTCTACATGCATGCCACAAAAATATTGAATGAAATGCAATATTTAATTTAGATATTATTTATTATTTGTTATATATAATTAATTCAACTGCTTCACTCATTTGGCGCTTATAACTTTTAAAATATGACATTTTATAAAACAATGAATATGTCATTAGAACGAGAATATTTGTATCTACATTTTGAACCAAGTTTTATTAAAAACGGAGTAGGTTCAGATATAATGTATTTAATTATTAAAAGGTTCCTAGGCCCGTCTAGGTACTTCATATTTCTATCAGTCAACTTACTCGTGATCTACCCGATTAATAATATAAGTTTTTATATACTTTAAATTTTATAAATAAATATTTTAGAACTGTTACATCTGGTTTCTCCTGTGGCTGGGCCTGGAATTCCACTGGTTCTTCAGTGTCGGCCAGATAACCGGAAAAACCCTCTGGAACTTCCATGTCAGTAGAATGGATAGTAAGGTTCTGAAGAGCTTCAGACAACTCATTCATGCTATTAATATATAAAGAAACACAAAAATCCTAGTTAGAATGTTATTTATTGTAAATAAATTTTCACAGAATCACAGAAGGGAATTTTGAAAAATTAAGTATTTCTTAACACTTAATTAGCTTAAATTAGTGGCTCTAATACCACCTTTTTCTGTCACGGCCCCCGTCCCGGTTTTACCTTGTTCGGAAGCCGCGGGACAGAAACCCGTGGTATTTAATTTGGCAGCGGAAATGTTAACAGGATCATGAAAACTGAAAATGCCCAATTATTTTATTTCACAATTTGGGACAAACCCCGTAATTTAAAGGAATTTCATGAGGAAATTCCCTATTTTTCAAAACATGTTTATTTATTTTACTGGGCCACATCTTCAAGCTTTTAGTGCTACGCGGCACTTTCCCTGGGTCACAGTAAATCACCTGAAACATGTTTAAAAAGATTTTATCAGCGGGGAAATACTGGCGAGTCATTCAAATTGTTCAAAACGACACATTGTTATAATATACAGTATAAAGGGTGGTTACAATGTTTCTATCAACCAATTACCCCAAATCGGTATTTGTCACTAGACCGGATCTGTGACTATGGTTAGATCACCCATTGACTATCCCGTTGTCCAATGCTGACGGGTATCAAGTAATGTATACAAAACACCACATACCGGCAGTAATTGAATATTACAAAGACTTAATCCCTGTAATTATAACTTTGAAAACAAGTAGAGTTTTGGGAAAGCAATTTGATAAAAAGAGAATGACTCACAAACTGTGAGAAAAGAGAATGGACTCACATTGCAGGTTTAGTTGGGCAGAGTTTTAGCCTACTGATTTAGCCTGGAAACCTAGTTTAAATAACAATGCACACGAAACTAGGTCAGTAACTTAATACAACATTTACGATAAGCTCACGAAATCAAAACCCTCACGACGAATGACAAAGTATAGCCCGAATTCGGGCAACACTTAAACATCCATCGGATTGGTTTCAATCGATCGGACATTGTATCATAGCTGTGATCGAGTTATTACCCTGTTGTTGCAGCAGAGATTCGTGCTTGTGTGTGTTTTTGAACGAAACAGCGAATATCTCAATGTACGAAATGATTTTTTTACGTCGAAACACAACAGCCATGCAAGTGCCAAACCCCTGCATTTATACTGAGATTTGGCTCCACTCGCGCGTCGCGCCAGGATCACCTGGTTCCTGCGCGTGGCGCGACGGCTGCCAATTTAGGCTAGGTTAGCCTTGTTGCATTTATAGCCTTGCTGAGTCAAAAATCTTGAAAATACGTGACTTACATCCGTTTTTTAAGGATAATTATCAATTAGGGGATACCCCCCTTGAGTTTTAGGGGGCCCTGATCCTAGTTTCGACTGTTCTGAAAAATTATGGGTCATGCCATACTACTTGGGGGTTTCAATTAGGGTTTCCTAATGGACATTAATAAAATAAGGAATAGTAACTTTGGCGAGAGTTGTTACAAATAAGATAATTAGAATAGAATTAAAATGTGAAATGAACTTTTTCTTCAACATTCATTCCATATCGGAAATTCTATTGGCACACCGGTCCATCTATCCGCACACTTTTCCAATGCAATACGCATCGTATAGGCCTATACGATGTGTATTGAATAAAGTAAAAGACATGGCAGAGGTGCAGGCGTTGTCTGGCGGCTGGCTTAATGCGCATCGTATAGACCTATACGATGCGTATCAAGGCACTAAATTTTTGAAGTTTATTTTTTGGTGTGTTGTGTCCAATGCAAGAATCTTCGAATGCGAACCCGAGAAACGAAAGGGATTTCGAGCAGTTGGTCGATGACATGATAGATAAAGATCTTGACACGATCATATCCAGTTTCAAGTGTTAGACTAGATAGTCCAAGATGAAATATATTAAAACCATTCAAGCCCACCAGTCTACAAGAAAGTAAAATTCAGTTGTTGGACATTATGAGAGAATGCATAGTTCAGATGGAGAACGGAATGCGTATGTTTGAGCACTCCAAGTGTTTGGTGGAAAGCACGATATTCAGATCTCTATTCGGTCATCTTTTCGAGCTTTTACACATGAGTATGTGGTTCCAAATTTGTAAAATATTATAGCAATGGGAAATGTTTTAAAAATCAGATGCAACTGTATGAAACGCTTACCTTAATCACATCTTCCATGGAGTCACAAATCCGACAATATGGCCCACGGATCTTATACCCACTCGAGACCAACCTCTGGATTACACGTTCTCCTAAAACAGAACATAATCCCAGATTGTCTAGAGAAGCGCTTTTATCATGTGTCATATGGTAACAACTACTCAGGTAATACTTCCAAGTTCTTGCTTTTTCTTCAAGTGTTTTTGTTATTGACTTATCTTTAACTTATTTTACTCATTCTTGCACTTCAACAGAGACTTATCGCGATAGTTGATATGATTAGACACAACGGTTCTCCAATTCTAGAAACTAAATGAAGGTTGCTATTCAACGAGGTTGTTCTCCACAACGACGATACGCTTGTTGACTGTCATATAAACAAGGAGTCCATGCTCACCCTTATGCGTTCCTTAACAGGATTCAGATCTCTATTCGGTCATCTTTCCAAACTGCAACACATGAATATGTGGTTTCAACGAATTGGTGTGACTAGGTAGTTACCTTAATCACATCTTCCATGGAGTCACAGATCCGATAATAGGGCCCACGGATCTTATGCCCACCCGAGACCGACCTCTGGATTACACGTTCTTCGAAATCGATTTGGGTCACGTGTTGAATGATCCAGAGAAACTTCTTCAAGCTAACTGCCGATATCTCATCCTTCTTATCTTGTTCAAAGTTTCTACGACGAAGTTTTCTCCGTCGCTAATTTCTCCACTCACCGTGAAATCGAACAGTTTCTTTATAGATTATGTCCGGTTTCAAAGCGATTTACAGAAATAAGGATGAAGCTCTGTATTTTTATGCAGTTGTTGATGTTGTATGTATTTTATCTCTAATTTAGGGCTATTTTAAAAAATTATCATACTATGGTAACAACTACCAAGGGGATAATGGATATGGTAACAACTACCAAGGCGATAGTTGATATGATTAGACACAAGGGTTCTCCAATTCCAGAAACTTATTCAGATCTCTATTCGGTCATCTTTCCAAACTACAACACACGAATATGTGGTTTCAACGAAATCAATTGTGCTTATCAAACAGGCTTCCACACAAGAGTAAGTTGTTCCAAGATCAATTCCAATTGCAGTTTTTTCAACTCTCCTGGCCATTTTCAAACAAGTGGTTGTAATGATGGGACCCTTGATTTGAAATGCATAATGTGCGTTGATTGGATTGTAGATATTCTAGAGAAAGCAAACCGGTTGCCATGAGCCTGAGGAACTTTTAATAAGCTGTCACAGTTGTCAAATTCGTTGCGTGAATTCATATTGTTGAGACAACAACAGATAATAAACGAATTTTTGGACTTCTTGTTATAAATGCAGTTGATGAAACCAGAGTTGTTATCTCGGTTGTTCAGTACTTTCGTGATAAATACAATGTTCATCTTCGTTATCCTTTGCTTCTTGCAATTCAAGCAGGCACGGATGCTAAACGTACTGTTATTACATCCGAGACGATTCAAGTGAGTCCTATGAAGTAAGTGTCTGTCTATTCAATTGAGAGGAATCATTGCATTACATCCCCGTTGAAAAACAGAATCGATAAATTTAGGAAAAATGGGGTTGAAAGATGATAACTCAACAGTGGAGGATCTCATTTTACAGCTTCGATAAATTCAGGGGTATTCTCAAATAAGTTTCCTAGATGTTTGCAGACCAACAAATGTCCAAAGTGCTGCTTCTTCGCCCGCGTGACAGAAAGCTACCTTGGGAAATTAAATCGACACATTCAATACGCATCGTATAGGCCGTATTACTTTTTTATAAGGGGACATTGTTAGCCTTTGACTGACCTAGAAGTTTGAACCAACCTTAATACGCATCGTATAGGCCTATACGATGCGTATTGAAGGTGTCAATTTAATTTCCCAAGGTGTGCCAATAATACGACCCTTCCATATATCAATTAAGGAACATAATCAAAATGATTTGATTTTCTCTCTACCTTCATCGTCGTCTCCACCATCATTGTTGTCATTATCACACCACCACCGCCACCACATTAACAAGTTCAAAAGACAAAACATAAGTATATTGTCAACTAAACCCTATCACACCTTATAATTATTTTATAGATTATAGTTCTTTCAATTTTAAATTTTCAAATCCATTTTCGTTTTTTATAAGATTTCAATTCCTTAAATAAAAGTCTATAAATACGGCTTTTGAGTTTAGACCGCAGGATGTGGGCTTGGGTTTGGGGCGTGGGAACCAAACCAACGCCGCTTTAGCCACAACGGGCCAGCTTGGGTAGCGGCGTTGCCACTCTAACGTGGCTATGAAGGCTGGCGTGGGGCGGGTTGGGAAGATGATGTGGATGGATGGGGTTGGCTAGAAAAATATAACCGTTACCCATAGTCGTTTGGGCTAGCCGTTGGTCATGGCAGTTACCGCTATGTAAATCAAATTTTAAAAAATTTTCACTATTTTTTACCTATAAATACTCATCCCAAACATCAATATTTTTCACATCTACTTTCTTCAAACACAAATCTTCATCCAAAACCACCCCAAAAACCGAAAATGGTTCATTGGGCCGAGAAGGAGGAGCTAGCGCTAGTGACATCAATCGTTGACGCACAACGAGTGCTACGTCGTGGTCAAACCGTCTGCTTGACACGAGCGTTTCAGGAATACCAACAACATGTTGGAAACGCGCGTCACAACTTGAACGCGTGTCAACATAAGTGGCGGGAGCTAAAACCGCACCTGGATCGGTTTAAAGCATGCTTCGATTGTGTGCATGCGGGTGACCTAAGCTACGATGATCGAGTAGAGATCGCCAAAATTGAGTATAGGCACGATGGAAACCAGGAATTTCGTTGGGTTCCCCATTTTAATATTTATCGTACTTTGTAATTTTTTTTAGAATTTATTATGAAGTTTTTTTTATTTTTTTATGATTTATTAAGTTGTTTTTTTAATTTATTAGGATTTTATGTAACTCTTTTTAAATTAAATTAGTGATGTGTTTTATTTTATAAATGTCAAAATATATATATATATATATATATATATAGGGTGGAGTTCTAGACTGAACACTAGTGTATTTGCGAACTGAGTGAACAAATATTGGCCATTGATTTACACACGTTGATGGCTAGGATTTCATCATCAAATCGTAAAATACACTAGTGTATTTGATCATCAACAGGATTAGTTCGCTCAGTTCGCAAACTAAACTAGTGTTCACTCTTGAACCGTGGAGTTCTAGAGTGAACACTAGTGTATTTGCGAACTGAGTGAACAAATCTTGGCCATTGATTTACACACGTTGATGGCTAGGATTTCATCATCAAATCGTAAAATACACTAGTGTATTTGATCATCAAATCCTGGTCATTGATCTAAACACATGTATGGCCAAGATTAGTTCGCTCAGTTCGCAAACTAAACTAGTGTTCACTCTTGAACCTAATCATATATATATATATATATATATATATATATATATCCGCATGTCAACCCACGCCATCTAGCCCACGCCACTACCACACCCCACTTTTTTTGGGGTGCCCTGGTGGAGCCCATCTCCGCCACATGTCAACCCAAGCCCACAACCCAACCCAACCCAAGCCCCAAACCAAACCCCACACCCAGCAGTCTTAGAGGACACTTTGTAGACGCCATAGTCAGGGGCGGACCCAAGCCCAGCCCAAGGTGGGCGGGCGCACCCTCGGGGAAAAAAATTTAGTGCTAAGTTCCGTCGAAAATCCCGTCCGCACCCCTTGAAATTTTTCGTCCGCACCCCTTGGAATTTTTCGACCGCACCTTGAAATTTTTTGTCCGCACCCCTTAGGTAAAAAGTGTTATCAATTTATATTTTAATTTTTTTTAGTTAACTCTTATTTAAAAAAAAATACTACCTAAATTATATAACTTTTAATACCTAACTAACTAAACCCAAATACTCATACATTTATCCACTTATAATTCCTAACTAGCTAGCCCACTAAGTCTTAGTCCATTAACCAAACCCAACAATATTACAAACTATAATAAAATAATTAAAGCCCAAAACCTTTAGAAATTATCTCCCGCTCTCTCTCTCTTGCGTCCCTGCATTGCCAACGAACAACATCACCCAGCGACAACAGTCCAGCAGCCGGCGACCACCGTAATCAGCCACCATACCACCGTCGTTTGACACCAAATCTAACCGGAATCCGAACACGGGTAAGTTTCTTTGTTATTTTGATGATTTTGGTTGATATTATAGGAGAAAAAAGGGTAATAAAGTTGTTAAATAGGTTTGAAATTTTGTGTGTTTTGACGTTGTTTATTGTTGTTTAGATGATTTTTAGGGTGATTATGTTGTTTATATATTATTAGGGTGATTACAACTTACGTTGTGATTTCTAGGGCTTGAATAGTTGAAAATTAAAATTGAAACATTATGTTATGGAGCGATGAACTTATGTTATATAGAGAAAGAATTGCTTAAGAAATTAGTTTTAGATGATGTTTTGGATAGATTTTAAAAAATGAAAACCTGTAGGGCGTCGACGTTTTAATTATGTTTGTAGAAAGGTTTGACATGTTTTTGATGATTATATGAATTTAGTTTGATGTTCGTTTGTTTTACATGACCTGACCCGACCCGATACGAACCGATTTTTTTACTTATACACCTAGGGGCCTAAAATTTTTAAAAATGTTCTGCACCCCAATGGAAAAATTCCTGTGTCTGCCACTGGCCATAGTATAGGCCTAATCCTATGTGCTAGCGGATTAATTCGTATTAATCTTTCGTCCCGAAGGAAAAAATAACAACTTAAAAATGTTTCATCATCCAAGTTAACTTTTATTTCCCTGGTGTAATTCAATATTCTTTTTTGAAAGGCAAACTTTATACCAACAAAAGAGCTAGCAAGGTGCTCGATACAAGAAGAAGAAAAACAAACAGACTATATACAAATCAAAAACTGAAATCTCTCCACTTCATATTCTAGGAAGGGATTAAGATCATTTGTAGTGGGGGATTTTTTTGGTCTTTTCCCCCCAAAAATACGCCCAACAACGCCCGGTAACCACCTCTGGTTTTTTTTTTAATTGGTGGAGCGTGGTTTTTTAAAGGCCTTCACTTGTTTCTTTGGCAAATAGCATTTTTTTATGTTTTTTATATTCTTTTTATTTAATTCAATTAGATATCTAATTATTGCAAGATTTCAAGCCACACTACACCCCGTTTAACATAATGTCCATATGCTGATTGGACCGCCACATGGCCCAAAATGCCCAAGGGTCTTCCCCCTCCCACTACACATGGTCTAAGACTAGCGGATGTGGGGCGTTGGTTGGGGCGGGGGATGTCAGGCAACACTGGCTAACCCACATCGTGCGAGCGTTGGTCACGACGTTGCCCCGTTAGCGTGGCTTTGAAGCCTGGCGTTGGGCGGGGGAGAGGTCTGAGGTGGTTGGCTTGGATTGGCTGGTGGCATATGACCGTTTTGGGTAATCGTTTGCCATAGCCGTTGGGGATGGTGGTTTTGAAGTAAAAAATTAAATTTAAAAAAATTACAATTTTTTTTATCTATAAATACTCATCCCAAACTTCATTTTTTCACAAATATTTACAAATCTTCTTGAACCAATCCCATACCAGATAACAAATCTTCTTCAACCAAACTCACATCAAAAAACCGAACATGGTGCATTGGACGGAGGAGGAGGAGATCACACTTGTGACATCGATCGTTGATGCACAAGGTACGCTACAACGCGGTCAAAACGCGTATTAGAGACGAGCGTTCCAGCAACACCAACAACACGTTGGGAACGCTCGTCACAATTTAAACGCTTGCCAACACAAGTGGCGTGAACTCAAATCGAAGCTGGTTTGGTTTAAAGTTTGTTTCGACCGTGTCCCTGCGGGCGACTTGAGCCACATCGAGTGGAGATAGCGAAGATCAAGTTGAGGCACGACGGGAATTCGGAATTTAAGTGGGTTCCCCACTTTAACATTTACCGAACTCTGTAATTTTTTTTTAGTATTTAGTAACTACTTTTTTTTTTAATTTTTTAGGATTTAATAAGTAGGTTGTAGGACCGGTTTTGACTCCCGAACGATTGCGAAACGACACGTACGACGTGCGGAATCCGTGCACGTGTGTGGACCGAACACAAGAACGTAATAAACTGATGATTCGATTGATGATATAACAGAATACAAAATCTTGATTCACCTTGATCACTTTCTCTCTCTAAGCACCAAAGCTCCAATAGTCACAAAATGACAAAAGTTCTAAAAACTAAACATAAGGCTCCTATTTATAGACCATGGCAATAAGGAAAGTTTCTTTATTTACAATAATGTCATTCCCCTATATTTATAATATAAAACCTTGTTTTGTTCCATTTCTGCTACGATTCGGATTGACGGAGGCGATAGACATTCGTGCACTCACATAGGTTTTTTAAAATTTTTAGGATGTTATGTAATTTTTTTAAAATTAATATAAGTTTGTGTTTTATTATATTCATTTCAACTATATAAAAAAATCAACATGGCACCCCAACGACCACACCGCTTCCACACCCCACTATTTTTGGGGTGGTCTGGTAGAGCCCACTCTCAGGCTACATGGTATGGTAACCATCCTCCCTTGGAGGATGATCCGCCACCTAGGCGCCAAATCATAGTTCTCTTGAGGATGATCCATCCCACAAAACAATGGAAATGGGAGAATGATCCTACCCCACTAGTTTATTATTTTTTTTTAAATCTTCTACTTTTTTTTAACATTTAACAAATAAAATAGGAAAATACTTTCATTAATATTAAAAAAACAATAAATAAATTAAAAAAAAACATAAACTTAAAAAAATCCTAATAACTTAAAAAAAACATAAACTTATAAAAATCATCTACTTTCATGCTTCTTGATGATGTCTTCTTGCAATTTTTTTAAAGTCGAGCGTTTTGGTTCGGGATAATTATCAACATCCATCGTCAATATATCCCACTCTTTGAGCCGAACCTTATCATCGGCCAATCGTAACTTTTCTCCCGCCACGCGTGACTTTTCTTCGACCGCCCGTTCCTTCGCACTCGCCTTTTGGGTTGTGACCTCCGTGCAAGTTTTAAATTGCGTCATAAACTCCTCCATCTTCGGATCGACCTTTTGCTTTTCTTTCTTTGAGGTCGCCTCCTTCTTTGATTTTCCTGGCCCGGGGGACGTTCCGCTTCCCTTACGGCGTACTCTTCTTCATCGAACTCGGCGTCGTCGTTTAAATTTATGTGACATCTCGCGTCTGAGCCGCCGGCGCTATAACTACCGGTCTCTGAGGTTCTTTGACGTTTTGCCATCTCCACCTCGTCCGGAACCGGCGCCCACTTTGGGGCGGTTCGCATAACTTTCCACGCTCGAACATGTGCCAACGTGGTATTATGGTTCGACTTGTATTTTCCAATGCCTTTTTGAAGACATACTCGTCGCTCATCCCACTACGATGCCCACTTGAATATATTTTATTATATTCTTCCGAAAACTTGTTGACGAACCATCTCATCTTTCGCCACTTAGAAGATACCTAGTCGACATCTTGATACGGTCCTTGTTCCATTAGCTCAAGAAACTTCGCCAAAACCGATTTCCAAAACCCCTCACCCGTTTGATTGTTACCTATATTCTACAAAAATATATGTTACAAAAAATTAAAAACTTAATACTACAAAGTATATACTTAAAAAAAATACAAGTTATTTTTACGTGCCTTTAATGGGGTGTCTGGACGAGCCTATATAAGCCTTCGCTAAGCCTTCTTCCTCGAGTTGCGTCTATTGTTTCGGCTTCGGTTTGGACGGTTGGCTTTGCTCACCCGCAACTTGCTTGCCTTTTTTTCGTTTGTTTGTTTGCGGTTGGGTCTCGGGAACAACTTCAACATCTTCGTCTGGTTCGGTTCGAATGGGTTGCGATGGTTGTCCGGGTTGAACGGGTTGCATATTAAAAGGATTACGCATCATCAAGTGTTGTATGGCTTGACTTTGTTGCGTGTTCGCAAAAACATTCGGTGAGTTTTGGAAAGCGGCAAAAGCTTTTGCGGAAAATTGACCGAATGGGTTCGGTTCCATCATGGGATAGTACCCCGGCACCAAAAATACATTCGGGTTGTTGGGGTTGTTGGGGACGTTCGGGTTGTTCGGGTTGAAGGGATCCATGGTAGAAAAATGTTTTATAAAAAGGGAAGAAGGTTTAAAAAAATTAGGGAGAGAGATGAGGTTGTAGTGGGTTAAAAATGGTGAAAAGTGGTGAATATATATAAATTTTGGTTGGATTTTGATAGATTTTATAAATATAGCCGTTTGTATTTGAAATTGGAAATTATTATTATTATTTTTAAACGGTAAAATAGCATGGGAAAGACAAATCTTTTTGTCCTCTAGTGCTTCGTCTCCAACATCTCTTACTTGACGGAGACGACGAGGAGGGGGGATGGTGTTTGGGTCGGCGCCGGGTGAGACGAACAAGGGGACGTTCCTCATATCGCGTGGCCTCACCACATGTTAAGCAATACCCCAACCCAAACCCCCACACCCCATAGTCTAACTAAAGATTGAAAGAATAATTAGGCTCATTCTATACGCACCCCCCTCTTCCTGATTACACCCTCCCTTGTGAGAGGAAAACTGTCGGTCCCACGCAGGCCCCACCTGTAAGTATGTGAGAGGAGGGGGGGTGAAAAAAGTAGATATTAGGGTGTAGAAAGTAGCACCCAATAATTATTAGGGTAATCATGCGTGTACGCCTACAAAAAGCCGTGAGATACTCTATTTAATGTTAAAGCAACTGGTATAAATTGATGAAGAATATAATATATTTTAAGCATTTTGAAATGTGAAGAACCTAACAAATTTTGGTTTTGAATCACGGTACGAAAAAAATGTATAGAAGAATTTTACTTAAATAAAACAATTTCGATGTTGGCTTGCTATTTAATAAATTTTATCGCTTAAGAAAAACATGATACTAAATTCTGAAAATATATATTTTGATAGTAATTGGCATAAAATTTACTTTAATAGTTTTGATTATAGATCACAGACTTATAAAGGGTTTGTTTACAAACTCAATTTTCTAGCAAATCTAAGAAGTTATAAAATTCGAGAGCCTTTTCAAAAATAATAAAAAAAAAAACCCACACCTTATGGACTTGCACACCAAGGCCGGCTTAACCAGTTTGGTGGTATAAAGCGAAACAAAAATTCGAAGCCTTTTCAAAAAAAAAAAAAAAAAAAGACTCCTTCGGACTTGCACCCCATTTGTTCTAGTCTATCCCTCGGAATTTGGTTCTGTTATTGACCCATAAAAACAACTAAGAGACGATCTGCACCATGATATCTTCGACTAATCTCCCATGATTCCTAAAGCTGCTTAGCCAACCAAAGAGCCCAAATAGGGGAGTACAAAACAACAAAACCAAGATTAAAGCTTCCTTCGTTACGAGCCAACCAAAGAGCCCAAATAGTGGAGTACAAAATGGCGACTGATAGTTTTTATTTTCTACCAACACACTTTTAAACCTAATTGCTATCTAGTATTGCCCTTGTAAGAATTTGAACTCACACCACCTTTGTGGGGAGCAAACAACACACCATCAGACCACTAGATAATATGTTAATGATGACTGATAAGTTATTCTTGTTTAACTGAGTGATACATTCCTAAATTACATAAGTGACAAAATACAATCACCATGTTTTCCTCACCCAGAAGCTGGCACTTCGGCTCTCCACAACCTCTTCCACTAGTACGCCATATGACCTAATACAAAAATAATCGCATCTGATGGTTATATCAGAGTTGGGTTTTATATTATTAAAATAATAAATAAAATGATGTTTGGCTCTACGAAAGTGGTGGTGGTTTATGAGATTCCAGGATCCGACGAGTTTGACGGAGCTTTGATCCCGAAACGACGTGTTCGGTGATAAGAAACGATAAGAAATGAGTAGAAGATAGAATAGAACACCGAGCAGTCACTTATAATCTGGTCTCTATTGATAATCAGACGTTACAGCACCGCGAGACCAGTTGGACAGCATGTCCCCTCTGGGAACCAAAGCTTATCCAACACAAGACCCAAACCCTCTATATATAGAGGTCATGGCTTCGTACGAAGGCCACTGTAGCTTCGTACGAAGCTGCTTGGTCTTGGATCTTCAGTACAAAACTACTATATTGTACGTTCGTACGAAGGCACTCCCTTCGTATGAAGCGTCCTTTACATCACAACACCTATATTTTGTACTGGATTTCTCTCTAATCTATACAATATTCAACACACACTCTATCAAGCTATTCGCACAGTGGCAGACGTACGAAATATGCACCAACAGATTCCCCATTGGCTGTCACTGTCGATTCGTCACAAAACCTTGAGTTGTGTTTGAATATTCTGTAACTTCAATCAGGCATCTTCAAATCTTCAATAGATTCCCCTTTGATTGATGATCCGGGTTTGCTTTTGACAGTGTTCGAACAAATTCCCCCTGAAATAAATCTTCAGGTCTTTGTTTGCACAGTTCCCGACTCCTCCTCTGATTTGCTAAACTGTAACCTTCACGAACAATCAACAGCTTGAAACTAATCAGTGCAGTAATCTCTGTTTCAGCTTTAACCACATCCGCGTTCAGTTTTTGTTATAGCATTTCAGCATCACGATCTCGCATTCCGCTTGCTTGATCTGAGTATAGTACAAAAACTCAACCGGCAATTGATAGAAACTTCAAATACCCCACTGGTTAACTTCAAATCAGTGATTCCCCCTGAAGATCTGATATCCTGTTTTCCGTGATCACCTTTAAGTACCGTCAGAATGATTGATCCGTGTAAACGGTATTCTCCACAATCAGCAAATCTTCATCGGATAACGAATCATCTTGTAACACATTCAGATCTCAGAAACATTCATTCACGATCAGAATCACATTCTTCCTCTTCAGTCACGATAACAGATGTATAGTCTTCTCCGCTAGTTCCGGCAGCAACTTAATCAACAAACATCATCATTTCCCGGCGGTTAGTCTGAAAAACAATTCATCTGCTCGAAGATTAACCAATCTGACACTTTAGACTATCACACGTCTGTGATATCTTATAAGTATCCACAATACAGTTGCACCTCCTGATGCTAATCCTGCTGACCGGCTTGACGAAGACCCGGGACTCAAACCCTAAGACCTCAAACTGACCCTGATCTGTAGAATCTGAACTTCCTATGATCACGAATTCATAAATCCAGATCCTATGCATTTCCTGACAACCCTAAATTCTGAACCACCCGAATACTGTTGCAGTGTCACGAATTTCAAAAATGTTGGAATTTCATTTGAAATTTTTATCCCCCCCCCCTTTATTTTTGCAAATTCTGACATGTTATCACTGAATTCCCCCTCAAACTGAGCAATTCAGTTCTCTTTTTATCTCTGAAAAACTCGACTATGCCGAAAATATGACACTTTTCCCCAAAACGTCAGTTTTCATCATTATGGATTTTACGTTACGACCCATAAATAGTCAAATAACCCGAATGATAAACATTCTGCACCAGTGTCATGACTACCCCACTAAATTCCACAATCTGTGATCGCATCATCAAATCTGTTCGCTGAAGCCCCAAACGGTGTCCCCGAACAACCCAGCTTGGTCGTTAAAAACTCGAAAAAAATTTCAATTACCAATTTTTTTCTGGAGACTCATCTCGTCGTTGCGATTAAAAAATGCCTTTTTAGGCATTTGTTCTGGATCAAATTGACATTTAGCACCATGAAAGGTCCCTTCGTACAAAGCTGGGATGTGGCTTCGTACGAACCCAATGGTGTGTTCGTACCAACCCATATGACAATATATAACCTCCCTTCGTACGAAGTTGCGCCTTCGTACGAAGCTACGCTGATGTCATCAAGAACACTTTCGAACACAATTTTCGATCCAGAATCTTTATTTCTGCGAATTTCATAATAAAACTTCACAGGATTGTGCCCGAATCAATCACGAACATAATGATGTATTCAATTTCAAATTTCATCCATGGATTAACCTTCATTTTGATGTTTATTCGATGTTTAACGTCAAAACTCACTACACATCCAAAATTCATGAGCGTAGGTAATTCAATCAACTGTTAGATTGATTGAACAGTACCGTAGCTCTGATACCAATTGAGATTCCAGGATCCAGCGAGTTTGCGGAGCTTTGATCCTGAAATGACGTGTTCGGTGATAAGAAACGATAAGAAATGAGTAGAAGATAGAATAGAACACCGAGCAGTCACTTATAATCTGGTCTCTATTGATAATCAAACGTTACAGCACCGCGAGACCAGTTGGACAGCATGTCCCCTCTGGGAACCAAATGCTTATCCAACACAAGACCCAATCCCTCTATATATAGAGGTCATGGCTTCGTACAAAGGCCTTTGTAGCTTCGTACGAAGCTTCTTGGTCTTGGATCTTCAGTACAAAACTACTATATTGTCCGTTCGTACGAAGGCACTCCCTTCGTACGAAGCGTCCTTTACATCACAACACCTATAGTTTGTACTAGATTTCTCTCTAATCTATACAATATTCAACACACACTCTATCAAGCTATTCGCACAGTGGCAGACGTATGAAATATGCACCAACAGTTTACATTCTTGCAAGTGCAATGTTAGGTGTCACACCCCAACCGATGGCGGAAACATCGGAGTGAGACGAAAACGAGATTGCTCATTGCATCATAACACTAAATGTGATAATGATTTATATTCAATTACATAAATTCTAAATGAATACATTGTTTCAAACAAATACAATCAAAAGAATAGCAAACATAACATGAAACATAGAATAGTTTATTTGTTTAGGTGTGTATCTAAGTCCACCCTAACTAGTTTCTTCACATCGTCATCTATCAACCTGTAACATGTATTAAAATATGATCAACAAATATGTTGGCGAGTATACAAGTTTGAATACGTAGCATAATATGAAAATGTTTAATGGTACTCATATCCAACATGATAAAATGTATACAAGTTACTAACATGTTGTACTACTGTAAACTATATGTCAAACCAGAGTTTAACACAATGGTGATTAACCAACATCGTCAAAACGAAGAGGGTGTAACATTGTTTACTTAATAATACCACAAGAATACGGGCGTGACGTTAATCCTATAGCGTTATAATTGTTAAGGCAGGCTTGCAAAGTTAATGAGCATATAAACACAATGTAAACATAGCATATGAGTTTAACAAGTATAACAAGTTTCATGTTTAATGGTGGATAGAGTGTGATTGGTAAACATGTTTAATTGTGACTGCGTGTTTTTGTATATATGTACATGTTGCACCCAAAGTGTTTAAAAAATGAAAAAGGGATCGAATATACTCACTGTTTGCAAGTGGTTTCCACAAACGTGAGATGATCGTCTTGAGAGGTTGAAGCACCAAATTATCCTAACAAGGATGAACAAGGTGTGTAAGTAAAAGGATTTAGAAGTTGGAATGTAAATGAGATTTGAATAAGAAACGAATAATAATAATAATAATATATGAAAATACATAAAACTATTATCTTGACTAAACACTCACTTTGGACACTATTAATTTATGTGTATTTTGTGGGTACTATTTCACCCACTAGAAGTCCAAGTGTGAGAAATTTAGTCTAAGATAAATATTTACCTTTGCACACAACTTTCCATCATAAATTGGTTGGTGTCATGGCTAGTTTTAATATTATATATCTTTAGTACATAATAATAAATAATGGATTGGCAATGATAATTAAATTGCAAAACTAAATAAGTAAATAACAAAAATTAAAGGAGTTAGTATTTTTTATATATTTTTAAGTATGTAATTATAATTAATGAATTAGTAACAATGATCTAACTAGTAGTTTACCCGTCCGCTGTCCGGGTATATATGATTAACATCATCCAAACTCACTGCTGTCCGGGTATATATGATTAACATCATCCAAACTCACTGTATATTTTAATATCACGATGACTACTTATCTAACTATTAAGAACATCAATAACTATGTCTATATTTAAAATAATGTTGACTTTTAATTTGATTTCGATTAATAACTACAACTCTTCTTGAATTGTCATACATACTAATTTATAATCTTACATCTAATTTGCACAATTTAAAATATTTAATTAATTATTTGTAATTGATTAACGTAGGAATTGCTAACACCATTAAATGAAGATAAAAGAGATCTATCAATGATACATGTTTACAAAAGTATTAAAAAAAACTATCAACACAACCAAACGTAGATTATATTTATGTCATGAGAATATTATTTAAGAACATCAATAACAGTGTCTACATTTAAGATAATAATGACTTGTAATAAATGATAAACATGCAGGATACATATACAAAAAAAAGCAGATAATGTTATCAAGATTTCACAAGTATATTACAAAAGAGCCAAAAAAACACAATGTATACTATAATATACAATAAATCATAAACATGCAGAATACATATACAAAAAAAAATAATTGATGTTATCAGGATCTCCCAAGGATATTACACAAAAGCCAAAAAAACACAATATATACTATTATTTACAATTTCGTTGGCAAAACACAAACCATTGTAAAAAACACAATGACTTATTATCCAACTATTAAGAACATCAATAACCATGTCTATATTTAAGATAATAATGACTTTTTATTCGATTGCGATTAGTAACTACAACTGTTCTTATATTCTTATATATCGAATTGTCATACGTACTAACTTAAAATCTTACATCTAATTCACTCAATTTAAAATTTTTAAGTAACTATTTTTAAATTGATTAACATAGCAATTGCTAACACCATTAAATAAAGATAGATGAGATCTATCAAAGTTAGATCAACATAAACTAAATCAATTACAAATCTCTCTATGGTCGCTCGAAGAAAAGGGAGCATATGAAGAACTAAACAGAAAAGTCAGTATCATCAGTGATAACAATTACAAGCGAACCTGGAGCAGCATCGGATAACTTGATGAAGTCCTCCACTCTCCCCCATCAGATTTCAAGAACAACGCAGAAGAGTTTATCACACAACTGTTGAAACAGGATCAGAAAATCTGCCACAATCCTAGCCGATCTGCAAAACAAAAGAAATAATGAAATCGCGTGGAAGAAGGCGAGAGTCGTTGAAATATTAGGAAGTGTTAATTGTAGCGTATAATATTTTATACATATTTCACTCTTTAATATTTCTTTATATTTAATTTAATAAAATTAACATCCATTGGATACAAAGTAAACACAATGACAAGAACACATAACATAATGTATAGAAAACCCACCTAAGTTGCAAAACACAACAATTAGACGCAAATAACACAATATATAGAAACAGTTACAATACCATGGCTAATATTAACACTATCCATACCACCAATATTCAAGTATTTCTTTATTTAATTAAACAAACAATAAAATATAAAAGATAATAAAAGATACGCAATCAACATCATATCTATCACAATCAAAACAACTTCATCATCACCGGCGTTTCATATCTCCTTGAAGATCATCGCCGCCGAAGATTTGATCGACAAAAAGGTAACTTCCGATTGTAAATCTTAACGGTTTAATTTCTATTAGATTTCTAAACCTCTGTTAGAGTCTTAATCAGCCACATATGATGGTTACTGCGGCGAATAACTTGTTTGTAGACGTCAAATCTGATTTTAGGTTTCAATCATCTTCAACCTCTCATATGTTATGTATAGTTGATATATATCTTATGTATTGCATGTTATGGACATTGTCGAACTAATGTTTACATTATAATGATAATAATATATGAAAAAGTTGCAATCAAACAATGGGGGTGTTTGGGTTAGCTTATTTTGAAGCAACTTATGACCTATTGACTTATAAAAGTTAATAAGTTGTTTTTTGAGTGTTTGGGTTAGCTTATTTTAAAGGGTTTTGTGTGTTGACAAGCCATTTTTTAGAAGTCACAATTTCTAACTTCTCACTTGTCACTTATATAAGTTAATAAGTCATTTTTAAGAAGGAATCCCAAACACACACGGATGAAAACATATGATTCTGTTATAAATTTTTTTATTTTTGGGGTTCCTTCTCTAAAAGTACTTATTAACTTATATAAGTCATAAGTGAGGAGTTACAAATACTAACTTATCAAAAACAACTTCTCAACACACAAAAATAACTTGAATAAGCTAACCCAAACACTATAAACACAACTTATTAAATTTTATAAGTCAATAAGATATAAGTTGCTCCAAAATAACCTAACCCATGTACGATTACGCTAAAAGAGATATTTTACGAATATATATATTTACTGATATATTGAAACGGTATACAGAAGAGATCTATTGCACATTATGAATTAGGAGTAATATTCTCATGACATAAGATTACATTTTAACACATTGTGTATTAATACTAACAGTTAATATTAAATGTTATATATCACAGGTATACAAAAATGATTACGTCCTGCCTGTGTCTATTACAAAACCCTAAATCATTGAAACTGGTATGCTGTAATGCCTTCAATAAGTAAGTGTAAACTTCATTACGTAAACTGAAATTAGTAAATGTAACTACAGGCATTACCAATTGAGTTTGTAAAGCTTGTGGGAGGAGATTACTGGAACCGGACAAAGATAACGATAAATCATGAAAGCGGAATAAGCTGTACAGCATGGCTGAGAAGTGTAAGAGGTGAAAGTGTTGTCACTGACGGATGGATAAGTATTGTAAAAGGTCTTAAATTGACAAACAACACCTTATTGGTTTTGAGGATAATCAAAGAAAAATGTCTACAAATACATTGTTTCATAGAAAACGTTTGTGATGAATCGTTCTTGACAGTCAACCGTTACGGAGATTTAAAGATCATAGTAAGTATAGTTATATGTTAGTAGGAATTTGTTTTTTGTTATACTTGTCAGCAAATGGAAAAAAAGAATATATGTTTACAAAATATTTCACAACTTTTCAGGTCATTCCAGAAGCTTATGTGAACAAATTTTACTGTTACTGGCCAGTAAAAGATTCTTATAACATATACGCAGCAGGTCAGTGTTGGAAAGTTGAGACCGAAAAAATAAATGCATGCTACGTTTTTGCTAAAGGGTGTCCGGAGATGTTTGAATACATTAACATAGAAGAAGGTGATATACTGATGTTGATGAAAACAGACAGCGAATCGTTTGACTTGACACTTTATCGTAGCGGAGTTGAGGTTGTTTTTAGAAAGAAGGAGACAACTAAAGACAGCTCAGTTGTTGAAATACCTAAACACACATACTATGAACACTTCAAGTCTGTAAGTAATTTAAAGTAAGTTAAAATAGTTTGCTAGTCAATACGACTTATTTACGGATGTTATCGTATAACAGATCTTTACTGATCAAGAAGACTCAATCAACCAATTGATTACTGGGGTAATGAGTTTACATATTTTTACAATACAATATATTGATCCTCAGATGTTAATGAATTTTAAAAATCTTGGATGCAGATGAATGATGAGAAACATGATGTGAATAAGAAAAGTGTTGAAAAAGAAAAGTTGAAGTCTGAAAGAAAGAGTTTTGTAAGTGAAGGAAATAACAACCAGACAAAAGAAGATGTAAGTCTTTGAAACATAATAACGGATAAGTTATTTGTTCATATTATTATACATTCTTAGTTGACGATTGTAGTTTAATTTGCTTTATTGTTACGGGCTGTAATAACAGGTTAAAAAGAAAGGTAAACAGATTGCATCCGATTCTACATCTGAAGAACCTAAACAACTGATATGCTGTACAACTTATGATCATTCTACTGTGTCAGCAACTGGACGACAAACACGTGATCGTTTGGTAAGTTAAGCATAAGTTAACAAAATATTCCACTAAATATTTCTTATACATTAACATATATACTATATATATATATATATTGAAAGGAAATGCATGTTTTAAATGATAAGGTTAACAAAAACGGGAAAAGAAGTCGGATGGCGTTGAAGGTAAGCAATGAAGACGAAAAACGTGTTGCACATCAAAATTATGATCAAGAAAGTGGTGCGTATCAATTCAACAGGAAAGCAAATTATCGAATGGTATGTCATTTCTGTTATTTAATGAGAACAATTGACAACACCATTCATGAGGCTAGTTAAACACATAACAATTGAACTTGGTTTGGAACAAAAAACCTTAAAACAGTTGTTTTTTTTCTAAGCAATAAAGTATAACTTTACTTATAACCTTCATAAAATAACTATAATAGATAATAGATACTCCCTCCGTCCCATTTTAAGTGTCCACCTTTTACTTTTCAAGTCTGTCTTTCAACTTTGACCGTCGATATTTTTTTGTGTGTTACGTAACACTTGATATAAAATATATGAATGAATTGGATTTTAAATCTACTTTACAATGATATAAATTTTAACAACTACTATATAACATAAACAAAGATATTTACGGTCAAAATTGAAAAAAAAAACTTGAAAAGTCAAAGATGGACACTTAAAATGGAACGGAGGGAGTACTAAATTATGTTTATTCAAAAATTAACAATTGATATTTGTTGCTGCTGACAATTATATCCAACACGGCTAATATACTTCTTAACTCTAACATCAATGCAGCGATTACCTGTAGAAGTTGTAAACAGGGCAAGGCTAACAAAGAAGGTGCATCAGATGAATGTCAGAAACATGGATGGGAAAACAGTTGCAAAGATAGTTAAGCGACAAAAGGACAGAAATGGATTTAGGTATGCGATTGAAGGGTGGCCAAGTTTCATAAAGGAAAATGATATTAGCACGGGTGACAATATGCATTTAACCTATGTAGAATCAGCAAACCTCCTCATGTTGACGCATGTGGATGCAGTCAGCCAAGCTTAACAGTTAACGTTATATGCTAATGATGCAGATGTCTGCGTATATAAACTAATGCCTTTTGTCGTCATCATTTGATGGTTTTTGGTTGGACATGTTGGTACAGTTTATTGGTTTTTTTTTGGTTGGTTGGTAGTCTAACCTTGATGACAATTATTAGTATATTAGGGCATGGATGACATATTTTGTTTAGAATTATAATTTGCAAACGATAGTCGAAGTTCATATTAGTTATAAATTTAGCTGTGTTTTCCTGTATACAACATTAGAAGTCTTATTGGTAATATTTCCATCATCCAAATACACTGCATATTTTAATATCATAATGACTTCTTATCCAACTATTAAGAACATCAATAAGTGTCTCCATAAATAAGTGTCTCCATATTTAAGATAATAATGACTTTTTTATGCGATTGCGATTAGAAGCTACAACTATTCTTGTATTGTCATACATCGAATTGTCAAACATAGTAAATTAAAATCTTACATCTAATTGGCACAATTTAAAATGAATTAGTTATTTGTAAATTGATAAACGTAGAAATTAATAACACCATTAGATGAACTTAGATAATATATATGAAAGTTAGATGTTTTCAAAGTGTTGAAAGAACTACCGATGACAAACAAACGTTGATTATATTTACTGGCATAAAATATTACACACCAAACATATTATAAACATAATAGAACAATTAAAATAACACATTAATTTCGAATATTGATTCTCCAAATACAAAAAAATACCAACCACAAAAACAACCACAAACATAATACTATGTATATAACACAATGATAACAACAAACAACTAAATACAAAACCATAACTAAACATGTGGTGAAACTACAGTTTCAATATAGCTTGCACCTACAATGCCTTGTGTAAAGATGATAGGAAAATAACCATGCATCTTCTTTGCCCTTACGTTTATCTGAGCAACATCACCCCATTCGTGTACTATAATTAATTTGTTATTACCATCAATGTAGTGCACAGATGACCCTATCATCAACGGAATAAACACACGGGGTACAAAAGACACCACTTTCGACCAAGTATTATTTTGTAGACGCCACAATTGAACATCTACACTACACATTCCAATACTAACCAACATATGAAGTTCATCTCGTATAGTCACCAACTGACCTATAGATTCCACACTCAATGTATCTGGGTAACCTACATTTTCTATTACCTTCGACTCAACATCCAAACGAAGAATCACTGTGTTACCCATACACCAGAATTTGGTCAGTACAAAATACAAACTTTTCCTACAAAACGTCCCAACGGACCAACTATAAACAGCAATATCATATGGACTATCAATTAAGAACCTTGGAGTTGACCATGAACCTTCACTAAACGAATAAATATTAACAGTCAACCTGAAATGAGTGCGTTTAATGTGCACAATTTTGTAATCACCAGCAGAGTCAACACAAAACCCAAGACTATCATCATCCATATTGTAAAATCCCTGATAATTAGAATTTCTCAGCATCTTGAACACACGAGTTAGTGGATTCCAAACAACCAAATCACCAGTATTACATAAGCAAACACATACCATGCCATCCAAACTTGCTAAAAAGATCACATTACATGGATGACAATCGAAGGGAATGTGAATATTATTGCCTAAAACACATCTAGGAGATGCAACATCAACATAATGAATCGCACACGATGATTTGTCAAGAGCAATTATTTTCTGGTCACCTAATACTCGCAAGAAACGACAATTATTCTTAGCAAACTCAGGAGTTGAAAGATAGGCTAACCACTCTTTAGACACAGCCTTGCACCGTATAACCTCCTTTGCCGGAAGTCTTGGAATAATCTTCATCAATATTAACAGAGATGGAAGATCCTTCATATTCACTTACGATTATACTTTAATTAAAAATACTGACGTTGATAGAAAGAGGAAGAAAACACATACGAAAAGCGATTCCTTTGAAAAATGAATACCTACATAGAAACTACCCCAATTAACAGTTGACACAGGTGAGTAAAACCTCCTAAATCTCCGAGTAGTGGTGGTAAACGGTTTTCACACACTATGGGCGATAGGGGGTAAATAAAATTAAATAACAATATATATTAGAAACCGTTTCTAATTTACAGGTAAACATATGCACATACATGGAGATACTTTTTAATCAATCACATACACAAATATACTTTTTATTAATTAATCTTATTTTTATAAATTACTTTGTTAGTTGTCAAACATTGTGTTATTACAATTGTGAAAATAATTACATCGTAGATTTTTTTTGGCATTGGGTTTTATATATTATTTTGTACTTTTTATAAAAATATTGTTTTTTATGATAATAGGATTATTGAAAAATAATGGACACCACAACTAAAAAATAGGAAGTTAGTTACACAATACAATATATAAAAATAGACACCTACAAAAAAAATCAAATATATGGAAAACAGAAAACCAATAACACTTTAATAAACAAAACATAAAATGACAATATTCCAGCAAAAAAAAAAAACAAAAACAAAAAAATCCAGTAAGAACTATTCCTTAACGGACATATTACAAAGTGGGAAGTTTCTAATTGTCCTTAACTGCACAATATGTAACCACTATTAAAAAAGAATGAGAAAGACAGCAAAAAGTAGGAATTAATTACACAATGTTATATTTAAATATAGTCAACTACAAAAGAAATCAAATATATAAAAAACAGAAAAACAATGACACAATGATACTCAAAAAACACAATGACTATACTAAAAGAAATCATTCAAATAAAAACTAATCATTAACTGCACCTATTACAACGTGGGAAGTTTCTAATTCTATGTAACTGCACAATGGTAAGGGCTTCCAAGCTGCTCTAAGGGCTTGGTCTCCAAGGGCCCATTGTGTTTTTTTTGTAGACCTTTTTGTTTTTAAACCACAATCACATGTAATCATAATTAAATACGCACAAAGCAAATATTAAAATCATACACTCTCAATGAATATTTAACATGATAATATAAGCACATTAATTCATAAAGATTCAATCTCATTGTGACAAACTATACCACACATAAAAAACAACCACAAACATCAATTACTAACTGATCAAAACAACGAAGAACAAAAAAAGAACTACATAAAATAGCATAACTAAACATTTGGTGAAATGGTAGTTTCAAAATAAACAGATCCATTCACACCTTGAGTAAAGATGATAGGCAAAAAAACATGCATTTCCTCTGCCTCTACAGTTACATCAGTAATATCACCCCATTCTTGAACTATAATGAACTTCTTATTTCTGTTGATATAGTGCACAGACGACCCAATCATCAATGGCATAGAAATAGCAGGTGGACAAAAAAATACTTTAGACCACTTTTCATTTTCAAGTTTCCACAATTCCATATTCACACTATATAATCCCATACTAACCAACATATGGAGTTGATCTCGAATACTAACCAAGTGACCTGTAGCTTCCACATCCATTGTATCTGGGAATCCAACATCAGAAATTACCCTGCTATCAACATCTAAACGAAGTACACATGCGTTACCCACACACCACAACCTAGTCAATACGAAATACAAACAATTTGCACAAAACGTGCCTACAGACCAACTATAGACGTCAACATTAAACAGACTATAGTTTGAGAACATTGGAGTTGACCATGACCCTTCACTGAGAGAATAAATGTTAACAGCCAACATCATATGTGTCCGTTTAATATGCACAATATTGTAATCACCAGAAGACCTGACGCAAAACCCAAGACTATCCTGATTCGGATTAAAAAAACCCTGTGAATTAGAATTTGATAGCATCTTGAACACACGAGTTAATGGATTCCAAACTACCAATTCACCAGTATTGATTAGGCAAACACATACCATCCCATCCAAACTTGCTAGAAATAAAATATTGCACGGATGAGCGGTGAAGGGAATGTGAACTTTATCACCTAAGAAACATTTAGGGGATTCATTATCCACATAACGAATATCACACAATAACCGGTTAACGGAAATTATCTTATGATCACCTAATCTGCGCATGAAACGACAATGATTCATAGCAAACTCAGGTGTTGAAAGATAGACTAACCAATCTTTACACACAACCTTGCACTGTGTAACAACTTTTGACGGAAGTCTTGGGATTATATTCATCAGTATCAGCAGAGACGGAAGAAACTTCACAATCATTGTCAATGTAGGTTAAATAACAAACACTTTGACAATCAATACAACAAATATGAAAAGAGATTCCTAAGAAGATGAAAGTCCAACAAATATTATCACAAGCAGTAGTTAACACACGTATATTAGAGCTCCTACAATTACGAGTAGTAGGTAGTTATTAAATAGATAACTATGCAGATTTTTTAAATCGGTTAAATTTTTAGTACACATTTACATTAATTTTATTTTTTTGGCAAATATTCAGTTGAATAATAATTTACATAAATAGTAATAACAACTTTTGATTCAATCGTATTTTTAAGTATAATATGGCAACTTTCTCTTATAAATACATACTCGAAATATTTTGTTTCATTGTATGTGTTGCAAGTACTCTTTGATTGTTAGTCTTCTTTCTGATTTTTCGTGTTTGGGTTAACATGTATCGTCATGGTCCGAATTTTATCATAACTATACTTGATCCGCTATCCCTTCAACAGGTACATACCTTTCCGAATTATTTGTTTAAAGTAACGATTCCTATTGTTTCATCCTTTATTCAAAAGTAATTTGCCTTTTGTTTTTTGGTTTTCAGGCTATACCTATATGTATGAGTAGATTTATATGGATGAATAAGTTAGAATCTTCAATTGTTAGTCTTAAATTTGATGAAACGCATTCATGGTCTGTTGTTATCAAATTAATAAAAGATGTATTCTACTTTACGGACGGATGGTGTGAGGTTTTAAACTACTTCGGCCATGAATCTTTCTTCATGATTTTCAACTATCTTGGTGATCATACTTTCAAGTTCAACCTCTTCTCTCATGATCCAAATAAAGAGTTTGGAAAATCGTTTTGTAAAATTATTCAAAATCCTATACAAAGTCCAACGGTACGTAATTTTCTTATACATTTTATTTTTTATTTTTTGTTATTACGATTTATTAAAAAAACATAATACGCATAAAATTGTAATAATTATTTTTTTACAGGTTCTACCAGATACTTTTATTTCAAAACATTATGATTATCGTTTACCGGATAACATGGTTATACTTAATGTATCCGAGTATCATCAATGGGAAGTCCGTATTAGAAAGATTGGGCCAAATTATTGTATTGCTGATGGTTGGTTTAAATTTATTGAAGATCTAAGGTTAAATCCTGGGGATATTCTGTGTTTTCAAAAAAAAGACGTGAATCATATTAATATTATCATATTCAATAAAGATGGTCGTCAAGTTTTGTTAAACAATACTCCTTTGATTGAGCCAGAATATGAACATATTAGCAATGTGGAAGGTTATCGACAAGTTAGTGACGATCCTAGCTATCCTTTTTTTGCAATGACAGTAACTCATCAATTGGTATTATACTATCCTGTTTTATATTAATTTTTTTTTTGTTTTTTAGTGTTTTTCATTTAATAACATTTACATATTTTTAACATTTTTACAAAATGTAGATCCTTCCCAAGTTAATTACTGACTTAGCTGGTTTAAATGAGTTTTCTGAAGTAAAGATCAAAGTTGTTAAAGGAAATATTTGGGTTACGAATCTTCGTACACACAACATTGATGGTCAAATAAGGTTTGTCAATCAATTTATTATCTTAGTTATTATTTCTCATTTACCCAATGTGTATAGATCACTAACAAAATTTTTCATATTTTTTCTATCATAGGTACGGTGTTGTTGGATGGAAACATATACTTCAAGCTGAACATATTTCCTTAGGTGACGATTGCTTTTTCAACTGGTCTAAAACGAATTCGAGGCTATTGGTTACGAAACTCCAGCAAGCAGAAGTGTTACAGCAATAGAGTTTCAGTTTATATTGAAAACCCGGAAAACATATATCTTACATTTACTTTTCGATCCCCCTTTTTTTATGTTTGTAGTACAATGCGTTGGTTTTTTTTAATATTTAAATTCAGATTGCCATGATAATTTCATCCGTACAGTCCGTTTATGATAAGTAACACAAATCTACTTAAAAAGAATGGTATACATAACATACAAACTACTTAAAAAGTACCAAAATAAAAAACACAATGACAAAAAACACAATTGTATACCATATATGATTACACATAACACAGAGACTTCACGTTTACTTTTATTTTTGTTAGGATCTGAGTTTCTTATGATTGACTTTGTTTGGCATAATTGAACAAATGAACGAAAGTAAAATGAGATTAAATGCAGCGGAAGTGGAATCAAACTTTGTAAACACAATCTAAGGGAAAATAGTTTTCGTAAACACATGTTTCTCATTAAAAACCCTGTTTGGGGGGTTTTAATCAAGGTTTTATAAAGGGAAAAAGTGAATGCTGACGTGGCAACAATTACAAAAGTCCACGTGCCAACCCTTGGTGAAGGAATTAACAATGGAAGACAGTTGATTTATGAAACCACTGATGAAGCAAGATCAGTGGTTGCAAACGGTTATACTGGAAACAGTGGTTGATTCTAAGCTATCAGTGGACAGCCATCAGTGGGTTAAAACACTGATTTTGAACAACAGTGATTACCAAGGAAATGAGAGGAGAAGGGTTGACTTTCAGCAGTGGACAGTATTAACAGAACAGATGTTTGAACAAAAACAGTGATGTCTGATGGTGAATCAATGAGATATTGAATCTTTTATGATATATTTCAGCTACTTGTCTATCAGTTGGACTTTACAGCAACAGCAACAGCATCATAATATTCTTCAATCAGTGGTTGAGAAAACATCTGCTGCATGTGTACGGTCAAAACACTAAGCTTATTGCCTAGGAATTGATATCCCCCTGATGTAAGCTTTTCACACTCTTGGTATCTGTACTTGTTTGTGTATGATAAATCTTGACAACCATGCTCCTAGCATATGCTATGTTCTTTGAGTGTGGCACAAGTTTTTCAAACTTGTTGTCACTGAATTGCAGAAGCCCCTCTTACAAGACATCTACCCAACTTTCTGTCTTTTTAGTACCCCAAGGTGCATGACTTGTTGATGAGATGGCAAATGTTTCAGGATTAACCTTTTCAAAGAATCCTTTTTCATTGAAGATATCAAGTGTTTGGTGAAATGAATGACTTGTAAAGGATTGATGTTTTTAAAAGGTGAAGCTGCACATGTAATATATGACACACACACATACACAAAAATAATGACATAAAAACACAATGACAAAAACACAATTGTATAACATATTTGTACACAACCAACACACGTTTGGTTTTTTTTTTATTTATTTATTTATAAATTATGAAACAATTTAAAAGTTAGTAAAATTAGATAAACCTGGATCTGGGTACACTAAACGGTTAATGGCAGGAACGGTTACATAATGTAGAAACTGCTTGGGGAAACGATGCGAATAACTGAAGAGACACACGTTTACACACAGTTATTACTACACACACAAACCCATTCAGTTAACACGGGAAACATAAACTGATACACGCTTTATTACGCATGAATCAACGAAAAATATTAATAACCTTAGTAATTATAACATAATAATCCAATCGGTTTTTTTTTTGTTTTTTTGTTTTTTTGAACGGAATAATCCAATCGTTTTACCGCCTATTCAATTCCCTACCCCTGACCACCTATAAAATAAACTAACCCATAAGTCCATAACACATCACCTATCTTTTAACACTAACTCGAAACATCTCTACATTCAACACAACTACAATCATGCCTGGATCACACTACCATTTCGGAGACACAACAGAGGCCAAGAAAATTATAACCACTGCACACTTTGTAGAGGATCAAAAGGATTCAGAAATCTTACGAACACTACAGAGAATGCATAACACCGCCACTGCAGATGTAGAGAGAAACAATACTGACATGAACTACAACGTTCTGCAGTATATTTCGAATGGGCTACAGAACGAAGATCAAATAAAGATTATACAATATCTGGATAAACAGTTACAGATAAAGAAAAACATAGCAGTTTCGTTAGAAGAACTCAAGGATACCTTGTGGGAGTACATGAAGACGAAGAACGAAAGGGTTACTATAATGAATAACTATTAGAAACGTTTAATGATTACTTTTATTTTTTTTGATCGCTCATGTATTTGACCTTCTACAAGTGTATCCTATCTACTTAATGTAATAACATATTTAAATATTGACAATGTCTTATAACAAATTTACCTAATGACTCTATTTTACCATTTTACCAAAAATTTTATTTGTTTTGCTTAGAATTTAGATGTATTACATAAAGTAACATATTACAAAACACATGATCAAGTAACATATAGAAGTATGTATACTAATTGATTGTAAAGTATTAACACAGCTATAGTTAATAAACGTTTATTTTCTTACATAACTTGTGTAAGATTGCTCTACAATATTTAGGTTGATTATTTTACGTGTAAAATATCAATAAATATAAGACAGTAGATGAAACGTATTTGTTAATTTACAAATGCCTGCTGATATTACAAAAGAATTGTATTTAACGTATACCATTGTGTTATTGCCATTGTGTTAATAATAACAATGTGGTTTTGGGAAACATTACCATAAATACTGCATTTTTGTTATATGTTAACTTTGTTAAATATTAATCTAATATAAATTTATCTATTACAAAAGTAATTAACTATTATCTACACACAAATTGACATCTATGAACATTAATAACAGCCTAATACAAATAATAGTCACACAAAATACACCAGTCAAAAGCTTTGAAAGTAAATACAAAAAAAAAAAAACAAAGAAAACAAAACATTTCGCAATCACAAAAACGGCATTACAAGGTACAAACATAAAGTTAACAAATTACTTGAACACACAAACATACTAACTGCATTAAAATAAAATAAAAAACATAAGCATAAACCGTTTATGGAATGTGAACAGACAACGACGGAAACGAACTACTTCTTAACGCGTTTCACCTTCTCCGAATTATTCCTAAGTCTCTTCTTGTAGTTCCCTCCAATTTGTTTAGCAACCATAGAACCACCAACCATTGAATTAGACATATTGTTGACAGCATCTTGCACTCCTATATGACTTTTGTTAGAATCAGTCATTTGATCATTTTGAACAGCACCCTACATGAAACATAGACAACATGAAACACTTCTATAATTTCTAAATTATTAAAATGATATACAAAAAACCAATTACCTCTTTATTGATTTGTCTGGCAGAGCCCTCATATTGCTCAGTACCAACAATACCCTAAATGCAACAAACCAACATGTTACACTAAAAAAATAACCAACGTAATAAGATAAAAATAAAACAATTTATTCACCTTCATCACAGATTGACCAACACTGTCATCATGCTTCTTATCATTACCAATATCCTGCCATAACAAAACAACCAATATTACATTCAAAGTACATAAAAAAAATAACCAACAAAATAACATAAAAATAAATCGATTTATTCACCTCCATCGTAGATTGACCAAAACTGTCATCATGCTTCTTATCATTACCAATATCCTGCCATAACAAAACAACCAATATTACATTCAAAGTACATAAAAATACACATCCGAATAAAAGAATCATTTACCTGAAGTCTCGCTTTAGTAAGGCAATCATTTACCTCCGTATCAATAATAACCTATATATAACATCAAAATCAATTTCCAGCTAACTAATACTATAAAGTTTAGAGAAAAATACACTTAACCTCTACTTCAGATTGCAAATGGTTGCCAGCTGTCTTGTTATCTCCAATAATCTAAACGTAACATACGAACCATTAATCAAATAACAGTAACAGTAACTTATATTACAAAGTTAATTAAGTCATGAAAATAATTAAAAGTTTGAAACTCACAAAAAACCAAACCACAAACACATATTGAGAATAAAAAACAAAATACATAAAGAGTTACCGATGACTGCGTTGACGGTGTAAGAGAATTATCAACTACTGAGCTAAACACTTCATCAGCCATCTCCCATTCAACATCTTTGATCTTTGCACACATTTCAGTTTCTTCATCAATTTGAAGAACACCAGCTGATGGAGGAGTGGCAGCGTCAACAGATGTAGATATAGACCTAGGCTGTATAAGCACATTGATATCATCTATGAAGTAATGTTACTATTATCAAACAAACCAACTTACTAAGGTAAAGTCACTTAAACCCAAATAAAACAAATCATTTACCTGTACAACACTTTGGCTAAGGCTAGCATCTCGCCCATTACCAACAATAACCTAAGAAAACAAACCAATAATTAAACTAACTCTAATTAACCATATTAAGTAATATTAAAATAATAGTAACAGTAACCTATATTACAAAGTTAATACAGTCATGAAAACAATTAAAAGTTTGAAACTCACAAAAAACCAAACCACAAATACATATTGAAAATAAAAAACAAAAAACATAAAGAGTTACCGATGATTGCTTTGACGGTGTAACAGCATTATCAACTAATGAGCTAAATACTTCATCAGCCATCTCCCATTCAACATCTTTGATCTTTGCACACATTTCGGTTTCCTCATCAATTTGAAGAACACCAGCTGATGGAGGATTGGCAGTGTCAGCAGTTGTAGATATAGACCTAGGCTGTATAAGCGCATTGATATCATCTCCGAGGTATTTAGAAACAGTAAAACGGTTGGAAAATTTAGGCGGTAAATTATAGGGATCGATCTTAATAACAAAAATAACCCTTCGAGAACATAAATTTTCATTCAAATACGATTCTATCCAATTTGGATCATCAACACCCTACAAAAAAACATAATAAGCTATCAACACAACTGAACAAACTAATATATACTAATCATGCAAAAAATTCAACAACTAATAATTGTAAAAGGAAATGTAAAATAAACCTCTGACAAAGACTTATTAACTAACTCATCAGCAGATATTTTAAGTAGAGATACTGCAGCTTCATTAAAAACAACACATGTCATCTCATCATTGGTACCATTAGTAACACAAAGTTCCAATTTGTATCTGCAAAACAGAAACGATTAATAAAACGAAAAACAAACAACAAATAAAATATTAAAAAAACTTACACATAATGTGGATTGACAACATCTTCTTCACAGTTCCAACACAAATAGTAACCGTCAACCATTGACGCATTCTTACGACATTTATTACACTTAACATATTTCCAATCACTATGCATTTCCACACCACCTATGTTTGCATCAATGTTGAAAATTGTTCCCTGTACATGATTTAAAGTCAAAAACTAATGATTAAAAGTAAAAAAACTAACAAAAATAATTTATTTGGGTGTATTAGCAATACAATACCTCAGCCACATCTCCTGCTGTAAGAAGGCTGTATATGTTTGCAATACTCGTAATTTGAAAGGTGGCTGCATTGTCTTCAATGATAGTAATTTGAGGAGACTCACTGAAAACAAAAAATACAACGTATATAAAACATAAAATAATAATGCATCTAATAAAACATGCCAAATCACATAATTACATAATCCTGTAGGCATCAATTTCAGGTATAGAAAGATTCAAGTAAATTTGAGTCGCCACAGTTGTCATTAAACTTGTAGAACCTAATTCAATACAAACATTTAAACATAAGTTATAAATAATCAAAATTAACAATGCAACATATCCTATACATAACACCATACCCTTGTAAGATCGAACTTTGCAAGATGACAAAATAATAACAACTGTATTTTTTGCAATTCTTCGAATATAACCATCGCTAAACTGATTCACCAAGTGTCCCCATAATGAAACATTCACCTTCATATCACTGAATTATATATATTTAAGAATGAGATAGTAAAAATAAACAATATAGACGAAAGAATTAATATAGACAACACTAACATACTTGGTGTCAGAGATAACAATGTTTCGTACACCAGGATTGCAAGATGAAACAGATTCCAATTGATACTGAACAGAGCCCCATTCCCTAAGAACGCCAATAACATCTACACACACACACACACATATATATAACATTAGAAAACTTGAAGAATAAAAAACTAACAGAATAAAATGCATACATACCTGTAAGATATTTGTCATCATTAACACGATCGGCTAACAGATTGAATGGAAGAAAATCAAACACATATCGTCTGAAGACAGACGGATGCGTCGGACAAGTAGTAATACTTGTTGAATACAAGAACTGAATGAAAATATCGCACCGCAATGGACGATACATGGTACTATACTTATGAACAACAAACTTACGAATCCTGTAAACACATCCCTCTTTAAACGCATTCTGAAATAACCTCAGCAAGTTAGATGAAATCTTTGCATGAATAGATGAACCCTGAAAAAACATATACATTTTAAGATTAGATAATTACCAATGTAAAATAAAAAACTAAACAATATTGCATTACAAAGAAATACTTACTTGTGCATCAGATAGAATCATGTCAAACGAAAGGATACGATTTGTTTTAGGGTTGAACGATGTCCAAGCACGCGAGACCAACACATCAACTTGCCAGTTGTTGGTAAAATAAGCACGTAAATCCGAAATACTTGCACGATTCATTTTATAAAGTAATAAGCTGCAAATATATATAAGACTGCAATCAACATCACACATATAATCCATAACACTATAAACAAAGACTACACATATAGACCCATATACATACACACAAGGCTAATAATACTCAACAAAGAAAACATGTTACCTTTGAACAACCTAGTTTGACAACACCAATTACACAATACTATCAGCTGGCGATAATGGCAAATTATAAAAAACTTCCTTGTACACAACATTTTTAGTCATATTGTTAGGACATTTTTCTTTATTATCCACATAGAACTTTAGTCCAGCACGAGATGTTACACGAGATGCAGCAACATATAACTGTCCATGGGAGAACACGGGCTTTACTAAGTAAACACAAACATTATTAAAAGTTTGGCCTTGACTTTTGTTAATAGTCATAGCAAAACAAACTTTTATAGGAAAATGTCGCCGCTTAAATTCAAAAGGCCAAGAAGAATTACTTGGAGTCATATCAATTCTACCAATGAATACTTTCTCTCCAACATGTGGGCCTGTAATAATCGTACATTCAAGAACACGACGACTTATTTGACTTACAACCAACCGCGTCCCATTACACAAGCCACGTTGCATGTTTAGGTTACGCAACAAAATAACAGGTGCACCAACCTTGAGATGTAGTACATGATTCGGAACTCCAGAAAATTTCAAACTGTTAAGAAACTCAGGAGCATACATAGCACGCAATTCTTCAACATTTTGTGTACTCACACATATCTCATCAGCACTAAACAATGTATACATTTCACCTGGTATCTTCTCAAGAACATGTTGGTTAATCGTATCAACTTCATCATTAGTCGGACAAAGAATGCAACGTTCCTTCAAGTAATCGACATCATTAAATCTGTTCATAATATTAGGGAACGTATTTAACACAACGGACTCAAGATGTTTATCAGTTACATAAATTAACATATCTCTTGGTATATGAATCCATGTATCATCATCTGATCCATCCACAGAAACTGAAGGAAGACAACCAGTCCCCATGTCTAAAAGCCATTTACTAAATTCCTGCATTTGAATAAGATCCCTACCAAAAATACTTGGATCACGTAAACGCATGTTAGTTGTCAAAGAAAACACTTTACATGACCTCCATATATTCGGCGACTTGTTAATCGCTGAAGCAACAATTTCACTCCGTGAACCAAACTGAACAACAGGAAGTATCTGCCGAAAGTCACCACCAAATGCGACAACCTTTCCACCAAATACTTTATGCTCAGCAGCAGCCATGCTGTCTCGACACACATCCCTCAATGTTCGATCAACAGCTTCAAATACATGGCGATGTTGTAGAGGTGCTTCATCCCAAATAATAAGTGAAGCATAATTGATTAACTTAGCCAAATCTGAACCAACATCAATGGCACAACAAGAGTCCTTATCAACTTCAATAGGGATGCGAAACCGAGAATGTGTTGTACGCCCACCAGGTAGTAATAAGGAAGCAATACCAGATGACGCAACAGTCAAAACTATCTCATTATTTGATCGAATACGAGCTATAAGGGTCGTCCATAAGAACGTTTTCCCAGTTCCTCCACTACCTAACACAAAAAATACGCCTCCTTTTCTAGCCTGAACAGCAGAATATATACTATCAAACACTTCCTTTTGTTGACTATTCAACGCAGCGTATTGCTTAATAAAACGTGTCCTTTCCTCATTAGCATCATACATTCTCTCAAATTGAACCAACCTGTTGATAAATCTATCTTCCGAAGTATGGTCAATCTGCGGTAAGGTTGGAAAGGAAGTCAACGACCGGCCACTCTGAATCAACACTTGTTCAATCTCTTTCATAGTATAATTCAATATTTCAGCATCTGAGAAATTCAATGAAAAATTTTTCAAAATTGTTCGATATTTATGAAGAATGTCCTCTGATAGGTATTCATAACAATCAAAAAATAATTGCCGAGGATCACTAACAGTACAAAATAACAAAATTGTAACAAACAATTCACGAAGGCGATCCCCAAATTGCCAATGATAAGCCTGGCGTACAGCATCAACCCATTCAACATCATCACCCAAAAGACTTAATGCTTTACAAGCGGACATATACGTTGGATGTTCCACCCCGTCAACAGTTCGAATCTCTTTAAAACTTCTCGGACCACGCACAACATTTAATAGCATTCTAAGATAATACTTTTCACCCATCGTAGGACTTACATAATATATACGTCCAATAGTTTGAAATGAACCTTTACGGGGCTCCCACACTCTTTCCTTCTCATGCCATGTAAACAAAGTTGGGTATTCGACATACGTCAATGTCCGGCCAAACTCATACCTTTCATTTGCAGCCATCCATTCAGTAAACTTTGACATTGCAGCTGTTGTTCGTTGTAAAACATCAGAAATTTGCTCATGATCCTTAAAATATACTCTATTACACCCTTCTTCATGAAATGGGAGTCTTTCAACAGCCACTGAACGATAATGCATGTCAAACTCAAATATCTTCCAACACGCCTCTGATGCTGAAATATACCTACAATTCATGTACTGCTCAATCTCATTTTCATGATTTAAAAGTGATGTAAATGTTGTTCTCCCACCTTGACCTTCCAATACTGCGGTAGCACGATCTTGACCTTTGTTAATATAGCTGAAAAGATATTTAACCAACATTCCTTGGTTACACCATTCAACATTGATATGGCAACCATACTTTATAAGCAACGCACGATTATAAGGAACAACATATCCATTATCTAGCATAATATCTTGCCGACCAACACGAACTTTACGTGAGTTATTACGTCGTCGATACGACGGCCACCCATCATTTCTAATAAAAGTTTCGTCACAATAACTCTTCGGAAATCCTTTAGTACATTTGCCATCATTCATACAAGGACTCGAAGGTCTAAGGTTACCACATGGACCATGCATCATATGAGTACCAACATTTAAAAAACCGATTGGGTCACCCGATTCAGAAGGCAGCTCAGCAGATATAAATCTATCAATTTCATCCGGTGAAGAAATTTTATCAGCTTGACTAAGAAACACAAGAATGTGGCAATGTGGCAGACCACGTTTTTGAAACTCTATTGTGTAAAGAACTGCAAAGACAGAAAAAAAAAACACAATGTTTTAACACACATCATAATAACACATTAATCACATGTTAACATACAACCATTGAGAATAAAATTCATTTAACTTACCCGCTTTAGGAACACCAAAATGATGCTTTTTCCTTATGTCTTTCATGAGCTCATCAAGTTTGATCTTAAATACCCGTGCAACAATATCAGGTCTTTCAGATACTAAGTGACCCACTGTGTTTTCCTGCAAATGCTGTTGAATTTCACGCCATTTTGGGTTACACGTCATGGTAATAAAAAGATCCGGAATACCAGCCCAACGACAAATTGCCATCGCATCTTGATATTGTTGTATCATATGCCTAGGCCCCCCGGTGAAGGACGCTGGCAACACAACACGTCGACCTATAGAATCACAGTTTGTCTCACCTTCTAATATACGATCATGCAACCCATTATACAACTCCGAACGAATTGTTGTCTGATGAGTCTTGTACCATTGTAAGTCATGTTCAAGCACTTGCGTATATGCATCAACAACAAATGTAAGAAATAACCGGCCAGAACTATGCAATGTTTTACCTTCTCCCATTCTAACCATCAACCGAAAACAATAGTATTCTCTCAATGAAACATTTTTTCTTTTACTTTCAGCACTAATATTACTTAGAGGAATGCCCACATTAAAACCATCTTCTCCATACGGGAAAAGTAATGGATATTGCAACGACATGTAACTGGGATGAAGTTCAGAAATACGTTTCGCATTTGTACTACCACGGTCTTCAACAATAATATCACGGCAATCTGTAGGATTACCATCACCCGGAATCAATGCAGCAACTTCATTGACCGTAGGCAAATTAAACTGTCTCGCATCCCTTCTTCGTGTACCAAGCAGTCTAAGTCTAACAGGTTGCTGCGAAAAGTGAGTAAATCTTTCTTTGGCCATCCTAAAGCTCTGAACTAATGGATTGTGCCGATTAAGCATTTTAATTAAATCATTAACTAAACTTCGAATACATGCATCATCATTCCCAGACTGAATACACTTCTCAACTGCTTTTAATCGATTGTCAACCTCATTTTCTGTGTCATAAATATATAGTTGTGCAAATCTTGGCCGTCCATCAATATGCTGAGGTAACAAAGTACCAATCCTATGATGATTATGTCCATTCAACACATATGTATAGGGACCACTTCCATCATTAACATCCGAACAGACTTTACCACCAGTAGAAGTAAACGAAAACATTGAATTTAGAAGCTTGATATTCTCTTTAAACACCTTAGATCGCGGTTCACCATTCAGCCGTAAAAGCCGCCGCAATGGTTCCGGAGCATGCCGAAGTAAAGGTAAAACAACCTTGCCTTTACCACAACAAATAGAGAAAGTTGGATTAGACGGAGCAAGATATTTAGTACTTCTCTCACCATACCACAAGATCGCTTTGCAATAAGGACATACATATTCTGTAATTCCACAATCCCAATATGATACATCTCCTATACAAAATAAAACAATCATATAAGAGAAAGTTATATTTATCATTTTAATGAGGCATTCAAACAACTAACAGTCATCAATGAACAATCCATACTTGATGAGTTTTCATCTTGGTAAACACCAACACAAGATGACCTCCGGTTGTGCATAGATGGCGATGATGCTGAAACAAACTCCGAAGTTAAAGAATGTGATACAAAACGTGCATCACTATTCATTGAATTAGTTCCATGGAATTGATTTGAATTTGGGCCAACTGCAATACACGTAGATACAATCAGATGTGTCCTAAAAACATGAACACGTTTACATTACTTGGCATAAAAAAAATTAACAATACGTACCATAACAACGTCGTTGAACTGGCATATTTTCAATGTTTGAACCAGCAGGGCGATCTCGTAATCGAGGACGACCACGACGTCTAATATTATGGGATGTTTCATCAGATCGAAATGTCGACATAGATGAAGAAGACAGTGTTGATAATATTTCAGAATCACTTGCAATACCATGGTTAATATTAACACTATCCATACCACCAAGATCTGTATACAAACAACATTCATTTGATACCACTTGATGAATAATGTCAATGTTTTATTCTCCATCTTCTTCCTCTTCATATCTAGTCCTTAAATACCTCAACTACACATACTGATAGCTATTACATACTGGAAGCTCTACACAATACTTACCAATCCATACGTACATAATATCATGGATTATACCAAACAACCAATGCGCACCAGCCTTACACACTATATGCAAGCTCTGACATTTGTTAGAAGAATCAGCAGATAAACCAACAACATGTGAAAATATTTTGTAGTAAACTTCCTGTTATCACTGTATAAACTTGTTTTGCGTATAATGCACTCCAAAATACCATCTCACAACCCATCATTACATAAGCACAAAACACCGTATCCATACTTGATATCACTCCAAGAAAATAGACGACTATTATATAGAAACACCATCGGATCTATATACATACTTAGAACATAACACTGTTTCATGCAGGTAAAGCAAACATCTCGATCATAAATACGCTATTAATTGTCAAGCTATACCCTAATATATTATTTATACTACATAATTTAAATTAACAAAACACAATAGCAACAAACATAGCTATAAGAAGACATGCAACCAACCATTAAATACATGTAACAACAAAAGAAAGCAATGAAATTAAATATGAATATGAAACACCTATACACACTATGAAAAACAAAATCACACATACATTGCTAAATAGATAGTAGCTCCTTTGATACTTCGTTTCCAACTACAACTTTTCAAAACCTATTGATAAGGGAAACTAAAGAACTGTAGTAAAAAATATTAAGACAACAGTTGGGTTATTAAAAACGGTTATCAAAGTTCAAATAATAATGGGGCAACATAATGGGTAGTTTTTGAACATGCACCATAATTGTAGGAATTATAATTGTCTTTAATTAGATAATATTATATATTTTATACAAAAACAAAGTAAACACGAAACTACCACAAATGAATGCATAACTTAAAATGCTAATTATAATTACAAACATTAGGTGTGTTAACCTAACTTAAGTTTTTTTAAACAAAACGTGTTTTTTTAGAAATGTAATAATATATACTAATATTGTCCTATACCATTTATGTTGTTGATTACATTGTGTTTTATTATGGAAAAGATTGTGCTTATACGAAATCACTATGTTTAGAATAGTACGTTACCCTATTGCAATAGTCCTTATATACTATTTGTAGTTGTATGTATATTTTATACAATATTAAGCTCTAATAAAGCCATTGTGTTTTTTTATTAAAGCTTACTTTTTTTACTGAATTCTGATTATCAATGTAAACTTGTTTAAGTGGAAAAAAAAGCACAAACACAACCCAAACTATATAAATCAAACACTCTTTTCTGTAAAGATGGCCTAACTTTAATTGTAAGAAATACAATAACTGAAACAAAAGCCGCTTTTATACAAACTAAAATACTATCCTACAAAAAAAAAAGAAAAAAAAACCAGAAATAAGAGACATAGAAAAATAAAAAACAAACATGAGTACTAAAATCGCTCTAGATAATTAATCTTAACTTCCATGCAACACTTCACACTTTCGTTTGAAACCGAATTTCAAAACAGTCATATACAAGACATCCTTCTGTAACTGCCAAACTACCTCATCGACCAACTTTTATTTAAAAGTTAAAACGACGGAAACCAGATATAATTATACAAACGAATGATATAATCAGAGGTTAAAGAATTCAAATATTCCTTTACGATTATATTTATACATACATACATATAATCATATATATATGCACCGCTAACAAACTTGAGCATAAAACATGGATACCCTGCTAACTGAAAATACGTGGAAGATTCATAAATTATGTCACCACACCATTTATTTCGTCAAAAAAAGATGACAACTAACCAACCACGTTTTGTTTTTCTTTTTCTTTTTTTTAATAAATTGAATAAATGAGACACTACATGAGCTATAATCAATAGTTTAAAATAACACATCAAAATTTTAAGCTATGTTCAAACGACGTATAGTGATAAAAATATTTATATCTGCATACATTTTAATGTAATAGTTAAGTTAATCTCATCTTGACTCAAGTCACTGGATGCCTGTTGCAAAAAACACAATTAACATTATCCATAACACAATTCAAGATATTGTTTTGTCTTTTATTAATCAACTAAATAACCGAAATATTATTTTTAGAATATTTTAAATGTAGTATCTTTTTTATGTATTATATGTGTTTTCAAAAACAATGACATGAATTCTAAATTCAGATTGACTTTTTTTCAATAACATGGAACCAAAAATAAAAAACATTGCAAGACTTCCGGTGACAAACACAAAAATGGACCCATGCTGTTTGAAATGTTTCAATGAATTTAATAAAATATGATAAATTTTAAGCTTGGGTTACAATTGTATAATTAATCATAACTTTGAGTTTATGTTTCTAATTTGAACTTATAATAAAATATGATAAACTTTAAGCTTAGGTTACAATTGGATAATTAATCATAACTTTGAGTTTATGTTTATAATTTGAACTTAAAAAAACTTTTGGTTATTTAAAAATTGAATATGAAATCACTATAACTTTTAGGATTTTCAATTAATGTTGTTAGTGATACGATCATTTTGGATGTAGCTTTCTTAATGGTTTAACTTGCAAACCACAATAGAGTTGACTTGATCATTTAACAATCTGTATATATAATGCCAAATCAAAAACACAAAACCTGTATACAATTTGTTACACTACCCGAACCATAAACTACATTACACATCATTAATATATTAAATAATACTACATTAAACATCATCCATATATCAAATAATAAAACATAATATCGAACATTAGAAGATCCTTACACAATAAACCACTATATTAACATTAAATTACTAAAATACTAAAGACATTAACATAAACTATAACCAAACATGATACATCAAAACACAAAGAAGAACAGAAGCTTGATACCTTTAGTAATTTGGAGACACAAGGCTCTCAAAATAGACAGACCCTTGTAAGGCAGTCATGTACTTCCAAGGAAAGTAGTACCCAACTTGCATAGTTTTCATATCTAACATATAAATATCCCCACAAGTAGTCATCAACAACATTTCATCAGTAGACTCTACATACTCTACAAACCCGAGGAAACTCGATGGAACAACACCAATACAAGGCAGAACCCATAAGTTAATCCATTCTTCATATCCCAACTTACACAAACCAACTAAATACATATCATATTTATAACGCATAAAAATGTGAAGTTGCCCAGCAATACTGACCAAAGATCCATCAAAACCTCCTCCATAAAAATCACATGGTAATGGAACACTTGAAAATTGCTCTAGGTTAACATCAAAACGTACAATTGACTGCACACAATCACCAGAACATGAATCAACAATGAAATATACACCATCTCCACACAATGTACCTAATGACCATTTTCCACCATGCTTAACAGACAGAATGTCCGTAATTTTCCTCCTGGAATGTAGTCGGGTAGAATAAATATAAACTGCCTCTGTGCCACGTCTTCTTATAACATGTAAAACCTTGTACTCATTTGCAGAATCCACATAGAAAGCAGCAGAATCAGAATCTTTTTTGAAGAAACCATGTGATTCACATGATGGAAAAGTTGTACTTGCCTGTGTAAGAGGATTCCAAATTAAAATTTGAGAAGTCTCTTCCAGGCACACACATAACATTCCATCCAAACTCCCTAATATCATCAATTCATCTGGTCGGGTTTTGAATGGTTTAACAGACATCATTTTAGGACCACAAAAGCCCGTGCATGCATAAAACAATTTTTCAAGAGAACCACAACGATCTAATTTCGCAAGCACCCACTTGGTAGCTGATGGTGACGTACTACGACAATGAATTAATGGAAACTCTGGTGTGGACAGGATAGACAACCATTTTTTGCACACCAACTTGCAACGACCTATATCTCTTGCAGAAAGTTTTGTAAAAATACCATACATTAATATCTCTACAAGCAACTCCGACATAACAAATATTGATTAACTGCTCACATTAGATCAACACATGTTAGTTAGTCCAATTCACTTTAACATCAAAGTGTAAATCATAGTTATGAAGAATAGAAGGCAAAATAACAAATTGAAGAAAAGATACTTACAAACAGCAACTTTTATTTGCTCAAAGATCTGGAACAATTCTGACTGAAATGTTACCCTATAATCATATAAATAGGAAGATGTGAGAGAGAAACGTCAACCCATAAAAGACTGGAGATAATGGGAGAGAAATGCTTAATAACTAATCACGTAATAAAAGGATTAGTAACCACTAACATAGCAGTTGATTTTTTTTTTTAAACGACAAAACTTCTATATAAATATATAAAAAGGCAACATAGCAGATGATATCTCCAACTTTCTAATACACTTTATCCAGTAAAATAACACAAAACAAAATTTATATCATGTCATATAAAAACGCAATAATATATGTAACCACACAAACAACTCAAAATATCAGGTATTAGTCATACTGCCTTTACATACAACACTATCAAACTTACAAAAACCCATACATTCCACTAAGTTAACTGCAAATACATACCATAAACAATACATAACACTTTTGAATAATGGTGAGAGTACGAACAAAGATGTTCAGTTAATGGCACAGATGTTAGAGATATTTAGACAAGTTAATGAATCAATGGAGTTGAAGCGTTGGTTTTTTACTTTCCTTATAAGTAGTTTTGTTAAGTTTAGTGATAGTTGCTGTTATGGTAAAGTGGTTTGTATTCAATTATTAAGAGTTATTGGTGGTATTTTTATTTGAGTAAAATGCAATTTGCGTCCCTGTGGTATGTCCCAAACATCAGGTTGAGCCCCTAAAAACAATTTTTTGCATTCTGAGCCCCTGTGGTATTCATTTCATAACAGTATGAGTCCCTGCCGTCAGTCTTCCATCAGTTTGACTGTTTGCCAGTTGTGAAAAGTCTATAATACCCCCCACCCTTTAATATCTACACTAAAAGGAGACCAGTTTCATTATCATCATCAACAGTCGCTCCCAACTCCCAATATCATCATCATCAACAGCTCTCCTCTCCCAACTCCCAAGATCATCATCATCATCTTCATGAAAGAAATCAACAGATCATCCTCATCATCTTCATCGAACATCGAACAGATCATCTTCATCTTCATCGAACAGATCAGGTTCATCTTCATCCTCATATTGGTCATTCGATGTGTTTATGTGTTTATATTGTGAAAAAACAGAGCGATGATTCTGGGTTTGATTTTGGGTTCCATTCGATGATTTTTGGTTGATTTTGGGTTACATTCGATGATTTGGGTTGATTTTGAAAAAACAGAGGGTTGATTTCATTCGATGTGTTTATGTGTTTATATTGTGAAAAAACAGAGCGTTGATTTTGGGTTTGATTTTGGGTTCCATTCTATGTTTTTGGGTTTGATTTTGGGTTCCGTTCGACGATTTTGGGTTGATTTTGAAAAACAGAGGGTTGATTTTGGGTTCCTCATTTTGAATGTGTTTGAATGTGTTATTTTGATTGAATGTGTTCCTCATTTTGATTAGATGATAACAGTTATTTGGGTATTTTGGATTTGATTTGATGATTTGAATGTGTTATTTGGGGTTAGGGTTTAGGGTTGAATGGATTTTTGGTTTGATTCTTGTGGGTTTAGGGTAGAATGGATTTTTTGGTTTGATTCTTGTTCAAAATGCATCAAAACAGAGTGGTATTTGGGATTAGGGTTTAGGGTAGCAATGTGTTTTGGTTTGAATGTGTTTTGTTTTGTTGTACAGAATGTGTTTTGGTTTGAATGTGTTTAGGGTTTAGGGTATCAACTGAGTATTAAGAACTGATCGGATGTACAGAATGTGTTTTGGTTTGAATGTGTTTAGGGTTTAGGGTATCAACAGAATGTGTTTTGGTTTGGTTTGTACAGATTCTTGTGGGTTTAGGGTTGAATGGATTTTTGGTTTGATTTTTGTTGTACAGAATGTGTTTTGTTTTGAATGTGTTATTTGCAATGTGTTTTGGTTTTGATTCTTGTGTGTTCATCATATTGATTTTCGGTTTGATTCGAATGTGTTCCTCATTTGAATGTGTTTTGTTGTATTAAGAACTGTTGTATTAAGAACTGATCGGATAAGATTCGAATGTGTTCCTCATTTGAATGTGTTTTGTTGTACAGAATGGCTGCGGATGTAAAGATACGCAAAACACCAACTACGAAGGCGAGAACACTTGACAACCTCCTAGAAGATGCGGTGCACATAAGGAAGTGATTGATATGAATGATTATAACCCCAGTGGAGCTCTTCGATTTTCCTTGAAATTCCAAAGCTCGCTAACTACATATCTACCACTGGGGTTATATTCATTCATATGAATGAATATAACCCAAGTGGTAGATATGTAATTAGATACACTGGGGTTATATTCATTCATATCTGGATCAGCTTCCCGAAGTGCACCTGTCAGTAAAAATCCACAATTGCTTGTGGTCGTATGACGTTTTGTCTCTGTATTGTATGTTACGGTCTTTTGTTATCGAGTCTGTAAGTTCCGTCAACTCTACGAAGTTGGTATGACGTTTTGTCTCTGTATTGTATGTATCAAAAGTTTACATTTAATATACAATTTAGGCTTTAATAATTTGTTATATATAGTATAAATTTAATTATTAGATTTCTTAACAAAAAACCAAGAAAAGAATTTAGGGGCTCAGGTTGATATTTCACTCATACCATAGGGACGCAAAGTGTTATTAATATATGCAAAAAACGGTCTTACCCCTGCCTCTAACAGTCAACCTGACAGCAGGGACTCAAAGTGTTATGAAATGAATACCACAGGGGCTCAGAATGCAAAAAATTGTTTTTAGGGGCTCAAGTTGATGTTTGGGACATACCACAGGGACGCAAATTTCATTTTACTCTTTTTATTTTAATGGAATGTTTTGGTTTGTTTCTTGAAAGTTAGTCTGGATGAATTGTGTTTTTTATTATGGTTGTTTTTTTATTGTGGTTATTTAATCATATATTATTTCAAACATTTAATATCTTCAGTTTAATTTCTTCGAGCGACCATCCGGAGAATTGTAATTGATTTGGTTTATTTTGATGTTAAATTGTGCCTGAATATAGACTTGCACTTGCACACATGAAAAAAACACAATCTCAAACAGCTGCTCTGTGAAAAGCTGTCCACTGCCATAACCGCTGTTTTGTTCAAACATCTGCTCTGTGAAAAGCTGTCCACTGCTGAAAGTCAACCCCTGTTCTCTCATTTCCTTGGATATCACTGTTGTTCAAAATCAGTGTTTTCATCCACTGATATGCTATCCACTGATAGATAAAATCACCCACTGTTTTCATTATAACCATTGAAACCACTGATATTGTTGAATCATGTTTGTTCATTTGAATAATTATGCTTTGTTTTTCAGTTTGCTGGGTTGGACAGTGTTGCTCTAATGAGAATGTACATTTAGAAGCAAGTTTATGATGTAGTTTCTGTTATTATTTATGATAATGTGTGTTACTTAGCCGCTCAAGTTGATGTTTCACACATACCACAGGGACGGAAATTGCATTTTTCTCTTAATATAAAGTATTGAAAACATATATAAGTTAAAAACTGGAAAAGGCCCCACATTTAGAGTTCATTTTAGCCCTCCAATAATAAAAAACATAAAAAAACAAAAACACAATAAATAAAAACCAATAAATAAATAAAACACAATAAAAAAAACACAATAATAACCACTCCTTAACATTAGGGGTTATACCTGCTAAAATTTATTCAAATAATTAACTGCCAAGTTACACATCACATATTATCATACTACTTATGTAATTACAAGAAATCAACAATTTATAATACACAACATACAACTTACTCTAAGAAGTTGATAACCATATATATAACAAAGAACATAAGCAACTAAAATACCATACAAAAATAAAATATCTTCTAACATTACCAAAGTATATTACAATACAAATGAAAAGAGCACCATTCTTTACACACCAACTTATAACGGCCTACGTCTCTTGCAGTAAGATTTGGCAATATCTCAAACATAAGTCAATCGGAATCTCCAGCATGGTAACACTTTCCTACAATGTACATCCCAGGCTAACCACACCATGATACTATCCGCTTTAGCCAAGACGTTCCAACATCTCCTCACTGATTTAAAACGCGTCATGATGTTGAATGTATGAAGACCCTTACAACGAAGCCTTCATTCCCCTTCACAACCAATGTGGGATGTTACAAATCACACTCCTTACAGGTCCCAACATCCTCGATGGCACACCAGACCAATCCCTAGCACTAATACCATCTGTAACAGCCCAACATAACCACACCATCATAATGTCCACTTTGGCTAGGTCAAAACAAATCAATACCAAATCAAGGTTCTTTAAAGAAACAAAACATTTATATATTATAATTTAAAACAATGTTATGCATCATTGTTTGTACTTTATGCTTATAGGGTGACTTTTTGCGATGGTTGGTTGCACCTATAGTTTAGGATTGCATATATGTATTGTACCTTATGTTTTATGAGTTTAAAAAATGCTTGGTTGTATGATCATACGACATTATATTTTATTATTATCTTTATTTTTATTATTATTTATTTCATCTTTTATGCGTTTAAAAAATTTTTGGTTGTAGATTCATAGGACATATATGTATTGTACCCTATGTTTTATGAGTTTAAGAAATGTTTGGTTGTAGGTTCATATGATATTATATTTAATTATGATGCTTCGTAGCTTGATTTAAAAAACATGTAATATATATGATTTTGGGTAATCCCAACATTGTTGTGCAAACTTTTACTACACAGATTATGTGGTACTTTATATATTAAATATGGACAATAAATAGATTGTGCTGGTTTTTTTAAGGCACCAAAGCAATCGATTGAAACATGACGAAACAAATAAGAACAAACATTACGAAAGTTGAAATATAACAAAACGACAAAACAATACATCATTTAAACTAATCACCGCCTCAACGTGTTTAGTTATATATATTTATAACATTCAACACAAAACGGCACCTTAATTGGTGAAGAACAATATATGTCACACGCATAACACACATGACCGGGACAAACAGAAAAACCGCCATCAACATCACAGCCATCAGTGACCTCTACATCACAAACATTATCTACATCTCCAGTTTCGATATCACTACTGACTACACTGACTTGATTATCATCTGCAGACATCAGTTGTTGATCACCCTCGTCACAATCTCCTTCGTAACCCGAAACATTATTACCACCAGAAGCATCAAACGCAGAATGAGATTCAACTTGCATAGCCCCTACAGTAAGCCGGAACATCTTTGCATGTTTCTTTCCTTTACAATGAGCATAAAGCTGATTTGCACTTGTACAATATATGTCACATAGAGCACAATGAAAATCCACACAACAATACGATAAATCTTGTAACTGTTGGATTAACACTCGAATGAGTAAACAACAAAATTACAAAGTAAAAACACAAAATGATTAATATTTCAAACACTTATACCTTTGTGGTATGCTTCCTTGACATTACATGATGCCTATATTGTTGTTCATTAAGGCATATGACATTGCAAACAGGGCAGCCAATGATTTCTTCCGGTTTGGCACCATTTGCCACTAACTAATAAACATCTACGTTCATGTTCTTCAAACAACTACAACGAAAATGTAATAGAACACACCTCTATATAGGTAAATATTTAAACGGTTTTAAACTCAATTGGACAGGTAAGTTACTAAGTTATATAAAAACTGTAAATTGGCTAAGGTCACAAAATTTTCGGAAATCATGAAATTAGTGGATCGAGGTTATACATGACTAAATACAACTCTCATAAACCGATGTTTTAATCAAACAAACTGAAATATTCAAAAAATTCAACCTCAAAGAGTGACTTTTCTCTTCTAATGTGTGAATTTGAAACAACTTTGAATATGTATTTATAATAAAGTTTTAATTTAAACTCAATTGGACAGGTAAGATATATTTACTTGAATAAAAAACTGTAAACTGGCTGAGGTCACAAAATTTTCGGAAATCATAAAATTAGTGCATGGAGGTTATAGACGAGTAAATACATCTCTCATAAACCGATGTTTTATACACAATGAATATGTAAAATCACATCGTTGTTTATCAAATATTTAATTACTCTAACTAAAGCTGTTTAAGTTGAATAACACTATAGCGATGTTTAAACATATACCTGAATTACATTAACGCTGTTTAAATTGAATTACACATCAAAAATATTGATTGTATAACGTTATTTAATCCTACTACTGACATTATCTAATGACTACAACATACAATACATCACTGACTTTTTAATATATCATAGTCTTTCTAATTAAACATTGAGTTATATTTATTAACCTGTTCTTTATTATTATTATTCTCTATTCATCAGAATCAGAAACCACAACTACACTTGAATCCATCATATAAAAAAAAACAATTCATATAAAAAACATACTGCATATAACTAAATTTTAATAAAACAAACTGAAATATCCAAAATACCCATTGGAAAAAACCTAAAAATCATAACAATTGATTTAAATTAATAGAGATATGAGATAAGTTTATTTCTTGCTAACTTTCTCCAAATCCTTGAAATTACTTGGAGTTGAAGACTTATAGACGTCAACCAATTTACGTTTGTTGATTTCATTGGTATCACAACTGGTTTTAGCATCATCAATCTTAACACTTGAAATGTGACTTTTTTTTTTGATAAATTCTTTATCGTTTCCCTGAAACAAATGTGAAAATTAAGAAAATAATAATAAAATTAAATATGATGTAAATATAAATGTATAAATACGAATCATGTATTGAAATAAAAATTACCTCAGTAATCTTCATCTTTTCTTTGAGCTCATTAATAATTGACTCATCATCAGTCATGTTTGTGACAAGATACATTTCATCAAAATTAGTCAGATTATAAGTTGTTATCTCAATTTTAAAAGCAAACATCTTTCCAATCAACTTGTCTAAATCAACAGGAAACATTACTTCTTCAACATCCTGTGAATCAGAATATTTTATGATAAAATTAATATAAAAAAATATTTAAATACAATGAGAAAAAAAATATAGGAGAAGTTAAGATTATTTATACATACAGATGATGAGTTTTCTTTAAGCAATTGAACAACCGACTTGAGAACAACTTTTTCAATGATTTCATCAACCAGAGGATGAAATAATATTAGTTGAACATCATCAGTATTATCTTCCACTTGAACTTTTATTTTGAATCTAGTTAAGTTAAATATAAAAACACATATATACAAAATCCATTATTTTATAAAACATATAAATATTAAAATAGATAGAGAGAGGTAATATTACCTTGGAACTGGATATATAACACTTTCATCACAATCACGGTTGAAACACACATGAAAATAATGTGACTCCAAACCCACGCAGTCTACAAGATCTGTACCCGCCTCCATTAAACATTTAGGACACTCTACATAGTGCCAACCAAAGTCCTTGTCTATAGCCTTAATAGTACCAATTATGATAACAAATTGAGGCTGTTAAATTGAAAAATACAAAAATAATTTAGTTCAACAAAAAAAAATTGTACTTTTTGAATTATAAAAATTTAAACAAACCTTCATGATTTGCCAAAGGTCATACACGTTTTTCAACGGAGACTTTATGATAAATTCATCACTTGACATCTACAAAATGAATACAAAACTTTTTAATATACGAATAGCACAAAATAAAAATTGGAAGTAATAAAATAATAGAGAACATGAAGATTAGAGAAAAAAAATATAAAATCATACCTTCTCAGATTCAACCTCAAAGACAGACTTCTCTCTTCTAATGTGTGAATTTGAAACAACTTTGAACATGTATTTATAATACATATTTGATTTAAACTCAATTGGACAGGTAAGTTATATTTACTTGAATAAAAAACTGAAAACTACCTAAGGTCACAAAATTTTCGGAAAACATGAAATTAGTGGATAGAGGTTATACATGACTAAATACATCTCTCATAAACCGATGTTTTATACACTATGAATATGTAAAATCACAACGATGTTTATCAAATATTTAATAATTGTAACTATTGCTGTTTAAATTGAATTACACTATAACGATGTTTAAACATATACCTGAATTACAATAAACATGCTTAAATTGAATTACACATCAAAAAAATTGATTGTATGACGTTATTTAATCCAACTATTGACATTATTTAATGACTACAACATACAATACCTCACTGACTTTATAATATATCATAGCCTTTCTATTTAAACATTGTGTTATATATATCAACCTGTTCTTTATTATTATCTATTCATCAGAATTAGAAACCACAACTACACTTGATTCCATTACATAAAAAAAACACAATTAATACAAAACACATACTGGATATAACTAAATTTTAATCAACAAAAATGGATATAACACAAATTTATACAACAAAAACAGATGTCTGCATACACATCATATTTATACGAAAACTAACCGTCTTGTAGAAACATTATTCGAAACAAAATCACAAATCTAAAAACACAATATACTTGCACAACTTCTTTTTAACACTAAAAATGATAAATAAATCATACCAAAAATATATGAAACACAATTACCTCCTCTTCCTACAAATCTTTTAAGTTTGCTTGTACAAAATGATTTCTTTCTATTTCCTCTAATATGTTCCTTTGCAGATTCCACGTCAACCTCTTGTCTTTTACTTGCTCTAACGGTATCACCTAGTTCATCTTCAGTGTAATTTCTTGAGTTGCTCTAACGGTATCACCTACCACCACCATGAGAACAACTTACTTGTAAATCGCAAGTCAATGTTTGGAGTGGACGCCATTGCAAAAGTATTTCCAAATGATTAAGATTGGTACATAAAACAACAAAAACAATCGCAAATTCTATAACTTCGAGCCCTAACTTTCAGGTAAAACTGAATGTCACCCTTTTCCCTATTTTTAGTTATTATACAGATAATTTAAAAACACTAATATCAAATACCTTTTCACCCCCATACTGAATACCACTCAAACGAATGTTTAGTTTTATTACAAAAAAACCACCTAATAAACCGAACCCATATATAAGAAGCATAAAAAAAAAACATAATCATTTATATATAAAGTTATATTTCTTTAAATATAGAAAATACAATTTCCTGAAACTTCATACTTATTCTCATTCATCACTCTATATATAACATACTAAGAACTCCCCCAAAAAAAGCAACAACTAACAATATCACCAAAACATGATAAAATAATTAGAACAAAAACCAACACATAAATTGTCATTCATCATACTATATATTACTAACTACATACGCAAAGAAAAAAACATACAAAAAACACCAAAACATAGTTCAATACTTGCAACAAAAAACAACACAGAGAAAATTATACACCAACATTTTATACATAAAATAAAACGATAAATTCAAAGTTTCACAACATGAGAACCACGGTGAATTGAAACTTTTGGAACTTTAAGTTTCCGATAGTAACTTTCTAGTGAATCAGCGGTATCATCAACTTCATCTTCAGAATCAGAAAATTGGTCAAAACCAGACTGACCGATAACCTCATCTACATCAGCATCAACAGTCATATCAATAAACTCAATTTCTTCGTGAGAGCTGCTGATCGAAACAACATCATCCCAATTCCAATATAGCAAGTCTCTAGATCGTTTGCGCTGCCTCTCAATCCTTCGTATCTGGGTAAGAGAAATAACTTGTTTCATTATGAGCTAGAAACTATCACATAACAAATTTTACTAAGATTTAAAAAATTACAACTTCAATATATATCACCTCCTCACTGAACTCACGGGAAAGATGGGATTTATAAGGACTAAATGGCCCAACAGAAATTATCTCTACACTACCACTGTCGGCCTGTAATCAAAACAAAATAAAAATACCAAAACAACAAAACAATAATATTAAAATATTACAAATAAACTTTATTTATTGATGATATTACTAAATTACCTGTTCTTGACGATTTAAAGGATTGATAAACGACTGCTGCCGGTCATCACCTAAATGAACAGGATTATTACTTCTTGTAGATGCATTTTTCTCCATCACTTGCTCAATATTTGAAGGATAAATCTAAAAATTCTGTTACAAATTCACAAACCTAAATAGTTTTATACTAACATGTTCTTATTATATAAGCTATTCTACAACGGTTTTTAACACACGTTCAAGTATTGTAGCAACTACTATATACACACGTCACATATCAAGATAATGGAACAGTTGATATTTCCAGTTTTATAGGAGAACATGATTTCGAAGGAAATAAAAAACAGTTTAATATAACTTATATAACAAACCGCCAATTGATATCCTAATCAAAATTATAAGGCTACATCCTAAATTGTTACAAATAATATGGGAGAATGGGAAGTGGGTAGTTACTTCCCATAAAGAATTGCTCTTCTCAACAACTGATCCTGTAAACAACTGTTAAGTCAAAACACTGCTGATCCTGTACACAACTGTTAAGTCAAAGCACTGATGAAGCATAAAGAATTTATCAAAAAATTATAGATAAATTATCATTTGTTTTAGCTTGTGGACCACAAGTTAGCTTCATAGAAAAAAAAATCACACCTACTCGTGTGCCTAGTTCAATTAGCTTTACTTGGCACTCTATGCAATACTTGTGTTACAATCCCAAAGCATGTTACAGGAATAATAGGAGTTAAATAGATCAGGGGTATACCTCTTGACAACATATAATACTTATCTTCATTTACAAAAGTTTTCCCAGCAAAGACTCATTTACCCAAAACTACTACACTCCCATGTCACATATAAAAAAATACAATAGTTGATATAATTAGTTTGAGTAAACTTCCGTTTTGCTCCCTGTGGTTTGGCCACTTTAACGATTTTTCCCAAAACCTTCAAAAATAGCCATTTTCAACCAATAGTTTGCTATGGTTTTTCCATTTTGCTCCCTGCAGGAAGGAAAATGGAAAAACAAACAATTTGGATGGAGTTAGAGGCGGGACCAAAACGAAAGTTTACTCAATAAGTTTGATTCGTTTGAATATAAAAATACAAGTATATTAACAAAAATAACACAAAAGAAAAAATAACACAAAAGAAAAAACACAATGTTATACCATAAAACAAATAACTTTCGTTAAAACACAATCCATTATATCTAAAACAAAATACTTTAGTTGATTTACAACTATAGATTAATTTATTAATTGAGATGCAACCATGTTATATAACTGTTATATAACAAACCGCCAATTGATATCCTAATCAAAATTATAAGGCTACATCCCAAATTGGTACAAATAATATGGGAGAATGGGAAGTGGGTAGATACTTCCTATAAAGAATTGCTCTTTTCAACAACTGCTGATCCTGTAAACAACTGTTAAGTCAAAGCACTGATGAAGCATTGATGTATTGTAAAATACATCTTTATTCGCGTCTAGGTTTGTTCGGTTTTAGTTAGATTTAGTGTCGTTTTAGTTTAGAATGTATTTGCTTTTGATTTGTTTGTGTTTTCAGGTATTTGTAGCTGAATCGTGCAATAAATGAGTAAAACATGACAGAGGAAAGTGTCGGGTCAAGAATTTGAAGTTCGGATGCGAAAACGTAGTGAAAAAGTCAGTTCTGGAGAGCCAGGCGGGCCATGTGAACTAAAAGGGTTATTTGATTCGGGCCGCCTCAACTCAAACAAAAGGATTTCGTATTACAAGTGGCGCGCGGCCCGCATAGGGTTTCGTATAAGTGGAGGCGGGCCGCGAGAGAAGTGAATGTGTGCACAGAATCGTAATAGCTACGGGATTTAGGGTTTTGTGGATATATATCGATCATAATTGATAATCAGAGAAAGGAGAACATATACACGAACTAAAGGACGAAATTTAGAGTTCTCTTGGACAGAGGAGGCTGTTTTGAGGGTTCGGAAGCATTAGGGAAGCCGAGGAATCGTTGGAGAACAATCAGGAGCACACGGGATCGAAGATAACGGGTTTTATCATCTTGTTCATTCGTTTTACGTTTGTTTTTGATTGTTTGATGATGAATTCTATTTTTACATTGATTGTTATGTTTTTAGACATGATTATCGGCTAGATTTCTTTTACTACCTAGACATGGATGAATGATTGTTTTTTATGTTTTTGATTATTATTGGATTTTGGAAGCTATGGATTGTTTATAAATTGTAAACGGTTTGTTCTATCGGTTAGATGTGTTTGCGTGCTTGATATTGTTTTATTGTTGATTATTGCTTCGCTTGAATCTTGGTGACGGTCTTTATCACGGAATAGAGTCAGGCTAGGGTTTTAGGTTTTGGTGAGTGTCTATATCACATAATAAACCTTTGATCCTTTAGGGTGAAATTACGTAACTAACCTTAGAAGAAATAATTGGTAATTTAATAAAATCAAGTGTTCTACTAATCGTCAATAGCTGTAAGGTGCGAGATTATTGCTAGGTCTAAGTGATTAAACCGTAAGGTGGGTCCTTCTTAGAAAGTTAACCTATTTGCTGCTGTCTAGCAAGTCTAACTGAGAAAACAAACCTATCTTAGGTTTAGGTCTCGTAAGGGAGTGAGCCTTGTAGGATACTTTTATAAACCCAATTAGGTGTCTTGTAAAGGAGTCTAATAACCGGTAGTTTAACAACCTTTAGGGGATCTTAGCGCACTCTTGAGAAGGATTAGGGGTCCTTAGATTTCCCGAGAGGTGAGAATTTCAAGATCCCGGTTCCATAGCAGACAACTTCCAATTATAATCATAACTAAAAGCAATCAGGATTCCTGTCTAGGTAGTTCTTTCATCATCCTTGAGTTCAGTCTTCGTCCAAGTTCGTGTTAGTCTTTTAGTCTAGTCTAGTTTAGTCGTTATTTGCATTATTTAGGATTTTTAGAAACCCCCCCCCCCCCCAATCAACAATCATTTAGTTAAGTCGTGTCAGTTTGAGTCTAGATAGAATCATTAGCGTAATCAGTAGAGTCTCTTGGGTTCGATACTCGGACTTCCTTAGGCTATACTTCATCGATCGGTTCACTTGCCGGTCGTGTGGTTTAGGGTTTAGAGAGTCTTAGTTTTATAAATTTAAAGCTTAGAGAGTCTAGAATTAGGGTAATTTTAGTTGTTTTAGTTGACCCATTTTCAGCACACCAAGTTTTTGGCGCCGTTGCCGGGGACTCTTGGCGTAATTGCGTTGATTGCTTTGTTTGGACTTGTTTGACATATTACGTGCTATTTGTGTTCGTTGAGTCGTAGGAGTCTAAAAATTTTAAAAATCAAAAAAAAAAAATTTTTGCTTTAGTGTCTTTTCTAGGTTAGTGAGTCGTTGTTAGAGTCTTTTCGTGGTTCGTAGTTGGTGGATGCCCCATACGCGCTCGCAGGGACCGCCGCCACCTTTGTTTACAGTCAAGTCTTCTGAGTCGTCTTCTTCGTCTTCTTCAGTTCCACATTCCACCCCCACCTTCGATTTCACACCAAAGCCATCACCACACGTTTCACCACACGTCTCCCCACCACCCTCCCGTTCTCGTTCGCCTAGTCCTCCACCCGTCATGGCGAACCGTAGCGTTTACCAGCAGGCTACCACCGGTTTCACCGGTGCGAATATTGCGAATGATAGGTCCTGGCAGATTCCTTCCTACATCATGACCGCCATCACAAATTCTTGCCAGTTCCATGGTCGTGATGACGAGGATGCACCCGCCCACATAAATCGCATCACTCGTCTCTGTGGCACCTATTCCATCGAGGGTGTCAATCTAGATGCTAGGTATCTTCAGGTATTCCCATTCTCACTCGCTGGACGCGCAGCCGTCTGGTTTGATTCTCAGCCCGCAGGCACTTTCACTACTTGGGCTGGTCTTCGCGATGCTTTCATAGCAAAATACTTTCCGCCAGCCAAGGCATCTCGCCTTCGTGATCAGATACACTCCTTCCGTATGGAGCCTGATGAGCCATACCACTTAGCTTGGGAGCGTTTTCAGACGCTTCTCTCTCGTTGTTCGTAGCATGGTTTGTCGGATTGGGCGTTAGTTGAGAAGTTTTACAATGGTCTTACTCCTGAGATTAGAGCTCGTTTCGATACTTCAGCAGGAGGTCAGCTTATGGGAAAGAAGACAGTGACGGAGTGCAATGATTTGTTTGAGAGCTTTGCACATTCTGATATGGATTACAGCACTACTGGCAGGACTTCCATTCCTGTTACTACCACCTCGGCCGGTCGAGGGGTAAACCAAGTTAGCTTGGGTACATCGGTAGCTGCTATAGTTGAGAGTGTAAAGCAGGATTTGAGGTAAGAGATGAGGAGAGAGTTGGATGAGATCAAGAAGAAAGTTGATAGGTGTGAGGTTTGTAGGGGAGGTCACGATACACTCGATTGTCCCACACTTACGTTAGAGCAGGTAGAGTACATAGCCGGTCAGTCTAGGGGTTTATTCGGTAATAATAATAATAATAATAATTATAACTCCAACTGGAAGGGTAGTGGTAGTAGTTTCCGCCCTTCTGGCAATCCCCCTGGTTTTCCATCTGGTCAGTATCAAAATAGGGGGCCGGGTCTTTACACGAGTAGTGGTTCGGGTCAGAGTGGTCAGTATAGTGGGTCAGGAGGTCAGTTTGCGAGTGGAGGGTTGAATCAGGAGAGTCAGGGTAGTGGTAAGGCTCCAGAGGGTAGTATGAGTAGGATAGAGGAGATGTTAGCTCAGATGATGACACAAAATCAGGCGACGCAGAAATCCCTCAATGATTTCACTAGGACTCAAGAGCAGATCAACAAAAATCATGAACTTCAGCTTAGAAATCAAGAGTCCACTCTTCTAGATCTTCAGAGAACAGTAGGGGATATAGCTAGGCAGTTGAAAGAGTCCCCTTCTGGTCAGTATTCAGGTACTACTCACCCAGTCCACCATTCTGTTAAAGCAATTACTACTCGCAGTGGGTTGAGTCTAGGAGAGGTCGTGAGAGAGAATGTTGAGATAGGGAGTGATGATGAGGTAGATGAGGTGATTGAGATGGAGGCTCCAGGCAAGGTGCACATTAGGCTAGACCCAGCAAGTACCGCACATGCCGAGGAGTTGCCAGTAGAGAAGAAAGAGGAGAAGCAGCCGAAGAAGGTTCGGCCACCACCGCGAGTGATTGATATTTCTCGTCTTCCGTTTCCCGCTCGAGCTAGGCAGCAGATATATGCTAGGGAGTATGACAAATTCCTTGACATGTTCACCCAGCTGAAGGTGAATCTTCCGTTTATAGAGGCCTTGAGATCCATGCCCAAATACGTCAAATTCCTTAAGGATTTTCTCAAGCGTAAGGATGGGGTAGGAGAGTGTTCAAGTAAGTCAGTGAGTGGAGAGTGTTCGGCAGTGATCTTAAATAAACTTCCTGAGAAACTTACCGATCCAGGCATTTTCACGATTCCTTGTTTGTTTGGTGGTGATGTTAAAAACCACGCATTGGCGGACCTTGGTGCTAGTATTAATTTGATGCCATATTCATTTTACGAAAAACTAGGCCTTGGTGATTTGAAATCGACTCGTATGACCCTCTCGTTAGCAGATAAGTCGGTTAAGTATCCTAGGGGGATAGTAGAGAATTTGTTGGTAAAAGTTGATAGGTTTGTTTTTCCGGCTGATTTTGTAGTGTTAGATATGGAGGCCGATGAAAGAGTTCCGTTGATTTTAGGGCGCCCGTTCTTGAACACGGCTAAAGCGTTGATAGATGTCTTCTTAGGCATAATTACACTTAGAGCGGGTGACGAGTCGGTAGTGTTTGAGGTGAATAATGCGAGAGGGGCGAGTGCGAGAGTTGAGGCGATTGCATCGGTAGAGGAGAGTGAGAAGGGTGAGAGAGACGAGAAAGAGATGTTGAGTGAGCCGACTTTAGAGGAGATGTTAAAACCCAAGTGTGGGGATCCGCCGGATGGAAGAGTCGAAGAGTTAGAGGAGAGAGTGACGAGTTTAGAATCTAGGATAGAGAAACTGAGCAAGGCTCAGTGTGGGGATAGGTATGAAGATGATACATTTAGGTTCCCACCGTTTGATGAAAAGTGGAGAGAGTTTGAGAAAGTTAGGAGAGATGCGGGAGATTTTGCGAATTGTAGTGCTAAGGCCCGTACGACTTGGTGTGGAGGTGAGCTCCGCATATACGATCCTCCGTAAGTGCGTGAACATTTGTGATTACTTGTAGAGTTTGTACTTTGAGTCGTAGTTCGTTTCGTGTCGTTAGTTAGGTTATCAGTGTCGTTTGCGTCGTTTCGTGTTTTTGCGTCTTTTATGTGTTTTGTCAAGTATTTTGCAGGTTGCATCACATGTACGAAGGCAAGATCGACGTCCGAGCAGCTTACCAGGTCTGTTGAATGTTAAAAAACCGACGAAATACGTGCAGGGGCAGTTTGGGAATAAAGAAATTATTATTTTTGCATAATTCTGCTGTTGCCGCATGCTGTTCTGCTGTTACCTGCTGTCCAGGCGGCCCGCCTCAATTAAACCCACATTTAAAGCGGGCCGCGCGGACGTTTAAAATGTTGCCGGAAGTTTAAGTGAAAGCGGGCCGCCTCCACTTATCATCACACTCATGCGGGCCGCGAGCTCACTACTGTAGACAACGGACTGTTCAGGCCCAATGGGTTCAGCTATTTTGATCCATCATCCATATTCGACCTTCATCCATTTATCACCATCATCATTCGGTTGGTTCGGGTCGACGTTCAGGTATGTTTTCCTGCAATTGTTGTTGTTGTATTTGAGTCGTTTGTTATCGGGTTTATTTCCATCTTAAGTGTGGGGAAACGGGTTGTATATTTTTAAGGAGTTAAAATATGATTTTTCACTAAACTTTCAACCCGTTATCCGTTGCATCTACACTTTGGTCAGGTTTGGCACTTGGGTTGTTCGAGGGCGAGCAAAGTGCCGGGAGGGGGTAAGATGGAAATCCGGTGGTGTACTTTGAGTCTTTTATTTTGTAACATGCGTCTAAGTTAGTAGTTTTTGAGTCTTTTTGTGTTTCGAGTCGGTATTGCTTTGGTATTTTGCTTGTTTTTGTTGATGCAGGTTCGAATATGTACCACCCGTACTCAATCTCCATTCGGGTGAGTTTGGAGCTGTTTATTCAAATTTCGGGCATTTATCGAGCATACCAGTCAGTGTCAAAGCCGATCGCGAACGAAATGCTATACGATCGAGCTGGATTGGACGAGAGTTTTGGAGCTTACGCGTTATAAAACCAGCTAAGTCCTTTCCGATTTGCCCTTGGTCTTTTATGTCTTATTTATTTTTTAGTCTTTGAGTCGGTTTCCATCCTACATTGAGGGCAATGTAGAGTTTAAGTGTGGGGATGGGAATTATAGTTTAGTGTCATTAGTTAGTGAGTCTTGAGTCATCAAAAGTCGAAAAATAAAAAAAAAATTAAAAAAAAAATTATTAGAAAAATCCAAAAAAATGAAAAAATTAAAAAAAAAATTAAATTAAAAAAATCAGAAAAATGTCTTTTGAAATTAGAAGTTTGCAAAAATAAAAACGGAAAGTGATAGAAAAGTTGGGTTTTTGTTCGGGTTCAAATAATAATAATATGAGATAATATAATCGTGCTTGTGTCTAGTTTGGGATGCGCGGGTAGGCTCGGTTCGGTTTTGGGTTCCTTTGATCTTAAAATTACCTAATTGTCGGTCTACTAGTGGGTTCTCATCTAGGGAAAGTGGGGAAATTGAAACCCCCAAAAATAGTATAAGGGATGCCGTTATAAGCTAAGATCGTTAGAGTTTTTGGTCATTATCTCGTTGAAAAAGAAAAAAAAATAGAATAAAAAGTGAGCTAGAAACTAAATGAAAGTAGCACAGGTCTATGTAATCCGAGTTGGGGATAGCGACTCTACAGCCGGAATGCCTCTGGGATGTGTGAAATCGACTTGCCGAATAAAAGTACCGAAACCTAAGTAATCTGTGGTTGGGGATCGCGACTCTACAGCCGGAATACCTCTTGGTTAGGGAAAGCATCGTCTAGACTCACGAAAGAAAAAAAAAAAAAAAAAAAAAAAGAGCAAAAAGCAAAGTCTAAGCTCGTATGAAAAAAAAAATGGAAAAAATAGATTTGATTTTAAACTCTCTTTATCTTGGTATAAAACGGTTAGGAAATAACCCAGTGGTTGTTCCTTTTGTCCTATAAGCTTGAGGGGGGATTAAGTGGACTTGCAATTCTTAGTGTGAGACCCTAGGTAGGTTGACCGAACTTGAACTAAATCGCATGATAAGGGCTTGGAACCGGGTTGGGTTTAAGTGGATCGATATACTTGCAATCGCAGCTAACACGAGTTTCAGTTTTAATAAAATAACTTATACTTTGGCCCGTTCATTTATTCCGACTATGATTCCGTTGCATAATTCTTTTTCGAGGACGAAAAAAGGTTAAGTGTGGGGATATTTGATGTATTGTAAAATACATCTTTATTCGCGTCTAGGTTTGTTCGGTTTTAGTTAGATTTAGTGTCGTTTTAGTTTAGAATGTATTTGCTTTTGATTTGTTTGTGTTTTCAGGTATTTGTAGCTGAATCGTGCAATAAATGAGTAAAACATGACAGAGGAAAGTGTCGGGTCAAGAATTTGAAGTTCGGATGCGAAAACGTAGCGAAAAAGTCAGTTCTGGAGAGCCAGGCGGGCCATGTGAACTAAAAGGGTTATTTGATTCGGGCCGCCTCAACTCAAACAAAAGGATTTCGTATTACAAGTGGCGCGCGGCCCGCATAGGGTTTCGTATAAGTGGAGGCGGGCCGCGAGAGAAGTGAATGTGTGCACAGAATCGTAATAGCTACGGGATTTAGGGTTTTGTGGATATATATCGATCATAATTGATAATCAGAGAAAGGAGAACATATACACGAACTAAAGGACGAAATTTAGAGTTCTCTTGGACAGAGGAGGCTGTTTTGAGGGTTCGGAAGCATTAGGGAAGCCGAGGAATCGTTGGAGAACAATCAGGAGCACACGGGATCGAAGATAACGGGTTTTATCATCTTGTTCATTCGTTTTACGTTTGTTTTTGATTGTTTGATGATGAATTCTATTTTTACATTGATTGTTATGTTTTTAGACATGATTATCGGCTAGATTTCTTTTACTACCTAGACATGGATGAATGATTGTTTTTTATGTTTTTGATTATTATTGGATTTTGGAAGCTATGGATTGTTTATAAATTGTAAACGGTTTGTTCTATCGGTTAGATGTGTTTGCGTGCTTGATATTGTTTTATTGTTGATTATTGCTTCGCTTGAATCTTGGTGACGGTCTTTATCACGGAATAGAGTCAGGCTAGGGTTTTAGGTTTTGGTGAGTGTCTATATCACATAATAAACCTTTGATCCTTTAGGGTGAAATTACGTAACTAACCTTAGAAGAAATAATTGGTAATTTAATAAAATCAAGTGTTCTACTAATCGTCAATAGCTGTAAGGTGCGAGATTATTGCTAGGTCTAAGTGATTAAACCGTAAGGTGGGTCCTTCTTAGAAAGTTAACCTATTTGCTGCTGTCTAGCAAGTCTAACTGAGAAAACAAACCTATCTTAGGTTTAGGTCTCGTAAGGGAGTGAGCCTTGTAGGATACTTTTATAAACCCAATTAGGTGTCTTGTAAAGGAGTCTAATAACCGGTAGTTTAACAACCTTTAGGGGATCTTAGCGCACTCTTGAGAAGGATTAGGGGTCCTTAGATTTCCCGAGAGGTGAGAATTTCAAGATCCCGGTTCCATAGCAGACAACTTCCAATTATAATCATAACTAAAAGCAATCAGGATTCCTGTCTAGGTAGTTCTTTCATCATCCTTGAGTTCAGTCTTCGTCCAAGTTCGTGTTAGTCTTTTAGTCTAGTCTAGTTTAGTCGTTATTTGCATTATTTAGGATTTTTAGAAACCCCCCCCCCCCAATCAACAATCATTTAGTTAAGTCGTGTCAGTTTGAGTCTAGATAGAATCATTAGCGTAATCAGTAGAGTCTCTTGGGTTCGATACTCGGACTTCCTTAGGCTATACTTCATCAATCGGTTCACTTGCCGGTCGTGTGGTCTAGGGTTTAGAGAGTCTTAGTTTTATAAATTTAAAGCTTAGAGAGTCTAGAATTAGGGTAATTTTAGTTGTTTTAGTTGACCCATTTTCAGCACATCAAGCATAAAGAACTTATCTAAAAATTATAATAAATTAGAGAAAAATGCAATTTGCGTCCCTGTGGTATGTCCCAAACACTTTGAATTATTCATAGGAAAAAAAAAATCACACCTACTCGTGTGCCTAGTTCAATTAGCTTTAGTCCTATGCAATACCTGTGTTACAATCCCAAAGCATGTTACAAGAATCATAGGAGTTAAATATATCAGGGGTATACCTCTTGTCAACATATAATTCTTCTCTTCATTAACAAAAGTTTTACCAGCAAAGGCTCATTTACCCATAACTACTACACTCCCGTGTCACATATAAAAAAATACAACAGTTGATACAATAAGTTTGAGTAAACTTCCGTTTTGCTCCCTGTGGTTTGGCCACTTTAACGATTTTGCCCGAAACCTTCAAAAATAGCCATTTTCAACCAATAGTTTGCTATGGTTTTTCCATTTTGCTCCCTGCAGGAAGGAAAATGGAAAAACAAACAATTTGGATGGAGTTAGAGGCAGGGAGCAAAACGAAAGTTTACTCAATAAGTTTTGATTCATTTGAATATAAAAACACAAGTATATTAACAAAAAAAACACAAAAGAAAAAACACAATGTTATACCATAAAATAAACAGCTTTCGTTAAAACACAATCCATTATATCTAAAACAAAATACTTTAGTTGATTTACAACTAAAGATTAATTTATTAATTGAAATGCAACCATATTATGACATTGTAATTTGTATGAATGAAAATTCAAATCTTATCAGATGTTGTGCTTTGTATAAAAAAAATGTTTTTATTGTTTTTATAAAAATACTGTTTTTGTTTATAGACATTACACTTTTCACAACAACATAGAGCTTATAACATTCATACATAAGCATTAAACCTAAACATTCATTTGACCAGACCACATTCAAACAACAACAGCTACATATAAACAATCAACCTAATATCCAAATGTTTTAAGCAACACGAATACATCACACAGGACAATACAGTTTCATTCGCTCCACACGACTTCCTCGTGCTTGCTCTTTCAACCTATTCCTTTCAATTGCGTCCAGCACAACGTAAGCTTCACTATCATTATACACAAACTCCCTTCGAGCATTAAGATAATGCAACAATATTTTGGTTGCATATTTGCATCTTAATTCATCTAATTGTTCTTTCTGCCCACAATCTACTTCTTTCACAAACCCACATCGCCAACGTCGTAAAGAACTCCCTTCGAATGACTCCATATGCCTCATTAAAAATATACCACAATCAACTTTGTTGTCTACGGTTCTCCACGGCATTTCTAGTCGACTTATCTGAGCTTTGTGCATCTTACGTCCACCCACAACACCTTGACTTAACATAAAATCTGCTACTAAATGCCTCTGCAATATAACGATAATAAATATAAAAAATTATCTTTTACATATGATTGTGTTTTTTAAATGTCAAGGAATGTACCAAATTTTCTGGCCAGCCTCGGTATTTTAAGTCAGATCTATCATCATATAGACTGCTGTTATCAATCACAGCTATTTGGCACTTTTTCAAATGAAAGCATACCAAGTAGAAGTGATCAGATTGCAAAACAGGTATGAATAAAAGATCAACTTCTTTCAACGATGCTACTTGTTCTTCTTTTAAAACTTTAATCATATTTCCAAAAAATTCAGCTTGCATCATCTCATAGCTTGAACCATATGTGCCACCATCCTGTGTATCAGTTATAATAACGTTACTAAAATAAATAAATAAACAATTCACTTATGTTATTTACTTACCAGCATCTGATATGTACAAAACAATCGCTTAATTTTGTCATCAGCCTTAAACTTCTCCTCGTGATTTAAGATTCTAGCCCACACATTAACAACAGCAAAATGGACATACTCGTCATGACTCAATGTTTCTAGCACTATCCTTGTTAGACCTGAATCTGGCTGACCTTCAATTTGAAAAACAACGTCCCTACAATGAATACGAGTTAAAACATCAATCAACTTATAATCATAGTACATTATAATAAAAGAAGTTAAAACACATACATTTCAAATCCTCTGGCAGAGAAAATCCAATCAGAATAAATTTTCTCTACAAATGTCAACTTTTCACTCAATTCCACCACCCGGTTAATGTAAGGTGATCCTGGCACCAAAGTCTCATCCGTAGAATCAACTACATTTTCTTCATCCTTTTCATCTGAATGCACACTTTCCATGTTTTCAACTGAATTTACATTTACACCCGTATTACAATCAGTTTTCGTCTCTTGACTTTGAGTCTTCTTTTCTCCCTTACTCTGTATTTCATTATCATCTTTTGGAGATGAATCTGGATCTCTGCTCATAAAACCTGCATTTTTTGCAAATGAAATCAACGGATCCAATTGAGCTTTAACTTCTTTAACCACCTGATTATCTGCATAGCACGTAAACCCCTCATTCAGCAATGTCTCTACATTCTTCAAAGACTCTTTTGCCTTTTCAATTTCTACAGTCAAATTTCTGACAAAAACCTGTTTCAATATGAACAATAAAAGATGATAAAAACTATATATATATATATATATATATACATATATCATATATTCAGAGTGAAATACTATATGTTTTTGTGTCTTACCGATTCTGCTTCCTCCGTTCGTTCTTCTGCCACGGGAATGTTTGATTCCATGCCAACATCTGCATTCTCATCCCGCCTATTCGAATGTATATTTCGAGTATAACGATCATTGTCTCTACACTCATCATAATCCACTTGCCTTTCATCCTCTCCATGTATATCTTCATGAATCAAATCCTCCTCAACACCAGCACCATCATTGTCTTTGCCCTCGTCAGCATCGACTTGCTGTTCCACATTTTCATGCATGGGTTCACCAGTTGAAGAACATTGACGCACCTCACTTTCATTTGATTTTTTGGTCTTTAATCCTGTTGTAGACTTTGAAGTACCTTTCTTTCTTCTTTTCTCAGACTTCAGTCCTTTATTCTTTATGTCCTCCAGTTTGCATAATGTACACTCTTCAATATATTCTATAACAAACAAACCTTTACGCTTAACACGTACATCATGCAACTTGCTTGTATGATCTGCATAGATAAGCTGTAAACAATAAAATATTTGTCACTCGGTTTTGTTTGGATAAATGCCACAAATGACAAATTAATATTTTACTTATGATCTTACCGCAAGCAAAAACAGAGGCCCATTAAAAACTTGAGCAGGGTGCCAGCCTTTTCTCGCTCTGTCTAACAAAGTTAACATGTAATCACACCAACCCAGTTCTTTTATGTCAACATCCTTTGTTATTAATGGCAAAAATCTTTGGTTGACAGTGCCACTTTTCGTTCCTTCGCCTAGATGTGTAAACATCAACACCAAAAAGTTAAGAACAAACAACATTCCACAATCATTGCGTTCTCTCTTGCATCGCCTATCCAAATAAGTTTGTGTTTCTTGTATAAGAAACCTGGTGAAGCCTGTTGGGAATTGACTTCTCCACAATTTAACAACAGGACTTTTTATGTTTGGCCTATTGTTCTCTGTTATCATTCTTGATCCGTTCGGAATTCCCAATACCTTGTGACCCAATTCTGGACTTAACTTTAATGACTGAGATCCAAGATTTAATATTCTTGTTGAATCATCATAGTTCTTAGCCAACCAAAGTCCCAAGCTGGTAGGAACATGCTGAATCTTCAGATTTAGAATAGGACCAAAACCAATATCTCTTACAACGTTCTTTTGCTTGTCATTAAACTCTAACATCCAATCATATAGAGTGCTTGGTGAACATCTTGGTAAAATCTTCTCACCAGTATATGGGAAAAACATTTGACATTCATGGTGATTTGATTCCTCAGGTTGGTCCTTTCGACGTCTCTTCTTTGGTAAGGTATCATCAACTATTATATAACTTAACGAATTTTAGAAACAAACTACAACTAAGATTTTCATGTTTAAATAAATACCTGGTTTTTTTACTTTTGATACAGCAGGATTAACAAAATCAACATCATCATTATCATCAGCATCACCACAGCCTGCCTGTAAAACTGCAGCAGCATATCAAATAAAATAATAAACTATGAAGGGAAAAAAATGTATATTATATTTAATCATTTTAAATTGATCTATAACATACCTTCACTCTTTCGTTTCACAGCAGCACGAAACAAAGATCCTTCATGTCTCTCCACATTTTATTAGAAACAAAACACATAAAAAATATTAATTGTAAAACGTTATTTAATCCTACTATTGACATTATCTAATGACTACAACATACAATACAACATTGACTTGTTAATATATCACAGTGTTACAATTTAAACATTGTGTTATATTTATCAACCTGTTTTTTATTATTATCTAGTCATCACAATCAGAAAGCACAACTATACTTGATTTGATGATTTTAAACTTGATACACCCGAGTTTGATTACATTTCTCCAACTTATTCTGCCAATTTTAACAAAATACTATCAGGAAGTATAACATTACAATGTTGTAAAACAACACATAATATTCAACATACAATATAAATACAAAAACACAATCCTATAGCTTACCACATACGTAAAAAAACACAACATGCACCAAGATACTGCAAATAATCAAGAAACATACGCAAACACAATAATTTCCAAAACCATAATATTAAAAAAAAAGCATAATTAATATAAAAAACATAGTGGATATAACTCGATTTTAACAACAAAAAATGGATATAACACAACTTTATACAACAAAAACAAACATCTACATACACATTATAGTTATACAAAAACTAACCGACTTGTAGAAACAATATTCCAAACAAAATCACAAATCTAAAAACACAATATACTTGTACAACTTCTGTTTAAACATTAAAAATAAAAAAATAAGATATAAACCATAACAAAAATAAATGAAACGTATTTACCTCTGCTTACGAATCTCTTAGATTTGCTTGTACAGAATGACTTCTTTCTATTTCCACTTATATGTTTCTTTGCAATTTCCACTTCAACCTCTTGACGTTTACTTCCTCTAACAGTATCACCTACTCCATCTTCATTGAAATTTCTTGACGATTTCTTACCTATTTAACCAACAGACTTATAAAATCAAAACACAATGAAAATAGCAATCAACAACACCATCACAACAACTTACTTGTAAATCGCAAGTCAATGTTTGCAGTAGACGCCATTGCAAATGTAGTTCCAAATTATTAAGATTAGTACACAAAGCAACAAACACAATCGCAAATTGTATAACTTCGAGCCCTAAGTTTCCGTTAAAACCGAATGTTCATCGTTTTCCCTTTTCTTGACTATTATACAGATAATCTCAAAACAATAATAAGAAATTACCTTTTTGCCCCCCCACACTGAATACCAGTTAAATGAATATTTAATCTTATTACAAATCTTATTACAAAAAATAGTACCACTTAATAAACCGAACCCAAATATAACATGCATAAAAAAACATAATTATTTAAATATATATTCATTTTTTTAAATATAGAAAAAAAAAATTATTGAAACTTCATTCTTATTCTCATTCATCATCCTATATACAACACACTAAGTACTCACGAAAAATAAGCAATAACTAACAATATCACCAAAACATAATTCACTAATTAGAACAAAAAACCAAAGAATTTATAGACATCATACCTGTTATTCAAAAGAATGAGATATTGATGTAGGACACCACATCATCGGGAGTGAGGATGGACCTAAGCAGGATGGACCAAGGGGGTGGATGATGGGCTCCCACACTATTTATAAAAACACTTAAGAAAAAATAAACTGATTTGATTTTACAGAGAGAGAGAGAGAGAGAGAGAGGAGAGAGAATAAAGAGAGAGGAGAGAAAAAGAGGCCCGTCAATGACGTCTTTAAGCGACTGAGAAACCAGGACAATCATCAGGGGACGGTGTGGGTGACCGGCGCCGGGGCTCGCCAAGGCAAGGCCGGCCCCCATACCCTCCAGTCTAAGTAACCATATTGATAGAAATCATACATACTGGAGAGGATATAAAGACTACTTTTAATAAGGTATACCTTGTTTTATTTAATCTTCTAATAAATAAAATAACACTTCATCTATTAGTTACACAAAGATTCTTACATATAGGGATTTGGACTGTCGTTTGGCATCAGCTGCCAGCCCATTTTTCCCTCTTATGTTAAACCAGATGAACCCAATGCTCACTCAATGATTGGTGTGAGATGGACCTATTCTTTTATCTCCTTTGAAATCTATATTGCACCTAATAAGGTTGACACTTTCAAGGCCCATGTTATCCAATTTTTGAAAGCCAATGTGATTTAGATAGTTCTAGACTATACCTCTTGTTAACATGTAATATTTCTATTCATTATCAAAAATTTTACGCACAAAAGCTCATTTACCCGTAACTACTATATATACTCCCGTGTTGCATATAAAAAAATATACAGCTGTTGATGTAATAACTTTTAATGCGTCTGAATATAAAAAACACAATTATATTAACAAAAACAAAAGACACAAAAAAAAACACACAATGTTATACCATCAAAATCAAAAGCTTTCATTAAAACACAATCCATTCTATCTAAAATAAAATACTTACTATAGTAGATCGTAGTCACACTATCAGAACATTGTGTTATATGAATCTAGCTATATTTAACATGATATCATGTTCAGAATAAATACAAATAACTGTTGTTAAATTACCACTTTATTACCATTTAATTTATATAATTTTAATTAACGTATATCTCTTACTTTATATATTATATATTAGTTGTAAGTATATACCAACAACCATTAACAAAAACATCGTAAGAATATATTATCAACAATTTATAAAAGCACAACAACGTATAAAATTACCATAATTTAATATTAAATGGATAAAACAATCTAATGTAACATCATTTTTATCTAAAAAATAGCGATAAAGTCTGGCACGACAAAGTCAAACTCACCACGTCTAAGACACAAATTTCAAAATCATTATCTCAAATTTTCAAACCATAATGCCATCCATTTAATAATTTTTAAATAATAAAGAAAAGAAAAAAAATTAACCTAATTTAAATTTGTTAAAAAAATAACCAACACTATTTAAGATCCCTGCAACATATTCATAACATCAAGACTTTCCCCCATTTACATCGTCTCTCTCTCACATCATCATTTATTTACTTCTCTTTTTAGTAGTCCCATTCAGAAAACTCTACTTGTACCGCTTATTTCCTTCATTTTAACAGTTACATTTACAAACCCCCTTTTATTCATCGTCATTACAGTTTGACCAATTATTACAGTTCAGGTCAAACTTGAAAATTGTATCATTTGATTCAACCTTAAATTTTTTGGACAAAGCTGGCATCTTTCAAGAATGACAGGGACAAAAATGATAAAAACTTGAAGTTTGGTCTAAATTGGCATAAATGAACAAACTAAAAGGCCGGAAATAAAAATTAACTAAAAACAAATATAACTTTAAAAATTTATACAGGAAATTCCCAAAATATTTCATTAAGAATTATATTATCTTATATCTTATATTATATATATATATATATATATATATATATATCTACCATATTTGAAAATAAGTTGGGCTGATGTGGCATCAAATATGGTTTTTGGCTCCAAAACTCCATTCTCAATCTTTTAACATGGAATGGATCATCCGGACTAAAAACCCGACCCATTATTTCGGATCCTATAAAAGTCTTCTAAATATTTGTTCATCTCTCACACTCCCCACATCTTCTTCACGTTTCCCCACAAAACCTTTGATCATCACCAAATCTACACTGCATATCTCATATCTTCAATCGATCAAATCTTCATTTCCGACACAAGAGAAACATTTCTTCTCTTAAACTTGGTTATCTCCACAATCTTCATTACTTGATTTTTCGCTCCGAGAAGGTATGGCTACCTTATATGTTTGTCTTTCAAGATTCTTATGATTTGGATGATGATCATGGTTTACTTCTAATTATCTTCATCGATTAAGTGAGGATTATCTTCACAATCTGCATCAGTTGATTTTTCCCCGAGATGCTATGGTTACCGTATATGTTTTTTTTTGTAAGATTTGTAAGATTTTGTATCAATTGTATGAAGTTCATGTATTTTATGTCATTATCTTTGTCGTATATGTGAAGATTCTACTCCAATTATAGTTTTTTTGATATTTTGTTCCGTATTTAGGTTTGGTTTTCGTTTATTTTTATTTTTTTTGGATATAGGGATCTGATTTTTTTTTTTTTGTATATTGCACTCTGATTCTCATATTTTGGATGTGTGGTTGAGTGTTTTATGATAGATTAGGTTTTCGATATTTGTTGATTTTATTGCTAGAATGATTTATGATATGGTTTTCTTTGTTTATGACAACCTTGTGTTTACTGGTTTTTTGACCTATACATGCAATGTTTAATGTCAAAAACTATAGCCACTTTTATCCGTCATTAAAGAACATATATCTCTAATACATCATTAACACTCTTGTATTTTTTAAAACCTGTCATGCCCTTACCATTGAATCAAGTATGCCCTTACGAACCCTTAACAATACAAGCCTTAAACATGGATGTATCTTTGTACTACTATTAGTGATAGCTGATAAGATATGTCTTAACCATGGATGTATGGATGAATTACTTTTACTGATAACTGATAACATAGCCACAAACTAAAAGGAATAAACTTTAGATAACTATTGCATACAGTTAGAATTTGCTGAGCTGAACATTTCGAATAATAAGGATATTCATAGACTTGAAAATGATATAAACTTTAAACATTTGATAAAATACAATGTGATATATGACATATCAAGTGACAATGCATAAGGACATCCGTAGCGCTTAACATAGTAGTGCAAAACACATTGACAGTAGTAACACTTGTTTAATTCTCACAACATAATATATCAAAAAAATTAGTTTATAGCATTACATTTTATTAGCTGACTATAACAACTACAACATATATCTTATAAAACGACATGACTTTGCGTGCATTTGGGATTGCAGTCTGCAAATGGCATCATCTTTCTGCGTAGTGTTAAAACAATCATCACGTTCTCGACTGGTACACATCCTATGAGAATACAATTAAATATAAATAATTGTTTACTGGTTTTCTTTATCTTTCACACACTTATATCGTAAATCTTTCAGCCACTACCTCCATCAATTGGGTTCTTTCATGACAAAGAACTACAAAACAAAAGCAAAATTTGTATACAGGCAGATAACGGGCATCATTGGAACGTCAACATCAGGAAAATAAACAGAGTATACTACTTTACAGATGGCTGGAAAAATATTGTTGATGATTTAGGGCTTGATGATGTTTGTTTGATAGTATTTGAAGCTCACAGTGAATGCAAATACAAAATCAAAGCCTTTAAAGATTCACGCCGACTGGGACCATCATTCTGCGATGCAATATCCAAACAAACGGAGAAACACATTGTACACTCTCAACCATGAACTCCCAAAATAACATAAAACCACAAATGTATTATAATTTACATAACAAATAACTGCATCTCATCTGTCTAATATAATTATTGCAGAGGCTCCCTAAAAACTTTCTCAAAGACAATATGAAAAATAAGCCCCCAAACATGTCAATACAACTATCTGCAGGTGAAGGGCATACATGGGAAATAAAGATAGAGAAAAGAGGAAGACGATACTATTTGACAGATGGATGGATGAATGTTATAAAAGACATGCATCTAAAATTCGGCTACATTCTCGTGTTTGACATAATTCAAAAACCAAAGCTGACGATGACTGTTTTCCATCCTGATGGAAGTGAATTTATAATCCCAAAAAAAGAACCTGTTGAAGAAAAAGAAGCGCACACGCATAACCAAGGATGCCACAACAAAGCACCATCATCTACAGCAGACAACAGCACATTTGAAAAGACTGCCACAGAGAAATTCGTAAGATATCCGATACAATTTTTAACTATAATCACAGTTGACTTATATGCATTGAATTCTAACCAACTATTCCATATACTAACATTGTTTATTATACTACTTGAAAAACAGTTCATCCCAGATGAAGTTGTTAAAAAGAAGAAAATTGCTCAGACACGCACTTTGATAATAAAAAATCAAGAAGGAAGTTGTTATAACCTGGGAGTCAAAAATCATTCACGTAGAGCGCGAAAGGAATACCTGGTGAATGAATGGCTGGAATTTATGGCAGAGAATGATATATCTTATGGAGATAAGTGCACTTTCAAGATCTTAGAAGATGAAGGTATGATATTACTTTCAAACGTTTGCAGGTTAAATTAATTCACCCAGCCAGAAGCAGATTCAGAACCAACTTGACTTCTTTTTGCAACAACTAATATGCAGTATGGTTGGTGGTAGTTTTTTTTGTTTAAATTAACCGTCGTTAATCATGAAGGCTTATAACACTTTCCCTAAACTTCAAAAAACAATGTATTTTGTAATGGTAATACCCGTACACAATGATAATCATCGTTGCTCTACTTGCATTGTTGTTTATCATATTGTTTCAAACCGAATATGTCCTTGCAAACAAATAAATAATTTTGTATGAACTAACATGTTAACGTAACATATACCATCTGCTATAGACCACTGTAATAATCACCACAAATATAGACCACTCAAACATATATCAACTACTATATCCCAATAGCAGTAAAAAACTGCATTTGATGCCAATGGTAGTTTAATATGTAAACATGTCTATAAGTGTGATGGTTTAAAAAATATATATTGGTTTACAAATGTGTCTACTTTTGCATAAAGCATCAAACAAATGATAAGTAATACATATTCAAAACAAATAAAAATAGCCAACCACAATTAATACTACAATGGAGTCCCAAAAATGATCCCAATAACAAAAGAAAAATAAAACTAAATAAAAATGAAACACTTTTTTAAAATAATAAACACAATAAACAGAATTGCTAACAATATAACAGCAAATAAAAATACAAGATAATAGTACTACCCAATAGCTGAATCAACAGTCTCTAAAAATAATGCTCCTTTACGACCAAATAATGCTCCTTTAAGCCAACAAAACGAATCAACATGTTGAAGGTATTCAAAATCTTGTACACTCATGTATACTTCAGCAATATTCCCAAATTTGGGGAGCAAAATCAATTTGCCGTTTGCCACATCCGATGCTCCACACCATTCCACAAATGAGAATGTTTCAACATTTGGAAAAGACGACACCTTAGACCATAAATTATCTTGATATTTGAAAAGACTCGCATTAACATTAGGCCAGATTTCAACAACAAACATATGAAGCTTATTGTTAACAGTGAGAAAATGTCCATCATAAACATACAGGTCATTAACTGGGGGAAAAGGGAACCTCTTAAACGATTCAGTAATTACATCAAAACCAATTATATGAATGTCACCCCGTACCCTCACTTGTTTAACAGTGAAATATAAGGTATTGTTCACAAAAGAGCCAACAGACCAAATATAACACCCCGCTGCATATTTTTTCCCAATAAAAAAATCTACATTTCTCCAAGTGCCGAGTCGTCGTGAATAAACACGAGCAAGATCATAATTATGGCGACGTTTAATGTGTAATATTTTAAGATCGGAGGATGTATCAAAATACATACCAGCTGCATCCGATTGCCAATCATATATACGATCAGAGTGCTCATCGAACAAAATTTTGAAACTCATAGTAGTTGGATTCCAAAGCATCATCTGATATGAAGGCCTTTCGTTGCAAACTAATAAAAGCCCACCAACAGTAGAAATAATATGTAACAACAAAGGCCGACTTTTACCAGGGAAACAAATAGTTTTCCTTGAACCAATGTCTACCCGTCCATCCACTATGGTATCAATAAATATTGATAGAGGTTGAATGGTGATTCGTTTCCGACATTTTAAACTACCAATCCGGCTAGAATGCAAAGCAGCAAACTGACAACTTGATAACTCATCACGCCATTGTTTACAAACACATTTGAAACGACCGATTGCCTTAACTGGGAGTCTGGATAGTATTTCAGAAACAACAACTTCGATTCCAATGTCTGACATGCTATAACCTACATTAAAAAGATAAAATTATACATAAAGTAAATACACAAATAAGTGTAAGAAACTGCCTTAACTGGGACTCTACTTAGTAAAAGACTTCAATTATTGTAGTAACTCCTAAACTACCACGTCACAAATAAAAAACACAGCACTTGACTTAATAAGTTTTGAATATAAAAACCAACAATATATTAACAAAAAAAAACCCGCCTTACATAGAGTATTATCAAACAACTAAACTGTTAATGAAAAAGACCATTTCATACTCGATAATTGCATATAACCCTTAGTCCAACGTAAATTCAATAGTAATCATTTCACCCAATATTAAATCCTATTATATATAATACTTCTCCTAACTACATCTTTTTTTATCATCTTTTCAACCTTTGTTTATCTTCACTCAACTCACACAATAAAACACACAATGAAGTAGAACAAAAAAAACATTATAAGAAAAAACACAACATCATACCATAACAAACAATTGGCTTGCGTATAACACAATGCATATGAAAAAAAAAAAAACAACTATAATTTAGAATATATACACAACTAAAATATATCATGTAAGTTCTCTAGACTATAAAAATAACGGACATTGGAAAAACACAATTTATATATTTATATCTTATATTCTTCTAAACCACTTTACATTAATTACTTGAAAAGACTCAACTGCAAATGAAAAGACCATTTCAATAAATCATCATTGCATCTTAGCTCGGATGCCAATAACAAATCATTACTCTTCTTTAACACAAGTTGTTAATCCTATTATATATAATACCTCCTAACTACATCCTTTTCTAACCTCTTCAACGACTCTCTAACTTCACTCAACTCTTCTCTGTTCTAACTACAATGAATACATCAAACTCCAAAGGTTGGTCTGAACTGTCCCAAGTTAAAAGGGATATCTATGAAGGATTCAAAGGTCAACATGAAGACACAGAAAGAGAGATCAGAGACAGCTTGATTGACATAACACGACTACTTCAACAGCAACTACGGGAAAATAAGAAGATGAAAATGAAGATCATGAGCAACCCACCTTCACATGAACAGTACATTGCTGGATTGCTTCTGTCTGATGAAGAAAGGGAGACAGAGGATCTTCTTGATAAAGCAAACAGCTTAGCTGACCAATACATAGCAAAAACCAACCAAGGAAAGCAAGCTCTTACTAAATTTCTGGCTTATTAGACTGAATGCAAATTAGTTTGATTGATGTGCATGTAGCTGTTGGTATGGGGTTTCTTTCCATGATAGTAGGACATCTTCCTTATGTTTTTGCTTTTTGATCTCATACTTAACGACCAACATGATTCCACATCTAATGTATTGACAAATTTTGTTATTATGTGTAGTTTTGTCAATGAATAATGGTTATATTTATGTTCCTCTTATAAGTTTTTCTATATACAACTTAACTAATGTAGCATGTTATTATTAACAACCAATACGTAAACTGAACTTCAGATACTCACACATAAGAAAGCTGAACAGCATCAAAACATACGTGAATAAAAAAACAAAAGAGAAAGTTTATGTCAAGAAAAAAAAACATTGAACAAACACAAAACATAAAAACCATCGCTCTAAAATGCAACAAACAAAAGAAACTACATCTCACTCATTAAAATGGGTAAACTTAATCTCTTTCTTACCAACATCTTTCACGGTCTCCACAATATTATTACTTGTACTTTCACAGATGCTCGAGTTCGAAATGACATCCAAATTGTAAAGATCAAGCAGTTTACGCTTAGACGTCGTATCTTTACAAACCATTGAACATGTTTTTTTATCAATTGAATCACCATCGCAACTCATCACAAGCGAAATTGGAGTACCATTCTTCTTATCATCAGCCATACAGCTCTAAACCAAGATTGAAAAAGTTTATTAACTAAACTACTAAAGACAACTATAATACTTCAGTTAAAAGTTCATAGTACCTGACTAATCCCAGACATTTGTTTAACCAGATCAACAACTGATTCATCGTCAGTTATTCTTTGAATCTCGTATTCTTCATCACAATATGTCAAGTTAGTCTCGCTGACTTCAATCTTGAATGCAAACAATTTATCCACCAAAGTTTTTAATTCGTTTGGAAATCGCACAGTACCATCATCCTGAAAACATAAAAGACAGGATATATAACCAAAAAGTTAGCTTACAAAAAATATATAAATTGAGATATAGAAACTAAATATATACTACCATTATGTTATCCTGAATCAACTGTTTTGCAGACTTCTCGATAACATGGTTAGCCGTATTATGAAACAAAATAAGAGATACATCACCACTGCTATCCTCAACACGAACCTTCAATCTAATTGATAACATAACAACTTAATTTGAATTAAAACGAATTACATAAACCAAAATAAGGTAAGTGATGAAAAAAGTTACAATGACAAAATGACAACGTAAATAACAACAGAATAATAACAATACCTTAAAACCGGTTCATCAATAACATTTTTTCGACAAAATTCATTAGTGCACACATACAACGTATGTTGGTCTTCATCACAATCTCCTTCAGATTTAGTTAAACCCATGTTTTTTGTACAAGCCTCATTTAAACAATTAGGACACTTCAAAGAAAACCAACCAACCTCCTTGGATATTTCCTTTACGGTACCCAGTATGATAACAGATCGTGGCTGTAAAAAATATAAATATATCCACTTACATCTAATGTAAATATTGAAATACGAAACTTGAAATGGTCTATGATTACCTCACTAATTTCCCACACATCATCTATGTTACTAAAAACAACATTCTTTAGAAAATCATCCATAACCGCCTGCAACCCGATAGAATTAGAAAGCAGTAATGCATCAACTTTGCGGTCAGTAACTCAGAATGTAATACAAAAACAATGCAGACAATTATCACATAATGCAATGCACTTGTTTTCAAAACAGAAAGAATATGAACTAAACAAACCTTGCGAATAAAACTGGACATAATCGAATATGATATGTTTATTAAATAATCAAGTAATACGATATTTATACACCATAAAAAGCAGTTGATGACACCAGATTTGTAGGAACATGGGCGACAGCACATAAGTAAGTAGTAAACCGCTAATACATACCATGATGTAAAACAAATAATACATAAAGTATAGCATGTAAAATAAAAAAACAATAATATAGAAAAAACACAATCATAATACCATATAAAATAAAAAACACAATACTATATAAACACACAATCATAAACACTCCGGATACTTAGCTTATAATCCAATAAAGGGAATTTATTCATTTCTCTGCCACAAAATATTTATTACACATCAAACACAGCATTTAATGTTATACAATAAGATAAAATAAGACACACAACTACAAAAGAATAGTTAAACCTGAATACAAAAGTTCTAATACATACATTGTCATATAATAAGAGTAAAAATCACTCTTCATAAAATAACACAATTTCTTAAAAAATTACACAATAATAACCATTCCAGATAACTACCTCTACATTAAATTTGAGTTAGGATCGGTTAAGAGAGGTTTATTAACAAATGAACATAGCAGTTTACCTTACCATCTTTGTAGGACAACATGCAAGAAAGACTACAACAACTTATTAACCTAAAATCCTGGATTATAAACCGCTAGTACATACCATATATTAAAATCACACATATTAAAGATTTCATTTAATATAATAACACAATATTATACAAAAGAAGGATAGAACCAAATGATAAACATACCATCTATTTTTACAACTGCCTTTTAGCACACATTCATGAGTTGTACTAAATGATAAACATACATGACACATATACAAAAAAAAGGAATTGATGATATCAGGTTTGTAGCATTCTTCACCTGAATATATAGTAAAACAAATTAAACTGAAAATATTAAAAGTTCGAAATAATATATGATTAAATAACACCAATCGGAAATAAATATCCATGCAGACAACTGTTAATACACTTATACATACGGAACTACTTGAAACAATAAAGAAAATTCGAAAAACCGACCACCATTCCCTATAATATAGCATAATAATTTCTAATCAATCGGCGAAACAACGGTCTCGATAAATAATGCTTGTCCCACACCAATGTAGGAATCAAGATGTTGAAGGTAATTAAAAACTCCATTGCTCATCTTAGCTTCAACAGGACGAATCCAAACGTTTCTAAGCAACCACTTGTTGTTTTGAAATATAGTAGACCAACGCAAACTTTGTTCATAACTAATAATATGAATATTATTGATAGAAAACATCTTGATGAAGGCTTCATCTTCAACTTTGTACAAACCAACAGATAACTCGGGAGACCCTTCAACAACAATAAAATGGAGCTTCTTTGCAATGCTCAGAAATTTTCCTGACCAAGGAGTAACTTCCAAACTTTCAGGAAAACGAATGCTTCTAAAAGTTTCGGAAATAACATTGAAAGCAACTATATACCTCTCGAAAGGGCCAGGATACCAACTTCTTGAACACACGAAATATATGGATTTGCCAGAATAAATTCCGGAAGACATAGAATAACCCCGACCACCGAAATTACCTCCCCTCAAGAAATCTATTTCTCTCCACGTCTCACGACGTCGTGAATAAACACGAGCAGTAACAACATTATTCAACAAATGATATTTGATGTGAAGCACTTTAAGATCATTGGTTTCATCAAAATACATTCCACCTGTATCACAGTTTTGAACATTCCGCTGAGAAAAGTCTGAGACAGACAACAACTTATGGCACCTGGTTGTTGGATTCCAAAGGATCAGCTCACAGCTTCTCGCTTTAAAAGACACTAACAACAGCCCATTAAGCGACGCTAGAATACTTAAGAATACAGGGTCAACATTGCCAGGAAAAGTGATCTGTTTGCTTGTAAACACATCCAAATTCCCACCTATTACGTTGTCAACAACAATTGACATACCTCGCAAGGAGACATATTTCTTATGTGAATTTCCAATTCGACAAGAATGCGTCATCTCAAAAAAATGAGTTGACAGTTCCTTACGGAAATCTTTGCAAACACATTTCAAACAACCAATAGCTTTGGCAGGGAGCCTTGTGAATATTTCATCGACGATCAATGCAAACCCAAGCTTTTCCATTTTATAATCTATGGGGCTACAATATAAAATATAATAAATGAAATACAATTGAGACAATTTGATCTGTAAATGTTTATATATAAACACAATGTATACAACCCTTTTCATACACAACCGGGTGATAAAATAAGACTAACCAACCACGTAACTTATAAAAAAAACTGTTAATGAAAGCAGTTTAACATTGTATTAGCACAATCTTAAACAACTGCTGATGTTAGCAAATATTGACCTTTCTACAAACATTTTGAAATCAACACAGCAGTTTACCTTACCATCTTTGTAGGAGAACATGCAAGAAAGACTACAACAACTTATTAACCTAAAATCTTTCATAAAGACAGCATTTAATGATATACAATAAGATAAAATAAGACACACAACTACAAAGGAATAGTTAAACCTGAATACAAAAGTTCTAACACATACATTGTCATATAATAAGAGAAAATATCACTCTTCATAAAACAACACAATTTCTTAAAAAAAGTACACAATAATAACCATTCCAGTTAACTACCTCTACATCAAAAATGAGTTAGAATCGGTTAAAAGAGGTTTATTAAGAAATGAACACAGCAGTTTACCTTTCCATCTTTGTAGGAGAACATGCAAGAAAGACTACAACAACTTATTAACCTAAAATCCTGGATTATAAACCGCTAGAACATACCATATATTAAAATTACACATATTAAAGATTTCATTTAATATAATAACACAATCTTATACAAAAGAAGGATAGTACCAAATGATAAACATACCATATATTTCTACAACTGCCTTTTAGCACCCATGAATGAGTTGTACTAAATGATAAACATACATGATACATATACAAAAAAAAAAGTAATTGATGTTATCAGAATCTACACAAAAGCCAAAAAATACACGATGTATGCTACCAAAATACAATTTCGTTGGTAAAACACAAACCATTGGAAAAAACAAAATTCATGATATCAGGTTTGTAGGACTTCTTTACCTACATATATAGTAAAACAAATTAAAATGAAAATATTAAAAGTTCGAAATAATATATGATTAAATAACACCAATTGGAATTAAATATCCATGCAGACAATTGTTAATACACTTATACATACGGAATAACGGAACTACTTGAAACAATAAACAAAATTCAAAAAAACAATCACCATTCCCTATAATATAGCATAATAAGTTCTAATCGATCAGCGAAACAGTGGTCTCGATAAATAATGCTCGTTTCGCACCAATGTAGGAATCAACATGTTGGAGGTAATTAAAAACTTCATTGCTCAGGTCAGCTTCAACAGCACCACTCCAAATGTTTTTTATCAACCACTTGTTGTTTTGAAATATATTGGACCAATGGAAACTTTCTACATAACCAATAATTTGAAGATTATTGATAGAAAACATCTTGATGAAGGCTTCATCTTCAACTTTGTACAAAGCAACAGATAACTCGGGAGACCTTTCAACAACAATAAAATGGAGCTTCTTTGCAATGCTCAGAAATTCTCCTCGCCAAGGAGTAACTTCCAAACTTTCAGGAAAACGAAGGCTTCTAAAAGTTTCGGAAATAACATCGAAAGCAACTATATACCTCTCCAAAGCGGGATACCAATTTTTTGAACACACGAAATATATGGTTTTGCCAGAATAAATTCCGGAAGACCATGAATAACCCCGACCACCGAAATTAGCTCCCCTCAAGAAATCTATTTCTCTCCACGTCTCACGACGTCGTGAATAAACACGAGCAGTAACGACATTGAAAAAAAAAATTTATGTGAAGCACTTTAAGATCATTGGTTTCATCAAAATACATTCCACCTGTATCACTGTTTCGAACATACCACTGACAAAAGTCTGACACGGACAACAACTTATGACACCTGGTTGTTGGATTCCAAAGGATCAGCTCACGGCAACTCAGTTCAGAGGACACTAACAACAACCCATTAAGCGACGCTAGAATACGTAAGAATCTAGGGTCAACATTGCCAGGAAAAGTGATCTGTTTGCTTGTAACCACATCCAAATTCCCACCTATTACGTCGTCAACAACAATTGACATATTTGACAAGGAGATATATTTCTTATGTAGAGACTTTCCAATTCGACAAGAATGCATCATCTCAAAAAAATGAGTTGACAGTTCCGTCCGGAAATCTTTGCAAACACATTTCAAACAACCAATTGCTTTGGCAGGAAGCCTTGTGAATATTTCATCGACGATCATTGCAAAACCCAAGCTTTTCCATTTTATGATCTATGGGGCTACAATATAAAATATAATAAATGAAACACAATTGAGACAATTTGATATGTAAATGTTTAAAAATAAACACAATGAATACAACCGCTTTTCATACACAACCGGGTGATAAAATATAACTAACCAACCACGTAACTTATATAAAAAAAACTGATAATGAAAGCAGTTTAACATTGTATTAACACAATCTTAAACAACTGCCATGTTAGCAAATATTGACCTTTCTACAAACATTTTGAAATGAACACAGCAGTTTACCTTATCATCTATATATATATATATATATATATATAATGGCGTTAATGTCACGAAGGTACCGTGTGTAACAAAGTAAAAAAGTGTAATGTCACGTGCGTGCATCAAACGTTATTGTCATCATTGTACATTATAACCACAAATGATTATATAGGTTACACTCAGTTTGATCGGATACATCAAACATATGTTTTATATGGTCAGCACATCACATAATGTGTCGTCCGCTATAAACAACTAAGGTGCCGCCGGCGTAGTGTGTTGTGTATCACAGTTTGAACGTACCTGTCATTTTAAATTCACGTTTTGACATAAACTTTTTTCTCAGGTGAGTCAGGTAAAAAATATTACGTTTTATACTTATTTTATGAACATTCGTAAACTGTATTCGAAAGCGAGTCAGGTCAAATATAATACGTTTTCATTCGATGGCGACGTAATTTTTTCAATAAAGAGTCGGGTTAAATATAAAGTGCGTGTAGATCATGAAAGTACAAGATTTAACTTTGTTAATATACATATTTAATTACTCTACTTTACTTTTATTTATTAAGTATTTCGCCTTTTACAGTTTTTTTTTCTCCCTAACATAATGAACCAAAGCCAATCCAACTGAATGGTATTGTTTCCGCTATTGGTATTATCAGAACCAATATTTTTTCTTTTAGTATTTCGTTTGTTAGTGTTTTTCTTTCAAACTTGTTTTCCCTGAACTGTTGAAGCTCCTCTTATATGACACTACCCAACTTTCTGTCTTATAGTGGATTTGAAGTTTAATTTGATCAGCAACTGTTGGTATATCAGTGGATGAGCTTTAACATCTGTTTTGTACATCTGCTGCTCAGATGTCGTCATCATTGTGTTTTTTGTAATAGATGAATTGATTGTTAAATTGATTGTGTTTTTTGTAATAGATGAACAATGAATGAATATGATTCAATGATTTATGCAGCAGAAATGAACACAAACTTTGTAAACACAATCAAGGAGGAAAATAGTTTTGATAAACACATGTTTTTCATCAATCGAAAGATTACAAATCAAATCAAAAGATTACATTGCATGCTTACAAACTAAAACTTCCCCTCAGCCTGATGCTACTTGGTCGATCACACAAGTTGGAAGAGCAGTACTTAGTCTTTGGCATTCTTTTGGTCTTCACATCAGCTGTTGTGCTAAGCAGTGGATAAAACAAATCAGAATTATAGATCAGCAGTTGTTTGAACCACTGTCAAGGGGAAAGTCTGAAGCCTAACAACTGCTTATTCTGGTTCCACTGCTCTGAACCGGTTTTCTCCTTAATCAACTGTTCCTCTGTTAAGGTTCAATTCCAACAATGTAAATTGTAAACCGGAATTATGACATCATCATTGACATGTGGCATACCTTAGAAGTTGACACATAGGCAAATTTACATCAGCTCATAATCTCTTATTATAGATAGTATAGATAGTACCTGACTAATCTATCAAAGATGTTTATGATATAGATAGTGTTTTTTTTTTATGTGTGCAACTCTATATTCAGGCACAATTTAACATCAAAATAAACCAAAACAAATACAATTCTCCAGATGGTCGCTCGAAGAAATTAAACTGAAGATATTAAATTAAATGTTTGAAATAATATATGATTAAATAAACACAATACAAAAACGACATAATAAAAAACACAATTCACCCAGACTAACTTTCAAGAAACAAATCAAAACATTCCATTAAAATAAAAATACCACCAATAACTCTTAATAATTGAATACAAACCACATCACTATAACAACTATGACTAAACTTAACAAAACTACTTATAAGGAAAGTAAAAACCTACGCTTCAACTCCATTGACTCATTAACTTGTCTAAATATTTCTAACATCTGTGCCATTAACTGAACATCTTTGTTCCCACTCTCACCATTATTCAAAAGTGCCAGGTCACGAACAGCAGTTGGAGGCAATAAACGCAACGTCTCAGTTACATCATCACGAGAGCCAACTCCAGTCTTCAAAGAATGAAAGCATTTCCTCAGATCTTTAGAAAACTCTAACTCAGCTTCCAATTCTTCCATCACTGCTTTATAAAACAGTTCCTTCAAATCTTCTCCTTGATTACTTGATGAAGCCATTGAAAAACTTAAATAACTTGAGATACGATATACATGAAATGTCTGCATATATATATAAAAGGCTTATGGTCACAAACGCGGAACTATTAATGGCAGCAACGGTTACATGATGTAAAAATTGCTCCGGGAAACGATACAATCATACAAAAAAACTGAAGAGACACACGTTTACATACAGTTATTAATATAAACACACAAACCATTAATTAAACACGGGAAACTTAAACTGGTACACGGCTTACTATGCATGAATCAACAAAAATATTAATTACCCTTTAAATTATAACGAAAATATTACAAACAAAGAAAAACATGCATGTTTAAGGGAAACGAAAATACACAAAAAAAAAAAACTCCAACTCAACACAGTATCATTACCAAAATACAATAACCATCATCATACATAACTAATCTTCGCCAAAACTGTCGATTTCAATCACCTCATCCCACTTCCAATTCTTCAGCGCCTTTACCCTTTGATTAATTCTTCTGAAATTACGAGGCTAGAGAATAATATGTCAGTCACTCATCTAGAATATTAACTAAACATATAGATATGGAACCAACCTTGTTCATCTCATGCTTTATAGAATTGTCGGGACATCCAACCAAAGCACCAAACTCCAAGTCAAAGCCTTTAGATTTGTTCTGAAATTTACAAAACAAAATATAAGCAAACATAATAAGATTCAGCATAAACATCACCAACTATCACTAACAATATAATTTACATACTTTAACATAAACGATTTACCTTTGCAGCTCCGATTGAAGACATAGTCAAGTCAGGAAGTACTCCAAATAATTCTTCAAACTGAAAAACAATATACTCATTAATAAAATAAACTACCATGTTGAACTAAAACAATGTTATCTTTACAGTTATAATAGAATTATTACATACATCTCCAGTTTCATCAGATATCTTACTCAACTTTTGAAAATGATCATCCACTAAAATGTTGTCAGCCACAAGCTGGAAAACAAAAAAAAAACAACTGTTAACCACTGTTGTCATAGTATATTACAAAAAAAAACAAAAAACAAAAAAACCATTACAAAAAACACAATAGCTGTAAATAACACAATAATTCTAAGTAACACACAATATCATAAATAATAACAGAAACTTCATCATAAACTTGCTACGAAATGTACATTCTCATTAGAGCAATAAGAAAATTCATGCAAATGACCATCCACACACTCGTCAGCTACAACCTGACAAAAAAAAGCATGTCAATGATTTTTTACTATAATAACACAAAGGATTCCTACAAACACAAAAATAATATTAAAAAACACAATGCTATGTAAATCCCAATACTTGACAAAACAAAATGATATTACATTTCCAACTATATTAGAAGACATCATATCTGCTGGCTGCTTCATTTCCACAACGCTGTCCAACCCAGCAAACTGAAAAACAAAGCATCATTATTCAAATGAACAAACATGGTTAAATAAACACAATACCATATAAATTAACATCTTACATTTTCCCCCGAAATTGAATCCTCATCATACACAGCATTATCCATCGATCATAACTGAAGCAAAACAACCAAACTAAATAAGAAACTATTATCGAAGCATAACAAACATCATTAACACATAAAATATGTAACCACCTTACAGTGATATGCTTTATTGAAAAGGATGTAATGCAAAGCATTCACGGACATATATATACATCTTGTATGCTAACTACCACGTAGAAGTTATCCAAGATGAACCGACAAGGTTGAGAGAGCGTACCCACGTAGCGAGAAACATGCAGAAAACACAGCAAAACTTAACTTGCGTTGAAAAATCAAACTGCCAATTTTTTGGGTTTGAACGGATGAGATTAAATCTTGAAGGTAACCACCTGAATTATTACGGTCAGGATCTACTTGAACGTGGGTTTGACCGACGGTTGTTTCGCGGCGAACAATTTATTAATAATTGTAAGACTAAATTAGTAAATGACAAAACTAAAAGAGTTAGTTGTTTTATATATTTTTAGTATGTACTGATAATTAATGAATTGATAACAATGATATAATTTGTTTTGGTATATAAGAGTTTAAAGAATCTTAAACTCTCAAATAAGTAATTACGAATATTCCAGTTAATAACATAAGTACATTAAAACAATCTAGTTAATCAATATTGCTATATTAAAACCGTTTGGTGATTGTATTGGTTTGTTTCTACATAATTACTTTCAACATGTATGTTTTCCATTTTTACAACCTATGTGGTAGAAATAACATTAGTGAAATTATAGCACTTCCGTTAATCATCAGTGCAGCTAAAAATTCATATTATCAGTGGTATTCAATGTCATTTTCTCTTATAGTTTTAGGTGCTGTTTGATTTTTAAGAGGTAAAATATCTGTAGTCTGCGGATCACATCTGCAGACATCTGTAGAAGAAGAGGTAGACCAAACCTCCGCAGTCTGCAAAAACAAGGTTGTTTGTTTTTTAACGTATGCAGACTTCAAAAATAAACTGGTGGTGGTGTACGGACGGTGGTGGTGGGTGGTGGTGGTGCTGGATGGTGATGGTGGTAGACGGTGGTGGTGGGTGGTGGACGGTGGACGGTGGTGGTGGTGGTGGTGATGGACGGTAGTGGGTGGTGGACGGTGGTGGTGATGGACGGTGGTGGTGGACGGTGGTGGTGGTGATGGACGGTAGTGGGTGGTGGACGGTGGTGGTGAACTGTGGTGGTGGTAGTGATGGGCGGTGGTGGTGAACTGTGGTGGTGGTAGTGATGGGCGGTGGTGGTAAGTGGTGGTGTTTAACTCTCTACAAACCTTAAAAGATCTTAGAAGTGGTTGGGCCAAGTCTGCACCAAGAAGAGCTCGTGCAGACGTTTTTAATTAAACGTTTTCGGAAAACAAACTGTCTGCGCGTGGTCTGTGCGGTGCAGACAGAAGAGCTTGCGCAGAGCTTTTCAGAAAAAACAAACAGCGCCTTAATCATCCAAATTATTGTTGATAGAGTACTTAAAACAAATGTAAAGATTTATATTTTTTTAATATTATTGCAACTTTTGATAATAAAGTAAAGGAGATGATCAAATAGAAAGTTTAGTTTAGCTAGGAATGATAGAAAACAATAGGATTATGACATGTGACAAAATTTAAAAATAAAGGGGAATGATATTTTAGTCAATTTTATTCAATCTTCTCCCTTCTTCTCTCTCTGTAACTTTAAAACCCACCATTTTCAAAACCCACCATTTTCAACCTTTTCTTCACTTTCTATCTCAATAATCAATACATTATAGTGCGATTTTCGTCACCAATCAATGATTCAAACACCCAATCAACGTGTACTTTAACTTTTTTGAATAAACCAAGTTTATTTTCATACAATGTCTCATTTTTTTCCGGTGATATTCGTTCGATTCGATCACTGATAAGTGTTTCTAGTATTCAAATTCCGTCAACCGTTGAAGAAATCTGAAGAATCGACTTCGATCTATGTAAGAAAATTTTAAATTGCATTTTTACGATCTGAGTTTTTGAATTGAATCATTTTGTTTTACAAAGGAATGAAAAAACATTTTTTTTTGTATTTTCAGTCCATTACGTTTTAGAAACAACACATTTTATTGTGTTTTTAGTCCATTGCGTTTTAGGCAAAACACATTTTTATGTGTTACACATTTTTATGTGTTTTTAATCAATTGCGTTTTAGATAAAAGACATTTTTTGTGTTTTCTGACCATTGCGTTTTAGAAAAAAGACATTTCTTTGTGTTTTCTAACCATTGCGTTTTAGAAATAAGACATTTATTTGTGTTTTTAGGCCATTGTGTTTTACAAAAAAAAAAACATTTCTTTGTGTTTTTTAGCCATTGCGTTTTAGAAACAACACATTTTATTATGTTTTTAGTCCATTGCGTTTTAGGTAAAACACATTTTTATGTGTTTTTAGTCAATTGCGTTTTAGGTAAAAGACTTTTTTTTTTTGTATTTTCTGGCCATTGCGTTTTAGAAAGAAAAAAAGTATTTCTTTGTGTTTTCTGGCCATTGCGTTTTAGAACTAAGACATTTTTTTGTGTTTTTAGGCTATTGCGTTTTACAAAAAAAAAAAGATATTTCTTTGTGTTTTTTAGCCATTGCGTTTTAGAAACAACACATTTTATTATGTTTTTAGTCCATTTGCGTTTTAGGTAAAACACACTTTATGTGTTTTTAGTCCATTGCATTTTAGGTAAAACACATTTTTATGTGTTTTTAGTCAATTGCGTTTTAGGTAAGAGACATTTTTTTTGTGTTTTCTGGCCATTGCGTTTTAGGAGAAAAAAAACATTTCTTTATGTTTTCTTGCCATTGCGTTTTAGAAATAAGACAATTCTTCGTGTTTTTAGGTCATTGCGTTTTACAAAAAAAAAGACATTTCTTTCACTACGTTCCCGAGTTAAGTTAAGGAGAGAAAAGAAATGATTCTCTCATTTCTTTTCTTTTCTCTTCTCTCCGTTTCTTTCCAAAATGGAAATATTAATTTTAGACAAAAAATCTCTCATTTTCTCTTCTTTTCTCTCCTTTAATGAAACTCTGGAACACAACTAAAAATTATTTCATTCCAAATCTTTTCTTCTCTCATTTAATGAAACTTGGGAACATAGCGTTTGTGTTAAGCCATTGAGTTTTAGAAATAGCACATTTCTTTTGTGTTTTTTGTCTATTACGTTTTAGAAACAAGACATTTTTTTGTGTTTTTTGTCAATTGAGTTTTAGAAAAAAAAGTCATTTTTTATGTTTTTTGTCTATTTCATTTTACGCATCTGGGTTTTCGATTTTTTTTTTAAATATAACAATAGTATACTCGTTTTAAAGATGAAAAAACGCTCGTTTTTTGGTGCAATTTTTATAAAAAAAATAATGTCGTATGAAAGAGTTATTAACGTTTAAAAAATGAGGGAAATTGGAGGAGAGAGAAACTATTGTTTTGGATTGACTAGAATACCCTACACAAATTCACGTGCCTCCTTTTTTTTATCAATTATACCCATTTAATCCTAACCTTTAATTAAGGGTTCCTTTATTTCCACATCCCCTATAATCTTATTTTCACATCCCTATATCTATACGGGCCGTATAAAATGATACGGGCCGTATAGAATGTTTATGCACAGAATTTTATGCGGTGGAATGTTTTTTTTGTTTTTATATGTATACGGGACGTATAGTTATATACTGGCCGTATACATATTTGCATAATTTTGTTTCGAAGGTTTGCCAAGGGTTTTTAGTTTTGGAATATGTATACGGGCCGTATAATATACGGCCCGTATAGCCCGTATAGAAAAGTTAACTTTTTTGTTGCAATCAGGAAACCGTTTAATAAATTTTTGTATTTAAAATAGTGTTGTATATATCGGATTATGTTACGAGTTTGTAGTTAAACGTATTTATTATGTTTAATAAGTTTCCTCTTTGTAAAACGATAAATATGTATAGAAAAGTTAATTTTTTGTTGCAATCGGGAAACCGTTTAATAAGTTTTATAAATTTTAAAATAGTATTGTATATATCGGATTATGTTACGAGTTTGTAGTTAAACGTATTTATTATGTTTAATAAGTTTTCTATTTGTAAAACGATAAATATGTATAGAAAAGTTAATTTTTGTTGCAATCGGGAAACAATTTAATAAGTTTTATAAATTTTAAAATAGTATTGTATATATCGGATTATGTTACGAGTTTCTAGTTAAACGTATTTATAATGTTTAGTAAGTTTCCACTATGTAAAACGATAAATATGTGATATGATTATGATAAACTATGACAACAATTATTAAACAAACAACATAACATCTAAACAAAAGATTAATATTTATAATGTTTTACATCTAAAAAAAAGATAAACTTTTACAAAGTTTCAAACGTAAAATAACAAAAAAAAAATAATACAATAAGCAGCTACGGCGGTGGTGGTGGTGGTGGTGCAGCGCCAGCTCGTGGAGGTAGGGGCGCGGCAGAATGCATAGCCACAATCGCCTCGACTATCCACTGTACATCATCTCTCACTGCAGCTAAATCCCCTCTGACTGCAGCTAAATCCCCTCTGACTGCAGCTACAGCCGACTCGACCTGAACGAGTCTCTCCTCCACCCCCGGTGGAGGCATCACACGCTGTCTCACGCTGCGTCGAACGTACGGGCGATCACCCCGTAACTCCTCCTCAACTACCTGTGATCGATCGGCAGTATGAGCGACCCCCTCTCCGTCGCCTCCCTCTCCCACGCCCTCGCCCTCGTCTCCCTCTCCCTCGTCTCCCTCCTCATCACCACCCTCTCCACGGGGTCCCTCACCCACACCATAAGCCCAAACCAGCTGCCCTCCCTCGACCTTGCGAGCCAAACCCATCGATAGGGCTGTGTCCCTCCCAACCCTGTCAAGCTGGCGTGTCTGCGTCATATCCCTTGCCACCTGCGGGGTCAGGAGGCGCAAGTAACCCTTCGCCAGACGGGTGACGAAGGCCCCACAGCTGATGTGGGAAGAGGTTCGCTTAAAAGCGTACTCGGTGAGATATGCGGCCAACTTGTACGCCAAGTTGGCCCTCCCGCCGGTAAGTAAGTCGTGCAAGAAGAATAGGTCACTTTGGGTGACCCATTCCCTGCTATCATGACGACCGGAGATCGTCACGGCGATACACCGATGTAGGTATCGGTGTAACGGGTCGTAAAGATCAGTCGCCCGTGCCTTCGGGGATCGCTGTCTCGATTTCGCGAACTCCCCGAACCCAATACTCTTCCAATACGGCCACAACACGTCAGTGGACGTGCTGACTGGCGCATCAAAAAATGCGCGTGACCTTGAGTCATCCTGTGAGTACAGACCCAAGGCAACAGCGAACTGAGGAAGTGTCATCCTCTGAGGCTTGCCGCAAATAGTAAAAGTTACGGCGTCTGTCGTCAAAAAATGCTGAAAACCCCCACCCCGGGTGTCCGTAAATGTAAAGGTAGATAAAAACTCTAAAGTAATCTCCCTGTGGGCCCGCTCTGCGGCGGCATCAAATAAGCGGTCCCACGGGGAGTTAGCTGGCATGAGCTCCCGGACCCGACCAATCGCTCCAATATCTGTCAAAAACTGAAAATCTATGGTCCGAGGCGCATCCAGCACCATCTCCCGTAATTTACCCAAAACCCTATAGGCAACCGTACCTCGGGGGATATCTCTAACAAACTGCCCCGTCTCAGTAAAATCGGGCACAATCTCCTCCTCCTGTCCACGTCCACGTCCCCGTACGCGTCCACGTCCACGGTCCCGACCCTGACCCTGACCTCGACCTCTACGGGCCGCAGCAGCTGCTGATGACTCAGCCATATCGTCTGTAACAAATAACAATTACAACTTAGCAATCACTATACGATTATCGTTAACGTATTATACGAATACTGTTCTTGTATACGAACGTACTGTACATATGATATACGCTCGTACAATGTTTGAAGATTCAACAAGGATACGACCGTATATAAATTTACGAGCGTATAATGTTTGAATATTCAAACATTATACGAGCGTATATAATGTATACGATCGTATAACCTTTGAATATTCAAGTGTATACGGTCGTATAAATTGTATACGATCGTATATTTTTTGAAGATTCAAACACTATACGATCGTATACAATTTATACGACCGTATACACATAATAATCATTTACAATTTCTTGTTTCAATTTTTTTTTTCAAATTGAATTATACAATCGTAATCGTTACGCCTATCTACGCTTTACTATACAAGACCATAATCTAACATGTTACATAATTTAAAAGTTCACTATACGAAAACGTACCGTATAGGAAGAACGTGAAGAAAACGCCAAAAACGCCGAAGAACGCTGTCCAAGAACGATCCGAGAGAATTTTTGGTTGAAAGTTGAGGCCGTATGGTGGAAATGAGGTCGTATAAAACTTATACGACCTTTTTTTGTATACGGGCCGTATAAAAGTATACGACCCGTATACAGTGATTTAATTTATTTTAATTCTGTCGTATACTTAATATACGATCACAGTATACGAGGCGTATATTTTTATACGGCCCGTATACAATTCAGTTTTTTTCATTTTTTTCAATTACTATATGCGGAACTGACGAAAATACGGTCGTTATGCGTTAACGTTGATTCGTTTAAACGTTTTTTCAAGTTCAATCTCAAAAAGTTGCCAAAACATTTATATAACGTGTATGTTGATCATTACAAATTGTCAAAACATGCAAATAACATTTTATATTCATAGGCCACCTAAATCTATGTAATCCCTGGTCCTATATTCATCAACGATCGTATTATATTGGTCAATACGTTCCTTGTAATAGTGATACCAACTTTCTGCTGGCGTATTCCGTGTCGGTTGTCGCCAGTATCCTGATGGGGTTGGCATTGGATATTCCCCTTCTAATCTGACGTGAATAAAATGGTTCCTGTGTACATGTACAAGCGCGACTGTTCGATGCGGAATACTTTCTTCGGCTGTTCTGAACATGGGAAAAAATGAAGCACAACCAAGGTCACTTAATAAGAGACAAATGACATTCCACCGGTTTGCTATCAGAAGCCCCGTGAATGGCATTTGTAGCCACTTATGTCGAGGTGCTCCGTCTATATGGTCTTTTGACCAAACTAATGACTCCAGAACTTCTTGATACTGAGGTCCATTTATATTTTTCCATAATTCGTGGAACCGGTTGCACTCATCATGAAGCTGCTCCCGTATGAACGGCCACTGATACTCTTTAAGCGATAAGCCGACCGCTATAGATCGAAACCCACAATTACCATCACCCTGCACATTTTGTATGTGACTGAGGTGTGGATAGAAGCACGGTGGAATGAACTTTTTGAAGTGCGTGAACATATTAACTTGTCCGACAGGCAGCAAAGGTAAGTCTGGTGGCTCTTCCTTTGATTTTGCGACCTTCTTTTTCGTTTTCGAATTCTTAGCCCCTTTCGCAATCTCGCCGAAGAACATAGGTGTTTCAGTACAATAACTTTGTGACTCGACAAACGAGCTGTGCCTGGTAGGTTCGATATTTGACTCTTGTGTGCCAAACTCATCTTGTGTGCGAAACCCATCTTTTGAATCACTATACTGGTCCTGCGTTGTTAAAAAGCTGTGTCTTGAAGGCTCCGTAAACAAATCATCCTTCCTTTGTTGCTGAGCTTTTAAAGTTGGACGACCCCGTGTGTTTTTTTGCACAACTGGTTGTTTAAGCTTTGTCTTATTGAGTTGTACCAACTCCTTCATCTTTTGAATAAAGTTTTTCCTGAGTTCTCTCGGCTGAGCACTTAAATGTTGTTTGAGAAGCGCAAATTCGCCGTCTAAGTCGAAAGAGTCCACCTTGCTCGGTTCCACTATGGAGTCCAAATTTAACTTTCTCCAAAAAGGGTCTATCATCTCCAACGGGATCATTTGACCTAAGGAACATATCAACAAACAACATAAAACGTCAATAAGATTTTGCGTGATGAAAGGGTATGATTATAAAATGTGGTTGGTCGAATAATGTATTACCATTCGTTATATACGCATCCAACCGACACGCGCACGACAACCCACTGCTTGTATACAAACGACACGCGCATGTACGGTTATAACTCTTTAATTTTTCTATTTCATTTACTTCGTCTGATATCACCTCTAGGCAGGCATGTGAAACCTTCTTTAGTAGGAGATTAAATATTGGTTTGTTATGATGACCCAATGTTCGGCTCCTGCTTGTTTCAATGCTGCCTTTGATTTCTGTCACCTGGTTTCTTATGAGCTTATCGATAAGTGGTACCACTTTCTCCAGGGTGTAATTAGAGTCGCCTAGGTACTGCTTCAAAAGGGCATGTTGACCCTCTGCCCTGTTCGTTGTACGTTGACCGAAGTTCAAATGTTGGTCGCTCCAGAACGAAACAAACCGGTCTCTATATGGTTGTAACCAGATTGAATCCAAATAGTTCATAATCTCTGTAATCAAAGTCAAGTGCAGTTAAGACAAGTCAAATAAATACGATTATTAAACAAAAATTATATAAAACTTACCGTCGGTTTTTTTTCGTGGCAAGTTTGATCGTATTCGCTCGTACCAGTAGTTGTAGTCATGATCGGTCGTTGATTGAATTAGCTCGCCCCACTTGAAAAGAAACCTCTCCCATTTATCCTCTGTTTTAAAGCTTTTCCTGCAATGTTTGAATATGTTTTGCTGTATGTGCCACCTACACAATGAATGTCTAGCCCTGGGAAACACGGTTACACATGCGTTCATTAGGGCGTGATCTCTATCCGTTACTACTACACGGGGTTCCATAACACTGTCTAATGAGTGTTTCAACCTCTGTAGAACCCATGTGAAGTTTTCCTGTTTCTCGTGGCTTACGAACGCATGAGCAATGCAAAACGACATCAACGTTGATGTAACACCGATAATCTGGACTAGAGGCATTTTGTACCGATTCGTCTTGTAGGTGGCGTCTATAAGCAACACATGCGGGAAAGCGCGCCACAACATGTTCGACTCCGGGTGGATGAAGAAAACATCCTCGACCCGTTCGCCGTTTTGAGATGTTCTATGGTAAAAAACAAACCCAACCTTCTTCAACCGGTCAAAAAGTATCTGCATTGGAGTCTCGCCGACTTGTTCCATTCGACCCAATTTGGCTCGAGCGTTGTATATGGTGTTTCTTGTTGAGACATTATGGGGGTTCTGTTCTTTAATGGCAGCAAGAATGTCTCGTGGTTTGATGTTCTGATGCGTCATTTGCTCCACCGTCCTCTCTTCCGATGGAGTCAGCCTCATTAGGGACGGATGACCCTCTGGATACAGAAATGGTTCGTGGTTATGTTTACCTTCCTCAACCCTTAGATCCCAGTAACCTAACCTCTTTCTGTATGTCCCGACCAGTTGGAACTTGCAACCGGTTTTCCTAGTCCCGCTGCGTCTGACCGTCGCTGTTGATTTGTAATTGCCGGCACAATCGCACGTAAGCCAAATTTTTACCGGCTGACAACTATGGGGTTTATCGTAGATGGTGCGTTTGGTGACGAGGGCGTAGCCATTTACGCGTCCGACGTCTCTACACCAGTCTATCAATTCATCCATGCTAGCGAATTTCTAACGGAAACACTTATATGTGTCAATTAATGATTAACTCAAATGATTAACCCAGGTTTAGTTTTAGTATAAACGGGTCCGGGTCAGTTTCAGCTTGAACCTGCGAACCCGTTTGGATTAACGGGTCGGGTTCGGGTCAACATTGGTCGGGATGGCGGGTTGACCCGTTACACATTTATACTATATTATATATTTTTTACAATATATATAAATTAACGGGTTGGTGTTTTTGTTTTTTTTTTTGTTTTTTTTTACACCAAACTTGTGGTGTAAAAAACTACGCCCTCGGCCTTTTTTTTAAATTTTTTTTTTTTACGAATGTGTTAATAATACACACATCTAGTTGTAAAAAAAAATTTTGGTCAACCGCGGCCCGGATGGTGTGGTTCTCGCGGTTCTCATAACTCGGGGTGGTTCTCATTCTAGCGGTCCCCTATATATATATATATATATATATATATATATGTATATATATTTGTGTTTTTTAAGTAAATTTTAACTTTAATATATTAATTTTAGAAAAAAAATAAAAAAATTCGGCTTTAATGGGTCGTGTTCGGGTCAACCCATGAAACTTCGGGTCGTGTTCGGGTTCTTATATATGATACGATTTTCGAGTTCGGGTCGGGTTCGGGTTTGTGTAAAATTTTCAGGTTCAGGTTGGGTTGAACCCACCAACCCGCGAACACGACCCGTTGAGCAACCCTAATCTAAGATTTTAATAAAAACAACATCAAACGTAAAAACACTAAAATAGTTAACATACAACAAATAAACGTATAATTAAATGTTATACCTCCTTATTTTGAAACTCAGTACGTTCCTCTTCAGCATTTGGACCCTCGGGCGGTCCACAACTTATGGGAGAAGAATGAGAACCATCAGTCGGCGGTCGAACACTAACAGGAGGGGCTTCAAAATTAACCGGGTGTTGCGATGGATAATAACCAGCATAATTAGGCTGAATGTCATCCAAACCCCAAGTATCCTGACCTGAACCAGACGCAAAAATGGGATCGAACGGAGCATTCAGATCAAACATGCCCGCTTTGTTATCTTCATTCCCCTGATTCGCCTCGTTACCAAACACATTAAAAATGTCACCCCAACCCGACATTATAACGTAAATAATTTGAATACAGAGAAAAATAGAAGAAACGAATAGAAGTTGAATGAAAATGAATGAAATTAGTGTCGTTTATATAGAGAATTTTACGGAATATTACATCGTTTCAAATGATTAACACGCGAATCGAGGAATCTAACGTCTAATCACATAACTCGCACGAGATTCGAGGAATATAACATCGAATCGGAGAATCTTACGTCTAATCACACATGAATCGAGTAATAATACGTCGTGTCAAATAGTAATAAAATAATAAAAAAACGAAAATCATTGTATACGGGTCGTATACATATATACGAGCCGTATATCATCGTCGTATAATATATATACGACCACAGTATCATCTTATTCCCAGCAGCCTTTGTCGGTTCACTTTATTCTATACGGGCCGTATAACCTTATACGGCCCGTATCAACCATGTGAGAATAAGATGATACCATGTGGATTTAATAGGACCCTTAATTAATCAATTGATGGTCAAGATTAATTTTGGGAAATTGGTATTTAATAAACCAACCTTTGCCCAGTTGGTAAAGAATAATCCTACCTACAGAATTGGTAAATAATAATACTACCTTTCAATATGTTGGTAGGAAATAGACCTCCGTTAGTTTTTTTGTAACTGAAGTTAGTTTTTAAGTTTTATTTGTTACACAAACAGTCCCTGTAGTTATACTTTACTAGTTTTAAGTTTTATTTATTACACAAACAGTCCCTGTAGTTATAAAAAAAATCATAAAAATAAAAAAAAAATCAAAAAAATTCAAAAAAATCATAAAAATTCTAAAAAATTCTAAAAAAATCAAAAAAATTCAAAAAAATCATAAAAATTCAAAAAAAATCAAAAAAATCATAAAAAATCATAAAAAGTCATAAAAATTCAAAAAATTCAAAAAAAGCAAACGTTTCGACCCGGACCGTTTCGACCCGTACCGTTTCCACGCGTACCGTTTCGACCCGAACCGTTTTCGACCCAGACCGTTTCGACCCGAACCGTTTTCGATCCGGGCCGTTTCGACCCGGGCCGTTTCGACCCGGGCCGTTTCGACCCGTACCGTTTCGACCCGTACCGTTTCGACCCGTACCGTTTCAAAAACGGTGGTGGCGGTGCTGTGGTGGTGGTGGTGGCGGTGGTGGTGGCGGTGGTGGTGGCGGTGGTGGCGGTGGTGGCGGTGGTGGTGGTGGTGGCGGTGGTGGTGGTGGTGGCGGTGCTGTGGTGGTGGTGGCGGTGGTGGTGGCGGTGGTGGCGGTGGTGGCGGTGGCGGTGGTGGCGGTGGTGGTGGTGGTGGCGGTGGTGGTGGTGGGTCGAAAACGGTCCGGGTCGAAAACGGTCCGGGTCGAAAACGGTTCGGGTCGAAACGGTCCGGGTCGAAACGGTCTGGGTCGAAAACGGTTCGGGTCGAAACGGTACGCGTGGAAACGGTACGGGTCGAAACGGTACGGGTCGAAACGGTCCGGGTCGAAACGTTTGCTTTTTTTGAATTTTTATGACTTTTTATGATTTTTTATGATTTTTTTGATTTTTTTTGAATTTTTATGATTTTTTTGAATTTTTTTGATTTTTTTAGAATTTTTATGATTTTTTTGAATTTTTTTGAATTTTTTTTTATTTTTATGATTTTTTTTATAACTACAGGGACTGTTTGTGTAATAAATAAAACTTAAAACTAGTAAAGTATAACTACAGGGACTGTTTGTGTAACAAATAAAACTTAAAAACTAACTTCAGTTACAAAAAAACTAACGGAGGTCTATTTCCTACCAACATATTGAAAGGTAGTATTATTATTTACCAATTCTGTAGGTAGGATTATTCTTTACCAACTAGGCAAAGGTTGGTTTATTAAATACCAATTTCCCATTAATTTTTAGTGTTTATAGCCGAAATAAACTTCTTATTGTTAGTATATATATGACACACAAAGTAAAATCCACATGTCAATTCCATTTATTTATATACCTTTTTGTCATTCTCATTTTTAAGGGCCTGGTTTCATATTTACATCAACTAACAGTAACCGGCCACAATTGCAATCACTTCCATGTATCACATCAAATTATGACAAATTAGTTTTTTTTTTTAAATTAAAATGACACACAGAATAATTACACATGATCTCTTCTCACATCTCAAAAAGTAAAAAAAAAAAAAACAATAAATTAACAACTTTTATAATGACATGGATATTTGTCACATGACTTGACATTAGTAAATATAAATATAAGTTTTGCATAGATATAATGAGTTAGTTTAATATTACATAATAAACTTACCTCAAATGAACTTGTTATATAAGCCAAAAGCACTTCCCAATTAGCCATCCATTGAGAGAGATGCACCAACCAATCAGTCAACAAGGTCTCTTGGAAGATCTCTTGGCTCCAACCACAGAGACATGGTCCACATTTTCTAATTCTCAAGAACTCACCACCATTGACACACAATTATTCTCCACTCAACAAGATGACTTGCTCCTTTTACCTACTTCTTCATCATTCTCAAACTCATCTTCATTTTTGGAGCTCATTTCATCATCCATGCAACCCGATTTTCACTCCCCTTACACCGATGAATCAATCTACTCTTCGGTACCATGTTTTGATAGCTTCATGCCGCTTAACGGGTCGGTTTCTTCATCGTATGATCAACAAATGATTCCACTAATGGTGGAAGAAGATGACAATGAATGTGATGAAGATCACAAGCATCATGTTGTTTCTCATGACAAAATCCCAACTGTTTTCAACATGGGATCCAATAAGGAAAAGAAGAGTAAATCTAAGAAAGTTGAAGGACAACCTTCCAAGAATTTAATGGCCGAAAGACGTAGGCGAAAACGGTTAAATGATCGGCTTTCTTTGCTTAGATCGATTGTTCCCAAAATAAGCAAGGTATAACAAGCAATGCCCATGATTTAGCTTTTCTTTTATTTATAATTAGTTAATAGTTAATAATCTTTTTTTGTTTGTTTTATGAAATGAGTAGATGGATAGAACATCAATACTTGGGGATACAATAGACTATATGAAAGAGCTTATGGAAAAGATTCAAGATTTGAAAGAACAAGATATTGAATCTAGTGTGGATCATATGAAGCTAGTGGGGGATTTTAAGGAATTTAACATGAATGAGTCACAAGTTAGGAATCCCCCAAAGGTACCATTTTTATTCTACAAACATATGACTTGTGACTTCCACTACACACACCCATACAAATTGAATAATTATGCTAAAAAACAAATTCTATAGTTTGATGTAGAAAGAGGAAACTCGGATACCCGGATCCAGATTTGTTGTTCAACGAAACCCGGATTGTTGTTATCGACAGTGAGCACACTTGAAGCACTTGGTCTAGACATTCAACAATGTGTCATAAGTTGTTTCAATGATTTTTCACTTCAAGCTTCTTGTTCTGAGGTATGTTTCCATTAAAATTATTATTATCATACATCTATATACATAAAATTATAGAAATTTCTAACTAAATCTTTATGAAATTTAGGCGCAAGATCATCGGTCGGTTATAAATTGCGAAGAACTGAAGCAAATCTTGTTCAGAAATGCAGGCTATGGTGGGAGATGTTTGTAAAGAAAGATGGATGCAAATGAAGATGAAGTTTTAAACATGTAAAAAGGTTTAGGTGATAATGGATTGTTAATTCTTTTGCAGGTTTAAAAATTTTGAACCGTTTTGTTTTGTTTTGTTTTGTTTTGTGATAAAGCTGTTATGCTTTTTAGTTTATTAATAAATAATAAATCATTGTCCAAAGTCATCAGGAACAATTATTCCCTACCTCATTGATTTAAAGAATGGGAAAGGTACAGAAAGATGCAAACAATTCAACAGGAACGATTCTTTTGTAATATCAGAATGCATTTGTGGTCCCTACCCATGAGGAAAAAGAATGTTGTCAGGTTATATTTTCATTTTCAATATATGCTTGCATGTATACAAGAGTAGTTTATAATAAATAAATACAAACAGGTGTGTGTATGACAAAAATGGGTGAAAATTAGCCTTGGAAAACGGACAGGTCGGGTTGGGTTAAGAATAAAGTTATCTGATCCCTCGTACCAACCAATATTGTCTGCTTTGCTTACAAGGAGTTTATTGATTCGTTTTTGGTTGGCTCTGTGGAGAGACTTCCCACAAGGTCATTAATAGTTTAATACCGGAATCACTCTCACCTAAGCACGCTTAATTGTCAGCCGGTATGCCCAAATCGTCTTGGTGATATTTGAGGTCGGGTGTTTCTTTATGAATCCATGATCTATCATGTCGAGACCTATGTGGGATTTGTTTAGGGTGTTACATTGTTAAGTGCGTATAATAATGAAAAGAATTTGTCCCATTATTCCATTAATATAATTGTAGAAAGCATTAAAAAAACCTGCAGAGTAAAAGGTTTTATCTCAAATCCAGGAAGCTTAGCAAATTGTCAAAAAGGTTTCTTGGAAGGATTTGTAAGCCTAAGTGCAGCCAGGGTCAAGAAGCAGCAGTAACTAGAGACGATTTTAATAATATTTATAAAATTCCAAATGAGAATGCAATAATGCATATAGCTGCTATATTTATTCCGGGACAACACTTGCGAATATCACGCAAAACTATGTATAACGACAACAATTATATTATATGTCATAAAATTCCAACACAGATGGTGTGAAAAGAATAGTAGTTTGTATCTACATTTAAAGTAACAATCACCAAATGAAGGCTAACATATACAAATGATGGCAAAAGATCAAATACAAATAATCTTAACATACTAAACATACACATTGAAGGAAAACCCAAAAAGACAAGGTGGCATTTTTGTAATTACCACCAACTATCAAAGTTACAACCAAAAATACCTAAAAAAACACAAATTTTTTTTTAACATTTTTTATTAAAAAATCGCTACATTTCGTTAGCAAAAAAAAAAAAAAAAAAAAAAAAAAAAAATTTTTTTTTTTTTTTTTTTTTTTTTGCTGCTACTAAAAGTAGCGATTTTTTAATAAAAAATGTTAAAAAAATAAAATAAAATAATTTGTGTGTTTTTTTAGATTTTTTTAGGTTTTTTGGGGGTTTAGTTTTTAGCATTTTAGCTTGGGTGGGGGTGGGGGGGGTTAGGTTTTTTTTAGGTTTTTGGGGGGTGGGGGGGGGGGGGGGGGGGTTAGGTTTTTTTAGGTTTTTGGGGGGTGGGGTGGGGGGGGGGGGGTTAGGTTTTTTTTTAGGTTTTTGGGGGGTGGGGGGGGGGGTGGTTTAGGTTTTTTTTTTGGGTGGGGGAGTGGTTAGGTTTTTTTAGGTATATTTATAGAGTAACTTTGAAAGTTATTGATAATTACAAAAATGCCACCTTGTTTTTTTGAGTTTTCCTTCAATTTGTATGTTTAGTATGTTAAGATTATTTGTACAAGAACTTTACCCTACAAATGATTTCATACTTATCATAACTAACTTCTCGGGTTCCCTTATTGCCCTTCAATCAGTTCTTGTTACTCCACCATACAATGGGCAATAGAGTAATTTCAAAGAAGACTAATCTTGCCATAAACATAACGCAAATGTTTCACCTATGCAGTCAGTAGTGTGCTATAGCGCTTAGCGGACATACGATGTCATAGCGGTTCTGCTATTAGTGGTGCGAAAGGCCACTATTTGACCGCTATTCTGAAACCCGTAAGCGGTCGTAGTATTGCTTTTAGTGGTTTTTATATTTCAGCCCAAAAGCCCACATTAATCAACTATTTGTTTGAAATAAACCCAAAAATAAAGGCCCAAACAAAAAATTAAACCTAAATCGAGGCCTAAAGTCTTCTTCGTTGGACGCTGGTTGCCTGATTCTTCATTGTTCAACAAAATAAAACCTAAATCTAGACATCGCTGGACTTCCACTCCCTAAATCCTAAATTGTAAGAGTCTGGACTCTCGTAGTTGGACTTCCTGACTCGGATTTTGATATTACCATTAATATTTTTCATACATATATATATATATATATATATATATATATATATATATATATATATATATATAGGGGAGGGTTATCTTGAGAACGCTAAATATTGCGAGAACCGTGAGAACGAATGAAAAAACCAATCAAAACCATTTTTTTTTAATACAAAACTCATTGTAATTAAGATACAACATCAAAAAAAGAATTTACAACATCAAATCATGCATTTCTCCTTTTAAAATCACTCTTTTTAGATTTTTTACACATGTGTAAATATAACAGATTTACACATGTGTAAATGGCAAACTTACACATGTGTAAACTTTCTTTATTTACGAATTCACGTAAATTTAAACGTGTAAATTAAATTTCTAACATTGTATTCGAATAATAATGATAAGTGTAGAAAAAAATTTTGAATTTGAATTGTTTTTGACCAAGTTCTCGTGGTTTTTTCATTTGTTCTCACGGTTCTCACAATATTTAGCGTTCTCATTTAAACCCTCCCCTATATATATATATATATATATATATATATATATATATAGAGAGAGAGAAAGTATAATGTACAAAATGGCTTAACCTACATTAACATACGCGACAGAATTTATAACGTGCGTAATTTTTTTTTTTCACCATTATAACGTGCGTGATTATCACCTCCATGCGTGATTATCACCTCCCATGCGTGATTATCACCCAAAAACTGCTCCCATGCGTTATTAGGGCTCCCATGCGTGATTATTGCCCAAATCTGATGGTTGAGCGCGTCGCGTACGTGAAGTAGGATAAGGACTTTTGTATGTTAACCTTTCCCTATATATATATATATAGGGTAAGGTTCATGCGAGAACCACCTTTATTGCGAGAACCGCGAGAACCAATGTGAACACAACCTAAAATAGCTAAAAAAACCTAAAAAAAACCTAACCCCCACCCCACCCCCCCCCCCCCCCCACCCCCCCAAAAAAAAAATACCTAAACCCCCCTCCCCCCACCCCCCAAAAACCCCACCCCCCAAGCTAAAATGCTAAAAACTAAACCCCCAAAAAACCTAAAAAAATCAAAAAAACACAAAAAAAAAAATTAATATTTTTTAAGTTAAAATTGCTACTTGTTGAAATCGCTACTTTTAGTAGCAAAAAAAAATTAATTTTTTTTTTTTGCTACTAAAAGTAGCGATCTTTTATAAAAAAAATATTAAAAAAAAAATTGTGTGTTTTTTAGCTATTTTTAGGTATTTTTGGTTGTGTTCACATTGGTTCTCGCGTTTCTCGCAATAAGGGGTGGTTCCTAACGGATCTTTGTCCTATATATAGAGAGAGAGAGAGAGAAAGTATATCGTACAATTGGCCTTGACGTACATTACGTACGCGATGGCAAAATCGCACGCTATATTTCAAAAAAATTGAAAATCGCATGTGTGTATATATCAAAGTCGCGTGTTATGTACATGAGGCGACTGTATATTAAATGAAATCGCATGTTCATATATATGTAAACCAAATTCCGCATGTTGATAATGCCTCGCGTACGCAATGTACGTTAAGGCATTTTGTACGTTAACCGGCCTATATATATATAGGATGAAGATCATTAACGAACACTAATTATTGCAAAAATGGATGATTCATTTTGTTCTGCGTATTCTTGCAATATTTAGTGTTATGTATAGAATTTTCTCCTATTTATATATATAAACATAAATTATTCATGATGTAGTCATGGGTTGTAATTAGAAGCTAATTAGGTAAATTCAAAGTTGATTTAAGAACCGAAATAAGTCTATTTCAAGAGTTTTTTTTTCTGATTTATATTGTTTTTGTAACATGTGTCTTGGGTTCTTTGAATTAGGGATGTGCACGATTTGATTCGGTTCAGTTTTTGGGTAAAATGGAAACCGTAGTCGAAAGTTTGGTTTTCGATTTTTTAAAACAGTTTAGTTTTGGTTTTTTCGGTTTTAGCAACGGTTCAGTTCGGTTTTTTCGGTTTTTGAAACAAATTACGTAAGATTCAAAAATCATATGTATAATTCAAAGTATAAAAATCCTTTTTAAATATTTACATTTAAGTTAATATATTTTGTCTTTTTAATTAATATTGTTCACATAAACCTAACTTTCTAATCTATTTTAATGTTTCTTCAAAACTTTTTATTAAGACGTTTTCTTTTGTAATACTTTGAATATCAATTAATTTTTATGTTAAATTTTATTATTTCTTGTAACAATGGATAAATCATTTCAATGATAAATAAACATGTAAATGTTTTATTATAAATTTTTAACAATGAAGAATAAAATTAATAATTCTTAGTAGCATGGTTAAACACTTAGGTGGTTTTTGTTTTTTTTTCTAAAAAAAAAATCTGCCCAGGCTCTTCTGTCTTCGCTGCGCAGACATTGCGATTTGCAGACTGTTTATTTTTCCGAAGACGTTTCGTTAAAAAACATTTACAAGAGCTTTTTTTGTTGCAGACTTGGCCCAGCCACTTCTAAGATCTTATAAGGTCTGTAGAGGATTAAACACCACCGCCACTGTCCACCACCCACCACCGTCCATCATCACCACCACTACCGTCCACCACCCACCACCTTCCATCACCACCACCACTATCCACCACCCACCACCACCGTCTACCACCATCGTCCACCACCACTACCCGCCGTCCACGTCCACCTCCCACCACCACCGTCCGTACACCACCACCAATTTATTTTAGAATTCTACGTACGTTAAAAAACAAACAATCATCTTCTTGCATACTGCAGAGGTTTGATCCAACTCTTCTTCTACAGATGTCTGCAGATGTGGTCCGCATGCTGCAAAGATTTTACCTCTTAAAAAACAAACAACACCTTAAACAACTTAAGCTTAAACATAAAAATATATGGATTTGGCCTCCTATTATAACTTATCGGTTCGGTTATTGAAAATGGTTATCCGAGAAACGAACCAAATATTCGGTTATTAAAAATCCAAAACCTGAACTGTCGGTTTTTGTTTCGGTTCGGTTTTTCGGTCATTTCGGTTACGGTTCGGTTGTTTCGGTTTTCTGCTCACCCCTACTTTTAATTACTAGCTCTTTTTCCTATGTAGACGAGAGTTTTTAGCCCTCTGAAATGAAGAATCGAGCAACTTACCTGTTCATATGTTGTTGTGTGACAAGGTTAACGATGGCGATGGTGGTGGCTCAGAAAATGGTCGTGGGTGGTGCCGACTGCTAACCCATTTGGACCGGTTTAAGTTGGCAAATTTATAAAAGTGACCTATTTTGACTTGTTGCACATATACATACCATCTTAGAAGCCTACTACCAGAAATGTGTAGTGGGATTTGCAACCTTGACTGATCCCTCCCACAATTGTTCTTAACACAATTTCTTTTTTCCTTAAGCCCAATCATTTGCATTTCATTGATTCTATCATTTGTGCTAAATGTTTTTCAGGTAATTGTTGAACTGATCACAAGTGAAATCAAAACCTGAAGTTTACACTCGACACATGAATTTGTTCGGAAAAAGAACGACTCTTTTCTTTATTAAATTCGACTCACGAATAAACACAAGACACATTTGAATGAATGGTAAAACTGACTCCAATGAATAAGTTTATATAATACCCTTACAAAGACTTAACTTATTCTAATGAAACTAAGACACGTATTTGAATTTAACTAGAATACTTAACCAATAATAATAAAACCTAGTGAGATAATTATAACTTTCAACTAACATTATCTACTAATTATTATTATTCCTAGATCTCCTCCAACCACCCCTACGAGATCATGACCAATCCTCCCTTATCCGAAAGTGTTGCTTATCGTTCAATGCTCCCTCTCAACACTTGCACTAGCCATTCCAAAGCCTTCATAGAACTTAGTTATCTTCTTCCTTGACAACTCTTTTGTTAGCATATTGTCTAGTTGTTCTTCAGTATTTATGTACTTCATATCAACCTCTCTATTTAGCACCTTCTCTCGAATGTAATGGTAATGCACTTCAATATATTTAGAACGAGCATGAAACGTCGGATTTTCATCCAAACGAATGGACGAAATATTATCTCCATACACTATGACTTTATTCTCTATCTCTTGATTCAGCTCCTTTAATAATCTTACCAACCATTTACATTCATGGGCTACTAACATGGCTGCACGGTACTCCGCTTCAGTTGTTGACAAAGAAACAGTATGCTGTCTTTTACTACACCAGGAGACCGCTCCATTATTAATCATAAACATATAACCACTCGTTGAATGTCGGGTATCTAAATCATGAGCATAATCAGCATCATAATATCCGGTTAACTCGATATTGGACTCCCTCTCAAATAAAACACCATAGCTTGGATTCCCTTTCACATATCGAAGCACACGTCTTACAGCATCGAGATGTGGCTTCCTAGGATTTTGCATGAACCTTCTGAGAACTCCCACAACGTATGAAATATCGGGTCTCGTCAAAGTGAGATAAATCAAGCTACCCACAATCTTTCGATACATTGTCGCATCTTCAAGTTCCTTTCCATCTTCTGCTCATAACTGTAAATTCTCATCCATCGGTCTTGCTATTGGCTTACACTCAGCCATATCAAATTTACTTAACATATCTACAACATACTTGTTTTGATGTAACAAAATTCCCTTCGGTTCATATTTCAGCTCCAAACCAAGAAAGTGTTTTAGCTCCAAACCAAGAAAGTGTTTTAAGTCTCCAAGATCCTTCATATGAAATCTAACACATAGATTTTCTTTCAGCTGCTTAATTTCATGAACCGAGTCTCCGATATTAATCAAGTCGTTCACATAAACAAGAACAATGGCCACCTTATTCTCGTTAGTTCGTACAAACAAACTAGTATACGCCAAAGTAGATATGAACTCGTGATGCTCTAGAAATTCTCCAGTCTTACTAAAGAATGATCTTGGCGATTGTTTTAAACCGTACAACGCTTTATTTAATTTACAAACATGGTTTGGATATTCTAAGCTCACAAAACCTTTCGGCAGCTCCATGTAGATTACGTGATCTATGCCGCCATATAGGAAAGCATTGCTTACATCCATTTGCCATAAATCCTATCTTTTGTTGGATGCTGTGGCAAGTAATACTCGAACTGTAGTAAGCTTGGCCACCGAACTGAAGGTATCTTCATAATCGAGTCTATATGGTTGTGAAAACCCTCGAGCTACCAAACAAACGTGCTTTGTACCTTTCTACTAATCCATCTGTTTTTCTTTTAATCTTGTAGACCCACTTGCAAGAAACTGGCTTGACACCTTTAAACTGAGGGACGAGTTCCCAAGTTTGATTTTTGATCAGTGCATCTATCTCGTTTAACATAGTTTCATTCCAATGCTCCTTCTTACAAGCTTGTTCAAACATTTCTGGTTCAACTTCACACTTTTCAGCTACTAAGGGAACATTAGGGCACCTCGGATTCAGTTTCTTAACGACTTGATCGTCCGACAACTAGCTAATCTCCCCTCGTAATGAATTGTGATACTAGTCTCACTCTAGTTTGCCACGGAGCTGCCCTAGACCCCGACCCCGATGATTCACCGCTTGGTTCGAGATTTTCAACATATACTTTTTCAGCTTCAGTTTTATCCCAACTGAGATTCACCACGTTGTCTAATTCTTCTTTTAGATTTTGAGTATTTGGTAGAGCTTCATGACTTGAAGACCACCATGATAACTCTTCATCAAAAATTACGCTCCTTGACACATAACACTTACCATTTGTTGAATCACAGCATCGCCACCCTTTTCTTTGATTATCGTAACCAAAAAAAATACATCTAATAGCCTTTTTCTCGAGTTTGAGCCTTTGATTCCCTGGAATAAATACATAACACACACACACCCACCCAAAAACTCGAAAATGACTTACATTCGGTTTTACTCAAAATAGATTTTCGTATGGTGAGATATACTTCATATTCTATTGTGGAATCCGATTACTCACATAAGCTGTCGTTAGCATCGCTTCTACCCAGAAATGTCCAGGCATATTCTTACTGTGTATCATGCTACCCGTCAATTCAGTTAAATGCCTATCTTTCTCTTTGAAACTTTGTTTTGTTGAGGAGTGTTTAGACACGTCAATTGTCTTTTGATCTTGCATTGGTTCAGGTATTCATCAAACTTCTTTGACGTATACTCTCCACCGTTGTCTGACCTTAAACACCCTACCAGACATTTTGTTTCTTGTTCAGCTTCACTTTTGAATTCTTTGAACTTGCTGAAAACTTTCGATTTTTCTTTCATAAAGTATACCCAGAGATACCTTGAAAAAATCATCAATAAAGGTAATCATGTATCTTTTACCTGTTATAGATGCTTGCTTTATTGGACCGAACACATCAATATGCACAAGCTCCAATGGCTTCTTTGCTCGATGCTCAGAATGTTCAAAGGGTAGTTGATGTGCCTTTCCATGTTGACACCCAACACATACTATATCTTTGCAAACTTCAAGACTCGGTAATCCTGCTACTAGACTTCGTTTCATCATGACTTCTAGTTTGTCGTACCCCACATGGCTTAGACGTCGATGGCAAGTATCGATGTTCTGGTTTGACTTAGTCTTGCTCACATAAGCAGTTCCCGTTGATAAAACATACACTGACTTGTTTTTCTTTCCATGTAACGCTGCTACAGACTTCGTTTCAAACTAATCAAACACCATCACTTCGTTAGGACCGAACAAAACATACCGACCGGTTGCAATAATCTTCGGTACAGACAGCAGATTCTTCTTCATGCCTGGCACATGATAAACATTGTCTAACACAACTTCTTGTTGCTTCCTCGGATGGAATCGAACTTCCCCAACATGTGCAATATCATGCTTTGAATCACCGGCTATAACGATTACCCTATTTCCTTCATACTTTATAGGGTTTCTTAATCGTTCTTTCCCCCCGCCATGTGACTAGAACACCCTGAATCAAATATCCAATCGTTAACTTTATTACCTTTGGTTTTTGTTGTCGCCGATAGTGCAAGCACATATTCATCTTTTGCAAAACATGCTTCTGCGTCCCAAGGTTCTTCTTCCGTTGTTGCTATATTGCCTTCTTCGGATTTCTTTGAGGGACAGTGTTTAGCCATATGACCTCGCTAGTTATAATTATAACACTTGTACGGAAACTTCTTGCCTGACTTCTGGTTTCGCCTTTCATTTGATTCGTTGGTTTCACCTTCAGACCTATTCTTTTGCTTCTTGTACCGATCTTGATGCCCCTTCTCATTATGCCCTTTGTTTGATCGAAATTTTCCTTTGCTTCGGTTCACATACATAGCCGACTCCTCCTTCTTTACTGGTTCGGTTATCGTCGCATCGCTCATCTGTTTAGCGAGTGCTTCTTGGGCTGCCAAAAGTTTTTCAAATTCTGCAAGGTTGGTTGAGTAGGCCAACCTTGGATTGTAGCAACAAACGTTCTAAATTCTGGTTTTAGACCGTAAATCAAGATCCGTATCATTCTTACATCACCAATTCTTGCATGTGGATCAAGGGTACCTATCTCGCGGCATAGTGTTTTCACCTTATGGAAGTACTGCTGGATTGTGAGTTCTTTTCGCGACATCGACAGTAACTCGTTTTCAAGTAACTGTAATTTCGTGTCATTCTTCTTTAAAAAAACGCTGCAAGAGTATCCCGTGCCTCCTTCGGTGTTGCAAGATCACGAATGTGGTCTAGTAATTCCTCTTCAACCGTCGTTTTCAGAACAAATATTGCTTTTCCTGATCTCAGTTTCCACTTGCTGATAGCTCCGTTGAGGTCATTTCTGGGACACACCGTTTCCGTGCCTTATACGAATTCCCATAAATCTTGCCGTTGCAGATACGAACTCATGCATGTTGACCACATATTGTTGTTTGCGGTGCTCAACTTCTTCACGCCACCAACCACATGAAAATCAACCATGGTTTGTTCTTGATTGCTTCATCGGTTGTCTCTTGTTGGATCGAACTCACCGCTCCGATACCACTTGTTGAACTGATCACAAGTGAAATCAAAACCTAAAGTTTACACTCGACACACGAATTTGTTCCGAACAAGAACGACTCTTTTCTTTATTAAATCCGACTTACGAATAAACACAAGACACACTTGAATGAATGATAAAACTTACTCCTACGAATGGGTTTATATAATACCCTTACAAAGACTTAACTTATTCTAATTAAACTAGGACACTTATTTGAATTTTACTAGAATACTTAACCAATAATAATGAAACCTACTGAGATAATTATAACCTTCAACTAACATTATCTACTAATTATTATTATTCCTAGATCTCCTCCAACCACCCCTACGAGATTATGACCAATCCTCCCTTATCCGAAAGTGTTGCTTATCGTTCAATAGTAATTCATCATCCAAATTCCAAAACATGATGTTCTTTGATAGTATAAATTCCTTAAAACAAAACGAACACCGATTTTGTAAGACAATCCGTTTCTTTGAAACAATAAAGTCGACACTAATAACACAAATACGTTAAACCTCTATTTATACTAAATCTAATACTAATCCTAGGCCGACTCTTAACACAATAAGATAAACTAATATAATCATCTAAACAAGTTAAACTCAAAAATTCAGATTTCATCTAAGACTAATTTTCATTCCAGAATTCAAAACGTATTCCATTTTATATATAATAATAATGTTAGTTTCACATTAGAATCTTCTCATATGAATTAACTGGATCCAGATTTCAAAGTGTAGTTCTTCTTTATGGAACAAATCGCAGTACATGAATCAAATAATTGCATTGTAATATTAGGAATAGAAAAGTTAGGCCCATTATATTTCGAGCTTCAAGATTATTTCTTAAAATATGCCCACTAAGGCCCAATAACACTATTGGTCCATTAAGAGAAATTATTTCTGAGTTTTATTATCATTTTTTGTGTGTTTTGTTTCATGTTATTATTTTATTTCTTTTTAAGCCATATAACATAAACACCTGCTACTTTTTGTAAATATTACTATAGAAAATTGACATGTACACAGTGACGGATCTAGGATTCCGACCAAGGGGTAGCGGACGCCACCCCTTACATACATATAGGTCCGCCCTTGCATGTACATCAGGCAACTCTAATTAACATATTTGGAAAACGTATCCTGTGTAAATCTACAGAATTAACATGTGATGCGATCACGGATAATGGATTGACGAAGTACGTCACAGTTAACTTTTCAAATGATCCTCGTACTTGCTAAAGGTGTTTGATAAGGGTTTTCAACTCGGAATAATCAACATTCAACACTACATAGAGTTGTAGAACATGAGTGAACCGGATAAACCATCGAAGCATATTCGACAAACTTGTCTAAAGTATATTAATTATGTGGACCTGTAGGGATACATGAGCCACTCTAGATTAGCAAAATTAGAAGAAACTAACTATGCGAGTCTGTTTTTTTATTTTTTTTTTATTTTTAAGAAGAACTACACTCAAATGATTTTTAGTTGATAATTGTTGCATTCTCCTTAGTTGTTGGTAGATCATGGTATGGTTACTTTTCGACCGTATGTAAGAAGTGTTCTTTAAATTATAAGTGTACGTTTAAAGGGTTCACATATTTTTAAATGATTTTTAGTTTTGTTAATATGACTAAGGATTAAACTAAAACCTACAAAAAATATTTTAAACTGTTTTTTGGATAAAGGTTGATGAAGTCATGAAACTTCATAGATCTAGAAATCTAGATATTCACTAGGTGACTTGCTTGTCATGTTGCCATGAGGGTCACATTATGTGTTGTTTGCTCGTCACTTGGTTATCTTTTCTATGTCGGGCTACTTTTGTACCACATATTTGAAACAACTTGCAATTTAATAGAAACATTTTGAAAGTATTCTTTGTGTATATATATATTTTTTTGAATAACAAAGAATCTCACGTGTAAACCCACCTTGCTCGAAGCTATGTCTAAGGTCGACTCCTCGACCGCCATGAGATCATGCCCTCTGATGCGCGGGAACCGGATGAAATCCATAAATCCTTGCCCCCTTTCAGGTTTGAACCGGGTTTAAAACCCCGATTCGTCCCTTCACCCAGATGGTATCCCTCGAAAATGACTCAAGCGGGAATCGAACTTGCGTCTCCACTAGGGGCTAACAGTCATTTTGACCGCTAAACCAACATCTTTGGTAACTTTTGTATATTTGATTCTTATTATAATCCTACTACACTATTTTAAATAAATTTGAGATCTTTTCTATTTAAGATAGTGAAAATGTTTTAAATATCAATATGAAAATGATGTTAAAAATACATGTTAGGCTTTGTTGAGTTAGAACTAGCGTTTTGGAATCTTAATTGTTTAGTAGTTGTTCCTTGACAGCAATCTTCATCATCTAGATCGATAACAACTTCATCTTTCATTAAAGGATTGTCATCATCACCGCCATCAACAACCGCAATTTTCACTTGAAGATCATCATCATACTAAGGTTTTAACATCTTCTTGTTCTTCATATTGTGTTTCCACAATCTCCTGAACATCTTGCAAACTTAGCAAGCCTTCATTCGAATACACAAGATTATCAAACTGTTTTTGGTGAGTTTGCTAAAGTGAACTAGTTATATTATCATTAAACTAGTTATACTAAACTAGTAAACTCACATACTACCAAGAAGCAAGCAACATAAATTTAAACTCTCCATATTCCAACCTTTGAAATGTATTATTGATTAAATTATAATATTTCTTACATAATATACTTGAGTTATGCTTGAACAATATTCAACTATATATTTTTTTTGTGCCAATTATGTAAAGCAAATGCATTATAACACTATGTCAATTTGATACTATATTCACTTAGTTTAATCATAATAATCAACATTACATCATCCAATGAAAAGTTTTGAAAATACTTTAAAAGGTGGTACCTCCATAATAAACGAGTGGTTAGTGATATAATTATTGTATAGTCCATAAACGAAAGTTTTTTTTTAAAAGTCCATAAACGAAAGTTGTATAGCAAAAATTGCTTACCTAATTTTTGAAAAGGATGATCATTAAAAACCATGAATAATATCCAATTATGAGGTTGGGGTAGCACCCACTTGAGCTCATCAAACATTAGGGGAGTGGGGGTAGTCCGTTATGGACTGCCCATCACTCGTGAAACTATCACGAACACCGCCGCCATCATAGTTTATAACGAGTGATAGTTATAACGCGTGGATTTTATCATGCGTTGAAGAATTGTTGAATGTATGTGTATGACTTGTACATTGTGTATTAATACTTGTACATTGGAATCCCATCACTAGTGATGACCACCGTCACTAAAGAATGCTTGTGAGTGATAGAATAGTGGTTGCTGACATGACAGAACATGATTGGATGTTTGTGAGTGATGGAATTTCATCACTAGTGACCACCCTCACTCCCCTTATCTATGGATTTTACATCATACAAAAATGTATTTATTTCATAAGTTTTAGTTGTATTATTAAATTGCATATAATTAAACAACTATTTTATACCAAAAACCAAATCGATAAGTTCTAGTGTCATATTGGCTTATATATCATCATACCTGGCATGAGACATTTTTAATTATACAAACAAAGTTGCCCTGAAAATGTTCATCCGGTAAGTTGTGGACACTCAACAAGGAGGACTTTCACTTACTGTTTTTTTTTCTCTAAAGTGTGTAATGGTTTCATTGAACCACTTTAAATCAAGGAAGACGTTGTAAACAAGTTGGGAGTGATGAAAGAGAGCAACGGCGTGGCTTCAACCCGATCAACAAATGGGTGTGGGTGTAACGGGGTTGCTAAGGGCGATGTGGCAAGTGCATGACACCATTATGGATTGTCTAAGCTAATTGTACTTTATACTTAAAAGTTAGTATTCACAAGATTTGGTTTGAAGAAGGCTATAGCATGAATGAAGTACAAGTTTGTACGAAGATTCCAACTTGAATATGATCATTTAGACAAAGACATCACTTGTTTTTTTCCCAAGTCTAGTAGGATTCCCACCATAAAACCTCTTTGGACAAAAAGAAAAAGGTTCCACTCAACAGCTCTTATTTTCTTGTGTGGTTTGATGACATTTAATCTACAACCCCTTTTGCTCCAAGGTTTACAAACACATACCTAATTTTCTTTCAATTTCTAATCATCTTTAATTATTCTCTTTTCAATTTGCTTAGATTTGATATAAGTGTGTAGATTAAGGATGATGCTGACAATAATAAAATAACCGATACATAAACAGCCATTATTAACTTTTTTTTTTTGGAAAGTGACTTTCTATGTACATGACTTAGCTGTCACCGGGAGTTTGTCAAAGACAAACTCCCGTCAGCCCCGCACTTGAAGACGCGATATTCTATCAGGCCCCGACTCCCGCGCAAGCTGATCTCCCCCCGGAAACCATATTGTCCCCACACGAGAGACTCGCTGGGGTAACCAGCTAGGTAAAACCGGGTGTGCCCTCAGGACCGCACCATGCCTCGGTTGGATACGATCCATCATTGGGACGTCCCTTCCCCAAATAGCCGCAGCCAGGAGTCGAACCGGCAACCTCACAAGGAGGAAACCGGCCCAACCAACCACATGGGGACCAACTGGGCTAGGGGAGAGGATAATCACTCATTATTAACTTACACATGTTTGTTTTAAAAGGTATAAATATTATTAATTTCTTCTCACTTGTAAATTTGCAAAAAAAATTCCCCTAACAATTTTCGTATTTCTAATTAATTATATAAAAAAGCCGTACTTATTACGTTTAAGAGTATCAAATAGCAATCAGTTTGAAATATCTTGATTATTTCTTCATGTAAGAAAGAGACAGGAAACTGATGGTACGAATGTATTTAATTATAGAAAAATTATATAATTATTTCATGTTAATAAATATAGTCATCTTTTATTACATTTATATTTATATTTACAAGAATCAATAATAAGGTACAAATGATATACATGTCCAAGTGACGAAACTTAAAAAATAAAAAATCATCAAAGCGAACCGAATCACGACTTAAAAGCTAGAAACATTGGACCACAACCAAATCGTATGATACAGTTCGATATGAATTTATGATACGGCAACCTGTACTTCAGCTTGTATATGAACATCTAATATAAGCTTATAATTTTTTTTTAACCCAAATTAACTATTTATTTTATTTGAAAACCAAGTTTGTAAACAGTTCTTCTAAGACTTTATATTACAACTATATCTATAAATGTGAAAAATAAAATACTGAATTTGTAAAAAGTACAAAAACTTTTGTACCTTATGTTCTTGCATTTTCTGCGGTGAATCCGAGCACTAATAAAGCAAATTTGTAATCCGCTACAACTTTAACGAAATAAATATTAATATATCTGAAGAATAACATTTTATAATATCTAGTAATGATGACAGTTTGAACTTGTTAGTGTCATTTTCTTCTTAAATGATAAGGTTAGGTCTGACGAATGTGTTAATTCCACCCGTAATTCTATGTGCTCAAAATTACCATCAATCTTTTATATGAAACCGACATGTCACTACTAGAAAACTACAACTATTCCTACCAAAATTTCATACACATTTCCTACGAACGAAAATGCTGACACTTTTCCTACGAAATTCCTACGAACAAGAAAGGGTTTTAGTTTTGTGACAAAAAAGCCACAAATTGTTATGCGTAGGAAAAGTGTCAGAGATTTCCCACGGATTTCCGACGGAATTCGTTTTCATTTTAACTATTAGTCGGAAATTCGTAGGAATCGGTGTGCGTAAGAAATGTGTCGGAAATTTTCGACGGAATTCCGACGGAATTCGTTTTTATTTTAACGATTAGTAGGAAATGCGTAGGAATCCAATTTATCGTAAAAAAATATTCATAATAAACAAAATTAATGATATTAAAATATAAATTTTATTATTTAATAAAAATATATGTTATTTCTAAATTGATTCCGTAGGATGTGTGTTGGAAATTCCGACAGATTACTCACGGAATGGATAATTTTTTTTGTAATATACATATATATTATTTTTTAAACATATTTATATATATCCGTAGGAAATGGGTAGAAAAATACTGACACAATTCCTACGAAATTTGTTTTCATTTTAATCATTAGTAGGAAATGCGTAGGAATCCAATTTATCATAAAAAAATATGTTATTTCTAAATTAATTCCGTAGGAAGTGTGTCGGAAATTCCGACAGATTACTCACGGAATGGATAATTTTTTTTTTCAATACGCATATATGATATTTTTAAAACAAATTTATACTTATATGTAGGAAATGTGTAGGAAAATACTGACGCAATTCCTACGAAATACGTTTCCTTTTAACAATTCGTCATAAATCCGTAGGAAAATAATGAATGTAATAGTTCCGTAGAAAAATCGTAGGAAACCATACAGGCCTTAATACGGTCTATTAGAGCATGCATGACTCGTATTCTTGGCAACCACATAATAACACTCAATACAACGTGATGTAACCCTTCAATATTGAATGTTACATAATAAAGGTCTCAGCGGACCTTCAAGATATATTTAGGTCCAACACGGCCTATTAGAGCATGTATACTTGTAAATCTTTGTTACGATATAATAGCACTCAATACAACGTGTTGTAACCCTTCAACATCGAATGTTTCATAATAAAGGCCTGAACAATCCATTAAGATATATCGAGGCTTAACATAATCTATTAGGGCATGTATGACTTGTAATTGTTCGTTACGATATAATATCACTCAATACAACGTGGTATAACCCTTCAACGTCGAATGTTACATTATAAAGGCCTTAATTGGGCCACTAAGATATATCAAGGCCCACATGTTCTATTACGGATTGTATGACTTGTTAGTGTCCATTACGATACAAGATCACTCACCATGACATAATATAACCCTCCAACATCGAATGTTACATAATAAAGACCTTAACGGACCATTAAGATATATCAAGGCCCAACATGCTCTATTAGGGCATATATGACTTGTAATATTTTGTTATGATATCATAGCTTTCAATACAACGTGATGTAATTATTCAACATCGAATGTTACATAATGAAGGTCTTAATGGGCTTTTAAGATATATCAAGGCCCAACATGATTTATTAGGGCATGTATATTCTATATGGGTGGGTTTCTAGAGTGAACATTAGTGTATTTGCGAATTACTGAGTGAACAAATCTTGACCATTGATTTACACACGTGGATGTCTAGGATTTCATCATCAAATCGTAAAATACACTAGTGTATTTCATCATCAAATCCTGACCATTGATCTACACACATGTATGGCCAAGATTAGTTCGCTCAGTTCGGAAACTACACTAGTGTTCACTGTTTAACCTAATCCTATTCTATATATTAAAGACTTGTATTACATAGTAGATATGGTGTAGAGTATAAGTCTACAATACAAGTACACTTTATAATATCCTCCATTTGCTTGTTTCAAAAGACTTAATCATATCAACGGTATTTGTAATCCTCGTGTATGTATCAGCCACTAGCTAATGATAATATGAATTTATATTATGGAAAGAAAAAGTCAAAAAATAGAGATAAAGGATGTTCAACCAACTAGTAGTTCATAACTCACTATAAGTAGCTTATTAAAAACTAACTGATTTGGCTCATACAATTTTTTTAGTTTGCTTCAACCCAAGGTGAGGTTGCTCAAGTTATTGAGGGAGCATAGTTAATAGGGATTTTTACATATATCCCCTTATTAAGATGCATAATTACATATTTACCCAACCATCTAAATTAATTACATATTTCCCCTTATTAACATGAAATTACCCAATTACCCTTAAAATTATTCAAAGTCTCAAACGACCTTCTCCTACCCTTTCGTAAGTCTCCTGCAACGTTCCCAAAATTAACCCTACCTGGATCTCCTTCCCCTTCGCAAGTCTCCTGCTTCGTCACACGCAAACGGTTTACACAGTTTGGTGATTTGGAGTTTTCTTTTCACGTTGTTGGAGTAAAATATCTCACAGTGGTTCAAGGTTGTATGCTATTGACCATGGAGTATAATTAAATATAACAATAGTGAGTAATTGAGTATAATAAAATATCACAATAGTTTTTTTTTTCACTGTTTTGTTTAAGTTTTATTCAACATAGGTCGCTCCAAGACAGGAGATGAATCATCTTTAATTGGTAAAGGAAGTACCAAGGCATGAGATTGAAACGAACTTGATAAAAAAAAATCAAATATGAGCCTCTCATTCTTCGACCGGTTTCAATCATGTGTGTTAGATTCTGAATTGTTTCATAATTCATTGTGGATTTTCAAATTGATGAATCTGAATGGGTTTTGAATTGGATCCTAACAATCATGATTCATTTTGCAATTGTTTCAATACTCCTATTTATTTATCTGTTATTTGTTTTAGATCTGCAATACTTCTATTTATTTATCTGTTATTTGTTTTAAAGGAATGGAGGAATATATAATTAGGGAAATATGTTATTGATGGTTAATAAGTCTATTAAGGGTAAAATAGTAATTTAATAAGAGTAATTTTAATGAAAAGGATAAATATGTAATATATATGGTTTAGGAAGGGGATATATGTAATTGATTTTAATGGTTGGGTAAATATGTAATAAGGGATTTTAGGAAGGGGAAATATGTAAAAACCCCTAGTTAGGGGCTGTTTGGCTAAGCTTATTGGAATGACTTATTTACTTATTTGCTTATTTGAAAAGCAAATAAGTCATAATGGAATGACTTATTTACTTATTCCTCTCACATAATAAGCTAACCCAAACACCTTTTAACTTTTCAAAAAGTAAATAAGTAAATAAGTTACTAAAATAAGCTTAGCCAAACAGCCCCTTAATATAAGATATGATAAGCTTAGGACAAGTAATGTTAAGTAGAAAGCCCATCTAAGGAGAGGCAAAAGTTAATTTCTTAAATTCCCTCGATTACACCCTTCTTCAGGCTCTTCATGTACTCCTCTATCCACCTTGGTCGTTCCATGTTCGACGTGTCTTTGTTCCTCCTTTCTCTAATTGTCCTTCCATTCTTCATTCTCAAACAACTATTGTGTTCTTCCTTCCCAAGAAACTCTTAAGTTTTTCCTTCTATGGTGGTGAGTTATGGTTCTTTCGTTGATTATTATCTGACCACTACACCACTACGGATGATGTAAAGCTGGAGCACAAAGAACATGTAACTCTTTGATAGGAAAATCGAAATACCGTCGACATCTTACTACTATTACATCATGTTCCTTTTATAGGGAAAAGTTATTCTTCACACGTTTGGCCAAATTTGAATATTTGAAATAGACAGAATATGATTGAAATTAAGTGCACATAAAAGGGTGAATTAATATAATTTCAAGATTCACGCGTCCTTATGATAAAAACAAAATAAATGAACATTGCAGAATTCGGGGAAAATTGCCAATGCTAAAATCAGGGCTCCATATGATGGAATTCGAGTCCGATAGCTAGGCCAAATTGCCTTTGGGTGTTTGCAACAAGATCCAACTCGTCATGATCTTTCTATCCAGTATTATGGCCACATAACTCCAATGTAGTACAAGTTATGTCCTTTTTAAGTTGGGCATTTTTTCTAGTTTAACATTGTTCAACTAGTTAGGTATGAGTCGGCCAACTTATCAATCAGCATCGTATCAACGAAGGTAGAGGAAGACATGTCTATGTATACGGGTAAAAGAAGACAAATCTAACATTTGAGGGTGAAAAGAAACCTAAGTTATCACGAGAGACTGGGATGGGTTGCCTTATATCTATAAAACCTTGATTTCACATGTTGAAATTATGAGTGATTCTTCACCCCTTTAGGGTTTAGTTTACCATTCATTTGGAATACATTTTTTCACCCTCAAATGTAGAAGAACCATGCATCTTTAGGAATACATTTTTTTCTTATAAATTTTAGGTTTTTGTTTTAATAATTTATGTAACTATTGGGATTAACTTGCGCAACGCGGTGGAAATTCAATTGGTATTGATTTGGTACGTTACCTGCACTTGTTAAAGCAACCGAATAAGAAAACTCAAATTAATAAAATAATAATAATAATAATAATAAAGTCGTGATATGCCCAAAATGATATGCACGCAATCCATAAAAATTGTAGGCATATATCATTTCTGATAGTACTGGTATCGATGTTGTTTGATCGGAATCGGTTGGATTCATCAAGGTACTGGCACAGTAATTTTAGAATGAATTTATATCAAAACGCAAATAAAAATAAGTATATCGCAACGCTATATTCAATATTCTATAAAATATCATTTTCGAAAGTTATAAGAAAATAACAAAATTACTATTAATTATAAATTTTAAAATAATCAAATGTAATCAAAATGGAAAAGGAGAAGAAAAACTAAATAACAATATATTAAAACTTATTATAATATAATATTAAATATTAATACCTACTCTTATTGCTAGTTCCATTCTATTATGTATAATAATATATAGTAATAATAATGTTTGAAGAATTATAATTTTTTTTCTTTTGCTTTTGTTTGAATAATGTTTGAAGAATCATTAAATGTATGTATAATAATAATAATAATAATATAATAATGTTTAAAGAGTTATTAAATTTTTGTTTTTGTTTGAATACCTAATGCAATTATGTTTCAAGAATTATTAGGTTTTCGCTTTTGTTTGAATAGCAGGTGTAATTATGTTTGAAAAATTATTGGGATTTTATTTTTTATTGAATAATCTGTGTAGTTTTGAAAACTAAACTCTGTAATAGTGTAGGAAACTCCTTAAAGAGTTAAAGCACAATATTTTAGAATTTAGTCAGAATTATGTATTGTGTTTTAATTTTGTTAGTGATACATATCTATTAGACATTATTTATTAATAATAATAACAAACGAGCCAAGTCATCAAGCCACAAGTAGACTCGAGTTGAGAACGAACTCAACTTTTGGATTTAAGATTTTGAGCCGAGTTATATTATAAGAAGCTTACGTTTGAGTTGATGTTGATGTTGGTTTCGCTCGACTGTGCTCTTTGAAGTTGTGTAAGTGAATAAATCAAAGAAAATATAAAAAAGGTATTTTATTCTGTCTTATTAAAAAAAAAAAAAAAAAAACCATGAAATTTAATGTTACTCACACAGTAAGAACACTTTAACTATTAGAAACACTTTTGCTGTTTTCCAGTTTGAATTAATATAAGTTGGAAATTATAGATGAAGTTAATTAGAGTAAGTGTTGAGATAAGATGAGCCTCCCAATAAGTTAAGTTAAGTTAACCCTACCCACCAGCCATTGTCTTCCCATGTGAAGTTTGGTGCCGGACCCCGTCTCCTTCAACCCTTTCTCATCCGTACGTTCCCACATCACATCACCATCCATCTTGCACTTTTCTTTTCTTGCGTCATTTTATAAGATTTTAAACACAATACTGCGTGTAAATATTTATTTCATATGTTAAACCTTTCTTTATTCAAAGATAAAAATATAACGCAGGCCCAACAAGAAGCTAGGGATCCCGACAATACAACTAAAGAAAAAATACGGGGATCCCGACAATACTACTAAAGAAAAAAACAAGACAGAACCGAGGACAAAAACGAAACAATCACTTGATTACATCTTGGATGTTAAACTCACGCCATCTCTCCCAATCTAGGTTACTGAAAGGGGATCTTTGCTTGAGCCATAGAAACGAGTCTTCCTTGATTGTGTCCGCCTCCTTTGTTACCGAAAACTTGATCCCTTCAAAAATAAGATTGTTTCTAGCTTTCCAAATTCGCCAAAAGCGTAGTGTAGAAGACGAGGCCCACCACTTTTTTCCATCTGTTCGAGTCATTGAAGGAGGCTGCTTGATCGTTTATCAAAATTTTCAGCCAGCAAAACACGTGCCACCAATTCACTCTAACCATCAAAGCGTCCAGAGTCCGAACTCCATGGCAACGAAAGACTTCTCATATTAAACCTAACTTTTAGACCAACATATGTTATAATCATCAGTGATGAACCCGTGAATTTTTTTCTATTGATGTCACCTTGTTTTTGTATTCGGGCCATGCTGGATATGCTTGAAAATGCCTAAAACTTTCTAAAACAATGTGAGTTGAGAAAAATGGCTATCTCATGACATGTTTTTAGGGATTAGGTGAGTGGTTAAATAAACATAGCAATTAGTGACCAACTGACCAAAAATTTTTAACACCAATTTATAGAGTAAACTCAAAACTTCAAGCATTTAGAAACCTCCAACTTGAAAATGTATTCAAGAACCATCTAACCTATTTATCTGTTGGAGATGTCTATAGACTGGGTTAGTTACCAGAAATTCTAGTTTCCCCTTAGGCAATGTTAAGGTATTGCCTGACCTGACGTTTTGGAGGCACACCAAGGCCTCTCAACCGACCCAAATATTACTCATAGAACATAGCGGTTGTTTTGTCTTTAGAAAAGTTAACATAAAATATAACAACATAAATGCTAGAATACAACAAGAATTTAAAATAAAAATAATATATAAATTATTCCCATAAGAACATCATTGACAATTCTTCGAGCAAAATGCTCTCCCTTGCCTTTAGACTTAAAAAAATAATTAATGCAAATTTCTACACTTCAATACTCCAATGTAGTAGTATTCGAAAACAATAATATGCGACTTAGATGAGCTGGCAATTAATTACACTAGTATGGCTCTAATACTAAATTCCAAAATGTATGAGAAAATATATTTTTTGTGTTAAAATATATGATGTTGTAAGACAAATAAAATAAAACAAAAAATAAATCAATATTCAAACATACAAGAAACAAAAAGTATGAGAATATATATATATATATTTTTTTGTGTTAAAATATATGATGGTGTAAGTAGGTTTAAACACACGACCTCCTTCTAGCATGAGTTATTATTAATCACTAGACTAAAGTTGCAACTTATGTTAAATTATGACAATCAACTCTCTTATCTATTGTCTACAAATATGAGGTCTCACCCATCTTTTAGATACAAAAAATGTATAAATTTTTTCAATATTACATAATACAAAAAATAACCCAATGGTAATTACCTTACTAGTGAGAAGTAGAGAGTGTGACTACTACCTTACTAGTGAGAAGTTTGTGCATAGGTGATTCCTACGTTTAAAAGAACCATATTAAACAAGAATACATGGTAGAAGTCAAGAAGCAAACTTAATTAAAATGCAATTGCTAACATCCGCACAAACAAATATATATTATTAGTCAGGGGCGGACCTAGACTGATAGAACGGGTAACCTCCGTTGCCCCTTTACGCACCGGTGACGTTCTGACGGTAGTGTAAATTTTGGAAAAATTTGACGTTTTTCCGATTTCGTTACCACTTTTTATTGAAAATTCTAGATCCGCCACTGTAATTAGTCCAATATGATTGTGTTTGGTTCTCTTTTTCATATATTTACTCGTCGCCTATTTTTTAAAAGGATTCCAATATTAACTGCAAACTTTACTAAAATCGTAAACAATATAATTATATTATATTATATTATATTATATATATACTATACTATTAGTAAACAAACTGAATGAATAGTAATTATAGGTTTTAAAAGTTTTTTTTGTGTGTGTTATTTAGCGGTTTTGATATGTGTTATGCGCTTTTTTTATATATCTTATTTAACCTGCGTTTGTATTTTATCGATGTAAATCGCATGTCGGTATTTTTTGGTCATATCAAGATTTTTTTTATCGATGTAAATCACGTGTCGTTATTTTTTGGTCATATCAAGATTTTTTTTCTTTATGGGTTGTTGTAACAGTTGTAGGTGGCGTATCGAAACAAACCGATACCGACCAAACTCCCGCCGTATTGGTATATTTTTGATCATATCATGATTTGTTCTTTAATTTTTTTCTCTATTAGTTGTTATAACAAGTGTTGGTATCGTAGTTAAACGAATTGATACCCACCCACGTTAGGATTTTCAACGCAACACGCGAATTTAATAACACTACTTATATAATATTAAGAATAACTCATTTATCCTCGCTTCACTTTTTTTACTTTTGCTTTAGCAAGAAAATCAAAGTAAAAAACAAAGGATGAAAAATAAAGAGGTGGGAGTGGGTGGAGTAGCACCTTGTTTGATTTGATGGATAAATTAGGTCTAAGGAATACGACCACTTGAGATTATATACGACTTCACTTTTCTAAATGTTAGGTTTGTTCTATTCACTATATCTGCAATTGTATGCACACCTGATTTTTTTAATTAACTGCCTTTTTAACCGGAGTGCAACAAAATAAGATAGCGACGCTAACTTTTATGAGTACGTGATATTTGTAATTTTTTAACGGAAATTTTGGATTACTGACGGACAACTAGAGTATTATCGTATCATCAGCGGAACCACCCAATCATGTTCATCTTCAATAGGCTATAATGTTTAATACAATAAAGTTCAATTATTGACCAGTTTTTTTTCTTTCAAAACTGTGTGCTAGAGAGAGAACACTACTAGAAAAAACACCTTTCTTGACATGCATTGCGTGTCATAAAAGGGTCTTTATGACACGCAAATGCGAGTCGTTGATTGAGGAGTCATAAAATTAACATGACATGCATTTGTGTGTCATGTTTTTATGACACACATTTAATGACACGCATTCATGACACACATTTTATGACACTTTTTTATGACACACGTTGATGACACTCATTTTATGACACACGTTCATGACAAGCATTTATGACACATACGTATGACATTCATTTACGCGTGTCATGCTTTTAATTGTATAATTTTTTTTTTAATAAAAATACTAATTTGCCCTGGATACATGTATAATAACAAAAACAATAAATCTTTTTCATAAAACAAATACACACACACACACACATATATATATATATATATATCAAAACAATTCATTACATAATCATTTGTCAAGTATACTACAAATATTTTAAAGTTAACAAAAAAAATTGTTTGTCAATACATCGACATCTAAAATACGATTTGTCACTTAAAAATAGAGGTAAACGCATAAGTCGACCAATCTTCGCGAATGCCATCTATATCCGCAGCCGAGTATTCCTCTACTCCTTTTCCAATCTGAGACAACAATTAAATAAAATAAATCTTAAAATTCATAATTTAATGCTAATATATGAATTGAAGCATTTGTTTGGATATATAAGTACATATTTCTCTAATATACAGACTAAGATATGCCTAAACTTACATTATCATTGTCAAGCATTTCAACTCTTTCGTAAGCTATCTCCTTCATGAACGTCATCACATAGTAGCCGCATTCAGTACCTCCTGGCTGACATGGACACTACACAATTAAAAATATCATGAAATGTGAAACCATTGCCATTTAAGTTTAAACTAATGGGTTTCAATATTTACAATATCATTACAACCACAATTTAAATAAGGGATTAAGTGTTTCCCCTAGCGTTAATCCAGATGAGTTTAACCCTTATGTTGGCACCACCTCGTGAAGCATACACGACAATTGCCCTATAAAAAATCAAAATTATATCAAAGTATATTCCAACTCTTTTAACATCCATTATGATAATTTTATTACTTACGTATCAATAATTTTCTTCAACTGCTCATCAACACTTCTAGGCCGTAAGGAATCAAGATAATAGCAAGTATTTTTAGTACTGCCAACACCCAATGGTTTCTTCAAAATCCAAAATCCAAAATTCAATCAAAGTAAATTAAGATAATAGGTCTTTACGAATACTTATTTAAAAGGAAAATTAAACCTGGGATTGTAGGGCAATATGATGATGTCATTACCCTTTTTTTATACAATCGATCTGCAACCGCTCTACCTGCATCCTCGATGTGTTTGGGTTTGGGTTTGCGTTGATCAGCCCACAAAATTGCAGACGGGTTCATAAAACATATTCCACGATCATGTATTTGCTCTTTCTTAATTTACTCATACAGGAACCTGTAGTTAACCTCAATGAGCAAATCAATTAGTATGGCTCTTTTTTTCTAATTGATATCAGATTGTAATGTCAACGTATAGTTTGGTGAAATCATTTGAGTCCATTGAACATAATTTAATCTACAATTCGATGAACATAATTTATTCTAATCATGTGGGTCCCAGACTAATCAATTGGTTCTTCAAAGATGTCCTCCAAATCAACCTTCTGTAGCAACTTTATAATTAACCCAAACTAATTATGAATTGTGCATATAAAAACATAAAAGAAAGATTGTTACCATAAGATCGATCCTTTTCAGGTTCTCTTATTACCATTGCCATGGGCACAGGTTGAGCCTCCTCGTCTTCAAAGATCTTAAAACTCTCAGTTGATTGTTTCGGTTTCAAAACATCCTAGTTTCCAAAAAAAAGTTTTGATTCATTATTAAAATATAGTGTAAATCTAAATAACTTTTTTCATGGTGATGTAGTGAAGACGGTACCTTAGGCGGCTCTTTAGAACGAAATACACATAATGGTAGTTTGTTACCTTTAGTCGTGAAGTATGGTTCTCAATCTGGTGTGCGAAGGAGGGAGAGTCATGGCCACCACCAATCACGCTGTGAAGAAGGGATATCTGGGGTGCGAATGAGGGATTTGGGTGAAATCAAAACCTAAAGTCGTCAAAACCAATAGTGGGAATCTCATTTTTAGGTGGAGGGAAAAAATATATTTCAAAATTTAGTAAACTAATTCTTATCTACACTTTTGTCTAATTATCTGTATTTGTTTTCCGATGTATGCTAAGTACCAGAATTAATTGTGTCATATAATATATCATGATTTCTCAATAAAATTCTCTTTCTACCCTTCCGGTGATACCAGCATAAACACATTTTGCAAAATTAATTAATTGTTAATTTTAATTAGAGAAACAATATTGCAAATGCAAATTAATTAATTGTTAATTTTAATTAAAGAAGCAGTATTACAAAAATGAACTTTTAAGGTGTAAAATTCCGTAAACAGATGATGGTTTAAATTTAATTATGAGTTAAATGTCATTTTAGTCAAAGTGGTTTGGGTCATTTTGTTAGTTTAGTCCAAATGTTTGAAACGTTGCCATTTTAGTCGAAATAGTTTTAAACGTTGCCATTTTGGTCCATTGTGTTAACTCCATCCCTTTATTTTGTTAACTAGAAGGGCATTTCGGTTATTTTATATATGTAATTTTGTTAAATAGAAGGGCAATTTGACCATATAAAATGATCGAATTACCCTTCTAGCTAACATAAAAAATGAACCAAGTTAACCCTGTTGACTAAAATGGCAACACTTGAAGGTATTTGGATTAAAATGACAACGTTTCAAACATTTGGACTAAACTGACAAAATGACCCAAACCACAGGGACTAAAATGGGTCTCCCAAAACATGTATATTTTAGGCGGTGGGCAATTGTTTTAGGCGGGTTATGATCTAGAAAAATTATGAAACATTATTTTGGGCGGTTTAATTGTATACACCACCCAAATTTATTTTATTAGCCGCCCACAATTTTTATTTTTGTAGTAGTGATAGGGTACCTTCCAAAACAACACCAAACGGCATGGCCATCCCAAAACCACTATGACGAGCCTAACTGTAAAGAGCTTGAACCTAAAAACAAGCTCGTTAAGTAAACTAGCCCTAGCTCAACCCAACTCATGAGCCTAAACAAGACATTGTTAACATATTTTTTAATTAATAAATTAGATATATATCACTTTTCATAAATCAGTACAATTTTTTCTCTTTAACAGTTTTCAAGTTTTTCTTATGATTTGCTATTGGATCACGACGTCCGTATTACATAAACAATAACTGCTATTGGAAATTAACCATGATGTCCATATTACATAAACAATAATTGCTATAGGAAATTAACCCTTATATTTATATAATTTTTTTATGACTCTAAAAAGATGACACACAAAAACAGTTTCATAAATTTATTAAATTTTGTACAACCATGACATTTTTTTCTTGACACACATTTAAATGTCATAAAATAAGCGTGTGTCATTAATCGCATGTCAAGATGGATCTTGTTTTTTTATGACGCTAAAAGGATAACACACAAAAAAGTGTGTCGTAAATATATTGAATTTTGTAAAACCATGACATTTTTTTCTTGACATGCACTTTCGAATGTCATAAAATGAGCGTGTGTCATTATTTGTGTGTCAAGATAAATCTTGTTTTTTTTAATGACAATAAAAACATGACACACAAAAAAGAATGTCATAGATTTATTAAAACTTGTAAACCATGACATCCTTTTCTTGACATACGCTTTTGAATGTCATAAAATATGTGCGTGTCATTGTTCGCGTGTCAAGAGAGGTGTATTTTCTAGTAGTGGAAAAAAAATATTAATATGGTTTAACTTTAAATACATATAATTATGGAATGCACTCTTGAATACCAGTGGATACCAAAAAAAAAAAAAAAACAATCTGGTGTGAATGGCAGAATAAGAACCTTTGCAAGTCATTTTCAGCATTAATCTAAACAAAAAAATATCTTTCCACAACCATACTTTTAAGACGTTGTGCTTTTTTCATCATGGATATCCGATTAGATAGTTTACTATATATGTTATTCGAGTTTATTTTATTTAATTTTAAGTAATATAAAATATCTTAGGCAATAATTTGGTATAATTTACGATGATATTATAGAAGAAATGACTTTCAACGACAAACAATTCCGTTAGTAAAATACATACTTGATTCAAGAGTTAGCAAACTCAACCATCTAGATAGAGGAACACGGGGCTAAAAAGGTCCCATAACATAAAATTGGCATAACTTAAGCTAGAAGTGAAATTACGGGCCCAAAAGTAGTAGAAGGAAAAGTCTCGACGAGTCGTATCATATAGCAAAATACAATTGGCACTTTTGCTGATTTGAACACTAAATTAGTTTGGAAGATTTGGCACTACCTGTCAAATTACAATTCATAGTAACAGGAACATTAATGTAATGTCTTTCATTTTGAATAATACAAAAAAATCTCTCTTTAATTTTCGCGTTAGTATTCCGTTGTGTAAAAACATCACCGTTGGATGTTTCACTAACTCGAAAATGACTTTCACCAATGTAATAAAGTGTCTATTGAATATTTAATTTTCTCCTTTTAATATTATTATTATTTTTAAATTTTGAGATGTTGTTTAGTGATACGTCGTCGGTGAAAATCACTCATTTGATGATGTGAAGTGAACAACTAAAATGAGGTATGAGTTCCCATCTGTTTGGATTGGCCATAAGGTTTCACAGTCATGAAAACACAATGGAATAGGAACAATAGAAGCTTTAGGATTTTAGTAATAGAGGCCAGTAGCGGATCCAGCACTGTTTTGTGGGTTCACATGAACCCACTCGGTTTGGAAAAAAAAATAGTAAGAAATTTTTATGATTTGGAAAAAATAGTGGGAATCTACCAAAACGAACCCACTGAAAGAAGTAGGGCTGCAAATGAACCAAACGAACACGAACGAGACCTTGTTCGTGTTCGTTTGTTAAAGAATATATGTGTTCACGAACGGTTCATGAACACTCACCGAATGAGATTTTATGTTCGTGTTCGTTTGTTAAGGAAATAAACTTGTTCGTGTTCGTTTGTGTTTGTTTGTTAATGTTAGACAACGAACGAAAACGAACGTTGATGAATACAAATGGAAATAAAAAAACACAAACACGTGTTCATGAATAGATCATATAAGACACTAACACTTATTAAATATTTTTTGTCAGGATCTTGTAATATTTAAATAATATATAAAAACAAAACACTAATGAACTATCAAACACAAATGAACACGTTACCGAATGTTCACGGACATAAATGAACGAACACGACCTTTGTTCATGTTTGTTCATTTAACTACACGAACGCAATTTCTTGTTCGTGTTCGTTTGTTTAATAAACGGACGAACACAAACGAACTTCCCGCCGAAATGTTCACGAACTGTTCGCTGAACATTTGGTTCGTTTATAGCCCTAGAAAGAAGTTCCTGGATCCGCCACTGATAGAGGCTAATCAGAAAAGCAAGTGCGAGTAAAGGAAAATTAAGGGTTCTAATATTAACACATGGGAAAACTTATTTACACATGGTGTATACTGTTATACGGCCCGTATGGAATAAAAAAAACTGACAAAGTCTTTTTTTATTCTATACGGGCCGTATAACAGTATACGGCCCGTATACACCATGTGTAAATAACTTTGCCTGGTCGTATACAATGTATACGAACGTGTATACGGGCCGTATACTGTTATACGGCCCGTATGGAATGAAAATTTGATTTTTCAAGTATTTTACAGTCGTGAGGTGCTCAAACCTTTCTAAAAGTAGAAAAAAATAAAACATCAACAAGTAACAAAGATTGAAGAACAAGAAAACGTGTCGTATGACTGTAATAAAACGGAAGCTATCAACGCGGGATTACGGGCATGGTGTTATTCTTTATTTAATATTTATAGAATAAAAGGAAGGGTGAGGCATTTGATGAGAGTTGTAAGGAGTCTGAATAAAACGGAAGCTATCAACGCGGAATTACGGACATGCGTTTAATTCCCAACATATTTGTTTTGTCACGTACATTTCGTAAGAAACTTTTCGTGCACTGAACCTTCACCTCCAATCATTTCCTGGTCAAATCACACACTATAAAGTTTAAACTTATCGTGTGTTGTAGTTTGGAAAGATGACCGAATAGAGATCTGAATAACAAACTGTGGAGAACTTGTTTGCGTTATCCACCAACAATCCGTTCATTATCTGTTGTTGTCTAAAACAATATCAATTAACGTTCAGTTGTGTAGACAAATTCATCACCGGTTTCTACAGGACAAGCACATACACAGGGAGAATGTTCTCGAAATTGAAGGAAAAGAAAAAATGGTTGCTGATGTTTTTCACTATCAGGATTTTGTTGGTTTGTTTGAGAACCAGATTCCAATGTCCTACTACTTCAATCCTTCCTATATTATTGAAAATTACTATATCACCCGCCATTCTCTTGCACCTGGATACATTGATTGTGGATTTTCTTGAGTCGTCGGGAAAACTTTTCCTCAGGGGAGGGTGAGTAGTATGAGTCTGAGTCCATTGTGGTTCGTGAATGTTGGAAGAACCCGACACGTCTTCTGCTGCCTCTTCGGTTGGTAAAAGACATAGGATGGCTTCTAATACAGGCTCTTTGTCAGTTGTGGTTGATTTATAGGAGGAGGTTATGAAACGAATATATGTTTATGCGAACATCCTTATTTTGTCACGTACATGCGTTTAATTCCCAACATCCTTATTGTATCAGACTCTCTCCCCTCCTCAGTGGCGAAGCTTGAAAAAAAATTTCGAGGGGTCGGAAGGCATTAGACCTAAAAAAAAATTCTATGTTCGGTCGAGCAACGGTGATTCGATTCTGGTCGGGTCGGGTAGGGTGTCGGTGATGCGATTCGGGTCGGGTCAAACATTAATATCAAATTAAAATCCGTTCTCAAACATTAAAACGTAAACATTGTTTAACAAACAATTGAATAAAGATACCAAAACATTAAAAAGAAGAGGAAGGTGGGTACCCGGTTTAGTTGGATGAAGAATTATAGTTCTGCTCGTCTTCCTTTAAGATTTTTAACAATTCCCTGATTTCCCTCTACTTGTTCTTCATTTTCATTCTTTCTTTTGAAAAAGGAGGTTATTCATTTATTCTTCCCCATGGCAATCTAATAACAAATGTGAACAAATCAACCTAAGTTTCAAAAATTCTAATAGCTAGAGAAAGATTCAACAAGTTTAGGGCTAAAACTCACATCTAATTTCAACCTAATTCATATAAATTGGAGCCCTAAATCAAACCTAAACATAAAAATTAACATACCTGAGGATGATTGAACAAGTGAAATCTCGAACTTGAAGTCTCGAAGTCGAAGTCGAACAGTCGAACAAGCAGCAGCCCAGCAGCCAGTCGCTATCCCCAGCCCCTGCGTTTTTCTTCTATTTCTTCTGTCTGCGCCCTGGTCGAACAAGCAACAATTGAAATCAGATGATTATTTGGGCTTACATTCATATTGGGTTTAATTTCTTAAATGGGCCATGAGTTTTGATTTGGTTATTTTGGGCTTATGATAAAAATACATAAAACACTCTTTTATTTGGGCTAATTTAGTATTTTATTTGGGTTATATAATTTATTTTTTAGAAAACCGGAGGGGTCGAACACGTATATACATAATTTTTTTTTTTAGAAAACCGGGGGGTCTAACATAATTTATTTTTAAACCGGGGGGTCTAACACGTATATCCCTAAAAATTTCTTTACGAAAAACACATACGTAACACTACTAACCGAAAAGTTCGGAGGGTCGGGCGACCCCCCCGCCCCTCACATGCTGCGCCCCTGCCCCTCCTGATGCAATTTTCACAGTGGTACCAATGTCCTGCTACTACAATCCTTCCAACGCCTGATTCCGATACAACCCTTAATGTTGAAACCGGTTTTACCTCATGAAAAGGAAAGAAATAAATTTTTTACCATTTTTTACCATATGTATACGGGCCGTATACCGTTTATACGGCCGTATACTCTCGGTAAAAAAACAAATTTACCGATCGTATACAATGTATACGATGATTGTATACGGGCCGTATATTCTGATACGGCTCGTATACTATGGGTAAAAAATGGTAAAAAATGGTTTATTCTCTTTAATCTATTAAAACGATCCTTGTCTTGAGAACCTGATTCTGATTTAAACAATGGAATTTGTGGATCAAACAGAAATAACTGAAAATAACTCGCCATTCTCTTGCACCTGTATACGTTGATTGTGGATTTAACTTGCAAGAATTGTGTCCGTCACATGATAGAAGACGTGTCGGGTTCTGCTAGAAGACTATCAGGATTTTGTTGGTTTGTTTCCAGGTAGGGTTTAGAATGTTTGAAGTATTCTTGGTTCAATACAAACTCTTCTGAAAGACAAGAATACAACGTTCATGTATCACAAGGAATGACCGATCTAAGGCAGATAACCTGATTTAGATACACAAATTCATCACAGGTTTCTACAGCACAAGCACATACGCAACGAAGTATTAAAAGATGTTAGTTTCTTGACAGTATGGTTTCTCGACAAACGAAGTATTATCTGACATCATCTGTTCATCATTGTTCTTGAAGATGAAGATGAAGAAACGAGAGTTTGTTTTGAGAAATTAACAAGGTAAACCTGAATTTTCAGATTTTTAAACACTTACTTGAACATGAGTCTGAGTCCATTGTGGTTCGTGAATGCTTCGATTTCAACAAATCTTTCAAGGTCTTAAGTGATGGACAACTGGTTAAAAGATGTAGAAGAGTTTGTGTAGAGATCTTTACGTACAAATTTGCATCATCCTTACGGTTACAAATGAAGCGTTGGGATTCAAGGGTTTATGAGTAAAAGAATTGTGGATTTCGGTTGGGTCAGATCTCGGAAGTACTGAACAACAGAAATAACAATATACGGCCCTCACCCTCACAAAGTTGTCATTTTCAAGTGTGAGATTAGCCAAACGAGGATGAAAGATACTCAAACCATCTGATCCCATTGTTGCAAACTCCTTTAATGTGAGATTCTTCAAGTTTGCACATTTTGAGAAAATACCAATGTGTTTGTCAGCTTCGTCAACACACAAAGTGACAGAATGATGTGGATCAATGTAACATCCCAAAAACGGGTTTGGTAATCAAAGCACGTTAATAGTAAAAACGGGTAAAATACCGTTAGTTGTAAAAATTAACCCGGTAAATATTAGGACTCAAATGAATAAACCTAATATTAATTAAAAAAAAGGGAATAAATACTTTGAGAAAACAAAGTATATAAAAAGGCCAAATTAACGGGACTTAGAATGAAACGGGTTATAACCCCGGAACCTACTAAGTTAACTATGAATAATTAACCTAGTTATTTATGTGTGATCAAGTGAATGAATAGAAATCAAGATTTTAACCCTCTTTATAAAACTTCTAAGTATGAGGGACTAAAAGTGGGCAAACTAGGAAATGTTTTAATTAAAACAATAATAAAAATCAAAACACACACATGTGTGTGTGTGTGAGTTCGATCGACCAGAGGCAAGAGCAGGGGTTCCAAAACCCTAGTTTAACAAAATCAACAAATTGAAGGTCAAAATGAAGCTCAAATTCACAACCAAACATGAATAAACGATTACCAAGTCAAGGGGATCGTAAGGTATGTCGAATTTCTAACATTCATGAAGTTGTGAAAATTATTTAATCTTGCATGATATGATCTATGTATGAATCATAGAAGTTATGGCTGAATTTGGGATGTAGGATTGCTTAGGAACAAACCCTAAGTGAAGATTTAGAATAAATTGCTATGATTTAGGTGTTTGGTTGAATCACCACACCTAGCTAAGTGGGTTTTATTGTTATGATGAAATTGATGATAAGACTATGTTTAGAATCATCATGCATGATAATGAATGGAAGGTGTTTAATTAAACCATGAAATTGAGTACATGATCATACTTTCATGAAAGGGGTTTAATAAATTATGATGAAACTAGTGATTTTGGTTCATATAAGTAGGTGTTTGGAATCATGATGTCTACTAATTAATATGTAGAACTTGATTATATTTGATGATTGGATGAATGTCTAATGCTATAATGAAACGGGTTTCACTTATAGATGGAATCCGTAGAATTTGCCTAATGAAAGAACGAGTTTTATATAATTAGATGATTTTATGATGTACATAAACTATGTTGATGAATGTAGTTAAATTAGTTGCCTAAAAATAGCTACGACCGAATAGTCGAAGAAATGCTCAAGTGGGTTCGTTGAACTCAATTATGCATTTCATACATTAAAAAGGGACAGTTGACTTTTGAAAAGTCAAACTGACCATTTACAAGATCGAACGATAATTTTGATAGTAAATACGTGAGGTGGAATAGTCGTGATTAGCAATGACTAAACTAACCATCTTGCGAATTATTATGCTAGTTTGAAGCTTAACAAGCTAGGTGAAGCTTGGTGAGGAAACGGGTCAAACAAATCAAGCATGAAGAGGAACGAGTGGCTTGGATGTGAGGTAAGTGAAACTTACACCTTTTTGTAGAATACATATCTATTCTATAAGTTATAAATACAACGGAGATAATATTCGAAATATGGTTTCCGACACGAAATGATTTGGGTCGGAATCAGAAACAAATGTTAGAAACCATAGAAATGGTAAAACGGGGTGGAACGGTAAATTAGTCAAGAAAAGAATAAGATAAAATGAGTTTTTGAACGGCTACTTTATAAGTAAGCCAAAACTAGTAAAAAGAGTAAAAAGGGATCAAATGGTAATATTGATGCCATTTGACAAATAATGACTAATAAGTGTATGCCGAGTCTCATGCTCGCAGGATGAACGGCTCGTGTATTAGCGAAGCTATGAAATAACAAGTAAGTCAAGACAAGGTATTAAAACGGATCAATATGTTGATCCGAGCCAGGTACGCATAATTATGTTGTAGTTAAAAATGCTAGTTTGGTCGAAAAATGGGTGAGAGTCCTTCGTCGTAAAACAAGGACCAAAATTGACTAAAACGCCCTTGTAGGTTAAATTGAACAAACGACCATCAAAGGTTGTTTGGAAACGAGTTTTATGATTAGGTAAATACTTATAATACGTATAAAAGTTGAAAGAGGTATTATATTAGTCAAATGGTACTATTTGAGTTTTTGCCGTAAAATAATGATTCGAGGGGTAAAATTTGGTTTATACAGACCACCACATTAAACCCACCATAAACACAGCTGTGGTGGGAGATTATAGGATAAGAAATGTGGTGATGAAATGCTAGAAGTAATCGAAAGCGATTTTAGGCTCGAAAGCGCTTAAATACCCTTAACGGGTCAAAAATAGAAGTATTAGCGAAACGGGTTAAGAATGTGTAATAATCCGTGATTTGAACCTTATACAATAGGAAATAATCATAATAATACGTTTACAAAAGAAACAAGGGCTACAAACAAGTTTGTTAGATGAAATCACGAACGGGTCAAAAGATGGTAAAAAGGGTAATAAGCCGAAGAGTTAAACTCTGAAATTTTATTATGTAAGATGTTGGATTTTAACTCCATTAGATGGAGAATTAAATTACGGACGCGTAGGAAAAAGAATCGGGTAAAACGGAGTAAAAACGAGAGAGTTATGCTCGTTTCCGTGAAATCGAGTCATGCTGGGAATATGCAGCAACTGATAAGCAAAAGGCTGTGAAAAAGGGGGCCTAGCGTCACGCGACGCCCCTTGGCGTCACGCGACGCCCCCTAACTCGGAAAAATGTTATTTTTTGTCATTTTTAACCCCTGTACTTGTTTGAACTTCATATTTGACTATCAAAACTAACTTTTAAGTTGGTTTTGATCATAGGTGATTGCCAAGAGTGCCCGGATGAAGATCAAGCGACGAGCAAGAACCGAACACGATCACGAAATAAGCTTCCGCACTATGTATCGTTATTATGTTAAACGACGAACGTATACATGATATGTTGTATACTTTTAAATTGTAAAAAGTTTTAATAAACCCGTAATTTCCAATGCATATGTAATCTTAATTACATGATTGTTTTTCGTAAATGATACGTTAAACCTTAATTTATAAGAACGGGTGTTACAATCAACAGAAATAACTGAAAATATTCTGATTCAAAGTTAACATTCTGATTCAGATTCAGAAAGCAGATGTTTAGTAGTGTTTGAGAAACTAACAAGGTAAACCTTAATTTTCAAAATTTTAGACACTTACTTGAACCGTTAGTAATGCTAGATGTCATTTTGGCTGAACCACAACCTATTACAGCACTGTATGAACCTGTGTTTTGAAAATAGGCTTTGTTCTTCGTTTATTGGATCGTTCTAATAGATTAAAGAGGTTTTTACCATTTTTTACCATATGTATACTGGTCGTATACGGTTTATACGGCCGTATACCATTGGTAAAAAATATTTTTACCGATCGTTTACAATGTATACGATGTTTGTATACGGGCCGTATATTATTATACGGCTCGTATACTATGGGTAAAAAATGGTAAAAAGGGTTTATTCTCTTTAATCTATTAGAACGATCCTTGTCTTGAGAACCTGATTCTGATTTAAACAACATAATTTGTGGATCAACAGAAATAACTGAAAATAACTCGCCATTCTCTTGCACATGTATACGTTGATTGTGGATTTAACTTGCAAGAATTGTGTCCGTCGCATGATAGAAGAACCCGACACGTCTTCTGTGATGATTCGAAACATTCCGAATAACTAGCAGAAGAACCCGACACGTCTTCTGTGATGATTAGAACGATCCTTGTTTTGTCACATACATGGAAAAACAAGGACCATTCACCTCTTTCAACCTACCAAAACACCAAAACCCGTACTGGTGATTGTTTATCCATACTATTCTTCATAGCCATATTCCCACTCACAAGTTGTTGATACATATCGTCCGTTCAAGTTGAGCTTCCTGATACATATCGTTCGTAAGAAACGTTTCATGCACTGAACCTTCAGTTGTGTACCCTTCAATCTTCTTGAGTATTTTTCTAACTTTATGCTTGCATCCACCACGGTGAATATTAACTTTGAGTGAAAGAGTTTGGAAACCGGACGGAATCTATGAAGAAACTGTTGGAATTTGTGGATTTCGGTTGGTTCAGAAACTTAACAAGAGAAGCAACTAAAAAAATACAATTGATTTCTCTTCCGGTTACCATATGTATACGTGACGTATACCGTTTATACGGCCGTATACTCTCGGTAAAAAAACATATTTACCGATCGTATACAATGTATACGATGATTGTATACGGGACGTATATTATTATACGGCTCGTATACTATGGGTAAAAAATGGCAAAAAAAGGTTTATTCTCTTTAATCTATTAGAACGATCCTTGTCTTGAGAACCTGATTCCGATTTAAACAATGGAATTTGTGGATCAACAGAAATAACTGAAAATAACTCGCCATTCCCTTGCATCGGTCGAATAATGGCCAATAATCCGTTCATAATCGTCGACGACGTCACTGGGGTTTTTTCACTTCCAGTTACCAGGCCTATCATCTCCGTCTACGTTTGGTTTCCTCAACGAAGAACCATCAGCCATTATCAGCCCTTTTTTCCTTTGGTTTCTGGTTGATTTTGAGGGTGAGGGTTTTGAATTGATTCCTGCGCTCAAGTTTCAACTACTGGAGTGAAAATTGGTAAAAAATGGTTTATTCTCTTTAATCTATTAGAACGATCCTTGTAACCATCAACCGTTCAAGTTGATATAGGAGAGTTGATGCAATTTTCCAAGCATTTTATCGTGTGTTGTAATTTTAATGAAGCAATGAAGATTGAATATGCAAACCGCATCCGTCTTTTGTTATAGATAAGCGTATCACTCGATCCACTTACATTCGAATAACGCTGAGAATCCACAACGCTTATGGCCAGATTCTTTCCTTCAATCTTGGCAAAATCAATGCCTGCTTGTTTTATTATCACGAAAGTACTGAACAACCGAGATAACAGCTCCGGTATTTATCACCAACTTATCTTTGGTAGTGTTTGTTTGAGAACCTGATTCAGATACACAACAGTCTCTTTGCTTCGTCCACTAGAACTATTTGTGTATGCATTCTTTTGGTAGTTAACAACGCTAATTAGAAAAAAATCTGTAAAATTAATCATATCGATTGCTATAACAGGATGGATGTGACACACATAGGTAGATAAAATGTCACAGTTGTCAAGACTGTTTGTATCACACCCCAACCGATGGCGGAATCATCGGGGCGCGGCACTAGGCGAATCAGATTACTCAAGAGAATCCATAACAACTATGTTGCGATAATATTTAATACATTCGTTATCCCATACTAACAAATAATACAATCACATAAGTTATCACAGATTTCTTGTCCTCTCGAACAATACAAATCCGACAACCTAGATTTTAGTTAAGTTTCTAGACTTCCTAGCTTGATTTGATATAGTCTGCGATCTAACCTGCAACATACGTTAAAATGTTTGTCAATACAAAAGTATTGGCGAGTATACATGTTTGATAAGTATAGCATAATAGATAAAAAGTGTAGCGAATTTCCACATGCATAAACGTAATACACGACATATATACTCACAAAACTGATACTACCAACTAAGTCCTCGATGCTCGAATGTACGATGGCATAACTAGACCCCGTCGGGCGCAATAGTACTATACTAGTCGTGGTGGGACGTCGCGAGTATAAGCCCTAGCACATATGCAACTAGCATCACGTATATCTATGCATAACAGTTATTCGCAAGTGATAATTCGATTGATTGAATATTTCGTTTGATAACTTCGATTTGTTAGCAACGTATGTTACACCCAAAATTCGATTAAAAAGGGTTCAAGTATACTCACAATGCGTAATCGGTAAGTAAATACAGCTTGATTTGGGTTGCGTCTGAGTCAGCCTGATCGAATGAGAGTGCGTTAAACGGTGGCGGGTGAAACAGGTGACTATTGACCATTCGGTCGGATGGCAATCCGGCCGGATGGCCATTCGTTTGAAAGGATGAGGTTTAGTGACTGTCCGGTCGGATGGTAATCCGGCCGGATGGCCATTTGTTTGAATGATGCTTGCTTAGTGACTATCCGATCGGATGGCAATCCGGTCGGATGGTCATTCGCTTGATTAAGAGTTGGCCCAGTCGTATGGGGATCATCCGTCCGGATGACATGTATCCGTGCGGATTACATGTTATCCGTGCGGATTACATGTGATCCGTGCGGATAACACGTCTGTTTCGCGTTCTGAATACTGTTTCCGAGTGTTTGTCGAAAGAAAATATGTGTAAAGTTACCGGGTCAGTGTAATCTCGCACTAACACTTGAAGTTCCGTCAATTCCGACCCGCTCTAACGGCCGGGAATCACCCCGTTCCATCAGATCTGGCCGTTCATGATGGTTCTTCATGGTTAACTCGAAATCGCACAGTTCCTTGGGTAAATACTTAGATTTAGGCGAGATTTGTTACCAAAACATGTGGAAATCACCCAGATCTGAGTCGTTTATGGTGGGATGAGGTCACAACTGGAAGTTCATAAGAACTCTTGGTGACATCACCTCAAAAACGCCTCAAATCCGCAGATTTCACGGTTAGAAATTGAGTTTTGAAAGGTAGAATGATGTAGAATCGAGTGTAGATTGTAGAAGTACAAGTTTTAGGTTGAAATCTTACCGGAATCGCGAGGGGATCGAGAGAAAAGGGTCCTGAGCGTGTTTGGTCGAGTGGGAGCTGTCACATCACTTGAACAGTGGTGTGACAGGCTATTTATAGGCGACAGAGAAGAGAAAGGAGTGAATGGTCCGGATAGCCCATTCGTCCGGATTGCCATCCGTCCGGATTGCCCATCCGTCCGGATGGCCCATCCGTCCGGATGGCTATCCTGACGCGATGGATTCCTCCGTTTTTGATTGTTTTGCTAGCTTTCGAAGTACGTGCATTTCATTGTAACTTTATATTATTATTATATATGTATATATATCACTAAGGGTCGTATTTACGTATCCATATTCCAAAGTTTCGATATAACCTTCGGTTTCCGATTCGAGTATGCGATTATTAGCGCCGTTTCACGGCCATCGAGGAGGGTAGTATAGGTCCTTTCTTGATGTCATCGTGAACGTTATTGTGTGTTGTGCCACAATGACTGGCGGGGTACCATTTACTCGTATTGTCATCATCGTCACGACGACTAAAGTTATAGCACTCGCCCGAGAGTCCTTGTTAGCGTTAATTGCTTACGTTCGACACATCACGGCCACTGAGGAGGGTAGAATAGGTCCTCAATCAATGCCTCCGTGAGTGTTAGTGTTTGCGATAATAGTGTAGTATAGCGATATTGTATTTCGAAAATATGCGATTATCCTTCGAATAGCGATATATACGGTATAGTTACATTATGATCCGAATCTCTGGTGCTAGGCGTACGAGTATATCGAGTAGTAACAACGCACAAAAGTGCGGGTTGTTACAGTCTCCCCTACTTTAGGAAATTTCGTCCCGAAATTAATCCCATAGGTAGACTTCTGAGAGTTGATCTTGCATGCGTAGCGATATATCGAGTGATTCGATTGAGAGTTTACAAGCGCGAGCGTTTCAAATAAGAGAGATCGATTGCGATAGCGAGGAGGCGACGTAGAAGACAAAAAGTAATACCCCACGAGTTGGCGTTCCAAGGTACTTCGTGTTGCGAAGAATTCGTTAGTTCGATGCGATTGTAATTTGAAGGACTTGGAAGATTTCTCATAACGTAGGGTTAACTGAGTCGGTCGTTAACCAACGTTACAAGGGTTACGAAACTCTCCTATGACATGGGTTTAAGCTGAACTCGATGTCGAACCAATGTCTTAAGAAGGATTTTGCTTCGACGTTGTAAAAGTTTTAAGGAAAACTGGACTTATGAAACTTTTCTCGGACATGGAGTTAAGCTGATTCGATGTTATCTCCTCGTTGTGAGAAAATTTCACTTGTCCACCGGTTTTGAAATCAAAATTTTTATAAAAAGACGTTTTAATCAGTACAAAAGGTAGTTAATCACCGAGCCCCACTTGGCACTTTTCCCACGAAAGTTTGTTAATATGTTTAAAACACCTATATATAGGAAGTACCAGCGGCGTATCCACCATGCTTTGCCCATATTACTTCTGTTTCGTGTGGCAGTGTCAGGCGTGCCGATATGACACGGATAGAATTGCGTTTACTCGATCCAACCGATAGAAAGTCGGACCGAGCATAAGATAGAATCGAATAGGTTAATCCGGCGAGTTGAATAACGCGTTTTCGATTAGATTACTCATTGAACCCACATGGCACGTTTCCACGAGTGTTTGCTAACATGGCGAAACATCATGTTTAACCAGGTTAGTTTTGCCTCGTGAAGCGGTGTCATGCGTACTAATACAGACTGTAACGAACACCTGTGAGCGAACACGCGGTAGACTATACACGATGTGCAGTGAGCGATTAGGTGATTAAGCGAATAACATAACACAACACCAGTAATGACAACGACGATAAACGAATTACGATAAGCGGTAGTTGTTGCGTTGCGGGCGATGGAGGTATGCGGTTCGATTTTGTTTGATTAACACCACAGAGTTTAACTAACGTTAGACCCCACATGGCCTTTTTCCACGAAAGGTCGCTGATATGACTAAAACACCTTGCTTTAGCCATATGAGCTTCGTCCCGTGAAGCGAGGTCACGCGTGCTAACTTAACACAAAGATTACAGATAACGGTATAGCGATAGATTGATACACAACAAACGATATAGATCCACATAATAAGCGATAGAGATTACGAGATACGCTTGATAAACGATTGCGATTAGTCGAGTTTTGTTTCGAATAAGCTTTACGTTGCGTTTTGACGCGTCACGGGTATCGAGGAGGGTAGAATAGGTCCTCACCCGACAACATCGTGGGCGTTAATGTGCTTGATGAGATTGATTGCTATAGACTTACGACCAGTCTTGCGTTGATGCAATTGTCCTGCGAGGCAGACTCTCCAGAGTCCATCGATGAGGCGATTGCATTGCGTTTGCAGACTTACATCAAGTCTTGCGATGATACGGTTTGTTACGCCTTGCGATTGAGTATAGTGTGTTGAAAATAATCACAATAGTATAATAGGTTTAATGGCGTTCAACTCCACGTGGCACTTTCTTCACGGAACTTTGGTAGTATGATAAAGCACACCTTGCTTGACCCCTACTACTTAGATCCCGTGATTTGGTGTCTTACTTCGTCGAAACGCTTATGGCACCTTAGAATTCACTACGATCCCCGTGCACTGACCCAAATAATCCCGTGTGCACCCGTGATTAGTTGTTCCTTGCACGTTTATCGTACCTCGTTCTAAGAGTGTAGTGAGGGTAAAAACACATTATTTCGTGATATAGTATATAGTATGTGCGTGATTCTAGTCTAAGTGCGACGACTAGAGTGTGATAGAGAAAACGAAACGAGAGTTAGCGTTACACATAGCGGCAACATCGAGTAATAGAGTAGGTCCAAAACTTAGGAATTAACGTCGAAAATCGTATCATTACAACTTTATCCTACGCGTGCTAGATGTCTGATGCTGAAGACTTTTTGCTGGAGCTGTTGTTGTTGTACTCAAGTTCACGGTTCGACGCGGCAGTTGCGGGTGAAGTGACCGTAACGGTTGCAGTTATTGCAATAGCGACAGTCAGCCCCAACTGGATGATGATAGGTACACGAGTAACACTGAGGATGAGCTCCAGTGTAAGCTCGTTTTAGGAACACCGGAACTGTTCGAAGAGGTTTCGGTTGCAGCAATTCGGTGGTTGATGAGCTCGGGCTTGAAGTCTTTCGCTTGCGGCTGGGTTTGTTGGTGTCTTGCGAAGAGATATCGTCGTTGGAGGATTCGTCTGAAGACTCACTTGCGGAGTCTTTGGCTGATTTGTCAGAAGATCCGTCGGTAGATTTGTCAGATGAATCGGCAGCAGATTCGTCAGATGAATCGTCAGCAGATTCATCAGAAGAATCGTTAGCAGATCCGTCAGATGAATCGTCAGTAGATTCATCAGGAGAATCGTTAGCAGATTCATCAGGAGAATCGTTGACAGGATCGTCTGAGGGGTTAATGTCGATCGCTTGATAAGCTTGCTTGACAGGATTCTTTGAGAAGAACCCTTCCATGAGTCGCTTGTTGTTGATTTCTGCGGCTAAGCGGTAGGCTTCTTCGATAGTAGCAGGTCTTGCAGCTTCGACAAAATCACCCACACACTCAGGCAAGCCACAAAGGTACTTCGCGATGGCTTTTTCTGGAGTGTTGACTTGATTTGGGCAGATTACGCTAAGCTGCTTGAACCTTGCGGTGTAGCCAGTGTTGTCACCTTCGGCTTGCTTGATTTCCCAAAATTCGTTTTCCATCTTCTGAGTTTCGTAAGGGGGACAGTACTCTTTCTTCATGAGCTCTTTCAGCTCATCCCAAGAGAGAGCATAAGCTGCGGAGATCCCACGTTTGTTACGTTCGGCGGTCCACCAGTCGAGTGCTTGCGATTGGAATACCCCAGTAGCGCAAGTAGTACGGAAACTATCGGGACACCCGCTTTGACGAAGGGTAACTTCGATAGAATCAAACCACTGGAGTAGTTGAGTCACACCTCCTTCACCCGTGAATTCCATCGGACCACAGGCTTTGAAGTGTTTGTAAAGAAATGCAGATTGCGGCTCTTCTGTCTTAACGTCTTCCGAAGTTCGAGAGTTGATAAGAGAGTGAACTTGTGTGGCAATCTGAGGAATGACTTTGACCACTTCCCGGGTCACAAGTGAAGCAATCCTCTTTTCGCTCCTTCGTTTGGCTCGTCTCTTTGCTAACATTCTCGAAGTAGAGTTGTTGGAAGGCATCTAGACAGAAAGAGGCTTGGAGTGAGATTCGATCATAATGATTTTTGAGTTTTGCGATGCGATTGAGCGCGTTCAAAACTTGATGCGATAATGTAGTAGTAATACGAATCACATAGGGGCCATATAGGAAACACGAAATTCCTAAGTTCTCACACAATGATTTGTTGTTTATACGTACTTATATGTATTTATATAGTCGAAATTTGTAATCATACACCTACAGATCGACTTAGAATATGCGAGGACGCGTTGAGGTAAGTAAGCGAGCGCGAATGCGATAGACTATGCATTTGTTTTGTTGCGAACATTCGGGTTTCGTTTTAGATTGCGATGGCCGTGCGACTTGTGCGTTTTTAAAGCAGGGAGTGAAAAATAGATAAAGCGTAAAGTTTCAAAACATATATAGGTTCCAATCATCTGTAAAATCGGCGGGTCGTATGGTAGAGTGCCTTGGGTGTTTAGGCGTCGACTATCCAAGGTAACCCAACTATATTTAACAAGTTCGTGCGCGCGCGTTGACCTAGAAGACTCCATGCTTCCACTGGGATGCAGCTCCTGGCATTCGTCTTCCTAGTCATCGCATGGCTCGAGTCATCATGATAGTCGAGTCCTTGGTGAGAGCTTTTGAAAACCAATTTAGAGAGTGGAACGGCTTATTAAGGTATGGGTTTCACTCCTGACTTAACAGTTTCGTTCCTAATTGTGGTTATGCTCTTCGAATAAATTCGTGAGTTCCACTAGATTTCGAAATGGAGGCTTTCGTCGAGATGTGGATGTCACTCCTAACTCGATGAAAAGTTCTCGTGCTAGAAAAATGCGCTGAGTGAGCGATCCTATCGAGAGTTCTTGGTTTTCACACCTGATCTCGACTGGATCGTTCGGTTTCGTTATGCGAGTATTTTCGAAAACATGTGTATTGTGTCCGCCTTAGGAAAGGCCAAGTAGTATTTCAGCCTTAGGAAAGGCTTCTTCGTGTGAAGTTGTAGTACGCGGTGTTCACACAAAGTTGTAGCTTTTAGCAATTTCGATCGAGAGTATCAAGTAGGCCCGATACAAACCCTACTGGGTTCGTACGAGTCGGCCTGTTGGTACTTAGACTTTAGACTAGGTCAATTTCTAAGACATCGACCCGGACTAGGTCGAGTCTTGCCTAATTCCCTATAGTTATGGCTTTGATACCAATCTGTCACACCCCAACCGATGGCGGAATCATCGGGGCGCGGCACTAGGCGAATCAGATTGCTCAAGAGAATCCATAACAACTATGTTGCGATAATATTTAATACATTCGTTATCCCATACTAACAAATAATACAATCACATAAGTTATTACAGATTTCTTGTCCTCTCGAACAATACAAATCCGACAACCTAGATTTTAGTTGAGTTTCTAGACTTCCTAGCTTGATTTGATATAGTCTGCGATCTAACCTGCAACATACGTTAAAATGTTTGTCAATACAAAAGTATTGGCGAGTATACAGGTTTGATAAGTATAACATAATAGATAAAAAGTGTAGCGAATTTCCACATGCATAAACGTAATACACGACATATATACTCACAAAACTGATACTACCAACTAAGTCCTCGATGCTCGAATGTACGATGGCATAACTAGACCCCGTCGGGCGCAATAGTACTATACTAGTCGTGGTGGGACGTCGCGAGTATAAGCCCTAGCACATATGCAACTAGCATCACGTATATCTATGCATAACAGTTATTCGCAAGTGATAATTCGATTGATTGAATATTTCGTTTGATAAGTTCGATTTGTTAGCAACGGATGTTACACCCAAAATTCGATTAAAAAGGGTTCAAGTATACTCACAATGCGTAATCGGTAAGTAAATACAGCTTGATTTGGGTTGCGTCTGAGTCAGCCTGATCGAATGAGAGTGCGTTAAACGGTGGCGGGTGAAACAGGTGACTATTGACCATTCGGTCGGATGGTAATCCGGCCGGATGGCCATTCGTTTGAAAGGATGAGGTTTAGTGACTGTCCGGTCGGATGGTAATCCGGCCGGATGGCCATTTGTTTGAATGATGCTTGCTTAGTGACTATCCGATCGGATGGCAATCCGGTCGGATGGTCATTCGCTTGATTAAGAGTTGGCCCAGTCGTATGGGGATCATCCGTCCGGATGACATGTATCCGTCCGGATGACATGTTATCCGTCCGGATGACATGTGATCCGTGCGGATGACATGTGATCCGTGCGGATCACATGTGATCCGTCCGGATGACATATTATCCGTGAGGATTACATGTGATCCGTGCGGATTACATGTGATCCGTGCGGATAACACGTCTGTTTCGCGTTCTGAATACTGTTTCCGAGTGTTTGTCGAAAGAAAATACTTGTAAAGTTACCGGGTCAGTGTAATCTCGCACTAACACTTGAAGTTCCGTCAATTCCGACCCGCTCTAACGGCCGGGAATCACCCCGTTCCATCAGATCTGGCCGTTCGTGATGGTTCTTCATGGTTAACTCGAAATCGCACAGTTCCTTGGGTAAATACTTAGATTTAGGCGAGATTTGTTACCAAAACATGTGGAAATCACCCAGATCTGAGTCGTTTATGGTGGGATGAGGTCACAACTGGAAGTTCATAAGAACTCTTGGTGACATCACCTCAAAAACGCCTCAAATCCGCAGATTTCACGGTTAGAAATTGAGTTTTGAAAGGTAGAATGATGTAGAATCGAGTGTAGATTGTAGAAGTACAAGTTTTAGGTTGAAATCTTACCGGAATCGCGAGGGGATCGAGAGAAAAGGGTCCTGAGCGTGTTTGGTCGAGTGGGAGCTGTCACATCACTTGAACAGTGGTGTGACAGGCTATTTATAGGCGACAGAGAAGAGAAAGGAGTGAATGGTCCGGATAGCCCATTCGTCCGGATTGCCATCCGTCCGGATTGCTATCCGTCCGGATGGCTATCCTGACGCGATGGATTCCTCCGTTTTTGATTGTTTTGCTAGCTTTCGAAGTACGCGCATTTCATTGTAACTTTATATTATTATTATATATGTATATATATCACTAAGGGTCGTATTTACGTATCCATATTCCAAAGTTTCGATATAACCTTCGGTTTCCGATTCGAGTATGCGATTATTAGCGCCGTTTCACGGCCATCTAGGAGGGTAGTATAGGTCCTTTCTTGATGTCATCGTGAACGTTATTGTGTGTTGTGCCACAATGACTGACGGGGTACCATTTACTCGTATTGTCATCATCGTCACGACGACTAAAGTTATAGCACTCGCCCGAGAGTCCTTGTTAGCGTTAATTGCTTACGTTCGACACATCACGGCCACTGAGGAGGGTAGAATAGGTCCTCACTCAATGCCTCCGTGAGTGTTAGTGTTTGCGATAATAGTGTAGTATAGCGATATTGTATTTCGAAAATATGCGATTATCCTTCGAATAGCGATATATACGGTATAGTTACATTATGATCCGAATCTCTGGTGCTAGGCGTACGAGTATATCGAGTAGTAACAACGCACAAAAGTGCGGGTTGTTACAGTTTGTCGGGTTTCCAATGCTCACACAGGGTGATAAACAACGCTGATACACGTAACATCTAGTTATATTCAGATTTAAACAATGCCCGCCTCAACTGAGATAACGGACATCCATCAAGCTCAAAAAGAAAACTTGTGTTTCCCATAGTCACAAAAGATTGCGGTTTGTATTTCGCATAGCCACCGTTTCCGTAGTAAAAAACGGTTGGGTTTGCACATTCAATCTCCAATACTTCATTAAAATACCAGTACAAGAACTCGACACGTCTTCATGTACCGGAGAATGTTTTAGAAATTGAAGGAAAAGGAAAAAAATTGTTGAAATCGAATTTGACAACTATGACAGCTTATTAAAAGTAGCAATCACCTCCAATCATTTCCTGGTCAAATCACACAATATAAAGTTTAAAGTTATCGTGTGTTGTAGTTTGGAAAAATGACCGAATAGAGATCTGAATAACAAACTGTGGAGAACTTGTTTGTGTCGGGTTCTTCTGATATTTATTCGGAATCGATAAATAACCAACACGAAGATCTCTGCGATCGCTACTTGTGCTCCGATTTAAGCGGCATGTTCCGATCAACGTTTATCGACATTGTTAAAGGTGATGAAAAGTTTAGAAACCCTAGAATGATTGTGTTTTTACGGGAAAAAATCGTGATATTTGAAAAAACGCCATTATATACGGGCCGTATATAGTTATACGGCCCGTATAAATGTGGTAACATCAAAAACCTACAAAAATAAATCCATTAAGCCGTATACGTTTTACAAATCGTATACACATGTATACGACTCGTATAACTATATACGGGCCGTATATAATAAAACAAAAAGAACATTCCCTGCGCATTTTCCTATTAAAAAACATTCTATACGAGCCGTATAATTGTATACGACCCGTATACAATAGGGGATGTGAAAATAAGATATAGGGTATGTGGGAATAAGGCACGCCAAAATTAAATCCTATTGTGAAACTAGCCTAATACTAAAGAAGAAAAAGAAAATAATTGGATAAAAAGTATTTATGGCAAGTTATACGAATATAATAAAAAAGAATAAAAGAGAAGTTTGATAAGTTGTTGAGAAAACACTAGTTATGTAAATATTTTTCTTTAAAAAAAACATTCATTCTCCTATATATTAAAAGATGAACAAAATGAACAGTAATAAATTGTAATATAACAAAATATTAAATACAGTTTTTTTATGGTTTTATTATTTTCACATTCTCCTATATATTAAAAAATGAACGAAATGAACAGTAATAAATTGTAATATAATAAAATATTAAATACAGTTTTTTATGGTTTTGTTATTTTCACATTATAATAATTGTTATCTTCTTTACTTTTTAAGTTTGATAAGCTTGGTGTTAACCGGTACTTGTATCGAAAATACCGGTTTGTTATCGATACGTGAAGGTAAAAAACAGTACCAGCCTGGTACATAAAACGCCAAAAGTCGGTACCGGATTGAGTTTGATAATCTTTTAGTTCGATAAATTTGGTACTACTACCCAGTACCATTTGTTCATCCCTGATCACGGGTACCGTACGAACAACAACGATATTGTACAACTTTTTTTAGTTTCAGGGGTAGGGATGAGCTCGGTACCAACTGATACCGAATCGGTATTGGTACCGAAAATACCGGTTACGGTATCGGTATATGAAGGTAAAAACCGTTAGCAAACCGGTACCAGGAACGCCAAACGTCAGTACCGAACTGGTACTTAGGATCTTTCTGTTCAGGAAATTCGGTACCGGTACCCATTACTATTTGCTCATCTCTGACTACGGGTTTCTACCGAACAACATCATTACCATACAACTTTTTTAGTTGATTTTCTTTCTTTAAGTTTTTAGTGTTTTTTTCTACATTTTCTTTTTATTCTTCTCAACGATTCCGTGTGCAACGCGCTCATAGTGATTTCAAACATATATAAACACAGACTAAATAACAAAACAAGTCTGCCGCAACGTGGCGACGGTTTTTATAACTAGTTTAGTAAATAATTTTCAAATAACACACAATTTGGTTGAAAACTCGATACATAATTTTATCAGGGAAGAATGTTTAAGGGTTTGAATCCTAGCCCCAACCAATCAACACATGCCATGTTAAATCTGACTCAAAGTATCTATTAGCGTAAAAATTAGCGGCACATACCCATGCCATAAACTATTTTATTTTTAATTTAAAAAGTTAAATGTTCTAACCAATGAAAAGTCACTCACCAATCCCAAGGTCAACAACCTTCTCAAACAAACTTAGGTGCTGTTTGTTTTTTCTGCGGGAAAAGGTCTGCAGTCTGCGGACCACATCTGCAGGTATCTGCAGAAGAAGAGGTGGACCAAATGTCTGCAGTCTGCAAGGAGAAGAGGGTTTGTTTTTTTTCTACAAAAACTTCTCTTCTCTTCTCTTCTCACACACAAACACACAGACCTCTCTTCTCATCTATCTCTTTACTTCATCTTCCACCCCACCGAACCACAACCACCACCGTCACCTCTACACCACCGCCACCACCGTTACCACTACACCACAACCACCACCACCGAAGAGGGTTTGCAGATCTGAATAAGACGCGAGAAGAGAGAGAGAGACGCGAGGGGAGAGAAAGTGATGCCGACAACGGCACGGCGAAATCGACGGCAACGAGTGGCGTTTCAGGTGTTGATGGTTGGTTGGTGGGTGTTTCTTCTTAAAACCGGTAAGTTCTAGTCCCTTCCTCCTGCAAGATGCCTGTTGAATTTGGGGATTTTGAGTGGGTTTTTGGATTTGAGGGGTTTTCATGGTGGTTGTGGTGGCAGTGGATGGTGGTGTTGGTAGTTGCAGGTGGGTGGTGGTGACGGTAGTTGTGGTGGTGGCCAGCGGGAGTAGGTGGGGGTTGTGGCAGGTGGATGGTGGTTGCAGGTGGGGTGTGATGGCAGGTGGGTGTTGGTGACGGTGGTTGTGGCAGGGATGTGGGGGTGGAGGTGTGGAAGAAGACCTCTGTGCCAAGAAGAGGTTAATGTCTGTGCCAAGAAGACTTGGGTCATTGTCTGCGTGGTGAAGAGGTCTCGCAGACCTTTTTTAATGAAAGGTCTGCGAGAAAACAAACAAGCTGCAGCAACCAAACGTCTGCGCGCCGCAGACATAAGTGGCTAGAAGTGCTTCTGGCCAAAAAACAAACACCACCTTAACCTTTGCACGTGTAAACCTACTAGCTTAACCAACCCACCTTACCTACCCTTGGACGTGACAGCGATATTATGGCACTAGGTCGAATTCGTAAGCCCCTACCTAAGACTAAGCGGTATGGGGGCCGGCTGAGGCCCGGCGCCGGTCCCCCACACCGCCCCCTGGTTCCGGCTCGGCAACTTCGGCTCCCCACAGACGGAGAGGACGGGCCTTGATCTCTCACAATAACCTATACATACATACATATATATACATAAAGGGGCTCATCCCCCACCCAATAGGTCCATCCCCTTGAAGCCTTTTCTACGTGGCGGTGACTTGACGGCCTATCCCCTTGGGGATGGGGCTCTCCATACCCTCTAGTGTAAGGAGTGCCCAACCCCCCTCACAGGAAAGTAGTTTTTAATTATACAGTCAATATATAACTATTGGGATATTACAGTTACGACATTATAATAACTAATTATTTTGGTAACTTCTCCGTCATTTGGAATTAAAATTGACCTATACATTAAAAAGAAAACCAATTGAACAGTAATAATACATTTAAATATTCAACAGAGTGTTAAATGTAATAGAAAAATAAATGAACGAACAGTATCGGGTACCGGTACCGGTATCAAATTTACCAAATAGAGTGTATTTTCGGTATCCGTTCGGCACCGGTATTCATCGGGTTTTACCCTCAAATACCGGTGTCGTACCAGTACCGTCTGTATCAAGCCGTACTGTACCAGGTATATTCGGTACCGGTACCCATATTTGGGGATTTCGGTAACGGTATTTTCGGTACCGGTTGGTACCGAGCTCATTAAATCCTGTAGCAACGTACCAATGCAAGTAATTGCACATTTTAGATTACTTTTCATACACAGAGTAGGTAAACTGTATTTCGTTTGAATGAGGTTTTATATACACAACAACTTATTTTGCTTTATTTTTTGTCTTTTTACGTAATGAATGAATTGTAGCATGTAAAATTAACTTGGATATTTAGATTATTGATGAGCAAATCGTATCAAATCATGTAATCAAACCGGTATCGTATGGGTACCAAATTTACTATACCAAATCATTTTCGGTACCAATTTGATACCCACCTTTTGGCGTTTTCAGAATCGTAACTTTCGGTTCGACACCGGTTTAGCACCATACCTATATTTATTGATTTTTACCTTCAAATACCATACCGTATTGTACCGAGCATTTTCGGTGCCGGTACCTAATTTCGATTTTTCCGGATCGGCACTTTCGGTGCCGTTACAGGTACCGAGCTCATCCATATTTTAACGTGTTAGCACCGTAATATCTGAACTGAAAACAACCGAATTTCCAACGTGTAGGACATGTGGGTCCTATTATTATATATTAGGTTATTTAAAATCGTTTTTTTAGGACGAATTGACTATCCTTTTCACGTCATTTTTATTTATGTTTTGGTATTCGGTATCTGCTTGCCGTTACTGACACGCGTTTTGCAGTCATTGGGTCCCCACCGCAACGCGCGAGCGAAAATTTAACTAGTTCTCTTTAGAGACAAAGACGTGATGTTCAACTTCTTAATAGTGCTATTTTAACAGGTTATCGGAATATACTATAAGCATTATTAATTTATATATTATGTTTTTTAAGTTCTTTTATTTAAAGGGGAATTGGCCTATAATAATCTCACATACACCTTATTGGCCATTAATAATCCTAACTCAGAATATTCCCCCCACCAGTCCCACCTTTCATATATTTTTTCTACAATGGTCCCCCGTTAAAAAAAACTTAATGGAGTTAAGCTTTTTTCGAAATTACAAACAGATTTTTTAGGGATCAGAACGATGATACGAGTCAATTGATGTAAAACTTATTTCGAAATGATGCTCCAAGTGACTTGATTTTGGTTAACTGGAAATTTAAACACCCGAATTGAAGCGCCGTTTTCATCGTTTGGAGCACCGTTTCGAGGCAAGTTTTACATCAATGGACTCCTCTCGTCGTTCTAATCAAAAGCCCTAAAAATCTGTTTGTAATTTGGAAAAAAACTTAACTCCGTTAAGTTTTTTTAACGGGGGACCATTGTAGGAAAAATAGGTGAAAGGTGGGACTGGTGGGGGAAATATTCTAAGGTGTGATTATTAATGGCCAATAAGGTATAGATGAGATTATTACATGTCAATTTCACTTATTTAAATAACAGTTTAAATGTATATAGAAAAACCATAGTTTATTAGTCATTATTTAGTGACAAGTGAATAAAATAATCATTTTAATGTCATTTAGACACTAAAATTAACCACGTAAAAATATATTTTTACATTAAAAAAAAAGGGAGAAAAGCTATTACTTGCGCGATAAATACGTAAGACCACACTCAACTAAAAGAGAATCAAGCATCCAAAAACACCCCAATAGTCCAATACACAAATCGAAACAAGTGGGACTCTCCATTAAATCCTATCTTTAGGGTGTACCTATCTACACATCATTTTGCCTATTTACACACCAAAAAAGGTGTTTTTTGTCCTTATATGCATACACTGCAGTATCGAACTGTGACCAAAACGCGGCGTTTTGGTCCGGTTAACCAGACAAAGACTGACGGGTGTCTGACGGGTCTGTTGACCGGACCAAAACGCCGAGCTTTGGCCGCGTTTTGGTCCAATCAACCAGACAAAAGACTGACACCCGGTCTGGTTGACAGGACCAAAACGCGGCCAAAGCTCGGCGTTTTGGTCCGGTCAACAGACCCGTCAGACACCCGTCAGTCTTTGTCTGGTTAACTTGACCAAAACGTCTCGTTTTGGCCACAGTTCGACACTGCAAGGTGTACATATATGGAAAAAAACATCTTTTAAGGGTGACCATCTACACACTTGGTGTGTAGATAGTTTGGCCCAATCTTTAAAATATCAAAAGGAGCACATTAATATCTAAAAAAGGACGAATTAGAAGTAAAATTATATACCGTGGACTCGCAATAAGAGCACCCACAATGCATAAGATTTTAAGACCGTCATCTTAACTATCACATCAGATTTCAAACAAATAAAAAAACTTTCATTTTTCCTATAAGGCCATGGGGTATGGGGCTTGGGTTGGGGCGTGGGTTGGGGGAAAACGCCCAAGCCACCACCCCGGGTGGGCTTGGGTTGGGGCGTGGCCCTTGGGGCTTGGCTTTCAAGCCGGGCGTGGGGCGGTATGGCCATGCTAGCTGGCTGCCTCCCATTCGCTCTCCCAACAACCCCCTATATATATATATATTTTTTAATATTCTGCCACCGGTGCACCCAACCCAAGCCCAACCCACGCCCCGTCATACCACGCGGACACGTAATGAGGCAGTGGGGGGGCTCCCATTCCACGTGTCAACAAATGCCCAAACTCAAGCCCCACCATACCCCATGGTCTAATATTAAACCATTTCAAACCTCCACTCACACTCCACTTTTTATTATGTAAACATATTAAAAAATATTGTTTGTGTGTGGAGCCCACATAGACCCACACATAGCCGTCAGGTGGAGTCCGGAATCTCGAATGGAACCCTTGCATGGCACGGCCCGCAACATGCACTAGTCCGGTTCTTGGGTTTGTTTGTTTTTTTTTTTTTTCCAGACCATACCACATTTGCAGCATTGTAGGTACTCTAAGTAACGGATTGAATAATAATATATATTCATAATATATAATTAGGGTGAAGATACAATAGGAAGTTTATTTCGCTAGGAAGGATAGGAAGCAATCATAACCGTCCAATTGCACAATCTACGGTCAAGATCAAAATCAAATTAAAAACTGTCATTTAAACACGCTCTCCGGAGTTTCAGGGGTATTATCGTCAAATTTCAAAATAACCGCCGTTGATTATACACAGAAACGTTTTAAAAAAAAAGTGCATTACGTTTTACACTTCCATTGAACGATCAAACACATACAGAAATTTGAGAAAATCATACTCCATTGAAGTTCATGGCGTCGTCGAGAGATAATTTGAAGGTTTACATTCGAGTTACTCAAAACAAATCAGTCTCTGAAAACCCTAAATCATCAAAGAAGCGAAAAACATCAACAGCTGAAGATAACATAGATGAACAAGAAAATATTAGCCGAAAATCAACAATCAAACAACAAAGAACTAGAAAACGCAAAGATATTTCAGACAATGGTATATTTATCTATTTTTGCTCTTTAACTGAATTCAAGTTACGTTTTATGAAGTACAATAGACCTAATATATCATATCCGTTCCGAAAAATAGTTAATGAGTTATATCATCCCCTATCTTAACATTTTTGTTACTAGAGACTATATTGCGTTTTATGTTAAAACTATGATCTAAGATGCTAATGCTTTTTACGGGATTTGTATATTGTGAATTAATGCGTTTTAGCTTAATAAATTTGCAGAAACAATGAGATTATTATTATGATAATTGTAATCGAATTTTAGAACATTGCGTTTTATCTTTGAATTTGCTGAGATACATGTGTTGTTAACTATTGCGTTTTATATTAATATATAATAAAAAACAAAATGAGATTATGTAATGTTAATTTGGTGTGTTAAATAATATGATGTAAAGTATTGCGTTTTATCTTAAACCTGTGAATTACTGCTTTTTATCTTTATAGTGTTAGCTAATGCGTTTTATCATTAATTTCTTAATTGACATTGTTGACTAATGCGTTTTACATTAATAAATCATAAAAAACAAAATGAGATTATGTAATGTTAAATTGGTGTGTTAAATAATATGATGTAAAGTATTGCGTTTTATCTTAAACCTGTGAATCACTGCTTTTTATCTTTATGGTGTTAGCTAATGCGTTTTATCATAAATTTGTTAATTGACATTGTTTCATTATTCTATTTAAAGTTAAAAAACAAGAGGAAAAACAACAAGAGGAAAAACAAAAAAGGCGAAGAAAGAAAGTGGTGATAGAATCATCAGAAGATACAGTTTCTGATTCAAAGGATGAAAAATCTAGTCGAGCTATTGTTCTGCATACTTCCGAACAACAACAAGTAAATTCAGGTAACATAAAACGCATTTAACATATTTCATGAAAAAAATATATGTTTATAACACAATTCAATGTATCAGATGATGATTTTGTTGATCCACAACCAAGAGTTAACCTGACAAAAAATCAAAAGAAGGAAAAGGCAGAATCAAAACCAAAGAGATCACAGAGGAAAGATAAAACAAAAGAACAACCAGAACAACAACCATATTATGATTACGACGGAAAAAAATAAACATAAGATGTGCAGTCAATAATCTAAAAGATTATATTGAAGGTTTGTCAAAAGAGCAAAGGAATGTTGTTAGAGAAATAGGGTTTGAGAGCATACTAAAATTCAAGCTGCATTCAGTTCCACGCAAATTCGGATATTGGTTGGTAAAAAACTTTGATGCTGAAAATGATGAGATAAATATTGGAGATGAAAAGATTAAGATCACAGCTGAATTTATCCAAAAGGTATTTCAAATACCAAATGGAAAAACAGAGATTGTGGAAAAACTGAGACCAAAAGACACTGATCTTATAATTAAATTCTGGCGCGGTCAATTCACCAAAGATATTTTGAAGAGAATGTATGCGCACAACTTGATTAGTTATTTAAAATCAAGAAATGAGCTTGGAATATTGTTCAAACTGAATTTCTTGGTTATATTTTTTACGATCATGGCGGAGGCAATGCAGAGTAGTAATGTTAATCAAAGATTCTTGCCATCAATGAAAAGTGAAAAAAAAACCCAGGATTTTAATTGGTGTGAATATATGCTGACCGTTTTAAGGCGTACAAGAAGACAATGGCCTGGAAATGAGAAGCTCTTCAATGGACCTATTGCATTGTTAGCGGTATGAAATCTGATCTTTCATTATTGCTACATATTTGCTGAATGCTTGTTTAGGATGCTTGTTTATATTATTTGTTTGTTTAAAACTATACTTTATAAAACGCAATGTATATTTTAAAACGCAATTATCTTTCATTTTTGTTTATTTATATTCTTTGTTTGTTTAAAACTATTCTTTGCTTGTGTAAGACGCAATGTTTTTGTAAAACGCAATATATTTAAAGTTACAAAACAATAGTTTTGTAAGTTGTTTACAATGATTTATATTTTAAAACGCAACAATATTTGAATTGATTATTTATCTAAAACGCAATGAATCATACAGATACTATATGCATACAAAAAACAAGGATTTGATGATGCTGAAAACACTGAAGAGTTCTCACTTGATAAAATTGATTCTACAACATTACAAGAATTTGAAGATGAATTGGAAATTGCTGCGCAAAATGAGGGCAGATGTCTTGTAAAGGATAAAGAGAAAAAAGTCAGAAAGACTAAACAAAAAAAGAAAGATGAAAAGGATGACTTTTATGTTTATCCAAGTGAATCCGAGAATGAAAACGAAGAAATTTTTGAAGATGAATCTGAAGAAAAAGATGAAGACGATGCTGAAGAACAACCAATCACCTTACTTAAAGCTGCAACAGACTGGATTGATCAAGAGAATCAAGAGAATGTTCAAAACAGCCAAATTATAACCAATGAAACTGAGAAAACACATACAGAAAGTGGAGGATCATGGGGGCAATTCTTCATTAAACCATCAATAGGAAATAAAGATAAAATGTGGGTAGACAGTCAAAGCCGACTGCGTAATTTCATGCCATCACAAAATCAAAGTGAAGGTCTTTCTGACATTCATTCAACAAAAAGTGGCGATGAAAATATGAAGAACATTAAAGATAAAAAATCACATGAAGAATATCTTGTAACTGCTTTGGATGATCATTTTAAAGGATTTGAAGAAATTTTCGAAAACATCCAATCACGCATAGATGAGATTGTGGAAGAATATCCAAACAGTGAAGCTCTTCATAACAAAGTAAACGAATGGGTGTCATTGATTGAAAAATTCAACCATCATGCAAAAAAGCACATGAAAGTTAATATTGATTCAACTATGATGGAAACACCATCAAGATTTCTAAATTTGAGCCAAAATGAAGACACTGAAAATCAAATCATTTCAACACCATTGATTGTAAAACGCAATGATGATGGTACAAAACGCAATGAGGATAGCTCACCTGTAGTTCAGTCATCCAATCCAGAAAAAATCAGTGAGAATGAACCTGCATCTGTTCTGCAAACACACATTGAAAAACCTTCAATGGTACAATCATCATTTAGCGAAGAAACCCCATCATTAATGTTGGAGATTATCAAAAAGACAGATGAAGAAGAAAAAAAATCAAATCAAAAGAAAATTCATGATGATGAGGTACCATCCTTTGATTTGAAAATTTCTCAGTTGTCTTCAAATGTTGATGAAAATGAAGTTGAAGTTGATGCTACTCGCCACGGTGCACAAACCGAAATTCAAGCGGAATCTGAAAATAAAACAATCGAACAAGATGTTCAAATTACGGGAATACAAACAATGTTGGATAGAATTGAAGAACAGGATACTGAAAAGGAAATCAGTGATCTACTTCAAAACACATCATTCCTAAACCCACAAGAAGATCCGTATAAAACACCTGCAAAATCAGTTCATCAAGAACAACCAACAAGTGATATAAGCAAAACAGAAGAAATAATCACAAAGATGGTACGACCAGATCGAGAGAAAAATCTACCAGAAGTATTTTGTTCACCATACTATCTAAGACAGGTAGCAATGAAGGAAGCTAGAACGGCACACGAAAACAACATATCGGGATATGCTTTCCATGCAGAAGGAGAAATGATGTAAATTTTCATTTATATACAATAAAACAAAAAAAAAACAAAAATCAAAATATTATAATTTAATTATTATTATTATTTTTTTTGCAGGGACACTCTCTTTGAAATTAAAGATCATATATTTCTATATAGATATGCTGCTGAAACAATGAGGCCAGGATTGGAAATCACCGGAGAAGTAATCAATTCTTGGTCATATATTTTGAATGAAGAAGAAAAAAGAAGATCAAAAGACAACAAAACTCCAAGATTTTTCTGTACTATTCGAATGCTGGTATGATATATAAAACGCAATTTTTCTGTATTCGTATAATGAAGTATTTTGAAGTTTGATTGAATGAAGTTTTATAAAACCCAATTGCATTTTTATTTCTTTAATAAAACGCAATGCTTACTTTGTTTGAATGAAGATTTATAAAACGCAGCTGTATGTTTTATTACATTCATAAAACGCAGCTGTATGTTTATTTACCTTCATAAAACGCAATAATATGTTAATTTCTTTAATTTTATGCAGGCTTTACCACATAGTGAAAAGGAAGAAACTGAAAATAAAGAAAAGATGATAGAAGCATTCACAATGAACATAGAAAAAATTCTTCAAGGTGCAAAGCTTAAAAGCATAAAGGATTTTAAAATTATCCTTGTCCCGATTCTCTATATACAGCATTTCTTTGTGATATCATTCAATCTTGAAGAGAAACAAATATTCATCATTGACAACAGTGCGAAAGAAGAAACAAATGAAGCTAAATATGGGAATGTGCCTGAAAATACAGTAAGTATTCTTACTTATGCTTTTAAAACACAAATATAAACCACCTAATCTGTTTGTTTTGTTTTTTTTTTGTTTTTTTTTTTTTTTCTGTAGAGGGATGCTTTGGCAGCTTACCTTAAACCTGTTGGACATGAAAAAGCAGATGATATAAAGGGAATAACCCCTGTTAGAATGCAGATGAAATGGAGGACACAACATAATGGCATTGATTGTGGAATATTCACTATGCGTCATATGGAATGTTATCATGGAGAACCGGTCGAAAAATGGGATTGTGGGTTTAACGTGGAATATGAAGAACCTGCAATTATCAAGAAGGTTAAAAACAAAAAACCAGTCAACAAGCAGACCGCACAACTTGAAGATTTAAGAAGAAAGTTCATCGCGAAGATATTATTGCACGAAATAAACGAACAAAGAGATTATGTTATTGAGGACTCAAAGACGTTTCGAGACCTCAGTGCGAAACTTAAAAAACAATCTTATCACACTAGTTTAGATAGGATTAAAGACAGGCTTGCTCTTGCTGGTTTACTTTGATTTTGAAATGATACTTATTATAAAACGCAATGTTTTTTCATTTAGCTTGGTTTTTATATAAATCATTATTTTCTTGATCTTGCTAGTTACTTTGAGTTAAAAATGCTATTTACTATAAAACGCAATGTTTTTTCTTTTAAAATGCACTTTTTGTTTGTTATCTTAAAACGCAATATGTATCATTTAAAATTATTTAAACATTATTTTGAAAAAAAATTAAACAATTTATATAAAATTTATAAAACGCAACATTTAAATATATGCTTTTGTTTGTTATCTTAAAACGCAATATGTATCATTTATAAATTATTACAATGTATTGAAATGCTACATATTATAAAACGCAATATTTTTTTCTAATTATTCATTACAAAACATATAACGCAATATATTTATAACGCAATGAATTTTTTTTTTTTTACAATTTTATAACACAAAAAACAAATTAAAAACATAATTACAATAAAGACAAAACAAAAAAAATAAACTGATATCTTAATGACAAGAAATTGATTAGACCAAAAGCCTTAAAAAGCCTTTTAGATTCCTGATATAAAATACTGTATGTATGATTGAACTATCAATTCAAAAAAAAAAAAATAATAATAATCATATATTATTATTAAGACAGTTGATTCAAATTCCTCTACCAATCGATTATATAAGAACAGAAACCCTAAACTATTTTCACATTGCTCTCATCATACACCAAAAATACACCGAATACCCAACACACACAAACCCTAAAATGGATAATCAACAACTATCAGTTTGGTGGGTTAAAAGAGGCAATTTCTTTCTTCAATTCCTTGATGGAAAAAAAATAAAATACCATTCCGTTGCTTCTGTTCTTCAAAACTGCAATGAAAATGTTTTGAAAAGGATGAACGAAATAGGTATACCACCTTCTTGTTACACAGATCAAACAGCCGCACTGTTCAGAATTCTACACAAAAGATTTGGTAATCCGAATCAAACTGCAACTGAAGATGCCCAGGTTACATCTTGGGAGTTCATTGAGGAAACTTTCAAAGTTTCAGTGACTTGGGACGATGGTGATGTGGAGATGTATGACCCAAAGGAGATATCTACCAGTGAGGATCTAAATTTTTTGAAGCAGTTATCTGAAATACCAATCATCAACAACTCTGCTAGCAAATTTGCAGAGAAGCTTCAAAACGCAGTAGTCTCACAGGTTGAACTTTGGGTTGAATCTGAAAGTGATGAGGAAATCCCTGATGGAAGCTTAGGGTTCTCATCCGATGAAGAAACAAACTTTGATCCATGAAGCTGATCATGCTAGTAATTTTTATTTAAATTTGTGGTTTGAAAACATGTTATCTTTGTTTAAAACTATCATTATCTATATAACGCAATGTTTATTATATCCACTTGCATTTCTTGTTTAATTTTATGTATGATCTGTGTGATAATAAAACGCAATAATCAAAAAATACCATTTAAAGTATATTGTTCTATGTATATAACGGAATAACAATATACTGTTATCATAAAACGCAATTAACCAAAAAAAGCTGATAAGTCATTTGGAAATCCCTAATGGAAGCTTAGGGTTGTCATCATTTCTTGTTTAATTTGATCTATGATATGTGTTACAATAAAACGCAATAATAAAAAAATACATATTAAAGTATATTGTTCTATCTATAGAACGCAATAACAATATATTGTTGTTAACTATGAAGGATATCATAAAACGCAATTAACCAAAACATACTGATAAGTATGAAGGATATCATAAAACTCAGTAACAAAATGAGATGAAACATATACATCATAAAACGCAATGACAAATTTTTTTTTTACTTATTGATATCTGATTTTGTCAGAATTTGTATACATAATTACATTGCATTGCTAGAACCTATAGCATTAGAAGAAACCTTATCTTTACATGTGCGACTGTTATGTCCTTTTTCACCACATACACGGCACGATTTCTGGATCTTTGATGATTTCTGAATTGCAATCTCATGATTTGACTTAATCCTTTTTTGTACACCACATCCTTTGGTCCTTATTTTGATCGGGACACGAATAATAGAATCTGATTTTTCTATGTTCCCTCCAATATCAGCAAATCTTTCTTTGCGACTAGGAGGCGGCGCAGCAACCATAACCTCATCCGCTTTATCAATATAACTTTTAATATGATCCCTGTAACGACACAGCTCATCTAAATCGCCAACCAGCCTATTAACCACATACTCATTTGCAACAACGATTTCTCTATAAACTTTATCAATTTCACTATTCCTACCAATTTCATCAAACCGAATATTTGAATGATTTGATCCAATAGAAACCACATCTCTCATCCATTTTCTATGAACATATGTTCTAGGAAACTCAGTTATATCATCATACCGTAATACGTAAAATATATGCCGGCATAATATACCAAATTGTTCAAACCGTTTGCAAGAACAACTTATAGTTAAACCATCTTCTTGTTTGCTGTATTGCACCTGTAAATAAGATTAAAAAGCTATATAAAAATAGTGAAATGAAATATAAAACGCAATGAATATTAAATATAATACAGATAAAACTATATGATCATATAATGATAAAACGCAATGAAAGATGAAAAAATAAAACGCAATAGATATTTAAAACTCTATAAATTTAAAAAATACCTTGAAAAAAGATGTGCATGGCTATCTGAAATCCTTTATTTCAAAATATTGAACATCACCAACAATATCAAGAGACTTTGACATACACTTTGTAATGGCAGCATCAATTTCAATCTGAATATCCTTAAAAATTGTTTTGGTATATATTTCTGATGCTTGTTTCTCCAATACAAAGTCACTCCAGGGCTTAGACTCAATATACCTTGTATCATGATCATTCCTCCTATGCTCATGCCTTTGAATATCCATTGCAGTCTCAAAATGTGTGAAAAATTCAACAAGTGTACATCTTGGATTGCAAATCTGACCAAAGAAGTAATTCTCGCTTTCACATCTCGACGTAGTACGCATAAGACCAGCCAAATCCTCTCCATGGTAATAAGCAGGAATCCAGTCAAATCAAAGATCGTACATATCTTTTAACCACTCATGATTTTCCAATCCAAAAGTAGACATTATTGAATGCCACTCAGTTTCAAAATCTTCTGGAATAATAGTATCATTCCAAACAACATGAGTCATTCTTGTATTAAAATCAGTGTTTGCTGATAAAACAGGACCAACCTGAATAAAAAAGTAATAATATTATTAAACATAAAACGCAATAATTTAAAAACAATATATTGAAAATGATAAACATATTGCATTGATGGTAAAACGCAATTGTTTTGTAATTCTATTGATAAAAATATTTGGGGATCTTATTGTATAATACATAAAACGCAATAATAAAACAATTTAAAATTGCAGTTTGTTATATCATAAAACACAGTTAATACCTTTGTCTTCAATTTCTCCCATATATGCCACATACATAACCTATGCCTACTTCTTGAAAGTACATCCTTAATAGCTCTCTTCATTGCAGCATCTTGATCAGTAACAACAACTTTAGGCTCACTTCCAAAAGCATTAACAAAACACCTTAAAAGCCATCTATAAGAATCTGCAGTCTCCGAACCAAGTAATGCACCACCAAATGTGACATTCCTAAAATGATTATCAATACCAGTAAATGGTACAAAAACCAAATCATACCTGCATAAAAAACAAATTAAAAAAGCATTAGAAAATTAGAACAGCATATATAACGCAATAGAATATATAACGCAATAAATGAAAACAACTTACTTGTTTGATTTATAAGTAGCATCAAAACCAAATATGTCACCAAACACTGTATAATTTGTTTTTGATTGCTCATCAGCCCAGAAAAGCCCTTTCAATCTTCTATCTTCACCAATAACATAATCACATGTGAAACCAGGACAACATTCTTTCTTCCTAATAAGACGCCTAACTACCATTTCTGCATCATACTCTCCGATATAAAGATTCAAATCCCTTCTATAATTCTTACAATCAACTTTACTAGCACCAACTTCACCAAAACCACCATACATTGTTTTCATAATATTGAATGCTTTAACAGGTCCAATATTGATTGCAGACAATCCAGATATAAAACTTTCTTTCACATAATCGATACTTCGGGCAACCGACAAGAAATGAATATCTTCATCTTCCACAAAGATATGATTATGTTCTTCTTCAAAGTAGTAGATTTTATACATATTATTGTTCTCTAATATTAATTTCACATGAGCATTGCATCCAACTCTTTTTGAACCTCTATTACGTCTAACAATCTTTTTACTATTCTCAACTGAACCAGAATCTATTTCTTTGCTAACATGAAATCCTTCTTTTGAACAGACAATATATCTTATTTTCACTAAACCACCACCATTTTTCCAAGAGGTATTTTTTCTTGCAGAAAAACCTGCAGCAAGTGCATATCTCTGATAAAACGCAAAAGCTTCATCAAATGACTTAAAAAACATTCCAACAGCAGGTGTAATGGATCCACTGACTTTAGGTTTGAAAAACTTTCTTCCACTGTTTATGCATACACGTTCCTCCCACTTGGAAATGTTATCTGAAACAATTAAAAAAAAACTATAAAACGCAATACATCTTACATAATAATGTTTTTATTGATAAACCAAAAAATATGTTAATAAAAATTTAAAAATACAAACCTTTAAAGTTTATATATACACTAATATGGATAAAAGAATAAAAAGCAATACGTTCAGCAAAACGCATCATATGATCTGAAACACTTAACAAATAATCATAAAACGCAATACATCCTATATAATAATGTGTTTAGTGTTAAATCACAAAATATGTTAATAATAATTTAGAAATACATACCTTTAAGGTTTGTATATGAACTATTATGTATAAAATCATAAAACGCAATACATTCAGTAAAACGCATCAAATGATGAAAAAACAAAACATTGTACAACAATAACAGTTATAGACAGTTATAGCTTTATATTACATAAAAATAAAAGTTTTATATTCATATAATTTAATTAATATCATAAAACGCAACTCTTCACTAAAACGCAATAAATGATGAAGAAAAAAAACAAACAAATTATGTTAAATTATACAACAATAACAATTAAACATATGAAAAATCAAATATTACTTACAGAACCACGAATTATAAAACGTAAAACAATGAAATTCAGAAAAAATAACAAAAATTTACTCCGAATTGAAGCTAAACATACCAGCAGAGTCTGAAGAAGACATTGAAGTTATCGAATTGACGAACGATACAAGATTAATGTTTGAAAAGAGGTGAATTTGCGATCGACGGCGATTTAGGGTTACAGAATCTTCAATTATGTTATGAGAGTGATGAACTAAGAAAAGAGGTAACAGAATCTATAATTGAATTAGAACGAAGATATGATAATGTAAAAAGACGAAAATGCCACCGCGTCCAAAAATTTAAAAAAAGATGATGAACGGCTAAGATTGCTTCCTATACTTCCTAGCCAAAATAAACTTCCTATTTGATCTTTTCCCTATATAATTATATAATATGAGAGAAAATAATGAATCTTGTATTTCTTTAAAGTGTGATATCATAGTAGAGAGATAAATCATTGCTTTAGTCAAGTTTTCTACACTAATATAATCGTGTATCACCTTGTATTCGCGTATTACAAGTATGTCGTATTAAATTTTCAATCATATTCGATTTGCATGGCTATAGAAATTCAACAAAACCAAATAAAGTAGTAGATTCCTAATTGTATCTACTAAATATGAATTAAGTGGAGAGAGGTAAAACATGCCCAATAAGTTTCCATTTTGAGTTATTAAAGTGAAGAATGAAAAATAGAAATATGTTGATTTTATAATATGTAATCAAACAAATATATTTATAATAAATATTTACAAAGGAAATTGATTGATAATGTATGATCAAGAAATTGTGACAGCTACATGCGGTTGCTTAGGAGTCTTGTGAACTTGTTCTACAACATTCACCTTTTCTTGTCTCGCCGGTTCACACGGACACGGCATGGCTATGAACCTTGCAATCCGGTCTCCTGGCATCACCACCGGCAAACTCTCATTCTCCTTTTGTAATTTCTCCTGTTGATTAAAAAAAAGACAAATCAAATTAATTTACGCTAATTTACTCACCCACTAAACCTACTCCTAAATCAATCGAGTTTGTCTATCACATGACTAGTCTACTAGAACCCTCAACCATTTGAAAAAAAAAACACATTTTCTAAACACTTTGATACCGCTAGGCTACAAGCGCTGTGTGCCTGTTTTGCGACCGAACCTAGGTTGGTCGTTAATTTTGCGACGCTTATGATTTCAGTCGCAAATTTTGCAATTGTTTTTTTTTCCTGGTGGAGATTGTCTAGTTTTCTAGTAGTGTTTCTTTATGAATTAACTAACTTACTTACCGAATAGGTAGGTTTAGGTTTGGAAGTGGAGTGATGATGATCTTCTTCTTGGTCGGACAATGAACCGCGAAGGTGACGGAGCTTGTCCCAATGATAACAACAAGAGAATATGCCGCTGAGGCTGAAAATAACAATCAGAAGCAAGGCGGTACCGAGCGGAAAGCCTAAGGTTGGGCGAGACGAATGATGCATCGGAGGCGGGTAGTACGTGGGAGACTCCATAATCTTGAATATTACAACTAAAATAAACTGGTGGTTGTGTATACTGAGGGTGGTTTACACCTTGTATTGGTCTCATGAGATGTGGAAAACAAGAATGTTAAATGAAGGTGAAAGGGGAAGGAAGAGGAGGTGGATTTATAAAGGAAGGTTTGGGTGGTTGTTGGGTACAGCTCGATCTAGTTGTCCCCGCAATGGTACGGATGAAGGTGGGAGGTTTTTTTTTTTTTGAAAGGTGAGGATCAAGAACTCGCGTATGTCGGGAGATGTAGACTATGTTGTCTTAACCGGGCCCACGCTACAGAGCCCCCACGCCGACCAACCGACATCAACCCCTCGATGAGAAACCCCTATCACCCAGGTAAACCCGGAGGGGAAAACTCACCCGGCAAGACTCGAACCTGGGTTGCCCCATGCCTTATCTTTCCGTGGCCACCACTGGGCTATCCAGTGATGGTTTGAAGGTGGGAGGTTATTTTAATAAATTAATTTACGAAGTTGCGTGTTAAAAATACATAACACGTTTAATTTTGGATAGATTGTCGTTACTTAAGAGTTAAATTATGTACCACCAACTCATATGTTTGTGTTCTGTTTCCACCAATATTGGACCTACTAAGGGGTTGTTTGTTTACCTCTTAATGAGGCTCTTAATGGTTCAGACATCTTACTGGTTCAGCACTTAATGGTTCAGACTGTTTGTTTCACGAGCAGATGTCTGAATGGTTCAGACATTTGCCTCTGAATGGTTAAGATTTATACAGAGTCTGAATGGTTAAGACCTCTAATCTAAATTGGTCAGATATTTGCCTCTGAACGGTTAAGCATTATACAAGCTCTTAATTGTTAGACCTCTTACTGGTTCAACACTTAATAATTCAGACGTCTTACTGATTCAGTACTTAGCCATTTAGATGTTACCAAACAATCCCTAATTGTAAAATTGACGTGTAATTTTACATTTAGGAGTTTATTTATATAGATGATTATGAATTAAGTTTTCATGTACTCCCAATTATATACCAATTATATGTAGTGATTCCTCCATGTGGGTAGCTTGACCAAATACTACGTATGGGTCTTTTCGATTCAAAGAATCTAATGGAATTTAAAAACATCTAATCATCATCTTGAAAACAAAATTATGCAAACCAAACCAAACCAACAACAACAAGACCTTTCTCATTTAGTTTTTCTTAAGGAATCTGTTGTGTGTTTGTAGGCTTATTCGGGCCTTCGGGTTCGGCTTATAGTGTTTGACAAAGAGAGACACGGGCCCCGACTTTGACTTATTATTTTAGGCCCGTCTCTATTCTTTGTACTCTTTTTAACAATCAAGACTTGTTTTATTTTTCCTTTTTATTATAACTTGTTATTTGAATTCAAAACAGTGTAATTCAATATTCAATTAATAGTGATTTTCTCTATGCCTTGGACTTTTTTAACAATACCGAACTTGATGAGAGTGTGACAGGTATCCACATCTAACCAATGTTGTTGAAGTGACCAAAGATGAAACTAATGTATGTAAACACCCAAAACTAACTGGTGTTTGATTACCAAAGGGATTATAGCCTAGCAGAGTCAAGATGTGTTAGTAAGATATTTCTCCTCATATATGTAGTTGAGGGTTTAAGTCTCATAATTGATACAGATATAGATTTAAAAATAAGATCAAAGGATGTGTGGGTTAGCCAATAGCCATTCAGAAAAAGACTAGTGTTTGAGTTGTGTATAAATATTTAATTTTAAGTTAATGCAAATTGAGTCACATAAATGTATTTTTTTATTATATCAAAAAAAAATCACCAATTTAAAAAAGTTGGCCCCAATTATGTGTGCACTCCACCCGGCATCTACATTCTTCTTAATTTCCTCAACATTCACTCTGTTGTTTCCTAATCAATCGATGTCACTTTGTAAATTTTCCAGTTTGTTTTTCTATATTACATTTTTTATAAGTTTTCCGATTGCCATCTTCTGTTTCATTCCTAAATCTTTTAAGGTTTTGAGAGTCTCTCTCAGATTTTTTGCTTAAGGTAATTCCCTATTAATTCTTTATCTTTTCTAAGGCTATGTGTTATCGGCTCTAAACGGGATACCAAAGTTGTCATCTTAGCCGGAACCGGGACGCAAACACCGCAAGAGCGGGAGTGGAATATAGCCATTTGGATTTTTGAGGATTCCCCCAACCGTACAACCCTTTTAAAAATTAAGACCACCACTGGTTATTTTTAAAGTTGTAACCATTATAAGCCAACAACTAATAGTTATAATTATTAAAATCCATTATTCCTTCAAAAATCCACACATCAAATTCTACTTTTCACTTTTCCACACTACTCTAAATAATCTTCAATTTTTTTTGTATTGGAATTATCTCTGTATGATACAAAATATGGAACTATCATCTGATTTTTCATATAACTAGCAAAAACACCCGCGCGCGTTGCGTCGCAGCCACAGTGCAAACATCGAATGGATTAGTACAAACGTTACGTGATGCGTTAACCATATGAAAACGCGCGTTTCGACCTATCCAATCGAACTTAATGTAACCTATATAAGCATTGCGGTTGGATCAAAACATAAAGTAAATCAAATTTATACCGTATAATCATAACGTATTATACCAATGATCTCTTGTGCTAGTGGTCAAGGGGAGGTGAGAAGCTTTGCTTCTCTTGGAGATCTTGGGTTCAAATCCCGACACTGAGGAATTTTAATACTAACTTGGTGATACTAACTACTAACCCGATTAGCGACATCCTATCCATACACCGTTTAAAAAAAGTTAAAAAATTAAAGTGGTTAAATTTAAAAGATAAAAACATTTGTGTTGAAAATTAAAAAATCAATAATTTTTTGAAAGACCCCCAATACATAATGTACAACAACATAAAGCAACTTTATGTTGCTAATTTATATTATGGTAATTTATATTATGGTAATTATGAACGGTGGGATATCCGTACGATGCGACAGAAAACATAAAATTTTTGGTTTGTCGGGTTTTGAGTCTCCACCGCTATCAAAACCAAAATTGTGGTTAAAGGGATTTTAAAACCATACGGTTTTGTTATTGGTGGCCATTTAGTTCGGGTTTTTTTTTGTTATCCACAAAACCAAAACCTTTGGCATGGCCTAATTTTTTTTTACATTTTGTAGAAAAACGAAATCAAACCTATATAAAATATATTCCAACTAAATGAGATAAATATTATACCCCTTTAATAATAATAATATAATTTAATATCAAATAAGAGTATTAAGTCTTTGTAGTAATATATGGATAAATGTTATACCCATTTAATGAAAATAATATGATTTAACCTCAAATAAAAGTATTAAGCCTTTGTAGTAATATATAGGATGTGCATGATTCAGTCGATCCGAGAATTATCCTCAACCGAAGTCATCGGTTTTTTTGTTTAGAAATACATGAAATGGTTCGGGTCGGGTTGATTAATATGAAATATATGAACCGAATGTATAAAAGTTAGAAATATATGAATGTATGAATGGTAAAGTTTGTTTCAATTAATTTTGGTTAAAGGAGGGTACAAGAAAATCAATAACCGATTTTTGGTTGATTAGTTTTCGGTTAATCGATTTTTAATTAATTCATATTTCTGTTCAGTTTCGTCTACTTTCGGTTCAGTTTTGGTTAATGATCCAGTTATTGCTCATACTAGACACTGATAATCATGTAAAATATAAAAAATAATTAAAAAAATATAGCAATACTATATTCAAATTAAAGAGAATAAAATACTCGTTTTTATGGTGTATTTTTTTCAAAATTATTAACGTACGAAAAAATTATGTCTTTTTAAAATCGTGAGGGTTGTTAGCTTTTTATAAGAGGATAAAATGTAATTATTAATTAAATATCATTTAATTTTTTTAAAGATGGGGGAATTAAAGTGTAAATAAAATAAGGGGATTAAAATATAATTAGTGTTTAAAGACTAATTTACCCTCAATTTAGGTTATACCTTACGCATTAAAAAAAAAGGAAAAATGAATTTTAATAATCCAAACTATTAGCCGTTGGCCGGCAACAGTCCCAACTTCAAAAATAACCAGTGGTGGTCTCACATTTTCACATATTGTAAACTAATAGACTTTTACTAAAGAACCTTAATTTCTTTTAATCCCCTTATCCTTTTCGGTTTAGTGTCCATTGGTTTACAATATATGAAAATGTGAGATCACCACTAGCTATTTTTTAAGTTGGAACCGTTGCCAACCAACGGCTAATAGTTAGGATTATTAAAATCCATTATTCCAAAAAAAAGTTAACTTTTGAATATTTTAAAATGTACATTATCTCGTGCATTATTATAGTATAGATATTTTTATATTTTAGATATTTCGAATATTTAATGGTGACTATGTCTATGATATGCATATAATTTATCAAATTCTAATTTATTGTAGATTAGTGGTTGTAATCACTAAGATGGTGTTTTTTTTTAAATATATTTGCTGGCTCTTCTTTCTATGCCGCGCAGACCACGCGTAAACATAGTCATCTGCAGACTGTTTGTTTTACCAAAGACGTTTCATTAAAAAACGTTTGCGCAAGCTCTTCTTGATGCAGATTTAGCCAACTACTTCTAAGATCTTCTAAGGTCCGCAGAAGGTTAAACACCACCACCACCACCGTCCATCACCACCATCACCGTCCACCACCCACCACCACCCACCACCCACCATCCACGTCCACGTCCACCACCCACCACCACAGTCCACCACCACCGTCCGTACACCACCACCGTCCACCACCACCGTCCATTCTGAACATATAAATATTTTATTAGTTTACATATATGTAAACTAACTGAATTTATGTTATAAAATTTAATACTAAATTACATATGAATTGATCAACTAACAAGCTTACATATATGTAGAAGATGTAATATGTTCTTGATCACTCTCTTATAACATACACATTTTGATTATTGACCTTGTTTTCAATTTAATATGAGGAGCAGGGTCGGCCCAAGGGGGAGCTAACCCAAGCTAGGGCTTTAGGCCCCCATTTGCAAAGGGCCTCCTTAGTGAGCGACTAAAGTGCAGTGAGATTAGGTTTAGTGTCTGGGACGCGGGAAAAATGGGAAGAACGACTGGTGATAGAACTCTAAAACACTTTGAAAATCGAAGCAGCGTCCTCTGCACATTTATGTTAATGGCCGAATCCACCTTCTCTATCTTTCTTGAAGAATGAACTATCTTAAATCTCAATCTTATAATCATTTAACTGGACTTTGAAGTTCTAGGATAAAGTTCACTGTTCTATTGTTTACATTCGAATTACAGGCGTGTTTTGCCTTAAATCATATCCTATTTAGGCCGTGTTTTGAGAAGATTTTTTTTCGGTGGAGAACGATCGAGATCGAGCGATGGTTCTGCAGTTTGAAGGTAACTATTTCCATATGCTTTTTCTCTCATATGTGGTAGTTCTTGCAATTTGTTTATGCTCTAATCTATTACACCCAACCTGTTTTAGTATTACTATCTATTTTTCAAATTTGTTTAACTGTTTCTTTGATAATTAGTCGTGACATTGTTTCAATTTTTTTATTATAATATGTATTTAATTAACTGATGTAAGTATTCTTTGTGTGGGTTTTTGTTAAATGCGACGACCTTTGTGTTGTTTAATTGATGGCTTGATGTGGATCTTGTTGTTACTAATTTGATTTTTCATGGGGGAGATATTACTAAATATCCCTAAAAACTTTGGATAAATGAAGGCAACAATCAGGATTATATAATATGGTGGAGATATGCTACAATGCTGATTTTAATATGTTTGCTACTTGTTTTTGCCATTTTTTAACCCACTTTAGTGTGTGATTTGAATGTATATAAGATGCTTGATTTCTCTACAGCGTTGCGATATTGATGAGTATGGATATGGTTTGCTGTTACAATGCTTCTATTAGTATAACTTGTAAAAGAATGGATATAGATTTGGTTTGTTGTTGTAATGCTTTCTATATGGTTTGTTGTCGCAATGCTTAATCATATATATTTGGTTTACAGAATTTATAAACCGTAAGTTAGATCACAAGCTAAAACAATATTTTTTTTCGAAATAAGGCCCCAAATTTATTATCCGATTTAGGCCTGCAAAAAGCTTGAGCCAGCCCTGATGAGGAGTAATGAATCTGGTTGCATTATTTCGATGCGAAAATCCTTATAACCGTTTAAAATCCCTTGAACTAGTTATAAAAGAATACTTTCGATATTAGCCTATAGCATACATATTTTGATTCTTGTAATCGATTGAATTTCTTGAAATCTCTTGAACTAGTTATAAAAGAATACTTTCGATATTAGCCAATTGAAGTGACAAAGAATTAGATACTTTGTTTTCAAGAATCAAAACCGATGATAATAGAGAGAGAATCAAAGAGTGATGGCATGTCGGGAATTTACACTTTCCTTATGTTTGTGTTTTTCCTTCTTTTTATTTTTGAACGGCTAACAGAATCAATCTCGAGCACTCTCGGGGCATCCACTGAACCAAACCGAATACTTCTAGAGTAACCCAAGTCCACCATCAATTCCGGGGAAAACTCGGTAATCCACTCGCCTGTAGGCATGACAGTGAAATTACCGGTAAAACCCGTTTGCCTCAAGGATCGAACCCAGGTTTCCCTGGGTCTCCTATCATTGCCCACCAGTGCCTCACTCTGCACCAAGTGGGAGTTCACATGCATCTCCCAAAAGAAATGCAAGCCTTCCACCACTTAATCTAGAGACATGAAACATATGGATTATTGAATTTATCAAAATTAAAAAACGAGTAAATTGTCATTTTAGTCCATGAGGTTTGTCCCAAATTGTCATTTTAGTCCAAATAGTTTTTTCTCCTCTGGGTCCCTGAGTTTTCCATTTTATTGTCATTTTGATCACAATGCCTAACTCCGTCTAAGAAACCTAATTTAAGTAAAGGGCATTTTTGTCACTTACATATTTTTTAATTTTTCTATTTGTTAATTTAAAAACCCACTAATTAAAAAACATAAAACATAAAACAATCTATATATACGGGCACATCATTTACTTTCCCCCATCTATCTCTCTACACCACCAACCCACCACCATCAACACCTACCACCGCCTGCCACCTCTCTCTCTCTACAACCCCCACAAAACCACCACCTGTTACCGCCTAGTTCTGTCACTTTTGTGGTACCCCACCACAACAGTCCTTGTGTGGTACCCCACCACCACCACCACCACCATTCCCCACCACATCCGCCGTAAATCCATCACGCAAATCCGGCGGTGGCATGAAGGTTCACACTAGAATGACCCTTTGATTCATCATCTCCTTCTTCATACCACCACACCCTATTCTTGATCTGAAAATCCGGCGGTGACAAAGGTTAGTTAGGGTTTGTCGTTTTATTTTGGGTCTTTGGTTGTCAGATTGGTTTTGGTTTATTGATGGTAGTAATGCTTGTCAGCTATGGTGGTAATGGTGGTCTAAGATAGTGGCTGTAGCGGTGGCGTTGGTGCTGTTACAGTCGCCGGAAATATGAAGGGGGTAAGTTGGGGGTTATTAAATCTGATGGTAGACGGTTGGGTGGTGTTGGTCATGGTGGATTTACAGGGCTCGGTGGTTGTTCTCGCAGGTGGAGGTGGACTCGGTGGTGGTGGTGGTGGTGCTAATGGGTCATCGAAGGTGTGTTTGATAAAGAAGGGGAGGGTGGGGGTGGGTCCCAATGATAATAACAATAATAACAAAAATTAATTTTTTTCTTTTATCTTTTTATATAAAATAAGATTTGGACAAAAATGGCAAGTTGAAAATTTATAACGAAAATGCCAAAAAGACCCGTGGTTAAAAATGAGCTTTTAGATGGAGTTAGGCAATGTGATCAAAATGGCAAAGAAATGAAAACTCAGGGACCCCGAGGAGAAAAAACTATTTGGACTAAAATGGCAATTTGGGACAAACCTCAGGGACAAAAATGACAATTTACTCTTAAAAAACAGATAAAGATTGAAGAGAATCAATTTTTTTAATTAAATAAATGTAACTCCCCAGATGAGGTAAAGTTTAGTTAAGTACACTTGGGACATTTAAAAGTAAGGGGTTGTTTGTTTACCTTTTAATGAGGCTCTTAATGGTTCAGGCCTCTTACTGGTTTACCGCTTAATGATTCAGATTGTTTGTTTCACGAGCAGATGTCTGAATGGTTCAGGCATTTTCCTCTGAATAGTTAAGCATTATAGTGAGTCTAAATGGTTAAGACCTCTAATCTGATTTGTTAGACATTTGTCTCTAAACGGTTAAGCATTATGCTGGCTCTTAATGGTTCAGACCTCTTACTGGTTCAACACTTAATGATTCAGACCTCTTACTGGTTCAGCACTTAACCATTCAGAAGTTGCCAAACAGCACCTAAATAAATAAATTATAAATAATGTGATCAGTCTCTAAATGTTTTATTTGTTTTCTCGTTATGTAGGGGAATGATCCACTAAAAAGTGAGTTTTGCTTAAGTAGTAAAGATTGTGATGATGACATGTGTCACTCCTGATAAGTAAAAAGAAAAGACATTTTGGTATTAAAACATTTTGTTCCTTATAGGTAGGAGTTTGAAGATACATGTGGCACTCCTTTTGTTTTCTCAAAAATACAACAAAAAAATCTAGAAGAGAATAACTATGTAGACTTAGTACGCGTGCATTGTGATGGGTTTTTATGTTGTATAATAATAATAATAACTAGTAATTAGGACCCGCGCTTTGCGACGGGAGCATAACCATTAACCCGAACAAAACATAAACGTAAAAACGTTGAATCATGTACACGCGTTTTGGCCGAAACGTAAAACATAGAAAAGAATAACTATGTAGACTTAGTACGCACGCATTTTGATAGGGCCGCTAAACTGCAAAAATATACGTTGAACCACACACACATGCGTTGCAGCTTATACCGAGTCTAAGCAAAGAAAAGGAAAATTACTCAAAAAGCATGAACAACAAAGCACAATGTACAACCAAATAAAACATAAACTTGTATGTCAAAATTTGAATAGTATATTGTCAAAAAAACTTAATGTCTATATAAAGGAAAACGAAGTATAAATGTAGAACTGAAACTTAAAAACCAAAAGGTTAAAAACGTATTTTATATATAATAAATGTCACACCCCTAAATTACCACATACAGGTTTCACAGCGAGGCGTGTGACGTACCATGATCTAGCCACTAATCATGTCGAACTAACAGTAAATAATATTAAACACAATCATCATGTCCAACATGAATAGTGCATTCCAAAATAAACGTTTCAACAAAAGTATGAATTCAGCGGAAGCAAAAGTAATTGTTTCAAACAACCAAAACCATATTGTTTTAAAAAGCATAACATCAAATGTTCTCATCAAGCAGCACGCCCCATGACACTTCTAGCTCCACATACTGCAAGTTCTAATGCACTGATGTACCTAACGACCTGCAAAACATTTAGAAGAGTGTCAACTTAAAGTTGGCGTGTTCTATAACAACCCTCCTAAATAATTTTCGACACCCCTAATATATTTAAAATATCCCTATAGGCCCTAAAACACACCCCGTATACAAAAACAGGCCCCGAATACCTTTATTTTTATTAAATTTAATTAAAAACCAAGATTTTAGGGCTGTCGCGGGCCGCGTAGGACCCCTCATTGGTCTACGCGGGGCGCGAGCGAAGGGACATGAGGCGCAGCCCGGTGCTGCCACGTGTCGTGTAAGTGTCAAACCTAGATCGATGACTGGGCCAGGCTAGGGCCTACCCAGCCTACGTCGCGGGCTGCGTAGCCCTTGGCTACATCCTTCGCGTGCCGCGAGGGACCTGAAATCAGGCCCTATAAATAGAAGGCATCGGCCTTCAGTCCAACTCGCTCACACTTCTTTCTTTCTCTCGAATTTCTGAAGAGTAAACATAATTTCCGGGCATAATACCCCCCTAATTAACGAAGTTCTACCCCGTTGTAAGTATTATAACCCCGGCTACGTATTAGATACGCTGCCCAATTGATCCAGGGTTCCGTAACGGCTGTCGTGGTTCTGCCCGACGTAGTCGTTGGAATACCATCTCGGGGAGGGTATTACTAATGTAAATATTGGGTTATTATACTAACACGTGTGTATTTGTGTAATTAATAGATAATCATCAGGAAATCCTTAAGGAAAACCCTAAGACAACAATGTGAGTAATCTCCTTTTTGCAAATTGTTTTTACAAAACCTCATATGATTAACATTATATTAAACAGTGATTGAGTATTTGTATTCTACAATTATCGCCTGTATGTTGGGGTTTTGTATACAAAATTTGTTACTACATTGTGAGTAGTAATATGACCACAAGTCGGGTTGATAGTACCACCCTCAATGCTGTAGACTGATAAAACCTGTTTTTGATTAAACTGGGATTCACTCACCAGTATTTTCCACTGACAAAATGTTTTTAAATGCGTTTCAGTTAACAAAATGTGAAAGCCAAATAGAAGCCAGCTGGACAGCACTGAAGGCTTGGAAAAGTGGCTATAAAGTTACCTAAAATTAAGAGATGTTTTATTTAAATAAAATAGGGTTTATCCCTATAAAAATGTGTGTACTTGAAACTTGGGATTTTCCCATGTGTTTAATATATTAAAAGCGTGGTATTTTACTCTGATAAAATATTTCCTAACTACGGTCCTGATGTAATTTCCGCTGCCAAAATGATAAACACCTGGATACCACCAAAACTGGCCGCGGCCGCCCGTTCCCGAGTTGTTAGGGGACGAGGGTTGCGACAGAAGGTGGTATCAGAGCTAAGCCACTGATTCAGCCACATAAGTGTTTTGCTGACACCAAAATATTATATGTTAGGAAATTAATTACGGAAATACGTGTATATCTGTATTTTATTGTTGTGTGTTATTTGACTATTTGTTAGTTTACAGTATAAGCGATCAAGGACCCACCGACGCCTATCGTCAGTTGTCTAGCTCACCTCAAAACGAAGGTACCTCTTCATAGCCTACCCTCTCAGGGTATTCAGCTGAAAATGAAGATGGTATATTCGTGTTCAAGGCTCAGTCTGAAGACCCATTCCCTCCTAAAAAGAGAGGATGGTTCAGCAGGGGAGCACACGAACGTAGGAAGAGGATGAAAAAGTTACAACAACAGCGAGTGTTAGCAGCCGCTAAGAGAGAAAAAGATGCTCACACCCAAGACATGCTCAATAAGAGTCTAGCAAACTTCCATATTCTAGCAACTACAGCTGCAGACCCTAACTTAGAGCAACTCATAGCCCCTCAACCATTACCCTTGTTTCCCACACAACCAATGGAGATTGAAGTCAACCCAGAAAACCAACTCCCAGCACCAGCCTTTGATCCCACTGAGATACCTAGAGTACCAGCACCTAATCCCTTAGACCTAGACTACGATCCGTGGTTTGACGATCATAGAGATTATCAGCAACGCTACCACATAACAGAAGAACCCATGCCAAACCTAGCAGCTTACCCAGGTCTGGACCCTCTAGATCCCTACTATGATAATGATGAATACATTAGGGAAATCTTAGAGAATCCATATCCCCAGGAAGAACCCATGCCACAGTACCCAGATCCAGTACCAGCACCTGCACCCCCAATGAGTGCAGAGAATGTGCAAGAACTCCGAACCTTTGGTGAGGAGATTTTAGAAAGTAGCGAGAGGATGAGGTAGGTTGGAGAACGACTCGTCTGTAAGTACGACGAGTGTAATATGGAGTTCTGGATGAACCCATATCAGTGATGGTGATAGTAATAAGAATATAATATATATATATATATATATATAGGGTAAGGTTATTGTAAAAAAGACCAAAAGTGTGAGAAAGGTAAGAAAGAATCTCAGCAATTAGATCTAAATTAATTGAAAAGGGTAAACAAGTAATTTAATCATTAATTCAATTAATTAAAAACTTCCCATAACCGCCACCTTAATTATAGGAAGTATATAACACCATTCAGCAAGTATATAACACCATTCAGTAAGTATATAACACCATTCAGCAAGTATATAACACCATTCAGCAAGTAAATAACACCATTCAGCAAGTATATAACACCATTCAGCATTCAGCAAGTATATAACACCATTCAGTAAGTATATAACACCATTCAGCAAGTATATAACATCATTCAGCAGGTATATAACACCATTCAGCATTCAGCAAGTATATAACACCATTCAGCAAGTATATAACACCATTCAGTAAGTATATAAACCATTCAGCAAGTATATAACACCATTCAGCAAGTATATAACACCATTCATTGACTAAACATCTGATCGAAACATTTTTTTTTCTCTATATAAGTATAGCAATATGGTACTCATATTAAAGATAAAAAATGCTCGTTATTATGGTGTAATTTTTTTTAAAAAAAAGTTACGTATAAAAAGTTATTGACGTTTAAAAAAGACGGGGGGAAGTTACATGTGCATTACCTAATTTCTAGTGGGTTTAAAAGACTATATTGCCCCTAGATATTTTAAATCAGTCCAAATTAATGAAAATATTTTACAATTTGGTCTCTATTGATCTCAACCATTAGATCAAAAGATCTAATGGCTGAGATTCTTTCTTACCCTTCTCACACTTTAGGCTTTTTTTACAGGATCCTCCTATATATATATATATATATATATAAATATATATATATATATATATAATATGTGTGTATGAAAAATAAATAAATAATAATAATATATCTATTGTAGTATAGACCACTTTGTGGTTAGTGATGCATAATAGTATTGTAAATCTTAATTCCAGTTCTAGTTTGTATTAGATGCATAATATATAAGAAAGAGTAAGTCGCAATGCTCGACGCTTTTGATCAATATGTATGTTGTGTGATTGTTTGCCTTAAATATTATCTTGTGATATTAATAATTGGCAAATGTTTAAAATTCAGATGGACAACGAAGTGAACCAGGAAAACTAGAATAACGATAACCAGAGTAACAATAACCCGGATAACGATAACCCGAACAACAACAATAATGGAAACCAAGTGGATAACAGTGCCATCCAACACATAGTGGCACAAGGAATAATAGATGCGATGCCATATATTATCAAAACGGTTAAGGAAGCAGATAATAAAAGTAACCGTGATAGTAAACGACCCACTGAACCTGAACACAACGTAAACAATGGACCCATACTTCAAATGCCCATTCCCAAAAGAAGAAGAACCATGTCTTATGGTTGTTCTTATAAAGAATTCTGGTCTTGTAAACCAATGGAATTCTCGGGCAATGAAGGGGCCATTGCATCTCTACGCTGGATAGAAAAGACTGAAGCAGTCCTAAAATGTCACACCCCTATTTTACCACGTGTCACCGGTGGGGAGTATCGTGACGTAGTTGATATCATCATAGTCAAACAACACAAATAATGAATGCACAGCGGAAGCAAAAGATAAAATATTACAACCCGATATAAAGTAATATCCAAGTATTTCAAACGGAATGTAATGGATCCACAGGCGGATCTTAAAACAGAAAGATAAACACTGTTCACCAGACTTTAGGCATCTAGAACTTGCAAGATTCCCTATTGACGCCCTGAGCTCCCAGCCAATTACGTACAGTACCTGTCACTTAACCTTTTTGGAAAATACGTCAGTTTACACTGGTAAATACAACTTAACTGACTCATTTTGAAAATAGTTTAGAAAATTGATTTGAATGCTCAAGGCACAAAATTCTTTTATAACTTGGGACAATTATATAAAAATAATCTTGTATACAGATTTACATGTTCGTTATACAGTTAGGGCCCGATGTAGAAACCGGGTCAAGATTAACAGACACACCACAAGTATAGGCCCACATGAGCGTGAGATACCGCTTCCCTTATGCAACTGTCAGGTGTATGCCTACACCCCGTGCATAAGACGTGGCCATTTTATAATACAATGATGCCAAGGATATCCGGGACATGGTCATTAACCCCTAAAGGCCTTTATTTCAAACAAGACAGATTAAAGCGGGTTACCTCAATAATTTAATCACAATACGATTAAACATTCAATACCCGACCAAGCGGTATTATTATAATACCGTATCCCAAGCCCGTATAGGGAAAATAAGCTAAGAGTATTTACCTGAGCTAAATATAAATTCAATCTCAGCCGTATATCAAATCAGCAAGCACAAGTACTTCTACTGGGGCTCCTAATCTGGAACGAAGGTTTTTAATAACCTATTAGATTCCTAACGGGTCTTAATTAAGCCTATGCTTATACCGGTTAATTTTAAGGAAAGGTTTACGGTTCAAAACGCAAGATTAAGCGTAGACCGAGTTAGAATGTGATTTAGACCCGACAAGTTTGGAGACTTGTATAATATGGGTAAACTAAACACATTCTGGATTTTGAGATGAAAATGATAAGGTTTGACCCGTTTCGGTTACTTTATGCAAACTAGATACATAAACCGATCCAAACGCGAAACGTGCGTAACGGGTACCCATAAGAGTCATATACAGGTTTCCTAAGTTAATATGCCTTAAATATGATGTGATATCAGTAAGATACCTTCCGTTATGCCCAAAATGAATTTAAAACCAATTTATGCCCCGAAGGGGTATTTTAGTCATTTAAAAGGTTATAAAAGAGATCAAATATAAATCCGAGGTTCAGGTCTGATTTGATTAGTAAAAATACTTAATTTACTAAGTTATATCAGTAGGGTATTACATATATGTGAAATTTATCATTTATAACCATACTATGCACCGTAGGGGCATTTTGGTAATTTCACATAGGCTTAAAAGGTCCAAACTGGAAACCTGAGTTTAAAACTTTTCCTTACTGTTAAAATGTAAAAATTTACTGAATATATCAGTAGGCATCAACCCTTATATGTTTAAAATTGTTTTGATACATACTATGCGTTAAAAACGCTTAAAAAGGCGATTTAGAGCCATTTCCGGGTTTTCAAAGAAAAGCTGAAATTTTTATTATTCTAGAAGGCTTAAAATATTTTATTTATCATATTAGATTAGTAGAAAAAGGTTTGGGGTCAAAAGGATTTGTAAAACTCATTTTATAGCCCAAAAGGGCAAAACCGGCAATTACCGAATCAAGCTTAAAACCCTATGTTATGCTCAGCCTAAAAATAATTAAAAATATTCAAAAATCCCAAAATATTATTTTATATCAGTGGGTAAAAATTTTGGTATAAAAAATTGGGTTTAAATAGGTTATACGCTAATTACGCCGTTTAATTAATAAAAAGCTTTTTAATTACGCTATTGAGCATAACTCCTAATCTAGACCTCCAACTGATGTCAAATTTTAGGGACACGTTTATATATCAGTAATAAAGGTTTCTATTCTTTCACATTTTCAAAAATATCATTTCATGGTCAAAAGGGCATAACGGTCAATAGTTAGGCATAAAACGGAAACTTGCAATGAATAGGATACTAAGGATCCAGGTTGTATAACCTCAGAGGGTTATACTAACCCATAATATGGTCCTAATGGAATCCCAAGGAATATCTAAACTAAGCTAAATCGGGTCAGAACTGGAAGTCAAAGCAAAAGTCAACTTTTGCGACTTTCGGTCCCGAACCGAGCTTATACTTAGAATTGTCGGGTTGAATCATGCTTAGGCATGTTCAACTAATATTTACCAAGTTATTAAAGTGAGAAAACTGATTTTATGACTTTTATATAATAGCCATGTATTTTATTTAAAACTAACCCGTTTGACTTTTATTTGACCCGGCAATTAAACTAAGTAAACGTGGTAATTAGGAGGTGCCCTTTTAAGGGTTAAACACCTACCTAATTACGGTCACGTAGCCATGTTTGATGCGAACAATGGCTCAACCGTTTAAAAGTCAAAGCGTTTATCGAAAACGCTTGACTTTCGGTTATAACCGCTAAAATTTAAACTAAGCATGAAAGGACACTTACAAAAGGTCCAAGCAAGGAGGGAATTGATCTTGGATGTTCAGGTATGAAGCACAAAGGTCCCAACTTAGAACAATGAGATCAAGGTGTGAATGAGAGCAAAAATCAAGTGGGTATTTATAGGTTTTTGAGAACCGTTAGGATCGTTTCTCGTAAACCGTGCTTCAATCTTGGCCCTCCATGTGTGCCCAAGGTTTCTAAATACAATGGGTGTTGAAAACCAGCTCATGGTATTGAGAATTTTACCTAAAAGCCCTTAAAAAATGACAAAAATGCTGAAAATATGAATCTGCCCAGACCTGGGCGTAAGCTACGCTGCAGGGGGCGTAGCCTACGGCCTGCACAGCTCAAACAAACTTTCAAAAGTGCAGTTTTGGTCCCTGCTTGCATAATAATGTGTTTCTGACACATCTAAGGCCTGTTAACCTCATTTCAAGGCTCTAACATGATGCCTAAATACAGGGGACATGAAACATGCTCAAAAACATGTCGGATGTCGGTTCCTTTGGCCGTACGGTCACGTTGTGCGTCGAATTACGACGAAACACGGACGGACGCTAAAAATGGTCCAAATTACGCGCCGAGTGGAATTTTATCATGCCACACACTAAAATAAAATATTTTAGTGCTTACATAAATTTTTGGGTGTCCGGGGATATTCAGAATGCGAGATATGCGCAAAAGTGCAAACTTGTGCACTTTTTGACACTTTTAGTCCCTGCATGACATAAAAGTTTATTTTTGCGCACCAAACACCTCTAAGCCTATATCTAAGTTATATAAAGGATAAATAGGGTATGTTTAACTTATGGACATATTCCGGAAGGTCCGTTACCATACGATTCGACCTACTTTTGCAGTTTGACGCAATTAGTCCTTTAATTGCGCATTGTAGCGCGGAATGTCATTTAATGATATCCAAGCCTCCTATGGCCCATAATGGGAATTCCCAAGCATATACTTAAATATTACTACGCTCTCGTTCGCCTAGATGGTCACCGAAAGGCGTAGATTCAAAAGTTGACGCTTTAGGTCCCTCTATTGCGCAAACTTGCGCATTTCATCATTTAATAGCATTGAAGCCTCATCTAATCCATATTAGACATTCTTGAAAGTATTATTAAACATCACGATGCTTCGTATTCGCTAAAAGGTCATTCAAAGGTATAATTAAACATATTGACACTTTTAGCCCCTCTAACTTGCAAAGTTGCGCGTAACTTTACTTATAGGCATAAAAACCTTAAACGGCCATTATTTGGCATTCCCGAGAGTATAATTAAATATCATGAAGCTCTCGGTTTGTTAAAAGTTCACTCAGAGGTTAGAATTGACATGTTGACGCTTTTAACCCTTTATTACGCAAACCTTCAATTAATTACGCAAACAGCTACACTTAACCATCAAGTGGCACATTTGTGAATATAAACATCGTAAGAGGTTATTTAGAAACTTATTTTAGGTATGCTAACACTTCCAGTCCTTTCATAATCAAAGTTTTCGATTTTTCGAAAAATTAGTCCCTAAATTTCAATGTTTGACTTCATTAGGGTTCATTACACGTGTCAAGACTTCATTGGACGTGATTTTACGAGGTGTTACATCCTTACCCCCTTAAAAGAAATCTCGACCTCGAGATTTGCTAATGTAATGGAAGTACTTTTTTGTCGCATAACGGACTTAACTTCCACAGCCTATTTGGGCCTCTAGAGGCATCCTAAATAACCTTTATAATAGGTTCATGTTTTCTTCCTTAGATTCTGATCCTGACGATCCTTAATCGATACGGGTTTCTTATAATATCATAGATACGTCTATCATTATGTGATAATGCTTCTCGACTTATTGGTGACATACATCCTTAAATCATTAGTGTGGGTCACACTGCGAGTTCCACCACGTTCCATAACTAGGTTTTAGTTTAAAAGCTATTGACCTTTGATGTATTCGATTTTCCTCGAATGATCCTATATATAATCAGAGCTTAACTAGCCTGTTGTATAAAATTTTCAGTACACTCTTCTTAGAGCGATACTTTCAATTGAACCCTAGTCCTTATTAAGGACTTAAGAGGGTTGCGATTTTTATTAATCCTTGATTTTCTGTCGATTACTGGCAACTCTAAGATGATTATGAATTCGAATGATCTTATTTGTTGTTTCCGATGCAACTTTCAGATCCTGATAATTGGACTTACCAATCTATTGTTCTAACAATAGATGTTTAACATTCCATTTATACAAGGTCTCCAAGGGAACAGCCTTGCTACTTATATATCAACTATTATAGAAAGGCTTATTTTAAGGTGAGATGGTTATTCCAACCATTACTTAAAACTAATCTTAAGGAATAGCAAATCCTTACAGCTAGTCGAATTAAGTCGACGATCCTGGGCAGCTAATGGCGATTCTTAGTTGTTGCCTAAATAGGGTTGCGGTAATCAATGCATAAGCAAAATGAACCGTCTTTCTTAATTAGCAATATCAAACTCTTAGAAAATTGAGTTGGGCTATATGAACCTCTATCCTAAAACTCCCTTAATCAGGGTTCTGATTCTTCCAATGATGATACTAGTTATCATGTAAATTTTATATTAATGCATCCCTAAGCGGGACGTTAATCTTAACTCTACTTGCCTCTAAGGAGGTAAACAGGGTAATCTTGGAGAAGATGGTCAAAACGCAAGGAGGTTACAAAGATTTTCCAATTCCCAGGCTCCAGTTCATTTACCATGGTCTGCATCAGATAAGTGATACATTCGTGTTACGAGTCCACGGATTTCTTACTCAGGAACGTTTACTTGGATAATTCCATTTTAGATATCTTCTTTGAATACCATTAGCTGACTTTAATACCGTATGACCATTGGAATATCTTTAGGGTTCCGTGCATTAAACCTCCATACTGATCAGGCATGGAAGCAATCTATGGAACATATTAAGATACACCAATCCTCATATGACGCTTTTATCGTACCATCTGGTATTCGCAATCGATAGAGATCAAGAGATATCAATCACTTATGATGATGCACTTCATCTGAAGAGAGGGTACACTAGAATTTCATGACTGAAGACTTTTGGCAGGAGCAGAAGAAATGGTTCCTATGATTTTCGCCTGTAAGTTTTACCTTACACTTAATATCTAGGGTTCTCATGGGAGTCTTTAAGAGTTTGCTATACTTACCATCTATGAAGGATTGATTGGTATCCGAAATAAGGCAGAACTCCTAGCGTTTTATTCAACTTCATATATTATGCTTAGGGTTCTAACAGGCAGATTAAATAACTTATAAAATTCATTCCACAACGACTTATCTGCACCTGAATCAAACAATACCCTTGCATATACATCACGGATAAGGACGTACCGGTTATAACATTGTCATCTTGTATGGCCTCTTTTGCATCCATCTGAGAGACCTTAGCGTTGGTCTTCTTATCTCCTTCAAGCTTCTTAGCATACTTTGAGCAATTTGATTTGATATGCCCTTTCTCGTTACAGTTGTAACAAGTCGCATCTCCTATCTTCTGGCATTCCAATGTTTTATGCTCCCTAGATTTGCAGATCCCACAAGCCCTAGGCTGCGATTGGGATTTTGGTTCGTACCTGCACTTCCCACAATGGCGCTTCTTGCAGGTCTTGCATTTAGGTTTCTGGTTGGACTTTTGTTTGTTCTTCTTTTTAGAGCTCTGGGAGTTATCTTCCTCCCTTTTCCTTTTCAGTTCACCCTTTACATTAGAGGCACGGACGAGATCCTTCTCGTGAGTAACGAAGGGTGGTCTTGGTTGAGATTTGGAGCAAGTAGCATTGGGCTCCTTGATCTTTTTCACAGCCTTCTTCACAGCTTTTCCAACAGTTGCGTCTATCATAGTCTGAAGAACATCCTTGGAAATTCTAAGGTTCACAATTGTAGTATCATTAGCATGTGTCGCATCATCCATAACACGATCAACGGCTGTCTTATCCGAGTTTGTCATACTCGATATTTGATTCCTAACACCAAATAAAACAATTATTTAGTTGCAATCCAACAACCGCTACTCATCATCCTGATGCCCTAATATATACCAACCATGGTATCGTTAAACCATACAGGTTAATATAGTACGAACATTCTCAATGAACGTCATTTAAATATGTATATATATCAATTATGCTTAGCCTAGGCCATAAAAGACCATTAATGGCAATTAAGGTTTGGACCTAGTCCATCACCTGTTTGACAGGGGATCAGTTGTCACGTCTGTCTTGATCATATTGATGATTTTGGATAGCTTGAAAGCTTGACATTAGGATATTGGATAAGAGCGGTTCCTAATGGATATAAAGCATCCATCTAAGGTTGTTGAAGCAGTCTCTAAATGTTATCGGCCAATTCTACCTCGCGTTATAAGCCTAAGATCCTAATAGGCGGATACAACAGCTTACAATATTTATTGTCCTCAATAGACTTTTCTGCGCCAGAATCAAATAATCCCCATATAAGCATCATTGATAAGGAAAAGTACCTTTTACGATGTCATCTTTCTAAGCCTCCTGGTGTCCATCTGGAAGACTCATGCGTTTGTTTCTTGGGCTCTTCAGACTTCTTCTGATTCCTAGGGCAGTTAGTCTTGATGTGCCCCTTCTCGTTGCAACCATAACAGGTCGCATCTTTCAACTTTTTGCAATCCAAGGTCTTATGCTCCTTGGACTTGCAGATTCCACAAGGAAGAGGCTGAGATTCAAATCTGCATTTCCCCAGGTGGAATTTCCTACATGTTTTGCACCTGGTCTTTTCACCCGTCTGCTGGTTACCCTTATTAAACTCGGAACTCTTCCTATGATCAGAGTTCCCCTTTTTCTTCTTATCGAAGTGATGATAACCCTCATCCTCCTTTTTACGCTTCCCTTCTTCCGAAGCTTTTGCAGCCTTGTTTCTGGCTACGTCGAGTGTGAGAGATAGCGACAAATCTGCCGCTGACCGGAATGTAGTAGGTCTCGATGCTTTCACGCTTGCCTTGACTTCTGGGGCTAGGCCCCCAATAAAGCGAGCTATACGCTTTGGTTCTGGTGTGATCAAGTAAGGAACCAATCGAGACATAGTATTGAAATTTGTAAGATATGCCTGGCAATCTAAGTCCTTCATGACCAATGCCAAGAAATCGGTTTCAATTTTCTCAACTTCATGTTGAGGACAGTAATTTTCCTTGATAAGAGCAACAAACTGATCCCATGTTTGATTATACAACGGGATTTTCCCAGTAGCCTGGATTAGCGACCTCTACCAAGCTAGAGCTTCTCCTTTAAAAGATTGTGAAACAAACTTCACAATGTCTTGCTCTGCACATCCGCTAATATCAACAACAGTGTCCATCTCCTCGAGCCACGTCATGCAGTCGATGGCTCCTTTTTCTCCTGTGAAGTCTCTGGGCTTGCAGGAGACAAAATATTTATACGAACAGGTTTTAACATGTGGTTCTTGATTAAGCACAACCTGTCTAGGCGGAACACTCCTCTGATTTGACGAGTTATGAACATCGTCCTCCTTTGAATCATGTGATTTAGAAGGGGGGTTACTACGAGCCACAGATAGAGTCTTAGAGTGTGTACCACTTGACTCATTATACTGTCTGTCAAGAGCTCGAGTAACAGCATTATCTATTAATGCCTGCAGTTCCTCACCAGTTATTTTAACTCTGGTAGTGTCATTGTTCTCCCTCGGGTGGCTGTTGACCTCCTCTGATCCAGCCATGTAGCTTGATTGCTACATAAATACTGACAATGATTTATTTAGAGGTTATTATGGAATCATCATTTTTGACGACTCATCAACCATGGTAATATAAACCATATTGGTTAATTTGTTAGTTATATTTAATTAGTATTTTCATTATAGTTTATCCTAGTTATAAAACATTAAGGATATTAAAGTGGCGCAAAAGGCCTAGTCATAAAGACAGTTTTTAAATTTATAAGCCATGATTTCGGAGAATCGAGGCATTTTGGTTTGAACATATTTCATTACCTTTTTCTTGACAGAGAGTCAAAGACTACAACTGTCTTTTGCCCCACAGGGCGTTAATTATAGCCCGTAGGCACTTCATCCTTAAGGGATGGTTATATAAATAAGGGAATTTGAAATATCCCAATTTAAAGATGACTTATGTGATTTTATCAGATCACAGTTTGTCGAAAATGTTAACATGCTTTCAGATGTTAACAAGAATTTGAATCTTTTGAATAGGTTTTACCATCTTGGCCGTGCCTGAAATGACAGGTAGGCTAGGTTTTAACTTTAAGATTCTTTTTAGTATTAAGAGCAGAACAACCCTAAATGGGGATGTTAATAAGGATCTGTATCTACTTGAGGAACTGTCATCTTGGCCCTGTCCTTAAAATGACACATGGGCTAGGTCTTGTCCTTTTTGGATTTTGCCAATTTATAATATTGGTAGATCCTATAATAGGAACGTTATTTTAAATCTAACCGTTCCATTTAAAATTTAAACAGGTACATGGTTGCCCTAACACAGGACTTCTAACAATACTGACACGCCCATGCAGGCTAATCAGAAAAATAACAAAGGAAACAAATAAAGGACAAAAACGAATCAGGAGTAGTCCTAAGTTCTTTGTCTAGACTCAAGAATGTGCAAGTGTGTAACTGAGATTAAACACAAAAGGCTAGTGTTTAATTCACTCAGTGTTGGCTCTGATACCAACCTGTCACACCCCTATTTTACCACGTGTCACCGGTGGGCCCGGTGGGGAGTATCGTGACGTAGTTGATATCATCATAGTCAAACAACACAAATAATGAATGCACAGCGGAAGCAAAAGATAAAATATTACAACCCGATATAAAGTAATATCCAAGTATTTCAAACGGAATGTAATGGATCCACAGGCGGATCTTAAAACAGAAAGATAAACACTGTTCACCAGACTTTAGGCATCTAGAACTTGCAAGATTCCCTATTGACGCCCTGAGCTCCCAGCCAATTACGTACAGTACCTGTCACTTAACCTTTTTGGAAAATACGTCAGTTTACACTGGTAAATACAACTTAACTGACTTATTTTGAAAATAGTTTAGAAAATTGATTTGAATGCTCAAGGCACAAAATTCTTTTATAACTTGGGACAATTATATAAAAATAATCTTGTATACAGATTTACATGTTCGTTATACAGTTAGGGCCCGATGTAGAAACCGGGTCAAGATTAACAGACACACCACAAGTATAGGCCCACATGAGCGTGAGATACCGTTTCCCTTATGCAACTGTCAGGTGTCTGCCTACACCCCGTGCATAAGACGTGGCCATTTTATAATACAATGATGCCAAGGATATCCGGGACATGGTCATTAACCCCTAAAGGCCTTTATTTCAAACAAGACAGATTAAAGCGGGTTACCTTAATAATTTAATCACAATACGATTAAACATTCAATACCCGACCAAGCGGTATTATTATAATACCGTATCCCAAGCCCGTATAGGGAAAATAAGCTAAGAGTATTTACCTGAGCTAAATATAAATTCAATCTCAGCCGTATATCAAATCAGCAAGCACAAGTACTTCTACTGGGGCTCCTAATCTGGAACGAAGGTTTTTAATAACCTATTAGATTCCTAACGGGTCTTAATTAAGCCTATGCTTATACCGGTTAATTTTAAGGAAAGGTTTACGGTTCAAAACGCAAGATTAAGCGTAGACCGGATTAGAATGTGATTTAGACCCGACAAGTTTGGAGACTTGTATAATATGGGTAAACTAAACACATTCTGGATTTTGAGATGAAAATGATAAGGTTTGACCCGTTTCGGTTACTTTATGCAAACTAGATACATAAACCGATCCAATCGCGAAACGTGCGTAACGGGTACCCATAAGAGTCATATACAGGTTTCCTAAGTTAATATGCCTTAAATATGATGTGATATCAGTAAGATACCTTCCGTTATGCCCAAAATGAATTTAAAACCAATTTATGCCCCGAAGGGGTATTTTAGTCATTTAAAAGGTTATAAAAGAGATCAAATATAAATCCGAGGTTCAGGTCTGATTTGATTAGTAAAAATACTTAATTTACTAAGTTATATCAGTAGGGTATTACATATATGTGAAATTTATCATTTATAACCATACTATGCACCGTAGGGGCATTTTGGTAATTTCACATAGGCTTAAAAGGTCCAAACTGGAAACCTGAGTTTAAAACTTTTCCTTACTGTTAAAATGTAAAAATTTACTGAATATATCAGTAGGCATCAACCCTTATATGTTTAAAATAGTTTTGATACATACTATGCGTTAAAAACGCTTAAAAAGGCGATTTAGAGCCATTTCCGGGTTTTCAAAGAAAAGCTGAAATTTTTATTATTCCAGAAGGCTTAAAATATTTTATTTATCATATTAGCTTAGTAGAAAAAGGTTTGGGGTCAAAAGGATTTGTAAAACTCATTTTATAGCCCAAAAGGGCAAAACCGGCAATTACCGAATCAAGCTTAAAACCCTATGTTATGCTCAGCCTAAAAATAATTAAAAATCTTCAAAAATCCCAAAATATTATTTTATATCAGTGGGTAAAAAGTTTGGTATAAAAAATTGGGTTTAAATAGGTTATACGCTAATTACGCCGTTTAATAACTCCTAATCTAGACCTCCAACTGATGTCAAATTTTAGGGACACGTTTATATATCAGTAATAAAGGTTTCTATTCTTTCACATTTTCAAAAATATCATTTCATGGTCAAAAGGGCATAACGGTCAATAGTTAGGCATATAACGGAAACTTGCAATGAATAGGATACTAAGGATCCATGTTGTATAACCTCAGAGGGTTATACTAACCCATAATATGGTCCTAATGGAATCCTAAGGCATATCTAAACTAAGCTAAATCGGGTCAGAACTGGAAGTCAAAGCAAAAGTCAACTTTTGCGACTTTCGGTCCCGAACCGAGCTTATACTTAGAATTGTCGGGTTGAATCATGCTTAGGCATGTTCAACTAATATTTACCAAGTTATTAAAGTGAGAAAACTGATTTTATGACTTTTATATAATAGCCATGTATTTTATTTAAAACTAACCCGTTTGACTTTTATTTGACCCGACAATTACACTAAGTAAACGTGGTAATTAGGAGGTGCCCTTTTAAGGGTTAAACACCTACCTAATTACGGTCACGTAGCCATGTTTGATGCGAACAATGGCTCAACCGTTTAAAAGTCAAAGCGTTTATCGAAAACGCTTGACTTTCGGTTATAACCGCTAAAATTTAAACTAAACATGAAAGGACACTTACAAAAGGTCCCAGCAAGGAGGGAATTGATCTTGGATGTTCAGGTATGAAGCACAAAGGCCCCAACTTAGAACAATGAGATCAAGGTGTGAATGAGAGCAAAAATCAAGTGGGTATTTATAGGTTTTTGAGAACCGTTAGGATCGTTTCTCGTAAACCGTGCTTCAATCTTGGCCCTCCATGTGTGCCCAAGGTTTCTAAATACAATGGGTGTTGAAAACCAGCTCATGGTATTGAGAATTTTACCTAAAAGCCCTTGAAAAATGACAAAAATGCTGAAAATATGAATCTGCCCAGACCTGGGCGTAGGCTATGCTGCAGGGGGCGTAGCCTACGGCCTGCACAGCTAAAACAAACTTTCAAAAGTGCAGTTTTGGTCCCTGCTTGCATAATAATGTGTTTCTGACACATCTAAGGCCTGTTAACCTCATTTCAAGGCTCTAACATGATGCCTAAATACAGGGGACATGAAACATGCTCAAAAACATGTCGGATGTCGGTTCCTTTGGCCGTACGGTCACGTTGTGCGTCGAATTACGACGAAACACGGACGGACGCTAAAAATGGTCCAAATTACGCGCCGAGTGGAATTTTATCATGCCACACACTAAAATAAAATATTTTAGTGCTCATATAAATTTTTGGGTGTCCTGGGATATTCAGAATGCGAGATATGCGCAAAAGTGCAAACTTGTGCACTTTTTGACACTTTTAGTCCCTGCATGACATAAAAGTTTATTTTTGCGCACCAAACACCTCTAAGCCTATATCTAAGTTATATAAAGGATAAATAGGGTATGTTTAACTTATGGACATATTTCGGAAGGTCCGTTACCATACGATTCGACCTACTTTTGCAGTTTGACGCAATTAGTCCTTTAATTGCGCATTGTAGCGCGAAATGTCATTTAATGATATCCAAGCCTCCTATGGCCCATAATGGGCATTCCCAAGCATATAATTAAATATTACTATGCTCTCGTTTGCCTAGATGGTCACCGAAAGGCGTAGATTCAAAAGTTGACGCTTTAGGTCCCTCTATTGCGCAAACTTGCGCATTTCATCATTTAATAGCATTGAAGCCTCATCTAATCCATATTAGACATTCTTGAAAGTATTATTAAACATCACGATGCTTCAGATTCGCTAAAAGGTCATTCAGAGGTATAATTAAACATATTGACACTTTTAGCCCCTCTAACTTGCAAAGTTGCGCGTAACTTTACTTATAGGCATAAAAACCTTAGACGACCATTATTTGGCATTCCCGAGAGTATAATTAAACATCATGAAGCTCTCGGTTTATTAATAGGTCACTCAGAGGTTAGAATTGACATGTTGACGCTTTTAACCCTTTATTATGCAAACCTTCAATTAATTACGCAAACGGCTACACTTACCATCAAGTGGCACATTTGTGAATATAAACATCGTAAGAGGTTATTTAGAAACTTATTTTAGGTATGCTAACACTTCCAGTCCTTTCATAATCAAAGTTTTTGATTTTTCGAAAAATTAGTCCCTAAATTTCAATGTTTGACTTCATTAGGGTTCATTACACGTGTCAAGACTTCATTGGACGTGATTTTACGAGGTGTTACATAAAAATAAGCAAGTGTGTGGAAGAGGATATGATAATGTTTGCTTCCAATCTGTTAAAAATTCAGCACTAGAATGGTGGAACACTATCCTCCAGTCTAGGGGAAGTGATAGGATTTACAATATGGAATTGGAGGAATTTAAGAATATGGTGGAACGAAAATTATGCCCTCCCAATGAAAAAGAACAGATAGCAAATAAGTTCCTAAACCTTAGGATGACTGGAGTGGATAGTAAGGGGTACACTACGTTATTCTTTGAATATGCTAGAATAGTGCCAACCCTTGCATCACCTGAACCAGTATTAATCTCCCGCTATATCTGGGGATTAATCAGTGAGATTAGACATGTAGTCAAGGCAGCTAGACCTCAAACCATAGAAGAAGCTGTAGAACTAGCAAACACCTTGACTGATGAATTAGTACGTACACGAGAAGAGGATCAGGGGAGAAACCTAGCTCAAAGGCTTACCCAAGAATTTCGTTATGGAAATTCCAACCGTGGGAAAAATGTAGGTTCTACCTCTACACCGTACTGCAAGGCTTGCAAGAAAAAGCATTCCGGAAGATGCTCCACTTACTGTAATTTCTGCAAGATACCAGGACACAAGGAAGAACATTGCAGGAAGAAACCAAATAATGGAATGTGCTTTAACTGTGGAGAAAAAGGTCATATCAAGCCGAATTGTCCAAAACTAGCTCCAGCCACGAACACCAAGAATACTAAAAATGCTAGAGCATTTTGTTCTGACCGCGGAAGAAGCAAAAATGATCCCGGATGTGATCGCCGGTATGTTTTTAGTTAATGATATTTTTGCTAAAGTATTATTTGACTCTGGTGCGAACCAAAGTTTTATTAATACTTCATCTTGCAAACTTCTCAATCAACCATTAACTAAACTCCCACAAGAATGTCTAGTAGAGACAGCAAATGGGGAAACCATTAAGATTTCTGAAATCTTGCAGGGAGTAAGAATAGAATTTCTAAATCAAAAATTTATTACAAACCTTTACCCAATGAATCTAGCAGGATTTGATGTTGTATTAGGAATGGATTGGTTAATAGCCAATAACGACAGTATTTTATGTGATCAAAAGTTAATCCAAGTAAATTCACCAAGGGGTGAAAAGATCACAATTAAAGGAGATAAGCTCTCTAGATCCACAAAATTCATCTCTGTAATGAAAGCAGCCAGTTATGTAAGAAAAGAATCATTAGTGTATTTGATTTCCATAATCATTAACACTAAAGGAAAAGAATTAAAGGATATTCTAGTAGTATCCCAATCTTCAGATGTATTTCCAGAAGAGTTACCAAGGCAACCTCCAGACAGAGAAGTTGAATTCAGAATCCATCTGCTACCAGGAACAGCACCAATTGCCAAAGCACCTTACCGTTTGGCACCCGCAGAAATGCAAGAACTGTAGAAACAGTTAGATGAATTGTTGGAAAAAGGATTCATACAACCCAGCTCATCGCCATGGGGAGCACCGATCTTATTCGTTAAAAAGAAGGACGGATCAATGCGTATGTGCATTGACTACCGTGAATTGAACAAGGTCAAGATTAAGAATCGATATCCATTACCAAGAATGGATGATCTATTCGACCAGTTGCAAGGAGCACGATTTTTCTCTAAAATCGATTTAAGATCAGGACATCATCAATTAAAGGTACAGGAAGAGGACATTCCTAAGACCGCTTTCAGAACAAGGTATGGCCATTATGAATTTACTGTCATGCCATTTGGTTTAACCAATGCCCCAGCTGCATTTATGGACATGATGAACCGAATATGTAAGCCATATTTGGATAAATTCATAATTGTCTTTATAGATGATATTCTTATTTATTCTAAAAGTAAAGAGGAACATGCAGCGCATCTACATGCACTTCTAAATTTATTGAGAAATGAAAAGCTTTATGCAAAGTTTTCAAAATGCGAATTTTGGTTAGAACAGGTACAGTTTCTTGGACATTTAGTCAATCATGAAGGAATTCATGTGGATCCCACAAAGATCGAGACGATTACCAAATGGAAAACCCCTGAGTCACCAACCGAGGTTAGAAGTTTCTTAGGATTAGCCGGTTATTATAGAAGATTTATTTGAGATTTTTCTAGAATAGCCATTCCCTTAACTAAGCTAACCTGTAAATCTATTAAATTTGAATGGGGACCAAAACAAGAAGAAGCCTTTAGAATTCTTAAGCAAAGAAGGTTCTGAAGACTTTATAGTCTATTGTGACGCTTCTAAGTTAGGTTATGGATGTGTGTTGATGCAACGTCAAAAGGTTATAGCCTATGCATCTAGAAAACTTAAGAACCATGAAGAGAATTATTCAACCCATGATTTAGAATTAGGAGCTATAATTTTTGCCCTTAAAATTTGGAGACATTACCTTTACGGTAGTAAGTTTACCATTTTCACCGACCATAAGAGTTTAAGGTATGTTTTTGGGCAAAAGGAGTTGAATATGAGACAAAGACGCTGGATGGAGATACTTAGTGATTATGATTGCAATATCCAGTACCATGCAGGAAAGGCAAATGTAGTAGATGATGCTTTAAGTCGAAAATATCACGAAAGACCAAAAAGAGTACGTTCACTTAAACTAAATCTGCAAGTAGATTTAAATGAACAAATTAGAAAGGCACAAGAATCAGTAATCAAGGATGATACTGAAAAGTTGAAAGAATGATTAAGGAACTAAAACAAGGAACAGATGGAATTTGGAGATTCCATAAGAAAAGAATGTGGATAGCTAAATTAGGAAACCTACGCCACCGTATATTAGAAGAAGCCCATAAGTCTAAGTATACGATGCATCCTGGAAGTGATAAGATGTATCAGGACTTAAGAAAGAATTTTTGGTGGATAGGAATGAAAAAGGATATAGCAGCATATGTTGCAAAGTGTCTAACCTGTTCACAAGTTAAAGCTGAACATCAGAAACCCTCAGGTTTATTGCAGCAGTTAGAAATGCCAGTATGGAAATGGGAATTGATAACAATGGATTTTGTTACTAAATTACCCAAAACAAGAAAAGGTAAGGATACAATCTGGGTGATTGTAGACAGGCTAACCAAGTCAGCTCACTTCCTACCAATGAAGGAAACTTTCAGTATGGAACAATTAGCTAAACTATATGTCAATGAAATAGTTTCGTTACATGGAATTCCTTTATCAATTGTTTCTGATAGGGATAGCCGTTTTACCTCTCATTTAAAATATCCCTATAGGCCCTAAAATACACCCCGTATACAAAACAGGCCCCGAATACCGTTATTTTTATTAAATTTAATTAAAAACCAAGATTTTAGGGCTGTCGCGGGCCGCGTAGGACCCCTCCTTGGTCTACGCGAGGCGCGACCGAAGGGACATGAGCCCAGCCCGGTGCTGCCACGTGTCGTGCAAGTGTCGAAGCTAGATCGATGACTGGGCTAGGCTAGGGCCTACCCAGCCTACGTCACGGGCCGCGTAGCCCTTGGCTACATCCTTCGCGGGCCGCGAGGGACCTGAAATCAGGCCCTATAAATAGAAGGCATCGACCTTCAGTCCAACTCGCTCACACTTCTTTCTTTCTCTCGAATTTCTGAAGAGTAAACATAATTTCCGGGCATAATACCCCCTAATTAACGAAGTTCTGCCCCGTTGTAAGTATTATAACCCCGGCTACGTATTAGATACGCTGCCCGATTAATCCAGGGTTCCGTAACGGCTGTCGTGGTTCTGCCCGACGTAGTCGTTGGAATACCGTCTCGGGGAGGGTATTACTAATGTAAATATTGGGTTATTATACTAACACGTGTGCATTTGTGTAATTAATAGATAATCATCAGGAAATCCTTAAGGAAAACCCTAAGACAGCAATGTGAGTAATCTCCTTTTTGCAAATTGTTTTTACAAAACCTCATATGATTAACATTATATTAAACAGTGATTGAGTATTTGTATTCTACAATTATCGTATGTATGTTGGGGTTTTGTATACAAAATTTGTTACTACATTGTGAGTAGTAATATGACCACAAGTCGGGTTGACAGTACCGTGGGTGGTAATTAAAGTAGATGGAAACAAATGTAATTGCGCGACCGCCCTCAATGCTGTAGACTGATAAACCTATTTTTGATTAAACTGGGATTCACTCACCAGTATTTTCCACTGACAAAATGTTTTTAAATGCGTTTCAAGTAACAAAATGTGAAAGCCAAATAGAAGCCAGCTGGACAGCACTGAAGGCTTGGAAAAGTGGCTATAAAGTTACCTAAAATTAAGAGATGTTTTATTTAAATAAAATAGGGTTTATCCCTATAAAAATGTGTGTAGTTGAAACTTGGGATTTTCCCATGTGTTTAATATATTAAAAGCGTGGTATTTTACTCTGATAAAATATTTCCTAACTACGGTCCTGATGTAATTTCCGCTGCCAAAATGATAAACACCGGGATACCACCAAAATTGGTCACGGCCGCCCGTTCCCGGGTTGTTAGGGGACGGGGGTTGCGACAAGTTCACAGTTTGTTGAGCGTAAATCATGTAAATGTTTAGATTTAAAAACATGTCAATAAATAATAAACTCGGTACCAATATGTGTCACACCCCAACCGATGGCGGAAACATCGGGGTGCGAGCACTAAGCGTTCTGATTGCTCATGAGAATTCCATAACACTATTATTTCAATAAAGATTAATTGATTTCATGCAATTGTCTATCAACGTCATCACAGTATCATATTACAAACCAAATCATAAATTGTTCAAATTGTTCAAAAGACTATTATTAGCTAGGCGACGTTTCTAGGCAACTCCTAGCTGTATTCCATGCATTCCAAGCATCCTATCAGCCTGCAACATGTATTAAAATATCAACACAAAAGTATTGGCGAGTATACAAGTTTGATAATAGAATAATAGATTAAAACAACTCCTATCCGTAGTGCAATCAATAAATAGTTTCAGCCGTGCTAGTGTCGCAGCCCACGCAGTGACAACCCAAGTTTCCAATGCGTTAAGTGCCTTTCCCAAAGTTTAACGGGAGGTTATATGTCTCCTCCTAACAATACCCCAAAGACTAACACGGAGGTGCATTACTCCTATAGCGCTATTATTGTTAAGGCGGAACTACACACTCTGGATTAAACGTCACATAGCACAAAGAGTCAAGAATCAAGAATCACAAGTTTCACATAGGATAGAGTATAAATTTCAAAGATTCAAGTTTAAGTTTCATAGAATACATGTTACACCCCAAAAGTTTAAAGTAAAAGGGGATCGAGTATACTCACAGTGATTGCTTAACAGTACAACTGCTATTGGATCAAAGGGAGCTCTTTTAGGATTAGCCTGATTAGATTACGTTAGGGTAAGAGCCGGGCAGAATAACGAGGTTGAATAAAGTGCCAAACCAGTCACTTGATCGGATGACTGTCCGATCGGATGGCTGTCCGATCGGACGGTCAGTCGGTCGGTTGACTTATGAGTGTGAAAGGTAACGACTGACCGATCGGATGGTCATCCGATCGGGTTGCCACTTGTTGTTGAAGTTTGCAGGTGGAAGGGATAGGGTGGCTGCTCGTTCGGACAGTAGTTCGATCGGGTTGCCACTTGATCCAAGTGCAAGTATCCTGGTTCTCCCAATCGGATGGCTGATCGATTGGGCGGCTGTCCGATCGGGTTGCCATTCGATCAGGCTTCCAAATTTTGATTGTTTACCAAGTGTTTGTAAGTTTCAAGATTATGGCAAGTGTCACCTGATAGGGTGGTTGTCCGATCGGACGGCTGTCTGATCGGGTTGCCACTCGTCCGGCGACCCTTGTTCTTGTTTAACGTTTTGTAAGATCTCTAAGTTTGAAAATTGATGGCGACGTCACGGTACAGACGGAGACAGCAGTAGCTTATCGTTTTACAGCCTTTCTGATCGGTCGGGGATCACCCCAGTCCGACCCGTTTGTCTGTTAGCGACGGGTTCATGCCGGAGTCTATCCCGTGATCATCTTAATCAATGATCAATCCGTTCCTAAACCAACTCTAGACCACCGATCAAGTCTACAGCCCGTTCAGTCCCGTTTATCACCGAAGTAAGTTGAAAGTTTGATGGATAACCCAAGTTTGTATATGAAAAGCATAGATTTAGCGTAGATTTAATGTAAAAACACATGAAATACCTTGGATTTGAGCTAGATCTTGCTCAGAATGACATCACATGATAGTTTGTACAAACCCTCATGATGACATCACCCTCAAGAACTCAGATCCGAGAGATTTCACGGCGAAAAGTGTGATTTCAAGTGAGAATCACGTAGAAAATGAAGTATAGATCAAGAAAGTACAAGAATCTAGCCGAAAACATACCGGAATTAGAGGGAGAATTAAGAAAAGGAGTGTGCTCGTGTCTTGGTCGAGCAGAGCTGTCACATCACTGAAAATGTGATGAGACAGGTCTATTTATAGTGGGAAAGAGGAAAGAAGAGGAAAAAGGTGGTGCAAGGTGGGTGCCGGTCGATCGAGTAGTTGCTCGGTCGGGTGGTCGTTCGACCGGCTGGTCGTTCCATCGAACGGCTGTCCGATCGGACGGCCACTCTAGCCAATCCTTTCTTTCCACATTCCGGACTTAGGTTCGTTTAGCGGGTCCGATTAAGCGTTGCATTGCGTATAGTTTGGATAAAGTATCTAGATTACATTTCAAACCAAAAGTTCCCAGGTTTCATAGATTCCGCCTGTGACATGGCTCCAGTCTCTCGTTTAACCAAGAATCAAGTTTTACGATTCTAAGGAGTCAAGCACCAAATAAGTTTCAAGAGTCGCGAATCGTAGTTTCTCAAGCATCAAGAGTCAAGCATCAAGAGTCTAGTATCTGTATCAAGTCTCATAGTTTATGTTTCGAAAATCAAGCATCTAGATTGAAGAATCAAGTATCATAGCGTTAAGCATCAAGTATCAATAAGATTCACACCAAAATTTCCAAAGTATCAACATCACATAACCACAAGGACTAAAACTAACAATTAATAGGAGTTCAGGGGCTGATCTTGCCAAGTGTCTAAAGTTTAGGGACGCTGGGCGTTACAGTCTCCCCTGCTTTAGGAGATTTGGTCCCCGAAATCTTAGATGAAGACTGCTCGAAGAGCTGCGGATACTTGGCCTTCATGTCACTTTTCAGCTCCCAAGTGAATTCAGCACCACGCTTTCCTTCCCATCGAACCTTAACAATGGGAATTTTGTTGCGCCTCAGACGCTTGATGGCTTGATCCATGATTTCGACCGGTTTCTCCACGAACTGAACAGCTTCGTTTATTTGCAAGTCTTCAAGGGGAACCTGCAGTCCCTCGTCGGCTAGGCATTTACGTAAATTGGATACGTGGAACACTGGATGCACGTTATTTAGTTCCTGTGGCAAGTCGAGTTTGTATGCTACCTTGCCAATCCTTTCAAGTACCACGAAATGACCCACAAAGCGAGGGGCAAGCTTTCCCTTCTTCCCAAAATGAACTACTCCCTTCCAGGGAGATACCTTGAGAAGAACTCGGTCACCAACAACAAATTCCAAAGGCTTCCGCCTATTATCAGCATAGCTCTTTTGTCTGCTCCTAGCCTTGATCAAGTTATCATGGATCTGAAGAATCTTATCCGTCGTTTCTTGAACAATTTCAGGGCCAGTGAACTGCTTTTCCCCAACCTCATGCCAGCTGAGAGGAGATCGGCATTTTCGCCCATATAAAGCTTCGAAAGGAGCCATCTGAATACTGGAATGGTAGCTATTGTTGTACGAGAATTCTATCAATGGTAAATGTACATCCCAGTTACCACCAAAGTCGATGACACAAGAACGGAGCAGGTCCTCTAGGGTTTGAATAGTGTGCTCGGTCTGTCCATCCGTCTGAGGATGAAAGGCCGTGCTAAGATTCAAGTGCGAACCCATAGCGGACTAAAATGTTTGCCAAAGACGTGAAGTAAAACGACCATCACGGTCAGAGATTATGTCTAAAGGTACGCCATGACGGCTTATAATCTCATCGGTATAGACTCGAGCAAGTTTCTCCACTTTGTAATCCTCACGAATAGGAAGAAAGTGAGCGGATTTGGTCAGCCGATCTATAATCACCCAGATACTATCGTGACCTTTAGAGGTACGGGGTAGTTTGGTAATAAAGTCCATAGCAATGCTATCCCATTTCCAGACAGGGATTTTAGGTTGCTCCAAGAGTCCAGAAGGACGCTGATGTTCAGCCTTTACCTTCGAGCAGGTAAGGTACTTAGACACATATATAGCAATGTCTCTCTTCATACCAGACCACCAATAAGTCGTACGCAGATCCTGGTACATCTTATCAGCACCTGGATGTATAGAGTAACGGGATTTGTGAGCCTCGGTCATAATGAGCCCACGGAGATTATCGCGATCTGGCACCCATACGCGATTTAGATAGTACTGAAGACCATCAGATTTAGTTTCGAGCTGATTCACATTAGCGCCATGAACCTCAACAGTTAGACTTCCTTCATTTGCTGATGAAAACTGAGCTTCACGAATATTAGCATGCAGATCACTAGATAAACGAATAGCCTTGAAATGAGTTTTACGACTAAGGGCGTCAGCTACTACATTCGCCTTGCCAGGATGATAGCGAATTTCGCAATCATAGTCGTTAAGCAATTCCACCCAACGTCTTTGTCGCATGTTCAGTTCTTTTTGGTCAAAAATATGTTGAAGGCTCTTATGGTCGGTGAAGACCACACACTTTGTACCATACGGGTAGTGTCGCCAGATTTTTAACGCAAAAATAACCACACCAAGCTCTAGATCGTGAGTAGTGTAGTTTTTCTCATGCACCTTGAGTTGACGAGAAGCGTAAGCAATGACCTTGTCCCGCTGCATGAGCACACAGCCCAATCCACGGTTCGAGGCATCGCAATACACCACGAAATCGTCATTTCCATCAGGCAAGGTTAAGACAGGAGCATTGCACAAAAGGTTCTTAAGAGTCAGAAAGGATTCCTCCTGTTCGGGACCCCAAACAAAAGGTTTCTCCTTCTGGGTTAGAGTAGTAAGAGGAACAACGATTTTAGAAAAATCCGCGATGAATCGGCGGTAATAACCCGCCAATCCTAAAAAGGAACGAATCTCAGACACGGATTTAGGCGTACTCCAATCCTTTATTGCCTCGATTTTCGAAGGGTCAACATGAATACCCTGACTACTAACAATATGACCTAGAAACTGCACCTCATCAATCCAGAATTCACATTTAGAAAACTTGGCATATAGACGTTCACCAAGTAAAAGTTCAAGCATAAAACGCAGATGGCGAGCATGATCAACTTTAGAATTAGAATAAATAAGGATATCATCAATAAAGACTATGACAAAACGGTCCAAATAGGGTTTACAAACACGGTTCATAAGGTCCATGAACACTGCAGGTGCGTTGGTTAGGCCAAAAGGCATGACTACGAACTCGTAGTGCCCATATCGAGTGCGAAACGCCGTTTTCGGAATATCATCTTCGAGGATACGTAGTTGATGATATCCAGAACGTAAGTCAATCTTCGAGAAACATGATGCGCCTTGTAGTTTATCAAATAGGTCATCGATACGAGGAAGCGGATAACGATTCTTCATGGTAAGCTTATTTAGTTCACGGTAGTCGATACACATACGGAAGGAACCATCCTTCTTCTTGACGAATAAAACGGGAGCACCCCACTGAGAGGTACTTGGATGAATAAAACCCTTATCGAGTAATTCCTGTAGCTGACTAGATAACTCTTGCATCTCAGAAGGTGCTAGGCGGTAAGGAGCCCTAGCGACAGGAGTCGCACCAGGTACGAGATCAATACGAAAGTCAACGGATCTGGGACGCCTGGGTAGATCCTCAGGGAAGACATCAGGAAAGTCACACACAACTGGAACGTCATTTATGTTCTTCCCCTTGCCCTTTTGTTCCACCACGTGGGCCAAGAAGGCAGGGTTCTGTTTACGTAAACTTCTGCTCGCTTGCGTGCATGACATAAGCCTTAGTCCCTTCAAAGGTCAGTCTCCATAGACATGTAAAACATCACCGGACGGAAGAGGAAGACGAACAAGCTTCTCGTGACACACAATTTCGGCATGGTTCCTACGCAACCAATCCATGCCGATGATAACATCAAAACTACCCAACCGTATGGGTATGAGATCAACAGAGAATACGTGATCGTTAAGAATCAAGGAACAATCACGCACAATAGAATTAACAAGAATCGACTTACCATTGGCGACCTCAACAGAGAACGACTCAGGTAACTTAGAGCGTGTACAATTTATCAAAGACTCAAATTCCACGGACACAAAACTCTTGTCGGCACCAGTATCAAATAGAATCGAAGCATAGAGATTATTAACGAGAAACATACCATTCACCACGTCATTGTTGTTGCGAGCCTGGTTAGCATTGAGATTAAACGCTCATCCACGAGCGGCTGGCTGTTGATCTTGGTTCAGTTGAGGGCAACGATTATGAAGATGAGTAGTATCCCCACACTGAAAGCATGCACGAATGGCATTGGCTGGTCCTGGATTCTGCGGAGGAGCTGGAAGTGCTGCTTGAGCTGCTTGAACTGGGACTTGCTGAACTGGAGCAGGGTTAGCTTGACGGTAATACGGGGTCATGTGACCATAGCGGTTGCAGTTTGTGCACAAACGACATGCAGAGTTTGCCGGATGGTGATAGTTGCAAGTGGTACACTTCGGGTGAGATCCAGTGTATTGCTTCTTTGCTTCAGGGGCAACAGGGTTAGCAGCAGTAGGAGTAAGAGCAGGTTTAGCAGCATGGTTAGCAGCAGGGACAATAGCATTGCATCCCGAACCCTGAGACTTCCTTTTCTTGTTCTTGCTGCCACTAGGCTGCTGGGTCACTTGGTTAGCAGACTTTGAAGGTGCAGGGGTAGCAAACTGCTTATCACGCACACGATTGTTGTTCAAACTTGCTGCCAAACGATAGACTTCTTCGATAGTTTCCAACTGAGCTACTTCGATAGAATCACGCATTGCAGACGGTAGGCCGTTGATGTACTTGGTTACCATCCGCTTAGGAGTTGAAACCAAGTGAGGAACGATGAGACTCAGCTGCTTAAAATGAGTAGTATACGCCAGGTTGTCATCACCAACTTGCTTCAGATGCCAAAATTCTTCTTTAAGCTTTAACTGCTCATGAGGAGGGCAGAACTCAAGCATCATTAGTTCTCGCACCTCAGCCCATGGAAGAGCATAGGCTTCTTCATTTGAACGTATGTTTCTCTCATTCGACCACCACTCCAACGCTCTGCCTTGAAACATTCCAGTTGCACTCCTAGTCTTTAAGTGGTCTGGGCACTCGCTGTTAATGAAGGTAACCTTGATGCTGTCGAACCACTCGAGCATAGCAGTCACCCCATCACTGCCCGTGAAATACTTGGGGTTGCAAGAGATGAAATGGTTATAGTTGAACTTAGTAGGCTTTTTCTCCTCAGCCTTGGAGTCCGCAGAGGATGGAGGCGTGTTTGATCCTTGAAGCTCAGTGACGATCTTTGGCACGACTCGAGCGATCTGGTCGGCCATGAATGACATCATCTTTTTCTGAGACTTCTCCCTGGATTTCCTGAGAGAGTCGGATAGCTTTCGAGAAGACATCCTAAAGATCCAATAAGAGGATCGTATGAGTCTAGATTCACGAGATCTCACAATATAGATTACACACACGATAGATTAAAGAATCTAGATTGAATTTCCACACAAAACTCACGACCTTCACATGGCACGTTGTACGAAGTTTGGTCAATCATGCCAAAAACGCTTATATATAGGAAGTACCAGCGGCGTATCCACCACGCTTCAGACACATCGCCTTGCCTCGTACTCGGTGTCATGCTACGTGTCATAATTGTCACACGTAATAACTTACTCATCATCATCATCATCATAGATTGCTCAAATAGTTTCACATAGACTACTTAAATAGATCACTCGAATAGATCCACATAGTTCATTCACGGTTTACTTGATTAACTCATAGAATAATCCCATAGATTAGCATAGATTACTCAATAGATTAACATAGATTTACTCAGTAGATTAACACCGTAGATTATCACAGATCATGCTAGAATATACGTAGGTTCCTCATAGGTTTACATGCATAGCTTTAGAGTCAACATAGTTTGCATAGATTCTCCATAGATTCCATGAGCAAAGTTTCCATAGATCACATAGACTTTCCTCATTGGTCTGCAAACACTAATCTCGTATGGCACTTGGTACGAAAGTTGGTAACATGCCGGAAGCACTTATATATAGGAAGTACCAGCGGCGTATCCACCATGCTTCGGACATGCCACTTCTGTCTCGTACTTCCATGTCATCTTAGTGTTTCATACCTACAATCAACACCTCAGATTATAATAGTAGATCTAGATTACCACGTAGATTACACATAAAATAAGGCTTCATAAATTTAGTTCGATCTGAGATTAGAATTAACGTTTTAGGTTACAGACCACGTGCAAATTTGTGTAAAAGCATTTCAAAACAAACGAAGAATCAAGTTTAAAACCACATAAATACAACCACATTCAAGAAATCGAGATAACATAAAAGCAAGATAGGCTTATAAAACATAGGATTGTTCCGGGTAGAGGAACGACGACTTAACCAAAGTGATTCGAACCCCTTTCGAATTAAGGTAACGTGTCTTGACTTACTTGGACAAATACATCATCGATGTTAGGCCTACGATATTCGTCCTTTTGGTAATTTCACATATCCATTTGATCGGAAGTTACAAGACTTTGGCGAGACGTAAAAATCATCAAAGAGTGGGACCAGTTATCAAGGTCTGAGTTTCACCTCTATCTTGACAACATCGTACCCTTAAATAGCGTTGGTACTTTTCCGCATATAAGACCTACTAGAACAATACGGAGATTTCCCACCAAGGTTCGGATGTCACTCCTATCCTGTGGGAAAACCTCGTGCGAAATACAAACACTGGTTGACAGCGTTTTCAAAGCATAAAGTGTACATTGTATCAGCCTTAGGAAAGGCATGTAAGTTTTAAATAGGAACATGTACTGCTAGGGAGCAGATACGGTAGAATGCATAAGTCTTAAATAACACGCAAGAATCAAGTTCCTAGAACTATAGACTAGGGTATGTATTCCTACTTATCCTAATTCCCTATAGTTATGGCTCTGATACCAATCTGTCACACCCCAACCGATGGCGGAAACATCGGGGTGCGAGCATTAAGCGTTCAGATTGCTCATGAGAATTCCATAACACTATTATTTCAATAAAGATTAATTGATTTCATGCAATTGTCTATCAACGTCATCACAGTATCATATTACAAACCAAATCATAAATTGTTCAAAAGACTATTATTAGCTAGGCGACGTTTCTAGGCAACTCCTAGCTGTATTCCATGCATTCCAAGCATCCTATCAGCCTGCAACATGTATTAAAATATCAATACAAAAGTATTGGTGAGTATACAAGTTTGATAATAGAATAATAGATTAAAACAACTCATATCCGTAGTGCAATCAATAAAATAGTTTCAGTCGTGCTAGTGTCGCAGCCCACGCAGTGACAGCCCAAGTTTCCAATGCGTTAAGTGCCTTTCCCAAAGTTTAACGGGAGGTTATATGTCTCCTCCTAACAATACCCCAAAGACTAACGGGGAGGTGCATTACTCCTATAGCGCTACTATTGTTAAGGCGGAACTACACACTCTGGATTAAACGTCACATATCACAAAGAGTCAAGAATCAAGAATCACAAGTTTCACATAGGATAGAGTATAAGTTTCAAAGATTCAAGTTTAAGTTTAAGTTTCATAGAATACATGTTACACCCCAAAAGTTTAAAGTAAAAGGGGATCGAGTATACTCACAGTGATTGCTTAACAGTACAACTGCTATTGGATCAAAGGGAGCTCTTTTAGGATTAGCCTGATTAGATTACGTTAGGGTAAGAGTTGGGCAGAATAACGAGGTTGAATAAAGTGCCAAACCAGTCACTTGATCGGATGATTGTCCGATCGGATGGCTGTCCGATCGGACGGTCAGTCGGTCGGTTAACTTATGAGTGTGAAAGGTAACGACTGCCCGATCGGATGGTCATCCGATCGGGTTGCCACTTGTTGTTGAAGTTTGCAGGTGGAAGGGATAGGGTGGCTGCTCGTTCGGACAGTAGTTCGATCGGGTTGCCACTTGATCCAAGTGCAAGTATCCTGGTTCTCCCAATCGGATGGTTGATCGATCGGGCGGCTGTCCGATCGGGTTGCCATTCGATCAGGCTTCCAAATTTTGATTGTTTACCAAGTGTTTGTAAGTTTCAAGATTATGGCAAGTGTCACCTGATAGGGTGGTTGTCCGATCGAACGGCTGTCCGATCGGGTTGCCACTCGTCCGGCGACCCTTGTTCTTGTTTAACGTTTTGTAAGATCTCTATGTTTAAAAATTGATGGCGACGTCACGGTACAGACGGAGACAACAGTAGCTTATCGTTTTACAGCCTTTCTGATCGGTCGGGGATCACCCCAGTCTGAACCGTTTGTCTGTTAGCGACGGGTTCATGCCGGAGTCTATCCCGTGATCATCTTAATCAGTGATCAATCCGTTCCTAAACCAACTCTAGACCACCGATCAAGTCTACAGCCCGTTCAGTCCCGTTTATCACCAAAGTAAGTCGAAAGTTTGATGGATAACCCAAGTTTGTATATGAAAAGCATAGATTTAGCGTAGATTTATTGTAAAAACACATGAAATACCTTCGATCTGAGCTAGATCTTGCTCAGAATGACATCACATGATAGTTTGTACAAACCCTCATGATGACATCACCCTCAAGAACTCAGATCCGAGAGATTTCACGGCGAAAAGTGTGATTTCAAGTGAGAATCACGTAGAAAATGAAGTGTAGATCAAGAAAGTACAAGAATCTAGCCGAAAACATACCAGAATCAGTGGGAGAATTAAGAAAAGGAGTGTGCGCGTGTCTTGGTCGAGCAGAGCTGTCACATCACTGAAAAGGTGATGTGACAGGTCTATTTATAGCGGGAAAGAGGAGAGAAGAGGAAAAAGGTTGTGCAAGGTGGGTGCCAGTCGATCGAGTAGTCGCTCGGTCGGGTGGTCGTTCGACCGGCTGGTCGTTCGATCGAACGGCTGTCCGATCGGATGGCCACTCTAGCTAATCCTTTCTTTCCACGTTCCGGACTTAGGTTCGTTTAGCGGGTCTGATTAAGCTTTGCCTTGCGTATAGTTTGGATAAAGTATCTAGATTACATTTCAAACCCAAAGTTCCCAGGTTTCATAGATTCCGCCAGTGACAAGGCTCCAGTCTCTTGTTTAACCAAGAATCAAGTTTTACGAGTCTAAGGAGTCAAGCACCAAATAAGTTTCAAGAGTCACGAATCATAGTTTCTCAAGCATCAAGAGTCAAGTATCTAGATTAAGCATCAAGAGTCAAGCATCAAGAGTCTAGTATCTGTATCAAGTCTCATAGTTTATGTTTCGAAAATCAAGCATCTAGATTGAAGAATCAAGTATCATAGCGTTAAGCATCAAGTATCAATAAGATTCACACCAAAATTTCCAAAGTATCAACATCACATAACCACAAGGACTAAAACTGACAATTAATAGGAGTTCATGGGCTGATCTTGCCAAGTGTCTAAAGTTTAGGGATGCTGGGCGTTACAATATGACTGAATATGATTTTTGTGCCCTCATCAACGTCTATCAACATTGATCCATAAAGATTAAGGTCCTTAGTTCACGACCGACTCCCCGAGCACGGTGTGAGGTTTGTCAAACCTAGTAGCGGTACCAACTAATACCCCGTTGTCTGCCAGACAACTTGCTCGGTAATAAGTAGGGACTTACATGATAGAATTGAGTTTACCCACTGGCATCGAAATTAAACTACAACATTTATTAAAAGAATTCCTCCTAGGAATAATGGTTTGTCCCCCTTGGGACGCATGCTTGTGGAAGAGTAGTGAACTCACCTTAGTTTGCTCGGTATGTGTTAACGTGCTTCTAACACGTTAATAAAGTGTTAGGTCCGTTACACGCGACCTATTGTACAACAATGTGTAAGTACGTATACATGTAGGGTTTTGCAATACCCTTAGTGTCCAAGCAACCAAGTATTTAATGTGATCAGATTAATAAGTTTAACATGCAGTAACATACAGTGGGTTTCTCTAGTTGGTGACATTAGTTGGTGACATGTAGTGTGATTTTGAGAAACATGGACATCACATAATCTTCATAACTTCGGATATATTGTTTATTGATAAACTCGGAACAACATACAAACTCGGAACATACATACAAACTTACAAACTCGGATCCTTATATACAACATATACACATACTCGGACTCAAGGGAGCTCGGATCCTTATATACAAAACACACATAACCTCGGACTTAAGTAACTCGGATCCTCAAATATAAAATTTACATAAACTCGTATGTCATATAAAAACTCGGAAACATATATTCTAATTCGGAATAACATACCAAAATCAGAACAATAATAAGCTTGAACTTTCACCTTAAACTCGGAACAGGCCCATATAAACTCGGACCAACAAGTAACTCGAATTCACAAATAAACTCAGAGTAAAGATACATATTCTCGGACATGTAAACTCGGATCCATATACTCGAGTAGACAAACTTGGAACCCTCTTGTTTCCCTTCTTAAATTCAGACTCGCATAAAAACTCGGACAATATACATACATCATAAATAACTCGGACAACATAGATAATTCGGAACATATGTGTCAAACTCGGATCTTTTTATATCTGCTAAACTCAGATAAATATAAACAAAACTCGGACTCCAAGACCTCGGACTTTGTGACTTCACAAAGTCGGACGACTTAATTCCGGACTAACAATTATTAACAAACGCACAGCAACACAAGATAAGCAAAAATCACAGTTTTTCAATGTAACAGTTACAGTTCTACGATCAAACTCTAATCTCAACAATGTTACGAACCAAATCAACAGTTTAGCAGTTCTAATATGACAATAGCATTTCTAATATCTGACAAACAATCACATATTCATTCACCAACAATTACACATTCATTCAGGCATGATCAACTAATCACAAATCAATTGTTTGGATATCTAGGGTTTTGCATGGACGTGAGAGATCAAAATATCAACGTATAACATAAACACTTACCTTAGATTCAATCTAGTGTTTGTTCTTGATGGATTGAAAGACCAGAATTGTGTGTGTGAGATTTGTGTAGCCAAAAAAATGATCAGAGAAAACCAATTTCCGTGGTATGATTGAGATTATGGGGAGTGTTTAGGGTTGCAGTAGTTTTATTCTAATTTCCATATTAACCATAAAACACCCTTAACTATATAACTTTTACACATAAGCACATAACATCTTGCAGTTTGCAGTTAAAGCATATAATTCACTTACTTATCATGCAACGTATAAGTTTCGCATAAACCGTCCGTTTATATTAATTATTCGTGTTAGTCACCAACTTTCGAGAATTAACTTGTGTGTGTGTTCCGGTAATTCCTCGAATTACCAATGTAGACTCATTTAACTAACCCTACTTAAATGTAGTGCTATGAATGTATGTCTAAACTAACTGTGATTAGGTTAAAGTATTAACCTGAAATTGCGGGTTGTCACATCATCCCAAGTTGAAAGAAATTTCATCCCGAAATTTGGTAAGCAGTCACAGAAGAGTGGAAGGATAAACTAATATGACTGTGGGTTTTCCTCAGGTATCACATCATCCCCAAGTTGAAAGTGAACTTCATCCTGAATTCACTAGTCGTATCAGTGTTAAGTTTATCGGTTTTGAATAAATGAGGATACTTGAGCATCATCTGATCCTCGCATTCCCACGTGAACTTCGGTCCACGCTTTGAGTTCCAACGAACTCTCACGATAGGTATTCGACTGTGTTTACAGACCTTGACTTCCCGGTCCATGATTTCAACCGGTTCCTCAATAAATTACAACTTGTTATCGATTTTTAGTTCCTTGAAAGGAACTACAAATGTTTCATCAGACAAACACTTCTTTTAGTTAGAGATGTGAAAGACGTTGTGTACACTACTGAGTTCATCAGGCAACTCAAGTCTATAAGCCACTGCACCGATTCTTTCTAAAATATTGAATGGCCCCACATAATGCGGATTAAGCTTGCCTCGTTTCCCAAAACATACCGCACCCTTCCAGGGTGAGACTTTCAATAAAACACGGTCACTCATGGCGAATTCTAAGTGTTTCCTACGCTTGTCGGCGTAGCTTTTCTGGCATCACGAGCTGCCACCATATAGTTTCTGTTTTGAACAATCTTCTCAGAAGTTTCGAGTATGAGTTCTGGACCCGTGATTTGGTTATCACCAACCTCAGCCCAACAAAATTGGAGATCAGCATTTCCGTCCGTACAACGCTTCGAACGGAGCTGCCTGGATGCTAGAGTTGTAACTATTAACTTGTGTGTGTGTTCCGGTAATTCCCCGAATTAACAATGAAGACTCATTTAACTAACCCTAGTTAAATGCAGTGTTATGAATGTATGTCTAAACTAACTGTGATTAAGTTAAAGTATTAACCTGAAATTGTGGGTTGTCACAATAAAGGTTAAATATTAAAACTAAAAAAACACCTTTTGAGTCACTCATATTTAGAGGGAAAAAATCCCTTCACAACATGTGACTTAAAGCCAACCAAATTGAAAAGTGAATATAAGAAACAACCTAAATTTGTAATTTAATATATAGAAAATAATAAATAATAATGATAATAATGGTGAAAAGACAAGAATACTCTTCGAATCTGACTTAAAAAGAAAAGTATGCCTCGATCAACTAACGATTGACTAACCCTTTCCGTTTGCATGGACCTTATTGATTTAAATCGACAACCACAGGGACTTGAATGTTCAATTTTTTCAAATAGGGACTAATAGTGTGATTCGTTCTTAACCACTAGTTTACTCATAATTCTATAACGTACATACTTGGTCATTTGGCTAAGTAAAGGTTTATTTTTAGCCTTTTGGCAATAATAAATTATATTGTTTGATCGAGTGAGTCAACTCAATTTTTGACTGAGTCATGCTTGAGTTTAAGATTTGAGCTTGATTTTAATTATAAGCCAACTCAAGCCAATTCAGTATGAAGATCGAGTCAAACTCGAGCTAGCCCTGGCTCGTCTTAGCCTTTAAGTGTTCTGTGTTTTGTCGTATTGCGCATACACCCTTCTAGTTAGTTTATATATATTTGTGGGATAGAGATAGTTATTTATTATAAAGTAAAGATATGTAAGAATGATACAACAAAGAAATGAGCAATGTTTTTACAACTAGATCGGTTAAATTAGTCGATCACCGGTCACTGGTCGCCCGGTCGATCAAATGACGTCACAGTTTTTTGTTGTATTCTTTAGCATAAATGACCCCACAATTAATTTTGAAAAATATTAAATATATAATAGTGTAAGCATAAATTTATAATTTCAAGGTATCCTTCTTCATTCATTGATTGGAAAAGTGATACGTATAAAGCCCTTACAAGACCTCTATATATAAACACAAGAAACTTCGCTTGCACTCCAAGTTACATTAGAATCCTATCACAAATCTAAGTCCTATTAAACCAACTTGTTTAATATAGAGGAGATACGGTGGAGATAACACCAAAATATATCAAAATCCAATACTCCCCCTCAAGCTGGAGCGTATAAATTAACAATGCCCAGCTTGTCAAGAAGGAAACAAAGTTGAGCAGATCCAAGGCCCTTTGTGAGAAGATCCTCAAGTTGTAGCTTTAAGTCAATCGGTATAGGACAAATTTCTCTCGATTCAACACGTTCACGAACGGAGTAGCAATCCATTTCAACATGTTTAGTGTGTTCATGACAGACAGGGTTACTGGCAATGTGTCGAGCAGCTTGATTGTCACAGAAAAGGGTGGTAGATGCGAGATGGGGATAGCCCAGTTCCTTTAAAATCCATCGCATCCAAACGATTTCACTAACGGTGGTAGCCATGGCCCGATATTCAGCTTCAGTGGAAGAGCGTGAAACAACGACTACTTTTGGGTTTTCCACGAGATAGGTGCACCACCGAGAAGTAACAAATAACCAGTTCGAGAACGCCTTGTAAGGGGACAACCAAGCCAATCTGAGTCAGAATATGCAACTAAACTCGTGCCACCTCTCTTTGGTAAAAACGTGCCTTGACCCGGAGTAGCTGTGACACCTGTGTCACTTCAACCATCAAACAAATACCAAACCAATGAAATATTGTATTTCATACTTGGGATTTGTATAAATATGTGTATTGTTTGCACATATCAATTCTTGTTCGATTACGGGCTCTAAATCGCTTTCTGGAAGGTTATACGCGCACCGATGCGTAAATATAACCAATTTAATGCAACAAACACTCCGGAACAGTAACATAGGCTTAACATACCTTAAATAACCTTTACATAACTTAGAAATAAGTTTTGAAGGCTTTGGTATGGCAAAATCGAGTTAAATCGCTTACAGGGACTAAAGTTGACAAACTGCAAAAGTATGCCACTTTGAACTGTAACAGACATTCCGGATCATGGCCATAAGTTAAACATTCCATAAATATCCTTTACATAGCTTAGAAATAGGTTTTGAGGGGTTCGGTGTGCTAAAATAAACTTTTGGGTCATTCAGGGACTAAAAGCGTCAAAAAGTGCACAAGTTTGCACTTTCGCGCATAACTTACGTTCTGAATACATCTGGATATCCAAAAATTTACGTAAGCATTATAATATTATGCTCTAGTGTTTGGCTTGTCAAAAATCCATTCGTCACGCAATTTGGGTCGTTTTTCGCGCTTATGCGCATTCCGTCGTAATTAACCGAACATCGCGATCGTACGACCAAACGAACGTTGGTGACCGACCGGATGATATTTAAATCCCACAAATATTCTCTTATGATTAAAATCTTATTTTAATCAGGTCCGTGTTGAAAAATAAATTAAAACGCCTAAAAACGTTATTTTTCAAAGTTTAAGCGCGTACCGTGTGTTTCTGCGCAACACAGTGCTTCTACTGCAAAACGCAGACAACGCAGCCAGTCCTGACAACTGAAATTTATTTCAGTAATATCTTGGCGAGTTTATTTTTATATAGTAATAAAAATAATTTAGAACGCCATAAACCGGGATTTAAACGCTAGATAAAATACCCGGTACCCAGTTAAATACCCGTTTTAGCCATATGCCAGGAATATGCTAAGGTATATGCTAAGGAATATGCTTGGAATATGCTAGGAATATGCTTGGAATATGCTAGGAATATTCTATATGGAAAATCCTATAAATACCCAACCCCATCACTTGCAAAAACCCACAAAAATCTGATCTAAAAGCTCTAAGTTGAAGCCATTACTTCATACCTGAGCTATTCGATCAAGATTTACTAGCGGGGACCCTTTGTAAGTGTTCCTTCGTTCTCTTTATTCGTTTAGCGTTAAAAGTCAAACTTTGTTTGACTTTCTGCGTTGACCAGTTTATGGTCAATGCGAAGTTCGTTTGAACTTCATAACGTGAGCGTAATCACGATGGTTATAGTCCCTAGAGACTATACCTACTGATTACCACGTTATCTAGGCTCAGTGACGAGTCGTAGTTTCGGCCAAGATGCGCATTTATGCGTATTTTGTAACCAAACTACTCTTGGGTATCGAAACCGTTTGTTTTGATACCAAACCTGTTTTCTAAACTTAGTTAAGCATGTTTTAATATGCTTAGCTCGTCACTTTTAGTTTAGTGCTTATATAGGGTCGTAAGGTAAGCGATCTAAACAATCGCTTATACTTTCGAACCCGACCCGTTTGGTCGATCATTAGGATCCGACCAAACACATTAGGTGACCATAGTATATAGGGAATAACCTTCTGAGGTTATACCTTATGGTCACTTCGTTTAAGTAGTTGTATGATAGGTAGTTTATATGCCTTAGGTAAATTACCAAAATGCCCTTTTTACGCCAAATTCATTTTAAGCATATGTAACATAACTTTTGACATCTAAACTGATTGGGCAACAATATTAGACATGTTAAGGCATATTTTACTTGTCATAGGACTAGTTAGGCAGTCCGAACGCGTTTTACGCGAACGACGCGTTAAAGTAGCATAAGCTACCTAAACGGGTCGTAATGGGTCGTAAGCACTTAGGTTAGGTTTCATTTAGTATGTAGGCTTTGTTAAACCATACTACATGAGTTCCCATACTCATTTGGTTTACGAGCCCTCATTCTATCCGATCCTCCGATTTAGGTCCGGTATATTAATGTAGTTACCTATATTAGGTACCGTTTGATTCTGTGATCTTCTAGCATTGCTTGGTGGTTATCCTAGGACTTCTAAGCAATCTCAAGTGAGTACATAGACCCCTCTTTTCCTGTTTTTCAAACATTTTGGGGTGAAACACATGTGCCTACTTGTTACTTTCATGCTTTCCATGTTTTCACATCATATACTTGCTATGTTCATTAGTACACTATTAGTACATTGTTTTACATTACATTTCATGCTATGTATGCCCATTGTGTGCATACTTAGTACATTGTTTTACATTACATTTCATGCTATGTACGCCCATTGTGTGCATACTTAGTACATTGTTTTACATTACATTTCATGCTATGTACGCCCATTGTGTGCATACTTAGTACATTGTTTTATATTACATTATGTGAACCATTTGTATCTATTGAACCATGTGAACCATTTGACAATAGACATTTGACTATACCTAAACATTTCTACAATTGTTAAACATTACATCTTGATGGTTTGGTTTGAGTAAGTGATTTAAGTAACGAGGCGTGTGTAATATGATACAAGCATGGTGGATACGCCGCTGGTACTTCCTATATATAAGTGTTTGTATGGTATTACATATCGAAGCGTTATTTGAATCATTTCAATTTGAGACATATAACATTTTATACAAATAACATACTTTTCACAAGACATTGTTTTACAAACAACTTATCTTATACAAACTCATTTTACATGGTTATTCATTTAACCATACATTATTCTCTTATTTATACATATCATCTGAACTTATTGTTTTTCAAATGATTTACAAAACAAATCAATTTACAAGGTTCATGACTAAACTTTATTAAACAACTCTTTCTAAACTTACAAGTCATGAAACCTATTTTCACAAAACCTATGTATCTCACTGGCATTTTTATGCTGACGTACCTATTTTCACATGTGTTTTCAGGAGTTGATGCATAGGACTTATCGAGACATACTTAGGCGGACCTGTGCCTTAGTGACTTAAAACGAGACAAGAACTAGTTAATTTATGTTATGTACTCTTTATTTCTTGTTTAAAGACAATGTAACTCGCTTGTTTGATGAATAAAACGAAACTTTAATTTCCATGGTTGTGAAACAATTAATTCTGTTACAACACTCCCCGACGTTTCCGCCACGTTTCGTTGTTTTACGTGGTCGGGGTGTGACAGTAGCCTTGAGGTATCACAAAATTCTGGATAGAGCATCCATATGATTCTAGCGAGGATCCGAAACAAATTAACTCAGAGTGTTAACTGAGTAAGCAATGTCCGGACGAGTAGCATGAAGGTAAAGTAACCGACCAATGAGCCGCCGATAGTGACCGACATCGACATTGGGCTCTTTGTCATTGATGTGCGCAAAATGCAATATATAAATTACATCAAATGTGGCATAAAACTAACCCTTTTTTAGTACTAATGTTGGAAAAAGTGTGTTTTTGTCTTCCTTTTGTATTTTCAGGATTAAATGAGCTCAAATGAACAAAAGAAGCAAAAAGACAGCTAAATCTAAGATAAATACAAGAAAAGGAATAAACGTGGCATGCCCGACCCCCCGACAGCATCTTCCAAAGCAAAAACAAGAGAACAGAAGGCTGAACACGCCCCGTGATCAATGAGCACGGGGGCGTGCCCAAGTGTCTGCAGAAAAGACAAAGTTGTAGAAGCTTTTATCACCCACCACGGGGGCGTGTCCAGCGGACACGGGGCCATGGTCAACTCTAAGATTCGCAGAATCTAGAAAAATCTTGATAGTACAGATACGCTTCTACACACAGGGTCGTGCCCAGCGGACACGGGGGCGTGGTCAACTAATGCAGGCAAACTGCATTTAATGAAGAAAGAGAAGATGGGTGGACACGGGGTCGTGCCCTATGGACACGGGGCCGTGTCTGGGCTTCTGTGCAGGCTATAAATAGGGGTGTTTGGCTCATTTGCAAACCATCCCTTGGCAAACCACCTCTCTCACACTTCACCCACCCACCACCACCATCACAGCCCACATCCACCACCATCATCCATCATAGAGTGTGTGAGTAGTCTCGGGATCCAAGATTGATCGTAAGAGTTCTTGACAATCAAAGGCCATGTTTGCCTAAGTCTCTAACATCACTTGGTGAAGACAAGTGTCTAGTGTAATACTTTTTTATTTTTAATCTTTTCACACTTTTTATTTGGTTATGTATTAATGACTTTAATAACTAGTTTCTTATGTTGAAGGTGAATCTTCCTTATCATTTGTCCGTGGTGTCTTGGCGTTATTTTACTGTCTATATAAAATAAAATATTTTCACCATTCATATCTCCACGGTCTATATGGAGATATGTTGGCTACCTGGTCGGGGGTTAAGGGAATGGTTTGGTAAGAGTCTTGCCTTGTTCAGTGTATAGATCCTGCAAGGACCTGGGTCAACTTTAGTAGGACCTTCTTCAATACCCACTGGTATTGGATGGCGGGGGTCCGAACTCCTTGATCCCTTCATATGTAAGCTACTATTAAAACTTTAACCCGGCTATTTAGGATTGTATCCCTGCTGACTCAAACTACTTAGCCGAGGGTAACGTCACCTTCAAAAGAGGGGCCTACCACATTATGCATTAATAACTTAATTAATTATCTTTCAATAATCCAACCCTTTAGGATTGTATCATTGCTGACTCAAACTACTGGGTTGAGAGTAACGTCACATTCAAAAGAGAGGCCTACTACAAAAACTAAGATAATATCTTAAAAAAGTACAAAAGTGCGAAAGTAATCAAAGGTTACACTAAACACGAGTCGGATCCAAGTGATTCATCTTGTCTATCTGTTTTTACTTTTATTTTTCAGCATTTTTAGTTTTTTATTTTCTAGTTTAAAACATTTTTCTAACTTTTGATTTGATTAGATGTTGAGGATAAACCGGTATTAAAAGCTCTTGTGTCCTTAGACGACCTCGGTATCTTACCAACACTATACTACGCTCACGATGGGTGCACTTACCCATATGTGTGTTTGGTGTTAGTAAAATATCGTGTTTTGTAAATTTAAAACTTGACTAACGTGTAAAAAGGGCTAAAAATATACATAAAAACCTATAACACCACACGCGCATCAGTCATCCATGATAAGTTTTATGTTTTTTTCAATGGGAAAAGAACTCGGGCGACACCCTTCCATGCCACAATCTTCCAAAATGTCGAGCGTGTACTTTTGTTGGCTCAAAACTAGACCGCTTGAGGTCTTGGCCACTTCAATGCCGATAAAATATTTTAACTCACCGAGATCTTTTATGCTAAACTTGTCATGCAAGTTTTGTTTAATTTCTTGTATCTTCTTTGAATCATTCTCCACAATGATGACATCATCAACGTATATGAGGTTAGCAACAAAAGGGGTCATCCCTTTTTTAGATGAAAAGAGAATGGTCTGATTTGGACGAAAGAAATCCGAGACCAAGAAGAGCTATGGTGAACTTTTGGTACCAACTTCGAGAAGCTTGTTTGAGACCGTAGAGAGATTTTCGCAATCGACATACCCGAGTCTCGTTTTCTTTAGAAAAACCTTATAGTATTTTCATGTATACTTCTTCGTCGAGGTCACTGTGTAAAAAGGTGTTGTTAACGTCAAGTTGTTGGATGAGCCAATTGTTTTTGGTTGCCACGGCTATTAACGTTCGAACAGTGACTCATTTTGCCATCGGAGCAAACGTGTCATGAAAATCTTCTCCTTCAATTTGAGTGAAACCCTTAGCCACGAGTCTCACTTTTTATCTCTCGACATCGCCATTTGGCTTATATTTGATTTTATAGACCCATTTGGAGTCTATAGCTCGTTTTCCCTCCGGTAAGGACTCAAGAGTCCACGTGTCGTTTTGTTCAAGAGCTTGAATTTCCTTCTTCATGGCTTCAATCCATTTTGGATCATGCATGTCTTGCTTGAAATTTCTTGGCTCATCGTTTGTGGTGATGGCCGCCAAAAAATCCTTATGAGTATTAGAAAAATTATCATAAGAAAGATAGTTTGTAATAGGGTGTATCGTTGAGGTGTCTTGAGTTGGTGTGGTGCTTGCATGGTCGACCGAAGGGGGAAGATTAACGACAAAATCATTCAAACGCTTGGATTGACATCGATCCCTCTTTGGCCGTGAGTTCTATGACTCACTGTTTTGTTGGAAATTGCCTTCATTTTGGTGAAACAATTGTTCATTGTGACCATCTTCATTATTTCTTTCTTGGAAGTCATACCCATCTTCATTTTTAAAGTTTTGTGGACTAGAATTAGTCCCACTGTTTGTTGTTTCATCTACAATGTCATATGTTTCATGATGAGAATGTTCAACATCTTGGGTTGGAGTGAGGCTAAAAATGTCATGATCAACTTGAGCTTGAGGTGAACCCGAAAAAGGAAATGTGCTTTCATGAAATTTGACTTCCCATGACACAATGATTCCCTTGCTTTCGATGTCAAATATTTGTACCCCTTTGTCCCTAAAGGGTAGCCCAAGAACACCTCGGGTCTACGCTTCACTTCGAATTTGTCACCTTTCGTTTCGATACTCCAAAAATAAGTTAAACAACCAAAAACCCTTATGTGATCATATTCGGGTTTTTAATTATACAACAATTCGTATGGAGTTTTAAGACCGAGTGTTTTAGAAGGCAATCAATTGATGATGTAAGCGGCCGTTAAAATGCATTCGCCCCAAAACTTCTTAGGTAAGTTGGCTTCAAACCGTAAGGCTCGAGCCGTGTCAAGCAAGTGCCTATGTTTACACTCAACAACTCCATTTTGTTGGGGCGTGTGAGGACACGTGGTTTACAACAAAATGCCTTGCTTGGTGTAAAAATCAATCATGGAGTCGGAAGTAAATTCTCCACCATTGTCACATCTTATTCTCTTGACGGTTTTACTAAATTGATTTTCTACCATCTTACAAAAATTGACCAGACAAGTACTAGCATCACTTTTGTGTTTAATGAGAAAAACGCAAACATTTCTACTAAAATCATCCACAATGGTCAAAATATAATTTGCTCCAAAAAATGAGGGAAAACGATATTTGCCCCACACATCACATTGTATTAATTCAAAACATCCTTTTGTTTTAATTTCACTCAAAGGAAAAGGTGACCTTGTATGTTTTGCCTTGGAACAAGAATCACAAAAATTATCTCTAATATTAAAAGAAACACCTTTGAGAAAGTCAACTTTAGCAAGTTTCTCTTGAGATGTATAACCCAACCTCTTGTGACATTTTTCAACAATAACCGTCATAGCCTTCCTTCCTTCTCCCAAGATTCCCATTCGGTACAGACCCCTTTTGCACTCACCCGCACCAATCAAGATCCTCGAACGAAGCCCCTGCATCACACAGAAATCCGGAAAAAAGTTAGTATAACAACTCTCCCAAAACCCTTAAAACACTCCTATACGTCCTAAAATACACCCCGTATACGAAAAACGAGCGTAAAATACCTTTATATTTAAAAAAATCAAATAAAACAAATAATAATGGTGTCTCACGGCCCGCGACGGACACATCTCAAGGGTGTCGCGGGGCGCGATGGCCTTTGTTTGCTGGACAAGTCATGGTGCCACGTGGCACATGACTCAGCAACCCTACCTCCTTGACTCGACAACCCTATAAACGACACACGGTTCCTCGCGGCCCGTGACAGGCTTAGCCTGGGGCTTCGCGGGGCACTACAAGGTGTCCGATCAGCCTACATATTGAGTGTTCGAGCTCAGTTCATCCTCGTTCATCAAATCTTTCTCTCTCAAATATCTAGTAAGCTAATATTATCAGGAAGTATACCCCTAAAAAGCGAAGCTCTGCCTCATTGTAAGTATTATAACCCCTGGTTACGTATTAGTTATTCTGCCCGATTGATCTAGAGCTCCGAAACGCATGTCGAGGCTCTGCCTGACTCAGTCGTTGGTGTTCTGTCTTGGGGGTATAGCTAATGTAAATTGGGTTATCTTACTAACACGTGTGCATTGTTTAATTTTAATAGATTATAACCATGAAGTTACCAGAAAGCAGTAGGGTTATCTAAAATAGCAATGTGAGTACATTCATTTTTTTCTCACTATTTGTGAGTACATCTGCTTTTCATAAACTGTTTTTACAAAACCTCAATTGTTTTAAAGTTTAATTAACAATGATTGAGTATTTGTGATTCTACAATTACTATCGGTATGTTGGGGTTTTGTATACATTACTTGTTACTAATACTGTGAATAGTAACATGACCACAAGTCAGGATTGACAGTACCGTAGGTGGTAATTTGGTAGATATAAACAAATGTAATTGCGGATGCCCTCAATACTGTAAAGATATAAAATTGTTTGGAGTAAACTGGGATGCACTCGCCAGTATTTCTTGCTGATAAAACTTTTTAAAACGCGTTTCAGGTAACAAAATGTGAAAGCTAAATAGAAGCCAGCTGGAGAGCACTGAAGGCTTGGAAAAGTTGCTATAAAAGTTACCTAAACAATAAAGAAGTTTTATTTTAATAAAATAGGGTTTATCCCTATAAACATATTATAAATGGAAACTTGGGTTTTACCCATGTGTTTATTATTTACAAAATAAGGTGTTTTACTCTGATAAACTATTTCCTAACTACGGTCCTGATGTAAATTTCCGCTGCCAAATTAATAAACACCGATACCACCAGCTTTGAGTGGCTCGCGGCCGTCCGCCTCCGGGGGCAGGGGTCGGGGGTTGCGACAATTAGAGCACATTGAAGGTCTTTAGTTAATCGGCTAATAGATAAAAGGTTGCAATTAAACTTTGGAACGTGTAATATCTTTCTGTCTTAGTTCCTCCCGGTAAGGTATAATCACCCATTCCCTCGACCGGGATGGCATCACCATTAGAGATGACAACAGGCGGTTCATAAGAACTTTTCCTTTTGTTCACAAGAATATTGGTACGATAAATTGTGTGTTCGGTGGCTCGCGAATCCACAACCCAGTCATCTTTGTCATTAACACTACCTGTCATGTTAGCAACATGTTTGACCTCTTCATCACCTGTAGTGACACCATGCTCAAAGTGCTTCAAGAATGCGTTGTATTGTTCCACGGTGAGACCCGGGATGGGACTCAACCCACCCTCAATGCAAGAAACCTTCGGCTTGCCTTTATCTACCTTCGCTTTCCCTGGCCACCAATTGGGATAACCGACCAGCTTGAAACAACCGTCCTGATTGTGTCCATCCCGATCATAAAAGGTGTAGTGTTGCACCTCTTCCTCTCGCTTCATTATTTTTGGATGTGTCTTTGCTTTCTGCTGGTTTGAGGAGGAGTTCTCTCGTTTTCGTGGGACAAAAGATTTAAACACAGCGACTTCCATGGTGGGTTTCTTCTCCTTGGTTATCATTCTTTGTCATTCATCTTCTGCAATGAGAGTAGGCGGTCCCGAGAGCCGGTGTTGGTTTTGTGGAAAGGATCTGGATTTTAACAACCCCGAACTCATTGTCAAGGCCCATGAGAAACTCATACAGTTTCTGAAGGGGTAAGGTCCCAAAAACCTCATAACAAGTACTTGGGACCATACCACAACCTCGTCCTTTAACCCTCTTTAGACCTTGCGCAGCCGCACACTGATCCTACAAAGAGTTTAGAAGAAAGACAACAAGTAATGCTCGCGCACTAAAATGAAATTTATAAATCCTTGCGCCGGTTCTCCATAACAAAGGGATAAAAATCCCAACGAGCACTCCCGCTTAAATAATACCCAGACTTGGATATTATTTACTAAACTGATACCACACGATAAGGAGTCACACCAGATTATGGCAATAATCTTCTAGAAGAACTCAATCGTGCACCACCAGACGGTTATAACCATCTGGGACACGTGTCATCATCCCAGGTCATCCTGAAAGCACGATGATGGAATAAAATTGGAGAGAAACCTCCACTTGCCCACCTTCCACGTGGCAATTCCCTAACCGTGGATCTAAACAGTTATCCGTGTGCTCCCACATCAGATCAAGAAGATTAACGGAAGGAGAAGTAACCGCTTACGGGGTTAGCATCTTCCGTTAATATTTCAGCAACGAGTTTTCCCGCCCAAACTCCCGGCTATAAATATGAGAGTAATTTAGGTATGAACTTCAAGTTACACTCACTTCATCAATACATCTTCTTCTTCATAAACACATAATTATTCTCACGCCGGAGTCGGGTTACGGAGAGAACCTCCTTTCTCCCCGTAACGAGGCTAACGGTGTTCTGTTTTGCAGTGCTCACCGGAGAAGAAGACTTGTCCCTTCGAATCAATCGAGAAAGAACCACCCTTTTATGCAGAACCTAACCCCCTGGATAATTTGATTCCGGTCATTTATTCAGTGTTTCTTCATTGGCGCCCACCGATTTCTCTGTTTCATCCGTTTTCTCTTGTTTTTTTATTTACTCCGTTGATTCCATTTGCACATGGAAGAAACTTCAACTCATCGGCAAAACGGCCCTCGGCCGAATTTCACTAACAATACCCAGGTTGAGGGAGTTGCAGAAGAAGCCTCGGACGACAACGAGGTGCAATTCAATCATCTAAACGAACCTATCACCCCAGGGGTACAGCCAGAGATCCCTGTAAACTCAATTCTGCCCCCAGGAGAAACCCCAATCTCCTGGTACGTCAGGTCTCAGGGGGCACTAAACGCAGTATACACACAGCTGTGTGCACAAACTGCTCCCCAAACTCAATCACGAAGGCCAGGATCCCGTGCTCATGCTTCTCAACGTAATGGCCCATCCCAAGTCCAGATCGAAGACACAGAGGTTTACTCTAGATGTGACAACCGTCAAATTTGCATGCATTCGTACAATTAATTAACTATGATTAGTGCTTAATGACTGTGTTGAATTATAATTAACTGCCTTCTGATTACTGCATCATACTTACATGTGCATCACATATTACATGATGTCACCTCATATTCACATGCAAACTCTATGGACATACATGATGCACAAAGCACAGTTAGCACAGTTAGCGGATAACTCAGAAAATGCTGACGATGTTCGATAGTGTTTTGAGACCCAGTATGGGCCAGAGACAAGGTACTACACTAGTAGGGTGTGTAGGGAAGTAAGGACCATAAAACTGCGTCACTAGGTGATAGTTTAAGTGCCGGAAAGTGCCAAAAACCCACATAAAGTGCAGAATTCTGCATATTTCAGCAAAATTCAGCAATTTAATGAGCTAGTAACATGCAAAAATATGGCAAAATGGTCCTGTATGCTTTCCTAAGTGTCGGGAATTAAAAGTGTCACAAAAGGGTACTTAAAGATCACTGAACGGAATAGTTTGACACTTTAACGAACCGGTATCTAACCGAACAACCGGACATTACCCGAAACACCAAAATTATACTAGAAGCATTGTTTTAATGTTTCTGAGCTAGTTATGATCCCCGAACATCATAACACCCCACTAAAAATATCTAGTAAATAACACTTGCAACTAACACTTGAAAAGGGAACCTTATCTAACTATATGGTTAAAACTTACACTTAGACCCCCCCTCCCCCTTCCTACTTACGGTTACAATGGGGTGACCCCACCAAGATTTTCCATAATCTTCCATGATCTTTCAAGATTCCTCTAAATCTCCCAATGATCTTCCTTGGATATTCTATAGATCTTGCTTAGATTTTCCTTGGATATTCTATAGATCTTACATGATCTCCCTAGATATTGCTTGATCTTGCAAGATATTATTGGATTTTATTTGATTTATTAGAAGATATGCCTTGCTCTAGTTGCCAAAATATTTAGAGTGATGGTTATAAATATGGCATGAAGATTCAAGAGATCATCACATTTCATCTTCATCACCACACTTCATCTCTCTCCCTCTTCCTCCCCCATTCTCGGCCGACCCCAACACCCCCACCATCACCATTTTTCATCCACCACCCAAGCATTCCAAGGTCATTCCAAGGTGTTAAAAGGTAATTCATGAAGCTTGGTGCTTATAGAACTTGAAGAACCTCCATCAATTGCTTTTATCCATCACTTTTATCATCTTCTTCATCAAGTGTTCTTCCCTAGCTTAGAGCTAGTAGTAAGACTCTCACAACCCTTTGTTACTTCTAATTTTAGTTGGTTAAAAGATGTATTGTGTTGTAAATCACAAGAACCCTAAAAGATATAAAAATGAATCATGAACTTGAAGCTTACATATGATGAAATCTTGATGAAATAATGTTGTTTCAGTATGTGTATGATACTTGTTGTTGTTTACTTGAAATTATGATGTTGATCATCATAAGGAGCTTGCTAGATTGTGATTAAACACATGATCTAGCAAGTTAGAGGATGATTATGTGCTAACACAAGAAGATCATCCTCATGCATGAGCATGAACTTGAATGATAAGATGATTTCTTGAAAAATAATAAACAAAGTAAGCTAGTAATATTATGAATCTAAGATCTATGAGTGGTTTTCCAAAAGAACCAAGTTTAAAATGTGACTTTTAGAAGATCTTGACACTTACTTAAACCTACACTATTTTTAGTGGTGAAACAAGTGTAGAAACACTAGAGAGACAAAAAGATTCATAAAGAAACGTTTTTGTAAAATGTGTTTACAAGTTGTAAACACCTAAATTCTTTAAGAATGAGATTTGTAAAGAAATAAACACACTTCAAAGAGTAACTAAGTTTACTAAAAAACACTACCAAGTTACTACAAGTTTTTGTGAAAGATCAAGTTCATGTTGTTATGTAAATTGTGTAGTTTTTGCACTTGGTAAGTGTAAGTTGTTTTAGAGATTGATTGTTGATTGTTTGGAATGATTTTTGGATAAGAAAATGATATGCATTGATAGCATGGGCACCTCCATTTTTAGGGGAAACTATGGCAAAATTTTCTAAAAATATAAACACTTAGAAAGATATTTTCTAACAAGTATTTACAAGTGTATTTAACTATGGTTTTCAATATAAACCTTGCCATAGAATTTGTTACAAAAATACAAGTATTGGAGGTTGGTTTTTATAAATAAAAATGGGTGAATATATATATGACACTTGTGTGAATATTTGTATACGTTGTGAAATAGTTATATTATTTTAGGGTAAAATAGTATGACTTAACAAAATACCAAGAACTTACCATCCAGGATAATACCAAAAATCACACAGGAATATATATATAAGTTACACACAAAATATTGTGGAACCGAACGATAAAATGTAACTTACAAAATATTCCGGAGAATACCGCTATAAACATATTTTTGGTAAACATTATTTTGGAATCGAAAGAAATGAAAATATGATTTTATTGCTATTACAAAGTATATCATATTTTCGACAAAGGGAAAATATATTATTTGGAAGTAAAAATATATTCTCTTAGTATATTTAGAAGATATATGATTTTTGGGAAAAATATATATTTTCTTGAAATACATTATTTTGGACAAAATGAGTTTATATATATTTTCTAAGTGGGACTTGAAAATATATTGTTTTGGAAATATATATTGGGAATATATTGGCATATTTTCATTTGGAATAATACATCGCAATACGACGCCAATACATGGCAAGATATACAAATACAAGAATACGAAAATACATGTATGAAGTACCCCCATCCTTGGGAAGGAAATACGAATATAAATACTTGAGACGTACTATTACGAAAATACTGTTTAAACAATTATTCCAAAATTAAACAAAATTTAAAGTTAAAATAATTATTATTTTAACAAGTAATCATAACTTGGGATAATATCAGAAACGTAACTCAAAGGCACTAATCAATACTAAATCAAGGCATGACCCGTCCGTCTAATAGACATCAGTACATTGTAGGTAGTCGTGTTTGCCGAAGGGATTTGAGTTACAAGTGTGAAGACGCAATACTGTGAGTTCATGTTCCCCCTTTTCCTTAAACTTTTTTGTTTATTTACTTCGGGGGTGAAATACATCTTACAATACAATTGGTATGGTTAGCCTAGGAAAGAACCATAGATCATGTGAATGGGTAGGCGTATACTTGAGGCCATCAATCCTCTTGTAGGACCAAGGGGCATGAGTGATAGATCTCTTTGGGTGTAGCGAGCCCCATCCATGAGTCCGCCGAATGGGCCATGAGGTGACTATGTCTTACAGCCGGAAGCCCGGTACAAAGTCTGCTAGGTTTGAGTCTTCCTGCACCATGTCACGTATATTAATGTATTAGCTACACATTAATTGATCTGTTTCCTTGTTGCTTTCATACCGAGACTTATAAACTTATATACATACTTACAACGATTTCAAAGGTTCATACATACACTCAAACGAACACATGAACTCGCTCAACTTTTGTTGATGTTTTCAAACTACATGTATTTCAGGGAATTTGTAAATGGATCTGGCGGGCGTTGGAAGTTTTTATGCTGCGTTAGAAATAAAGATGTCATCCATGGTCTTTGAGTTTGGTTAGTGTGTCTTATTCCTGGACGAGACACGTCTTCCAAACCTTGGTGTTATTCAATATCTTTTGACAAGTCCTTAATGGACTCATAAACAATTTGTACGGTTTGTAAAACTTGAATTTGAAGTATACGTTTTGAAACAATGTTGTTATGTTTTAAACCTATTTAATGGATGACAAACCGATGGTTTTATCATATAGTTGATGCCATGATTGAATGCAATGATATTAAGAAAGTCACACCATAATCACGCTTCCGCAAAAGTCAGGGTGTGACACTAGATCTCCATCGAGATACGAGTATACTCAATCAGAAAATCATCAAATAGAGCATCGAGATAAGTCACACTCTCACAGAAGACCATCAGTTCACACCAGGTTGGGTTCTCAGCGGCACACCCACACCAGTGAATATGATCCAACTTACCGTGAAGGAGAAAGTGCCAGCATGTTTAGTCGGTTACAACCGAATTACAAGTGTAGACCCCGCGCGGTTTACAATCCTGAGGCTGAGCACAATTATGATCTGATTTATCGTCCTGCTGAGGCGGCGGAGAATTCAAAATTTACAAGCGAAATAGCTCTGGATCTGCTAGAGAAAGCAAAGCTCCCGTCTAACATGGGCAAGTTCAATGGAATGACAGACCCTGACGATCATCTGCGAGTTTTCACAAGCGCAGGGCTGGTAGGAGGCTGGACCCTATCAATGTGGTGCCACCTTTTCGTACAAACCCTTACAGGCACTGCAAGAATCTGGTTTGATAACTTGCCCATTGGGAAAATCACGTCATGGATAGATTTGCGCGAGAAGTTTCTGGTTCATTTCAGCCAGCAAAGGCGATCCATACGTGACACAGCGGATGTGATGAACATCTGGCGTCATGATGATGAAAGTCTGGAAGACTTCATCACCCGTTATAACAAAGAGGTACTCGAGATCGGGGACGTCCATGAGCAGCTGATTCGCGCCCAATTTAAATATGCAGTCAGGTGCGATGATATGATAAAAGTCCTATCTGGGACAGAGGGGCTCCCGAAGAGCTGGGAAAAAGTGATGGTGGCGGCTAAGGTTTACGCCCAAATAGAAAAGAAACTTACCACCAACAGGCCGCCACCACCACACAATCGACCCTCAGGGAACTATTCATCCGAAGAGCTGGCTCAAGTAGCGGGAAGAAACTTAAGAAAGGTTTGCGCGATTCTAGCTCAGGGAACTATTCATCCGAGGATGCTCGAACCACAATCAATAAGCTTGCCGTGCAGAGAGAAGCCAAACAAGAGAACAAGGAGAGACAATGGACTCCCTTAACCAAAACTCCGGCGCAAGTTTTAAGCACGGAGGATTATCAGTTTAAGCCTCCACCACCCATGAAGAACAAACGTGGACAGGACCCATCTCAGTATTGTGATTACCACAAGGACAGTGATCATACCACCAACAATTGAATCTCCTTGCGCACCGAGATAGAAAAGGCGCTTAAAAGTGGTGAGCTCACTCACCTACTACAAAACGTGCGCAAGGACATAAAACAAATAACTCGAGGCGATGAAGGCCCGAATAAAAAAGCGAAAAGTTAAGAAGTAACTCTATGATCTCCTCGCAGAATGGAACGGACTCTACAGTTATCAAGTTTAAGCAGGAGATAGTGTGTAAGTTAAGTCTCGTGTATTTATTTTAATAGACTTTGTAATGGCCTCTGCGCCTTATCCCGAAATAAACAACAAAGTTTCTATTATTCTTGTGTTTTTCTTACAAAGTGCATGCAATTTCTTTTGCTAAGCGCGAAAACATTATGGTAAATATAATACAAAGTCTCATGAACGATCAGTGGTTACATCACTCAAGACCATACGTTCACACATGAGCTTTATACCACCTTCATTCGCCTTACCTGATCAAAGTAATTGAACCCATGCAAAATATTGTAAACCAAAACACACATCATACTATTCCTGGCGCACCAATACGCCTTAAAAGACTATCAAACACGGCAGTGTTTCAGTGTACGTTACTTGCGCAGCAGCGCATTAACAAAAGAAGGGATACACACCCCAAAAGACTACAAAAAATTGTTCAATACAATTACAAAAGGAAACCTACGCTAGATCTTCGCCTTCATCTGGGAAGATTTCCTTTAGTTGCGCCACGTGATCGTCAGATTGCAATGCAACATTTATGAGGTCCATAACAGGAAGCTGCAAATTGTTGAATTTTGTTTTTAAAGCTGCAAGCGCAGCGCCAGTATTAACGCCATAAGTAGCGGATCTGCTAATATCCCAATCAACCTTTAGAGCGTTATTCACATGATGCGAACACTCAGCATAGCCTTGGGTATACCCATCATTTCGCGCAGCAACCACCAAGCGCGCGACTGTTTTATCTAGCTCTTCAGAGTTCAACACTGATTCAGCAACCTACAAGAACAAGAAAGATAAATAAAAGAGAGGCACAAAGAATTCCCGCAACAGAAAACAAACAAGAAGCAACTTACACAGGTGAAGAAACACTAGATAAATGACCGGGATCAAATTATCTAGGGGGTTTGGTTCTGCATAAAAGGGTTGTTTCTCTCGTTTGATTCGATGTGACTGATCTCCTTCTCCGGTAAACTCTGCAAAACAAAACACTGTTAGCCTCGTCAAGGGGAGAAGGGGGGTTCTCTCATTGACCCGACTCCGGCGTGAGAATAAGTATGTGTTTTGGAAGAAGAAGATGAGTTAACGAAGTGTGTGTAACTTGAGGTTCATACCTGAATTATTCTTGTATTTATAGCCGAGAGTTTGGGTGGGAAAACTTGTTGATGAAATACTAACGGAAGATGCTAACCCCGTAAGCGGTTATTTTCTTCTTCCGTTAATCTTCTTGATCCGGTGTGAAAGCACACGGATTACTGTTTTGATCAATGGCTGGAGAATCGCCACGTGGACAGTGAGTTGGTGGAGGTTTTTCTCCAATTCCATGCCATCATCGTGATTTTAGGGAGGCCTGAGATGATGACACGTGTACCAGACGGTTATAGACGGTTATAACCGTCTGGTGTTGCACGATTGAATCCTTCTAGAAGGTCTATTGCCATAATCCGGTGTGACCCTTTACTGTGGGGTCTCAGTTGAGTAAATAATCCCCAAGTCTGGGTATTATTTAAGCGAAAGTGTCTAACTTAGGATTTCCATCCTTTGTTTTATGGAGGAAGGCGCAAGGTTTATGGTTTCCTTTTCAGCGCGTAAGTGTTGTCTGCTATCTCCCTCTTAAGTCCTCTTTGTAGGACCAGTTGCACGGCCGCGCAAGGTCAAAAGAGGGCTAAAAGGTGAGGTCGTGGTATGGTCCCATGTACTTGGTATAAGGTTTTTGGGACCTTACCCCTTCAAGTCCCCCCAGTCTAGTGTTGCTCTTATGCAAATAAGTGGAGCACTGGACTTTATGAGAGAAAAATGCTTTGGGCGCGAAAATAAGGAATCTTCTGTGAGAAGATTTTACTTATGATTTTGAAAATCTCTGTCTTTTGGGTATATGAATAATTTTTGAGAAAAGATCTTTATACCTTTGTTTATCCTGAACTTGTTAGGACTTTGGGCGAAGAGTTTGCATAATTATGAGCTGACGTCATTTTTTTGTAAGTTGTGTTGACTCTTCACCTTCTAGTTCCACTGTAGTCCCTGGGAATCTGTGTGGACTCTGCCAGGAGCTTTTAATGAGATGTGATATTTGTAGTGTCAGCGCCGTTGAGATGGCACCTGATCTGACACTAAATCATTACGTCTTTTATCTTGATATTACTACTTTGGTTTATTTATTCATATCAGTTGTGATATTCTTCTCCTAATTTGGGAAAAATGGAGAACAGGGGGAAGATTCAATGGAGGCGGCTTTCTAACGTCTTACGTGTGCTCGATGCTACTGACGGTTTGTTATTGCTTTCTAATCCGGTGACTGAGGTTGCTGTTAGGGATGACGGTGTTGGGAATGCAAATCGTCGAGAAGCCTTGGAGAACCGCTTCCGTGTTCGTCTTGCCGAAGACAATAACGGTGGAGTTACCCGGTTGTCGGCACATCTATTGACTCAGTCTCTTCGGAGGGGAAGTTCATTGATTGCTTATCAATGACGTCGCCATGTTGCTGCTCCAACTGTTGTTCCGGTTGCTGCTCCGGATGCTATTGCTGTTGCTCCGGTTGCTATTGCTCCGGTTGCTGTTGTTGAAGTTGAGGATGAGGGTGCTAATCCTTGGATTGTTGACCCCCGTCCTTTGTCGGAGTATGGTGAGGTCCTTCATACTCCATATGAGGTGTTGGACCAGCTTTCCTAGTTTATTTGTAACTAGTACTGTTCTTCTCCTTCTTTTTTTTTTTTTTTTGAAGAAACACTGCTGTGTTTCTTTGTGAATAGTTGTCTAAAGTGTTGTTGCTACACTTAATGATATTTTTTTTTGATGCACTGTCGTGCATGTATGTATTTGCATTACAATATGTTGCATATGTTTAATTGCTTTTAGTAGGTATAGCGAATAAGAATGGTATTGTGCTCATGTGTGAACGTTTGTCTATGAGGCGTGCGAGTTTTGCCCCTTTTTAGACTGTTCATGAGGCGTACAATGTTCACCATATTGTTTTCGCGTAAACCAAAGGAATTATATGCAATTTGTAATAAATAATGTCATGCGTAAGGATAACTTTTGCATTCATAAGGCGCAGGGCTAACAATACAAAGTGTAAAATACATCGCTTGTATAATTTCATCTTTGTGTAATGGTTTGGCTTACATGTAACACCTGCGCAGCTGCTGCGCGTTCCAGGTGCGAGGGACTAATGTCCCATCAATTCTTTTCAGGGTGTACGCCCCTTTGCCTAGGACTTCATTGATGATGTATGGTCCTTCCCATTTTGGCGCTAATTTACCTGGTTTTTCCGCATTAGAAGCTTCATTGTCGCGTAAAACAAAGTCACCAGGAACGAAGGTACATACGCGTACGCGCGCATTGTAGTATTTCTCAAGTTTGGATTTGTACCTTGCCTCTGTGATGGCGGCGTTTTCGCGCCTTTCTTCGAGAAGGTCTAAATCCAATCTTCGTTCTTGTTTGTTGTTTCGCCTCTCCATGGCAAGCATACGCGGTGATGGGAGGCCAATTTCAGCTTGGATTACCGCCTCAGATCCGTAGACAAGACTGAATGGGGTTTCTCCCGTGCTGGTCTTTGGCGTGGTACGATGAGCCCATAAGATGCTGGGGAGTTCATCAACCCATCCTCTACGCGCAGTCCCAAGTCGTGCCTTAATGCCATCGACGATCTGTTTGTTGATACTCTCGACTTGGCCGTTTGCTTGTGGATGCGCCACAGAGGCAAAGTTGTGCTCGATCTTCATTTCTTTGAACCATTTCTGAAGATATTCTGAGGCAAAGTTAGTGCCGTTGTCGGAGATGATGTGCAATGGTTATCCGAATCTGCAAATAATATGTTCCCATATAAATTTGCGAATTACCATTGCCGTTGTTGAGGCTAGTGCCTTGGCTTCGACCCATTTTGTGAAATAGTCGACTGCTACAATAATGAATTTTACTGCGCCTGGCGCGTCAGGGAATGGGCCAACCAGATCGATGCCCCATTGTTGGAAAGGCTAGGCGGACGTAACTGGTATGAGTGGATTCTTTGGGCGGAGCGTTTTTGGCGCGTGGCGCTGGCAAGCTGCGCATTTTCGTAGTAATTCAACCGCATCCACAAGCATTCCCGGCCAATAATAGCCCGCGTTCATTATTTTCGCAACTACCATGCGTGGTCCGGCGTGTATTCCGCACAACCCTTCATGGACTTCCCTGACTAAATACTGTGCGTCTGTTTTGTGGACGCAGCGCCGGAGTGGTCCCATGAATGACTTCCGGTACAGGATCCCCTCCACCATTTCATAGTTTATTGCCTTGTTCTGGATTTTCCTGGCTTCTGCTTTTCCTTCCGGCAGTTTCCCATGTTGTAAATATAAGATGATCGGAGACATCCAGGATGGGTTGCCGATCTCTATAATGTTTACTTGTTTGAGAGGGACAGAAGGGTTGGACAGTACTTCGATGCGTACCTCTTTTGCCAGGTGTCTGAAGCTGGTGGCAGCCAATTTGCTCAGCGCATATGCGTGCTTGTTTTCGCTTCTGTTTATGTAATTGACTTTGAATGTTTGGAATTGGCTGATTAACATCCGCGCTTGTTCTAGATATAACGCCATAGCTTCACCTTTTGCATCGTAGTGCCCCTTGACTTGTTCAGCCACTAATTTTGAATCTACGTTAGCTTCGAGGTTTCGTGCTCCCATCTTGAGTGCTAAACGAAGACCGGCTAGAAATGCTTCATATTCTGCTTCGTTGTTTGTACTTCGGAAATCCAGGCGTATCGCATATGTAACTTTGTGATCATCTGGGCTGACCAATCGGAGGCCCGCGCCTGCTCCATCATCATTAGAAGCTCCATATGTGTGAAGAATCCATACTCGATCGTCAAAGACAGGAACAGGGTTCTGGATTGCCTCGCATTCTTGGACTTTGTCGACGGGAACCTCTGTGGTGAAATCCGGTAGAACTTGTCCCTTGATTGCTGGTCGCGGTCTGTACAGGATATTGTATCCTCCTAGCTCAATAGCCCACTTAGCTAATCTTCCCGCAACATCGGGCTTGGATAGGATTTTCCCTAAGTGGTAATTGGTGAGAACTGTGATGAAGTGACCAGAGAAATATCGACGTAAACGCCGTGACGCATGTACCAGTGCTAAGACCAGTTTCTCTATCATTGAGTAGCGTGTTTCTGGGCCAGTGAGCATCTTGCTTATATAGTAAATTGGAGTCTGGATGTTCTCTCGCTCCACCATTAATACTGCGCCTACCGCTACTTCCGCGGCGGATAAATATAAGATCAGTGGTTCTTTTTCTCGCGGTGTTGTTAGTGTTGGCAACTGAATTAAACATTCCTTCATTTGCTTGAAAGCTGCTTCCGCTTCGGGTATCCACTGGAAGTGGGTTTTCTTGGCGCAGTTTCGTAGTGTACTAATGAATGGATAAGACTTTGCTGCATGATTCGCCAAGAATCTGTTCAAGGCTGCTAGACGTCCGGCGAGTCTTTGCATCTCTTTTATTGTTGCAGTTGATGGAATCAGTTGGATGGCCTGCACTTTCTCTGGGTTTACTTTAAACCCGTCTCTTGTTACTATGAAACCCAGAAATTTCCCCTCTTCCATCCCGAAGGAACATTTTGTTGGGTTGAGCTTTAAGTTTACGCTGCGCAAAGAATCGAATGTGTGTTGAATATTTGCCAGCATCGTTTCCTCCTCATGGCTCATGATGACGAGGTCATCCATGTATACCTCGACTGTTTTACCAATGTCTCCTCTGAAGACTGTGTCCATTAGGCGTTGGTAAGTTGCGCCTGCGTTGCGTAAACCAAAGGGCATTTTTGTATAGCAGAAGATGCCCTTGTCTGTGTGGAATGCAGTCTTGTCCTCGTCTTCTTCTTTCATCTGGACCTGATGATAACCCTTATAACAGTCAAGAAAGCACTTCCATCAAAATGATGCTAGAGAGTAAACTTTTTTGTCTATCTCAGGAAGCGTATAGCAATCTTTTGGGCATGCTTTATTTAGGTCCTTGAAGTCGACGCACATTCTCCATCCGCCACTGTGTTTTTGAACCATTACTGGGTTGGCAACCCAAGTATGGTATTGGACTTCGCGTAATATTCCGGCGTTAAGTAGCTCTGTTACTTGCTCATCCATGGCTTCCACTTTCTCGCCGCTGAGACTGCGCCTCCCTTGAGCAACGGGCTCTGCTGAGGGTCGGATGTTCAGACAATGTTGTGCTATGTCGCGCGGAACCCCAGTCATGTCTGCTGGGCACCAAGCGAATATGTCTTTGTTGTTGGTTAGCAATTTTTTTAATTGTACTCGTGTTGTTGGTGAAATGGCGTGTCCTAACAGGATGGTCTGTTCTGGATATTCATCATTTAGGACCCATTTCTCCGGCTCGTTTGATACTGAGGGTTTGGCCACTTTTGCTGGTGGCTCATCGTCTACATACATGACCTCCTTGCTTGAGTATAAAATTGCAACTCCAGTTTCTGTTGGGAACCCGCATGCAGCATGTGGAATAGAAGTGATCATGCTGAATTCTCTTTGTGACCTTCTTCCGAGCAAGACATCATGGCGTGATGTTGCCGGCATGACCATGAAATTTACTGTGACTGTGCGCGAATGCTCGCCATCAGATAGAGTCACAGGGAATGCTATTTTTCCTAATGGGAATACAGCTTCGTTACAAAATCCGGTGAGAGGGAAATCAACCGGTTCTAGACGTGCTTTGTCTTTTGGGTCGAGCTGTTTGAAGCATTGCTCATATATGATATCCATTGAGCTCCCTGGATCTATAAACATATAGTCCATTCGGTAATGGCCGAAGATGCCAGTGATAATTACTGGTCGTTCTTCCTGAGGACCTCTAGGGACAACGGGAAACACAACTTGCTGTTCCCTCCAGTGCTGATCATGGTTTCATTTATTTGGCCTTCGTGAAGGACCTCCTTGCACCATGCTTATTTTCTTTGGCTTGGCTTCCTGATAGTTGATATCTCCTGATTGTCGGAGAATCTTAGCATAACTGTTAGATTGGATGTCCCACTGACGAGGCGTTTGTGAGTCCGATACTACAGTGTCGGTCTCACCATTGTTTTCTTTCGGAGTACCAGATCTGATGTTTAAGGGCTCAGATCTGTTAATTTGTGTAAAAATTGCGTTTAAAGCAACCTGGAATCTGCCAAACCAGTATTCTGGAGCTCTCTCTATGAGTTGATCTGAGGAGTCCTTTCCGTCAGAATGACTGTTACTTTTGTTGAACCCCATGAATCCGTCGATCTGGGTATTTTGGGTTGTATAACCCTTGAACTCAGATCGAGGACCTGATGGGTGAGATAATGAATTCTCTGCCATGTGAAAACAGAGAGTGAGGGAAACTGAATCGGAACGAGTCAAAACTGATAAAACAGAGAAAACGGTGGGCGCCAATGAAGAAACACTAGATAAATGACCGGGATCAAATTATCTAGGGGGTTTGGTTCTGCATAAAAGGGTTGTTTCTCTCGTTTGATTCAATGTGACTGATCTCCTTCTCCGGTAAACTCTGCAAAACAAAACACCGTTAGCCTCGTCAAGGGGAGAAGGGGGTTCTCTCCTTGAGCCAACTCCGGCGTGAGAATAAGTATGTGTTTTGGAAGAAGAAGAAGATGAGTTAAGGAACTGTGTGTAACTTGAGGTTCATACCTGAATTATTCTTGTATTTATAGCCAAGAGTTTGGGCGGGAAAACTTGTTGATGAAATACTAATGGAAGATGCTAACCCCATAAGCGGTTATTTTCTTCTTCCGTTAATCTTCTCGATCCGGTGTGAGAGCACACGGATTACTGTTTTGATCAATGGCTGGAGAATCGCCACGTGGACAGTGAGTTGGTGGAGGTTTTTCTCCAATTCCATGCCATCATCGTGATTTCAGGGAGGCCTGAGATGATGGCACGTGTACCAGACGGTTATAACCATCTGGTGTTGCACGATTGAATCCTTCTAGAAGGTCTATTGCCATAATCCGGTGTGACCCTTTACTGTGGGGTCTCAGTTGAGTAAATAATCCCCAAGTCTGGGTATTATTTAAGCGGAAGTGTCTAACTTAGGATTTCCATCCTTTGTTTTATGGAGGAAGGCGCAAGGTTTATGGTTTCCGTTTCAGCGCGTAAGTGTTGTCTGCTATCTCCCTCTTAAGTCCTCTCTGTAGGACCAGTTGCGCGGCCGCGCAAGCTCAAAAGAGGGCTAAGAGGTGAGGTCGTGGTATGGTCCCATGTACTTGGTATAAGGTTTTTGGGTCCTAACCCTTTCAACAGGCACTCCCACGCTCTTTCAACCATAACATATCGCTTTTCAAAGGTTCCAACTCGCTCTCTATTGTTGCCCGTGCCGTTTCGGAAGACTCGTTTTTCTTTAGTATCAGCCAGACGGCGAGAGGTTTCGGTTTTCTCGGTACGCGCAAGTTCCAAATCTTTCTTGAGTTGTTCCTGATCAGAAAGCAAAGCGGTAAGTTCTTCTAACTCTTTATCTCTCAGAGCAAGGGTGGCGCAAGCTTGTACCTCTCATTGTTCGCTTCGCTCCCTGTGTGAACGCACTTCATCTCGTGCAGCTTCAGCATCAGTTTTCTCTTTCTTCAACTTTTCGTTCTCCGCATCCTGTTTTTGCAATTTCTCAACCTCAGCCTTGAGATTATTGATAACATTGCGGAGACTCATCTTTTCGGCGTTATCTTTTTCACATATCTTCTTCCAGTTCTTGCGTTCCTCGGAAAGAAGGGCAGCTTCGGCTTCCGCCTTCCTCTTCCAACCCGCAACAAACCATTCTTCAGTTTTCCGATCACCTTCAAACTTCGCCTGATCAGCTTCCAGCTTAGCCTTTCACTGGGCAATTCGGTTTTCATCATCAGCAACTTTCTTCTTCGACACCTTGAAAGTATCCCACTCCTTGTGCATGCTATGCCATTCACGTACTATGCGATGAGTGGTAGATGCATAAGAAGCGGCCTCCTCAAGGTAGGCATGATAAGTCTGCTCATGAAGCCGACTTTCCTGAAACTTCATCTCCCCTGGCGGAAATATCCCCTACAACCAGTCCCGACACACGCACCAATCTGAGAAAGTATCCCCTTTCTTCAGATTCCAAACAGGGGCATGAATTTCGGAAGCATCCTTCTCCGAATAAGTCCTATAATAATAATCCCCCAGAGTTTCATCTGGGTGGATTGGAGAATTCTTGCCAGCATCAGAGAATGAGCCCTGATCTTCAACAGTAACCTTCTCAATATTCTCAGGCATAGCGCCAGAAGCTTTGGAAGGAGAAGGTGTAACAGGGATTTCTTCGGCAGTTTTCTCTTTTTCCAAATCATGAGCAGCAAGTTCAGGGGCTTGTGGGTCACCAGCACCATCCACAACCTCTGAGCTAATAACCTTTTCTGCATCCACAGAAACATCAACAGGCTTATCAGCTCCGAGATCCTCCACCCCAACAGCTTTCTCCGCACCACCCTCGGGAACCTCAGTATTCTTTAACTGATCAGCAACAGAAGCGCGCGGAGGAGAGGGTGGGAGTTCTTCATTAACCACAGGCAGCGGTTCTGTGAGAACAGGAGAAGTTGGTTTTTCTGAAAAACAACGTCTATGAGTCACAAAATTTTCAATGAGCATATGAAGAAGAGAGCAAAAGATGACATTTACCAGGAACATACTCTGAAATAAAAGTGTCCAGATTTCCTCTCCTGGTAATCTTCTTTCTCTGAATCTTCTTTGCAGGCTGACCTTCAGCCTCAGTGCCAGACTGTTTTGTTTTCCCTGCCTTATTCCTCACTAAGTGCTCAGGGCTTGATTCCAAATCAATGGGATCATCAGGGTTGGACAGAGGAATATCAGCAGTATCTTTTGGTTCCGGCTTTGGCCTTCTTATAACTGCAGGCGCAAGACCCTCCAAAGAATCAGAAACCACCACATAATGACACCAGGAGTCAGAAGAGTGGCGCATACCTTTCTTCTCTCCCCCAACGTTTTTGGCCTTAGAAGACTGCGCTTTTTCAGCATCATTCTTCTTGGGCGCAGCCGTAGCGGTTGGTGCGCGTCTTTTCTTCTCAGGGCCTATGCCCAAATTAGACAAGTCACCTATTAAAGCGCAGAATAAAACTTATTCAAACGCGCAAAAGAAGCAAACAGAAAATAATATGATGAAAGCTTACCTGCACCAGCAGCAGGTTGTGCAGACAGATCAGCATCCCGCGGAAGAACAAAATTCTTCACAATACGATGATACCACAACTCTTCATCAAGATTCTTCGAAAGGGTAACCATTTTCCCACCTTCCCTCTTGAAAGCAACAACGTACAACGAAACAACTGCACAAAGGGAAAAGCAGAGGCAAATTCAAAAAAAAAAAAAGAGAAGGAAGAAACAGAAGACAAGGAAAAGGGCAAAAATCGTACTCTTTCCATCTTCCATGTACACCGGTTTCTCCTCTCATTCCATCCTCCAGTTCAGACTCATACCGGCACCAACAAGGGCTTTCTCCGGCAAGGCAATAGATGGAACATCTTTTAGGTCCTGGTGCCAATTTTCGTCAACATGAGTTTGAAGGGTCTCAATAGGAACATCTTCCTTTCCCCTAAAAATCATCCTCATCGGAACAACTCCGGCCTTGATAAAGAAGAATTTCTGTTTCCAGTTATGGAAGGATTTTGGGGGTTGCAGCAAAATTTTCTTCGCCAAAGCTCTTTGAATGAAAGAATAAAACCCTTGGGTGCAGTGCATTTGATGAAAAACTCGAAATCGAGAAACCGTCGGTTCGATATGCATCGTCCGACACACAAACTCAAAATGCCGAACCCTAACCATACCAATTGGGTGCATCTGGGAGATGTGAAACTTATAATACTCAAGAATTTCAAGGAAAAATTTTGTCACATGCAGACGAAAGTTGCCTTCATAAAAGAAATCCCAAAAGAGGGTTACATACCCAGCCGGAGCGTCCGCCGCCGTCTGACCCTCTTCAGGGTATCGGGCACCCCAGTTATCCGGAAACCTGAGGTTCCGGATCAATCCATCAAAGGTCGCCCTGGACCACTTCAACGGTGGAAGTTCGACAAACATTTCTTCCGTTGAATCTTCGTGATGATCTCCGGTTGACATAGGAGGAAGAGATTGCAATTCTTTCTAAAAAGAACGGATAAAGAAGACGAAGAAGGGGAAGGGTTTCAACGAAATAATGATTACTGGAAATAGGAAATCCAAAGATCTTATATACCCACCGCCATAAATAGCTTAGGTAACTGCAACAACACCTTTTTCGGGATAGCACAGTTATCCAAGCGACAGGGGCGAGTGGGAACAACACAAACGCGAGTTCACGCGCGCGTGTAAGACACGGTCAGTAATATACACCTGACAAGTGACAGCCTGTCACACAGTCATTACTGTATCCTTTTCACCCAAAGTCAAAGATTTTCAAAATCACCATAATGAGCAAAAGGTACCTTCTCATAGAAGATTCCCTACTTTCACGCCCAAAACCCCTACAAACAATAAAACCCCTCTCTTAAAGTCCAGTGCTCCACTTATTTGCATAAGAGCAACACTAGACTGGGGGGACTTGAAGGGGTAAGGTCCCAAAAACCTCATAACAAGTACTTGGGACCATACCACAACCTCGTCCTTTAACCCTCTTTAGACCTTGCGCGGCCGCGCACTGATCCTACAAAGAGTTTAGAAGAAAGACAGCAAGTAATGCACGCGCGCTAAAAGGAAAATTATAAATCCTTGCGCCGATTCTCCATAACAAAGGGATAAAAATCCCAACGAGCACTCCCACTTAAATAATACCCAGACTTGGATATTATTTACTAAACTGATACCACACGATAAGGAGTCACACCAGATTATGACAATAATCTTCTAGAAGAACTCAATCATGCACCACCAGACGGTTATAACCGTCTGGGACACGTGTCATCATCCCAGGTCATCCTGAAAGCACGATGATGGAATAAAATTGGAGAGAAACCTCCACTTGCCCACTTTCCACGTGGCAATTCCCTAACCGTGGATCTAAACAGTGATCAGTGTGCTCCCACATCAGATCAAGAAGATTAACGGAAGGAGAAGTAACCGCTTACGGGGTTAGCATCTTCCGTTAATATTTCAGCAACGAGTTTTCCCGCCCAAACTCCCGGCTATAAATATGAGAGTAATTCATGTATGAACTTCAAGTTACACTCACTTCATGAATACATCTTCTTCTTCATAAACACATACTTATTCTTACGCCGGAGTCGGGTTACGGAGAGAACCTCATTTCTCCCCGTAACGAGGCTAACTGTGTTCTGTTTTGCAGTGCTCACCGGAGAAGAAGACTTGTCCCTTCGAATCAATCGAGAGAGAACCACCCTTTTATGCTGAACCTAACCCCCTGGATAATTTGATTCTGGTCATTTATTCAGTGTTTCTTCAGTTTCCCTTTCTCTTGATGCTCAACAAGTCGTTTACCGATGTCGCAGGTGCACCTGTTACACGTGCACTGTGGGATAGGAAAAATCGATTAAATCTCATCCCACAGGGAACGAAGCTTTGTGTAGTAGGCTGAAACGGTGGCACCATTCTGATGTGAAGCAGCGATTTTATTCTTCAATTCGTACGCCCTTGGTGCACTCTCTTTTCCGAATCTTTCACGAAGATCTGACGACATCTCCGATGTCGTGTTAGAGTATTTCACGCTGCTTCGTAATTCTTTCTCCATGGCGGTGGTAAGCCACCCTTTGATCATTGCATCCACCCTCATCCAAGCCATGAACTCCTTGGATGACTTGCCCGGTTTCTTGATAGTGCCGTTGACGAATCCGATTTTATTCTTCGCAAACGAAAAATTCTCCATCTCTTGCACCCAGCCCACATAGTTTTTATCTGACAATGCATCATTACCTTTCATTTATCTAGGGTAATCGGATGGGTGAAGATAATATGGTGAGTTGCGGACGACGAAGTTTCCGCCATCCTTCGTTACTGATTCTGCGTTTCCAGCCATGCTTAATGGAGAACGATTGGTGTTATGTCGAGCAGTTCTGCTCTGATATCATTATAATTTCAAGGTATCCTTCTTCATTCATTGGTTGGAAAAGTGATACATATAAAGCCCTAGCAACCTCTATATATAAACACAAGAAACTTAGCTTGCACTCCAAGTTACATTAGAATCCTATCACAAATCTAAGTCCTATCAAACCGACTTGTTTAATATGAAGGAGATATGGTGGAGATAACACCAAAATATATCAAAATCCAATATAAATGACCTCACAATTAATTTTGAAAAATATTAAAATATTTCATAGACTATAACAGTGTATTATATTGAAGTTTAAAAATATATATTGTTCTCTTAAAAGAAAATAAAACAGTGAAGAAAGTTTTTAAAAATAAGCGTAAAATAGTGAAGAAACTTTTTAAAAATAAACGAGATTTAATAAATTTCTAGTTTATTTAGATTATACATCTAGAGATAGAACTTATATTCTTAGAATCTCTCATTTACATGTGAGGTATTAGATTTAAATCCTGGTAGTTTAAAAAAAAAAAAAACCTTTGAATTTTTTTGCAAAAAAGCAACGGTCTAACCCTACCGAACTGAACTTGCAATGGCTGCTTGATACGTTAGATATTTGATGATTATTATTAGATAAATGTATATCATAAGACTATTGCACTTTCTTTTATTTTCTTTAGCATAATGTCTTTTGCTTGATTATATATAGAAAAAGCCTCGAGCGATCCTATCCAGCCCCCTCAAACGAAACCGAGTGGATTTTAAAAGTGTCACCTTTATAAAAAGCTCACCAAATGGACGATGGGACCGTCGTAATTTAGGGATAAGATCAAGAATATATTGCCATTTACTTCTAAATCAAAAGTCTTTTTATTCTAAAAAAACTTACGTAAAAGTTATATAAAAAAGTTATGCAAAAACAAATTTGAATTGTTGCCGGAGAGAATAATCAAACTACACAATAAACTTGTAGCCAGACAAGTACTCAGAACTTCATTAAAACTAAGACAAAAATACACGTCAAGACAAAGATCTAAACACGCAAATACTGAGATTTTGTTAAATCAAGAGAATGAATATAAACAATAATCGTTTCGAATATACTCAACTCGGTGGACTACAATGTTATACAATGCACCCTCTATCTCTCGTGTATTGTCCTCGCAATAATTAGTGTTTTGTAATGATTCTCATCCTATTATGCATTTAAAAATATGTGGTAATTTCTTTTTCTTTTTACTATTTTTACCATAACGTCTTTTGCATGATTTAAATAGGAAAATCCACGATCGGTTCAATCAGACCCCATCAAAATGAAATTTAGTGGATTTTAAAAGTGTCACACACATCTAAAACCAAATGAGAACAATGGGGTCGCCGTAATTTATGAATAAGATTGAGATATATTGTCTTTACTCCAAAATCAAAAGGTTCTAACTAATACATTTCAACCTTAAAAATTCGTATAGATGAAATCCGTGCCTAAAGATGATATTAACAATGAAATGAATCGTATATTTTCACATGAACATGTCATTTTATCAAAACAATTTTTATAGCTACTAGTAGAAAAAATAACAGCAAATAGACAATTCACATGGTACTTCAATAATTTCAATATACGTTTTAACTTAATTAAGCAAAAAAAAAAACATATATAAATTTTAACAACCACGTGACTTGGTAGTTCTATAACAAAAAAAAACCAAAAAAATAAACCATACATATATTAAGCAAAAGAAAATACAAAATATTGTATCAACCACATGACTTAGTAGTTTTACCAAAAAAAAACACCATAAATTATATTATATGTTAATAGGACGAATAATAAAAAAATATATAAATAAGGTCTCGTGCGAGAAAAAAAAATTGGGCTCCTCCCTATAATTGATATTGATCGGTGTGATACGACACGGGTACTTGATATAAATAATAAATATTATGCTCAAGAGGTTTTTATAAGCATAAGTAAAATGTAATATACTAAAGTCGTAATAGTAAATTATCACATATAACAAATACTAGTTGTAGGACCCGTGTGAACACACGGGTAAGTTTAATAACCATCGAAATCAAATACTAAAAAATAGATTATAATATATCATTTAAATTATTTGTGTTTAGTTACATATCTTTATAAAACAATGTTAAAGACAGTATGTGTTAGGACATAATTTCACCGTTCCTCATAGTTGCTCAAATTTATATTCAAATTCACATCTAAAACCACACAATTAACAATAAAAAACATGAATTGAATACCTATATTAAATGAAGATGTTGATACATAAGAGGCGTGTACAAAAGAGGCGCATCAAATTCATTTCATGAGCATGTCACCAAGGAACAATGGACAACCATCCAATATTTCACAAACTAAACCTACTCCATATTTCCCAGTTAAGGGCCCTCTCCTTAGACCTGCAATTCAGCCACCAAAGAATCAAAGTCTTGATATCTCACATTGTTTTCTCTAGCGAAACCGGCTGAACCCGGAAACACAAGCATAATGAATTAAACTGCTATACCGGAGAACAAATAAATGCTCTTGGTAGCCGTCTCACTGCTTAAAGTGAATATATAATCAAATTGGGCTTAGAGAAAACAGTGGTCGAAACCACTGTTGGGTAATATTTTATTCGGTTAAAACAGTTTTTTGTGGAGAAAACAGTGGTTTCAACCACTGTTTTCTTCACAAAACACTGTTTTAGCCGAACAGTGGTTTCAAACCACAGTTTTAACCCAACAATGGTTTCAACCAACTGTTTTCTCCACAAAACACTGTTTTAACCTAATAAACCCAATAAAATATTACCAAACAGTGGTTTCAACTACTATTTTATCCAAGCCCTCTGTTAACTGACTCTTTTAACCTGTATTGTCTGATCCCTTTTAACCCGAACAGTGGTTTCAAACCACAGTCTTTGTAGGTCACCCATACTCTGAACCATGTAGAAGATCCATCAGCCGACTCTTAATTAATCCATCTCTCATCGGAACTCCATGGCTACCATATTGACCTACAAATCCAATCAATATCATATAAAAGTGTATATAATATCCAAAAAAAAAGGTTCCAAAATTTGCTTATCGTTTTTTTGACACATTATCTTATAACGGGATACCCAACAAAAATGAAAAAACAATATATGATATGAATCAAATGCGATTACTCATTGTAAAATAGCTAAACATTTTTTCAAGAGCTCAAGAAAGATACAAGTAGGATGAATGATAGATGTCAAGTTCCACTTTCCTCAAATAAGGAGCTCCATCCATGCTGACCTTCACATAAAGGCATCTGAATCCCATCTTCAGCTCACCATCTTCTTCAGATCGCATTTACGATGGGCATACTGAAAAAAAACAATAAAAATTGAAAAGAAATTACTCAAATGAGTAAATCCAGAAACTTTTTTGGAATGAAATCAAGAAACCGTGTACCTTAAGGCAGATTCTGCATTGCACCAATTTTCACATGAATTGTTACTTACCAATAGCATCATATCTAAATTAAATAGAGAAAAGGAGAATAATAAAATCAACAAAAAAGTAATAGTGAAACACGTACCGGCTGAAGAGTCTGTGACGTTAGGATCTGAACCTCACCATCCTTGAGAATAGGCTCACCCTTTTTATTTCTTTTAACCATGTCTTCCGCATTACTGTGATCAGCAGTAACCACATATATTCCACCCACTTGTTCTACTGCATCAATAATCATCTGTAACCAGACAAAAATACACTCAAAACTCAAAACGGGTCAAAAGTCAAAATAGATGGGATAAAATATCAAAATGGGTATTACTATCTGGTACGTTCTGGGTTGGATTGGCCCAAAGTCTTAATACTTCAAAATTTTTAACAAAGTCCTTATTTGCATGATTATGTCCTCAATTTTTATCAAAATGCTTCTTTACACTAAAGTTAGGGTAAATTTGCATTTTTCATACTTTAAGTTTAAGCCAAATTTTAGGCGTTGTCCTTTAACTAACGAAATTACGACTGGTGTCCTTTATGTTTTAATTCCTTTACAACAGAGGTCCTTTATGTTTTAATTTCTTTACATCAGATGCCCTTTATTTTAGTGATCTTTTTAGGGAGAAAGGACACCGTCTATAAAGAAATTAGATCATAATAGACATCCGTTGTAATTTCGTTAGTTAAAGAACAACGCCTGAAATTTTGCTGAAAATTAAAGGACGTAAAATGCAATTTACCCTTAAAGTTAAAAAAAATAGAGGTTTAATCATTCAAAAATCAAGTAAAGGAACTTATGGGTGAATTTAGCAAAAAAAAATTGCTCCAAGGTATGCGTGACTTTTAGTAAAACTTGTATGCATAAAATACAATTGGGGTGACATTCGACCAATTTGACCCTTTTTAGAACTGTTTGGCTTCACCCATTTAACATGCCGAAATTGCGTTCTCTTGTAGTAGCATGACACGATGGATAACAAATTTCAAGAATCGTATAATTTTACCTTAACAGCTTCATCAGCTGCTTTGCAGACCACAACAGTACCCTCAACGTCACCAGTATGCCCAACCATATCACCATTTGGTATGTTCACACGTACCTAAAAATCATATGGAATGGCTTAGTACGAACTAAATATTCAAATCAAACACCTTTGTTATGATGCTGTAAAGGAATAAGATAGCTATTAGTTTATTATCTGTATATTTTAGAGCAAACCGAACGAAACAGAACCTTATGCCTTTTTTTATTTTAGCAACCATGCTACATTTTATTACCCATCTTAGCATCGAAAAACTTTTCTCATTTAGTTTATATATGCATGTATCATGCAACATCTGATTTGACATAAAAATTATTTTCTAATGCAATTTTGTGAAACTTGTAAATAAATTTATGATCTACTTTTTCCAATAAGCATTTATTCAATATGTGTCATCTGATGTGGTGGCACCCATGGCATAAACCAGCTTAAAAGAAGCAATTCAACTTAACTTTAGAGGTAAAATCAGTTTGGATCGTAAGCAATTCAGCTTAAAAAACCCCTTAATTCCAAAAATCCACCAAAAAAACAATCCAAATTCAAACTCTAATGACCGATTTCACCTAAAACCTTACCAAATCATATTAAAAATCAAAACTTGAGGATCAAGATTTGTCAAGAACCCTTAATTCCAAAAACCCACCAACAATTTCTCAAAATAAACCTAAATTAACCATATCAAAACTTGAGGATCAATATACAACACTGCTGTTATTATTCAATTTCTAAGTTAACCATATCACATTTTTTAATACATAGGATAATTGTCAATCATTTAAAAACAAAACATATAAAAAAATTACACATACCATGGCTTCCAACGCCAGAGCATGGAATTAATAGTCAAAGGGTAGAATGAGAATTGAAGTTCTTTGAGAAGCTTCTTCATAACTGTATGGCAGCTCAAATCCTTCATCCTTTGCTACCTGGTCAAGTAAAGTAACAGAATATTATGAATAGATAACTAATTTAAAATCAATACAAATTTCTATAACCTATCAAAAACAAAACTGATACAAAGAGACTTAATTTTACACCCAATATCATGGTGTTCGGCAACACTCTAACTCGAGCAAAATAACTTTATTTAGAGTAAAAATTATCAATTTTTGCCACTTTGTGAGATAAATTAATAGAGTAGTGTAAATATACTAATATATCAAAACTAATGAAACGTATCAAAAATAAATTACAATTAAGACACGTAGTTTTACACTTTATATCAAGGTATTTGACTAAAACTTAATCCTAACATTGATTTTATTTAGGTCAAAACAATCAGATGTCTAAACAATAATGACTTGTGGGTCTTGTAAAACTCATGTAGATGTGTTTCAGACAAACTATTCAGTTTTTGAGCAGCAGTGAACTGAAATTTAACTTTTGATAACTGGAGTTAAGTTTCAGTCAACTTTGACTTCATGGTTTCAAGATCCTCATTACATCTAGAAAGTCCGGTAATCATATTCTCTTTCTCCAATTTCATCTGCTTAAACTTCTCCAAATAGCATTTCACCAATGACACATTTACTTCAAAGGTTGGGACTGAATTTCCCTCATGAGATATGTCCGGATCAGAAGTTCTATCTGAAATATGTGTACACTCGTTTGCGTAGTCAACCTTATTTTCAGGTAATGCAACTTTGTCTATGCTATCAAGACTATTGTCTTATATAGTAGAGCATTCAGAACCCTAGATATTAGCCAAAACATTATAAATCTTTCCATAATCTCAAAGCAATTTCAGTCAATTTCTAAGTTAACCATATCACATCTTTTTAATACATAGTATATTGTCAATCATTTAAAAACAAAACATATAAAAAATACACATACCATGGCTTCCAACGCCAAAGCATGGAATTAATAGTCAAAGGGTATAATAGGAATTGAGGTTCTTTGAGAAGCTTCTTCATAACTGTATGGCAGCTCAAACCCTTCATCCTTTGCTACCTGGTCAAGTAAAGTAACAAAATATTATGAATAGATAAGTAATTTAAAATCAATACAAATTTCTATAACCTATCAAAAACAAAACGGATACAAAGAGACTTAATTTTACACTTTAATGAGCGCCTCGAAACCTAATCGAAGAAACTCAAATCCAACTCAATCCTCGAAACCTAATCGAAGAAACTCAAATTTCTATAACCTTCCCTTCCCTGCTGGCTAAACACATTTGGGGCTAATCGAAGTTGCTGAATCGAAGTAAGAATTTACTTTACACTAAGGATCAGATTTCATTCACGAACACACACACACACACACACAAACAATAAGCATCAGATTTCATTCACGAACAAACACAATAAGGATCAAATTCATTCGAGAACACTGAACACACACACACACACACTAAGGATCAGATTTCATTCACACACACACACAATAAGGATCAGATTTCATTCACGAACACACACACACAAACAAACAATACAGATCAGATTCTGTTCATAATCACACAATAAGAAGCATATTTCATTCACGATCTCGAAGTTAAAACACATACATACACACAACAACAATCAGAGTAAAAACTTAACAAATCCTCAACACTGAAAACCTAATTACCTGCAAACGATGAGCAATTTCTTCCACAACAGACTGCATAGAAACATCAGACAACAGAGATCCAAACGGATGTTGAAGAAGATCATCAACATCTGGAACGACGTCGTCGTCTTCATCGTCAGTAGTGGTGTCGTCACTATAACTGAAGTTTCCGTCATCGGAATCAGACTCGTCGATAACCTGCCACGAATCGGAATCAGAGTCGAGGAAGTCAACGTCGACTGATTCAAAGGCTTCTTCGGTCAACGATGAGGTTGTAACCACCGATTTGATCGCCATTTTTAGAGCTTGATTTGTTGATTTGTTCAGAGTTAGGGCTTCGATGTTCTTCCGAGTTGAAGAGAGAGAGAGGTGTGAAGATGACTATGGTTTGATTTTGAAAATGAAGGCAGGACTATATTTGAGAGAGAGGAGGATTAAAATTATGATTTGAATTTTGAAATTGATTTTGAAATTCCCTCATAAAAAAATCAGTAATTTATCTTAATAAAAAACGGAATTATGACATCAGCATGTACATGTGGCATAGCTTAGGAGTTAACACATATGCAGATTTACATCATCCTCTCATCTCTTCTTATAGATTATATAGATTATGCCCAAGAGGTTTTCATAAGCATAACTAAAATGTAATACACTAAAGTCGTAATATTATATTATCACGTATAGCATTCTTATATTTTACTCCTACATTTTATGATGAAAGTCACTTGTAAATGAAGGTATACCTATAACTAGGTTAAATCAATAAAAGACTAAAATAATGATAGAAAGATATATGAGTAATGTGGATCATATTTACCTGTACTAATAGAGGCCAAAGGCCCATCATTTAATTGTTTGAAACAAGTTATTGCCTCGCCTACGTTGCGGGACACCAAGTCGAACATTTTTCTCTCACAACATGTATGTTTGTGTTTTGGTTGATCTACAAAAAATTAGATCGAGTCAACCAACTAAAACAAAACACTACCATACTTTTGCTTAAAAAACTAAAATGATAGAAAGACTATAACTTTAAATTGGGGAAAGTTGTAATTTTTCATGACAAATAAGCATGTGCCATGCACCCGCCTAGCACGAATAAAATATACACCGAGTCAACCAATTAAAACAAAACACTACCCTAGTTTTGTCAAGAAAAAAAACTAAAACGATGGCATTACTGTAATTTTACACAAGGGGCAAAATCGTAATTTGACAGGAAAAAAAAACCAAAAATGATGGCAAAACTATAAATTTGATATGGGTAAAACCGTAATTTGGCAGGGAGGGGAAAAAAACAAAACCAATGGCGAAATTGTAAATTTAAACGGGGCAACATCGTAATTGGGCTGGATGAATGTGGAAGTGCCAGGCACCAGAAATAAAAAACACTAAAACGATGGCATGACTGTAATTTTACACTGGGGGCAAAATTGTAATTTGACAGAGGAAAAAAAACAAAAACAATGACAAAACTATAAATTTGCTGATGGCAAAACCGTAATTTGGCTGGGAGGGGAAAAAACAAAATCAATGGCAAAACTGTAAATTTTAACGGGGCAAAATCGTAATTTGGCTGGACGAATGGAGAAGTGACAGGCAGCTGCATGACACTATTCCCCTAAAAAACAATAAAAGGATGGCATCTGTAATTTCACACTGGCGGAAAAATCGTAATTTGACAGGGAAAAAAACAAAGATATTGCCAAAATTGTAAATTTGCTGAGGGCAAAACCGTAATTTGGCTGGGAGGGGAAAAAACAAAACCAATGGCAAAACGGTATATTTAAACGGGGCAAAATCGTAATTTGGCTGGACGAATGGGGAAGTGTCAGGCAGTTGCCTGACAATATTCCCCTAGAAAGAACATTAAAACGATGGCATGACTGTAATTTTACATTAGGGGCAAAATCGTAATTTGACAGGGAAAAAACAAAAACAATGGCAAAACCGTAAATGTGTTGAGGGCGAAATCGTAATTTGGCTGGGAGGAAAAAACAAAATCAGTGGCAAAACTGTAAATTTAAACAGGGTAAAATCGTAATTTGGCTTAACGAATGAGAAAGTGTGCCTGACACTATTCCCCTCCATGGGAAATGTATTATTAGTAAATAAACCATTTTGGCATTATAATATCTGGAAAGCTGAAAACAAAAAATAAATGGGAGATGACATCATCGAATCGGAGACTTCATGGGTTAAATATACGTGCAAACAAATTAAACTATATAGCTGGTGACAATATGTTATAGTTATAGTATGAATACTATATAACACTCTTCTAACACTTTTCGGGCCTTTTAAAAATTTGGACCATGGGCCGTCATCTGGCTTGACTGGCCCAAAATTCGTCCCTATATGTTAAATACTTTTATCAAAGGCCTATTTTGGGTTTCCCAAAGGCCTAAGTTACATAGCATTGGTGCATACATATAATATTTTTCATCGAATAAGTTTGGGCTTTCCATTATTTAATCCTCGAACTTTGATTTGACATTTGGACACCTAAAAGTACGTAAATGTTCAAACTAATTATTAGAGTATATGTATGTGTGAAGAATGCATATAGAGTTGTACAACTGTATAGTTGTTAGGTTAGTTGAGTTAGTTGAGATTAGTTGAGATGGTCTATAAATACACGATGTAGTCTTTATATTACAGTTAATGGAATACAGTTTCTTATCTCTTTCATGGTATCACGTCATATGCTCTTGATCATGTGGACCTAATTCCGGCAAGTTTTCCGGTGATCTCTCCGGCGATCTCCATTCTTTCTCACCTACCTCTCTGTCTTCTTTCTTCCAATTTTCTTCCTCTTTTTATTTTTCTTTTCATTCCTGTTTCATTGATAAACATGACAAATGCATCATCCTCTTCAACTACAAAGGAAAATCTACAAATTCAAGCAGCAACTATCCAAATATCACAAATCTTATGCCAATCAAGCTCGATAACATAAATTTCTCAAACTGGGCAACATCAAACCCTAACTGTTTTGAAAACATTAGGGTTACTGCAATACCTGAATCAAGAAGCTATGCCACCAGAAGAGGATGAAGCAAGAAATGCTTGGGAGAGGTTTGTTGCTTACGTATCTGCTTTTATCACTACTAATCTGTCTCCATCCTTAATTCATATCGCCAGAGGTACAGCTTCATATTCTAAACTATGGCAGAAAATAGAAGATTTATTTCATCAGCAAGTTTTTGCTAATCAAAATCTATATAAAACACAGTTTCATTCAATTAAACAAGGATCTAAATCTGTTAGTGAGTTTTGTGATGAAGCTAAAGATCTATTTGATTCTCTTCAAGCAATTGGAGATCTAATTACAGAAGAAAGCCTTGTTTTGCAAATATTGAATGGGTTACATCCTGACTATCGTATGTTCATAACAAATATAGAAAATTGTGATTCAAAACCTTCGTTTTCAAAATTGAGAGCCAGATTATTAACTCACGAATCACGATTAAAACAAACAGAAAGCAGTTATCATACCTCTGTACCTATCTCTGCTATGGCGGCCATGAATATTCACCCAACTCATGAATTTTCAAGTAAAACTGTGATTTGTCATATCTGTGATAAACTAGGGCACAAAGCTTCGTTTTGTTATCACATATTTTCTGGAAATTCTGGCAATTTTGGTCGTTCCGGTGGCGGAGGACGATGGAGAGGTCGTGGTAACACTGGTGGTAGAACTGGTGGAAATGGTGGTCAAAGAAGTTATGGTGGTCAACCATGGAAAGACGATAGTCAACGAAATTATGCTGCAAATCTCGCAAATTATGGTGACTCGTCATGGAACAGTATCAATCAGGATCAATTTGTGGCTAGGGTTTCTAACTTTAGGGAAGACAATGGAAGCCAAGGGACGCCTAGATATGATCAACGTATATTTGGTTGCGGGCCAAATGGTTTTAGTAGTCAATTGGGCCCAAGGTACAATGATCAAGCAAGTTTATTTGGTCCTAGCCTAGTACCAGTTTAGATGATGAATTCTAATGTTCAGCCCAGCATTACTATTCAGTCTACAAAGTTTGGGACATCTGATTCTTCAGGCTTTGGGCCGGCCCATTTTGCTAATTGGGCTAGTGTTCAAATACCACCTGTTGGGCCACATTTTGGGATCATGGCAGACTTATCCAGTATTTGTGACCAGGTGGATTCTTGGATACTTGACTAAGGAGTGACCGCGCATATGATCGCTGATTCATCTCTTGGTTTTGGAGTCGTTCCTTATACTGGCTCTGAACGTGTTGTTGTCGGAAACGGTACATCACTAGCTATTACTCATGTTGGTTATGCCTCACTAAATTTGCTGAGCGGAAAAACCGCCATCTATCTGAGATTGCTCGAGCTCTTTTATTTCACGCGCATTTACCAAAGAAATTTTGGTATGATGCTTATGCTACTGCAACTTATCTCATTAACCGGTTACCTACACCGGTTCTTCACTATTCATCTCCTTTTGAGATGTTGTTAGGTTCTCGGCTGGATTATTCTATTCTTCGTACCTTTGGGTGTTTATATTATCCATTTCTTGGTGATATTCGAGCGGATAAACTTTCACCCAAGTCCACTCCTTGTATTTTTGTTGGTTATGCACCTTCTCATCTTGGATGTCTCTGTTATGATCCTCATACGTCTCGTACGCATACCTCTTGCCATGTTCGATTTCATGAGACGATTTTTGATATTCTAGGGAGTTATACTTCTCCTACATCTTCCTCTGATTCTATTCCCTTTGATATTCCTCCTCCTTCGGTTCCGATTTCTGTTTCTTCTCCTTCTTCTTCTCCTCCAATTATTTCTCCTCCTTCCTCTCTTGATACTTCATCTCCTGATGTGCCTTCTCATCCTCCTCTTCCTGTTCCGACTCGTGACCATACACGACAGCCGCGCCAGTTTCCTGATCATGTTCTTCTTCATGCTCTACTACTCCCATCACTGAGCATTCCACATTTCGACAGGCTCAACAGTACTCTGTTTGGTGGGATGCGATGCGTACTGAGATTGATGCTCTTCATGCCAACCAGACTTGGCATCTGGTTCAGGCTCCCACCGACGCCAATATTGATGATTGAAAGTGGGTTTACATGATTAAGCATAATCCTGATGGATCGGTGAGTCGCTATAAAGCCCGGCTTGTTGCCAAGGGCTTTCATCAGACTGAGGGTGTTTACTACACCGAGACTTTTAGTCATGTGGTCAAACCCACTACTATTCATCTTTTTCTTTCAATCGACTTTTCTCGAGGATGGTCAATTCGTCAGGTTGATGTCAACAATGCGTTTTTACATGACGATCTTTCTGAGACTGTGTATATGACACAGCCCCCAGGCTTTGTTGACACATCTAGACCACATTATGTTTGTCGTCTGCAGAAGGCTCTTTATGGCCTGAAGCAGGCTCCTAGAGCTTGGTTTTCCAAGCTATCCACGGCTCTTATTACTAGTGGTTTCACTCAGTGTATTTCAGATGTCTCTCTCTTTGTTTACAGTCAGGATTCGATACTTTGTTATGTCTTGAACTATGTTGATGACATCATTATTATTGGGAGTTCTTCTGACTTTGTTTCTGGATTGATTGGCCGCTTACACTCTCAGTTTGTGCTCAAGGATTTGGGCCAGTTGTCATATTTTCTGGGTGTTCAGGGTACGTTCTCTAAGGATGTATTACATTTATCACAGCAGCGGTACTTACTTGATTTGTTATAGCGTACTGGTCTTGCTGATTGTCGACCGTTATCTACACCTGTCTCTTCTGGTAGACAGTCTTCTTGCCATACTGGTGACCCTTTATCTGGTCCCATTGCTTACCGGAGTACGGTTGGTGCGTTACAGTATCTTGTGCTGACACGACCAAAGATTGCTTATGCGGTTGGTAAGGTGTCGCAGTTTCTTCTGACGCCTACTGATCGACATTGGGTCACTGTCAAGCGTATTTTACGGTACCTTAAGGATATTGTCTCTCATGGGTTATGCATACGCCGGTCTACTTGTTTTGATTTACATGCTTATAGCGATGCTTACTGGGCTGGTTGTCCCGATGATCGACGTTCTACCACAGGATATTGTGTTTTTCTTGGGCCTAACCTCATCAGTTGGAGCTCCAAGAAACAACATATAATTGCCAGGTTGAGTACTGAGGCTGAGTACTGAGCTCTTGCTCATACCACTACTGAGTTGCGATGGATTACATCTGTGTTACATGAGTTGCATATTACGTTGCCTTGTCCAGTGCGACAATATTGGAGCTACATATCTTGCAGTCAACTCGGTGTTTCATCAGCGCAACAAACACCTGGAGATTTACTTGCATTTCATTCGAGACATGGTTTTGATGGGTATTTTACATGTTCGATATGTCTCCACTACCTTACAAATTGCAGAAATTCTGACCAAAGGACTGTCTAGTATTCGGTTTGACAGTCTGAGGTCCAAGCTTCATGTGAATGCTCCCCGTTTAGCTTGAGGGGGCATATTAGAGCATATGTATGTATGAGGATTGCATATAGAGTTGTACAACTGTATAGTTGTTAGGTTAGTTAAGTTAGTTAAGATTAGTTGAGATAGTCTATAAATACATGATATATTCTTCATATTACAGTTAATGGAAAACATTTTATCATCTCTTTCACTAATTACATTAAAGAAATTCGCATATCCACTCCCTTTAAAGCTTTTATCTGTAATAACAATATAGTTTCACTTACCACTTGTTATACACCTACGTACGTATGCATGCAGATGAAATTAAATATATAAAGTATTATTTCAATAAATTAATATCACTAATTTCTGGAATTATAAATTATCATAAAGTTAACAATGAACAATTGTACCATAATATATTGTCCACATTAGAGAACTTCATATAAAATAGCCAGACACACAATTCGTAGCACCTGAAATTTATAAAGAGAGGCATTTTTCAAAAGAAGAAATGTAAGAGGAAAACAAAGCGAAGGTATTCAAAAGCCCAGTCTACATGACGTAGCCCAATGCCATTCGAATCTAAATCGACAAGGTTTTTTAGCCCAGTCCAATAACCCATATCTAAGACAAACACTTTTCAAGTTTGTTTAGGGCTGTAAACGAACCGAACGTTCAGCGAACAGTTCGTGAACCGTTCGGCGGGAAGTTAGTTTATGTTCGTTCGTTTAATAAATGAACGAACATGAACAAGAAATTCCGTTCGATTAGTTAAATGAACGAACATGAACAAAGGTCTCGTTCGTTCAATTGTGTTCGTGAACGTTCGGTAAGGTGTTCGTGAACATTCATTCATTTGCGTTCGTTTATGTTCGTATGTTCATGTTTTAATTAAAGATTTTTATACTTTCATATATTTTATCTATACTTTTTATACTATTAAACTTTTATTTATATCATTACCCTAACAATTAAACTAGGAAACCCTTTTTCACCTTGTTTATGCACCATTTCCCTTTCTTTTCTCATTATTTACATCGAAAATATGATCTACCTCCATTCCACAATAAGGGATTCAAGTTCTAGTGGTACTCTCTGGGCCATCCACCTTTATCCTTCATCGCGTTCGCCAAATTTATTTGTGTTCGCTTGTGTTCGTGAACCGTTCGTGAACACGCTCATTTCCTTAATGAACGAACACGAACATAAAATCTCGTTCGGTAAGTGTTCATGAACCGTTCGTGAACACATTTCTTTCCTTAACGAACGAACATGAACAAGGCCTCGTTCGTGTTCGTTCGGTTCGTTTACAGCCCTAAGTTTGTTTATTTGATCATTTTGGCCTTCTTTGAAAAGTAGTTGTTTAAAAGCCTAAACTCTAAAGATGTAACATTTCAAGTATGTACATTAACTAGTTTTTTACCGTCCGCGTTACAGGGCACTAAGCCAAATATTTCTCTCTCATAATATGTATGTCTGTGTTTCGGTTACATGTACATACTACTCATAACACGATCTCAAAAAAATTGCATCGACTCAACCAGTTAAAACAAAACACTAATATAGTTTTTCAAAAAAAAAAAAAACCGACGGCAACACTATAGTTTTTAACTGGAGGCAAAATTGTAATTTTTCAGGACAAATGAGCTGTGCTAGACAGACGCCTGACACAAATAAAGATTATACCACGTCAACCAATTAACAAAACACTATCATAATTTTGTATAAAAAAAGATAAAACAATGGCATGGCTGTAATTTTACATCGGGGGCAAATCGTAATTTGACAAGGGTAAAACAAAAACAATGGCAAAACCACAAATTTGAACTGAGGGTAAATTCGTGATTTGGCTGGGAGGAAAAAAATAAAAACCAATAGCAAAACTGTAAATTTAAACGGGGCAAAATCGTAATTTGACTTGAGTAATGGGGAAATGCCAAGCTAGCAGCTGACCGCCCATTTCCTTCAATGGCAGGGAAACACTATTCCCTACCATGTCTTTTGTTGTTATAGGTAATTTTAGGGTGCTAATAAAGCCACACCCTAAAAATCTTATTTTCACACCCTTTATACGAGTTGTATAGGATTATACGGCCCGTATAGAATAATCTGACATGACAAATATTGGGTCGTATAATATTATACGGCTCGTATAGCTTGAGAAAATATTACGTCGTATAACATTTTATACGAGCCGTATAATGTTATACAGCTCGTATACTTGGAGATAAAAAAAAACATTCTCTGATATTTTTTTTTTTTTTTGTAAGATTCTCCTATACCGCTCGTATAACTCTATACGGCTCATATAGATATAGAGGTTAAATAAGATTTTAATGAAATGTGAATGTGAATATTGTGAATCTAATTTTATTATATTTTAATTTAATATACAATATATATAGTATTGAAATTAAAATTTTCGATTTTTATTGGGATATTAAAGAAAAAGGTAAAACTACATTGAGTTACTTTTTATTTTGTTCTAAGAATACGTTCAAAGTCAAACTGGAGTAAAAAGCCAAACCAACATGGCTTTTATTTGTTTGGTTTTTGTTTTTATGAAGATAAAAAGAATCCACAACTACTTCTCGCACGTGAGCTGACCTCGTTGTCGAGGGGTTCTTCGAATGTAGATGAGACGTATGGGCATAACGTACACATGGTCCCACACTTCAACCCATATTTAATGCACAAGGTTTAAAAATCGGCCAGTTGAACCGGTTAAATCAGATTCTAGATGTTTGGCCGGCACGAATCATACCGGTTGTCACACCTCAACTGATGGCGGAATCATCGGGGCGCGGCACTAGACGAATCAGATTGCTCAAGAGAATCCTCAACTATAATGTGACAATATTTTTAATACGTTTAATATCTCATACTATCAAACAAAATAATCCTCAAATAGTCATACAAATATCAAAATATCTCAAACAAGTTTCAATCCGACAACCTAGATTTTATTTGGTGAGTTTTTAGACTTCCTAACTTGTTTGCAGCATAACAGTCCATCAACCTGTCACATACGTTAAAATAAAAGTCAATACATAAATTAAAGGTGAGTACACAAGTTTGCATATATATAGTATGAAAAGCGTTTACGCATAACCAGCATGTAACACGTAGCGGGCGAAGCATGTAAACTACCAACAATTATACATCCTAACCACGTGACTGCGAGTAGAGTATGCGCGACACATGTTCACCGGAGCGAACACGTGAAGTAAGTATGTGATCCTCAGCAACCCCTGACAAATCAGGTGCTGTGTCCAAACTATAGTACTATCGTTGCTAAAGGTGGTTAGGCAAGTAATCACTGTATAAGCATAGTAACAAGCATTCAACTAATCATGTTTAGCATGCGGGAGCGGTTAGCATTAAATGTGTTTGCGTTGTGTGTTGTGTTTTGATAGAGAACGTATGTGACACCCAAAAGTGCGTTAAACGAAAATGGGTTTGAGTATACGCACAGTGCGTGTTTAGCAACTAAACACGATCTGGTTGGATTGAAAGGAGCGTCGGGTCAGCCTGCGTACAGGAATAGAAGCATAAGCATTCCTAAGTGCTGAAACGGTCGAAATCGGAGTGTCGAGTGGGGTAAAAAGTGAGTTTGGTGTTCAACAGTCCATTCGGACGGATGGCATAGTTCATCCGGACGGATGGGCTTTGCTCATCCGGGCGGATGGGCTTAGTCTATCCGGACGGATGGACCTTGTCCATTCGGTCGGATGGGCTATCTTGTTGGAACGAAAAATAGTTTGGTATAAAACTGATGTTTTAAAATAAAAGGAAAACATTTGGAGTGGGTGCAAAGTCTATCCGGACGGATGAACATGGTCCATTCGGACGGATGGACTGTGCTCGAGTTTTGTAAAAAATTTTGTAAACAAAAAGGTTTTCAATTTAACGAAGACGTTCGTGACAACGAATCAAACAACGGAAAACACCAGGTCCAATCCATTCGGACGGATGGGCTCTGCCCATCCGGCCGAATGTGTTGTTCTTGATGAAGTTTCATGTCTGACCCGTTAATCGGTCCATCCCTTCAGTGGAAATCAGTTTTCGAGCCGGCTTTCGACTAGGGAACGAGTCGAGAGTCTGACGGAGTCCCGATTCCACCAATATTGTGTAAAAACCGAAGAGAAGTTCAAAATGTCACACCCCGACCACGTATAACATACAAAACGCGGCGGAAAACGTCGGGAGTGTTGTAACAGAATTAATTGTTTCATAACCATGGCATACAAAGTTGTATTTTATTTATCAACATAAGAGTTACATTGTTTTAAACAGGAAATAACGAGTTCATAACATAATTAAACTAAGTCTATCTCCGTTTTATGTCTCTAAGGCACAGGTCCGCCCTAGTGTCACGATCATAGTCCTAAGCAACAGCTCCTGAAAACACATGTGAAAATAGGTACGTCAGCATAAAAATGCCTGTGAGATACATAGGTTTTGTAAAAATATGATTCATGACTTGTGTTTAAGAAAATGTTTAGTCATGAACCTTGTAATTTGCTTTGTCTTATAAATCATTTGAAAAACGATAAGATCAGATGATATGTATAAATAAATGTAAGGTTAAATGAATAACCATGTAAAAATGAGTTTGTGTAAGATAAGTTGTTTGTAAACAATGTCTTGTAAAAAGTATGTTATTTGTATAAAATGTCATGTGTCATAAATTGAAATGATTTAAATAACGCTACGTTATGTAATACCATACAAACACTTATATATAGGAAGTACCAGCGGCGTATCAACCATGCTTGTATCATATTACACACGCCTCGTTACTTAGATCACTTACTCAAACCAAACCACCAATGTAAATTGTTTATGTATAATCAAATGTCAAAATGTTATTGTGTAAACCATATCAAATGTCTGTGTTTAATGTAAATCATGAATTGTGTATATCAATGTCAAAATGTTTATGTCTAATGTAAATCATGTAATGTGTATCCAAAAATGTCATGTATGGTATGTGAAATATATCAACTAAACCATATGTAAAATGCACAAAAGCAAGGTATTGAAGTAAAACATGGTTTAAATCAAAGGTATGTTTTGTGGAACAAATGCATGCTATACTGATATAAACATCTATGCGGTATTGTGAAAATGCATACATCCAAGCCTTGAGACTGTGGCGATAAACCCTTAAACAAATTAAAGGTTTATCTAAGTTATGTATATCGAATTCGGTCATTCCTTCCAATCCAAACAAACCCAGGATTTCAGGAACGGGAGTTGTCAATTCCTATGGTACCACTACCTACTAACGAACGGCGTAGCTAATGTTAATGAATGTATTGTTCCATGTAAACAAACCAAATGTCATACCAAAATGTAAGCATGTGATGAAAACAACTGTACTAAGTATGTAACAAATGGACATACATAGCATGTGACGTGAAACAAATGTACTAAGTATGCACACAATGGGCATACATAGCATGAAATGTAATGTGAAACAATGTACTAAGTACGCACACAATGGGCATACATAGCATAAAATGTAATGTAATGTAAAGCAATGTACTAAGTACGCACACAATGGGCATACATAGCATGAAATGTAATGTAAAGCAATGTACTAAGTACGCACACAATGGGCATACATAGCATGAAATGTAATGTAAAACAATGTACTATAATGTACTAACGAACATAGCAGGTATATGATGTGAAAACATGGAAAGCATGAAAGTAACAAGTAGGCATATGTGTTTCACCCCAAAATGTTTGGAAAACAGTAAAAGAGGGGTCTATGTACTCACTTGAGATTGCTCAGAAGTCCTAAGATAACCACCAAGCAATGCTAGAGATCACGGAATCAAACGGCACCTAATATAGGTAACTATGTTAATAAACCGGACCTATATCGGAAGATCGGGTAGCATGAGGGTTTGTAAACCAAATGAGTGTAGGAACTCATGTAATATGGTTTAACAAAGTCTACATACTAAAATGAAACTTAACCTAAGTGCTTACGACCCATTACGACCCGTTTAGGTAGCTTATGCTACTTTAACGCGTCGTTCGCGTGAAACGCGTTCGGACCGCTTACCTAGTCCTATGACAAGTAATATATGCCTTAACATGTCTAATATTGTCGCCAAATCAGTTTAGATGTCAAAAGTTATGTCACATATGTTTAAAATGAATTTTGGCATTAAAGGGGTATTTTGATAATTTACCTAAGGCATATAAACTACCTATCATACAACTAACTAAACGTCGTGACCATAAGGTATAACCTCGGAAGGTTATTCCCTATATACTATGGTCACCTAATGTGTTTGGTCGGATCCTAATGATCGACCAAGTGGGTCGGGTTCGAAGGTATAAGCGATTTATCAGATCGCTTACCCTTACGACCCTAGACAACGTGGTAATCAGTAGGCATAGTCACAAGGGACTATAACCATCGTGATTACAATCACGTTGCGAAGTTCAAACGAACTTCGCATTGACCATAAACTGGTCAATGCAGAAAGTCAAACAAAGTTTGACTTTCGGACTCGAAAAGAAATAAAAGAACGAAGGAACACTTACAAAGGGTCCCCGAATGCTAATCTAGATCAAAATAGCTCAGGTATGAAACAAAGGTTTCAACTTAGAGCACATTAGATCAGATTCTTGTGAGGAATGAGTGAACATAAGGTGGGTATTTATAGTTTTTGGTTCACCGTTAGGATCGTTTCTTGGAGAAGAGGGAATGATCACATCCGTACATGTGTTGGAATGTTGTGGTGGCTCATTTTGCTTCCACCATAAGAGTTTGACACTTGGCATTGGCCTTTGGAGGGGTCAAGGGTTGTTAACATGTGTTTAAAATGGCTTTTGCTGATCAGAAGGGGCCTCGCGTGACGCCTAGGGGGCTAGGTGTCACGCTAAGGTCCACCTGATCAGCAACCATTTTTCAATGTTCCCCTTTCAGTCCCCGTTGCGTATTAAGGCCATTTCCAACATGTTTAAGGCTCGTTAAATCATTTTCAAGGCTCCAAAAGGATGCCTAAACATTGTGGACATGAAACATGCTCAAAAATATGCCGGATGTCAGTTCGTTTGGTCGTACGATCGCGATGTTCGCTTAATTACTACGGAATGCGCATAAGCGCGAAAAACGATCTAAATTGCGTGACGAATGGATTTTTCTTATGCCAAACACTAAAATAAAATATTTTTAGTGCTTACATAAATTTTTGGATGTCCGGATGTATTCAGAACGTAAGTTATGCGCAAAAGTGCAAACTTGTGCACTTTTTGACACTTTTAGTCCCTGAATGACCCAAAAGTTTATTTTAGCATACCGAACCCCTCAAAGCCTATTTCTAAGCTATGTAAAGGATATTTATGGTATGTTTAACTTATGGTCATGTTTCGAAATGTCTGTTACAGTTCAAATTGGCATACTTTTGCAGTTTGTCAAGTTTAGTCCCTGTAAGCGAATTAACTTGTTTTTGCCATACCAAAGCCTTTAAAACTTATTTATAAGTTATGTAAAGGTTATTTAAGGTATGTTAAGTATATGTTGATGTTCCGGAGTATTTGTCGCATTAAAATGATTACGTTTACGCACCAGTTTGCATATAACTCTCCAGAAAGCGATATAGAGTTTGAAATTGAGCAAAAGTCAAAACATGAAAAATGTAACACACAACCAAACAAACATTGGGATCAAATAACATTGTTTTATTGATAATTGAACTGTTCATAATGATTACAAGCACAGATGTTACAGTCTCCCCTACTTGTGGAAATTTCGTCCCGAAATTTATTTAGAGGAAACTCGTGGGAAAAGATGCGGATATTTTGCCTTCATTTGATCTTCGCGTTCCCAAGTAAACTCGGGTCCACGTTTAGCTTCCCAGCGAACTTTGACCAAAGGAATGCGCTTGTGTTTAAGCCACTTGACTTCACGTTCCATGATTTCCACTGGCTTCTCAACAAATTTCAGTGTTTTATCAACACGAATTTCGTCAAGCGGTATGTGGAGGTTCTCATCAGCTAAACACCTCTTGAGATTGGACACGTGAAAGGTTGGATGAACATTTCCAAGTTCAGGAGGTAGTTCAAGTCTGTAGGCTACCTTACCGATTCTTTCGATGATCTTGAATGGTCCAACGTATCTAGGTGCAAGTTTTCCTTTCTTTCCAAATCTGATCACACCTTTCCAAGGTGAGACCTTAAGTAATACACGATCACCGACTTGAAAATCCAAGGGCTTGCGTTTTGGGTCCGCGTAACTCTTTTGACGGCTTCTAGCTGTCTGAAGGTTATCACGAACTTTCTTAATCTTTTCAGTTGTCTCTAAAATGAGGGCAGGTCCAGTAAGCTGAGCCTCACCGATCTCATTCCAGCAGACTGGTGAACGACATTTTCGACCATAGAGAGCCTCGAAAGGAGCCATTTTGATGCTGGTGTGATAACTGTTGTTGTATGAGAATTCAATCAACGGAAGATGTGAATCCCAACTACCACCAAAATCGATCACACAAGCTCTAAGCATATCCTCCAGAGTCTGGATTGTTCTTTCAGATTGACCATCCGTTTGCGGATGATAAGCTGTGCTCAGATTAAGTTGGGTCCCCATAGCAGATTGCATGGTTTTCCAAAAGTGAGAAGTGAAACGAGCATCTCTGTCAGAAATGATGTTCAAAGGAACACCATGTCGAGCTACAATTTCATCCACATAGATTTTAGCAAGTTTGTCAGCAGGAAAATCCTCACGGATTGGCAAGAAATGCGCTGACTTAGTAAGACGATCAACAACTACCCAGATGGCATCATGACCTTTCTTTGTGCGCGGAAGTTTAGTAATGAGATCCATAGTAAAGTTTTCCCATTTCCAAACTGGTATCTCTGGTTGCACCAATAACCCAGAAGGACGTTGATGTTCAGCCTTAACCTTAAGACAAGTAAGGCATTTTGATACGTATAAGGCAATGTCTTTCTTCATACCAGGCCACCAATAGTGAATACGAAGATCCTTATACATCTTATCTGAGCCAGGATGAACAGAATAACGCGACTTATGGACTTCATCCATAAGCAAGGTGCGAAGGTTATCTAGGCTTGGGACCCACAAACGGTCCATGAAGTAATACGATCCATTGTCCTTCAGTTCCAGAGCAGGTGTTATGTGATAGGGAAATTCCTTATCCATTAAACCTTGTGAGACACAAGATTGTTGAGCCTGAGAAATGCGTGCTTGGATATCGGATCGAGCTTGAATAACAGATTGAACACGAACACAATGAAGCTTAGTACGTTCCTTACGACTCAATGCATCGGCTACGACATTCGCCTTACCAGGATGGTAGCGAATTTCGCAGTCATAGTCGTATAGTAGCTCAACCCAACGTCGTTGCCTCATGTTGAGTTCTTTCTGATTGAAGATATGTTGAAGACTTCTGTGGTCAGTGAAAACCACACATTTGGTTCCGTACAAATAGTGTCTCCAGATCTTGAGAGCGAAAACAACTGCACCTAACTCAAGATCATGAGTGGTGTAGTTTTTCTCATGTATCTTCAACTGCCTCGATGCATATGCTATGACTTTGTTCCTTTGCATTAGAACACAGCCAAGACCCAGTTTCGATGCATCACAATACATGACAAAATCATCATCACCCTCAGGCAATGATAGAACAGGCGCATCGCAAAGCTTCTGCTTCAAGTTTTGAAAAGCTTCCTCTTGTTTGAATCCCCAATCAAAGGGTTTGTTCTTCTGAGTTAGAGCAGTTAGAGGAACTGTAATCTTTGAGAAGTTTTCAATGAAGCGGCGGTAATAACCCGCTAGACCAAGAAAAGAACGAACTTCAGTAGGAGTAGTAGGCGTATCCCAATCCTTAATCGCACTGATCTTGGAGGGATCTACATGGATACCTTGTTCGTTGATGATATGCCCCAAAAATTGAACTTCTTTAAGCCAAAATTCGCACTTGAGAATTTGGCGAAAAGTTGCTCTTTCTTTAGGAGCTCCAAAGTAAGACGAAGGTGTTGCTCATGATCAGCTCGCGTCTTAGAGTAAATCAAGATGTCATCAATAAAAACAATGACGAACTGATCCAAATAAGGCTTGCAGACCCTATTCATTAAGTCCATGAAAACAGCAGGAGCATTAGTCAAACCGAATGGCATGACTGTGAATTCATAATGCCCATAACGAGTGTGGAAAGATGTCTTGGGAATATCTTCTTCATGCACACGAAGTTGATGATACCCGGAACGCAGATCAATCTTCGAAAAATAAGAAGCGCCCTGTAACTGATCAAAGAGATCATCGATGCGAGGTAGGGGATATCGATTCTTGATGGTAAGCTTGTTAAGCTCACGATAATCGATACACATCCTAAATGATCCATCCTTCTTCTTGACAAAAAGAACGGGAGCACCCCAAGGTGAAAAGCTAGGACGTATAAAACCTTTATCAGAGAGCTCCTGAAGCTGCTTAGACAACTCTTGCATCTCAGATGGTGCAAGACGATATGGAGCTCTGGCAATGGGATTTGCACCAGGTACGAGATCAATGCGGAACTCGACTTGGTGTGCTGGGGGTAGACCAGGTAACTCTTCAGGGAAAACTTCAGAATAATCCCGAACGACAGGGATATCTGAAATAGACTTACCCTTGCCTTTATCTGCTGTAACATGTGCTAAGAAAGCCACATAGTTCTTCCGCAGATATTTCCAAGCTTTAAAACAAGACATGAGCTTGAGACCACCAGACAGTTTCTCACCTTGAACCTGTAGGATCTCGCCTGTCGAAAGCGGCACACGAACGATCTTCTCGAAACAAACTACTTCTGCATGATGCTTGGATAACCAGTCCATACCCACAATGACGTCGAAGCTTCCAAGTTGCATAGGTGTGAGGTTGATAGGAAAAAGATGGTCGTTAAGGTTCAACTGGCAGTTGCGTAGAACAGAATCAAGAACAATGGGTTCACCACTAGCAACTTCTACTGTCAAGGGTTTTCCTAGTTTCGTTCTAGACACGCGAAGCATTGGCTCAAAAGACAATGACACAAAACTCTTGTCGGCACCAGAATCGAAAAGAACAGATGCAGGCTGATTATTAATAAGGAACGTACCGTTCACCACATTATCGTCCGCCTGCGCCTCTTGAGCATTCATGTTGAAGACTCAACCTCGAGCCGGAGCCTGAGCTGGATTTGCATTCACCAATCTTGGACATTGGTTACGGTAGTGGGTCAGATCCCCACAGTTATAACAAGCACCTGGTGGGTAGTGTGGTCGTGCAGCTTGACCCTGTTGCTGAGCAGGAGGCTGAGCAACTTGTTGAGCCGGGTTCTGAACTGCCTGATTCTGAGCAAACCGACAAACATTGGCAAGATGACCCGACTTCCCACAGTTATTACAGAAACGGCACTGATGTTGCGGCTGATGGTGACTGTTGCATCTATTGCACAAAGGTGCATTCCCTGAATAGGGTTTCTTCGCTGGAGGCTGTGCGGGTTGGTTGGGAGCTGCCTGGTTAGCTTGGGCAGTGACAGCAAAATTTTGGGAAGCCTTACGCTTCCTTGACCCTCTCGAAGAACCAAAATTCTTTCCATTCTTGTTTTGACCTTTCTTGCTATCTTCCTTGTCAGACGACTGTTTCTTGCCCTTGTCACCCTTCCTGTGTAACTTATTCTTCCGAATCTGCGACTCAGTCAATGTCGCTGCTAACTCGATAGCCTGACGGAGTGTAGCAGGGTTATTACCAGTAATGATGTCTTGCACTAAGTCAGGTAGGCCGTCGATGTACCTTTCGATAGCCTTGTCGAGTGGGGTAACCATTGTTGGGCAAAGCAGACTCAACTCCTCGAATCTATCGGTATATGCCCTGTGCTCGCCACTGTCTTGTTTCAAGTCATCGAACTCTCTCTCCAAAGCTCGCTGTTCATGACGAGGACAAAATTCCCTCATCATAAGAGCTCTAAGTTCGGCCCAAGTTTGTGCTAGAGCAACTTCTGCACCCCGGTCTCTCATAACCCCGTTCCACCATGTGAGAGCCCTCTTCTGAAACACACTCGAACAAAACTCGACCTTGCGATTGTCAGGACACTGCACGTGGCGGAAAGTATTCTCAATGCTCTCGAACCATTGAAGAAGCCCAGTCGCTCCCTCAGAACCACTAAACTTGAGTAGTTTAGCCGAGTTAAAATCCTTGAATTTGCATGGAGCATTGTTGTTGTTGTTGGCTTGGTTCCATTGAGCAAAGAGGTTTGGGAATTGAGCAGCCATCTGCTGCGCAATAATTTCTGCCAGTTCGGCAGTCGCTATATGGTTTTCGCGTCGAGGAGGCATTCTAAAAGAGGAAACATGAAAGGAAACGAGTGAGATGATTGGATGAATAGAATGAGATGAAACAAAAATTGACAACAGCAAAGATGGTGGTCATTCGTTCGCATCACAAAGCAAACAAACGACACACAGTGACTAATCAAAGTAAATGGGTCAAAATAATGTATCGCGAAGACATGCTCTCCTATAAGTGAACACTCACCCCAAGAGTTCCCAGGTAAGAGTGACTGGTCCGATTATGTGGATTTGTACGAACACTCTAGCCTTAGACAGAAAACCCAGGGTACAGGCATTCACTCTTCCAGTTTGCACGTGTTCACATTATTTAAAACCCAAAACCTTGACGAGATTTTGAAAACTCAAAGGGGTTCAAAACCAGATAACAGAGGGTTCAAAACCTTACAATAGAGGGTTCAAAACCTTGTAATAAATTATTCAAAAACAGAAGATTGTTTTTCGAAAATCGTTTCGGAAAATTTGGTTTTTGTTTTGATAATCACCTAAGGATAGGTGATGTGCATGTTTTAAGATCTAAACACAAGATAACTTGTGTTAGGGTCCTAGAAAGGTTATAGTCTAGGTCAAAGCAATACTAATAACCTAATTCCCTATAACCATTGGCTCTGATACCAACTCTTCTGTCACACCCCGACCACGTATAACATACAAAACGCGGCGGAAAACGTCGGGGAGTGTTGTAACATAATTAATTGTTTCATAACCATGGCATACAAAGTTGTATTTTATTTATCAACATAAGAGTTACATTGTTTTAAACAGTAAATAACGAGTTCATAACATAATTAAACTAAGTCTATCTCCGTTTTATGTCTCTAAGGCACAGGTCCGCCCTAGTGTCACGATCATAGTCCTAAGCAACAGCTCCTGAAAACACATGTGAAAATAGGTACGTCAGCATAAAAATGCCTGTGAGATACATAGGTTTTGTAAAAATATGATTCATGACTTGTGTTTAAGAAAATGTTTAGTCATGAACCTTGTAATTTGCTTTGTCTTATAAATCATTTGAAAAACGATAAGATCAGATGATATGTATAAATAAATGTAAGGTTAAATGAATAACCATGTAAAAATGAGTTTGTGTAAGATAAGTTGTTTGTAAACAATGTCTTGTAAAAAGTATGTTATTTGTATAAAATGTCATGTGTCATAAATTGAAATGATTTAAATAACGCTACGTTATGTAATACCATACAAACACTTATATATAGGAAGTACCAGCGGCGTATCCACCATGCTTGTATCATATTACACACGCCTCGTTACTTAGATCACTTACTCAAACCAAACCACCAATGTAAATTGTTTATGTATAATCAAATGTCAAAATGTTATTGTGTAAACCATATCAAATGTCTGTGTTTAATGTAAATCATGAATTGTGTATATCAATGTCAAAATGTTTATGTCTAATGTAAATCATGTAATGTGTATCCAAAAATGTCATGTATGGTATGTGAAATATATCAACTAAACCATATGTAAAATGCACAAAAGCAAGGTATTGAAGTAAAACATGGTTTAAATCAAAGGTATATTTTGTGGAACAAATGCATGCTATACTGATATAAACATCTATGCGGTATTGTGAAAATGCATACATCCAAGCTTTGAGACTGTGGCGATAAACCCTTAAACAAATTAAAGGTTTATCTAAGTTATGTATATCGAATTCGGTCATTCCTTCCAATCCAAACAAACCCAGGATTTCAGGAATGGGAGTTGTCAATTCCTATGGTACCACTACCTACTAACGAACGGCGTAGCTAATGTTAATGAATGTATTGTTCCATGTAAACAAACCAAATGTCATACCAAAATGTAAGCATGTGATGAAAACAACTGTACTAAGTATGTAACAAATGGACATACATAGCATGTGACGTGAAACAAATGTACTAAGTATGCACACAATGGGCATACATAGCATGAAATGTAATGTGAAACAATGTACTAAGTACGCACACAATGGGCATACATAGCATAAAATTTAATGTAAAGCAATGTACTAAGTACGCACACAATGGGCATACATAGCATGAAATGTAATGTAAAGCAATGTACTAAGTACGCACACAATGGGCATACATAGCATGAAATGTAATGTAAAACAATGTACTATAATGTACTAACGAACATAGCAGGTATATGATGTGAAAACATGGAAAGCATGAAAGTAACAAGTAGGCACATGTGTTTCACCCCAAAATGTTTGGAAAACAGTAAAAGAGGGGTCTATGTACTCACTTGAGATTGCTCAGAAGTCCTAAGATAACCACCAAGCAATGCTAGAGATCACGGAATCAAACGGCACCTAATATAGGTAACTATGTTAATAAACCGGACCTATATCGGAAGATCGGGTAGCATGAGGGTTTGTAAACCAAATGAGTGTAGGAACTCATGTAATATGGTTTAACAAAGTCTACATACTAAAATGAAACTTAACCTAAGTGCTTACGACCCATTACGACCCGTTTAGGTAGCTTATGCTACTTTAACGCGTCGTTCGCGTGAAACGCGTTCGGGCCGCTTACCTAGTCCTATGACAAGTAATATATGCCTTAACATGTCTAATATTGTCTCCAAATCAGTTTAGATGTCAAAATTTATGTCACATATGTTTAAAATGAATTTTGGCATTAAAGGGGTATTTTGGTAATTTACCTAAGGCATATAAACTACCTATCATACAACTAACTAAACGTCGTGACCATAAGGTATAACCTCGGAAGGTTATTCCCTATATACTATGGTCACCTAATGTGTTTGGTCGGATCCTAATGATCGACCAAGTGGGTCGGGTTTGAAGGTATAAGCGATTTATCAGATCGCTTACCCTTACGACCCTAGACAACGTGGTAATCAGTAGGCATAGTCACAAGGGACTATAACCATCGTGATTACAATCACGTTGCGAAGTTCAAACGAACTTCGCATTGACCATAAACTGGTCAATGCAGAAAGTCAAACAAAGTTTGACTTTCGGACTCGAAAAGAAATAAAAGAACGAAGGAACACTTACAAAGGGTCCCCGAATGCTAATCTAGATCAAAATAGCTCAGGTATGAAACAAAGGTTTCAACTTAGAGCACATTAGATCAGATTCTTGTGAGGAATGAGTGAACATAAGGTGGGTATTTATAGTTTTCGGTTCACCGTTAGGATCGTTTCTTGGAGAAGAGGGAATGATCACATCCGTACATGTGTTGGAATGTTGTGGTGGCTCATTTTGCTTCCACCATAAGAGTTTGACACTTGGCATTGGCCTTTGGAGGGGTCAAGGGATGTTAACATGTGTTTAAAATGGCTTTTGCTGATCAGAAGGGGCCTCGCGTGACGCCTAGGGGGCTAGGTGTCACGCTAAGGTCCACCTGATCAGCAACCATTTTTCAATGTTCCCCTTTCAGTCCCCGTTGCGTATTAAGGCCATTTCCAACATGTTTAAGGCTCGTTAAATCATTTTCAAGGCTCCACAAGGATGCCTAAACATTTTGGACATGAAACATGCCCAAAAATATGCCGGATGTCAGTTCGTTTGGTCGTACGATCGCGATGTTCGCTTAATTACGACGGAATGCGCATAAGCGCGAAAAACGATCTAAATTGCGTGACGAATGGATTTTTCTTATGCCAAACACTAAAATAAAATATTTTTAGTGCTTACATAAATTTTTGGATCTCCGGATGTAATCAAAACGTAAGTTATGCGCAAAAGTGCAAACTTGTGCACTTTTTGACACTTTTAGTCCCTGAATGACCCAAAAGTTTATTTTAGCATACCGAACCCCTCAAAGCCTATTTCTAAGCTATGTAAAGGATATTTATGGTATGTTTAACTTATGGTCATGTTCCGGAATGTCTGTTACAGTTCAAATTGGCATACTTTCGCAGTTTGTCAAGTTTAGTCCCTGTAAGCGAATTAACTTGTTTTTGCAATACCAAAGCCTTTAAAACTTATTTCTAAGTTATGTAAAGGTTATTTAAGGTATGTTAAGTATATGTTGATGTTCCGGAGTATTTTTCACATTAAACTGATTACGTTTACGCACCAGTTTGCATATAACTCTCCAGAAAGCGATATAGAGTTTGAAATTGAGCAAAAGTCAAAACATGAAAAATGTAACACACAACCAAACAAACATTGGGATCAAATAACATTGTTTTATTGATAATTGAACTGTTCATAATGATTACAAGCACAGATGTTACACGAAACAAGTTGAAAAATGTTGTTAGCTCTTAGATCTTTGATCCAAACTTGATTGAACGATGCTCCACAGCGGTTTGCCTTAGCAAAACAAGTGGAAACCACCTTCGACTTGTGTAAAATCAATGTTTTGAGGAAAAAGTTTGAGTGTGTGTGTGTGTGTGTGTGTGAGTGTGATTTTGATGAAGAAGATGGAGTAGAAGTGGAATAGAATGAAGATTGAAGGAGATTGAGGGAAAATGCTTACAAAAAAGTCTTGAATCTCAACTGAAAGCTTGGGAGCGGATGAGAGAGCCAAAAGTGTTGAAATGGAGACACAAGGCTGCTATTTATAGTGGAGGGTGAGGGCTAAGGCGGTGTGCGCATGGGCTGTATCCGGATGGCTCCATCCGGACGGATGGGCTCCATCCGGGCGGATGGGATCCATCCGGGCGGATGGCCCATTCGGACGGTTGAGTTTGTGTTTGTTAGTTTCCCACTTTGATTTGTTTGCGAGTGATATTAAGTGTTGCGTTGCGTTTTGGTGTGATAAATCGAGTTGTTCGAGTTTGCGTTACAAGTATAATCCATAACACATAAAGCACACACAAGTAAAGCATATAAGTACACACAGCATAACATTACTACTACAATTAATAGCGTTTGCGATTAGCGAGTTAGCGCGATAAGCGAGTGCGAAGGCGAGAGTGGTTACCAAACAAACAAACACACTCGATAGTTAGAATAGCATAATTCTCTGTAACTCGTGTTGCGTAAGCGTTTGCGAATATAAAGTGTTTTTAACGTGCAGTGGTGCGGTGTGATGAAAATGTATTTAGTATAACATAACCCTTTATTTATATCGAATCTCGGAGTACAAAAAGGTTACAAATTGAAGAAAAAGCAAACGGATAACAATCCGAAATGTCAGGTTGTTACGCCGGTAAACTGAAGAAACGGCGGAGAAGTTGTACCGCAAGTAAATTGGTTATACTGGTTTAAACTGGTGTACCGGTACCGGTTTATACCGGGAAGTTAAATATTTGAACTTTTTATTTTTTATGGGCCTACACCTTCTTAGTAAAAGTGTAAAACCTAACGCCCACAATTGACAATCCACATCGATCAAACTTCTTCCTCACTCAAAGATAGAAAATCATTAGGTTTTTCAAATTAAGTTCTTCAACTGATCATCCAGGTTGACCTTTCTTTGACTTTTGTTCAATCATTCATTTTGTTAATTGTTATAGTGTTTGTTAATTGGTAGTGAATTTCATTTTTCAGCGATAGTGAACTTGATACATTGAGCAATTCAATGGATTATCTTGATGAGGATGACATTGATAGTGAACTTTTGGAATAATTTTTTTTATTATGGATTAACTTTGGAATATTTGTTTATTATGAAATGATGTAGTTTTTTATTTTTTTTAAGTTGAAATTATATTTAAGGATTTATAGGTTAATTAGTTAACACGATTGAACCGTCCGATACAAACCGGTTGAACTATTTCTGAGTCTAACCCGTTACAACTAAAAAAAACCCCAGTTTTTAAAACATTAGTTGTTAGTTTTGAGATTTTTTTTTTTTTGGTGGATTGAAAACTGAACCAAACTGAACTGATAATTCTTTACCCGAATAGAACCTTGTTGATTGAACAAAACTAAGGGTGGCAAAAGTGATGGGTTGGGTAGGTTTGGGTCATGGGTTAGGATGGTTATAGGTTAAGATGGATTTGGGTTAGAATGAGTTTTTCAAGAAAAAGGTTAGATGGATATGAGTTAAGATGAGTTTGGGTAAAGATAGGTTTATTAAAGGTTAAGATGAGTCTGGGTAAATATTGGTTCGACTTTCGATGATGATAGACAAAAAATAAAACATAAAAAAATTTTCAGAAAAACAAAAAAATCAGAAAAAATTAAAAATTAAAACAAAAAAAATAAAAAAAATTAGATATTTTGATTTTTCAAACTTTTTTTATGTTTCTGATTTTTTCTGTTTTTTTATTTTTTTACATTTTTTATTTTTAATTTATCTGTTATTTAATTTTTATTTTACTGATTTTATTTATTTTTCTGATTTTTTTTATTTTTTGGGGATTTTATTTTTTAATTTATTTGATTTTTTGGATTTTTTTTAATTTTTTTTTTACTTTTTTCTTTAGTATTTTTTTATTTTTAATATTTTTTACTTTTTACATTTAAACAAAATATTTGTTTTTATTTTTTTGATTTTTTGGATTTTTTTTAATTTTTTTATTATTTTATTATTATTTTTTTTATTTTTTAACATTTTTTTAAAATATTTTTTATATTTTTCTGATTTTTTTATTTATCTGGATTTTTTTTGGGGATTTTAATTTTTTAAATTTTTGGAGTTTTAAAATTTTTTTAATTTTTCTGATTTTTTTTAGATTTTTTTTAGTTTTTGATTCTTTTTTATTTTTTGTTTTTTTATTTTGTGAAGTCAACGTTTACGAACACTCGAATAGGACGAATAATCTGAGTGTGATACTCTTTTTGGAGTTACCCATTTTACTCAGCGTAATACACATCCTGACCCACGAATTATTTTAAATAGATATCTGACAACCCATCGTTAACTATTTCCATACCCATCCTCATTTTTAAAATAACCCAAGATAAACCGAAATGCCCAAATGGGTTTTTATTGCCAGGCCTAAACAAAACCTTTCTTTTTACCTCAAACTTGTTGTGGCCCATGAACTATATGCATGGACCAGAAGATTGAAACTAAGAGGGTATTTGTTTTTTTTAGAAAAACCTCTTCTGACCTCTTATGTCTGCGCCGCGCAGACCACGTGCAGACGTTTAGCTCTACAAACCATTTGTTTTTTAGAAGATATTTCATTAAAAATGTCTTCAAACCTCTGCGCGTCCTCTTCCCCACGCAGACATGGTCCAATGTCTTCCCACCTCTTCCACCCTCTTCCAATCATCTCTCCATACTTTTTTCCCTTTCTCTTTCAACCCTTTAAAACCTCACGACCTGCAACTCCAAATCCTCAAACGTCTACCTCTTAATTCCCTTCTCAAATTCCGTACAGTCTCCAAATCTTGGAACTCCCTCATCACAAGCAACCATTTCGTCTCTTCACACCTCTGTTGTTGATGTTGCAATAAAAACACTTCAGATTATGTTTACACAATACCCACAAAAGATTAAAGGTGTAAGAGTGATCTTGAAGTGAAAAAGGTTGAATCTTTACCTCATTATTTGCAGATCTAGATCGGGTTCTTGTGTTACTGATTAAGTGTGAGAAAAACCCACAATGGGTTTGTTGTTGAATGAGATTTTAGGCTTTGTGTTTTGGGGGAATGGTGAAGACGATGATTTATTGAGCTCCACTTATTTTAGGATTGAGTGATGTTATTTGATTCCATGTCTGTGGTTATCCGGTGACTCATGATCCTAAGGTTGCAGGTCATGAGGTTTGAGGATTTGGAGTTGCTTGTGACGTTTGAGGATCTGAAATGTTCAAGAGAAAGGGGTTTGGGAGAAGAGAAAGGGAAAAAAAAGTTTGTACATGTGAGGTAAAGAGGTGAGATAATCAAACACTCTTTTTATTACACTCCGCAAACATTTGGTCCACCTCTTCTCGTGCAGACGTTTGCAGATTTGGTCCGCAGACTGCAGACCTTTTGCATCTGAAAAAACAAACACCACCTAAGTATGTAACATTATCCATGTTCTTGACAGGAAACAATAACAAGACAGTTTCTAATTTCTATTGCATAAGCATGAAACATCCAATATTTGCTAAATTCTTTAAGATTAGTTTACGGAATTAAAATAAAGAATAGAAAGACTAAAGAATCTATTTTTTTGTGTATTCTAAAAGAATAACTTGATTTAAAAGATTAAAAATCAAATTTAACTAAAGAATAGGTTATTCAAGTCAACCGAATTGAGCATTTGTAAAACCAAAAACCGATTTAGTTATTCGGCTTTGGTTTCAAACCAAAACAAAGATTAAATTGGTCATTCGATTTGTTTTATTTGGCTTCGATTCCAGGTTATCAGTTTCAAACCAAATAATGAACACCCCTACTCCAATGTCCTTGTTTCTTAGTTTATGGTTCAGACTTAGAACGTCACTCATGGTTTGTGTGCTATTTTCCGGCAAGATAACAATATGTGAATAAAGATATGCACACGACTATAAAGTCACGTACCTCATGGCTATATGCACGTAAAGATACGCACACGACTATAAAGCCACGTACCTCATGATTATAAACGTGAATTTGTTTATAACATGACTTTATATGCATAACACAATAAAAAATGTCTACTTTCGTTATTTTTTTTCTCAAGATTTTCTCTTGACAAAATCATAAGTAATCTACCATTTTCTTCCAGTGTTATATCGTTATAGCATCATAAAAAAACTCACATATATGGTCACTAAAAGCACATCTTAGGATCGTGTGTATACTTTTAATATTACATGAGCCTTTATTTCTAATAACCCTAACAAGATGCATGTGATATGCAACCCGAAGTTGTGTACTCATATCGGATGTACTAACACGATGATTCAAGATATCAAGTGTAACACCCTAGTTTTTAGCAATCCAGAATGACGACAGGCGCTTTAATTATATGTATGGAATGAAAGCACAAGTTAACCAATGAAGGAATATTAATAAAAGGCACATTATGAAAGATTTAAAAAGGAATAAGGTGGTGGACCTAAAGGCCTAAAAAGGAAATAAGATTGAAAGCTCATGAGGGCAATGTGATAATTTTAACTTTAACGGCCCTAAAAGGGAAAGGATGCATGTAGCCTATAATCATCTTCGCTCTAAAGTTATAGAGAGCGAAAGTGGGATTCGAGTTCGGTTAAGTTGTTTTGTGCAAGGAATCAAGGGAGACGAACGTGGTTTTAGTCTCGCATCAGCTACAAACATTCACAAGAGTAAAGAATCTGGTTTGATCAAGTTTTCAAGGCTTTCACCCTCAGATTGAAGGTTGCAGCTTAAAAGGGTAATGTTTACATAAAAAGTTGTTTGATTTTAGTGTTTGATGCATATAAAGATGTTATGGATCGGTTATAGTTACTTTCTAATGAAAATGTAGGATCTTGACATGAAATGAGTTCAGATCTGAGAATAGCCACGACTTTACGTGATTAGGGTTATTACCAGGCACGTCACCACTTCATACTTCTGGTTCATGAACGTGCGATATGCAACTTTGCGCTGGCATGATGGTGTGCATGTTATACCTTGCGCGTATAGTGTGGATCGCAGAGTGAGCCATGCATGAAAACTTGTTTAGTGTAATGTAGTTAGCGAAATGTGCTACATGTTGGGGCATAATGTTGCCCATGCGCAGAGCCACGTTGCTTGTAGCATTACCCATATGCGCAAAAGCCTACTTTGCGTTAGGCATTGAGGATGCAATGTTGATGAATTGTATGTGTATCTTTGACTAGTTTATTGAGAGTCTGAGAGTCCAATCGTATGTGTAAATGGTAATGGAAGCTAACTCCTAGGTGAGTTCTAGATGCCTTTTTTAACATAGTGGGGTTATGTGTATGCTACCTTAAACGTTATCAACTATTGAAGTATTGATTGTTACTATGTGAATAATGATTGATTGATGCTATGTGTTTAACCCTAATAGATTAAGAGTGCAAATTTAAATGATTGGCGGTTGATGTCAAACGATTGATGATTGATGTTAATTGATTGACGGTTAAATGATAATACTAGCCTTTATTAGTGGTCATATGGACGTGATAGAGAGGCAGGCACAGAGGCTTGTACCGATGTAAGCTTATTTAACGAAGTGTCAGGCAATTGATGGTGAAGATAGCTTCACAAATTGATGTTTATTTATGATTGAATTTGATGTGCATGATGTGGACGGAAAAAATCTTTTTTGGCCAGAAAACTCAACCTTTTCATCCCAAACCTCTTTATAACCTTATTACGGACCTTCAGGAACCTTTTTATAGTAAAATCCCCAATTATCGAGGTCACCGGAAAACACATTTTTCGCTAGAAAACTCAACATTTTCATCCCAAGCCTCTTTATATCCTTAGATCAGACATTTAGGAATCTTTTTCCGGCCAAAAACGTTTTTCCGGTGACCGGAGACTAACGACATTAGTGTTATGTTGGTCAGGGCCCATTGGATGCCAATGTGTTAATAGTTGAGACTGCTAGTGGTTGTTTTTTGAAGTTGTGATTGTTGGCGGCCAACGACGAATAGTTGTGATTATTAAAATCCAATATTCTTATGTAATATATAGGTATACATAAAAAATATATGAGACTGTATCTACATATGTTGTTTTTCTTATTTTGTCATTGTTAGAATTGTGTTTTTACAATCAAGTTTAATTATAACTAGTACTAACCATCCCTGCGTTGCGGCGGGGATGAACATCAATGTCACACTACTATCAGCAACCACCAACAATGAAGTTGCAGCGTGTTAATACGAAGAAATTAAACCGAAACGTAAAACAAATAAAAAAATTACTAAGTCGATCTAGGACCCGAGCGTTACGATTAACCTGTCAAACGGAAAAAGATAGACGACGTAAAATCGTTTAACCACACACGTACGTTGCGCCGTGTTAACTCACAAATTTATTTATAGTATTTAAATGAAATACAAAATTATTTATAGTATTTAAATGAAATACAAATTTGTCTTTAGTGGATACAACCGACTAAGCATTATGTGACAAATCATAATGCATAGATATATTGCAAATTATATACCCCCATGTTATGGTGGGGGCGTAAAACCGTGCTAAGTAGCTCCAATTTTATATCACCGTGAACGACCATCAACCCCAAAAAGGTTCGTGTAAAAAAATAAATAAAAAACGAAATATAAAACCGAACGAAAAGTAGACGATAAAACAATGTTGAACCAGTGTTTTCATAACCGGACCGGGCATCGAACCGGCCGCCTTACTGGTTCATTGGTCGGACCGGTCGGATCGGTCGGACCGAATTTAAGAACTGGATGATAAAATATTTAGTTTCAAAAATATATAAATTTATTAGTTTAATAAATAAATTCTCTAAATAGTTATGCTCATTTTTTACTTTTACTAACTTTATTAAAATTTTATTTTCATTTACTAGAAAGCAGATAATTTATTAATATTTATTTTTCTTTGATTTGAGATGACTTAAAAATAATGTACAACTAGCGGATTTCTCCCGCGCTACGCGGCGGAAACTCAGTTGATATTGGTTCGGTTCGTTTCCATACCAGCACTCGATATAAAAACCGAAAGAGAACTAAAAAATAAATTCATGATATGCCCAGAAGGATGTCGACACATACGTTAAATTAATCGCAAATAAAAACGAATACCAATTCCGAGACTACCGATCGGACAAATGTTGTTCAATCAAAACCGCTTTGGTTCGCCACGGTACAGGTATGGTGTCGGTACCCGTCTAGTTTAGGATACAAAGAATACGTTTTTCTAATACAACTTTCTTTTCTAACAAAATTGTTTCTGGCACTCGTATAGTACACGATACGAAATATACGTTATTTTGAATATAACCCTGCTTTCAATAAAATTTAAGAAAATTTATACCAAAGTTATATACAATTACGCATTAAAAAAGTTAACAAAGACAAGATATGAAGGAAAAATCAAAATAAATCACACGTAAACTAATATTTAATAAAAAAAAAACCTAATTCAAAGTCACTACTCCCATTTTTAAACCAAAAATCAATTTAAATTATAAAAATAAAAAGATCACTCAAAGTAGTTGTTTGATGATCTTGTTTGAACAATTAATCTCAAGTACCTTTGAATTTAAATTAAATAATAAAATATTAAATAAAAAAACAAAGTTAGCTACTGTTCATCACCACTTTCTTTTCATATGTATAATAATATAATGTAATTTCACTTGGTGCAAAAAGCTCAAATAAACAAACGTATCTATTATTAGATCTGTGTTTCGTTCTTCACTTTCACAATCTACCCTTATCTCCTTCTCTCTTTTATTAAACCTTCCTTCCATTTTTCATCTGTAACATACAAATTAAGAAGATCGAAGGCCTTTGGCTTGTTTTGAAGATTGTTTCGAAGGTAGTTAGCTTCGCCTGAAGTTGAAACGAAGGTAGCCGGCTCCGGCGAAGATAAAGATAATCGCTGCGTCAAAGACTGAACTTGTCCGACCGTGGTCACCGGGTCCCGGTTCAATCGTTTGGCCGCGTAGAACCGGCCGGTTCATCTGAAAAAAGTTTAGGTAGCGTAACCGGACCGCCGGTGTCACCGGTTCCCGGTCTGACCGGTCGAACCGGCCGGTCCGGTTATAAAAACACTGTGTTGAACCACACACTCTAAATGTAAAACATAGAAAACAATAACTAAGTTGTTCTACAACCGCGCGCTGCGACGGGGTGTTAAACAGGAAAACTACGCATAAAAACATTGAATCATACACGCACATTGTAGCATGTTAACTCACAAAATTAAATTTGACCAAAACGTAACACAAAAAAATTGTATGAGGTTAAAAGTGATTGGTTAAAATGTAAAATTTATAAATGTATGGGGTTAAGAGTAAAAAAAAATTAAAAATAAAAAAGAAAGAAAAAAAACAAAAAATGAGTACAACCCACCAAACATATGAGTACAACCCCTTATTCCTACAAATGTTAATTTGTATGTGCTTAAAAGTAATTTATGGTTAAAGTAAAACAAATTAAAGATAAAAGAACAAAAATATAAGTACAACTCATCAAACTTATGGTACAATCCTTCATGCCAACATATTTTTTTATGGTTAAAGTAAAATAAATTAAGAGTAAACTGCCATTTTGGTCCCTGTGGTTTGGCCACTTTTGCTATTTTAGTCATAGTCTCGAACTTTTTAAATCTGGGTCCCTGTGGTTTCACTTTTATTGCCATTTTAGTCCAAAATCAAAGTCAGCTTAAATTTCTAAAAAAAATCCAGATTTTTGTCTTTTTCCTCAGTTTAATGAAGGGCACTATGGTCATTACAAGTTTTATTATAACAATTATTAATAATAATAAAATTAAATTCAATATTTGACCTTATAAGTAGACTAGATCATCATCTTCCCCAGTTAAACCCTAATCAACACTTACCTCCTCCTCTTCATCACCACCACCACCGCTAAAATCTGCTACACTTCCCTCCGATCCGATCCGATCCGACCCCCGCCCCATCATCCCCTTAGACGAATTCGGCTTCACCCACACCGGCCGACTCGAACTCGACGTCACCAACCTGTCATTCTCTCAGATTCCCTCACGTTTGAACTAGTGTTACATACCGCTTCTAGGGTTTGTGAAAGAAGGTAGGCGGTGGCGGTCATTTGCAGATGAGATAGAGATGAAAGAGAGAGAGAGAGAGGCGGTGGCGTCGTTGGCCGGAGACAGAGATGGAGACGATGGTGACAGTGGTGGCTACTTCTCCGATGTAGTTAATCTGAGTTAAACGTTATGGATCTGAATTGTTGTTTGTGTAAGAAAAGATCGAGATCTGAGTTTGTAGTAATAGTGAAGGTATTGTAGGATCGTTTTCAGACCCGAACGAGTCGATCATAAGAGTTTATCTCTAAACGAAAGGCGGAAACAGACGTGTAGAGTTCAATTCAGCTAGATTTACTCTTTAAACTGTTGTATGATTGATTTCGTAACGTTTTACAACCTGACAACACTTCGGCAGCACTTCGTTGCACAAGCCGGAAAGTTACAAATGAACAAAACATGAGAGGTATTTATAGGGAGGACCCTTCCGTTTGAAGGTGTCATGGCACCCTTCAAACGGACACGCTTCAAACGTGACCCTTCTCAAACGGTTACAAGTTCAAACGTACACATCTAAAAACTATTTCATGCATTCTATATTGTGATGTCATCATTATGATGTCACACGATGATGTCATATTGATGATGTCACACTTGTTTAAATCTGCAACGAAACCGAGACTCGATATAAGACGAAGACGACAGATGTATGTACCAACAGACTCCCCCTCAGATGTTGATGAGTCTTAAGTGTCGAGTCTTCGCATCTTCAGTCTTTATTAGTCTGTTCACTTTCTTCAAAATTCTCCATTGTAAGCATCCTCAATCAATCTCTTACTCTTTCTCGTAATCTTCAGGATCCAAAACTGTCTCTACAATCTTCAGACTCCCTCTTGATGTCTTCAGACTCCCCCTTTCGCTAAGCTGGGATCGTAGTCTGGAATTCACAAGATCATAACCTGGCTTTCATCCTGCTCTGGATCGAAACCTGGCCAACCTGCATAAACTCTACCCAAAAATAAATTTTCTGATAACCATTTGTGGATAAGATTTTCAAATCTAATTTACCACTTGCAGGAATAACTTTTTTATTGCAAAACCTTTTCTCATTTCATTTCAACAATCCTCAAACACTTTCACCCAAACCATTTGTTCATCATGTTTAGCACTCGGAATTTTGAAAATCAGCTCTCCAAAATCAGTTGTCAAAAATATTTTTGGATTTTTCAAAATTTATGCTAAAACACACTAAAATCTTTTTTGGATTTTTGACAGAAACAGAAATGCAGAAAATGAAATATTTACAAACAATATTTTTGTGAGTTTGTGTAAGAGTATCATATCAGTTTTGAGACCAATCACCAACACCGTTAAGCTTTAAACATTTTAAGCTCTAAACGATTCACTTAGATTGACGATATTATTGTCCACTTAAACTCAATCTAAAAACTTTCGAAATGCTTACCGATACGTTAAGGTATATTAATTTTGCGCTAAGCTCTTATGGACCCCACGATCTCAGCATATCCCCTCATCATGCAATACACTGACTCAAGTAATGCCTTTAAACTTTTATCAACTGTGATTTGTGCGAAAACAAAGCAGAATGTTTAAACATTAACAATCAGGTCGATACTTCCGTATACGCAGAGAAAGTCCAATGTTTAAACAAAATAAGAAAAATAAAACAAGTTGAAGTTGTTTAGGCTTTAACCACCAGGTCGATACTTCCGTATACGCAGAGGAGGTCCAAAGCTTAAACGAAACACCAAAGAAAATAAAGCAGAACGTTTAGGCAACAACATCCAGGTCGATACTCACGTATACGCAGAGGATGTCCGATGCTTAAACAAAATAAAGAAATAAAACAAGTTTAAGTCTTTGCAAAATGAAATGCACAATCACAGTGACTTTTTAGAAAAGTTGTGAAAGTTCACAAACTTAACCAGTTTTATGTCTTTAGACAATCAGCGATTACCAAGCAGGCACACAATCAAGAAGGACAAAACTAAGTACTATGCTTTTGACCATGTTTCCCACTAGAACTAGGCTTTTTCATTTAAGTTTGTATCGTTATCGCAAATCTACTAATCTAGCTGAGCCTACCGTCACATCTTTAGTGAGACTGTTTATCGCATTTTGACTTTCCATTTCTTTAGCATGCTGTGACAGTCCACTGATGTACTATCATTTCCTCTTTTTCACAACAAAACTCATTTTTGATTTTATCATGTTTTTGGATTTTTCAAATTTTCAAATGTTTTTGGATTTTCTGAAATACTTACTCCCCCTAAAATTCAAACACATTTAACGGAAAATTGAAAACAAACTGTACAAGCAACGTGACAACTGATATCAAATTGCTTCAAATCGCCATTCACTTGGCATAAACAATCAGAACTCCCCCTCACAACAAACTATTTTCCCATTTAGATTTCAAAACACTTAAGTTTGTTTTAATCAAATGGTTTTTCCGGAAAATAAGTTTTGTTGATTGATTTTAACCATTTATAGGTTAGGGGATAAACTCATCATATTGTCTACCAACCACTTGTAGGAAAATGCAAGTACAACTTAATGTCCTTGATTTACCATCTGTAAGAATAGTTCAATCAAGTTCAACCTAATGACCTTGATTAACCTTCAATTAAAAACACAATCTCTTTTTCAACCACATGGCTTACCAACCAATACCACTTGTAAGTTATCATATATGGGTTGAATTCTCAAGATGCCGATTCCTACTCCTCGCTTACCAACCTGGGAGTTCCGGCAATTCCTGCAATATGACTTGCCAAATTTTTTTTTTTAATTTTCAAACAAACAACATAAGAATGATGCCGATTCATGCTCCACGATTACCAACTTGGGAGCTCCGGCAAGTCAGGTTTTTACTTTTTGAAAAATATATCCACCCAAGCCTGACCTTCCTTGGGTGTAACGACCTCTTCTTCATCTTTACTTTCGACAGACTTGTGAACATTCATTTTGGAAGCATAAAATTCTTTCACTCCTTTGGCCTTACCATCGACCATTTTTCCAAAAATGTGTTTCACAGTTCCATTGAAAGCCTTATCAACATCAAATTTCTTCTTGTCAAAATAAAATTGATTTGAAATTTCAACGTTTCCAACTTTCTTCTTAAAATTTTCAGCTCGCAAAGGTGGAAAATTCACATTATCCACTTTTGGAACTGATTTCTCAATTCTTTCTTCAACACGTGGCTCCTCTGATTTTGTGGAATCAGATTCATCACCAGAACTGTTTCCTGAAACCTTAACAACCCATTTTTGATTTTTCAGATTTTCTTTTCTTTTAACCACATTCTTTGAACATTCACCAATCTCAAAGGTTGAATTTTCAAAGCCTGTAAATTTTTTGGTTGTAAGTTCAGTTTTCTCAACAACTTTTTCTTTCAATTTACCAGAGACTTCCTGTTTTGGTTTGAATGTTTTCGGACAATTTATAGCAATATGACCAGCAGTTTTGCACTGAAAACAGGTTCTTGTCTCATTCTTCTTCTGAATAACACTTTTCTTCATCTCATCTTGCTTCTTTGCAAGGAATTCTTGATTTGTCTGCTTTCTGAACGCTTGCTCTTTCTCATCTTCTAAAGATTTTCCTGAAACAAACACAGTTTTTGGTTTATAAAATTTTTCATTTTTATAATTTTTCGGTTGATTAAATCCTAATCCTTTCTTTTTGAAATTACAGTTATGGTTTGATTTTTTATGAATACCAGAACCAGAACTGTAACCCTTTTTCTTGTTTAATTTTTGTTGCACTCTTGAGGTGTAATGTTTAGGTTTTCCAGAAAGATTTAAATCTTTTATTTCAGAAATATTAATTTCTGTAATTTTGAAAACCTTTTTAATCATTTCAATTCTAAAACTTCTTATTGGAAAAATCTCATCAGAATATAATTTGTCAGAATCTTTCAAAGTATATGCTACTTTGACCGGTTCGTCATTCAAATTAGATTTTGATAGCAAAAATTCCTTATCATAAACCCGTTTGTCCTTTTTGATTGTTGACTTTGACTTGTCGGACCCAGACTTTGACTCGGATTTGGACTCCGGTTTTGACTCCTCTATGTCATCTTTGTCTAACACCTGATCGACCACACTTTTTATCAACTTGGACTCATGATCAGTATCAGACGATGTGAACGTAACATCAATATTTTCTGGCAAATTATCCGACGACCCCGACTCCCACTGTAAGTTAATTGCCTTTTTGACTCTTTCAGAATTTGGGATTCGAGACAAATATCCATTTTCGACCGGAGGCGGACATCTATTGTAGACAACACTTGGTTTCTTACCAGAAATTTCTACTTCATCCTCTTCTTTTGTCTCGGATTTCTTTTCTTCCGAAGTTTTCTCTTCTTCAAAAGTCTTCATTCTTTCCACAATTGGATAAATCCTGTCAACAACAAAAGTAGAACATGAGTAACTTTTCAGTAAATTGTTGACTCTTTCAGTTTCTATTCTTTGTGTTGCCAACTTCAATTCCAGCTCAGCACACTTCTCTGTGTAGTAATTGACATCATCAAGCTGTCTCATGTAAGCTCCTTTGAGTGTATTCAATGCGACAGCTTGTTCACTGTTCGAATCAGTGTACTTGTTAATCTCTCTGTTCAAAGTATCATAAGATTCTTTCAATCTTTTTATGTTGTGTAGCAGCTCGTTGTTTTGCATGATCAACGAATCACAATTCAAACACTTTTCAGGAACTTTGACTGCTTCAGTATCAACTTTGATTTCAAATTCCGGAACATCTTTGACTGTTCTTCTCATTTGGAAAAACTCAACTCTTTTCTTTTTCTCGGCTTCAGCTTCAGCTTTTAACCTTTCTTCTTCTTCCTCTTCCTCAATTTTTCTCCATTTTTCCTCTTCAGCTTCCCTGACTTTTCTATATTTTGCAGCCCATTTTTCATCATAAGCATTAGCAATAAAGGCTTTACCATTTGACATCTCCTTGGACATCTCTTTGGCCATGAATTCTTGGTCTGGGCAAAAATTATCCCAACAGAAACCTTCAGGCAATCTTTCATCATCTTGATCTGCCAAACACACTTTACTGTTTGTTGAAATGTATTTATCCCAACTGAATCCACCATCCTTGCCCTGATTAACCATACATGCTCTCTTTGAATCTTCAATTTCTTTTCTACCATGTGCAGTTTGAGCCTGATGTGGTGCCTGTTGTTGTTGATATGGCTGTTGTGTGACTTGATGATAAATCGCCTTTTTGTAGTAATCGTTGTTTCCAAAAGGGTTTTGAGCTCCACTCGTTTCTCGATTTGTGCACTCTCTCTTGAAATGCCCCTTTTCCCTGCAACGAAAACAAGTAACTTTAGACTTATCAAAACCTAAAGGTGAAACATGTGCCTCGCGAAAATCATCTCTGCCTGTGATTTGTTTAAACATTTCAGCCCGTCTCAACACACTAGCCATGCACCATTTAATATCCATCAATTCCATTTCCTCTGCATCAATTTGATCGTAATCCTCTTTCGTGAGCATTGGATTTCCGATCCTCCCTGCAACTAATCCTCCATAGGATTCAAGCACGGTCACCAACAAAGACATGTGACTTTTTGCAACTTCCTCAGTATAATTCTGATCATTCTCAAGCTTTAAGGCAATGTTGCATTGAAGAACTTTGCCACTCTTTGTCGTAGAAAACTGTGGATCATATGTTGGAAACGAAGAGAATCCTGTTGTGCTGCTTGATCCCTGAGAAGTATTTTCAGAAGAACCTTTTGCATTATACGCAGTTTCAACCTTTGGAGAAAAATTTGTCTTTTCACTAACACCACTCTTGAAATACAAGCCGATGTCTTGTTCTCCATCGTAGTTCTTCATCCTAGCGATCTTCCTTTGCTCCATCACTTGAGCTTCCAAATGTTTGATAAATTCTCCCAATGTTAACTTTTTATATTCTTTCCGGTTGTTTCTCAACATCATCAGGAATGTTCCCCAAGTATCATGTGGTAACGCATCAGCAAGTTTCTCAATCAGCTCATCAGTATCCTTTTTGATCCCTAATTTCGTCATATTTCTCACCAAGTTACAATATCTTTCAATAATCTGCTTGGTGTTTTCGGATTTCAAACCACGGAATAGATCAAATTCTTTCTTCATGAGTGACATCTTGTTCTTGAGCATATCATCACTTCCTATAGACTTTGCTTCCAATTCAGTCCAGATTGAATATGCACTTCCATCATGTTGAAGCAAAATCAAAATGTCCTCTTTAATTGCTTGCTGAAGCAGACTCACCATCAATTTCTCATCTCTATACTTCTTTTTCTATTCAGCACTCATATCTCTGATTGTTAACTGAATACCATTCCTTGTGGGCCTTTCATATGGGACTTCGGTGTGTTCCCAAGCATCCAAATGATAAGCTTCAACCCAATTTCCAAAGCGTTCAGACCAACCATTGTAATCATCAATATCCAAGAGCTTAGGTGGTTTCTGTGATGTCCCCGTTTCATTCTCAAGCAATGTACTCTGAGTAATTGATATCGGACTAGCAAAAGCATTGTAAAACTCGTTCTCCATGTTTTCGATTTTCAAAGATTCACAAACAGACAGTTTCAAACGAACTAGTTCACCTCGTGAAATACTTGACAACAAACAAACAAAACACAATCAGTTTAAAGATTTATCAATTAACAGAATAGGACTGGTACTCGAACTGGTGAATATTCTGTGCGGACTGAAGGTTGACACACTGTGCGGACTGCTATGACCCGGATCAAATTCAAACGACCAGACCCTTTGAAAACTTTGAACTCCAAACTGTGCGGATAGAAAATTCAGACTTCGTACTAAGTGAATTTGATTTTATGCGAAATGTTTTCAAACTACTAAATGGGCATATTCAATTTATATGGGCTTTCAACAATTTAATTCCAACGAACAACTTCAATTCAAATTGGGCCTCAACACAATATCAAATTTAGCACTTTAATTGATTTATAATTTGGGTCGTCGACTTACTTGGGCTGACAACACAATTCTTTTGAATTATATTGGGTTTCAAAACCACTTAAACCGACAATATTCACTTTGTACCTCAAATCTGATCACATGCAAGTAGACAATTCCAACACAAATAGCTGACACTTTATCTTACTTCACATGCACACACTAATGATTCTGATTATCTCGTGCAATCTGACACAAGACACAATGTTTCCTTTGACCGATGAATGTAACAAGCCGACAAACCAATTCACATGCAAATCTTTAATGAAATACTCACGTGACCAACTGACACACTAAAGCTGTCAACAACACATGCGATCTGATTTAATTCACATGATCTCTTTTCCCAATGTACTGACACCCTTGTTTAATGAAACACACAACTCGATGTACTTTCAAGCGGTATGATGTTTTTCAAACGGGATGGCTAGCTTCAAACGGAATGGGTCAATTTCAAACGGAATAGACAGTTTCAAACGGTCAGTTCAAACGGAACGGTCGATTTCAAACGGAATACCATGTATTTTCAAACGGTCAGACCAGTTTCAAACGGAATGTTGCTGCTTCGTTCAAACGGACACCAGTTTTCAAGCCATTTTTACCAGTTTTACTTTGAGTTTAGGTCTGATATTCTCAAGGGTTTGTTAAAACACAATTACGCACACATTGTGAAAGTTTTAGCCAATTTTAACCGTGAAAATTGTTAAATTTTGAAAGAAGGTGTAGAAAATCAGAATTAAAGGCTGAATTGGTATGAACTCTTCCTCCTGAGCTCTGATACCACTTGTAGGATCGTTTTCAGACCCGAACGAGTCGATCAGAAGAGTTTATCTCTAAACGAAAGGCGGAAACAGACGTGTAGAGTTCAATTCAGCTAGATTTACTCTTTAAACTGTTGTATGATTGATTTCGTAACGTTTTACAACCTGACAACACTTCGGCAGCACTTCGTTGCACAAGCCGGAAAGTTACAAATGAACAAAACATGAGAGGTATTTATAGGGAGGACCCTTCCGTTTGAAGGTGTCATGGCACCCTTCAAACGGACACGCTTCAAACGTGACCCTTCTCAAACGGTTACAAGTTCAAACGTACAAATCTAAAAACTATTTCATGCATTCTATATTGTGATGTCATCATTATGATGTCACACGATGATGTCATATTGATGATGTCACACTTGTTTAAATCTGCAACGAAACCGAGACTCGATATAAGACGAAGACGACAGATGTATGTACCAACAGGTATCGAAGAAAAAGTAAATGGGTAAATCTGTGATTAGCGGCTTTGTTGGTGTAAGTATCGCATATGAGAAGTAGAAGAGACGATTGCTGGTTGTAACTGAGGTATTGTTGTTTGCGATATTTATGTTAGGATTGAGAATTATTACTGAAGTTTATTCGAAAAAGTAAAGAAAATAATTGAGTTGCAGGTTGTGATTATTAGTGATAGCTGTGAATTGTCAAGAAAAAGAGTTAAAAGTGTAGCTACTGGGTTTTAGGGACAAACGAATTCAGGATTGATTTGGGGAATTTGTGAAGATGGGGGTGGTAACGGTGGTGAGGCTGTAGTGGCAGTGGTGGTGATGATGATAGTGGCACTGCATACATATACAAGAGAAAAGAGGATAGATGTTTTTTTATTTAATGACCAAAATGCCCCTTATGAAAAGGACAAAAACCAGGTTTTTTTTAGAAATCTGACCTGAATTGATTTTTGGACTAAAATGGCAATAAAAGTGAAACCACAGGGACCCAGATTTAAAAAGTTTGAAATTTAGACTAAAATGGCAAAACTGCCCAAACCACAGGGACCAAAATGGCAGTTTACTCATAAATTAAAGATAAAAGAACAAAAATATGAGTACAACTCATCAAACTTATGGTACAATCCTTCATGCCAACATATGTTACAAATTGATATTATATAAATTTACGTTACTTGAAGTCATTGGATATAACTTTTACATAATATTCGAGTTTTTGAAGTCGGCCTCAAACTAATAAATGAATCTTCTTCGGTGTTAACGAGGCAAGCTTCAGCTTAGCCTAAATTTATTAGGCTGGGTTAACCCGTTTTCCTTCTTAGTAACAAATATATCATATGGATTTTCATTATTGGATATGGCAATGTAATTTTTGTTTGTGGTTGATGAATGTTCTTTAGGGTGGTAACCGTAAAGGACCCACTCTTTTGATGGCCCAACTTTTTTAAGAGATCATAAACAAATGAAATTAACATACTAAACATATAAATAACTAAAGTAATTATTATTACACTACAGTTTGAAGTAAAGTAATTACACTAAAAAATGAAGTAAGTTATAATAATCACACTAATTTAAAAGAAGAATATTGAGTGATAATAATACTTTAGGATTAGTATAATTACTCTATTTATTTGTTTTTTAGCACGTTAAATTTATTTGTATTTGTATTTGTTTTTTCATTCGTTCTCACGGTTCTCGCGATATTTAGCGTTCTCATTTAAACTCTCACCTCTATATATATATATATGGGAATGTTCATTGGGGAACACTAAAAAAGTGGGGAACCGGTTAACACTTTTAGAAATTAAACTTAACATATTAAAAATCATTTTTTTCTAAAAATTTTTTCGACGCTTTTCCTTATAAATACATGTAGTAACATTTTTAATAAAAAAAAATCAAAAACAAAAGAATATAAAAATTATGTTTAAAAACAGTTAAAAAATATCTTATAAAATTAACTTAACAGGTTAAAAATCAATTTTTTTGTAAATTTTTTTCAACGCTTTTCCTTATAAAAATGGGTAGAAACTATTCCAATAAAAAATTATTTTTGTAAAAAAAATTAAGCCTTTTTTTATTTTTTTTATATTTTTAGTTTTTGATTTTTTTTATTAAAAATGCTTCTACAAGTATTGATAAGGAAAAACGCCAAAAAATATTTAAAAAATAACTTTTTAACATGTTAAGCTAAATTTTTAAGAGTGTTCCCGGTTCCCCACACTATATATATATATATATATATATATATATATAATGGTAGGATTCTAAGAGAAACACATGCTAATTGAGAACCGTAAAAACAATACTGGATCATATATTTTCTCTACCCCCCCCCCCCCCCCCCAAAAAAAAAGAAAAAAAGAAAAAACTTCTATTTGGACGTTCTTAAGAGTTTTTCTTTTCTTTGAATATACACATATATGTATATTGTCTATTTTTAATTATACACATTTGTATATTATGAAACATATATGTATAATACTTATTTTTTCAACTTTAAACATGGGTATTTGCATATATGTACACTAAAAAAACATGTTTAAAACCATAACCTTCCTTTATATATATATATATATATGTACATTATCAAACATAAATGTACAATACTTATGTTTCAATTTTAAACACGTATATACATATATGTATAGTTAAAAAATTGAAAGTAAACATGTGTTTGTGTGTATGACAGAAAAAGCTGTGATTTTTTCAAAAAAAAGTTGCATTATTTTGCAGTTTTTTCCTTAGGAAAATGTTTTGTTCAGAATTGTTCTCAAGGTTTTCTAAATTACCCTAGTAATTATCACATGATCCTAATCAACTACAAAAATAGTAAACCAATAACCTATTTAGATTTGATTCATTTAGATACCCATTTACTAATGTTATATTTAGGGGCTCATTTTTTAGTTGCACAGGGGCCCCTAAATTTTAAGAGACGACCCTAGTGTTACCAAATCATAAAAATGTGTTATCTACAAACATAATGACACAAAGATATTACAACTCCAATACGGTGCACCCTAGTGATTTCATGAGCATTCGTAGCCAAATTTATAAGCTAAAGTGGTTTGGGCAGTGTACCAAAACACGTTCTTTGTGTCCAAATGGGTGAGGTCGAGTTGGGTTGACTCGAAACTAAGCTTTAACCCAAGAATTTGTTTTAGAGAAAAATGCTCGGATAGTCCCTGTGGTTTCGCCTTTTTTCACCTTTAGTCCCTAACTTTCTAAAATAACCTCAATAGTCCCCAACTTTTCATTTTTTGTTCCCGGATAGTCCCTGGGTCTAACTTCAGTTTGTTTTCTCTGGAGAAAAATGCCCGGATAGTCCCTGTGGTTTCACCTTTTTTCACCTATAGTCCCTATCTTTCTAAAACTACTTGAATAGTCCCCAAGTTTTCACATTTTGTTCTCGGATAGTCCCTGGGTCTAACTTCAGTTTGTTTTCTCTGTTAAAATGATGTGAAATGATAAAAATACCCTTTCCTTAAAAGGCCAAACCATAGGGACTATCCGGGCATCTTCTTCATCTTCTTCAAAACCCTAGCCCCCATTAGTTTTATCTCACAATATACACACACATAATCAACGGAGGTTAATCGGAAGTCGGTCGGTGGTGGGTATTCATCGGCCGGAAGTGAATGTCGACGGTGGATGGTAATGGCGACCGGCCGGAACAATCGGAAGTGGTGGGTGACGGCAATAGGTGGTCGGTCGACGGTATTGGAGGTGAGGTAGGGTGAAGGGTAGATGGTGGTTGGGGTGGTAATCGGACACTCTCCCTCGGTTCTCTCTCTCTCTCGGTCGAATCTCACTAATGGGGGCTAGGGTTTTGAAGAAGATGAAGAAGATGCCCGGATAGTCCCTATGGTTTGGCCTTTTAAGGAAAGGGTATTTTTGTCATTTCACATCATTTTAACAGCGAAAACAAACTGAAATTAGACCCAGGGACTATCCGAGAACAAAACGTGAAAACTTGGGGACTATTCAAGTAGTTTTAGAAAGATAGGGACTATAGGTGAAAAAATGTGAAACCACAGGGACTATCCGGGCATTTTTCTCTTTTCTCTGTTAAGTGGGTGTGAAATGACCAATTTACCCTTTCCTTAAAAAGGGCAAACCACAGGGACTAGATCAGAAACAATATCATCTTTCACCATTAAAACCCTTCTTCCTTCTTCTCTGTGTTTTCTCCGGCGAACAAGACCCACTTCACCTCACCCTATTTCACCTCCGATTACCCCATCATTAATCACCGCCGACGACCACCTCTCCACTGTCAAACCTCCGATCGATCACCACCATCCTCGATTAAATCTCACCCTCATTTACAACAATCATTACCGACCACCATACGCTATGCTTAATGGAGCTGCAATCATGGATGGATTATAACTTCTCACAGATTAACATGTTCTGTAATATCTTTTGACAGGTTGACTTTCATGGTCAAACAAACTATGACTCGATTACAGTTCCCAATTAAAGTTTTATTTACTCAAAACATGCTATAATTCACATGAAATTAGAATGAACATCATCTTCAACAATCTCATCGCTTACCTTTGTCTCAAATGCAGCATCATTAACGATGTCTTCACATCTGCTTTCATCATCATCATCAATGAAGTTATTCCATTTTGAAACTGGTCTCTTCAGTTTTGCCATCACAGAACTTGATCCAGTATCTGTGAAACCACGATCACCATCATCATCACAGGAACCCCACTTTGAACTTCGCTTCATTATATCCGTCCTCATTGAACTTGATCTTCCGTACACATAACAATGGTCAACAGTATCAACCCTCATTTACCACAATCATTAACAAATACAGAAACAGAGAGTGCCACAGAAGTGCAAAATACGAAGCAGGAGTCAAGGAATTTGGTGACGGAGGAGGAGTTCCGGTGAGATGCCGGTGCCAGAGAGTAAGTAGCAGTGGTGATGGAAGAGATGCGACGGTGAGTGTGAGGTGTGCGGAGAGAGAAGGTTCTAAAGAGAAAAAGTAGAGTGGAGTTAGTTGAAGGGAGGTGGAGAGTTTGAGAAGAAGATGTGTTTGAGGAAAGGGTAAATTGGTCATTTCACACCCACTTAACAGAGAAAACAAACTGAAGTTAGACCCAGGGACTATCCGGGAACAAAAAATGAAAAGTTGGGGACTATTGAGGTTATTTTAGAAAGTTAGGGACTAAAGGTGAAAAAAGGCGAAACCACAGGGACTATCCGAGCATTTTTCTCTTGTTTTTAATATACATTATACTACAACTGCCTATTCTTTACCCACTGAAAAACATGTCGCCTTTATATGTTCACATGCTCGATCTATCAGGACCTCTTTGTTGTTGTTAGATGTATTCTAATAAAATATACCTTTAGGGTCAAGAAAAACTTCTAGCATTCCTCCCCCGTGGATAACAAGTGGAGTTAGATTTCAGTTAAATTGACTATTAGCTTTAAGCCCTGATGATGTGGGTGCCCGAAAGCTCCCACTCAGCAGAGCTAAAAGCAACAAGCAGTCACACGAATGACCAGCAGTTGTAAGCTCAGTTACTATACACATAACAAGTCCTAAGACTGCAAAGTCAACTTGATGTGACTTTATCCAAATATATAAAAGTAACCTGGAGACACACAATTCAGACTTTCACCAAAAAAGCAAGGCAACTCGCACAAGCAACACCTTGAGGATAAGACTTACCCATTTGGAAAGGTGAGTTGTCGAGAAAGCTTCCTCAAAGACAGAAAGCTCTGCCTATATAAAGGGGACTCCTCACAACTCTCAAAGGTATTGCGACTTTAACTCTCTCTCTATCTCTCGAAAACTCTCTACTCTTATTCTCTTTAAGCTTATCGACTCTCGAGAACCCTTTACTCATTCTCACGTCGGAGTCCAAACACGGGGAGACCACCTCCTACATTAAGAAGACTAACAATGCTTCTTTGTCTACAAATATCTCTAAAGAAGCTTCTAACAAGGTGGATCCAGGACCTTCTCATAATCATACTCTTGTTGTTTTAACGACCCCATTAAACTCAAATACATGAGCACATCTTCATGACATCAATTGAGTTCAATGAGGACCACTAGGCACCACAAAAAAAAAAAACTGTCTTTTAGTGGTGCATAGATAAAATATCACCAAACCAAGACGTACGTGTTACTAAAAGTGTTACCTACACAAGCATTTTTATGACACGAATTTTTTCACAAACAAAAAGTGAGTAAAACATAAAAATATAATCTTTTTACCACACATTAAAGTATCACTAAAAAGTCAAATATGGTGACACTTTTCATTGTCCGGTTGATCCTTATTTCACTAGAAGATGTATATAGATATGTTTTTTAGTTTTTACTTTTCATTTTGAGTGAATTTTATTTCTATTCACTGGACAGTTTTTGTGCGCAAATTTCATTTATACATGTAGGAAAATAGTTATTTTTCTAATCAACGTATAAAAAGATATGCCAAGTTTCTATATTCGAGTTTTAAAGATACATGTGCTCATAAACTAACAGTCTCGTGTTCAAAATTTAGGATTAGCATCTTGATTCTGTATATTTCATGTAGCGTATGATGAGATGACGTATAACTCACCGAACCGAACGTCATATAACAAGGACCGAACAAACACGCTCCGGCCCACGAAGGACGTTCGGCCCAAAGAATCTTTCCTAACTAACTGAGGGCCCACAATCCTAACCGCCTGATTATGACTGGTTCGGCCATAACTCCCCCGCCACGTCAGCATACCTACAAGTATAAATACCTCGATCACTTAAATCTCCATGAAGGTACTCTCTCTCTATAATCTCCAACTCTCTCACTAACTTTACTTTACACTTCATATAGTTATTCTCACGCCCGAGCTTGGTTACGGAGAGACCCTCCTTCATGTGACGAGGCTAACGGTGTGATTTTCTATTGTGATCTTGACAGGTTGCAATGTCAGGTTCTGAGACTTTGTTTCACACCCAGCTCGAAGCTGTTGATCTTTGAGTCTTCAATGACGCTATCCGTGGGACTCGAACCCACAACCACGTGGGACCAAAAACATTTGTGGTGGTCAGTAGTTAGAGGTTGTTTTGCATTTAGATATACACAAACCTTATTATAGGTTTCTTCAATACTCGTATACCTAATTCAATGTTTTGTGTTGGAGGCTTTGCTGAATGGCAAGGTCCTGGGTGACTCTCGGGATAGGTGGGACTGGACCGGTGGTAAAAGCAACGAGTTTTCGGTTGGAGAGGTGAAAAAATTCCTGAGAAGTGGTATTGACTTTAGAAGTTATTTTGTTTTTAAATAGGCGAAATGGGTTCCAAAGAAATGCAATATCTTGGTTTGGAGAGCAGAGATGGGTAGGATTGCTATGGCCGATGCTCTTATTAAACGGAATTGTTTTAATGGTGATGCTTTATGCCCTTTATGCGATGATAGTGAAGAATCTGCGGAGCACCTCTTATGTTCGTACTCGGTGGCCTCAAGTATTTGGTATCTCATAAGCAGGTGGTGCAAAATCAGCCCGATATTCGCTTTTTCTATAAGAGATTTGACGTCCATCCATGATCACGCTGGGCTAGAGAGGAATGCTAGGAAGCTCTTCAAGGTATTACTATGGTTGGCTGTTGGTGCATTTGGAAGACTAGGAATGAGAGGAGATTCAATAACAATAGAAAAGAGATATTAGATATTTTTCAGGATGTTAAAGTTTTAGGCTTCCTTTGGTATCGCAATAGATCGAAAAACAGAGGCATTCTTTGGAATGATTGGTGCTCGTTCAATTTGATGTAATTGGTTTTGTAGTCTTTGGCTGCCCTCGGTTGAGGGTTTGCCTGTGAATATTATATCATTCTTCTTCCTTGGTAAAAATGGAACTTTTACGGATGAGACTTATTTTGGCGTGCAAAAAACATAATTGTGAAGGGGAGCAGGGCAAGATTGTAATAATGAGAATAATGAGGGGGTAAGAGAGGAAGGAGGGGTTAGATGTCCAGGTCAGCAGCCGACAGAATAACTAAAAATGCCGCTTTCTTGTCCCCCATCGCAGTTTCCTCGCCTGTTTTCTTCTGTCCCCTTTCTACTTTTATACGTAACTTAAACCCTACTAATCTCTTCAATCCCCTTTCACCCCTTCAACTTTTCTTTTATTTCGTTTTTCATCCTTCACTTTTCTTCTTTTTAGGTCATTTTAAATGCTGTCTAGCGTTTACTTATGGATTTTTTGTTAAGTGCATCCCATTATTTCTTACAAACAGGGGCGAAGGATAAGAGGGGCGGGGAGGGGCGCCCGCCCCCTCCCCCCCTCGAATTTTTCGCTCAGTAGTGTTATATATGTAGTTTTCGTATAGAAATTTGTGGGTATATACGTTTTCGCCCCCACGGCCGAAAAATTCAAGCTTCGCCACTGCTTACAAAGATAGTATAAATGTGAATTATAAAGTTTGGCCAATTAATAAAGCTAGGGTAGTATGCTTGATATATTAGGATATGATATCTAAATATATTTGTTAGGTTTTGCATAGGTGTGTTTGGCTTTTGTTGAATTGGTAGGGCTATACTTTGGATAAATTTTTGGAGTGTTTTATATTATAGAGTTTATCAATATGGAGTTTACCGTCTATAGATCTTGTTCATACTTGTTTGTGGACACTTTGTTGATTAGGAGTTTGTTAACATTTATCTTCTTGTATTATTTTAATTATATAAAGAGATACTAATTGATCATAACAAACACACAAAAAAGTGTCGGATTCAGAATTTTATTCTAATGGGTTCCTTTTGGTAAATTCTCATTAATTTTTACTGTTTTATTCTAAATTCTGTAAGATTTTCACTATTTTTTTCCCGTTTTCTCTAAACGCACTAAGGCTGGAGGGTGTGGGGGCGCCACCCTCGCCACGTCACACTCTATAGCACCCCCCGGCGCTATACACCCACACCCATCATTTTAAGAAGGGGCGTCATTAATGAGGCTCCATCATGGTAACGAGCTCGAAGGGCTTTATCAAGTGGGGCCCATGTAAATTCACCCAATGAAATCTTTTTTTTTTTTTTTTTAATTTTTATTAATAGGGGACTCCATCCACACCATGCAAGTTAAAGAGGAGTGTGATAAAGCCCCAATGGTGACATGACGCTGACGTGGAGCTGAGGTGGACTGATAAAGCCCCTTGGGGGCTCCAACCACACCCTATAGCCTAAGTTCCAAGGAACCCACAAATGTGGACTGAATTCGCCCCTTCACAAAAACATTGATTAACATACATGTTTTCTAGTTTTCTTCCCTTATTTCACATAAGATTTAACATGCATATTTTCCCACACCCACATGGCGATCAGAAATGTTTCTTGTTTCTTAATTTTCTTTTGGTATTTTTACTTCTTGGCATACATCTTAGTTTTTTCTTCTTCTTTTTTTACTTTCTAATGGATCCCTTATATTCTTTAGCTTCTTATGTGTGGCATCTTTCACAAGATTGGATGCTTTGAAGATGAATTTTGGAGATCAATGAAATCATGTTAAAATATAGCATGAAACTAATGTGGTTTGGGTGTTCCATTGGAATATGAAATAACCTCCACGTATTTTAACCCCTTATTACTTCCCCTGCATCTTTGATACTATCACCAAATGTCTAACAATCTCGCAAGACGTAGTTTATGAGCTTTGCAGAGTTACACGTGTAGAGAAAACAATGAAAAAGTTGTAAGCCTACAAGAGGAAGAACAAGCTCACAAAGCTTGAAAGTGTTACTTGTGGACGCGTTATAATAATTCAAACCTTTACAAAATAACAAAGGTTGCCTTGTAAACACAAAAATCGAAATATTCGATTAAAAATATACGTATGAAATGGGATAGGGCACTTCCCCAATCTATCACATGAATCCACTTCACTAACCAATCAAGCTATGCCACCTCATCTCTTTGAATCACGAATTTAAATGATCAAATACGTTGAGCCGGTGTTCTAGCTCATCAATTGAACCCACACCACTTCCCAAAAAATCCCCACAATTACTCAACCACCACGCATTTATCTCCACTTTTTCTCTGTGATGGTGAATCCGCCAATCCATCACTCGGTCATGATCAAATCACATGGGGCGGTGTTTCACACCATCACTTAAACCCGGAGACTCATCACCGGAGTGTCCCGTGCCCCCTAAGAAGAACCATATTTTTCGTTGCCCCCAATATAATTTGGCTAGTATTGTAACTAGTTCATGTACTAAATTAGAATCACATACTTATACTAGCTTTACTTGATAAATTATTTTGAACAAGTATAATTTTCAATAACGAGATAGACAAGAGTTTTGCTCTCATCCTCACTTCTTTAGCCAATAACTGATGGTGGAGTGTTGTGGGAGAGACTTGGTGTTCTAAGGAACCTAACCCTACTCTCCCTGTTATTTTCTATGGCACCTGGTAATGATGGGAGACTAGGTGAGTAGCCGGAGATCGCTAGTTCGATTCTTGAACTGAATGGGTTTTACATCACCGCATTGTCGTGCGTTCGAGCGAGTGCTCACGGGCTTCGGCCCTAGGTGAGGGTTTTCCACGGTTCGGAGATGAGTGTATCTCGATCTGATGAATTTCGTCAGTAGCCTATTTAGATGATACGTTGGCCGTTCAAAAAAATAACGTGTTATAAATGAGATTTTATCCGGACATTTGTATTAACTAAGGTGGTGATCTAAAAAATTATACATAGGAATGGATCATGTGTTAGCATATGGGGGTATCGTTTTCAATTCCCACGTTTGCCCTTATGGAACGACGTGGCCCCACTTGGCTTAGAGAAGGTTAGACTACCGGTTGTTGTGACATGTGAACCAAGGACACGTGCGGATGTAGACTGAACCCCAGGGGTATTTTCTGTCAACTCATGAAACTAGAGGGTTGTTTGTGTGGAGTTTTTGAATTATGACATTTTTGCCTAAACATAATCAAAATTTGTTTGATTTCGTAATTATCATTTTCTGCCACACTTTGTCTCCCCTTTCTCATGCCTATTGTCATCAAATGTGTATATGCATTCCCTTTTTACCCTTCCCAATTTTTTTTTTTTTTAAATTGACTTTCATTCACAAACACCGAACCCGAAAACCGAGCCGGCAAAAACAACAAACAACAAACAACAAAAAACAGTGAAAATCACATAATTACAAATTTACACCAATCATTCCAAGAAATGGATCGAAACGAAGACCTGTGTTTGAGCCAAAAATATCCCAAAGATCTGATATCGCTGAAAACATCTTCAACACAAATACGAGAGCCTGAGAGATCGCCTTGTTTCTAGAAAGCCAAATCGACCAGCATGATATAATGATTATTCCTTGCAAAATCTTCGATTCCGCTTTATTCAAACGACTGAACTTGTGGCATTCCAAGAGATCCTTAACCGAGAACGCGAAAATCATAGGAATGCGGCACCATATACTAACCTTATGCCAGATAAGCGAGGCGAAATGGCAGCAAATAAATAGGTGCATCACGGACTCATCTTCGCATCCACAAAGAGGACAAGCCCCGACTTGGTTAACAATTCCCCTGGCGAATAAAGCATCGAGAGTCGGAATCCGATTCAACTCTAACCTCCATGCAAATATATTACACTTCAATGGTATCCATTTACACCAGTAAAAAACAAACAAATTAGGATCGCAAATTCCGCGAATCAAGTGGTCCTTAACTGATTTTACCGAAAATAAACCTGCTGGATCCCCCCATCCACTTCCATTTATCAGGCCCAGATCCAATAGTAACAGTAGACACCATCGCCGAAAGAGTCGCCAGCTCCTGAGATTCCGAAGCCGACTCCGGGTCGTGACGCCACAACCTCGAAATGCCACCGGCCAAACGATCGCGAACCGAACAGTTCTTAACCACTTCCAGTTGAAAGAGACAAGGAAATGTCTCTTTAAACGGAGTCTCGCTGGCCCAGGGATCAAGCCAGAACATGATATCGTTACCCGAAGCGACTATACCTCTAAAGAAACTCCGAATGGGCTTGTTATCGATACAAGGTTTGTTCAGTAAATTGCAAATGTTGAGCCAAACTCCCCTGATCACTTTATTACACGGCAGAAAATCCCACCTCGATCGACCCGTATGAATCACATTAATAACTTTAACCCATAGGTTATCAGATTCGTTTTTAAATCTCCATCCCCATTTACTGAGCAAAGCCAGATTGATATTTTTTAGTCTACTTAGCCCCAAACCTCCAGCTTTCTTTGGTAACGCCACCCTATCCCAAGCCACCCAATAGGTTCTCTTAATGTTATCCGACCCGCCCCAAAGTTATCCGACCCTTCCCAATTTACCTTATATTCTTTTTACAATACCACCGAAATATATTTTTGTGGATAAATTCTATTAGTTTGTGCAGCGGACTGGTGCCTATCGTCATGTTTAGGGGTATTTATCGAATTGTATATTGAATTTTCAAATTGTTTGAATCGAATTATCCGAATAGTTTTTATTTTCTTATGAATTCGAATTTGATTAAAACCTACTGACGAGGTATGACCCGGACCGGCTAACCCGACCCGGTCATCACCTATTATTTAATTATAGATATTTAATTACGATCACATTTATTCTAGAATGTTCCATTCTGCATGGATAAACCAAGTAACCAAATCCTCAATATTTTAAGAAGATCATGCAAATCCCTAACTTATCGGATTACATCCTAGTCTAGGGGAAACCCTAATCATAAACTATAAATAGAGGTAAACACCAAAGGTATGGACATTCGGTTCTCACCTACTCTCTCTACATACTTTCTTACTCCCAAATACCGAGACTTATTCTCACGCCGGATGGTGCTTACAGGAATAACCCCATTCCTGTAACGAGTCCTAACGGTGTTCTGTTTTGCAGCTAGCTGTTCGGATTGCCAAGAGTTAAAGTTCTAGTCGGAGCCTTACTGTTCAGGTCAGTGTTTCTTCACCTACCGAATTCGATTCGTATTTTGAACAAAAAACCCAATTCGAATCGAATTCGAATAAATTCGATTGAAACTAGACACCGCGGCGCTATCATGTCACACCCCGATTTCCACGTGTCACCGGCGGGCCCGGTGGGGAGTATCGTGACGTGGTTGGCAACATAATAGTCAAACAACACAATATATAAATGCACAGCGGAAGCAAAAGATAAATATATTACAATCCGAATAAAAAGTAATATCCAAGTATTACAACGGAAAGTAACGGATCCACAGGCGGATCTTAAAACATAATATTGTTCAACAGACTTTAGACGCCTAGAACTTGCAAGATTCCTTATTAACGCCCTGAGCAGCTTCCAGCCTATTACGTACTTGTACCTGTCACTTAGACTTTGGGAAAATACGTCAGTTTTCACTGGTAAATACACTCAACCGACTCATTTGAAAATGTTTATAAAAATTGGTTTAGGTGCACAAGGCATGAAAATATATTTCGACACTTTGATTAAAATGCACGAGGCAAAATTAATCTTTTATACTTGTATACTTGAATACTTGGGACAAACTATATTTCATGTTATCAGTTTTACATAACTTGCTCTACATGCGGGGTCCGGATCTATGCCGGTTCATGATTAACCGACACACCACTATTCCCCTATTGAGAATTCCATATTGGTATAAACATGTGGCATCTGTCAGGTGTATGCCTACACCCCGTGCTTAGGTCGTGGCCATTGCAATTTAATGAGTCAAGGATATCCAGGACACGGTCACATTAATCCCCAATGTTTCAGTCAAGCAATACGAATTAAAACAGGTTATTTGGATTTCCCGACTCATTGGTCTTTGAATCCCATACCTGAACATGCGGTATTTATATTACCGTATCCCAAGCCCGTAATAGGGAAAATAAGTTAAGAGTATTTACCTGAGCTAGCTCCTGTCTTAAATAGCAAGGATTATAATAACTCAGCCGTATTCACTTAAGTAAGCGTAGGTACAATTTACCGGAAAGCTCTAGTCTGGAAATGATGGTATAAATAATCAATTAGAATGCTAACGGGTCTTTAATTAAGCCTAAGCTTAGACCGGTTAGTCTTAAGGAAATATACGGTTCGAACGCACGATTAAGCGAAGACCGGAATAGAATGTGTTTTAGACCCGACAAGTTTGAAGACTTGTATAATATGGGTAATCTAAACACCTTCTGGATTTTGAGATAAAACTAATAAGGTTTGACCCGTTTCGGCTAATTTATGTAAACTTGTTACATAAACCGAACCGAACGCGCAAGAGGCGTAACGGGTAACCATAAGAGTCATAAACAGGTTTCCTAAGTTAACATGCCATAAATATGTTGTGATATCAGTAGGATACCTTCCATTATGCCCAAAACGAGTTTAACCTATAAATAAGCCCCGTAGGGGTATTTTGGTCATTTTAAAGATTATAAAAGGAATTAATTTATCTTCTGTGATCCGGGTCTGATTACATCAGTAAACTAGTTTATTTTAACAGGTTATAACATTTGGTTATAAGTCTTATATGTCAAAATAGTTTTAAACTCAAACTATGCGTATAATACGCGTATAAAGCCGTTTTAAGCGACGTACGGGTTTAAATATGATTCTGAGTTTTCTGATCAGTTAAACAGGTTCAAAACACTTAATTTATTATTTAAAATCATTAGCAATTGGATTGGCATCAAAAGGATTTGTAAATCTCATTTTATGGCCGAAAAGGGTATTTTCGGTATTAACCGAATTAAGGCGCTAATCCTAGCTTATGATCAGTTTAAAAATAATTAAAAATCTTCAAAAATCCCAAAATATTATTTAACATCAGTGGATAAAAGTTTTTGTGTCAAAAATTGGGTTTAGATAGGCTTTACGCTAATGACGTCATTTAATTAATAAAAGTGTTTATAAATACGTTATTAAGCATAACTCCTAATCTAGACTTCCGATTGACGTGAAACTTTGCAGATATGTTCAATAATCAGTATCAAAGACTTTTGTACTTTCACATCTTCAAAAATCTCGTTTTATGAACATAAGGGCAATATGGTCAACATTTGGCAATTTAACGGAAACGTGCAACGAACTGGACAATCAAGGTAACAACCACAGAGGTTTATACTAACATGTTACCAGGTCCTAATGGAACTTTAAGGCATGTCTAAACCTATATAAATCGGGTCAGAATCGAAGTCAAAGCAGAAAGTCAAACTACGCGACTTTCGGCTCCGAATCGGTTCAAAACAGAGAGTTGTCGAATCAAACAAGCTTAAACAAGTTTTTATACTTATTTGAAGGTTATATGCATGTTAAAACATATTACACGCCTTCTGGATCGTTAATTACAGGTTTACTGATTCTGTTGACTTTTTCGGAATAAGTTTGACTCGACAAACGACATAGTTAGGATTTGAATCAGTGGGTGCTCTTTTAGGGGTTAATTGTCTACATAAATACCAACTTATAACATCTTTCGCTTCAACAAAACTCTGGACCGTTTATGATCTATCACTATGTCAAACCGTAGTTACGACGGTTTGACTTCTAGGCTATAAACGAATCAAGACTCAATTTAGAAGGGTCAAGCATACTTACATAAGTCTAATGGATGATTAAGAAGTCTTGTATCAGGTCTTGAGCTCCTCAAAATGTCCAGAAATGAAGTGTGGTTGCATGTTGCAACTTTGTGACTTATATATGAACTTTAATCATGCTAGATGGATGCCAAATGGGTCTACCAAGGTTCAAGGATCATTACATGTGTCCCCTATAGTCTCAAAACCATGATAGGAAGCCCATTGTATTGCCCAAAGTCGATCTAAGTCGGTTAAGGGACTGAAACAGGCACCTGTCCACGTTTTCTGGTTCTGGCAGTCTGACGCGGGCCGCCTCACATTTTGTTAAATCTCACGCGGGCCGCCTGAGCCTTATATTCAGGTTTCCCATTTTTCTTTAATTGCATTTTGGCCCCCGGTCCTCCTAAACGTCGCTTTCACCTTGTTTCTTGCATTATAAGCCCTCTAACTTTATTTATAAGGGCTTCAAGACTTATACCATCTTTGTGAAGTCCTCGGGTATCTTTGTGATCACCCGAAAAGCCCTAATTTTCAATGTTGACGATTCTAACCCTCACACACAAATTTTATCACAACTTTCTCATACGGCAACGAAACTTGGTGAAATTTTTATGGTGCATTCTAGTGAGCATAATTAATCGTTACAAGGCTTCGGGTTTGCTATAAGGTCACTCAGAGGTATATCTTTAACATGTTGACACATATAACCCCTGTAGTTTGTAATCTCTCACTTTCTTTCACAATTCGCTTCGTATGATTCATGATCCATTCGTTTAAGGTTATAAACATCATGTAGGGTTATTGTAAAGTATATTTATTCATTGTTGACACTTTGAACCCTTATATTTACACAGTTTCATTGTTTGTCAACTTTAGTCCTTCAAGAACATTCTTTCACACGTTCAAAGGTTATGACACGTGTCAAGACATTACAGGACGTAAATTTTCGAGGTGTTACATCCTCACCCCCTTAAAAGAAATCTCGACCTCGAGATTTGTTAAAATGCTGGAAGTACTCTTTGTCGCATCAGGGACTTAACTTTTATAGCATATCTGGAGTCTTTCCAAGCTCCCAAAATGGCTCTTATATTAAGCGTATGTATCCTTTTGGAGCTTCTTGACCTGTCGATCCTCAATCGATACAGGATGCTCATTATCTCATAATTCTGCATATCATTATGTGATAGTGCTTCTTGACTTATTGGCGGATCACATCCTCCAGTCACTAGTGTGCAATGTATTGCGAGCTCCGTCAAACTGCTTAAGTAGGTTTTAGCTTACAAGCTACTTGATCTTAATACATTCGATTTCCTTCGGATGATTTCCATCTATTCAGAGCTTAACTAGCCTGATAATTTCACAAATTTGGTACACCCTTCCTGGGTGATATCTTTTGTTAAACCATATTCCTTAACAAGAACCTAGGAAATTTGATATTTTCGTAACTCCTTAATTTCCTGCCGTATACCGGTAACCTACAATCGATTATGGATTTGTATAATCTTATTTGTTGTCCCCCAGGCAACTTTCAGATCTTGATAATTGGACTTACCAATTCTCTATCTAACAATAGATATTTAACATTCCATCTATACAAAGTCTCCAAAGGAGTAGCCTTAATACTTACTTATCAATTATAATAGAAAAGCTTATTTTAAGGTGAGATGGTTATTCCAACCACTGCTCAAAACTAATATTAAGGAATAGTTAATCCTTGCCGCTAGTCGTACAATTCGACGATCCTGGGCAGCAAATGGCGATTCTTAATTGTTGCCTAAATATGGTTGCGGTGATCAATGCATAAGCAAGATGAACCGTCTTTCCTATTTACTAAAAATTGGAGTTCTTAGAAATTTTAAATTTTGGCTTTATGAAACCTTCTCTAAAAACTTATCGATTTGGCTCTTAGTTCTTCCTATTCTGTTGGTACTAACAGATATAAGGCTTTTACAATAATTGCAGCCCTAAGCGGGATGTTTGTCCTAACATCCACTTGCCTCTCAGGAGGTAAACATGATAATTCTTATAAAGAAGATAATCATGACAAATAGAGATGTCAAAGGTGTCCGTATTCTCAGGCTTTGGTTCATCTGTCGATGTCGGTGTCAGATAAATGACACATTCTCTTTACTATAGCAAAGATGCCCTAAGTAGAGATACTTATAAGGACATTTTTATATTGGATATCTTCTTTGAATACTACTAGTCGACTTTAGTACAATATGACCATTGGGATATCTCAGGGGTTCCATGTATTAAACCTCCATACTGATCAGGCATGGAAGAAATCTATGGGACACACTAGGATACGCCAATCCTCATATGGCACTCTTATCAAACATAGTTTGGCATTCGCAGGCAATATAAAATAATGAGAAAATAATAAAATAAAATAATATATATTGTCGTACTCTTTCTGGGGAAGAGTACTCCAGATTCTTATAAAAGGGTTATCTCCGAGGATGGGAGAGATGGTTATTATAGAATCCATTGGTAAGTTATACCTTACATTTAATATCTGGAGTTCTTATGAATGTAACCAAAAGTTTGCTAAGCTTATGGTTTACTAAAGGTTTATTAACCCTTGCATTAACGTAAAATACTTAGCAGGTACAATCGATGTTAAAAGGTAAGGACGTACCTGATGCTATTATTGATATGTACTGTCTCTGTCATGCAATCGGTAGTTCAGGCGTTTCCTTCCTTATCCTTCCCAGACTTAGCTGCTCCTTTCTTGGCAGTCTCAGGGCAATTAGTACTGATGTGGCCCTTTTCGCCACAGCTGAAACAGTTTGCATTCTTTATGTCCCAACATTCGTGGGACTGGTGGCCAGTTCTTTTGCAGATGCCACATTGCTTTATCTTTTGGTTTGATCGACACTGTCCCCAGTGTCTTCTTTTGCAGGTTTTGCATGTAGACTTCTTGTTGGAATCCGGTTGGTCATTGTTGAACTCGGATTTGTTCTTCTTAGGATTCAGGGAGTTATCTTCCTCCCTTTTTCTCTTCCCATCTTCAGAGGCCTTGGTAGCCTTGTTTCTCACCACATCGAGTGTGAGAGATAGCGACAGATCTGCCGCTGCCCTGAACGTAGTAGGTCTCGAAGCCTTACCACTGGCTTTGATTTCTGGGGCTAAACCCCCAATAAGGCGAGCTATTCGCTTTGGTTCCGGTGTAATCAAATAAGGAACCAATCGATACTTGGTATTGAAACTTGTAAGGTATGCTTGACAATCTAAGTTCTCCATGACTAATGTCAAGAATTCAGTCTCAATCTTCTCAACCTCATGTTGAGGGCGGTAATTTTCCTTGATCAGCGCCATGAACTGTTCCCAGGTCATGTTGTACAACGGGATTTTCCCCGTAGCTTGGATCAGAGATCTCCACCAAGCTAATGCTTCTCCCTTAAAAGACTGAGACACGAATTTCACAATATCCCTATTATGGCAACCACTGATGTCCACAACCGTATCCATCTCGTCCAACCAAGTCATGCAATCTACTGCTCCTTTTTCCCCAGTGAAATCCCTGGGTTTGCACGAAACGAAGTACTTATAGGAGCAACCCTTATTACGGGGTTCTTGATTCGGTATGACTCTTTGGGATGGAGCACTCCTCTGGTTTGATGAGTGGTGAGAATTACTGTTGTGGGCAGTGTGGGTTCTGGAGGGTGTTCTAGAGTGTGGTGCAGATTGGGTCCTTGCACGGGTACCACTAGATTCATGGAGCTGTCTATCCATGGCTCGATTAACGGCATTATCTATCATTGCCTGTAATTCTGCACCCGCTATATTTACTTGGGCATTATCATGCTCTCTCCCTGGGTGACTATTGACCTCGTTTGAGTCTGCCATGTAGCTTGAACTGAGACTACATATCGACAATAATTCATTGGTGAGTTTATTATAGAATTTTCTTTTATGGCAATTTATTAACCGTGGTAAACATAGACCATATATGGTTAATTTATTACTCACATTTATTTAGGATTTTTAATATAATTTATCCTAATTATTAAAACAATAACAGTTTTATTAGCACATAAGGCCTAGTCACAGGGACAATTTAGATCATAAGCTATGATTTCAGAGAATCAAAGCATGAAGGTCTGAACAAAGTTCCTTACCTTTATCAGACAGGGTCACAGACTAATACTGTCTTTTGTCTCATATGAAAATGAGAAGGGCCCGTAGGCATTCTATTACCAATGGATGGTAAAAAGAACTGATCATATATATTAATGATTTAACCCATGATTCAGAGATCATTTAGCTGGGTTTGGATTCTTTGAAAAGATCCATATATAATAATAACACGTGTGTTTTTAAAGAATCATGTCTGCCAGGAGTGTTAACATGTTTTCAGATGTTAACAGGGATTTGAATCTTTTTAACGGGTGTTACCATCTTGGCCAGGTCTTAAACTGACATGCAGGATAGGTTATACCTTTAAGATTCTTTTTAATAATTATCGCAGAACAAATTTTTAAATCGAGATGTTAATAAGAATCTGAATCGAAATTGAGGACTGCCATCTTGGCCGGTCTTAATATGACCCGAAGCTAGGTCTTGTCCTTTTAGATTTTGCCATTTTATTATAAGGGTAGATCTTACAATATAGGAATGATATTTTAAATATAATCGTTCCTTTAAAATCTAAACAAGTATATGGTTGCCCTAAACGGGACTTCTACCGAAAATGACTCGCCCATGCAAGAGCTAATCGTATAAATAACAAAGGAACCAAATAAGGACAAAATAAAACGAATTTGAATTTGTCCTATGTTCTCGTCTAGACTCAAGAATGTGCAACTGTGTAACTGAGATTAAACACAAAAGGCTAGTGTTTAATTCACTCAGTGTTGGCTCTGATACCAACCTGTCACACCCCGATTTCCACGTGTCACCGGCGGGCCCGGTGGGGAGTATCGTGACGTGGTTGGCAACATAATAGTCAAACAACACAATATATAAATGCACAGCGGAAGCAAAAGATAAATATATTACAATCCGAATAAAAAGTAATATCCAAGTATTACAACGGAAAGTAACGGATCCACAGGCGGATCTTAAAACATAATATTGTTCAACAGACTTTAGACGCCTAGAACTTGCAAGATTCCTTATTAACGCCCTGAGCAGCTTCCAGCCTATTACGTACTTGTACCTGTCACTTAGACTTTGGGAAAATACGTCAGTTTTCACTGGTAAATACACTCAACCGACTCATTTGAAAATGTTTATAAAAATTGGTTTAGGTGCACAAGGCATGAAAATATATTTCGACACTTTGATTAAAATGCACGAGGCAAAATTAATCTTTTATACTTGTATACTTGAATACTTGGGACAAACTATATTTCATGTTATCAGTTTTACATAACTTGCTCTACATGCGGGGTCCGGATCTATGCCGGTTCATGATTAACCGACACACCACTATTCCCCTATTGAGAATTCCATATTGGTATAAACATGTGGCATCTGTCAGGTGTATGCCTACACCCCGTGCTTAGGTCGTGGCCATTGCAATTTAATGAGTCAAGGATATCCAGGACACGGTCACATTAATCCCCAATGTTTCAGTCAAGCAATACGAATTAAAACAGGTTATTTGGATTTCCCGACTCATTGGTCTTTGAATCCCATACCTGAACATGCGGTATTTATATTACCGTATCCCAAGCCCGTAATAGGGAAAATAAGTTAAGAGTATTTACCTGAGCTAGCTCCTGTCTTAAATAGCAAGGATTATAATAACTCAGCCGTATTCACTTAAGTAAGCGTAGGTACAATTTACCGGAAGGCTCTAGTCTGGAAATGATGGTATAAATAATCAATTAGAATGCTAACGGGTCTTTAATTAAGCCTAAGCTTAGACCGGTTAGTCTTAAGGAAATATACGGTTCGAACGCACGATTAAGCGAAGACCGGAATAGAATGTGTTTTAGACCCGACAAGTTTGAAGACTTGTATAATATGGGTAATCTAAACACCTTCTGGATTTTGAGATAAAACTAATAAGGTTTGACCCGTTTCGGCTAATTTATGTAAACTTGTTACATAAACCGAACCGAACGCGCAAGAGGCGTAACGGGTAACCATAAGAGTCATAAACAGGTTTCCTAAGTTAACATGCCATAAATATGTTGTGATATCAGTAGGATACCTTCCATTATGCCCAAAACGAGTTTAACCTATAAATAAGCCCCGTAGGGGTATTTTGGTCATTTTAAAGATTATAAAAGGAATTAATTTATCTTCTGTGATCCGGGTCTGATTACATCAGTAAACTAGTTTATTTTAACAGGTTATAACATTTGGTTATAAGTCTTATATGTCAAAATAGTTTTAAACTCAAACTATGCGTATAATACGCGTATAAAGCCGTTTTAAGCGACGTACGGGTTTAAATATGATTCTGAGTTTTCTGATCAGTTAAACAGGTTCAAAACACTTAATTTATTATTTAAAATCATTAGCAATTGGATTGGCATCAAAAGGATTTGTAAATCTCATTTTATGGCCGAAAAGGGTATTTTCGGTATTAACCGAATTAAGGCGCTAATCCTAGCTTATGATCAGTTTAAAAATAATTAAAAATCTTCAAAAATCCCAAAATATTATTTAACATCAGTGGATAAAAGTTTTTGTGTCAAAAATTGGGTTTAGATAGGCTTTACGCTAATGACGTCATTTAATTAATAAAAGTGTTTATAAATACGTTATTAAGCATAACTCCTAATCTAGACTTCCGATTGACGTGAAACTTTGCAGATATGTTCAATAACCAGTATCAAAGACTTTTGTACTTTCACATCTTCAAAAATCTCGTTTTATGAACATAAGGGCAATATGGTCAACATTTGGCAATTTAACGGAAACGTGCAACGAACTGGACAATCAAGGTAACAACCACAGAGGTTTATACTAACATGTTACCAGGTCCTAATGGAACTTTAAGGCATGTCTAAACCTATATAAATCGGGTCAGAATCGAAGTCAAAGCAGAAAGTCAAACTACGCGACTTTCGGCTCCGAATCGGTTCAAAACAGAGAGTTGTCGAATCAAACAAGCTTAAACAAGTTTTTATACTTATTTGCAGGTTATATGCATGTTAAAACAGATTACACGCCTTCTGGATCGTTAATTACAGGTTTACTGATTCTGTTGACTTTTTCGGAATAAGTTTGACTCGACAAACGACATAGTTAGGATTTGAATCAGTGGGTGCTCTTTTAGGGGTTAATTGTCTACATAAATACCAACTTATAACATCTTTCGCTTCGACAAAACTCTGGACCGTTTATGATCTATCACTATGTCAAACCGTAGTTACGACGGTTTGACTTCTAGGCTATAAACGAATCAAGACTCAATTTAGAAGTGTCAAGCATACTTACATAAGTCTAATGGATGATTAAGAAGTCTTGTATCAGGTCTTGAGCTCCTCAAAATGTCCAGAAATGAAGTGTGGTTGCATGTTGCAACTTTGTGACTTATATATGAACTTTAATCATGCTAGATGGATGCCAAATGGGTCTACCAAGGTTCAAGGATCATTACATGTGTCCCCTATAGTCTCAAAACCATGATAGGAAGCCCATTGTATTGCCCAAAGTCGATCTAAGTCGGTTAAGGGACTGAAACAGGCACCTGTCCACGTTTTCTGGTTCTGGCAGTCTGACGCGGGCCGCCTCACATTTTGTTAAATCTCACGCGGGCCGCCTGAGCCTTATATTCAGGTTTCCCATTTTTCTTTAATTGCATTTTGGCCCCCGGTCCTCCTAAACGTCGCTTTCACCTTGTTTCTTGCATTATAAGCCCTCTAACTTTATTTATAAGGGCTTCAAGACTTATACCATCTTTGTGAAGTCCTCGGGTATCTTTGTGATCACCCGAAAAGCCCTAATTTTCAATGTTGACGATTCTAACCCTCACACACGAATTTTATCACAACTTTCTCATACGGCAACGAAACTTGGTGAAATTTTTATGGTGCATTCTAGTGAGCATAATTAATCGTTACAAGGCTTCGGGTTTGCTATAAGGTCACTCAGAGGTATATCTTTAACATGTTGACACATATAACCCCTGTAGTTTGTAATCTCTCACTTTCTTTCACAATTCGCTTCGTATGATTCATGATCCATTCGTTTAAGGTTATAAACATCATGTAGGGTTATTGTAAAGTATATTTATTCGTTGTTGACACTTTGAACCCTTATATTTACACAGTTTCATTGTTTGTCAACTTTAGTCCTTCAAGAACATTCTTTCACACGTTCAAAGGTTATGACACGTGTCAAGACATTACAGGACGTAAATTTTCGAGGTGTTACATATCATACCATACCAAAACGAACCGAAAGCGAAAATAAAAAGTAATTTATTGTTTTTAAGTATATAGTTATTTTTAATAATATTTATACATAATTTAATTTGATTTTTTTCTAATAACTAGGCTTATTTTTTTCAACATTGCGATATAAATCTATTGAAAATGGATTTTGTGCCGCAATTGTATCGAACAAACCGACGATAACTAGTAATTTATTATTTTAAGTATTTATTTATTTTATAAGAATATTTTTATTCATCATTTCATTTGATTTTTTTCTAATAACTTGGATTTTGTGTTTTCTTTTCAACATTGCGATATAAATTTTACTGAAAACGGATATTGTGTAGGTATCGTCCCAAAGCTAACCGAAACCGATCGAACGTCAGTAATGGTATTTATTTTTAGTGTTTTTGCTTTCGATAAATTGACATTGTATCACTACCCTACCATACTGAACAACATCGACACCGGTACCTGTATTCATTTTTATGGTTTTCAGTTTTCATAAATTTTCATTTATACAACTCTGTTTGAGACGATAAATGAATACTGGTACCAGTATTGGGACGCTTTGAACCGATAGATATTGTTCAAACAACATCAGTGCGGTATCTCCCGTACCAGTGTTTGATTTGATCATTTTCGGTCGATGTAAAACAAGTTTTAATTTCTATACCGAGTGCATGTATCGTACTGGTACTGTAACAAACCGAACCGATACCAATCGAATGTCTGCGATAACATACGTCGGATTTGCGTGGGCAATTACCCTTGTTTAATATTAAAATACATTTAATAAATGTCTCCTTTTGAGAAAGTATATTCATTTTATCCTTTCTTTATGTCATTTAGTTACCTTCGGTACATAAAACTAACATTTAATAGTATCTCTAATACGTTATATTATTCATGATGTGACAACATCTAGAAATCTTATTTTAGTTATATTCACCATCACGTGTCCTATTGATGAAGTTCTTGATTGGTTTCTCAAGACTTTCAAGATGGTCCATGCCATGTAACCAAGAGTATATGCTTTCAAGATGGTCCATCTTGTGTATAAGATGTACGAGAAAAAATATATATAAACGAACTCACTTTTTAAGATATGCTCTCAAATTTCATTAAAACCATGTAGTAAATGTTTATGCTTGACATCAAGACATGTAATATGTCGTTAACTATTGTCATGATTATATAGTCTCACATGAAAACATAATAGAATAATATGAAAAGTTTTCATTGTTCATTATGTGGGATTACGCTCATACTAACCCTCAAACATAACTTGTACTATTTTTTGGACTTACGTTATTCCTGAACCTAGGGATGGGAAATTTCATGCCGATTACCATCGAATTCATATTGTACTGGTACCATAATATACCGGTACCAACCAAATATATACGGTACAATATTCAGTTTTGACTTTATTGAAACTTCGATATTGATACTATGTGGTTTTTTTTTTTTTTTGAAAATAAACTTTCAATAACAAACCACCAAACTCGAAAACCGGGCCGGCAACAAACAACAAAACAAAAGTTACATAATTACAAATTTACACCAATCGCTCCAATCAATAAAATGAAAGCGCGGCCTATGTTTAAACCAGAAAAAACCCAAAGCTCTAATCTCACTAAAAACGTCCTCCACATTAGCCCGAGAGCCTGAAAAGACCACTTTATTTCTAGCCAACCAAATGCACCAACATGCGATGACAACAATACCTTGAAGAACCATCCTTTCCGAGCTCCTTAATCTACTGAATATATGTAACTCCAAAAGATCTTTAATGGAAAAAGCAAAAATCGATGGAATACCGCACCATCTGCTGATTTTATGCCAGATCAGGTCCGCGAACCGACAAGAGGTAAACAGATGGCTCACGGTTTCATCCTCACAGTCGCACAGGGGACAGGCTCTAACATGATTAACAGTACCCCTAGAAAGTATGGCATCCGATGTAGGAATACGATTCAAGTCTAACCTCCAAGCGAATATATTACACTTCGCTGGGACCCATTTACACCAATCGAATACAAAACCGTTCGGGTCACACCTACCACGGGCGAGAACATCCTTGGCTGATTTGACCGAAAAAATACCCGTAGAATCACCCAACCATCTCCATTTATCTCTACCATCCCTAAGATTAAAAGAAGATAACATACCCGTCAAGGAAATCAGCTCCTGAATCTCCGATACCGTGTCCGGCTCATGTCTCCAAAGCCACAACCCACCATCAGCCAAGCGATCCTTAACCGAACAATTTTTTACTGTTTCCAGTCGGAAAAGACCCGGGAACAGATCTTTGAATGAAGATTCGGACATCCATGGATCTAACCAAAAGAAAACGTCGGAACCCGAAGCAACCTCACCTTTGAAAAAACTACGAAACGGCTTATTATCCACGAGAGGTTTGTTCAAAATATTGCAAATATTGACCCAAACACCTCTGGCAGATTTATTACAAGGGAGGAACGTCCAATCCGAGCAACCCGAGTGGATAGCAGAGACGATTGCAGCCCATAAACTACCGGGCTCATTTTTAAACCTCCGACCCCATTTACTTAGCAAAGCCAAATTGACGTCCAACAACTTGTTCAGCCCCAGGCCTCCAGCTTTCTTAGGTAAAGAAACCCTTTCCCACGCCACCCAATGAGTCTTCCTGACGTTATTCGAGCTGCCCCACAAAAATCTTTTGATGATGCTTTCTAGGTCTTTAATAACTTTAATCGGCGCCTTATAAAGAGACATAAAATACAAAGGCAAACTTTCGAGAACCGACCGAATTAGAGCAACCCTGCCTCCTATGGATAATAAAGCTGCCTTCCAAAGAGAAAGACGTTTCTCAAATATATCATAAACATGCCTCCAGTTGTTTATACGATTCATGTTGGCACCGACCGTCAAGCCTAAGTACTTAAAAGGAATAGAATCGACCTTACATCCGATCCAGTTGGCCATCTCCTCAATCTCCTCGTTCAAGACTCCAACACCGAAAATACTTGATTTGCTAAGATTGATTTTGAGACCCGAACACACATGAAAACACCGAAGGATCCTAATAACATTAGCAATATTATCTTTGTTCCATTCCCCCATTATCATAGCGTCATCGGCAAAGAATAAATGAGAGACACGGGCGTCGGAGCCTGGAATATTAATTCCTTGAAAGACATTGGCCTCTCGAGCCATATTGAATAAGCAAGACAGCGCCTCCATAACCACAACAAAAAGAAACGGGGAGATCGGATCTCCTTGTCTCATGCCTTTGCTACATCCGAACTCGAAAGTGGTCGAACCATTTACCAAGACTGACGCCCTGGCCGAAGCTAGAATACCCGAAATCCAGCCACGCCACTTCTCTCCAAAGCCCATTTGTTGTAAAATACTCAAAACAAAGCCCCAGTTCACGTTGTCGTATGCTTTCTCGAAGTCGACTTTAAGAAAGAAAACCCGTTTCTTGGTCTTTTTGGCCCACGAATGCAACTCATTTATAATCAGAGGCCCATCCAAAATAAATCTTCCCCCGATAAAAGCCGATTGAGAGTTAGAGATAACCTCATTAAGAACCGGTTTTAGCCTATTAGAGAGAACTTTAGATACAACTTTGTTAATAACTCCAACCAGACTGATGGGGCGATAATCACTTAACCCCAAAGGATCTCTGGTCTTAGGAATTAGAGCGATAAATGCCGACCCACATCCCTTGCTAAGCTTCCCAGATTCAAAAAAGGCATCCAAAATATTATAGAAACCAGTCTCAAAAAGATCCCAAAAATGAGTAAAAAATCTAAAATTAAATCCGTCAGGGCCGGGAGCTCGATCTTTACCGCACTCAAAAACCGCAGCTTTGATCTCCTCCTTCGAAAAGCGCATTTCAAGGCTGGTGGCAGTAAAAGAAGAGATTTGTTTAATGTGGGAACAAACCGGGACAGGACGACTCATGCTCTCCTCCACCAACTTATCTCTGAAGAAACAGAATACTTCCTTTTTCACAAGGGACGGTTTGGAAATCTAAACCCCATTCCCTTCAAGGCCATGAATCGAGTTGCTCGCTTTCCTGTTGTTAATCATAGCATGGAAGAACTTCGAATTTTCATCTCCTTCCTTCGCCCATCTGATGCGAGATCTTTGCCTAAGGTCTATAGTCTTGAATTCTTCGACTTCCCGAATAATTTTTTTGTTTTCATAAAAAATCCACTCATCCTCTTCGGATAAATCTCTAGACTCGAGAATAGCTTCAAGAGCTTCATATTCACCTTTAGCGGCCTCCAAATCCTCTCCTTCCTTACGAATCATGTCATCTTTCCAAACTCTAATACGATCCCTTATGAACCTCAATTTACTTATGAAGGACGAGTCTGAGATATTTTCAGCCGAAACAAACTCATGATAAGCTTTAATCACTGTTTCTTCAAAACCCGACTTACCAAACCAAGAATTAAAAATACGGAGAGGACGAGGCCCGAAATTTTTAGGAATGCACGAAAGGATAATGGGATTATGATCGGACCACAGCCTTGGAAGAACCCGACAACAAGCCGCTGGCCAAGAATTGAAAAAATCAGAGTTGACTAAGAAACGGTCAAGTTTACTTAACTTACTGCCATTATCAGAGCAGAAAGTGAACCGCCTGCCACTCATGTTATATTCGATCAAACCCGAATAAAAAATAAACTCATTGAAATTGTTAGCGCAAGTCTGTTTAAATGAACAATTCCTCTTCTCCTCTCTGAAGCGAACTGCGTTAAAGTCACCCGAAATGACCCAAAAACCATCATTAGCATCAATAATATTTCTCAGCTCATCCCACAAAATTTTTAGCCGAGACCTCCTGGGGGGCGTATACGTTAAGGATATTAACAGAGGAAGCGCAGCCCGATAAAGTCCCTTTAATATGCAAGAAGTGCCTACTTTTAGAACCACCAGTCTGACGAAACAAATTCTCATCCCAGACACAAATCAAGCCTCCCGACAGCCCCACAAAATCAACAAAATCCAAACCGAAACTATTCTTACCCCAGAAAGAGACGATATCCGAACAGGAAACATTGGACGCTTTAGACTCTTGCAGCGAAAGGAAGGAGACATTATGCTCCGAAATCATACAACGATAGTACTATAGTTTGGACTCAGCACCTGTTCGCAGGGGTTGTTAAGGACAATTACTTGCATGGATTACAGTGGTAATCATGTATTGCGAACTGCCTCGGGCAGTCAACCCGCAGTCATTGGTATCGATAGATCTATGTCGATAACTAACGTGCTTCATTTCACTATGCGTACGTGCTGGTTATGCGTAAACGAATTCGAACTTTATTATATCTATCAAACTTGTATGCTCACCTTTACACTATGTGTATTAACTTTTACTTTAACGTATGTGACAGGTGCTTAGGATGCTTATTTGCTTTCTTTGCTGTGAAATCGAGGCTAGGAAAGACCTAGGTCAACAATAAACAATTGTCTGTAATGAGAATCTGAGTTGTCGGAATAGAACAATTGGACTAGATCTTTTCTGTAATAATTGTATTATCATTTATGACATGGCATGGGACGTGTTGCTTTAAATATTTGGTAAATATAGTTGTTATGGAAACTTCTGGACAATCTGTTTCGCTCAGTGCCACGCCCCGATGTTTCCGCCATCGGTTGGGGTGTGACAAGTTCGGTGGGGCCCGTTTAAATGAGAATCAGGTATTTCCTTTTTCTACCAAATCGTTGGATTTAAATACTCCAGCAACCTTATCTGGGGGAGAGACCATATTAGAGGTCCATGGTCATGGTAACGGTGCCCCGTTAGAAGACGCGCAAAATGCCGGCGAAGATGACGGGGTTCCGGAAACGGTACCGATCACTGGGAACTCGGAGAATGGTACAGTTGTAGTTTACTCGGATCAGTACGTGCAGCAAGAAGCCGAGGCCACCGTCCAGGCAGGTCAATCGGTGGGTTTCCAGGTTAACGGATTCAAAGAACAAGTCGCAGATGTAATTCTTGGTGAAGGAGAAACTGCGATTTTACAATGAATTACTTAACTGTGAACCACAAGGGAGTCGGAGACTCCAGAAAAGTGGATTGGGTGCGGGGTTTGAAGACGACTCACGACGCTCACTTTGTAGCCATCCAGGAAACTAAAGTGGCAGGTAACCTTAAGTTTTCGGTTAATAATTTTTGGGGGAGATCACTTTGTAGCCTTGGGTGTTTAGGCGTCGACTACCCAAGGTAACCCAACTGTATTTGACAAGTTCGTGCACGCGCGTTGACCTGGAAAACTTCATGCTTCCACTGGGATGCAGCTCATGGTATTCGTCTTCCTAGTCATCGCGTGGCTCGAGTTATCATGATAGTCGAGTCCTTGGTGAGAGCTTTTTGAAAACCAATTTTAGAGAGTGGAACGGCTTATTAAGGTATGGGTTTCACCCCTGACTTAACAGCTTCGTTCCTAATTGTGGTCATGCTCTTCGAATGAATTCGTGAGTTCCACTAGATTTCGAAATGGAGACTTTCGTCGAGATGTGGATGTCACTCCTAACTCGATGAAAGGTTCTCGTGCTAGAAAAATGCGCTGAGTGAGCGATCTCGTCGAGAGTTCTTGGTTTTCACACCTGGTCTCGACTGGATCACTCGGTTTCGTTATGCGAGTATTTTCGAAAACATGTGTATTGTGTCGGCCTTAGGAAAGGCTAAGTAGTATTTCAGCCTTAGGAAAGGCTTCTTCGTGTGAAGTTGTAGTACGCGGTGTTCGCACAAAGTTGTAGCTTTTAGCAATTTCGATCGAGAGTATCAAGTAGGCCCGGTACAAACCCTGCTAGTTCGTACGAGTCGGCCTGTTGGCACTTAGACTATAGACTAGGTCAATTTCTAGGACGTCGACCCGGACTAGGTCGAGTCTTGCCTAATTCCCTATAGTTATGGCTCTGATACCAATCTGTCACACCCCAACCGATGGCGGAATCATCGGGGCGCGGCACTAGGCGAATCAGATTGCTCAAGAGAATCCATAACAACTATATTGCGATAATATTTAATACATTCGTTATCCCATACTAACAAATAATACAATCACATAAGTTATCACAGATTTCTTGTCCTCTCGAACAATACAAATCCGACAACCTAGATTTTAGTTGAGTTTCTAGACTTCCTAGCTTGATTTGATATAGTCTGCGACCTAACCTGCAACATACGTTAAAATGTTTGTCAATACAAAAGTATTGGCGAGTATACAGGTTTGATAAGTAGTAGCATAATAGATTAAAAGTGCTGTGAATTTCCACATGCATAAACGTAATACACGACATATATACTCACAAAACTGATACTACCAACTAAGTCCTCGATGCTCGAATGTACGATGGCATAACTAGACCCCGTCGGGCGCAATAGTACTATACTAGTCGTGGTGGGACGTCGCGAGTATAAGTCCTAGCACATATGCAACTCGCATCACGTATATCTATGCATAACAGTTATTCGCAAGTGATAATTCGATTGATTGAGTACTTCGTTTGATAAGTTCGATTTGTTAGAAACGTATGTTACACCCAAAATGCGATGAAAAAGGGTTCAAGTATACTCACAGTGCGTATCGACAAGTAAACACAACTTGATTTGGATCGATTGAGAGTACGTCTGAGTTATCCTGGTTACAGATCGTTAAACGGTGAATAGCGCGTTAAATGGTGGCGAAGGGACCAAGGTTTGGTTCGAACATTGATGCTTGGGCCCGTTCGGTCGGCTGGACATGTTGTCCGGTCGGTTAACAAGCTAGCCGATCGGTTGGCATGCTAGCCGATCGGATTGTATGTTGGCCGATCGGTTGGCATGCTGTCCGATCGGTTGGCATGCTAGCCGATCGGTTGGCATGCTAGCCGATCGGTTACCATGTGGTTCGATCGGTTACCATGTGGTCTGATCGGTTGGTTGAATCTTGTTTGCTGTCCGATCGGACAGCAGTCCGATCGGACGGCAATTCGTTCCATCGTCCTGATCGTGTCACACTTGATGGGTTTTGGAAAGATTTCAGGTGTTTTGACTGAGATGGGGTGTCTTTGCGTTAAACTACCGAAACCCCATCAAATCCGACCCGTTCTAACTGCCGGGAACCACCCCGTTCCATCAGATCTGGCCGTTCTTGATGGCCTTTCCCGTGTTTAACACACTTTGATTAGAAAAACATAGATTCAGACTTGGTTTATGTAAAAACGTATGGAAATCACTCAGATCTGAGTCGTTCTTGCATGGGATGACATCACCCTTGAAGTTTATAAGAACTTCATGGTGACATCACCCTAGAATGCCCAAAATCCAGAGATTCCACGGTTAAAAGTGAAGATTTAACGGGTAGAAAGGTGTAGAATTGGTTATAGATCAAGGAAGTACAAGGTTTGAGTTGAAAACTTACAAGAATCGCGAGAAATCGAGAGATAAAGGGGTTGGAATGTCTGGTCGAGCAGCAACAGTGACAACAAGTGTGTTTGAGGTGAATGAGAGGTATTTATAGGCAAGGAGGAAGAAAAGGAGGGCAGGTTGGCCTGTTCGATCGGTTGGCCCAGCCGTTCGGCTGGCCTGTCCGATCGGTTGGCCCAGCCGTTCGGCTGGCCTGTCCGATCGGTTGGCCCAGCCGTTCGGCTGGCCTGTCCGTACGGCTGGTCCATCCGTACGGAGGCCTTTCGATCCTCGTTTTCGGTGCGTTGCGATAGTTTGGCCACATTTTCATATATTTATATTATTATATATTAGAATTTATCACCAAAGGGTCGTATATACGTATTCATATTCCACAGTTTCGATATACAAACGGTTTTCGATTCGAGTATGCGATTAATAGCGACGTTTCACGGCCATCAAGGAGGGTAGTATAGGTCCTTTCTCGATGTCATCGTGAACGTTATTGTGTGTTGTGCCACAAAGACTGACAGGGTACCATTTACTCGTATTGTCATCATCGTCACGACGACTGGAGCTATAGCACTCACCCGAGAGTCTTTGTTAGCGTTAATTGTTTACGTTCGACACATCACGGCCACTGAGGAGGGTAGAATAGGTCCTCACTCAATGCCTTCGTGAGTGTTAGTGTGATAATAGTGTATAGTATAGCAATATTGTATTTCGAAAATATGCGATTATCCTTCGAATAGCGATATATACGATATAGTTACATTATGATCCGAATCTCTGGTGCTAGGCGTAACGAGTATATCGAGTAGTAACAACGCCCAAAAGTGCGGGTTGTTACAGTCTCCCCTACTTTAGGAAATTTCGTCCCGAAATTAATCCCATAGGTAGACTTCTGAGAGTTGATCTTGTATGCGTAGCGATATATCGAGTGATTCGATTGAGAGTTGACAAGCGCGAGCGTTTCAAATAAGAGAGATCGATTGCGATAGCGAGGAGGCGACGTAAAAGACAAAAGTAATACCCCACGAGTTGGCGTTCCAAAGTACTTCGTGTTGCGAAGAATTCGTTAGTTCGATGCGATTGCAATTTTTTTAAAGAACTTGAAAAGGTTTCCCATGACGTAGAATTAACTGAGTCGATCGTTAACCAACGTTACAAGAAACATTCGTTTTTTTTTTTTTTAGATACTCAAAAGAAATTTTGGATGGAATTTTTTTTTTTTTTTTGAAAATTTTCCTTTTAACGTGAAATCAACGAAGTCGATGTTAACCGATGTTGCAAGGAAGTTTAAGTTCTTAAACATTTTAAGGAATTCAAAGACGAAAACATGGGTTACGAAAACTCTCCTATGACATGGGTTCAAGCTGAATTCGATGTCGAATCAATGTCTTAAGAAGGATTTCGTTTTGACGTTGTAAAAGTTTATGGAAAACTGGGCTTATGAAACTTTTCTTGGACATGGAGTTAAGTTGATTCGATGTTAACACCACGTCGTGAGAAAACTTCACTTGTCCACCGGTTTTAAATCAAAAATTTTGTAAAAAGACGTTTTAAATCAGTACAAAAGGTAGTTAATCACCGAGCCCCACTTGGCACTTTTCCCATGAAAGTTTGTTAATATGTTTAAAACACTTATATATAGGAAGTACCAGCGGCGTATCCACCATGCTTTGCCCATATTACTTCTGTTTCGTGTGGCAGTGTCAGGTGTGCCGATATGATACGGATAGAATGTTTACTCAATCCAATCGATAGAAAGTCGGACCGAGCATAAGATAGAATCGAATAGGTTAATTCGGCGAGTTGTATAACGCGTTCTCGATTAGATTCCTTATTGAACCCACATGGCACGTTTCCACGAGTGTTTGCTAACATGGCGAAACACCATGTTTAACCAGGTTAGTTTTGCCTCGTGAAGCGATGTCATGCGTACTAATACCACACAGACTGTAACGAACACCAATGAGCGAATAAGCGGTAGACTATACACGACAAACGATAAGCGATTAGGTTATTAAGCGAATAACATAACACAACACTAGTAACGACGGCGACGATAAACGAATTACGATAAGCGGCGGTTGTTGCGTTGCAAGCGATGAAGGTATGCGGTTCGATTTTGATTGATTAACACCACAGAGTGTGACTAACATTAGACCCCACATGGCCTTTTTCCACGAAAGGTCGCTGATATGACTAAAACACCTTGTTTTAGCCATATGAGCTTCATCTCGTGAAGCGAGGTCGTGCGTGTTAACTTAACACGAATATCACAGCTAACGGCATAGCGATAGATTGATACACAGCGAACGATGTAGAGTCACATAATAAGCGATAGAGTTTGCGAGATACACATGATAAGTGATTGCGATTAGTCGAGTTTTGTTTCGTATAAGCTTTTCGTTTTGATGCGACGCATCACGGTTATTGAGGAGGGTAGAATAGGTCCTCACTCAACAATATCGTGAGCGTTTATGTACTTGATGAGATTGATCGCGACAGACTTACGACCAGTCTTGTGTCGATACAACTGCCCTGCGAGGTGGACTCCCAGAGTCCATCGATGAGGCGATTGCGCTGCGTTTGCAGACTTACGACAAGTCCCGCGATGATGCGATTTAGTTGTTACGCCTTGCGATTGAGTGTAGTGTGTTGAAAATAATCTCAATAGTATAATAGGTCTAATAACGTTCAACTCCACGTGGCACTTTCTTCACGGAACTTCGGTAGTATGATAAAGCACACCTTGCTTGACCCCTACTACTTTCATCCCGTGATTTGGTGTCACCTTTTGTCAAAACGCTATGGCACCTTAGAATTCACTACGATCTCCGTGCACTGACCCAAATAATCCCGTGTGCACCCGTGATTAATCGTTCCTTGCACGTTTATCGTACCTCGTTCCAAGAGTGTAGTGAGGGTAAAACACATTATTTCGTGATATAGTATATAGTATGTGCGTGACTCTAGTCTAAGTGCGACGACTAGAGTGTGAAAGAGAATACGAAAACGAGAGTTATTGTTACGCATAGTGGCAACATCGAATAATAGAGTAGGTTCAAAACTCAGAAATTAACGTCAAAAATCGTATCATTACAACTTTATCCTACGCTTGCTAGATGTTCGGTATGGAAGACTTTGGCTGGAGCTGTCGTTGTTGTACTCAGGTTCACGGTTCGATGCGGCAGTTGCGGGTGAAGTGATCGTAACGGTTGCAGTTATTGCAATAGCGACAGTCAGCCCCAACTGGGTGATGATAGGTACATGAGTAACACTGAGGATGAGCTCCAGTGTAAGCTCGTTTTGGAAATACCGGAACTGTTCGAAGAGGTTTCGGTTGCAGCAGTTCGGTTGTTGATGAGCTCGGGCTCGAAGTCTTTCGTTTGCGGCTGGGTTTGTCGGTGTCTTGCGAAGAGGTGTCGTCGTTGGAGGTTTCGCCCGAGGACTCACTTGCAGAATCCTTGACCGAGTTGTTGGAAGAACCTTCGGCAGAGTCATCAGAAGAATCGTCGGTAGATCCGTCAGAGGAATCGTCAGCAGATTCGTCCGAAGGATCGTTAGCAGATTCGTCAGAAGACTCGTTGCTAGGATCCTCTGAAGGATTAATGTCGATCGCTTGATAAGCTTGTTTGACAGGATTCTTGGAGAAAAACCCTTCCATTAGTCGTTTGTTGTTGATTTCTGCGGCTAAGCGGTAGGTCTCTTCGATAGTAGCAGGTCTTGCAGCTTCGACAAAATCGCCCACACACTCAGGCAAGCCACGAATGTACTTCGCGATGGCCTTCTCTGAAGTGTTGACCTGACTTGGGCAGATTACGCTAAGCTGCTTGAACCTTGCGGTGTAGCCAGCATTGTCACCTTCGGTTTGCTTGATTTCCCAAAATTCGTTTTCTAGCTTCTGGATTTCGTGGGGAGGGCAATACTCTTTCTTCATAAGCTCTTTCACCTCATCCCAAGAGAGAGCGTATGCTGCAGAGATCCCACGTTGGTTACGTTCGGCGGTCTACCAGTCGAGTGCTCGTGATTGAAATACTCCGGTAGCGCAAGTAGTAAACTATCGGGACACCCACTTTGACGAAGGGTAACTTCGATAGAGTCGAACCACTGGAGTAGTTGAGTCACACCTCCTTCACCCGTGAATTCCATCGGGTCACAGGCTTTGAAGTGTTTGTAAAGAAAAGTAGAGTGCGGCTCTTCTATCTTAACGTCTTCCGAAGTTCGAGAGTTGATGAGAGAGTGCACTCGTGTGGCAATCTGAGGAATGACTTTGACCACTTCCCTGGTCACAAGTGAAGCAATCCTCTTTTCGCCCATTCGTTTGGCTCGTCTCCTTGCTAACATTCTCGAAGTAGAGTTGTTGGAAGGCATCTAGATAGAAAGAGACTTGGAGTGAGATTCGATCATAATGATTTTTGAGTTTTGCGATGCGAATGAGCGCGTTCAAAATTTGATGCGATAGTATAGTAGTAATGCGAATCACATAGGAGCCACATAGGAAACACGAAATTCCTAAGTCCTCACACAATGACTTGTTTGTTTATACGTATATATAGATAGTTATATAGATGTAATTTGTAGTCATACATACACAAGTCGATTTAGAATAAGCGAGGACGCGTTGAACTGAGAAAGCGAGGGCGAAGACGATAGATTATGCATTAGTTTTGTTGCGAACATTCGGGTTTCGTTTTAGATTGCGATGGCTGTGCAGCTTGTGCGTTTATAAAGCAGGGAGTGAAAATCGTTAAATCGAGAAAATCGATAAAGCGTAAAATTTCAATACGTAAATAAGTTCCAATCATTTGTAAAATCGGCGGGTCGTTGATAGAGTACCTTGGGTGTTTAGGCGTCGACTACCCAAGGTAACCCAACTGTATTTGACAAGTTCGTGCACGCGCGTTGACCTGGAAAACTTCATGCTTCCACTGGGATGCAGCTCATGGCATTCGTCTTCCTAGTCATCGCGTGGCTCGAGTTATCATGATAGTCGAGTCCTTGGTGAGAGCTTTTTGAAAACCAATTTTAGAGAGTGGAACGGCTTATTAAGGTATGGGTTTCACCCCTGACTTAACAGCTTCGTTCCTAATTGTGGTCATGCTCTTCGAATGAATTCGTGAGTTCCACTAGATTTCGAAATGGAGACTTTCGTCGAGATGTGGATGTCACTCCTAACTCGATGAAAGGTTCTCGTGCTAGAAAAATGCGCTGAGTGAGCGATCTCGTTGAGAGTTCTTGGTTTTCACACCTGGTCTCGACTGGATCACTCGGTTTTGTTATGCGAGTATTTTCAAAAACATGTGTATTGTGTCGGCCTTAGGAAAGGCTAAGTAGTATTTCAGCCTTAGGAAAGGCTTCTTCGTGTGAAGTTGTAGTACGCGGTGTTCGCACAAAGTTGTAGCTTTTAGCAATTTCGATCGAGAGTATCAAGTAGGCCCGGTACAAACCCTGCTAGTTCGTACGAGTCGGCCTGTTGGCACTTAGACTATAGACTAGGTCAATTTCTAGGACGTCGACCCGGACTAGGTCGAGTCTTGCCTAATTCCCTATAGTTATGGCTCTGATACCAATCTGTCACACCCCAACCGATGGCGGAATCATCGGGGCGCGGCACTAGGCGAATCAGATTGCTCAAGAGAATCCATAACAACTATATTGCGATAATATTTAATACATTCGTTATCCCATACTAACAAATAATACAATCACATAAGTTATCACAGATTTCTTGTCCTCTCGAACAATACAAATCCGACAACCTAGATTTTAGTTGAGTTTCTAGACTTCCTAGCTTGATTTGATATAGTCTGCGACCTAACCTGCAACATACGTTAAAATGTTTGTCAATACAAAAGTATTGGCGAGTATACAGGTTTGATAAGTAGTAGCATAATAGATTAAAAGTGCTGCGAATTTCCACATGCATAAACGTAATACACGACATATATACTCACAAAACTGATACTACCAACTAAGTCCTCGATGCTCGAATGTACGATGGCATAACTAGACCCCGTCGGGCGCAATAGTACTATACTAGTCGTGGTGGGACGTCGCGAGTATAAGTCCTAGCACATATGCAACTCGCATCACGTATATCTATGCATAACAGTTATTCGCAAGTGATAATTCAATTGATTGAGTACTTCGTTTGATAAGTTCGATTTGTTAGAAACGTATGTTACACCCAAAATGCGATGAAAAAGGGTTCAAGTATACTCACAGTGCGTATCGACAAGTAAACACAACTTGATTTGGATCGATTGAGAGTACGTCTGAGTTATCCTGGTTACAGATCGTTAAACGGTGAATAGCGCGTTAAATGGTGGCGAAGGGACCAAGGTTTGGTTCGGACATTGATGCTTGGGCCCGTTCGGTCGGCTGGACATGTTGTCCGGTCGGATGGCATGCTGTCCGATCGGTTGGCATGCTAGCCGATCGGTTGGCATGCTAGCCGATCGGTTACCATGTGGTTCGATCGGTTACCATGTGGTCTGATCGGTTGGTTGAATCTTGTTTGCTGTCCGATCGGACAGCAGTCCGATCAGACGGCAATTCGTTCCATCGTCCTGATCGTGTCACACTTGATGGGTTTTGGAAAGATTTCAGGTGTTTTGACTGAGATGGGGTGTCTTTGCGTTAAACTACCGAAACCCCATCAAATCCGACCCGTTCTAACGGCCGGGAACCACCCCGTTCCATCAGATCTGGCCGTTCTTGATGGCCTTTCCCGTGTTTAACACACTTTGATTAGAAAAACATAGATTCAGATTTGGTTTATGTAAAAACGTATGGAAATCACTCAGATCTGAGTCGTTCTTGCATGGGATGACATCACCCTTGAAGTTCATAAGAACTTCATGGTGACATCACCCTAGAATGCCCAAAATCCAGAGATTCCACGGTTAAAAGTGAAGATTTAACGGGTAGAAAGGTGTAGAATTGGTTATAGATCAAGGAAGTACAAGGTTTGAGTTGAAAACTTACAAGAATCGCGAGAAATCGAGAGATAAAGGGGTTGGAATGTCTGGTCGAGCAGCAACAGTGACAACAAGTGTGTTTGAGGTGAATGAGGGGTATTTATAGGCAAGGAGGAAGAAAAGGAGGGCAGGTTGGCCTGTTCGATCGGTTGGCCCAGCCGTTCGGCTGGCCTGTCCGATCGGTTGGCCCAGCCGTTCGGCTGGTCCATCTGTACGGAGGCCTTTCGATCCTCGTTTTCGGTGCGTTGCGATAGTTTGGCCACATTTTTATATATTTATATTATTATATATTAGAATTTATCACCAAAGGGTCGTATATACGTATTCATATTCCACAGTTTCGATATACAAACGGTTTTCGATTCGAGTATGCGATTAATAGCGACGTTTCACGGCCATCAAGGAGGGTAGTATAGGTCCTTTCTCGATGTCATCGTGAACGTTATTGTGTGTTGTGCCACAAAGACTGACAGGGTACCATTTACTCGTATTGTCATCATCGTCACGACGACTGGAGCTATAGCACTCACCCGAGAGTCTTTGTTAGCGTTAATTGTTTACGTTCGACACATCACGGCCACTGAGGAGGGTAGAATAGGTCCTCACTCAATGCCTCCGTGAGTGTTAGTGTGATAATAGTGTATAGTATAGCAATATTGTATTTCGAAAATATGCGATTATCCTTCGAATAGCGATATATACGATATAGTTACATTATGATCCGAATCTCTGGTGCTAGGCGTAACGAGTATATCGAGTAGTAACAACGCACAAAAGTGCGGGTTGTTACAGTCTCCCCTACTTTAGGAAATTTCGTCCCGAAATTAATCCCATAGGTAGACTTCAAAGTGGAGCATACATCATAGGTCCCGTTCATGGAATTTTATTCCAGCAAAAATGTCCATACCCGGGCCGTGGAAGCAAGTAGCTAGTGTGGGCAAGGACCTTGAAGAGCTTGGAATCAAATTGGAACACTTGTTTAGGGGGGTTCCGGGGTAGGAAAAAAAGATTTGTTTTTGGAAAGAATGTTGGATGACAAGTGAGCCGCTGAAATGTAAGTTCCCTAATCTTTTTGTGTTAGAGAGGTACAAAAATATTAGCCTTGCGGATCGAGTTACTATGTTAAACGGGGAGTTGAGACCGGTTTTCCAGTGGGCTAGGGCTCCTAGAAGCAGGGCAGAGTTGGTTGAACTCAACCAGCTCACAGCGGAGATGCGGATTTTTCATTTCGGGACAGGGCCAGACAAGTGGATCTGGGCGTTGGAGTCGTCTGGATCATTCTCAGTCAGTAGCTTAAGGAAAGAAATTAGAAGACATATGTTCCATGATCTGGGTATTGGGTTTAGTTGGAATATATGGGCTCCCCTAAAAGTCAATTTCCTAGCCTGGAGGGTTGCTTTGAATAGAATTCCTTCAGCTGCTAGTTTGGCCAGAAGGAATGTTAACATTGGGTCTCTCAGGTGCAAGCTTTGTGGCGAAGACGACGAAACAACGGAACACCTTTTTGTTTTTTGCGGATTTGCGATGCAGATATGGGAGTATGTTGCAAGCTGGTGTAAATTTGGAGCTTTCTATGTGTTAGAACTTAAGGATTTGGTTAATTTCCATAACCAAATCCGTGGTTCGCCAAAGTGGCGGAGGGCCGTCTACACAGTTATGCAAACTACAATTTGGTGTTTATGGAAAAATAGAAATTAAGTGGTTTTCAACAGAAAACAACCACACTTGGCGAAGGTAAAAGAAGACATTAAGGGGTTGTTTGGTAGTCTCTGAATGGTCATTAAGAGGCTACCTCTTAATGGAATCATTGAGAATTTTACCAATGAGAAGGTAGAAGAATGTGACATGTGATGATTTACCATTCAGAGGTTACCTCTTAACCATTAAGACTTGAGGTTACCTCTTATTCATTCAGAGGTTTTAAACCATTAAGAGGTAGCATCTGAATGGTCATTAAGAGGCTACCAAACAGCCCCTAAGACTCTTGGGTATTTGTGGATTAAAAATAGATCCAAATCCCAAGAGTTAACATGGACGAAGTGGTGCGATTTTGATATGACGAGCATTTAGACTTAAATGTAATGTAATATTTATGTTGGTTGATGTATGTAATATTCTTCCGGTTAACAATTGTTGTCCGGATGATGCAATAAAAGTTTCGTTGGCCTTTCAAAAAAAATAGTTAATAATAATTTTGCATAAAAGAAGTGCATGTTTTATGGAGGGGGGACTAGAGTAGAGGGGTGGGTGGGTACCTTGTGTGGAAAATTGTGCTTAAATTAAAAGATGGAACCCAAAAGAAAGTTTTCAACTTGTTCTTAAATTTACACATTACCCCCCTATAAAACACACTCCTTTTCACTTTCTTTATTAATTTTCACTCAACTTATTACATAAAATGACTTTCAAGACACACCTCACAGACCTTTTCTTTGCTTTCTGCTTAATGGAGGGACCTTAATATCCTCTTCTCTCTCTCTTACTTTCTCTCTCTAAAACACACTTTCTCTCTCCTCTTCTGCGCTTAATTCCTTCGAAGATTGTTGCTGTCGATCCGATCTTCTTCCCTCAGCTGCTGCTTATTCCACATATTTTCATCAGTTTCAGGTAAATGCTTCGTTAATTTGCTCTATAATCTGATTTTGTTTTGTTTTTCAGTTCAGTATTTTTAGAATCGAAATTTATACAGGTTGAGATCTGGATTTCGCTTCGTTTCAAGCTATCTATATGTTCGATTCGTTTCAGAATCATATTGCTGAATAATTTCAACACACTGTGTTCATGTTATCTTCATATTCATGTTCATCTTGTTTTGTTGATGTTTTCTTTATTAAAAGTTGCTTGCATGATGTTAGAGCTATAGATATAGAAGATTAGATACAGTATAATGATATTTTCTGTTACTTAATTTGTTTTTTTTTTTTTTTTTGTAATTTTGTGAGCATAATGAGGTTTTCGGCATAATTTCTCGAAAATTAGGGATTTAACATGTGCTTTTTCGGTTGTTGATTTTAGTCAACCGGTAGCTTTATTTTTGGGGATACCTGATATGCATTTTAATAATTTTATTGACTTTGTTCATTCAGAATATGTTGATACAGAACTAATAAGGATACATTTTAACTTTTTTTCTTTTTTTGGTCTTGTTAGTTTCATTTTGACTATGCTTTTGATGCGTGTATGGATTATGATCCACTGGTTAATAAAATTGAAAAGTTACTGGCTTAGACACACACTCTTTACACGAGAAATATTTTTATCGCTGAAGCGTTTTATATCTGTTTGCTTATTGAAGGAGATTAACTTGAAGTCCTATGAGTTTTTGATCCGATGTCTCCACCGCTGTTAGACGTTGAAGGGGATGGACAGGGAAACGTTTCCTTAATGACTTCTGCTTCCAGTATGGAATCGATTTTTCAAAAGAACGCTGGATTAACGGAGCGAAATTATCTGGGATTATCAGATTGTTCATCAGTTGATAGCTCTGCTGTGTCTGGGATCTCAGATGTCAAAAGAAACAATCTAAACCTTAAAGCTACTGAACTGAGGCTCGGTCTTCCAGGATCTCAATCCCCTGAGCGGGACCCGGATGCTGATCTGGCGAGCTCCGAGAGCCTTGATGAGAAACCGCTATTTCCACTGCTTCCGTCTAAAGATGGAATTTGCTCAGGCTCACAGAAGATTTTTGTTTCCGGAAATAAACGCGGATTTTCTGATACCATTGATGAAGGGAAATGGATGTTCGGTTCGTCTGGTACCGACTCTGATACTTCGAATGTAAATGTTAAGATTTCATCGGGTGCTCAACCTGCCATGATTAAAGACGCAACATCAAAGGTTGCACCACAGGAAAAACCTCATGCTACCTTCGGAACTAACCTTAACAAAGTCAACGTGTCCAATCCTCCTGCTGCTAAGTAAGTCAAATCAGAAACTTGTTTTTGTGAATGAAATGAGTAAAAACAGAGTTAAGAGATAACATGATTGATATGATTCGTCTTTCAGGGCACAGGTGGTCGGTTGGCCTCCGGTTAGATCTTTCCGCAAGAACATTTTGGCTACAAATTCAAAGACGAATGACGAGGTGGATGGAAAACCGGGTCCCGGTGCGCTATTTGTGAAAGTTAGCATGGATGGGGCTCCTTATCTGAGGAAGGTTGATCTAAGAAGTTACACTACTTATCAACAGCTTTCTTCGGCCCTTGAGAAGATGTTTAGCTGTTTCACTCTTGGTGAGTTGTTCCATGAATGTAATTAAATGTGGTTTTTGTAATACTCATGCATATTTTATAATCATGACAAGTGATTTTTTTTTGTTCATTAACGTAGGTCAGTGCGGATCACAGGGAGCTCCAGGAAGGGAAAGTCTGAGTGAGAGCAAGTTGCGGGATCTGTTGCATGGATCAGAGTATGTGCTTACGTATGAGGATAAGGATGGCGATTGGATGCTTGTGGGAGATGTGCCATGGGAGTAAGTTTCAAGCAACTTAACCTTATTTATTTTGTTCACTTTCGTCATGTTTGTTGTAATGAAACTCAAGTAATTGGAATAATTAATCACACTTTTGCCATGAATTATGATAGCCTCCTATGTGTATAGCCGTAACCATCTTTTTATGTGTTCAGTGTCCTACAAATATAAATTGCAATTGTTCAGTATTATTAGGGTGCTTATTCCAAAATTGCTATTATGTGGATTCAGCAAAATATTTGATATACCAAAATATGAATTCTATTGAGGACTTTATATGAAACTTGTTATAAGTTTTAGTTATTAGTTTACAAACTTTAACCAAACTCTACTCGATTATTCTTGCATAATAATCCACACGTACAACATATGTTATTAGCAGTAAATTTGTTTTGTATATGGCGGGATATTAATTTTTCTTGTAATATGCGTTATGCGAGTGTGATATAGGAGGGCATTAAGCCTTTACATCTAGTTACTCTTATGAAACAAAAGAAATCTAAATCCTAAAATTTATTAAATAGACACATAAGGAAATTATCTCTTTGTGGTAATTTTCAAGGTTCATAACTAGACGGGTTTTGTTCAATATAATGTAGAATACAAAATGAAGAAATTCGTTGTTTAAGACTCGGGGTTGAATGAATTCTTGTGCTTGAACAACTTAAAAATGATATTCAAGTTTAATTAAATACCATGTGTAGTGAATTCATTACAAGATGATTTTAAACGACGAGTATATATATGCTAAAGCAGATGTCTCACATCCTAATCCTTTATATTATGATTTGTTATCACAGTATGTTCATCGGTTCTTGCAAGAGGCTGAAGATCATGAAGGGCTCTGATGCAATTGGTTTAGGTATGCCTCATATTATTTGTACTTTCTCTCGCCTAAATTGCAATTTAACATAACATTAACATGAAACCTTCCATAAACAACGCGAATCTAACTTTGTGGTTTTGTTGATGCACAGCTCCAAGGGCCATGGAAAAGTCGAAGAACAGAAACTAGCTTCATGGGAGGAAGGCTGGACTGCAGTTATCCTTATGTTTTGATAAGTGCTGTGTTTTGTGCTTAAGTTTTAAATGAATAGTAAGCAAGAGTAAAATGTTTCTAATATAGTTGTTGGCCATATAGGAAACCTTTGTTTTCTGACTTTGTATTTCATGAATTTGTGTGTGCTTTCAGAACACTTGTTGTGTCCACTTTGACTATATTTTATTGTTTGTAATTTGTATGGATTTTATTTTAGACTTTTAGTATGGTGTCTGTAATTGTTGAGGGACTGAACATGGCAAGAGAGAAAAAAGCAAGGTCTTAACTTAAAAAGAGTGAAAGTCTAAGGACCATTTTTGGTAAAATACTGATTGATGTTGAAAATTCCTGGTGAGTGCAGAGGTGCAGGTATAGGGACATAAAATAATAATACATACAGTCCATTAAATTTTGAGACAGGTTTCCATGCTTTTGGCCGGGGAAGAGGTGGCAAAGTGTGTGTGTTTAATTCAACTTAATGTACAACTTAACATGCATGAGGTACAAATAACCAACTTTGGTTGCAAACCCATCTGTGATTGTGACTTCACATTGGTATCACGTGAGGAGGGATATGGGGTCTGATTATTATTTGCTAAAGTATACGGTCCATTGTCTATGGTCATCAATTAAGGTTCTTTTATACTTGTTGCCAAATCGGTAACATATGCTATAAAATAGAGAAAATCCCATAAATTTGTATATTTTTTAGTTCTATTTTATATTTTTAAGGGATTTATGGTGATGGCATAAATATAGTAAGTACGGGGTGTAAACGAGTTTGAGCCTAAGCCTGACTAGGCTAAACTGTTGGGTTTACTCGGGTTTGTTCGTGGGTTCGTTTATGGGTCAAAGGTATGGGTCAAATTTGGCTCCAAATTGCAGCAGAAGATATCCATATTATACACGTTTTATTATAGGTTAATTAGTTATATCTAATTGTTATATTTGACCGATTATTATGGAGGCAAATTGAGTAGAAGAGTGGGTGAGGATGTGACCGGTTGTTTAGGATAGAATATAGTTTTTATTGTTTTTCAATTCCCACGTTGTGCATGTAAGGCTATATATAAAGCCATTGTTTATTGAATAATATTATCCCTTCATTCGAATTATACAGTGAGCTCAAAGCCTTTCATTTTCTCTCAATACCCAGTAAATAAACTTTGTCTACGAAGTGTTCTTTTGTGAGTGTATTGAGTAAGTTGAGAGGGACCTGAACCAACATAAACCCCCTTTGTTTGAGCTCGTTTAGGCTCGAGCTTTGTTGTAAAGCACGAGCTTGGGATCTATAACCAAACAAGTCATATTTCAGGCTCAAGCTTGTTTTGAGCTTTTTAACGATCCGGTCCTGTCCAAATAATAAAAAAGGCACTATTTATTTGAATTTCTCTATAAAAGGTATATTAACAAATACGTTTGAATTTGAAAACATTATGTATTGAAAAGAAAACATCACCAAAAAGAAACTGTTGTATGACATAAGATACGTGATTTTAGGGATAAGGTTGGTATTGTAATTTTGTACACTTGCATAAATATATTAGAACATGAGCTTTTGCACTTGGGGGGGATCTCTCTGGAGAACATCGTCATCTTCTTGATGTTTAGAAACCTATTGATGAAGACAAAGAGGTCAACTTGTACTTTTGCGGATGTACAATTTTCAGGAATCGGATGATACAAAAGGAAAGATCTTCGATATGATTCAATCTAAGTTCAGGATTCTTGATATTGAGAAATTATACGTGGACCACATGCTTTTAGCAAATGTTAAAGGATACAATACAAGTAGATTCTTTTTAAAAGGGCTAAATCACACACCCTCATTACCTACTTCTAAATCTCTACTTATGTTAACCAAGAGACTAGAATGCTCAATCTGTTGAGAAGTAACACTTCTCCAACACATTTTGATACTGTTATACTACAAGCCCTTTGGTAGATAAAAAAGTTCTTTTGCTATGAACGTTACAACAATAATATTTTCTTTGTTGAGTAAGACTTTTGTTGGATAACTTTTACTTAAAAAAAAAGAAAAGAAAAAGAAAATTTGTGTTCTTTAAACTTTAACCAAACAAACCAACCATTACTTAACGTGTTCTTTTTTTTTTAAATAGAGTAAACTGCTAAAATGGTCCCTGAGGTTTGGTCACTTTTGTCACTTTAGTCTAAAACTCAAACCTTTTGAATATGAGTCCTTGTGGTTTCAATTTTGTTGTCATTTTCATCCAAAAGCAAAATCGGGTTAGATTTTTTAGTTAACATATAGCTTTTTTGTCTTTTTCCTTCCTTTTAATGAAGGGTAAAACTGTCATATTTTTTTAAATTGTTGTAATAAAACGTTAAAAGACCGTTTTGCCCTTCATTAAAAGGGAAGAAAAAAACAGAAAAGTTGGCTGTTAGCTGAAAATTCTGATCAGATTTTGATTTTGGATGAAAATGACAACAAAATTGAAATCATAGGGACCCAGATTCAAAAGGTTAAGTTTTGGACTAATGTGGTAAAAGTGACCAAAGCTCAGGAACCATTTTGGCAATTTACTCTTTTAAATAACACAAACTTTGTTCTTATTTGCGCAATCAAGCTTTGAGCCTTTCACAATTGACATATCATAGCTTTTTTAAACATAACTTGTAGAAATTACAACTAGATTTTATTGAAACAAAAAAGTTTTAATTATTAATCCAAATAACGATGATATTTGCAAAACATAACATTGCAAGCCTTGTCACAATAAGAGGGGAATTCTCCATGTGACCAAGCTGTAGCGTAGTATAAGTATTCGTTTTGTGGATGAGCAAGTGTTGAGTAAAACAATCCAACCTTTTTCTGTTTGTGAGAACAAATATTTATACTTAATCCGGGGGTGACCTGACGTTCATGGAATTTATGGTGTAATTGCCAAGCCACGTCATGTAACTGTCGAGCCACTTTGTTAGTGGAATACCTTTGGCCCAGACTAGGCCTATAAATGAACCAAACGAACATGAATAAACTATAACCGAATATGAACACGAACATATAATCGAACACATTTTTTTGTTCATATTCGTTTATTAAGAAAATAGGTATGTTCATGTTCGTTTATGTTTGTTCATTTAAAACCTAAACCGAACAGATCATGGGTGTAAACCAACATAAATAAACTTAAACGGACATAATTTAACAAACAATAAAGAACATAAAATAACATAATTGAACAAACATAAATGAATACAAATGAATATGATTGACTAAGCATAAACGAACATAAAATAATTTTTTTATAAATTAATGATTAATTACGATAAACTCCATTTGAAAACCCATTTTTATTACTAAAAAACCTAATTATGAACCAAATGAACCAAACGAACATGAATAAACTATAACCGAATATGAATGAACCAAACGAACATGAATAAACTATAACCGAATATGAACACGAACATATAATCGAACACATTTTTTTTGTTCATATTCGTTTATTAAGAAAATAGGTATGTTCATGTTCGTTTATGTTTGTTCATTTAAAACCTAAACCGAACAGATCATGGGTGTAAACCAACATAAATAAACTTAAACGGACATAATTTAACAAACAATAAAGAACATAAAATAACATAATTGAACAAACATAAATGAATACAAATGAATATGATTGACTAAGCATAAACGAACATAAAATAATTTTTTTATAAATTAATGATTAATTACGATAAACTCCATTTGAAAACCCATTTTTATTACTAAAAAACCTAATTACCAATTAGTTATATTTATATAAGTAGTTTGAAAGCTCCTTTTATGTTTAATATTTATATAAATATAGCTACTTATATATTTAAATTAAAATGGACATAAACAAACAAAGATAAACAAATGTAAATAAACGAACATAAAAGAACGTTCGAGAACAAAATATGTGTTTATGCATGAGTGTTTGATTCGTTTACAACCTAGCATAGACTACGGCTTACACCCAGTGGCGGACCCAGGATTTTTTTTCCTGGGGGTGCGGAAATTTTTTAAAGATTTTAGACCTCTAGCTATATAAAAAAATCGGTTCATAGCAGGTCGGATCGGGTCATGTAAAACAAGTAAAAACAAACAAACAAAGTTTCATAGCAGGTCGAATCAGATCGGGTCGGGTCCATTTCAATTCTCAAACAATCAAACCCTAGTTCCTAACTTCCTATCACATTAACAGACAAAAAAACATCAAAGTTCAAACCATCCCTACTTTTATTTCTCTTAATCATTCAATAAAAGAACAAAAAAACTTATCTATAACATACCTTGGTCTTTAATTAGAATAATCCGGCGAAAAAAAGTGGTTCAACCCCTTTACTCTTGAGAAATCGCGGCATAACTTCCCTACTCATTGTTCATTCCTAATCCTATCACATACAAAATAAATAAGGATCTTCAAGTGTTCAACCATAGCCCATGTTCCTTAATTTTCAATTTAAAATTTTGAATTTCAAGCCCTAGTAATTATTATTTGCCAACCAACAATCATATAATCAACAAACATGTTTGCCAACCAAAATTTTGAATTTCAAGCCCTAGTAATTATTATAAGCCTTAGTAAAAAACATGTACCTGTCAGGGGCGGTCTGAATTAACCAGTTTGCAGCCGAAATTTTGCACGGCCGGAATTATGCTGTCGCTGGGCGCTGAAGTGAGGCAGAGGGAGGGCGGGAGTCGCTGGCAAGTGGCAGCGATTTGGGTTTTTTTTTTATTATGTGGACTGGTTTGTTTAACAAAACTAGTAGTTGGGTTGGGCTTGAATCGGTATTAAGTTATTGGGCTTGATGGATTGAATTTAAGTTTTATTAAAGGGGTTAGTAGGCTAACTTGTTTACATAATTTGATCGGGTTTCAATCCGTGTTCACAATTTTTTTTACATAAATTCCTAACATTTTTTTCTAAGGGGTGCGGACGAAAATTTCCAAGGGGTGCGGTCGGAATTTTTCAAGGGGTGCGGTCGGAATTTTTCAAGGGGTGCGGACGAAAATTTCCAAGGGTGCGGTCTGGATTTTTCGCGAAAAATACCACTAATTTTTTTTTTCAAGGGGTGCGGCCGCCCACCCACCCCATAACTTGGGTCCGCCCCTGCTTACACCACTTAAGTCGTCATCATAATGCATTAAATCAAAATGCGAACGCCTTGAGTTAATATTGGACACGTTCAATATTTGACGCTTCTAATGTTTTCTAACCTGGGGTGAATAATAAATGATATGTCGTACCCGTGGTTATGATATATTGGTCATTTGGTCCGAAGCTCGTGTTCACGAGGCCTAAACCCTTAATGTTGACTTAGTGGATTGGTCCACAACAATGATATGATTAAAATGGTAGATCAAATAATATAGATATACAACATATACATATAGTGGATTGGTCCACAACAATGATATGATTAGTATCAGTCACACACGGGGGATCTGTACCTAACATCAATGATATGATCATTGTCGGTCGTCATATATAATAGAGGTGTACGTTAATATGGTTCATCTTCAACTATTTCGTTTTTCAGGTTTAACTCATATACAACTTCAGTTTGCTTATTCAAGTTTGGATTTTATTATTGTTGTAACTGAATAGGGGATCTAGTCAAATGACACATATTTTTTATTAGTCTTAAACATATCAACCTTGACAAGAAAAAAACTTAAAATTGTGTAATCTAAACATGGTTTAAGTGACGCGTTTACATAAAACGAGTCATACGGTTGGCTTGTTCGTGGGCAGGGCCGGCCCTGAGAATTTGCGTACCTTGTTCCAATTCGAAAAAACGTGCCCTTAGGCTTTAACAAAATGGATATTGAGCTCTTTAAAGGTCTAAACATAATACCAATTGTAAGGGAGTCTATGTTGGTGTTTTTATTGGTATACCCTATTAATTTTTTTACATATACATATCGGGTTTTTTTATAAAAATAACGTGCCCTTCGAAATATCAGGCCCTGGTCGGTGATCCTCCCCGCCCGCCCCCAAGCCGCCCCTGTTGGTGTGTTATAAAAATGGATTAAATGGTCGACCTTTTTAATTAAGAAACACTAAACATGTCAACCCTAATGCCCCGCTTGCGGTGTGCGCATATAATGTATATGTGTGACGCTCGGGGGGCAAAAGTGAAATTGCAATAACTTTAACGTTATTAAAAACGGGGGACAGTTAATCATGTATCATGTGGTGGCAATGATAGCTGACGGACATAGGGGTACATGCACCAATCGGTTTGCCCCGATTGCTGAATGATATGTGCCTTAGGTTCAAGGCTTGATGCAAAATTACTATCGAGTCTGGGTCTCACTGGAAACAATCTCTCTATTCCTACAGGGTAAAGGTAAGGTTGTCTACATCTTACCTTCCTAAGACCCTACCTTATCTTTGTTATTGGTGAAATTACTATGATAATGATGATAACATGTCAACCCAATGCAACCCGTTTATTAAACATATATCTAAGATATCTTCTTCGTATCATGTTTTGGAACTTCCCTGAATTACCAGCCTATAAAAATCATTGATTCTTTTGTTTCTTTCACATACTACCACCAATAATAGATATGCAAGTTAACACGTTAAGACTGAGTGTAGTGGGGCGACTCCCACCCCCAGGTCGCCCCAGGTCGCCTGGAACACCGCCCCCGGGGGCGACTTGGGTGGCGACCCCCCCTTGCCCGTCTCAAACTCGTCGCCCAACTCACACATTTGTTTGGCCAAGTTTTATTTATTTATTTATTTTTAAATCCAACCTTTATAAATGGGTGCCACGTGTCGCAAGACGCCCCACCCAGCAAGGTTGCCCCACTACCCCTTTTTTGGTCAGAATCCTCTTATGTGACGTGGCGCCACGTGTCGCAAGACGCCCACTCAACAGGTTGCCCCACTACACTCAGTCTAAAGACATAAGATGTAATGATTAGACACAAACATATTTCCAATTATTTGTCTTTCATTTCCTTTTCATTAAAGTAAGCATTTATACTATTCTTTTGCTCAATTCCTTTTCATTAAAATTAGAGTAAATTGCCATAATCGTCCTTGAGGTTTGGGCATATTTTTCATTTTCATCCAAAACAATATTTCCGTATCATATAGTCCTTCACTTTTGTGATTTATCCAACATCTGACTTTTTTTGCCAAAATCCTCCCTGAGATTTGTGATTTTTTGTCATTTTCATCCAAATGTGTGATAGAAAAAATAAAGCAAATTAGACTTTTTGATGAAAATGGTAAAAAATCTCAAAAGTGAAGGACTATATTGTACAAAAAAGTTGTTTTGGATGAAAATGACAAACATGTCCAAACCTCAGTGACGATTTTGGTAATTTACTCTTAAAATTAAGAATAATGGTGGTGGATGCCGTAGCTAAAATCCCTAACCATATATCTTTTTCACATCGTCACATCATTTTTTTCAAGGTTGGAGAACTCGCTAGTCGGCTGGTGAGGTGGAGACTAGCGACTACTCGGAATTACTCGGGATTAATCGGATCGGGTTTTTAATATGTAATTTTCAGTTCTATGTGTACATATACACATTTTTATAGGTAAATATTTTAAGTAGCTAGCTTTTAACTCTTACTCAACGCATTTTTTTAAGTATACAAGATTAATTGTTGGAATTCACATTGTTTGATTGAAAACTGTGCGGAATTTAATGGTTTTGGCCGCATCCACACCCTCCTCTTAATATAGTGAACTAGCCAACTGGGTATAGTTGTAGAATCGTTACATTCAGTGGCGAAACTAGCCCATTAAATCAGGGGTATAAAAAAAAACCCCGTGCAATCATACAATATTAAATGAAACAATAAATAAAGTAAATAAATACCAAATAGATTTGGCTTCTTCTGTTTTCATATCTTAAAATCGTTCCATCACATCATCGTCTTTTACTTTATGAAGAAAATCATTTTCGACCGTACAAACATGGCCTTGTTCAAAAATTCCGGGCTCATTCGATTGCGTATATCTGTCTTGATAATCTTCAATTTCGAAAAACATCTTTCAACTGTTGCGGTTATAACCGGTAAAACCAAAGCTAGCCTCACTACCCGATAAACCAAAGGACAAGAACTGTGTGTTCCCATTTCAACCATAAGACGCGCAAGATCACTTATTCTATTATATGGACTTTATTAGTTATTACAATTTTGGCTTAATTATCATAAAACTAATTATTTGGGCGGTGTTACTAAACAGGTTTTGGGCTTAATGAATGATATCAAATTTCATAATTTTCTCTTAAGAGTTTCCTCATATATGTTTTTGGGTATGCTATGTATAAAACCAAAAGAAAAATTACACTATAAATACAAATACGGGGTTGAGCCGTAGCCCGTGCTACGACTCATTCTACATTGATTCCGCCCCTGGTTATATTTTTCATGTGTGTGTTTTACAGATTATACAACCATACCCATAAATAAATCAAATGATTTTCGTGGTCCATGGGTCGTTTTTACCTGTGACATGTAGTGCACTAGCCGACAAGGTTTTACCCCCACCCACGTACATGATCTTGTGAACTTAGATAGTAGGGTATGGTGGGGCGGGAGTTTGGGGCATAGGTTGACACGTGGCTTAGGTGGGCTTTGCTGGGCTGACCCACATTGAAGACGGTATTGTGGGCCGGGGGTTTGGGGCGTGGCCAGCCCAAACTAAAATATTTATATTTTTAAAACAAATTTAAATTTTTTAATAATGTTTTTTAAATAAAGAAAATTACATAAAATATTCCTAGTGCTTGTAATATTTTTTCTTTATCTCTTCTCTCGTCTCCAATATTAGTTCCAACTCTTCACCTGATAGGTGATCAATGGGCTGGGCTAGAAATTTCATATCATCTCGTCTTTGTTTCAGGGCATCCCTAGCTTCTTTGTTCTTCCGAATTTCGGCCCTTTGTTGTTGGAATATGTTGAATGTATCTAACTTGCATGCAATGTCTTCCAACTGATCGTTGTATACTCCCCTACGCGAGCCCAAACTCCCAACTGAAGGCGATGGCGTACCCGATCTTGATTTTTGAGCGCGCCTTTTGCGGCATCTCTTCCGTATTCTGGCCGGTTTGTCGAATCATCCACAAAGTCCTCCAACTCTTGATCCCGTGCATCCGATTGGGCTTGGGACGAGGGTGTCCTTGACCTTTTGGAAGATGTGTTAGTTTCGCTACCACTAGGGATATTCGCCCACTTGGGATGGAACTTACAAATATCCCAACAATGCATGAAACGGAAGTCGCTCCCCACATTCGTTTTGTATGTAACCAATGCATTTGTCACAAAGTCGGCTTTGGTTTCACCACTTTTTGGGTTTTGCTTTGCCTTATGTAAAAAAACACTAAATTTGGTGAGTTGCCCGCTTATCTCGGTCCACTTCGAGGATAAGCTATCATTTTCACGATAAAGCTCTCATTCCATTTCTTCATGGAATGCTTTACTAATCGCTTCCCACAAATGGTTTCTATGTTGAGAATTTCCTATTTTAATCAAAAGAAACTTTAATATATTACAAAGTTATATAAAAAAAACATAAATATTAAAATAAGGGCTACAAAATATTTAAAAATACCTAAAGTTGGATGTAGAGATTGTTGAAGCCAAGCTCTCGCCAATGCAACTTCTTCATTAAGGACCCATCTTTGTTGTTTCCGTTTGGCGCTTTCAAGTGCTTTCTCGGCCTCGGTTTTTTTCTTGTGATTTCTCGTCTTGATGGGTTTGGATGCGGAAGGACCATCGATGGGGGGTTGAGTTTCGGGGACGGTTTCGGTTTGGGAAAGATTGATGGACGTTTGGGAAAGGTTGATGGACGTTTGGGAAAGGTTGATGGGCGTTTGTGGAAACGGGCTAGGTATAGAATCATCGGTGTGAGGGAAGTTAGTATACACACGATTCGAGAGAAACGATGCGTAACCCGCCATATCGGGCATAGCGGAGTGTATTACAAAGGGAGCAATTGGACGATTGGGTGGTGGGCTAGGATTTTCTTGTAATGCCCACGGGTTGTTCGGGTTAAAACCACGATTATGAGGATTCATTTTTCGTATTGTGGTTGGATGAGTATTTTTTAAAAAAATAAGATATAGATGATTATAGAAGAGGTGGAGTAGTTGTGGTAAAAAAATGAATAGAAATGTGAGTTTTTATAGTGAAAAAATTCAATTTTTTTTTTACACATAGCCGTTGGCCAACGGCTAGTTATCTTGGCCAATCAGATCCCGCCATGTCACCTTGATAGCCCCGCCCAACGCCAGGCCTTAAACTCCCGCCCAAGTGGCCACGCCCAAACCCAAGCTCACCCGGGGTGGTGACTTGGGCGTTTCTCTCCAACCCACGTCCCAACCCCCGCCCCATACCCCATAGTCTTACTCATTTTGATCTAAATTTAAACATAGGGTAGTCAGGATTACGCTAGATCTCTATTAAATAAAATGGGACAAATTGATCGTTACAATTAAAAACAAAATATTTATAGTTTAAATATACCACTTGGGGGTTTGATTAAAGTTAAGAAACAACAGTTATGGCTTGAAGAACAGGTAGCAAATGGTATTTATAAAATCTGACTTAGGGAGCAACTCACATTGGATGAGGTACAAGTAACTTTTGCTTGAGAACACATCTGTGACTGATTCTGACTTTACATTTACCAAATCTGATTTATGGTCATCGAAACAACAATTCAGTGATTGTGAAGGCCAACTTGTTTTATTCTTGCACGTTCCTTATTGGGTTCGCCACTATGTTATGGGTTTAGACTAAGGGTGGCAAAATGGGTGGGTTGGGCGAGTTTGGGTACTGGGTTAGGATGAGTTTGGGTTAAGATGTGTTTGGGTTAAGATGTGTTTGGGTTAGCATGGGTATATAAAAAAAATGTCAGGATGGGCATGGGTTAGAATGGTTTCAGTCATGACAGGTTAAATAGTTAATTACATCGTTAGTCCCTGTGGTTTGTAGAAAGTAACAATCTCTGGTACAAATAGTATAAAGTAACAATCTAAAGCTTTAACGTTTGATTTCGTAACATTATAGGGCCTTAAGGCTAACTGTCGTTAAAAAATAACTAAGAACTTAATACCCAACCTTGAACTTGGAGAAACCACAGGGACTAACCATGTTATTAATTTCAAAATTAACTCTTGTAATATTTAAACACAATTTTTCTTTTTCTCTTATTATTTAACTAAAATTTTAAATTATTTAATTAAACATTTTTTAAATAGTTAAACGTAATTAGCATAATTAACGTAACTAAAGCTACTTTGAAGCCACTTCCGTAACTAGCTTATATATAAACTAGCAAATTTATACGTAAAATAACTATTTTTCATCATTGAAAACCAAAACCGAACCATCAAAAAATATAACTAAATTGAACCGTTATTAACGGTTTGGTTTCGGTTCTGGTTCAGTTTCACGATTTGAGCCTTTTAGGCCCAACCCCTTTATTCAAGTTTTCAAACATACACACACTAAAATAAATACAAGAAGCTACAACCAAATATATACATGATGCATAAGGAAAAAAATTAAAAGCTACAACAGATAATTATAACCAAAAAATAGTTGCTGCCAAAGTGCCATTTCACAATAGAAGTGTCCAAAATAAATTGCTAGTCTCCGGTTCAAAAAAAGCTGTACAAAACAATCTTAAAACAAGTTGTCTAAAACTAGATCAAAATAGCTAAACATAGTAGTTCTATCACAGCAAATTAAAACTAGCCGTGATGAAATCTTATTTTTCAAATGAAGAGGCGAGCTCTATTTATCACATTGCCAAAATTTTACTTTTTATGCGTGTATATGCATATTTATTTATTAAAAAAGTAAGATATGGCCCGGTTCGGTTTTTTATGACCATTTTTTTTAGCAATTGTGTTTTAAATAAAAATAGAAAAAATCACAATTCTGTTTTAAATATTATAAGAGTTAATTGAAAGTTAGTCCATGTGGTCTTTCAAATTAACAAAATTGGGTACTAAGTTCTGAAATGACGAAAATACTATAAGTTTTCAGTTAGTATTTAACAATTTTTAGCCTTAAGGCCCTAAGATGTTACAAAATTAAACGTTAAAACCTCAACATGTTACTTTAAACTATTAGTACCCGAGATTGTTACTTTCCACAACTCACAGGGACTAAGAGTGTATTTAACTCTAGGCTAAAAGAAAAAAAATAAAAAATACTCATAAAAAATAAAAAAAATCCAAAAGAAATCTAAAAAATAAAAAAAAATTCTAAAACATAAAAAAATCAAAAAATTCGAAAAATAAAGAAATTCTAAAAAAGAAAAAAATCTATAAAATAAAAAAATATTTTAAAAAATCTCAAAAAAATCAAAAATTCTAAAAAAATAAATATATTTTTTATTCTTTAGAATTTTTTTAACTTTTTAAGAATTTTTAAGAATTTTTATTTTATTTTTACATTTTTTAGAATTTCTTGAATTTTTTACTTTTTAGAATTTTTTTGATTTTTGTATTTTTTAGAATTTTTTTGACTTTTTTAGAATATTTTGATTTTTTTTGAACTTTTTATTTTTTAGATTTTTTGTGTTTTTTTATTATCTTTTTTTTTTTTAAATATGGATCGATCCGGATAGACCTATCTTAAAACTCATCCTACTACTTAATTAAGTGATTTTAACCCATCCTGACCCGCTAGTGTTTTATCTCATATCCATCCTGACTTACTTTTTTAATCAAGCACTTCACAACCTATCCTAACCTATAACCTACTCACTTTTTTAATAGAACACTTCACAACCTATCCTATCCTCCGCTTGGGTTTTATCTCATACCCATCCTGACCTACTCACTTTTTTAATCAAACACTTCACAACGTCCTAACCTAGTGACTAATTTTGTTTGGTCCATATCAACCCAAAATAAAATGGATGGGCTTGTTTTGCCAGGCCTAGTTTAGACTATACTTCAAGGCCCAATAGTAATGCTTGGAGAATTAACTAATTGCTGATTATCGATCATTAAAGAGAGTAATATTAATTCTTATGAACAATGGTAGTGGGCCAAAGCCCAAAATTGGGAATGGAAGTTGGGCCACAGCCCAAACTCGTGGGCAATAACATATTACACACTACAATACTACACAGCATAAGTTGGCTATTTAATTTTCTGTGTAAACTGGTTGTTGGATCTAGGCCCAAAATCTTGGGTTTGCCCCGAAAGCTTTAGTAAACTGACCAAATATGCATATATCCTTTAATTCTTAACATATCTTTATAGTTTTAGTATTAAATAATGTACTTAGTAAATCAAACATGTCTACATTCCGACAGTAGTTTATAATGTACTTAGTAAATCAAATATGTCTACATTTCAACAGTATTTTATAAATCCAAAACAAGACTTAAAATTATATATACTAAGCCCAAAATATGGACATAAAAATGAATTTGGTCTAACCAAATTAATCGAAATTTATTTCAAAACCGACATAACTGAAAATGAAATAATCAAAACAAAAAACCAAACAACTAGCAATTCCCAAAAATCGAACTCTTTGTTTTGGTATCGAACTGTGGCCATCCTATCTAAAACCCTTAAATGCTTAGAAAACTATTTTACATCATACTCAAAATTAACATCAAATTTCTAATAAGAAAATGTGACATTTATATTTAGAAAATCTTAAATTTTGCCATAATTCACGAATTTAATCTCCTATAGAATCTTTGCTTTCATTAGTTGTTTATTAGTTTGGTCAGTCACATAGATTTCGTTAGATTAAATCGATAACTCTTTTTTTCTTTCGTCATACATAAGGGATATTTTCATCTTTGCTAGAGGCGTCTCTGAGAATTCACATACTCTGTTCGAGCTTGAAAAAATGTGCCCTTCCGTTATGTTTTGTTATTATTTAAAAAAAATCAAATTAGTATGGAGTTCAATAAACCTAACTACAAGTGGGCTAAATTCTAAACCATAAAAAATGATTTGTAAATGGCCTATATTGGAAGTGGTATGTGTTTACTATTTAAAAAAATAACATATACGTATCGGATTTTTTTTTTAAATCGCATGCCCCTCGAAATCGTGGGCCTTGTGCGGAGGTCCTCCCCGCACACCATCAAAGCCTCCCATGTTTGCTAATACCAAAAACCATGTATTATGGTTAGGACTTAGGAATGACTTGTGATTGTGAAAATGATACCCAAGAATCACCAGAAATTACAAACTAATAATTAAATTAAGAGTTAATTGCCAAAATCATTCCTGAGGTTTGGGCATGTTTGCCATTTTTGTCTAAAATGACTTTTTTGTACCAAATAGCCCTCCACGTTTGTAACTTTCTGCCATTTTCATCCAAATGCCTAACTGGATTAGAAACAACCGTTTGATGAAGGTTTTTTTTTTTTTGAAATTTCACAAGTACAGGGTCTGAAATGTAATTTCTTTTTAAACTCTAACTTTATAAAAGTAAAGATTTACATGTAAAACAAATTGTAGAATTATATAAAACAATTATGGACAAAAAAATAAAATACTTAATCTCCTGCAACTAAAAAGATCCTCAATTGCCCATCTTTGGAAGCCAGATCAACTGCTGCTTGACTGGAAGTCGATAAATATTTTCTCACGGTCGACAAAAAGAACAAAGGGGTTCTTCTATTTGGATTTTGCATCAGTTTTAGCAACATTATTTCATTGTTATTTTATTGACTGGACAACAGAACTTGGATTAGTCAAGATTAATATTGTGAAAACAAAGTATTGGAAGCTGATCATGACTCATGAGTTATCTCTATAAACAAATTTAGATTATGCGAAGGAATGAACTATGAACAAAGGGAAATTAACATCACTATCTACAAATTATAGTAATAGGTGTTGCAAATTTTCAAAATGAATATTGATTACAAAGCTTAAAATTAACTTGTTCTGCGTCTAAGTCAAGTTATGCCTGCTTTTTATTCGTAAGAAAGAAGGATGTTCTGATATCTGATTACTACCTGTTAGGGATGGATTTTCTAAACCTAAGGATCACGGATCCTCAAGTGCAGCCAGGATCACTGATCCCCAGTTCTGTTTGAATTAAGGATCCTCTGAAGACGTTGCAGGTTTAAGGATCCAGGATCCTCATTGTTATCCTAACACTAACGGTTGTTTCCACTATATTTGAACTTGTTTTGCAGGAATGAGCGAGTGGGACTAAGTCTTGCCGAGATTCCAGGGGAATATGCTTCCATATTCTGCACGTGTATAGCTTGAGTGACCGTTATAGAAGTCATGGGAGGCTAGCACAATTTGCGGAATGTTTGTTACTTAGTTTATTTCTATTTTTAAAGGGGGTAACAAGCTTGATAGTAAAAAAACAATGAGCAACACACACACTCTCGAAAGCTCTCTGCAACTTATTGGCGATTACACACATTTTACACATTAGTGATCCTTGTAACAAGCTTGTTATCATCCCGATTTGTAACCTTTACTTGTTTAATATAGTTGGTGATCGGTAGTTTCTATCACCCGAGGTTTTTTGTGCCGGAGATCATCTCTTGATCAAGGGCTTTTTCCTCGTATAAATCCTTGTGTCTCTTGTTCATTTCATCTACAAATTGTTCATACATTTGCTGGTTAATTCAAGCATCACACCTCACAAAATAAGATTTGGTTGCATTATCCTAGTCTGATTTTTTGACCAAAACAGTTTGGCGCCCACCGTGGGGCAATTGATGCTTCATTTCTGAGAAATTTTGTTCATTGTGATCATTTCGGTTCATTACCTTCAACCATATGGCTTCTTCAGCGAAGAACACTTCAAGCTCTATGCCGGCAGTCACTTCTTCACAAGGCATTCCACCTTTGCCTTCACCACCTTTTGGATCCCAGAAGAACACTGAGAATGCTGCGAAAAAACAAAGCCCCGTTTTCCCAAAACCACCAACTTCTGCTGTTTCTTCTAGCCCTTCTAACAGTGATCTTTATTATTTGATTTTGCAGATGAGGGATTATATGCAGCAGCAGGACAAAACCAATGACAGGATCCTTCGAGAGATTGACGACATCAAGAAATTGAAGAGATCAGCGGAGGATCACTCTCCATTGGTACCTAGATCACTGGATTTCGACACCCCAGCTATAACCGCCCTGCAATCTGCGGCTCCAGATATCCAGTACCAGAGTGGATCATTGGGAAGGCGTTATGGATCAACGACAATGACTCAGACTTTAGGATCCTACTTCCAGCCTTCAGGATCCTCTTTCCAGCCTTTAGGATCCTCCTTCCAGCATCAGGGATCCTTCACTAGCTCAGGAGGATACATGGGGACGCAGACAGTTCAAGGATCCTCCTCCCAGGTTCAAGGATCCTCTTCTCAGGTTCAGGGATCCTCTCAGGTTCAAGGATCATCATCCCAGGTTTACGGATCCATGGATTATCCTCCAAGACCCCCAGTCACAGCACATCAAGGATCCAACATCTTTCAGGATCAAGGATTCTTAAGGAGTGTGCAACCCGGAAGTTCGGACGTTCATCTAGGAGACTTCATTCCTATGCAAACTATTGCTTCTTCTGGTCCCTCAGTTATACCAGAATCCCGTCAATATGGATTCATATCTGGAATTCCAAACTTGAGTCCCTCAGGAGGTAACACTTTGAATAATTTTTATAATTCTAACCATGGTTCAGTGCAGGATACAGGTATCAATCAAGCTATGGCTAGGGAATTACAAAAACTGAAGGATATGATATCCAGTGTTCCAGGAGTGGTTAAGCCCATTCCTGAAATCCTAGATGGAAGCCACAAGATATCTCATTTTGCACCACCTATGTGTGATGCAGAGATTCCAAAAAGGTTTCAAATACCAGCCATGAAGCTATATGATGGCTCGACGTATCCAGAAGAACATGTAGCTCAATACAGAGAAAGAATGGAGATCAATCCTATCCCCGAGATGTTAAAAGAAGCATGTCTATGCAAGGGTTTCGGATCCACTTTAACAGGATCAGCTCTTAAATGGCTGCTAAGTCTTCCCCCTTACTCTATTACTTCATTTGCTAATCTAGTTAATCTGTTTAATAGCCAATTCTCATGTAGCAGAAAATTTAAACGTTTAACTAGTGATCTATATAGGGTAACACAAGGTCAAAATGAATCACTTAGAGATTATATCACTAAGTTTAGTAAAGAATCCTTGGATATCCCTAATTTGGATATTTCTACGGCTGTAGAAGCCTTCAAAATGGGTTTACTTAGGGATTCATTGTTCTATGATGATCTTGTCATGACCCCTGCAGGAATCTTGATGAAGTAAGAACTAGGGCCCTTAGATTCATCCGACTTGAGGATGATAAAAGGATCCAGGAAAGACTGGCAGGATCCTCGAAGCAGGAAAAGCAAGGATCCTACTTCAGGAACAATAAGTCAAAGTCTTATAACAAGTCTGATAACCAGAATATGCATGCAGTAGAACAGGAAAAGGATGATGAGGATTATCCTCCAATTTCTGAATATTGTTTTTCTGTTGATAACAATGAACCAATCTTTGCAATGCAGAACCTAGGTGAAAAAGCAAGATGGCTGAGAAAAAGTGATAAGCCAGTTGCAACAAAAGACAAATCCAAATGGTATGCATATCATGAAGATTTCGGTCATCTCACTGAAGAATGTATTGCACTGAGAAAATAGATTGGTTACCTGTTAAGCAAAGGACATTTGAAGGAGCTGTTGGGAAGAAAAAAGTCAAGGATCCAGGATCCTGAAAAAGTTCTAGAAAGAGCTCCTGCTGATGCACAAATTATTAACTTCATATCCGGTGGGTCAGATATATGTGGCACTTCCTTTTCAGCAGCCAAGAGGCATGCCAAGGAGACCAAGATGGATAATGGAGATAGACCCATCCGAACCTCTACTGTTACACAGGAGAAAGTTATAACTTTTGATGAGGATGATCGTGTTGATGTTCAGGATCCTCATCATGATGGTGTTGTTATTACCTTGTTTATATCTAATCATTTTGTTCGCAGGATCTTGATAGATGGAGGAAGCTCAGTAAACATCATCCAGCTTGATGTCCTCAAGAAGATGAACATCCCTGAATCGGACATTGTCCCAAGATCCTCAGTACTTGTGGGATTCAGTGGAGAAACCAAGAACACATTGGGGGACATTAAACTTCCCATTTACATAGAGGGACTTCATTCTTATAAAAAATTTTGTGTTATAGATTGCTTATTCTGTTGCAATGTTATCTTTGGCAGGCCATGGATACATGACATGAAGGCAAACGGGTTCCTTAGAGAGCAAACGGGTCTTCACAGGTGCGTGGGGCATAAGCAAAGACATTAATCTCTCCTGACTTCTAGTAGCCTACCAGTCCAACTTCCAAAAATTTTCAAGCCCGATACAGGTTACAGCCATATAATGATGATATAAACCCTTCATGCCTATATGCAAACACAAAACACAACAATGATAAGAAATTATTAGAACAACTTGGTGGTTACCATAGCATCTATCACATCACGCTTCAATAATTTTTTATTTTTTTATTTTTCTTTTGTCAATTTTTTACTTTAGCCCTTAAAGTTTTAGATTTTACACTTAGACCCTCTTAACTTTCTAAAACTTTATGAAATATCATTTTGATCCTCTCGAGTTTTAAGTGCTTATTTTTGTATATGTACGTGTCGGTATAAGCTCAAGTTGGTTTACACTTCGATATAAATTCTGTCGGGTCAAACATAATACGTTTTCGTGCTTATTTTATGTGTGTTTTCAGCTGGTGTACGTTTTGACGTAATTTTTTTCGGAAACGAGTGCGGTCAAATACAATACGTTTTCATTAGACGATATAAATTTGAGTTACTATACGTTTCTATGCCGCGGTTTAGAAATTTACTAGCTAAAAAACAAATTCAGATAAAGAATACGTTTGAGATATAGAATTGACATAAAGAATTGTATTCTCAACAGTAATACCTGTAATTTGTGCATTGTTTTGTTTTCTTGTTTGGTTGTTTATTTTTTCCTTACCGGTATATGTTGTAATAGGCGAACTTCGTTTGTAACTAGTTTTCTTTCTTTGTTTATAACATTTTGAGGCTTCTTCCGTTATCTAAAATTAAAAAAGATTTGGCATATCTCGAGTCAAATGGGCGATCGACGGTGACGAAAATTCCAAGTATTTTCATGGGGTTATAAATAGTAGAAAAGCTGTGAATTCGATGCACAAATTAATAGACTTTCAATTTGACCTCTTTTAGCCCTTATAGTTTTGTTTGTTATTTTTTATTTAGTCACAAGATTTCGTCCATATTTATAGAACTTATAAGTTAGCTAACTTAAGTAACTTAGTTACCTCAAAGAATCTAGTTAATTTACTTCATGTTATATCATATGGAAACATATAGTGAATATAAATATTCGAGTTTCGGGGCATTACATCAAAACAAGAAATGAAGGATGCAATTTTCGATTGTTGTGATGACCGAGCCCCCGACCCAGATGGTTTTAATATGCGGTTTTTTAAACATTTTTGGGAATATTTTGAGGATGATTTTGCCAACATCATGGAGTTGTTTCACAAGGAAGGCATAATTTCTAGGGGAAGTGGGTTTTCGTTCATCGCGCTAGTCCCAAAAATTAAGGACCTGGTGGAGTTGAACCACTACCGGCCTATTAATCTTGTTGGGGTTATTAGTAAGTGCATTTCAGAGATCCTTGCTTTACGGCTGAAAAAGGTTCTAGGGTTGGTGATTTCAGACTCCCAATCCGCTTTCCTTAAAGACAAGTATATCCTAGACGGGCCGCTTGTTGTAAATGAAGTTATCTCATGGTGTAAAAAGTACAAAAGAAGAGCATTTGTTCTTTAAATTAACTTCGAAAAGGCCTACGACAACGTCAATTGGAATTTTGTGATTGACATAATGGCTCAAATGGGATTTCCAACTTTATGGCGGTCATGGATATTGGGAATTTTAAGGTCGGCTAGGTCCTCAGTCTTGGTGAATGGGTCGCCAACTTTCAAATTTCAATGTGGTAAGGGTATGAGGCAAGGCGATCCTATCTCTCCGTTTTTGTTCCTTATAGTGATGGAAGCTCTTTCTTGCATGCTTGATAAGGCTAAGGAGGTTGGGTTGATCCAAGGCATTCGAACTCCATTGGAAGGCCCTGTTCTTACGCATCTTCTTTACGCGGACGACACCATTATCTTGGGGGATTGGTCCGACACTAATATTCTAAATATGATTAGAATTTTGAGGTGTTTCTACCTTTGTTCGGGGCTGAAAATAAACCTTTCAAAATCTAACCTTTTTGGTATTGGTGTGGACCTAAGGGAAGTAGAAGACAAAGCGGTGATGGTGGGGTGTAAAGCGGGAGTGCCCCTTTTAACTATTTGGGGCTTATGGTGGGTGCGACTATGAACCAAATTAACAATTGGAAGCCGGTCTATGACTTGTTTGAAGCCCGGTGTTCTTCTTGGAAAGCCTCAACTCTCTCTATTGGGGGTAGAATCATTCTTATTAAATCGGTTTTGGAAAGTTTGCCGAACTACTACTTCTCGTTGTACAAAGCTCCCGCCAAAGTGATAAATGATTTGGAGGCTATGATTAAACGTTTTTTATGGGGAGGGAATAGTGATAGTAATAAGATGCATTGAGTAGCGTGGGAAAGAGTTTTTATCCCGAAAAAGGAGGGGGGTCTCATGCTTAGTAAGCTTAGAGATATCGATGTTGCTCTATTAACTAAGTGGGGTTGGCGTTTTAAGTCGGATAAAAATAATCTTTGGAAAAGGGTCATTGAAGCTTTTCACACTTGTAGAAATAATTGGGATTTTATTCCAAGTCGGAAGATGTTGGGTGGAGTTTGGAATAATATTGTTAAAATTATTTCAAGGACGGTAGTAGATGGTATCCCATTGAGGCGGTTCTTTAAAGGCAAGGTGGAAAGCGGGGATAGTATTGGTTTTTGGGTGGACCCTTGGATCACCGACGAACCGCTAAAAGACTTGTTTCCCGGCCTTTTCTCTCTAGAGCAATATAAGAAACGCAAAGTTAGGGATGCTATTGATGGAGTTGCGGGTCCGAAATGGAGCTGGAAGTTCCAGCCTTGTTCGACTTAGGAGCTGGCTGAATTGGAGAGTCTTTCGGCTCTCATTCAGCCCGTGGTTGTGTCTAGAAAGGAAGATAGCTGGTTGTGGATTGGGGCAGATACGGAGGAATTTAGCGTAGGTGCGGTCAAAAGATTATTGTCGAAAGGGATGGATCATAGCAGCAATTTCGTCATGGATTGGTGCAAATGGCTTCCGTTTAAATGCAATGTATTTGCGTGGCGTGCAGAGTTGCGAGGATTCCTGCAGTGTCTGCTCTTAGTCATAGAAATATTATCATTGACTACTTGTCTTGCCCGTTGTGTGGTTGTGGTGAAGAAACTATTGAGCATCTTTTCACAGCTTGTTTGTTTGCTTCTATTATGTGGCAACATATAAGTTCGTAGTGCCGGGTTGCGAATTTTTTCGTGTTCTCTTTCAGGGAATTTCTCAAGCTCCACAATAATGTGGGATTGCCCTAGCCGACGAAAGGCGTGTTCCAAGGGATTGTTATCTTAGGGTGTTGGTGCTTATGGCACGCTAGGAACAAGTTGAAGTTTGAAGGTAAGACCCCGAGAATTGAAGACATTGTTGAAGAAGTGAAGACGTTAGGGTATTTATGGGTTAAAAATAGGTCGAATTTTAAGTCCTTGTCTTGGTCGAACTGGTGTAATTTTGTAATTATATAGCTGTGTTTTTCTCGCAGCCCCAGTTTGTGGGTTGGTTGGTTCTAATGAAGTTAACGTTTCAAAAAAAAAAAAATCTTCTTAAATGTTCATAGTTTGTTTTTAATTTTTACCATAATTGTTCACTTTATTTAATAACTTTTAGAAAATTTGTTCTTAATGATTAATTATTTAAAAAAAATTAATGTATTATTAAATCATTAACGTGTAACCCTACCCACCACTATTTGATGGTCATCAAACATAAACCTAAATGATTAAAAAGTTAAAAGCCAAATCCAAACAAACATTAATAAGATAAAATCAATACTCAACATCATCATTATCTAAACACTAAGCCCAAATATAATCAAAAATCAAATCCAATTATCAAAAAATTCCAACAACGCTATAAAGTGAAAATAGGAAAATCAATCATATAAGAGAGGGAAAGAGAAAGTTAAACAAGGAGGTGTGATGGCGACGATGATGACGGACGGTGGTGACAGAGGGGTGGTGGAGTGTAGCAAGTAGAAGTGTAGTAGAGAAGACGGTAGTAAATTGTGTGATGTATACGTGGTAAATTACCTTCATATCAAGTATCAACTTACTTTTACGAATTATAATGTGAAGTTGATATAATTGTTAGTCACATTCGCATACTTTATTTCCTAAAAAAAACAATGATAAATTGGTTGGTGAGGATGGGAGTAGTTAACAAGTTGAAGTCATGTGCCCCAATAACTACAACACGTCAACAACCATCCTACTAATAATTATTTATCTCTCTCATTATTTTATTAATAATTGTTAAAATAAACTATTTAATTATTTATTTTGTAATTATTTAATCAGCTTTGGTCAAATACTTGTACTAATCGCACTGCTTATCCATGTGCCTTTCACCAAATTTCGTTGATAGTTTGATTTCTTTGTCATTATTTTCTTTTTGAACAACGCAGAAAATTAACAACTAATCCAATATGTTATTTTTTTAATGCATTTTAATATTCATTCACAAATAATTTTTTTTAAAGAATTCATATGATGTAGATAGTCAAAGCTTTAATTAGCTGGTGACCAAACAAGGACCATCAATCATTTAGGATTCCTCTGTTAGAAATTAGGTTTCTATATATTTCATTTTATTTTTAACATCTGTTAGAAATTATGTTACACAATCACTTGATTTACAGACGAGTTTGATCAAACTCGTTTAAATTGTTTACAACTTCTAGTCTATAAAAATGTTATTAAAATACTAAAGTAGAGCTTAGATATGTTGTCTTGCTTTTTATCTTAAATGTATAAAATATTTACACAGTATAATGCAATACAAATTCGTAACATAGTTGAAACAAAAATGAAACATTAAAAACATAAGAAACCGGACTCTAGAGAAAGTGAGAATTTTAGAAGCATGATTTCATTATCGATCGCCAAATTGGCTAAAATCATTCGGTTTTTCATCGCTAAGCATTCACTCATCAATTATTTGTTAAACAGTAAAAAGAAGATATTAAAAAACTGTTCAATGGGTTCTAGTGGATCCTTCATGTAGGGTGCTCCAATTATATCATGTACAAGTTGAATTGCTTTGTACATATATAACACTTGTTTGATTCCACTCAAAACATTGTGGGGGAATAAACCAAGAGGATTAGTGCTTGATTATCAATTTTATATATAAAAATGATAATTTTAATCATAATTTTAATCGATATCAAATGACATAATGATAATTTTAATGGATAATATAAGACTATAGTGACAATTTTACCTTTGTCCTTTTATATTCTTATTTTCAATTATTATAACCACACTACAACGAATTGAAAATTACACTTTGTTCAAGTGCTAAAAGGGATTCATCCAGTATCATATAATAAACATATTATCAAAGGTGAAGATGCAAAATAGATCATGACATAACTAATCCCCCTTCTTTCATACAAATTTATGACACATGTCTAGGAAGCTCAGGCGGATGCATCCTAGTATTAGGGTCACGCCCCCATCCCGAAGGGGAGTGCTTGAAGCCAACACCAATGTTAATATCTTCTAGGCCAACAAGTGGCATAGTCTCACTCATTGCGGAGTTGCTGCCATCTTAATACGCATCAGAGCGAGAAGTCATATCCTTGGCGCTACCTGAGTTCTCCTACCCCTATCACGTGTTAACATCGTCTTTAAAACTAATTAATCATTAATTAGATGTTAATCATCAGAAAAGAGGGATGCTAAAAGTATCACATGGTTACAATTTCATGTAACTAGTTGACTGTTCATTAGGTTTGGTTTTTAATATATGGTATAATTAAAAATGTCAAAGAATTTGCATACAATATAGGGCTGTTCAAATTGCTCGACGCTCGTTCAATGCTCGCTCGAAAAATGCTCGGCATTTACTCTCTCGATTCAGCTCGATTAAAAAAATGCTCGGTTCGGATCGGTTCGATTTGTAAACGAACCGAGCACGAACAAAGGTCCGCTCAGTTCGGTTCGGCTCGGTTCGCTCGATTTATTATATATATATATATATATATTTGTGTGTGTATCATTTTTAACGAAATTACTAGAGACCAACATCAACAATGTTTGGTCCAAGATCCAAATCATTTAAATAATTAGAATTGAAATCCAATACCAATAGTCCATTGTCCAATACTTAAATGTCCATTTGAGTAATTGTTCAAATACTAAAATATGAAGCGTCGATCAATACTCAAGTCTCAACCCGCCATTCGATTCAGAAGTACAAGACCCTAATCAAAAACCCCCATTGGCCATCGTTATTCGATTTCTCTTTCGCCACTTTCCAAGACGGCAACTCGCCAGGGTTGTGCTCTAATCGGTTCATTCAATTTTAAACTTCCGATAAAACAAGGGTATGTTTCAATCGGTCGACAATTTATCTTCCCGCTTAGCTAATCTCGATAGAACTAGTTAAGTGTTTTTGTATTACTTGTTATTTGTTAAATTTTTGCTTGTGTTGTATTGGACGAAACATCAGGGACGAAAACTGTACTTTATTCTAATAACTAGCACTCTCATTGTCACTTTCCTTGTTTGTTCTGCAACGCTCGATACTCGCTCGACGTTCGTTCGAAAAATGCTCGGATCGAAAGACGCTCGCTCGAGTTTGGCTCGGTTGAAAAAATGCTCGGTTCGGTTCGGGTCGATTTGTAAACGAACCGAGCACGAGCAAAGGTCTGATCGGTTCGGTTCGGCTCGTGAACAGCCCTAATACAATATACTTAGACATATAGACAGTAGGCCTAACAATTTTCATGTAACTAGATGTCATTAATCCAATCTAATCACACATGTACATATATATCAATAGATTAACATAGAACCATACATTTTCACTTTAAAATTTAGACCACAATTCCAAGAAAATGGTGACCACTAGATCAACAAAGAGGATCTATAACATGAGAAAACAAGGAGGTATTGGGAGATGGTTGAAAAAAAAATTGTAATTATAGGAAAAAAGGATGACCCATGTTTTTGTTACCACTTATAGGTTTGACTTTAACTGTGTGAGGGAACCTACGGAAAGAAAGAACTCAAAATTCAATAAACAGGAAGCTGCAGATTTCAACATGTTCATAAACGAAGCAGGTCTGTCTGAATATACCATGCTTGGATGTACTTTTACATACGTGACAGATGATGGGTCAAAATACAGCAAAATTGACAGAGTGCTAGTTTGTCATTCTTTTCTTTCCTCATGGCCAACGGCAAAACTGTGGGGTTTATCGAGATTTAAAGCAAAAAAGGTTTGACTTTAGTAGGTGACTTTAACTGTGTGAGGGAACCTACGGAAAGAAAGAACTCAAAATTCAATAAACAGGAAGCTGCAGATTTCAACATGTTCATAAACGAAGCAGGTCTGTCTGAATATACCATGCTTGGATGTACTTTTACATACGTGACAGATGATGGGTCAAAATACAGCAAAATTGACAGAGTGCTAGTTTGTCATTCTTTTCTTTCCTCATGGCCAACGGCAAAACTGTGGGGTTTATCGAGATTTAAATCTGATCATAGGCCGCTGCTCTTGCTATGCTCGGATTTGTCTTTTGGTAAAGCTCCCTTCAGATTTTTTAACTCATGGCTTAAAGAAGAAGGTATTGCGGAGGTTGTGAAAAAGGCTTATGAGGGGGTTACGTGTGTGGACCTACCGGACAAAATGTTAGCTGCCAAGTTGAAAGCGGTTAAAATGGCTTTGAAACCATGGTGCGAGAAGATCAAAAGGAGAGATAACAAGCTGTTAGCTGAGCTCAAGGAAAAGGTGGAGAAGTTGGAACTAAAGGCCGAAACTGGGATATTAACGGAACAGGAGGTTCGTGACAGGGAGATATGGCTGAAATCGATCAATGAACTAGAGGATAATAGATTGGAAAATTTAAAACAAAGAGCAAAAGTGAAATGGGCGGCAGATGGGGATGAAAATTCTGCATTCTTTCATGGGGTTATCAATGGACACAGAAAGAATAATAGAATCAATGGTTTAGAATTCGATGGGGTATGGATATCACAACCAGAAGATTTGAAATTGAATATTCAAAAATACTATGAATCGATTTTTTACGAATATGAACACGACAGGCCGAAGTTTATTAACAATGGATTCAAGGTTTTATCTTTAGAACAATCGTCCATGCTCGTTAAAAGATTCTCTAGAGAAGAAATCAAGGAGGCGGTGTGGGATTGCGGAGGAGACAAAACACCGGGCCCGGATGGTTTTACGTTTAGTTTCTTGAAAGAATTCTGGGACCTTTTCGAAAAGGACTTTATTCTAGCGCTTGATTACTTCTATGTCCATGGCAAGCTGAATCGTGGATGCAATTCAAGTTTCATATCTCTCATTCCCAAAACCAATAACCCTCAAGTGATTAAAAACTTTAGGCCTATCAATCTGATTGGCTGCATTTCGAAAGTTTTGACTAAAATACTCGCTTGCAGGCTCAAAAAAGTTATAGCTTTTCTGATCAGTGACGTCCAAACGGCTTACATAAAAGGTCGTAGCATTCTTGAAGGTCCACTAATCATCAATGAACTCATTTCTTGGGCTAGAAGTTGCAAAAAAAAGATGATGTTATTCAAAGTGGACTTCGAGAAAGCTTTCGATTCTATAAGTTGGGATTTCATGGAATCGGTGATGACTCAAATGAGATTTCCAGCTCTGTGGAGAAAATGGATGTTGGGAATATTAAAATCGGCCAGAAGCTCGATCCTAGTTAATGGTTCACCAACCGCAGAAATCGAAATTCACAGAGGAGTAAGACAGGGGGACCCCCTTTCTCCTCTCTTATTTATTTTGGCAATGGAAGCGTTACACTTAGCAACGGAATCTGCAGTCGAACAGGGCATATTCAAAGGAATTATAACACCAGGATCGGGTCCAACATTATCACATCTACTATACGCAGATGATGCTCATTTTGTAGGTGAGTGGTCGGAAGAAAACTTTCAAAATCTTGCAAGATTGCTGAGATGTTTCCATTTATCCTCGGGTCTAAAGGTGAACTTTTATAAAAGCAAGGTATTTGGGGTGGGTGTGGGAAACGAGGACGTCGCGGAGATGGCTAAGATACTTGGATGTGAAAAAGGTTTGTTACCATTCTCTTATCTTGGTTTGCCGGTTGGATCAAATATGGGATTGGTAAAAAATTGGAAGCCGGTCATTGATCGATTTGAAAATAAACTCACATTATGGAAAGCAAGGACAATGTCATTTGGCGGTAGATCGACACTCATAAAGGCGGTTCTAGGTAATCTTCCAACGTATTATTTCTCTTTATTTAATGCTCCGATACACGTCATTAAACATTTAGAGAAAATAAGACGTAGATTCTTATGGGGGGGTTGTTTGGAAAACAATAAGATGTGCTGGGTACCATGGTTCAAAGTCGTGGCACCAAAGGAACAAGGTGGATTGGGTATTGGGAGCTTGGCTTCTATGAACAAAGCAATGATGGTGAAATGGATAGTTAAATTCAAGAATGAACCTAGTCACTTGTGGTCGAAGGTAATAAAAGCTATTCATGGGAGAAATCGAAATTACCCATCTATTCCGTTGATGAATTCAGTGTGTGGAGTCTGGAAAAACATATTACATCTTAGTAAGAGTGAAGACCTTAACGTTTCAGATGTTGAAGACAGGATGGAGGTACAGCTGGGCCGAGGTAACAAAACTTTTTTCTGGCTAGATAAATGGGCAGGCGATTTTGTTTTAAAGGATCAATTCCCTCAACTCTTTGCTTTAGAAACAGACAAGTATTGTTTGGTTCAACACCGCTATTCACTGATGAACGGGCTCACTAACTGGAACTGGGGCGGTAATTCTCTAAGTTCTCAGCCGGAGATTTCTAATATGTGGGATGAATGTGTCAACCGGCTGCGGGATGTGAAACTAAGTAAGAAATCGGATCAATGGCTTTGGAAACAAAATGATCAACGAGAAGAGTTCAGGGTTGGAAAATTGAGGTCACAATTCGACGGAATTAGCGTGATTCCAGAAACGAAGGTTCTAAGATGGATTAATTGGATTCCAAAGAAGATAAACTGTTTTCTTTGGAGGGTGGTTCTGGATCGGATTCCAACAAAAGATGCTCTTGCAATCCGAAATATATATATTCCTTCGCAAATATGTGTTTTATGTAATGTTCAGAATGAATCGGTGGATCACTTGTTAATATCCTGTCAATACGCTCAATTACTTTGGTCAGCAATCTCATCGTGGATCAAAATACCGTTTCCAAGATATCTATTAAGTGTGGTGGGTTTACTTGAACATATTGAAGCATACAACTCATCGCAAGAAAAGGAAAAGGCGGTTTATCTAATCATTGCAGCAACATGTTGGACGATATGGCGAATTAGGAATGATGCGATATTCAGGAGCAAAACATCACAGATTTCAAGAGCGGTTGGTGACATCAAAGCGATTTCGTTTCTATGGGTCAAAGCACGGACTGGTAAAAAGGACCTAGATTGGAAAGAATGGAGCGAGTTCAAAGTTTAGTATGAGGACCATGCTGCATGTTTTAGTTTTATTGTTTTCCTTTCGTTGATGTATTGTACCGATAACTATCGTAGCACCTTGCTACGGTTGGTTATTTTATCTTCTTTCTCAATAAAATCGCCTTTTTCAAAAAAAAACTTATAGGTTTGAATTGGCGGATGATTGGTTGCCATTTATGGTAAGTTTTCATTGTTATATATAAGGCATGTTTTTTTATGGCTACCCCCATAGCAAATTGCCCCACTAATAAGTGAGTAAAAAGTGTGGGTGGGAATTCTATCCATTATGTTATCTTTATATTATACGGGGATTTTCCATTACTAGTTCCCACCTCGCGAACATTTGGACAAGAATCTTGTCTTTACTATCACGAGTAGATTACCAACCGATGATCCATTACACAGACAATGACTATGTTTGGATTTGCATGCGTCCATGAGCCGCCAGTAATCCGAAAGTGGTAATCCAAAGCTGGGTTATGCTATGCGTAAGTGGTTATTGAGATATTATCGACGGATAGTTTAATTTTTCATTTTTTTTGTTTTGATTTTAGTGGCATCCGTCAGTGATAGTCGATCATACTTGTTTCTCTAGTAGTGGTTTATCCGTAATGATGAAAAATTGCGGATTGCAGTTTTGGAAAATGACAAACAAATTCAATCAGGTTGGGTCTGGTTAGTCAGAATAGCCGATTTTATATGTTTTGGTGGCTTGAACTAATTTTTTAATCGTTACTTAGCATTAAAGCGTTTTATATGATAAAGATGGTTTATGCATGTAATTCATGTAAGTAATTACATATTTCATGCATGAGAAATACTAAATAGAAAAGCAAAACGATAGTTTCACTTCACACAAACAGTGACGAAGCTTGAGATTTCCGACCGAGGGGTTGAAAACATATATACCTAAAAAAATTATAAAACCTGGGGGTTGAAAACGTATATGCGCAAGAAATTCTATACGAAAACTACATACCGGGCACTACTGCGCCCCTACACACAAACAATTGTAAGTTTCAAATCATCAATCTAAATATTAAGATTAACAACTATAACTAAAACTGAACCATAAACCGAAGTAGATATGTATGAAACAAGTGGAATTACTTTAGTTTAGACAATGAAATCAATCATTGTTTATTATCTTCTAATTATCCTTAACCAACATATGGGGAAAGAATGGTAGTAAAAACAAACTTAGACCCGTGGCTTGGGATGAGATTGTTGCTCCAAAATACTTAGGGGGGATTGGGCTTGGAAGAATTTGTAATTGTAACCTCGCTCCGCTCGCCATATGGTAGTGGAAATTCAAGAATAATTCCTCCTCGTTGTGGGCTCGGGTCATAGTTTCCATTAACGGGTAGTTAGCATTTGGAAAGATATTGGCTATGTAGAGATGGATTTCTCTAAGGATAATCTTTCTTTAATGGTCAATTTTAAAGGGATGACTAGGGATGGGAAACATGTGTATTTTTGGTGGGACAATTGGTTCGGTGGGGAGGCTTTGAGGACTAGATTCCCCGTCTATATTTAACTTGCTCAAACAAGTATGCTAAATTTTGCAAGTGTGTTAGCAAAACAGGAATCGTTCTTGCGTGGGCTTGGAGTTGGTCTAGAGATCTTGTTGTTCCTCGTGAATGGGAGCAACTTGGTGAATGAGTAAGAGGTGTTTCATTAGCCTCTGGAGTTCACATGTGGGAATGGAAGTTCGGCTCAGAAAGTGAGTACAGTGGACTTCATCAGGAAGGCGAGGTGGTCGCTAAGGACTCTCGTTCTGACACGTTTAGTTGGTTGTGTTCCTCTTAAAGTGACTTACTTTGGGTGGCAAGGTTCTTCGGTGTCTTTATTCCTAATAGTCGTCGTTGCAAGTGTGGTATCACTGAGGAGACCACAAATCATCTTCTGGTATCTTGCCTCGAAGAAAGCGGTGTGGAGGCTTTTTTTTGTGTGGTTGAAGATTCCAGTTATGATCCATATGATCAACTCTTGCCTTGAGTTATAATTGTCGGCGGTTAATAAACTTAACAAGCCTAAAGATTGGAAGAAGACAATAGGGGTTGTTTGTTAGACTACGTCTTGACAAATATGGAAATCAAGAAACGAGGAGGAGTTCAGTAATAAGATGATTTTGAAATATATAATGGTAAAGAAGATTAAAGAAAAGTCGTTTCTTTGTATGAAAATTAGATCAGAATTCAGTGATTAGAATTGTCAGAGGTGGTATGATTTTAATATCCCTGATATAATAATATTGTAACTTAATTTTGGGTGTCACCTCTTCTTACTAGTTTGTTTCTATATTTTTCTTATAGATTTTTATCGTTAGTTAATAAATCTTTAGGCAAGGGCCTAGGCCCCAAATATATAGTGCCTCCAATTTTACAAAGTTATTCAAACGACTACCCATAGTCCTTTTGCTTTGCACCATCATTACGTGTAAGTAGATAAATTTCTTTTTATTTCCTTCATAAATTTGCCTGCCATTTGATAAAATGGTACCTACTTCATTTCTAGTTGGGATGAGTTTGGTAACGAACCGGTATCGGTATCGAAAATCTCAAAAACAGGTACCGATACCAAAAATATCCGGTACAGTACGGTTCGATATCGGTACCGGTACCAAAAATCGAAACGTTCGGGAAATTCGGTACCGGTTTCGAATCGGTACCCGGTACCATATGTTTATCCCTAATTTGTAGACGTTAACAAGTATAGATGAAGCTAATGTGGGGCTAGCCCACTTAGTAGAGACATATGCCTCGTAGAGTAGAGCTCTCCTAATATATCCTGGGCTAGGGTGAATATATTAGAATTATTTGTGTAATAAAGTAGAAGGAAACATTGTTAGTGTAGGATCTAGCCCAAAAATCCAGGGGTTTCCAAAAACAAAAAATTGGATTATGGGTATCATTTGTATAAAACCGAATTTTTTTACACTAGTAAACAGAGTTAAGAAGTATTTTTACACTACGGAGACGGAGTTGAAATGTAGACCGTACTACCCCTGCTTCTACACTACCATCATCCCTGAGGGAGCATTGTCATTCAAAAAAAAAGTATAGATGGAGATCAATAAGCAATTTGTTTAAGGGGAAAGTGAATATGGGGCTGTTGCACACCTAAGCTTAGATGTAAAACCACTCAAAACTACGTCGTTTTAATTAATTTATCTCATAACTAAATCTTAAAACAATTAATCATTAACACTAACCTTGACTGCTTTCACTGAAATTGAATTACAATGGAAATAATAGAAACCAAACTCTATAATGACGGGTTTTCGAATGAAATCCTTTCCGAAACTGTAGAAACCAATTCAATTGAAAACTGTGTATATTCTTGTGAATTAGGAATTCCATATATGGGTGTGCCCAATCAAAATCAATTTAACTGAAAAGGGTTTTATGGCTCTGCCCAATCAATTTAATTAAAAAGTATTATTTTTTTGTGATATGGGATTTCGATACACTGTCTGCGCTACCAACTCAATTAACAACTGTGGAATAATTTTGTGAGTTGGAAATTCCATATCTATTGTTGCACAACATCGTGTTGGAAATTTTAGTGAAAATGAGTTTTTCACTAAATATTTTGGACATCAATAATATTTATATATGTGTTGTATAAATAATTATTTATGGTTTGTGTTCAAACTATGTCCAAATAGAGCTGAGATGAATGAGATATCGAAGCTTGAAGTTGTATGTTGGAACAAACAAAGATGAATAAAATGGATTAGTTTTGTCAACTTGTCCCACATAGGTGGGATGACAAAACTTAAAGTGGTTTATAAGGAGGAGCACTCCTTGTAAATTGTTTCCTTAAAGGCAAACACTAGTGGGGACCAAAGGGTGCGCCGCACCCGCACATATGCGCGAGAGTATGGATGGCGCATGACCAGGTGGCGTCCTGGTATGCGCAGTGGCATCCGTGTGGTGAGCGACTCCACATCTAATATGCGCGCATGTGGTGCACTTTGAACTTCGCACTGCTTTTGTATTTTTGCCCATGAGCGTGTGGTCAGATACATGGCAGGTCCGCTTTGGCGCACCCTTGGGTGACTTAGGCGGATGATGTGGCGCAGGCCTCTCAGGCACGCGACAGTTCAAGCGCGCGCAGGCGCACTGGTCTGCATACCAGGCGCATACGCAGGTTCCATACAGTGTGGCGCACGGACTGAAGAGACACTTCAGGCGCGCGCACATGTTTGCAGCGGAAACAAAACAGCTGGTTGGACTTGGTCAAACTAGCTGTTTCAACTTGTTTAATTCTGTCATGAATGAATATGACAGTTTCGTTGACCATATTAATTCCATTTTAATATAATTAAATCTTGTTTATTACAAGATTTATTGCCTCGTTAATTGGAGAATTAAAGGCAAGGTATGTTTCAACTTTTGTGAATGTGTATATATATGAACGTTGAGTTCATATTTTCATAGACGAAAAGATACGAGATGAGAGGATCTCATAAAAATCTATTAGAAACATTCACAACATATTTTAGAGGAGTACTCTAAAAATATATACAACTTCTTTTCTTTATTTTCCAATAACACCAAATTATACCAGGTGTAATCTCGGGCGCGAGTGTCATCTCCGGCAGTACAACTACTGCTTCGGTTGTTGTATCCTGGAAACAGACCGTCTGAGAGGAGGCGCGAAATCTGTTTTAAGGGCCCCGTGTCTAACACGATCCTCAACCAAAACCGTCAACGATAGTTTGTTCATTCTTGCAGCGGAGGTTCGTACAAGATGGTGCGGTTGAAGTTCTTCCAAAGACGTTGGCTTGAATCAAGATTGGTACAATATATTTGTATTTTTATTTATTGTTCATATAGTTTTGTAACCGGATTGTACTATCATATTTCCTACGAATAACGAGAGTCTCGTTATTATTTATTTTATTAATATTTTTAATAAAAAGTGAACCTAGTTCCTACAATCTTAAAACAGACTTTCGTGAAGATTGTTGCTACAATCTTAAATCCCTTCTCTACGAGGATTTAGGTTCACGAAAGTTAAAATATTTAATGGGATTTTTGTTAAAATCTTGTAAATATTTTTTGGGGAAATATTTTTTGTACAATGAGTCGGATTAATTTTATGATTGGAGTACAATCTTTAATCCGAATACCGGGTTGCAAAACGACTTTTTGATTCAAGTTTTGGAGTTCATGGTTTTTGTTCGTGTTTAGATAAACCGAACAATACACAAAATAATATGTATTTCAATAGGTTTTGAAATACTAAATTTTCTAATGAGCGTATTAGAAAAACTTGATTTTGTAACCCCTTACAAAGTGTTTGTAACGGTTATTTTCTTTATAACAAGCTTTTAGTAACCATAATTGCTATATTAATGTTGGTTTTAAAAGTCTTGATATATTTTTATTTTCTAATTAGCATATTAGAAAGTAATTATTTTAGAAAATAACAAGTTTTAATATTTTCTAACGAGCGTGTTAGAAACGTTGTTGAAAGAATAACAACATTAAAACTTTTTATATCTCTAACGAGCGTGTTAGAATTTTATAGAATAATAAGTTTTAATATCATCTTTTATATCTAATGAGCGTGTTAGATACGATGATTGTGTAAAACTAACTTGTGAAAAGACGATTAGATTTTCTAACGAGCGTGTTAGAAAATATACGTTTAGATTTTCTAACGAGCATGTTAGAAAATATTATTATTTCAAATAATTACCGACGAGCGTGTTGGAGACAATTATTTTGGATAATAAACCTTGTAACGATTTCGTCTAAACTATTAAATTTCTAACGAGCGAGTTAGAAACGGATTTTTTCCACATACGTTTAAACGATTTTTATTTGTTTATTTCTAATGAGCGTATTAGAAATAGTTTATATTTTTTTATAAACTTCGAAACAAATTTTGTAATCGATTATTTCTAACGAGCGTGTTAGAAACAATTTAAAGAGTTTGATAGTTGTTTATTTTCTAACGAGCGTGTTAGAAACGATTTAACGACTTTGTCAATTATTTATTTCTAACAAGCGGGTTAGAAAACGTTTATTTTATATAAACCAAAACGGCTTATGGAAATAAATAATCGTTTAATTTTCTAATGGGCGTATTAGAATTAGTTTATCTTATAACCAACTTTTTAACGATTTGCAATCGTTAATTTCTAACGAGCGGGTTAGAACCGGGTTAACTATGATAAACTATTTAAGTTGATTTGTAATGGTTTTATATATTTTCTAACGAGCGTGTTAGAAAAGATATGGTGTTCATTTCTAACGAGCGTGTTAGAAAACGTTCATTTAAACCAAAAGTGAATAATTGTATTCGTTTTATTTCTAACGAGCGTGTTAGAAGCGGTTTAATTTATAAAAACCGAATATTTCGAATGTTGTTCAACTTTTAAATTCTAATTAGCATATTAGAATTGGTTATCATACAAACCACTCATTTTAACGATTGGTAATCGTTATTATCTAACAGCGATTAGAAATGGTTTGAATATGATAAACCATTTATTCAAACGATGTGTATTCGTTTATTTTCAAACGAGCGAGTTTGAAATTGTTTTATTTATTAAACTATTATAAGGATTATTGTCTTGATTTGTAATCAAAACATAAATATATAGTTTAATATTAAAACACTTGCAAAAACGAGAAATGTTTAAACGAATAAAACATGTCTTTGCAAAGTATAACGTCTTGAACCATATAATAGTCTTGGAGAGACTATTTGGTGAAAAACAACTCGATGTCGTTATAAATATAATAAGTTGCTCAACTACTTGCGAGTAGTTAATTGTAAACAACTTTATATTTTGGACAACTGACGAAACATGTTATACGCGTTCCATTGAGGGAGTACCTCAAAACATGACACCAAACGAAATAATTGCGTTTATTTCGGTAAAAAAGTGTTGAAGATAATAACACTTTGGCTTTTGATGTTTAGATATCATTGGTGTATCCGTTATTTTGGACTACTTATAAGTTGTCAAAAGGATACACATTTTGATACAAAGTGTAAAAAGTAATTTACACAAACACAACGAGCGGGTTGTGATCATGACTTATGTAATAAGTCACAAATCAAACATCAAATTCATAACGGCGTCGTGAGAAACGTGGTGTATGGTTTGAGATGGAATACACGAAAACGAGATATGTCATCTAATGTTGAGAGCATCAACATGGAAATGCACATGTAAGTTTTCAAAGAATATAACATATGAAAGAAATATATGTTATTATTGTAAATGGTTTTAATAAATTTAGCAAATTTATTAACGGAAATTTACAATAGTGATGGACTTGTAGATGCTTCTACCACCATCAATGTTGTTTAAACTATGTGGAGGCTTGGTCCTCAATTTGGGAGAGTATCCCGATACATGGTATTAATGAAACAACAACGTGAATGTATATATCACTATAGGCATACGTGAATGCTTTGTTGTTGAGAGTCAATCTAATTGGCTATATCTCAAGACTCAAGTGATTTTATACAAAGATTTTTCATCAAAGTGACTTGGATTAAGACTTATGTTTAAGTCCTTAGGAAGTCAATGGTGAAGCCTTGGAGATAAAAAGGCAAACGAGTTATACTATGGTTTTGAGACCTTCCTAAAACCGTTGGTTTTGGAATGGTGAAATAAAATTTCATTATTGTGTCTAAACTAAGAAACGAATGTTCGGAAGAGATAGTGCGTTATCTCTTAAGGCTGTGAAGAATCAGAATGATGCATCTTCTGTTCACATGCTAGAGTATTGTGGTCTAAAGCATGCTAGACTAATACTTGTTAATTTATATGCTCGACGGAGATTAAATTAACTTTAAACATTCAAAATATGTGATGACACAAGAATGAATTTTGTGCTAAACAAAACTATAAATATAACTTCATTAAAATGCAAGCAATGTGGGGGGAGGAGGCCATTTAAGAAACAAACCCTTTAGGGTATGTGGAAATGGTAGTTGAGAAGTTTTCTCAAACTCGAAATGAAAGGGAGAACCTTTCATCGCCCCATTTGGATGTTATCCAATTACACTTAAATGTGGGGGTGACTTGCATTTGAATGTGGAAATGGTAGTTGAGAAGTTTTCTCAAACTCGAAATGAAAGGGAGAACCTTTCATCGCCCCATTTGGATGCTATCCAATTACACTTAAATGTGGGGGGTGACTTGCATATATTGCAAACGCTTGACCAAGTGGAGTACACAATGGTTATATGGAGTCAATCGAGTAGATTGGACTCGAATGCCAATTGGTTAGATTCAAAATCTAGTAAGATGTCAGTCATGACACACCAAAGGCATGGTGAAAACGTGTTTGGCCATGAATTGAGTTTCATGTCATTCTAAGACAAGGTACATAACTGGATCCAGGTTGAGATCACGAGTTATAAGTCTTATGAATCGACTAAAAGGCAAAGGTGACTAGCGAGTCAAGAACACGTTAGAACAACTGATCTCAATTTAAATTGTCGTTGGTGACTTAGCGAAGTCAAAGATAATTTTGGATCCAACAACCAGTGGGTTGATAAGAGATCAGGTTGTGGAATGGGACTAAAGCCATGGATAAAGGGTCATGAGGGAAACCTAACCTAGTTGACTGGAGATCCCAAGATCTAGGTTCAATAGGCCAACTTAATCATGAACCGAAGGGTAGTCACTGTGGGGGCGTAGCTAATATATATGTTTATATATAAGCTAGTTTATATGTTTCATATATCCCCCTAAAACTATAAAAGGGTGTTTAATTACGTCCTAGTCCATTCCTATTATATTCAGTGACATTGTTGTGAGGTTAAGCATAATATGTGGTTTTATGATTTGTGTAAATCATAGTAAACCATAATGCTTTTAATGATTTAAAGGGAAATCACCTATGTTGGAGAGAAGTGTGGTCGCTTCGAATGGAATTAGGGCATAATTCCTAGAGCTCCCGCAGAACCAGGAAAGTGCTCCATGACCATTATTGGAGACATACATGAGGAGATGGCCCGGCTAGGGAAAGTATCGTGTGAATGTATATTGTCGTCTACACAAATGGGGGGTTGTTCAAGGACATCACGTCTACAAAACCCTAGGAGGCTAAGTATGCTTCACAAAGGAAGGTTCAAAGGCTACACCTACCTATCCTGCAATACTCGACTGTCGAGTTTTCATCGGGGAATTTTGTGTGTTTTAATCGATCTCCATTCATGTGGGGGATTGTTGGAAATTTTAGTGAAAATGAGTTTTTCACTAAATATTTTGGACATCAATAATATTTATATATGTGTTGTATAAATAATTATTTATGGTTTGTGTTCAAACTATGTCCAAATAGAGCTGAGATGAATGAGATATCGAAGCTTGAAGTTGTATGTTGGAACAAACAAAGATGAATAAAATGGATTAGTTTTGTCAACTTGTCCCACATAGGTGGGATGACAAAACTTAAAGTGGTTTATAAGGAGGAGCACTCCTTGTAAATTGTTTCCTTAAAGGCAAACACTAGTGGGGACCAAAGGGTGCGCCGCACCCGCACATATGCGCGAGAGTATGGATGGCGCATGACCAGGTGGCGTCCTGGTATGCGCAGTGGCATCCGTGTGGTGAGCGACTCCACATCTAATATGCGCGCATGTGGTGCACTTTGAACTTCGCACTGCTTTTGTATTTTTGCCCATGAGCGTGTGGTCAGATACATGGCAGGTCCGCTTTGGCGCACCCTTGGGTGACTTAGGCGGATGATGTGGCGCAGGCCTCTCAGGCACGCGACAGTTCAAGCGCGCGCAGGCGCACTGGTCTGCATACCAGGCGCATACGCAGGTTCCATACAGTGTGGCGCACGGACTGAAGAGACACTTCAGGCGCACGCACATGTTTGCAGCGGAAACAAAACAGCTGGTTGGACTTGGTCAAACTAGCTGTTTCAACTTGTTTAATTCTGTCATGAATGAATATGACAGTTTCGTTGACCATATTAATTCCATTTTAATATAATTAAATCTTGTTTATTACAAGATTTATTGCCTCGTTAATTGGAGAATTAAAGGCAAGGTATGTTTCAACTTTTGTGAATGTGTATATATATGAACGTTGAGTTCATATTTTCATAGACGAAAAGATACGAGATGAGAGGATCTCATAAAAATCTATTAGAAACATTCACAACATATTTTAGAGGAGTACTCTAAAAATATATACAACTTCTTTTCTTTATTTTCCAATAACACCAAATTATACCAGGTGTAATCTCGGGCGCGAGTGTCATCTCCGGCAGTACAACTACTGCTTCGGTTGTTGTATCCTGGAAACAGACCGTCTGAGAGGAGGCGCGAAATCTGTTTTAAGGGCCCCGTGTCTAACACGATCCTCAACCAAAACCGTCAACGATAGTTTGTTCATTCTTGCAGCGGAGGTTCGTACAAGATGGTGCGGTTGAAGTTCTTCCAAAGACGTTGGCTTGAATCAAGATTGGTACAATATATTTGTATTTTTATTTATTGTTCATATAGTTTTGTAACCGGATTGTACTATCATATTTCCTACGAATAACGAGAGTCTCGTTATTATTTATTTTATTAATATTTTTAATAAAAAGTGAACCTAGTTCCTACAATCTTAAAACAGACTTTCGTGAAGATTGTTGCTACAATCTTAAATCCCTTCTCTACGAGGATTTAGGTTCACGAAAGTTAAAATATTTAATGGGATTTTTGTTAAAATCTTGTAAATATTTTTTGGGGAAATATTTTTTGTACAATGAGTCGGATTAATTTTATGATTGGAGTACAATCTTTAATCCGAATACCGGGTTGCAAAACGACTTTTTGATTCAAGTTTTGGAGTTCATGGTTTTTGTTCGTGTTTAGATAAACCGAACAATACACAAAATAATATGTATTTCAATAGGTTTTGAAATACTAAATTTTCTAATGAGCGTATTAGAAAAACTTGATTTTGTAACCCCTTACAAAGTGTTTGTAACGGTTATTTTCTTTATAACAAGCTTTTAGTAACCATAATTGCTATATTAATGTTGGTTTTAAAAGTCTTGATATATTTTTATTTTCTAATTAGCATATTAGAAAGTAATTATTTTAGAAAATAACAAGTTTTAATATTTTCTAACGAGCGTGTTAGAAACGTTGTTGAAAGAATAACAACATTAAAACTTTTTATATCTCTAACGAGCGTGTTAGAATTTTATAGAATAATAAGTTTTAATATCATCTTTTATATCTAATGAGCGTGTTAGATACGATGATTGTGTAAAACTAACTTGTGAAAAGACGATTAGATTTTCTAACGAGCGTGTTAGAAAATATACGTTTAGATTTTCTAACGAGCATGTTAGAAAATATTATTATTTCAAATAATTACCGACGAGCGTGTTGGAGACAATTATTTTGGATAATAAACCTTGTAACGATTTCGTCTAAACTATTAAATTTCTAACGAGCGAGTTAGAAACGGATTTTTTCCACATACGTTTAAACGATTTTTATTTGTTTATTTCTAATGAGCGTATTAGAAATAGTTTATATTTTTTTATAAACTTCGAAACAAATTTTGTAATCGATTATTTCTAACGAGCGTGTTAGAAACAATTTAAAGAGTTTGATAGTTGTTTATTTTCTAACGAGCGTGTTAGAAACGATTTAACGACTTTGTCAATTATTTATTTCTAACAAGCGGGTTAGAAAACGTTTATTTTATATAAACCAAAACGGCTTATGGAAATAAATAATCGTTTAATTTTCTAATGGGCGTATTAGAATTAGTTTATCTTATAACCAACTTTTTAACGATTTGCAATCGTTAATTTCAAACGAGCGGGTTAGAACCGGGTTAACTATGATAAACTATTTAAGTTGATTTGTAATGGTTTTATATATTTTCTAACGAGCGTGTTAGAAAAGATATGGTGTTCATTTCTAACGAGCGTGTTAGAAAACGTTCATTTAAACCAAAAGTGAATAATTGTATTCGTTTTATTTCTAACGAGCGTGTTAGAAGCGGTTTAATTTATAAAAACCGAATATTTCGAATGTTGTTCAACTTTTAAATTCTAATTAGCATATTAGAATTGGTTATCATACAAACCACTCATTTTAACGATTGGTAATCGTTATTATCTAACAGCGATTAGAAATGGTTTGAATATGATAAACCATTTATTCAAACGATGTGTATTAAACCCAAACCCAAGCCCCAACCCAAGCCCCCGGGGTGGTGGCTTGGGCGTTTTCCCCCAACCCACGCCCCAACCCAAGTCCCATACCCCATGGCCTTACCTAAACCTCATTAGGTAAACTATTGACATGGCGCTATATGATTGGATGAATTGAGAGTTTACCTATTTCATTAGGTAACCACTCTCTTCACCCTTAGTCTATAGTTATTTAACGAAGGACATGATTGTCATTTGGTTTTGTGTCCAAATCATGTGCATTTGGGATCTACTCCCACTATGGTATTAAAAAAGCCTAACATTGCATTAAGTTTTCTTGATGATAAGATTATATAATATTTCTTAGAAAAGTAAAAAAGAAAGGCAACTAGGTTAAGATGGTGGTGAGTAGTCACTAGGCATATTAAACTAAAGATACTTTGAAATTTGAATTGACAAAAGGGTTAAAAAGCAATTTGGATTTTGAAGTTCATATTTGAAGGGAGGTGGATGTGTCCTCACATGTCAACAGAAAGGGAGCACCAATAAAAAGGGTGCATCAAAAGATTGTACATTTGCATTGATTATTTGGCCAATATCCCAAACATGACTACAACCCATCTTTTTTTCTTCTAACTAGTTGATTTTATGTCCGCGCGTTGCGGCGGGGACTCAATGACTGCAAAACGTGTGTCAGCAACGACAAGCAGCTACCGAATATCAAAAAATAAATAAAAATGACATGGTAAGGATAGTCACTCCGTTCTAAAAAAAGATTTTAAATAACCTAATATATAATAATAGGACCCCACACGTCCTACACGTTGGAAATTCAGTTGTTTTCAGCTCAGTTATTTCGGTGCTAACAAGTTAAAATATGGATGAGCTTGGTACCGGTAACGGCACCGAAAGTACCGATCCGGAAAATCATCGAAATTAGGTACCTGCACCGAAAATGCTCGGTACAATACGGTATGGTATTTGAAGGTAAAAATCAATAAATACAGGTATGGTGCTAGACCGGTGTTGAACCGAAAGTAACGATTCTGAAAACGCCAAAAGGTGGGTACCAAATTGGTGCCGAAAATGATTTGGTATAGTAAATTTGGTACCGATACGATACCGGTTTGATTACAGGATTTGATACGATTTGCTCGTCAATAATCTAAATATCTAAGTTAATTTTACATGCTATAATTCATTCATTACAAAAAAAAGACAAAAAAAGGAAGCGAAATAAGTTGTTGTGTATATAAAACCTCATTCAAATGAAATACAATTTACTTACTGTGTGTATGAAAAGTAATCTAAACGGTGCAATTACTTGCATTGTTACGTTGCTACAGGATTTGATGAGCTCGGTACCAACCGGTACCGAAAATACCGTTACCGAAATCCCAAAAAGTGGGTACCGGTACTGAATATACCTGGTACGGTACGGTTCGATACCGGTCGATACTGGTACGACACCGGTATTTGAGGGTAAAAACCGGTGAATACCGGTGCCGAACCGGTACAGAAAATACAACCGGTTTGCTAAATTTGATACCGGTACCCGATACCATTTGCTCATCACTTAGTGATGTTACTATTGATTTAATTCTATTTTTAATATATAGGCCCAAAAGTGGGTACCTGTATCAAAAGTGGTACGACACCGGTAATTGAGGGTAAAAATCGATGAATATCGGTGTCGAACAGGTACCGAAAATAAACCCGATTTGGTGAATTTGATACCGGTACCGGTACTCGATACCATTTGCTCATAATTATTATTATTGTATTAATAGTAGGTTATAATAATATTATGAAACTACTGTTCATTCATTTGTAGTATTATCATGTAGTAATAATAATATTATCATATAGTAATATCATATAGTAATAGTAATTATTATTAGTATTGTCAGTGATCCAAGTTTGCCGTTTAAAAAAAAATTAGTAATTATTATTATTGTATTAATGTATTAATAATAGGTTATTATAATATTATAAAACCACTGTTCGTTAATTTGTAGTATTATCATATGATAATTTGTAGTATTATCATATGATAATTATTATTATTGTATTAATGTATTAATAATAGGTTATTATAATATTATAAAACCATTGTTCATTAATTTGTAGTATTATCATATGGTAATATAAAACCACTGTTCATTAATTTGTAGTATTATCATATGGTTTAATTCTATTTTTAATATATAGGCCCAAAAGTGGGTACCTGTATCAAATATACCTGGTACGGTACGGTTTGGTAACGGTCGGTACTGGTACGACACCGGTAATTGAGGGTAAAAATCAGTGAATATCGGTGTCAAACAGGTACCGAAAATACACCCGATTCGGTAAATTTGATACCGGTACCGGTACTCGATACCATTTGCTCATAATTATTATTATTGTATTAATAGTAGGTTATTATAATATTATGAAATTACTGTTCATTCATTGGTAGTATTATCATGTAGTAATAATAATATTATCATATAGTAATATCATATAGTAATAATAATTATTATTAGTATTGTCAGTGATCCAAGTTTGCCGTTCAAAAAAGAAAAAAAAGTAATTATTATTATTGTATTAATGTATTAATAATAGGTTTTATAATTAATTTGTAGTATTATCATATGGTAATATAAAACCACTGTTCATTAATCTGTAGTATTATCATATGGTAATTTTTTTTTTTTTGAACGGCCAACAAAGAACTTTTATTAATCTCTAGCCAGCGGCTAGCACCAAAACATACATACACCAAAAAACTCGAAGGACTACATCCAATTATACACCAAATCTAAAGGACTAAAAAACATCAAAACTCTTCCATTGTTCCCAGGTAACAGCCGACGCCTTTGCTCGATTCTTGATCCATAAAAAGCTCTTCGCCTTAATTTCTTCCAAAATTTTTGTTATCGACTTCGATGTCCCGGAGAAGATAAGCTCGTTTCGCGAACTCCATAAACACCAAATTGTGACTAAGCACACCGCATGAAATGCCTTTTTCTTTTTCACCGACCCATGGAACCGTTTGTGATCTTCGAGTATGTCTTTAAAACTAAAAGCCAGGAAATAAGGGGCCTTGCACCATTGATAAACTAGCTGCCAAACTGTTTGAGCCAACTCACAGGTAACGAAAAGGTGTTCACTGGTTTCTGGACACTCCCCGCAAACAGCGCATGCCAAGTTTTGGACCGGAACGCCCCTCCTTGACAGAGCTAACCTGGTTGGGAGACGATCTTTCTGGGCACGCCATGCGACTAAGCCGACTTTTTTAGGAATCCAACTATTCCATAACATTACATAATCAGGTGGACTACAAGTTAACTCGACTAAAACCTTTTTAATACTTGCTACGTTGAATTGCCCCGAATCTTCCAGTTTCCACACCCAAGTATCTCTACCGGTAGAAACGACGACATGTTGCAGAAGAGTCGTAAGTTGCTGAACCGCTAGAACTTCATCAGCGCTCTCCGGTTGACGCCGCCAATCCCAAATCCATGTCGAGCCAGAATTATCCGCACCTATTCTTTCAGCCACCGAGCACCACCTATTTTTTTCCAGCTGAAACAAGACCGGAAATAACACACTAAGGGGCTCCAACGTCACCCACGGGTCTACCCAAAACGCTATTTCAGTTCCAGACCCCAGTACCCCTAAAATAACCCCAGTACCCCTAAAATATTTTTCGATACCTCTACCCCCAGGTTAGATAGAATCGCCGAGCTCCCACAAATATGCTTCCAAGGGCCTGCAATTGCTACTTTACATGGGATCGGATTCCATGTTCTTGAATTCGAGTGAATTGTCCAAACCAATTTACGCCACAGACATTCCTTCTCAGTCTTGAACCTCCACCACCACTTCGCAAGCATAGCGAGGTTTATGTCTCGTAATGAACCGAAGCCTAAACCCCCATACTTGATTGGTACAACAGCATTATCCCATGCCAACCAAGCCATTTTTGACACTTCTTCCGACCCACCCCAAATTATCATATGGTAATAATAGTTATTATTATTATTGTATTAATGTATTAATAATAGGTTATTATAATATTATAAAACCACTGTTCATTAATTTGTAGTATTATCATATGGTAATTATTATTATTGTATTAATGTATTAATAATAGGTTACAAATTACCATTAATTTGTAGTATTATCATATGGTAATTATAAAACCACTGTTCATTAATTTGTAGTATTATCATATGGTAATGGTAATATAAAACCACTGTTCATTAATTTGTAGTATTATCATATGGTAATGTATTAATGTATTAATAATAGGTTATTATAATATTATAAAACCATTGTTCATTAATTTGTAGTATTATCATATGGTTTAGCTCAATAATGCCCCCACCATGGGGCGTTTTGCGACACGTGGCAGTTGAGTCAGCATGGGGCATTATTGGGCGTTTTTACAAAAAGGGCGTAGTGGGATAATGCCCAATAATGCCCCGTCAATCATTACACAATTATTAAATTTTTTAATTAAAACTAATTAAATTTCATTTAAATAAAAAACATTACATTCTTAATTTTTTTTTCAAAAGTTAAATAGAAAATATTACATATCTAAACTACAATGACCAAAATTCAAATATTCAATAGTTAAATTTAAAACCATATCTAAACCACATGGACCAAAGTTGTAAAATTAACTAAACTTTTTAAAACCTTTTCAGCTTTTCTGCATTCCATCATCTTCTTCTTCTTGACCTGCAAACTCCGGCTGAAATTCCGGCTATCCAAAAATCCGACTAACCCAAAAATCCGGCTGAAATTCCATCTCTCTCTCTCTCTCTCTCTCTAAATCCATATGCTCTCAATTGATTGGCCAAAGATTTTCCATTTCAGCGTTTTTAAAACAACGCGCATCCATTTTTTTTCAAAAAAAACGCCCGAAAATGCCATGGTGTAATGGGTATGGGGCGTGTTTCGGCGTTTTTTTGAAATTTTTTTAAAAAAAACGCCCCACTACGGGGGGTCTTATTGTATTAATGTATTAATAATAGGTTATTATAATATTATAAAACCACTGTTCATTAATTTGTAGTATTATCATATGGTAATCCTTTTCAAAACACTTGTGTGTCACTATGGAGAAGGAATTGTTGAGTAGACAATACAACAAAGTGGTGATAGTGCGTGTGAAAATGATACACATCAACTATAAAAGAGTTAAAAACTTTTTAACAATCAATATATCATATGGGGAAGGTTCATTTGAGAAAAAAATTTAATTGAGAAGAAAAAGAATAAAGGGTACAATTGTAAAACATTAAATATTTTTTCACTTATCTCATTTATTATTATCTTTGACTAATTAATTAGTCATAAAAACTATCATCCTTCACACTAATGTTTTTTTTACTACACACATCAAAAGTTACCCTACACCTTTCGAATATTTACCCTACACATGTTGAAATTTATCCTACACAACCCGTAATTTATCATATACACATTGTAATTTATCCTACACTCTAAATTTTTTTTTTTTTTTTTTTTGAAAAAATATATATTTTGAAGATAAGTTACAAATTTTAATATAGTTACATATTAAAGAAGAATACTACTAATTAATGATCTTTGTAGGTTTAACATATTACCCTTATAGTAACATTAAATAGTTATATTAAATAAAGTAAAATGAAGAATTCTTATTGGTTGAAATTTCTTATTTTTTCTTCTTACAAAAAGTTTCTTCTCATTTGAACTCTCCACTATATCATATATCTCTTATATATAACTTTTTTAATATGTATATATACACATACGCACATATATGTAAGACCCTTGTTATATAAAAATAAAATTTAATAAAGAAATTTTGCATTTATTAATAATAATGTAAATACAAGTTCCTTCGTATTTTCGAGGTTTATAAAAACTTCATAAGTATTAGAACATTTCAACGTGTCGTTGTCGTTTAGTTTCGAAAACAACTAAACAAAATGCGGAAGCTTGATTCTTTAACTGTGTTCGGTTCTTCACTACGCTTGGTCGTCATCCTAATCTTCAAAATCATTACCTAAATTCTATAAACCATCAATTACGTTAGTATTACAGAGTTTAAACGTTTAAATGGTCCCGAATTGTCAAAAGCAACAAACAACAAATTCTGCCATAACCCGCTGTAACAACCCTCAATAAAACCGACACCCTCATAATATTTCCGACACCTCAGTATATTTTAAAAATGTCCCATTATGTCTTTAAATACACCCCGTATGTGAAAACCGAGCCCGAAATACATTAAATAGTATTTAAAATAAATAAAATTGAAATTTTGAGTTGAGGCGGGCCGCGTAGACCCACCCCAACACTCACGCGGGCGGTATCAAGGCTGAAACTTGATTCTGGTGGAATTTTAAGTTAAGACGGGCCGCGTAAGCTCACCTTAACACTTACGCGGGCCGCGTGAGATCAACAACGCAGAGACACCAGAGGCCGACACGTGTCGACATCGTGGCGAGTCTAGGCGATGACCCGGATCACCTAAACCCTACCCGGGCTATGACGCGGGCCGCGTAAGCCCCGCTTATCTTCTACGCGGGCCGCGTGAGACCCAGTTTCAGCAACTATATAAGCAAGCATCGGGTTTCAGTATTCCTCATTCATTTCTTTTCTTTCTTAAGCGAATTTCTGAAGATATAGGCATAATATTCAAGTATTATACCCCCTAATTAGCAAGGTTCTTCCCCGTTGTAAGTATTATAACCCCAGTTTCGTAATAGATACGCTGCCCGATTGATTTAGGGTTCCGTAACAACTGTCGTGGTTCTGCCCGACGTAGTTGTTGGAATGCCGTCTCAGGGAGGGTATCATTAATATTTTCAAAGGGTTATGATACTAACCTATATACATTTGTGTAAATTATATATTATTCCCAGGAAACCCTTACGCGAAGTCTAAGATAGCAATGTGAGTTTATCCTCTTTTTGTTAACATTTTTGTAATATTTTACAAAACCTTAATTTCTTTACAATATGATTAAGCGGTGATTGAGTATTTGTAGTTCTTCAATTACTGCCGGTATGTTGGGGTTTTGTATACAAAATTTACTACTGCGAGTAGTAAGTCGGGATGACAGTACGTTACCATTGGACAACGAGTTAGCCAATGTGTAATATGACCCACAAGTCAGGATTGACAGTACTGAATGAGTAATTGTGTAGAAATAAACAATATGATCGCTCTCAATACTGTTTTAATTGATAAAATGTTTCTTGATTAAACTGGGATTCACTCACCAGTATTTCCCACTGACAAATGTTTTTAAAACGCGTTTCAGTTAACACAATGTGACAGCCAATTAGTAAAAAGCCAGCTGGAGAGCACTGAAGGCTTGAGAAAAATGTGGCTATAAAAGTTACCTAAAAGACGATGTTTTAAATTCAATAAAATAGGGTTTATCCCTATAAACATATTGTAATAAGAAACTTAGGTTTTGCCCATGTTATTATTAATATTAAATATGGTGGTTTTACTCTGATAAATATTTCCTAACTACGGTCCTGATGTAATTTCTGCTGCCAAATTAACCAACTGATACCACCGAAACTCTGAGTTCGCGTCCGCCCGTTCCCGGGACAGATAAGGGATCGGGGGTTGCGACACCCGCCGTAAGATACGGCTCTCTGCCGTAGCTTACGGCAGGCTGGTTGCAGATCTCCAACAATACCCTTTATATGTAAAAGTTGCATAACTTCTCCGTTACTTATCCGTTTCGCTTGAAACTTGTTTCTAAATGATCGTAAAACATTTGTCTACGTATTTAATCCTTCACCCGGATTCTTAGCTTTTATGATTTACGCATTTGTTACCCAATTCGCGCATATAAATTATTTGACTCGTTTCAAGATTTGTGTACCAAACATCAAATCTTGCTTATTCTTTTCATACGTCCTACTTCCGCACAAAAACTTTCATTTATCTTCCACCATAACTATATGTTTGGTGAATTATTTTAGTGAAAACATTGTATGCCGATTCTACCCTCCAGATTGATAAATTACGAATAAGACCCGTTAGGAGGCATTAAGCTAAAAAGGTTTAAGACTTTCACTTTTATACCACGGAATGAGTCCATCCAAATATAAATCTCATGTTTAAACTGCCCTTGAGGGTCATTTTCCCGGTCTACTATTCGTAGGCATTTTAGTAAAAAAAAAATGTCCTTTTTAACTACGAAGGGCATCAAAAACTTGTTTTGACCAAGTGAGCACTTTTAACCCATATTATATTTAAAATTTCATTATGTTCCTAAGAACATAATATCTCCCATTTAAAGTAGTAGATATATCTCACTTTAGGTAATTCAATGTCCACCCTGCCTCAATTAACTCTCGTCGGACCTTAAGTCCTCATTAAGAGTTTGACCCATTACACGTACCTAGTTCGAGTCAAAGCATTGACCAATTTTTTATACCTTGCATTATTAGTTGCTATTTATTAGCAATGCAATCCCATATGCTATTCTTTTCTGTGAGCACAAGACTCGACAAGCAATCATTAGTCATTATTTTCAAATGGTGATAACATCACCATTTGACCCGTTTGGCCTAATTGACCATCTTACCCACTTCTTGACCAGTGGCGGACCCAGAAAAAAATTTCATGGGGTGCGTAATTTTTAGGATTGTTTGTCTAACACTATATAACATTTTATCTTGATACGGTTCAGATTAGTTCGGGTCGGGTCATATATATATATATATATATATTCTCTATGAGTTTTCGTTTTATAAAATCTGACCATAACTAATATATTTTTATTATCAATACATTTATATGAAAGTTTTTAACGGGGTGAAATTTTTTGAGATTGTTTGTCTAACACTATATAATATTTTATCTCGATACGGTTCAGATCGATTCAAATAAATTCAGGTCGGGTCATATATATAGTCTCTATGAGTTTTCATTTTATAATTAAATAAAATACAATATTACATATAATAATAAAATTCATTGACAAGCTCAGCTTATGAAACAAAAATGGTTTCACAATAAACGAAAAAATAATTAATATCATTGTAAAGTAAATATTTAATAAAAATAAGCTAGAATGGGAAATAAGCCAAATTTAGATGTCTTGTCACTCTTCTATCTTTCTCACCGTACACCAAACAATGATTAAAAAAAGATTATACTTTAAATATATTACAACTTTACCATCTTCTTCACCTCACACTTTATACTTACCTGCTCCGGCCGAAAAATGCAATGCTATTAATATTCACTATTGTCTCACTTTCAACACTCAATAAGATTCAACGAGTTTAAGGGGTGCGACTACAAAATTTCAAGAGGTGCGCTTAGGATTTTTACACTCGTATTACACTAAAAATACAAATTTTAAGGGGGGCGGCCGCCCAGCCACGACATACAGTAGGTCCGCCCCTGTTCTTGACCTACCCCTTTTGAGTTAGGACAATCGTACATTATATATGTATATATATAGTGGGAAGGTATTTATTTACCATCTCACCCATTTAACCCGTTGCGGTTTACATCAAGTGGTCATTTTTCTAAATGTCTTTTCCTTATGCGTTTGACCCATCATGGCTTGCGCCATAGGGTGTCTTTTCAAAACTTCATCTTTTATTCGTCAACACGTAACTAAATTACCATTTTACCCTTTTACCCATTATGGCTTACGCCACAAGGTAACTTTTCAAAACTCATTGTTTATTCGTCAACACGTGACTAAATTACAATTTTACCCATTATGGCTTACGCTATAAGGTAACTTTTCAAAACTCATTGTTTATTAGTCAACATGTGACTAAATTACCATTTTACCTTTTTTTTTTACCCATTATGGCTTATACCATAAGGTAACTTTTCAAAACTCATTGTTTATTCGTCAACATGTGACTAAATTACCATTTCCCTTTTTACCATCAAATATGGTTTCCAACCATTTTTATTTGTTCCGACCCATATCGATTCGTGTCGGAATGTCATATTTCAAATACTAAGTCACCATGATTTTAACCAAATACATGAATAGATATTTTATTTAAAAGATGTAAGCTTTACTTACCTTGCATTCGATTATTCTTTTCCCGCGTATTTGATCAGTTTGACCCGCTTCTTCCTAAGCTTCCACCTAGCTTGTCAAGCGTCAAACTACCATTATCATTCGCAAGATGGTTAGATTAGTCATCAATTATCATGACTACCCCACCTTACGGATTTTATACCAAAATTACTATTTGATCATATTATAGGTCAGTTTGATTTTTAAAAGTCAACTGCCTATTAACATACACAAATCCACAAATAAGTTCAACAATTCATTCAGGCATTTCATTAATTACCCGGTAAGCGCTATTTTTAGGGTCACCATTTTAGTTACATTTTTCAACCAAGTTCATGTAATTGTTAACATCAAGTTAACATAGTTTTCAATCATTGTATGCTAATCTATCAATCATTATATAAGAACCTGGGATTATTTCATCACCATGAAACAACCCATGGCATCATATGTATGGAAATTACCCAAACATCAAACTTAGCAAAAGAATTTAATCATTCATATACACATGATGATTTCAAACATTTATTAACATGAATATAACATCAATTTCATCTTATCATACAAAACCCATTTCATGGTAAGTATGAACATATACTCAAACTCATAAATTGTTCAAGTATCTTCCTATTACTATCATTCATGGTGATCATTGTCACACCCCAACCACGTAAAACAACAAAGCGTGGCGGAAACGTCGGGGAGTGTTGTAACAGAATTATCGTTTCATAACCATGGATACAAAAAGTGTTTCGTTTTATTGATAATATTAAACATTAACATTGTTTTAACACATAACAAACAAGTTTTATATCGACTATCATCGTTTTATGTCACTAAGGCCTCGTCCAGATCCTATGTGACGCATGCATCCTAGAACGTCAATCAAGCAACAACACCTGAAACATATGTAAAAACAAAGTCAGCAAAGAAATGCTGGCGAGTACATAGGTTTTATAAGAGTATCGAAATCATGGCTTGTTTACTTATATTGCAATACCTCGAAAACCTTGTTTTTAAAAGTGTATAATATTGCAACAGGATTAACCAACTCAAATCAAGATGGTTATAATTTATAAAATTTTGTAGCCATGATTCTTAACCCAAAAGCTTTTTGTTTTAGAAAACCATCTTGTAAAACATCTCATATAAACTCGTTAATAAAACTCGTATATTATTTCGAAAACATCGTTGAGTGACATCGTTTCAATATCGTTTACCCAAGTGAACTAAATAACGCCACGATATGTAATATGTTGAAAACACTTATATATAAGAAGTACCAGTGGCGTGTCTACCATGTTTTCACCACATTACCCCCGTCCCGTTATCTAAACACTAGCCAAAAACCAATCGTTTACCCAAATCGTTTAACATCGTTTCCAAATCGTTTACTCGTTTAAATCGTTTAAATCATCCTCGTTTTAATTGTGAAAACTTATATATGGTCGTCTCGTTAATAACATTCAAACCTTCGTGACTCGACTACCTCGTTCCTCACTTCTCGTATTAACAAACCTCCAAGGGGTAAGTTAATAATTACAGATTCAGTCGTTACCCACAACACCCACACATAACCATGGGTATAGTGCAATAACGGGATATGTCAGATCCTATGGTACCATAACCTAATACTGGTCGGTTCAGCCAAAATTAATGAATGTCATTCATTATGTAACTACAACCAACAAGTTCGTTCACATTATTGAAATCGTTATTAGTTTAGTATAAATCGTTCTATTCGTTTTTGAAATCATCGTTTAAACCTTGAAAACATTTTGTACATATGAATCACCCCAAAACAATTGAAAGTTGTAAAATAGGGGAACTATGTACTCACATGTAGTGCAAAGTATCCTCAATCAATAGTACTTCAACAAACTCGAGTAAACCAGAGAATCAAGTAGCACCTAGTAATTTAATCACTAGTCAAACAATAGACGCCTAAATCGGAAGATCGGACAGAATGAGGTCTTGTAACCCAAATGAGTGTTGGAACTCATGTGATATGGTTTTAACAAGGCCTACATCCTAAATGAAACCTAATCTAAGTGCTTTCGACCCATCGCGACCCATCAAGGTAGCTTACGCTACTTTAACGCGTCGTGCGCGCAAAGCGCGTTCGAGACGTCTAACTAGTCCTATGACAAGTATTATATGCCAAAACATGTTTAAATAAGTTACATATGCTTAATTACCAATTATGTATGAAAAGGGTATTCTGGTAATTTACCTATGGCATATAATCTACTTATCATACAACTACCTAAACTAGGTGACCATATGGTATAACCTCGGAAGGTTATTCCCTATGCTACTATGGTCACTAAACATGTTTGGTCGGATCCTAAGATCGACCAAACGGGTCGTGTTCGAAAGTCTAAGCGGGTGTTTAGTCCGCTTGACTTACGACTCTACACAAGCACTAAACTAAAAAGTGACGAGCTAAGCATGTTAAAACATGCTTAACTAAGTTAGAAAACAAGTTTGGTATCAAAACAAACGGTTTTGATACCTAAGAGTAGTTTGGTTACAAAATACGCAAGAATACGCATTTTGGCCGAAACTACGACTCGTCACTGAGCCTAGATAACGTGGTAATCAGTAGGTATAGTCACTAGGGACTATAACCATCGTGATTACGCCCACGTTATGAAGTTCAAACGAACTTCACATTGACCATAAACTGGTCAATGCAGAAAGTCAAACGCAGTTTGACTTTAACGCTAAAACGAATGAAAAGAACGAAAGAACACTTACAACGGGTCCAAGAATGGAAGTTTTGAATCCGAATATTCTCAGGTATGAAGTGTTAAACACATCAACTTAGAGAACAAATTCAGATTTCAAAGGTGTGGGTTTTGGGGTTGAGATCATGGGGGTATTTATAGATTTCCTTGAACCGTTACGATCGTTTATCGAAAATCGTGCTTCAATCTCATCCCTACACTTGTTTACAACCCCATGTGCATCAAAATGGTCCCCCATCATCAGGAAATGACATGTGCAAGGGAGTTATGAGTTGGAATTGGCTGGAAACAGCTTCTGATGTTCTGGGACATGCTTACGGACCGTATGGTCCTCACCCTTACGGTCCGTAAGGATCCTGCAGGTCTGATACTTTAAAAAAATGGCAGTTTTAGCCCTACAGCCCCAAAACTTGGTTTTCGATGCATTTTTGACACGTTTAAGCCCCGTTAACCCCATTTCAAAGCTCTAAAATGAAGTTAAAGTATAGGGAACTTAAAATGTGCTCAAAAGTATCTCGGATGTCGGTTCGTTTGGCCGTATGGTTGCGTTGTTCGGTTAATTACGACGGAAGTCGTAACGGACGCAAAAACGGTCCAAATTGCGCGACGAATGGATTTTTCTTATGCCAAACATTAAAATAAAATATTTTAATGCTTACATAAATTTTTGGAGGTCCGGATGTATTCAGAATGTAAGTTATGCGCGAAAATGCAAACTTGTGCACTTTTTAACGCTTTTAGTCCCTGAATGACCCAAAAGTTTATTTTAGCACACCGAACCCTTCAAAGCCTATTTCTAAGCTATGTAAAGGATATTTAGGGTATGTTTAACTTATGATCAAGTTCCGGATTGTTCGTTACAGTTCAAATCGGCATAGTTTCGCAGTTTGACACAAATAGTCCCTGCGATCGAAGAGAGTTGATTTCAACACACCAAACCCTTCAAAACTTATTTCTAAGTTATGTGGAGGTTATTCAAGGTATGTTAAGCCTATGTCACTATTCCGGAGTGTTTGTTGCGTTATACTGACTGCGTTTACGCACCAGTTTGCGTATAACCTTCCAGAACGCAATTTAAAGCTTGCAATCGGAATCGAATCGAATTGAAAAATCACCAAACACAAATACACACATAGAACACCAAAACACATATAATAACACCAAAGCACATTGTTTATTAATAATCATCATTGTTTTACATCGTACATCGATTATAGAACACAGTTGTCACAATCATAAGCATAAGTATATAATCAACTTAATCATATTATCCAAAACCCACTTCATAATCTACTTGTAAATCATTTACAAGAAGTCTTACATCAAATATTTCATTATTACATTATGTCTAATGAAACTAAGCATACGTATATGTAAGACCCTTAGTCCATTTGATACGATTATCATATAATTTCCGACTATAATAGTGTAGATACGGTTAAACATACACTTAAAAATACGAGATTGTTAAATTTTTTTTAATAAATAAAACATTCTAACGTTTTGTAGGTAAATTCGTCGTTTAAGACACGACGACGAAAGAATTCGCGGAAGCTTGATTCTTGATCGTGTTCGGTTCTTCGCTGAGCTTGATCGTCTTTCGGTACCGTACATTAAACCTACATTTCACACAAACATGAAATGTTTTACTTATAGAAGTGTATAAATTCATAAAAAATGAAACTGCAACTCAAACAATTGTTGCTGGGTTTTTAACCCGTCGTGTGCCGCGACGGGGACTTAATTTGTTGTCGCGTGCCGCGAAGACAAAGGGTAGCCTGGGTCGCGTGCCGTGAGGGCCCTATTTCGACAGACAGTTTGTTATTCAAAGCTGCACATTTCCAGCCAAACTATATTTTACGCAAACAAGCATAACTTGCTCATTTTTTATCTGATTTGACTCACGTTTCTTTCTACGTGATTGTAAAATTATCCTCCATCAGATGGAGTTAACATCCGACATCCGGATTAACAAATTTTAGAATTTTAAGCCTCCGGCTAAAAATGTAGTTACTAACTTTTGACCTGTTTATGTATTAATCAAACAAAACATGTTTGTTTGATCCCTAAACTCATGAAATTCATAATTTCAATATCTCCTATCATATTAGGTTCAAGTCACAGGTTTCTTCCGTATTTAAAACCCGTTTACGCTCAAGTACTTATTTTGACCCGTTAAGGGTATTTAAGCACTTTCAAAGCTTAAAATCGCTTTCAATTGCTTCTAGTATTGCATTACCACATTTCTTATCATAAAATTTTCCACCACAACTGTATTTATGGTGGGTTTAATGTGGTGATCTATATAACCCGAGTTTTACCCCTCGAATTATTATTTTACGGCAAAGACTCAAATAGAGTCATTTGACTAAAGATTTACATCTTTCGATTTCTATACTTATTCGAAGTATTTATCTAACCATAAACTCGTTTCCAAACAACCTTTAAGGGTTGTTTGTTCAGTTTAACTTATAAGGGTGTTTTGGTCCATCTTAGCCCTTCATTAACGATGAGGGAATTTTGTAAACATGTTTAACTCACAAACCCTCTTTTTAGCTATGATTTTGTTTGGAAAGTCTAAATGCTTTCCAAACGCAATGACCAACATTTGTAACATTCGTTTTACCTAACAAAGTAACCCAATGTATATTTTAGACTCCGTTTAACTCTCATTAAACCTTATGTTTTAAATGAGAGTTATTCTATTATGCGTACCTGGCTCGGATCATTATATTGACCCATTTCAATACCTTGCTTTAATAGCCGCTAGGTAATAGCGACATAAATATCCGCTCGAGATTTATTCCTATAATCATACAACTCGACAAACCGTTAGTCGATATTGTCAAAGGTGATATATTCACCTTTTAACCCGTTTGGTCAAAATGACCGATTATATTGGCGAGATGACGTTTATTACCATCTCGTCTATATGACTCGCTATGGTTTACACCGTGCAGTCATTTTTACTTATAGTTCATTTCTCAACACTTTTTGGCCTATTATGGCTTATGTCATAAGTGTCTTTCAAAAACTAACGGTCATGGTCAACGCATGACCAAATTACCGTTTTACCCTTATCGTTTGTTTAGGTTTACCTTATAAGGTAACCATTAAAAGTTCTATATTTATTAGTCATTGCATGACTAAGTATCCGTAATAGTCCTTTTTAACCATTACACATGGTTTATTATCATCTTTGGTTATCTTGTTCCGTACGACTACACGTCGAAGCTTTTCATCCTGATTGTTAACTTGTCTTATTCGTAGTTAATACGATAAGAGAATATTCTCTAATTTAAGAGTATCGTTAGTTATACTTACCTAGCATCCGAATTATTCTTTTCTTTCATTACTTGATTCGTCTGACCCGCTTCCTTCCCAAGCTTCCACCTAGCTTGTCAGACGTCAAACTATCATTATAATTTGTAAGATGGTTAGATTAGTCATAATTATTCATAACCATTCCATCCTACAATTCTTATGTCGAAACTATCATTCGATCATATCTAAGGTCAGTTTGACCTTTAAAAGTCAACTGCCTATAACATATATAATTACACGAGGTAGCTCAATTTCTCGTTAAATTACTTGGTTAGTCATCTGATAATCATCATTCCTATGTTATCGTTTTAATCACTTATTAACCAAGTTCTCGTAAATCATAATTTACTAAATTAATACACAATGATATTTAGCATCATTGAACATGAACACTTTATCAATTTTTATCATGTCCTACTAAACTTATTTCATAGTAAGTATGATTATATACTCAAACTCATAATTTCTCAAGTATTTCATCATTACTATCTTACATGATGATTCTAAACACCATTATATCATCAAATTCATCACATGATTAATACCCACTTAACCTAGTGTGGTAAATCATCAAATCATTCAATTCATAGCATGTTATGTATGATTTTCACTTAGGGTTTTGTTCCTAAGCAAGTATACATCACTAATCTAGCCATAGCTTCTCTAATCCATGCCTAATTCGCGATTAGGATGATTATCCAATTTTTACAACTTCACGAATCCTCAAGATTTTACATACCTTATGATCCTCTTGTTCGGGTGATCGTTAATTCACGTTCGGTTGTGAATTTGGGCTTCATTTGACCCTTCAATTTGATGAATATGTGAAGATTAGGGTTTTGAGCTCCTTGGGAGCTCCCCAGCTCGTTCCAGAACACGCACAGTGTGTGGGTGTTTGGGTTTTGATTTCTTTTAAATAACCTTTCTAGTTATCCCACTTTAACCCCTCGTGTTTGGTTTGTTATTAAGTAGGCTACAACCTACAAATTTTAATAACAATATTCCCACTTATTAACTAGGTTAAACATTCCTAGTTAACTTAGTGGGTTCGGGGAATTTATAACTAAGTTTATTTTAAGTCCCGTTAACTCGGGCCTTCTATAAACTTTATTTCATCAATAGCCTTTATACTATTTTTATTGAATATTAGGTTTATTAGTTTAAAATCCTAATATTCATCGGGTTAATTTTACCACTAACGGTACTTCACCCGTCTTTAGTATTAACGTGGTTTGATTACCAAACCCATTTTCGTGGTGTTACAAGTCTACCCCCCTTAAAGAGGTTTCGTCCCCGAAACCTTTCTTACGTAATTCATTGAGTTTAAACTCAATTCACTTGATCTCGGAATCTTCTGAGCATTACTCATATCTTAACCATTTATTAATATTACCAGAAAAGTATGGTAATATCTTTTTGGTTACTAAGTATGTGCGTATTTTATACAAACAGCGCAATTCAAAATAACGTAATTTCGTTATTTCAACCAATATGGTTAACTTAGCGAAATCCATCGCTGTTTGAATATCGAATTCCTCATGAATCCGTTAATTTAATCCAATTAAGTTAAAATTTAGTGAAATCTTTCACTTTTGACAAGCAAATTCTTTTTGTCTTCAAATTTATTCTTTCGGTTCAGTTATACGGAATCCACCGCTTAAGAACAAACCGAATTTCTTGATTGTTATCTTAATTATTTAAGATAGTTAATATTAACGAGATTCTATAAAGCATAACACCTCATAACTTATAACTTTATCTTTCGATTATGCTTTCGCTTGAATTGACTTCCCAACACTTTACTTGTGTTGTCTTATGATCCCTCGTTATAGGTGATCAATAATTTCCATTGTGACCAGAATATTTATATTTGTGAGAACATTGTTTCTTACTAAAACTGAATTTTAGTTTAACGTTATATCGTTAATTTATGTCAAGCAATTTTAACGACTTGACATTTATTCTTTTACAGTCTTTGTTGTACGCGGGGATTCTCAACTGGTTCCTTTGCTTTGTTTAAGTAACCCGTATGTTCTTTCACTTAGCCTCGTGGGCTATTTCTTTAAGCTTTTACCTTGTTATGACAAGACTCTTCAATTCTTTTTATTGATGACTCCAAAGGTCATTTTGGTCTCGTAGACCTTTACACTGTTTATAACCCGAAGGTTATAATGATCCTGTAGATCATTCATTTTATTTTGGACATACATCATTTGTTTTCACATTTGAAGTCCGTTTACCTTGACTGTAGTCCGTATCTACAATCGTTTTCTTTCAAGATAATTCTTCCGACTCTATGACTTCTTACGTCATTTCTGCGGCGGTTTGTCTTATGCTCACCGTTGTCCGGTTTACATATGTTCGTATTTGATTATGTCCCATTACCGGGCTCATTATTCTTTTGCGTTTAACGATACCATTATCCGGCTAGCGCTTATTTATGCCATCCGGGATTATATTGTATTCAACCTGTTTGACCTGTTAATGTGAAATCCATCACTTATAAACAATCAAACTTTATTCTTTATTCAACCTGTTCAACCTCAAAATAGTTGAACATATTTATTCAAAATTTCTATTTACGAATTTTTTTATAATCTTTAGTCATAACTCATAATCCGAGTCCTTTGACTTTCAATCCGCGTTCTCGTCTTTCGGTTTACGCATGTGTTTAACTTCTTACCCATTAACCGGGTGATTTACCGAAGTCATTATTAATGCAACCACTTAGGCATGCATTAAGACTTCGTTTTGACTTGTTTGGTTTTCTTAGCGAAATCCATCGCTTTATTCAACCAAACCTTTATTCTTTATGTGACTATGCTTGATGGTCTTATAAATTCTGAATGATGATTATCATCATCATCCTTTCTTTACTACGACCCAAGTCAATGACTTCGATCGTCTTTTGTATGGGCAATACCTTTGTTTCTAGAACCTCGCGGGTCATTTATTCTATGGTTTTACATGCCCCCTTTGACAACCATGGCTCTTTCGTCCATTATGACTTATTTCACTATTCACTTGGGTCATCTTTTTCTATGCGCGCCATACATCGTTTTTATGGTTCCCTCGAAAACCATTTATACGAGTATGCCCATAAGATTTCTTGACCCCAAGGTTCTTTTAACTTTTTCATTCGTCTCGACCTTACCACATCGGACATATATGTGCTCATTATAAGAAGCTCATGGTATCATGTGTTCACTACTTACTTGGCCAGAGTAAGCGATCAACACACGGTACACATAACCTTATTATAATTACCACATCACGCCCCATGTAAGAAATCTCTCGATTTATTTCAATTGGTAAAACTTTATTTGATTGCCAATTACAATAACCAGTTTTACCCGTTTTATCTTTGAACATTTAAAATGTTCCTTTTTATAACCATTTATACAATCACATTCGTCGGTGTGATCGTTACTTTTCTCAATTGAATCTTTATTGAGAATACTTACTTGGATGATTACTTTCGTCCAAGTTTATATTTAAACTAAATTCAGTTATTGTCTTATTATTCACAACTGTGAATAATACTTATCTCTACTGAATTTCTCTTGGAAACGTCATCCTGGATAGGTAACCTATCCAGGTTTTCCAAGTTTTATATTCTATTTGCAACTGTCATTCACTATGTGTTTGTTGCATATTTCTGTTTATGCTATAAGTTTAAGACGTGTACCTTGTAGATACTTGCCCTGATAAACTTTCCTTGTTGTTCGATCTCTCATTCAAGATCGTTTCTCGATTCCAGTCTTTAGCGTGTATGACTTACTTATCATACTTCAGACCATTTCTTTATCGTATCGATAACTCTTTAGACTCTCGTCATCTTCAGATATGAGGGTCCCTTAACTAAAACATATACAAATGTTAGTAACGTTGACATTAACAAGCGCCCTTATTATAATACAAGACTTTCTACGACACGTGTTAACACACGTAATTCGTTTAACGATATCGGTCTTTTATCGCTTTATTTGGGGTAACGTGTTTTACACGATAACCCTATGTGTTCTTTTCAACACTTTACATGCTAGACCATTAATGTATTGAATAACTTACCGGATTTTGCGATCAAGTCTCGAACCGAACACCTTACTCCTTAACCTGGAGATCTGATACCAACTTGTAAGACCCTTAGTCCATTTGATACGATTATCATATAATTTCCGACTATAATAGTGTAGTTATGGTTAAACATACACTTAAAAATACGAGATTGTTAAAAAAAATTAATAAATAAAACATTCTAACGTTTTGTAGGTAAATTCGCCGTTTAAGACATGACGACGAAAGAATTCGCGGAAGCTTGATTCTTGATCGTGTTCGGTTCTTCGTTGAGCTTGATCGTCTTTCGGTACCGTACATTAAACCTGCATTTCATACAAACATGAAATGTTTTAGTTATAGAAGTGTATAAATTCATAAAAAAATGAAACTGCAGCTCAAACAACTAATTCAAACAACAGTTGTTGGGTTTTTAACCCGTCGCGTGCCGCGACGGGGACTTAATTTGTTGTCGCGTGCCGCGACGGTGATCGCGTGCCACGAAGACAAAGGGTAGCCTCGGTCGCGTGCCGTGAGGGCCCTATTTCGACAGACAGTTTGTTATTCAAAGCTGCACATTTCTAGCCAAACTATATTTTACGCAAACAAGCATAACTTGCTCATTTTTTATCCGATTTGACTCACGTTTCTTTCTACGTGATTGTAAAATTATCCTCCGTCACATGGAGTTAACATCCGACATCCGGATTAACAAAATTTTAGAATTTTAAGCTTTCGGCTAAAAATGTAGTTACTAACTTTTGACCCGTTTATGTATTAATCAAACAAAACATGTTTGTTTGATCCCTAAACTCGTGAAATTCATAATTTCAATATCTCCTATCATATTAGGTTCAAGTCACAGGTTTCTTCCGTATTTAAAACCCGTTTACGCTCAAGTGCTTATTTTGACCCGTTAAGCGTATTTAAGCACTTTCAAATCTTAAAATCGCTTTCAATTGCTTCTAGTATTGCATTACCACATTTCTTATCATAAAATTTTCCACCACAACTGTATTTATGGTGGGTTTTATGTGGTGATCTATATAACCCGAGTTTTACCCCTCGGATTATTATTTTACGGCAAAGACTCAAATAGAGTCATTTGACTAAAGATTTACATCTTTCTATTTCTATACTTATTCGAAGTATTAATCTAACCATAAAATCGTTTCCAAACAACCTTTAAGGGTTGTTTGTTCAGTTTAACTTATAAGGGCGTTTTGGTCCATTTCTGCCCTTCATTAACGATGAGTGACGGGTGGTCCGTAGGACAACCCTTAAGTGCCATAAAAAGATTAAAATCCCATGCTTTACACGTTTAATTGTTTGAACTTGGTAACTACTAGTTGTTTGGACGTGCAGGTGCAAATGGAGCATAAAAGGGAAAGAATTTGGAGCATCAATAAAAAATCAATTTTTGGAATTGAAGAATTAAGAGGATAGCATGATAGAGGATGAAATTACGAGAACGTAGGCGAAAACGGTGAAGAAAACGGAGTTGAAACGAAAAAGTTATGCTGAAAACAAGTTTTCAGCATTTCTTGTCGTAGATCAGAAGAGACACGCCGTAGGACATTGCTGCTCGCCGTAACCTACGGTGATCTGCCATAGGTTATGGCGCCGACCGATCCAAAATTGTAACTTATGCATTAAATTGTCATTTCATGGGTTTTTATGGTGGCTCATCATATGTTTTCGGTTACTACTTGTCTTGGGATGATTTTTGGAGCATTTTTGGAGACTAGAGCTTGAAGAACACTATCTTAATCATTAGTTTTATGGTTGCTTTGATCTTGATGAACAATAACACTCTTGTGATGATGTTGTTTCAAGCCACGAGTGGCTAAGTACTCTATGATCATCTTTGGTGGAAGGTTTTGTAAGACTTTATGCTTGAATTTTATATTTCTAGAATAACAATTTCTTCTTTATTGAATTGCTTGTTATGGTGTGTGATTGATTGCTAGTAAATTGTTGATTCTTGTGCTAAACTAATTAGAAACCATACGTTCTTGGTGCCGTTGGCAATCGAGATATCATGGGTATAGTTAGGCTTGGGTAAGGGTTGATTGATCATCGGGTAACAACCTCACGTTCTAGGAATCTGAGTACTTAGTTCCCTTTCATCACTGCAACTAATCACACATGAACTATGTCTATGTAGTTCTTTCTAGTGGAATGATAGCATAAATGTTAAATCAAAACCGAAAACTGAAGATGATCATTTGTCTCTAATTTGTTTACAACCAAATCTTTTCTCTTTCAATTTAATTAGTTTAATTTTGTCTAAAACCAATTCACGCACATAAACTCTTGAATTTTACTTTTCTTGCAATTAGATTAATTTAGTCAAGTTAGATATAATCTTCCAAATAACACATATTCCACAAACTCCCTGTGTTCGATACCCACTTACCACTAGCTAATTAGTTGTACTTGGATTAAATTTGATTGTGACCGCGACATCACGTCAAATTTTGGCGCCGTTGCCGGGGAGTAGTGCGCAACGTGTGTTATCTTGTGTATTAGTTAAAAAAATAAAAATAATTAAAATCCCAAAAAGATTTTCTTTGATGTTCGTGATTTACACTTGGTAGTTGAGTTGTGTTGTGCAGGATGACAAAGCATTACACAAATTTCAGCTTTTCTACGTGTAGATTGTGCGGGGGTCCACGTCATCCGTGTATCGGTTGCCACGAGGCCCACTACAGGAGGGCACATGGAAAACCAGTGTCTTATGTTTCACAGCTTCCACCTCCATCATACGTTGATGATTATGAATCAGAAATGGAGGATGATTATTACTTGGATGGATATGATTGGGACGAGGATGTTTATTCTAAGACAAGGACGGATGGTCTATGTTTTTGTTGCGGTCGCGATCACACTTATGATTATGATGTGTGCACGGTGTATTCAGAAAACCCAAAGTATTGGAATAAAAAAATGATGGATGCGCGCATCTTAAGACCGTATCAGGGATATCGACAATGTCATCCTGAAGAGTATTCTGAGCCCGAAGGTGTTTATACGTATCAGACCGAGGAGGAGAAAGAGCTTGCTATATTGGAAGTAACTTTGTCCAAACTCGAGCAGTATTTATCAGCACCGAACCTTTCCGATGAAGACCGAATCAGCTGTTTAGTTTCTAAGTGTCAAAATTTAAAAATGAAGATTGAAATAGAACAACGCCTCTCACCATTACCTGATGATATTAGAGACTATTCGCACATGAATGAGGAGGTTGTGGAGGATAATACCACACCAATGAGTCCTTTATCGGATGAAGAGTCACTGGTGGATCAGATAGTGTGTGCAGATTATGAGGCAGAACAGTCTGATGAGATGAATATGTATACCGAACCTCTTCCCATATCAGGCATTCAAAATAACAAGTGTGGGGAAGAGAGTTCAAGGAAGAAGATGAGGAGGGTGAAACTACAAGACATCAGGGTACATATCATGAAGGGGATTAGCAAAGGCCGCAGGTGCAGTCTGAACATGCCAATTATATTGACAAACCTATGGAGATGGCATGTAAATTTCCGGGCATTCGTTGGAAATGTTTTGGGTAAGTGTGCATTGAGACCACCGTAATGCATAAAAGGTATGGTCTGGCTGAAGACCTTTAAACTTAGCGCTCTCGGGAGGCGGCCCGAGGATGTAGAGTATTGTATTCGTGTTTTGTTTTGTTTTGTTTTGTTTTGGTTTGGTGTTGTGTTCTGTTTTGGCAGGTTACTACGTTTCAATCCTCGCAGATGCAATGATTCAAGTGTGGGGAAGTTTGGCAACATCCCCGTTGAGATATCAGTGAATCCAAGAGATGTTTATGTTCCTGTCCGATTACTGCAGCTGCATCACTACCAACACTGCTGATTTACTGATCAGGTCGTGTCTTGTTCTCATTTTGTGCACCTTTGTATATATTCATGTTTAAGTTTATGGTTGGGTGGATGGGTGGTGTTTTGATATGTTTAGTGATGGGTTGTGAAAGTTGGTGGTGTTTTTTAGTAATAAGAATATAAAAAAAAAACAAAAAGAAATTTGGGGTTTGAGAGTATTAGCGAAAGCTAATGTTTTTGGGTAAAAGCGATCTTCCCCTCAAAATCATACATTGGGACAATGTATCCCAAGTGTGGGGATGGGGGGGAATTTTTGAGAATTTTAAAAAATTGTGAAATCAAGCGAAAAATTGTCAAAATTTGAACACTTGATATTGTTCCACTTGACATACCGACACCCATTTCTAGTCCTTTCTTGGTGAGAGTTTGAGCCACATATGATTATTAAAGATGCTTTCCTTGTTTTGAGTGGCGGTGTGTGTATTGTGTTAATAGAACTTGTGCATGAATGCTTGTTAAATCCTAGAGTTAGCATGCTTGTGAAAATGATAGGGATTTTTAGGTAGCCTCATCCGAATGTGTGAGAGTGTGGGAATTGGGGGTTGGACCTCATACGTTACATATATGAGCTTGGTATTGTGAGGGGTGGGGGTTTGGTCTTTAGAAAGCCTTGTTTGAGCCTTATACCATTCGGTTGTGACCCAAACCTACTTCCTACAAAACTTTACCTTTTGAGATGACCCGGTTTAGGAGATTTAGTATGTAGTATTGATGTTCTTGTATATATTGTTGAGCTTTTATGTCTTATCTTTGAAAAAAAAAAGAAAAAAAAAGAAAAAGAAAAATATGAGAAAAATACAAAACGAAGTGATTAGTTGCAATAGTAGTTGAGAATGTTGAAGAAGTTGTGTATATAGTTGATGTTTGCTTTGTTTTGTAGTAGAAATAAAAACCGGGTCAAATCAATTAGCTCTTGCATATATATCCCACCATTTTCCTACCTTTACACATAGCCCCGTTATAACCCGTAAGTCCTTTTGATTCATAAGCATGCTAGGTATTTGATAGGAGGAAACTTGATTTGTATACAAGCTTATTGTCGCACAATCACACACTTGTATTGAGCGTGTTAGCATAATGTTGCTAACATTACTTGTCACCGAGAGTTGTTGTGAGGGGTGTGTCTTGTAGTATGATAAAAAGTTAGTAAAAGGACGGTACATTTTAGCTTGGTTTGCATGTTGATCGCTTGTGGTTTTGAAATGGTTAGTGAATGAGTTGCTTGGAACAAGCAACGAGTAAGTGTGGGGATCTGACGGGTGGTCCGTAGGACAACCCTTAAGTGCCATAAAAAGATTAAAATCCCATGCTTTACACGTTTAATTGTTTGAACTTGGTAACTACTAGTTGTTTGGACGTGCAGGTGCAAATGGAGCATAAAAGGGAAAGAATTTGGAGCATCAATAAAAAATTAATTTTTGGAATTGAAGAATTAAGAGGATAGCATGATAGAGGATGAAATTACGAGAACGTAGGCGAAAACGGTGAAGAAAACGGAGTTGAAACGAAAAAGTTATGCTGAAAACAAGTTTTCAGCATTTCTTGCCGTAGATCAGAAGAGACACGCCGTAGGACATTGCTGCTCGCCGTAACCTACGGTGATCTGCCGTAGGTTACGGCGCCGACTGATCCAAAATTGTAACTTATGCATTAAATTGTCATTTCATGGGTTTTTATGGTGGCTCATCATATGTTTTCGGTTACTACTTGTCTTGGGACGATTTTTGGAGCATTTTTGGAGACTAGAGCTTGAAGAACACTATCTTAATCATTAGTTTTATGGTTGATTTGATCTTGATGAACAATAACACTCTTGTGATGATGTTGTTTCAAGCCATGAGTGGCTAAGTACTCTATGATCATCTTTGGTGAAAGGTTTTGTAAGACTTTATGCTTGAATTTTATATTTCTAGAATAACAATTTCTTCTTTATTGAATTGCTTGTTATGGTGTGTGATTGATTGCTAGTAAATTGTTGATTCTTGTGCTAAACTAATTAGAAACCATACGTTCTTGGTGCCGTTGGCAATCGAGATATCATGGGTATAGTTAGGCTTGGGTAAGGGTTGATTGATCATCGGGTAACAACCTCACGTTCTAGGAATCTGAGTACTTAGTTCCCTTTCATCACTGCAACTAATCACACATGAACTATGTCTATGTAGTTCTTTCTAGTGGAATGATAGCATAAATGTTAAAGCAAAACCGGAAACTGAAGATGATCATTTGTCTCTAATTTGTTTACAACCAAATCTTTTCTCTTTCAATTTAATTAGTTTAATTTTGTCTAAAACCAATTCACGCACATAAACTCTTGAATTTTATTTTTCTTGCAATTAGATTAATTTAGTCAAGTTAGATATAATCTTCCAAATAACACATATTCCACAAACTCCCTGTGTTCGATACCCACTTACCACTAGCTAATTAGTTATACTTGGATTAAATTTGATTGTGACCGCGACATCACGTCAATGAGGGACTTTTGTAAACATGTTTAACTCACAAACCCTCTTTTTAGCTATGATTTTGTTTGGAAAGTCTAAATGCTTTGCAAATGCAATGACCAACATTTGTAACATTCGTTTTACCTAACAAAGTAACCCAATGTCTATTTTATACTCCGTTTAACTCTCATTAAACCTTATGTTTTAAATGAGAGTTATTCTATTATGCGTACCTGGCTCGGATCATTATATTGACCCATTTCAATACCTTGCTTTAATAGCCACTAGGTAATAGCGACATAAATATCCGCTCGAGATTTATTCCTATAATCATACAACTCGACAAACCGTTAGTCGATATTGTCAAAGGTGATATCTTCACCTTCTGACCCGTTTGGTCAAAGTGACCGATTATATTGGCGAGATGACGTTTATTACCATCTCGTCTATATGACTCGCTCCGGTTTACACCGTGCAGTCATTTTTACTTATAGTTCATTTCTCAACACTTTTTGGCCTATTATGGCTTACGTCATAAGTGTCTTTCAAAAACTAACGGTCATGGTCAACGCATGACCAAATTACCGTTTTACCCTTATTGTTTGTTTTGGTTTACCTTATAAGGTAACCATTAAAGTTGTATATTTATTAGTCATTGCATTACTAAGTATCCGTAATAGTCCTTTTTAACCATTACACATGGTTTATTATCATCTTTGGTTATCTTGTTCCGTACGACTACACGTCGAAGCATTTTATCCTGATTGTTAACTTGTCTTATTCGTAGTTAATACGATAAGAGAATATTCTCTAATTTAAGAGTATCATAAGTTATAATTACCTAGCATCCGAAGTATGCTTTTCTTTCATTACTTGATTCATCTGACCCGCTTCCTTCCCAAGCTTCCACCTATCTTGTCAGGCGTCAAACTATCATTATAATTTGTAAGATGGTTAGATTAGTCATAATCATTCATGACCATTCCATCCTACAATTCTTATGTCGAAACTATCATTCGATCATATCTAAGGTCAGTTTGACCTTTAAAAGTCAACTGCCTATAACATATATAATTACACGAGGTAGCTCAATTTCTCGTTAAATTACTTGGTTAGTCATCCGATAATCATCATTCCTATGTTATCGTTTTAATCACTTATTAACCAAGTTCTCGTAAATCATAATTTACTGAATTAATACACAATGATATTTAACATCATTGAACATGAACACTTTATCAATTTTTATCATGTCCTACTAAACTTATTTCATAGTAAGTATGATTATATACTCAAACTCACAATTTCTCAAGTATTTCATCATTACTATCTTACATGATGATTCTAAACACCATTATATCATCAAATTCATCACATGATTAATACCCACTTAACCTAGTGTGGTAAATCATCAAATCATTCAATTCATAGCATGTTATGTATGATTTTCACTTAGGGTTTTGTTCCTAAGCAAGTATACATCACTAATCTAGCCATAGCTTCTCTAATCCATGCCTAATTCGCGATTAGGATGATTATCTAATTTTTACAACTTCACGAATACTCAAGATTTTACATACCTTATGATCCTCTTGTTCGGGTGATCGTTAATTCACGTTCGGTTGTGAATTTGGGCTTCATTTGACCCTTCAATTTGATGAATATGTGAAGATTAGGGTTTTGAGCTCCTTGGGAGCTCCCCTGGTCGTTCCAGAACACGCACAGTGTGTGGGTGTTTGGGTTTTGATTTCTTTTAAATAACCTTTCTAGTTATCCCACTTTAACCCCTCGTGTTTGGTTTGTTATTAAGTAGGCTACAACCTACAAATTTTAATAACAATATTCCCACTTATTAACTAGGTTAAACATTCCTAGTTAACTTAGTGGGTTCGGGGAATTTATAACTAAGTTTATTTTAAGTCCCGTTAACTCGGGCCTTCTATAAACTTTATTTCATCAATAGCCTTTATACTATTTTTATTGAATATTAGGTTTATTAGTTTAAAATCCTAATATTCATCGGGTTAATTTTACCACTAACGGTACTTCACCCGTCTTTAGTATTAACGTGGTTTGATTACCAACCCGTTTTCGGGGTGTTACAATATACACTCAATTTCATCTTTGGATCATAATCCAACAATCTAATTGCAAGTATTCTACTTGTCTCAAATTGTGACTTTCACCAATCTAGGTTTTTAAACATACCTTATGATCCCCTAGGCTTGGTGATCGATAATTCATGTTCATGCACGAATTTAAGGTCCAATTTCTTCTTCAATTTGATGGAATTGGATCAACAAGGGTTGCTCCCCTTTTTCTTTCTCCTAGAAATCGACCAGAACACACACTAGTGTGTGTGTGTTCTTTTTAGCTTTGCCCCTTTTAATCTCCTTAATTTCAGTTGTCCAAAATTAGCCCCTATTGTTTAGTTAGATATTTAGTTTTTGTTTAAACCCCATAAAACACTAATAATAATTAACCATTATCATAACTAGGTTTAGATGTTCCTAGTCAAATTAATAAATTTGGGGGTGTTACAACCCAATTCAATTTAAGTTCCGCTTGTCTGAGCCTTTTATAAACTTTTACTTACTAAAAGTATTTGTTCACTTTAATTAGCGTTAGCTTTGATCATTTAAAATCCTAATGCTTATCCTTTTACCATTGATGGTATTTTACCCGCTCTTTAATATTAACGTGATTTAATTACCAAACCCGATTTTGGGGTGTTACAATATATATAGACACACACACACGTATAACTTATGGGTAGGGTTCATGAGTGAACAATGATGTATTTGTGAACAAAATGAACTTATGCTGACCATTGATTTTGTAGATCTAGATTTTTTCTATAGTGACAAGATTATAATTATCTTTTGTAACTTACATGTATTTTAATAGACAAAAGGTATAATTGTATTTTTCTCTCTTCATTTAATTAATTGATTGTTTTCTCTCTCTTGATTTCTTTTTCAAATTAAAAGAATATTTAATTACATTATCTATATTTTTTTCTCTCACAAATTACCTAACTTAATATTTGATAATTTTTAAAAAATACAAACATTATCAAATATTGTTCCATCTAGAACACGACTAAAAATATTTAATTACATTCTCTATACATATATGTATTAGATCAATGTTTGATGAAAATATGCATAGTCGAAACAATATGTAATAATACACAAGTGTATAAGTTTAGTATATACCGACCTGTATACATTATGTACTTGAACAATACACAGGTGTATGCATCTGGTATATACCGACATGTATACACATATGTACTTGAATAATACACGGGTGTATAAATCTGGTTTATATCGACCTGTGGGCTGTGGAAACAAGATATAATAATACACAAGTGTATAAATCTTGTATATACCGACCTGTATACACATATGTACTTGAACAATACACATGTGTATAAATCTGGTTTATACCGACCTGTGGGAACAAGATGTGATAATACACAAGTGTATAAGTCTTGTATATACCGACCTGTATACACATATGTTAAAAAAACATAATTTAATTAGGTTTAATATTTAATTTTAAAAAGAACATAAGAGTTTATTTAAAAACACATTAGCCCTTCATCTCTTATAATTAAAATAAAGGAGAAACAATTAAAAATGAGAGAGAGATAGAGAGGGAGATATGAGAAAATTAAGTGATTTTAATTAAAAATATTGGCTAATGGCAATCTTACAATTTTAATCTAAAGAATGATCAAGGGCCAAGATTAGTTCACTCTCAAGAAGTTGTTCACAAATGAACCTAATCTTATAACTTATAAACTTACATCCACAGTGATAAGTTTATGATTCATAACATTACCAAACCTAATGACAAATAATCCATACTACTTACTTCTAAATTTTTACATAACTTAAATCGCTATCAGTAACCAACCTATTTTCTAAATTTTGGTGTTTTGACATATTGATAGTTAATTAATTTTGCATATTATATATTTGATGTTAAATATAGTTAGTTTGTAGTAGTTGTAAAAAATGAAATTAAAATAATTTATTGTTTAGGGTGAATTTGAATTAAATTGAATTTATTCGAATTTCAGTTTCGAATACGAATCGACTATAATCGAATACTAATTTAGGTAAAAAAATAAAAATTTTAAAAATTCGATTCGATTAATTCGAAATTTGTTAATCGATTGGATGAACACCCCTAAACAACACCACCTATCTTGAAGACGACCATCATTAACAACACAATGCACAAGATAAAAATATATAAAAAGTAGTTTGATATGTATGTCTTATACAACTATGTATAAATTACTCTCTTGTTAACCAACCATTTTCTACTGATTACGAAGTGGGGTGGCGCCCATCCCACCTCACCTTCTAACAATCGCCAACCAATTTCGCATAGGCGCCAAGAAAGGTTTAGCCCCCATCTTCGTTAACCTGCAACACCCCACCATCTCCAACATCTCTTTTTATTTTAGTTTTCAGCCAATTATAACAAGCCATTTACTCACCTTTTCTTTATTGTTATTTTTAGCCAATTATAACAAGCCATTTACTCACATTTTCTTTATTGTTATTTTCTTTATTTAATTTGGTTTAGTTAGACTAGAGGGTATGGGGGCCGGCTGAGGCCCGGCGCCGGTCCCCCACACCGCCCCCCACTCCTCCGGCTCGTCCCATCCGTCTCCCACCAGCCGATCTCGCCGGGCCTCATTCCTCTCTCTTCACACACACATCTATACATACATACATATATATATATATATAAAGGGGTTCATCCCCCACCCCCGTAGGTCCATCCCCTTCAAGCCCTTCCTACGTGGCGCCGACGTGGCGGCCCATCCCCTTGGGGATGAGCCTCTCCATACCCTCTAGTCTTAAGGGTGTCCGGAGTGGGAGCGGCAAACCCACCCGGCACCGATCGGCAATCATTCGGCAACCAATGCCAACCTTTTTGCCGCCTGTGTTTAACGAAATGGGGTTAAGATCGGTGATGGCATACCGATGCGGCGAAGGGAGGGAATGGGAGAGAGAGGGGGTGTGTGGGGTGGGGTCCATTCCAATCTCAACCAATCACATCTTTTTCCTTTTTTTTTAAAGTTTACCACTTCACCAAATGTCTAAAGTCTAAACCATTGCCAACACTTTTCACCAAAGTTTAAACAATTTTCACTGATTGACGTGGCGCACTCTGATTGGTTGATTTTTTAGTTTACCACTCTCAAGTGTTTAACCACTCCTAACACCCTAAAGCATTACACCATTTTGAGTGTCTCGGTAGTAAAAGCCATAATGCCCATGTGGTAGTAACGTAATAGAACTTTTTACATTAATTATTTCACTGCACATGGTCTAATAATTCCAGTCCCACATCGATATTCTACCCTACACCAGGGCTTTCGTCTAATTTTTTTTTGTTTTTTTTTTACTTTTCATCATGGTTATGTATTTGTATTTATATTATAAAAAGTGCTATGTTATGACATAACCTTATTATATTTTGCTAAGAAAAACATATAGTTTGAATTTCTTGTTTTACTTTTAAATAACCTTTACGTCCCGTTTGCGTTGTGCACATATATGTGTAGGTCATCGGAGGCAAAAGTGAAATTGCACTAATTTTAACGTTATTTTACTAATTTTCTGAAAATGACGTTAAAAAGCGACGGACGGTTAATAATGTAGTGCGTTGTTAGCCGAAAGAGAAAAGGGTGCATACACTAATTGGCCTTTGTTCCGATTGTTGAGTGTTATGTGCCTTATGTCCAAGGTTTGATGCAAAACTACTATCAAGTCGGGGGTCTCATTGGATGCAGCTTTTCTATTCCTACGGAATAGAGGTAAGGTTGTCTACATCTTTCGCTAATCAGACCTTACCTTAGCTTTGTTATTGATAGAATTTAGTGAGTAAGATGATGATGACGACTTTTAAATAACCTTATCAATTTGAAAGCTATTAGACCAAGTCTATCCACTAATGCCGAGGGGCGCTACCACTCCCATGTCGAAGCCACGTTGATCAAAACCCCACCTATCCTTTACACCCCATTCCTCACTCTTTTGGGCTAACCCCCAACCTTCTTCACGGCCGACCAGCATAGTGACACCGTCGGGAAACATCCCACTAGGCAACCACACTCGTTTTAGTATTGTTGTCCATCCTAAATCTTTGTCCTCACTCTAATTGAAATATGTTATATGTTTAGTTTATTTAAGTTTTAAACGTTTTAACAAGCAAAATGAATGAATGATTGATTGGGTAATTTATTTATTTATTTATTATATACAAGTAAAAGACAAAAAGAGTTAATAGAAACTGACATTGGCCCATGCAACAGTAGAAGGGCAGGGCAGAGCAGAGGTAGGATCATCAGTCAAATCAAAATACTCCGTGATTACGCAGACTACCAAATTCATGCAACCCAGCCTGCCATCTTCAGTTTTCACATCAATTTCCATCACGGAGTTTTTCTTTTTTTTTTTTAACTTAGGATCACAATACATCAAGGAATCATCCGATTATATCCATCTGCACTAGGCATAATGCCTATACATCAATTCAGGAGTAAACCCAATAAATATGGAAAAACCCCAAGGGGGAATCGAACCCATAACCTGTTGGTCCCAAAGCTCACCCCTAGATGTCACTAGGCTATAAAGCCATGGACTAAGTATCATTATTCTAATTTGATATCTTTTATCGTTATAATGTATTAATTTCAACTATATAGCCTTAGGAAAATTACGGAAGAATAACAAGTAAACGACCAACAAGCTGCATTGTAACCCTCTTTTGAATAGCAAATTCAATTACACTGGAAACAAAATTTTGGTTCCTCGGTGTCGAAAAATTACTGTGCACGGCGCTCTGCATTCTGTCCATGAAAGTGACAGCTTCGGGAGCAAAAGATCCAAAAGTATCAAAGACAAAGGAAATGATGATATGTTGAAAATATATTTATTACGACATATAAGCTAGAAATGTGCTTAAGTCATAAATTTAAAACCAACTTATGATAATTTAAAAGTCAAAAAAGTTTGGTTTGCGGCACTTAATTGATTATTATCCCTTTCACATGTTTAATTAAAAAACGGTAGGTACTATATACATAATTTTTGTTATTTTGAACAAATCCTTAGGCATGTTATATGAACAGTCTACAATGCCAAATTGCCGTCTAGACAATGTTACACGATTATTGCACGTGATATTTCTATATATTGATTTTATAGAAAGAAAAACACTAAATGATAAAAAACTTTAAATTGGTAAAATAAATATGGAATGGTTGTTGTTTAAATAGATAAAGAATGCAAACAGTGATTGTCACATTATAATTGATCTTTAAATTTTGAACCTTATAGGGGTTTGTTTACTAAATAAAAAGATTCAACAGGAAATCAAGATGTGGGTATAATATATTTGGTTATTTGGATATAATATATTTGGTTATTTGGTTCAATAGCTTGACTTATGTGCATTTTACTGGGTCTGGTGGTTGTTGTTTAAACAGACAAAGAATGCAAACAGTGATTGTCACCATTATAATTGCAAGGAGAGATGTTATCCATGAGTTTCAACATATCATAAATTAAGACAAATAGAATTAATCATACATCTCTTGATATAATTTCACTATTTTGCTATAAAGTTGAAGTTTACACGTAATTAAATATGCTGTAAACATATCTAATTTGCTTAGCAAAAGAAAGGATAGACGTGTTTTTGAAAGCTCTTTTCTAAAAGTAGTTAAACTAGCTTATTATTGATGGACTTGATTTTTCAACAAGCTCTAGAATATACTTTTAAAACCAGACAAACGATTCAAGGTTGTATACATATTCTTATCCAAAGAGGAATGTAGACAGGGCGATCAAGATGTTATCTGCTTTTTATCTTTCCAAATTTGGTGAGCTCTCTATAAATAAATGGATTATTTCTTTTTGTAAAGAAGATTGCAATTACTTTTGATGAGGTGGTAAAACTGTAATTTGTAAACAACCATCGTTTTTAAGGTTAATTTTAAACAACCGCCGTTTTCAAGGTTAATTTTATGTAAATGCCTAATACGTTTTCTTAAATTACGCAAAATATGGTCTCATATTTCGTCATATATACATAGCGGGAGTCATTAAGGTTTTCGGCTATATATTAACCAACAATGTGTTACCTAAAATAGAGGATGAAAGTTTTGACCATACAAGTCATTATGCTCTCTCACTCTTTCTTCATTTATCTAAAAGTTTTACTTGGAATTATACACACGAGACATATTAACACTGAGAAATGAAATACTAAAGAATTAAAATTGTAACAATCATACATGGCAAATATTACAAAAACAAGTTACATAAGTACCATTAAGCCTACAATGTAGCGTAAGACTCTCTTAAACCACTTTTACTGTATGATCTACCTTAGGACATACAAGAAATTGCCTTTAAAAAAAAAACATATTTTTCCTAAAATTAAAATTTTAATAACACGTCTACACCTTTTGAGCAATGAATTGTCATTAAAAACAGTATGTAGCATTTATACACCATTAATGACGGCCGATCTTTCCTAAAATTAAATATATCGACGACCTCGTAATAAAAACTCTGCCCAAGAAACAAAGATGCAGCGACTCTTAATATTTAATTGCTCCCTCATCCTCCTTTTCTATATTCTGCACTCACATTGTCTGTGTGTTCCCATCACACACAAACACAATCCTTTGCATCTCTTCAATTTATTTTTCTACTTTCATCACCAATAACCTTTCCTGCTGCTGCTGTTAGTAAAATGGTGTTTGCCTGGCGACGAGCTTTCTGCACATCGGTTCCTCCAGAACCTGATTCTGATTCAACACGTAAACCCGCCAGACATAAACATGATCATGATCATGACCATTCCGGAAGGTGCAATACTCCCAAATTTGGTAGTAGATTTGTGTTTTTCAGCTCTTCTTCCAATCCGTCTACGCCTCGGCTCCATTCGCACACCGATTCCAGTCCAAATCTGCGTTGTCGAACTCGAACCAGTAGCACCACCGTACGGGAGAAATCAGCATCTGTTCCGGTGAGTCCAAAGCTTCGTTGCAAGACCAGTAATAGTCCTAAGTTGTTCCAGTGGTCATCGACTCCATCATCACCTCGCTCACCTTCGACTTTCTCTCTCCTAAAATCAAACCTACGCCTCTCTACAGTAAGTAGTTTAGATGATTTAGATTCGTTTCTTACTTCATTTCATTTATCACAGATTCATGAAATATTTAAATTGAATAAATCTAAATTGTAGCGATCAATCTGAATTTGCAGAATAGATGTGGATTATGCTTACAGAGCGTGAAGAGTGGGCGAGGCGTTGCGATTTTTACAGCGGAGTGTTCTCACAGCTTTCACTTTCCGTGTATTGCCGGTTACGTGAAAGAGAAAGGTAGTCTAGCTTGTCCTGTTTGTGGTACCATGCGAAAAGAAACGCCTGTGTTTTCCGTTACCGATCGGAATCAGAAGCTTTCAGAAGAAGATAAGATGAGAGAAAATGATGATGTTGTAGATAAAAAGAGCAAACTCAGCAAACAGAATTCGTTCCGGCCAGATTTGAAAGTGTATAATGATGATGAACCGATAGGTTCGTTGACACCTAAAGGAGGATTCAATCCGATTCCAGAATCAGATGAAAGCTTCGATAAAGACTCAATTGATGAATTCCAAGGGTTTCATATCAATAATAATAATTGCAGTAACAACAGTCCTGTACAGAGTCATGCAAAAGAAGTGGACGTACGGTTATTACCGGAGGCGGCGGTTATCTCAGCTAGCAGAGGTTACGAGACGTATGCAATTTGTCTTAGAGCAAAAGCTCCGCCTATGCGAACAAAAACAGAACGCAGAGCTTCGATTGATTTGGTCACCGTTATAGATGTGAGCGGGAAAATGACGAATGAAAAGCTGCAGATGATGAAACGAACAATGAGAATGATTATTTCATCACTCTCATCTTCCGATCGGTTATCAATAGTTGCATTCTCTTCATATTCCAAGAGATTATTACATCTGAAGAGAATGACAACTTCCGGTCAACGAGCAGCGCGTCGTATAGTAGATGCGATGGCGGTTCTAGAAGGCTCGTCAAACGCATCTGACGCCGTTAAAAAAGCCGTTAAGGTGCTAGAAGATCGCCGTGAGAAAAACACCGTCGCGAGCATTATTCTTCTCTCCGATGTCTCCGGCCAGTCATCGCACGTGTCCACCACGCGCAACTGTTATTCTCACTCTCAATCTCACCAAAACGTCGCCGTACATACACTGAAACTCACCGCGGTTGACGACCACGCGTTCGCAAAAACCGTCGGAAGTTTGTTAAACGTCGTCGTTCAGGATCTACAAATACAGTTAGGCTTTGTTTCCGGTTCATCTCCGGCGGAAATCGTAACAGTATTGTCTCACGCGCCGCGTGCAGTTGCTCTCGGATCGGGTACGGGAACGGATCCGGTTCGGATCGGGGAATTGTGTGCGAACGAAGAGAGAGAAATGTTAATCGAACTGAAAGTGCCATCATCGGCTGTGGGGGTCCACACAGTACTATCCGTGCGCTGCAGTTATAGGGAATCAGAAAGCCAGAATGTTATTTATTGTAACGAGCATGCATTGGTTGTACCTCGCCCACACACCGTCAGATCATCTTCTGTTGCCATCCAACGGCTTAGAAATCTTTTCATCACAACTCGAGCTTTAGCCGAGTCACGGGCACTAACGTCACGAAACGACTTAATTGGCGCGTACCATACGCTTATATCGGCCCGAGCTGTGCTTAACCAAACTAGCTCGGGTTGTAGTGAGTTTGTGGTCAGTGTTGAAGCTGAGTTAAATGAGTTGCAAAGGCGACGCCAGGTTCAAACAAGGAGGGTAGAGACGGGTGAGAGTGATCCGTTAACGCCAATATCGGCTTGGCGAGTGGCTGAGAAGCTGGCTAAGGTGGCTATGATGAGAAAGACGTTGAATAGAGTTAGCGACTTACACGGGTTTGAGGACGCGAGATTCTAATAAGATGTTTACATTTTAAGTCCTTGTTGTTTAAGTTATGTTAGTTTGCACCTTGAAAGAATTGGAAATGTTGAAACATTGTGTAATTGAAAAGGTGGGGCCAGATTGGGTATAGAGGGACAAAGGGTGGTAGAAAGAAACAAGAGATGATGAGATTGAGTGACAAAAGGGACGGGGCTCTATGTCTTTTTGTTTTATATATAGATAGATATAAACATGGAAAATAAGTTAAAAAATGGTGGAGAGATTGTGAGGGGGTAAATGATGATGATGATTGAAGGAGTGTCTTTTTTGCGTTATGAAATATTATATATGTTTTTGATTTTTCTATTGTCATTTTGTGGGTATATTATCATTAGATGGATGGAAATCTGGAATGTGTACATGAATCTGGAAAAAATGGATAGTTGCTTTTCAGTTTTTTTTTTTCTAGGTTCCTAAATTCCAAAATGTTTCCAGGGTGATTTGAATATATTTATTTAAAGACCAACTTTAATTTAAAGTGATTTGAATTGAATATATACTAAAGAGCATCAACAAAGTAGTGATACTCTATTGTTATGTATTCCTTTATCTTACATATAATAAACATGGGTGATACAATGAAGTTATATAATAAACATGCTACCAATTTCACATTGTACAGTTAACATCGAAACAATTTTCTACACATTTACAACTTAGCAGGATGCAAGATGAAACGGAAGCTAACACCATGCTTAACATAAAAAAATGTGTGATGTTTGGATTGGAGTGTTGTCAATATGTAGTCATGTTGACCAAATACATTTGCACTCAATTTTTTTATTTGGTGAAAATGTTGTACAACACCACTCGTATAATCAATCTTATGAACCAATCACAAACGCCGATTTGGATCACCATTAACCATAAAATACGGTTGATGTGTATTGATCTCTCTATATATTTACTTATATGAGTTATGGATTATTATTCTGATGTATACCACATGCATTAACTAGCAAAAATAAAGAGCAGGATGTATTAAAGGCAGTGGCGGACCCATGATTTTTTTTAATGGGGTCCAATTTTTTCGATGTTCAAAATTTTCATAACACAACGTTAAAATTTTCGGGTCGATCCTCGTTCGGGTCGGGTCATAGCGAGGTTTGAACTAGATTTAAAAAAAAAACAAGAAAAACGAGCTATACAAGTATTGAACCCATGACCTCTTGTTGGTAAAGAGAAGGATTTACCACTACACCAGGTTTCCTTTTCTTTCTATGGTGTCCACCTAATTATATTTATGGGGTCCTTATACAATTTAATATACCGAATCTACTAATATTTTTAAAAACATTGGGGTCCGTGGACCCCGACCCACTCTATGTGGGTCCGCCCCTGATTAAAGGTATGTTTGGCTAAGCTTTTTGAAACAATTTATTGACTTATTGGCTTTTTGAAAAGCCACAAGCTCCAAAATAATATTTGGCAATGAGGGTGTATGTGAGGGAAAAAGTGACTTTTCCAAAAAATCACTCCATACTGACTTTTCTAAAAAGTCAATAAGGAGTTTTATAAGCACTCCCAAACACCCCCTAAGTAGTCAGGTAAGCAAATAAAACATAATTAAGTTATGTCAATTGACTGTACATTTGCTGAGGATACACGAGTAGCGATTTGCGATGTTGATGGAAATAAAGCTTTAGACCATGCGTAGTCGTTGTGGTGAATAATGCCCCACCTAGGGCGTTTTGTGCCATGTGTAATCCTAGTCATCGAAGGGGCGTTATTCACAAAGGGGCGTAGTGGTGATAACGCCCAATAATGCCCCGTCAATCATTACACAATTATTAAAATTTTTAATTAAAACTAATTTAATTTCATTAAATAAAAAACATTACATTCTAAAAAAAATAATAAAAACATGAATTAATAAAAAAAACCCGAAACAAATAAAAAAAACTGAACAAATAAATTAAAAAAAACGAAACAAATAAAAAACCGACCGATGCTAATATTTGAGCGTACGCGAATACGTTAGGATCCTTTTCTTGTAGGTTAAAGCTCGGTTGGGATTGCGTGGTGTTCGGCCGATACGCATTGGGGTTACCGGGTCTCGAAGGCAAACCAAATGGAGGTCGGAAGGGATTCATGATTGTGGGTGAAAAGTGGAGAAGTTTTTAAAAAAATGGAGAGTAGAGGTGAAAGTTTTATAAAAATTGAATGAAAAGTGTGTTATATATTAAATCTTGTTACCGTTGTCAAACGGTCAAAAATCTCGAACAAATAAAAAAATCAAACGGGGCAACAGCGTTGTAAAAACAACGCCAAACCGAAAAAATCAAAAAACACGCCCCGGGGGGCCGTTTACCGGCGTGTTTTGGGCGTTGTAAGGGCTTAAAACGCCCCAAATCCAATGATTACGCATGGTCTTATACATGAAGAAAATAGAACGGGACCATGGATCTGTGCTTCTTGTGATTGTTTATGTGATTATTCTCTAGCAGCTACACATGTATAAAACATTCAAAACAAATAGTTATTTTCTCCATGTGAAAATCTTATTTTATGTTATCATTTCGTATCATGAGATTTAGAATTAAAGTCACAACATGCCATCATAAATGTTGTTTTATTATTTGGGTTTTGCTTCATTTTAAATCTTTCGTATGAAAGTCAAATTAATAAATGTGGTCTCCATCTTTTCCTTTCTTAAAATTAGTCCCCAAGTCACAACTTGCCTTTCCCATCCATCAAAATATTTTTCAGCTTACTTCTTCCTTTATTGCTTTGATTCCAAAAGTTAAGGATCCAGTTTGCCCAGCGGATTTCCGGCCAATAAGTCTAATTGGTGTGATCAATAAAGTTATATCTAAAGTGCTTGTAAAATGTTTGAAAGGGGTGTTGGGGAGTTTAATTTCTGAACAACAATCGGCTTTTTTGACTGGGAGAAATATTATGGATGGGCCACTCGCGCTAAATGAAATCTTGAGCTGGTTAAAAAAGTATAAGCGGTGTGGTATGTTTTTTAAAGTTGACATCAATAAGGCCTATGATTCGGTTAACTGGGTTTTCCTCGACTCGATGATGACACAAATGAATTTTCCTAGTAGGTGGAGAGCATGGGTAATGGCTACACTCCGTTCTGCTAAAGCTTCTGTTCTTGTAAATGGCTCTCCAACTAGGGAGTTCGAATGTTCTCGTGGGCTTCGTCAGGGTGATCCATTGTCTCCATTTTTATTTGTTATGGCCATGGAGGCTTTGTCTGGTATTATGAAAGAAGCTGAATCCACGGGTTTGTTCAAAGGGATAAAAGTCACTAACGATGGTCCATATTTGTCTCACTTGATTTATGCGGATGATGTGATGTTTATTGGAGAGTGTTCCTTGTCAAATATCAACAATCTACGGCGAATGCTAAGATGGTTCTACTTAGCTTCAGGTTTAAAAGTGAACCTTGCAAAGTGTAGCATTTATGGTGTTGGGGTAAGTGAGCATGAAGTCCAAGATATGGCGTATCGGTTGAGGTGTAAACAAGGTACGTTCCCGTTTAAACACCTTGGTCTATTAGTTGGTGCCAATATGAATTTAGCTCGTAACTGGAAATCGGTAATAGAAATATTTAAAAATAGACTATCGATTTGGAAGGCCAAAACACTTTCTTATGGTGGTAGAATAAAACTAATCAAATCGGTGTTGAATTCATTGCCTACATACTATTTCTCATTATTTAAAGCACCAATAAAAGTTCTTGAATCATTGGATAGAATTAGAAGGGTATTCTTTTGGGGAGGGTCGGAGGAAAAGGCTAAAATGAATTGGGTAGCGTGGGAAAAAACAATCGCACCTATAGAATATGGGGGGCTGGGGTTTGGTTCTCTCAGGGACGCAAATCTGGCAATGCTGGCAAAGTGGTGGTGGATGTTTAAAACGGAAAAAAAGGTTTGTGGAGAAGGGTAATTTGGGCAATCCATCATAACTCAAGGGTATGGAACGATATTCCGGTTAAAAACTCAATTGCTGGCCCGTGGAAAAATATTTGTAGCATTCGGCATAGTCTTCTGAATGCTAATATCGACCTGAATAATGCTACTTCAGCGGTATTGGCTAACGGCAGAAACATATTTTTTTGGTTGGATAGTTGGGCCGACCAGGCCCCATTATACGTAAAGTTCCCAGAACTATTTAAGGCTGAAACAAACAAAGAATGCTTGGTGGCAGATCGGTTGGGCTCAGGCGATGATGGGCTGGAGTTTGTTTGGGCTTGGGGGCGGCCTGTATTAGATGAGATAGAAGATAATCAGCTGCAGCAACTTTTGGGTATTATCGGCGGGTTAGGCTTGATCTCGGGTAGGGATAAATGGGTCTGGAAGTATAACAATCCTCAAGAAAACCGACAACCTCGAATAATTTCTGACACCCTAATATATTTTAAAATATCCCAATATGTCCTAAAATACACCCCATACGAGAAAACGGACCCCGAATACCTTAAATATTATTAAATTTATTTAAAATTCTGATTTTTGGATTGAGGCGGGCCGCGTAAACCCCACCCCAATCCTTACGCGGGCCGCGAGAAGCCCAAGAGGTGGTGCAGCCCGGTGTGGCCATGTGGCCCAACACCCGGCAAGTCTAGTCGATGACCCAGCCAAGCTACGCGTTGACCAGGGTTTGACGCGGGCCGCGTAGACCCTTGTCTACATTTACGCAGGTCGCGTAAAAGTTGAAGTGAGGCCCTATATAAGCAGGCATCGGGTCTTCAGTCGAAATCGTTCAAAATTGTCTTTCTTTCTCTCAAATCTACGTAGTATACATTATACACGGGTATTATACCCCCCTAAATAGCGAAGTTCTGCTCCGTTGTAAGTATTATAACCCCTGGATACGTATTAGATACGCTGCCCGATTGATCTAGGGTTCCGTAACGGCTGTCGTGGTTCTGCCCGACGTAGTCGTTGGAATGTCGTCTCGGGGAGGGTATTACTAATGTTAAAATGGGTTATTATACTAACACGTGTGCATTTGTGTAAATTATAGATTGTCACCAGGAAACCCTAAAGGATAATCTAAGACAGCAATGTGAGTTGATCCGCTTTTTGTAAACCTTTTGTTAACTATTTTTACAAAACCTCATACAATTAAATGCATATGAAGCAGTTATTGAGTATTTGTAAGAATACAATTATCATGAGTATGTTGGGGTTGTGTATATAAAATTTGTTACCACCTGGTCAAGGAGCAACATTTCCACAAGTCGGGTCTGACAGTACCATGGATGTTAATTGATATAACTTGGAAACAAATGTAATTGCGAGATCGCCCTCAATACTGTACAATGGGTTTTATTTAAACTTGATTAAATTGGGATTCACTCACCAGTATTTCCCACTGACAAATATTTTTAAAACGCGTTTCAGGTAACAAATTGTGAAAGCCAAATAGAAGCCAGCTGGACAGCACTGAAGGCTTGGAAAAGTGGCAATAAAGTTACCTAAAATAAAATAGATGTTTTAATTAAATAAAATAGGATTTATTCCTATGAAAACGTGTGTACTACGAACTTGGGTTTATCCCATATGTTTAATATTACGAAAATGTGGTATTTTACTCTGATCAAATATTTCCTAACTACGGTCTTGATGAAAAATTCCGCTGCCAAATTAGACAATACGCGATACCACCAAAACTGGCTCGCGGCCGCCCGTTCCCGGGGATTTGGGATCGGGGGTTGCGACAGAAGGTGGTATCAGAGCTAAGCCACTGATTCAGCCACAGAAGTGTTCGGTTGACATCAAAATTCAGTCTGTTAGGAAATAAATTACGGGAATACGTGCATAATTGTATTTCTTGTTATGTGTTATTTGACTATTTGTTAGTTTACAGTATGAGCGACCAAGGACCATCTGACGTGTATCGTCAATTGTCTGGTTCGCCTAGAAGCGAAGGCACCTCCTCTTCTCAGCCTGCCCTCTCAGGGTACTCTACTGATACGTAAGAAGGAATCTTTGTGTTTAAGGCTCAGTCAGAAGATCCATTTCCTCAGAAAAATAGGGGATGGTTCAGTAGAGGAGCACACGAGCGTAGAAAGCGTATGAAAAAGTTACAAGACCAGAGAGTACTAGCCGCAGCCAAAAGAGAAACTGATGCCTATGCCCAGGATATGATTAATAGGGGTATAGCCAACATTCACATCTTAGCAACCACTGCAGCTGACCCTAACCAGGAGCAAATAATAGCACCCCAACCACAACCACCAATCCCTGACCAACCCATGGAGATAGAAAACCCTGAAAATCAAGTATAAATGCATGACTTCAATCCGGAGGAAATACCTAGGGTACCAGCACCAAACCCCTTAGACCCAAATTACGACCCCTGGTGGGATGACGTTAGGGACTATGTGCAACGCTACCCGATACATGAAGACACACCCATGCAGAACTTAGGAGCCTACCCAGGTTTGGATCCTTTAGATCCATATTACCACGATGTATTCATTAGGGAGATTTTGGAAAATCCTTACCAATTCCAGGCACCTACACCCCCATACCAGGAACCCGCACCCCAGATTCCAAACCCAGTCCTAGAACCTGCATCCCCAATGAGTGCAGAAAACGTACAAGAACTTAGGACATTTGGTTAGGAAATTTTAGAAAGTAGTGAACGAATGAGACAGGTGGGAGAGCGACTCGTCTAGAAGTATGACGAGCGCAATATGGATTTTTGGATGAATCCATATCCATGAATGTGATGGTAGAACGGTAGTAATAATAATAATAAAATAATATAATATGTGTGTATGTGTATGAAAAAAAAACTACGGATGCCTATTACTAGTAGTGTAACTTTAAATTCCTGTCGGTATTGTAATTTTATTTCAGTACTGGTGTGTAATAGATGCATAGTATATGAAAATAAAGTAAGTCGCAATGATCGATGTCACACCCCGATATTTCCATGTATTACCGGTGGGCCCGGTGGGGAGTATCGTGACGTAGTTGGTAACATTACAATCAAACAACACAATATTTAAATGCACAGCGGAAGCAAAAGATAGATATATTTCAACCAAATAATATTGTAATATCAAGTATCACAAATAGTTGAAATTAATCCACAAGTGGATAAAAATAAAAATGGAAACATTGTTCAATAGTTTTGACATCCAAGCTTGCAAGACTTATTGTGGACGCTAGGAGAAAGCCAGCCTAGTTCGCGTAGTACCTGCACTTAACCTTTTTTGGGAAAATACGTCAGTTTACACTGGTAAATACAATTAACTGACTCATTTGAGCTCCCTGGTTCATTGTAAGGAGCTCCCTGGTTTCAAATATCGGCATGACTGGGTGAGAGATGTTTTGGGGGACATCTTGAGGAGAGCGGGGATTTCTGCGAAGAAGGAGGCCCCTGTGAATTTCCTTACAGACCCCATGGAAGGGAGATCTACACTGAGACCAGCGGATCTGCTCGTCTTTGGCTGGGCAGGAGGGAAACATGCTTGTGTGGATCTCACAGGAGTCTCCCCCTTAGCTGGTTTAAGGGAAAGCGGGTTTGTAGCAGGACAAGCTATAAGGAAAGCAGAATCAAAAAAGGTGGATAAACACGCTAAAGCATGTGCTGATAACCAACATGCATTTGTCCCCTTCGCCTTCGACACCTTTGGCTCCCTAGCTCCAGAAGCTATCCGTTTGTTGACTAGGGTCCAAAAGGTTGTCCATAATAGTTGCTCATCAACAGGGGGGCAGGGGTTTGTCTTTAATAGGATAGGGTTTGCTATTCAGAAAGGGGTAGCGGCGCAGCTTGTTGCTCGCTTACCTGCGATATTGATGTAAAGTGCACTTATTATTAATGAAAGAGGGTTAATTGTCATTTGAAAAGGTTTAATAAAATTGATTTGAATGCACGTGGCACAAACTTTTTATAACTTGGGATAATTATTTGAATATAATACTTGTAAAAGAATTACATGTTCCTTATGCGTTCAGTAGCCCGATCCGTAAACCGGGTTAAAGATCAATAGACACACCACATTATTTATTTATGCACTGACGGGTGTACGCCTACACCCCGTGCTCAGGTCGTGGCCATCTCGTAAGATGATGCCAAGGATATCCGGGACATGGTCATTAACCCCCCAAAGGCTTTAAGCAAACAAAACATTTCAAAACGGAGCATATCAATGATTTAACCTCTATTCAATTAAAGATTCAATGCCGGACCAAGCGGTATTTTATATACCGTACCCCAAGCCCGTATAAGGGAAAATAAGTTAAAATTATTTACCTTTGCAAGTATCAATCACAATTAGCAAGTGCGTGTAGCTTTTACCGGGTCTCCTATTCTGGAACGAAGGTTTATAATAACCTATTAGAATCCTAACGGGTCTTTAATTAAGCCTAAACTTAGACCGGTTAGTTTTAAGGATAGATACGGTTCAAACGCACGATTAAGCGAAGACCGGAATAGAATGTGTTTTAGACCCGAAAAGTCTGAAGACTTGTATAATATGGGTAAACTAAACACATCCTGGATTTTTAGATAAAAACGATAAGGTTTGGCCCGTTTCGGCTAATTTATGCAAACTAGTTACATAACCCGAACCGAACGCGCAAGAGGCGTAACGGGTAACTATGAGAGTCATTTACAGGTTTCCTAAGTTAATATGCCTTAAATATGTTGTGATATCAGTAGGATACCTTCCATTATGCCCAAAACGAGTTTAATCTCAATTTAAGCCCCGTAGGGGTATTTTGGTCATTTTAAAGGTTATAAAAGAGATTAAGTGAAATTCTGAGATTCGGGTCCGAATACATCAGTAAAAATAAATTATTTTAATAGGTCATCTCAGTTGATGGTAAGTCTTATATGACAAAATGGTTTTAAACCCATACTAGGTGTTTAATACGCGTAAAAAGTCGTTTTAAGCGATTTCCGGGTTATACAGGAAATCTGAGTTTTCTGATCAGGTTATAAAGTTCAAAATACTTTATTTATTATATAAAGTCAGTAGCAATTGGATTGGTGTCAAAATACTATGTAGAACTCATTTTATAAACAAAAAGGGTATAATCGGTATTTACCGAACCAACGCCATAACCTTAGGTTATGAGCAGGTTAAAAATAATTAAAAATCTTTAAAAGTACCAAAATATTATATTACATCAGTGGGTAAAAGGTTTGGTGTCGAAAATTGGGTTTAGATAGGCTTTATGCTAATTGCGCCGTTTAATTAACAAAAAGCTTTCTAATCACGCTATTGAGCATAACTCCTAATCTAGACCTCCAACTTATGTGAAATTTTAGGGACATGTTTATAAATCAGTAATAAAGATTATTGTACTCTCACATATCCAAAATTCTTGTTTTATGGTCAAAAGGGCATATTGGTCAACATTAGGCAATTAATGGAAATATGTAAACGAATCGGACAATCAACGAACCAACCACAGAGGGTTATACTATCATGTAACCTGGTCCTAAGGGAGCTCTATGGCATTTCCAAATCATACTAAATCGGGTCAGAACTGAAGTCAAAGCAAAAGTCAAAGTTTTGCGACTCTCGGTTCCGAACCGGGTCTAAACAGAAAATTGTCGGGTCGAACATGCTTAGACATGTTCTTACATTTATTACTAAGTTATGTGAGTGATAAAATAGGTTACACACCTTCTGCATTGCTAATTATGCGTTAATTTGCAAATTAAGCTTCTGTTGACTTTTTTATAAACAACTTTGACCCGACATTTATTCTAGTTAGAGCGGGAATCAGAGGGTGCCCTTTTAAGGGTTTATTACCCACATAAATACCAACTTATAACTACCTTCAATTCGACTAATCACTGGACCATTAATGATTAATCGCTAAGTCAAACGTTAATTACGACGGTTTGACTTTTAAGCTAATAACTAAGTAAAAATCAATTAAGGAAGGTCAAGTACACTTACAGAAGTCCTATGCACGATTAGTGATCCTTGGGCAGGGCTCTTGAGCTCCAGAAATGATCAGAAACTGAGTATGGGATGAATGATCAAAGTTGCAACATGAGGGACCTTTATATAGTGCTTTAGGTTGCTTATGATCATGCCACACAAGTCTAGCATTGTTCCCAGATCATTTACAAGTGCTCCTAAGGTCTAAAAGCATGTAGGGGTCGCCCATGGAGTGAAAATATCTGTTTTAAGTCGGTTACAAGGCTGAACAGGCTGCTGCCTGTAAATTCTGTATCTGGGGATCGCACGCGGCCCGCGTAAGATCCTGTTAAGGCTTACGCGGCCCGCCTGAAGCCTGTTGTCAGGTTTAAAGGTTTTTAGCTTTTGCATCCTTGGCTCTTGGTCCTTCGAAAGGTCACCCAACCTTTATTTCTTGCATTTTGAGCCCTTCAATTTGACTTATAAGGGCTTCAAGAATTATACCCACTTTGTTAAGTCCTTGGTCACTTTATGTTTACCCGAAAAGTCATAATTTTCAACGTTGACGCTTTAACCCCTCGTATACGAATTTTATCATAACTTTCTCATACGGTAACGAAACTTGGTGAAATTTTTATCATGTATTCTAGTGAGCATAATTAATCGTTACAATGCTTCGTGTTTGCTAAAAGGCCACTCAGAGGTATACCTTAAACATGTTGACACATTTAACCCCTGTAGTTTGTAATCTCTCACTTTCTTTCACAATTAGCTTCGTACGATCCATGATTCATTCGTTTAAGGGTATGGGCATCATGTAGGGTTACTGTAAAGTATATTTATTCCTCGTTGACATTTTGAACCCTTGTATTCACATACTTTTCTTGTTTGTCAACTTTAGTCCCTCTAGAACACTCTTACACACGTTTAATACTTATGACACGTGTCAACACATCATGGGACGTGAATTTTCGAGGTGTTACAATCGACGCTTTTGACCAAAATGTGTGTTATGTGATTGACTATATTAATTATTATTTTGTGATATTAATACATGGTAAATGTTTAAAATTCAGATGGCCGACGAAGGAAATCAAGGAAATCTGAATAACGATAACCAGAGTAACATTAACTTGGTTAATGAGAATCCAAGCATCAATAACAATGGAAACCAAGTGGATAATAGTGCTATCCAACACATAGTGGCACAAGGAATTATAGATGCAATGTCATTTATTATTCAAACGGTTCAAGAAGCGAATAATAAAAGTAAACATAGCAGTAAGCGACCAATTGAACCAGAACACAGCGTGAACAATGGACCCGTACTTCAAGCGCCCATTCGCAAAAGAAGAAGAACCATGCCTTATGGTTGTTCTTACAAAGAATTCTGGTCCTGCAAACCAATAGAATTCTCGGGCATTGAAGGACCCATTGCAGCCCTACGCTGGATAGAGAAGACTGAGGCTGTCTTAAAAATAAGCAAGTGTGCTGAAGAAGACAAAATAATGTTTGCTTCTAATCTGTTTAAGAACTCAGCCTTAGAATGGTGGAACACTATCCTCCAATCAAAAGGAAGTGATAGGATATACAACATGGAATGGGAGGAATTTAAGAATATGGTAGAAAGGAAATTCTGCCCTCCCAATGAAAAGGAACAAATAGCAAATAAGTTTCTGAACCTAAGGATGACCGGGGTAGATAGTAAAGGTTATACTACCACATTCTTTGAATATGCTAGAATAGTACCAACCCTTGCATCACCTGAACCGGGATTAATCTCCCGTTACATCTGGGGATTAATTGGAGAGATTAGACACGTAGTCAAGGCAGCTAGACCTCAAACTATAGAAGAAGCCGTAGAACTAGCAAATACCTTGACAGATGAATTAATCCGTACTAGAGAAGAAGACCAGAGGAGAAACCTAGCTCAAAGGTTTACCCAAGAATTCCATTCTGGGAATTACAATCGTAGGAATATGGGTTCTACCTCTGCACCATTCTGCAAGGTCTGCAAGAAAAAGCATTCAGGAAAATGCTCCACTCTTTGCAATTTCTGCAAGATGCCAGGACACAAGGAAGAAGATTGCAGGAGAAAATCCAGTAATAGACTGTGCTTCAACTGTGGAGAAAAGGGTCACATCAAGCCGAATTGTCCGAAATTGGCTCCAGCTGTGAACAACAAGAACACTAAAAATGCTAGAGCATTTGTTCTGACTGCAGATGAAGCCAAAATGATTCCAGACGTTATAGCCGGTACGTTTTTAGTTAATGATGTTTTTGCTAAAGTATTATTTGACTCTGGTGCAAACCAAAGTTTTATTAATACTTCATTTTGCAAACTTCTAAATCAGTCATTAACTAAACTACCACAAGAATGTCTAGTCGAGACAGCAAATGGAGAAACGGTTAGGATTTCTGAAATCTTGCAGGGAGCAAGAATAGAATTTTTAAACCAAAAGTATATCGCAAATCTTTACCCAATGAATCTGGCAGGATTTGATATTGTATTAGGAATGGATTGGTTAATAGCCAATAAAGCTAATATTTTATGTGATCAAAAGTCAATTCAAGTAAATTCACCAAAGGGTGAAAAGATCACAATTAAAGGTGATAAACCATCTAGATCCACAAAATTCATCTCTGTAATGAAAACTTCAAGCTATATAAGAAAAGGATCTATAGTGTATTTGATTTCTATAATCACTAACACTAAAGGAAAAGAACTAAAGGACATTCCAGTAGTGTCTCAGTTTTCAGATGTATTTCCAGAAGAATTGCCAGGACTACCGCCAAACCGAGAAGTGGAATTCAGAATTCATCTACTACCAGGAACAACACCGATTGCCAAATCACCCTACCGTTTGGCACCCGCAGAAATGCAGGAACTGAAGAAACAGTTAGATGAATTATTAGAGAAGGGATTCATCCAACCAAGCTCATCACCATGGGGAGCACCGATACTGTTCGTTAAAAAGAAGGACGGATCGATGCGTATGTGCATTGACTACCGTGAATTGAACAAGGTCACGATTAAGAACCGGTACCCATTACCGAGAATCGATGATCTGTTCGATCAACTGCAAGGAGCTCGATTTTTCTCTAAAATCGATTTAAGATCAGGATATCATCAATTAAAGGTACAGGAAGAGGGTATTCCTAAAACCGCATTCAGAACGAGGTATGGCCATTATGAATTTACTGTCATGCCATTTGATTTAACCAATGCCCCAGCCGCATTTATGGACATGATGAACCGAATATGTAAGCCATATTTGGATAAATTCATAATTGTCTTTATAGATGATATTCTAATTTACTCTAAAAGTAAAGAGGAACATGCAAAGCATTTGCACGCACTTTTAAGTCTATTAAGAAAGGAGAAGCTTTACGCTAAATTTTCAAAGTGCGAGTTTTGGTTAGAACAAGTACAGTTTCTTGGACACTTAGTTGATCATGAAGGAATTCATGTGGATCCAACAAAGATCGAGGTGATTACTAAATGGAAAACCCCTGAGTCACCAACTGAAGTTAGAAGTTTCTTAGGATTGGCCGGTTATTATAGAAGATTTATTCAAGATTTTTCTAGAATAGCCATTCCTTTAACTAAGTTAACCTGTAAATCCATTAAGTTCGAATGGGGACCAAAACAAGAAGAAGCATTTAGAATTCTTAAACATAGATTAACTAATACACCCATATTAGCGTTACCAGAAGGAACTGAAGACTTTGTAGTCTATTGTGACGCTTCTAAGTTAGGCTATGGATGTGTATTGATGCAACGCCAAAAGGTTATAGCATATGCGTCTAGACAACTTAAAAATCATGAAGAGAATTATTCAACCCATGATCTAGAATTAGGAGCTATAATTTTTGCCCTTAAGATTTGGAGACATTACCTTTATGGTAGTAAGTTTACCATATTCACTGATCATAAAAGTTTAAGATATGTTTTCGGGCAAAAAGAATTGAATATGAGACAAAGACGCTGGATGGAAATGCTTAGTGATTATGATTGTGATATCCAGTATCATGAAGGAAAAGCAAATGTAGTGGCCGATGCTTTAAGCCGAAAATATCACGAAAAGCCAAAAAGGGTGCGTTCTCTTAAATTAAATCTGCAAGTAGATTTAAATAATCAGATAAGAGAAGCACAAGAGTCAGTAATCAAGGAAGATGCTGAAAAGCTAAAGGGTATGCTACAAGAATTAGAACAAGGAACAGATGGAATTTGGAGATTCCATAAAAATAGAATATGGATACCTAAATTAGGAAACCTACGTCATCGTATATTAGAAGAAGCCCATAAGTCTAAGTATACGATGCATCCAGGAAATGATAAAATGTACCAGAATTTAAGAAAGAATTTCTGGTGGATAGGAATGAAAAAGGACATAGCAGCCTATGTTTCTAAATGTTTAACATGTTCACAAGTTAAAGCTGAACATCAGAAACCCTCAGGTTTGTTACAACAACTAGAAATGCCAGTGTGGAAATGGGAATTGATAACAATGGATTTTGTTACTAAATTACCCAAAACAAAGAAAGGAAATGATACAATCTGGGTGATTGTAGATAGGCTAACCAAGTCAGCTCATTTCCTACCAATGAAAGAAACTTTCAGTATGGAACAGTTAGCTAAATTGTATGTAAATGAAATAGTCTCATTATATGGAATTCCTTTATCAATTGTTTCTGATAGAGATAGCCGTTTTACCTCTCATTTTTGGTCAAGTTTCCAAAAAGCAATGGGAACCAAGTTAAATCTAAGCACAGCTTATCATCCTCAAACAGACAGACAAAGTGATGTGTGCAAAATGCAACATATAAATTACATCAATTGTGGCATAAAACTAACCCTTTTTTAGTACTAATGTTGGAAAAAGTGTGCTTTTGTCTTCCTTTTGTATTTTCAGGATTAAATGAGCTCAAATTAACAAAAGAAGCAAAAAGACATCAAAATCTAACATAAATACAAGAAAAGGAACAAGACGTGACATGCCCGACCCCACGACAGCATCTTCCCAAGCAAAACAAGATAACAGAAGACTGAACACGCCCCGTGCTCAGCCAGCACGGGGGCGTGCCCAAGTGTCAGCAGAAAAGACAAAGTGGTAGAAGCTTCTATTGCCCACCACGGGGTCGTGCTCAGCGGACACGGGCCGTGGTCAACTATAAGATTCGCACAATCCAGGCAAATCTTCATAGTACAAAGATTCTTCTGCACACGGGGTCGTGCTCAGCGGACACGGGGGCGTGGTCAACTAATAAGACAAGCTGCATTAAATGAAGAAAGAGAAGGATGTGGACACGGGGCCGTGCCCACTGGACACGGGGCCGTGCCCGAGCTTCTGTTCAGCCTATAAATAGGAGTGCTTGGCTCAAGCTCAAACCATCCCTTGGCACACCACCTCTCTCACACTTCACCCACCACCCACCACCACCATAACACCATCATCCACCACCATCATCCATTGTCCATCATAGAGTGTGTGAGTCGTCTCGGGATCCAAGATTGATCGTAAGAGTTCTTGACAATCAAGGCCATGTTTGCCTAAGTCTCTTACATCACTTGGTGAAGACAAGTGTCTAGTGTAATACTTTTTATTTCTAATCTTTTCGCACTTTTTATTTGGTTTTGTATTAATGACTTTAATAACTAGTTTCTTATGTTGAAGGTGATTCTTCCTTATCGTTTGTCCGTGGTGTCTTGGCATTATTTTACTGTCTATATAAAATAAAAGATTTTCACCATTCATATCTCCACGGTCTATATGGAGGTATGTTGGCTACCTGGTCGGGGGTTAAGGGAACGGTTTGGTAAGAGTCTTGCCATTGTTCAGCGTTTAGAGGTCCTGCAATGGACCTGGGTCAAATTTAGTAGGACCTCCTTCAATACTTAACGGTATTGGATGGCGGGGGTCCAAACTCTTTGATCCCCTCATAAGTTAACTACTATTAATACTATAACCCGGCTATTTAGGACTGTATCCCTGCTGACTCAGACTACTTAGTCGAGGGTAACGTCACCTCCAAAAGAGGGGCCTACCATAATTTGCATTAATAACTTAATTAATTATCTTTCAATAATCCGACCCTTTAGGATTGTATCCTTGCTGACTCAAACTACTGGGTTGAGGGTAATGTCACCTTCAAAAGAGGGGCCTACTACAATAACTAAGATAATCTCTTAAATAAGTGCAAAAGTGCGGAAATCATCAAAGGTTACACTATACACGAGTCGGAACCAAGTGATTCATCTTGTCTATCTGTTTTTTCTTTTATTTTTCTTTTCAGCATTTTAGTTAGTTTTTATTTTTCTTAGCTTAAAACATTTTTCTAAACTTTTTGATTTGATTAGACGTTGAGGATAAACCGGTACTAAAAGCTCTTGTGTCCTTGGACGACCTCGGTATCTTACCAACACTATACTACGCTCACGATGGGTGCACTTGCCCATATGTGTGTTTAGTGTTAGTAAATATCGTGTTTTATAAATTTAAAACTTGACTAAAAAAGTGTTAAAGGGGCTTAAAATATACACCTAATATATATAACACTTCACACGCATCAAGTTTTTGGCGCCGTTGCCGGGGACACAAGGATTTTAAGAAAGTTAGGAATCAACGGCCTAATCTTTTTTTCTTATTTTTCAATTTTTTTTAGGATTTTTCTTAATTTTTCTGTTTCTGCAGAGCTCAGCACGGGCCGTGTCCAGGACTATCACTGGCAGTTTTTATTTTCCGAGTTACAGAGAGCTGAGCACGGGGCCGTGTCGGTGCAACACGGGGCCGTGTCCAACTCCCAGTAACAGGGATCCGGAGAACAATTACTGTAAATCTGACCACGGGCCGTGTTCATTGAGCACGGGGCCGTGGTGAACCTTCTGACCAACGTTCTTTTCTATTTTTATCGCAGGACTTGGAACCTTGGCGCCACATTTGAACTTCCTACGTAGTGCATGAGCTCCAGTTCTAGTAGAGACATAAAAGAACCTCTAGAAGAACCCGAACGTTTTCTCAGAAAAAGACTTAAAGCTAAAAATCAAGAGAAAGTTTCGGGGGACCCACTTCCAATGGCGGACCAACGTACCCTCATGGATTACCTACGGCCCACCGTAGGTAATCTCGGCGCCGCTATCAATGCACCGAATGTCGAAGCCAATAACTTCGAACTTCGGCCACACTTGATACAAATGCTTCAAAACTCCGCAACCTTCCATGGGCTTGCGGACGAGGATCCCCATCTACATATTACTAATTTCTTAGAAATATGTGATACCTTTCGGATCAATGGAGCATCAAATGACGCCATCCGCCTTCGAATGTTTCCATTTTCACTAAAAGGCCGAGCTAAGGCTTGGCTTAACACCCTCCCAGTTGGCTCGGTAAACACCTGGGATGAACTAGCCCAAAAGTTTCTATATAAGTATTTCCCTCCTGCTAAAACGGCTAAATTAATGACTGAAATTAATACATATTCACAAGAGGATGGGGAATCCTTATATGAAACTTGGGAAAGGTTCAAGGAGCTACTAAGAAAGTGTCCGCATCACGGTCTTGCGGTATGGCAACAAGTATCCACCTTCTACAATGGGTTGTTGCCACACACAAGACAAACACTTGATTCTAGCTCCGGGGGACTTTTGGGTAATCGTCGCCCAAATGAAATATATAATCAAATTGAGGAAATTGCTCAAACCAATTTTCAATGGCACAATCCCCGAGGTAATAAATCTATTGCCCCGGGCTCCCATAAGGTTGATGAAAGCACCTCTTTACAAGCCCAAATCGAGGCCCTCTCTTCAAAAATCAAAAAGCTAGAAATGACAAAAACGGCCTCGGTTATGGCTTGTGAAGGGTGTGGTGGGCCACATGAAAATTGGAGTTGTATGAAAGAATTAGATGAACAAACAGAAACAGTAAACTACATTGATAACAGACCTAGGCCGTCGGGTCCTCCAACGGGTACCTACAACCAAGGATGGCGTAACCACCCAAACCTTGGTTGGAGAGATCCCGGCAATAGTAGTAACCAACAAAACCAACGAACTAACTTTCAACAACCACAAAATTTCTCTCAACAACAAGGTGGAAGAGAAAGGCTTGAAGATACTGTATCTCGCCTCATCTCTGACACCGAAAAGAAAAACTCGGATCGATTTCAACAATTGGAATCGAATTTTAGAAATCAACAAGCTAGCATTCAAAACATTGAAAAACAATTAAATCAAATAGCTCAAAATTTCTCCGAGAGACCACAAGGCGCGTTACCTAGCAATACCGAAACCAACCCGAAAGCACAAGTACATCTCATCACATTGAGAAATCGAACCGTGGGTCCCGAGGAGGCTCCATTACCGTCAGATGAAAGAAGCCAGTCTAGCAAAACCATGACTCCGCCCGCATCAGAAAAGGCTTCTTTACCAAATCAAGAGCCCACCAAGACTCCTCCAATTCCGTACCCCGGTAGGTTAAATCGTCAAAAGACCGATGAGCAATTCGCAAAGTTCGAAAATTTACTAAAACAATTGCATGTTAATATTCCTTTTATTGAGGTCCTAACCCAAATGCCTAAATATGCAAAATTCATGAGGGATTTCCTCACTCACAAAAGGAAAATTGAATCATTGCAATTAGTTAACTTAGGCGAAGAATGCTCCGCCTTAGTAATCAACAAACTTCCACAAAAGAAAATCGATCCCGGAAGCTTCACAATTCCTTGCTCGATTGGGGAATCCCCCGTTCGTAATGCATTAGCCGATCTTGGGGCTAGCATTAACCTCATGCCCACATCGATGTTCAAACGACTCGGCCTAGGAACAACAAGCCCTACAAAGATGAGCATACAACTCGCCGACAGATCCGTCAAATTTCCACAAGGTGTCGCTGAAAATCTATTGGTAAAAGTTGACAACTTCGTTTTCCCAACCGACTTTGTCATCCTAGACATGGAAGAAGACACCGATGTCCCTCTCATCCTCGGGAGGCCATTTCTAGCCACCGCCCAAGCAGTGGTGGATATGAATGACGGAACGTTAACATTAAAGTTTGGGGACAAGGAAGTGAAGTTTGAATGTGGAAAAAGAGTAGAAGACGAAGACCCGGTCAACTACATGAAGGTCATAGACTCAAGCTTGGATGAAGCTCTCCGACGGTGTAAGATGGGATATAATACATCCCACTTGGGTAACATATGACCAGGCTTTGGGTCTAGCCAAGGACCCTTATAAACGTGGCGCACCACGGAGGCATTCCGCGGAACTATCCTTAGTTTAGTTTAGATTAATTTTCATGTTTTCTAGTTAGTTTTAATTTTCAGGAATAAAACACACTTGAGATGGCAAAGGATACAAGGGAAACTTGAACCAGCACCCCATGCAGGAAAACAGAACCATCCGACAAAATTCTTCGTTTACAATAAGCTCGGCACGGGCCGTGTTCGCCCAACACGGCCCCGTGCTGCACAGTCTGCAGAAAAAGACCCAGTTCAGGTAACTGGACACGGGCCGTGTTCACCCAACACGCCCCCGTGTCCAGGCTTCTGTTTCTCTTGATTTAATTTTGTTACTGGCACTTGAACACGGGGCCGTGCCCGGACAACACGGGGCCGTGTTCAGCGCCCAGTAACACAATTTTTTTGCTTTTTCACACCTTTTACACATTCAATCAACCTAAAAACTTATTTTTGGGACACATTGAGGACAATGTGTAATTTAAGTGTGGGGGGGATGCTAAAACCTTGAATCTTGCAAGTCCTAAACACAAGCCTTACACAAAACTCTATTGGAACCGCTAATCACCCCAATTTTTTTTCAAAAAAAAATTCATTTTTTTTTACTTGTCTAGGTTTAACTCGGGAATTTCAAGTTCTAAAAAGGTTATATTTTTACGAATTTACAACCGATAGCGTCGTGATAAAAAGAACCAACATAAGAAAATTATGAAAAGGCATGACAAGCTTAGTTAAAATTTGATTATATATACTTGATCACATAAAAACCCATTCCCACAAAAGTGAGTTTTGAGCCTTTATTGAGCATACAATTACATATCATTAGACTAAATGCTCATTTTTCGTTTCTTGTGTGAATAGCCGCTTGGTTCTTACGACTCTAGAACTTGCCACGACGATACATTCCCGGTCCTTACCAACTTAAACCCGAGTAAGTAAATGATGGAGGCATTAGGACTAACCCTTTTTATTTCTACACCATTATTTTTCTTTTTTTTACCACCTACCCAAAATCCCCCTAGTTAGCCCCTTTGAGCCTAAACCTTTTCATTTCATAACCCAATCCAAACACCCTTTTACCCACCAAAACCTTTTTATTTTTAACCCTTTGTTTTAGTAACTAGCTCGGTTTTTCGTATGACTTTTCAAAAAAAAAAAAAAAAATATTGTGTTGATGATGAAGCAAAAGAAAATAAACAAACAAGTTCATCAAAAATAACTTTGTTTGAATAATAGCTTCATCAAAATAAAAGTTACAAAAATAAAAAGTCTTACGAAAACCGACGCTTGTTATGCTTTTTCGCCCTTTTTCTACTAACCACTAACCACTAACCCAACCACCTACCTTTAACCCAAGCCTAACCCTTCACCCACAAAGTCCTCTTGATATTTACAAAGGTATATAAGTTAAAAAGGAGGAGGATTGATTGCTTGGCAAGCCTATGGTAGGAGTAAGTTCCATGCCGCTTTCGAGTGATCCACAAAAATACATTTTCGGCCGAGTGTTGAGTGATCCCCGTGAGGTATGTGAACTTGTATATAAATAAGATTTTAAAGAGGCATGTTATGCCCTAATAAGTAATTTATCTTATGAAAAGTTTTAAATAAATCATGACGAATAGGATTGTAAATAAATAAAAATAAAACTAAATAAAGAATCTTGGAAATCCCGACTGTCACACCCGCTCGTAGCGGAAACGCGAGGTGTGATCTGTATGGTTTTCATTGCATAAATATCGATGTACATGAACAAACTATATGAATAAAACATACTCCATTGCCATTTCCATTACATAAGTGATTCCAAAAAGATTACAACATAAGTTTAGTGTGTTGGTTACAAACCATTAACGTAAAAGTAAAGTGTTATTGTTTCATACATTAACATTAAAATAAACTACTAAGGTTTAAACCGTCATATTTCCGCAAAGAGGCGGAATATAATAGTTAAACCCTCCAAAAGATGGCATGGAGTTCCGGTACTTGTTATCTTGACTGGGAAATCCGACATGGTCCTTTAATTCCCTGAAATACATGTTAAGTTTGGAAAACATCAACAAAAGTTGGTGAATTCATGCAATTTAGTTGTAAAAGATGTATTTAAAATGTAAGTTGTAGTATGTAAAGCGTCAATGAAATCGTTGATCATTAATGTTTTGCAAGGACATTAATATGTGTGACGAAAAAGGAAGCAATCCAACCCTAGACGATTTTATGTCGACTCCTATCGACTGGGACACAAACGCACTCTTCTGTATGGGTCCACGACCAAGAGTGGGGCTCGCCAAAACCCATTAGATCTAACCACTTGTACCTAGGTCCAAACTGGATTAATGGTGCTTAGATGTATAACCCTAATTCGCACATGATCTAAGGTGTTTCATTCCCTAACTTTAACATACGTTGAACATGTATTTTCCCCGATAGTTGTAAAGTTGTAAAACATTTAAATGAATAGGGGACATGAACTCACTGTATCGCGTTCCGTGAATAGATGTGAATAAGATCTCACGTGCGGTCGTCCTGAATAGCGTTGCGACCTACAAATGTTCTTATTTTTGTTAGACACTTCGGTCTTTGTAAAGAACTTGAGTACAAGTCTTGTGTCTTCAATATGTGTAAGACTTGTATGTCTTTACTGTTCGTTAACTGTGTATTCGATGAATGAGTTGTTCAAATGTTATATATATATTTCTCACCAAATATATATATATATAAATGTTATCTTGTATCTTGTGAGTTGTATAGTCGGATCTAGTCCGCTGAATTTCGTGTCTTATATGTATCCATTGTATAGTTGTGTTTCCAATAATGGTATCATTGGGCCAAGCCCATGTTTTTAAGTTATTGGGCTTAAATAGTGCTGGGCCTCAAATAGTGTTGGGCCTCAAATAGTGTTGGGCCTCAATAGTGTTGGGCCTCAAATAGTGTTGGGCCTCAAATAGTGGTGGGCCTCAAATAGTGTTGGGCCTCAAATAGTGTTGGGCCTCAAATAGTGTTGGGCCTCAAATAGTGTTGGGCCTGAATAGTATTGGGCTTGAATAGTGTTGGGCTTGAATAGTATTGGGCTTGAATAGTATTGGGCTTTGGCCCATATGTTTGGTATTTGGGCTTAGCCCATGAATTTATGTTAAGCCCATTAAGAAAAGTAAGCCCATTTGTAGAAAAATAGCCCATTAAGTATAATAAGCCCATTTGTTATAAAAATAGCCCACTAGTATAATAAGCCCATTTGTTATAAAAATAGCCCACTAGTAAGTGTAAGCCTTTCATTTTTATAAAAAACCATTTTTATAAAAATTTACTAAGTATAAATGTTAGTAAATAAAAACATACTAGTTTTTATAAGTTTATAAACATCCGAAATTTGTTATCGATAGCATACTTATATTTCGTGTCGAAAGATCGTCTAAACGTCGTAGTAACTCCCCGGATTGGTGACTCGTTTAAGGATTCGTCCGTCGTCCGTTTTGACCATAAATGGTGTCCGCTTATTCGGATCGTCCGTAACTCGTTTTAAGGCGTTATTATGTGAAGTCTTGTAGGACTTTCGTTATAAAGTGTTTTGAGTTTAAATGTGACATTAGATACAAGTTCCTACTTTGATATATATAACTAATACATCAAGTAATACATATCACAAAAATTGTCAAAATAACCAAATATATACTTTCTAAAAAAAATATATATATTTATCTTGTCTAAAATTAACCAAAAATGTTATTACTTTATAAAATAAAGTTTTTATGAAAAATGGCCATATAACCTTTGTATTTTTATCTTAACCATGTTTCATAAACATATCATTTTCTTTTTCTTTCAAATCATCATCAAATTACTCAACATCTTAAACAAACATATGAGACTTTTATAACATGAAATTATCAAGATGATATCCAAATCATGTAGGGTTTTAACCATGATCATTTCATATGCTAACAAGTTCAAAAACCAAGTTACATTTTAGTTTTAACAACTTTTATAAAAATCTCTAGTTGTATGTTACTTTTTATAATCTTGTGAAAGTCTTGTTTTTAAATAAAAACCCTAAATACTTTCACAAGATCAATAATTATGATCATCCATTTAATCCTTTATGTTAAAAACCCTTTAACATAAACATGTATAATTTTTAGATCATATCTTAAAACATCTTCTAACAATTTATATGTATCATCATCATCATAACAAGACTAAATATGCATATAACAAGTCTTAGATCACAATATAACCAAACATAAATATATCATGATTTTTATCTTTGCTTCTTTGTATTTTTCTCATGATTATAATGTATGATCTCTTGGTTATTATTAGTAATAATAACAATCATAAACTTAATATATTTGTATAAAAAAAAATAGTTATAGAAGCTTACTTCTAGCACTAGGCTAGGGATGATCTTAGAAGATTATTAAGAACTAAGAAGATGATGATCTTGTTGGTAGAATACTTTTGTATGGATGAAAACCCTTCCTTTTACTTCCAAAAGCTTTAGATCACCTTATGTTACTTGGAAATCCATATTGATCATGAAGGAGGTAATAAAAATAAATGGGTTTTTGAAGGTGTTCTTGTGAAAAAGATGAAGATGATGAGAGTGTTCTTTGTTTGGTGATAGATGAAAATGTGTAGTAATGTGGTAGAAGACTTAATGGTTAAGTGTTGAAATAATTCACCATACTAATCCACTTGTAACAACAAAGTAATATCTAGATATTTTACCATCATAAAAAAGGGGGTGGGACCCCTTGTTCACGGTCACAAGGTGGGGGGGGGGGTCTTGTGTGGTAAAAATATGTTGGTTATTTTTAAGACTTAGAATGAATATAAAGATGTAAGGATTTTGGTGTTAAGGGTTTGCAATTTTCCGAGATGTTTCTTGACTTGCAAAGACCATAAACTAGCTTTACAAGACCAAAATAATAATCACTAGTTCGCTACATGTGCCAAAATATAGTTCGGCTAGATGTTTAGCGCTCGTTTCACTAGTAAATAGTCGAAAGGTACGCTTATGGAAGTTGTAGGAAAAATTTCCGTTATGTGTATAATTGATATTCCATAAGTATTTTTATATGAAATTGGTGCCTAAACATCAATTTTTGCATCTTGTAATAAAATACAATTGCTGAACTTTGCGGAAAACTCATGAAATGGTCACTTTTAGCGTTTTTCGGATAGTTTTTAGTGCTACCGGGCATTGGTAAAATATTAACCGAACTCTTGTATTCCCATATAGGGTTTAATATATAATTGATATTGGACTCTCATCCGAGTCCTAAAGATGTCATTTTAGATGTTTTCTGCGGATCTGGAGTTTTCATCAGCAATCTAGTTCACTAGGCACTACTCTAGTTGTTTCGGTGAATTGTTTGCACTATTTCAAATGTACCCAATAAAAGTGAATCATGTGTGATAATAAATGAATATTCCAGGAGTTTTTCTAAGATGTGTATAATGAAATCATCCAGTCCGAATATTCAAAACACATACTTGTATTATATAAATCATCGTTTTAAATGTAAGTAAATTACCCGAAAGTGGCAGTTGTCACATTCTCCCCTTGTTATTTAGAATTTCGTCCCGAAATTCTAGCTTTGTTATTCTTTGCAGGAGTCTTCGGAAATAGGTGGGGATATTTTGCCTTCATTCGGTCTTCACGTTCCCAAGTATACTCGGGTACGTGACGAGAGTTCCAACGAACTTTTACTAACTTGATACGACTTCTCCGTGTTTTATTGACCTTCCAGTCTGTGACCTCAACAGGTTCTTCAGTGAATTGGAGTTTGTCGTCAATGTGAATTTCATCCACAGGAATGGTAACGGATACTTGTATTGGACTCTTTTTAAGATTCGACACATGAAACGTGTGGTGTACACTGCTAAGTTCATCTGGTAACTTCAACTTGTAGGCAACAGTGCCAATCTTTTCTAAGATTTCAAATGGTCCAATGTAACGCGGGTTAAGCTTTCCACGTTTACCGAACCTCACTACGCCTTTCCAAGGTGAGACTTTCAACAAAACTTTCTCTCCAACCTCGAAAGATGCTGGTTTTCGTTTTCCATCCGCGCAGATCTTTTGTCGATCGCGAGCCGCCTTGATACGGTCTCGGATCTGAAAAATTTTATCCGTAGTATCTTGGACTAGTTCCGGACCAATTAATTGACTATCGCCCGTTTCCGCCCAACATAGCGGAGAGCGACACTTTCGACCATAAAGAGCTTCGAACGGTGCAGCTCGTATACTTGTATGGTAGCTGTTATTGTAGGAAAACTCGACTAAAGGTAGATGATTATCCCAATTGCCGCCTAAATCCATAACACATGCACGAAGCATATCTTCGAGTGTTTGGATAGTCCGTTCGCTCTGGCTGTCAGTTTGTGGATGAAAGGCCGTACTTAGATTCAATTGAGATCCAAAGGCCTGTTGGAATGATTTCCATATTCTTGAAACAAAACGACCGTCTCGGTCCAAAATGATTGAAATAGGCACTCCATGACGAGCCACTATTTCTTTGAGATATATTTCCGCTAGTTTCTCAGTACTATCCTTCTCCCGAATCGGTAAGAAGTGTGCGGACTTTGTCAATCTATCGACGATTACCCATATCATGTCATGACCTTTCGAGGTCCTGGGTAACTTCGTAATGAAGTCCATCGATATTTGTTCCCATTTCCAAGCGGGAATCTCGGGTTGTTGTAATAAACCCGATGGTTTCTGATACTCTGCCTTGACCTTCGCGCAGGTCAAGCATTTTCCAACATAGCTAGCAATATCCTTTTTGAGGTTAGGCCACCAATAGTACTCTTTTAAGTCTTGGTACATCTTATCTGATCCAGGATGGATCGAGTACTTTGACCTATGTGCTTCCTCAAAAATGAGATCTCGGAGACCTCCAAAGAATGGAACCCAAATTCTACCTGCAACGTACAAAGTTCCATCCTCTTTTGGCACTAACTGTTTTTCCATGCCTCGAAGTGATTCTGCTAGAATATGTTCTTCCTTGAGCGCTTCTTGTTGTGCATTTCGAATTCGTGCGGTAAGATCTGTGTGAATCGTCATCTCTAGTGCTCGCACTCTTAGTGTTTTAACTCGTTCCTTGCGGCTCAAGGCGTCTGCTACAACGTTCGCCTTGCCCGGATGGTACTTGATTTCACAATCATAGTCGTTCAATAATTCAATCCAACGTCGCTGACGCATATTTAATTCTTTTTGGTTGAATATGTGTTGTAGACTCCTATGATCTGTGAAAATAGTGCACTGTGTACCATATAAGTAATGCCGCCAAATTTTCAAAGCAAATACCACCGCGCCTAGCTCTAGGTCGTGAGTGGTATAGTTCTTCTCGTGAACTTTCAGTTGGCGGGACGCGTACGCGATAACCTTTTTACGTTGCATGAGTACACAACCCAAACCTTGATGCGAAGCATCACAGTATACCACAAAGTCATCGGTACCGTCGGGTAATGATAAGATTGGTGCAATGCACAACTTGTCTTTAAGATGTTGAAATGCTGCTTCTTGTTTCTCTCCCCAATCGAATTTCCTGTCTTTCTGTGTAAGAGAAGTTAGCGGTTGAGCAATCTTTGAAAAATTCTCAATAAATCTCCGACAATATCCCGCTAAGCCCAAAAATTGTCGCACTTCAGTAGGAGTCTTGGGCGCTTCCCAATTCTTAATCGATTCAATCTTCGATGGGTCTACTTGAATACCCTTCTCGTTCACTATATGCCCGAGAAATTGTACTTCACGAATCCAAAACTCACATTTGGAAAACTTTGCGTATAGTTTCTCCTTTTTGAGTAGTTCTAAGATGGTTCTCAAATGTTGTTCATGCTCGGCTGCCGATCGTGAATATATCAAGATGTCGTCAATGAACACTATGACGAATTTGTCAAGATACGGCTTGCACACGCGGTTCCTTAAATCCATGAAGACCGCCGGTGCGTTCGTTAAACCAAAAGGCATAACGAGAAACTCGTAATGACCGTAACGAGTCCGAAAAGCCGTTTTCGGTATGCTTTCTTCTTGAATCCGTAACTGATGATACCCCGATCGTAAATCTATTTTTGAATAAAAATTCGACCCTTGAAGTTGATCGAATAAGTCGTCAATCCTCGGTAGTGGATACCGATTCTTGATGGTGAGTTTATTCAACTCTCTGTAGTCGATACACATTCTGAATGTCCCGTCCTTCTTTTTCACAAAAAGAACTGGAGCTCCCCAAGGCGAGAAACTCGGTCTGATGAATCCCTTATCCAACAACTCTTGAAGTTGTGTGGACAATTCCTGCATTTCAGAAGGTGCTAATCGATATGGAGATTTAGCTACGGGTGCGGCTCCTGGTACCAAGTCGATGTGAAATTCGACTTGTCGATAAGGCGGTAGTCCTGGCAAGTCTTCAGGAAAGACTTCAGGAAATTCTTTTACTACCGGAATATCTGTCAACTTCGGCCCATCGGCCTTCTTGTCTACAACATGCGCTAGAAAGGAAATATAACCTTTCCGTAAGTATTTCTGTGCTTTCATGCAATTGATGATCCGCAATGGGGTGTCACGCTTCTCTCCATGTATAACAAGTGTCTCTTTGTTCGGTAGTGGTAGGCGAATGATCTTCTCGTGGCAAACGACTTCGGCTCGATTGTTGGATAGCCAATCCATGCCAACCACTACGTCGAAACTACCGAATTCAACGGGTAAGAGATCGTTATTGAATTTTTGTTCACCAAGTTCTAAGGTACACTCCTTAACAACTTCTCCTGTCTCTATTAGTTTACCGTTAGCCAATTCTATAGAATATGGAACATCTAGTTTACTAGGTTCCAAGCCCAGAATATTTTTAAATTCTATAGAAATAAAACTAAAATCGGCTCCGGTATCAAATAATATGGATGCGAAATGATCATTGAGGAGAAACGTACCAGTGACCACATTAGGGTCTTGGCGCGCATCCTTGGCCCCAATCACAAAAGATCGACCACGAGCTTGAATTTCTTTAGGACAGTCTTTCTTGTAGTGATCTTTGCTTCCGCATCCAAAGCATCCTTGACCACGACCATTCCCGTTCCCATTCTTGTTACCAAAACCACTTCCTGATCCAGTATTATTTCCCGTTCCCCAACATGATTCAGTACGGTGGCCAGTCTTGCCACACTTGTCACACTTGACAACCCGACAATCACCCAAGTGATGAAATTTGCATCGCTCGCACTTAGGTAAAGTACCAGCGTACTTCTTAGGACCAGTGTCGTTTGTGGCTACAAACGCCCTTGCATCCTTTTGCGGGTTATTCTGTCGCCTGTTGTTGTTGTTGTTGTTGTTGTTGGGGTTATTGTTGTTGTGATTGTTGTTACTGTTGTTATTGTTATTACCGCGGGTTCCCTTCTTGAAATTCGAGTAACTCCTCTTCCCACGGTTGGAAGACTCGACATGTGTTTCCTTCTTGTCATCACCTTTCTCAGTGAATATCTTCATCCTGACCCCGTCTTCAGTAAGACTCACGGCTATAGTCACAGCCTGAGTAATAGTCGTGGGTTTAGCTGCAGTAACCAGACTTCGAATCTTGTCAGAAAGTCCCCAGATGTAGCGTTCGATACGCTTGTATTCTGGTGTTACAAGATAAGGAATCACACGGGACAGATCGTGAAATCTTTGCGTATATCCCGTGATATCAGCTCCGACCATGGTAAGGTTCCAAAACTCATTCTCCAACTTCTGGAGTTCAGCACGAGAACAGTACTTATCCCTCATACGTTCCTTCAGTTCATCCCAAGTCAACGCATAAGCAACGTTCTCACCCAAAGTTTGCACTTGTAAGTTCCACCATGTAAGAGCCTCGTTGAGAAACAAGCCAGTAACGAAAGTGACTTGCTGATTAGCGGAACATCTGCTCATTCTGATAGTGGAATCCGTTTTCTCAGTCCATCTCACGTAAGCCACAGCACCGCCTGTGCCATCGTAGTTAAGTGGCTTGCAGCCCAAAAACTGCTTGAATGTGCACCCTGAAATTGGACAGCGGATTTTGAATGAGCAAATAGTGAATCGCACGAATAGATTTAGAAAGAAATTTGATGAGTTGTAATAAAACGAATAAACGTTACCCGTAACATTTGTTCCACCTGAAGGACCGCTTGGACCCTGGCCTCCCGATCCGCCGGTGCCACCACTTTGTTCGACACGAGATGCCTCATACAGTGCGATAGCTTGAGCGATTCTCTGTTCTATAAGTGCATTCAGTTCCGCCTCGGTCGTAGGCATTTGTGGGGGTGGGGGTGGATTAGTCCGTGAACGTAAGCCTCTCCTTGGTGGCATGATTCTTCCAAAGGAGAAATAGGATAAAGATTAGACGTTGATTTTGTTTGTTCAAAAAGAAATATTCATAACATTAATAACAATATCACCACCAAATATATAATGCGAGTAAATAAGTTAATATAAACAATAAGATATGTCCAACCAGACCACTCAGATGCATTTAATAGATAACACCAAGTTTTTCATATATATATAGTCAACCGGTTACATAATCGTTTGAAAGGAAACAAAAATAGACTCGGGCTACATAACCCGGTCATACTAGTCTAGTACAACAAAAGAGATAACAAGATCTTCCTTCCAACTGTGTGATCCGCTGTATGTCGGTTGTCTTCAAAACTTGGTGGAGCATCAATATGTACACAAAACGGATATAAATACCCGTCCCAAAAGTATAATACCTGTAAACATAGTCTATGGTGGGGGAAAAACTGGTGGTGGAATCGGGAACAACAACCTGTGGACATTAGAAACCCTACCCTCCAAATCTAGAACCAAACGGTTCAGGAATACAATCTGCTGCTCGAGCGTCAGAACACGAGCAGGTAAATCAACTGGCGGTAGATCCACTGGTGGCATCTGAGGTGGTAGTGGGGGTAATGGTGGTGACCCTGGTGGTGGTGGTGCATGAGGTGGTGAATGGGCTGGTGGTGGTGGAGCCAGAAGTACCAAACCAAGCAGGTGAGTAAGCTCATCCTCGAGTTCACTAACTCGACGGATGATGAAGTCTATCTGATGCTCGAGTGTGAGCACACGGGCCGGTAACTCGGTAGTAGCAACTAGGTAATGCAATGGGTGGTATGGGTCTGTGATGGGCATATCATGTGGGTATAGGTCCATGTCCCCGGGTGGTATATGGGCATGTCCAGAAGGTCCTGCCTCGTCAGTATGGTCTATATGTGGTAGAATAGGGGCAACATGATCATGTACAGGGGCAACTGGCTCATCTGGTAAGACATCATCCAACTCAATGTCTGCATTGCGCTGTAGGCCTATGGCCTGCAGTGCAGAGGAAGTAACAAATGCATAAGATGAAGCATCTGAATCGGTATCGGAGTCAGAAGAAATGACAATAACCGGGACTACCGGTGCAGCGACCTCTAAAATAACCAAGTCATGAACATCCCCGTCTCCCAACTCATCTCCTAAATGCTCCACTGGAATCACAGGAACTACAGCGTCGTCATCCTCGTCGAAGTCGTCAATAAAAGGCATAATAGCAAGAGGAAGGACATCCCAGGGTATAACCTCGACCACATGTTCACCCTCCGGGTGACCCATGATAACTACATCATTGAGTATAGGGGGAATAGCTAACACATCATCATCGATGATGTCGCCCAGAAGTGCGAACGGCTGGAAATCATCCATGTAGCTGTCAGAAGTAGAGTCGCTATCAGATAAGATGACCTGAACCTCTGGCACAACGTCATCGTCAGACACAATCTCCATGGGGTCTACATCGTCGTATACATTACTGCCTTCAGATGAAGACATGATAGCCTGAGAAATAAGTTGTTCGACACGTATGAGTATTTGTTACGTTACATATATACACAAAATGTATTTTTCACACAATGTTCATTTTAAGTTATCCTAATTGAGTTGTGTGGATTAACTTAAAGTTGCATGTCTACCATTTAGATGACTAAGACACTAATGTCCTTGCTTGATTTGTATGAGATGAATTTTTGTTGAAAGTGGACCATGAAAATTGTTTATGCAAATGAAAACATGTGTTTGTGTTTAAATGGTTTTTGTGAGAGATCCCTAGTGATTGTAGACTTAGACTCGATAAAGAATCCTGGTTCACTACAATCGATGCTCTGATACCAAACTGTCACACCCGCTCGTAGCCGAAACGCGAGGTGTGATCTGTATGGTTTTCATTGCATAAATATCGATGTACATGAACAAACTATATGAATAAAACATACTCCATTGCCATTTCCATTACATAAGTGATTCCAAAAAGATTACAACATAAGTTTAGTGTGTTGGTTACAAACCATTAACGTAAAAGTAAAGTGTTATTGTTTCATACATTAACATTAAAATAAACTACTAAGGTTTAAACCGTCATATTTCCGCAAAGAGGCGGAATATAATAGTTAAACCCTCCAAAAGATGGCATGGAGTTCCGGTACTTGTTATCTTGACTGGGAAATCCGACATGGTCCTTTAATTCCCTGAAATACATGTTAAGTTTGGAAAACATCAACAAAAGTTGGTGAATTCATGCAATTTAGTTGTAAAAGATGTATTTAAAATGTAAGTTGTAGTATGTAAAGCGTCAATGAAATCGTTGATCATTAATGTTTTGCAAGGACATTAATATGTGTGACGAAAAAGGAAGCAATCCAACCCTAGACGATTTTATGTCAACTCCTATCGACTGGGACACAAACGCACTCTTCTATATGGGTCCACGACCAAGAGTGGGGCTCGCCAAAACCCATTAGATCTAACCACTTGTACCTAGGTCCAAACTGGATTAATGGTGCTTAGATGTGTAACACCTCGAAAATTTAGGTCCAATAATGTCTTGACACGTGTCATGGACTTTGAATGTGTGAAAACATACTTTAGAGGGACTAAAGTTGACATACAATGAAACTATGTGATTGTAAGGGTCCAAAGTGTCAAAAATGGATAAATAAGTCCTACAATAACCCTACATGGTGTTTATAATCTAAAACGGGTAAATCATGGATCATACGAAGCGAAAAATGATAGAAAGTGAGGAATTACAAACTACAGGGGCTAAACGTGTCAACATGTTGAATTTATACCTCTGAGTGATCTTTTGGCAAACCCGAAGCTTTGTAATGATGAAATATACTCACGAGAATGTATGATAAAAATTTCATGAAGTTTCGTGAACGTATGAGAAAGTTATGATTAAAACCGTACACGAAAGGTTAAATACGATATCGTGAATTTCGTGACTTTTCGGGTAAGCGCAAAGTTAATCGAGGACATGCCCAAATTTATAAAAGTCCCAAGGTTTATAAAAGTCAGATATAAGGGCCAAGAGTGCTAAATAAATAGCTTAAACACGCTGCAAAAGATCAGGGGCTGAATTGCAATATTGAAAAACTTGTAATGCTGGTCAAGCACACCCTCGCGTAGCGCGAGGGGGGTCTCGCGTGGCACGACACCTACTGCCAGCGACAAGACCTGCAGATGTCGGTTTTAAGGGCTGTTTGCGAGTTGGTTGCAGCTGTACTCGACTCAGGGACTTCACCAATCAGCTTTCATGCATTTTTGGACCTCCATTCACTTCTTATAACCCCTGTGGAAGCCATAAATCAGATCATATTGCTCCAAAGATCACCATAGTTGCAACATTCAAGAACACTTGAAACTTCAAAAATTCACAAAACGATTCTGGAGCATTTCTGATCGACAAGGCAGCTTCATAGTGATCCCTAAGCTTGTCTAGGACCATTGTAAGTGTTTATATCATCCTCTAATTCGTTCTAGCTTAGTGTTCTAGCCAAAAGTCAAACTATCGTAAATTACACTTGACTTTACGATTAAACGAGATTGGCTCTGTCATTTCTCAAATTGAAAGTACCCACATGTTGGTATTTATGAGTATAACAAACCCCTAAAAGGGTATGTTCAGATTCACACTCTAAGCATGCAAATTGTCGAGTCAAAGTCCTTCATAAAAAGTCAACAGAATATGTTTTTGCAAATTTAAGCATAATCGGTAATGTAGGCTACATGAAACCTGTTTGATCGTCAAAATAAATTTATAAATAATGTAAGAACATGTTTCAACTTGATCAACTCGACAATTTTCTGTATTACACCCGAATCGGAACCGAAAGTCTCATAAACGGACTTTTTCTTTGACTATCGGTTCTGATCCGTACATGCATGTTAAGATCTGCATTGGAGCATATTTTAGACCAACTTTCATATATGTTTAACTCTCTGGAATTTTACATCTTGGTTCCATGTTTAACCGATTCATATGCATGTTACCGGTTTATGCTTAATTATGACTATTTTGCCCTTTTTGCTATAAAACGTGATTTTTGAAAAAGTGAAAGAGTAGAAACATTTGATACTGATTTATAAACTTGCACCGAAAATTTCATATCAGTTTGAGGTCCAGAATAAGAGTTATGTTCATTATCGTAAATTACAAGCTTTATGTTACATAAACGGCGTAATTAGCATAAAGCCTATTTAAACCCACTTTTTAATATAAAACTTTTTACTCACTGATATTATATAATATTTTAGGATTTTTAAAGATTTTTATTTTATTTTTGGCTGATCATAACATAGGGTTCTAAGTTTAATTCGGTAAATACCGAATTTGCCCTTTTAGGCCATAAAACGAGTTTTATAAATTCTTTTGACCCCAAACCTTTTTCTACTGATTTTATTTGTTAAATATGATACTTTGAGCCTTCTGGAAATATAAAAATATCAGACTTCTTTTACAAACCCGGAAACGGCTCCAAATCGCCTTTTTACGCATTTTTATCGCATAGTATGTACTATAATCATATTAAATCTATAAGGTTGATACCTACTGATGTTTTTAGTATATTTTTATAAAATAACAGTAAGTATAAGTTTATAAACTCAGGTTTCCAATTTTGACATTTTTAGTCCTTATGAAATTACCAAAATGCCCCTATGGTGCATAGTTTTGTTTTAAATGATAACTTTCACTTATGGGTCATACCCTACTGTTATAATATGTTAAATTAAGTATTTTTACTGTATGGACCAGACTTGTAACTCAGATTTCTAATTTAACTCTTTTACATACTTTAAAATGACCAAAATGCCCTTATGAGGCATGAATTGTGTTTGAATCCGTTTTGGGCATAATAGGAGATAACTTGCTGATGTTATATCATATTTATAGCATATTATCTCTGGGAACTTGCATATGACTCTTATGGCTACCCGTAACGCTCTTTTCGCGTTCGGTTCGGTTTATGTAACTAGTTTGCATAAATTGACCGAGACGGGTCAAACATTATCATTTTTGTCTCAAAATCCAGAATGTATTTAGTATACCCATATTATACAAGTATCCAAACTTGTCGGGTCTAAAACACATTCTATCCGGTCTTCGCTTAATCGTGCGTTTGAACCGTATCGTCCTTAAAACTAACCGGTCTAGGCTTAGGCTTAAATAAAGACCCGTTGGAAATCTAATAGGTTATTTTTAAACCTTTGTTCCAGAATAGAAGCACCGGTAAAAGCTACCTCCACTTGCTAACTAAGATTTATACTTACCAAGGTAAATACTTTTAACTTATTTTCCCTATACGGGCTTGGGGTACGGTATATAAAATACCGCTTGGTCCGGCATTGAATTCTTTAATCGAATAGAGGTTAAATTTATTGAGATGCCTTGTTTTGAATGAATGTTTTATTGCTTAAAGCCTTTGGGGGGTTAATGACCATGTCCCGGATATCCTCGGCATTATCTTACGAGATGGCCACGACCTGAGCACGGGGTGTAGGCGTACACCTGTCAAGTGTATAACTAAATATTGTGGTGTGTCTATTGATCTTTAACCCGGCACGAACCGGGCTACTGAACGCATAAGTAACATGTAAATCCTTTACAAGATTATATTACATAATTATCCCAAGTTATAAAATATTTTTGTGCCATGAGCATTCAAATCAATTTTCAATCATTTCAAAATGAGTCAGTTAATTTGTATTTACCAGTGTAAACTGACGTATTTTTCCCAAAAGGTTAAGTGCAGGTACTACACGTAATAGGCTGGCTGTCTTCTAGAGCGTCCACAATAAGTCTCGCAAGCTTGGACGACATTAAACTGTTGAACAATATCTTATTTTATTTTGATCCGCCTGTGGATCCGTTTCAACTATCAGTGATATTTATTATTACGCTTTATTAAAGTTGAAATGAATCTATCTTTGCTTCCGCTGTGCATTATTATATTGTGTTGTTTGTCTATGATGATATCAACTACGTCACGATACTCCCCACCGGGCCCACCGGTGACACGTGGAAATAGGGGTGTGACAGGTTGGTATCAGAGCCAACTCTGAGTGAATTAAACACTAGCCTTTTGTGTTTAATCTCAGTTACACAATTGCACAATCCTCGATTTTCGAGTCTAGACAAAGAACTTAGGAAATTTCCAAATTTTGTTTTATTTTCTAACTTTGTCTTAATTATATTTTTGTTGTATCACTTGTTTGTTTTTGACAGGTAGTTAAACATGCCACCAAGAATGAGAGGTAGAGGCCGAGGAGCATATGTAGCTCCAAATGATCACGAAGCCGGGCCTTCGCACCGGCGAACACCTTCGGGCTCTCATAATACAGATGCCCAAAATCTATGGAGGTCCTTCACTGGACCAGCCTCCTCACCATCCATTCCCCACTCATTTGGGCCTCATTCGGAGAATGAGCACCATCACTCACAGCAGTCCTACATTCCTCTAGGACCCTCATCACCTTTTGACAACACGTCACCCGTCTTTCAGGGCCTGTACAACCCTGATGATTACCTTCAAGAACCAGTGGGTTTTAACCCACTTGGACCAGAAGACCATTTTTCGGGTGGCAACCCGATGGACGTTGATGAGGATACGGATCCTGCCATGCCACCCTCCGGAACACCGAACCACCCCATCGAGATTTCTGATGGGTCACCTTTCATGGGATCACCATACAATGGTCCCGATAGTTACGAGGAGAGGTTCAAACAGTACGACTGGGTGTTTACCCCCAGTTATCATAACTCTCCTTTGCACCAGTCTTCCCATCACTCTCCTCTTCACCAATCTTACCATAACTCCCCTCTGCACCAGTCATACCACAACTCTCCTTTGCACCTGCCTCACCACTCTCCCCTACACCAGCAGGAGCAGCCCCAGCAGCAGCAGAATCCTTCTGAGGATTCCCAATTTGTAGCGGTCACTCCGCCAGCAGCAGCACCTCCACTTCAGCCTCCCCCGCCTCCGAGGCGAAGGAGAACTACCCCGCGGATGTCCGTACGAGGGGGAATACGCATCAGTACCCCTCCACTTTCTAGTGGCAGCCGGTACTCACCGGTTCATGAAGAAACAGAGATGGGTGAATCTTCAAACCCCGTCTCTGAAGTAGCAACGGCGCCAGTCGCGCCACAGCCACAGCCACAGCCACAGCCTCAGCCACCATTCGGATTTGGTGAACAAATCCCCGCTTACACTAATGCTGCAGCATTTAACCCCTTTGAGCAGCAGTTTCACATGGGGTACAACTATATGGAGGATCCGTACTGGATAGCGGCAAACTCCAACACCTTCCAGCAAGAAGCTCCCTACGGAGGTCCCTGGGCTACGGGACCCTCGACTTATGGATATCCACCATATGGGTACCAGCAACCGCAGCCTTCTCAACCTCCTTATTATCCACCGCAGCCTCCTCAACCCGCGTTGTATCAACAGCCACCCCAGGCGCCGACGATGTCACCGCCGCAATTTCAAGAGTTTCTTCAAGAGATACACGGGGTGAGAGACGAAATGCGGCAAGAGATGCAGCAGAATAGGAGACGTAACCAGGGGATGTTTCAAAAGGTGGTGGATTTGCTTAAGGGGAAGAAAAAGAAGGATCGTTGAATCCTTTGTTTGTTAGTTATTTTGTGTGGTACTCATGTCCCTGTGTGGACATTTATTTATTCCTGTACTATACCCCTGCGAGGGTATTTCCTTCTGTCTGCCCCTGCGTGGGCATATCTTTTTATTTAACCCCTGCGTGGGTTTGTTGTTTTGTTATTTAGCCCCTGCGTGGGCATATGATTTATGAAAAAGACCCGTTTAGGGTAACTTGTACTGATTAAATTCTTATTTTGAAGTGGTTAATTTAAATTTCATTTTTAAATTATGTGTATAAACATAGCGTATGAATAAATGAAAAATAACATTTAAATATTTTTATTTACCATTTTCATAATATAATAAGGATCTTAAAAGGTAAAACCTAGCTGTTATGTTATCATAAATCTAGCCAATATGGTGAAACCTGTTTAAAAAGATTCAAATCTCTGTTAACATCTGTAAACATGTTAACATTCTTGGCTAATGTGATCCGTAAAAATCACACGCCCTTCTTATAAGTTATCCAATTTTTAATATTTCTATATATAATTGGTTGTGAGATAATGCCTACGGGTGATAGTTAATGTCATATAAAACAAGAAGGCAGCTGTAGTTTATAAACTCCCTGCCAAGAAAAAGGATTGACTTGTCTTATTTAATCAAGCCTTAATCCTATAAGATCTAAATTTGAAATTTAGAAATTTGTCTACGTGACTAGGCTTATTATGCCAATATTATATTTCGTTCTAAAAAGATTATTAGTAAAAATCCTGAATGAAATTATTAAAATTAACTAATATGGCTTCTGTTTACCATGGTTAATAAATCGTCAAAGAACGATAATGCTGTTTAGACTTCTAAATAGATCTTGTCCTTATTTTATGTAGCAATTTAAGACTACATGGCCAAATCCGAAGAACTAAACAGTCGCCCGGCACAAAACCCTGAAAATGCTCAGATGTTAATAACTGGTGCGGAATTGAAAGCACTAGTGAATGATGCCGTGGTCGAAGCACTGAATAGACAATTTAGTGAAGCAAGCGGGACCCGGAGTAGGACCCGAACCGCATCACGCTCCAAGCCAAGAACACATTCGGAGGGTCATAGCAAACCGCCCTCTCAGAAGGAGATACCTAAGAAAGATAAGCCAAAGAAGGATGATGAGGATCATCACTCCTCTAACCAAAACAGTGTCCCGATAAAGAAGATCAAGCAGAAACATGAATCGCACAGTAAGTCTTGTACTTATAAGTACTTCGTCTCATGTAAACCCAGAGACTTTACTGGGGAAAAAGGAGCGGTCGACTGCATGACCTGGTTAGACGAAATGGATACAGTCGTAGATATCAGCGGGTGTGCTGATCGGGATGTAGTGAAGTACGTATCCCAATCGTTTAAAGGGGACGCACTAGCATGGTGGAAATCTCTCTTGCAAGCTACCGGAAAGGCCACACTTTACAGTATGTCATGGGATCAGTTCGTAGCCCTTATTAAAGAGAATTTTTGTCCACAACATGAAGTGGAAAGGATCGAGTCAGACTTCGTATCGTTGGTGATGAAGAATCTAGATTGTCAAGCATACCTCACCACCTTTAATACTCTATCTCGATTGGTTCCATACTTGGTAACCCCTGAGCCGAAAAGGATTGCCCGTTTCATTGGGGGTTTGGCCCCTGAGATTAAAGCTAGTGTTAAGGCATCGAGGCCTACAACTTTCAGATCAGTAGCTGATCTATCTCTCTCTCTCTCTCACTCAGGACGTAGTCAGGTTGAGAGCACTTAGGAACTCGGATGAGAATAAGAGAAAGCGTGAGGACGATACCTCACGGAGATCGGAGAAGAGACACCGAGGGAATAATGACCATAGAAAAGGGTCAGGATCGAAGAGAGATGGGCAACAGTCGGGGGATAAACCCAAATGCAAAACCTGCAAGAAAAACCACTTTGGGAAATGTCGTTTTGAGTCGAAATCGCAGTCCCACACGAGACCATGTGGAATCTGCAAATCTACTGATCATACGACTTTGAAGTGTAAGGGTCTGAAGGATGCAACCTGTTACGGTTGCAACGAGAAAGGGCACATTAAGTCTAATTGCCCAAAGTACGCTAAGAAAGCCGATGATGGAAAGAAGACCAATGCAAGGGTCTTCAGGATGGACGCTAAGGAAGCAGTTCTAGATGACAACGTTATTACAGGTACTTTTCTTGTAAATGATGTTTTTGCTAGAGTCTTGTTTGATTCTGGAGCGGATAAGTCTTTTGTAGATAATAAGTTTTGTGAATTGTTAAAATTGCCTGTAAAATCCTTAAGTGTGAAGTATGAGGCGGAGTTAGCTGATGGAACCATAGAAACAGCCTCAACTGTTTTAGATGGATGTGTTATATCCATTAGGAATCATTCTTTTCCTTTGTCCCTACTCCCCTTTAAGCTCGCCGGCTTTGATGTAGTTATAGGCATGGATTGGTTATCGCATAACCAAGCCCAGATTGTGTGCAAACAAAAGCAAGTGATAGTTAAAACTCCGGCTGGAGAGTCACTTACCATTCAAGGAGATACTCAGCATGGATTGCCAGAGCAAGTGTCCATGCTCAAGGCATCCAGATGTATGCAGAAGGGCTGTGTCATTTATATGGCACAAGTTACGATTGATGAGCCAAAGCCCAAGATTGAAGACATCCCTATCATTTCGGAATATCCTGAAGTTTTTCCCGAAGAACTACCTGGTTTACCACCAGATAGGCAAGTGGAATTCCGAATTGACATCATCCCTGGTGCTGCACCAGTAGCAAGAGCGCCTTATAGGTTAGCACCAACGGAGATGAAGGAATTAAGGACGCAGTTGGATGACCTGTTAGCTAAAGGTTTTATTAGGCCTAGTTCGTCTCCCTGGGGAGCGCCGATTTTGTTTGTAAAGAAGAAGGATGGATCGATGCGCCTGTGCATCGATTATCGTGAGCTTAACAAAGTCACTATCAAGAATAGGTATCCTTTGCCCAGGATCGACGACCTGTTCGACCAATTGCAAGGGGCAAGCTACTTTTCAAAGATCGACCTGAGGTCAGGCTATCATCAGTTGAAGGTCAAGGATGAAGATGTACACAAGACAGCGTTTAGGACTCGTTATGGACATTACGAGTTCCTAGTGATGCCTTTCGGGCTCACTAACGCACCAGCCGCGTTCATGGACCTCATGAATCGCGTCTGCAAGCCTTATCTGGATAAATTCGTCATCGTCTTCATTGACGACATTCTCATCTATTCAAAGAACAAAGCTGACCACGAGAAACACCTTCGTTGTATTCTCAAACTACTTCATCAAGAGAAGCTCTATGCCAAGTTCTCGAAGTGTGAATTCTGGCTTCGAGAAGTCTAGTTTCTTGGACACGTTGTTAGCGAGCGTGGTATCCAAGTGGATCCCGCTAAAGTTGAAGCTGTTATGAATTGGCAAGAGCCAAAGACGCCTACGGAAATTCGCAGTTTTCTGGGTTTAGCTGGATACTATAGGCGTTTCATCGAAAACTTTTCAAGGATTGCTGCGCCCCTTACCTCGTTGACGCGTAAGAAGGTTAAGTTTGATTGGGGCCCTAAGCAGCAAGAGTCCTTCGACATTCTGAAGAAAAAGTTGAGCAATGCACCCGTGCTAACATTGCCCGACGGTATAGAAGAATTTGTGGTGTATTGTGATGCATGACACACTGGTATGGGCTGTGTACTCATGCAGAAAGGCAAAGTTATTGCCTACGCCTCAAGACAGCTGAAGATACACGAAAAGAACTACACCACCCACGACTTGGAGCTGGGTGCCGTTGTATTTGCATTAAAACTCTGGAGACATTACTTATATGGTACCAAATGTGTGATCTATTCAGATCACAAGAGCCTTCAACAGTTGTTTAATCAGAAGGACTTGAATATGCGACAGAGACGATGGATGGAAACTCTGAATGATTACGATTGTGAAATAAAGTACCATCCAGGCAAGGCAAATGTAGTTGTTGACGCCTTGAGTAGGAAGGAAAGAGTTAAACCAATAAGGATCAATGCCAAGCGTATCGAAATCAGGAATGATTTGAACGAAAGGATACTAGCTGCACAGAAGGAAGCTGTGCTGGAAGCTAATTATCCTGAAGAAAAATTGGGAGTAACTGAGGAACAGTTATCCCATGACAAAGACGGAATGTTAAGATTAAATGGACGAATATGGGTTCCAGTTTTTGGAGGACTTCGAGATGTTATCCTCCAGGAAGCCCACAGTTCCAAATATTCCGTTCACCCTGGAGCTGATAAGATGTATCAGGATCTTAAAGCAAACTACTGGTGGATTGGTTTGAAAAAGTCTGTAGCTGCTTATGTAGCTAAATGTTTGACTTGTGTGCAAGTCAAAGCTGAGCATCAGAAACCGTCAGGTTTGCTACAACAACCTGAAATTCCCATATGGAAGTGGGAGATGGTGACGATGGATTTTATCACCAAGTTGCCAAAGACGAGAAAGGGAAATGATACTATATGGGTCATAGTAGATAGACTGACGAAGTCAGCACATTTTCTACCCATCAAGGAGACTTATAGCTCCGATATGTTAGCCCAATTATACGTTGATAAGATTGTAGCTTTGCATGGAATACCTGTGTCTATTATCTCGGATAGAGATACTAGATACACGTCACATTTTTGGAAGAGTTTCCAACAATCTTTGGGCACTCGTTTGAATTTTAGTACGGCTTATCATCCACAGACTGACGGTCAGAGTGAGCGTACTATTCAAACTTTGGAAGACATGCTACGTGCATGTGCGATCGATTTAGGTGGTAGTTGGGATAAGAACCTACCACTAATTGAATTCTCCTACAACAATAGCTACCACACCAGCATAAAAGCTGCGCCTTTTGAGGCCTTATACGGTAGAAAGTGTAGATCGCCTATTTGTTGGGCAGAAGTTGGAGATGTCCAACTATCAGGACCAGAAATTGTTTTTGAGACGACGGATAAGATTGTCCAGATTCGCGATCGTTTGAGAGCTGCCAGAGAAAGGCAGAAAAGTTATGCGGATCCACAACGTAAAGATTTTCACTTCGAAGTAGGTGATAAAGTGTTGCTTAAGGTATCACCCTGGAAGGGGGTGATGCGATTTGGTAAGAAAGGTAAGCTAAGCCCGAGATACATAGGACCTTTCGAGATTATCGAACGTATCGGGTCAGTTGCTTATAAGTTGAACTTGCCTCAAGAACTTAGTGCTATCCACAATGTGTTCCACATCTGTAATTTGAAGAAGTGTTCCGCTGAGGAACCACTGGTTATACCGTATACGGATGTACATATAGATGAAAGCTTGAAATTTGTGGAAAAGCCGTTGTCTATTGAAGACCGAAAGGTAAAGAAACTTCGAAGGAAGCACATACCTATTGTTAAGGTCAAATGGGATGCCCGTAGAGGTCCCGAATACACTTGGGAGGTAGAATCCACGATGAAAGAAAAATACCCTCATTTGTTTCAGTAAATCTCGGGGTCGAGATTTCTTTTAAGGGGGTGAGGATGTAACACCTCAAAAATTTAGGTCCAATAATGTCTTGACACGTGTCATGGACTTTGAATGTGTGAAAACATACTTTAGAGGGACTAAAGTTGACATACAATGAAACTATGTGATTGTAAGGGTCCAAACTATCAACAATGGATAAATAAGTCCTACAATAACCCTACATGGTGTTTATAATCTAAAACGGGTAAATCATGGATCATACGAAGCGAAAAATGATAGAAAGTGAGGAATTACAAACTACAGGGGCTAAACGTGTCAACATGTTGAATTTATACCTCTGAGTGATCTTTTGGCAAACCCGAAGCTTTGTAATGATGAAATATACTCACGAGAATGTATGATAAAAATTTCATGAAGTTTCGTGAACGTATGAGAAAGTTATGATTAAAACCGTACACGAAAGGTTAAATACGATATCGTGAATTTCGTGACTTTTCGGGTAAGCGCAAAGTTAATCGAGGACATGCCCAAATTTATAAAAGTCCCAAGGTTTATAAAAGTCAGATATAAGGGCCAAGAGTGCTAAATAAATAGCTTAAACACGCTGCAAAAGATCAGGGGCTGAATTGCAATATTGAAAAACTTGTAATGCTGGTCAAGCACACCCTCGCGTAGCGCGAGGGGGGTCTCGCGTGGCGCGACACCTACTGCCAGCGACAAGACCTGCAGATGTTGGTTTTAAGGGCTGTTTGCGAGTTGGTTGCAGCTGTACTCGACTCAGGGACTTCACCAATCAGCTTTCATGCATTTTTGGACCTCCATTCACTTCTTATAACCCCTGTGGAAGCCATAAATCAGATCATATTGCTCCAAAGATCACCATAGTTGCAACATTCAAGAACACTTGAAACTTCAAAAATTCACAAAACGATTCTGGAGCATTTCTGATCGACAAGGCAGCTTCATAGTGATCCCTAAGCTTGTCTAGGACCATTGTAAGTGTTTATATTATCCTCTAATTCGTTCTAGCTTAGTGTTCTAGCCAAAAGTCAAACTATCGTAAATTACACTTGACTTTACGATTAAACGAGATTGGCTCTGTCATTTCTCAAATTGAAAGTACCCACATGTTGGTATTTATGAGTATAACAAACCCCTAAAAGGGTATGTTCAGATTCACACTCTAAGCATGCAAATTGTCGAGTCAAAGTCCTTCATAAAAAGTCAACAGAATATGTTTTTGCAAATTTAAGCATAATCGGTAATGTAGGCTACATGCAACCTGTTTGATCATCAAAATAAATTTATAAATAATGTAAGAACATGTTTCAACTTGATCAACTCGACAATTTTCTGTATTACACCCGAATCGGAACCGAAAGTCTCATAAACGGACTTTTTCTTTGACTATCGGTTCTGATCCGTACATGCATGTTAAGATCTGCATTGGAGCATATTTTAGACCAACTTTCATATATGTTTAACTCTCTGGAATTTTACATCTTGGTTCCATGTTTAACCGATTCATATGCATGTTACCGGTTTATGCTTAATTATGACTATTTTGCCCTTTTTGCTATAAAACGTGATTTTTGAAAAAGTGAAAGAGTAGAAACATTTGATACTGATTTATAAACTTGCACCGAAAATTTCATATCAGTTTGAGGTCCAGAATAAGAGTTATGTTCATTATCGTAAATTACAAGCTTTATGTTACATAAACGGCGTAATTAGCATAAAGCCTATTTAAACCCACTTTTTAATATAAAACTTTTTACTCACTGATATTATATAATATTTTAGGATTTTTAAAGATTTTTATTTTATTTTTGGCTGATCATAACATAGGGTTCTAAGTTTAATTCGGTAAATACCGAATTTGCCCTTTTAGGCCATAAAACGAGTTTTATAAATTCTTTTGAACCCAAACCTTTTTCTACTGATTTTATTTGTTAAATATGATACTTTGAGCCTTCTGGAAATATAAAAATATCAGACTTCTTTTACAAACCCGGAAACGGCTCCAAATCGCCTTTTTACGCATTTTTATCGCATAGTATGTACTATAATCATATTAAATCTATAAGGTTGATACCTACTGATGTTTTTAGTATATTTTTATAAAATAACAGTAAGTATAAGTTTATAAACTCAGGTTTCCAATTTTGACATTTTTAGTCCTTATGAAATTACCAAAATGCCCCTATGGTGCATAGTTTTGTTTTAAATGATAACTTTCACTTATGGGTCATACCCTACTGTTATAATATGTTAAATTAAGTATTTTTACTGTATGGACCAGACTTGTAACTCAGATTTCTAATTTAACTCTTTTACATACTTTAAAATGACCAAAACGGATTCAAACATAATATGTTAAATTAAGTATTTTTACTGTATGGACCAGACTTGTAACTCAGATTTCTAAAACACATTCTATCCGGTCTTCGCTTAATCGTGCGTTTGAACCGTATCGTCCTTAAAACTAACCGGTCTAGGCTTAGGCTTAAATAAAGACCCGTTGGAAATCTAATAGGTTATTTTTAAACCTTTGTTCCAGAATAGAAGCACCGGTAAAAGCTACCTCCACTTGCTAACTAAGATTTATACTTACCAAGGTAAATACTTTTAACTTATTTTCCCTATACGGGCTTGGGGTACGGTATATAAAATACCGCTTGGTCCGGCATTGAATTCTTTAATCGAATAGAGGTTAAATTTATTGAGATGCCTTGTTTTGAATGAATGTTTTATTGCTTAAAGCCTTTGGGGGGTTAATGACCATGTCCCGGATATCCTCGGCATTATCTTACGAGATGGCCACGACCTGAGCACGGGGTGTAGGCGTACACCTGTCAAGTGTATAACTCAATATTGTGGTGTGTCTATTGATCTTTAACCCGGCACGAACCGGGCTACTGAACGCATAAGTAACATGTAAATCCTTTACAAGATTATATTACATAATTATCCCAAGTTATAAAATATTTTTGTGCCATGAGCATTCAAATCAATTTTCAATCATTTCAAAATGAGTCAGTTAATTTGTATTTACCAGTGTAAACTGACGTATTTTTCCCAAAAGGTTAAGTGCAGGTACTACACGTAATAGGCTGGCTGTCTTCTAGAGCGTCCACAATAAGTCTCGCAAGCTTGGACGACATTAAACTGTTGAACAATATCTTATTTTATTTTGATCCGCCTGTGGATCCGTTTCAACTATCAGTGATATTTATTATTACGCTTTATTAAAGTTGAAATGAATCTATCTTTGCTTCCGCTGTGCATTATTATATTGTGTTGTTTGTCTATGATGATATCAACTACGTCACGATACTCCCCACCGGGCCCACCGGTGACACGTGGAAATAGGGGTGTGACAAGATGTATAACCCTAATTCGCACATGATCTAAGGTGTTTCATTCCCTAACTTTAACATACGTTGAACATGTATTTTCCCCGATAGTTGTAAAGTTGTAAAACATTTAAATGAATAGGGGACATGAACTCACTGTATCGCGTTCCGTGAATAGATGTGAATAAGATCTCACGTGCGGTCGTCCTGAATAGCGTTGCGACCTACAAATGTTCTTATTTTTGTTAGACACTTCGGTCTTTGTAAAGAACTTGAGTACAAGTCTTGTGTCTTCAATATGTGTAAGACTTGTATGTCTTTACTGTTCGTTAACTGTGTATTCGATGAATGAGTTGTTCAAATGTTATATATATATTTCTCACCAAATATATATATATAAATGTTATCTTGTATCTTGTGAGTTGTATAGTCGGATCTAGTCCGCTGAATTTCGTGTCTTATATGTATCCATTGTATAGTTGTGTTTCCAATAATGGTATCATTGGGCCAAGCCCATGTTTTTAAGTTATTGGGCTTAAATAGTGCTGGGCCTCAAATAGTGTTGGGCCTCAAATAGTGTTGGGCCTCAATAGTGTTGGGCCTCAAATAGTGTTGGGCCTGAAATAGTGTTGGGCCTCAAATAGTGGTGGGCCTCAAATAGTGGTGGGCCTGAAATAGTGTTGGGCCTCAAATAGTGTTGGGCCTGAATAGTATTGGGCTTGAATAGTGTTGGGCTTGAATAGTATTGGGCTTGAATAGTATTGGGCTTTGGCCCATATGTTTGGTATTTGGGCTTAGCCCATGAATTTATGTTAAGCCCATTAAGAAAAGTAAGCCCATTTGTAGAAAAATAGCCCATTAAGTATAATAAGCCCATTTGTTATAAAAATAGCCCACTAGTATAATAAGCCCATTTGTTATAAAAATAGCCCACTAGTAAGTGTAAGCCTTTCATTTTTATAAAAAACCATTTTTATAAAAATTTACTAAGTATAAATGTTAGTAAATAAAAACATACTAGTTTTTATAAGTTTATAAACATCCGAAATTTGTTATCGATAGCATACTTATATTTCGTGTCGAAAGATCGTCTAAACGTCGTAGTAACTCCCCGGATTGGTGACTCGTTTAAGGATTCGTCCGTCGTCCGTTTTGACCATAAATGGTGTCCGCTTATTCGGATCGTCCGTAACTCGTTTTAAGGCGTTATTATGTGAAGTCTTGTAGGACTTTCGTTATAAAGTGTTTTGAGTTTAAATGTGACATTAGATACAAGTTCCTACTTTGATATATATAACTAATACATCAAGTAATACATATCACAAAAATTGTCAAAATAACCAAATATATACTTTCTAAAAAAAATATATATATTTATCTTGTCTAAAATTAACCAAAAATGTTATTACTTTATAAAATAAAGTTTTTATGAAAAATGGCCATATAACCTTTGTATTTTTATCTTAACCATGTTTCATAAACATATCATTTTCTTTTTCTTTCAAATCATCATCAAATTACTCAACATCTTAAACAAACATATGAGACTTTTATAACATGAAATTATCAAGATGATATCCAAATCATGTAGGGTTTTAACCATGATCATTTCATATGCTAACAAGTTCAAAAACCAAGTTACATTTTAGTTTTAACAACTTTTATAAAAATCTCTAGTTGTATGTTACTTTTTATAATCTTGTGAAAGTCTTGTTTTTAAATAAAAACCCTAAATACTTTCACAAGATCAATAATTATGATCATCCATTTAATCCTTTATGTTAAAAACCCTTTAACATAAACATGTATAATTTTTAGATCATATCTTAAAACATCTTCTAACAATTTATATGTATCATCATCATCATAACAAGACTAAATATGCATATAACAAGTCTTAGATCACAATATAACCAAACATAAATATATCATGATTTTTATCTTTGCTTCTTTGTATTTTTCTCATGATTATAATGTATGATCTCTTGGTTATTATTAGTAATAATAACAATCATAAACTTAATATATTTGTATAAAAAAAAAATAGTTATAGAAGCTTACTTCTAGCACTAGGCTAGGGATGATCTTAGAAGATTATTAAGAACTAAGAAGATGATGATCTTGTTGGTAGAATACTTTTGTATGGATGAAAACCCTTCCTTTTACTTCCAAAAGCTTTAGATCACCTTATGTTACTTGGAAATCCATATTGATCATGAAGGAGGTAATAAAAATAAATGGGTTTTTGAAGGTGTTCTTGTGAAAAAGATGAAGATGATGAGAGTGTTCTTTGTTTGGTGATAGATGAAAATGTGTAGTAATGTGGTAGAAGACTTAATGGTTAAGTGTTGAAATAATTCACCATACTAATCCACTTGTAACAACAAAGTAATATCTAGATATTTTACCATCATAAACAAGGGGGTGGGACCCCTTGTTCACGGTCACAAGGTGGGGGGGGGGGGGGTCTTGTGTGGTAAAAATATGTTGGTTATTTTTAAGACTTAGAATGAATATAAAGATGTAAGGATTTTGGTGTTAAGGGTTTGCAATTTTCCGAGATGTTTCTTGACTTGCAAAGACCATAAACTAGCTTTACAAGACCAAAATAATAATCACTAGTTCGCTACATGTGCCAAAATATAGTTCGGCTAGATGTTTAGCGCTCGTTTCACTAGTAAATAGTCGAAAGGTACGCTTATGGAAGTTGTAGGAAAAATTTCCGTTATGTGTATAATTGATATTCCATAAGTATTTTTATATGAAATTGGTGCATAAACATCAATTTTTGCATCTTGTAATAAAATACAATTGCTGAACTTTGCGGAAAACTCATGAAATGGTCACTTTTAGCGTTTTTCGGATAGTTTTTAGTGCTACCGGGCATTGGTAAAATATTAACCGAACTCTTGTATTCCCATATAGGGTTTAATATATAATTGATATTGGACTCTCATCCGAGTCCTAAAGATGTCATTTTAGATGTTTTCTGCGGATCTGGAGTTTTCGTCAGCAATCTAGTTCACTAGGCACTACTCTAGTTGTTTCGGTGAATTATTTGCACTATTTCAAATGTACCCAATAAAAGTGAATCATGTGTGATAATAAATGAATATTCCATGAGTTTTTCTAAGATGTGTATAATGAAATCATCCAGTCCGAATATTCAAAACACATACTTGTATTATATAAATCATCGTTTTAAATGTAAGTAAATTACCCGAAAGTGGCAGTTGTCACACCGACACTCTATGATAAGCCCAAAAACCTTCTTCTCTACCCATTCCATTTGGGAGTGTAATAGCCACATATTAAAGAGTTTTGCTTGAGGACAAGCAAAAATTCAAGTGTGGGGGTATTTGATGTGTGCAAAATGCAACATATAAATTACATCAATTGTGGCATAAAACTAACCCTTTTTTAGTACTAATGTTGGAAAAATGGTGCTTTTGTCTTCCTTTTGTATTTTCAGGATTAAATGAGCTCAAATTAACAAAAGAAGCAAAAAGACATCAAAATCTAACATAAATACAAGAAAAGGAACAAGACGTGACATGCCCGACCCCACGACAGCATCTTCCCAAGCAAAACAAGATAACAGAAGACTGAACACGCCCCGTGCTCAGCCAGCACGGGGGCGTGCCCAAGTGTCAGCAGAAAAGACAAAGTGGTAGAAGCTTCTATTGCCCACCACGGGGTCGTGCTCAGCGGACACGGGCCGTGGTCAACTATAAGATTCGCACAATCCAGGAAAATCTTCATAGTACAAAGATTCTTCTGCACACGGGGTCGTGCTCAGCGGACACGGGGGCGTGGTCAACTAATAAGACAAGCTGCATTAAATGAAGAAAGAGAAGGATGTGGACACGGGGCCGTGCCCACTGGACACGGGGCCGTGCCTGAGCTTCTGTTCAGCCTATAAATAGGAGTGCTTGGCTCAAGCTCAAACCATCCCTTGGCACACCACCTCTCTCACACTTCACCCACCACCACCATAACACCATCATCCACCACCATCATCCATTGTCCATCATAGATGTAGGATCGAATTCGGACCCAAACGAGTCGATCAGAAGAGTTTATCTCAGTTTGAGCGGCGGAAACGAACAAACCGAGGTCAATTCAGCGAGTTTACACTTTAAACTGTTGTTTCTATTGAATTGTATGACGTTTACAACCTGACAACACTTCGGCAGCACTTCGTTGCTCTGACCGGAAAATCTCTGAAAGTTACAAATGATTTAGCTTGAATGGTATTTATAGTGGAGGGGGTTTAGCTTGAAATGACATGCCACTTTCAAGGGAAACCTTGATTTAGCTTGAAATGACATATGACACTTTCAAGGGAAATCACCACTTTCAAGCTAAATTACATTAAACACATTCTAAAATGTATAACATATCTAACATTTTTAGTCCTAGACTCGATACAAGACGAAGTCGACAGACGCATGCACCAACAGACTCCCCCTCGAATGTTGACGAGTCTTAAGTGTCGAGTCTTCGCATCTTCAGTCTTCATCAGTCCTTTTGAACTCTTTAAAGTATCTGACGTTGTAAAGCATCCTCAAATCTTCTCTCTTTTCTTTCCTCTTCAGCATTAATAAACTCCTCACGAACAATCTCTATTTGGATGTCTTCAGACTCCCCCTTTCGATATGCTGAGATCACAGTCTGGCTTGTTGAAATCACACATTCCTCAGGTATCGGAACCTGGCACTCTGTCTTCAGATTCAGAATTGAAACTTTACTATTCCTGCACATTCTTAACCCAGAAATGAATTTCTAGATTTAACAATTTGAATGTACCAACACTCACTCTCCCTCAGATCACAAATACATAATGAACCACTTGTTGATTTTAAAAACATATTTTGACAATTAAGACACACTCCCCCTCACATCAATGTCATCATGTTTAGCACTTGGAACTTTGAAAATCAGCTTTCCAACATCAGTTGCCAAAAATCTTTTTGAATTTTTCAAAATTTATGCTAAAATACACTGAAAATCTTTTTGGATTTTTGAAGGAAAAGAAATGCAGTAAAGAAATATTTACAGACACTATTTTTTGTGAGTTTGTGTAAGAGGATCATATCAGTTTCTAAGACAAATCACCAACACCGTTAAGCTTCATTGCATTTTAAGTTTTAAACAATTCACCTAGATTGTCAGTATACCTGTCCACTTAAATTTTCACACAAAGTTCAACTGTTTCGAGATACGATATTAATGTCTTAGATACTTAAACTCAATCGCGTGTCCCACCTCAGAATATACTCCCGTATCCAGATCCCAATAATCAGTCTTACAGGTAATTATGACACAAATGATATCTGTATATAAATTAGGTAATGCGAGGGCCGAGGGATCTCAGGTCGATACTTCCGTATACGCAGAGAGATATCGGCTTCGACTTTTCGGTATGTCCCCTTTAGAGGATCTTTTAGCTACAGCAGCGACTATCAATTTTATTGTTTCATCAGCATGCTGAGGGTTTATGATATGTTTCAAGCATTGCGGAAAGTATTATCCAAGGACTAGGTCAGAACCACCGTTCAGCAGAAGTCCCGGAATAATACCCCAGACATCATTGAGTATAAAGACCTAGTATATCAGATTATGAGACCTTTCAAACGAGATTTCGGGGGTTACCCATATATCCGAGAGATGTTTCTCCACGATATAAGCAAGTTTGAAATTTAGGTTTATATCTCGTCACAATCTACTAAATGTGCAAAAACCTACTGGCATATCAGCAGTGAGATTGTTTATCACATTTTAACATTTCATTTCTTTAGCATGTTGTGACAGTCTACTGATGTACTATCATTTCCTCTATTCACAACAAAACTCATTTTTTTTTTAATTTTATCATGTTTTTGTATTTTTCAAATTTTCAAATGTTTTTGGATTTTCTGAAATTTTCTACTCCCCCTAAAATTCAAACACATTTTAGGAAATTTGAAAACAAACTATACAGAAAGTGACAACTGATATCAAATCACCTCAATTCGCCATCCACTTGGCATAAACAATCAGAACTCCCCCTATCACAAACTATTTTCTCATTATGATTTCAAAACACTTAAGTTTGTTTTAACCAAAATGATTTTTCCTGAAAATAAGTTTTGTTGATTTTACCACTTTGTATAATTAGGGGTATGGTTCATCATATTGTCCATTCAATCACATATATCAGGATTACATCAAGTTCAACCTAATGACCTTGAGTAATCACTTTGTCAGAATCAACCTCTTACCACTTGTAAGAATATCCAAAACATATAACCACATGTAGGAATAAAACATCTACACAAACCATTTTATCAATCAAGATGCCGATTCCTGCTTCTCACTTACCAATCTGGAAGCTCCGGCAAGTCACACTTATCCTGAAAAAATTTAACTATTTTTAAGATTCATTTACACAATCAATTTGTTAAGAAAGATGCCGATTCCTGATCCACAATTACAAACTTGGGATCTCCGGCAATTCACAATCTGTAAAATTTAACAAACTTTAAGATTCAATTACACATTAAGAATCTCTGAAAGTTACAAATGATTTAGCTTGAATGGTATTTATAGTGGAGGGGGTTTAGCTTGAAATGACATGCCACTTTCAAGGGAAACCTTGATTTAGCTTGAAATGACATATGACACTTTCAAGGGAAATCAATAAGAATTGATTTAGCTTGAAACTGTCAAGTGACATTTTCAAGGGAAATCACCACTTTCAAGCTAAATTACATTAAACACATTCTAAAATGTATAACATATCTAACATTTTTAGTCCTAGACTCGATACAAGACGAAGTCGACAGACGCATGCACCAACAATAGAGTGTGTGAGTCGTCTCGGGATCCAAGATTGATCGTAAGAGTTCTTGACAATCAAGGCCATGTTTGCCTAAGTCTCTTACATCACTTGGTGAAGACAAGTGTCTAGTGTAATACTTTTTATTTCTAATCTTTTCGCACTTTTTATTTGGTTTTGTATTAATGACTTTAATAACTAGTTTCTTATGTTGAAGGTGATTCTTCCTTATCGTTTGTCCGTGGTGTCTTGGCATTATTTTACTGTCTATATAAAATAAAAGATTTTCACCATTCATATCTCCACGGTCTATATGGAGGTATGTTGGCTACCTGGTCGGGGGTTAAGGGAACGGTTTGGTAAGAGTCTTGCCATTGTTCAGCGTTTAGAGGTCCTGCAATGGACCTGGGTCAAATTTAGTAGGACCTCCTTCAATACTTAACGGTATTGGATGGCGGGGGTCCAAACTCTTTGATCCCCTCATAAGTTAACTACTATTAATACTATAACCCGGCTATTTAGGACTGTATCCCTGCTGACTCAGACTACTTAGTCGAGGGTAACGTCACCTCCAAAAGAGGGGCCTACCATAATTTGCATTAATAACTTAATTAATTATCTTTCAATAATCCGACCCTTTAGGATTGTATCCTTGCTGACTCAAACTACTGGGTTGAGGGTAACGTGTCACGGCCCCCGACCCGGTTTGACCCGTTTCAGGAGCCGTGGGACAGAAATACTGCGGTATTTAATTGATTAAGTTTAGCAGCGGAAGTTTTCATCAGGATCGTTTAAAGCTAAAATTTTCCCCGATTATTTTATTTCACAATTCGGGATAAAACCCCGGTAATTTACAATAGTATGATTTTACTATAAATTCGTTATGTTACAAAACTTATTTCCTTATTTTTATAATGAGCCACTATCTTAAGCTTGAAATGCTCCCCAGTACTTTTTCCTGAATTACAACAGATCACCTGAAACATGTTTGAAAAAGGTTTTGTCAGCGGGAAATACTGAGTGAATCATTCTATTTAATAAAATGACACATTTGTTATAATTTACAGTATTAAGAGTGATTGCAATGTTTCTGATATCAAGCCAACTACCCACAGTATTTGTCACTCGACCCATTGGCCCATTCGTCCAATGGTGTCTGTGACTATGGTCATATCCCCCACTGGCTGCCCCAATGGTGACGATTATCAAGTAATGTATACAAAACCCCACATACCGGCTGTAACTTGGTGATTACAAAGACTTAATCCCCGTAATTATAACTTTGAAAATAAACATGATTTTGTAAATAGATTTGATAAAAAGAGAGAATGACTCACAGTGCTGATTTAATACGGACAGAGTTTAGTCTATGATTTAGCCTTGTTAACCTAATTTAAATAACAATGCACACAAAACTGGATTAGTAATCAATCCAGCAATTACGATAACTCACGAGATCAAATTCTCACAATGAACGACAAAGTGCAATACTTCATCCATCGAATTAACGATGATCCGTCAAATTAATGACGAGTGACAAAGTATAATACTTTATCCATCGAATTAACGATGATCCGTCAAATTAATGACGAACGATAAAGTATAACCCTAATGTGGGCGGCACTTAACCATTCATTGGATATATTGATCATCGGAAAATGAATCGTAGCAGCGATTGTGCTAATACCCTGTTTTGCGGCAGAATTTCGAGACCCGTGTGTGTTTGTATAGTAATTCGAACGTAACTCAGTGTATATTGTGAGTTTTTACGTCGTTTCAGTGCCCAGATTCCAGTCCCAAACCCCACTATTTATAGGTAACTTTTGACCCTTACGCGGCCCGCGTGAGATTTAAGCTTAACATTACGCGGCCCGCGTAAGACCTACTTTTAGGCCTAGGGTTGCCACGGTTGGCACTAGCCTTGCTGAGTTGATAATTTTCGAAATTTACTTGCTGCCAACGTTTTAGATGGATAATCGTCCATAGGGTTTAACCCCCCCTGAGTTTTAGGGGCCCTAATCCTGATTCTGAAAATTATGAAAATTTTAGGGTTTGTCCAGAATCACTTGGGTGTCTCAATTAGGGTTTCCTTTTGGACTAATTAATTTAATAATTATGACTTTTGATTAGAGTTGTTACATTCTCCCCACCTTAATAAAATCTCGTCCTCGAGATTTACTGGAATAATTGAGGATACTTTCTCTTCATTTCTGATTCCAGCTCCCAAGTGTATTCAGGTCCTCTCCTTGAATCCCACTTTACTTTAACTAACACTAGTCGTTTGTGCTTGAGAAACTTCACTTTTCTGTCTTCTATCTGAATAGGTTTCTCCACAAATTTTAACTTTTCATTTACCTCTATGTCTTGAAGAGGTACTACCAGAGATTCATCTGCTAAACATTTCTTTAGATTGGATACATGAAATACATCATGTACTCCAGCTAATTCTTCTGGTAGCTGTAAACGGTAAGCTACTGGTCCTATACGTTGGATCACTGGAAATGGTCCTACGTATCTTGGACTTAGCTTTCCTTTCTTACCAAATCTAACAACTCCTTTCCAAGGAGAAACTTTTAATAATACTTTGTCTCCAACTTGGAATTCTAGTGGCTTGCTTCTATTGTCTGCATAACTCTTCTGGCGATCTCGAGCCGTCTTCAGCCTTTCTTTGATTTGAGTAACCTTATCAGTTGTTTCTTGCACTATTTCAGGACCTGATAATTGACTTTCTCCTATTTCTGCCCAAAAAACTGGAGTTCTGCACTTTCTTCCATATAATGCTTCAAATGGAGCAGTTTCAATGCTTGAATGATAACTATTGTTATAGGAGAATTCAATTAATGGTAAATGATCATCCCAACTTCCACCAAAGTCTATCACACATGCTCGGAGCATGTCTTCTAGAGTTTGGATCGTTCTTTCACTTTGCCCATCTGTTTGGGGATGATATGCAGTGCTCAAATTTAATCGAGTTCCCATAGCTTGCTGGAAACTTTTCCAGAAATGGGAAGTAAAACGACTATCCCTATCCGAAACAATGGAGAGTGGAACTCCATGTAAGGATACAACTTCATCTACATACAATTTAGCCAGTTTTTCCATGCTAAAGGTTTCTTTCATAGGTAGAAAGTGAGCAGATTTGGTTAATCGATCCACAATTACCCAAATTGCATCATTACCTTTTCTGGTTTTGGGTAACTTAGTAACAAAATCCATTGTTATAAGTTCCCATTTCCACACTGGCATCTCTAATTGTTGTAGTAATCCTGAAGGTTTCTGATGTTCTGCCTTAACTTGTGAACAAGTAAGACATTTAGAAACATAGCTGGCTATGTCCTTTTTCATTCCTATCCACCAAAAGTTCTTTCTTAAATCTTGGTACATCTTATTGTTTCCTGGGTGTATAGTATACCTAGATTTATGAGCTTCTTCTAAAATCTTAGGTCTTAAGTCTCCCTGCTTAGGTACCCAAATTCTACTTTTGTGGAATCTCCAAATTCCATCTACTCCTTGTTCTAATTCCTTAATTCGTCCTTTCATTCCTTCAGCATCATCCTTGATTGCTGTATTTTGAACATTCTTCAATTGTTCCATTAAATCTATTTGTAGATTTAATCTGAGAGCACGAACCCGTCGTTGTTTTTCATAATACTTACGACTTAAGGCATCTGCAACTACATTCGCCTTTCCTTCATGATACTGAATATCACAGTCGTAGTCACTTAGGGTTTCCATCCATCTCCTTTGCCTCATGTTTAACTCTTTTTGCCCAAATATATATCTTAAACTTTTATGGTCGGTGTAGACAGTAAATTTACTTCCGTAAAGATAATGTCTCCAAATCTTAAGGGCAAAAATTACGGCTCCTAATTCTAAATCATGAGTCGTATAGTTTTCTTCGTGCTTTTTCAATTGCCTTGATGCGTACGCAATTACCTTCTTGCGTTGCATAAGCACACATCCAAATCCTAATTTTGAAGCATCACAATATACTTCAAAATCTTCAGTTCCTTCTGGTAAGGCTAAGATTGGTGCATGGGTTAATTTCTGTTTCAAAATTCTAAAAGCTTCTTCTTGTTTGGGTCCCCATTCAAACTTAGTGGCTTTACAGGTTAGCTTAGTTAATGGTACAGCTATCTTGGAAAAATCCTTAATAAACCGTCTATAATACCCAGCTAATCCTATAAAACTTCTAATTTCCATTGCTGTTTGTGGAACCTTCCACTTGGTAATTGCCTCTATCTTAGCAGGATCTACATGAATACCTTCATGATTTACCATGTGTCCTAAAAATTGCACTTCCTTTAGCCAAAATTCACATTTCGAGAATTTGGCGTACAACTTTTCTTTTCTTAACAAAGTTAAGAGTGCATGAAGATGTTCACAATGCTCTGTCTGACTTTTGGAATAAATAAGTATATCGTCTATGAAGACAATTACAAATTTATCCAAGTACGGTTTACAGATCCTATTCATCATGTCCATAAATGCTGCAGGCGCATTTGTTAATCCGAAGGGCATGACTGTAAACTCGTAATGACCATACCTAGTTCCGAAAGCAGTCTTAGGTATGTCTTCTTCTTGTACCTTTAATTGATGATATCCGGAGCGTAAATCTATCTTAGAAAAATATCTAGCCCCCTGAAGTTGATCAAAAAGATCATCAATCCTAGGTAATGGGTATCGATTCTTAATTGTGACCTTATTCAATTCTCTATAATCGATACACATTCTCATTGAACCATCCTTTTTCTTTACAAACAACACTGGCGCTCCCCAAGGGGATGAGCTAGGTTGTATGAATCCTTTACTTAATAATTCATCTAATTGCTTTTTCAGTTCTAACATTTCTGTGGGTGCTAACCGATAAGGTGCCTTGGCTATCGGTGTAGTTCCTGGAATTAGATGAATCCTAAATTCTACTTCCCTATCTGGAGGTAATCCCGGTAAATCTTCTGGAAATACATCAGGATATTCTGAGACTACCAGTATTTCCTTAAGATCTTTACCCTTAGTGCTAATGATTACCGAAATCATATACACTATTCCTTGTTTTCGTTCATAATTAGCAACTTTCATTACTGATATGAACTTCATGGGCTTACGTGGTTTATCTCCTGTAATCCTAATCACTTCTCCGGTAGGTGATTGAATTTCTATGGAATTCTGATCACAAAGGATTCTAGCATGGTTGGCTACTAACCAATCCATTCCTAATACAATATCAAATTCAGCTAAATTCATCGGCAATAGTTTTGCAGAGAATTTATGTCCTAAAAGTTCTATGTTTCCTTCTTGCAAAACTTTATCTATTTTAACTGAATTTCCGTCTGCTGTTTCAACTGTAAAAATCTGCCTAATATTGGTTAAAGGTAAACTAAGAGCTTGACAGAATGAAGTATTGATAAAACTTTGGTTTGCACCAGAGTCAAATAATACTTTGGCGTAAACGTTGTGAACTAAGAACGTACCCGCTATCACATCCGGAATGAGTTCTGCTTCTTGAGTGGTCAGCTGAAATGCTCTGGCATTCTTCTTTGTAGTTCCTTCGGTTGCCTTGGGTTTGTTATCTACTGGTTTGACCAATTTAGGACATTCTGTTTTATAATGCCCCGCTTCTCCATAGTTAAAACAGATTACGGTTTTCTTTTTTGCAGTTTTCTTCACGATGTCCTATACCCTTGCAAAAATTGCAAGTGATATCACACCTTCCATAATGTTTCTTTTTGCATTTCCTGCAGAATGACGGAGCTGAAGATTGCCCTGTTCCTTTTCTCTTGAAGCTGTTATTATTATTACCCACACGAAATCCTTGGGTAATTTTCTGAGCTAGTTCCTTTTTCCTATCTTCATCTCTTGTGCGCACCAGTTCATCGGTTAGAGTATTGGCTAATTCTACCGCATCATCAATAGTGCGAGGTCTCGCAGCTTTAACAATATTGCGGATTTCACCAATTAGCCCCCAAATATACGAGAAATGAGTACCGGTTCTGGCGAAGCCAGTGTTGGTACCACTCTTGCATATTCAAAGAATGTCGAGGTATACCCACGACAATCCACACCCATCATCCGATGATTTAGAAACTTATTCGCCATCTGTTCTTTTTCATACTCGGGACAGAATTTTCTTTCCACCAAACCCTTAAATTCTTCCCAAGTCATAGCATAAGCTATTACTCTTCCTTTTGATTGTAACACAGTATTCCACCATTCGAGTGCTCCTTCTTTGAACAGATTGGATGCATACATGACCTGATCATCTTTACCACATTTACTTATTGCAATGACTGCTTCGGTTTTCTCTAACCAACGCAGTGATGCAGTTGCTCCTTCATTGCCTGCAAATTCAGTGGGTTTACAAGCAAGGAATTCTTTGAAAGTGCAACCAGGCGTTGCAGTTTTCATTTTCTTGGGTAATGGAGCTTGATGTGGTTCCCTATTATGATTAACATGATTATTGCCTCCATTTACACTATTACTGAAGTTATCTTCAGTAATCTGTTTACTAGGGACAATTTGTGGTTCGGGTGGATTCTTGATAGCAGCAACGAATGCTGGAATAGCATTAGCTATCCCTTGAGCAACAATGTTTTCGATATCTTGCCGAGTCATATATTGATCTCCTGGATGTTGCTCGGACTGATTAACTTCATTTATAGGTTCATTACCACTGTTTGCCATCTGATAATATATATATAAATTTTATTAGTATCTGCTAAATAACAATTACATACAAATAATCAGAAAATTTTATAATACAGGTATAGTCAAAACAATCGATTTCTCGATTTCATTTTATATCTAGTATAGTATGCATCGTTACACACCAATATCTTACAGAGTTTTATTCGTTATTTACAGACTAACTTTACTATTACTATTATACAAACACCGTTTTACCATCTTACTATCTTTCGTCACTTGCTGTTCTAAAAACGTAGTTCCCTCTCATCATACTTCCAGGCAATCTGTCCCCCTATTTCCCTGATTCTAGTTCCAGCATCAAACAACTCTTCACCAAAGTGGCGAAGTTCAGCCATGTTTTCATTACTCATGGGTGGATTAGGTAGGGGTTCTGGATCGAATTGTGGAAGAAAAGAGTAAGGATCGTTGACAATATTTTGAAATTGCCAGTCGTTCGTCCACCATTCGTCCATTCCTATGGGTTGGGAGTGGACTATTGGGTCTGGAATTGCTGGTTCCCAATTCATAGGGATTTGGTTTTCAAGAGGATAAGTAAAAATATTATTATTATTAGTATTGACAGGCTGAATTGTTTCACAGCTTGCCAATAGGAAATCTATCTCATCTTGAAAGGTCCTTCCCTGGTTTTGATTGGAGCTCTCTCCGATTTCTATCTGAGTTGGTCTAAAGCCTTGCCCAACTTCCATTACTATATCCTTAGAGTATTCCTCAAACTGCCTTTCCATTTGCCTATAATCTTCTTTGGCTTCAGTCTCCATCTCTTGGAGTCTAGGACTTTTCCTGGTTACAATTTCTTTTCCTTTCTCCTTAACTTCTTCCTTGCCCTCAGTTTCCATTTCCTTTTGTTTAGAATTTTCGCCGGTTATAATTTCTTTTCCCTTTTTCAAAGGATTGTTTATTTTGGGAAGTTTTGGAACTGGCTTTTTCTTACGTATACGACTCCCCCACACGTAATTTTTTCTTTTCTTTCGTTTTGGCTTGTTCACAGGTGGAACCTTGAATTCTACTGGTTGTTCTACATCGGGAAAGTAGCTAGTATATTCTTTGGAAGCTTCGATATTCACTGGGTAAAGATTAAGGTTCTGAAAAGCTTCAGATATCCCACTCATGCTGATGTAGCATATATGCAAAATGCATAAAATACTAAGTTAAAATTCATAAATAACCTTTTTAATTTATTACATACTGGTTACTAATTTATTACAAAGATAACTGGAAAACACACTTAGGTTTTGAAATTTTTATTTATTGCACAGGGTTTCTAGATTGTAAGGGTAAGGTGCTAAAACTTTAAAATATTAAAGATTTATATTTTCTGCTACTGCGGCTAGCATATATAAATTTGCCCATTTCTCATCTAGCTTATCTTCCCAAGGTGATTTATCAATTAATTCCTGGATTTCCCTTTTTATCTTCTTTTCTCGGATTTTCTCTTTACTTTTCTTAATAATCATCTCCCTCCTTTCAGGAGAAAGTGATTCCTCGTAGTGTGCCTTTCGCACGAATATTCCTTCTTCATGAATTTCAACATGATTCGAGGATTTGGTTCGGGATGAACTTCCTTTCTCATTGGATGATCTATCTAATTTAAGATAGATACTTGACAGCTTTTGCTTACCCATACTGTAACTAACAAATAATCAGTTAATATCACACATAATCACATAATAGTAATCAGGAAAAATTAAGTATTTCTAAATACTTAATTAGCTTAACTCAGTGGCTCTGATACCACCTTTTTCTGTCACGGCCCCCGACCCGGTTTGACCCGTTTCAGGAGCCGTGGGACAGAAATACTGCGGTATTTAATTGATTAAGTTTAGCAGCGGAAGTTTTCATCAGGATCGTTTAAAGCTAAAATTTTCCCCGATTATTTTATTTCACAATTCGGGATAAAACCCCGATAATTTACAATAGTATGATTTTACTATAAATTCGTTATGTTACAAAACTTATTTCCTTATTTTTATAATGAGCCACTATCTTAAGCTTGAAATGCTCCCCAGTACTTTTTCCTGAATTACAACAGATCACCTGAAACATGTTTGAAAAATGTTTTGTCAGCGGGAAATACTGAGTGAATCATTCTATTTAATAAAATGACACATTTGTTATAATTTACAGTATTCAGAGTGATTACAATGTTTCTGATATCAAGCCAACTACCCACAGGATTTGTCACTCGCCCCATTGGCCCATTCGTCCAATGGTGTATGTGACTATGGTCATATCCCCCACTGGCTGCCCCAATGGTGACGATTATCAAGTAATGTATACAAAACCCCACATACCGGCTGTAACTTGGTGATTACAAAGACTTAATCCCCGTAATTATAACTTTGAAAATAAACATGATTTTGTAAATAGATTTGATAAAAAGAGAGAATGACTCACAGTGCTGATTTAATACGGACAGAGTTTAGTCTATGATTTAGCCTTGTTAACCTAATTTAAATAACAATGCACACAAAACTGGATTAGTAATCAATCCAGCAATTACGATAACTCACGAGATCAAATTCTCACAATGAACGACAAAGTGCAATACTTCATCCATCGAATTAACGATGATCCGTCAAATTAATGACGAGTGACAAAGTATAATACTTTATCCATCGAATTAACGATGATCCGTCAAATTAATGACGAACGATAAAGTATAACCCTAATGTGGGCGGCACTTAACCATTCATTGGATATATTGATCATCGGAAAATGAATCGTAGCAGCGATTGTGCTAATACCCTGTTTTGCGGCAGAATTTCGAGACCCGTGTGTGTTTGTATAGTAATTCGAACGTAACTCAGTGTATATTGTGAGTTTTTACGTCGTTTCAGTGCCCAGATTCCAGTCCCAAACCCCACTATTTATAGGTAACTTTTGACCCTTACGCGGCCCGCGTGAGATTTAAGCTTAACATTACGCGGCCCGCGTAAGACCTACTTTTAGGCCTAGGGTTGCCACGGTTGGCACTAGCCTTGCTGAGTTGATAATTTTCGAAATTTACTTGCTGCCAACGTTTTAGATGGATAATCGTCCATAGGGTTTAACCCCCCCTGAGTTTTAGGGGCCCTAATCCTGATTCTGAAAATTATGAAAATTTTAGGGTTTGTCCAGAATCACTTGGGTGTCTCAATTAGGGTTTCCTTTTGGACTAATTAATTTAATAATTATGACTTTTGATTAGAGTTGTTACATAACGTCACCTTCAAAAGAGGTGCCTACTACAATAACTAAGATAATCTCTTAAATAAGTGCAAAAGTGCGGAAATAATCAAAGGTTACACTATACACGAGTCAGAACCAAGTGATTCATCTTGTCTATCTGTTTTTTCTTTTATTTTTCTTTTCAGCATTTTAGTTAGTTTTTATTTTTCTTAGCTTAAAACATTTTTCTAAACTTTTTGATTTGATTAGACGTTGAGGATAAACCGGTACTAAAAGTTCTTGTGTCCTTGGACGACCTCGGTATCTTACCAACACTATACTACGCTCACGATGGGTGCACTTGCCCATATGTGTGTTTAGTGTTAGTAAATATCGTGTTTTATAAATTTAAAACTTGACTAAAAAAGTGTTAAAGGGGCTTAAAATATACACCTAATATATATAACACTTCACACGCATCACAAAGCGAAAGGACAATTCAGACAATGGAGGATATGCTTAGAGCTTGTGTAATTGATTTCAGAGGTAATTGGGATGATCACTTACCTTTAATAGAATTTTCTTATAATAATAGTTATCACACAAGTATCAATGCTGCACCATTCGAAGCACTTTATGGACGAAAGTGCCGAACCCCGGTCTGTTGGGCAGAAATTGGGGAAAAGCAACTATCTGGACCTGAGATAGTGCAAGAAACAACCGACAAGATTATTCAAGTCAAGGAACGACTGAAAACAGCATGTGATCGACAAAAGAGCTATGCTGATAACCGACGCAAACCCTTGGAATTTCAAGTAGGAGATAAAGTATTGTTAAAGGTCTCTCCTTGGAAAGGAATAGTAAGATTCATCAAACGGGGAAAGCTAAGTCCCAGGTATGTTGGACCTTTTAAGATTATTAAAAGAATAGGACCTGTAGCCTATCAGCTACAACTGCCAGAGGAAATGGCAGGAATACATGATGTATTTCATGTATCAAATCTCAAGAAATGCTTAGCCGATGAATCACTGATAGTACCTCTTAAGAATATAGAGGTAAATGAACAACTCAAGTTTGTAGAAAGACCTCTACAAATTGAAGACAGGAAAGTTAAGAACCTCAAGCATAAAAGATTGGTTCTGGTCAAAGTGAAGTGGGACTCCAAAAGAGGACCTGAGTACACATGGGAGCTTGAATCAGAAATGCAAAGGAAATATCCTCACTTATTCCAGTAGATCTCGAGGACGAGCTCTAAAACAAGGTGGGAATGATATAACAATCCTCAAGAAAACCGACAACCTCGAATAATTTCCGACACCCTAATATATTTTAAAATATCCCAATATGTCCTAAAATACACCCCATACGAGAAAACGGACCTCGAATACCTTAAATATTATTAAATTTATTTAAAATTCTGATTTTTGGATTGAGGCGGGCCGCGTAAACCCCACCCCAATCCTTACGCGGGCCGTGAGAAGCCCAAGAGGTGGCGCAGCCCGGTGTGGCCACGTGGCCCAACACCCGGCAAGTCTAGTCGATGACCCAGCCAAGCTACGCGTTGACCAGGGTTTGACGCGGGGCGCGTAGACCCTTGTCTACATTTACGCGGGTCGCGTAAAAGTTGAAGTGAGGCCCTATATAAGCAGGCATCGGGTCTTCAGTCGAAATCGTTCAAAATTGTCTTTCTTTCTCTCAAATCTACGTAGTATACATTATACACGGGTATTATACCCCCCTAAATAGCGAAGTTCTGCTCCGTTGTAAGTATTATAACCCCTGGATACGTATTAGATACGCTGCCCGATTGATCTAGGGTTCCGTAACGGCTGTCGTGGTTCTGCCCGACGTAGTCGTTGGAATGTCGTCTCGGGGAGGGTATTACTAATGTTAAAATGGGTTATTATACTAACACGTGTGCATTTGTGTAAATTATAGATTGTCACCAGGAAACCCTAAAGGATAATCTAAGACAGCAATGTGAGTTGATCCGCTTTTTGTAAACCTTTTGTTAACTATTTTTACAAAACCTCATACAATTAAATGCATATGAAGCAGTTATTGAGTATTTGTAAGAATACAATTATCATGAGTATGTTGGGGTTGTGTATATAAAATTTGTTACCACCTGGTCAAGGAGTAACATTTCCACAAGTCGGGTCTGACAGTACCATGGATGTTAATTGATATAACTTGGAAACAAATGTAATTGCGAGATCGCCCTCAATACTGTACAATGGGTTTTATTTAAACTTGATTAAATTGGGATTCACTCACCAGTATTTCCCACTGACAAATATTTTTAAAACGCGTTTCAGGTAACAAATTGTGAAAGCCAAATAGAAGCCAGCTGGACAACACTGAAGGCTTGGAAAAGTGGCAATAAAGTTACCTAAAATAAAATAGATGTTTTAATTAAATAAAATAGGATTTATTTCTATGAAAACGTGTGTACTACGAACTTGGGTTTATCCCATATGTTTAATATTATGGAAATGTTGTATTTTACTCTGATCAAATATTTCCTAACTACGGTCCTGATGAAAAATTCCGCAGCCAAATTAGACAATACGCGATACCACCAAAACTGGCTCGCGGCCGCCCGTTCCCGTGGATTTGGGATCGGGGGTTGTGACAGGAAGCCTGAGGAAAATTGTATCTTTAGTGTCGCTAGTATTAAAAAGTCTCTTGGCTCGGTTAATCGTGACCGTCCCGACAGAGTTTTTGAATGGAACAACTGGGTCCCGAAGAAGGTTGCAATTGTGGCATGGAGGCCGGACATGAATCGGTTGCCAACTAGAGGAGCTTTATCGGCTCGGAATGTACCGGTACAAAATCAGATGTGCGTACTGTGTGGTTATTATGTAGAGACTAGCGAGCATGTTTTCGTATCATGTCAGTTTGCGCAATCGATTTGGCAGAATCTCGCATGTTGGTGTACGATACCTCCAATCATTGCATTTGGCATTAATGATTTGCTGTCTTTGCATGAGTTCGAGTTTAGTTCGGGTTTGAGCAAGAAAAGGAAAGCATTACACGCAGTGATTTTGGTTGCTTTTTGGAGTATTTGGAAGTTAAGGAATGAGGTGGTGTTCAGACAGGCGATTCCGAACAGTACGAAGACTTTAGATGAGATAAAATTAATGACGTATCTATGGGTAAAGAATCGGTCAAAAATGGCGTCAATAACTTGGGAGGCTTGGAGTCGGTTTAATTTTGTTAGTTAGTTGCTATGTAATCTTGTAATGATGTGGTGATGAACTTTTTGTATGTATGATGGGTAGCATCTTGCTACAATGAATAAAATAAATTTCTGTCGGCCGTTCAAAAAAAATAACAATACTCTCACAGTCTCACTAAATTGTATAAGATAAGTCTATACTATATAATAAAAGAAACCAATAAGAGGACACATGTCATTCATTGAAGCCATCTATTTTTTAGTTTTTCTCTCTATCTTACTTAATTATAGATAATTAGTATTAATTAAAAGATAATTAATTAAATTAATACAATAAATTTAAAATAATCAAGAAAGTTGTAACTATTATCAATATGAATTTTAATTTGTATTAAAATGATCAAGAAAGTTTATCTCATAGTTATTTATTGTATACATATATTAATTCATAAATGCCGGTAAAACAGTGTACTTTTTGGATTTGACAATAGTAGTTTTAACCTTTTGCTTTCGGACACTTCATAAAAATTACTACTACACAATTAAATTAAATTATTAAATTAGAAATAAAATTGTGATCATAGTACATGATGACTATGGCTTTGCCATGTACCTGTGTCTCAATCTTCATATATTTAAAAATTTCTAAGACTGGGTATGGAGAGCCTCATCCCCAAGGGGATGGGCCGCCACGTCATTGCCACGTAGGTAGGGCTGGCAATTGGGTACCTGTTAAGACACGATTAGACCTGTTTGACTGAAAAATTCACCCTTTGACTTTTTTAATTTTTAAAATAATTAAAATTACAATGTTAGGATCTATCATTTATTCATCTTTGTACATAAAACATAAAACTGTTTTATAAACATGAGGTAGAAAGTAGTTAAACGAGTCGTAATCATGTTTGAAACTTATGTTGTGTGCGCCGTCAGAAACCTGTTAAACCTGTTAAGACACGATTTGCCAGCCTTACACGTAGGAGGGGATTGAATGGGATGGACCTAGGGGGTGGGGGATGAGTCCCTTTATGTATATATATGTATGTATGTATAGGTATATGTGAGAGAAGGGAGGCACGGCAAGACCGGCGAGTGGGAGCTGAATCTGCCTAGCTGAGCCCAGGGGGGCGGTGTGGGGGACCGGCGCCGGGCCTCAGCCGTCCCCCATATCCTCTAGTCTAAGGCCTATTTATTATATGTTTTTTATACACTTACGTTTATTAATTTTAAAAACATATAAATGCATATATTTTTTATGTTTATTTCCAAGAGTTACCATTAGGTTGGTGGTTAATTGCAAAAGTTTTAAGAATTTTATATATCGTGAGTGTGCATTAGTTGATTGTAAGCTATTAAAAATAAGCTTGCTAAAATCTATTTTTTTCCTTTGGAGTTTTTATATTTTCTTTTTATCCTAAAATACTCTAATATTGAGTTTTTCTTTCAACTACTAGAGCGAATGTCGTTACCATAAAGAAGCGAAACGATACCAACCGAACACCCACTGCGAAGCACGGGGTAATCATGCTAGTTAAAATTAAAAGTCCATAAATACGTATTAATAAAGAACGTTATTAATTAAAATATGATATAAAATAATACTACCTCCGTCCCATTAAAAGTGTCATATTTTGAATTTTCAAAGTCTTTATTTATAAACTTTGACTTTAATTATATATTTTTTGTGATATATAAAACTTGATGAAAATTAACCCGATAAAAACACTTGTAAAACACACTCAAATCATATAACTTTCATCAAGTATTATCCAACACAAACAAAATTATATAAGGTCAAAGTTTATAAATAAAGACTTTGAAAATTCAAAGTAGGACGCTTTTAATGGGACGGAGGGAGTAACGTATTTGATAATAGAACAATTCATATATATGTTATAAAGTTATTTTAAAATATGATTAAAATTAAAAGGCCTATGAGATAATAACTATATGTAATTAAATATATGCATAGCCTTAATTATATTTCACATATAAAAAATTGAAATATGTTTATTTGTAGATTTCAAAATTATTTATCCTGAAATTAACAAAAGACGTACACTAAATATAAATTAATATAATGTAAATGATTTATTTATTTAACTAAAGTAGTTAAGGGTATAACCTATTTCATAAATGTTTATAAGGGGTAAACAAAAACATTAATCAATTTTTATTGGTTCTATATAAAATTAAATTTACTCAACCCGTACAATACACGAGGTTTTTAAAGATATAATTTTTTTATTATTTAATATATAAAATTACATTTATTCAACCTATGTAATAAACAAGATTTTTAAAGATGTATTTTTATGATTTGGTATATAAAATTACATTTATTCAACCCGTGTAATAAACGAGGTTTTTAAAGATATATATATTTTTTTACTATTTGGTATATAAAGTTACATTTATTCAACCCGTGTATTACACGGGGTTCTAACCTAGTTTAATATAATCAAATTTAAAACATCTTATAGTCTCTCACTTCAATTATTATAAAAATATAATATCATAAAATAGCCAAAGTGAAACAATAATTAAATAAGAACAAAACAATGATGGGAGCAGCTTGTGACCCAGTTAAACGGTGATTTTTTAGATTCTAATACAAGACCTTTTTTGGATTATTCTTGGAAGTGGTGGGGAATGTAAAGTTAAAATATGAAGTAAAATAAAAGCAATAATTGTAATTTGTATTATTAAAGCTCCAGTGTCTAGTTTATTGAAATGATTATAATATTTTATTACCAAATGTTCACTTTATGTGTATTTGAATTGTTTATTTATTTCGAAACAATTCAGGGTTCAAATTCAAGACGACAAATTCAACGTGGAAGATTGATTTAATTCCTTGCATGTTTTAAAGCTTCTTTCACTTTATAAAACAACAAATATATATGTTTTGACATATCTCACACAAATAATATCCATTTATAGAGAAACAAATATATTATACATGTTTTCTTTTCTGTCTAGCCTCTCTATGAACCGTGAACCACCGGTGTCGTCGTTGGTCTCAGTTTGGTAGATCTAGACGGCGCAAGAAGAGATAGGCTGAGAGAGAGGACATAGATGTAGCCTGCGAGGGAGAGGAAAGTACGATAGAGAAGAAGTGGTTAGTGAAAGTTGAGTGGAGAAGCATCCTTGGGTGTGAATTTATAACACAACACAAACTTAAAGCGAAACTTGTAGGTTTTGGTTTATCAGTAAACAAGTTGACATGGGCGTCACAAGTTGATCTGTTTAAACCATTCATTTTTTTATTTTTATTTTTGAAAATATGTTTTTTTTTTTTTTAATGTAAATGTATATATATATATATATTGAGTAAATTTATATTCAATGTAATCGAAGAATTTACATCGAGATAATTGGTAAACGGGCAATAAGTTGCGCCGCTACCCCTTTTTGAATAGCAAAACTAAGCCTTTTAAAAACTACGTTCATAGATCTCGGGGTCATAACATTACTATGCATGACCCTTTGAACTCGACTAAGTAGGTCCACAGCCTCTGGCGCCAGAAAACCAAAAGTATCAAAAGCAAATGGGATAAACACGTGCTGGTTGTCAAGGCACGCTTTCTCATGCTTGATCACTTTACCCGAAGCAGCCTTTAAAGCAGCCTGGCCCACTGTGAAAGCACTACTCCCTAAGCCCACAAGCGGGGAAACCCCTGTTAAATCCACACAGGCGTGTTTACCCCTACCCATCCAAAGACCAGAATGTCGGCTGGTCGAAGGGTAGATCTCCCTTCCAACGGGTCTGTTAAGAAATTAACGGGAGCCTCTTTCTTAGCAGAAATACCAGCGCACCTGAATATGTCAAAAAGGACATCCCTAACCAAATCATGTCGGTATTTGAACCCCGGGAGCTCTCTACAATGAACAGCATGCTCACCAAAAGAATCCAAACACGCCTTATGACAAACTGGGCATACCTCATCAACTGGGAATAAAGGAATCATGAGGCGATACTTAAGGATAGTACGGTACTCCACCGGCGACATATGCTGGCCTAACCCATCTATAGGTATAGCAAGAAGAAAATCTTGTGCATGTGGTGCTCGGAGACACTCGAAAACGGCTTTCTGTCTAACGGTCAAGTCAAACTGCACTTCGATTTCGTGAACAATTTTACTAAAAAGAGCACTCGCCAATGCATGTTGAGCTTTAGGGGGGGCGGTGTCCTTATTAGTGAAACCGCTGAAATCAAAGCTTGGAATCGTATCACGAAGACAAGCCAAAGCACAAACATAATCAGAATCCATACCGCATATGCCACTGTTCCTTAAGATGTGGTCCTGTAGCACCCACGATTGGGCCCTCGAGGCCACAAAAGCGTAGGATGAAGCCTCTACAGCCGAATACAAACCCAAACCTCCAAACCTAATAGGTAAAGAAGCAAGTCGCCACTGGAGGTCTCCAAAGAAAGGACCTCCACAAACCACCAATTCCTCAATCGCCTCACGCAAACCTTTGTCAAAGAACAACGCTGCATCCTCCATGTGTACAGGTTGGCATGTCCTCAAGCCAAAGAAAAGTTTGGCAATGCCCATACAGGATCGAAGCAAGAGTAGTTCACTCTGCGGGTCACCTAATTTCGGTAGAAGACGCATCAAATCTACTGCCTTAGCAGCTCTTTTCATTGCCAACCCACTAATAAAGCTTGCGTCTCTACTAACAGCCCCCCCAAGAAGCTTCACCCCCACTGACGGCCTCCCGATGTCCTTAGGAAATAACCCTTCACGAAACTTGCTACCATCACAAGAAGGCCAAAATAACTCAGTTTTCTTAATATTAAGTTCAAGACCCAATGTTGGACCCGACACCCTGATGATGTCCAACACTCTAGCCACCTCTTCTGAACCTCCAATGACAGTCCCATCATCAAGATACCAAGCATGAAGGAGAAGCTTGCATTTATCTCTAATCTGATGCACAAGGGGGTGCAAAACAAGAGCGAAAAGAAGTGGTCCCAATGGGTCCCCTTGCTGAACTCCCGTGGTAGACCAAATGTGCCCATCTCCAAGATACAATCTTGCTGGCTGCCCATATAGAAATTCCACCCACAAAGAAATAGAAGGGCACCTCATCCTGACCTCACGAAGTAAGGCTGATCTATCCACCTGGTTAAAAGCATTAGAAAAATCTACCATAAGCATTGCAAGAGACCCATCAGTGTGACGTTCACTTAGAACTCTATTGACGCTGTGTAAAATGGCCTCAGCGCCACCCGACACGCCGACCCCAAACTGAAAATCATTAAGGTACTTAGTCATTTCTTTACCAACACCCTTCATAGCAACCTTAGAAACCAAACGCCTCCATATAGTACCCACTGCAATAGGTCTAATCCCATTGTCGGGTTTTAAAAGCGGCGTAAGGGGAGCAGACGCGACAAACTCTGCCAAACACGATGGGCATTTCCCCCTAGCCATAAGTTGACTACCGCAGTGATAGCGCATAAGAGATCAGTGGCAATAGCAGACCCCTCTCCACATAAAGCATCCAAAATGTGTTGTGCCCTCAAGCCATCCCTCCCGCATGAGGTTCCTTTAGGAAACGATTTAATGCAGCAAAGAACACTATCCACCTCTGCGATAAGGGGAGGCTCAGAATATATAGTACCTGGCAAAGATGGAGGTTCTCTGTACGGGTGTTTAGCCTCTAAAGCCTGTACGGTATTATCATTGCACGGAGCAACACCGGATGAACTTAACACCTTCACTGCAGCTGTAAAGTGGCCATCAGCAACCTTTCGAAGACACTGCCTAACATTGGAATTACTAACAGTACTCTCTTCAGGATTATCAACACCTCCTTGACCTAGAGACCCCACCGTAGGACTCTCAAATATATTTTTAACTAACATAAAAATACCATCTTCTTTCCCCCATGTGGCTAAAGAATTCAGAATTGATCTTTGTTGCAATGCCTTCCTATTCCCAGACCTTCTTTCTTGCCTATTTTTTTGTCTGACCACTTGCAAAGTGCAGCGAGGAAGAAGGAACAACCTAACCCACGCTTCAATGGATCTAGGTTGGGCAACCACTTTGTAGAGAGCGGTTTTCAACGCCTGAGAGAAAGCCAACCGACAGCTATGAGGGATGCTCTTCACGGTGACAATGGGTGCTTTAAAGACACGATCTAGTAGAACGGTATCCAACATGAACGACTCATGAACATTGGTCACTTGCGCCTTGGGGGAGGGCCTCGAAATCCCTATAATGTAGCTATCTATGTCATTACCACGATTGGTAAAACGGACAAGCCCATCGGGGTGATGGCATGCACGACTCAATGCATGTATACTCAAACACTTCCCACACATCCATTGGCCAAAAAACTTCAAAGTACCTTCTACGTCCATGAACAACCCATGGTCCGTAGAAATAGCCTCACGCAACGCACTTCTACGTTCATCACTAGAAAGGTGCAACCTCTTGAGATGAGAGATCAACCGAGAAATTCCCTTATTTCCCACTTCACCATCCGGGCAACAATGAAACATACGAAAAGGACATGGCAAGGAGCCACTCAAAGGCGTAGAAGGGGTTGTCATTAAGGCTAAATAAACCACGATTCAAGTTGAGACACGAAATTTGGATGTAAAAACCAAAATTTAAGCAAAGGTATTTCATCAAACACTTGGAGTGCATCCATAAAAAACGAATTAGTGATTTGTAAATAGGTTCAAATTTGACAAGATGAAAAAGCTTTCCAAAGCAATGTTGCTGAATGAATGGAAAGTAATTCAGAAGTTGAAAAACAAAATTTGAATGAGTGGAACCTAAATATGAATGAGTGGAACGAAAAAAGGTTTAACAGTTGAAAAACAAACTAGATGGACGCTTGTTGAAATATATATATATATTTTTTTAACTAAGATCTAGAAAATCTAGACAGTTGTAAAGGACTAAAGGTAACTTTCCTTTTAATATTTTTGAGGTGGATAATATTAGATTTGAGTTTCTGTAAAGTTTAGGGATTTTTACGGACGTTGATGTGAAGGAAAGAGGGCTGAGGTAGAAGAGCGAGGATGATGAATCTTGAGGTCTCTTAAAATTGTTGCCTATTATTATGCAAGGGGAGGGCTTAGTAAAAAACCCCATCTTTTTTAAGAAACTATGCAAACCCAATATCATCCATTGATTATGTTTCATCACACTTGATCAATGGCTCTCATAATTTTGGTAACAACTAGATTTAAAAGAAATGTAATAATACATAAAAGTCAACTGGAATGGCATTTTAGGTAGTATATTCCTTCTCTTTCCATCCTATCATCTCTCTTTAATGCACCTCTCTTTCTCTCTCTTCATATCCAATTCAAAATCACAATCTCTCAATTCCCTCTCTCTAAAATCACAGATCTCATGACTTTCCCTTCTCTCTACACAACACTTACAACCTGCAAAGCCTAGAGTTCGGAACGTCGTCGGAGTGGGTGGTTGTAGAAGGTGGTGGAGGGTGGGTGGTTGGTGGCGCCGGAGTTCGGAACGTCGTCGGAGTCAAGATCTAGTAATGGTTAATGTTCTCTCTCTCTCTCCTCTCCTCTGTCTTCAATCAAGATCTAGTAATGGTTAATGTTCATGTATTTTAAATAAATCGAAAACTTTAGGATGAGATTTTGAACGGGATTATTTGTTGGTTTGGTTGCTTGTTTGTTTGGGGATTTTGATCTTAACAATAATTGTTTTTTTTTGTTGGTTTGGTTGCTGGTTTGGTGTCATGATCTGAACAGTAAGTGTTTTTTTTTTTGTTGGGTTGTTTGATTTACAGAAACAGACCCATAACATGTGTTAAGCACCTGTTAGAATGATATATAACGTGTGTTGATTTACAGAAACAGATCCATAAAGATATTCAATTGACAAGCTGGATGGATGTAGGCGACGTTAATGCGGGGACATTGAATAAGTCAAATCTTTTGGGAAAGAAGTTTTCGTTCGTTTATAACATGTGTTAGTGGTTCATGCTGTAACAGAACACCATGATGTAACCTGACATGTGTTCATGTATAACATGTGTTAAGCCCCTGTTAGAATGATATATTACGTGGGAAAGAACTCTTCGTTCGTTTATAACATGTGTTTGTTTTGCACATTTTGGAATGTATAACATGTGTTAAGACTCTGTTATAATCTTTTTGTCACCTGACATGTATTCATGTATAAGATAGTGGTTTACAAAACATCATGATGTGTATATACTGATCTAACATGTGTTACAATTTGTCTGTTCGGAACATGTAATTGATTAACATGTGACAAGGGTGAAAACAGTCGACGGGGGCGATGAGTTTAATGGTGAGCTTAGTTAATATCGTAATCTTGTTGTAACCCCACTTGTATACATATGATAACATGTAAGCATCCATTATAACCCGACTTGTATTCATGTATATCAAAAGTGGTTTGCAAAACACCATGATGTGCATATACTGATCGTAACACGTGTACAAGTTAATATGGAACATACAAGTTAATATTGTAACACCGTATACCTGGGATAACATGTGTTAAGCCTCTGTTATAATCTTCGTTTAACCCAACATGGTGTCATGTATAAGCTAGTGGTTTCCAAAACAATATTAACTTGTATAATCTTGGTTTAACCCAACATGGTGTCATGTACAAGTAATAAATGTACAAGTTAGTATGTAACGTGTAATATGAAACGAGCCATTTATGGTAACACATGTACCGGTAATTTTGGAATATGTAATATGAAACGGGTCATTTGTTTTGCATATCTTGGAATGTATAACATGTGTTAAGACTCTGTTGTAATCTTTTTGTAACCTGACATGTATTCATGTATAAGCTAGTGGTTTACAAAACACCATGATGTGTATATACTGATCTAACATGTGTTACAATTTGTCTGTTCGGAACATGTAATTGCTTAACATGTGAGAAGGGTGAAAACAGTCGACGGGGGTGATGAGTTTAATGGGGAGCTTAGTTAATATCGTAATCTTGTTGTAACCCCACTTGTATACATATGATAACATGTAAGCATCCATTATAACCCGACTTGTATTCATGTATATGAAAGTGGTTTGCAAAACACCATGATGTGCATATACTGATCGTAACACATGAACAAGTTAATATGGAACATACAAGTTAATATCGTAACACCGTATACCTGGGATAAAATGTGTTAAGCCTCTGTTATAATCTTGGTTTAACCTAACATGGTGTCATGTATAAGCTAGTGGTTTCCAAAACACCATGATGTGTATATACATCTTGTAACATGTGTTAAAATGACTGAAAATGTATAACGTGTGTTAAGCATCTATTATAACGTGTGTTAAGACTTCCATAATGGATGAATAAACTCCAATAGTAAGTTAATAACAACAGAGTAAACCTGATATAACGTGTTTTAAGCCTCTATTATAACATGTCTTAATACTTCCAGAATGGATGCATAAACTTCAATAGTATCTGTAACAGTAGAGGTACTACGGGCGCCTCCACCATTATAATCTTGTTGTAACGCGACAAGTAATAAATGTACAAGTTAGTATGTAACGTGTAATATGAAATGAGCCATTTATGGTAACACATGTAATGTCACACCCCCAAAATCCACACGCGGAGTACCACTGCTTGGAGGCGTGACATGACCAGGATCAAGCCACCAATCATATTGAACATAAGTATATAGTAAAAGTCATTCATCAATACGATAGGTGTTTCCAAAACCCAATATACAAGTTTGTAGCGGAAGCAATAATGTAAAACCCAACATAAGTTTAAGTACAAAATGTCATTTAAGTTTAACAACACGTTCACGATCCATGTCCACAACGACTGTGCCTCCCGTGCAAGCTCCAAAAGTACCTATAGTCCTGCAAGGCATGTAACAGAGGATCAACAACTAGTTGAGCGAGTTCACAGTAAGTAATTGCGTAATAGTAAGTTCATTGGTAACATGTGGCTCTACTGGGCCGACCGTATGTTCTATTGGTGGGGGCTTCCCATGTTGTATATCCACTAGACTATTTGTAACCATATTTGTTCTTCACAACCGAGAACAGTAATACGTACAAGTGTTACGTAGGTTTTACGTAAGTATCCTTCCCAACCGAGGATAGGGGTACGCGGGGGTTTACGTAGGTTTTACGTAAGTATCCTTCACAACCGAGGATAGGAAGTATAAGTTCACGTAGGTTTTACGTAAGTGCCTGACACAACCCGAGGCAGTAATGAATATAAGTTTACGTAGGTTTTACGTAAGTATCCTTCACAACCGAGGATAGGAAGTATAAGTTCACGTAGGTTTTACGTGAGTATCCTTCACAACCGAGGATAGCGAATAGCATAAGTATACGTAGGTTTTACGTATGGGTCCTGCACAACCGAGGACGATGGTATGGTAGTCTAGTAATGGTGTCAGTACGAATCCCTTCAACCTTTTTCCTTTAATCCCATTCCCAAGCCCTGGAAATCCCATGCCTTAGTAAAAGTGTGAACTCACCTTGTTTGCTCGGTATGCTAAGTTATGTGCTCACAGTAAGTCAGTCAAGTCCTATAGTGCACGTATATTCAATCAGTTTACGTTCGTAATATATTTCACATGTAACTATCATCACCGAAATATCACAAAGCGTGTCTAGCAATTTGCATTCTTGTATCATGTAAACAGTTACTCTCATTCATGCACATTCATCTTCCTCATAATAACCTTCTCAATAATTCTAACATAGTTAACCAGCATCACAGTTAATAAAGCTAGTATGCTTAACTGAGTTAGCATATATAAACAGGGATATACGGTTAACAGAATTAACCTTTAACAAACTGGTAACTAACTGTGTCACATGCTTTACTTAACTAAGTTATATATTTAACCAGTTAACAGTTAACAGATATCATAACAGATAACAGTTGGGCGAAATCTAACACATGGGCCGAAAACACTTAAGAGCCGAAAACACACATTTGGCCGAAAACCAACTTGGCCGAAAACACTTATGGCCGAAATCCATTATGTTGGTCGAAATCTCTCTTGGGCCGAAATCACTACATGGGCCGTACTGTTTGGGCCGAAATCACTTTAAGTGATTTCGTCCAACTTCTTTTGTGTAGGGTGATTTCGTGAATGCTCATCATCTTCACCAACCCACTGTAACTTAAAACCCAGTTACTATCTCATTACAGAAACATGTTTAATCATCTACAAGCCATCTAAGTTAATCATGAATATATAATATATGATTCGCCAACATCGTATGATACCAGAATCCCAGTTTAATCAGTTTATCATCCAACACAAATTACCCACTGTTGATCATACTTCAAATATATTCATACATTTCATAGATAATAATCATCTTATCAAGCACACAATAATCAATCCCATAATCACATATATACATACAACATGATTAAACATCCAATAATCATACGATAAGCATTTTAAACAATAAACATGAAGATTACTAACCAAGGATTATGAACAGAGGTTATGCTTCAAAGGATGAACTCTTGTGGGTTTTTCAGAGATAGAGAGAGAAAGTGATAAGATTATGTTTGGAAATTGTGAAGCTTATCAGAGAAGATTGGTTTATAAAATATCTAAATCAAAATATCTCATCACTGGGCCATGGGCCAAGCCCATCTGTGTGATTTCGTCAGCCACATGGACGAAAACACTATAAGTGTTTTCACCACTTGAGGTGATTTCATGAGTACTTTGTTTGTTTACAGTAAGTTCCATCTTTGTTTAACATGTTAATAATACAAACCTTATTAACATACAATCACATATATAAATATATATGGATCCCAAATATAAAATATCTATCGCAGTAATATTTAACGTATTACCAAGGTAAGCGTTGTGAAACAACGAGTCGTAATAACAAACAACTTAATAAAAAAAAAATTAGCGTGCACTAAATGCGAAGATAGAATCTTGGAAACTCGAGTTGTCACATTATCCCCAACTTGAAAGAAATTTCATCCCGAAATTTAGCATGCGGTTACTGAGGAAGCTAGGTAAGTTATCGTTTACTGGTTCTCCTGAGGTGTCACATCATCCCCCCCCCCCCCGTTGTTTTGGAATTTCTTCTCGAAATTCTGTAGTAGCTTCAGCCTCAGTAGTAGTTGCATTGTTTTTGAACAACTGGGGATATTTGAGTTCCATTTGGTCTTCGCGTTCCCAGGTGAACTCTGGGCCACGACGGGAGTTCCAACGAACTCGTACAAGAGGTATTCTAGTGTTCTTGAGGACCTTAACATCCCGATCCGTGATTTCAACTGGTTCTTCGACGAAATGCAATTGTTCGTCGATAGTGAGCTCCTTCAAAGGAACTATGAAGGTCTCATCTGACTGCCACTTCTTCAGATTCGACACATGAAAGACGTTGTGAACTGCAATGAGTTCAGCTGGTAAGTTCAGTCTGTAGGCCACCTTGCCTATCTTCTCAATGACTTCAAATGGTCCAACGTATCGTGGATTGAGTTTGCCTCGTTTGCCAAAACGAACAACACCCTTCCAAGGTGAAACTTTAAGTAGTGCTCGATCCCCAACCTGGAATTCGAGTATTTTCCTGTCTTTATCAGCGTATACTTTCTGACGGTCACGTGCTGCCGCCATGCGTTGTCGTATCTGTGCAATCTTTTCAGTAGTATCAACTACCATTTCTGGACCTGTGATCTGACTGTCACCCACCTCTGCCCAACAAAGAGGTGATCGGCATTTACGCCCGTACAATGCCTCAAATGGAGCAGCTTTAATGCTGGTGTGGTAACTGTTGTTGTATGAAAATTCCACAAGTGGCAGATGCTTTTCCCAGCCCTTGCCAAAATCAATTACGCACGCCCGAAGCATGTCTTCTAGAGTTTGAATAGTGCGCTCAGATTGCCCATCTGTCTGAGGATGATAAGCTGTGCTCATGTCTAAACGAGAGCCAAAAGATTTGTGCATTGCTTGCCACCGTTCTGAAGTAAAACGTGCATACAGGTGGCTGAGCGTGTTGATCTGTCGTGTGTGCAAGAGTAAATATACTTGAGCACGAGTGTTGGTTCACGAGAGTAGGATCTAAAGATCCTAGAGTAAGTGGTAATGGCAGGTTACACCTCCTGCCTGGGCAGCTGCGAGTGCTGTAGTAACTTGTTCAGTGATCGAAGCCGCCAACTGGGCTTGAGTTATGTTAACGCGTCCACTCATAATCTTGATATCAAGGAGAACATGAGTGAGAGAGGTTTGCGTATAGTGCGATGACAGAAGAGAGTAAGCACATAAGTATTCTCAAGCAATAGTGTTACGTTAATCTAAGCATACCTTGAGCAAAGTTCTATGCAATTCTAGCATGTAGGCAATGTAAACATGAATCGTATTACCTAGAATGTTGAGTCTTGCACGTGGAGCGAGGCGTCGTTGTGGATCGTTGAGCACTGTTCTGGTTATAGTCTGGTTTTAATAAAAACGTTTTCCCCTTATTAAAACCGAGTTCTCTATAACCAATGGCTCTGATACCAATCTGTCACACCCCCAAAATCCACACGCGGAGTACCACCGCTTGGAGGCGTGACATGACCAGGATCAAGCCACCAATCATATTGAACATAAGTATATAGTAAAAGTCATTCATCAATACGATAGGTGTTTCCAAAACCCAATATACAAGTTTGTAGCGGAAGCAATAATGTAAAACCCAACATAAGTTTAAGTACAAAATGTCATTTAAGTTTAACAACACGTTCACGATCCATGTCCACAACGACTGTGCCTCCCGTGCAAGCTCCAAAAGTACCTATAGTCCTGCAAGGCATGTAACAGAGGATCAACAACTAGTTGAGCGAGTTCACAGTAAGTAATTGCGTAATAGTAAGTTCATTGGTAACATGTGGCTCTACTGGGCCGACCGTATGTTCTATTGGTGGGGGCTTCCCATGTTGTATATCCACTAGACTATTTGTAACCATATTTGTTCTTCACAACCGAGAACAGTAATACGTACAAGTGTTACGTAGGTTTTACGTAAGTATCCTTCCCAACCGAGGATAGGGGTACGCGGGGGTTTACGTAGGTTTTACGTAAGTATCCTTCACAACCGAGGATAGGAAGTATAAGTTCACGTAGGTTTTACGTAAGTGCCTGACACAACCCGAGGCAGTAATGAATATAAGTTTACGTAGGTTTTACGTAAGTATCCTTCACAACCGAGGATAGGAAGTATAAGTTCACGTAGGTTTTACGTGAGTATCCTTCACAACCGAGGATAGCGAATAGCATAAGTATACGTAGGTTTTACGTATGAGTCCTGCACAACCGAGGACGATGGTATGGTAGTCTAGTAATGGTGTCAGTACGAATCCCTTCAACCTTTTTCCTTTAATCCCATTCCCAAGCCCTGGAAATCCCATGCCTTAGTAAAAGTGTGAACTCACCTTGTTTGCTCGGTATGCTAAGTTATGTGCTCACAGTAAGTCAGTCAAGTCCTATAGTGCACGTATATTCAATCAGTTTACGTTCGTAATATATTTCACATGTAACTATCATCACCGAAATATCACAAAGCGTGTCTAGCAATTTGCATTCTTGTATCATGTAAACAGTTACTCTCATTCATGCACATTCATCTTCCTCATAATAACCTTCTCAATAATTCTAACATAGTTAACCAGCATCACAGTTAATAAAGCTAGTATGCTTAACTGAGTTAGCATATATAAACAGGGATATATGGTTAACAGAATTAACCTTTAACAAACTGGTAACTAACTGTGTCACATGCTTTACTTAACTAAGTTATATATTTAACCAGTTAACAGTTAACAGATATCATAACAGATAACAGTTGGGCGAAATCTAACACATGGGCCGAAAACACTTAAGAGCCGAAAACACACATTTGGCCGAAAACCAACTTGGCCGAAAACTCTTATGGCCGAAATCCATTATGTTGGTCGAAATCTCTCTTGGGCCGAAATCACTACATGGGCCGTACTGTTTGGGCCGAAATCACTTTAAGTGATTTCGTCCAACTTCTTTTGTGTAGGGTGATTTCGTGAATGCTCATCATCTTCACCAACCCACTGTAACTTAAAACCCAGTTACTATCTCATTACAGAAACATGTTTAATCATCTACAAGCCATCTAAGTTAATCATGAATATATAATATATGATTCGCCAACATCGTATGATACCAGAATCCCAGTTTAATCAGTTTATCATCCAACACAAATTACCCACTGTTGATCATACTTCAAATATATTCATACATTTCATAGATAATAATCATCTTATCAAGCACACAATAATCAATCCCATAATCACATATATACATACAACATGATTAAACATCCAATAATCATACGATAAGCATTTTAAACAATAAACATGAAGATTACTAACCAAGGATTATGAACAGAGGTTATGCTTCAAAGGATGAACTCTTGTGGGTTTTTCAGAGATAGAGAGAGAAAGTGATAAGATTATGTTTGGAAATTGTGAAGCTTATCAGAGAAGATTGGTTTATAAAATATCTAAATCAAAATATCTCATCACTGGGCCATGGGCCAAGCCCATCTGTGTGATTTCGTCAGCCACATGGACGAAAACACTATAAGTGTTTTCACCACTTGAGGTGATTTCATGAGTACTTTGTTTGTTTACAGTAAGTTCCATCTTTGTTTAACATGTTAATAATACAAACCTTATTAACATACAATCACATATATAAATATATATGGATCCCAAATATAAAATATCTATCGCAGTAATATTTAACGTATTACCAAGGTAAGCGTTGTGAAACAACGAGTCGTAATAACAAACAACTTAATAAAAAAAATTAGCGTGCACTAAATGCGAAGATAGAATCTTGGAAACTCGAGTTGTCACATGTAATAAATGTACAAGTTAGTATGTAACGTGTAATATGAAATGAGCCATTTATGGTAACACATGTACCGGTAATTTTGGAAAATATAATATGAAACGGGTCATTTGTTTTGCACATTCTGGAATGTATAACATGTGTTAAGCCTCTGTTATAATCTTTTTGTAACCTGACATGTATTCATGTATAAGCTAGTGGTTTACAAAACACCATGATGTGTATATACTGATCTAACATGTGTTACAATTTGTCTGTTCGAAACATGTAATTGCTTAACATGTGACAAGGGTGAAAACAGTCGAAGGGGGCGATGAGTTTAATGGTGAGCTTAGTTAATATTGTAATCTTGTTGTAACCCTAACATGTAAGCATCCATTATAACCCGACTTGTATTCATGTATATGAAAGTGGTTTGCAAAAACACCATGATGTGCATATACTGATCGTAACACGTGTACAAGTTATAACGTGTGTTAAGCGACTGAAATGTATAACGGGTGTTAATCATTTATTATAACGTGTGTAAAGACTTCCATAATGGATGAATAAACTCCAATAGTAACTTAATAACAACAGAGTAAACCTGATATAACGTGTGTTAAGCATCTATTATAACATGTGTTAAGACTTCCAGAATGGATGCATAAACTTCAATAGTAACTGTAACAGTAGAGGTACAAATACGGGCGCCTACAACAGAAAATGCGTTATTAAGATACGCAAACGGGTTCTTGTTCATGTCCTGGGTGGACGGGCTCGGAAACGACGAGGATGACGGGCTGCATTGATATGATGGGATCGGGGTAGGGAATGATGAAGACGATGGGCTCGGTTTTGGGGAAGAACATGGAGTTGTAGCATTCGATCTTGCATCGGTATCAATGGTAGGCAGTGGTGGCCTGGAACCCTGTAATTCAAACAAACACTAAAGTTACAAACTTAATTACAAATTCCCTGCCATTTAGATAAAAGAATCATGAATTTCTGCAAATTTTTTTATTAGATTTACAGAAATTTAGTGAGCTTTCAAGTAGAGGTTTGGGTCAATGAAAGTCAAAACCAGTTTTCACCCTAACATAGCGCCGTTTTTTCTACAAGTTTTTGACCAGTTCGGTTCGGTTTTAACTGTTTTCAGCAGAAGGATTTTCAAACCAGTTCCTATACATACCAGTTTGTATACCGGATCAGTCCTGTGTTACAAAACCAGTTACCATATCGGATCGGTCCCGGGTTAAAAACTGGTTTCTAAATCGGGTCTATTCCGGGTTCAGTTCCAGAACCGGTTATTTGTACACCTCTACTTTCAAGCAGATTAAGCTGCTGCATAAATGCATAATAAATCAATCGACTAATCGAATCAACTCAACAACATTAACTAACATTTCAAATCAATTCATTAGATCTACACCTTAAAAACCCTAAATCAACAACAGAAGACACAAAATTTATGCAACTCCGATTCAATCTCAACCGTTTAATCGATCACAACACACTTCATAAATCATAACCCCCAGATCTAAAAATGAATTGATGAAAAGTTAAACTAAAAAGATACCTTACGAAAAGTAGTACCATCAGGAAGAACAACCCAACCAGCTTCTTTACAAAGAGCTTTCAATACCTCATTATTATCACAATGTTTTGGCAAATTATAATTCCCCTGTGCTCTCAACCCATTGTATATATTCGCTGCAATCGCTCTCCGTCGTCTCTCTCTCCTCCGGTTATTCTCCTTCTCTCTCGACGACGGCTTCCTCCTCCCTCCGCCACCTCCTTCCGGCATCATTTCCATCTCTCAAAATCCCAAACCCAAACACAATATATTTTTATGAACCTGTTGGAGAACAGATGAACCGGCGACATTAACTCGGAGGTTGGTGGATTTGTCTCCATGGACATTAATAGAGAAAAGGATGAAATGCAGGTGAAGATGAAGGAGATATGAGGGACGAGATTAATAATTTGTTGCTTTTAAAAATGAAAAAATCTATATAAATGGGGGGTTTGGTGATTTGTGAGGTGATGGGCATTAATGATCATGTCAATTCAATGGGGGGAAGAGATCTTGGGATGGGTGGATGTATGTATATTGACTAATATACCCTTAGAGGCAAAAAACAAAATCAGATGACTTGGGACACGTGGATAAATCTAGGCCACATATAGAGTTTGCAAAGTTTTTTAAAAATGAAGGGTTTCTTGTGTAGCATTGCCCTATATATTATGCAAAACTTCAAAGATTGATAAAGATACTGACACCACATTATATGACTTAAATGTAATTTGATATACATTTGTATTTTTCTTATCAACCCACGAATATTCATGTCATGTTTGGGTACATGTCAAATTTTCGGGTCCGTGTCGTATTTGACTTTTCAACCTATGAGAACCGTTTAGATAGGAACCATCAATGTACTTTACTAGGTTATAATAAACATTTATGTTTTTAATATTACGCAAGTGAAAAAACTGACTGAGTTTTGACATACAACAAAACTAAAACTATTAAATGTTGACTTTCCAGTCAGAAACTTTCGGAAAAAGAGAAGAAAGGTTTAAAAGGTAAAACTTAGGAAATTGGAACTAGGAGAAAAAAAGATGAAAAAAAAAAAACAATAATCAACTAATCAACACACTTTTCCTTTAAATTATACAGAGAGAGAGAGAGAGAGAGAGAGAGGCAAGTGGCAACCTTTTTATAATGGAAAAGTCTTGAAACCATTTACACACTATTTTTTAAAGAATTATGCATAGTAAAAAAGATAAACAGAGTTTGTTTATAAAAACATACAACACATAATAATGCATATATTAAAAGTGCAACTGCCTGCACTGACCCACTTCTACCTCTGTAGGGCAGTATGGACACTTAAAAGGCCTTGTGCTATTGTTTTTCGACAACTTAGTTATCGACTGTTTGCAAAGCACGTGCCCGCATGACATCAGCATCGGCGGGTTTTCTTCGCTAGCCTGATCACGGCTCACCGGGCACACAAATATCGAGTGGAACTGAAACTCCTGATCCAAATCCACAGGAACAGGTAACTGCTTCATCGACAGCCATTCTTGTTTCTTTCCTGTCATCACATTTGCTAGTTTTAGAAGAGTTGGTAATGCTTCAACTCCAGCTGCAACCGTTACGCTTAACGGGCTTTGGTAAGACTCGCCCAAAAGATTGCAGAATTGTTGGGCTAGTTCGTGGGCCAGCTTGGCCCAATGGGTCGGTGATAGAAGCTCGGTATACGGAGACGACTCTAGCTTTCCGGCCCATAGAAGACACGCCGTTAGCTTCTGGATTTCTGAGAAATGTTGGTTAGAAAACGGGGAAATATAAGTTCTCATGTATTTAAGAGCTTCGTCTCTATGACCAAGTTTAAGAATCTCCATGAACTGTAAACGATGGAGTTTGAGTTCGATATCCGACCCGTTTTGTTGGAGTTTCTCATGGTTAGCGGTGGCCCACTTTAAAGCGGGACCCAGGTCTCGAGATTTCATCGACTCGAGTATTTGATACATTTCCAGAAAGTGAGTTTTCTTATCTATCACGGGCTCTTCATGGGATTCGTTTACAAAGCAATCGCCGATATCGAACATGCCTTCACGGTACAAGTGACTGGCGACTATCTGGTTGACTGTGTGAAAGTCAAAGTCAACGTTCCGGTAAGACTTTGATATATCGGGATTGAATTGTTTCTCGAGAAGCTTAGTGTATTTGGTCATAGCAAGATTTAGTTCCTTTTGGGTGGCTTCTAGTTGACCGAGTGGGACCATCTCCTTTAACTTTGTCTTTAGTTCACCGAGGATTGAGTTGCAGTCAGGTTGAGATGTTCCTGACTGGATTCTGGATAATGCCTGCTCGATTTCTTGGGTGACGTGTTCAACGGTCTCTTGAGATTTAGTAGACGACACTTTCTGCTTTTTTGTGACACGATCAAATGCATCTTTGATGGTATTTAGCTCCATATTCAGAATTTCTGGCACTTCTTGCTTGGTTTTGATTATTAACTAACAAGTACCTACAATATCAACGTAGCTAGCCTTAAGCTCTGTCAACTCCAAGATATAAAACATAAGAATCAAGAAATGGCTTATGGCCAGCAGAACAGAAAAAGTAAAAATATACTTGGGTCTCATCAACAAAAAGCTTATGTAATAATAACTGCAAAAACATGCGAGGGTTTTAGGGCCTAGTGGCCCACACATACATCAAAAATAAAGAGGAAACGGAATCAAGTTTCTTTTACATGATCAATAGCTAGCCCAATCACAGTAAAGAATCAAGAGCTCAAGAGCTTAGGAACTAACCTCCAAGATTGCTTTTGACGGATGACAAAACATTAAGTGTTGTGGTGTTTAGTATGCGAATCGTATTCAAAAAACCCAATTATAGAGTAGTATGTTGTTTTCGTCCCTGGGTTTGGTCCAGTTTGCTGTTTTAACAGGGGGGAGGGACCAAGACAGGGGGAGGGGTGACTGGTTCTGTGGCCGGAGGAGGTGGTTGTGGTGATGGTTGACGGGCGGCGATGATGGTGATGGTTAACGGCCGGAGATATATGTATATATGAATTAATAATATATATTGTTTTTATGAGCTGCACATTCTGCATCAATATCTTGTCCTTTGAGTTAACAGAGAAGTTGGATTCTCGTTAGGCATCAAACAAAGCAACACGCAGCGGAATCACTAACACAAACACACACGAAACAATTAAAGAAGACACGACGATTTACGTGGTTCAGTCTAAGTGACGGGTTGCAATAGGGTTTATCTATTATTAGGTGCTAAAAGAATACAATTACATCATGGATACTATACTAGTTAGGGTTAATTACTAGTCAGCTAGCTATTAATCATAACCGGCCCTTTTGTCTTTATTCTTGATTGACACAAGCCCAAGGCCCAGAAAGCTTTCAAGCCTAACATATTGAAGTGGCAAGATTTTCAAATTACAGTGTGTTTTGACAAGTTTTTCAAAAAATGATCAAAACAGCAAATTGGACAAAACCCAAGAGACGAAAACAGCAGCTTACTCCAAATTATATATATTGTTTTATTTTTTATTATACACACCATAGTTATCAAAGGCGTGAAGCGCACTCTAGGCGCATAGGCACCGATTAGGGCCTAGGCGATAGGCGCAAAAAAAGCGTGGGCCCGAGAAAAAAAAGCACACTTAAATATAAAAATTTAAAATACATTATGTAATGGAAAATAGCAACTTCTTCAAATACCAAAATATTCCAATAACATAATCTTCATCATAAAGTACCAAATCGGATGTGTGACAACATAATTCAGATTTCAATCAATCAAAAAAACCAAACTTTATAAGTTGGTAAAACAGAGAATTAAAGGTCAACATAGTTATCTCTATAAAGAAATTATTTGAGAAATACTACATTCAATAAGAAAAACTTTATATGCAGAATTAGATAAAAAACAAAAACACTACATTGTGTATGCAAAATCAGAACTAAAATCAGAAAAAATCAGCTGGTAAAGAATAGGAACAATATCAACTCAGAAATACACTGCAGAATATGAGGAGTTTACAAATTATAAAAATAATATCGCTATTTATCAGGAAGTCAGGAACATGTAGAATTAAATCATAAATATTATTAGAGATATAATCGGCCGGAAATCTCCCTATAAATACTCCAGAAAATCAGGAATTTACCAATTAAAATATGTCAATCAGGAATTCAGTATTAATTGTGCGCTAAAATTACCTAGGAATCAGGAGCGCAATGAATGCGCGTCGCTCAAAAAATTCGCCTAGGCGCCAAAAGCGTGCGCTTTTGACAACTATGATACACACACACACATATATAAGGTTGGATCACAGTGGATGTGTAGATAGTGTTCGACTGTTCGGGCGGCCGTGAAGCTTAGAATTAATCATTTTGGACTTTTGGTAGTTGAATAATCTTCAGGTAACTTATTCTCAAGTAAGGACTTTTAATTTGGATATGCACTTGAAACATTTTGGATGTTTTTTATGTTAAAAATATTTCAGGTTTACAGGAGCTTTGAATATTAAATACATTCATTTTTTATTAAATTCGAATCGAAACGAATACAAATCCAAGATCAAGATTTTCCAAAATTCGAAGATTCGAAATTCGATTCATTGAACACCCCTAAATTTAGGTGTATTGTGTTTATCTATTTCATGTTCATGATTGTTGGGTCACTTTAGCCTACCGAGTAACGGCGAAGTTTTAGTCGACTTGACTTGTTCATGATTGTTGGTCAACTTATGCTACTGATTCCGAAGTACCTTGGTTTAAAAAAGAGTGGCTGAGGCGCAAAGTTACCTCAGGTGTAGGGGTCATCGCTTAAGCCTACATGGTGCATAGTTTTAAAAAACAGCTGACGCGTGCGCCTCAAGGCGCGCCTCGAGGCAAAACGCCCAAAAAACGATTCTGAGGCGCGCCTCAGGGGGTTTATGTTGTACATGCGCCTCAGAGGGGCTGAGGCACTAAAAAGGCTGCGCCTCAGGGGTTTTTGATACTTGTTTTTGCTGTTTTTGAATGTTTGTGTCAATTTCAAGCAATTTATGTCTTTTTTATGTGTGTTTTCGATCATTTTGATGAATTTGATGATGAATTTAGTTAGTATTATTGTTTTTATAAGATATATAATTTTTATATTTATTTTTTAATTCCGCCTCGGGCTTACGCCTGGTGAGGCGAAGGGAAAACGCCTCAAAACTCGTTTCCATTCTTTTAAACCTTGACATGGTGCGAGGTTCACAGGATGTGCAGGTGACCTTGAGACGTGAGCCTCATGTACATGACATATTTATGTGCAACAGGATGTTGTACAACAGGTTATTTAGGTTGTACATGTAGGTAACTTATATATTAAAACATATATAAAGCTTATTTGTGTCTAAATATTGGGTGAATGATGCTAGAAACCTATAGTATATATGTAAAAAAAAATATAAAACAAATTATGCCTCGCGTACAAAAAGCCACTAGTGCACTTTTGCGCTTGGCACCTCGGTTTTAGACCGTATAGCTTTTGTGCGCCTCGCCCTTTTCAAAAACCAAGGGTCAACCAACCAACTGTCTTTTGTGTAATTGTTGCCCATAACATAACCTATTTGTTATTCATCTGTTGAACAATTCGAATGTGGCGCTACTTAATTGTTAATGGATCTATTTTAGTTAAACACTCAAATAATTTCCTGTAATAATGCTTCTCATGAGATGATCTACATGCAAATTATCTGTTCCCCACAAAACAAGGCTAAAGCCTTTTACTACGTACCAACTGACTAAGAACGACTTATAAGAAGAAAAACAAGTGCCTCGAGCCCTCGACAAATTCAAACTTTACCAACTTAAAATGCCTCATTCTCTACTATATAACCAACCAAACAAGGTAAATCACTTTTTGAAGACAAGCATGATTACCTGATGGTCTTGATCTGATTCTTGAAGGTAATTATGCGCTCTAGTCTTGAATGATCTGATCTGATGTGTGTCAAGGTATTAGTCAAGATAATTTAAATAAGGCAAGACCGTTAAAAACTTAAGAAAGCTAAAAACTTGCAATCTCCCACCCTTATTACTGCCGGATACTAAGATGACAACCAGTATTGCACACATGATCCAAAAAACTCGCATCAGACCATGGTTTTAAAAAACGTTTGAGGCGTGCGCCTCAAGGCGCGCCTCGGGGCGAAACGGCCAAAAAACGAGTCTGAGGCGCGCCTCATGGTGTTTTTAATGTATATGCGCCTCAGAGGGGCTGAGGCACTAAGAAAGCTTCGCCTCAGGTGCGCCTCAGGGGTTTTTGATAGTTGTTTTTGATGTTTTTGACTTTTTGTATCAATTTCAAGCATTTCGTGTCTTTTTAAGTGTGTTTTTGATGATTTTGATGAATCTGGTGATGAAAGTAGTTAGTATTATTATTTTTATAATATATATAATTTTATATTTATTTATTAATACCGCCTCGGCCTTACGCCTCATTTCGCCTCGAGGCTTACGCCTCGTGAGGCGAAGGGAAAACGCCTCAAAACTCGTTTCCGTTCTTTTAAACCTTGCATCAGACGTATCATTAACCGTGATACCGACAAACAAAAACAGATTTAGAATTATGAATGTTTTAGAAGCATAAATACTATTCAGTATTCACTAAACCATATCTGGACCATGTTCCTCTTAACATGAAGAAAAAATGCTACATCATAAGGCAGGCAATCATCCTAAACACCACAAACAATAAAAAGTCAACAAACATTTGTTCAACATATAATTTGAGGAGTCACCGGAACACTCTATTAACAAACAATAAACCCCAAACACAAGTAAACTAACATCCCTAGCGTGTATCTCAAACCCTATCAATTTAACAGTTTATCCAATAATATCCAGTCAAACCTTCTGATCTCTAATCGATTTTCAGTATATTCACAAATTCAACAGTAAATCCATAAGAAAAAACAAAAATACTAACGCTCTACAGATCGAGAAATGACAGGAATCAATCGTACTAAAGAAAAATATGAAAAAAAAAAATACGGCAAATACATAGAAAGATGCAGAGAAGGTTGATTGAAAAATTGTTACCGGGAGATTGGGAATTGCGTGTGAAATTGGGGAAGTGAAGAAGAGACTTTTTGTTTTGTGAGATAGATAGAAAGGGGTGTGAATATGAATGAATTTGTTTGTTTGTTTTGGAAATGGAAATGATATTTGTTCAAGTGGTTCCAACGAGAAGGAAGCCAATCATGGACCGATGGGTTAGGGCGTACCACAAAGTGAAAAGGGCCCTGTTGTTTTGTGGCCATGTATCGTAACCGCCTACCGTATTTATTACATGAGTTGCACTTTCGAAAATTGTATTTTTTTTTTTTTGAAAGGTGAACATCATAATGGTGACCATTGTCACATCCATCCGCGCTACGTTGCGGTCGTTCGATACCTATTCTGGTTCAATATAATAACCAACCGAAAGAAATAAACTCAAAAGAATATTGATATATCTTTTAAATCGATTGAAAACCATAAACATAAATTTAAATTGGACAGCGAGATGGACTGATTTTAAATTAATTGTAAATGAAAACTTAAACGTTATCTTAAATATAACTTCAATAAAAAAGAACATAAAACTAAAACACTAAACATAAAGAAAAGTATAGAAATATAAATAATGAAGTCTAGAAAAAAAAACAAGAAACAAAAAAAAAGTATACAAAAATAAGCATAGAAACGTGTTATATTTGACTTGACGACTTGACATATTTTGGAAAAAAATTACATCGAACGGTAAATCAACTTGAATTTATACCGACACGTGCAATAAAATAAGCACGTAAGAAAATAGTTACAGCGCGTTGCGGCGATGTCAAAACGCAAAGTGACTCGAATTTATACCGTCTAATGAAAACGTATTATATTTTACTCTACTCGTTTTCGAACAAAATTTACGTCAAAACGTAGAGAAATTGAAAACATAAATAAAAATAAAAAAGCGCGAAAGTGTATTATATTTGACCCGACTCATTTTCCAAAAAATTACGTTCAAATATTGACTAACTAAAAACGTAGATAATTATATGGATGAGAACATATTATATTTGACCCAAGTCATTTCCGCGAAAAAAATTTATGTCTAAACGCAAAATAACGAAAATCAATTTTAATTTATACTAACACGTAAATAAAAATAAACACGTAAGTATCAACGTTGAAAGTTAAGAGGTAAAAGAATAGAAAACTATAAATAAAAAGCAAAAGATAAAAGAAATTACAAAAGTATAAAAGAATACAAAACTATAAAAAAACTCAAAAAGATAAAAGGGAAAGCAAATAAAAAAAGTTGAAGCAGGGAAAAAAACTAAAAGCAATCAATTCCATGCATGTGTCAACCAATATTCATGCAATAAAAATCAAAAAAGAAAAAGACAAAAGACCCAAAAAGTTAAAAAAAAAAAATTAAGCTATAAAAAGTAAAAAAGGAAAACACAAAAAGACAAAAAAAATAGAAATCACTGTTCATGCGAGTTGCTAAATGTTACAGGTATAATGTCATTTATCATCGTTTTGTTGTTTTTTTGGTTCAGCTTAGGTTTAAAGGGCTGTTTGTTTACCTCTTAATGAGGCTCTTAATGGTTCAGACCTCTTACTGGTTCAGCACTTAATGATTCAGACTGTTTGTTTCACGAGCAGATGTCTGAATGGTTCAGACATTTGCCTCTAAATGGTTAAGATTTATACAGAGTCTGAATGGTTAAGACCTCTAATATGAATTGGTCAGGCATTTGCCTCTGAACGGTTAAGTATTATACAGGCTCTTAATGGTTCAGACCTCTTACTGATTCAGCACTTAATGGTTCAGACCTCTTACTGGTTTAGCACTTGACCATTCAGATGTTGCCAAACAGCTCCTAAGACTTTTAAGTTACACGTTAAAAAATGGTTTATGTGCAAATAAATAAGCCTGGTCCCCCACCATCACTTAATCTTCTGTAATTCATGTGTGTTGAATAAATTACTCGTATCGGAAGTTTGGTGGGTTTGTTATATACTAAGATAGTGTTTGTTTCACATAATGAAATAGAATAATAGAATCTGGATGGAATTGGAATGCAGATTTTGATCATTATGTTCCTTTCAACAAAATAATTAATGAAAATTTCAATTTCATCTAGATTTCATTCCATTATGTGAAACAAAGACACCTAACTTTTAAATCAAGTTTCAATTCCCGCGTCAATTCCAATACATTCCATGAAACGAACGCTAAAAGTTTTGTTTGAAAACCAATAACTTCAATTACCAATTCAACTAAAGAAGATTGGTCCAGAGTTTGATGAATTAAGGAGACTTATAGTTCCAACAAATTAGCCAAATTATATGTGGACGAGATTGTGTCCCTGCATGGCGTGCCATTATCTATTGTATCTGATAGAGATACGAGATATGCATCTCACTTTTTGAAAAGTTTCCAACAATCATTAGGCATGAGACTAAATTTCAGTACGGCTTACCATCCACAGACTAATGGACAGAGTGAGCATACCATTCAAACTTTGGAAGACATGCTTAGAGCATGCGTGATTGATTTAGGCGGTAGCTGGGATGATCATCATCCCCTAATTGAATTCTCCTACAATAACAGTTATCATACTAGCATCAAGGCCGCTCCATTTAAAGCCTTGTATGGGAGAACGTGCAGAACGCCCGTTTGTTGGGCTGAAGTTGGGGAAGCCCAACTATCAGGACATGAGATAGTCCTAGAGACCACGGAAAAAATTGTTCAAATCCGTGATCGACTCAAAGCGGCCCATGATAGATAGAAAAGCTACGCTGATAAGAGGCGGAAACCTCAAATAGGGGACAAGGTTTTATTAAAAGTATCACCCTGGAAAGGTGTGTTGCGATTTAGAAAGAAGGGCAAGTTGAGCCCGAGATATATTGGCCCATTCGAGATAATCGAATGTGTCGGTTATGTGGCTTATAAGCTTAAGCTACCTGAGGAGCTCAGTGGAATCCATGATGTGTTCCACATTTGTAATTTAAAGAAATGTCTAGCCGATGAGTCGCTATAAATGTCACATCATTATATGCAAATTGACGAAAACCTGAGGTGTCACACCCCGACCGCGTAAAACAACAAATCGCGGCGGAATCGTCGGGGAGTGTTGTAACAGAATCATTGTTTCATAACACATGGTAATTGAAGTTTTGTTTTATTAATTAAAATGTTTACATTGTCTAGAGGTTTACAGAAATAATACAAGAATTTAACTGTCTTTCATAGTTTTAAGTCACTAAGGCCCTCGTCCAATCCTATGTTTGCATCATGATCATCTAATAACAGCACCTGAAACACATGTGAAAATAGGTACGTCAGCATAAAAATGCCTGTGAGATACATAGGTTTTGTTAAAATAGGATTCATGACTTGTGAGTTTAAAGAAATGTTTAACAAAAGTTAGTCATGAACCTTGTTAAGTATTTTATTTTATAAATTATATGAAAATCGATAAGAAATCAGATGATATAAAAGATTAATGCATAGATAAGTAAATCACCAAGTAAAAATGAGTTTGTATAAAATATGTTGTTTGTAAAACAATGTTTCGTGAAGATATGTTATTTGTGTAAAATGTAATATGTATAACTTGAAATGGTTTAAATAATGCTACGATATGTAATATCATAAAAGCACTTATATATAGGAAGTACCAGCGGCGTATCCACCATGCTTTTATCATATTACACACGCTTCGTTATTTAAATCACTTACCCAAACAAACCACCAAAATGTATTGTTTAAACCAATGTAAAAATGTTCATGTATAATCAAATGTTAAGTATGGCAAAATAAATAAAAGTATCTATTCTAACCATATGTAAAATGTACAAAACAATGTATTTGAATAAATCATAGTTTGAATCAAAAGTTATGTTTTGTAAAATTTATGCTTTATTGATACAAACATCTATGCGGTAATGTTTTAAGTCTACATTCAAGCCTTGTGACTGAGGAGACAAACCCTTAACAAGTTAAAGGTTTATCAAAATTATGTATATCGAATTCGGTCATTCCTTCCACCCAAACAAACCTAGGATTTCAGGAATGGGAGTTGTCAATTCCTATGGTACCACTACCTACTAACGAACGGCATGATCGGTGTTAATGAATGTATTAGTTTCGTTGAACAAACCAAATGTTATACCAAGTGTAAGCATGTTATATGAAAATAATGTACTAAATATTCTAAATGACATACAAAGTAGAAATGTTTAATGTAAATCAATGTGTCCATATGCTGAGTAAACATATGCAACTGAAATGCAATGTAAATCAATGTGTCCATATGCTGAGTGAACATATGCAACAAAAGTGTTTATGAAAATCAATGTGCTAGCATGCCAAGTAAACATACATAGCAAATCATAAATGAAATCATGTACTATATGTGTACTAATGAACATAGCAAGTATATGTTATGAAAGCATGAAAAGCACGAAAGTAACAAGTAGGCACATGTGTTTCACCCCAAAATATTTGAAAACAGTAAAAGAGGGGTCTATGTACTCACTTGAGAATGCTTAGAAGTCTTGAATAACAATCAAGCAATGCTAGAGGGATCACGGAATCAATCGGCACCTAATATAGGTAACTATGTTAATAAACCGGACCTAAATCGGAAGATCGGATGAGGTTTTGTAAACCAAATGAGTATTGGAACTCATATGATATGGTTTAACAAATCCTACATACTAAATCGGAACCTATCCTAAGTGCTTACGACCCATTACGACTCGTTTTGGTAGCTTATGCTACCTTAACGCGTCGTTCGCATAAAACGCGCTCGGACCGCCTAACTAGTTGTCACACCCCGATATTTCCACGTATTACCGGTGGGCCCGGTGGGGAGTATCGTGACGTAGTTGATATCATCATAGTCAAACAACACAATTTAAATGCACAGCGGAAGCAAAAGATGAATCACATTACAAACCGAATAAAAAGTAATATCAAAGTATTACAAACGGACTGTAAAGGATCCACAGGCGGATCAAAAGATAAAAGATAACGTGTTTAACAGATTCTAAGTGACCAAGCTTGCAAGACTTTTATTTATTCAGTCTGGAGTAGCCAGCCTATTCCGTATAGTACCTGCACTTTAACCTTTTGGAAAATACGTCAGTTTACACTGGTAAATACAATTAACCGACTCATTTTGAAAATGTTTAAGAAAAATAATTTGAATGCACGAGGCACAAAATATCTTTTATAACTTGGGACAATTATTTAAAAATAATCTTGTATACAGTTTTACTTATTTGTCGTCCGTCAGGGCCGGTTAGAAGAGCCGGACAAGAGTAACTGACACGCCACAGGTATAATGCCCACAAGGTTAATTCCTTAAAGTGGGTTACCAGTTTTTACATATGCAACTGTCAGGTGTATGCCTACACCCCGTTCTTAGGTCGTGGCCATTTCAATGAATGATGCCAAGGATATCCGGGACATGGTCATTAACCCCCCAATGGCCATATACCAAATAAAACAGATTAAAACGGGTTATGTAAATATATTAATCACAATCCGATTTAAACAACTACATACCCGACCAAGCGGTATTATTATAATACCGTATCCCAAGCCCGTATAAGGGAACATAAGTTAAAAGTATTTACCTGAGCAAATATTCAAATTTATCTCAACCGTATTCAATCAGCAAGTGCAAGTAGCTTTTACCGGACTCCTAATCTGGAACAAAGGTTTTAATAACCTATTAGATTCCTAACGGGTCTTAATTAAGTCTAAACTTAGACCGGTTAGTTTTAAAGGAAGATATACGGTTCCAAACGCACGATTAAGCGATGACCGGATTAGAATGTGTTTTAGACCCGACAAGTTTAAAGACTTGTATGATATGGGTAGACTAAACACATTCTGGATTTTGAGACAAAAACGATAAGGTTTGACCCGTTTCGGCTAATTTATGCAAACTAGTTACATAAACCGCACCGAACGCGAATAATGCGCAACGGGTAACTAAATGAGTCATGAACAGATTTCCTAAGTTAATATTCCTTAAATATGTTGTGATATCAGTAAGATACCTTCCATAATGCCCAAAATGGATTTAAACTCAAATTATGCCACGTAGGGGTATTTTGGTCATTTTAAAGGTTATAAAAGAGTTTAAATACTAATCTGAGTTTCAGGTCTGATATAATCAGTAAAAATAATTATTTTTATAAGTCATAACAGTAGGGTATGGTATATATGTGAAATTTACATTTTATAACCAAACTATACACCGTAAGGGCATTTTGGTAATTTCACATAAGCTTTAAAGGTCAAAATTTGAAATCTGAGTTTAAAACTTTTGCTTACTGTTGAAATATAAAAATTTGCTTAAAACATCAGTAGGTATTAAGTCTTATATGGGAAAAATGGTTTTAATACATACTATGCGTTTTAAACGCGTAAAAAGGCGATTTTAAGCGATTTCCGGGTTTTATAAGAAAAGCTGATATTTTTATCATTCCAGAAGACTCAAAATATTTCATTTATTATATAAAATCAGTAGCAAAAGATTTGGTATCAAAATATTATGTAAAACTCATTTTATGGGCCAAAAGGGCAAAGCCGACAATTACCGAATCAAAGCTATAACCCTATGTTATGCTCAGCCTAAAAATAAATAAAAATCTTCAAAAATCCCAAAATATTATTTTACATCAGTAGGTAAAAAGTTTGGTATCAAAAATTGGGTTTAGATAGGCTTTATGCTAATTACACCGTTTAATTAATAAAAAACTTTCTAATTACGATATTGAGCATAACTCCTAATCTAGACCTCCAACTGATGTCAAATTTTTAGGACAAGTTTATAAATCTGTAATAAAGGTTTTTGTCCTCTCACATTTTCAAAAATCTCATTTTAAGGTCAAAAGGGCATTACGGTCAATATTTAGGCATATAACGGAAACATGCACATGAATCAAATAACTAATGAACCAAGTTGTATAACCTCAGAGGGTTACACTAATCTATAACCTGGTCCTAATAGGGCTCTAAGGCATTTCTAAAATATGCTCTAATGGGTCAGAACTGAAAGTCAAAGCAAAAGTCTACTTTTGCGACTTTCGGTTCCGAACCGAGCTTAAACTGAAAATTGTCGGGTTGAACATGTTTAGACATGTTCTTACATTAATTACCAAGTCATATGAATGATAAAACAGGTTGTATGGCTTCTACATTGTTAATTATGTGTTTATTTGAAAAAAATTGCTTTCTGTTGACTTTTTATAATCAAGTTTGACCCGACAATTGACCTAGTTAGAGTGGTAATCAGTAGGTGCCCTCTCAGGGGTTTATTGCCCACATAATTACCAACTTATAACTACTCTTAATTCGAGAATTGACTGGACCATTAGTGATTAATCACTAAGTCAAACCTTAATTACGATGGGTTTGACTTTTGGTCATTAAACTAACTAAAACTGAATTAGAGAGGTTAAGGACACTTACAAAGGTCCTAAGCACGATTATGGATCCTAAGGAAACTTGTTTGATGACCAGAGAGCTCCAGAGGGTGCCTTGAATGATCTTCAAATGTGCAAGTTCAAATGTTGCAACTTCAAGTTCTTATATAGTGAACTACATGTAACAAGATCATCACACCTAAGTCTATAATTGTTTCCTGATGTTCCCATGTGTCCCTATGCATGTAAAACCACTGGCCCAACTCCTGTATTTCAAAAACCATGCAAGTAAGGCGGTGTAACCGGCTATAACAGGCAACTGCCAATTTTTAACTGCCAGCGACAGTCTTACGGACCGTAAGAGAACACCCTTACGGTCCGTATCCAACTCTTACGGACCGTAAGTCCAACCTGATACGGTCCGCAACCAACTCTGATCTGAAATGCCCAGTTACAGTCCTTGCGGACCGTAAGCCTTATCCCATACGGTCCGTAACCGATGCTCAGAAGACAAAAATTTGTAAACTTTTAGGCTTTGGCCATGCAACTTTGCTAATATGAATCCAAGGTCTTTAACATCAGAATGGGGCCACTTGATCAGTTTTGAAAAGCTATGAAAGCCTTGCCATGCACTTATGTTGTCTTGGATTCTTTTGAAAAAAGTCTTGAATGTAGAATTTGTCGTAACCACTCATAGGATCCAATTCTTGTGCAAACTTGAATTATGCATTTATCATAATTAACCGGATTTAAATATCAGATGTTTATAAAACAGATTAAGGTTTAGGATTTATAAATGGGTCGCTCAGAGATATTAGTTAACATGTCGACACTTTTAAATCCTACTATACATCTTTCAACTTGATCCGGGTTTATAACACGTTTTACCTTCCATGACACGTGTCTTTATTTTATTGGGCATAATTTTTACGAGGTGTTATACAAATCCAAAGTATGAAACACAATATTTCATTGGTTTGGTATTTGTTTGATGGTCGTAGTGACACAGATGTCACAGTCTCCCCTACTTTAGGAAATTTCGTCCTGAAATTTATTTAGAGGAAACTCGTGAGAGTAGATGTGGATGCTTTGCTTTCGAATAAATCCTCCGTTCCCTAAGTAGAACCTCTGGGTTACGTTTGAATTTCCAGCAAGCTTTTGTTATTTGAATCAGTCTATTGATTATAAGGAAAGGTTTAGATCCGAAGATCTAATTCCATCCTGATGAGTTTGTGTATGGTTGTACAAAACCTCAAAACGATGTCCCTGATGCAGTAAAATGTAGAGAGCATGAGACTTGAAATCGAAAGATAAAACGACATTGGTTAGGGTTCTGAACTTCTAGTAACTTAAATAACGTTATGTTCGCAATGTAAGAGGGACACTTATATAAATATATGAAGCGCCATTGGTGCGTCCACCGTACCTTCATTACATTGTTCACGTTTCGTTATTTTTTCCACTATTGGTTCTTACACATGACAAATCTTACTGTGGTTTCTGTGCAATGAATTCCATAATTATGTATGCATCCATAATTACGTAATTCCTTGCATAGTCCGCGCAGTGCATTTTATAATGTGTAGGGGAAGAAAAATCAAATGAACAAACCTGTGATGATTGTGACTAGATCACCGTATGATCCTTTTAATTAAATCAATAAAGGATCTCTTTAAATAGGCCACCAAGGAGTCTTTTCAGCTATATCATCACATGACATTCCTAACCAGATTTTCGAATCAATCTTTTTAACTAGACAACCCAAAGGGTCTCTTTTGAATTATGGAATAGTACTTTATAATCCAAGGGTCTTAACTATTACGTATAAGCCCATTAAGGATTTAAGGTAGTACCTTTGGATATCCTACTATGAATCCCTCATATGAAGACATGGAAGATTCTACGAGGATTTGGATAACGAATATTCAGATTACACAAAAACACAACACATAAAACATAATCACGCAATCACATAATTGTTTATCTTGGTTTACAATTTGTTATCATTTTGTTAATTTGTTTATTAATTTGTACACGAGTATTTAAAGCACACCAGGAATCCAATCCGTGGATTTCATTTGGCACTTTAAACATTTTCAAGAATCTAACTATGAAGATAGGAAGATCTTAATAGGAATTCGGCTTTGTCCTTATTGAATCGTAATGTACGTATTTAAGCATACAAAGAATCCAATCAAGGGCTCCGATTTGAGCGATAATCATCCACAAGGATCTAATTGTGAAGATAAGAAGATCCTATATGGATTTTGGAATTTGAATATCGGGAGACGTTTCGAAATCTTGCACTAGACGTGTTTAAGTCAATACACGAGGTAGAATGTTCATGAATTTGAGGTGCTAGATATGCCAAGGCGACAAATGAAGCAGAATTTGGAGGTTGGGTACTACGTATGTTAAGTCAATCATACGAGCATAATGTTTTTCGAAAACTATGCATGGGGTTCTTTAGAAATGTGTTTAATGGTTTTGAAACCTTACGTAATACTTTTGAAATTATATGGTAGATGTATTACGTAAATATGTTTATAAATTGTTTAAAAATGATGTGAGATGAATTTTGTAAATATGTATAATGTTTTTGAAAACATGGATAATGCTTTTGAAATCATGTACTTGATATATTAAGTAAATATACAGTGTTAAAATTGTTTTCAAACTATATGAAATATTTTGAAATCATGAAGGTTGTTTTTGAAAAATATATACTATGTATGTTGTTGTAACACCCCGTATTCCGAAAGTTAAAGTAAAAGTCAAGCTTGAAGTCAATGGAAGACAAGATTGCTAATTGCGATATGTCACTCCTTGCTCAATTCCTGTTTTGACTTCTTTGACTTGTAGTTAGTCTATTTAATGCTTTACGTTAGTTGTATTACGTGGAGTACTTATTAATAATCGAGGTTTATTCGATATTTATCGCATGTTTTATCGCTTTATCGCTGATCGCAATCGCACTCGCAACTCGAATTACGCAATCTGGTTATTGTTCTTATGTGTGTGTGTGCCTTATGTGTTACTTGTGCATGTTTATTCATGTTATATTGAGATGATCAATTGAAACGCAATCGAAACTCAATCGCAATCGAATCGCAGACGCTAAACGAATGTTGAATAAGGATGATTGTATGTTGATATAGTAGTTGGGATTAAAAGTAATTTGAATAGGAAACTTTATCGCATCGCAACGCTCAGCACGTGAATCAAACCGCAAAACTCATCGCGCCGTGCCCTCCAATCGAGTGGCCAGCCAATCGAGCTGCCACCCGATCGAGGTGCTACTCGATCGAGCAGTCACCCGATCGGGTTACCACCAGATTGACCAGCCCTCTTCTCCCCTTTCCTTTTATGGAAACCCTATAAATACCCCTCTCAACATCACAAACTTACCTTTTTAGCACCTCTCGTCCGACCAGCGCTTCTTGCCCACTTTTCTCCGATTTCTCGCGATTCTTGTAAGTATTCAACCTAAATCTTGTACTTTCTTGATCTACACGCACTCCTACACCTTTCTATCTTTTGAATCTTAACGTTTAACCATGAAATCATTAGATTTGAGGTGTTCTAGGATGATGTCATCATGGTGTTCTTATGAACTTCATGTTTTGGCATCAATCCACCAAGAACAACTTAGATTTGAACGATTTCCACACAAATAAACAGAGATCTTGCATAGATCTGAACATATTCATAGTGAAAAAGGATTGGAAGTTGGTTCTAACTTTCTTTCAACTCTTTTACACTCAAGGCACTCAAAACCGATAGGATCGAACCTTGTTCTAACTGTCTACTTCTTGGTGATGTGTCAGTTCAAGATCTGAGTTCTACCAACGAGACAACCGATTTCGGATTAAGCAAAAACGACCGTCTTGAACCGGTTAACTGGTTGAACTTGGGTGATTCCTGTTCAATCGGGTCACTCGTGTCAAGATGGGGTTCGGTTGATTAGCATGTTGTCACACCGTCTCGATAAAACTACAAACCATCGAAAACAACCAAGTGTAAGACGATCAGGCCAACCAGAGCGGAGTGCCATCCAATCGGATTGTCACCCGATCGGGTTGCCACCCGATCGGCTTACACCATGGCCCCACACTCAACTTTTATTTTCAAACTTTTTGAGGTTGAACATTATGCTGTCCGATCGGATTACCACCCGATCGGATTACCACTCGACCATGAGATGTTCTGACTTCAACACTTAAACAATTTTAAACATGTTCAATGCACAAGGGTTGCCATCCGATCGAGTGACCGTCCTGCTGTGAACTTGTTCTCAACCTGAGAAGCCTCGCCAATCAGATCGCCGTCCGATCGAACGACCGTTCGACCGACCGACCGACCTGAAAGGTAGAGATACTTCTCTATTTTCAAAATGCTACAATGAAAACTTCAAAAGTCAAACCATCATACACAAGCACATCTTTCCCAAACAAAGTAACAATCCACTCGAAAGGTCACCCGATCGGATGACCATCCGAGCGGATTGTCACCCGATCGACCGGCTACCCAATCGGACTGCCATCCGACCGGATTGCTGTTTGACCCACTGACACTTTTACGCATCGCTTATCGTTATGCTATCGTTCTGATCAGGCTAATTTTCGCTCTAAGCGCTCCCTTCAATCCATCAATCGCTGTGAGTATACTCGAACCCTTTTTGCTTTACGCACTTTTGGGTGTTACATACGTTACTTATGCTAAATCACATCGAACACACTACGCAATACTTTAACGCTAACCGTTACTGCATGTTATACGTGACTTAATGAATGCTTGTTTGTTATGTTTACACATGGAATGCTGTCTACCTGTCTTAGCAACGGTAGTATTATCTGTTTGGACTCAGCACCTGTTTACTCAGGGGTTGTTAAGGACAATTAGTTACATGGCTCACAGTGGTGAGTGTGTATCGCGAACTACCTTGGGCAGTCAACCCGCAATCATTGGTATCGATAGGTTCTTGTCGATAACTAACATGCCTCATTTTACACTGTGTACGTGCTGGTTATGCGTAAACGATTTCGAACTCTATTATATCTACTAAACTTGTATGCTCACCTTTACACTATGTGTATTGACTTTTACTTCAACGTATGTGGCAGGTGCTTAAGGTGTTTATATGCTTTGCTTGCTGTGAAATCGAGGCTAGGAAAGACCTAGATCAATAATAAATTGTCTGTACTTGAAATCTGAGTTGTCGGAACAGAACAATTTGACTAGATCTTGTCTGTAATAATTATGTTATCTTTTATGACATGGTATGGGACATGTTGCTTTAAATAATTGGTAAATATAGTTGTTATGGAAACTTCTGGACAATCTGTTTCGCTCAGTGCCACTCCCCGATGTTTCCGCCATCGGTTGGGGTGTGACAGATTGGTATCAGAGCCATAACTATAGGGAATTAGGCAAGACTCGGCCTAGTCTGGGTCGACGTCTTAGAAACGACCTAGTCTATAGTTAGGAACCAACAGACTGACTTGTGCATATCCTGTAGGGATTATGTACGAGCTTACTTGCTAATTCTCGCTAATTCTTGCCCACGCTACACTATCACTGCACTCTAATTTTCAAAAATGAACGAGCAATTAAGGTCGAGATTATGTGTGAAAACCGCAAAATCTCGACTAACATGCTTGTCCAACCCGCATTTTTATCAACAAACGGGAGAAATTGTGCCAAATCAGGAGTGAAATCCATACTTTGACACAATAAATTCTCCTCTATCTTATCAAAAATAGGAACAAAGTCGTTAAGTCAGGGGTGAAACCCGAACCTCGACAACTTGTTCCGAACTCTATTTGTTTTACAAAACTCTCACCAAAGTCTCGATGAAATCCAAGGACTCTAGTGCTTGAATAACCAAAAAGATGGGTGCCAATCACCACATGTCGGTGATAGAGCATAGTCTATTAGGTCAACAAGGACTTTCGGTGCATCCTTGTGAGTAGTTGAACCACTTTGGTTAGTCGATGTCTAAATAGCCGCAGACAATCTCTTCTCGATTTTTATGTGTTTCGATTTTGAGCCCGCAACTGCTGACTCTGGTACTCGTCGATTTTATGTGTTTATGTGTGTATTTACCTGTTTATATGTCTTGATTTGGTGATTTATTCGATTTTCGACATTCGCTTTTCGATCGATACACACGATTCGCACTGCACTTCTATCTCAATACGCTAACAAATCGCTACTACCATGAGGAACCACCGAACGCTATGTGGCTTGCTATATTATTCGCTTATTCTATACTACTCGCTATGTTATTCGCGATCGCTATTTTCGAACGCTCGCGGACTTTGAATGATAGGTTTCTGTATTCTCACTGCATCTTATGATTACATGCTTATGTGCTTCTGTGATTATGTGCCTTATGTGCTTCTGTGAATCTGCGATTATGTGCCTATGTGGTTACGTGATTATACGTGTTCCTAAGCTTTGGTAGTATTTAAGACGTGTGAGGCGAGATTCGATTATGTTGTGACTAAGCCCCACGACGATGTCTGCTGCAGACAATGTCGTCACCTGGACCCTCATCTGGACCCACCCACGAATTACTCGTCAAGAACAGAGAGACAAACACCTTGCTGCTATCGTCGCGAAACAAGTAGCAAAGGTTGTTCCTCAGATCGTGAGTGAAATATACGAGAACGTGAGCAAATCGTCTGAAGAGTCCAGAACTGAAGCTCCTAAAGCTACTCCCAAAGCTGCCTTTAGTTTCAAACAGTTTAAAGCATGCGGACCGAAAGAGTTCACTGGCGAAGATGGCCCTACAGGAATCGATCGAAGTCACTATGCGTCAGAGTGGATTTCCTGACGATCTCCGCACTCTGAATGCTACCGGCGTCTTCCAGTCCCGCGCATTAGACTGGTGGACGGCCGAGAGGAACAAACACGGAAATGACACAGCTTATGGTCTGTCATGGGATGAGTTGAAGAACGTCATGCTCGAAGAGTTCTGCCCTCCCCATGAGCGCCAAAAGTTGGAGGACGAATTCTGGCATCTGAAGCAGAAGGAAGGTGACAACGCTGCTTTAACTGCTCGCTTCAAGTAGCTTAGTATTATCTGTCTCGATCAGGTGAAGACTACCGACATGACAATCAAGAAGTACATTCGAGCTCTACCAGATTGTGTTGCAGATTTTGTGCATGCCGCAAAGCCAGCAACAATCGAAGAGACTTACCTGCTTGCCGCTGAAATCAACGACAAGCGAGTCAAGGCTGGCTTCTGGGATAAAGCTACCAAGAACTTGCATCAAGCTAACGCCGCACCATCCACTGAAACCGTCGCCTCCCAATCATCAAAGTCCTCACGCCGCAAGAAGAAGAACAACAACAGCAGCTCCAGCAACAAGAACTGTGCTGTCACCACCACTGCTGCTCCACTCCGAGCCGTACCGGCTCAACAGCCATCTCAGCATCGATCAGCTCCAGTTATCTATGCACCGCCTGCAAAGCGTGCATACACTGGTCCCCACCCTGCTTGCCCAACATGTACTTACCATCACCCGGTGGGTATCGCCTGCCGATTCTGCGTGCACTGCAATATGTACGGCCACTTCACTGCTAACTGCCGTACTGGTCCCCGACAAGCACCAGCTCCAGCCACTGCTCATCAAGCTCTACTTCCAGCTCCTCAAGGCCAACAGGCAGCTCAGGCACCCGCGATCAACGCCAGAGTCTGCTTCGCGTGTGGTGATCCCAACCACTTCGCGAACATGTGCCCGAACAGAGTTGTGAAACAAGAGCCCCAACAGCAGCTATAACAACCCTAAATTAAACCGACACCCTTCTGAAATATTTTTCGACACCCCAATATATTTTAAACTATCCCTATATGTCCTAAAATATACCCCATACGTGAAAACGGACCCCGAATACCTTAAATATTATTAAAAATAATCAAAAATCAGATTTTTGGGTTTGAGGCGGGCCGCGTGAGCCACACCTCAAACCTTACGCGGGCCGCGAGCAGTCGAGAACACGGTGACACCCGGTGATGACACGTGTCATCATCGTGGCAGGTCTAGTCGATGATCCGGACGAGCTAGGCCGTTGACCAGAGTTGATGCGGGCCGCGTAGGCCCTTGTCTTCCTTTACGCGAGCCGCGTAGAACCCGAACTCAGCCCCTATAAAGCTGGAGCTCGGACCTTCAGTCGAATTCGTCCAAAAGTTTCTTTCTCTCTCTCAATTTCACATAGTGTGCATTATACTCGGGTCTAATACCCCCCTAAATAACGAAGTTCTGCTCCGTTGTAAGTATCATAACCCCTGGATACATATTAGATACTCTGCCCGATTGATCTAGGGTTCCGTAACGGCTGTCGTGGTTCTGCCCGACGTAGTCGTTGGAATGCCGTCTCGGGGAGGGTATTACTAATGTTAAAATTTATACTAACACGTGTGCATTTGTGTAAATTATAGATAATTCTCAGGAAACCCTAAAGGATAATCTAAGACAGCAATGTGAGTAATCTCCTTTTTGTAAACAGTTTTTACAAAACCTTAACTATTTTACAATGCAATTTAGCAGTGATTGAGTCTTTGTAATTCTACGATTACTGCTGGTATGTTGGGGTTTTGTATACAAAATGTGAGACACGTTACCATTGGACGAAGAGTTAGCCAATGTGTAATATGACCCACCAGTCAGGATTGACAGTACTGAATGAGTAATTGGGTAGATGTAAACATTGTAATCGCTCTCAATACTGTTTAAATTAAATTAATGTTTCTTGATTAAACTGGGATTCACTCACCAGTATTTCCCACTGACAAATGTTTTTAAAACGCGTTTCAGGTAACACAATGTGAAAGCCAATTAGAAGCCAGCTGGATAGCACTGAAGGCTTGGAAAAGTGGCTATAAAAGTTACCTAAATAAAGAATGCGTTTTAATTCAAATAAAATGGGATTTATCCCTATAAATCAGTTTGTAATAAAAACTTGGGTTTTATCCCAATATGTTTATTTATATAGAATGTGGTGTTTTACTCTGATAAAATATTTTCTAACTACGGTCCTGATGTAAATTTCGCTGCCAAAATTGAATAAACACGCGATACCACCGAAACTGGCCTGCGGCCGCCCGTTCCCGAGGATTAGGGATCGGGGGTTGCGACAGAAGGTGGTATCAGAGCTAAGCCACTGATTCAGCCACAGAAGTGTTCTGCTGACATCAAAATTCAAATTGTTAGGAAATAAATTACGGAAATACGTGCATAATTGTATTTCTTGCTATGTGTTATTTGACTATTTGTTAGTTTACAGTATGAGCGACCAATGACTATCTGACGCGTATCGTCAATTGTCTGGTTCGCCTAGAAGCGAAGGCACCTCCTCTTCTCAGCCTGCCCTCTCAGGGTACTCTGCTGATACGGAAGAAGGAATATTCGTGTTTAAGGCTCAGTCAGAAGAGCCATTTCCTCAGAAAAAGAGGGGATGGTTCAGTCGAGGGGCACACGAGCGTAGAAAGCGTATGAAAAAGTTACAAGACCAGAGAGCACTAGCAGCAGCCAAAAGAGAAACCGATGCCTATACCCAGGACATGATTAATAGGGGAATAGCCAACATCCACATCCTAGCAACCACTGCAGCTGACCCTAATCTGGAACAAATGATAGCACCCCAACCACAACTACCAATTCCTGACCAACCAATGGAAATAGAAAACCCTGAAAATCAAGTAGAAATGCATGATTTCGACCCGGAGGAAATACCTAGGGTACCAGCACCAAACCCCCTAGACCCAAATTACGACCCCTGGTGGGACGATAATAGGGACTATGTGCAACGTTACCCGATACATGAAGACATGCCCATGCCAAACATAGGAGCCTACCCAGGTTTGGATCCTTTAGACCCCTATTACCACGATGAATACATTAGGGAGATTTTAGAAAATCCTTACCAATTCCAGGCACCTACACCCCCATATCAAGAACCCGCACCCCAGATTCCGAACCCAGTCCTAGAACCTGCACCCCCAATGAGTGCAGACAATGTACAAGAACTTAGGACATTTGGTGAGAAAATTTTAGAGAGTAGTGAAAGGATGAGACAAGTGGGAGAGCGACTCGTCTGGAAGTATGACGAGCGCAATATGGATTTCTAGATGAATCCATATCCATGAATGTGATGGTGGAGACGGTAGTAGTAATAATAATAATAAAATAATAATAAACTAATAATAAAATAATAATAAAATATGTGTGTACTGATCCCTACTACTATTAGTGTAATTTTATTTTAGTTGGTATTGTAATTTTAATTTCAGTATTGGTGTGTAATAGATGCATATTATATAAATAGAGTAAAGTCGCAATGATCGACGCTTTTGACCAAAATGCGTGTCATGTGATTAACTATATTAAATATAATTTTGTGATATTAATATGTGGTAAATGTTTAAAATTCAGATAGCCGACGAAGGAAATCAGGAAAATCTGAATAACGATAACCAGAGTAACATTAACTTAGTTAATGAGAATCCAAGCATCAATAACAATGGAAATCAATTGGATAATAGTGCCATCCAACACATAGTGGCACAAGGAATCATAGATGCAATGCCATTTATTATTCAAACAGTTCAGGAAGCGAATAATAAAAGTAAACATAGCAGTAAGCGACCAATTGAACCAGAACACAGCGTGAACAATGGACCCGTACTTCAAGTGCCCATTCCCAAAAGAAGAAGAACCATGCCTTATGGTTGTTCTTACAAAGAATTCTGGTCCTGCAAACCAATAGAATTCTCGGGCAATGAAGGACCCATTGCAGCTCTACGCTGGATAGAAAAGACTGAGGCAATTTTAAAAATAAGCAAGTGTGCTGAAGAAGACAAGATAATGTTTGCTTCTAATCTATTTAAGAACTCAGCCTTAGAATGGTGGAACATTATCCTCCAATCAAGAGGAAGTGATAGGGTATACAACATGGAATGGGAGGAATTTAAAAATATGGTAGAAAGGAAATTTTGCCCTCCCAATGAAAAGGAACAAATAGCAAATATGGTAGTAAGGGCTATACTACTACATTCTTTGAATATGCCAGAATAGTACCAACCCTTGCATCACCTGAACCGGTATTAATCTCCCGTTACATCTGGGGATTAATCAGGGAGATTAGGTATATAGTCAAGGCAGCTAGACCTCAAACTATAGAAGAAGCTGTAGAACTAGCCAACACCTTGACAGATGAGTTAATCCGTACTAGAGAAGAAGACCAGAGGAGAAACCTAGCTCAAAGACTTACCCATGAATTCCGTTCTGGGAATTCCAACCGTGGGAAAAATGTAGGTTCCACATCTGCACCTTATTGAAAGTATTGCAAAAGGAAGCATTCTGGAAGATGCTCCATATATTGCAATTTCTGCAAAATATCAGGCCACAAGGAAGAAGACTGCAGGAGAAAAGCCAACAATAGGATATGCTACAACTGCGGAGAACAAGGTCATATCAAGCCAAACTGTCTAAAATTAGCTCCAGCTACAAATAACAAGAACACTAAAAATGCTAGAGCATTCGTTCTGACTGCGGATGAAGCCAAGATAATTCCAGACGTGATAGCTGGTACGTTTTTAGTTAATGATGTTTTTGCTAAAGTATTATTTGACTCTGGTGCAAACTAAAGTTTTATTAATACTTCGTTTTGCAAACTTCTAAATCAGTCATTAACTAAACTACCACAAGAATGTCTAGTAGAGACAGCAAATGGAGAAACAGTTAGGATTTCTGAAATCTTGCAGGGAGCAAGAATAGAATTTTTAAACCAGAAATTTATGGCAAACCTTTACCCAATGAAGCTGGCAGGATTTAATATCGTTTTAGGAATGGATTGGTTAATAGCCAATAAAGCCAGTATTTTATGTGATCAAAAGTCAATCCAAGTAAATTCACCAAAAGGTGAAAAGATCGCAATTAAAGGAGATAAGCCATCTAGGTCCACTAAATTCATCTCTGTGATGAAAACTGCACGTTATTTAAGAAAAGGGTCTATAGTGTATTTGATTTCCATAATCACTAACACTAAAGGAAAAGAATTAAAAGACATTCCAGTAGTGTCTTAGTTTTCAGATGTATTTCCAGAAAAATTACCAGGATTACCGCCAGATAGAGAAGTTGAATTCAGAATTCACCTGCTACCAGGAACGGCACTGATTGCTAAAGCACCTTACCGTTTGGCACCCGCAGAAATGCAGGAACTGAAGAAACATTTAGATGAATTATTAGAGAAGGGATTCATACAGCCAAGTTCATCGCCATGGGGAGCGCCAATTTTATTCGTTAAAAATAAGGACGGATCAATGCATGTGTGCATTGACTACCGTGAATTGAACAAAGTCACGATTAAGAATCGGTATCCATTACCAAGAATCGATGATCTGTTCGATCAATTGCAAGGAGCTCGATTTTTCTCTAAAATCGATTTAAGATCAGGATATCATCAATTAAAGGTACAGGAGGATGATATTCCTAAGACCGTGTTCAGAACGAGGTATGGTCATTATGAATTTACTGGCATGCCATTTGGTTTAACCAATGCCCCAGCCGCATTTATGGACATGATGAACCAAATATGTAAGCCATATTTGGATAAATTCATAATTGTCTTTATAGATGATATTCTAATTTACTCCAAAAGTAAAGAGGAACATGCAAAGCATTTGCACGCACTTTCAAGTCTATTAAGAAAGGAAAAGCTTTATGCTAAATTTTCCAAGTGCGAATTTTGGTTAGAACAAGTACAATTTCTTGGACACTTAGTCAATCGTGAAGGAATTCATGTGGATCCAACAAAGATCGAGGCAATTACCAAATGGAAAACCCTTGAGTCACCAATCGAGGTTAGAAGTTTCTTAGGATTGGCCGGTTATTATAGAAGATTTATTCGAGATTTCTCTAGAATAGCCATTCCCTTAACTAAGTTAACTTGTAAATCTATTAAGTATGAATGGGGACCCAAACAAGAAGAAGCATTTAGAATTCTTAAGCAAAGATTAACCCATGCACCCATATTAGCGTTACCAGAAGGAACTGAAGACTTTGTAGTCTATTGTGACGCTTCCAAACTAGGTTATGGATGTGTATTAATGCAACGTCAAAAGGGCTTACGCGTCTAGACAACTTAAGAATCATGAAGAGAATTATTCAACCCATGATCTAGAATTAGGAGCAATAATTTTTGCTTTGAAAATTTGGAGACATTACCTGTATGGTAGTAAGTTTACCATATTTACTGATCATAAAAGTTTAAGATATGTTTTTGGAGAAAAAGAATTAAATATGAGACAAAGACGCTGGATGGAAATGCTTAGCGATTATGATTGTGATATCCAGTATCATGAAGGAAAAGCAAATGTAGTGGCTGATGCTTTAAGTCGAAAATATCATGAGAAGCCAAAAAGGGTACGTTCTCTTAAATTAAATCTACAAGTAGATTTAAATGATCAAATTAGAAAAGCACAAGAATCAGTAATCAAGGATGATACTGAAAAACTAAAAGGTATGATTAAAGAATTAGAACAAGGAACAGATGGAATTTGGAGATTCCATGAAAAGAGAATGTGGATACCTAAATTAGGAAACCTACGTCATCGTATATTAGATGAAGCACATAAGTCCAAATATACGATGCATCCAGGAAATAATAAGATGTACCAGGATTTAAGAAAAAAATTCTGGTGGATAGGAATGAAAAAGGACATAGCAGCCTATGTTTCTAAATGTCTAACCTGTTCACAAGTTAAAGCCGAACATCAGAAACCCTCAGGTTTGTTGCAACAGCTAGAAATCCTAGTGTGGAAATGGGAATTGATAACAATGGATTTTGTTACCAAATTACCCAAAACAAGAAAAGGTAATGATACAATCTGGGTGATTGTAGACAGACTAACTAAATCAGCTCATTTCCTACCAATGAAAGAAACTTTTGGTATGGAACAACTAGCTAAATTATATGTAAATGAAATAGTTTCATTACATGGAATCCCTTTATCAATTGTTTCTGATAGGGATAGCCGTTTTACTTCTCATTTTTGGTCAAGTTTCCAAAAAGCAATTAGAACCAAGTTAAATCTAAGCACAGCTTATCATCCTCAAACAGACGGACAAAGCAAAAGGATGATTCAAACAATGGAAGACATGCTTAGAGCTTGTGTAATTGATTTCGGAGGTAATTGGGACGATCACTTACCTTTAATAGAATTTTCTTATAATAATAGTTATCACACAAGTATCAATGCTGCACCATTCGAAGCACTTTATGGACGAAAGTGCTGAACCCCAGTCTGTTGGGCAGAAATTGGGGAAAAGCAACTATCTGGACCTGAGATAGTGCAAGAGACAACCGAAAATATTATTCAAGTCAAGGAACGACTGAAAACAACACGTGATCGACAAAAGAGCTATGCTGACAACAGACGAAAACCATTGGAATTTCAAGTAGGAGACAAAGTATTGTTAAAAGTCTCTCCTTGGAAAGGAGTGGTAAGATTCATCAAACGAGGAAAGCTAAGTCCCAGGTGTTTTGGTCAAAAATTACCTAAGCAATTTAGTGATCAAATTAGTTAAGTGAGGTAGTGTGCTAGAAAGTGTATTGAAAATACGCTTGTTAAGTTATTTAGAAAATCAGTATTTAGGATACGGCTCAGGATATAGAGCTGTATCTATGATCAAACAATGAGCAAAAATGTAAAGGTGGACACGTGATGTACGAGGAAAGCCCTTGATCAATCTAGATCGCCGGCATAAAACCTCGGGAGCTGACAATCGCAGCTGCCTTGTTCTTCTATTGCTTCAAATATCAGGATACAGTGCAGGATGTGGTGCGGATCGACTATGTGTTACAATGAGATTTGAATACAAGTGTGGTGTTTGCAACGAGCTAGAGAGTGAAAGTGTTCGAGAGTGTAAGTGTAAATTGTGTGCCTTAAACTGATCCGCCCCCATCTATTTATAGTAAAGATAATGTAACAAACTATCCTAAACTTCCGGGATCCAGCGAATATTCCCACTTGAACGTTGAGGACCAAGTCTTTCGGGTTAAACGGCTTCTTCATAACAAATACGTCCGAGTCTTGAGGAGAAGAAGTCTTGATGACCGTTAGTAACTTACAGCCATTAACCTACACGTGTTTAATTCACTCAGACTTAGGATATCGCCCAAGATGTTAGCAATATCCTCGTCCAGTATCCTGGTCACAAATAAACAATAAAAAGCGGGATATTAGTCAGGATATGTATACTCAGAAAATGACCCATAACACCAGGTATGTTGGACCTTTTGAGATTATTAAAAGAATAGGACTTGTAGCCTATCAGCTACAACTGCCAAAGGAAATGGCAGGAATACATGATGTATTTCATGTATCTAATCTCAAGAAATGTCTAGCCGATGAATCACTGGTAATACCTCTTAAGGATATAGAGGTAAATGAACAACACAAGTTTGTAGAAAGGCCTCTACAGATTGAAGACAGGAAAGTCAAAAACCTCAAGCATAAGAGATTAGTTCTGGTCAAAGTTAAGTGGGACTCCAAAAGAGGACCTGAGTACACATGGGAGCTTGAATCTGAAATGCAAAGAAAATATCCACACCTGTTCCAGTAGATCTCGAGGACGAGCTCTAAAACAAGGTGGGGAGGATATAACAACCCTAAATTAAACCGACACCCTTCTGAAATATTTTCCGACACCCCAATATATTTTAAATTATCCCAATATGTCCTAAAATATACCCCATACGTGAAAACGGACCCCGAATACCTTAAATATTATTAAAAATATTCAAAAATCCGATTTTTGGGTTTGAGGCGGGCCGCGTGAGACACACCTCAAACCTTACGCGGGCCGCGAGCAGTCGAGAACACGGTGACACCCGGTGATGACACGTGTCATCATCGTGGCAGGTCTAGTCGATGATCCGGAGGAGCTCGGCCGTTGACCAGAGTTGACGCGGGCCGCGTAGGCCCTTGTCTTCCTTTACGCGGGCCGCGTAGAACCCGAACTCAGCCCCTATAAAGCTGGAGCTCGGGCCCTCAGTCGAATTCGTCCAAAAGTTTCTTTCTTTCTCTCAATTTCACATAGTGTGCATTATACTCGGGTCTAATACCCCCCTAAATAACTAAGTTCTGCTCCGTTGTAAGTATCATAACCCCTGGATACGTATTAGATACTCTGCCTGATTAATCTAGGGTTCCGTAACGGCTGTCGTGGTTCTGCCCGACGTAGTCATTGGAATGCCGTCTCGGGGAGGGTATTACTAATGTTAAAATGGGTTATTATACTAACACGTGTGCATTTGTGTAAATTATAGATAATTCTCAGGAAACCCTAAAGGATAATCTAAGACAGCAATGTGAGTAATCTCCTTTTTGTAAACAGTTTTTACAAAACCTTAACTATTTTACAATGCAATTTAGCAGTGATTGAGTCTTTGTAATTCTACGATTACTGCTGGTATGTTGGGGTTTTGTATACAAAATGTGAGACACGTTACCATTGGACGAAGAGTTAGCCAATGTGTAATATGACCCACCAGTCAGGATTGACAGTACTGAATGAGTAATTGGGTAGATGTAAACATTGTAATCGCTCTCAATACTGTTTAAATTAAATTAATGTTTCTTGATTAAACTGGGATTCACTCACCAGTATTTCCCACTGACAAATATTTTTAAAACGCGTTTCAGGTAACACAATGTGAAAGCCAATTAGAAGCCAGCTGGATAGCACTGAAGGCTTGGAAAAGTGGCTATAAAAGTTACCTAAATAAAGAAGGCGTTTTAATTCAAATAAAATGGGATTTATCCCTATAAATCAGTTTGTAATAAAAACTTGGGTTTTATCCCAATATGTTTATTTATATAGAATGTGGTGTTTTACTCTGATAAAATATTTTCTAACTACGGTCCTGATGTAAATTTCACTGCCAAAATTGAATAAACACGCGATACCACTGAAACTGGCTCGCGGCCGCTCGTTCCCGGGGATTGCGACAGCAGCAGCCTCAGCAGCAACAACAACCTCAACAGCAACATCAACAAGCCGCCCGCGCCAGAACTTTCAACATCAATACGCGCCATGCCCAGGCTGACAACAACGTGGTCAATGGTACGTTCTTTGTAAATGGTATTTATGCTTCATGTTTGTTTGATACTGGAGCCGATAACTGCTTTGTGTCGTTTGAATTTGAGAAGCTTCTTAATCGTAAGCGCTCCCATCTCCCCTCGACGTTTGATGTTGAAGTCGCCACCGGAAGAACTGTCGCCGTTAATTCTGTTCTTTGTGATTGTACTCTTGAACTCAACAATCACATCTTCCCAATCGACCTTATTCCGATGCAACTCGGAAGTTTTGACGTCATAGTAGGCATGGACTTTCTTCACGAAAACCATGCTGAAGTTGTGTGCTTCGATAAGATGATTCGATTCTCGCTCGTGAATGGTGATTTATTGTGTGTTTATGGTAAAACTGCTTCGAAAGGTCTTAAGCTCATGTCATGTGTCCCAGCTAGCAAGTATCTCCGCAAGGAATACAGAGCTTTCTTGGCTAATATTGTAGTAGCGGAGAAGGAAAAGAAAGGAAGTCCAGGAGTAAACGAAGTCCCCATTGTGTGTGAATTCCCAAAGGTATTCCCTGATGATCTTCCAGGTCTTCTGCCAAGTCGTGATATCGAATTCCGTATCAACCTCATTCCTGGAGCCAACCCTGTTGCCAAAGCTCCTTACCGACTTGCTCCATCCGAAATGCGTGAACTCTCGAGTCAGCTCCAGGAACTGCTTGATAAAGGCTTCATTCGCCCGAGCACCTCTCCATGGGGCGCACCAGTCCTTTTCGTCAAAAAGAAGGATGGGTCGTTCAGGATGTGCATCGACTATCGGGAATTGAATAAGTTGACAATCAAGAATCGCTATCCCCTGCCTCGAATTGATGATTTGTTTGATCAGCTACAAGGTGCTACATGTTTCTCCAAGATCGATCTACGCTCAGGCAATCACCAGTTACGCATTCAAGAGGAAGATATACCCAAAACCGCTTTTCGCACCCGATACGGCCACTATAAGTTCGTTGTTATGCCTTTCGGTTTAACCAACGCACCCACGGTTTTCATGGACCTGATGAATCGCGTGGGTAAACCATATCTCGACCGGTTCGTCATCGTGTTAATCGATGATGTCTTGATCTATTCCAAGTCGAAAGCCGAACACGCGCAACATCTACGTTTGGTTCTCGAGCTACTCCAAGGGAATCGACTCTATGCCAAGTTCTCCAAGTATGAATTTTGGCTAGAGGAGATTCAATTCCTCAGTCATATTGTCAATAGTCAAGGTATTCATATCGACCCTGCGAAGATCGAAGCTGTCAAGAGTTGGGTTACACCTAAGAACCCGACTGAAGTCCGTTCTTTTCTCGGATTAGCGGGCTATTATCCTCGATTCATCGAAGGGTTCTCAAAAATTGATGTACCGCTTACCGCTCTCACACATAAAGACAAGCCTTTTGTTTGGGGAACTAAACAAGAATCTGCTTTCCAAACCCTCAAGCACATGCTCTGCAATGCTCCTGTTCTCACTTTACCCGACGGAAACGACGACTTTATTGTCTATTGTGATGCCTCGAACCTTGGACTTGGTTGTGTCCTCATACAACGGGACAAGGTCATTGCTTACACATCTCGTCAGCTCAAAATCCACAAGAAGAACTATACAACCCATGATCTCGAGCTAGGCGCAGTTGTTTTTGCATTAAAGATTTGGCAACACTACCTGTATGGTACCAAGTGTACGATCTTCACCGATCATAGGAGCCTACAACATATCTTTGACCAAAAGGAACTTAATATGCGTCAACGCCGATGGGTAGAACTTCTCAACGATTACGACTGTGAAATACGTTATCACCCAGGCAAAGCAAATGTCGTTGCCGACGCTCTCAGTAGACGGAGTTACCTGCTCAGCATCTGTAATACCCAAGCCCAATATGATCTCGAAGCCCTCATCCGCGAAGCTCAACATGCCTGTTTTAATGAACGCACACTGAAGAAAGAAAGAATCTACCACGATAGAGCCCAGCTTGTGAATAAGTCGAATGGGATATTCTACTTTCTGGACCAAATTTGGATCCCTAAGCGGACCAAATTGCGACAGATATTGATGGAAGAAGCCCACAAATCTCGGTACTCTATTCATCCCGGTGCCGATAAAATGTACCAGGACCTTCGCTACAAGTACTGGTGGCCGGGTATGAAAAGGGAAAGTATAGCTATGGACTTCATAACAAAACTTCCGCGCACGCCATCAAGTCACGACAGCATCTGGGTTGTCGTTGACCATTTGACCAAATCTGCTCACTTTTTGCCAATACGAGAAGACTACAAGGTAGAAAGATTAGCCCGAATCTACACCGATGAGATCATTTGTCGACATGGGACGCCTCGCGACATCATCTCTGACCGTGATGCTCGGTTTACCTCGCGCATGTGGGAGACGTTTCAAGCGGTTCTCGGTACTACGCTTAATCTAAGTACCGCATTCCACCCTCAAACCGACGGTCAGACTGAGAGAACGATTCGTACCCTTGAAGACATACTCCGTTCGTGTGTCATAGATTTCGGTGGTAATTGGGATGCATACTTACCTTTAGTCGAATTCTCGTACAACAACAGTTATCATTCCAGCATTCAAATGGCACCATTTGAGGCATTGTATGGAAGAAAATGTCGATCGCCTATTGTATGGCACGAGATCGGGCACTCGCAATTAACCGGTCCTGAGTTACTGCAAGAAACGACTGACAAAGTCCTCCAAATTCGAGACAATCTGTTGAAAGCTCGGAGTCGACAGAAAAGTTACGCCGATAGACGACGCAAGCCCCTTGAATTTGACGTTGGTGACTACGTACTCCTAAAGGTATCACCTTGGAAGGGTGTGGTCAGATTCAAAAAGAAAGGGAACTAGCGCCTCGATATGTGGGACCTTTTAAGATTCTGGAGAGGATCGGAAAAGTCGCCTACAGACTCGAACTACCGGAGAAACTTAGTAACGTCCACCCGACTTTCCACGTGTCGAACCTCAGAAAATGCCTGGCTGAGCATGATTTAATTGTACCCCTTGATGATCTCCAAGTGAACGAAACACTACACTTCGTGGAGAAGCCTGTCGAAATCATGGATCGCCAAACCAAGCAGCTCAGACGCTCGCGCATCCCCATTGTGAAAGTCCGATGGGAAGGCAAACGAGGCGCAGAGTTCACTTGGGAACTCGAAAGCAACATGAAGGCGAAGTACCCGCAGTTGTTTGTTACGGCTTCGGCCTAATTTCGGGACGAAATTCCCTTAACTAGGGGAGGCTGTAACACCCCGTATTCCGAAAGTTAAAGTCAAAGTCAAGCTTGAAGTCAAAGGAAGACAAGATTGCTAATTGCGATATGTCACTCCTTGCTCAATTCCTGTTTTGACTTCTTTGACTTGTAGTTAGTCTATTTAATGCTTTACGTTAGTTGTATTATGTGGAGTACTTATTAATAATCGAGGTTTATTCGATATTTATCGCATGTTTTATCGCTTTATCGCTGATCACAATCGCACTCGCAACTCGAATTACGCAATCTGGTTATTGTTCTTATGTGTGTGTGTGCCTTATGTGTTACTTGTGCATGTTTATTCATGTTATATTGAGATGATCAATCGAAACGCAATCGAAACTCAATCGCAATCGAATCACAAACGCTAAACGAATGTTGAATAAGGATGATTGTATGTTGATATAGTAGTTGGGATTAAAAGTAATTTGAATAGGAAACTTTATCGCATCGCAACGCTCAGCACGTGAATCAAACCGCAAAACTCATCGCGCCGTGCCCTCCAATCGAGTGGCCAGCCGTTCGAGCTGCCACCCGATCGAGGTGCTGCTCGATCGAGCAGTCACCCGATCGGGTTACCACCCGATTGACCAGCCCTCTTCTCCCCTTTCCATTTATGGAAACCCTATAAATACCCCTGTCAACATCACAAACTTACCTTTTCTGCACCTCTCGTCCGACCAGCGCTTCTTGCCCACTTTTCTCCGATTTCTCGCGATTCTTGTAAGTATTCAACCTAAATCTTGTACTTTCTTGATCTACACGCACTCCTACACCTTTCTATCTTTTGAATCTTAACGTTTAACCGTGAAATCATTAGATTTGAGGTGTTCTAGGATGATGTCATCATGGTGTTCTTATGAACTTCATGTTTTGGCATCAATCCACCAAGAACAACTTAGATTTGAACGATTTCCACACAAATAAACAGAGATCTTGCATAGATCTGAACATATTCATAGTGAAAAAGGATTGGAAGTTGGTTCTAACTTTCTTTCAACTCTTTTACACTCAATGCACTCAAAACCGATAGGATCGGACCTTGTTCTAACCGTCTACTTCTTGGTGATGTGTCAGTTCAAGATCTGAGTTCTACCAACGAGACAACCGATTTCGGGTTAAGCAAGAATGAACGTCTTGAACCGGTTAACTGGTTGAACTTGGGTGATTCCTGTTTAATCGGGTCACTCGTGTCAAGATGGGGTTCGGTTGATTAGCATGTTGTCACACCGTCTCGATAAAACTACAAACCATCGAAAACAACGAATGTTAAGACGATCAGGCCAACCAGAGCGGAGTGCCGTCCGATCGGATTGTCACCCGATCGGGTTGCCACCCGATCGGCTTACACCATGGCCCCACACTCAAGTTTTATTTTCAAACTTTTTGAGGTTGAACATTGAACGAAATCCTGTCCGATCGGATTACCACCCGATCGGATTACCACTCGACCATGAGATGTTCTGACTTCAACACTTAAATAATTTTCAACATGTTCAATGCACAAGGGTTGCCATCCGATCGGATAGCCATCCGATCGAGTGACCGTCCTGCTGTGAACTTGTTCTTAACCTGAGAAGCCTCGCCAATCGGATCGCCGTCCGATCGAACGACCGTTCGACCGACCGACCTGAAAGGTAGAGATACTTCTCTATTTTCAAAATGCTACAACGAAAACTTCAAAAGTCAAACCATCATACACAAACACATCTTTCCCAAACAAAGTAACAATCCACTCGAAAGGTCACCCGATCGGATGACCATCCGAGCGGATTGTCACCCGATTGACTGGCTACCCGATCGGACTGCCATCCGATCGGATTGTTGTTCGACCCACTGATACTTTTACGCATCGCTTATCGTTATGCTATCGTTCTGATCATGCTAATTTCCGCTCTAAGCGCTCCCTTCAATCCATCAATCGCTGTGAGTATACTCGAACCCTTTTTGCTTTACGCACTTTTAGGTGTTACATACGTTACTTATGCTAAATCACATCGAACACACTACGCAATTCTTTAACGCTAACCGTTACTGCATGTTATACGTGACTTAATGAATGCTTGTTTGTTATGTTTACACATGGAATGCTGTATACCTGCTTTAGCAACGGTAGTACTATCTGTTTGAACTCAGCACCTGTTTACTCAGGGATTTTTAAGGACAATTAGTTACATGGCTCACAGTGGTGAGTGTGTATCGTGAACTGCCTTGGGCAGTCAACCCGCAGTCATTGGTATCGATAGGTTCATGTCGATAACTAACATGCCTCATTTTACACTGTGTACGTGCTGGTTATGCGTAAACGATTTCGAACTCTATTATATCTACTAAACTTGTATGCTCACCTTTACACTATGTGTATTGACTTTTACTTTAACGTATGTGGCAGGTGCTTAAGGTGTTTATATGCTTTGCTTGCTGTGAAATCGAGGCTAGGAAAGACCTAGATCAATAATAAATTGTCTGTACTTGAAATCTGAGTTGTCGGAACAGAACAATTTGACTAGAATTTGTCTGTAATAATTATGTTGTCTTTTATGACATGGTATGGGACATCTTGCTTTAAATAATTGGTAAATATATTTGTTATGGAAACTTCTGGACAATCTGATTCGCTCAGTGCCATGCCCCGATGTTTCTGCCATCGGTTGGGGTGTGACAGTTGTTATGGAAACTAGAATGTAATGATATGGGTATGTGATCGAAAAATACCCTTAGTTATCTAACCAAGGATTTAATGTGACATTTTGAGTAATCGTCTAAAATTGTCACTTATATTCTGTACTTCGTTTCTTAGAATGAAACGAATACTTAGAATTTTCGAGGAAATCGTGAGCGATCACGTGAATGGGAGAACTACAAGAGTAGTTTGTTTTGTAAAGAACATAGTTCTTTGGTGTAGGTATCGTAGGGGTATGCCATACACACATGTAACTACACTTGTACATCAGAATTGTGAACAACAATTTATTTATAAACCAAACAGATTGTTTCAGAGTTCAAGAAAAACAAAAGAAACAAAAGCATAAGATTTAAATTATTTCAAAGCAGTAGCATCTTCTAATCAGCCAAATGCTCATTCGTGGATCAGATTTACATTGACAAACTTTGGGCATTTATTCCTGAAATGACCCATCTCGCCACAGTTGTAGCAATTACCAGGCGAAAAACGAGCTCGAACAGGGTTGACTTGAGGTTGGGTTGGGTTGGACCACTTTGGTTTGGGTTAGTTCGAAAAACAATTGCCAAATGACCGAATCGCCCACATGATGTACACCGACGACACTAAAGGTAAGCTTGGTGGTGCGCATTACACTTGTTGCATATTGGTGCGGTACCAGCATAGGCTTTCTTAGCAGGAGGCTGTGCTGGGTGATTGGGGGCAGCGTGATTGTTTTGGGCAGCCCTAACGAAGTTCTCTGAAGCCTTACGCTTCCTTGACCTTTTTGAAGGCTTGGTTTTTGTTTCCTTTGGGGTCTCTAGGGTGGTTTCATCCTTGAGACGAATCATGGTAACAGCTAATTCAACGGTCTTCTGGAGTACCACGCCTATTTGTAGGGCAATTGTAGCACCTAGTTCGGACATTTGAGTGTTGTTGTGATGAAGAGGCATCCTAAAGGAAATGGAAGACATAGGAGGAAACAAGTGAAATGTTATCAGACAATCAAAACAGAATGACAACGCATAAAAATTGTGATCATTTGTTTGTTACCTAAGGCAAACAAATGAGACGGTGACTAATCAAAGTAAGCGGGTCATATTAATGTATCTCGAAGACATGCTTTAGCCTATAAGTGGACACTCACCCCAAGAGTTCCCAGGTAAGAGTGACTGGTCTGATTATGTGGATTTGTACGAACACTCTAGCCTTATATAGAAAACTTTGGATACAGGCACCCACCCTTCCAGATTGCACGTGTTCACATTATAAGACTGATGCGTGTGGTGTGTTATATAAGTTTAAGTATATTTTAAGCCCTTTTTACACGTTAGTCAAGTTTTAAATTTATAAAACACGATATTTTACTAACACCAAACACACATATGGGCAAGTGCACCCATCGTGAGCGTAGTATAGTGTTGGCAAGATACCGAGGTCGTCCAAGGACACAAGAGCTTTTAGTACCGGTTTATCCTCAACGTCTAATCAAATCAAAAGTTAGAAAAAAGGTTTTTAAACTAGAAAAATAAAAATAACTAAAATGCTGAAAAATAAAATAAAAATAAAACAGATAGACAAGATGAATCACTTGGCTCCGACTCGTGTATAGTGTAACCTTTGATTATTTCCGCACTTTTGCACTTTTTAAGAGATTATCTTAGTTATTGTAGTAGGCCCCTCTTTTGAAGGTGACGTTACCCTCAACCCAGTAGTTTGAGTCAGCAAGGATACAATCCTAAAGGGTCGGATTATTGAAAGATAATTAATTAAGTTATTAATGCATATTATGATAGGACCCTCTTTTGAAGGTGACGTTACCCTCGGCTAAGTAGTCTGAGTCAGCAGGGATACAATCCTAAGTAGCCAGGTTAAAGTATTAATAGTAGCTTACATATGAGGGGATCAAAGAGTTTGGATCCCCGCCATCCAATACCGGTGGGTATTGAAGGAGGTCCTACTAAATTTGACCCAGGTCCTTGCAGGATCTATACACTGAACAAGGCAAGACTCTTACCAAACCGTTCCCTTAACCCCCGACCAGGTAGCCAACATACCTCCATATAGATCGTGGAGATATGAATGGTGAAAATCTTTTATTTTATATAGACAGTAAAATAATGCCAAGACACCACGGACAAACGATAAGGAAGAATCACCTTCAACATAAGAAACTAGTTATTAAAGTCATTAATACATAACCAAGTAAAAAGTGCGAAAAGATTAAAAATAAAAAGTATTACACTAGACACTTGTCTTCACCAAGTGATGTAAGAGACTTAGGCAAACATGGCCTTTGATTCTCAAGAACTCTTACGATCAATCTTGGATCCCGAGACGACTCACACACTCTATGATGGACAATGGATGATGGTGGTGGATGATGGTGTTGTGATGGTGGTGGGTGGTGGGTGAAGTGTGAGAGAGGTGGTGTGCCAAGGGATGGTTTGCAAATGAGCCAAGCACCCCTATTTATAGGCTGAACAGTAGCTCGGGCACGGCCCCGTGTCCATCCTCTTCTCTTTCTTCATTAATTGCAGTTTGTCTGCATTAGTTGACCACGCCCCCGTGTCCGCTGGGCACGCCCCCGTGTGCAGAAGCATATCTGTGCTATCAAGATTTCCTCAGATTTTGCGAATCTTAGAGTTGACCACGGCCCCGTGTGCGCTGGGCACGCCCCCGTGGTGGGTGATAGAAGCTTCTATAGCTTTGTCTTTTATGCTGACACTTGGGCAAGCCCCCGTGTTCACTGAGCACGGGGAGTGTTCAGCCTTCTGTCTTCTTGATTTTGCTTGGGAAGATGCTGTCGGGGGGTCGGGCATGCCACGTTTGTTCCTTTTCTTGTATTTATGTTAGATTTAGCTGCCTTTTTGCTTCTTTTGTTCATTTGAGCTCATTTAATCCTGAAAATACAAAAGGAAGACAAAAACACACTTTTTCCAACATTAGTACTAAAAAGGGTTAGTTTTATGCCACAATTGATGTAATTTATATGTTGCATTTTGTGCACATCAAATACCTCCACACTTGAATCTTTGCTTGTCCTCAAGCAAAACTCTTTATAATGTGGCTTCACACTCCCAAATGGAATGGGTAGAAGAGAAGGGTTTTTTTTTTTTTTGGGCTTGTCATAGAGTGTCGGGATTTCCAAGATTCTTTGTTAAGTTTTATTTTTATTTATTTACAATCCTATTCGTCATGATTTATTTAAAACATTACATAAGATAAATTACTTATTAGGGCATAACATGCCTCTTTAAAATTCCATTTATATACAAGTTCTCATACCTCACGGGGATCACTCAATACTCGGCCGAAGATGTATTTTAGTGAATCACTCGAGAACGGCATGGAACTTACTTCTACCATAGGCTTGCCAAGCAGTCAATCCTCCTCCTTTTTAACTATTTACCTTTGTAAATATCAAGAGGACTTTTGGGTGAAGGGTTAGGCTTGGGTTAAAGGTAGGTGGTTGGGTTAGTGGTTAGTGAAAGGGCGAAAAGCGTAAAAAGCATCGGTTTTCATAAGACTTTTTATTTTTACAATTTTTATTTTTGATGAAGCCATTATTCAAACAAAGTTATTTTTGATGAACTTGTTTGTTTATTTCTCTTTTGCTTCATCATCAACAATATTTTTTTTTTGAAAAGTCATACGAAAAACCGAGCTTGTTACTAAAAACAAAGGGTTAGAAATAAAAAGGTTTTGGTGGGTGAAAGGGTGTTTGTTTTTGGGTTAAGAAATGAAAATGTTTAGGCTCAAAGGGGTTAACTAGGGGGATTTTGGGTAGGTGGTAAAAAAAAATGGTGTAGAAATGAAAAAGGGTTAGTCCTAATGCCTCCATCATTTACTTACTCGGGTTTAAGTTGGTAAAGACTGGGAATGTATCGTCGTGGCAAGTTCTAGAGTCGTAAGAACCAAGCGGCTATTCACACAAGAAACGAAAAAAATGAGCATTTAGTTTAAAGATATGTATTTGTATGCTCAATAAAGGCTCAAAACTCACTTTTTGTGGGAATGGGTTTTTATGTGATCATGTATATATAATCAAATTTTAACTAAACTTGTCATGTCGTTTCATAATTTTCTTATGTTGGTTCTTTTTATCACGACGCTATCGGTTGTAAATTTGTAAAAATATAACTTTTTAGAATTTGAAATTCCCAAGTTAACCATAGACAAGTAAAAAAAATGAAAAAATTTTGAAAAAATTTGGGGTGATTAGCGGTTCCAATAGAGTTTTGTGTAAGGCTTGTGATTAGGACTTGCAAGATTCAAAGTTTTAGCATCCCCCCCACACTTAAATTACACATTGTCCTCAATGTGTCCCAAAAATAAGTTTTTAGGTTGATTGAATGTGTAAAAAGGTGTGAAAAAACAAAAATTAATGTTACTGGGCGTCTGGACACGGCCCCGTGGTGTCCGGGCACGGCCCCGTGTTCAGATCGCCAGTAACAGAAATTGTTAAAAAGAAACAGAAGCCTGGGCACGGGGGCGTGTTCGGCGAGCACGCCCCGTGTCCAGTTACCTGAACTGGGCATTTTCTGCAGATTGTACAGCACGGGGCCGTGTTGGGCGGGCACGGCCCGTGTTGAACTTGCTGTAATGAAGAAAATTTTGTCGGATGGCCCTGTTTTCATGCATGGGGTGCTGGTTCAAGTTCCCTTGTTATCCTTCACCATCCCGAGTGTGTTTTATTCCAGTACAACATAATCCAAACACCAAATTAGCTAAAACCATCATTCATTAAAACATAGAGAGACGTACATAACAATCCTAAAAGTTAAAATTCTAGATAAATAGGTCAAAGAAACACAAGAAATCTAAACCAAGAAGTTCAAGCCTAATACTTATTCTATTAGCAACATTTCCAAAACGATAATTCCCTTGGTTGGATGCGGCTTGAAAAACTTCTTTCTCCGGGCATGGGTTCCTCACACGTCGGCGAGCCACTCCTCTATCTCCCTAGGGAGAAGAAAGGCGGGCTCATTGGCATTGGTTTGAGGGGGTGTAACCTCCACCGGGACTTCTTGTAGATCTTCAAGAGGAGGTTCCGCTGGAATGTCGTCCCATCCAGTCGGGGTGTTGATTCCAAGTGCTAAGTTCCAATCCTCTTGAGGGAGGATTGGTTCCATGGGAGGTGTCACAAGAATGTTCAACCTCTGGTGCAAGAGGTTGATTTCTTGAAAACGGTTTTCCAACCCCACTGTAAGATAATTTATACGGTCTATTAGGACCTTCTCAACCGACGTCATCTCATCAAGAGCCTCACGTAATGACATTACGTAGCGTACGAGAGTTACTTCAATTGATGACCTTCTTTCCCTTCGACTGTTTCTGGAGTGCGCAGAAGAGGTTCCACTGTTTTGACTAGACATTCTACGAAAACACACAAAAAATTCATTTTAATGGAACAGTATCTCCGGACACGGCCCCGTGCTCAATGAGCACGGCCCCGTGTTCACCTTCCTGCAGATTTTTGGAACAAGGAATCTTGGAGTTTCAAATTATTTTACCAACTTATGAAGCATTTTTGAGCAGAAATAACTTAAAACAATGTTATACAACTTATTTTTAACAAGATTCCTTGAACAAAAACCCAACAAACATCACAACAAAGCTTGGAAACATGGTGATCTCAAGCTTCAATGGAGGTGTTGAAGCAAGAAAGATGAAGAAGAAGGCAATGGATAAAAGAGGAAAGGACAAGATGATTGTTAGAACCTTCTTTTAGAAAATACCTAGGATGGTAGGTGAGAAGATCCTTTCAAATCTCTGTCCCTGGATGGTCCAAATGTGCAGGATTCTTGGCTGCATTTATAGAAAACGACAGCACGCTGCACACGGCCCCGTGTCGGCTGGACACGGCCCCGTGTGCAGGTAAGATCCTGACATATATTGTCCGTATTCTGACAAAAAGTCAGAAAGGAATCTTTTGGTGGACACGGGGGCGTGTTGACCTGGGCAAGGCCCCGTGTCGAAAGGCTGTTTATGAAGTTTGTCTATTTCTAAGGAACTTATCCGGATCGGGTGGTTCCTTACTGGATGGAACAACCCCAAAGTGCCTTAGATACCTTAATTGTTTTAGATTAAGACGAGAACGCAAGAGGTTGTCGGTGAGGGTGATTCCTATGCTAAATGTAGGTGGACAAGTCCAACCCTTTCCCGGGTTCTCGTTAAAGAAGGTGTATGCCGAATCGCTCAGGTCTATGTATACATCGAACGAAGTCGATAGAGAGTCCTTCACGGCACAATCGGCACAGGGACGACTATCGCTCAAGTCCTTGCTAGAGTTAGAGGTAACATCGGGAACAACGAAGTTGTTTTTATTTGAATGCGATCCCAACAATTCTTCTTGGTTATCGTCTTGAAATAAATTATTGAAATCTATCCTAAGTTCTTTTAACCAATTAAGAATTAGATCTTCCATTTGAAATAATTCATCAAGAAGCACTTCTCCTAGAAGATCCGGTTGAGAGCATTCGAGGGAGAGATAAGGATTATTTTTACTTTCGCCCCTCTTAAGGCTACAGGAAAACAATGAGTCTATATAGTGGGGCTTATAATTTATAAAATAACATTCTAATTCTTTATGAGGGCCACCACATATTTGACACCACGTACCATAAGAGTGCCGAAAGTAAAAAATATCAGTATCACTCATGTTTGTGTCAGAAATTACCAACCGTCGGGATCTTACGGTTCTGTTTTCAGTAACTGAAACTTAGGCACGGGGCGTGTTGAGTGGGCACGGCCCGTGTTCAGCTTACTGTCTGACATAAAACAGGATTGCCAGTTCCAATGATTGGGCACGGGGCGTGTTCAGCGGGCACGACCCGTGCTGAGTTCTGCAGAAGCTGAAAAATTAAGAAAATCCTAAAAAAAACAGAAAAATTAGAAAAAACGATTAGGCCGTTGATTCCTAACTTTCTTAAAATCCTTGTGTCCCCAGCAACGGCGCCAAAAACTTGATGCGTGTGGTGTGTTATATAAGTTTAAGTATATTTTAAGCCATTTTTTACACGTTAGTCAAGTTTTAAATTTATAAAACACGATATTTTACTAACACCAAACACACATATGGGCAAGTGCACCCATCGTGAGCGTAGTATAGTGTTGGCAAGATACCGAGGTCGTCCAAGGACACAAGAGCTTTTAGTACCGGTTTATCCTCAACGTCTAATCAAATCAAAAGTTAGAAAAAGGTTTTTAAACTAGAAAAATAAAAACTAACTAAAATGCTGAAAAATAAAATAAAAATAAAACAGATAGACAAGATGAATCACTTGGCTCCGACTCGTGTATAGTGTAACCTTTGATTATTTCCGCACTTTTGCACTTTTTAAGAGATTATCTTAGTTATTGTAGTAGGCCCCTCTTTTGAAGGTGACGTTACCCTCAACCCAGTAGTTTGAGTCAGCAAGGATACAATCCTAAAGGGTCGGATTATTGAAAGATAATTAATTAAGTTATTAATGCATATTATGGTAGGCCCCTCTTTTGAAGGTGACGTTACCCTCGGCTAAGTAGTCTGAGTCAGCAGGGATACAGTCCTAAGTAGCCGGGTTAAAGTATTAATAGTAGCTTACATATGAGGGGATCAAAGAGTTTGGACCCCCGCCATCCAATACCGGTGGGTATTGAAGGAGGTCCTACTAAATTTGACCCAGGTCCTTGCAGGATCTATACACTGAACAAGGCAAGACTCTTACCAAACCGTTCCCTTAACCCCCGACCAGGTAGCCAACATACCTCCATATAGACCGTGGAGATATGAATGGTGAAAATCTTTTATTTTATATAGACAGTAAAATAATGCCAAGACACCACGGACAAACGATAAGAAAGAATCACCTTCAACATAAGAAACTAGTTATTAAAGTCATTAATACATAACCAAGTAAAAAGTGCGAAAAGATTAAAAATAAAAAGTATTACACTAGACACTTGTCTTCACCAAGTGATGTAAGAGACTTAGGCAAACATGGCCTTTGATTGTCAAGAACTCTTACGATCAATCTTGGATCCCGAGACGACTCACACACTCTATGATAGACAATGGATGATGGTGGTGGATGATGGTGTTGTGATTGTGGTGGGTGGTGGGTGGTGGGTGAAGTGTGAGAGAGGTGGTGTGCCAAGGGATGGTTTGCAAATGAGCCAAGCACCCCTATTTATAGGTTGAACAGTAGCTCGGGCACGGCCCCGTGTCCATTGGGCACGGCCCCGTGTCCATCCTCTTCTCTTTCTTCATTAATTGCAGTTTGTCTGCATTAGTTGACCACACCCCCGTGTCCGCTGGGCACGCCCCCGTGTGCAGAAGCATATCTGTACTATCAAGATTTCCTCAGATTCTGCGAATCTTAGAGTTGACCACGGCCCCGTGTGCGCTGGGCACGCCCCCGTGGTCGGTGATAGAAGCTTCTATAGCTTTGTCTTTTATGCTGACACTTGGGCACGCCCCCGTGTTCACTGAGCACGGGGCGTGTTCAGCCTTCTGTCTTCTTGATTTTGCTTGGAAAGATGCTGTCGGGGGGTCGGGCATGCCACGTTTGTTCCTTTTCTTGTATTTATGTTAGATTTAGCTGTCTTTTTGTTTCTTTTGTTTATTTGAGCTCATTTAATCCTGAAAATACAAAAGGAAGACAAAAACACACTTTTTCCAACATTAGTACCAAAAAAGGTTAGTTTTATGCCACAATTGATGTAATTTATATGTTGCATTTTGTGCACATCAAAGACCCAAACTTTGACGAGATTTTGAAAACTTTGAAGGTTCAAAACCTTATAATAAATCATCCTAGAATAGATGATTGGTTTTCAAAGCGGATTTGAAATTTGTGTTCTTATTGTGGTTGTTTCCTAAAGATAGGTGACGGTATTGTTTTAAGATCTAAACACAAGAATCTTGTGTTAGGGTCCTAGGAAGGTTATAGACCATGTTAAAGCATTACTAATAACCTAATTCCCTATAACCATGAGCTCTTATACCAACTCTTATGTCACACCCCGACCGCGTAAAATAACAAATCACGGCGGAATCATCGGGGAGTGTTGTAACAGAATCATTGTTTCATAACACATGGTAATTGAAGTTTTGTTTTATTAATTAAAATGTTTACATTGTCTAGAGATTTACAGAAATAATACAAGATTTAACTGTCTTTCATAGTTTTAAGTCACTAAGGCCCTCGTCCAATCCTATGTTTGCATCATGATCATCTAATAACAGCACCTGAAACACATGTGAAAATAGGTACGTCAACATAAAAATGCCTGTGAGATACATAGGTTTTGTTAAAATAGGATTCATGACTTGTGAGTTTAAAGAAATGTTTAACAAAAGTTAGTCATGAACCTTGTTAAGTATTTTCTTTTATAAATTATACGAAAATCGATAAGAAATCAGATGATATAAAATATTAATGCATAGATAAGTAAATCACCAAGTAAAAATGAGTTTGTATAAAATATGATGTTTGTAAAACAATGTTTCGTGAAGATATGTTATTTGTGTAAAATGTAATATGTCTAACTTGAAATGGTTTAAATAACGCTACGATATGTAATATCATAAAAGCACTTATATACAGGAAGTACCGGCGGCGTATCCACAATGCTTTTATCATATTACACACGCTTTGTTATTTAAATCACTTACCCAAACAAACCACCAAAATGTATTGTTTAAACCAATGTAAAAATGTTCATGTATAATCAAATGTTATGTATGGCAAAATAAATAAAAGTATCTATTCTAACCATATGTAAAATGTACAAAACAATGTATTTGAATAAATCATAGTTTGAATCAAAAGTTATGTTTTGTAAAATTTATGCTTTATTGATACAAACATCTATGCGGTAATGTTTTACGTCTACATTCAAGCCTTGTGACTGAGGAGACAAACCCTTAACAAGTTAAAGGTTTATCAAAATTATGTATATCGAATTCGGTCATTCCTTCCACCCAAACAAACCTAGGATTTCAGGAATGGGAGTTGTCAATTCCTATGATACCACTACCTACTAACGAACGGCATGATCGGTGTTAATGAATGTATTAGTTTCGTTAAACAAACCAAATATTGTACCAAGTGTAAGCATGTTATATGAAAATAATGTACTAAATATGCTAAATGACATACAAAGTAGAAATGTTTAATGTAAATCAATGTGTCCATATGTTGAGTGAACATATGCAACAGAAATGCAATGTAAATCAATGTGTCCATATGCTGAGTGAACATATGCAACAAAAGTGTTTATGAAAATCAATGTGCTAGCATGCCAAGTAAACAAACATCGCAAATCATAAATGAAATCATGTACTATATGTGTACTAATGAACATAGCAAGTATATGTTATGAAAGCATGAAAAGCACGAAAGTAACAAGTAGGCACGTGTGTTTCGCCCCAAAATATTTGAAAACAGTAAAAGTGGGGTCTATGTACTCACTTGAGAATGCTTAGAAGTCTTGAATAACAACCAAGCAATGCTAGAGGGATCACGGAATCAATCGGCACCTAATATAGGTAACTATGTTAATAAACCGGACCTAAATCGGAAGATCGGATAGGATGAGGTTTCGTAAACCAAATGAGTATTGGAACTCATATGATATGGTTTAACAAAGCCTACATACTAAATCGGAACCTATCCTAAGTGATTACGACCCATTACGACTCGTTTTGGTAGCTTATGCTACCTTAACGCGTCGTTCGCGTAAAACGCGCTTGGACCGCCTATCTAGTCCTATGACAAGTATTATATGCCTTAACATGTCTAATAATGTTACCTAATCAGTTTAGATGTAAAAATTTAGGTTACATATGCTTAAAATGAAATTATGCGTAAAAAGGGCATTTTGGTCATTTTCCTAAGGCATATAAACTACTTATCATACAACTAACTAAACGAAGTGACCATAAGGTATAAACTCGGAAGGTTATTCCCTATACAACTATGGTCACAAAATATGTTTGGTCGGATCCTAATGATCGACCAAACGGGTCGGGTTCGAAAGTCTAAGCGGTTGTTTAGACCGCTTATCTTACGACCCTATATAAGCACTAAACTAAAAGTGATGAGTTAAACATGTTAAAACATGTTTAACTAAGTTTAAAAACAAGTTTGACATCAAAACAAAGGGTTTTGATACCCAAGAATAGTTTGGTTGCAAAATACGCATAAACGTGTATTTTGACCGAAACTATGACTCGTCACTATGCCTAAATAACGTGGTAATCAGTAGGTATAGTCACAAAGGACTATGACCATCGTGATTACGCTCACGTTGCGAAGTTCAAACGAACTTCGTGTTGACCATTGACTGGTCAAAGCAGAAAGTCAAACACTGTTTGACTTTCGTGCTTAAAAACGCATAAAAGATGAAAGAAACTTACAAAAGGTCCAAGCTTGAATATTTGAACTCAAATTGCTCAGGTACGAAGCTTGAGAGCTTCAACTTAGAGCAGAAATGAGAACAAATGTGAGGAATGCAATGAATCGAGGTGGGTATTTATAGATTTCAGACAAGCGTTAGGATCGTTTCTCGGTTAATGAGCTTTGATCTGGACCTTACAAGTGTTGCCCATGGTTTTATATACCATGGGAGCTTGAAAACCAGTCCATAGAGTGTGAATGCCATGCCCAAAAACCCAGAAACCAGCTGTTGTTTGAGAAAACTGAGTTTTGCAGAACTGGGGGTCTCTCGCGGGCCACGTAGACTTTCACTAAGTCTTACGCGCCCCTCCTAAGCCAACTTTGATAGAATGTCAAGTTTAGTCCCTACAGGCGTGAAACTTGGTTTTTGATGCATTTTTGACACGTTTAAGCCCCGTTAACCCCATTTCAAGGCTCTACAATTAAGTTAAAGTATAGAGAACTTAAAATATGCTCAAAAACATCTCGGATGTCGGTTCGTTTGGTCGTACGGTTGCGTTGTTCGGTTAATTACGACGAAAACTTGAACGGACGCGAAAACGATCCAAATTGCGCGACAAATGGTATTTTTGCATTCCAATCACTAAAATAAAATATTTTAATGATTACAAAAGTTTTTGGATGTCCGAATATGTTCAGAACGTAAGATATGCGCGTAAATGCAAACTTATGCACTTTTTGACGCTTTTAGTCCCTGTTTGACCAAATAAGTTTATTTTTGTACACCGAACCCCTCAAAGCCTATTTCTAAGCTATGTAAAGGATATTTATGATATGTTTAACTTATGATCATATTCCGGAAGGTACGTTACTATACGAATCGGCAGACTTTCGCAGTTTGATGCAAATAGTCCCCGTGATCGAATAAACTTGATTTCGACACACCAAACCATCCAAAACTTATTTCTAAGTTATGTAAAGGTTATTTAAGGTATTTTAAGCTTATGTCACTATTCTGTAGTGTTTGTTGCATTAAATTGATTACGTTTACGCATCAGTTCGCGTATAACCTTCCAGAAAGCGATTTAAAGCTCGAAATCGAATAAGAATTGATATGTGAAAATGATACACATATTTATACAAATACCAAGTATGAAACACAATATTTAATTGGTTTGGTATTTGTTTGATGCTCGTGGTGACACAGATGTCACATGAGGTTCGTGGAGAAACCGATTTCCATTGAAGATCGACAGGTTAAAAAGCTCCGAAGGAAAATGATTCCTATTGCGAAGGTTAAATGGGATACCCGTTGTGGCCCCGAATATACATGGGAGGTTGAGTCCAATATGCGACAAAAGTACCCCTCATCTTTTTGAATAAAATCTCGAGGTCGAGATTTCTTTTAAGGGAGTGAGGATGTAACACCCCGGAAAATTGTGTCGATCTATATGATGACACGTGTCTGATTAACTCTCAATTATGCCATGTTGTTTAGCGAGAGGGACCAAATATGTAAAAATTATGGAAGAATGTTGTTAAGAGACCATTTATGTCAACATGCCATTTTATTGGCCTCTGAGTGACTCTTACGGACCGTAAGCCTTTAGTGCTTACGGACCGTAAGCCTTTAGTGCTTAAGGACCGTGAGGAATGAATATTGTTGTTGCTGGTAAGCGGTTACGGACCACAAGACATTTGTTCTTACAGTCCGTAAGGACATCAAATCTGTGTGCGCTTAATAGGCTTACTGACCATAAGCCTAAGGCCCCTACGGTCCGTGAGGCCTGTAACCAGTAGTTTTGTTTGGAGGCCAAGGCAGCCTGCTGTGTTGCCATGTTGCACGCGAAATGCCAATCTCCTTCCGCACTTGATACCTCAAAACACACCTGGGATGATCTTAGAATATCCCCTAACACTTGGGATGATCATATGCTTTAAGTTCTACTATAAATAACAACTTTGATTAACCATTTCACTTGCTTATTTCTTTCAATTCCTCTCTTACACTCTTGGAGCTGCTGCCTGACTTAAGGAGGCCTCCCATACTAAGTTGTTATTCATCGTAGATCACTAGTAAGTGTTCCTTCTCAGCTATTTCATTTTATAGGCTAAGTATTTAGCCGAAAGTCAAGCAAATTGACTTTTGCTTTGACTTTCGGTTAAGACCATTATGGTCCAGCCATGGTTCAAATCGAACATGGCTACATGATCATAATAAGGCAGGTGATAATCCCTCAAAGGGTGTAAGACCCTTAGTCCATTTTATACAATTATCATATAAATTCTGACTATAATAGTATAGTTACGGTTAAACATACACTTAAAAATACGAGTTTGTTAAAACATTTTAAACTTTAAAACATTTTAACATAACTTATATAAATTCGTCGTTTAAAAGTGACGACGAAACGAAACGCGAAAGCTTGATTCTTGATCGTGTTCAGTTCCTTGATGAGCTTGATCGTCCTCCGGTACTTTACATAATACCTACATTCCATAAAAAAATTGAAATGAGTTAGTTATATGGCGTTTAAAACATGTTTAAACGAAATAGCAAGCCAAAACAGTCAACAACAACAATTTTCCCAGTTCTGGTGGCCCTCGCGGGGCGCGACCCAACCTTGCCCAGCCCTCGCAGGCCGCGACAGAGTTCCGCTCTTCCGTCGCGTAGCGCAAGAGAGCACTTTTTCCAGCAGAATTCTGAAACCTGCATTTTTCCAGCCAACCCATATTTTACGAAAACGAGCTTAACTTGCTCATTTTTTATCCGATTTGACTCACGTTTCTTCCTACGTGATCGTAATTTAATTCTCCATCACATGGAGTTAACATCCGACATCCGGATTAACAAAGTTTTAGATTTCTAAGCCTTCGGCCTAAAATATAATTATGAACTTTTGACCCGTTCATGTATTAATCAAACAAACATGTTTGTTTGATCCCAATTTCTTATGAACTTCACAAGTTCAATATTGTCTATCTTATTAAGTTCAAATCACGGATTTCATAAGCATTTTAAACCAGTTTTCGCTCATATGCTTATTTTGACCCGTTATGGGATTTTAAGCATATTTTAGACACAATTCGCTTTCATTTGTTCCTAGCATTATATTTCCACATTTCTTATCAAATAATCTTTCTCCACACTATATTTGTGGCGGATTTAATGTGGTAATTTATAAATTTCGAGTTTTCCCCTCGGATCATTATTTTACTGCAAAAACTCCTATAGAGTCATTTGACCAAAGATTTACATCTTTCTCTTTTTATACTTATTCGAAGTATTTATTTAATCATAAAAATCGTTTCCAAACAACCTTTAAAGGTCGTTGTAACAACTCTCATCTAAAAGTACTATTTATTATTTTAATTATCCAATTAGGAAACCCTAATTAAGAAACCCAAGTGATTCTGGATAATCCCTAAAATTTTCAGAACATTTGGAATCAGGATTAGGGCTCCTAAAACTTAAGGGGGGTAAACCCTAACTAACGATTATCTCTAAAATGCGTTGTCTAAATTGAGAATTCACGAAACATTGACTCAGCAGGCCTATACCAGTGACAAGCCTACCCTACTCTAACTTGACACACCAGGCGAGTCGCGACAGGAACCATGACATCCTTCGCGACACGCGGGGGAAACCAATTTCACGTATAAATAGGACAGTCTGTTTCATGCAATTGAGTGTTCGTTCGACGTTCAATTTCAAATTGTACGCTGAGTTATAATCAAAACAGTCCCAAAACACACACTGATCACGAAGTGCTGCCACAATTCAGGGTAATAACTCGATCGCTGCTACGATTCAATGTCCGATCGATTAAACTATCCAATGGATGTTTAAGTGCTGCCCACATTAGGGTTATCCTTTGTCATTCGTTGTGATTCCGACAGGATGTTTGAGTACCACCTGAACTCGGGGAATACTCTGTCATTCGTTGTGAATCCGATGGATGTTTAAGTGATTGCACTTTGTCATTCGTTTTGAGGGTTTGATCTCGTGAGTTATCGTAAATGTTGAATTGGTTACTAACCCAGTTTTGTGTGCATTATTATTTAAATTAGGTTAACAAGACTAAGCTATAGACTAGACTCTATCCGTGTTAAATCTGCAATGTGAGTCATTCTCTCTTTTTATCAAATTTATTTATAAAAGCATGTTTATTTTCAAAGACTATAATTACAGTGATTAAGTTTATGTAATCACCAAGTTACAGCTGGTATGTGGGGTTTTGTATACAATACTTGATAATCGTCACCATTGGACAACGGGTTAGCCAAGGGGTGATATGACCATAGTCACAGACACCATTGGACAACGAGATAGCCAATGTGTGTTCGAGTGACAAATGCTGTGGGTAGTTGGTTTGATGTCTGAAACATTGTAATCTCTCTTAATACTGTAAATTATAACAAATAGGTCTGTTTTATTAAATAGAATGATTCACTCAGTATTTTCCGCTGACAAAACCTTTTTCAAACATGTTTCAGGTGATCTGTTGTGATTCAGGAAAGGTGCTGTGGAGCACTGAAAGCTTAAGAAAGTGGCTCATTATAAAATAAAGAAATATGTTTGTAAAATAAAGATTTCTTTATGAAATCATAGTATTGTAAATTACCGGGGTTTTATCCCGAATTGTGAAATAAAATAATTGGGAAAATTTTAGCTTTAAAAAGATCCTGACGATAAACTTCCGCTGTTAAACTCAATTAAATAACTACCACGGGATTTCTGTCCCGCGGCTCCTGAAACGGGTCAAACCGGGTTGGGGGCCGTGACAGAAATAAGGTGGTATCAGAGCCACTGAGTTAAGCTAATTAAGTATTTAGAAATACTTAATTTTTCCTGATTACTATTATGTGATTATGTGTTTTATTAACTGACTATTTGTTAGTTACAGTATGGGTAGGAAAAAGCTTTCAAGCATCTATCTTAAATTAGATATGTCATCAAATGAGAAGGGAAGTTCATCCCAAACTCCTGAAGAAGGAATATTTGTTCGAAAAGCCCAATATGAGGAACCACTTTCTCCTAGTAAAAGAAGTCTGATTATTAGGAAAAGTAAAGAGAAAATAAAGAAAGCCAGAGAGAAGAAAGTTAAACAGGAAACTCAGGAATTAATTAATAAATCACCATGGGAAGACAATTTAGATGAAAAATGGGCAGATTTATATATGTTAGCTACAGTAGCAGTAAATGCAGATCTCTAAATTGACTAGCAAACACTACCACCTACAAGTTAGAAAATCCATCCAGTAAATAAATAAATCCAGAAATAAAACATAGTGTGTTTTAAATTTCAGTTATTTTGTAAGCAATAAAATGGAAAGGTTATTTTTGGAAGTTGTGATTAATTATTTTTACATATATGTTAAAACAGCATGAATGAATTATCTGGAGCTTTAGAGAATCTCAACCTTCACCCTGTACATATAGAAGTTTCTAAAGAATTTACTGGGTATTTTCCTGATGTGGAACAACCTGTAGAATTCAACGTTCCACCTCTGGTAAAGCCAAAACCAAAGAAAAGAAGAAGATACGTGTGGGGGAGTCGTTTACGTAAGAAAAAGCCAGTTAAGAAACTTCCTAAAATAAATAACCCCTTAGAAAAAGAAATTGAAACCAGGGAAAGTTCGAAACCACAGGATTTGGAGATAGAAATGGGGGAAGATGCTAGAGAAATGGGAATACAATTTGAAGAATATTCTAAGGAAATAGAAATGGAGGTTGGAAAAGGTTTTAGACCAACTCAGATGGAAATTGGAGAAAGCTCCAAACAAAACCAGGGAAGGACTTTTCAGGAGGAAATAGATTTTATATTGGCAAGCTGTGAGACTATTCAGCCTGTCAATACAAATATTTTTACTCGTCCTATTGAAAATCAACTCCCTATAAATTTTGAACCAGCAATCCCAGAACCAATAATCCATACTCAACCTTTAGAAATAGATGAGTGGTGGACAAATGACTGGCAATTCCAAAACATTGTCAACAGTCCTAATTCCTTTCTTCCGCAATTCGATCTAGAACCATTACCAAATCCACCCATGAGTAACGAAAATCTGGCTGAACTTCGCCATTTTGGCGAAGAGTTAATGGATGCGGGAAATAGAATCCGGGAAATAGGGGGATAAATTTCCTGGAAGTATGATGAAAGGGAGCTTCGTTTTTAAAAAACAAGTGACGAGAGAAAAGTAGGTTATGAGTCTGTATTTGTATAATAACAGTTATACTAGTTAGTATGTGCGAAATAACTAATAAAACGGTTGTAATTAGAGGCATGATATAATATATAAACTAAATGAAATTTTATATTTTGTTGTATATTGTTTACGTGGTTATGTATAATTAATTGTGACATTGGATTATTTCTTTATACTAATTATTTATCTATAAATTAATTATCAGATGGCAAACGTTGGTAATGAACCAGTAAATGAAGTAAATCAGTCTGAGCCAATTCAGGAAGAACAATTGTTAAATAGGCAAGATATAGAAGATATTGTTGCACAAGGAATAGCCAATGCTATTCCAGCAATCGTTGCTGCCGTTCAAAAACCCGTTAAATCTAAATCAATCATTCCTAGTAAACGTACCCAAGGCGACAATTTTAGTAATAGTATAAATGGAGGCGGAAATCATGTTAATAACAATAATGATCTGCAGGCCCCAATTTTCAAGAAAATGAAAGCTGCAACACCTGGTTGCACTTACAAAGAATTCCTTGCCTGTAAACCAACTGAGTTTGCAGGTAACGAAGGGGCTATTGCAGCATTACGTTGGTTAGAGAAAACTGAGGCAGTAATTGCTATAAGCAAATGTGTTGAGGAAGATCAAGTTATGTATGCTTCCAATCTTTTTAAAGAAGGGGCATTAGAATGGTGGAACACAGTGTTACAAGCTAAAAGAAGGATTGTGGCCTATGCCATGAACTGGGAAGAATTTAAGAGTCTTGTAGAAAGAAAATTCTGTCCCGAGTATGAAAAAGATCAAATGGCAAATAAGTTCCTAAACCATAGGGTGGTAAATGTGGATTGTCGTGGTTATACTTCGACATTCTTCGAATATGCTAGGGTAGTACCAACACTGGCTTCGCCAGAGCCGGTACTCATTTCTCGCTACATTTGGGGATTAATTAGCGAAATCCGCAACATTGTTAAAGCTGCGAGACCTCGCACTATTGATGATGCGGTAGAACTAGCTAATACCCTAACTGATGAACTGGTACGCTCAAGAGATGAAAGTAGGAAAAAGGAACTGGCTCAGAAAATTACCCAAGGATTTCGTACGGGTAATAATAACAGTTTCAGGAGAAGAGGAACGGGACAATCCTCAAATCCGCCTTTCTGCAGAAATTGTAGAAGGAAACATTTTGGAAGATGCAGTGTAACCTGCAACTTTTGTAAAGTTGTAGGACATCGTGAAGAAAATTGCAGGAAGAAATCCACAATTTGTTATAATTGTGGAGAAACTGGACATTTCAGGCCAGATTGTCCGAAATTAGTTAAACCAGCTGATAACAACAAAGCCAAAGCTGCAGAAGGAGCTACTAAGAAGAATGTCAGAGCATTTCAGCTAACTACTCAAGAAGCAGAACTCATTCCAGATGTGATAGCTGGTACGTTCTTAGTTCACAACATTTACGCAAAAGTATTATTTGACTCTGGTGCAAACCAAAGTTTTATAAATACTTTATTCTGTCAAGCTCTTAAGTTACCTTTAACCAACATTAGGCAGATTTTTACAGTAGAAACCGCGGATGGGAATTCAGTTAAAATAGATCAGGTTTTGCAAAAAGTAGAAATAGAACTTTCAGGACATAAATTTTCTGCAAATCTGTTACCTATGAAATTAGCTGAATTCGATGTTGTGTTAGGAATGGATTGGTTAATAGCCAACCATGCTCAAATTCTTTGTGATAAGAATTCCATAGAAATTCAGGCACCTACTGGAGAAGTAATCATGATTACAGGAGATAAACCACGTAAGCCCATGAAGTTCATATCAGTAATGAAAGTTGCTAGTTATGAACGAAAACAAGGAATAGTGTATATGATTTCGGTAATCATAAGTACTAAGGGAAAAGATTTTAAGGAAATACCAGTAGTCTCAGAATACCCAGATGTATTTCCAGAAGATTTACCGGGATTACCTCCGGATAGGGAAGTAGAATTTAGGATTCATCTAGTTCCAGGAACTATACCGATAGCCAAGGCACCTTATCGGTTAGCACCCACAGAAATGTTAGAATTGAAAAAGCAATTAGATGAATTACTAATTAAAGGTTTCATACAACCTAGTTCATCTCCGTGGGGAGCTCCAGTGTTGTTTGTAAAGAAGAAGGATGGTTCAATGAGAATGTGTATTGATTATAGAGAACTGAATAAAGTTACAATTAAGAATCGATACCCATTACCTAGGATTGATGATCTATTCGATCAACTTCAAGGAGCTAGATATTTTTCTAAGATAGATTTACGCTCCGGATATCATCAATTGAAGGTACAAGAAGAGGACATACCTAAGACTGCTTTCAGAACTAGGTATGGTCATTACGAGTTTACAGTCATGCCCTTTGGATTAACGAATGCACCTGCAGCATTCATGGACATGATGAATAGGATCTGTAAACCGTATTTGGATAAATTTGTAATTGTTTTTATAGACGATATACTTATTTATTCCAAAGGTCAGACAGAACATTGTCAGCACTTGCATGCACTCTTAACTCTGTTAAGAAAAGAAAAGTTGTACGCCAAATTCTCGAAGTGTGAATTTTGGTTAAAGGAAGTACAATTCTTAGGACACATGGTGAATCACGAAGGAATTCATGTAGATCCTGCTAAGATAGAGGCAATTACCAATTGGAAGGTTCCGCAAACCGCAATGGAAATTAGAAGTTTTATAGGTTTAGCTGGGTACTATAGACGGTTTATTAAGGATTTTTCCAAAATAGCTGTTCCATTAACTAAGCTAACCTGTAAAGCCATTAAGTTTGAATGGGGACCAAAACAAGAAGAAGCCTTTAGAATATTAAAGCAGAAATTAACAAATGCACCAATCTTAGCCTTACCAGAAGGAACTGGAGATTTTGAAGTATATTGTGATGCTTCAAAACTAGGATATGGATGTGTGCTTATGCAACGCAAAAAGGTGATTGCATATGCTTCAAGGCAATTGAAAAAGCATGAAGAAAACTATACGACTCATGATTTAGAATTAGGAGCCGTAATTTTTGCCCTTAAGATTTGGAGACATTATCTTTACGGAAGTAAATTTACTGTCTACACAGACCACAAAAGTTTAAGATATATATTTGGGCAAAAAGAGTTAAACATGAGACAAAGAAGATGGATGGAAATCCTAAGTGATTACGACTGTGATATTCAGTATCACGAAGGAAAGGCAAATGTAGTTGCAGATGCCTTAAGTCGTAAGTATCATGAGAAACAACGACGGGTTCGTGCTCTCAGGTTAAATCTACAATTAGATTTAATGGAACAACTGAAGTATTTTCAAGAAACAGCAATAGAAGATGTTGCTGAAGGAATGAAGGGAAGAATAAAAGATTTAGAACAAGGAGCTGATGGAATTTGGAGATTCCATAAGAAAAGGATCTGGGTGCCAAAACAAGGAGAATTAAGAAATAAGATTCTAGAAGAAGCCCATAAGTCAAGGTATACAATTCATCCAGGAAATAATAAGATGTACCAAGATTTAAGAAATAGCTTTTGGTGGATAGGAATGAAAAAGGATATAGATAGATATGTTTCTAAATGTCTTACTTGTTCACAAGTTAAGGCAGAACATCAGAAACCCTCAGGTTTACTACAACAGTTAGAAATGCCTGTATGGAAATGGGAACTTATAACAATGGATTTTGTTACTAAGTTACCCAAAACCAGAAAAGGTAATGATGCGATTTGGGTAATTGTAGATCGATTAACCAAATCTGCTCACTTTCTACCTATGAAAGAAACTTTTAGCATGGAAAGATTGGCAAAGTTATATGTAGATGAAGTAGTATCCTTACATGGAGTTCCACTCTCCATTGTTTCAGATAGGGATAGTCGTTTCACTTCTCATTTCTGGAAAAGTTTCCAGAAAGCAATGGGAACTCGACTAAACCTAAGCACGACATATCATCCACAAACAGATGGACAAAGTGAAAGGACGATCCAAACTCTAGAAGACATGCTCCGAGCATGTGTGATAGATTTTGGTGGAAACTGGGATGATCATTTACCATTAATTGAATTCTCCTATAATAATAGTTATCATTCAAGCATTGAAACTGCCCCATTTGAAGCACTGTATGGAAGAAAGTGCAGAACTCCAGTATGTTGGGCAGAAATAGGAGAAAATCAATTGTCAGGTCCGGAGATTGTGCAAGAGACAACAGACAAAATTACTCAAATCAAGGAAAGACTGAAGACGGCTCGAGATCGCCAGAAGAGTTATGCAGACAATAGATGCAAGCCGTTAGAATTCCAAGTCGGAGACAGAGTGTTGTTGAAAGTTTCTCCTTGGAAAGGAGTTGTTAGATTCGGTAAGAAAGGAAAGCTAAGTCCAAGGTACGTAGGACCATTTTCAGTGATCCAACGTATAGGACCAGTTGCTTATCGTTTACAACTACCCGAAGAGTTAGCCGGAGTACATGATGTGTTTCATGTATCCAATCTCAAGAAATGCTTATCAGACGAATCACTGGTAGTACCTCTTCGAGATATAGAGGTAAATAAAAAGCTGAAATTTGTTGAGAAACCTCTTCAAATTGAGGATTGAAAGATCAAGTTTCTCAAACATAAACGACTAGTTTTAGTCAAAGTCAGATGGGATTCAAAAAGAGGAGCTGAATACACTTGGGAGCTGGAATCAGAAATGAAGCGAAAGTATCCTCACTTATTCCAGTAAATCTCGAGGACGAGATTTTTATTAAGGTAGGGAGAATGTAACAACTCTCATCTAAAAGTACTATTTATTATTTTAATTATCCAATTAGGAAACCCTAATTAAGAAACCCAAGTGATTCTGGATAATCCCTAAAATTTTCAGAACATTTGGAATCAGGATTAGGGCCCCTAAAACTTAAGGGGGTAAACCCTAACTAACGATTATCTCTAAAATACGTTGTCTAAATTGAGAATTCACGAAACATTGACTCAGCAGGCCTATACCAGTGACAAGCCTACCCTACTCTAACTTGACACACCAGGCGAGTCGCGACAGGAACCATGACATCCTTCGCGACACGCGGGGGAAACCAATTTCACGTATAAATAGGACAGTCTGTTTCATGCAATTGAGTGTTCGTTCGACGTTCAATTTCAAATTGTACGCTGAGTTATAATCAAAACAGTCCCAAAACACACACTGATCACGAAGTGCTGCCACAATTCAGGGTAATAACTCGATCGCTGCTACGATTCAATGTCCGATCGATTAAACTATCCAATGGATGTTTAAGTGCTGCCCACATTAGGGTTATCCTTTGTCATTCGTTGTGATTCCGACAGGATGTTTGAGTACCACCTGAACTCGGGGAATACTCTGTCATTCGTTGTGAATCCGATGGATGTTTAAGTGATTGCACTTTGTCATTCGTTTTGAGGGTTTGATCTCGTGAGTTATCGTAAATGTTGAATTGGTTACTAACCCAGTTTTGTGTGCATTATTATTTAAATTAGGTTAACAAGACTAAGCTATAGACTAGACTCTATCCGTGTTAAATCTGCAATGTGAGTCATTCTCTCTTTTTATCAAATTTATTTATAAAAGCATGTTTATTTTCAAAGACTATAATTACAGTGATTAAGTTTATGTAATCACCAAGTTACAGCCGGTATGTGGGGTTTTGTATACAATACTTGATAATCGTCACCATTGGACAACGGGTTAGCCAAGGGGTGATATGACCATAGTCACAGACACCATTGGACAACGAGATAGCCAATGTGTGTTCGAGTGACAAATGCTGTGGGTAGTTGGTTTGATGTCTGAAACATTGTAATCTCTCTTAATACTGTAAATTATAACAAATAGGTCTGTTTTATTAAATAGAATGATTCACTCAGTATTTTCCGCTGACAAAACCTTTTTCAAACATGTTTCAGGTGATCTGTTGTGATTCAGGAAAGGTGCTGTGGAGCACTGAAAACTTAAGAAAGTGGCTCATTATAAAATAAAGAAATATGTTTGTAAAATAAAGATTTCTTTATGAAATCATAGTATTGTAAATTACCGGGGTTTTATCCCGAATTGTGAAATAAAATAATTGGGAAAATTTTAGCTTTAAAAAGATCCTGACGATAAACTTCCGCTGTTAAACTCAATTAAATAACTACCACGGGATTTCTGTCCCGCGGCTCCTGAAACGGGTCAAACCGGGTCGGGGGCCGTGACAGTCGTTGGCTCAATTTAGCTTACAAGGGCGTTTTGGTCCATTTTAGCCTTTCATTTACAATGAAGGACTTTTGAAAGCATGTGTAACCCAAAATCCCTCTTTTTAGCTATGATTTGGTTTGAAAAGTCATTATGTTTTCAAATCACAATGACCATCATTTGAATCATTCGGTTTACTCATTCAAGTAATCAAATGTCTATTTGACTTCGTTTAACTCTCAATGAACCTTTCGTTCTAAATGAGTAGTTAACCTATTACACATACCTGACTCGGATCAATATATTGACCCATTTCAATACCTTTACTTAATAGCCGCTAAGTAATAGCGATGCAAATATCCATTCGATATTTATTCCTATAATCATACAACTCGACAAACCATTAGTCGATATTGTCAAAGGGTGATATTTTCACCTTTTGGCCCGTTTGGTCTAAATGACCGTGTATCTTTACGATATGGATTTATTATCATCTCGTCTACATGATTCGCACCGGTTTACACCGTACGGTCATTTTACTTATAAACTATTTCTTGATTCTTTTGACCCCTTTATGTTTTACGCCATAAAGTGTCTTTCAAAAATTAACGGTTATCGTCATCGAGTGACCGAATTACCGTTTTACCCTTATTATTTGTATTGGTTTACCTTATAAGGTAATAATTCAAAACTCGCTATTTATTAGTCATTGCATGACTAAATAATCGTATTAGCTCTTTTTAACAATTAAACATGGTTTATCGTTATTGTCTTTTTTTTTGTTCCGAACCGCACATGTCGTGTCGGAACATCATAATTCAAACATGACTTTCTATTATTCATAACCTATAAATTTTTTCAGCCAAACCATATTTTACGAAAACCCGTTTTCGCTCATATGCTTATTAAGTTCAAATCACGGATTTCATAAGTATTTTAAACCCGTTTTCGCTCATATGCTTATTTGACTCGTTAAGGGATTCTAAGCATATTTTAGACACAATTCGCTTTCATTTGTTCCTAGCATTATATTACCACATTTCTTATCAAATAATCTTCCTCCACACTATATTTGTGGCGGATTTAATGTGGTAATTTATAAATTCCGAGTTTTTCCCCTCGGATCATTATTTTACGGAAAAGACTCCTATAGAGTCATTTGACCAAAGATTTACATCTTTCTCTTTTTATACTTATTCGAAGTATTTATTTAATCATAAAACTCGTTTCCAAACAACCTTTAAAGGTCATTGGCTCAATTTAGCTTACAAGGGCGTTTTGGTCCATTTTAGCCTTTCAATTACGATGAAGGACTTTTGAAAGCATGTGTAACCCAAAATCCCTCTTTTTAGCTATGATTTGGTTTGAAAAGTCATTATGTTTTCAAATCACAATGACCATCATTTGAATCATTCGGTTTACTCATTCAAGTAATCAAATGTCTATTTTGACTTAGTTTGACTCTCAATGAACCTTTCGTTCTAAATGAGCAGTTAACCTATTACACATACCTGGCTCGGATCAATATATTGCCCCATTTCAATACCTTGCCTTAATAACCGCTAAGTAATAGCGATGCAAATTTCCATTCGATATTTATTCCTATAATCATACAACTCGACAAACCATTAGTCGATATTGTCAAAGGGTAATATTTTCACCTTTTGACCCGTTTGGTCTAAATGACCGTGTATCTTTGCGAGATGGATTTATTATCATCTCGTCTACATGAATCGCACCGGTTTACACCGTACGGTCATTTTACTTATAAACTATTTCTTGATTCTTTTGACCCCTTTATGTTTTACGCCATAAAGTGTCTTTTAAAAACTAACGGTTATCGTCATCAAGTGACCGAATTACCGTTTTACCCTTATTATTTGTATTGGCTTACCTTATAAGGTAATCATTCAAAACTCGCTATGTATTAGTCATTGCATGACTAAATAATCGTATTAGCCCTTTTTAACCATTAAACATGGTTTATCGTTATTGTCTTTTTTTTTGTTCCGAACCGCACATGTCGTGTCGGAACATCATAATTCAAACATGACTTTCTATTATTCATAACCTATAAACCAATAGGTATTAAATAAATAGAGTGTAAGCTTTACTTACCTAGCATCCAAATTAGGCTTTTTCTTCATACTTGATTCGTTTGACCCGCTTCATTCCCAAGCTTCCACCTAGCTTGTCAAGCGTCAAACTATCATTGAAATTTGTAAGATGGTTAGATTTGTCATAATCATTTACGACTATTCCATCCTACGATTCTTATGTTGAATTTATCATTCGATCATATCATTGGTCAGTTTGCCCATTAACGAAAATAATTACACGATGTAGCTCAACTACTCATTTAATTACTTGGTCAATTATACGGTAAGCATAATTCTTATGCTACCGTTTTTAACCACTTTATTAACCAAGTTATTGTAATCAATTTCATTTGATTAACACATGATGATTTCAAACATTGATCATAATATATCATCATTTTCATTTTATCATACAAACCCATTTCCTAGCAAGTATGATCATGTACTCAAACACTCAATTTGTTCAAGTATTTCCTGATTATTATCATATATGATGATTCTAATCATAATTATATCATCAAATTCCTCATATGATTAATACCCACTTATCCTAGTGTGGTAAATCATCAAATCATTCAATTTATAGCATCATCTGTATAATTTTCACTTAGGGTTTTGTTCCTAAGCAAATATACATCACTAATTCAATCATAGCTTCAATAATTCATTCCTAATTCGCGATTATGATTATTCAAATTTCACAACTTCACAAATCATCAAAATTTGACAAACCTTATGATCCCCTAGCTTGGGTGATCATTAATTCACGTTCAATTGTGAATTTAGACTTCACTTGGCCCTTCAATGGAATGATTTGGTTGAAAGTTAGGGTTTTGACTCCTGGGGAGCTCTCCTGGTCGAACGAATAGAACACACACTAAGTGTGTGTTTTGTTTTAGTTCTATTTTTATAACTTAAGTTTCAAGTTATCCTGATTTGGCCCCTCTTGTTTGGTTAGTTATTAAGTAGGCCATAACCTACTTATTTCTAACAATATTCCCACTTATTAACTAGGTTAAACATTTCTAGTTAATTTAGTGAGTTCGGGGAATTTACGACTCGGTTTATTCTAAGTTCCGTTAACTCGGGCCTTTTATAAACTTTATTTCTCAAAAGCATTCTTTTTCCCCTTTTTATTAAATATTAGGTTTAGTTATATAAATCCTAATATTTTCCGGGTAAATTTTAACACTAATGGTAATTTACCCGTCTTTTAGTATTAACGTGGTTTGATTACCAAACCCGTTTTCGGGGTGTTACAAAGGGCACCTCCTAGAAATCACGTTAAGTTGGTTAAATGACGAGTCAAGGTTATGTTTAATAAAAAGTTAAAACACATATTTTCGAAAAAACTTACAAAAAGAACTTATAAATGTTTAAACACATATTTTTGACACTATATCAGTTGGTAAATAATATTAGAACATGTCACAACATGTTCAGCCCGTCATTTCCAGTTTATTGTCCGGTTCGCAACCGAAAGTCAAGCAGTTTGACTTCTGCTTTGACTTTCGATTTTGACCCAATTTAGCCAACTTAGCTACTGATTTGAAGTTGCATTATGATCATATTTAAGTGTAGGATAACCATCTGTTGTTATACTACTTGATCATAATCAGTTGTCAGGTTTTTATACAAGTTCATACATTATGCCTGAAATTACCGAAAATGGCCTTTTGGTGCATAAATTGATTCTAAACAATGATGAACATACAATATGGATAACCTACTGACTTGGTAACATAATTAAGATGTTTTGGCATAATGAACTTGTTTATGACTCATCCGATTACCTGATACCGCCTATGCACGTAAGGTTAGCTTATGTAACTTAGTTTATGTAAGTTAATTGAATTGGGTCAAACTCCTTCAAATTCTTATAAATTCCAGAATGTATATTTGTTTACCCATATTATACAAGTCTTAGTACTTGTGAGGGTTTAAACTACATTCTATCCGATCACCGCTTAATCTAGCGTACCGTACCGTTTACTTTATATATAGTTAACCGGTCCAAGTCTATGACTTGAATAGGATCCGTTAACATTCTAATTGGTTATTATACCATTCATTCCAGACTAGGGCATCCAGTAGATTGCAACCTTGCTAAGTTTTTTTGTTATATCGGTTGTGCTCATATATTTGTCTTGGATTGTAAGACTTTAAGCCATGTAAATACTCTTAACCTATTATTCCTATACGATCTTGGGATACGGTAAATTATTACCGCTTGATCGGGTATGGGATCAATGTCTGATTGTGACTAAAAAATCCAAATAACCCATTTTAATATGTTTTGCTTGATAACTTAAACATTGGGGGTTAATGTAACCGTGTCCTGGATATTCTTGGCTCATTTAATTGCAAATGGCCACGACTTAAGCACGAGGTGTAGGCATACACCCGACAGATGCTAATACTATCATAAAATGTTTTCTTACCCATATTGGGGATACCCTTTATGGGTTAAAGTGGTGTGTCGGTTAATCATGTTAACGATGTTTAGTACTGGGCCCCATATATATTGCTAAACAGTGGCGAAGCTTGGAAAAAAAGTTCGGGGGGTCGGAAAGTAACGGACCTAAAAAAAAATTATATCCCGTAGTTTCGAGGTGTATGTTCGGGTCGGACGTCGGTGATTCGATTCGGGTCGGGTCGGGTCAAACATTAATATCAAATAAAAACGTTCTCAAACATTAAAAAAAGAAGTTATCATTTTATTCTTCCACATAGCATAATCTAATAATAAACAAGTTAACAAATCACCCTAAATTTCAAACTCTAATTTCTATCTAAATCAAATCACAATAAGATTAAACAAATAAAATTAGACATAGTTACAGAAAGATTCAACAAGTTTAGGGCAAAAATTCGGACCAATTTCACCCATAATTTCAACATAAATCACATAAATTGCAGCCCTAAATTAAACCTAAAGATAAAAAACACATACCTTTAACCTTATGAAGATTGAAGAATTCGAACAAGAGTACAAGCCCACAACAACGAGCAGTGTTTTGGCTTCTGTTCTCGTACAAGAAGGTGAAGTCGAACAGTTCTGGAACCTGCGTTCCCCCCCCCCTTCTGCAGTTCTGGCTTGTGGCTTCTGTTCTTCTGGTCGATATCCCAAAGTAAACGAATTTGGGGTTTTTTTATAGGTGGGCTTTTAAGTTGGGCTATATAATGATTTGATTTGGGTTATATAATATACATTCTAGTATTCTACCAAATATAATGATTTGGGATATAATATTTAGACTAATTAAATAATTTATTTGGGCTATATAAATAAAAAATTAAAACGGGGGGGTCGAAAACGTATATACCTACAAAATCCTATACAAAACGTACATATATAACACTACTGACCGAAAAGTTCGGGGGGGGGGGGGGCGCCCCTCCCCGTCCCTTAAATCCTTCGCCCCTGTTGCTAAACATGTAAAACTGTATACAACAGATATATTTTATCCCAAGTTATTTATGAAAATACATGTGCCTAGTGCACTTAAAATGATTTTGAAATATTTTCAAAATGTGTCGATTATTTGTATTTACTAGTGTAAACTGACGTACCTTCAAAATACTAAGCGCTGGTTGGAAGGATACGTAAATAGGCTGGAAGTTGCCCGGTAAATGTTTAAGTGGAATTTGCAACTCCATGCATTGAAGCCTAGTAGTGTGCTTACATTGTCATTTTGATATTTCGATCTGCCTGTGGATCTTTTGATACAATTTCGTCTGTATATTATTTTGAACATTCGGACACTTATAATTTGTAATAGTATTTCAATTCCCAAAACTTTCGTTGTGTTATTTGTGTATCTTGGTATCAACACCCCAAGTCCGGGACCACCGGGAAATCAGGATGTGACAATAATGCATAAGAGAAAAGCATTTTAAGATACCCAAAAGTTAAGAACTTTTTTTTAGTTTAATGCATAAGGTAAAACACAAAATTTAGGGCAAATTAGTCTTTCAACCCTAATTACACTTTAATCCTCTCATTTTAGTTACACTTTAATTTCATAATCTTTAACCAAATTATAGATAATTAGTTAATAATACATTTTATCCCCTTATATATAGCTAACTACCCCCATGATTTTTAAACGACCATAACTTCTTCGTACGTTAATATTATTAAAAAAACACCAAAAAAAAAACAAACATTTTATTCTATTTAATCTGAGTATAGTATAGCTATAGTTTTTAAGGGAAAAATGATATTTTATGTGGTTAACAATGTCTAAGAGTGAATAACAACTGAATCATTAACCGAAAACAAATGAAACGGAACAAAAATCAACAAAAAACTGAATTAACTGAAAACCGATTGGCCGAAAACCGATTAATCAGAAAACCAAATTTACCAAAACCTGGTTGTCTGTTTTTTATAGCTTATTTTAACTAAAATTAACTGGACTGAAACAATTATTTATATTTTTATATATTTCTAGCTTTTATACCTTCAGTTCATGTATTTCATATTTTATACCTCCATTTCATGTATTTATATTTCCATTTCATGTACTTATACAACCATTTCATGTGTTTTACACCTTAATTTCGTGTATTTCTAAGCAAACAATTTAACCCAAGTTTGGTTTGTCAATTATCTAAAATTAAACGTATAGAATAAAAAAAACTGTCAATCTAACTGAATAAATCAAACTGATTAACCGGAACCGATTAGTAAATAAAATAGACTAACCGATGATTTAAGTTCAGTATAAAAATTGAACCAACTGAACCATGTTCACCACAATGAAATGGACTAACCCATGACTTCGCTTATGACTATGGACGCAAACGAGCAAAGCGCCTCGAAAAAAAAGCTTGAAACGAGTCGAGCCTTATTGAGCTTGAGCCGAGTTTGAGCCTAAAATAAAGCTTGTTTATTTATCGAGCTCGAGCATGACATGTGAAGCTCGTCATGCTCATTGAGCCTTAGTGTTACATTAGTTTTTATTGATATTTAATAACATCACCCCTTATTTTTAAGTTGTCTAATAAACAAGCCGAACTTATTTAAACTTGTTTACGAGCCGAGTCCGAAACTAAAAATAAGCTTATTAAATGATCCTGAGCCCGAGCTTTATGCTCACGAGTCTTAACAAGTCTATTATTTATATTATTTTTATTTAATATATTAATTAATAGATAATAAACAAGCCGAGTCGAGCTCGAGCTTTGAAAACAAAGTTCGAGTCGAGCTCGAGCTGGGCTTGACTCGGCTCGTTTGCACTATGACGTATATTCACCATAATAGTGCTACAATAAATATTATAGAAATAAGAAAACTACCTTAAACAAGTAACACAATGTAAAGTATCGCCCTCGTCGTATCGTACGGGCACAATAATAATGTTAACTGATAATTAAAATTCACCATATAATGGAATAGTGTTTAAACTGTTTTTTTTTTATTATTCAATACTAAAAATATACTCATGAGAAGGTGACCCAAGACAAACTCCCTACAAACATCCTTCGAAGCTTAAGTGAATCATTTATAAAAAGATTAAGAAAATTTTATATACATAAATACAAGGTATGATAGGATATAACAGTGCAACATAGTAACACTTGGAGGACTCAATACAGTTTGATAGAAGGGGAGTGAAATGATTTTTCTTATCTAGATAGGAGTGATCATTAGATTAAACCTTATAGGCTTGTCTCAAACGGGCCAACGAAGTGGGTTGGTGTAGGCCCAATGGGTGTAAGAGCATTCACATCCATCCCACTATATTTTCACCCTAAATTACACTAAAAAACACTACATTTTCTCTCTCATTTTCAATTAAATAATATTTTTATACATTTATCATTACATTTTCTCTCTCCTCCACTCACAAACACTTTCAAAATATATTAAAAAATTATAGGGGGTAAACAGTGTCCCCCCAAATATACAGATGAACAGTAACATTTTCTCTCTCCTCTACTCACAACCATTTTTTATACTCTTTATATTTTAAAAACACCACACACATAATATGATTCCTTAGATGTCTTCATTTACCACATTTATATGTTAAGCCCAGTTATATACTCAAGTCATGAATCATGACATCGTTATTAGTGCTCAAACACTAATCACATTATAAGATAGACAATTTTTTCGAATCATAATCATGTGGTAAGGTTAGATTATATTTTTGGTCATAACTTCATAGAAATTACATATTTTATAAAACTGTTAGGTCAGTCATAACACTTTTGGTCATTAACACTAATCAACGTTAGATTTTTTATTATGTTTTTATGTAATTACTAATGTACCCATTTTATTTAAAAAACTAAAAAGGAAAAAAGACCCACAACGCCGCCCATTTATCGCCCCCATTCCTACCCAATCACTTGAATCCGACAACCAGGCCCAGCTTAGTGGGCTGGGCAGCCCGGGCTCTGCCAAGGCCCAAAAGGTTTATAGGACCCGACAAAAATTTAGGGTCAAGATTTTTAAATGAGCACTGTTATCTTAAATGTTTAATAAATGACTTTAGCAACAAAAAATGAAGCTAGTTCAATGGTTAAGATACTCAAATTTGAAAACCAAGGTCATGAGTTCTAAACCCTTCCTTTACATTTTTATTTCCTAAATCTCATGCATTTTTTATTTCCTAAACTGTTTTGAACTATCAATTCACTTAATTAATTGACTGTTCGATATTTTTAACAAGATGATTATATGATTAATTGGTTAATGTTTTCGGTTATAATCTTGAGGTCATGAGTTCAAACCCCATGATTAGCATGCCGTATTGTGGTTTCTTGATATATATTTGATGAGTTTATATTATACCAATTTTTTTTTTCGCCCGGGGCCCAAATTTTTTTTTTTTATCATTCTCGGAGACGGCCCAGCCGACAACCTCAACGTTGCACGCACCACAACTCACTGTTTCACCTCAACCTCCAAGAACCGCCTATCCCTCCCCTAACAATAGAAAATAATTGAGATCCTCAATATGTAGACTTGTGAGCGGACCCATCAAATTATACAGATTGACTTGTCCTCTTCACTTCTTTACAATTGAAGTCTACTAATATGTCTGAAATATTTGACCCAATTTTTACTATAATGCATGTATAAATGAAGAAAAAGATGATCAAGAAACTAACATATTCTTTACTCCTAGTTTAAGAGCAACTTTAAAAATTAACTCTTGTGTTTCTTCAACTATAACCTTTTAAAATTGCATGTTTGAATTGCATAAAAATAAGTCTATTTTGCATGGAGGGAAACTTGTTATTCTATCAAAAAAAAAAAAAAAAGCACTCATTCAAACAATTATTTAACCAAGAGTTTCTAACTAATGTGCAATCTTTTGAAAAAGCAAGTAATACTTCCCGACACCATGGTAGAATCATACCATGCACAAGATGTGATGCGTTGACTGTGCTATACTTTGTATTTGTGTGTAACATAAAGTTCACATTTTACCAGTCATGATATGCTACATAATTGTGTGCAACCTACAAGCTCACGTGTTGCTAGTCATATCGTCATTTGTTGTGTCATAGGCATATGAAATCAACAAGGTCTCACTTGTATAAGATTCACCATAGATACATAATGACACAAACAATTGTAAAGCTCTAACAACTCGTAACTACCCGCAAATACACATGAATGTGTGTACCATTCAAGAAATCCATTGATCCAGAAGCTCAATTGACTCGTATCAATGATACTTGTTAGTGCATCTTTGGTCACTTGCAAATATGCATTCCTTGATGACTATAAAAATATGAACTTGTGATACAAGTGCTAAATACAATACCCATATGTCGATATCCCCACTCTTTAGCATCGACAACAAATTTAAAAAAATAAACAAAACCTTTAATCAAACAAATCAATGATGTAAATGATGGATACATGCAAAAAGGTAGACGGTGGATACATGATGATCTGCTCGTGTAAAATCTAATTAACTCATACAAAGTACAAGTTGAAGAACAAGTTAAAAGATAAAAAACAACGCCAAAAAACACATCTTCGATACACGATTTGACTACTAATCGACCATATCACGTCTATGATAAATCAACCAAATCAAACTAGTTTTTGTCTTTGTCTCTCTAAATAAGAATAATTATTTTAAAGAAAACAAAACCCTTTAGTCCCATTTTTCTCTCCTAAAACACTTATACAACACACTTTCACTTATTTATTTCCTTTCACCCACTTTCAAAACAAACTCATATACCTAGGGATGCAAACGAACCGAACGAACACGAACAGGACCTTGTTCGTGTTCGTTTGTTAAGAAATATATGTGTTCGCGAACCGTTCACGAACACTTATCGAACGAGATTTTATGTTTGTGTTCGTTTGTTAAGGAAATGAACTTGTTCGTGTTCGTTTGTGTTTGTTTGTTAATTTTAGGCAACGAACAAAAACAAACATTAACGAACACAAATGAGCACAAACTAATGTTTATGAACACAAATGGAAACAAACGAACACAATCATTCATGAACAAAATATATAATACACTAACACTTATCAGATATTTAATTTGTCGGAATTTTGAAGTATTTAAATAGATACAAAAACTAAAAACACGAATTAACTATCGAACACGTTACCGAACGTTCACGAACATAAACGAACGAACACGACCTCTGTTCATGTTTGTTCATTTAACTAAACGAACGAAATTTCTTGTTTGTGTTCGTTTGTTTAATAAACGAACGAACGCAAACGAACTTCCCGCCGAACGGTTCATGAACTGTTCATCAAACGTTTGGTTCGTTTACAACCCTACATATACCCAACATAATCACCATCATCATTCCAACCAACTAACCAAGTAACTAAGTCGGTGGTATATCAAAAAACCAAATACACAAAAATAGAAACACTTTCACAAACATCCAAGAAAGCCCTTTTGTTTTGAAGGAAAGTAAAGAAGTCATAACCCATTGATAAAAAATCCAACGGCCACGATCACTTTCTGACACCCGATGGTCCAGCTCATCTTGCAACCAGAAGATAAACACCTTCGTCGTCTTCCGCTTTCAATTATATTTATTACCCGCGTCAATCTCCATCATCGTCTTTCTCGTCAATGACTTCACCGCTTTCAATTTCTCTTCACATTCGTCTTCACCGATTCAACTCATCACACTCTCTCACACACACATATACACACACTTGAAATGTAACCGTTTCAATACTTCAATTTTAAACTCACAATCACATTATTTCTGTTCAAAGTTGAAACCTAGGGTTTGCGAGTAGTTTTTTCAAAGTGTTTGTTGCCGTGAGTTGAATTTGAATAATAGATGTTACAGAGCTTGAATTTTTGTGCGTTTTTAGGTTTATGAGTGTCTATTGGTTTGTATTAGTGGAATTGTTGATAATTTAGGGTTTTGAACGAGTTTTTTTGATCGAATATGCCGAGTATCCGAGCTCCGGCGACGAAGAAAGCTACAACTCTCACTGTAAGTGTTTTGATCGATTGAGATTTAGTTAAACTGTGTGGTTTATACAGAGTTTTGGTTGTAGGTTGCTGTGAAATGTAGACCGTTGACTGAGAAAGAGCGTGGGCGTGATATAGTGAGAGTTAATAATAATAAGGTGACTGTTTTATGAGATTTTATTTAGTTTTTGTGCTAATGATTGAGATTAGGGTTTACAAGTTGGTGACTGTGTATTGTTTGGATATTGTGTGATGCTTTTATCAGGAGGTAGTTGTTCTGGATCCGGACTTGTCTAAGGATTATCTAGATCGGATACAGAATCGAACAAAAGAGAGAAGATATACTTTCGATTACGCCTTTGCTCCAGATTCAAAAAATGCGGTATATGCTGCATTGCTGTATATTTCATATGCTACTTATTGATATGCTTATGTTGCTATGGTTATGTAGTTAATCGGTTACGTCTTAAGAGGCACCATGAGTGCTGTAAGCTGCCTGACCTTTCCTATGGATCTTATATTCTTAGTTTCATACATCAAAATATTGGTCTTAGCAAAAGCTGTTTTATACTTGAGGCAGGAGTTCTGAAGTTGTAATTACTTATATGACGGCTTATTCGTGTGCTAGTAATATGAATGGAAATTATGTGCATTCTAACCAGACTCCTCAAGTAATTAGGTTTTGTATATGTGGTAATTTGATTGACCGGTTTGAGTAATTTACACTAAATCTTGCTAGAGAATAGGAAAAAACAAAAAGGAAACCATATTGATATGGATATGTCTAGCTAAACTTAGTATGATTTATAGTGTATGGGGCTGTTGAGGAATTGTTGGGCACATGCCAGAGGTTGTTAAGATAGTGTGGAGTTGAAGCAATGCATTTTTTATGTTTCCCATTACTTTAAATAGCCATCATCTTGATGAAAGTATCTACTTTTTCAATTTAAGCATCATAAGTGCCTAGGAGATTTTTATGGACCATTTTTTATCTCTTCATAAATTGTAACAGTATAAAGGGTGTGACATTTGTCAAGTTTCTATCATGTTGCCACTTTTTTTGCTGAAATAGACAATTTGCTGCACTAGCATCTTATTTACTCTTATTACATTCTTTAACTTGTGTCTCATGCCGTCATGCTCCTTGAGTTGTACTCTCTACAAGATTATATGAAAGTATACAATCAGTAGTCTATTGCTAACATCATTGGTGATTAATGTATACTTAAACTTGTCATGTCTTATCTAACAAAGTGCACATAGCAGCACAACAACACTTGCAATTCATGTATATCTGGATATGCATTTACCCGGGAAAGTTTTATACATAAATATTAGCTTGAGATGTGTCCAGTTAAATAGGCTGGAGTTCCAAAACATTCATTTCATACAACTTCTCTTGTTCTTATTCTCACATTTAATGGCATGAAGATGTTGTTGTTAACATTAAAACATTAAAACATTAGAAGAGTTCTACATGCTATTTTTTAATTGCTCCAGTATTGGTTTCAAGATATTGGACATTATGTGCTTCTATTTTCTTCAGTATATGTCACATCTGTTTCTAATGATAATGGTTATAATTTCATGCTGATGATATGCATAGGATGTCTATGAAAGAAGTATATCTTCTACAATCTCTGGGGTAGTTCATGGTCTAAATGCAACTGTGTTTGCATATGGTTCAACTGGAAGGTAATCAGACATTACATTCAGTTTCCTTCTTACACGGCACTAGACCTGGCAAACGGGTTGGGTTGGGTCGAGTCATGGGTCAAAACGGGTTCAGGTCAAAACGGGTCAATGAAAAAGGGGGTTGTTTTGGTTCGGGTCGGAAACGGGTTTCGGGTCGGGTTGGTTAAAAATGTTTTTTTAAAGAGATTGTACATCAAGGGTCAATTTTCGGAAATGAGAAACTTTTTAAGCAACTGCTAATGCAGATTATATTAGTAAAGAATCACAAACCTTGCCACAAAGTGAATCAAAGAAGAGTTTGACATCTGCCTGAGTAACCGGGTTTAAACAAAACAGATATCATATATGTTGTTGTACTAGGAGTTTACCAAATGCATTCACAACAGAACATAAATTACTTTTGTACTAAAAATGTATTGGAAATCGGAATTCCCTCGTCTGTGAACTCTATAAAGGCGAACCGAAGAACGGAATTAGAGTCACCGCACACACGACAATCCACAACCTATCGAGTAATAAAAAAAAGTCATTGGTTACACACACAATCAGTCACAAACATGGGTGAAAGAATCGTACCCAAGGCACGATTTGGTTCGAAACGGAACTGGTCCAAACGGTACGGGTCGAAACAGTTCACGCCGAAACCGTTCAGTTCGAAACGGTACGGGTCGAAACGGTACGCTCGAAACGGTACGCTCGAAACGGTTCGCGTCGAAACGGTTAGCGTCGAAACGGTTAGCGTCGAAACGGTTAGCGTCGAAACGGTTAGCGTCGAAACGGTACGCGTTCGCGTCGAAACGGTACGCGTCGAAACAGTTCGCGTCGAAACAGTTCGCGTCGAAACCCGTCTCGGCCCGAAACTCAATTTGAACTGAACCCGTTCTGATCCAAAACCCGTTTCGTGCTGTAACCCGTCTCGTGCGGATACTTTTGCCGGCTCGAAACCCATTCCGATCCGAAACCTGCCCCGTTTCTTTAAGACGCTAACCCACATCGACCCATTTCTAAAATGTTGTCAACCCGCTTTGACCCGAAAATAACAAGATGGAATTTCAAGTGACCCATTGTGACCCATTTAGTTAAAATATCTTACCCAAACCAACCCATATAATTTTAAAAGCAACCCAAACTGACCCACTTGAAAGGCTTTGGGTCAAGATTGCCCCCTCTATTACACGCTGTACGTATTGGTTGCCTACATGTCTATATGCCTGTTTTAATAAAGCTTGAGCCATTATTGAACCATGATGTCAATGTATTAACTAATTGGCCTAATAAGACAATGGAGGAATATAATAAACTTCAAACTAAGGTGCACTGTAATAGTGTATATACAGAGTTTTATGTAGAATGAAATCTGTATCTTTCATTTGTTGTAACATTTCACTAATCTTAGGGGAATCCAACCCGTTGATTTTTTTTAATATAAAATATGTTTCCATATGCTCTCTTCCGTTCTTTGTGATGTAATTTACCTCAAGCGTAACATAAGTCTGTTTCAGTGGAAAAACCTATACAATGGTAGGAACTGAAGGCGACCCAGGCCTGATGGTTCTAAGCCTACACACAATATTCGATTTTATAAAAAATGATAAGAGCTCTGATGTATTTGAAGTTACTTGTTCCTACCTTGAGGTCTATAATGAGGTATAAACTTGCTGATATCTTATCTTAAATCGTAAACTATATTCTATCTTTTTCTTTATTAAGATGTTGGAAAGGTTTGACCTTCTTTGGTACGTAAATAGGTGATCTACGATCTACTTGAAAAATCATCTGGTCATTTGGAACTCAGAGAGGACCCTGAGCAGGGGATAATTGTAGCTGGGCTAAGATGTATCAAGGTTAAAACATCTTACTTGTATAATTGTTTTTTATGCATTAATTCCATTTTGTAGTTTGTTGTGAATCTATTAAGTCTAATGGTTTCAGGTCAACTCAGCTGATAAGATTCTTGAGCTTTTAAATGTTGGGAATAGTAGGCGCAAAACTGACAACACAGATGCCAACGAGACATCATCACGGTGAGTCATACACACAAGTGGTGAATGTACAGTTTATCATTTTTTTTGTTCTGAATGTTCTGAGTATACATTTTGCTTTTTTTAAAATAGGTCTCATGCAGTTTTGGAAATAAATGTGCTTAGAAAACAGAAAAGGAAATACCGTAGTCAAGTTATTCGTGGTAAACTCGCACTTGTGGATCTTGCTGGGAGGTATAAAGTATAAACTTTCTCTATTTATACTTTTCTATAATTTTAAAACCATTTGATTCTAAAATATACAAAAAATGATGCAGTGAACGAGCCTCTGAAACTAATAACGGTGGCCAGAAATTAAGAGACGGTGCCAATATAAACAGATCACTTCTTGCGTTGGCAAACTGTATAAATGCTTTAGGAAAACAGCATAAAAAGGGTCTAGCATACGTCCCATATCGCAATAGGTAGGATGTTAATAACTAATAAGTAGCTTAACGCTTTAACATAATTCATTAGCATCGGTTGACTAACTCACTAATATTTTTCAGCAAGTTGACTCGAATTCTTAAAGTTGGCTTGAGTGGCAATTCTCAAACGGTTATGATTGCAACTATATCACCGGCTGATAATCAATATCATCACACTGTTAATACCTTGAAATACGCAGACCGAGCTAAGGAAATCAAAACACACATCCAGGTACAAGTTGTTAGCATGGTTTTTACTTTTTAGACTCTTATGTAAAGAAGTTAATGATGATGATATTTGTTTAATCAGAAAAATATTGGCACAGTTGATACTCATGTATCAGATTATCAACGTATGATCGACAGTCTTCAGGTAAAGTCTTTGTTAGATCGTAGTAAATTTTATGGCTGTTAATTGCAGTTTACTGATGCATATTTTCCCTGCAGACTGAGGTTAGTCAGTTGAAGACACAACTAGCTGAAAAGGAAACACAACTGAACACGAAACCTACTGAAAGACCAGTGGATGATGAATTATCATGGTTAAACACTCTGAGCCAAGAAACCAGTGAAAATGTCCAAGAACGGATAAACTTACAAAAAGCTGTGTTTGAACTTGAGGAAACAAATCTTAGAAACCGAACTGAGTTGCAACATCTTGATGATGGTATTGCAAAACAGCAGGTACTAACTATTATTCACTAATAAATCCTTTCTTTTTTTCTCAAGCACTAAACTTATAAACACTGAACGACTTATTTCTCCCAAAACAGGCCATTGAAAGTGATGGAACAGTTGTGCAGGCTTTAATGTTGAGGCGACAACTTGTTCTGGACAATATACGTGACAATGATGAGACAGGTGTCATTTATCAGAAGGTGCGTTCACTCCCCTTTGACACACAGGTGGCCCTTGACTAACAAGTTTTGAAATGTTTAATATGTCCCAGGAAATTGAAGCCAATGAGAAACGTCGATGTCAATTACAAGAGATGATTGATGAGGCCATAAGCAACAATGCTAATAAAACTTACTTGCGTATTCTCAGTCAATATAGACTCCTGGTAAACAAATATTATTTATATAGAGGAAGCACACACATTTTTATATATACTTAAAAGGAAGGTCATGGCATAGCCACCGACAAAAAGACAAAAAAAAAAAACCTAATCTTTTTAAGTTGACAAAAACATCCCCTAAAATTTAGAGAACTTTCTAAAAACTTTATAAATTGTCATTTTCACCCCCTTGGGTTCTAACTTTTCAAATTTACCCCCGTATTTTCATTCCTTCGCTTAATATTAAAAAACAATTTTTTCACGTGGTGATTTTTATGCCGTGTCGGTATAAATACGTAAAAAAATTTTGGAAACGAGTTGGGTCATATATAATGTGTTTTCATGCTTATTTTTATGTATGTTTTCGGTTGGTCTATGTTTTGACATGTTAATGTACGTGTCGGTATAAATCATGTTTTAACGTATATGATATAAGTTCACATTTTGACATAATATTTTTTTTTTTGAAAATGAGTCTGATCAAGTACAATACGTTTTCATGCTTATTTTTGCGTGCGTTTTCGGTTGGTCTACGTTTTGACGTAAACTGTGTTTGGAAACGAGTGGGGTCAAATATAAGACGTTTTCACTCAATGGTATAAATTCCAGTTATCGTATGTTTTGACGCCACTAAGTCTTGTTGCAAAGGGAAGGGTAGTGTAGTGTAGCGGTTAGGTTAGGTGGAACCCTCACTAAACGAACCAACTTGGATTCGATTCCGTTTCTTTTGTAACCACAATGCTTTAGATCGGATACGTCGAAACACGCGTTTTCATATGGCAAGAATCTAGTATATTAAATGAAGTGTTTGAAGATAACAATTGGTTTTATTGTAAATGCAGGGGATGACTAATACGGAGCTTCAGTTTGAAATGGCAATGAGGGATCAAGTGATACACAATCAGAGGGAAACACAAAGAAATCTATGGAAACTGCTTATGGGATTAGGATTAGATGAAAAGCAGCTGCTTAAACTTGCTGCTAAGCAAGGTATAACAATCGAAGACTGGACAATGACACCCCGGTTGGGTTTGAAAGATTCACGGAAGGCGGGACATGAAAGATCTTCTCACGTACATCAGTCATACGCTAATCCTTCTAGAACACCCCCACAAAACCAAGAATACGGAGACTCGGCCCACACGTATTGTAGGGAGGAACACCATTCATCATATTACTTCATGTCACATAATTCCCCATCTACGTATATGAGGCTAACTCGGAGTAGCGAGAATTGGCTTGGTCATGGACCAAGCTATTCACAGAAGGTATGAATTCAATTTATATGCCGTGACATATATCCGGAATGATGGATTTGTTATATGGAAATGCAGGATGAATGGAATAAGATCTCACCTGGTGGAACTAGTTGTAGTGAAGATCCCTTGAGAGGGCAGATGATGAACCGCAACAGTCCTACTACACCTGTCAACTGTAAGAGTACATTTCCACAACCTAGTGTCATAAATGTGTCAAGGGCAAAGACAAATCTGTCACAAGCTGGTAGTTCACCTGTATAAATAGGAGCTTCAATTCTTTTTCTAACCAACTTCAGTTTAATACAACCCTGCTTCATTTTGATTTCATTTTGGTAGTTCACCTGTATAAACAACACTACAAGTTACGTATATCTACTATTGGTTTTACACCATCCAAGCTAAAGAGTATCAGCGTTATTCATTTTCATGAACGACCATTGGATTATATCCTCGTGTTGAACCTTCAACAATCAGCTTTTAGTATTCCAAATACTCTATAAATAGTAGACACCGATAGTAGTGCCCAAACCTAAGCAAGTCGGCCGGTTTGAGATCTAAAAGATTTGGTTCATGGTTTGGTTTTTGTTGGTTTGATGGCTTAATGATTTGGTCCACTTTTGAACTTGGAACCAATCGCTTTAAGTTGTATATTATTTGTATATTTTTTCATTTTCGGAATATGTAGTTTGTATGTGTTACAATCATAAATTGTTTATATTATTTTTTTAAACTTAGACACTTGTTAAATAAGACACGACACTTGTTAAAAGAACAAAGTACCTAATACTTAAGCATAATTAAAAGAACACAACACAACCACATTAGTCTTTGTGAAGTGGGTTCTGTGATGGTAGTGTTTAGGGTAGACCGGGGGGATGGTGGTGGTGATGACATTGTGATCGTTACGACGGTGGTGATGGCGGTGATCTGGTGGGACGGCGGGAAGACGACACAAAGGTTGAAAGCCAAATCGTTCAATCACCTCAAAACAACTGTCACCCGCACCACCGTGTGGTGGTTTTGGGTCTCCAACAGGTGCAATCCAGCTACATTGTTCCCACAACAGTGAAACGGAGCTTAGATTGTGTGTGAACGACATGATTTCAGTACAACGAAAGTGAAATGGAGGTTTATAATCGTACCTATGATCGATTCATTCTCCATTTGCACATTGAACTCAATGAATCTGGTGATGTGTGTGAGCGCACTAAAGAGGAAGAAGATGACTTTGTGTGTGTTAATTGAGGGTGTCAGGGAGTGAAGGGGAAAAGATAAAGGGAGATATAAGGTGTGGTCAATAAGATTCGTGGGTGAAATTACATCCTTACCCCCTAAAATTAACAGTCAAACTAACAGCTGACTAACTGTTGGGGCATGTGACAATGAAATACGCACGTCAGGGTTTCAGAGGGCAAAAACTGGAAGAGAGGGAGTCAGAGGGCAATCTAGACCAAACCACAGGGAGGCAAATTGCACTTAATTCATTTAAAAAAAAAAGAAATTGGCTCAACCTATCAAAATGTACAATTAAACCTCCAAAGCGAAAAAACCTACTTGTCTAGCCGACTCATCCAAACTTGACTGGTTTACTTTGTCGTTCCTTAAAATCATAAATTGCCTTTTCCTCCCTCCCACCCACTTGCATTCCCTTTTCAAATAAACAACAAAAGCCCAATCGCCTGGTAAACCAATGGCAAAAGGCAACATACGCCCGCGAAGGCAGACGACGCTAATGACCCGGCATGTCATCATTCCAAAGGAAACCCACCGCCCGAAGATCCGCTGTAATAAAACATCATCTCAACCCTGGGCATTTTTGCTCAAGGCGAGACTCGAACCAATAACCTTCACTTTGAAAAGTCATGGGAATGCCAATGCAGCAGGTAATTGGCAATAGGATATCCATATATGTAAAAATGATAACAGAAGTTTATAAGAAGACAAAAGGTTTAAATAATAAAAGTACACGAAAACAAAGGTCAAAATGCTTTAAAACTGAAATAGAATCGTCACTGAAATATGTAGCTAGCGTCTAGCTAGTTGGTGGATAATAAATCAAGGTTTTTGTTGGTCGTTCAAAAAAAATAATTACACGGATTATTTTTTTCTACAAATAAAGATAAGTCAATTGAGGGTGGAGCCCAACAATTCTGTTATTAGACAAGGACAGCATATCGCCTTTAGTGGACGGAGCATACTAGTGGCAAATTCAGGGGGTTAGTCAAAACTTGGTTGTGTCATGATGAGTCGGGTTATTAAAAGGTGAAGGATTTATGAATTATCGTCAGGTGTGTCACACCCCAACCGATGGCGGAATCATCGGGGCGCGGCACTGAGCGAAACAGATTGTCCAGGAGAACCCATAACAACTATTATATTACCATATATTTAACGTTCACGTCCCATACCATAAACATATAAAGTAAAACAGTTATTACAGACATTGTTCTCAAAGACAAATAATTGTTCCGACAACTCAGATTTATTTAATGTAGTTTCTAGACTCCCTAGCTTGATTTCCAGCAAACATAGCAAGCATCCTAATCAGCCTGTCACATACGTTAAAATAAATTCAATACACATAGTGTAAATGTGAGCATACAAGTTTAATATCATATAGTATAGAGAAATCGTTTTACGCATAACCAGCATGTAATCCGTAAAAATGCGAAGCAAGTAAGCTATCGCCAATGTAGTATGCAACCGACATGACTGCGAGTTGTAGAATGCGCAACACATTATCACCACTGTGACCATGTGAAGTAAAACCCTTAACAACCCCTGTCCACGACAGGTGCTGAGTCCAAACTATAGTACTATCGTTGCTAAGGTGTCAGGCAAACGAACACTGTGTAAACATAACATACAAGCATTCATCGAGTCACGTATAACATGCGAGAGCGGTTAGTGTTAAAAAGTGTTTGTGTTGTGTGTTCGATGTGATTTAATATAGGTAACGTATGTAACACCCAAAAGTGCGTAAGCAAAAAGGGTTCGAGTATACTCAAAGAGCGTGTTTAGTAAATAAACACTTCCTTGGATTGAAGGGAGCGCTTGAGAGGTTAGCCTGGTCAGAGAACGATAGTGTAAGCGTTGAACAATGCTTAACAGTGCGTCGGGAGATAGGTAATCGGATGATGGTCCGATCGGTTGACCGTCCAGACGGATGGTCATCCAGTCGGATGACCATTCGGTCGGAGGGTCGTTCAATGGAGTGAGTGTGGTTGTGAAATGGTTTGAACTTTGAATGTAACGCCCCGCGTTTTCATACTTTCCATATTTAGAAACCATTGCTTGAAATTTCATTTTTTTGGAAATCTTGTATTCCTTGTAATCGTATTTCGTTGTATCGTTGTAAAATCCGAGACTTTGATCGTAATGAAACGAATCTTTTATACATCGTTTATACATGTTTATACATTGATACGTGCACTCGTTTGATACATGGTTCGTAATTCGTATAAACGTAAGCTTAACTCGTAAACAATGATCGTGTATTCGTAATCCTTAAATCTTCATACATTTAAACACTTGGTTATTCGATTATAAGATTAAGTTGTATGTTTTTTTTTCACTTGATCATACCAAACTATAAACCATACATACTTGTTACATTTCATGTGTTATACACACCTATGTTTTCACACCTTTTGCTAAATTAAAACATGTCATTTATGCATTTTGGACCTTGTTACAAGTTACATACATACTAGACATCATGTAACACTTTATTAAACATCAAATATATACCTTCTAATGTCTAAAAAATAAAATAAAATAAAAATTATAGGGTTGTTAACAGATTTGCATCAGCCCACTTAATTTCCTTGTTTTGAGTTATTTAGCCCACTAAACACTTCCAAAGCCCAACCCAATGAAACCCAAATCCATCCCCTATATAACCCAAGCCTCCTCCAAGCATTTTTCACTTTCTAAACACTCTCCATTCACTCTCAAACACTCCAAACCGTAGCTGATTGCAGAAGTTCGAGCAGATTTATACCACTTCACTAAAGTGAGCATAACTCACTCAATTCTTATCCGATTCACTCGATTCTTTTTCCTACAACTTTGTATTTACCTTACCTACGTTTCCGTGGGTTTTCCCTGGAAAACCAGAGCCTAGAATGTTGCCAAAAGGGCTCCAAAGTGGACTGATTTTTCTGTTCTTGTTTCAAACTTTGATAAACTTGTTTAAACAACTCATCTCAAATCTATCTCCTTATGCTTATAACCACTTCTATGGTTAGTTAGGCTTAAAAACAAGGTTGAGACATTCAAAATCAGAGGTATAAACCTCACAAAGTTTCTATTTTGTTCAAGGGTTTTAACCCACAAGTGATGCTCAAGTTCAAGACTTGATGATTGTGTGATTTAGGATTAGCTTGGGCTAACCTACTTGAAAATCCACACATTGCTTAATGTTTTCTCATAGATTAGTTGTTCATATTCTATTGTTTCTTCTAAGTTCATGACCCTCCTTGTTGTTCATAACAATAAGTGTAGTGGTGAACAATAGAGGTACCTAAATGGAAGTTTTGTTCTTCCTACCTCATGTATGAATTCCATGATACTTAGAGGTGCCTAAATGAAGACTTTAATCTTCTACCTCATGCTTGACTTATATGATGTAATATACACTATGTAATACTTATGTAACAACCAAATAATTGAACTCTTGGTGATGAACTAATGGACATTCGTCAAGCTAGTAGATTGTATCATCTTAGGCCTTGACAACTTGTCACGATTCTAATGGAACTTTGTTCCATGAAAACATTTAAACTCTTTTAGAGTTTCATAGTGTCAAGAACAAGTGTCATAGGTGTTAGATGATTATTTTCGTATGTTTATTTTTCATGTTATTTAAACTCCAAATCCATAGAACTATATGTAAACACCTCTTAAACTCCAAATCGAACACATTCAACTTCCTAGTCTCAACAACTTCGTCACATGGGATAATCGGAAAGCATATGCAACTTTGTGAGTACACTTGACCCATTTTCCTTTTAATACACTTTGGGTGCAACATGTTTTACTTGTTAAAATGCACGATTCACAAACATTCTTTTATTCGTTCAATCCTTATACATGCTTTGCTATGCTTAGGTTCATGCTATGATACATACTACTTGTTAACTCGGCTTAACAATTATAGCGCTTTAGGAGTAGCACACCACCAGACGGGGTTTTGTTGAGTCTTTATTCTATAACGGTCTCGTCACTTTTGTGTCGAGGGATGCTAAATACTAGTGGACACTAGAGTTGACATATTGTTATGCATGATAGGTTGACCTTGTATACCAATTGCTATGTTGGATTGAAAATACCTTTTTATACATATGCCACGAGTCTAAAACTAGTGTACTCGCCAATACCTTTGTATTGAACTATGCTTTTAAAACATGTTGCAGGTTTAGCGATGATGTTGATGATGCATGGAATCTAGTAGGATGCTTAGATACACACTTTAAATTTTGTATTTTATTTGTATTGTATTTCATTATTCATGTTGTATTTGTTTCAAATCCTTGTAATTGACTCTTTAGAAATGAAATGAAAATTTATCATTTAAATACTTGTCACAAATAGTGTTATGAAGTCTCTTGCAATCTATTTCGTCTCATTCCGATGTTTCCGCTATCGGTTGGGGTGTGACATTGAAGTTTTCGTTGGAGCATTTTGAAAAGTGTGAAGTATTTCTATATGTTAAGTCATCCGGTCGGATGGTCATCCGGACGGATGGCCATTCGGTCGGATGGCGATTCGAGTGAAAAGCTGATATTCTTTGAAGTTTTGAAAATTGTTTAAGTGTTGAAGTTCACCAATCACCTGGTCGAATAGCCGTTCGATCGGACGGTCGTCCGATCGGATGGCTATTCGATCGAGCAACTGTTTTATTTAAAAAACTTTGTAAAAATTTGTTAAGTCAAAAGTTTTGCGGTTAAACGGAGACAGTATGACGACGTGTCAAACAACGGAAACAACACCAAGTTTAGCTCAGCCGATCGGATGGGAACCACCCCATTCGATCAGGCTCAACTTGTCACACCCCAACCGATGGCGGAAACATCGGGGCATGGCACTGAGCGAAACAGATTGTCCAGAAGTTTCCATAACAACTATAATTACCAATTATTTAAAGCAACATGTCCCATACCATGTCATAAAAGATAACATAATTATTACAGGCAAGAACTAGTCAAATTGTTCTGTTCCGACAACTCAGATTTTTATTACAAACAATTGTTTATTGTTGACCTAGGTCTTTCCTAGCCTCGATTTCACAGCAAGCTAAGCAAATAAGCATCCTAAGCACCTGTCACATACGTTAAAGTAAAAGTCAATACACATAGTGTAAAGGTGAGCATACAAGTTTAATAGATATAATAGAGTTCGAAATCGTTACGCATAACCAGCACGTACACAGTGTAAAATGAGGCATGTTAGTTATCGATATGAACCTATCGATACCAATGACTGCGGGTTGACTGCCCAAGGCAGTTCATAATACACACTCACCACTGTGAGCCATGTAACAAATTGTCCTTAACAACCCCTGAGTGAACAGGTGCTGAGTCCAAACAAATAGTACTATCGTTGCTAAGGCAAGTAGACAGCATTCCATGTGTAAACATAACAAACAAGCATTCATTAAGTCACGTATAACATGCGGTAATTGGTTAGTGATTAAAGTATTGCGTAGTGTGTTTGATGTGATTTAGAATAAGTAACGTATGTAACACCCAAAAGTGCGTAAAGCAAAAAGGGATCTAGTATACTCACAGCGATTGGTGGATTGAAGGGAGCGCTAGAGAGTAAGGCTAGCCTGAACAGATTGATAACATAACGATAAGCGGCGCGTAAAACGAAAAAGTGACAGTGGGTCGAACAGCAGTTCGAACAGATGGTAGTCCGATCGGACAGCCGGTCGTTCGAGTGTCAGTCCGCTCGGATGGTCATCCGATCGGGTGACCTTTCGAGTGGATTGTTTCTTCCTTTGTGAAGGATGTGTTTGTGTATGATGGTTTGACTTTTGAAGTTTTCGTTGTAGCATTTTGAAAACTTAGAAGTATCTCTACCTTTCAGGTCGATCGATCGAACGACCGTTCGATCGGGCGACAGTCCGATTGGTTGGACACTTCAGTGAGAGCAAGTTCACAGCAGATTGTCACTCGATCGGATGATGGTCCGATCGGGTGGCAACCCTCGTGCATTGAACAGGTTGAAAATTGATAAGTATTGAAGTCTGATCATTACATTGTCAAGTGGTAGTCCGATCGGGTGGTAATCTAATCGGGCAGCACTTCGTTCAATGTTCATCCCTCAAAGTTTGAAAATAAAAGTTGAGTGTGGGGCCAGGGTGTAAGTCGATCGGGTGACAATTCGATCGGACAGCAGTCCGATCGAGCGGCACTCCGTTCTGGTGTCCCTGTCGTTTTCTTCCTTGGTCATTTTGATAGTTTGTCATTTTATCGAGATGTTTTGATAGCGTGTTAAGCAACAGAAACCTCGTCAATACTTGGTACTCCTGATCGGACAGGAATCACCCAAATCCGACCAGTTAACTGTTCGAGACGGTGTTCCATGTCTAACCCGAAATCGGTAGTCTCGTGGATAGAATCCAGATCTTGAACCAACACAACCACAAGAATGAGTAGAAAGTTGGTACAAGCTCCGATTCTATCGGTTTTGAGTGTATTGAGTGTAAAAGAGTTGAAAGAAAGTTGGAAAACCATCTTTCAGTCCTTTTTCACCTTGAACATGTTCAGATCTATGAAAGATCTTTGTTTATTTATGTGGAAATCGTTCAGATCTAAGTTGTTCTTGAAGGATTGAAGCCAAAACATGAAGTTCATAAGAACACCATGATGACATCATCCTAGAACACCTCAAATCTAGTGATTTCACGGTTAAAAGTTAAGATTCAAAAGATAGAAAGGTGTAGGAGTGCGTGTAGATCAAGAAAGTACAAAGATTAGGTTGAAAACTTACAAGATTTGAGAGAAATCGAAGAAAAGAAGCTTGAGTGCGGCTGGTTCGAGCAGAGAGATGTCACTTACCAAATGTAGTAACAAGTGAGGTATTTATAGGGTTTCCCAAAGTGGAAAGGGCTAGCCGATCGAGTGGCAGCCTGATCGAATGGCTGGCCGGCAGCTCGATCGAACGGCTGGTCGATCGGCTAGTCACTTGGTCGATTAGCCACTTTGGTTCGAGTGTTCGGTGCGATGATTTTTGCCGTTTCGATTGCGAATGCGAGCGTTGCGATGCGATAGAGTTTCCTAGTCAAATTACTTTTAATCCCAACTACTATATCAACATACAATCATCCTTATTTCGTATTCGTTTAGCGTTTGCGATTCGATTGCGATTGAGTTTCGATTGCGTTTCGATTAATCACCACAACATAACATAAACAAACATGCACAAGTAACACCTAAGGCACACACACACGTATAACAATATCCAGAACGCGTAATTCGAGTTGCGAGTGCGATTGCGATAGTGATAAAGCGATAGAACATGCGATAAATATCGAATAAACCTCGATTATTAATAAGTACTCCACATAATACAACTAACGTAAGGCATAAAATAGACTAACTACAAGTCAAAGAAGTCAAAACACGAATTGAGCAAGGAGTGTGTAACACCCCGAATTTTGTATGACACATTATAATATTTTATCCGCAAAATTTTTAATGAAAAGAAATGGTAAACATAATTTTTACCATCATTAAGGTCTTATAAATATTAGTAAACCTAAAAAGCCTTATGTATGCATGAATGTTTACTAGAGAATTAAGTAAATAAGAGGAAAGTGTTATGTTTTAAAAAGAGGAGGGGAGTTAAAATGAAAATGTAAGATTAAAACACCTAACTCAAAAAATGCCCAGTGATTTTCCAAGTGGGTGTGTGCGATCGTGAGAAGGTCAGGGAACTCTTTCCCTCTTAAAACCCTAAGTCTCTAAAATTTCATCAATTGAAAGTGAAATTAGCAAGGAATCGAATGCAAGAGCTAGGAATTCTGATTTACTAAGTGTTCTTAACCTCAAGTAAGTGTAATTTCTTGATTTGGTGATGTTTGCTTTTGTGGGTTTAGTATAATTCGTGAATGTAATGCAAAAATTGGTATGAATAATGGTTGCTATGGTTGTCAAAACATCAAGAGATGTTAAATTTTGAATATGAGCATGGATTAGTGCAAAACCCACTTGTATGTCAAGGAATGGTTAGAAATTTTGAAGTTCTACATGTTAATTTGGTTGTTGTTGATGAAATTGTTATGAATAATTGATTTAGAACCATATGTTCATGGTTAAAATAGTAAATTATGAAATAGGGTTATGATATTTATTATGAAAGATTATGATTAACCATTGATGAGATAGGATGGACATGTTATAACTACTTGTACATCATGCTTTGTAGGTAGTATGCGCACCATGTGTTTGATGAAATGTCTAAATGAATTTAGATGTGATTTTGTATGAAAACTTGCTAAATTGATGAGATGTGATCATGGTGGGAATGTATGTGATTTATGAATGTCATATTGGGTAATAAGGAATGTGAAAATAATGGAAGCTAAGTGAATAAAGTTATGATGTACAGGAACTAAGAAGGAAGAAGGGGCAAGTCACTAGCGCAAGGAAAGCAGGATCACGGTAAGTTCATATGAACTTAACTCTTTTTTTTTATGATGTCCTACGGATGATAGTTAGTAATGAAGTCTTAGTGTCGAGTCGTATGTATGTCTATGATAAACTGTTGCTATGTCGTATGTTAGAAAATGGATAAGTACCATAATAGAATCAGATGTATATTGACCACTCAAGTGGGATAAAATTGTATGGAAAGTGGGAATGTGAAATGGTTATGTAACGACTTGTTGTAAACGGGTCAAAAGGATAAGTTTGTGTCATGTGTGTATGACAAGAATTACCCATTATAAATGGGTTAATTAGGACAAGTATGACGATTAATGTTGATGCTTGAATATGGGCTCATTACTAATGGGTCGAATGAGATGTATGTATGAATGTATTGAGAAGTTGGAATGAAAGAAAGTTAATGGAAAGAATGATAAATGAAAAGAATGTTTCAAAAAAAGATTTGTAAATAAATGGTAAATTACCAATGGGTCGATTAATAGTATGAAATGAATGTTACGGATTTTGTTTGAGTATTATGAATTATCTAATGTTTGATGTTGTGTATGATAGGTAAATCTCATGTTTGAAGTTGACGAGCTCGGACGAACACACTAAATTGCCCTTTATGCGCTTCCGGACCATGTTATCTTTTGCTAATGGGTCAAAATCATTTTTGTATTGTAAAATGTTAACCTTATGACTAGAATAGTAGTAAGTGTTTTAAGAATGTTTGAATCTTTTGGATTGATTTTGAATTATATTGTAAAAAACCAGGGAAACGTCAATGTTACGAATGGGTCATGCCCAATTTTTGTTAAAATTTGAATGTTTTGACCGTTAAGTAAAACTGGGCGCCACAGAGTGACAAATCGCAATTAGCAATCTTGTCTCCCTTTGACTTCAATCTTGACTTTGACTTTGACTTTCGAAACACGGGGTGTTACATAACTGTTCAAGATGGAGTTTCATGTTCAACCCGTGAATCGGTCGTCTCTTCGATAGAAATCCATTCTCAGCCCGGTTCACTACTAGAGAATGAGTAGAACACCCGAACGAGTCTGGATTCCATCGATTTTTGAGTAAAAGTGAAAAATGTTGAAGAAAAGTTTGAAACAGTTGTTAAATGTTTAGATTTAGACGAAATCAGTGTAAAACATGTAGAAATCCTTTAGATCCGAACCGTTCTTGATGAGATGAAGTCATTCAACAATGTTCGCTGGAAACGTGTGATTGGAGATAATGAAGTGGTGGCTCGACATTGTTTCGTTGGGTGTTATGAGCATTAAATACTCCGTTATGTTTGATACAAAATCATATTATGAGTCCTCACTTAGCAAAAGCTAATTATTTTTGGTGTTTTCAATGTAGGTAATAAAGTCATGAGAATCAACAGGGTGGCTTGAATCGGAATCATGAAATAAGAAAAGAGCTCACAAGTCGTTCACCAATAACCCGGTTCAATCAATATATTAGTAATTATTATGCTTACCGTAGTTTCTCGGTCGACACTAATGATATGGTAATGTTATATGACAGATTGGGGTGGTAGAAAGGCGAAAGTGATCAAGTCTTGGAAACGGGTCAACGATATGAGGATTTAGTGATATTTTGTTCACTAAGAATATGGGTTTCCTTATTGGGACAATTAGACTTAATTATTTGTATTTTGGAGTTTAAGTCCAACATTTGTTTTAGCAATATGCTAGTATGTCAATGTGGTAATGGGTTATGTTTGTTTAAAAAAAAAAGAGAACTTTGGTTGTTAAGCAGGTTTTGTTTTCGTAAGGATTGGTCGTTTTGCAAATGGGTCATGGCGAAATTTTTCTAGATACTTGTTTGCAAATGTCTTATTAATCTAGTGATGTGGATTCATATATTTGGGAATAGTATCCTTTATTACCTAATGTCAAAAAAAACTGGGCCTATTTTTCGCAAAGTATTTTAATATTGGTTTTTAACGTTCTGGCGTTTCAAGTTGGTATCAGAGCCCTGGTTTGAGAGAAATCAAGTAGAAGGAGATAAATACTTGAACTCAAACCTGTGTGCACTTGTGACAAGGAACCCGTACAATCCAAGACTCGATCAAGGCCTAAAGTTAAAAGCGAATGTAAGTATGTATTAAATTATGTATATGAAGGAAACTAATAGTATGCTATGTGTAAGGTAAGCATGATTGCTTGGAAAAGATGATCCATGAATGCGGTCTAGGATCGGCACCAAGGTATGTAATAAGACATATTGACCCAGGTACGTAAATTTAGCATATGGGTGCATGTAATGGTAAAATCTATCAAGTGAAGGAAAATCTTAATGAAATATAATAATAGAATGGAAACGAAGTTATGAAAATGTTACATGTGCCGAAACCTAATTCTTCGGACATAAGGTGACGATTACACGAAGACACGAAACTAGTATGTGGATTGTGTACCTGGCCAGTACACAAGAAACATATGACGTTCGTGAGACCGTGATGATTGCTACAGGTATGTCCGTTAGAATTAGTTAGTAGGTGGACGTGAGGGTGAAAAGAAATGTAAGACTTTCAGGAATGAAAGTATGAATGATATGTTAGAATCCACGAGATGGATTCGAAACATGAAAGGAATGAAAGTATGAATGATATGTTAGAATCCGCGAGACGGATTCGAAACATGAAAGGAATGAAAGTATGAATGATATGTTAGAATCCGCGAAACGGATTCGAAACATGAAAGGAATGAAAGTATGAATGATAGATTAGAAACCGCGTGACGGGTTCGAAACATAATGAATGATAAGAATGAAAAGATTCGAATGTGTAGGTAATTACAGACTAAGCAATTAAATATTCTTTAAAAATCGAATATTATCCAAGTTATGTCTTAAACTTATATATATATTCGAATAAATATATATACACAAATATGTTTGTATGCAAGAATGATTAAAGAGACGAATGAGTCATGCGGGTCAAATGGTAATCGCCATTTAAACCCGATATATTTAATGTTTTGATTTGTTAAGTTTTATACTTGTAGGTGAGCATAATGTTTGGCACGCAAACCTAAATTTTGATGAAAGAAAGAAGTTTTGAACATGTTATGTATTAGATGTGTTAGTAATCGACTCTTAGGAGTCGTAATGAATGACGGGCTACGACCCGGACAATAATTTAAGTATGATTGGGAAGGGTAAGTTTTGGCAAGAATACTGAATTGATGTAATGAATGTCTTGGCAAGTAAGCATGAATGGAAAGAAGCAAGAACACGTACTTTAATACATCTATGATAAATAAGAAATGTCAGTTTGACCTCGAAAAGTTAAACTGTAAAGGTTGAAGAAATAAGTAACTAGAATAAAAGAATTGCATGTAAGGGATGAAATGTGGGATGTGTTATAGCATGTATGTAGGAAGAAGTAAAAGGATTATAGGTGGGTAATCATCTAGTATAATGAATGTTTGAATGAAAGGTGCTAACCGCCGATTTTGTAGATGTTAATGGTGGAATTCTGAATGTGATGAAACCAATCGAATTGGTGAAAGAATGTGCACGAGTGGAAGCCCATTACAAGGATGAATGAAAGCGGGCCTGGTACGGTTAGTACTTGTGAAGGAGCGGATCGATCTGGTTTACGGATCGCTGAAGTATGAAATGAAATCGAGGTAAGTAAAATGTTTTAACTAATGCCAGATAGATATGAATTAGTAAATTGAAAACGACCTACGAGATGAATGATGGAATAGGTATGGTATGGTATGGAATGTTTGACTTTTAATAGTTGACGTAAGAAGAAAACTATGCCATTAAGAACTAAATCTTAAAAGTTTTGAGCGAAAATTTCGGGTATTAGTTAAACTCTCGTCTAATGAACTTGCATGACACGCTTGCTTATGCAATTTAAGTAATGCATGAAATAAGAGGAATAGTAATGTATATTGAATGAGGTGAGTTGAAGGTAACGTAAGGGTATGTATGGTACAAACCACTATAGGAAATGTAAAATGATGTTGACCTTGGTGTTGAGCACGTATGCGTGACCATGAAATAGTAACTTCGTTGTGATAACAAAATAATAATTAAATGTTATGTAATAAATGTAAATAATGTAATCTTAAAGGATGAGATGAAGGTATTAGATCTGTTATGAACGGATCATATGAATGTAAGTATTATTACAAGTTTGAATAAGTATGTATATTGACCTGTTACTAACAGGTCAAGGAAAATGAGAATGTTAGGTGGAAGCATGGTATGGAAAGTATAGACTTGTTAGAGAGAAGTCAACTGTATGAATAATGTATGAATTGAGATCGGATGGTTACTTATAATTATGATGCAATTGTTAAAATTAAACATAGAGGGGTATGTATAAATTACGAAGGGAATATAATTAGTGTCAAATGGAAATGAGAAAGAGGTTTCGGGGACGAAACCTTCTTCAAGGGGGGGGGGGTAGACTTGTAACACCCCAAATTTCGTATGTTATAAAATAATATTATTTGGTGATGCTAAATAACGAAAGACGGTAACTGTAAAACGGTACCATAAGGAAATGATAGTAAATTTAAATATATGTGTGTATCTAAGTTAAATAAAGAAAAGAGGCCAAGTTAGTATGGAAATAACAAATTTAAACACACTTTGATAGACAAGGGGGCTAATGTGTAAATGTGTAAAGGAATTAATAAAAAAAGAAGCCAGTGTTGTGTCTGGCTTTTGTGCGATCGAACAAGAGGGCAGGAAGGAGAAACCCTAGCCCTTCAACTCTTCACAAGAAATTCAGAAATTTATGATGAAATCAGACACGAAATCGAATGCATGAACCTAGTTGGTCTCTAACTTAAGTGATTTGAGCATAAGGTAAGTTGAATGTTATGTTTTGATGCACTTTTATGAAGTAGGTGTTAATCAATCTATGAAATTTTATGAAATTGAACTTGTGTATAAGTTAGAATCATCAAATAGAAGATGTTTTATGCATGAAACTGATTAGATTGAAAGTTTGAGTAGAAACCCATTTGGGTGAGAAGTTAGCATGAGTAGGATGATCAAGTAGGATTATGTATGTGAAGTTTTGTTGTATGATCTTGATTATAACACATGAATGATAAGTAAATTGATGTATAATGAAAGAATCATGTGAACTTAGATGATTATTGAAAATAAGTGAGTTCAACTAGTAAAATGTCATGCTTTATATGTTTGTATAATATGCTTTAAATGCGAAACCCGCCAAGTGCTCGATGAAATGCTTAAGAGAACAAGTATGTGGAATACTAGCAAGGATGATGTCGGGTTCAAGGATAGTGTTAAATTGGTTAAATTTTGAATGAGGATTGTTAATCATGAATTATGAGATGACTAGTATGAAAGAAATTGTTATGTTGTGTGCATATATGATCTTATGGTTGTATATGTGTTTTACTATGTGAGTATGGAATGAAAGGATGCGATTCTAGTTTATGTGTTGTGTTGTTGGAAATTGACGTACTAGTAAAGTTAAAATAGGATACGAGTGTGACATGAATGCAATATTAGAATGTGCGTTATACTAATGAAGTATGTAACCTTGATGGTATGAAAGTATAGGATCATGTTTAGATGGGAAAGCATGGAAGGCAAACGGAAAGGATATGAGGAAGCATGTACGAAACGGGCACTCGAGGTAAGTGATTTCCGTAATCACTTCTTATTTTGTTTAAGTAAGGTAGCGTTAGTTTATCGAGCATGATGATGATTGAGGTTTGATATAGTTTTGGTTGTATGAAATCGGTAACTTTTACTACGTAGACCGAACGGGTCAAAACAAGGTAGTATTGATATGTCGGAATAATGCTTAAGTAATGGCTACGGTTTTGTAACCGGGTAATGGTTATAATTTCATATAAGAATGTTAATCGAGAAATGGAGACGCCAATGTAGACAAAAGACTCGGTTGTGAGTACTTGAATGTGTTTGGAGTCGTGTTGATTTAAATAGTCTTATTGTTGACCCGAAGTTCTTTTTATAGTTAAGGTGGTTTGACACAAATTATTGAATATGGTTCAACTTAACAATAGCGTATTGTCTTGACGATGTTTTGGGGGTTTAAACCCATCAAAAAAGAGTGCAAATTGTTAATGGGTCGAGATACCCAAGTGCTGAAAATTCAGCTTATTTCCAGATTTTTGCTAGTCTTTAAAAAATCATAGAAAATCAACCGAATGTCCGTTCGGGGCGTATTTTATATCCACGGAAAGGTCTCGGAGTCACCGTTACTAATAATTTTAGTTTGAAGTGAAATACTCATTGTAAAGAGGGGAAAATACTGAATTACTACAGCTGCATAAAGCTGAGTGAAAAACATAAATTTTATAGTACTTGCATAATCTTAAGGAATTTATAAGGAACCAATCGGATGTGATTATGTTGTTGTTTTAAAACTCAATGTAGTTATATATATTTACATGAGTTAAAGTGAGTGATTCCTTGAATATGGGATGCGTATGCTAAATTAAGAAAAATATCATGGGTGTTGTAACATGTATATGCAAAAACATGTGTTCATTTGGTATTGCTTATGAACGAGTGACACTTGTGTCGTTAAAACTATATAACCTATTTGAGTATGTTATGAATACATGTATGAATTACTAAGAGTATGTTAGGTAATAATGATTGTTGATAATCGTATATGTTGTCTAATGAATTACAACATAGTTATGCGGCGGTTTACCATTTTATTTATATTGACCGAATCGGTTTGATAATGGATTACTTTGAAGTGTTATTGATTCTATATTAGCAGGGATATACATGAGATGTGGATAAAAAAAGGGGCGCCCAGATTAGAATAGAGAAAGGCACGAAACGTGTGATTGGAGATAATGAAGTGGTGGCTCGACATTGTTTCGTTGGGTGTTATGAGCATTAAATACTCCGTTATGTTTGATACAAAATCATATTATGAGTCCCCACTTAGCAAAAGCTAATTATTTTTGGTGTTTTCAATGTAGGTAATAAAGTCATGAGAATCAACAGGGTGGCTTGAATCGGAATCATGAAATAAGAAAAGAGCTCACAAGTCGTTCACCAATAACCCGGTTCAATCAATATATTAGTAATTATTATGCTTACCGTAGTTTCTCGGTCGACACTAATGATATGGTAATGTTATATGACAGATTGGGGTGGTAGAAAGGCGAAAGTGATCAAGTCTTGGAAACGGGTCAACGATATGAGGATTTAGTGATATTTTGTTCACTAAGAATATGGGTTTCCTTATTGGGACAATTAGACTTAATTATTTGTATTTTGGAGTTTAAGTCCAACGTTTGTTTTAGCAATATGCTAGTATGTCAATGTGGTAATGGGTTATGATTGTTTAAAAAAAAGAGAACTTTGGTTGTTAAGCAGGTTTTGTTTTCGTAAGGATTGGTCGTTTTACAAATGGGTCATGGCTAAATTTTTCTAGATACTTGTTTGCAAATGTCTTATTAATCTAGTGATGTGGATTCATATATTTGGGAATAGTATCCTTTATTACGTAATGTCAAAAAAAAACTGGGCCTATTTTCCGCAAAGTATTTTAATATTGGTTTTTAACGTTCTGGCGTTTCAGCGTATGAAGCCTTTATCAAGTAGTTCCTGGAGTTGACTGGAGAGTTTGCGCATTTCGGACGGAGTGAGTCGATAAGGCGCTTTAGCGACAGGGTTAGCTCCGGGAATGAGGTCAATACGAAAATCGATATCACGAGACGATGGTAGACCAGGTAAATCGTCAGGAAAGACGTTAGGAAAATCACGAACCACGAGCACGTTTTCCATTGCCTTCTCTTTCTTTTCCTTCTCCGCTATTACGATGTGTGCCAAGAAAGCATTGTATTTCTTATGGAGATACTTGCTTGCTTGGACGCACGACTTGAGTTTCAGCTCCTTCGAAGAACTTCGCCATAGACACACAGTTGATCACCGTTTGAAAGAGAGAAATGGATCATCTTTTCGAAACAAACAATTTCAGCACGATTTTCACGAAGAAAATCCATGCCTACTATGATATCAAAACTGCCAAGCTGCATCAGAATAAGATCGATCGGGAAAACGTAATTTTTGAGCTCGAGAGTACAATCATGTAGAACGGAACTAACACTGACGGTTCTTCCAGTGGCAATCTTTACGTCGAATGTCGTTGGGAGGTTAGCACGTTTACGGTTTAGGAGCTTTTTGAATTCAAACTATACAAAACAGTTATCGGCTCCAGTATCAAATAAACACGAAGCATAAATACCATTTACGAGAAACGTACCACTGACAACGTTGTTGTCAGATTGGGCCTGGCGAGCGTTGATGTTGAAAGCTCATCCATGGGCTTTGTTGTTGTGGCTGTTGCTGCTGCTGCTGTTGTTGTTGCTGCTGCTGCTGCTACGGTGGTTGCTGCGGCTCTTGTTTCACCACATGGTTCGGGCAGACATTTGCGAAATGATTAGGGTCACCACATGCATAGCAGGCTCATGCATGAGCAGCGGGAGCATGAGCTGCTTGGTTTCCCTGGATAGCTAGAGGTTGAGCTGGTGGAGCAGGAACTTGAACAACTTGAACTTGTTGACGTGGGCCAGTGCGACAGTTCGCTGTAAAGTGTCCGTAGATGTTGAAGTGGACACAAAAGCAGCAAGCTATCCCAGCTGGATGGTGGTAAGTACAAGTGGGGCAAAGAGGATGGGGACCAGTGTCACACCCCGATATTTCCACGTATTACCGGTGGGGAGTATCGTGACGTAGTTGATATCATCATAGACAATTTATCACAGATTATATACACAGCGGAAGTCGAAAGATATAAACATTACAAACCGAATGGAAGTAATATCATTTATTACAAAAACGGTTGTAAAGGATCCACAGGCGGATCAAAGTTAAAAGAAACACTGTTCAGCAGATTTATAAACATCTAAGCTTGCAAGACTCTTTATTAATGCTAGGAGTAGCCAGCCTATTCCGATTAGTACCTGCACTTAACCTTTTTGGAAAATACGTCAGTTTTCACTGGTAAATACAATTAACCGACTCATTTTGAAAATGTTTTAAAAAAATTGATTTGAATGCACAAGGCACAAAATATCTTTTATAACTTGGGATAATTATTTAAAAATAAACTTGTTAAAGAATTACGTGTTTATTATACGTTCAGTAGCCCGGGCTGAAAACCGGGTTAAAGATTAATTGACACACCACATAATATAATCCCGCGACGAGTTATTCTCGAACAGGCGGTTATATCTTTTTATATACGCACCAGCAGGTGTATGCCTACACCCCGTGCTTAGGTCGTGGCCATTTCAATGAATGATGCCAAGGATATCCGGGACATGGTCATTAACCCCCCAAAGGCTTTAAGCAAACAAAACAGATTAAACGGGTCATCTCAATAAATTAACCTTCATATGATTAACAATTCAATGCTCGACCAAGCGGTATTTTATATATCGTACCCCAAGCCCGTATAAGGGAAAATAAGTTAAAAGTATTTACCTGAGCAAATTATATAAATTTATCCCAGCCGTACAAATCAGCAAGTACAAGTATCTTTTACTGGTCTCCTAAATCTGGAACGAAAGTTTTAATTAACCTATTAGATTCCTAACGGGTCTTACTTAAGTTAAACTTAGACCGGTTAGTTTTAAAGAAATGTATACGGTTCAAACACAAGATTAAGCGAAGACCGGATTAGAGTGTGGTTTAGACCCGACAAGTTTGAAGACTTGTATAATATGGGTAAACTAAACACATTCTGGATTTTGAAGTAAAAATGATAAGGTTTGACCCGTTTCGGTTAATTTATGCAAACTAGTTACATAACCCGTACCGAATGCGATAAATGCATAACGGATAACCAAATGAGTCATGAACAGGTTTCCTAAGTTAATATGCCTTAAATATGTTGTGATATCAGTAGGATACCTTCCAATATGCCCAAAACGAATTTAAACTCAAATTAAGCCCTAGAGGGGTATTTTGGTCATTTACCTAAGGCATATAAACTACCTATCATACAACTAACTAAACGAAGTGACCATAAGGTATAACCTCGGAAGGTTATTCCCTATACAACTATGTTCACCTATTGTGTTTGGTCGGATCCTAATGATCGACCAAACGGGTCTAGTTCGAAAGTCTAAGCGGTTGTTTAGACCGCTTATCTTACGACCCTACATAAGCACTAAACCTAAAGTGACGAGTTAAACATGTTAAAACATGTTTAACGAAGTTAGAAAACAAGTTTGATATCAAGACAAAGGATCTTGATACCCAACAATAGTTTGGTTGCAAAATACGCATAAAGGCGCATTTTGACCGAAACTATGACTCGTCACTAAGCCTAAATAACGTGGTAATCAGTAGGTATAGTCATAAGAGACTATAACCATCGTGATTACGCTCACGTTATGAAGTTCAAACGAACTTCGTGTTGACCATTGACTGGTCAAAGCAGAAAGTCAAACACTGTTTGACTTTCCCGCTTAAAAACGCATAAAAGAACGAAAGAAACTTACAAAGGGTCCAAGCTAGGAAGATCTTGATTCAAATTGCTCAGGTATGAAGTGTTAAACCCCAACTTAGAGCTATTTAAATCAGATTGTGAGGAATGAGAATGAAGGTGTTGGGTTTATATAGATTTCGGTAAACCGTTAGGATCGTTCCTCGTAAACCGTGCTTGAATCATGACCTTACACTTGGGCCCAAGGTTTTAGAATACCATGGGAACATGTAAAACCATCAAATACCAGCCCATAGGGTGCAAAACCATGGGTTAAAACCATCAAAACCTCAAAAATGGACCAAGTTCAATGTATCTGCCATAAATTTCAAAAATGGTCCCTGCACTTGTAAAACTTGATTTTTGGCACTTTTAAGCCCCGTTAACCCCATTTCAAGGCTCTAAAATAAATTTAAAGTATAGGGAACTTAAAATATGCTCAAAAACGTCTCGGATGTCAGCTCGTTTGGTCGTACGGTTGCGTTGTTCGGTTAATTATGACGAAAGTCGTAACGAACGCAAAAACGATCCAAATTAAGCGACGAATGGAATTTTATCATGCCAATCACTAAAATAAAATATTTTAATGATTATATAAATTTTTTGATGTCCGGATATATATTCAGAACGTAAGATATGCGCGAAAATGCAAACTTATGCACTTTTTGACGCTTTTAGTCCCTGTTGATCAAATAAGTTTATTTTTGCGCACCAAACACCTCTAAGCCTATTTCTAAGCTATGTAAAGGATATTTAGGGCATGTTTAACTTATGATAATATTCCGGAAGGTTCGATACCATACGAATCGGTATACTTTTGCAGTTTGACGTAAATAGTCCCTTAAATCGCACAAAGTAGCACGAAATGTCATTTGATGATATCCAAGCCTTCCATGGACCATAATGGGTATTCCCAAGCATGTGTTTAAATATTACTACGCTCTCGTTTGCTTAAATGGTCACCAAAAGGCGTAGATTCAAAAGTTGACGCTTTTGGGTCCCTCTAATGCGCAAACTTGCGTATATCATCGTTTAATAGCATCGAAGCCTTATCTAATCCATGGTAGGCACTATTGAGTGTATTATTAAACATCGTGATGCTTCGGGTTTGTAAAAAGGTCATTCAGAAGTATAATTAAACATATTGACCCTTTTAGTCCCTCTAACTTGCAAAGTTGCGCGTAACTTTACTTATAGGCATAAAAGCCCTTAATGGCCAATATTAGGCATTCCCGAGAGTATAATCAATTATCATGAAGCTCTCGGTTTGTTAAAAGGTCACTCAGAGGTAAGAATTAACATGTTGACGCTTTTAACCCTTCATCGCGCAAACTTTCAATTAATTACGCAAACGGCTACTCTTGATCAACAAGTGGCTCATTTGTGAACATGATTACCGTGTAACGTTATTCAGAGGCTTATAATAAGCATGTTAACATTTCCAGTCCTTCTATAATCAAAGTTTTTTATTTTTCAAAAAATTAGTCCCTCAAATTCAACGTTTGACTTTATTAGGGTTTATTACACGTGTCAATACATTATTGGACGTGATTTTACGAGGTGTTACATCCTCACCCCCTTAAAAGAAATCTCGACCTCAAGATTTGCTAAAGTAGTGGAAGTACTTTCCGACGTATCATGGACTTATCCTCCATAGCATATTTGGGCCTCTACGTGCATCTCAGTTGACCTATACAATAGGTACGTACTCTCTTTCAGGAGCTTCTTAACCTGTCGATTCTTAATCTACACAGGTTTCTCATCAAACCATAAATTTTCATTAGTCTGCATATCCTTATGTGACAATGCTTCTTGACTTATTGTCTATACATATCTTTAGATCACAGTTGTGGAACATATTGATTTCCATCAAGCTCGTCATGTAAGTTTTAGCTTATAGCTTACCAATCTTGATATATTCGATTTCCTCGAATGATTCTATATATCAGAACTTAACTAGCCCTATAAATTGAAAATTCAGCACACCCTTCTTAGGGTGATACCTTCAATTGAACCTTATTCCTTATTAAGGATTCAAGAGGGTTGTGACTTTCATCAATCCTTGATTTTTCCGCCGATTACTGGCAACTTTCAGATGATTATGAATTTGTATGATCTTATTCGTTGTTTCCAAGGCAACTTTCAGATCCTGATAATTGGACTTACCAAACTTTTGTCCAATAACAGATGTCTAACATCCCATCTATACAAGGTCTCCAAAGGAGCAGCCTTGATACTTATCACAACTATTATAGAGAAACTCACTTAAGGTGAGATGGTTATTCCAACTACTGCCTAAAACCAATCTTAAAGAATAGCAAATCCTTACGGTTAGTCGAACAAATCGACGATCCTGGGCAGATGATGGTGATTCTTAATTGTTGCCTAAATAGGGTTGCTTTAACCAATGCATAAGCAAGAGAACCGTCTTTCCTAACTAATAATATTGAAACTCTTAGAATTACGAATTAGGCTTTAAGAACCTTTATCTTAAAATTCATCTAACTAGGGTTTCTATTATTCCCGAGTTGGAGGTACTAATCGTCACGGAGATTTCACGATACTGTAGCCCTAAGCGGGATGTTAATCTTAACTCTACTTGTCTCAGGAGGTAAATAGGGTAGTCTTTGGAGAAGATAATCAAGACACAAGGAGATTACAGAGATTTTCCGAATCTCAAGCTCTGGTTCATCTATCTATACCCGTGTCAGATAAATGACACATATACTTTACGAATGCAAGGATGCCTTAATTTGTGACACTTACTTGGACATTTCTAGATTGGATATCTTCTTTGAATACCATTAGCCGATTCTAGTACTATATGACCATCGGGATATCTCAGTGGTTCCATGCATTAAACCTCCATACTGATCAGGCATGGAAGCAATCTATGGAACACACTAGGATACGCCAATCCTCATATGGCTCTTTTATCAAGCATAGTCTAGCATTCGCAGTTGATAGAAATCAATGAGATAACAAAATAAAGTAACATAAATTGTCGTACTCGATCTGGAGAAAGAGTACTTTAGATTTTTATGAATGAAGATTATTTGATGAAAATAGAAGGAAAGGTCTCTATGATTTTCTTTGGCAAGTCTTACCTTATGCTTAATATCTGGAGTTCTTATGGGATAATTCTAAAAGTTTGCTAAGCTTATGGTCTATGAAAGACTCAATAGCACCTGAATCCAAACATGATTCTTAGTAATACCATCATAATAAGGGATGTACCTGGTGTCATTTTTTATATGAACTGTCTCAATAGCGCCTCTATTCTTAGTCTCTCTATACTTGGCTATACTCTCTTTGACAGTTTTAGGGCAATCTCAGCTTTGACCTGTTTATTTCTTAACCCATAAAATGTAAGTGGCTGAGGTAGATCCATAATGGATTTATAAGAAGCAAGCTTTTAATATGCCTTCTTATTTCCGATGCTAAACCACCAATATATAGTGCATTATGCTTGGATTTTAGATGAACCGAATAGGACAGTATTCCAGACAATAAATTATAGTCTGTATTATACTGTCGACAGTCTAGGTCCTTCATGGTGAAAGTCAAAAATTCTTATTCCATCATTTCTATTCCGTGTCGCAGACAACCGGTTTTTCTGATGAGTCCATAAACTTGGACCATCCTATATTGTATGAGGGTATCTTTCCTGTGGACTTTATTAACGTCCTCACCAATTAAGGGCATCGCCCTTGAATGACTGTGATACATATCTCACCATGTCTTTCTCAGCACAATTGCTGATGTCCATAATGGTTTCCATTTCATTCAACAACTTTACGAAATCAATGGCTCCCTTTCTCGCCATTTAAGTCTCTTGACTTGCAAGAGACAAAGTACTTTTAAGTACATCCTTTAGAAGAACGGGGCTCCTTGCTATATGTCATCTTATTTGGTTTGTCCTTCGCATTCGAAGTGTGAGCAGAACTCTTCTCATGAGCAGGGAAATATGATTTAGAGCAAGTAGCATTCGGCTTTTCGAACCTTTTCAGATCCTTTCTCATAGCCTTTCTAACAGCTACATCAATCACAGCTTGGAGATTAACTCCATTAACCTTGAGATTCACCTTTGTTGCATCATTAGCATTTGTCGCACCATCGGTATTGCGACTGTTATGTGTCTCATTCAAGTTTGCCGTACTTGAAGCTTGGCACTAAACACCAAAATTAAACAATTGCTTAATTGCATTTCTATAGCTAGTCATCGTCCTGACAACCAACATACATTAGCCATGGTATCCTTAAACCTTACCGGCTAATGGGGTATGAACATTCCTAATGAATATCATTTGAATGTATATCAATTTACTTAGCCTAGGTCGCAAAAGATCCATCAATGGCAATTAAGGTTTGGACCTAGTCCATTACCCTTTTGACAGGAGATCATAATGTCACAACTGTCTTTGTCATATTGATGATTTTAGATAGCTCGAAGGCTTGCCACAATGGCTTTTACAATATGAAACATGAGTTCGTCTTGAATGATATAAAAATCATATGGCACGAAGGCCTTGTTGCAAAGGACATTATAAGATATGGCAACAAAAGCCTGTCACGGAGGACATTAATTTATAAGTCGCGATCTTATTAGATTAGGGACTTTAAGGTTCGAACGTAGTTCTTCACCTTTAGACAGGGAGTCATAGACTACAACTGTCATCGTCCTTGAACGACGATTCATTTTGGCACATAGGCAAGTCATGGAACATTACTAATGGATGTTTATATATATACACATATGTGTATATATATAATTATCGCAATTTAGTATATTAGTCATGATCTCATCGATCTTATAGACTATAAGGCTTGGGCATTTGTTAGTGCATGCGTCTGTCGACTTCGTCTTGTATCGAGTCTTGTTTTGTACTAGATAGATCAGGACACAAAAATCGAGAAAGTGTGTTTATGGGTAATTCCGTTTGAAATGACACATGTCATTTCAAACGAAATCAAACATGTTAATTCCGTTTGAAGTGGTTCATGCGGAATCTGATTTCGTTTGAAGCAGTCTTAAACGGAATTAGCACTCCTATAAATACCTTGCGTGCCTTTTCATTTGTAATGATTCCGGTTTCAATACCGAACTGCTGCCGAAGTGTCGACTCGCTGTAAATTGTCATCAAATCAATAATATCGACAGTTAATGAGTATATCTTGCTAAATTGAACTCAATACGTCTGTTTCCGCCTTTCGTATTGAGATAAACTCTTCTGATCGACTCGTTCGGGTCTGAAAATGATCCTACAAGTGGTATCAGAGCTCAGGAGGAAGAGTTCATATCAATTCAGCTGCAATTTCTGATTTCTACACCTTTCTTTTTCAAAATTAACAATTTTTCACGGTCAGAATGTGCGCAATACTGTTTTAACAAAGCCTTGAAAGAATTAGACCTTAATTCGATCTAAAATTGATAAAATCTGTAATTTCGTTTGAGAATCTGTTCGAGAATGATGACGTCAGCAAGCATTTCATACGGAATTAGTCCTTAATTCCGCTTGAAACCGGTATTCCGTTTGAAAAATTGGTTGATTCCGTTTGTATCTGGTATTCCGTTTGAATAATTTCGTTTGAAAACAGCTATTCCGCTTCAACTGGTTATTCCGTTTGAATATTTCATACGGAATTAGTAATTTCGTTTGAAAGTGTGTTACCTCAAACGAAATTAGGGTAATTTCATTTCAAAGTTAATCTCGTTTGAACTGGGTATTTCCGCTTGAAAGGAATTCCGCTTGAGATTGTAATTTCGTTTGAAACAGTGTTTGTGAATTTCTTGAAAACCGAATCATGGAAGAGGAATTTTACAACGCATTTGCTACTCCGGTTACCCCGATTACTCTTGCACAGAACACAATGTTGGAAAATGAAACGGGGACTATGCAAAAACCACATAAACTCATGAACATTGAGGAGTATAAAGGTTGGGAAGGACGTTTTGAAAACTGGGTACAAGCAAATTATTTGGATGCTTGGGAATGTGTTGAGACAAAATATGTTAGACCGACGAATGATGACGAAGAGGAAGTTGCAATTAAATATATGAGTGCTGATGATAAAAGGAAATACAAAAATGAAAAAATGATGCTAAGTCTTCTACAACAAGCTGTGAAAGAAGATATTTTGGTTTTATTGCAACATAATAGAAGTGCTTATTCAATCTGGAAAGCTTTAAGATCGAAGTTTGTTGGAAGTCAAGAAATGGTCAAGAACAAAAAGTCACTTCTGAAGAAAGAATTTGATTTGTTTCGTGGTTTGAAAAATGAAAGCACAAAGCAAATCATTAAAAGATATTGCAATCTATTAGCAAATATGAAGAGATTAAGCATCACAAAGGATAATGAAGAACTGATTGAAAAGCTAGCTGATGCATTGCCACACGAGACTTGGGGCACATATCTCATGATGCTAAGGAACAAGAAAGGGTTTAGCAGTGTGACACTGAGCAAGTTCATTGAAAAAATTGAGGCTCAGGAGATGGAACAGAGAAAGATTTCAAGAATGAAAGATTTTGATGGTGAACAAGACATTGGGCTTTATTACAAAACAGGGTTGAATGACAAAACTATCAACATGTCACCAAAGGTTGAGACTGCATTCAATGCAAAGAGTTCATCAGGAAGTTCATCCAAAGGATCAAACAGCAACACAAGTTTTTCATCATATCCATCTTTTGATCCGAACATTTCAGCAACCAAGAATGGCAAGAAGCTACAATGCAATATTGTATTGAATCTTGAAAATGATCAGGGTTATTCTGAAGAAGTTGCGAAAAGTCACATGTCTTTGTTGGGGACTGTGTTAGAGTCCTATAGTAGTTTTGTGGCAGGTCGGATCGGGAATCCAATGTTAACTAAAGAGGATTACGATCAGATTGACGCTGAAGAGATGGAACTGATGGATATAAAATGGTGTTTGGCGAGCATGTTAAGAAGAGCTGAAAAATTCGAACAGATCACAGGAAGAGATGATTTCCGTGATGCATGTGTTTCTAATTTGGGTTTTGATAAATCTAAAGTTACTTGTTTTCGTTGTAGGGAAAAGGGACACTTCAAGAGGGAGTGCACTAATCGCGAAGCAAGTGGAGCTCAAAATCCGTTTAACAACAATGATTACTATCGAAAGGCCATCTATCATCAAGTTGCTCAACAACAACAAGAACCACAAGTGGCACATGGTAGAAAAGTAATAGAGGAATCTTCGAAGAGAGCATGTTTGGTGAACCAAGATGATAAAAAATCGTCAACAAGTTTCAGTTGGGACAAATATATCTCAGCTGACGGTAAAGCATGTTTGATAGACCAAGATGATGAAAAGTTACCAGAAGGTTTTAGTTGGGAAAATTTTAGCTGGGATGATTACTGTCCGGATAAAGAAATGCTAAAAGCCAAAGCTTTTGTTGCTCGAATCGAAGAAGATAGTGATGATGATAATGATTATTATGCAAAAAGAATGGCAGCTCATTTAAAAATGATGGCAGAAAGTGATAGTGAAGATGAAAAAGCTAAAAAGAAAAAGGTCAAAACACCGGTTAGCAGTGATGATGAAGATGTTCCGGTAACCAGAAGAAAAGTGAAAGAAGTTCCAGCTTTCAAGATTGATGTAGAAGCTGATGCAAAAGAGATTCCAGTGAATTGTGAGACCTGTAAGATCATAAAGAAGAAAAACAGCGAATTGATTAACAACATGAACAGGTTGAAAGAATCATACGATGTTCTGAACAAAGCCATGAATATGTACAATGAAACTAGTGAAGAACAGGCAACATCAATGAAGACACTTCAAGGAGCGTTCATGATAAAACAGAAAATTGTGAACAATTATATCGAGAAGTGTGCTGCTCTGGAACAGAAATTGGAGACTCAAAGGATTGAAACTGAGAGAGTTAATCGTTTGTTAAAAAGTTACTCATGTACTTCTTATGTCATTGACATGATTTATCCAACTGTTGAAGGCATGAAGGGTTTTGAAGATGATGAAGTAACTGAAGAACAAAAGGTATCTGAAGAAAAGACTCCTGAAAAGAAGAAAGAAAAGAAGAAGGATACTAAAGTGAAAATATCTGGTAAGAAACAAAGTGCCAGTTACAACAAGTGTCCACCCCCGCTTGAAAATGGATATTCTCCACGAAATCCAAATTCAAAAAGAGTCACAAAGGCAACAAACTTACAGTGGGAGTCGGAGTCTTCAGTTAATCTGCCAGAAAATATTGATGTTACGTTTACATCGTCTGACATTGATCAACAATCTCAATTGATGAAGAAAGTAGTGGATCATGTGTTAGATAACGATGAAACTGAGGAGTTAAAGTCAGAGTCTATGTCAAAGTCTGAGTCCAGCACTCCAAGTCATACCATCAAACAGGGCAAAAGAATTTACAATAAAGAATTCCTGTTATCAAAATCTAATTTGAATGATGAAACATTTAAAGTGGCTTATACTTTGAATGATTCTGACAAATTATATTCTGATGAGGAATTTACAATAAGAGGTGTTAAACCTGAAATGATAAACAAGGTTTTCAAACTAACAGAAATTAATATTTCTGAAATAAAAGATGTAAATCTTTCTGAAAAACCTAAAAAATACACCTCAAGAGTTCAACAAAGAGAAAACAAGAAAAAAGGTTACAGTTCTGGTTCTGGTTATCGAAAGAAACCAAACCATAACGGTAATTTCAAAAAGAAAGGATTAGGATTTATTCCACCAGAAAATCATAAAAATGAAAAATATGTTCGAGATTTTAAATCAAAAATGATATTTGTTTCAGGAACATCATCTGAAGAAGAGAAAGAAAATCTATTCAGAAATCAGTCAAACAAAGATTTCCTTGCGAAGAAGCAAGAAGAAATGAAGACTGCTGATCAGAAGAAGGAAACTCGAACCTGTTTTAAATGTGGAAAAAGTGTTCATATTGCCATGAACTGTTCACAGGCAAAACAAATCAAACAGGGAGTTTCTAAACTAAAAGAGAAAGTGATTGATTTTGAACCACCAATTGAGAGAACAAAACTTTTCAAAAATTCAAAATTTGAAATTGGTGAATGTTCAAACAAGTTTTACAAGAGAAGAGCAAATTCTGACAACCAAAAATGGGTTGTTAAGAAGTTGGATAATGAGTCTAGCAATGATTTTGATTCATCAAAATCAGAGGAGCTATCTTCTGGCGATGAATCTGATTCCACAAAGTCAGAGGAGCCACAGGTTGTAGAAAAAGGTGAAAACTCAGTGCCGATTATGGATGATGAGAATTTTCCACCATTGCGGGCTGAGAATTTTAAACAAAAAGTTGGTAAAGTTGAGATTTCAAATCAATTTTTTTCTGAAAAGTAAGAATTTGATATTGAAAAAGCTTTTAACCCCAAAGTACAACATATTTTTTGTAAAATGGTTGATGGAAAGGTTAAAGGGGTGAAGGAGTTTTATTAGAAAAAATTGAAGAAACCAGGTAAGGGTGTTTCATCTCAGGTTTGTGACTGGCATGGAACCTATTATGATGAATAAAAAATCTGGACTTGCCGGAGCTCCCAGGTTGGTAAGAGTGGAGCAGGTATCGGCATCTTTCTTGAGAAATTCACGAAAGTGATTTCGTCTTACAAGTGGTAAATCAGGGACATTAAGTTGTACTTGATTTTCTACATGTGGTATGTGTTGATTGAACTTAAAATTGTTAAATATTTCAAGTGGTTAAAGAACAAGGTGATGAAATCCCCTAACATACAAGTGGTCTTGTAAATTCAATCAAACTTATTTTCCGGAAAAACCATTTGATTAAAACAAACTTAAGTGTTTTGAAATCATAATGGGAAAATATTTTGTTGTGAGGGGGACTTCTGATTGTTTATGCCAAGTGGATGGCGAATTGAAGTGATTTGATATCAGTTGTCAATTTACTTGTACAGTTTGTTTTCAAATTTCTTTAAATGTGTTTGAATTTTAGGGGGAGTAAGAATTTTTAGAAAATCCAAAAACATTTGAAAATTTAAAAAAGTCAAAAACATGATAAAATCAAAAATGAGTTTTGTTGTGAAAAAGAGGAAATGATAGTACATCAGTGGATGATCACAGCATGCTAAATATTTGGAAAGTTAAAATGTGTTAAACGGTCTCACTGATGATATGCCAGTAGGTTTTTACACATTTAGTAGATTGTGACGAGATATAAACCTAAATTTCAAACTTGCTTATATCGTGGGGAACATCTCTCGGATATATGGGTAATCCCCGAAATCTTGTTTGAAAGGTCCCTCTTTCTGAGATACTAGGTCTTTATACTCAGTGATATCTGGGGTATTATCCCGGGACTTCTGAATTTGCGGAAGCAATGGCCTAGTCCCCGGAGAATATTTTATGCTTGCTTGAAATATAGCGCCGCCCTCAGCATAAAAAATGATGAAACATTGCAAAATGCTAATCATGTGCTGTTGAAGAAAAGATCCTCTAAAGGGGACACACCAAAAGTCGAGCCGTCATCTCTCTGCTGAACGGAAGTTCTGACCTGAGCTCTCACGGTCCTCGCATTTAACCCTTTTACAGATATCATCTAGGTATACTCACCTGTAAGACTGAATATTGGGATCTGGATACGGGAGTATATTCTGAGGTGGGACACGCGAATAAGTTTAAGTGCTTAAGACATTAATTTCGTATCTCGAAACAGTTGAACTTTGTGTGAAAATTTAAATGGATCAGTATACTGACAATCTAAGTGAATCGTTTAGAACTTAAAATGTTTAAAGCTTAACGGTGTTGATGATTTGTCTCATAAACTGATATGATCCTCTTACACAAATTCACAAAAATATTGTCTGTAAATAGTTCTTTACTGCATTTCATTCAAAGTCAAAATTCCAAAAAGATTTTCGGAGTGTTTTAGCATAATTTTTTTTTAAATGCAAAAAGAGTTTCGACAACTGATGTTGAAGAGCTGATTTCCAAAATTCCGAGTGCTAAACATGATGAGCATTTTGTGAAGGGGAGTATGTGTTTTTATGAAAAAATGTTTTGAATGTTTTGTTTACAAGTGGTCATCAGAAGTTTTAAAATGTTAAATCATTTCATTCATACAAGTGGTAAGCAGAGAATAAATTTGTAAAATGTTAAATTTGTGAAATTTATTTCTGGGTTAAGAATGTGCAGGTAGGCCAGATTACGATCTTGGAACTGCTGATGCTTATGAACTTAAGAAATCAAGAGATCTGATCAAGAGAGTTAGAAGATTAAAGAGCCAGATTGTGATTCTGGAATTGAAGATTAGATCAACATTCGAGGGGGAGATAAGTTGATAATGGGAAGACAGAGATTGAGGATGCTTTACATTGTTAGATACTTCAAAAAGAGTTCGAGAGAACTGATAAAGACTGAAGATGCGAAGACTCGACACACTGAAGACTCATCAACATTCGAGGGGGAGTCTGTTAGTGCATGCGTCTGTCGACTTCGTCTTGTATCGAGTCGTGTTTTGTACTAGATAGATCAGGACACGAAAATCGAGAAAGTGTGTTTATGGGTAATTCCGTTTGAAATGACACATGTCATTTCAAACGAAATCAAACAGGTTAATTCCGTTTGAAGTGGTTCATGCGGAATCTGATTTCGTTTGAAGCAGTCTCAAACGGAATTAGCACTCCTATAAATACCTTGCGTGCCTTTTCATTTGTAACGATTCCGGTTTCAGTACCGAACTGCTGCCGAAGTGTCGACTCGCTGTAAATTGTCATCAAATCAATAATATCGACAGTTAATGAGTATATCTTGCTGAATTGAACTCAATACGTCTGTTTCCGCCTTTCGTATTGAGATAAACTCTTCTGATCGACTCGTTCGGGTCCGAAAACGATCCTACAGCATTGCCCATCACCTTTGACGATGGACCATAACGGTCACACATGTCAGTGTCTCTAATGGACAACATAGTATATAGCCCGTAGGCGGCATAATCTCTAATGGTGACTCAGGATAACGCCACCAAGGGTAATCCAATGAACACACTTACATATAGGAAGTACCAGCGGCGTATCCACCATGTGCTTATTGTATTACTCTAGTTTTGTTATCTAAGCACCGAAAATTTATGCATAAATTATAACCATCGGGTCGTAAGTATTTCTTAAAATTTTACTATGAAGATAGGAAGGCCTAAGCCTGAACTTCAAATATCCTATAAAATAATACGATCACCGTATCAGTTGATATCAGTCATGATCGCACTGATCATACATCGACTATTAGGCTTGAGCATAACTCACTACCTTGGACATGGGATCAGAAGGATCACAATGTCAATGTCACTAATGGACAATATATTATACATAGCCCGTAGGCGAAATATTATTAAGGATATTTACACATGATCATCTTTTTGATAATATTAGTCTTGATCACATTGATCATATAGACTATGTGGTTTGAGCATAGCTCACTACCTTGGACAGGGAATCATAGGAGATCACCATTGTCCTTGTCACAATGGACAATATAATATGGCCCGTAGGCGAAAACATCTCTAAATGATGTCAAATAATGTGATCATCGTATTTATACGATATTAGTCATGATCGTAATGATCATATAGACTATTATGCTTGGACGTAGTCCAATATTCTTAGACAGGAGTCATAGACCACTACTGTCGTTGTCTTTATCAGACAACAAATTTAGCCCATAGGCACTTCATCACTAACGGATGTTTACATTTTGATCATCACATTGATGATACTTACCAAGATCAAATTCGATCCTATAGGCTTTAAGGCTTGGACATAGTCCAAAATACCTTGACGGCTGGCGTGGTTTCTCAAGTCACACTGCCAGGAATGTTAACATGTTCTTAGATGTCAACAAGGATTAATTTGTCTTAATGTTCACACAACATTACCATGATCGCATTGATCATATAGGCTTGGAAGCTTAAACATAGTTCGCCACCTTTGGATAGGAGGGGTAACTCCTTTAACTATCATAGTAGAAGGAATAATTATCCTTAACTACCGAAAGTTTTTGCCAATTAATGTGGACTTACCACTTGGCAGGGGTAAACCATTAAGAAGATCTTTTGAAATTTTTTAGCTGATCGATAAAGTTCGAATAAAATTCATACTAATGATTGATAAAGGACGATATGAGTACCTATATATATATAGGTATATTTTTTTTTTCAAAACTCCCAATAAATCATTAGGAAAATTTACCATAGTGCCTCAAACAGGACTTTTAATATCATACTTGTCCATAGAGGACTTAAAAGGAAATTATAAGTCAGGCTAGGGACTATAAAAATATCATATGTCCGTATAGGGACTATATTAAAATAGTTTGCCCATGAAAGGACTACAATAAAATATCAGGTCTACAAAGGTTGTGATGAAATATCATGTCCACTAAGGGACTATAATGAAATATCGTGTCCACGTATGGAATATAATAGGGTATAATGTCCATGAAAAGACTATTTGAAGTATAATGTCCTCGAAGGGACTATTATTAAAAGATAATATCCTCAAAGGGATTTTCAATAGGTAGACGTATATATTTATGTGGTCTTATCAAAAGAGGTAAGTCTATAAGGACTTTGATGAATTAATATGTCCACGAAGGACTACAATAATTAAATGCCCAAACAGGGACTTAAATAAAAAGAAGTATGATGGAAGGAGGGTCTTCTAATGTCTTCTTTCCCTTATTCTGATTGTTTCTTCATCTTTATTTGTCGTACGCAGTAGCGACTCTGAAGATTTTAGTGAATAAATAATATTTCAAATCAGGACCCATTGCAGAAGTAGAATCCAAGGATTCAATGATTAAAGGAATGACATGGATTACAGATTAGGTTTTGACTAGTATAGTCTAAGTTTGAAATTTGAAAACTCGGAGGTAAGAAATAGGGTTTAATGACACCCACATGTATCATCTTCAATATGGGAGCCTCAGGGACCTTCTGGTATGGACTCCGTAGTCTGGCTAAGGGTTTAAACAAGTTTGGTTTTTGGGAATAGATTCATAAAGGTCTTTCCTCCAACTGGTTGTACGCTTATCCTAGCCGTGGTACGAAGCTTGGCCTTTCTAGGCTTCGGATGTGGAGAATTTCCATCGACAGCTTCCTTGCCTGGCGATATATTCAAAATACATAAAATCGAACGCAATGTTTACTTAATAGGGATGAGAGCATTCCTATGTTTAGTCTAGACTCAGAATATCTAAGGAATGTGCTACTGTGTCATTTGAGATTAAACACTAAGGGCTAGTGTTTAATTCACTCAAACGTTGGCTCTGATACCAACCTGTCACACCCCGATATTTCCACGTATTACCGGTGGGCCCGGTGGGGAGTATCGTGACGTAGTTGATATCATCATAGACAATTTATCACAGATTATATACACATCGGAAGTCGAAAGATATAAACATTACAAACCGAATGGAAGTAATATCATTTATTACAAAAACGGTTGTAAAGGATCCACAGGCGGATCAAAGTTAAAAGAAACACTGTTCAGCAGATTTATAAACATCTAAGCTTGCAAGACTCTTTATTGATGCTAGGAGTAGGCAGCCTATTCCGATTAGTACCTGCACTTAACCTTTTTGGAAAATACGTCAGTTTTCACTGGTAAATACAATTAACCTTCATATGATTAACAATTCAATGCCCGACCAAGCGGTATTTTATATACTGTACCCCAAGCCCGTATAAGGGAAAATAAGTTAAAAGTATTTACCTGAGTAAATTATATAAATTTATCCCAGCCGTACAAATCAGCAAGTGCAAGTATCTTTTACTGGTCTCCTAAATCTGGAACGAAAGTTTTAATTAACCTATTAGATTCCTAACGGGTCTTACTTAAGTTAAACTTAGACCGGTTAGTTTTAAAGAAAGGTATACGGTTCAAACGCAAGATTAAGCGAAGACTGGATTAGAGTGTGGTTTAGACCCGACAAGTTTGAAGACTTGTATAATATGGGTAAACTAAACACATTCTGGATTTTGAAGTAAAAATGATAAGGTTTGACCCGTTTCGGTTAATTAATGCAAACTAGTTACATAACCCGTATCGAATGCGATAAATGCATAACGGGTAACCAAATGAGTCATGAACAGGTTTCCTAAGTTAATATGCCTTAAATATATTGTGATATCAGTAGGATACCTTCCAATATGCCCAAAACGAATTTAAACTCAAATTAAGCCCCAGAGGGGTATTTTGGTCATTTACCTAAGGCATATAAACTACCTATCATACAACTAACTAAACGAAGTGACCATAAGGTATAACCTCAGAAGGTTATTCCCTATACAACTATGGTCACCTATTGTGTTTGGTAGGATCCTAATGATCGACCAAACGGGTCTAGTTCGAAAGTCTAAGCGGTTGTTTAGACCGCTTATCTTACGACCCTACATAAGCACTAAACCTAAAGTGACGAGTTAAACATGTTAAAATATGTTTAACGAAGTTAGAAAACAAGTTTGATATCAAGACAAAGGATCTTGATACCCAAAAATAGTTTGGTTGCAAAATACGCATAAACGCGCATTTTGACCAAAACTATGACTCGTCACTAAGCCTAAATAACGTGGTAATCAATAGGTATAGTCACAAGAGACTATAACCATCGTGATTACGCTCACGTTATGAAGTTCAAACGAACTTCGTGTTGACCATTGACTGGTCAAAGCAGAAAGTCAAACACTGTTTGACTTTCCCGCTTAAAAACGCATAAAAGAACGAAAGAAGCTTACAAAGGGTCCAAGCTAGGAAGATCTTGATTCAAATTGCTCAGGTATGAAGTGTTAAACCCCAACTTAGAGCTATTTAAATCAGATTGTGAGGAATGAGAATGAAGGTGTTGGGTTTATATAGATTTCGGTAAACCATTAGGATCGTTCCTCGTAAACCGTGCTTGAATCATGACCTTACACTTGGGCCCAAGGTTTAGAATACCATGGGAACATGTAAAACCATCAAATACCAGCCCATAGGGTGCAAAACCATGGGTTAAAACCATCAAAACCTCAAAAATGGACCAAGTTCAATGTATCTGCCATAAATTTCAAAAATGGTCCCTGCACTTGTAAAACTTGATTTTTGGCATTTTTAAGCCCCGTTAACCCCATTTCAAGGCTCTAAAATAAAGTTAAAGTATAGGGAACTTAAAATATGCTAAAAAACATCTTGGATGTCGGCTCGTTTGGTCGTACGGTTGCGTTGTTCGGTTAATTACGACGGAATTCGTAACGAACGCAAAAACGATCCAAATTAAGCGACGAATGGAATTTTGTTAGTGCATACATCTGTCGACTTCGTCTTGTATCGAGTCTTGTACTAGATATGTTAGATCAGGGCACGTTGTTCGAGAAAATTGATGAAAATAGGATGTGTTTATGGGAATTTCGCTTGAAGGAAGCCATTTCACTTGAAATGACATTTGTCAGTTTCAAGCGAAACCAACTTATAGCATTTCGCTTGAACTGGATCTAGTCACTCTCAAGCGAAATACTCAAGCCTATAAATAGGAGTTCAAGCGAATTCATTAAAGAGAGTTCCTGAAATTCATACCGAAGTGCTGCCGGTTTGAATTCTGATTGTATTCAGTGTTATATCAATCTACAAGGTGTTTAAAGTGATTTGCAAGCTATGTTGATGTCTGTTTCTTAGTTTCCGCATCTGAAACAGATTAGAACTTCTCTGAACGACTCGTTCGGGTCTACTACACGATCCTACAACTGGTATCAGAGCTCAGGAGGAGGAGTTCTGCAGTTTACAGCTTGATATCATCTAGTTTTCTTATCTCTTCATCTTCTTTTATAAATTGAACAACTTTTCACGGTTAAAATCGGCCAAATTTTTCACAGAATGTGTAAAACTACATATTAACAAACCCTTGAAAGTTTCAGCTTAAAATTCAGCTTAAAAAGTGGTAAAATGGATCTTAGATTAGATTTCGCTTGAACGAACCATCAAGTTTCGCTTGAAAAGTTGTTGCCATTTCAAGCGAAATAGTAGGTTTTGCTTAAAAAGTCTAGTTCTCTTGAATCATCACAAGCTAATTCTATGGTTTCGCTTGAGAAGTCCATTTACTTGATTTCGCTTGAAATTGCAAAACCTGATGTAACACCCTATTTTCTATTTAACGGTTTTATATGCAAATACCAACAATTAGATGTGTAGTGTAACAACTCTCATCAAAAGTCATATTTATTACAATAATTAGTCCAATAGAAAACCCTAATTGAGACACCCAAGTGATTCTGAACAAACCCTAAAATTTTCAGAATTTTCAGAATCAGGATTTGGGCCCCTAAAACTCAAGGGGGGTTAAACCCTATTGACGATTATCCAAATTATGAGCTGTAGAAATCAAATTTTCGAAATCCACCAACTCAGCAAGCCTACCCATGCACGTAGCTACCCTATGAATATAGGTTGGCAGTAGCGTAGCGCGACGACTAAGGGGGTAGGCAGTCGCGCTACGCGACGGGGTAAAATTTTCAGTATAAATAGGTTGGTTTGGGACTTGAATTCTGGTACTAAAACGACGGAAAAATTCGAAGTATACTCTAAGTTATAGCAGGAATACTCTAAATTACACCCCCGGGTCTCGAAATTCTGCCACAAAACAGGGTATTAGCACAATCGCTGCTACGATTCATTTTCCGACGATCAATATATCCAATGAATGTTTAAGTGCCGCCCACATTAGGGTTATACTTTGTCGTTCGTCGTTAATTCGATGGATGAGTTTAAGTATCATACTTTGTCGTTCGTCGTTAATTCGATGGATGAGTTTAAGTATCGCACTTTGTCATTCATTGTGAGAATTTGATCTCGTGAGTTATCGTAAATGCTGGATTGATTACTAACCCAGTTTTATGTGCATTGTATTTAAATTAGGTTAACAAGACTGATTCATAAACTAGACTCTGTCCGTATTAAATCAGCAATGTGAGTCATTCTCTCTTTTTATCAAATCTATTTACAAAATCATGTTTATTTTTAAAGTTATAATTACGGGGATTAAGTCTTTGTAATCACCAAGATACAGCCGGTATGTGGGGTTTTGTATACATTACTTGATAATCGTCACCATTGGGGCAGCCAATGGGGGATATGACCATAGTCACAGACACCATTGGACGAAGGGGCCAATGGGTCAAGTGACAAATACCGTGGGTAGTTGGCTTGATATCAGAAACATTGTAATCGCTCTTAATACTGTAAATTATAACAAATGTGTCATTTTAGTAAATAGAATGATTCACTCAGTATTTCCCGCTGACAAAACCTTTTTCAAACATGTTTCAGGTGATCTGTTGTAATTCAGGAAAAAGTGCTGGGGAGCATTTCAAGCTTAAGATAGTGGCTCATTATAAAATAAAGAAATATGTTTTGTAATATCACGATTTCGTATTAAAAACATAATATTGTAACTTATCGGGGTTTTATCCCGAATTGTGAAATGGAATAAATCGGGAAAATTTTAGCTTTAAACGATCCTGTTAAATAAACTTCCGCTGTTAAACTCAATTAAATCAATACCGCTGGATTTCTGTCCCGCGGCTCCTGAAACGGGTAAAACCGGGTCGGGGGCCGTGACAGAAAAAGGTGGTATCAGAGCCACTGGGTTAAGCTAATTAAGTATTTAGAAATACTTAATTTTTCCTGATTACTATTATGTGATTATGTATGTTATTTACTGATTATTTGTTAGTTACAATATGGGTAAGCAAAAGCTATCAAGTATCTATCTTAAATTAGATAGATCATCCAATGAGAAGGGAAGTTCATCTCAAACAAAGCCTTATGTAATTCCCGAAGAAGGAATATTTGTGAAAAAGGCACAGTACGAGAACCCACTTTCTCCGGATAAAAGAAAGTTAATTTTAAAGAAAAGTAAAGAGAAAATCCGAGAAAAGAAGATTAAACGGGAAACTCAGGAATTAATTGATAAATCACCTTGGGAAGATAAGCTAGATGAGAAATGGGCAAACTTATATATGCTAGCCACAGTAGCAGAAAATATAAATCTTTAAATATTTTAAAGTTCAGTACCTTACCTTTACAATCTAGAAACCCTGTGCAATAAATAAAATTTCAAAATCTAAGTGTGTTTTCCAATATCTTTGTAATAAATTAGTACCCAGTATGTAATAAATTAAACGGTTATTTATGAATTTTAACTTAGTATTTTATGCATTTTGCATATATGTTACATCAGCATGAATGGGATATCTGAAGCTTTTCAGAACCTTAATCTTTACCCAGTGAATATCGAAGCTTCCAAAGAGTATACTAGCTACTTTCCCGATATAGAACAACCAGTAGAATTCAAGGTTCCACCTGTTAACAAGCCAAAACGAAAGAAAAGAAAGAATTACGTGTGGGGGAGTCGTATACGTAAGAAAAAGCCAGTTCCAAAACTTCCCAAAATAAACAATCCTTTGAAAAAGGGAAAAGAAATTATAACCGGCGAAAATTCTAAACAAAAGGAAATGGAAACTGAGGACAAGGAAGAAGTTAAGAAGAAAGGAAAAGAAATTGTAACCAGGAAAAGTCCTAGACTCCAAGAGATGGAGACTGAAGCCAAAGAAGATTATAGGCAAATGGAAAGGCAGTTTGAGGAATACTCTAAGGACATAGTAATGGAAGTTGGGCAAGGCTCTAGACCAACTCAGATAGAAATCGGAGAAAGCTCCAATCAAAATCAGGGAAGGACCTTTCAAGATGAGATAGATTTCCTATTGGCAAGCTGTGAAACAATTCAGCCTGTCAATAATAATAATAATAATAATAATATTTTTACTTATCCTCTTGAAAACCAACTCCCTATGAATTGGGAACCAGCAATTCCAGACCCAATAGTCCACTCCCAACCCATGGGAATGGACGAATGGTGGACAAACGATTGGCAATTCCAAAATATTGTCAACGATCCTTACTCTTTTCTTCCACAATTCGATCCAGAACCCCTACCTAATCCACCCATGAGTAATGAAAACATGGCTGAACTTCGCCACTTTGGTGAAGAGTTGTTTGATGCTGGAACTAGAATCAGGGAAATAGGAGGACAGATTGCCTGGAAGTACGATGAGAGAGAACTGCGTTTTTAGAACAGCAAGTGACGAGAGATAGTAGGATGGTAAAACGGTGTTTGTATAATAATAATAGTAAAGTTAGTCTGTAAATAACAAATAAAACTCTGTAAGATATTGGTGTGTAATGATGCATACTATACTAGATATAAAATGAAATCGAGAAATCGATTGTTTTGACTATACCTGTATTGTAAAATTTTCTGATTGTTTGTATATAATTGTTAATTAGCAAATACTAATAAAATTTATATATACATTATCAGATGGCAAACATTGATAATGAACCAGTAAATGAAGTTAATCAGTCTGAACAACATTCAAGAGATCAATATATGACTCGGCAAGATATCGAGAACATTGTTGCTCAAGGGATAGCCAATGCTATTCCAGCATTCGTTGCTGCTATAAAGAATCCAGTCGAACCGCAACAAGTTGTCCCTAGTAAACAGATTACTGAAGATAACTTCAGTAATAGTGTAAATGAAGGCAATAATCATGTTAAACATAATAGGGAACCACATCAAGCTCCATTACCCAAGAAAATGAAAACTGCAACGCCTGGTTGCACTTTCAAAGAATTCCTTGCTTGTAAACCCACTGAATTTGCAGGCAATGAAGGAGCAACTGCATCACTGCGTTGGTTAGAGAAAACCGAAGCAGTCATTGCAATAAGTAAATGTGGTAAAGATGATCAGGTCATGTATGCATCCAATCTCTTCAAAGAAGGAGCACTCGAATGGTGGAACACTGTGTTACAATCAAAAGGAAGAGTAATAGCTTATGCTATGACTTGGGAAGAATTTAAGGGTTTGGTGGAAAGAAAATTCTGTCCCGAGTATGAAAAAGAACAGATGGCGAATAAATTTCTAAATCATCGGATGATGGGTGTGGATTGTCGTGGTTATACCTCGACATTCTTTGAATATGCTAGAGTGGTACCAACACTGGCTTCGCCAGAACCGGTACTCATTTCTCGCTATATTTGGGGCCTAATTGGTGAAATCCGCAATATTGTTAAAGCTGCGAGACCTTGCACTATTGATGATGCGGTAGAATTAGCCAATACTCTAACCGATGAACTAGTGCGCACAAGAGATGAAGATAGGAAAAAGGAACTAGCTCAGAAAATTACCTAAGGATTTCGTGTGGGTAATAATAACAGCTTTAAGAAAAAAAGAACAGGGCAATCTTCAGCTCCGTCATTCTGCAGGAAATGCAAAAAGAAACATTATGGAAGATGCGATATCACTTGCAATTTTTGCAAGGGTATAGGACATCGTGAAGAAAACTGCAAAAAGAAAACCGTAATCTGTTTTAACTGTGGAGAAGCAGGGCATTATAAAACAGAATGTCCTAAATTGATCAAACCAATAGACAACAAACCCAAGGCGACCGAAGGAACTACTAAGAAGAATGCCAGGGCATTTCAGCTGACCACTCAAGAAGCAGAACTCATTCCGGATGTGATAGCGGGTACGTTATTAGTTCACAACGTGTACGCAAAAGTATTATTTGACTCTGGTGCAAACCAAAGTTTTATAAATACTTCATTCTGCCAAGCTCTTAGTTTACCTTTAACCAATAGTAGGCAGATTTTTACAGTTGAAACAGCAGACGGAAATTCAGTTAAAATAGATAAAATTTTGCAAGAAGGAAACATAGAACTTTTAGGACATAAATTCTCTGCAAAACTATTGCCAATGAAATTAGCTGAATTTGATGTGGTATTAGGAATGGATTGGTTAGTAGCCAACCATGCTAGAATCCTTTGTGATCAGAATTCCATAGAAATTCAATCACCTACCGGAGAAGTGATTAGGATTACAGGAGATAAACCACGAAAGCCCATGAAGTTCATATCAGTAATGAAAGTTGCTAATTATGAACGAAAACAAGGAATAGTGTATATGATTTCGGTAATCATTAGCACTAAGGATAAAGATCTTAAGGAAATACCAGTAGTCTCAGAATATCCTGATGTATTTCCAGAAGATTTACCAGGATTACCTCCAGACAGGGAAGTAGAATTTAGGATTCATCTAATTCCAGGAACTACACCGATAGCCAAGGCACCTTATCGGTTAGCACCCACAGAAATGTTAGAACTGAAAAAGCAATTAGATGAATTACTAAGTAAAGGATTCATACAACCTAGCTCATCCCCTTGGGGAGCGCCAGTGTTGTTTGTGAAGAAAAAAGATGGTTCAATGAGAATGTGTATCGATTATAGAGAATTAAATAAAGTCACAATTAAGAATCGATATCCATTACCTAGGATTGATGATCTTTTTGATCAACTTCAGGGGGCTAGATATTTTTCTAAGATAGATTTACGCTCCGGATATCATCAATTAAAGGTACAAGAAGAAGACATACCTAAGACTGCTTTTAGAACTAGGTATGGTCATTACGAGTTTACAGTCATGCCCTTCGGATTAACAAATGCACCTGCAGCATTTATGGACATGATGAATAGAATCTGTAAACCGTATTTGGATAAATTTGTAATTGTCTTCATAGACGATATACTTATTTATTCCAAAAGTCAAACAGAGCATTGTGAACATCTTCATGCACTCTTAACTTTGTTAAGAAAAGAAAAGTTGTACGCTAAATTCTCGAAATGTGAATTTTGGCTAAAGGAAGTGCAATTTTTAGGACACATGGTGAATCATGAAGGTATTCATGTAGATCCTGCTAAGATAGAGGCAATTACCAAGTGGAAGGTTCCACAAACAGCAATGGAAATTAGAAGTTTTATAGGATTAGCTGGGTATTATAGACGGTTTATTAAGGATTTTTCCAAGATAGCTGTACCATTAACTAAGCTAACCTGTAAAGCTACTAAGTTTGAATGGGGACCCAAACAAGAAGAAGCTTTTAGAATTTTGAAACAGAAATTAACCCATGCACCAATCTTAGCCTTACCAGAAGGAACTGAAGATTTTGAAGTATATTGTGATGCTTCAAAATTAGGATTTGGATGTGTGCTTATGCAACGCAAGAAGGTGATTGCATATGTATCAAGGCAATTGAAAAAGCACGAAGAAAACTATACGACTCATGATTTAGAATTAGGAGCCGTAATTTTTGCCCTTAAGATGTGGAGACATTATCTTTACGGAAGTAAATTTACTATCTACACAGACCACAAAAGTTTAAGATATATATTCGGGCAAAAAGAGTTAAACATGAGGCAAAGGAGATGGATGGAAATCTTAAGCGACTACGACTGTGATATTCAATATCATGAAGGAAAGGCGAATGTAGTTGCAGATGCCTTAAGTCGTAAGTATTATGAGAAACAACGACGGGTTCGTGCTCTCAGATTAAATCTACAAATAGATTTAATGGAACAATTGAAGAATGTTCAAACTACAGCAATCAAGGATGATGCTGAAGGAATGAAAGGACGAATCAAGGAATTAGAACAAGGAGCAGATGGAATTTGGAGATTCCACAAAAGTAGAATTTGGGTACCTAAACAGGGAGACTTAAGACCTAAGATTTTAGAAGAAGCTCATAAATCTAGGTACACTATGCATCCAGGAAACAATAAGATGTACCAAGATTTAAGAAAGAACTTTTGGTGGATAGGAATGAAAAAGGACATAGCAAGATATGTTTCTAAATGTCTTACTTGTTCACAAGTTAAGGCAGAACATCAGAAACCTTCAGGGTTACTACAACAATTAGAAATGCCAGTATGGAAATGGGAACTTATAACAATGGATTTTGTTACTAAGTTACCCAAAACCAGAAAAGGTAATGATGCGATTTGGGTAATTGTGGATCGATTAACCAAATCTGCTGACTTTCTACCTATGAAAGAAACCTTTAGCATGGAAAGACTGGCTAAATTATATGTAGATGAAGTTGTATCCTTACATGGAGTTCCACTCTCCATTGTTTCGGATAGGGATAGTCGTTTTACTTCCCATTTCTGGAAAAGTTTCCAACAAGCAATGGGAACTCGATTAAATTTGAGCACTGCATATCATCCCCAAACAGACGGACAAAGTGAAAGGACAATCCAAACTCTAGAAGACATGCTCCGAGCATGTGTAATAGATTTTGGTGGAAGTTGGGATGATCATTTACCATTAATTGAATTCTCCTATAACAATAGTTATCATTCAAGCATTGAAACTGCTCCATTTGAAGCATTATATGGAAGAAAATGCAGAACTCCAGTTTGTTGGGCAGAAATAGGAGAAAGTCAATTATCAGGTCCTGAAATAGTGCAAGAAACAACTGATAAGGTTACTCAAATCAAAGAAAGGCTGAAGACGGCTCGAGATCGTCAGAAGAGCTATGCTGACAATAGATGCAAGCCGTTAGAATTCCAAGTTAGAGACAGAGTACTGTTGAAAGTTTCTCCTTGGAAAGGAATTGTGAGATTCGGTAAGAAAGGAAAGCTAAGTCCCAGATACGTAGGACCATTTTCAGTGATCCAACGTATAGGACCAGTCGCTTATCGTTTACAACTACCAGAAGAATTAGCAGGAGTACATGATGTATTTCATGTATCTAATCTCAAGAAATGTTTATCAGATGAATCACTGGTAGTACCTCTTCGAGATATAAAAGTAAACGAAAAACTGAAATTTGTTGAGAAACCTCTACAAATTGAGGATCGAAAGATCAAGTTTCTCAAACACAAACGACTAGTTTTAGTCAAAGTAAAGTGGGATTCAAAGAGAGGAGCTGAATACACTTGGGAGCTGGAATCAGAAATGAAGCGAAAGTATCCTCATTTATTCCAGTAAATCTCGAGGACGAGATTTTTATTAAGGTAGGGAGAATGTAACAACTCTCATCAAAAGTCATATTTATTACAATAATTAGTCCAATAGAAAACCCTAATTGAGACACCCAAGTGATTCTGAACAAACCCTAAAATTTTCAGAATTTTCAGAATCAGGATTTGGGCCCCTAAAACTCAAGGGGGGTTAAACCCTATTGACGATTATCCAAATTATGAGCTGTAGAAATCAAATTTTCGAAATCCACCAACTCAGCAAGCCTACCCATGCACGTAGCTACCCTATGAATATAGGTTGGCAGTAGCGTAGCGCGACGACTAAGGGGGTAGGCAGTCGCGCTACGCGACGGGGTAAAATTTTCAGTATAAATAGGTTGGTTTGGGACTTGAATTCTGGTACTAAAACGACAGAAAAATTCGAAGTATACTCTAAGTTATAGCAGGAATACTCTAAATTACACCCCCGGGTCTCGAAATTCTGCCACAAAACAGGGTATTAGCACAATCGCTGCTACGATTCATTTTCCGACGATCAATATATCCAATGAATGTTTAAGTGCCGCCCACATTAGGGTTATACTTTGTCGTTCGTCGTTAATTCGATGGATGAGTTTAAGTATCATACTTTGTCGTTCGTCGTTAATTCGATGGATGAGTTTAAGTATCGCACTTTGTCATTCATTGTGAGAATTTGATCTCGTGAGTTATCGTAAATGCTGGATTGATTACTAACCCAGTTTTATGTGCATTGTATTTAAATTAGGTTAACAAGACTGATTCATAAACTAGACTCTGTCCGTATTAAATCAGCAATGTGAGTCATTCTCTCTTTTTATCAAATCTATTTACAAAATCATGTTTATTTTTAAAGTTATAATTACGGGGATTAAGTCTTTGTAATCACCAAGATACAGCCGGTATGTGGGGTTTTGTATACATTACTTGATAATCGTCACCATTGGGGCAGCCAATGGGGGATATGACCATAGTCACAGACACCATTGGACGAAGGGGCCAATGGGTCAAGTGACAAATACCGTGGGTAGTTGGCTTGATATCAGAAACATTGTAATCGCTCTTAATACTGTAAATTATAACAAATGTGTCATTTTAGTAAATAGAATGATTCACTCAGTATTTCCCGCTGACAAAACCTTTTTCAAACATGTTTCAGGTGATCTGTTGTAATTCAGGAAAAAGTGCTGGGGAGCATTTCAAGCTTAAGATAGTGGCTCATTATAAAATAAAGAAATATGTTTTGTAATATCACGATTTTGTATTAAAAACATAATATTGTAACTTATCGGGGTTTTATCCCGAATTGTGAAATGGAATAAATCGGGAAAATTTTAGCTTTAAACGATCCTGTTAAATAAACTTCCGCTGTTAAACTCAATTAAATCAATACCGCTGGATTTCTGTCCCGCGGCTCCTGAAACGGGTAAAACCGGGTCGGGGGCCGTGACATGTAGCTAAGACTACACATACTATAAAAAAAATACGGGTTTATTAAAACTTTTACAAATTATAAGTTATTCTACATAACGTGATCGAATTCGTTGTTTAAAATATACAACGTGGCAAGGTGCGGAAGCATGTAACTATATCGTGTTCGGTTCTTCATTGAGCTTGATCGTCTCTCGGCATCCAAAATGTACCTACATTTCATAAACATGAAATGCTTTAGTCATACTGGGATTAAAACGTGATTAAACGAGTCCGGGAAACAGTTGATTCTAAAAACAAGAATTTGGAAATGACCTCCACCGTAACTTACGGTGGCACCGTAAGTTACGGTGGCCCCTGTAATGTTATTTTCCTACCGTACAACAGTAGGCAACCACCGTAGCATTTTCATCTCCACCGTAACTTACGGTGGCACCGTAAGTTACGGTGGACTCTGTAACAGCCCAGTTTCCTTTTTGCCGTAATTGACACGAAATCTTTCGTATCTTTCAAACCGCTTGTCCGTTTAACCTACCGTTTCTTCCTACATGATTGTGATTTGATTCTCCATCACATGGAGTTAAAATCCGGCATCCGGCTTAATAAATTCTGAGACTTTTATGCCTTCGGCTTATTATCTTTTTACAAGATTTTGACCCGTTTACGCATTTATCACACAAACATATTTGTTTGACCTTTATATCACATACACTACTTCAACTTAAGGTTATTTACCATATTAGGTTCTAACCACAGGTTTATTACACAATTTAAACCCATTTTCACTTGTATGCTTATTTTGACCCGTTAAGGGTATTTAAGCACTTTCGAGCCTAATTTCGCTTTTGATTACTTCTAGCAATCCATCACCACATTTCTTATCATATAATCTCCCACCACAACTGAATTTATGGTGGGTTTAATGTGGTGATCTATAAAAACCCATTTTTTTTTACCTCTCGGATCATTATTTTACGGCAAAAACTCAAATAATGTCATTTGACTAATATAATACCTCTTTCAGCTTCTATACTTATTCTAAGTATTTATCTAATCATAAAACTCGTTTCCAAACAACCTTTAAAGGTTGTTTGTTCAAATTAGCTAACAAGGGCGTTTTGGTCCTTTTTAGTTCTTCAATTACGACAAGGTCTTTTGAGAGCATGTTTGACCCATGACTCTTCTTTTGAATTATGATCTTGCTCGAAAAGTCAATATGCTTTTCAAAACGCCACTACCCTCTTTTAAAACATTCGGTTTACCCATTTAAGTAACCCATTGTCTATCTAAGACTTCATTAAATACTCATTGAACCTTACGTTCTCAATGAATCATTACTCTATTACACATACCTGGCTCGGGTCAATGTATTGACCTGATTTAATGCCTTGCTATAATATTCGCTAAATAGTATCGATGCAAATATCATTTCTACATTTATTCCTGAAATCATATAACTCGACAAGAATCATTAGTCGCTATTATCAAAAGGTGGTATCTTCACCCTTTGACCCGTTTGGTCTAAATGACCGATTATATTGGCGAGATGACATGTATTTTCATCTCGACTATATGACTCGCTCCGATTTACATCGTGCGGTCGCTTTACTTATAATTCATTTCTTAACACTTTTCGGCCTATTAAGGCTTACTTCATAAGTGTCTTTTAAGGCCAATAGTTATGGTCGATGCATGACCAATTTACCGTTTTACCCTTATTGTTTGTTTTGGTTTGCCCTATAAGGTAACCATTCAAAAGTTCATTTTCCATTTGTCATAAAATGATCAAATTACCGATTTAACTCCTTTTAAACCATCAACATGGTTTCTTGTCATACTCGACTGTCTTGTTCCGTACGTTTACACGCCGGAACATCATACCTCAATTATGTATTTATCTTATTCGTAACTAATACGATAAGAGAATATTCTAAAATATAAGACTAGTGTAAGTTATACTTACCTCGCATCCGAATTATGCTTTTTCCTTCATTCTTGATTCGTTTGACCCGCTTTCACTCCAAGCTTCACCTAGCTTGTTTAAGCGCCAACTATTATTCATCATTTCACAGGGTGGTTAGTTTAGTCATAACTTAATACGATCATTCCACCCTACGCATTTTATATTCAAGAATTATCATTCATCGTATTATAGGTCGGTTTGACTGTTTAAAGTCAACGGCCTATTAATCATAAGTGATTACATGATGTAGCTTTACTACTCATTTAACTACTTGGTCAAATACACGGTAGCATCATACTTAGGCTACCGTTTATTCACTTCGTTTACCAAGTTTTATAACCATAATTCATCGAATTAACACTACATTAATCTTTCTTAACACATGATGATATCAAGCTTCATTTTTAACATGAATTTATCATCATTTCCATTCTTTTTACACCAAACCCAATTCATGGTAATTATGATTCATGTACTCAAACACCTAAATGGTTCAAGTAGCATACTTTTATTATCTAATATGAGGATTCTAATCACAATTTAGACACTAACATCATCATATCATAAAAACCCATCTCTATCATGTATGAACAAGTACTCAATCATGTAAATTTGTTCAAGTACTTTGTTTCTACTATCAACTATGATGATTTCTAGCACAATTATATCATCATCTTCATTATCTAGCCATAACCCACTTAGCACATACAAGGGAAATCATCAATTCCCTAGTTTTCAACACTAGTTCATCAAATTGTTAACTAGGGTTGTTCCTACACATAGATTTCTTCACAACTACACTCATGGATTCATCATCCATTCCCAAATTGTGATTTTGAGTGTTCATCATAACTTCAAGACATCACCAAATTACAAAATTTAACATACCTTACGATCCCTTTGACTTGGTGATCATTTATACGCGTTCATGCATTGATTTGGGGCTTGATTCGAGCTCCAATTTGGTGAATTTGTTGATTTTAGGGTTTGAGCTCTCTTGGTCGCTCCTGATGATCGATCCACACACACAAAGTGTGTGTGGTGTGTGTTTTTTTTATTAATAGAACTTGTTCCCTTTTTGACGATTTTGGTCCCTCAAGTTTTGTTAACTAGTAAGTAGGCTACAACCTACTTATTTTCAACAATACTTTGTTTTGTTAACTAGGTTAAACTTTGCTAGTTTAACTTAGTGAGTTCGGGGTAGTCATAACCCGTTTTATTTTAAGTCTCGTTAGCTCGGGCCTTCTATATACTTTGTTTTCCTCAAAGTATTTATCCTCTTTTAATTAACATCAAATTTATTTATTTAAATCCTAATATTAACCGGGTTAATTTTTACCACTAACGGTATTTTACCCGTCGTCACTAGTAACATGGTTTAATTACCAAACCCATTTTTGGGGTGTTACAAGTCTACCCCCCTTAAAGAGGTTTCGTCCTCGAAACCTTTTCTTACATAATTTATTGAGTTTCAACCCAATGTACATAAACTGAGTAACCTTCTAAGCATTACTCACACTTTGACCATTTGTTAGTGTCATTAGACAAATATGGTAACATCTTTTAATTACACAACATATGTATCTTTTATGCGAATTTACGCAACTCAGAATAACGCCATCTTGTCATTTCGACTTGTTTGATTAACTTAGCGAAATCCATCGCCTTTATACTTTCGGATTCTTTGTGAATCCGTTATTTTCACCCATTTGGATGTTTTTAGTGAGATCTTTCACTGTTTACAAACAGACCCCTTTTCTTTACGAACTTATTCATTTGGTTCATTCGTACAGCATTCGCCACTAAAATGAATTTCCTGATTTTATCTTATTTATTTAGCACTATCTAGATGTGCTATTAACGGAATTCTACAAGGCATATTACCACATACCTTCCGGCTTTATCCTTTTTATCGTGCCTTTACTCGATCTGACTTCCCAACACTTTGCTTGTGTTGCCTTGTGATCGCTCAGTATAGGCGATCAATACTTTTCGTTATTATGACCTCATGGACCATCACTGCCGTTTTGTACTCACTTACCTTTATTATTTGGCTTGACTGAGTAGCCATTTGGCCACTTGGTCATACACGCTTATCAACTATGATTATTTCACGCTAATCTTAATATAGATAGCGTGTTGAACACTTTCTTAATTTAAATATTGACCTTAACCGGCCTCACTGACTAGTCTTATTAGTCCAGTTACTTTATACCCATCTCTCAGGCTACTATGTGATTTTATTTCACATAACTTTCCTGACCGTGATCGCGTCACGTCGTGTTTTAGGTTTATTTCCCAATCATCTCATACTATATATGTTTGATAAAACGTTGTTTTTGACTAAAACGGAATTTTAGTTTAATGTTTTATCTTTAATTTATGTCAAGCAATTTTGACGACTTGGCATTTACTCTTTTACAGTCTTTGTTTTACGCGAGGATTCTCACTGGTTCTCTTGCTTTGTTTAAGTAACTCGTAGGTTCTCTCACGTGGCCTCGTAGGCTATTTCCTTAGGTCTTCACCCCCTTTTTAATGGGAACCCTAAGGTTTATTCCCCTTTCTTTTCGTGACCCGAGGGTCATTCTGGTCCCGTAGACCTTAACACTAATCGCATTCCCGTAGGTTACGATGATCCCACAGATTCATCTTTTATTTGTATCTACATTCAAATGCATATATGTATATATGCATATATAGCTTCAAAGCATGTCTTGTTATGTTTGGAATCGTATATTTCCGCTTTTGAACTTTAGTTGACCTTGACCGTAGTCTAAGGCTTCATTTGTTTATTTTCGGACGAAATTTTCCGACTTTATGACTTCTCATATCATTTATGCGTCAGTTCATCTTATGCTCACCATTCTCCAGTTTTCATATATCCGTACTCGATTATGTCCCATTACCGGGCTCATTATTCTTTTGCTTTTAACGGTACCACTATCCCGTTTGTATTTACTCATGCCGTCCGGCGTGATATTGTAATCGACCCGTTCAACTTTAAACTAGTTGAACATAATTTATTCACAATTTTTATTTACATTATTTTGTCATCTTTTAGTTATGACCCAAAACCCGAGTCCTTTAACTTTCCATCCGAGTTTCCGTTTCTCGGTCTGTGCATGCGTTCAATTCTTACCCATCAACCGGGTGTTTTACCGAAGTCGTTATTATTGCAACCCTCCCGGTATGCATTAAGACCTCGCTTCATTTCTATATTCCGACTTTGTCCTCGAGTTTGACGTTTTACAAAAACGACTCGTTTAGGGACATATTCGCATTTTTCGGGTTCGAGTGTAAGTACACTCCCTCCCAACGCATATCTTGATCATTCTACATGTTTATATTCTTCGGGTTCGAGTGTAAGTACACCCCCTCCCAATGCGTACCTTAACTATTTTACATGTTTCTCTGTCCCTTCTTTCGGGCTCATTATCCTAATGTAATACGCTTCCGTCACTCGGCTGTGCGTTTACATTATTATCAAATATTTTACTCATTTGATTCATTTGGGTACTTTTAATTTGTCCCATTTACCCCGTCCTTACTACATCGGATGTAAATGTGTCGGCTATAAGAAGTTCATGGTATCATATGCCACTACTTACTTGGCCAGAGTAAGCGATTAACACATGACACGCATGACCTTTTTATAGTTTTCACATCACGCCCTATGTAAGTAATACCTCTGTTTATTTCTCTTGGAAACAATATCCTGGATAGGTATTTTATTCAGGTTTGTCCAAGTTTTCAATCTAAATCTGCAACTATCAGTTTCTACGTATTGGTTGCATGTTTATATTCATGCAATAATTTAAACGTGCACCTGGTAAATGCTTGCCCTAACGGGCTTTTCTTGCCATTAGTCTTGTTCGTGACCATTACGCGATTTAGGTCCTTGATGAGCATGCTCTTCTTGTCATATCTCGGACCGTTCCATCATCATATCCACAATTCGTTTGACTCTCGTCGTCTTTAAACGCGAGTGTCCTTCAATTAAAACATTCACAAAAGTTAGTAACATCAACTTCAATAATCGCCCGTATTATAATACAAGGCTTTTTCTACTATACGCGTCAACGCGCGTATTTTCGTCAACTATATCAATCATTTCAATTGGGGTAACGTGTATCACACGATAGCCCTATGTGTTGTTTACAACACTTTAGCATGCTAAACTATTAACATACATGTACTTACCGGATCTGCGATCAAGCCTCGAACCGAACACTATTCTTTATCAAGAGCGTAAGGTTTAAGTCCAAGCATGGTTTTCCCCACCATACTTGAATCTCTTAAACCAGGGCTCTGATACCAACTTGTAACACCCTATTTTCTATTTAACGGTTTTATATGCAAATACCAACAATTAGATGTGTAGCTAAGACTACACATACTATAAAAAAATACGGGTTTATTAAAACTTTTACAAATTATAAGTTATTCTACATAACGTGATCGAATTCGTTGTTTAAAATATACAACGTGGCAAGGTGCGGAAGCATGTAACTATATCGTGTTCGGTTCTTCGTTGAGCTTGATCGTCTCTCGGCATCCAAAATGTACCTACATTTCATAAACATGAAATGCTTTAGTCATACTGGGATTAAAACGTGATTAAACGAGTCCGGGAAACAGTTGATTCTAAAAACAAGAATTTGGAAATGACCTCCACCGTAACTTACGGTGGCACCGTAAGTTACGGTGGCCCCTGTAATGTTATTTTCCTACCGTACAACAGTAGGCAACCACCGTAGCATTTTCATCTCCACCGTAACTTACGGTGGCACCGTAAGTTACGGTGGACTCTGTAACAGCCCAGTTTCCTTTTTGCCGTAATTGACACGAAATCTTTCGTATCTTTCAAACCGCTTGTCCGTTTAACCTACCGTTTCTTCCTACGTGATTGTGATTTGATTCTCCATCACATGGAGTTAAAATCCGACATCCGACTTAATAAATTCTGAGACTTTTATGCCTTCGGCTTATTATCTTTTTACAAGATTTTGACCCGTTTATGCATTTATCACACAAACATATTTGTTTGACCTTTATATCACATACACTACTTCAACTTAAGGTTATTTACCATATTAGGTTCTAACCACAGGTTTATTACACAATTTAAACCCATTTTCACTTGTATGCTTATTTTGACCCGTTAAGGGTATTTAAGCACTTTCGAGCCTAATTTCGCTTTTGATTACTTCTAGCAATCCATCACCACATTTATTATCATATAATCTCCCACCACAACTGAATTTATGGTGGGTTTAATGTGGTGATCTATAAAAACCCATTTTTTTTTACCTCTCGGATCATTATTTTACGGCAAAAACTCAAATAATGCCATTTGACTAATATAATACCTCTTTCAGCTTCTATACTTATTCTAAGTATTTATCTAATCATAAAACTCGTTTCCAAACAACCTTTAAAGGTTGTTTGTTCAAATTAGCTAACAAGGGCGTTTTGGTCCTTTTTAGTTCTTCAATTACGACAAGGTCTTTTGAGAGCATGTTTGACCCATGACTCTTCTTTTGAATTATGATCTTGCTCGAAAAGTCAATATGCTTTTCAAAACGCCACTACCCTCTTTTAAAACATTCGGTTTACCCATTTAAGTAACCCATTGTCTATCTAAGACTTCATTAAATACTCATTGAACCTTACGTTCTCAATGAATCATTACTCTATTACACATGCCTGGCTCGGGTCAATGTATTGACCTGATTTAATGCCTTGCTATAATATTCGCTAAATAGTAGCGATGCAAATATCATTTCTACATTTATTCCTGAAATCATATAACTCGACAAGAATCATTAGTCGCTATTATCAAAAGGTGGTATCTTCACCCTTTGACCCGTTTGGTCTAAATGACCGATTATATTGGCGAGATGACATGTATTTTCATCTCGACTATATGACTCGCTCCGATTTACATCGTGCGGTCGCTTTACTTATAATTCATTTCTTAACACTTTTCGGCCTATTAAGGCTTACTTCATAAGTGTCTTTTAAGGCCAATAGTTATGGTCGATGCATGACCAATTTACCATTTTACCCTTATTGTTTGTTTTGGTTTGCCCTATAAGGTAACCATTCAAAAGTTCATTTTCCATTTGTCATAAAATGATCAAATTACCGATTTAACTCCTTTTAAACCATCAACATGGTTTCTTGTCATACTCGACTGTCTTGTTCCGTACGTTTACACGCCGGAACATCATACCTCAATTATGTATTTATCTTATTCGTAACTAATACGATAAGAGAATATTCTAAAATATAAGACTAGTGTAAGTTATACTTACCTCGCATCCGAATTATGCTTTTTCCTTCATTCTTGATTCGTTTGACCCGCTTTCACTCCAAGCTTCACCTAGCTTGTTTAAGCGCCAACTATTATTCATCATTTCACAAGGTGGTTAGTTTAGTCATAACTTAATACGATCATTCCACCCTACGCATTTTATATTCAAGAATTATCATTCATCGTATTATAGGTCGGTTTGACTGTTTAAAGTCAACGGCCTATTAATCATAAGTGATTACATGATGTAGCTTTACTACTCATTTAACTACTTGGTCAAATACACGGTAGCATCATACTTAGGCTACCGTTTATTCACTTCGTTTACCAAGTTTTATAACCATAATTCATCGAATTAACACTACATTAATCTTTCTTAACACATGATGATATCAAGCTTCATTTTTAACATGAATTTATCATCATTTCCATTCTTTTTACACCAAACCCAATTCATGGTAATTATGATTCATGTACTCAAACACCTAAATGGTTCAAGTAGCATACTTTTATTATCTAATATGAGGATTCTAATCACAATTTAGACACTAACATCATCATATCATAAAAACCCATCTCTATCATGTATGAACAAGTACTCAATCATGTAAATTTGTTCAAGTACTTTGTTTCTACTATCAACTATGATGATTTCTAGCACAATTATATCATCATCTTCATTATCTAGCCATAACCCACTTAGCACATACAAGGGAAATCATCAATTCCCTAGTTTTCAACACTAGTTCATCAAATTGTTAACTAGGGTTGTTCCTACACATAGATTTCTTCACAACTACACTCATGGATTCATCATCCATTCCCAAATTGTGATTTTGAGTGTTCATCATAACTTCAAGACATCACCAAATTACAAAATTTAACATACCTTACGATCCCTTTGACTTGGTGATCATTTATACGCGTTCATGCATTGATTTGGGGCTTGATTCGAGCTCCAATTTGGTGAATTTGTTGATTTTAGGGTTTGAGCTCTCTTGGTCGCTCCTGATGATCGATCCACACACACAAAGTGTGTGGTGTGTGTGTGTTTTTTTTATTAATAGAACTTGTTCCCTTTTTGACGATTTTGGTCCCTCAAGTTTTGTTAACTAGTAAGTAGGCTACAACCTACTTATTTTCAACAATACTTTGTTTTGTTAACTAGGTTAAACTTTGCTAGTTTAACTTAGTGAGTTCGGGGTAGTCATAACCCGTTTTATTTTAAGTCCCGTTAGCTCGGGCCTTCTATATACTTTGTTTTCCTCAAAGTATTTATCCTCTTTTAATTAACATCAAATTTATTTATTTAAATCCTAATATTAACCGGGTTAATTTTTACCACTAACGGTATTTTACCCGTCGTCACTAGTAACGTGATTTAATTACCAAACCCATTTTTTGGGTGTTACACCTGATTTCGCTTCAAACAGAGTTTTCGCTTGAAATACTTATCTTGTTTGAAATTGTTGATCTCGCTTGAAGTGTTGTGTAGGTATTTCGCTTGAAGAAGGTATCTCGCTTGAAAAGAACTTTGTTTGAGAAAAAGTTTACGAAATCATGAGTGAAGAATTTTACAACGCGTTTGCAACATCTCCGACTACTCCAGCGACCATTGCTCAAAACATGAACTTAGAAAATGAAACTGGAACTACACAAAAACCCTCGAAGCTAATGAGCATTGAGGAGTATTACGGATGGAAAGATCGGTTTGAAAACTGGGTACAAGCCAATCACTTGAGATCTTGGGAGTGTATTTTGAAGAAATATATGCTACCACGTACTGAACTGCAAGTTGAAAAAGAAATCTCTGAATTCAATGACAAAGAACGAGACATGTACAGAGCTGAAAAGATGATGATTAGTCTACTTCAGCAAGCTATCAAAGAAGACATCTTTGTATTGCTTCAACATGACAAAACTTCAAAGTCAATTTGGGATGCTCTTAAAGTTAAGTTTGAGGGTAGTGAGAATATGATTAAGAGTAAAAAGGCACTGCTTAAGAAAGAATTTGATCTATTCACCAGTCTGCCCGGGGAAGATACAAAGAAGCTAATTGAAAGATATTGCCATTTAGTGCGATCCATGTCAATGCTAAGCATAACCAAGGATCGTTAAGAATGGGTCGACAAGTTAGCTGATGCTTTACCGCAAAAAGAGTGGGGTACTTACTTGATGATTTTGAAGAACACTGGAGTTTATGATGGGTTAACAATTTCTCAGCTTATAGAGAAAATTGAAGGTCAAGATTTGGAACAACAGAAGATTGCAAGGATGACTAATCCGAGTGGTCAACAAGATGTGAAAATGTACTACAAAGGCAGTATTCCAGAAGCTGAAAGAAGTTCGAAGATTCAAACTGCTTTTAGTGCTGGAAATTCATCTGAAAAAGCTGATCAAAGTTCAAACAAAAGTAGTGGATTCTCTTCATATCCAAGTGTTAATCCAAAAGAAACAACATCAAGTTTTCAGCATCAAAGTTCAAAAACTGGAAATGGTTGTGTGATACAATGCAATATTGCTCTAAATCTTCCTGATGGTCAAAGTTTTTCTGAAGAAATAGCGAAAGATCATATGGCATTACTTGGTTCCATGCTACTATCCTATGAAGGTTTGGTTGCAGGACGGATCGGGAATCTTATGATGTGCTAAACAGAACAGTAACTGGTCTTCAAAAGACAATTTCAGAAAGAGAAGACGCTTTAACGATGATGAATGCAACAATGATGACGAAGCAGAAAGCTATTAACTTCTACATCGAAGAAAGTGCAAAGTGGAAGCAAGAGTTGGAGACTGAGAAAATTGAGAATGAGAGGATCAGACGATTATTACAAAGTTATTCTAGTTCTGATTATCTTATTGATCGAATTTATCCAACTGTTGCAGGTTTCGAAGCTTTTCAGGATGACAAGCTAAAGAAGAAAGATACTGGTAAGAAACCGACTGTTAGCTATAACAAGTGTCCGCCTCCGATCTGGGAAGGTTATTCTCCTAGAAAACCAAATGAGGAGCAAGTCGAAAAAGCAGTCAATATAAAGTTAAAAACCGATACAACTGATGAATTACCAGAAAACATTGACGTCACTTTCACATCGTCTGACACTGATCATGAGTCTGAGTTAATAAAAAAGGTAGTCGATCAGGTGTTGGATACTGATGAGGAGTCTGAGTCAAAGTCTGAGTCTGGAGGTTCAAGTTCGTCAGTCAACAGTCCAAAATCGTCGGTTAAACGGGTTTACAGTAAAGAGTTTTTGTTATCAAAATCAAATTTGGATGATGAAACATTTGAAATTGCATATACTTTGAATGATTCTGACAAATTATATTATAACAAAGAGTTTCCCATAAGAAGTGTAAAAACGGAAATGATTAACAAGACTTTCAAACTAATAGAAATTAACATCCCTGAATTGAAAGTTTTGAAAGATTTTGAAAAACCTAAAAAATACACTTCAAGAGTACAACAACGTTTAAACAAGAAAAAGGGTTACAATTCTGGTTCTGGTCTTCAAAAGAAACCAAATCATAATGGTAGTTACAAAAAGAAAGGATTGGGTTTTATTCCACCTGAAAATTCTAAAAATGAGAAAATTTCTAAGACAAACACAAAATTTGTTTCAGGTGGAAGTGCTGAGGATGAACAGAAGAAACCGTTCTGGAGACAATCAAACCAGGAGTTTCTTGCTGAGATGAAAAGGAAAGGAACTGGAGTGTTTCATCCAAAAGAGACTAGAACCTGTTTCAAATGCAATGAAGCTGGTCACATTGCATCAAATTGTTTGATGAATACTAAGACAAAACAGGGAGTCTCTAAAAAATTGAAAGAAAAAGTTGTCGATGTTGAACCACCAACTGAAGCATTCAAAACGTTTGAAAATTCTACTTATGAAGTTGGTGAATGTTCAAAGAAAAATTTTTACAAAAAGAAAGCCAAAGACAACCAAGTGTGGGTTGTCAAGAAGTGTGGTGAAGAAGTCGGCGATGAATCTGATTCCACAAAATCAGTGGAGCCACAAGTTGAGGTTAAAGAAGAAAAATCTGTGGTTTCAAAAGATGATGTTGAAATTCCATCTTTGAATTTTGAAAATATTAAGCAAAAAGTTGGTAAGGTTGAAATCTCAAATCAATTCTTTTCTGATCAGAAGGAATTTGATATTGAGAAAGCATTCAATGGGAATGTTAAGAAAATTTTTGGTAAAATGATTGATGGGAAAGTAAAAGGGGTTAAAGATTTTTATGCTACAAAGAAAGCCACTTATAACCCTACTGAACAAGAATTGAATACACCCAAGGTTGGTAAGACCTGGGTGGAAATTCTCTTCCCGTGAAAAAATCTGACTTGCCGGAGATCCCAAGTTTGTAATCGTGGATCAGGAATCGGCATTATTCTTGAATTTAGAATTTGTGAAAGATTTTAAAATTTGTTTAAATTTTACAGGATAAGTGTGACTTGCCGGAGCTTCCAGGTTGGTAAGTGTGAAGCAGGAATCGGCATCTTGATTGGTAAAATGGTTTGTGTAGATGTTTTTATTCCTACACTGGGTACAGGTGATCTTACAACTAGTAAAGTGATTTGTCAAGGTCATTAGTTTGAACTTGATAGAATCATCATACAAGTGGTTGAATGAACAAGATGATGAACTCTAAACAAACTCATTTTCCGGAAAAATCATTTTGATTAAAACAAACTTAAGTGTTTTGAAATCTAAATGAGAAAATAGTTTGTTGAAAGGGGAAGTTCTGATTGTTTATGCCTAGTGAATGGCGATCTGAGGCAATTCGATATCAGTTGTCATGTTTCTTGTACAGTTTGTTTTCAAAAAAAATTTTAAATGTGTTTGCATTTTAGGGGGAGTAAGAATTTTTCAGAAAATCCAAAAACATTAGAAAATTTGAAAAAGTCAAAAACATGATAAAATACAAAAATGAGTTTTGTTGTATAAAAGAGGAAATGATAGTACATCAGTGGACGATCACAGCATGCTAAAGAATTGGAAAGTTAAAATGTGATAAACAATCTCACTGACGATATGCCAGTAGGTTTTTGCACATTTAGTAGATTGTGACGAGATATAAACCTAAATTCAAACTTACTTAATTCGTGGGTAACATTTCTTGGATATATGGGTAACCCCCGAAATCTTGTTTGAAAGGTCCCTCTTTCTGAGATACTAGGTCTTTATGCTTAGTGATATCTGGGGTATTATTCCGGGACTTCTGCTGAATGGAAATTCTGACCTAGTCCCCGCATAATACTTTCTGCAATTGCTTGAAATATAGCACTGCCCTCAGCAAATATGATACACAATAAAATTGCTAATCAATGTTGTTGTAAAAAAGATCCTCTAAAGGGGACACACCAAAAATCGAGCCGTCATCTCTATGCTGAACGGAAGTTCTGACCTGAGCTCTCACGGTTTCGCATCTAACCCTTTACAGATATCATCTAGGTATACTCACCTGTAAGACTGAATATTGGGATCTGGATACAGGAGTATATTCTGAGATGGGACACGCGATTAAGTTTAAGTGTTTAAAACATTAATCTCGTATCTCGAAACAATTGAACTTTGTGTGAAAATTTAAGTGGATCAGTATACTGACAATCTAAGTGAATTGTTTAGAACTTAAAATGTTTAAAGCTTAACGGTGTTGGTGATTTGTCTCAAAAACTGATATGATCCTCTTACACAAACTCACAAAAATATTGTCTGTAAATATTTCTTTACTGCATTCTTTTGTTATCAAAAATCCAAAAAGATTTTAGTGTGATTTAGCATAAATTTTGAAAAATACAAAAAGATTTTCGACAACTGATGTTGGAAAGTTGATTTTCAAAATTCCAAGTGCTAGACATGATGACATTTTTGTGAAGAAGAGTCTGTGATTAAATTAAAATGTATTTTGATCAAATCTATAAGTGAGTTCATCAAGATTATGATTAAATTTGTGGGAGAATTTGAATACCTAGAGTTGAAATGTTAAAATAGGTGAAATTTATTTTGAGGTAGAGATTGTGCAGGGTTGAGTTAGAGCTGAATGTGAGCCAGGTTAATTGATCCTGAGAAGCTTGTGTTTAAAGAGCCAGGTTCCAATACCTGAGGATTCTGTGGACAAAGTATGAGCCAGGCAATGATCCTGATCATGAGAGAAACATATCACGATTCTGAAGCTGATGATGCTGATGAACTTAAGAAATGCCAGCATATCGTTAGGGGGAGTCTGAAGATATTCGAGAGAAGATTAGAAAGTGTATTGCCCAGAGACTGATCAAGATTGAAGATGTAAAGACTCGACACGAAAGACTCGTCAACATCTGAGGGGGAGTCTGTTAGTGCATACATCTGTCGACTTCGTCTTGTATCGAGTCTTGTACTAGATATGTTAGATCAGGGCACGTTGTTCGAGAAAATAGATGAAAATAGTATGTGTTTATGGGAATTTCGCTTGAAGGAAGCCATTTCGCTTGAAATGACATTTGTCAGTTTCAAGCGAAACCAACTTATAGCATTTCGCTTGAACTGGATCTGGTCATTCTCAAGCGAAATACTCAAGCCTATAAATAGGAGTTCAAGCGAATTCATTAAAGAGAGTTCCTGAAATTCATACCGAAGTGCTGCCGGTTTGAATTCTGATTATATTCAGTGTTATATCAATCTACAAGGTGTTTAAAGTGATTTGCAAGTTGTGTTGATGTCTGTTTCTTAGTTTCCGCATCTGAAACAGATTAGAACTTCTCTGAACGACTCGTTCGGGTCTACTACACGATCCTACAAATTTTATCATGCCAATCACTAAAATAAAATATTTTAATGATTATATAAATTTTTGGATGTCCGGATATATATTCGGAACGTAAGATATGCGCGAAAATGCAAACTTATGCACTTTTTGACGCTTTTAGTCCCTGTTGATCAAATAAGTTTATTTTTGCGCACCAAACACCTCTAAGCCTATTTCTAAGCTATGTAAAGGATATTTAGGGCATGTTTAACTTATGATCATATTCCGGAAGGTTCGATACCATACGAATTGGTATACTTTTGCAGTTTGACGTAAATAGTCCCTTAAATCGCACAAAGTAGCGCGAAATGTCATTTGATGATATCCAAGCCTTCCATGGCCCATAATGGGTATTCCCAAGCATGTGTTTAAATATTACTATGCTCTCATTTGCTTAAATGGTCACCAAAAGGCGTAGATTCAAAAGTTAACGCTTTTGGGTCCCTCTAATGCGCAAACTTGCGTATATCATCGTTTAATAGCATCGAAGCCTTATCTAATCCATGTTAGGCACTCTTGAGAGTATTATTAAACATCGCGATGCTTCGGGTTTGTAAAAAGGTCATTCAGAAGTATAATTAAACATATTGACACTTTTAGTCCCTCTAACTTGCAAAGTTGCGCGTAACTTTACTTATAGGCATAAAAGCCCTTAATGGCCAATATTAGGCATTCCCGAGAGTATAATCAATTATCATGAAGCTCTCGGTTTTTTAAAAGGTCACTCAGAGGTAAGAATTAACATGTTGACGCTTTTAACCCTTCATCGCGCAAACTTTCAATTAATTACGCAAACGGCTACTCTTGATCAACAAGTGGCTCATTTGTGAACATGATTACCGTGTAACATTATTCAGAGGCTTATAATAAGCATGTTAACATTTCCAGTCCTTCTATAATCAATTTTTTTATTTTTTCGCAAAATTAGTCCCTCAAATTCAATGTTTGACTTTATTAGGGTTTATTACACGTGTCAATACATTATTGGACGTGATTTTACGAGGTGTTACAACCAGTGTATGCACGCTTTGCGGGCGGTGCGTTGGTCACGGGAGCAGCGACTTGTCGATTCTGGTTTTGGTTGGGTTGAGCGGGTACAGCGTTGAGAGGAGTCGCAGTGACAACATAGTTTTTGTTGTTACCCTTGCGTTTGTGTCCTTGACGTGATGACTTTGAAGCTTGAGGTGTGGCAGTTTCAACAGCGAGGGTAGCAGTTGCTTGATGGAGGTTCTTGGTGGTGTTCTTGAAGTAACCTGCCAGAACTCGCTTGTCATTAATCTCAGCAGCGAGCTGGAAGGTCTCCTCAATGGCAGTAGTCTTGGCTGCTTGAACAAAATCGGTAACACAATCAGGTAAAGCGCGAATGTGTTTCTTGATTGTGATGTCGGGAGTTGAGACTTGGCCAGGACAGATGATGCTAAGCTGTTTAAAGCGAGCAGTAAGACCAGCATTGTCGCCACCTTCTTGCTTGATATGCCAGAACTCGTTTTCCAGCTTCTGGAGTTCATGTGGGGGACATAATTCTTTCATCATGATTTCCTTCAATTCCTCCCAAGAGAGTCCATAGGCTGCGTTGTTTCCACGCCTGTTGCGCTCTGCTGTCCACCAATCCAGTGCCCTAGACTGGAAGACTTCAATTGCGTTAACATTGCGGAGGTTGTATGGACATCCGCTTTGATGAAGAGTGACTTCAATCGAGTCAAACCATTGAAACATGGCGTTGGGCCCGTCTTCACCAGTGAAGTCTTTGGGGCCACATACCTTGAATTGCTTGAAGCTAAAAGTAGCTTTTGGAGAGTCACACTTAGACTCCTCAGAGGACTTGCTGGAGACTTCATTGATTTCGCTGATGATCTGCGGAATGACCTTGGCCATTTCCTTGGCGACTAGCGATGCGATTCGTTTGTCAGCGTGGTTGCGGCGGGTGGCGCGGGAAGTGTGAGATCCAAATGACGACATTGTCTGCAACAAACATCGTCATAGGATTCAGACGAGATTTTCGATTAAAACGAATATAATCTAGCGTATCACCAAGACTTGTTTATGTAAAGCACAGGAACACGTCCACACATAGGCATATAGTCATATAGGCACATACTCCACATAAGCACGTAAGCACAGAAGCACGTAGTCCATGTAAGCACGTATTCACTATATTTTACACGTATTCACCTACATATTTTGCACGTATTCACCTATCTTTCAAAGCTGCGTTTTGTGATCGAGAGTTGCGAGTGTGAGTAGCGATAGCGAGTAGCGTAAGCGAGTAACATAACATGTGAAGGTCTGTGATTTGTTAGCGTTTTGAGCTATAAGTAGCTGTGCGAGTTGTGCGCATTTGATAAAGTGATGGGCGGAAAGCGAACAAAATCTCCGAAATCGAAACACATAAAAACACATAAAGCGATAAATCGTAAAATCAGCGATTGCGAAAATAGAGAGTTTGGGTGTGAGACGTCGACTACCCAAAGTGATTCGACTATCCACAACGACTTCGAGTACGCGTTTTGGCCTTCTAGAATGTGCTCTCGCCTCAATCCGGGCGAATGGCACACATCCTTTCGGCTATCACATGACTCGAGTCATTGGAACCCATCAAGACTTTGGTGAGAGTTTTGTAAAACCACAATAGAGAGCAGAATAAGTCATTAAGGTACGGGTGTCACCCCTAACTTAATAACCTTATTCCTGGTTGTGTGATAGAATCACGAGATAGAAATGAAGAAGTTTCATCGAGATATGGGTTTCACACCTGACTCAACGCAAATCCTTGTGTTTAATAGTAGAAATGTGTGTCGAGTGAGTGATTATATCAAGAATTTTCGGTTTTCACGCCTAATATCGATCCAACCACTTTTTGTAGTGTGCGAGTATTTTCGAAAATGTGTGTGTCGTCAGCCTTAGGAAAGGCTGAGTGGTTGCACGAAGCAGTAGTATGCAGCATTCGCGCAAAGTTGTGAGTTTAGTGACTACAAATGAGAGTATAAAGAGTAAGCTCGTGCATAACCCCTACCGGGTTCGCACAAGGCGGTCTGTTGGTACTTAGACTATAGACTAGGTCAGTTCTAAGACATCGACCCAGACTAGGTCGAGCCTTGCCTAATTCCCTATAGTTATGGCTCTGATACCAATCTGTCACACCCCAACTGATGGCAGAATCATCAGGGTGCGACACTGAGCGAAACAGATTGTCCAGGAGAATCCATAACAACTATTATATTACCATATATTTAACGTTCACGTCCCATACCATAAACATATAAAGTAAAACGGTTATTAGAGACATTGTTCTCAAAGAAAAATAATTGTTCCGACAACTCAAATTTATTTAATGTAGTTTCTAGACTCCCTAGCTTGATTTCCAGCGAAACATAGCAAGCATCCTAATCAGCCTGTCACATACGTTAAAATAAAGTCAATACACATAGTGTAAATGTGAGCATACGAGTTTAATAGCATATAGTATAGCGAAATCGTTTTATGCAAAACCAGCATGTAATCGTAAAAATGCGAAGCAAGTAAGCTATCGACAATGTAGTATGCAACCGACATGACTGTGAGTTGTAGAATGCGCAACACATTATCACCACTGTGACCATGTGAAGTAAAACCCTTAACAACCCCTGTCCACGACAGGTGCTGAGTCCAAACTATAGTACTATCGTTGCTAAGGTGTCAGGTAAATGAACACTGTGTAAACATAACATACATGCATTCATCGAGTCACGTATAACATGTGAGAGCAGTTAGCGTTAAAAAGTGTTAGTGTTGTGTGTTCGATGTGATTTAATATAGGTAACGTATGTAACACCCAAAAGTGCGTAAGCAAAAAGGGTTCGAGTATACTCACATAGCGTGTTTAGTAAATAAACACTTCCTTGGATTGAAGGGAGCGCTTGAGAGGTTAGCCTGATCAGAGAACGATAGTGTAAACATTGAACAGTGCATAACAGTGTCGGGGAGATAGGTAATCGGATGATGGTCCGATCGGTTGACCGTCCGGACGGATGGTTATCCAGTCGGATGACCATTCGGTCGGAGGGTCGTTCGATGGAGTGAGTGTGGTTGTGAAATGTTTTGAACTTTGAAGTTTTCGTTGGAGCATTTTGAAAAGTGTGAAGTATTTCTATATGTTAAGTCATCCGGTCGGATGGTCATCCGGACGGATGGCCATCTGGTTGGATGGCCATTCGGTCGGATGGCGATTCGAGTGAAAAGCTGATATTCTTTGAAGTTTTGAAAATTGTTTAAGTGTTGAAGTTCACCAATCACCTGGTCGAATAGCCGTTCGATCAGACGGTCGTCCGATCGGATGGCTATTTGATTGAGCAACTGTTTTGTTTAAAAAACTTTGTAAAAATTTGTTAAGTCAAAAGTTTTGCGGTTAAACGAGACGGTATGACGACGTGTCAAACAACGGAAACAACACCAAGTTTAGCTCAGCCGGTCAGATGGGAACCACGTCATTCGATCAGGCTCAACTGTTCAAGATGGAGTTTCATGTTCAACTCGTGAATCGGTCGTCTCTTCGATAGAAATCCATTCTCAGCCCGGTTCACTACTAGAGAATGAGTAGAACACCCGAACGAGTCTGGATTCCATCGATTTTCGAGTAAAAGTGAAAAATGTTGAAGAAAAGTTTGAAACAGTTGTTAAATGTTTAGATTTAGACGAAATCAGTGTCAAAACATGTAGAAATCCTTTAGATCCGAACCGTTCTTGATGAGATGAGATCATTCAACAGTGTTCGCCGGAACTCGTGATGACGTCACTTTAGAACAGCCCAAATCGGGTGATTTCGCGGTGAAAAGTAGTGATTTGATGGTGAAGATGATGAGAAAGTGTGTAATGAAGATGGAAGTACAAGATTTAGGGTGAAAACTTACAAGAATCGCGAGAAATCGTGAGAAGAGGGCTTGAGAGTGCGCTGGTCGGACGGGGCTGTCACATCAATGAACAGTTGATGTGACAGGAGGGGTATTTATAAGTGAAAGGGTGAAAGGCGGTGTAGATTGATTGGGTCGGACAGCCATCCGATCGGTTGGTCGTTCGGTCAGTTGGCTCGCGCGGGTTAGTTTTCCAACTTTCGTTTCGTGCGTTTTGTGTTGCGTTGCGTTTAAGCGAGTTGCGAGTAAGCGATGCGATAGCATTACACATTAGTTACACAAATAACATAATCAACATAACAATCATAAAAGTACTCTGCGTTTCGGGTTACGATGCGACGCGATAGAGTTGCGATTGCGTTTGCGAATATCACCCCAAAACATATATTCAACACACACAAGTAAAGCACATAATAACACACACACACACATAGAACAATAACCATCACTGTGATTCGAATTGCGATGCGGTAGCGGTGTGATAGCGTTTAGTTGCGTTTATCGCATTGTTACTTCACATATTAATAATTCATAGTTTAAAACAACGCTAATTAACACATATCGATTATCGAGTCTGCGAGTACAAGCAATAATTAAGCAAGAAATGTCAGATCTAAGCAAGACTTGACGTTGACTTTGACTTGTACTTTGACTTTACTTTGACCTTGACCCGGAAAGTCGGGTTGTTACAAGGTGGTCAAAAATGGGTTGCATCATAATGGATCGGGTTAAAAAAGAAACTAAAATGTTAGAAATGTGTAAATAGTGTTGTTATTTTAAAGATTAATTAGTCATAGACGATTTAGTGTAATGTCCTAAGCTTTTAACAAAATTATAGCCGTTTGAAAATCATGGAGGGAAGTTGAAGGAAACTTTGCATCTTCAAAAAACGACTTCCTGCGACGTCTTCTTCTTCCCCTTTATCCTCGCTGCACTTCTTTTCCTTGCATGGATTGTTTTCTCTTTACTTCATGTCCTCCATTATGAATAAAGGGTTCAATGTTATCGAGAGAATAAGTCATGGCTCATATCGTCACATGCTGTCTCGGTATATGTAGATGTTATTGACGGTTTCGGGGATTACAATCTTGAAGTTCCTGGAGTCAAAGGGTCAAGAAGAGGCCAAAAAGCCCATGTGATTGTCACACCCTGGCTTTGCGGAAGTGTGGGTTTATTTTGGTGTGACTTCTTAATACCATAGCACAATCACAACCATGCTATATGAAAATAAAACCATGATGTTCATCCATTCAACAAGTTTTAAAAGTTACTAAGACAACATTGTTTAAAAGTCGACCCATGAAACGAAATACAACCATGACATAATTAGAACTTGTTCATGAAACACAACCAACAGACATGAATAAAAACACAGTTTAAGACTTGTGACCCGTCCAGGAAAATGTCGCATTTCCTAAACTCGGATGACATCATTATTCCTACGCAGCTTAACCTCATTGCAAACTTGGCCAGATCCATTAGTTTCCTGAAATACATGTAGTTTGAAAAAATCAACAAAAAGTTGAGCGAGTTCATGTAAAAGTGAGTATGTATAAACCTTTGTAATATGTCTGTATGTATGAAAATCCCTGGTATATAGCAACTAAGGAAAAAGAGATCACCATTGGGTTGCAAAGCCAATGATATGTGTGAAGTGATGCAGGAAGACTCAAACCTAGCAGATTTTTGCGTCGGGCTCATAGTCACTCCATGGTCCGTACTGTGGACTCAGGAGCTGGGCTCGCTACACCCAAATAGATCTACCGCTCATGACCCTCGGTCCTACAACGAGGATTAATGGCCTCAAGTTTCCGCCTACCCACTCACATGATCTAAGCAGTATACCCTCCTTAAGCTAACCATACCATGTATAAAAGTGTCTGTAATTACTGTAACATGTATTCCACCCCCGAAGTATAAAAACTGAAAACAGTTAAGAGAAAAGGGGGACATGAACTCACTGAAGTGCGTATCCAGAAACGTCAATCTCCAACTCTATCTGCTGCGTGACGACCTACACGTACTAATTCCTATTAGACGGATGGGTAGTGCCTTGGCTTAGGGTTTAACGTTTTATTGGAGAAATAGTTAGGTAACTATTCCGTATTCACACTTCTTATTTATTGTATATTTCCTTCCCAAGGATGGGGGTCTTTATACATGTATACGTTATATTTCCGAAAATATATTTTAAGTCCCACTTAGAAAATATATTTTTAATTCCAAAATATACATATTTTTCCCAAAAATATTATATTTTACCTCATATAACTTCCAAAATAATACTTATCAAAATATACATATGAGAGTATTTCCCGAAATATACGTAAGTTACATTTTAAAGTTCGCGTTGTATCAACAATACCGGTGTAACTTAAATATTTATTTGTGATAGCGTTGGTATTATTTTGGAGTCGTGATTTCACAGTATTTTCAAGTTATATTATTTTTATCCTAAAAATAATATATCTAGTTCACAAAATAATCACATAATCACACAAGCGTTTTATTACGAAATATATATTCTAAATATATATTTATCAAGTTTTATTTACGAAAAATCCACCTCCGATACTTGGAAATTTTTGGAAAAAAAATCATGGCGAAGTTTATTTTGAAAACCAAGTTAAAAATATATTTGTAAACATTTGTTAGAAAAATATTTCTAAGTGTTATATTTCTAGAAAAATTTCGCCAGAGTTTCTTTTGTAAATGGAGGTGTCCACGCTTACTAGCGTATCATTTTCTTTTCAAGATTCACTCAACAATCATCAATCAACAATATACATCCTTTAATCACTAATCTTGGCAAAACAAGCCTAAATCACAAACTCATGAACTTGAAGGTTTTGTAAAAATATGTAGTAAGTTACTAGCGTATTTAGTAGGTTTTGTTATCTTTAAAAATAAAATTAGTTTCTTAAAAACTTTATTTTTAAAGAACTTGGAGTTTTACAACTTCTAGTCAAGATTTTCAAAAATACTTCTTTGTTAAATCTCCTTGTTACACAAGTGTTTACACACTCGTTTATCTACCAAAAATGCTTCTAGTTCATAAAACATCCGGGTTTTAACAAGACTTGCATCTTTCACTTGGTTCTTCCGAAAAACCACTTGTAGACCTTTAGATCTACATGTTCGGAGTTTTATTTTACAAGAAAATTTTTATTTACTCAAGTTCATGTTTCATGGATGGAAGGTTTCATCATCTTTCATAACTTTAGCATTTATAACTTACTAGTTCATGTTCTTGAACATGATCTAGTATGTCTAGATGACGATCCATCCTACTTTTGATAACAAACAACATCAAGTAATCACAACTATACAAGATTTACAAGATTTACACACATATCTTTCCTTTATCCACCTTATTCATCTTATGTTCAAGACTTTAAGTTATGTTCTTTAGTGTTCTTAATTTTTAACCATTAAATCACCTATTAACCACCATAAACAAGATCAAGATGATGATTAGAAACACTTACTACTAGCTCAAGGCTAGGGAAGAAACAAGGTGTAAATGTGGTGGATAAAAGAAATCTAGAGCGGTTCTTGCACTTTCGAGAGCACCGGGCTTGTTTGTATGACCTCTTGCTTCTATGTATGTATGAGAAATAGCTTGTATGAAAGTTGATGGTGATGGTGGGTGTGGTTGTGGTCTCGGCCGAACACAAGCAAAGAGGGAAAGAGGAGAGCAAGTTTGGTGTTGATGGTTGAATGTGAGAGATTGATTACCCCTAAGTCTCATTTATAATCCAATTTCACTAATGTCCAATGTGTAGTGTGTTGTTTAGATACCCAACATCTAGGATTAAAATAATCAAAGGAGGACAAGGGGTGGGTCACCCCTTGTGACCGTCATTTTGAGGGGGGGGGGGGTAAGGGTTGGGTGGTGTAATGGTTAAGTTACTAATTAGTTGAAATCTAATGGTTTAGTTAGTATGTTAAGTGTGTAGTGTAATGTAAGGGGTGTTAGGGTGTTCGGGGACCCTAACTAGCTCAGAAAAGTATAAACAATGTTTTTGGCAATATTTTTATGTTCCGGGTAAAGTCCGGTTGTCAGGTTGGATATTGATCCGTTAAAGTGTCAAATAAAGCTTTAAAGTGTCTTTAATATTATTTTTAGTGACACATTAATTTACCAACACTTTTGAAAAGTGTCTAGAATTATTTTACCAAGTTTTTGCACTTTACTAGCTTTGTTAAAAGCTGAATTTTTGTATGTAGTGCAGAATTTTGTAATTAAAGTATGTTTTAGGCACTTCCGGTCACTATAACTATCACCTAGTGACACAGTTTTATGGTTCTCACCTCCCTACACTCACTACTCGTGTAGTACTTTATTCCCGGCTCATACTGGCCTCAAAATATTGTCTGTCTAGGTGCTGGCATTGTCAGCATGTTTACTAGGTTATCCGCTCACTGTGCTATCTGTGCTTTGTGCATCATGGTTGTCACTAAAGTTCGTGTGTAAATAAGAGAGTGACAGTATAAAGTGTGATGCATGAGTATGTATGTAACAGAAATCAGTAAGCAGTTTAATCACAGTTGTAATCAAGCACAGTAATTAAGCACTAATTAAATATTAATTATTTTGTACGGATACCTGGATTTGTGAGGGTTGTCACATTCTCCCCCCGTTAGAGAAATTTCGTCCCGAAATTTTAGGCTCTGCTTCTAGTTGCAGGGGTCTTGGGAAATAAATGGGGGTATTTCTCTTTCATACGATCCTCACGTTACCACGTGAATTCTGGCCCATGTTTTGCATTCCATCGAACTTTGACGAGCTTGACACTACTCCTGCGTGTTTTGTTCACTTTCCAATCCGTAACCTCAACGGGTGTTTCAGTAAAGTGGAGTGTGTCGTCGATATGAACTTCGTCAGCAGGAATGATCACTGTTTCTTGGGTTGGACTCTTTTTCAAATTTGATACATGAAATGTATCATGAACACCATTGAGTTCAGCAGGTAGGTCCAATTTGTAGGCTACAAGCCCAATCCTTTGCAGGATTCTGAAAGGGCCAATGTAACGCGGATTCAACTTCCCACGCTTCCCGAAGCGTGCCACACCCTTCCAGGGTGAAACTTTCAATAAAACCATATCCCCAACTTGAAATTCCAAAGGCTTTCTCCTTTGATTTGCATAGTCTTTCTGTCTGTAACGAGCCGCCTCGATGCGCTTTCGAATCTGCGCAATCTTGTCTGTCGTCTCTTGGACTATTTCGGGACCAACAAGCTGCCTATCACCCGCATCAGCCCAGCATAATGGTGATCGACACTTGCGTCCGTAAAGAGCTTCAAATGGCGCGGCTCCAATACTTGTGTGATAGCTGTTGTTGTATGAAAATTCGACCAACGGTAAATGATTATCCCAGCTACCACCTAAGTCCATTACACATGCTCTCAGCATATCTTCCAATGTCTGAATTGTTCGTTCACTTTGGCCATCAGTTTGTGGGTGAAATGCAGTACTTAGATTCAACTGTGAGCCAAAAGCTTCTTGGAAGGATTGCCAAATCCTTGATACAAATCTCCCATCTCTATCAGAGATAATCGAGAGAGGCACTCCATGACGTGCGACAATCTCCCTCATGTATATTTCCGCAAGTTTACTCGTGTTGTCTTTCTCTTTGATCGGCAAGAAATGTGCGGACTTTGTTAGGCGGTCTACTATCACCCAAATTGTATCGTGGCCTCTGGGTGTCTTTGGCAATTTAGTTATGAAGTCCATGGAAATCTGTTCCCATTTCCATTTGGGTATTTCAGGTTGTTGTAGAAGTCCTGAAGGCTTTTGGTACTCGGCCTTAACCTTGGCGCAGGTTAAACATTTACCCACGTATATTGCAACATCGCCTTTCATCCTAGGCCACCAGTAGAAATCCTTGAGGTCCTGGTACATCTTATCCGCACCGGGATGAATCGAGTACCGCGATTTATGAGCTTCATCAAAAATAATCTTTCTCAAACCACCAAACAGAGGGACCCAAATCCGTTTCATGAAGCATAAAGTTCCTTCCTCGTTTGGTATCAACTGCTTCTCCATCCCACGGAGATACTCGCCCTCTATATTCCTTTCTTTCAAAGCTTCTCTCTGCGCGGCATGAATGCGCAAAGAGAGGTCTATCTGGACAATCATCTCCAAAGCCCTAACCCTTATGGGCTTAATTCTTTCCTTTCGGCTCAGGGCGTCAGCGACCACATTTGCTTTCCCTGGGTGATACTTGATCTCGCAATCATAATCATTCAACAGCTCTACCCAACGTCTTTGCCTCATGTTGAGTTCCTTCTGATCAAATATGTGCTGCAGGCTTTTGTGATCAGTAAAGATCGTGCAGCGCGTGCCATATAAGTAGTGTCGCCAGATCTTCAACGCAAATACCACCGCGCCTAATTCCAAGTCGTGCGTGGTATAATTTTTCTCGTGGACCTTTAACTGTCGTGACGCGTATGCTATAACTTTCTGGCGCTGCATCAGCATGCAACCCAAGCCTTGACGCGAGGCGTCACAATATACCACGAAGTCGTCCGTTCCTTCGGGTAGCGATAAGATAGGTGCATCACAAAGCTTGTCTTTCAACAACTGAAACGTTTCTTCTTGCTTATCACCCCAATCAAACTTCTTTTCTTTCTGTGTGAGCGCGGTCAGAGGTTGAGCGATTTTGGAGAAATCCTCAATGAATCTTCGATAGTAACCAGCCAAACCTAAGAACTGTCGAATCTCGGTCGGCGTCTTTGGAGTCTCCCAATTCTTGATCGCCTCGATCTTTGTGGGATCAACATGGATTCCACTTCCATTAACCACATGTCCAAGAAATTGGACTTCACGTAGCCAGAACTCGCACTTCGAGAACTTGGCGTATAATTTCTCCTTCTTGAGTAACTCCAGAATAGCTCTTAAGTGTTGTTCGTGCTCGTCCTTCGTCTTCGAGTAGATTAGGATGTCATCAATAAATACAATCACGAACTTGTCGAGGTACGGCTTGCAAACTCTATTCATTAAATCCATAAAAACTGCCAGTGCGTTTGTCAGCCCAAACGGCATGACCAGGAACTCGTAATGCCCATAACGAGTCCTAAAGGCCGTTTTCGGGATACTCTCCTCTTGTATCCTTAGTTGATGATATCCTGATCGAAGATCGATTTTTGAATAAAAGCTCGAACCTTGCAGTTGATCAAATAGGTCATCGATTCTCGGCAGGGGATATCTATTCTTGATGGCCAACTTGTTAAGCTCGCGGTAGTCTATACACATCCGAAAACTACCGTCCTTCTTTTTAACGAACAGAACCGGAGCTCCCCAAGGTGAGAAGCTTGGCCTGATGAATCCTTTGTCCAATAGCTCCTGGAGTTGTGTCGACAACTCCTGCATCTCTGAAGGTGCAAGTCGGTAAGGTGCCTTAGCCACAGGCGTGTCACCTGGGACTAAGTCAATGTGGAACTCGACTTGTCTTTGCGGCGGTAATCCTGGCAAGTCTTCCGGAAAGACTTCAGGATATTCTTTTACTACTGGGATGTCTTCGATCTTTGGTTCAGCAGCTTCTTTATCCACGATGTGTGCCAAGAAGGCAACACATCCCTTCTGCAAACATTTTCTAGCTTTCAGGCAGCTAATGATTCTCAGAGGCGTATCACGCTTCTCTCCATGAACTACGATCGTCTCTCCGTCTTCTATGGGGATGCGGATGGTCTTTTCGTGACAAACAGTCTTGGCCTTGTTGCTCGATAACCAATCCATCCCTACCACCACGTCAAAACTTCCCAATTCGACGGGTAGTAGATCCAAAGTGAACTCGCGTTCTCCTAGCTCAATCACGCATCCTCTGATGACCTCACCCGTTTCAACTAGTTTCCCATTCGCCAATTCAATCGAGTACGGAACGTCTAACTTACTAGGTGTCAACCCAAGTATATTCTTAAATTCTAATGATACGAAACTATAATCAGCACCAGTATCAAACAGAATAGATGCAAAGCGTTGGTTTATAGGGAACGTACCAGTGACTACGTTTGGATCTTGGCGCGCTTCCCTTGCGCCAATGTTAAAGACTCTTCCCCGTGCTTGGTTCAGTTTTGGGCATTCCCTCTTAAAGTGCCCAACATCTCCACAATTGAAGCAACATGGCCCTTGGCCATTCCCGTTTCCCTTTCCACCTTGAGCATTATTTTGGTTGCAATTTCCATTCCCAGCTTGATTCGCAACATTCCCACGATTTCCATTTCCGTTTCCTCCTCGATTGTTGTTCCTATTACCAAAACCTCCTTGGCCACCCCGGCCAGCATTAACCCAGCAAGTATCCTTCAAGTGACCAATTTTCCCACAAGCTTCACATGTTTTTGGTCCGCATCGGCCAGAATGATGGCGCTGGCATGTGTTACACTTGGGCAGAGTGCCCATATAACCCTTTCCTTTGTTCTCAACACCGGTTGCAGCTCTAGCCGGTGTGCTTGACTCGCCCTTCTTGCTTACATGGCTGGTTCCTTGCTTGAAATTGGAAAATTTTCGCTTGTTTTCCCCAGACCGTTCAACATGTGTTTCCTTTTTCTTCTGATCGGAAATTGAGAACTTGTTCAACCTAATGCCCTCTTCAGTAAGCGCCACACTTAGGTCGATGGCTTCCGTGATTGTCGCGGGCTTGGACGTGGTAACCATACTCATTATCTGGGGTGCCAATCCCCAGATAAATCTCTCAATACGCTTAAACTCTGGTGTGACCATGTACGGTACTACGTGAGATAAATCATGAAATCTTTGAACATATTCTGCAATCTTGGGACCATCCATTCTCAGATGCCAGAACTCAGTCTCTAACCTCTGTATTTCAGCACGCGAGAAATACTTCCTTCTCATTGGCTCTTTTAACTCAGCCCAGGTCAACGCATAAGCAGCAGCTTCTCCTAACGTTTGCACTTGTAAATTCCACCACGATAGGGCTCCATCCAGAAATAGCCCTGAGATGTAGGTCACTTGTTGCTCGGGAGCGCATTTGCTCATTCTTAAGACAGAGTTTGTCTTTTCAGCCCACCTAACAAATGCAACGGCACCTCCTGTGCCGTCGAAATTCACGGGCTTGCAGTCGAGAAACTGTTTGTAGGTGCACCCTGCACATACGTTGGAATTTACCAATGGTATTAGCGGTCATGCTATAAATATTCAAATGTATGGTAATATGTCTCAAACGACTTGACATTACCATTGGGTGGGTTGTTATTGCCGTTGTTGTTCGAAATGCTCCCACTGGTTCCTCCTTGGGAGGCTGCATATTGTGCTATAGCGGCGGCAATTATCCCTTGGAGTTCTGCCTGGGTAGTAGGCATGCGTACTTCGCGTCTTGGCGGCATCTTCTAAAAGATGATCATATAGGTCAGGTCATAGTAAGTATGATAATTATACCTATACAGTAACATTCATCCACACATAACATCTCATGTTATAAATTAAAACGTATAACCCAACAAAGCATGTAGTGAGAATGTTGCCATTGAGCTTTTCATTAATCACGACCACAACAGTGTTTTACAAGTTTAATAGTACATCACATGTCAAAGTAAGATCGTGGGGCTACATCACCCCCAAAAATACAAGTCAACTACAACTATCATATACAAAAAGTGTGATCTCTCAAAAAGGCTCTGTAAGCTGGCTCAATAGCAACCTTCTCACCAAAAGATCGACCTGCATAAAACCAAAAATATGCCTATGCTGATGGCGGCGGAGGAGGAGGAGGAAAATGAGTGAAAAGCAAGCGACGCATATGTAACCAGTCCTCCTCTAAAGCACGATAGGCGCGCAGCAAATATGCTATCTGCTGCTCAGAAGTCCAAAAACGAGCGTCGGAATCGGGGGAAAGTGGACGTGGAGTGTGTGGTGCTGCGAATGGGGTCTGACAATGACACGATGGATGTGGAGCACTCTCCAAAACCTGAATACGACGCGTCAATGCGTCCTGCTGTATCATCAAGGAAGTAAGGATGTCCTCCGTAGAGCACCCAACATGGTACGGGTGGTACGGATCAGACAGTGGCATGATAGGGGGCGTAGTCCATAAAAATGGCTCGCTAGACGGTATAAAAGATGGGGCAGTAGGTGGTGTAACAGAAAGAAACTGAGGTATGAACGGTAAGGATGATGGCAGCACGGGTGGAACAGAAGTAGGATGAGAAATCTGTGGTATAAACTGGCTGCCTCCTAACATGAAAGGAGCGTGACCAAAAGGCTGTCGCGATGAACCCTCCCCAGGACGCGGTAGAGGGATGTCCTGGAGAAAGGTAATCGGAAGGTCAGTGCGGTGAACATCTGTAGTGTGTGGGGGGATCAAGGGAATATCAATGGGTACAGAAGCAGGTGCTACTGGAGGTGTAACAGGTAACACAAATGGTGGGTAATCGTCATCGTCATCGATCCACCCGTTACGGGTGTCGGCGTAACGTGGATCTATATGAGTAGCAAAAGGTGCACGGTCAAACAGTACCGGCACAGGATCGGGAAATGGTGCAGCAATAACAGGATCATCTATCAAGGGTGGAGCAACAACGAGAATATCATCAGCGGGTATATCACCAACAAGAGGTGCAGCGGCTGGTGCATCCTCGTGTACAGGGTCATGCTCTAATGCAGGGTCAGGAGCAACTACTGGCTCTGGGGCCACAGCAGGCTCCAGGTCAACAAAATCCATATCAAGATCAGCAGGGATGTCAAGCAAAGGGTCAATAAGATCTACGGGCGCCTCTAGGGGCTGATCCATGTGAATAAACTCAATATCGTGGTCAGGACTGAAATCAGGGGGAAAGATCGGCTCAAAAGCGTCATCGTCCTCGTGGTCAAACTCGAACTCGTGCGATGGACCGGGTGCAGCTGACATCGCCATGTCAAGGTCAGAAGAATGAGACTGCACACCATGGTCATGAGAAGATGCAGATGCCACAGACTCCAATGAGTCCAGGACAACAGGAAACTCCTCAAAAGGTGCCTCAGCAATGGGAAGAATAACGTCAGCAACAACAGGGGCCCCGCCCTCATAGTCAGCCTCAGGCGGATCCTCCTCAAACAGATCGATGTCGTCGTCAGAAACGGCATCGAGTGGCATATCAACTACTGGAAAAGCAGCAAGCGGTATAGGAGCAGGGATCACCGCAAGTGGTAAATCCCCGGCAGGAATGCCCTCAGCAGGCTCAACTCCAACATCGGGCCGCGCGAACGGCTGAAAATCATCGTCGTCCATGCTGGTGGTGTCTGATGTGTAGACCTCCTGCTCTGACGAAATCTCGTCATCTGACACGATCGCCATGGGGTCTAGTGTGTCCGATACTCCTGTGTCTGACGATGAAACCATGTCGTCTGTAACACAATCACATATATGCACATATATCAATCATAAAGTCAAATAAACATGTAAGTCACAATAATGCAAGTAAGCAATCCTCCTAGTCTTCCCAGACTACCCTCCCAGCCTCTCAGACTGAACTTCCTAGCCTCTCAGACTAACTCCCTGGTCTCTAAGACCAACCTCCCAGTCTCTAAGACTAAATCCCTGGTCTATATGACCAATCCTCCCTCAGTCTCTAAGACTGAATCCCTGGTCTATATGACCAATCCTCCCTCAGTCTCTAAGACTGAATCCCTGGTCTATATGACCAATCCTCCCTCAGTCTCTAAGACTGAATCCCTGGTCTATATGACCAATCCTCCCTCAGTCTCTAAGACTGATCCTCCCTCAGTCTCTAGGACTGATCCTCCCTCAGTCTCTAAGACTGAAATAATATTTTTGATAAGTGTATTTGTGCCTTTTTGTTTTGTAAAAATGGTTTGTGCCCTGGATCTGGACGTTTAGTGTATGCAATGTAAAAATGTTTTCGTGAGAGCCCTAGTGATCATAGTCTAGAATCGAGAAGGAATCCTAGTTCGCTATGATCGATGCTCTGATACCAAGCTGTCACACCCTGGCTTTGCGGAAGCGTGGGTTTATTTTGGTGTGACTTCTTAATACCATAGCACAATCACAACCATGCTATATGAAAATAAAACCATGATGTTCATCCATTCAACAAGTTTTAAAAGTTACCAAGACAACATTGTTTAAAAGTCGACCCATGAAACGAAATACAACCATGACATAATTAGAACTTGCTCATGAAACACAACCAACAGACATGAATAAAAACACAGTTTAAGACTTGTGACCCGTCCAGGAAAAGGTCACATTTCCTAAACTCGGATGACATCATTATTCCTACGCAGCTTAACCTCATTGCAAACTTGGCCAGATCCATTAGTTTCCTGAAATACATGTAGTTTGAAAAATCAACAAAAAGTTGAGCGAGTTCATGTAAAAGTGAGTATGTATAAACCTTTGTAATATGTCTGTATGTATGAAAATCCCTGGTATATAGCAATTAAGGAAAAAGAGATCACCATTGGGTTGCAAAGCCAATGATATGTGTGAAGTGATGCAGGAAGACTCAAACCTAGCAGATTTTTGCGTCGGGCTCATAGTCACTCCATGGTCCGTACTGTGGACTCAGGAGCTGGGCTCGCTACACCCAAATAGATCTACCGTTCATGACCCTCGGTCCTACAACGAGGATTAATGGCCTCAAGTTTCCGCCTACCCACTCACATGATCTAAGCAGTATACCCTCCTTAAGCTAACCATACCATGTATAAAAGTGTCTGTAATTACTGTAACATGTATTCCACCCCCGAAGTATAAAAACTGAAAACAGTTAAGAGAAAAGGGGGACATGAACTCACTGAAGTGCGTATCCAGAAACGTCAATCTCCAACTCTATCTGCTGCGTGACGACCTACACGTACTAATTCCTATTAGACGGATGGGTCGTGCCTTGGCTTAGGGTTTAACGTTTTATTGGAGAAATAGTTAGGTAACTATTCCGTATTCACACTTCTTATTTATTGTATATTTCCTTCCCAAGGATGGGGGTCTTTATACATGTATACGTTATATTTCCGAAAATATATTTTAAGTCCCACTTAGAAAATATATTTTTAATTCCAAAATATACATATTTTTCCCAAAAATATTATATTTTACCTCATATAACTTCCAAAATAATACTTATCAAAATATACATATGAGAGTATTTCCCGAAATATACGTAAGTTACATTTTAAAGTTCGCGTTGTATCAACAATACCGGTGTAACTTAAATATTTATTTGTGATAGCGTTGGTATTATTTTGGAGTCGTGATTTCACAGTATTTTCAAGTTATATTATTTTTATCCTAAAAATAATATATCTAGTTCACAAAATAATCACATAATCACACAAGCGTTTTATTACGAAATATATATTCTAAATATATATTTATCAAGTTTTATTTACGAAAAATCCACCTCCGATACTTGGAAATTTTTGAAATAAAAATCATGGCGAAGTTTATTTTGAAAACCAAGTTAAAAATATATTTGTAAACATTTGTTAGAAAAATATTTCTAAGTGTTATATTTCTAGAAAAATTTCGCCAGAGTTTCCTTTGTAAATGGAGGTGTCCACGCTTACTAGCGTATCATTTTCTTTTCAAGATTCACTCAACAATCATCAATCAACAATATACATCCTTTAATCACTAATCTTGGCAAAACAAGCCTAAATCACAAACTCATGAACTTGAAGGTTTTGTAAAAATATGTAGTAAGTTACTAGCGTATTTAGTAGGTTTTGTTATCTTTAAAAATAAAATTAGTTTCTTAAAAACTTTATTTTTAAAGAACTTGGAGTTTTACAACTTCTAGTCAAGATTTTCAAAAATACTTCTTTGTTAAATCTCCTTGTTACACAAGTGTTTACACACTCGTTTATCTACCAAAAATGCTTCTAGTTCATAAAACATCCGGGTTTTAACAAGACTTGTATCTTTCACTTGGTTCTTCCGAAAAACCACTTGTAGACCTTTAGATCTACATGTTCAGAGTCTTATTTTACAAGAAAAATTTTATTTACTCAAGTTCATGTTTCATGGATGGAAGGTTTCATTATCTTTCATAACTTTAGCATTTATAACTTACAAGTTCATGTTCTTGAACATGATCTAGTATGTCTAGATGACGATCCATCCTACTTTTGATAACAAACAACATCAAGTAATCACAACTATACAAGATTTACAAGATTTACACACATATCTTTCCTTTATCCACCTTATTCATCTTATGTTCAAGACTTTAAGTTATGTTCTTTAGTGTTCTTAATTTTTAACCATTAAATCACCTATTAACCACCATAAACAAGATCAAGATGATGATTAGAAACACTTACTACTAGCTCAAGGCTAGGGAAGAAACAAGGTGTAAATGTGGTGGATAAAAGAAATCTAGAGCGGTTCTTGCACTTTCGAGAGCATCGGGCTTGTTTGTATGACCTCTTGCTTCTATGTATGTATGAGAAATAGCTTGTATGAAAGTTGATGGTGATGGTGGGTGTGGTTGTGGTCTCGGCCGAACACAAACAAAGAGGGAAAGAGGAGAGCAAGTTTGGTGTTGATGGTTGAATGTGAGAGATTGATTACCCCTAAGTCTCATTTATAATCCAATTTCACTAATGTCCAATGTGTAGTGTGTTGTTTAGATACCCAACATCTAGGATTAAAATAATCAAAGGAGGACAAGGGGTGGGTCACCCCTTGTGACCGTCATTTTGAGGGGGGGGGGGGTAAGGGTTGGGTGGTGTAATGGTTAAGTTACTAATTAGTTGAAATCTAATGGTTTAGTTAGTATGTTAAGTGTGTAGTGTAATGTAAGGGGTGTTAGGGTGTTCGGGGACCCTAACTAGCTCAGAAAAGTATAAACAATGTTTTTGGCAATATTTTTATGTTCCGGGTAAAGTCCGGTTGTCAGGTTGGATATTGATCCGTTAAAGTGTCAAATAAAGCTTTAAAGTGTCTTTAATATTATTTTTAGTGACACATTAATTTACCAACACTTTTGAAAAGTGTCTAGAATTATTTTACCAAGTTTTTGCACTTTACTAGCTTTGTTAAAAGCTGAATTTTTGTATGTAGTGCAGAATTTTGTAATTAAAGTATGTTTTAGGCACTTCCGGTCACTATAACTATCACCTAGTGACACAGTTTTATGATTCTCACCTCCCTACACTCACTACTCGTGTAGTACTTTATTCCCGGCTCATACTGGCCTCAAAATATTGTCTGTCTAGGTGCTGGCATTGTCAGCATGTTTACTGGGTTATCCGCTCACTGTGCTATCTGTGCTTTGTGCATCATGGTTGTCACTAAAGTTCGTGTGTAAATAAGAGAGTGACAGTATAAAGTGTGATGCATGAGTATGTATGTAACAGAAATCAGTAAGCAGTTTAATCACAGTTGTAATCAAGCACAGTAATTAAGCACTAATTAAATATTAATTATTTTGTACGGATACCTGGATTTGTGAGGGTTGTCACAGTGATATTTGCTCAGGAATAACCCATACTATGGAGAGGCCAAAAAGGCGTGACATTCACCTTTGAACCAAATTGTTAACTACGATTTCTATAAGATGGTAAATCAACTTACTGGTTTTACCAGTTTAACGCTTCGGTTTTGGCAACTTGAGCCTTTGCATACCATAAGGTACTGTCATACATGAAAACCATGGTAGTGAATTTTAAAGTTGTGTTAGGCATTACCAAAGCGTACAATGGTGTATACACTGACTGACTCATACGGGTTAGTCACAATTATTAAGTTGTGTTAGGCATCACATGTTAAACGCTTGGATCTATAGCATATGGGTACGTGGAGTATGTTTCGACGAAGCAGTTACATTCATGCATACATTTATTCATGCATACATTTAAAAAAAAGCAAAGACAAGTAATGACCTACTATAAGCCAAATGAATTCAACTCATGAAGCGTACATACAGTGGCGTCTATGAGAATTCATGTGCCCTGTTCGAGCTCAAAAAATGTGCCCTTTCGTAATGTTTTATTATTATTATTATTATTATTATTATTATTATTATTATTATTATTATTATTATTTAAAATCAAATGGGTATTGGCCTCACTAAACCCAATGTCAATGGGCTAACTTCTAAACCACAAAAAATGTTTTGTAAATAGGCTAATCTTGGAGTTAATATGGGTATACTATTTTTAAAAAAATAACACATATATATTTGATAATTTTTAAAAACGCGTGCCCCTAATCATGGGCTCTGTGCGGTGGTCTTCCCCGCACACCCTCATTACCGCCAATGCGTACATAAGAATTCAAATGATCATTTGATTCAACTCAAGTATGCACAGTTTATGATTAAGCAACCTAAACAAGAATGAATGAAAATAACTCGACCTCGAATCTATACACCAATAATCATAAAACTTGATCGTTGTCCTCATCAGCATCTGCACTGCTCTCATAATAAAAAAAAAAGATCAATCAACACAGTAGCCTGTTGATGTCGAAACTCGTCAATAACATCTTTCGCACAAAAAACAAGCGCATTTTTCGCAGCTTTAACATCTTCCTTTCGTTCTAAAGACACCTCTTGCTTCGCCACTTTACTTTTATCAACCTTTGCCTCCTTCCTGTTAGCTTCTCTACAATTTAACAAGTCAATATACTTCTCGTGTAACGCTTTATTCTTCACCTGCTTCAAAACCGAAGGGTTGACAAGTGTCGTCGTTCCATGTAAACCACTAAATCTTGAAACACTTCTATGCGCACTTGAACATCTTTTATGTACATCGTCAGTTTCTTGGGTGCGATCAGGTGTGGTGAGCACCATATTAACGTTTAAAGACGGATTAAACGTAGTGGGACATATGGGGAGCCATGATGTGTATTCTCTTGTTCAAGAGAACCATCCGGCATGAGGTAAGGAATGAGGTTTGGACTTGTAGTACGACTAACACTTGGGGAAGTGGTTCCACACAAATGTGGTGGCATGGGTGAGAGTGTGATCTCCGGTTCATCGTAAGACTAGTGAACTCTCACCCCTTTGTTCCGTTCTTCCCGGACATAACCATTCAAAAGCTCCCTTAGTTGTATAAAATTGTTTCTCACTCCTTCAGGAGTTATCTCCATCGTTTCCACTGGGAAGAGAACCTCACTTGGTGAAGATGGAGCTACTCGTGTGAGAGGTGGTGTTTGAAACCGTGTAACATCTTGAGACAACGGTGTAGCAGGAGAGCTAGGGGCAGGTAGTGAACTTTTGGGATTATCTTTCGGATGAGGATCTTTTCCGTGCGATAAGTAAGATGGTAACCTAGGAACAAGGATTGAACTACCAGAATTTTCTGTTCTAAGTAGCGCAGCCCCACAGTAGGCGCCACTTGTTAAAACAACAAAAGTATGGCAGGGGAAAGGTACATGATCCACTCCAAATGATAGCTTCCTCGTCAGGATCTGCAGTTAAAGAACATGTTTAGCCTTAACGCAAGAGGTGGTTTCTCGTGTTTGGACTTTGACGTGAGAATCAGTCGTTTGATATCTAAGAGTTATGCATAAAAGATAGAGAGTAGTTTTAGATAGAGAGAGAGAATAGTGAGAGCATACCAATGCAACTGGGAGAAGTCTTCCTTTTATAGGCAGAAAGGTCTGCCCTGGAAAGCTCATTGCCAGCTCATACCTTCCATACATGGTAAGACTTATCTCCTGATGATGTTGCTTATGTGGATGACCCTGCCTCATTAAGTAATGTCAGATTTGTGTATCTCTATGCAACTTTATTCACTTTTGAGCAAAATCAAATCATTTTAACTTTGCAGGTTCAAGACACAATGTATGTACACTAATGAGTATCTAGCTTCCAATCTCCAGCTTTCAGCTACTAGCTTCCGGTCAATAACGTGACTTTGTTTAACTTATTATTTCAGTCTTGCTGAGTGGGTTGCTCCGACACCCACGTCATCAACACCAATCTTTTGAGATCTTACAACTACCAAGCTCAATGAACAAGTAAAATTTTTACACACCACTTTACTTCATTGCCATAAAACTATGGGGCTGTTTGTTTACCTCTTAATGAGGTTCTTAATTGTTCAGACATCTTACTTCTTACTGGTTCAGCACTTAATGATTCAGACTGTTTGTTTCACGAGCAGATGGCTGAATGATTTAGACATTTGCCTCTGAATGATTAAGATTTAAACAGAGTCTGAATGGTTAAGACCTCTAATCTGAATTGGTCAGACATTTGCCTCTGAACGGTTAAGCATTATACAAGCTCTTACTGGTTCACACCTCTTACTGGTTCAGCACTTAATGGTTCAGACCTCTTATTAGTTTAGCACTTAACCATTTAGATGTTGCCAAACGGCCCTATTTTCTTTTACCACCGAATCAGAAAACGAGTAAATATCGGGATATTTCCATTTGAAATTTGAAATTTATTAATTTGTGGCAACCGACGCAGACCCACGTTCTCCACTATATATTGAAACCCCGAATCCCTGAAACCGTCATTACAAATTTCAAATCCATTTGAGAGGCGTCTTGATAAACGCCCTTCGAATAATAATCCTTCAAACCCTAGATCTCCGATCCACAATGAGAGAGTGCATTTCCGTTCACATCGGTCAGGCCGGTATTCAGGTTGGCAATGCCTGTTGGGAACTCTACTGTCTCGAGCACGGAATTCAGGTATTCATCGTCTTCTTATCCCAGATCTACGCTTTTTATATCTTATTTCAATAGATTATCACTGTATGCTGTTAGATTTCATGTTTTTTCAATCTATTTATGCCTGATTTCTAATGCACTTTCAGATCTGTGTATGTTTTCTGAAATGATAATGTCAATCTTTAGATCTGTGGTTTGTGATGTAGATCTTATGCTTATTTGTTGTTTTTGTGTGGATTTGTTGTTCTGGAGCTTGATATGACTGTTTCGTATGCGCGTTGATTGTGATTATAAGATGCATGTTTAGATCTTGGGTTTACGGTACTGATCTTATCAACATTTGATGTTTTCGTTATGGAGGTTGATGTAATCGTTTTGTATGCGTGTTGATTGAAGTTATATGATGAATGTCTAGATCTAGGGTTTACATTACCGATCTTATGAACATTTGATGCATTTTTTATGGTTTTCTTTGCTGTTGTTCTGTAAGCTAATGTAATTGTGTTGTGTACGTTCTGATGATATCGGACGATTCAAAAAGACTGATATTGTGTGGATCTCATGCACATTTGATGTTTTTGTGTAAACTGATGTGGTATGGTGCTATTGTTAAATGTGGCTGTTAGTATATTTGCTAATAGAGGTTATATCATCTTGTTCTTTTTGTAAAATTAAAATTAAAATGAGTGCATGTTTTTTAGGTATGGTTGTTTCAAATCTGACTGTGTTTATCTGTTTACAGCCTGATGGCCAGATGCCGAGTGACAAAACTGTTGGAGGAGGTGATGACGCCTTCAACACTTTCTTCAGCGAAACAGGTGCTGGGAAACATGTTCCTCGTGCTATCTTTGTAGATCTCGAGCCCACTGTCATTGATGAAGTGAGGACTGGCACATACCGCCAACTGTTTCACCCTGAGCAACTCATCAGCGGGAAAGAAGATGCTGCCAACAACTTTGCTCGTGGCCACTATACTAGTAAATAACCACGCCATATTTTTTAGTCTTTTTTCCCGGTCAACTATGATATGTTATGTTACTGATTAATCTTTCATGTTACAGTTGGAAAAGAGATTGTTGACCTATGCCTTGACCGCATCCGAAAGCTCGCTGACAACTGCACTGGTCTCCAGGGTTTCCTAGTGTTTAACGCTGTTGGTGGAGGAACTGGTTCTGGTCTCGGTTCTCTTCTGTTGGAGCGATTGTCGGTTGACTATGGTAAAAAGTCAAAGCTTGGATTCACTGTGTACCCTTCACCTCAGGTTTCAACGTCTGTTGTTGAGCCGTACAACAGTGTGCTTTCCACTCACTCTCTCTTGGAGCATACCGATGTCTCTGTGTTGCTTGACAATGAAGCTATCTATGACATCTGCAGGCGTTCTCTAGACATCGAGCGTCCCACCTACACCAATCTTAACCGTTTGATCTCTCAGGTGATTTCTTCACTGACCACCTCTCTGAGGTTTGATGGAGCTTTGAACGTGGATGTTACTGAGTTTCAAACAAATCTTGTACCTTACCCAAGAATCCACTTCATGCTTTCATCTTACGCCCCTGTTATCTCAGCTGAGAAAGCATATCACGAACAGCTGTCAGTTGCTGAAATCACCAACACTGCGTTTGAACCATCGTCTATGATGGCTAAGTGTGATCCTCGCCATGGTAAGTACATGGCTTGCTGTTTGATGTACCGTGGTGACGTTGCACCCAAGGACGTGAATGCAGCCGTAGGAACCATCAAGACTAAGCGCACCATTCAGTTTGTTGACTGGTGCCCGACTGGGTTCAAATGTGGTATCAACTACCAGTCACCAACTGCGGTTCCTGGTGGAGATCTTGCTAAGGTGCAGAGGGCTGTGTGCATGATTTCAAACTCCACTAGTGTTGCTGAGGTGTTCTCCCGTATTGACCATAAGTTTGACCTTATGTACGCCAAGAGGGCTTTTGTTCACTGGTATGTGGGTGAGGGGATGGAAGAAGGCGAGTTCTCTGAAGCTCGTGAGGATTTGGCGGCACTTGAGAAGGATTATGAAGAAGTTGGTCTGGAGTCCGGTGAGGGTGACGACGAAGACGAAGAGGAATACTGAGGGGATAAGGTCTGTTTGTCGTGGCTGCTTTATTATTTTACTTTTGCTGGTTTGTTGTTTCTAGTACTCAATGGCGTATGTGTTGTAGTTGCAGACATATGGATGGCTGTTGCAGCCTTTTCTATTATATGTATTTGGGATCTCTAGTATGAATCTAAGCGTTTAGTATTATGTGTTTTTTCTGCATTTGTTCGTTGGATTTTTCTGTGGTGTTCTAAGTGGTTCTGTTACAGTTTTATCATCAACTAATTTTGAAGATACAAGGGATGGATGCCACCATAACCTATTTGAGCTTAAAATTGGACAATTTAACAACCTTTTTTATTTCTAATAAATCCTTGAATTTTCATCATGCTATTGGCAAGCAAGAATAATGTCATCTCACATTGACGTGTAAAAAAACCTATTGCCTCACATTGCTAGGAAAGAAGTGTCCATACTCCAAACCTATTTTTTAAGCATTTCAAATTCAAAGGGTCTGTTAAATCTATAGGGTCTACACTATAGGCCCCCATGACGCTCATCACTGACTTAAATGTTGTTTTAGGTTTTGATAGTTTCAACATCTTAGTTCGACTGTTGTTCTATACATGTATAAAAATTACTAGAGCAATACGGAGATGTTGAAAGTGAAAACAAGGATGCCGTGATGAAGCTGACCAGAATTGGTGATGTACACAATCCAAACCAAACCTGAAGATTCAAATAAGCCTGTGGTTATGAATCTAAGTAGGCAAGAATGCGTTGACAAGGAAACAATTGATAGTTTCAATGGCAAAGAATACGCAAAACAGAGCTTGTTAGCATCGCCACAGAGAGGGGTGACCACCTTCGCCGTGAAAATCAATATTTAGGTGAAAGAAAAGCTAAGAATGACACATAAGAGTAGCGAGCTTTTCTCTATTTTGAATTCTCATGATCAATATTGGTGGTTCCTTCTGGAGCTGTCACTTTCGCAATTAGTTACATCTTGGTCCCTAATAGTTCAAAAAATCCGTTTCAAGTATGTTGACATAGTCCAGTGGGATGTTGGTTCGCAGGTTCGGCATGCCCTTTCGTTCTTGTTATTATCTTATTTTGATTCGACTGTATCTTGGTGCGATTTTTATGCTAGTCAAACCGTCAAACCCAAACAAATTCCTTTAAAGAGTAAATTGCTAAAATCGTCCCTGACGTTTGTTCACATTTGCTAGATCCATCCAAAAAATGTTTTTTTTTTTCTCATAGGAACCACTGAAGTTTCAAAAAAGTTGCTATATTCATCCAAAATGACTAATACTCTAACAATACTAAGTTGATAAAGAGGTAATTTAGTCATTCTTTTAATTTATTTAATTAACCATTTTTTTAACACGTTATTATATGCCCCCACCCTTTTATAAACAAAACCCTAAAACCTAATTGTTGCATTCGACCTCAACATACAGGTTAAGTGACCATCCAATTATGGTTTACCAAATAAAATTAGTTGGTAATGTACTCATGCCAGAAACTTTCAATTTCATCCATAAAATAATATTAATTATCACATGATTGGCCCAACAAACCAAAACCTCATCTTCATCTCTAATATGTATACTATATATATCATCCGCAGGTGCATCTTATTGGTACTCTTCTTCTGTTTTCTGTTAAGAATCCAACAAACAACATCATGAAAAAATTGTTTTGCTCCGGACTTTGCTGGATTTTATTCTCACATTTTGCATTCTCACAACTGCCAAAGCTCAATAAGCAAGAAGGTTGATGGTGTTTTCTATTTTCTTTGATTACTTGTTTTTTTCCATCCATGAACAAAATGGTGATTGTTTGTGTAAACTGGTCCAGTGGAGGTACTCAAAAAAATATGGGAAAAGTTAGGAGTGGCGGGGAAGAAGGAATGGAGTTTGAATAAGGATCCGTGCAGTAGTGCTGAAGGGGATAATAAATTTTATGTTCAATGCAATTGCTCTTTTGAAAGTAATACAACCTGTCGTATTACAGCAATGTACGTATGCTCGATCATATTTTGGTATTTGTAAGCAAAATTTAAATTTAGGATATTAAAGTAGCATCATTATGACTTAAAAGATCAACCTACCTATGGCTCAAACTCATATAATATTTTGTGATAAACATTTTTCACGACGGACTATTTTCTTGTTAAACTCTCAAAAACAGAATCGAAATATTCATGTTATTTAGAGAAAGAAAACAAAGTTCTATTGAACAAAAGACTACATATAATAACCTTGATACAAATAATAAATAAATTAAAAAAAAAATCAACTTAAAACTCAAACTTGTTTCATCCAGCAAATAAGTCGGATGGCTCGAAAGATGCAAGCATTATAAATTGGTTTATTATAAAACCCTTTAGACGGGGTTTGGTTGTTTCTTAAACAAATTTTGAACAATATTTATCTCACTTTTTGATGACGGGTTTTTTTGTAGACCGTGTCTAAGAAACTTTGACCACGTCTGATGTTTCATTCTGTAGTAGTGTAAAACGAAAAAACCATTACGTGTAAAATGAGAACTGAAAATGTTGAGGACTGAAACAGTTAGGTTTTAGGGTTTTGTTTATAAAAGGGTGATGGCATGTAATAACCTGTTAAAAAAGGGTAAACTAAATGAATTAAAAGAATGACTAAATTACCCCTATATCAACTTAGTATTGTTAGAGTATCAGTCATTTTGGATGGATTTAACAACTTTTTTGAAACCTCAGTGATTCCTATAAGAAAAAAACCTTTTTTTTTTTGGATGAATCTAGCAAATGTTAACAAACGTAAGGGACGATTTTAGCAATTTACTCTCCTTTAAATTATTATATTTTTACAAGTTTCCATTTTATTTGGGCCTGGATGGGCCTTAGTTTCTCGTTAATTCCTTCCTTATTTAGCATTAATAAATTAATCCATTTTGTGAATTAAGGCAAAAAGAAAAATGGCGTCGGCGATCGTAAGGTCGAGTCTCCGGGCGGCTCTTCGTGGTGGCTCACGCCCCAATCCGGCTTCTAAGAGGCTGTTTTCTTCCGGCGCATCGGCTGATGAAGAAGCTCGTACGATCTCTCTCTCTCTCTCTCTAATTCTATTATATTTGAAAATTTGTTGTATATTGAAATCTGGTTGTTTTGTTTGATCACATCAACCTACGGTAGGATTGAATTATAATCATCAGATGTGTCATCGATAGTGAGGTTCATGTAATTCGATTTCAAAAGGATAAGCGAATTGAATAGTTACAGCTATATATATTTGTAGTGTTAGGGTGTGTAATTCGGACGCAATTTGTTGATTTGATTTCAGGTGAAGCTGCAAAATGGGAGAAGATAACGTACGTAGGCATTGCTGCTTGCACAATTCTGGCATTTGTTAACCTATCCAAGGGCCATCCTCATTTTGAGGAACCACCTGTAAGCTAATTTATTATTATTGTTTTAACAGGCACTCATTATTCCTCCTACTAAGCAAGCATTTTATGATGATGAAGGATATAATGATTGTGTTTCTTTCAAGCATTTTTTATTGTTATTATTATAGTATATGTTATGTTGTGATTTGTTGCTCATGTTTTGTTCCTTGCAAATTGCCATATTTATATTCTTTGAAACAATAAAGTTTATCTTTTAAGTCGTCACCCTGTTGATGCTATTGGTTTTTGGTTCACAATGTTGTCCAGATTATTTTAGATGTTTGATTAGTATGTCATGACTTTTGACTAAGATAAGGGAGGGGAGGTTGAGAAGGTTTGGCTTATCAGTTAGAACCATGGAAACTCTCACTGTCGAGGGGAAGAGGAGTAGGGGCAGACCCAAACTGAGTTGGGAGAAGCAGATTAGGTTGGATTTGCTAGACTTGCACCTCTCTGAGGATATGGTTCATGATAGGATTTTGTGGAGATGTAGGATTAAGGTTAAGGTTTTTTTTTTTTTTTTTAGTTTTTTGGTTGTGTTGCTTGTTTTCCTAGGCTTGGCATGTCAAGTCTAGTTGGTGTGTCGTTTTGACACACCCTTGTACTTATTTGGTTCATTTATAAAATTCATCGGGGTAACCCTTTACCCAAAAAAAAAAAAAAAAAAAAAGTTAAGGTTTTTAGGAGGATGGTACAAATTTGTAGTAGATTTATTGCGTTAGGAGCTTAGCTTGTCATATATATTTTTGGTGGCTTTTGCATGTTAATGCTGTTTGTGTCTTCATGATGTGTTATATCTTCTTATTAAACCTTTTCAACAATTTTGTATATTTAGTAGCTTACTAGGAGGGTTACTCGTAATCTCTATGTATTGTAATCTAATTATTCAATAATGATCAATCAGTCTTTCATCTTACATATTTTAGCACATATGTTTTTCTATATTGTATTTTTTTGAGTAGCTATGTATGTTTTTAAATGAATTTCATATGCGGATATGGTTTTTGGAGACTAGGGGTCTCACTGTAAGCAAGCTCTCTATCTCTTGAGGTAGAGGTAAGGCTTGCCAACATCCTACCCTCCCCCGACCCTATCAATAGCTTGGCTATAGGTGGGATTCGACTTGATATGGTTGTTGTTGACTAGTAATCGTGCATCGTGTTAGAGACTGTGTAGTGTCAATGGTTTCATTTTTCAATAGGCCAACTTCATTTGCAATATCTCAGCTTTTATTTATCGAGCTCTTATGTGGATTTATTTCATCTATGCTTGCAGCCATATCCATACTTGCACATTCGTAACAAGGAGTTTCCATGGGGTACGGCTTTCAATTATCATGTATTATATATATAGGTTGCTTACTTGCTTATGCATCTCATGTGATCCTTGTGTGACAAACAAAACAGTCAGCTTCTTTGTCACCTGAAGGTTACATTTACATGATTGTTACCCAATTACATTCTTCGGAGATTTGCTAAAATGTGTCCTTAAAAGAAAAAACTGTTAGTTTCATCAATCAAATCAGTCTTCTTTGACCATTTTTGTTTATTATTTAGATCAAAACAACTTAAAGGAATCTTGTTTGATTTTCTTTTTCAAGTTTTTTTTTTTTTTTTTTGCACAACATGTGGGGTTTCTTTGAAAACAAGGAACACCATTAAAGCAAGTAGTTCACAAATACCTGTTGGATGTTAATTTCTATCGGTTTCTTTCAGGTCCCGATGGTCTCTTTGAAGTCAAGGAACACCATTGAAGCAAAAGTTTGATCTTGCATGTTGCAGCATGTTGTAGGGATACCTACTTTTCACTTTTGTGTCATTCAGTTGGCATTGTCTTTGTTTCAAAGCTATGTACTGTAGTGATCATTTCTATCATGTCAAGATGCTATTGCTTTTACAAATAAAGAGTTTGTGAATGCTCTGTTGTTTAGGAAATTTCATCAATATGTTTGTAATGGTGGCTTTGTGCTTGATGTTTGCATTGAACCAACTGAATAAATTAATACGTGAATAAAACAAGAAATTTTGACTCAAATCAATGTTCCCTGATACAAAACCTTAGGTCTAAACTGGTGGTGCCACAAAACATGATAAAAAGAGGAAACATCGATACATACAATATATTAGCTTTGCAGTACAACACAAAAGAATGGAACAAAAGGACTTTAATAGATCTTATAACGTGTAAAACGCAAAAACACGTGGCACAAGCTTCTACTCTGCGGCTGCAGTATCATGGCTGCTGCTTCCTTCATTTCCGGTCTCTGGCAATGTTCCCAGGTCTGTGCGAGCATCCTTTTCTTCTTGTGGTATTGATGTGCTCTCGTCATTCTGTTGTTCTGACCCCGTATTGTTGTTTGACGAAGAATCTACATTGTCGTTTTCATTCGAAGCTTGTTCTCCATCAGATTTATGTTCCTCAACCCCATTGTTGTTGGTCTCTGTGCTTTGAATTTGCTCGTTGGACTCTGTCTGGGTTGACTCGTTTTCTGCTGAATTTGATTCAGAACTTGCTTCATTGTTGTTGGTGTTTGTGCTCTGAGTTTGCTCATTGGACTCCGTCTGGGTTGACTCGTTTTGTGCTGTATTTGATTCTGAACTTGCTCCATTGTTGTTGGTGTCTGTGCTCTGAGTTTGCTCATTGGACTCCGTCTGAGTTGACTCGTTTTGTGCTGAATTAGACTCGGAACTTGCTCCATTGTTGTTGGCATCTGTGCTTTGAGTCTGCTCATTGGACTCTGTCTGGGTTGACTCGTTTTGTGCTGCATTTGATTCTGAACTTGCTTCATTGTTGTTGTCCGTACTTTGAGTTTGCTCATTGGACTGTGTCTGAGTTGACTCGTTTTGTGCTGCATTTGATTCTGAACTTGCTTCATTGTTGTTGTCCGTACTTTGAGTTTGCTCATTGGACTGTGTCTGAGTTGACTCATTTTCTACCGGGTTGTTGGTGGAGTCGGTAGTTTGAGTTTCCTCCTTAGACTCTGTCTGGGCTGACTCGTTATTGTTGGTAGTGTCTGTTTGCTCCTGGGTTGACTCGTTTTGTGCTGAGTTTGAATCAGAAGCTGCTCCATTGTTGGTTTCTGTACCTTGAGTTTGCCCCTCAGACCCTGTCTGGGTTGACTCACCTTGTGCAGAGTTCGAATCTGAATTTTCTCCATTGCTGCTTCTGTTTTGCTCTTCAGACTCCGTCTTTGTAGACTCGTTTTGTGATGAGTTTGAATCTGAACTTACTCCATCATTGGTAGACTCATTATTCACAATTTGCTCCTTGGACTCAGTCTGTGCTGTTGTGTTTGAGTCAGAACTTTCTCCTGTGTTGGAATCGGTCTGTGTTGACTCGTTTTGTTCTGAGCTTGAGTCTGAGCTCGTTTCATTGTTAGTACTTTCACTTTGCTCCTTGGACTCTGTCTGCGTTGACTCGTTTTGTGCTGTGTTTGACTCTGTCTGCGTTGACTCGTTTTGTGCTGTGTTTGACTCAGTCTGCGTTGACTCATTTTGTGCCGAGTTTGACTCTGAACTTGCTTCATTGTTGGTAGAGTTAGTACCTTCAGTTTGCTCCTTTGACTCTGTCTGCGTTGACTCATTGGAGTCTGTACTTTCAGTTTTTTGCTCTTCAGACTCTGCATGGGTTGATTCACCTTGTGTTGTATTCGAATCAGAACTTTCTCCATTGTTAGTAGAGTCCGTACCTTCATTATGCTCCATTGACTCGCTTTGTTCCGAATTCGGGTCAGAACTTATGTTTGTAGTGTCTGTAAATCCAGTTTGCTCCTTCGACTCTGTTTCAGTCGTCTTCTGAGATTCATCAACCACTTCACTTGACGCATCATCTCCTTTTCTAGTCTCTATAACACTTTGATCATTCCCATCACTTCTATTTTCATTACTGTCAACACCATCCACTTCCTTGATAATATCATGTTCATCATGGTTATCTTCCACCTCCGGTTTCGTCTCTTCACTTTCACTATCTTCATCACTCTTCTCCGCTTCCTTCGCGTCATCGTCACCTTCTTTCTCATCCGTTTCTTGAGTCTCATCACTCCCGTTTTCCGTCTCATTCATCTTCTCAATCCCATCCTCCTTTTCTTTGCTCTCATCATCATCTTTATTATCACCATTTTCCTCTTCGATCTTCTCGTGCTCGTTGCCTTCATCCTCCTCACTACTATCATTATCATGATCCCGACCGAGTTCTTCAGAAGTATTCTCATCTACATCTTCATCTTCATGATGCTCATCATTTGTTTCCTCCACTTTCGGCTCTAGCCCTTTCCTCCCTAAGTCGATTTTCTCATCGTTCTGTAACCTCTCAGAGACGGTTGTAACAGACGCCGGTTTCTTACTACCAGAGTGCTGGATCTGGTAAAGCAACCAAACACACACACCAAGCAATACACAGATCTGCAACACATGCTTTATCTTCAATCCTTTGTTCCTACCATTTCTACGCGGCGACTGCTTAAACATGATTTATTCCCTTATGAAAACTTCAATCTCTGCGACAAGTTCAACATAGAGACATACATCAACAACCAAATCTCAGTCTAACAGGCTCAAACATTATCAATCTGCTGAAGTTAACCGTAGATCTAAAACTAAAGGAATAATCTAACAAACAAATGAATCATAAATTAACAATACAAGTACCGAAGTCCGAAACCCTAGAATATGAAATGAAAAACTAAGTGCAATCAATCAGTTAATAATAATAATCTAAAGCGAATTAACAGAGCTGAAATCAATAAGAGTTAGCGAATTCAGATCGAAATCGAAAATGAAAATAACCGTCACCACCAGATTGAATGAGAAGTGATTAAAGTAACTAGTTAAGAAGCAAATGCTTGTGTAGTTGTTGTTGAAGATGCAAAAGTGAAGTTTACCTTGTTTGTTTGTTTGTTTGTTGTGAAATTACTCCAGACGGTTGCACAAGTGAGGTTTGTAACTGCAAGTGGAAACTTGAGATTGAAGTTGAGTATGGTGAGTAAGGTGTGAATTTCCGAGACTTGATTGATGAATCTGGCCTGTGACCTACAAATACACGGATGTTTTAACTCCTATATTTTTTCTTCACAAGCACAACCAAGAACAATCTATCTGTGTTGTTATATTAGATCCGATCTACGAAAGTTTATTTGACTCCTAGAGGTCAACGCCAATCTTTTTTAACTCCGCCGACCGACAATTTTAGCTTTTATTTCTTCGTTTTTATTGTAAAGTGGACAATGATATTTTTTTTTCTGGTTTGATTCAACTACACCTAAGGTTGGCTGCATTCCATGATAAAATCATAAACAAAGATAACTTGTATATTTAATTGTGTACCAAGTAGGCTTACGGCATATTAAATAGGGAACAATATGATAAATATGACAAGAGATTTATTTTGAATATGTTTACTATACATAAGTAGCTTGATATTCCCTTGCAAAATAAGAACATGTGGCTTCAATTGTAAAAACGAAAAATCGTTTAGCTAGCGACGACGTTGTAATGATATCAACAATTTAATTATCTGTCGATCTAAACTGCACGAAGATTTCTTTATTTACCTTTTTTTCTTACAAGATGAAATCAACTTTGGTTGCCGCCCACAAAACCGGCACAAGAAACCCTAGCCGCACCACATGCCGCATATCACCAAACTTGATCACCATCGTGTTTGCACTCAACCGTTGAACCGACATTTCGAGTATCGCCAGCGTCCCATTGTCCATGCGTCGCCGCCCGAAATTGCGAATTAGGTCTAATACTCTTTTTTGATAGCGTGTCTGATGCCACCACCCATGCCATTACCTTAATTAGCGATCTCTGATTCTATTGTTGTCGTCACTCGTCGGAATATTTTTTACCAAGGTCCGATATAAATAGTGATATAATCTAAAGGTTTGTGAACACATTTAAAGAAGTATGGTACACAATATTTATAGCCTTTAATGAAAGTGTTCAGTATAGAATAAAATGTTGTGCCATCATAAGTCTTAAATTATGACGCAAGACAATTATAGTATGATATAAAGTTTGTTTGTTTCATTAAACGCTACACATGTCATATATCATAGTTGATGAAAAACAATTTTCGACTATGACTCACAAAACTTTAAAATCACCACTGGAAAATCATCCGACTTGAAGTCTCAAAACAAGCCTAAGAGATCATGAGCGGGCGTGTTGGTCCCTAAATCCTTCCTACTCCTTTTTGTCAAAAGTGTAACTTTTTTTTATAGGAATAATGGATTTTAATAATCCAAACTATTAGTCGTTGGCCGGCAACGATCCCAAATTCAAAAATAACCAGTGGTGATCCCATTTTTTCACATATTGTAAACTAATGGACCTTTACTAACATAACCTTAATTTGTTTTTGTCCCCTTATCTTTTTCGGTTTAGTAAAGATCCATTGCTTTACAATATATGAAAAGGTGGGACCACCACTGGTGATTTTTGAAGTTGGGACCGTTGTCGGCCAATGGCTAATAGTTACGATTATTAAAATCCATTATACCTTTTTTTATATATTTATAGTCAAATAAGAAGACTCCGTAAAAGTGTAGGAAGGGTTTATGGGTGAGCACATTTCTCTCGTTTTTTTTTTTTCATATTTAGGACAGATTAGGTAATACAATGTTTGGTCTTTCTCCTTCCAAAGGACATACAGCATAAGAAAATAAACAAGTGTCTTCTTTTGTTATTCTCTTCTCTTGGCAATGATAACGACTTTTTTTGTCATCACCATGGATCAAACGATGTCGACTTATCTACTCCTGACGCCAACATTCTTAATTTCTTGGTCCAAAATCTATCTATTGTACTAAATGAATTCTCCTTAGCCACAAGGGTTATTCTTAGCCAATCATTTTGATGATGTGGACACCCTCTTTAGCCAGAGAATTCATCTTGGGCACCATTCTCTTTTCCTCTATTTTCCTTTCACGCGGCTTCTTAGACACGCTTTTCATCCATATCATTCAAAAACCCTAATTTTTCTTTAATCCTCCTGAACATCTCTCCCTAACTCTTTCGTTTTCTTTCATGGAGATATCATCAGTATCATTCAAAAACCCTAATTGTCATATAGGTGAGGTGATTCTCTGGCGATTTCATACATCTGTGATTGTCTTATACACTGATTAATCTCTAGCAGAGGCGATTCTCATCAAAACGATTAATGGAATCCCTAAAGTGTAACCAGTGGAATTGAATCCAGGTATGTTTATTGTTTTTTACATCGATTATTTAAGCTTTTAATCTTACAATCCTATGAAACTTGTGGTGTTGGTTACTCTCCTTCCTTTCAGCCGTCCATCGAGAAACCCTAAAATCTTCAGAAAAGTTTGAAGCTTGAGAGAGAGAGACAATGGAAACAAGTGGTGGTTGGAGCCATCCATCCAGTGGTGATGTTTGGGTTCCGATTAGAGCATTGGCGACGTCGGCGACGGCTAGGTTTCTTTCACTTGAAGGTAATTTCAAGGACTTGTGATACTTTTATATGATCTGTACTTGAATTTTGTAAATTAAATTAAGGTTTTAAGGGGATTCTTAAGATTCGTGAATATTAGAGATGGTAAAGGGGCAACACCTTTTCATTTGGCTGCCCGTAAAGAAGTTATTTATTTCCGATTTTTTTGAATGATATTCTTTTGATTTTTCGCATTTAACCAGCCCCAAATTTTTGTCAGCAATAATCCATAATGGAATCAAGTTTGTAATCTTTGGATTTTGTTTGTTATTTATTATTTGATATATTTCATTTCATATCATACGTTGTACTTTATGTGATGGGTCTGCTCGCCGATTATTTCTAAGCAATCTGGTTAAACACACCCACCAACTATTTGTTTATATGCTATGAGCTGGTTTGGTACAATGGAACTCCGTTTTCTTAACCGTGTATTAATTGTAGAGCCGAAACTGTTGGAAAGGTAATATTTTATGCGTGCTTTTCAATATATTTTAGTTATCCCTTTGTGTTGACCTCATTGAAGTTATGTTTGATTTCAGTATGAAGCACTTGGTTGGTTATGTGGTAGATTGGGATTTTTGCAATCTTTGGATTGATGGCTACTCTGAATGATAAAGCTTCTAAGATACCATTTGTAAGTACACAACTTTTATACCAAATTTAGAATGATGGAGCTTAAAATGGTTCTTTGTTGTTTGTAACCAACCAATGTAATGTGAGTTTCTTAAGGCTCATACAGGTTTATCATATTATGACTTTTATCCAGATTGCATCTGTTCTATTGTATTATGTTCTGACATTGCATCTGAATCATTCAGGCCTTGAAAGAACTAGAGAAAGCGATTGTCTTATCACCGTTGAGTTTGAATTCTAAGGTGGTTGATTACGGCTATTCGTACTTAACACACTAATCTGATTTTCAAATTTTAACATGTGGGATGAAGCTTTTTTTTTGTTTGTAGTTTGGTTGCTAATGTTTTTGTGTATTTTTAAAAAAAAGTAACATAACCACAAAGAGCAAATGAAGGTGAGATAGTTTTCAGTAGTGATGCTAATTTCTGAACTAATTTTAGCAATTTGCATATCTTGAAAGTTTAAGGTGTGTACTTAGGGCCGCATGCAAAGTGGGTTAAGTAATAAAGGAATGTATAAATCTTTGTGAAGGTACTGGGGAAACTGGGTTGGTCATGCAATTTGGGTAGCAGGTCAGATGGGATAATTATAAACACGGCTTGCCAACACTTTTCTCTTTTGTTTATTGTAATTGAGGGGGATTATGTTGGAATATACAAGTTTGACTGAACATACCAAACTATTACTCGATCGCAACTTGACTAAACATACAAGCTATAGTTAGCAGCCTAAAACGCATAAAGTTTATTTTTAGATTATAAAACAATGTTTATTTAATATTTTATTTGTTTTATAGGATGCACCTGCAGATTTAGAGTTTGATTTTGACAATGACACCCAAGTCAAAACAAAGATTGAATTGATAAAGGTCGTGGAGAAAGCTTTTGCTAGGGGTTTACCGGTACTTCTAACCCTTATCTATATTAACTTTTATGCAAAACTAATATAATCTATAAGTAGTTTGATTTAGATTCTTCACCAAATTATTAGAAATGACGATCTTGAGTAAGTACGGGAGTTAGGATCTGGTACACATGGAGCTTTTTATCACAGGAAATGGAAGGGTTCAGATGTCGCGATCAAAAGAATTAAAGGCAGTTGTTTTGCTGGCAAACCATCTGAGAGAGAGCGTTTGGTATCACCGCATTAATGCACTTTTTCTGGTAATAATTTGTTGATTTTGGACACAAATTTTAAGTTAACAATGGTTAAGTGTTTAATTTGAATTTGAGAGGATGCTTCAGTTGCCTACAAATTTAGTCTAAATGGGTTTTGATCCATTACAGAACTAGCTAGACCATTCGTTTTGTCTTCTTAAACAACCGGCTTAACAAACATTTGGTATTCATGTTTCATTTTAAAACCTTATTATGTAAATGCGAAGAAAGTTGGCATTGCTCACTATAAACACTTTTTATTTTTTATTTTTATAATTTTGTTGTTTACACCAACCCCAAGTTAAATGACCCTTTTTTTAATCTTTCTTCATTATATCTTTGTTAAAGTTAATGCAGGCATGGCAGAGGTTACACTAATAGTTCCATATATTTCGAATTACAAAACGGTTTTGAAGGTATGATTACATCTTGGATGAATTTCAGTTGTTTTTTTATAAACATAGCCTTATTCGATTCATATATAGGTAAATAGATCAAATTTGTCATATTAAATATGGGTCGGGTTGGAAACGCTTAAGAAATATCTAATTTAGATGTTTAGGAAGAGATAGTTAATTGGGCGCTTCTGTGAGCATCATGTTAGCCGGAGACAGTTAATTTTATAGCTGCAGGTAAGTCTATTTTTGTTTGATTTTGTTGACTTAGTCAACTCTTTAACTCTTTTTAAATATTTCCTGAACTTGATATGGTAATGTTAGATCTTTAGATCGTGTTTTTCTTAATGATGCTTTTCTTTATTAATGTTTGCACCAGACCTTAACACTTGCTTAGTCGGTGAAGATAGATCTTTGTAGAAGCATGGACTACTAACATTGATCTTTGTAAGTTTATTGTTTTTTTTTTCTTATGCTCAATTCTTAAAAATGTAGGTTGAGTATTTGAATGAATATAGATTATATGGTAGAGTTTAACAAGGATTTGAATGAATATTGATTAGTATATGATGCATTTGTTGTAAAACAGTTTGAGATTGATTGTTATATGTTTTAGACTAGATAACCACAAGAATTACAAAGATTCAGTTCATTTAAAATAAAAAAATAAAGGCATAATTTGAATGTTTGGCCTGTTTTGCTAGAGTTAGCAGCCTAAAACGCATAAAGTTGATTTTTAGATTATAAAACAATGTTTGTTTAATATTTTATTTGTTTTATAGGATGCACCTGCAGATTTAGAGTTTGATTTTGACAATGAAGGTACCGAAGAATTCGTAGTTTACTGCGATGCATCTCATACTGGCATGGGGTGTGTGCTTATGCAGAAAGGCAAGGTTATCGCCTATGCTTCAAGACAGTTAAAGGTGCACGAAAAGAATTACACCACCCATGACTTGGAGTTAGGTGCCGTTGTATTCGCACTAAAACTATGGAGGCATTATTTGTATGGAATCAAGTGTGTGATCTATTCTGATCACAAGGGCCTCCAGCACCTGTTTAATCAGAAGGATTTAAACATGAGGCAGCGCCGATGGATGGAGACGTTGAATGATTATGAAATCCGATACCATCCTGGCAAGGCGAATGTAGTCGCTGATGCCTTGAGTCGAAAGGAAAGGGTGAAACCCATCCGAATCAATGCCAAGAGCATTGAAATAAAGAACAGCTTGAATGAAAGGTTGTTAGTTGCACAGAAGGAAGCTGTGCTGGAAGCTAACTATCCTAACGAAAAGCTAGGAGTAACTGAGGAGCAGTTATCTCTTGGCAAAGACGGAATTCTGAGATTGAATGGACGAATATGGGTTCCAATTTATGGAGGACTCCGGGAGGTTATCCTTCAGGAAGCCCATAGTTCTAAATATTACGTTCATCCTGGAGCTGATAAGATGTACCAGGATCTAAGGGCAAACTATTGGTGGATAGGCTTGAAGAAGTCTGTAGCTACCTATGTAGCTAAATGCTTGACGTGTGCGCAAGTCAAAGCAGAGCATCAAAAGCCGTCAGGTTTGCTACAACAGCCTGAACTTCCTACGTGGAAGTGGGAAATGGTAACTATGGATTTTATCACCAAGTTACCTAAGACAAGGAAAGGAAATGACACCATTTGGGTGATCGTAGACAGACTGACTAAGTCAGCACATTTCCTACCCATTAAGGAGACTTATAGCTCCGACATGTTAGCCCAATTGTACGTGGATAAGATTGTAGCTTTACATGGCATACCTGTGTCTATTATCTCTGACAGAGATACTAGATACACGTCACATTTTTGGAAAAGTTTCCAGCAATCTTTGGGCACGCGTTTGAATTTTAGTACGGCTTACCATCCTCAGACGGACGGTCAGAGTGAGCGTACTATCCAAACTTTGGAAGACATGCTTCGTGCATGTGTGATCGATTTAGGTGGTAGTTGGGATAACCACATGCCGTTAATCGAATTCTCTTACAACAATAGCTACCATACCAGCATCAAGGCTACGCCTTTCGAGGCCTTATACGGTAGAAAGTGTAGACCGCCCGTTTGTTGGGCGGAAGTTGGAGATGTCCAATTATCAGGACCAGAGATAGTCTTTGAAACGACGAACAAGATTGTCCAGATTCGTGACCGTCTCAAAGCTGCCCGGGATAGGCAGAAGAGCTACGCAGATCCAAAGCGTAAACCTATGAAATTCGAAGTAGGTGATAAAGTCTTACTTAAAGTATCACCCTGGAAGGGAGTGATGCGATTTGGCAAGAAAGGTAAGTTAAGCCCGAGATACATAGGACCATTCGAGGTCATCGAATGTGTCGGATCAGTGGCTTACAAGTTAAATTTACCTGAAGAGCTCAGTGGTATTCATAACGTATTCCACGTCTGCAATATGAAGAAATGCCTAGCTGATGAATCGCTAGTCATACCACACACAGATGTGCATATAGATGAGAGCTTGAAATTTGTGGAAAAACCATTGTCGATTGAAGATCGACAGGTTAAGAAGCTTCGAAGGAAGCATGTGCCTATTGTAAAGGTCAAATGGGATGCCCGTAGAGGTCCCGAATACACATGGGAGGTTGAATCCACCATGAAAGAAAAGTACCCTTATTTATTTCAGTAAATCTTGAGGTCGAGATTTCTTTTAAGGGGGTGAGGATGTAACACCTCGAAAATTCACGTCCTATAATGTGTTGACACGTGTCATAAGTTTGAACGTGTGAAAGAATGTTCTAGAAGGACTAAAGTTGACAATCATGGAAAGTATGTGTATATACGAGTTCTAAATGTCAACAGCGAATAAATATATTGTAAATTAACCCTACATGATGCTCGTACCTTCAAACGAATAAATCATGGATCATACGAAGCTAAATATGAAAGAAAGTGAGAGATTACAAACTACAGGGGTTAAATGTGTCAACATGTTTAAGTTACACCTCTGAGTGACCTTTTGACACACCCGAAGCTTTGTAACGGTTAATTATGCTCACTAGAATGCACGACATAAATTGCATAAAGTTTCGTTATCGTATGAGAAAGTTATGATCAAATTCGTATACAAGGGGTTAAAGCGTCAACGTTGAAAGTTAGGACTTTTCGGGTAACAATAAAGTTAACTGAGGACTAAACAAAGTGGGTAAATGTCTTAAAGCCCTTATAAGTCAATTTGGAGGGTTCAAAGTGCAAGAAATAATGTCGTAGCAAAGTTTCCAAGAGCCAAGGACCAAAGCATAAAAATCTGAAAGTTGGATTTGGTGCAGAAGGGTGTCGCGCGACGCGAAGCCCCAGGGGGGGGTCTTCGCGTGACGCCTAGGCCTGTCTGGTCCGAAAACTTTGGGTTCTTGTCTGCCTTTTCCATTTTAACCGACTTATAATCGATTTCCACATCTTGCACGACCCCTAGGCAACCCCTAAACACTTAGGGACATCTGGAAGTGATCCAAGGCCATGGTTAGACTTGTGTGTCAATGATCCATGTGTTCTTGAACACTATATAAAGGGCCAATGTTGCAACAAGTTCTTCACACCTTCCTTCAGCATTCCTGATCATTTCTGGAGCTCCAAAGCAGGCTCAAGTGATCTCTAATCGTGCAAAGGACTCTAGTAAGTATGCTTAACCTTTCTTAGTTAAGTTTTTGCTTAGTTTTAGCTTAAAAGTCAAACCGTCGTAATTAACGGTTGACTTAAGGATTAATCATTGATGGTCCAGTGATTAGTCGAATTGAAAGTAGTTATAAGTTGGTAATTATGTGGGCATTAAACCCTTAAAAGGGTTCCCCCTGATTCCCACTCTAACTAGGTCTAATGTCGGGTCAAACTTGTTATGAAAAAGTCAACAGAATGCTTATTTTCTCATTTATGCATAATTAGCAATGTAGAACACATACAACCTGTTTGATCATTGATATAACTTAGTAATTAGTGTAAGAACATGTCTAAACATGTTCAACCCGACAATTTTCAGTAGAGACACGGTTCGGAACCGAAAGTCGCATAGTTTGACTTTTGCTTTGACTTTCAGTTCTGACCCGTTTAAGCATGTTTTAGAAATGCCTTAGAGCTTTAATTAGACCAGGTTACATGCTAGTATAACCCTCTGTGATTATACACCATGGTTCATTAGTTAACCAATTAATATGCATGATTCCGTTAATTGCTCATATGTTGACCATTATGCCCTTTTCACCTAAAAACGTGATTTTTAAAAATGTAAAAGAGTAGAAACCTTAGTTACTGATATATAAACTTGCACCCAAAATTTTACATCAGTTTGAGGTGTAGTTTGAGAGTTATGCTCATTAGCGTAAATTGAAAGCTTTATGTTAACTAAACGGCGTAATTAGCGTATAGCTTATTTAAGCCTACTTTTTGATACCAAACTTATTACCCACTGATGTAATATATTATTTTGGGATTTTTGAAGATTTTTAATTAATTTTAGGCCGAGCATAACTTATAGTCATAGGCTTAATCCGGTAATTGTCGGTTTTGCCCTTACGGGCTATAAAATGAGTTTTACATATCTAATTGACTCCAAACTTTTTGTTACTGATTAGATATGATAAATAAATTATTTTAAGCCTTCTGGAATAATAAAAATATCAGCTTTATGTATAGAACCCGGAAATGGCTTCTAATCGCCTTTTTAAGCGTTTTTAACGCATAGTATGTACTAAAACTATTTTAAACATACAAGGGTTGATACCTACTGATATTTTAGGTAAATTTTAATATTTTAACAGTAAGCAAAGGTTGTTAAACTCAGACTTCAGTTTTGAGCTTTTCGGCTTATGTGAAATTACCAAAATGCCCCTACGGAGCATAGTTTGGTTATAATTGATAAATTTCACACATATACTTTACCCTACTGTTATAACTTATTAAATTGAGTATTTTTGCTGATTACATCAGACCTGTAACTCAGGATAATACTTAAACTCTTTTATAACCTTTTAAATGACCAAATTACCCCTACGGGGCATAGTTTGTGTTTAAATTCGTTTCGGGCATAATAAAAGACATCTTACTGATGTCACAACATATTTGAAGCATATTAACTTAGGAAACCTGTATATGGCTCTCATGGATACCCGTTACGCTTATTACGCGTTCGGTTCGGTTTATGTAACTAGTTTGCATAAATTAGCCGAAACGGGTCAAACCTTATCGGTTGTATCTCAAAATCCAGAATGTGTATGAAATACCCATATTAAACAAGTCTTCAAACTTGTCGGGTCTAAATCACATTCTATCCGGTCTTCGCTTAATCGTGCGTACGAACCGTATCTTTGAAACTAACCGGTCTAAGCTTAAGCTTAATTAAAGACCCGTTAGGATTCTAATAGGTTATTATAAACCTTTGTTCCAGAATAGGAGGACCAGTAAAAGCTACTTGCATTTGCTTATTGTGATTATTACTTTGCTCAAGTAAATACTTTTAACTTATTTTCCCCTATATGGGCTTGGGTTACGGTATATAAAATACCGCTTGGTCGGGCATTAAATCTTCCATCGTTTGGTGGTTAATTGAATAATTTGATCGGCCCGTTTAAATATGTTTTGTTTACTTAAAGCCTTTGGGGGTTAATGACCATGCCCCGGATATCCTTGACATCATTTTACGAAATGGCCACGACTTAAGCGCGGGGTGTAGGCGTACACTCGTCAGTGCATAAAAGAATAATGTGGTGTGTCTATTGATCTTTAACCCGGACACGATCCGGGCTACTAAACGCATAAGGAACATGTAATTCTTTTACAAGATTATATAATTAAATAATTATCCCAAGTTATAAAATGTTTATGCCATGTGCATCCAAATCAATTTTTAATCATTTTTAAAATGAGTCAGTTGATTGTATTTACCAGTGTAAACTGACGTATTTTCCCAAAAAGATTAAATGCAGGTACTAAGCGTAATAGGCTGGATTCTCTCCTTAGCATCAATAAAGAGTCTCGCAAGCTTAAGATGCCTATCGTCTGTTGAACTACTATTTCCTATTTATTTCGATCCATCTGTGGATAAACTTTCAACTGTTTGTGATACATGGTATTATAATATTTTATTCGGTTGAAATATATCTTTCAATTGCTTCCGCTGTGCATTTAAATATTGTGTTGTTTGACTATTATGTTGCCAACCACGTCACGATACTCCCCACCGGGCCCACCGGTGACACGTGGAAGACGGGGTGTGACAGGTTGGTATCAGAGCCAACGCTGAGTGAATTAAACACTAGCCTTTTGTGTTTAATCTCAGTTACACAATTGCACATTCCAAAAACTTTCGAGTCTAGACAAATAACATAGGACAAATTCTACTTTGTTTGTTTTGTTTTGTCCTTTATTTTATATATTCTTGTCGTTATCTTATGTTGTATTGACAGGATTAAAAAAAATGCCGCCAAGATTCTTTCGAAAAAGAGGAAGAGGAAAGGGGCCAATCACCGCCCCCAATGACGACGAGGCAGGACCTTCGCACATGCGAGCTCCTACCACCACAGCGAGTGCTGACCCTAGAGAAAACCGGAGGAACCTATTTGAACCAGCTAGACGATCTGTATCGCACAGTTCGACACCTCCCATTCACAACTCTTATGGGCCACATTCGGAAAATGAGCCCAACAACCCTCAACCATCTTACATACCTCTTCAGCGATCCCTATCGCATAATTCTTTTGGTGACCCTACACCTGTTTTTAGGGGCCGGTTTAACCCGGCAAATTACATACAAGAACCAGTGGGTTTTAACCCATTGGGGCCAGAGGATCATTACTCCGGCGATCATGCGGAAGATATGGACGAGGACACCGATCCAGTCGAGCCCGCAACCGGAACTCCGAACCATCCTATCGAGGTCTCAGATGGTTCATCTTTTCACGGATCACCCTACCATGGTCCGGATAGTTATCTGGCGCGATTTAACCAGCACGAGTGGTATTTTACACCCTCACATCATTCGTCGCCTCATCATCAGCAGCAGCAGCAGGATCCCTCTGAGGATTCACGATTTGTGGCAGTCACGCCACCGCCTCCACCGCCACCAGTTCAGACGGCACCTCCGCAACCGCCGAGGCGTAGGAGAACCGGAGCACGTATGTCTGCACGAGGAGGGGACTTTCATTTTAGCTCTCCTCGACAATCAAGTGGCAGTCATTATCCGCCACTTCAAGAAGATCCACAAATGGGTGGACCTTCGAACCCAGTTGCACCGCAACCACCACCGATGGGTTTTGATAACCCGATTCCAGCATACACGAGTTCTATGATGTACAACCCGTTTGGGCCGCCCGTTCACACCAACTACGGTTACGCTGAAGCCGACCCATACTCGGTAGCGGCCAATTACAACGCCTTTAACCCGGAAGGACCGTATGGAGCTCCTTGGGGAGCAGGGTACCCCACTCAAGGGTACCAGATACCTGCCAGACCTATAATACGGACACAATCGCAGCCGCCATGATTTTCTCCCCCAGAACGGGAGGAAATTCTTCAGAGACTGGACCAGGTCGAGCGAGACTTTCACCGAGATCGCAGGGAGCGATAAACCTTCTTCCAAGGATTAACAAGCCTAATAAAAGGGAAGAGCAAGAAGGACCATTGAATCCTTCCACTGTTGTTGTATTATCCTTGTATCAGTTGAGCCCCTGTGTGGGCCTGTCTTACTGTATTAGCCCCTGTGTGGGTATGTATGTTTGTTTGTTTTGACCCCTGCGTGGGTCTATCTTTCTGTTAACCCTACGAGGGTATGATGTTTGTTTAAGTCCCTGCGTGGACTAGTATGTTGCTTGACCCCTGCGTGGGTAACTTGTTTGTCTAAAAAGTCCCGTTTAGGGCGATATGTAATCTTTTGATAAATTAATGGAATGTAAGTTTATAAATTTCATTTTTGCCATAATATGCATAAATTATATATGAAATAAATAAATCAAAATCATTCCTTTTAAAAATATATCTGCCTATTTAAATATTGAATAAGAATCTTAAGAGTGAAACCTAGCCTGAGTGTCATTATAAAGACCTGGCCAAAATGGTAAGACCTGTTTAAAAGATTCAAATCCCAGTTAACACCTGAAAACATGTTAACACTCCTGGCAGACGTGATTCATTAAAATCACACGTGTCATTATTATATAAGGATTTTTTTAAGATTCCAAACCCAACTAAATGATCTCTGAATCATGGGTTTAAATCATCAATTAAGATGATCATATTTTGACCATACGTGGTAATATAGTGCCTACGGGCCTTGCTCACTTCCATATGAGCCAAAAGACAGTGGTAGCTATGACTCCCTGTCCGAAAAAGGTAATGAACTATGTTCAAACCTTCATGCTTTGATTCTCTGAAATCATGACTTATAATTTAAATTGTCCTTGTGACTAGGCCTTTTGTGCTACAAATAAAACTGTTATTGTTTTATAATTAGGATAAATTATAATAGAAATCCTAAATAAATATGATTAATAAATTAACCAAATATGGTCTCTGTTTACCATGGTTAATGAATTACCCTAAGGGGCAATTCCATAATAAACTCCCAAATAAACTATTGTGCTTGTTTTCTGTAACAGTTCAATTAAAATGGCTGACTCTGATGAAATTAATAGTCACCCTGTGGAGAATAATGATAACGCCCGAATTAATCTAACGGGTGCTGAATTGAAAGCGTTAGTAGACGAAGCTGTTACAAAGGCATTGGAGCGGCAGTATGAAGAGTATAGTGGGACTCGGAGTAGGACCCTATCTACACCGCATTCGAAGCCACCTTCCAAGAAGGAAGAACCCAAGAAAAATGATGACAGACTCTCCTCAAACCACCACAGTGCTCCATCTCAACAAATAGTACTAAATCAAGAACCCCGTAACAAGGGTTGCTCCTATAAATACTTTGTTTCATGCAAGCCCAGGGATTTCACTGGGGAAAAGGGAGCCATTGACTGCATGACGTGGTTAGATGAGATGGATACAGTAGTGGATATCAGCGGGTGCGCTGAGAGGGATGTAGTCAAGTTTGTGTCGCAATCTTTTAAAGGCGAGGCTTTAGCCTGGTGGAGATCACTGATTCAAGCCACCGGGAAAATCCCATTGTACAACATGTCATGGGAGCAATTTGTTGCCCTTATCAGGGAAAATTACTGCCCTCAGCATGAGGTGGAGAAGATAGAGTCTGATTTTCTATCGTTGGTAATGACAAACCTTGACTGTCAAGCTTACCTCATGAGCTTCAACACTATGTCCCGGTTGGTTCCGTATCTGGTGACCCCGGAACCAAAAAGAATAGCTCGTTTTATCGGTGGGTTAGCCCCCGAGATAAAGGCAAGCGTGAAGGCCTCTCGGCCAGCTACTTTCAGATCTGTAGCTGACATATCTATGTCCCTCACTCTGGACGCAGTCAGACAAAGATCGCTGAGGAACAAAGATGCTGAGAAAAGAAAACGTGAAGATGATAATTCACGGAGGTCAAACAAGAAGCACCGAGGAAACGGTGACAACAAGAAGGGGTCTGAGTCAAGGAAAGATGGGCATCAGTCTGGTGAGAAGCCCAAATGCAAAATCTGTAAGAAACAACACTTTGGAAAGTGCAGGCTCGAATCGAACTCGCAGACTCAGTCAAGAACTTTTGCCTGCGGGATATGCAAGTCCAAGGAACACAAGACCATGGATTGCAAAAAGCTGAAAGATGCAACTTGCTACAGTTGCAATGAGAAAGGGCACATTAAAACCAACTGCCCTAAATACGCCAAAAAGCCTGAAGAGGCCAAGAAGACCAATGCTAGGGTCTTCAGGATGGATGCGAAGGAAGCGGTACTAGACGATAATGTGATTACAGGTACTTTCCTCATAAATGATATCTATGCAAGAGTACTTTTCGATTCAGGCGCAGATAAATCATTTGTAGATAATAAGTTTTGCAAATTGCTGAATTTACCTGTTAAAACCTTAAGAGTGAAATACGAGGTGGAGTTAGCAGATGGCACCTTAGAAACCACTTCAACCATATTAGATGGATGTTTCATATCCATTAAGAACCACTCTTTTCCTTTGTCCCTACTTCCTTTGAAGTTAGCTGGTTTTGACATCGTTTTAGGCATGGACTGGTTATCTCGTAACCAGGCCCAGATTGTCTGTAACAAGAAGCAAGTGGTGATCAAGACTCCGTCTGATGAATCACTTACCATTCAGGGAGATACCCGGTATGGATTGCCTGAGCAAGTGACTATGCTCAAGGCCTCTAAGTGTTTAAAGAAGGGTTGTGTCATCTACATGGCACAAGTGATCATTGATGAACCGAAACCCAAGATTGAAGACATCCCCGTCATTTCTGAATACCCAGAAGTTTTTCCTGAAGAACTACCTGGTTTACCACCAGATAGGCAAGTGGAATTCAGAATCGACATCATCCCTGGAGCAGCACCTGTTGCTAGAGCACCTTACAGGTTGGCACCAACAGAGATGAAGGAATTGAGAACACAACTGGATGAATTGCTAGCTAAAGGTTTCATTAAACCTAGTTCGTCTCCTTGGGGAGCACCGGTCCTGTTTGTTAAAAAGAAGGATGGATCGATGCGTCTGTGCATCGATTATCGTGAGCTTAACAAGGTCACAATAAAGAATAGGTATCCTCTACCCAGGATCGACGACTTGTTCGATCAATTACAAGGGGCAAGTTATTTCTCGAAGATTGACTTAAGGTCAGGCTACCATCAACTGAAGGTTAGAGATGAAGACGTACACAAAATTGCATTTAGAACTCGTTATGGTCATTACGAGTTCCTAGTGATGCCTTTTGGACTCACTAATGCACCTGCCGTGTTCATGGATCTCATGAATCGCGTTTGCAAGCCTTACTTAGACAAGTTCGTCATCGTTTTCATCGACGACATTCTTATCTACTCGAAGAACCAAGCTGACCATGAGAAACACCTTCGCTGTATTCTTAAACTTCTACATCATGAGAAACTCTATGCCAAATTCTCTAAGTGTGAATTCTGGCTTCGAGAAGTCCAATTCCTTGGACATGTGGTTAGTGAGCATGGTATCCAAGTGGATCCCGCTAAAGTGGAACCTGTTATGAGCTGGCAAGAGCCAAAGACGCCTACAGAGATTCGTAGCTTCCTAGGCTTAGCAGGATATTATAGGCGTTTCATTGAAATTTTTTCAAGGATTGCTGCACCCCTAACTTCTTTGACTAGGAAGAAAATAAAGTTTGATTGGGGGCCTAAGCAGCAAGAATCTTTTGATATTCTGAAGCAAAAGTTGAGCAACGCTCCTGTACTGACTTTGCCTGAAGGTACCGAAGAATTCGTAGTTTACTGCGATGCATCTCACACTGGCATGGGGTGTGTGCTTATGCAGAAAGGCAAGGTTATTGCCTATGCTTCAAGACAGTTAAAGGTACATGAAAAGAATTACACCACCCATGACTTGGAGTTGGGTGCCATTGTATTCGCACTAAAACTATGGAGGCATTATTTGTATGGAATCAAGTGTGTGATCTATTCTGATCACAAGAGCCTCCAGCACCTGTTTAATCAGAAGGATTTAAACATGAGGTAGCGCCGATGGATGGAGACGTTGAATGATTATGATTGTGAAATCCGATACCATCCCGGCAAGGCGAATGTAGTCGCTGATGCCTTGAGTCGAAAGGAAAGGGTGAAACCCATCCGAATCAATGCCAAGAGCATTGAAATAAAGAACAGCTTGAATGAAAGGTTGTTAGCTGCACAGAAGGAAGCTGTGCTGGAAGCTAACTATCTTAACGAAAAGCTAGGAGTAACTGAGGAGCAGTTATCTCTTGGCAAAGACGGAATTCTAAGATTGAATGGACGAATATGGGTTCCAATTTATGGAGGACTCCGGGAGGTTATCCTTCAGGAAGCCCATAGTTCTAAATATTCCGTTCATCCTGGAGCTGATAAGATGTACCAGGATCTAAGGGAAAACTATTGGTGGATAGGCTTGAAGAAGTCTGTAGCTACCTATGTAGCTAAATGCTTGACGTGTGCGCAAGTCAAAGCAGAGCATCAAAAGCCGTCAGGTTTGCTACAACAGCCTGAACTTCCTACGTGGAAGTGGGAAATGGTAACTATGGATTTTATCACCAAGTTACCTAAGACAAGGAAAGGAAATGACACCATTTGGGTGATCGTAGACAGACTGACTAAGTCAGCACATTTCCTACCCATTAAGGAGACTTATAGCTCCGACATGTTAGCCTAATTGTACGTGGATAAGATTGTAGCTTTACATGGCATACATGTGTCTATTATCTCTGACAGAGATACTAGATACACGTCACATTTTTGGAAAAGTTTCCAGCAATCTTTGGGCACGCGTTTGAATTTTAGTACGGCTTACCATCCTCAGACGGACGGTCAGAGTGAGCGTACTATCCAAACTTTGGAAGACATGCTTCGTGCATGTGTGATCGATTTAGGTGGTAGTTGGGATAACCACCTACCGTTAATCGAATTCTCTTACAACAATAGCTACCATACCAGCATCAAGGCTGCGCCTTTCGAGGCCTTATACGGTAGAAAGTGTAGACCGCCCGTTTGTTGGGCGGAAGTTGGAGATGTCCAATTATCAGGACCAGAGATAGTCTTTGAAACGACGGACAAGATTGTCCAGATTCGTGACCGTCTCAAAGCTGCCCGGGATAGGCAGAAGAGCTACGCAGATCCAAAGCGTAAACCTATGAAATTCGAAGTAGGTGATAAAGTCTTACTTAAAGTATCACCCTGGAAGGGAGTGATGCGATTTGGCAAGAAAGGTAAGTTAAGCCCGAGATACATAGGACCATTCGAGGTCATCGAATGTGTCGGATCAGTGGCTTACAAGTTAAATTTACCTGAAGAGCTCAGTGGTATTCATAACGTATTCCATGTCTGCAATCTGAAGAAATGCCTAGCTGATGAATCGCTAGTCATACCACACACAGATGTGCATATAGATGAGAGCTTGAAATTTGTGGAAAAACCATTGTCGATTGAAGATCGACAGGTTAAGAAGCTTCGAAGGAAGCATGTGCCTATTGTAAAGGTCAAATGGGATGCCCGTAGAGGTCCCGAATACACATGGGAGGTTGAATCCACCATGAAAGAAAAGTACCCTTATTTATTTCAGAAAATCTCGAGGTCGAGATTTCTTTTAAGGGGGTGAGGATGTAACACCTCGAAAATTCACGTCCTATAATGTGTTGACACGTGTCATAAGTTTGAACGTGTGAAAGAATGTTCTAGAAGGACTAAAGTTGACAATCATGGAAAGTATGTGTATATACGAGTTCTAAATGTCAACAGTGAATAAATATATTGTAAATTAACCCTACATGATGCTCGTACCTTCAAACGAATAAATCATGGATCATACGAAGCTAAATATGAAAGAAAGTGAGAGATTACAAACTACAGGGGTTAAATGTGTCAACATGTTTAAGTTACACCTCTGAGTGACCTTTTGACACACCCGAAGCTTTGTAACGGTTAATTATGCTCACTAGAATGCACGGCATAAATTTCATAAAGTTTTGTTATCGTATGAGAAAGTTATGATCAAATTCGTATACAAGGGGTTAAAGCGTCAACGTTGAAAGTTAGGACTTTTCGGGTAACAATAAAGTTAACCGAGGACTAAACAAAGTGGGTAAATGTCTTAAAGCCCTTATAAGTCAATTTGGAGGGTTCAAAGTGCAAGAAATAATGTCGTAGCAAAGTTTCCAAGAGCCAAGGACCAAAGCATAAAAATCTGAAAGTTGGATTTGGTGCAGAAGGGTGTCGCGCGACGCGAAGCCCCAGGGGGGGGGGTCTTCGCGTGACGCCTAGGCCTGTCTGGTCTGAAAACTTTGGGTTCTTGTCTGCCTTTGCCATTTTAACCGACTTATAAACGATTTTCCACATCTTGCACGACCCCTAGGCAACCCCTAGACACTTAGGGACATCTGGAAATGATCCAAGGCCATGGTTAGACTTGTGTGTCAATGATCCATGTGTTCTTGAACACTATATAAAGGGCCAATGTTGCAACAAGTTCTTCACACCTTCCTTCAACATTCCTGATCATTTCTGGAGCTCCAAAGCAGGCTCAAGTGATCTCTAATCGTGCAAAGGACTCTAGTAAGTATGCTTAACCTTTCTTAGTTAAGTTTTTGCTTAGTTTTAGCTTAAAAGTCAAACCGTCGTAATTAACGGTTGACTTAACGATTAATCATTGATGGTCCAGTGATTAGTCGAATTGAAAGTAGTTATAAGTTGGTAATTATGTGGGCATTAAACCCTTAAAAGGGTTCCCCCTGATTCCCACTCTAACTAGGTCTAATGTCGGGTCAAACTTGTTATGAAAAAGTCAACATAATGCTTATTTTCTCATTTATGCATAATTAGCAATGTAGAACACATACAACCTGTTTGATCATTGATATAACTTAGTAATTAGTGTAAGAACATGTCTAAACATGTTCAACCCGACAATTTTCAGTAGAGACACGGTTCGGAACCGAAAGTCGCATAGTTTGACTTTTGCTTTGACTTTCAGTTCTGACCCGTTTAAGCATGTTTTAGAAATTCCTTAGAGCTTTAATTGGACCAGGTTACATGCTAGTATAACCCTCTGTGATTATACACCATGGTTCATTAGTTAACCAATTAATATGCATGATTCCGTTAATTGCTCATATGTTGACCATTATGCCCTTTTCACCTAAAAACGTGATTTTTGAAAATGTAAAAGAGTAGAAACCTTAGTTACTGATATATAAACTTGAACCCAAAATTTGACATCAGTTTGAGGTGTAGTTTGAGAGTTATGCTCATTAGCGTAAATTGAAAGCTTTATGTTAACTAAACGGCGTAATTAGCGTATAGCTTATTTAAGCCTACTTTTTGATACCAAACTTATTACCCACTGATGTAATATATTATTTTGGGATTTTTGAAGATTTTTAATTAATTTTAGGCCGAGCATAACTTATAGTCATAGGCTTAATCCGCTAATTGTCGGTTTTGCCCTTACGGGCTATAAAATGAGTTTTACATATCTAATTGACTCCAAACTTTTTGCTACTGATTAGATATGATAAATAAATTATTTTAAGCCTTCTGGAATAATAAAAATATCAGCTTTATGTATAGAACCCGGAAATGGCTTCTAATCGCCTTTTTAAGCGTTTTTAACGCATAGTATGTACTAAAACTATTTTAAACATACAAGGGTTGATACCTACTGATATTTTAGGTAAATTTTAATATTTTAACAGTAAGCAAAGGTTGTTAAACTCAGACTTCAGTTTTGAGCTTTTCGGCTTATGTGAAATTACCAAAATGCCCCTACGGAGCATAGTTTGGTTATAATTGATAAATTTCACACATATACTTTACCCTACTGTTATAACTTATTAAATTGAGTATTTCTGCTGATTACATCAGACCTGTAACTCAGGATAATACTTAAACTCTTTTATAACCTTTTAAATGACCAAATTACCCCTACGGGGCATAGTTTGTGTTTAAATTCGTTTCGGGCATAATAAAAGACATCTTACTGATGTCACAACATATTTGAAGCATATTAACTTAGGAAACCTGTATATGGCTCTCATGGATACCCGTTACGCTTATTACGCGTTCGGTTCGGTTTATGTAACTAGTTTGCATAAATTAGCCGAAACGGGTCAAACCTTATCGGTTGTATCTCAAAATCCAGAATGTGTATGAAATAGCCATATTAAGCAAGTCTTCAAACTTGTCGGGTCTAAATCACATTCTATCCGGTCTTCGCTTAATCGTGCGTACGAACCGTATCTTTGAAACTAACCGGTCTAAGCTTAAGCTTAATTAAAGACCTGTTAGGATTCTAATAGGTTATTATAAACCTTTGTTCCAGAATAGGAGGACCAGTAAAAGCTACTTGCATTTGTTTATTGTGATTGTTACTTTGCTCAAGTAAATACTTTTAACTTATTTTCCCCTATATGGGATTGGGTTACGGTATATAAAATACCGCTTGGTCGGGCATTAAATCTTCCATCGTTTGGTGGTTAATTGAATAATTTGATCGGCCCGTTTAAATATGTTTTGTTTACTTAAAGCCTTTGGGGGGTTAATGACCATGTCCCGGATATCCTTGGCATCATTTTACGAAATGGCCACGACTTAAGCGCGGGGTGTAGGCGTACACTCGTCAGTGCATAAAAGAATAATGTGGTGTGTCTATTGATCTTTAACCCGGACACGATCCGGGCTACTGAACGCATAAGGAACATGTAATTCTTTTACAAGATTATATAATTAAATAATTATCCCAAGTTATAAAATGTTTATGCCATGTGCATCCAAATCAATTTTTAATCATTTTTAAAATGAGTTAGTTGATTGTATTTACCAGTGTAAACTGACGTATTTTCCCAAAAAGATTAAATGCAGGTATTAAGCGTAATAGGCTGGATTCTCTCCTTAGCATCAATAAAGAGTCTCGCAAGCTTAAGATGCCTATCGTCTGTTGAACTACTATTTCCTATTTATTTCGATCCATCTGTGGATAAACTTTCAACTGTTTGTGATACATGGTATTACAATATTTTATTCGGTTGAAATATATCTTTCAATTGCTTCCGCTGTGCATTTAAATATTGTGTTGTTTGACTATTATGTTGCCAACCACGTCACGATACTCCCCACCGGGCCCACCGGTGACACGTGGAAGACGGGGTGTGACAGTATATGATGCATTTGTTGTAAAACAGTTTGAGATTGATTGTTATATGTTTTAGACTAGATAACCACAAGAATTACAAAGATTCAGTTCATTTAAAATAAAAAAATAAAGGCATAATTTGAATGTTTGGCCTGTTTTGCTAGAGTTGTTTAGGTCTGGAGAGAAGGCATGACGCCTCATACAACCAAAAGTTCCATCATCTTCTTCATTAACTCAAGTACTAAACCACACATAATCTTTCAATCTCAATTGCCCGTTTCACGTATCAGCTTGGAATAAAGTATCAGGTTCGCTCTCTCATGTTTTTTACCAAATCAATGAATTGATGCGTGATTTAGTGTTCGAATGCTATGCTATTCATATCGAAAACTTTGATTCATCTTCGGTTCGCGCGTTCTACATAACTATGTGTTCGTGTAGCAGGCGAGTTGTGGTTTGGTTTCTTAGAATTGTTTTTTTTCCATTGTTGCCTTAGGTTTAATTCAATATTGATATTCAACTTAAATTGATATGGTTATTAAACTTTTTAACATTAACTTTCTAATTTTCACGGTTCTAATGGAACGTAAATGACAATACGAAGCCACTTGAATTTTTGTTGTTAGTGGATTTGATGATGTCAGCCATATGGTTCCCAGTATCCCCCGAATTGGGAACGCACACGTCATACGGTGGAAGTTAGGATTCAATAACAAAGAGTCCATGATGAAGTATAAGGTATGTATCAGTGTTTTCAGTTTCTTTTTTGCGGCGTTGGTGATGTCTGGAAGACCTAGCCGCCGCCTCTTCAATGGCGGATAAGGTACTGGTGATCGGTTGTGATACGTCTTAGAGGAAAATAATTATTATATAGTTATGCTTTTAAGTGATACTTAAGATCTTTGCTTCTTTAGAAACCTTTTGGCTGTATTTTTTTTAGATTTCACAATTTCATGTTATTATTTGAATAATTTGTTGATTTTGGACACAAATTTTAAATTAACAATGGTTAAGTGCTTAATTTGAATTTGAGAGGATGCTTCAGTTGCCTACAAATTTAGTCTAAATGGGTTTTGATCCATTAACCGGCTTAACAAACATTTGGTATTCATGTTTTATTTTAAAACCTTATTATGTAAATGCGAAGACAGCTGACATTCCTCACTATAAACACTTTTTATTTTTATAATTTTGTTGTTTACACCAACCCCAAGTTAAATGACCGTTTTTTTAATCTTTATTCATTATATCTTTGTTAAAGTTAATGCAGGCATGGCAGAGGTTACAATCGTTAAGTTTGAGTGTAAACTTTTGCTTGCTTTTTTGTTTCATTAAGACGTTTGGTGTAATTTGCTGATGCCAAAGGATCCTAATGCTACCATTATAATGGTAAGTAACAATTTTGATAATAGTTCATACTTAATATTTTACCTTTTATTTTGTGGTTGACATGGAGCAAAAGAAGAATAATTTGTGATCCTAAAATGTTGTTTCATTGCAGCTTGCAACAGGAACTCGGATTGCTCGATTCTCCTCATTTATGTGGAAAATGTTCTTTGGGAAGCATGAAGACTATCAGGTACCTGCGCTTAAATAGATCATGTTGACTACATGTAATAAGGGTGAGTGTTTTATAAACAATGGGAAAAGGAAAGAAATAAAGTAAAGAGTTTTGTGAGTCAGTAATGTTTATGTGTCTAGCTCAGTTATTAGAAGAATAATATCAGTTAAAGCTTTTAATGTATCACTTAAGTTATATAAGCTCACGTGGAGTTTTAACCGGTTCCTAATGCAGGCATGGCGGAGGTTACACTAATAGTTTTATATATTTCGAATTACAAAACGGTTTTGAAGGTATGATTACACCTTGGGTGAATTTCAGTTGTTTTTGATAAACATAGCCCTATTCGATTCATATATAGGTAAATAGATCATATTTGTCATATTAAATATGGGTCGGGTTGGAAACGCTTAAGAAATATCTAATTTAGATGTTTAGGAAGAGATAATTAATTGGGCGCTTCTGTGAGCATCATGTTAGCCGGAGACGGTTAATTTTATAGCTGCAGGTAAGTCTATTTTTGTTTGATTTTGTTGACTTAGTCAACTCTTTAACTCTTTTTAAATATTTCCCGAACTTGATATTGTAATGTTAGATCTTTAGTTCGTGCTTTTCTTAATGATGCCTTTCTTTATGAATGCACCAGACCTTAACACTTGCTCAGTCGGTGAAGATAGATCTTTGTAGAAGCATGGACTACTAACATTGATCTTTGTAAGTTTATTGTTTTTTTTTCTTATGCTCAATTCTTAAAAATGTAGGCCGAGTATTTGAATGAATATAGATTAATTTAACTAAGAAAACATAAGTAAATATTTAATGTGCAAGTTTGTTTGCTTCTAGAGCTGATCTCAGTTGTGTTGGGCGTGTTGCAGCCAAACTGGAACTCTGCTCCAGTGTTAAAGACAGTTTTGTTTATAGCAAGATCTCAAATGTTGAAGCAAAAGGGCTCATAACATGGATAGGTTCATAATCGTGCTTTTAACTTTATGGTTTGAAGATAAACATATGTGGTTATAAGTATTAAATGGATAGACAGTTTAGTCTAGATTTTATTATGATTCATTTAAATTTTGTACCTGACCAGTTATGAACGCCTGACCTGTTACAACGTGACTCATATTTGTCTCCCAATGATGAAAATCCTGGATCCCCTACTACTGCTATGTGTGCTTTAATGTAACCTCCATGTTTGCAAAGGTGGATAGTATTATATAATGTTGAATTATTTTAGAATGGTTTTTATATTGAAGATTTCAATAAGGATTTTTATATTGAATCGAATGTAATGTAAGTTCCAGTTTGCTCATTTGTGAAACTTCTATCTGAATTGGTTGATAGATCTATTTGATTTTCATGTATGTACTTAAAACAAGTTGATGTGGATTCTGGGCTATACATTATCTTTGATGGGTCAAATAAAATAGTTACTCGAAAGGTAATGGGTCAATTGGGTTGAACGTACCAAAGTTGCCAGAAGGTTTTTATTTGCACTACATGCATACATCCATATAAATACATACATGTCTGAATTGTTATGCATAACATGTTATGAGCACATGCATAGGGTAATAAGATATACGGAAGAGATTATTAGGCAATCAATCCACCTAAAAGTTGACTTATCAAGCTATATCAAGATTATTCTTTGACTAAATAAATTTAAGGGCAACAAAAACAAGGTGGATTAGTTGGCATTGTTGTAAATTGTTTAATGTATGAACCTTTGAATATATCAAACTATTGTGTTTCAGTAATTATGTTGCGTGTCTTGATGAGTTCGCGGTGATACCAAAATGAATATATACCGAAACAAATCTTTCAATAAAAGATTTATGAAAACACCATTAAATAATATATTTTTTAGGCCACCCGTGTAACACACGGGGTCTTAAGCTAGTGTTGATCTACATGTATTCCGGGTTAAAATTTTTATCTTTCTCGATGTGCCCTTATCTTTTCTTAACTTTTTATTAATTGTATATCCAAAAGTAGGAGGAGGATTTTTTTTTTGTCTTTGAGAAAAGTAGCAAGGATTTTAATATCGGATATGATTTTTTTAGTATGTTTAGCTTGTTAGTATATTTTTAAATGTTCAAGTTATATGAATGGAGATATGCGATTTGAATTTGTGATAACATGTAAAGTTGTATGTTGGGGAAATTAAGATTGCAAGGATGATGCTTGTAATCACTTTCTCAGATCAAATTATTGGTGGTTCATTCGAAAAAATTCAATCAGATACAACTTAGATTGAGAAAAAAACTAGTATGTGATTTGATTGTAAATTTGTGAACAGAGAATCTGTGACCAAAGATGATTTAGAATTAGGGATGAAAACCACTGGTAACTGCCTCTGAGCAGTTATTATTTTAAATAAAAAAAATTCCCTCCAAATGCCCTAATTTTCCATCTTGAAAATAAAAGGAATTTTCAGCTCGATCCCAGTAAAGGCACCTTGGACCCTGCTATCAGGGGTGTTGCCCTCGGACCCCACCAAGGGGGCATTACCCCCTTGGAACACTCATTGATTAGGGGTTCCGTCCAAACACTTAGAACTATAAAAAAAAAACTCAAAAAAAGTGTGCACTCTCACACCTCCTAACCTGTTTGATATGTATTACAATTTACTTTGGCCACCAAACTCAAGCCCAATTACACTAGAATCGGGATGATTCTGTTGTCGTCGTCATAGTCTAAAAGTTTGTGAACACACTTAAAGAAGTATGGTACACAATATTTATAACCTTTAATGAAAGTGTCAGTATAGAATAAAAATGTTGTGCTATCATAAGTGTTAAATTATGATGCAAGACAATTATAGTATAATATAAAATTAGTTTGTTTCATTAAACGCTACACATATCATATATCATAGTTAAAAGTTGATGAAAAACAACTTTCGACTATTGTTTTGGTCAAAAATCAAGCACAGATAATGCAACCAAACTTTCTGTTGTGAGGTGTGATGCTTGAATCAATGAACAATGCTAAGGATCACTCAGAAATGTAATGAACAAGTGACCCAAAGATTTATACGAGGAAAAAACCCTTGATCAAGAGTTGATCTCCGGCATAAAAAACCTCAGGTGATGGAAACTACCGATCACCAACTAAGATTAATCAAAATAAGATTACAACTCGGGATGATGATAAGCTTGTTACAAGGATCACTAGTGTGTAATGTGTAAAAAGTGTATGAAATCGCCAAGTATTGCTTGAGAGCTGACTGAGAGCTGTTACGAGTGTGTGTATTAAGCTAAAAATAGCCAAGTGTTTTTTTATCAGGCTTTTCATCCCCATTTAAATTAGAAATAACTAAGTTAACAAACTATCCGATAATCATGCAAGCTCCCCACGATCTCCACAACGTCTATAATGGTCAAACACGTGCGGAATCTTTAGAGAATATGCTCCAGGACTTTCGGTAAGACTTGGTCCATGTACTTGTTCCTGCAAAACAAGTGTACGTACAAATAAAATAATTGTTAGTAGTAGGATAATAACAGTGATCCTGAATCCTGAATCCTGATCCAGCGACACCTGCTGAGGATCCTTAATTCAAACCAAATTAAGGATCCATGATCCTGGTAGCAGTTGAGGACCCGTGATCCTTAGGATTTAGAAAATCCTCCCCTAACAATTGCCCCCAAAATATAAGGAGTAAAGTGTAACTTGTCGAGTTATATTTTCTTGATCTTATCCGTAACAAACCAACGGATATATAGCCGTTAATTTCTGACTAGCCGTTGCCATCCTGACGTCACTGACGTGACTATCCTGCAAGATCATCATTATAAATTGAAGTTAGAGATAAGGGTTAGAAAGCATTTAAATTTGTGCGTTTCTTCCTTTAAATCCTCATTCGAATACTTGATCAGGTATTTCTCTTTCCTTTCTCTCTTCATCTTCTCAGTTTGTTTCTTCTTCTTCTCCATCGTTCTGTCCAAGATGATGCTGAGATCCTCACCAGTTAAGGATCATAAAAAGGACAGTCCCTTGAAGAGCCAAGGGATCATCAAAGATTCTGCAAAAGAACGATGTTGCTTCACTGATCCGCAGATAGACAGAATCCGCCATTGTTTTCCGACAAACACTGTTTTCAAAACTTTTGATCCCACCGTCCTGAGCGACTACGTTTCTGAAACTTGGGTAGCCTTTCCGGTCACACCATTTGTAATAGGATACTCGTATCCTTTTCCCGATTTCACACAATCTTTCTTCTCTCTCACCGGCATCTCCTACATCCAAGCAATGCCAATGATATGGAGGGTCTTGTATTCCCTTGAAAGGATCATTGTGCATGAAGGTATCAATCTGGGAATGTCGGAGTTAGCAGAGATGTACGACCTTGTTAGCCATGGATCCCACCGATATCTATTCAAACATAAATCTGGTGAAGAACACCCCATCTTCAAAGCCACTAAGAATGACACCAACTGGAAACGACGATTCTTCTTTGTCAGAAGGGATTCTCTCCCTGATGGAAAGGATCTGCCTAGAAAATGGACCACCCATGGAAGGATAGAGGATCCTTAGAAGGATCACCAGATGACCTTGTTTCTGCTGAGGATCACTAACATCCTTTTGTTTTTCTTTTGCAGCTATTTCTGTTTCCCACCTTATTACAACACCTGCAACGGAGGAAAGGCTTGCTGCTTTTCGGAGACTTGATCCTGAAATAAGATCATTTAAAGCAAATACCCAGGATTCTCAAGAGGTATCCTCAGGTTCTGTCACAATGTCGAGTAAGTATCCCATTTTGTGCATAACTAAATATTTAAATAAAAATGAAATAAGGATACTTATCTGTTTTGGATGTGTAGGTGCTGGAAAATCATCAAAGTCTGCTACCCGTTTCAGTGTCACCGATCTCACCACTGTTGCTCCCAGGTCCGAGAGGAAGAAGGCTGCTGCTAGCCCAAGTACTGCCATCCCCAAGCCTACCATCTCCAAGGGAAAGAAGAGGAAAGCCTCTGAGGCTGACAATCTGGAAGGCCTGCCTCTAATCCGCCACCAGTTCCTTGAGTACTTTGCTGATGTAAGGATCACTGATTTAGCTTAGTTATCCTGCCCACTTGAGGATCATGTGATCCTAAACTTTACATTGTCTTTTTGCAGAAATTTGCTAAAATCGAGGACTATGTAGGCAGTATTGAAGAGGTGGAGCAAAAGTGTGTGGACCTCCAAAAGATCATGCTGGCCAAGGATAAGAAAATTGCCTCCCTTGAGAACGATGTCAATCTGGTGAAAAGGGAACTTGTTCTGGCTCATATCACTGCTGACCAAGAGAAGGCTGAAATCACCAATGACGCCAAAGTCTCCGTTGCCATTGCTATGTACAAAACCCAGTTGCAGATGGCCCAAGAAGCTCTGGATCCTGACTTTGACAAGAGCAGCTGGGACGTAGAGGGCTGGAAGGCTAGATTGGCTGAGCTGGACGATGAAGAAGAGGTCTTAGCAATCGAGGCTGGCGGCAGTGGGGTCAAGGATCATGTGGATGATGCCGGAGCTGGAGGAGCTGGTGAAGGTGATGGTGATGCAGCAAAGGTGTAGGCTGCAGGAATGGGCGATAAAGGACATTTTTAGACGTAGCCGGAGCCCATTTTTTAGAATTTGGTAGTTTTATTTTGGTTATGGTGTTTTGAAACAATCTTGGGTTGTAATAACTTTAGACAATAGTTTCTAGGGTGAAGGATCATGGATCCTTGGACAATAGGCAGGATAATGGGTGGTGGATGGATCCTCTGTTTGGGGGATGAAGCCACTCGTTATCCTTCCGTCTTTTATTTCCTGCACTACAAAGACCCGTAAACAATGGACACCCTTTGCCAACCCATGTGGACGAGCCACGTTTTGCTGGTAGAAACGTGGATTGGCAATTTTGACAACCTTAAAGGGTTTAATGTTTTGTGAATAAAATAACTTCAACTTTTTGGCTATCTCCCGTGTTGCTATCCTTATTAGTATTTTACTTTTCAATTGTTGTGATATTCATTTTGTCTAAACTTATCAAGTGAAGAAAAAATTTAATAAGTATCCTCAAAAAGTTTAGGATATGATCAAGGATCACATATCCTATAGTTAACAAGTTCTGAAAAGTAGTGTAGTTTAAGGATCATAAGTTCAGTTGTCAAAGGATAAGGGTCATTCATGTAAATGATAAATGAAACCAGAATAATTAAGAATCATACCTGAGAATCCAAGTTAGGATCCTAACCTTTAACACTTATAATCAAGATAACTAAAAGACAAACCTTAACAGAAGGTAAGGATCAAGGATCCTTGGTCATTTAGCTTCGAAAACCTGAAATAGGATACAACTTGGGACTAAGCCAATATAAGATAAAAGTTAGTAACTGGGGACAAGCCCAACAATTCTGGGGACAAGCCCAATATACTGGGGACAAGCCCAAAGGATAACTGGGGACAAGCCCAAAGGATAACTGGGGACAAGCCCAAAGGATCGTGTGTAAACTGGAGTATGGCCCTCACTGGCGACTATCCAAACTTAGTGACATGAAAATGCCAAAACCTTAGCTAACGTGAAAACGTTAGAAACCTTAGGAACGGATGTATGGTACGTCTACCATTATACGTAGGATCCTGAGTACAGCCAGTACAATGAAATTGTCAGCCCCTAAAGCGAGTACTGGTCCCATTGCCATGAACTGTACTAGGATCATCGTGCGCTACTGGCGAAACTGGGGACAGGCTCAAACTGGGGTCAAGCCCAAATAACTGGGGTCAAGCCCAAATAACTGGATACTTCTGTGGATACTCAATCCTTTGTTAAGGATACCTGAACCTTCAAAACTCAGAATCAAGTGAAAGGAGGATAAAGGATGCAGGATCCTTATCCTTATATAAGATAATAAAAGAATAAAATAGTTTGAGACTAGAATATTACCAAAATGATGATCATCTGTCCTGTAAGGATCCTTCAAGGATACTCGTTAGCTAAGGATCATGGATCCTTGTTACAAGAAGTATCTCTTCAAATGGACAGCATTCCAAGCTCTTGGTAGCAAATCACCTTCCATTGTTAGCAATCTATATGCCCCCTTTCCTGCCTCAGCTTCGATCAAATAAGGGTCTTCCCATTTTGGTGCCAACTTTCCATCAGCAGGATTGGTGGTATTCTGAAATGCTTTTCTTAATACCATATCACCAACTTAGAATTTCCTGATCCTGACATTCTTGTTGTAGGCTCCAGCCATCCTTTGTTGATAACTGGCCATCCTTATCCTTGCCAAATCCCTGAGTTCTTCTATAGTATCCAGATCTTGAACCAAGTTTTCAGCATTTTCTTCAGGATCACGAATGCTTGTTCTTGCAGTAGGAACCACCATCTCTGTAGGGATCACTGATTCTGCCCCAAATACCAAAGAAAATGGAGTTTGGCCCGTGGCATTCTTGGGAGTTGTCCTATCAGCCCATAGTACCTAAGGTAGTTCTTCTGCCCACTTTCCTTTCTTGGATCCAAGCTTTTAATTCAAATTGTTGATGATGATCTTGTTGGATGATTCTGCCTGACCATTAGTAGTTCTATTCCCAATAAATTGGGATCCATTATCACAAACAATTTCAGAAGGGATACCAAATCTAGTAATAATGTTTCTTTTAATAAAGGATATCACTTCATTTTCTCTGACTTGAGCAAAGGCTTCAGCCTCTATCCACTTGGAGAAGTAATCAGTCATAGCAAGCATGAATACTTTTCCACCAGGTGCCTTAGGAAGCTTACCAACTATATCCATTCCCCATCTCATAAATGGCCAAGAAGAGGATATAAGATGCAAAAGTTCTGTTGGTTGGTGAAGGATATTACTGTGTCTCTGACAAGGATCACACTTCTTGGCATATTCCACAGCATCCTTCTTCATAGTAGGCCAATAGTATCCTGTCCTCAGGATCCTTGAGAATAATGCCCTGCCCCCAGTGTGGTTTCCACAATCTCCTTCATGGAAATCCTTTAGGACTTCTTGGATTTCAGGGTCCTCAATGCATCTTAGATATGGTCCTGCAAGAGATCGTTTATACAACATATTATTCAATATTGTAAATTGAGATACCTTGATTTTGAAAGCCCTGGGGTTTTCTCCTGTAGGAATCTCTCCATGTTGTATGTATCTCATAATTGGAAGGATCCATGATCCTGAATGAGATTGAGTATCATCACTAGGGATGATTGCAAATCCTCTCCTATCTCCATAGCTACATGATCCTCGATAGCAGGGGCCAGGATGTGGATAATAGTGATCTTGATATCCTCCGGGATCTTCAAGGATGATCCTAGATTGGCTAATGCATCAGCCTCTGCATTCTCTTCCCTTGGTACCTGTGTCAAACTAAAGGAAACAAAAGAGAGTGCCAATTCTTTGACTATCTCTAAATATTTGATTAGCTTTTCACCTTTAACAGCATAGGATCCATTAAAGTGATTAGTGATTAATAATGAGTCTACATGTACCACAAGATACCTGATCCTCATATGCTTAGCAATTTGCAAACCAGCTATCAAGGCTTCATATTCAGCCTCATTGTTAGTAGTTTGAAACTCACAAGCTATGGAGTGGGGTATTATGTCCCCCCTGTGGCGATTTTAGTAGTATTCCAAGCCCTGTTCCTTTTACATTAGAGGCTCCATCAGTGAAGAGTATCCAAAGATCCTTAGTTTCTTCAAGCTGTTGGACTTCTAATTCAGCTTCCTTTTGCAAGTCACTACTGAAATCTGCCACAAAGTCAGCTAAGGCTTGGGATTTAATGGCAGTTCTAGGCTCATATCTTATATCATATGCACTAAGCTTCACTGCCCACTTAGCCATCCTTCCTGACATTTCAGGTTTCCTGAGAACATTCTTAATTGGAAAATTAGTCTTAACAATAATGGCATGAGTCTCAAAATAATGTCTTAATTTAGTAGATGCCATAATTAATGCAAGGATAAGTTTCTCTAAGTGTGAATACCTGGATTCAGCATCAAGTAAACTCTTACTTACATAATAAACAAGATGTTGTGTACCTTGGTGATCCTTAACAAGGACCGCACTTACTGCTTTTGAGGATACCGCTAAGTATAAGGATAATATATCCCCTTTTTTCTGGTTTCATCAAGGCAGGGGCTGAGGATAGGTAATCCTTGAGAGCTTTGAGGGCACTTTCATGTTTCTCAGTCCATTCAAATTTCTTGTTCTTCCTCAGGATGTCATAGAATTCCTTGCACTTTTCTGAGGATTTGGATATGAACCTGTTCAAGGCTGCGATCCTGCCTGTCAATTTTTGCACATCCTTAGCATTGGCAGGAGATTTGATATTCACAATAGCCTTGATTTGCTCTGGACTTGCTTCAATGCCCCTCTTTGTCACCATATAGCCTAAGAATTTACCTGCTTTAACACCAAAATGACACTTGGAAGGATTTAGTTTCATATTAAATTTATCAAGGATATTGAATGCTTCCTCCAAGTCTTTAAGGTGATCCTCAGCTTTCTTGGACTTAACCACCATGTCATCTATATAGACTTCCATAGTGTGTCCAATTTGTTCCTTGAACATCATATTGACTAGCCTTTGATAAGTAGCACCTGCATTCCTTAGTCTAAATGACATAGCAATATAACAATATATACCAGTTGGGGTCATAAAGGCTGTATCCTCTTGATCAGATGGTTCCATCTGAATTTGTTGAAATCCAGATGAAGCATCCATAAAAGTCAACAACTCATGACCCGCGGTAGCATCCACCATGGAGTCAATGTGGGGTAATGGGAAAGGATCCTTGGGACATGCCTTGTTTAAATCAGTAAAATCGACACATACCCTCCACTTTCCATTTTTCTTTTGAACAACAACCACATTGGCTAACCATCTTGGATACTTAACCTCTCTTATCATACCTGCCCGAAGTAGCTTATCTACCTCCTCCTGGATAATAGCATTCCTTTCAGGTGCAAACTTTCTTCTTTTCTGATGAATTGGCTTGAATGACCTGTCAATGCCGAGTTTATGAGTGATTATATCTTTAGATATACCTGTCATGTCTTCATGCTTCCAGGCAAAGGTAGTTTTCCTTCTTTTAAGGAAGGATACTAGATCCTGTTCAATGTCACTAAGGATCCCTGATCCTATGAAGATCCTGGATTCAGGATCATGGGGATCCATGAGGATTTCTTTTACATCCTGCTCTCTTGCCTCCAAGACATCTCTTGAAAGATACTTTAATTGCTATTGCTCCCTTGGTCTTGAGGCTGGCTTCATTGACGAGGTATAACAATTCTTAGCTTCTTGTTGATCACTCTCAATTTTCACCACTCCCCATGGACTAGGAAGCTTCACGCACTGATGATATGTGGATGGGACTGCCTTCATATCATGTATCCACGGCCTGCCAAGGATAACATTGCAACATGATAAGCAATCTATAACACAAAACTTCTGATAAGAATGGAGTCCTTCAATATAGATAGGGAGTTTGATGTCCCCCATTGTGTTCTTGGTTTCCCCACTGAATCCCACAAGTACTGAGGATCTTGGGACAATATCAGACTCCGGAATGTTCATCTTCTTGAGGACATCAAGCTGAATGATGTTCACAGAGCTTCCTCCATCTATAAGGATCCTGCGAACAAAATGATTAGAAATAAACAGTGTAATAACAAGGCCATCATGATGAGGATCCTGAACATCAAGACGATCATCCTCATCAAAAGTTATGATCTTATCCTCGGTGACAGTGGACGTCCGGATGGGTCTGTCTCCATTATCCATCTTGGTTTCCTTGGCATGTCTTTTTGCTGCTGAGAAGGAAGTACCACAAATGTCTGATCCACCGGATATGAAGTTTATAACTTGTGCATCTGCTGGAGGAGCAGGAGCCTTTTCCGGGATCCTTTCAGGATCCTGGATCCTTGACTTCTTTCGTCCCAAAAGCTCTTTCAAATGCCCCTTGCTTAATAAGTAACCAATTTCCTTTCTAAGTGCAATACACTCTTCAGTGAGATGTCCAAAATCCTCATGATATGCACACCACTTGGACTTATCCTTTGTAGCAGCTTGTTTATCACTTTTTCTTGGCCACCTAGCTTTCTCACCTAAATTCTGCATTGCAAGGATTAGTTCATTGTTATCAACAGAAAAACAGTATTCAGAATGGAAGGATAATCCTCATCATCCTCTTCCTGTTCCACTGCATGCACATTCTGGTTATCAGACTTGTTGTATGACTTTGATTTGTTGTTCCTGAAGTAGGATCCTTGCTTTTCCTGTTTTGAGGATCCTGTCAATCTCTCCTGGATCCTTTTGTCATCCTCTAGGCGGATGAACCTAAGGGCCCTGGTTCTTACTTCATCAAGATTCCTGCACGGGGTCATAACAAGATCATCATAGAACAATGAATCCCTAAGCAAACCCATTTTAAAGGCTTCTACAGCCGTAGCTATATCCAGGTTAGGGATATCTAAGGATTCTTTACTAAATTTAGTGATGTAATCTCTAAGTGATTCATTTTGACCTTGTGTTACCCTATATAGATCACTAGTTAACCGTTCAAACTTTCTACTACAAGAGAATTGGCTATTAAACAAATTAACTAGATTAGCAAATGAAGTAATAGAATAAGGGGGAAGACTTAGCAGACATTTAAGAGCAGATCCTGTAAGTGTGGATCCAAATCCCTTGCATAGACATGCTTCTTTTAACCTCTCACGAATTGGATTGATCTCCATCCTCTCCCTGTATTGAGCTACATGTTCCTCTGGATCCGTTGAACCATCATATAGCTTCATAGTTGGTATTTGGAATCTCTTGGGTATCTCAGCATCACAAATAGGTGGTGCAAAACGAGATATCCTATGGCTACCATCTGCGATTTCAGGAATGGGTTTGACCACTCCTGGTAGGCTGGATATCATATCCTTAAGCTTCTGTAACTCCCTGGCTATAGCCTGATTGATACCTGTATCCTGCATAGAGCCATGGTTAGTGTTATATGAATTATTAAAAGTGTTACCTCCCACAGGATTCGTGTTTGGAATTCCAGATGTGAATCCATATTGACAGGACTCTGGTATGATTGAAGGACCAGAGGAAGCAATGGTCTGCATTGGTATGAAGTCTCCTTGATGAACATCTGAGCTTGGAGGCTGCATACTTCTTAAGAATCCTTGGTCCTGAAAGATGTTGGATCCTTGAGGCTGAGATGATCCTTGAACCTGAAAGGATCCTGGAACCATGAAGGATCCTAGGACCTGGGAGGATCCTTGGATCTGGGAGGATCCTTGAACTTGGGAGGATCCTTGGACCTGGGAGGATCCTTGAACCTGGGAGGATCCTTGAACTTGGGAGGATCCTTGGACCTGGGAGGATCCTTGAACTGTGTGCATTCCCAAATATCCTCCTGAGCTGACGAAGGATCCTTGATGCTGATAAGAGGATCCCGATGGCTGAAAATAGGATCCCTGAGGCTGGGAGTGAGAGCCAAATGCTTGACTCATAGTTGTTGTTCCATAACGCCTTTCGGATGGACCACTTTGATACTGGATGCCCGGAACTGCCGATTGTAGGGTAGTTACAGCTGGAGTGTCAAAATTCAATGACCTTGGTATCAGAGGAGAGTGATCCTCCACTGATTTCTTCTGTTTCTTGATATCACCAATCTCTTGGAGGATTCGTTCATTGGTTTTGTCCTGCTCTTGCATGCGATCCCTCATCTGCAAAATCAGATTAAAAAGGTCATTAGTTGTAGGATTAGTGGAAACAGAAGAAGTTAGTGGTTTTTGGAAAATGGGGGTTTGTCTCTTCGCAGCATTTTCAGCATTCTTCTGGGATCCAGAAGGTGGTGGAGGCAAAGGTGGAACGCCTTGTGAAGAACTCATTGCCGGCATTGAACTTGAAGTGTTCTTTGTTTAGGAAGCCATCTGCTTGGTTGTGATGAACCGAAATGACCACAAAAATATGAATCTTCTTAGGAATGAAGCACCAATTGCCCCACGGTGGGCGCCAAACTGTTTTGGTCAAAAATCAAGCACAGATAATGCAACCAAACTTTCTGTTGTGAGATGTGATGCTTGAATCAACGAACAATGCTAAGGATCACTCAGAAATGTAATGAACAAGTGACACAAATATTTATACGAGGAAAAAGCCCTTGATCAAGAGTTGATCTCCGGCATAAAAAACCTCGGGTGATGGAAACTGTAACAACTCTCATTAAAAGTCCTATTTATTTTATTATTTTATCCAATAGGAAACCCAAATTAAGACACCCAAGTGATTCTGCACAAACCCTAAAATTTTCAGAATTTTCAGAATCAGGGCCCCTAAAACTCAGGGGGGGGGGGTAAACCCTAGTTACGATTATCCACATAACTATCTGTAGAAATCGAATTTCACAAAACCGTCAACTCAGCAAGCCTACTCACACACGGGGCTACCCTATGAAACTAGGTTAGCAGTCGCGTAGCGCGACGACTATAGGGGTAACCAGTCGCGCTACGCCACTGGGTCAAATTTTCAGTATAAATAGTAGAGTTTGGGACTTGAATTTGGGCGCTGGAACGACGTAGAAATTCCAATCCTACACTGAGTTATGCTCTGTTTACCACAATTAACACACACGGATAACTAATCGACGCCACAATCAGGGTAATAACTCGATCGCTGATACGATTCAATGTCCGATTGATCAAAATATCCAATGGATGTTTAAGTGCTACCCACATTAGGGTTATCCTTTGTCATTCGTCGTGATTCCGACAGGATGTTTGAGTACCACCCGAACTCGGGGAATACTCTGTCATTTGTTGTGAATCCGATGGATGTTTAAGTGATTGCACTTTGTCATTCGTTGTGAGGGTTTGATCTCGTGAGTTATCGTAAATGCTGTATTGATTACTAACCCAGAATTGTGTGCCTGTTATTAAATTTAGGTTAAAAAGGCTAAATCAGTAGGCTAAGCTCTGCTCAATTTAAATCTGCAAGGTGAGTCATTCTCTTTTTATCAATTATTTTACAATACCTCAAATTATTTTCAAAAGTTATAATTACAGGGACTAAGTCATGGATATCTTGAATCACTGGCTAGTGGGGTATTGTGCACATTACTAATTTTCTCCCAGTTAGGTTCATTGACCTACTAGGGATAATCATCACTATTTAGGTTCATTGACCTAATAGTGGTATGACCATCGTCACCATTGTGACTTGTCACCATTGTGACAGAGCGCCAGATAAAAATAAGATAGAAGCCATTGTAATCGCTCTTATGCTGTAATTAATAACTATGCATCATTTTATGTAAATAGAATGATTCACTCAGTATTTCCCGCTGACAAAACCTTTTTCAAACATGTTTCAGGTGATCTGTTATGATCCAGGAAAAGTGCCATGAAGCACTACAAGCTTAAGAAAGTGGCTCAAGATAAAATAAAGAAACATGTTTTGTAAAATAAAAGATTTCTTCGTGAAATCAAATGATTGTAAATTACCGGGGTTTTATCCCGCGTTGTGAAATAAAATAATCGGGAAATATTTCAGTTTTTAAAAGATCCTGATGAAAACTTCCGCTGTTACACTCAATTAATTAAATACCACAGGATTTCTGTCTCGCGGCTCCTGAAACGGGTCAAACCGGGTCGGGGGCCGTGACAGAAATAAGGTGGTATCAGAGCCACTTATCGAGCCACTGATTTAAGCCAATTAAGTATTTAGAAAATACTTAATTTTTATTAATTAATATTTTGTGATTATGTGTTTTATTATCTGACTAATTTTGTACAGTAGGGGCAGATCTTTATATGCTAGCCACTGTAGCAGTAAATACAAATATTTAAATATTTTGATTTAAAGTTTTAGCACCCTTATTAAATATAAGCCAGAGACCTGCTTTAGTAAATAAATAAATTTACAACTAAAACCTAATATGTTTTCATATTCGGTTGTTTCGTAGTTACCCAATATGAAATAATATTTAAAGGTTTTCTATGAAATTTGATATAATTTTAAACTTAGTATTTGTGTGTATTTTGCATAACAGCATGAGTGACTTGTCTGACGCCCTTCAGAATTTAAATCTCTATCCAGTAAGAATAGAAGTTTCCAGAGATTTCAATAGGTATATACCAGACATAGAAGAACCTATAGAATTCAACGCTTCACCTCTCAAGAAACCCAAGCCTAAGAAAATGGAAATTGGGGAAAGCTCTAGGCAAATTGAGGGGTTACCATCTCAGGAAGAGCTAGATTTTATATTGGCAAGCTATAATACTATTAAGCCTGTTAATGAAAATGTTTTTATTCACTCTCTTGAAACACAACTACCAATGAACTTAGAACCAGCTATTCCAAACCCTTCAATCCACTCGCAAATAGACGAATGGTTGACTAATGAAATACAGCTCCAGAACCATCCCTATAAGCTTTTTCCTCAGTTCAAACCAGAACCTTTACCAAATCTACCAATGAGTAACGAGAATATGGCTGAACTCCACCATTTTGACGAAGAACTAATGGATGCTGGGAATAGAATCCGGGAGATAGGGGACAAATTGCCTGGAAATATGATGAAAGGGAGCTTCGTTTTTAGGAAAACAAATGACGAAAGATAGTAGGTTTATGAAACTGTGGTTGTGTAATGGTAATAGTAAAATCAGGATGTGTAAAATAAATAATAAAATGGTTGTATATAGAAGCATGATATAATCTATAAAACAAATGAAATTTTAGAAAATTTACATTTTATATTCGTTACGTGATTATGTGCAATTAATTGTGACATTGGATTAATTCTTTTAATACTAATAAATTATATAAATTAATTACCAGATGGCAAATGTTGGTAATGAACCAGTTAATGAAGTTAATCAATCTAAGCAACAACCGGGGGATCAATATATGACTAGGCAGGATATAGAAAATATCATTGCTCAAGGGATAGCCAACGCTATACCAACAATAGTTGCTCAAGGGATAGCCAACGCTATTCCAGCAATCGTTGCTGCTGTTAAAAATCCAATCGAACCGCAACAAATCGTTCCTAGCAAACGTATTTCTGAAGATAATTTCAGTAATAGCGTAAACGGAGGCAATAATCATGTTAATCATGATAATGAACCACGGCAGGCTCCGCTCCCTAAGAAAATGAAAGCTGCAACGCCTGGTTGCACTTACAAAGAATTTCTTGCTTGTAAACCCGCTGAGTTTGCAGGCAATGAAGGAGCAACTGCAGCACTACGTTGGTTAGAGAAAACCGAGGCAGTAATTGCCATAAGTAAATGTGCTCAGGATGATCAGGTCATGTACGCGTCAAACCTTTTCAAAGAAGGGGCGCTAGAATGGTGGAATACGGTGTTACAAGCAAAAGGAAGAAGGATGGCGTATGCTATGCATTGGGAAGAATTTAAGAGCTTTGTAGAAAGAAAATTCTGTCCCGAGTATGAAAAGGAACAAATGACAAATAAATTTCTAACCCACCGGATGGTGGATGTAGATTGTCGAGGGTATACTTCAACATTCTTCGAGTATGCTCGAGTGGTACCAACCCTGGCTTCGCCAGAGCCGGTACTTATTTCTCGTTATATTTGGGGATTGATTGCCGAAATCCGTAATATCGTCAAGGCTGCGAAACCTCGCACGATTGATGATGCGGTGGATTTAGCCAATACTCTGACTGACGAACTAGTACGGACAAGAGAAGAAAATAAAAGGAAGGAGGTAACTCAAAAGATTACCCAAGGATTCCGTCCGGGTAACCATAACAATTTCAAGAGAAGAGGGAATGGGCAATCTTCCACTAGCCCATTTTGCAATATTTGCAAAAGGAATCATTTTGGAAGATGCAAAGGATATTGCAATTTTTGCAAAATTCCGGGGCATCAAGAAGAAGACTGCAGGAGGAAGAAATTTTCAGTCTGCTACAATTGTGGAGAAGCTGGGCATCTTAGGCCAGATTGTCCAAAACTGAACAAACCATCTGACAATAAAGCCAAACCTGCAGAAGGAGCAAAAAGGAATGTACGAGCCTTCCAACTGACTGCTAAGGAAGCAGAGCTCATTCCAGATGTGATAGCCGGTACGTTCTTAGTTCACAACGTTTACACAAAAGTATTATTTGACACTGGTGCAAACCAAAGTTTTATAAATACTTCATTCTGCCAAACTCTTAACTTACCTTTAACCAGCATTAGGCAAATTTCTACAGTAGAAACGGCAGATGGGAATTCAGTTAAAATAAATAAGGTTCGGCAAAACGTAGAAATATAATTTTTAAATCATAAATTTTCTGCAACTCTAGTATCTATGAAATTAGTTGAATTCGATGTTGTGTTAGGAATGAATTGGTTAGTAAACAACCATGCTCGAATTATCTGTGATAAGAATTCCATAGAAATTTGTGCACCCACTGGAGAAGTAATAATGATTACAGGAGACAAGCCATATAAACCTATAAAGTTCATATCAGTAATGAAAGTTGCTAATTATGAACGAAAGCAAGGAATAGTATATATGATTTCAGTAATCATTAATACTAAAGATAAAGAACTTAAGGAAATTTCTATAGTTTCAGAATACCCAGAAAAGTTACCAGGGTTACCACCAGATAGGGAGGTAGAATTTAGAATTCATCTAATTCCAGGAACCATACCGATAGCCAAGGCATCTTATCGGTTAGCACCCACAGAAATATTAAAACTGAAAAAGCAATTAGATGAATTACTAAAGGTTTCATACAACTTAGTTTATCCCCGTGGGGGGCACCAGTGTTGTTTGTTAAGAAAAAGGATGGTTCTATGAGAATGTGTATTGATTATAGGGAATTGAATAAGGTTACAATTAAGAATCGATACCCATTACCTAGGATTGATGATCTGTTTGATCAACTCCAGGGAGATAGATATTTTTCTAAAATTGACTTACGTTCCGGATATCATCAATTGAAAGTATAAGAGGAAGACATACCTAAAACTGCTTCCAGGACTAGGTATGGTCATTACGAGTTTACAGTCATGCCCTTTGGGTTAACGAATGCACCTGCCGCATTCATGGACATGATGAATAGGATCTGTAAACCATATTTGGATAAATTTGTAATTGTCTTCATCAACGATATACTTATTTATTCCAAAAGTCAGGAAGAACATTGTCAGCACTTGCATGCTCTCTTAACTTTGTTAAGAAAAGAGAAGCTTTACGTCAAATTCTCGAAGTGTGAATTTTGGCTGCCAGAAGTGCAATTTCTAGGTCATATGGTGAATCATGAAGGTATTCACGTAGATTCCGCTAAGATAGCAGCAATTACCGAATGGAAGGTTCCGCAAACCGCAATGGAAATTAGGAGTTTTGTAGGTTTAGCCAGATACTATAGACGGTTTATTAAGGATTTTTCTAAGATAGTTGTACCATTAAACTAAGCTAACCTGTAAAGCAGTTAAGTTTGAATGGGGATCTAAACAAGAAGAAGCCTTTAGGATTTTAAAGCATAAATTAACAAATGCCCCAATCCTAGCCTTACCAGAAGGAACAGAAGATTTTAAAGTATACGGTGATGCTTCAAAGCTAGAATTTTGATATGTGTTAAGGCAACGTAAAAAGGTAATTGCATATGCATTTTGCCCTTAAGATTTGGAGACATTATCTGTATGGAAGTAAGTTTACTATCTATACGGATCATAAGAATTTAAGATATATATTTGGGCAAAAAGAATTAAACATAAGGCAAAGGAGATGGAGGAAAATCCTAAGTGACTACGACTGTGATATTCAGTATCACGAAGGAAAGGCTAAAGACGATTAGAGATCGCCAGAAAAGTTATACAGATAATAGAAGAAAGCCGTTGGAGTTTCAAGTTGGAAACAAAATGCTATTGAAAGTATCTCCTTGGAAAGGAGTTGTTAGATTCGGTAAGAAAGGAAAGCTAAGTCCAAAGTACGTAGGACCATTTCTAGTGATCCAACGTATAGGACCAGTTGCTTATCATTTACAACTACCAGGAGAGTTAGCTGGAGTACATGATGTATTTCATGTATCCAATCTCAAGAAATGTCTATCAGACGAATCTTTGGTAGTACCTCTTCAATACATAGAGGTAAATGAAAAGTTAAAATTTATTGAGAAATCTCTTCAGATAGAAGATAGAAAAGTAAAGTTTCTCAAGCACAAACGACTAGTGCTAGTGAAAGTAAAGTGGGATTCAAGGAGAAGACCTGAATACACTTGGGAGCTGGAATCCGAAATGAAGAGAAAGTATCATCAATTATTCCAGTAAATCTCGAGGACGAGATTTTATTAAGGTGGGGAGAATGTAACAACTCTCATTAAAAGTCCTATTTATTTTATTATTTTATCCAATAGGAAACCCAAATTAATACACCCAAGTGATTCTGCACAAACCCTAAAATTTTCAGAATTTTCAGAATCAGGATGAGGGCCCCTAAAACTCAGGGGGGGGGGGGGGGTAAACCCTAGTTACGATTATCCACATAACTATCTGTAGAAATCGAATTTCACAAAACCGTCAACTCAGCAAGCCTACTCACACACGGGGCTACCCTATGAAACTAGGTTAGCAGTCGCGTAGCGCGACGACTATAGGGGTAACCAGTCGCGCTACGCCACTGGGTCAAATTTTCAGTATAAATAGTAGAGTTTGGGACTTGAATTTGGGCGCTGGAACGACGTAGAAATTCCAATCCTACACTGAGTTATGCTCTGTTTACCACAATTAACACACACGGATCACTAATCGACGCCACAATCAGGGTAATAACTCGATCGCTGATACGATTCAATGTCCGATTGATCAAAATATCCAATGGATGTTTAAGTGCTACCCACATTAGGGTTATCCTTTGTCATTCGTCGTGATTCCGACAGGATGTTTGAGTACCACCCGAACTCGGGGAATACTCTGTCATTTGTTGTGAATCCGATGGATGTTTAAGCGATTGCACTTTGTCATTCGTTGTGAGGGTTTGATCTCGTGAGTTATCGTAAATGCTGTATTGATTACTAACCCAGAATTGTGTGCCTGTTATTAAATTTAGGTTAAAAAGGCTAAATCAGTAGGCTAAGCTCTGCTCAATTTAAATCTGCAAGGTGAGTCATTCTCTTTTTATCAATTATTTTACAATACCTCAAATTATTTTCAAAAGTTATAATTACAGGGACTAAGTCATGGATATCTTGAATCACTGGCTAGTGGGGTATTGTGCACATTACTAATTTTCTCCCAGTTAGGTTCATTGACCTACTAGGGATAATCATCACTATTTAGGTTCATTGACCTAATAGTGGTATGACCATCGTCACCATTGTGACTTGTCACCATTGTGACAGAGCGCCAGATAAAAATAAGATAGAAGTCATTGTAATCGCTCTTATGCTGTAATTAATAACTATGCATCATTTTATGTAAATAGAATGATTCACTCAGTATTTCCCGCTGACAAAACCTTTTTCAAACATGTTTCAGGTGATCTGTTATGATCCAGGAAAAGTGCCATGAAGCACTACAAGCTTAAGAAAGTGGCTCAAGATAAAATAAAGAAACTTGTTTTGTAAAATAAAAGATTTCTTCGTGAAATCAAATGATTGCAAATTACCGGGGTTTTATCCCGCGTTGTGAAATAAAATAATCAGGAAATATTTCAGTTTTTAAAAGATCCTGATGAAAACTTCCGCTGTTACACTCAATTAATTAAATACCACGGGATTTCTGTCCCGCGGCTCCTGAAACGGGTCAAACCGGGTCGGGGGCCGTGACAGAAACTACCGATCACCAACTAAGATTAATCAAAATAAGATTACAACTCGGGATGATGACAAGCTTGTTACAAGGATCACTAGTGTGTAATGTGTAAAAAGTGTATGAAATCGCCAAGTATTGCTTGAGAGCTGACTGAGAGCTGTTACGAGTGTGTGTATTAAGCTAAAAATAGCCAAGTGTTTTTTTATCAGGCTTGTCATCCCCATTTAAATTAGAAATAACTAAGTTAACAAACTATCCGATAATCATGCAAGCTCCCCACGATCTCCACAACGTCTATAATGGTCAAACACGTGCGGAATCTTTAGAGAATATGCTCCAGGACTTTCGATAAGACTTGGTCCATGTACTTGTTCCTGCAAAACAAGTGTACATACAAAGAAAACAATTGTTAGTAGTAGGATAATAACAGTGATCCTGAATCCTGATCCAGCGACACCTGCTGAGGATCCTTAATTCAAACCAAATTAAGGATCCATGATCCTGGTAGCAGTTGAGGACCCGTGATCCTTAGGATTTAGAAAATCCTCCCCTAACAACTGTGACTCACAAAACTTTAAAATCACCACCGGAAATCATATAACCGTCGTGCCTACGGGCGGGTGGGTTATTAGGTTTTCCTCGGAATTGGTGGTGGACTTGGGTTACTCTCGTAATACTCCGTTTGGTCCAGTGGGTGCCCCGAAAGTGCTCGTGATTGATTCTGTTGGCCGTTTAAAAAAAACAAATCTATACATATAATAAAAGAAACCATGTTTGGGACACATGGCGTTCTATGAGACAGTCTTAATTATTTTTTTAAATATTTATTATGAAAAGTCATTTATTGATAATATTAAATTTAAAATTTGTAGAAGAGATTTTAATGATAAAGACAAAGATAACTGATAATAATATATTAATTATTATAATCATATATTAATTATTGAAATCTAAAAAAATATATTAGCGTTTTAAATATTTATAAAGATAAAGATTTTATTTAATTGGTAGTTTTAATTGTTTTTATATTTTGATGATAAGGACAAGGATAACTGATAATCACATATTAAAATAAAAATATTTATTTTAATCAACTGTTCGTTAAAAGGATTAATTCAATACATGTAGAACATATATATTTTTTATACATGGTATATTTAGAATCCTATTTCTAATAAAGAATCCCATTATCCCGTTTTACACTCTAATGAACTAATAATATTAAATCATAATATCCAGCTTATCTCTTGTATATTTAATATTTTAACTAAAATATTTCTTTTCTTTTTTTTCTGCTAATTATCCAACATCAGGTAATACGTAAGTTTCTAACCTAATAATAAATAAAAAAACAAAGTAAAATGTTATAAACCATGTAATACACAACTCTCTAACCTAATAAAAAATAAAGTGAGATGTTACAATAAGTAATAGTACCTTAAAGTTTTTTTTGTTAGAAAACACGTCTTGATAACTAAATGTTTTAACGGATTACATTATTCGTGTAAGATATGTGTTTATTCAAATCGTGCAATACACGAGTTTTTAAAAGATGTAACTATTTTATTACTTAGTATATAAAATTATATTTATTCAACCCGTGTAATACACGGGGTTCTAACCTAGTGATCAATATAAAAAAAGTTATTTAAACATCAGCTAAAATAACGCAGGTTATTGTTATCCCCAGGGTCCAGGGTCCAACTCAAAAGGCCTTATGGGTTAAACCAATGGTAGTAGTTTCCAGTATCAAATGTTATCTAACTCTTGGGTCTGGATACTTGGTTTATGGACTTATGGTAGGTCAGTTGTGGCCCATAACTTCCAAAACTATGTTAAAAGCCCAATTCTCTGAGAAGCCTATATTTATATTTGACTTATGGTTTATATTTAAGCCTCGTTACATATAAATTAAATATAACTAGATTTTTTATATCGCGCGTTGCGGCGAAACCGAGCAAATGATAATGTAAAACAAACGTGATTTGAAAATAAATCATGTTGTTTAGAAAGTCAAACCATTAGAACGATTTAGTTTATTATCATACCGTTTTATGATACCAAATAAATACTTTATTTTGAGTATAACCTCGTTTTAACAAAACTTATAACGGAATGTCAGGGAAAAAAATCAAGCACAACTACGTACTTAATTTTTTAGAAAAATGTTATAAACGTAACTTATTTAAGAAGTATCAAATTAATCGGTAAATTAATACATGTTAAAAAAAGAAAAAAAAAACAATTATTAAAAAGAGGTAAAGGAAATAGATGTTAAAAAAAAGAAAAATATGTTATTAAAAGTAAATATAATAATAAATTATTATAATATATTAAATAATAAAATAATAAGATAATAAAATGATAAAATGATAAAATAATAAAAAAGCTATATATTATTATAAAAATAAAGTTACTATTCATCGTCCCTCGAAATCAATATATATATATAATTGTAGTTTTTCAAGTAATTGTTATATATATAATTTATTAAGTTTTATGCATTTAGTTTATTTTATGTGTTGTAGAATGTGACATTTAAATTCGTTTTAAATATTTTCACTTGTATAATATATATAGAGTTTACGGGATTGGTACGCATACCAGATATATGAAAGTTTAAATATATGTTTCGTCTGCTCTTCCAACTTATAAGACCTTAAAACGACCATAAAATACACATTTTCAATGAGGATTGAGAAATAAGATTCTATTTTCTATATAACAACCAATTTTTAACCATTTCTCTATTCAAATGGATTTATTAAACTAAAGCTAAAATGACCATTGTTCTCATAACCTGATCGCATCGATTGGTCAAATTAGGAACTATCTAGGCTCGTTGGACAGACTGCTTGAACTGTTGAATCGGATTAATGGATATGATTGACCAAAATTGTGTTTCTTTTATAATATCATTTACAGATTCTTAATTTATAGTTATCTCATTCTTCATATTTTGTTAATATTGCTAATGAATACACACAAAAAAAACAAAAAACAAAACAAAGTAGTTTCAAAAATTTGTTTTATATTAGTCATATAATTTGTAAGTTTTAGATTATTTATTGGGTATCAATTTTTTTTTGAAGTGACTCGACTACCGGACCAATAAACACAATCGATTTTGTAATAGATCCGGATATAAAAACACTAAAAAATAATGCGAGAAATTCGTATAAAAATGAGAAAGAGACTAATGGATGGGGTTGGTTTCTAGGATTTTGGAGGGTGATGGTGCTACATCATTCCATTTGATTGTTACATGTCAATTTGTACTCCATATCATATTTTATTCTACTGGCTTGGATTTTAAGAAAGAGTTACAGTATTTTAAAAAATATATATACAAAAGGATTTTTAAAAATTTCTCAAGAAAAAAACCGTTTTGTAAGATTTTTTAAGTTAACTTGGAGTGATTTTTAAATTTGATATTAATTATATATACTGAAAACTTTATAAGTTGTTTAAGTATTTATTGAATTTCGTTTATTATTAGTCCATGTGTAGTCATAAAGCCCATGAGGGGGCGTTATGTGACAAGTGGCGAAACGCGTAAGAGATGAGTTTTATATCACAAGAAGGTGTAGTGGGGTTATATATGTATAGGGCTTTATATATGTATGTATATACATGTGTGTGAGTGGTAACTGTTGGATTTTTTAAAACAATCCCCCCTCACGCCGCGTAGAGGATAATGGGAGCACAATTTTAAACACCCATAGCACCCCCTGTAACGGTGTTGGGCGGCGCTATGGGACGCCATGTTTGATTTGGATGGTATATCACGGACTACTACGCATGGCCTTAGTCCAAAAAACATGAAACAGATGTGTCAAAATGATAAAAACAAGTTGTTTTATTAGACTGGAAGGTATGGGGGCCGGCTTAGGGCCGGCGTGGCCCGGCGCCGCACCCCCACACCGCCCCCATAGGGACGTCCCGTCTTGACCGGCTCTCACACGACGTGCTCGACGGGCCTTGTTTTCAAAATTATAGCCGTTATAACGGCTAGTATCTTTAATAAAAAAATTCCCCCTTTTCTATAAAACACTCTCATTTTATACCAGTATTTCACCATTTTCTTCCCACTTTCAACCCAAAACACTTTCATTTTTATACCATTCTTTTATAAAAAAATATTTTTTCACCCACAATACAATCTAATTCTTGGTGGTCATCGTCTTCGGAGGAGGAAGAGAAGATGTTTTACGCAAACGCTGTGCTACGGGCGGCGCAGATTATTAATACTTGAGGCCGTGGCCTCACAAGATTTGTGGATCTGACATTCTTTCTTTGGTCTCCCTGGTTCACTTAACGACCTCAACGTGCTATACCAATCGGCGATCTTTAGCGATGTCGTTAATGGAACCGGTCCGGACACCAGTTTTTCAGTTTCTGGGGTTGAGTATAGACGCGGGTATTATCTTGCTGACGGAATATATCCGTCTTACTCTACAATTGTCAAGACTATTCCATATCCCGAGGACGAAAAAAGGAAAAAATTCGCCAAACGTCAAGAAGCTGCAAGAAAAGACATCGAACGTTGTTTTGGTGTTCTACAAAAAAAATGGGCCATCATTGAACAACTGGCGCGTGCGTTCACACCGAAGAGGTTGCGCCTTTGTATGTACGCTTGCATTTTGCTCCATAACATGATTATTGAAGACGAAGGTCGGGCGATTTGTGAGTATGATGTCGCAACCCCCGATCCCTTATTCCTGGGAATGGGCGGACGCGAACTCAGAGTTTGGTGGTATCAGTTTATTTAATCTTGCAGCGGAATTTACTTCAGGACCGTAGTTAGGAAATGTTTATCAGAGTAAAACCACCATATTTGATATTAATAATACCATGGGCAAAACCCAAGTTTCTTATTACAATACATTTATAGGGACAAAACCCTATTTTATTGAATTTAAAACATCGTTTATTAGGTAACTTTTATAGCCACATTTTCCCAAGCCTTCAGTGCTCTCCAGCTGGCTTTTCACTAATTGGTTGTTCACATTGTGTTACCTGTAACGTGTTTTAAAAACATTTGTCAGTCGGAAATACTGGTGAGTGAATCCCAATTTAATCAAGAAACACTTTATCAATTAAAACAGTATTGAGAGCTATCACATTGTTTATTTCTACACAATTACTCATTCAGTATTTGCCACTCGACCGGATCTGTGGCTATGGTCAAATTACCCATTGGCTAACTCGTCGTCCAATGGTAATGTACTGTCATTCAGACTTACTACTACTACTCGTAGTAATAAATTTTGTATACAAAACCCCATAATACCGGCAGTAATTGAAGAACTACAAAGACTCAATCACCGCTTAATCGCATTGTAAAACATTTAAGGTTTTGTAAAACATTCCAAAAACATTAACAAAAAGAGGATAAACTCACTTTGCTATCTTAGGCTTCTTGTAAGGGTTTCCTGGGTATAATCTATAATTATACAAATGTACATTGGTTAGTATCATAACCCTTTTGAAATTATTAATGATACCCTCCCCGAGACGGCATTCCAACAACTACGTCGGGCAGAACCACGACAGTTGTTACGGAACCCTAAATCAATCGGGCAGCGTAACTATTATGAAACTGGGGTTATAATACTTACAACAGAGCAGAACCTCGCTAATTAGGGGATATAATACCCGCGTATTATAACACTACTACAGAAATTGTGATTTAGATTTTGAGAATGAGCGACGGAAAACGAAAACCCGTTGCCTTCTTATATAGGGCTGAAACCTGACTCTCAGGCGGCCCGCGTAAGGTAAGGCTAAGCGTTACGCGGCCCGCGTCAACACCGGTCAACATAATAGCTTAGCTGGGTCAGCTACTAGACTCGACACGATGTCGACATGTGTCGGCTTAGGATGTATCCGCGTGTGATGGTCTCTAGCGGCCCGCGTAAGTGTAAGCTTAAGCTTACGCGGCCCGTATCAACTTAAGAAATCAGCGGAGTCTGGTTCTAGCCCTCATACCGCCCGCGTGAGATGTTGGGGTGGGTCTACGCGGCCCGCCTCAACTCCGTTTTTCTTATTTTTAATTTATTTTATAAATTCTAACATATTTTGGGCTTGGTTTTCACATACGGGGTATAATATAAGAAATATTGGGACATTTTACAATATACTAAAGTATCATAAATATATTGAGGGTGTTGGTTTTACCGAGGGTTGTTACATTCTCCCCACCTTAATTTAGAGCTCGTCCTCGAGATCTATTGAAACAAATGAGGGTATTTCTTTTGCATTTCTGATTCAAGTTCCCATGTGTACTCAGGTCCTCTTCTGGAGTCCCACTTCACTTTGACTAGAACTAGTCTCTTGTGTTTGAGATTCTTGATTTTTCTGTCTTCAATCTGTAGAGGTCTTTCTACAAACTTGAGTTGTTCATTTACCTCTATATCCTTAAGAGGCACTATCAATGATTCATCAGCTAAACACTTTTTGAGATTAGATACATGAAATACATCATGTATTCCTGCCATTTCCTCTGGCAGTTGTAGCTGATAGGCTACAGGTCCTACTTTTCTAATAATCTCAAAAGGTCCAACATACCTGGGACTTAGCTTTCCCCGTTTAATGAATCTTACTATTCCTTTCCAAGGAGAGACTTTCAATAACACTTTATCTCCTACTTGAAACTCTAATGGTTTTCGCCTGTTATTAGCATAACTTTTTTGTCTATCACGTGCGGCTTTCAGTCGTTCATTGACTTGAATAATTTTATCAGTTGTTTCTTGTACTATCTCTGGTCCAGATAGTTGTTTTTCCCCAATTTCTGCCCAACAGACTGGGGTTCGACACTTTCTTCCATAAAGTGCTTCGAATGGTGCAACATTGATACTTGTGTGATAACTATTATTATAAGAAAATTCTATTAAAGGTAAGTGATCATCCCAATTGCCTCCAAAATCAATTACACAAGCTCTAAGCATGTCTTCCATTGTCTGGATTGTCCTTTCACTTTGTCCATCCGTTTGTGGATGATAAGCTGTGCTTAACTTTAACTTGGTTCCCTTTGCTTTTTGAAAACTTGACCAAAAATGAGATGTAAAGCGGCTGTCCCTATCAGAAACAATTGATAAAGGAATGCCATGTAAAGAAACAATTTCATTTACATACAATTTAGATAATTGTTCCATACTAATTGTTTCTTTCATTGGTAGAAAATGAGCTGACTTGGTTAGTCTATCTACAATCACCCAGATTGTATCATTTCCTTTCCTAGTTTTGGGTAATTTAGTAACAAAATCCATTGTTATTAATTCCCATTTCCACACCGGCATTTCTAATTGCTGTAACAAACCTGAGGGTTTCTGATGTTCAGCTTTAACTTGTGAGCAAGTTAAACATTTAGAAACATAAGTTGCTATGTCCTTTTTCATTCCTATCCACCAGAAATTTTTCCTTAAATCCTGGTACATTTTATCATTTCCTGGATGCATCGTATATTTTGATTTATGGGCTTCTTCTAATATATGATGACGTAGGTTTCCTAATTTAGGTATCCACATTCTCTTTTCATGAAATCTCCAAATTCCATATGTTCCTTGTTTTAATTCTTTCAGCATACCTTTTAATTTTTCAGAATCATCCTTGATTACTGATTCTTGTGCTTCTTTTATTTGATCATTTAAATCTACTTGTAGATTTAATTTAAGAGAACGTACTCTTTTTGGCTTTTCATGATACTTTCGGCTTAAAGCATCTGCTACTATATTTGCTTTTCCTTCATGATATTGAATATCACAATCATAGTCACTAAGAAATTCCATCCAACGCCTTTCCCTCATATTCAACTCTTTCTGCCCGAAAACATACCTTAAACTCTTATGATCGGTAAATACAGTAAACTTACTACCATAAAGGTAATGTCTCCAAATCTTAAGAGCAAAAATTATAGCTCCTAATTCCAATTCATGGGTTGAATAATTCTCTTCATGATTCTTAAGTTGTCTAGATGCGTAAGCTATAACCTTTTGTCGTTGCATCAACACACATCCATAACCTAATTTAGAAGCATCACAATAAACTACAAAATCTTCAGCTCCTTCCGGTAATGCTAATATAGGTGTATGGGTTAATCTTTGCTTAAGAATTCTAAAGGCTTCTTCTTGTTTTAATCCCCATTCAAACTTAACAGATTTACAGGTTAGCTTAGTTAAGGGAATGGCTATTCTAGAAAAATCTTGAATAAATCTTCTATAATAACCGGCCAATCCTAAGAAACTTCTGACCTCAGTTGGTGACTCAGGGGTTTTCCATTTAGTAATTGCCTCAATCTTTGTTGGATCTATATGAATTCCTTCATGGTTAACTAAATGTCCAAGAAATTGTACTTGTTCTAACCAAAATTCACACTTAGAGAATTTAGCATAAAGTTTTTCCTTTCTTAATAGACTTAAAAGTACGTGCAAATGCCTTGTATGATCCTCTTTATTCTTAGAATAAATTAGAATATCATCTATGAAAACAATTATGAATTTATCCAAATATGGTTTACATATTCGGTTCATCATGTCCATAAATGCAGCTGGGGCATTGGTTAAACCAAATGGCATGACAGTAAATTCATAATGACCATACCTTGTTCTAAATGCGGTTTTAGGAATGTCCTATTCCTGTACCTTTAATTGATGATATCCTGACCTTAAATCGATTTTAGAGAAAAATCGAGCTCCTTGTAGTTGATCAAACAGATCATCGATTCTCGGTAATGGGTACCGATTCTTAATCGTAACCTTGTTTAATTCACGGTAGTCAATGCACATACGCATTGATCCGTCCTTCTTTTTAACAAACAGTATCGGCGCTCCCCATGGCGACGAACTTGGCTGTATAAATCCTTTCTCCAACAATTCGTCTAATTGTTTATTTAATTCTTGCATTTCAGCGGGTGCCAAACGGTAGGGTGCTTTGGCAATCGGTGATGTTCCAGATAGTAGATGAATCCTGAATTCAACTTCTCTGTCTGGAGGTAGTCCTGGTAATTCTTCTGGAAATACATCTGGAAACTGAGATACTACTGGAATATCTTTTAGTTCTTTTCCCTTAGTGTTAGTGATTATAGAAATCAAATACACTATAGAACCTTTTCTCATACAACTTGCAGTTTTCATCACAGAGATGAACTTAGTTGACCTATAAGGTTTATCTCCTTTAATTGTGATCATTTTACCCTTTGGTGAATTTACTTGAATTAACTTTTGATCACATAAAATACTGGCTTTATTGGCTATTAACCAATCCATTCCTAAGACAACATCAAATCTTACCAGATTCATGGGATAAAGATTTGCAATAAATTTCTGATTTAAAATTTCAATTCTTGCTTCCTGCAAGATTTCAGAAATTCTAACAATTTCTCCATTGGCTGTCTCTACTAGACATTCTTGTGGTAGTTTAGTTAATGATTGATTTAGAAATTTGCAAAACGATGTATTAATAAAACTTTGGTTTGCACCAGAGTCAAATAATAATTTAGCAAAGACATCATTAACTAAAAACGTACCAGCTATAACGTCTGGAATCATTTTGGCTTCATCTGCAGTCAGAACAAATGCTCTAGCACTTTTAGTATTCTTGTTGTCTGGAGCTGGAGCTAATTTTGGGCAATCAGCTTGATATGACCTTGTTCTCCACAATTGTAACATACCCTGCTGTTAGCTTTCTTCCTGCAGTTTTCTTCCTTGTGTCCCGATATTTTGCAAAAGTTACAATATATGGAGCATCTTCCTGAATGCTTTCTTTTGCAATACCTACAGTAGGGTGCAGAGGTAGTACCTATATTTTTCCCACGATTAGAATTTCCAGAACGAAATTCTTGGGTCAACTTTTGGGTTAGGTTCCTCCTTTGATCCTCTTCTCTAGTACGAACTAATTCATCAGTCAAGGTATTGGCTAGTTCTACAGCTTCTTCTATGGTTTGAGGTCTAGCTGCCTTGACTACGTGTCTTATCTCTCCGATTAATCCCCAAATATAACGGGAAATTAACACTGGTTCTGGGGAAGCAAGAGTTGACACTATTCTAGCATATTCGAAGAATAACTTAGTGTATCCCTTACTATCCACACCAGTCATCCTAAGGTTTAAGAATTTGTTTGCTATCTATTCCTTCTCATTGGGTGGGCAGAATTTCCTTTCTACCTTGTCTTTAAATTCCTCCCATTCCATATTGTAGGTTCTATCACTTCCTTTTGTCTGGAGGATAGTGTTCCACCATTCTAGTGCTGCATTCTTAAACAGATTAGAAGCAAACAGTATTTTATCTTCTTCAGCACACTTGCTTATCCTTAAGACTGCCTCAGTTTTCTCTATCCAGCGTAAGGTTGCAATGGCCCCTTCATTGCCTGAGAATTCCATTGGTTTACAAGACCAGAATTCTTTATAAGAACAACCATAAGGCATGGTTCTTCTTCTTTTGGGAATAGGCAATTGAAGTATTGGTCCATTGTTCACGCTATGTTCTGGTTCACTTGGTCGCTTACTGCTATGCTTACTTTTATTATCAGCATCTTTAACAGTTTGAAGAATAAATGGCATTGCATCTATAATTCCCTGTGCTACTATATGTTGGATAGCACTATTGTCCACTTGATTGTTATTGTTATTGATGCTTGGATTCTCATTAACCACGTTAATGTTACTCTGGTTATCATTATTCAGATTTCCTTGGTTTCCTTCGTCGGCCATCTGAATTTTAAACAATTACCCCATATTAATATCACAAATAATATCTTAATATAGTTAATCACATGACACGCATTTTTGCCAAAAGCGTCGATCATTGCGACTATATTTTTTTTCATATACTATTATGCGTCTATTACATACTAGTACTGAAATAAAATTACAATACCAACAGAAATAGAATCACACTAATAGTAATATGCATCCGTACACACATATTTTATTTTATTTTTATTATTATTATTATTATTACTACCATCATTTCATCATCTCATTCACGGATATGGATTTATCCAAAAATCCATATTGCGCTCATCGTATTTCCATACGAGACGCTCTCCCACCTGACGCATTCTCTCACTGCTTTCTAAAATTTCCTCCCCGAAAGTCCTAAGTTCTTGAACGTTTTCTGCACTCATTGGGGGTGCAGGTTCTCGGACTGGGTTTGGAATCTGGGGTACGTGTTCCTGATATGGGGGTGTAGGTGCCTGAAATCGGTAAGGATCTTCTAAAATTTCCCTAATATAATCATCTTGGTAATAGGGATCTAAAGGGTCCATACCTGGGTAGGCTTCTATGTTCTGTATGGGTGGATAATCCTGGATAGGGTAACGTTGCACAAAATCCCTATTGTCATCCCACCAGGGGTCATAATTCGGGTCTAGGGGGTTTGGTGCAGATACCCTAGGGATTTCTTCTGGGTTAAAGTCATGCATCTCCACTTGATTTTCCTGATTTTCTATCTCCATGGGTTGTTCTGGGTTTTGTGGTTGTGGGGCTACTAGTTGTTCCAGACTTGGGTCAGCAGCAGTTGTAGCTAAGATATGGAAATTAGCTAGGCTTCTATTTAGCATATCTTGAGTATGGGCATCTGTCTCTCGCTTAATAGCTGCTAAAGCTCTTTGCTGTTGCAATTTTCGCATTCTCTTCCTACGAGCAAAAGCTTCTTTACTGAACCATCCTCGTTTCTTATTAGGGAATGGCTCTTCAGATTGAGCTCTAAAGGCAAATATTCCATCTTCCTGATCAGCAATATACCCAGAGAGGGCAGGCTGTGATGATGTACTCTCACTCCTAGGTGATTCAGACAACTGACGATTCACGTCTGATGGTCCTTGATCACTCATACTGAAAACTAACAGATAGTCAAATAATACATAACAAATAATTACAGTTATGCATGTATTTCCGTAATTTATTTCCTAACACAAATTTTAAAACTTAAGTGTCAGCAGAACACTTCTTTGGCTTAGACCAGTGGCTAGGCTCTGATACCACCTTCTGTCGCAACCCCCGATCCCATATTCCTGGGAACGGGCGGACGCGAACTCAGAGTTTGGTGGTATCAGTTTATTTAATCTTGCAGCGGAATTTACTTCAGGACCGTAGTTAGGAAATGTTTATCTGAGTAAAACCACCATATTTGATATTAATAATACCATGGGCAAAACCCAAGTTTCTTATTACAATACATTTATAGGGACAAAACCCTATTTTATTGAATTTAAAACATCGTTTATTAGGTAACTTTTATAGCCACATTTTCCCAAGCCTTCAGTGCTCTCCAGCTGGCTTTTCACTAATTGGCTGTTCACATTGTGTTACCTGTAACGTGTTTTAAAAACATTTGTCAGTCGGAAATACTGGTGAGTGAATCCCAATTTAATCAAGAAACACTTTATCAATTAAAACAGTATTGAGAGCTATCACATTGTTTATTTCTACACAATTACTCATTCAGTATTTGCCACTCGACCGGATCTATGGCTATGGTCAAATTACCCATTGGCTAACTCGTCGTCCAATGGTAATGTACTGTCATTCAGACTTACTACTACTACTCGTAGTAATAAATTTTGTATACAAAACCCCATAATACCGGCAGTAATTGAAGAACTACAAAGACTCAATCACCGCTTAATCGCATTGTAAAACATTTAAGGTTTTGTAAAACATTCCAAAAACATTAACAAAAAGAGGATAAACTCACTTTGCTATCTTAGGCTTCTTGTAAGGGTTTCCTGGGTATAATCTATAATTATACAAATGTACATTGGTTAGTATCATAACCCTTTTGAAATTATTAATGATACCCTCCCGAGACGGCATTCCAACAACTACGTCGGGCAGAACCACGACAGTTGTTACGGAACCCTAAATCAATCGGGCAGCGTAACTATTATGAAACTGGGGTTATAATACTTACAACAGAGCAGAACCTCGCTAATTAGGGGATATAATACCCGCGTATTATAACACTACTACAGAAATTGTGATTTAGATTTTGAGAATGAGCGACGGAAAACGAAAACCCGTTGCCTTCTTATATAGGGCTGAAATCTGACTCTCAGGCGGCCCGCGTAAGGTAAGGCTAAGCGTTACGCGGCCCGCGTCAACACCGGTCAACATAATAGCTTAGTTGGGTCAGCTACTAGACTCGACACGATGTCGACACGTGTCGGCTTAGGATGTATCCGCGTGTGATGGTCTCTAGCGGCCCGCGTAAGTGTAAGCTTAAGCTTACGCGACCCGTATCAACTTAAGAAATCAGCGGAGTCTGGTTCTAGCCCTCATACCGCCCGCGTGAGATGTTGGGGTGGGTCTACGCGGCCCGCCTCAACTCCGTTTTTCTTATTTTTAATTTATTTTATAAATTCTAACATATTTTGGGCTTGGTTTTCACATACGGGGTATAATATAAGAAATATTGAGACATTTTACAATATACTAAAGTATCAGAAATATATTGAGGGTGTTGGTTTTACCGAGGGTTGTTACATATGATAAGAATGCATCTAACGGGAATACTGTTCCGGTAGATCCGACGCAACAGGATTTAAACTCGTTCTCGCTAACCAACGACTTCACGCATGGAAACCTTCAACAGGATTTGGTAGAACATATATGGAACAACGCAAACGGCGGGGATGGTGACGAAGACGATAGCGAGTAGTGTAATTTTTATAAATTTTAGGTAGTGTAAATTTTTTTTTAGGTTATGTAATTTTTATTTATATTATGTAATGGATTTTATCATCTTTTTTATGTCTTATTTTTATTTAAATTTTGAATTGTTTTTATAAAGTTAAACAAATAAAAAAATTAAACAATAAAATTAAACAAATAAAATAAATTAAACAATAAAAATAAAATTATATGGGGTAGGCCCATCCTCCATGGGATGGTGATGTAGCGCCTACGTGGCAGCCCATCCTCATGGGGATGGGCTCTCCATACCCTCCACTCTTAACACTAAAGTGTAGCTTATTGACATCTTGGTGCACTAGCATTATTGTGTTTTTGCACAAAAAAAAAGAACTTGTCATTGTTATTATACTTTATAAATTTCTCATTTGTGGTTACTAAAATTTTGTACCCAATTTATAGTATATATGAAATTTGTAATTATTTAATTTTCAGTAATTTTATTACAGTATAACAATTTAAAAGCTGGTTAATCCAACCAATAATGATACATTCCCTGAGTCAAACGAGAGCATAATGGTTTATTTTTTGAAATAGTTTGAATAGTTGAACATTGGGGTGGATGAAGAATGAAAGGGAAAGAACATAAAAGGACAAAATATGAGGGGGAGGTTGTTGATGAAAGATCCCATCGATCTTACTCTTCCATGCCTATTTTTGTCCACACAACATTTCTTCCCTTTCTAAAATTAGAGATTCAAATAATTCTTATTCATACTTTTGTATATTATCATTTTTTCACCACAATACATATAAACATAAATTTATATTTTTTTTAAACAAATCACAAGCATTAAAAATGAATCTCATAAAAGAATGCGTGTACGGTTGGGAGTTATTCTTAGCCTATAGGGTGTGCGGTGTGGGAAGGGGAGTACAAGCCTCTCCATGCCATCCACGCCACCATAAAAGCCACAAGGGCGTTGCCCACGCCCAAGGCAGGATTCCTATGGGCGTTGGGGCTTTTTGAAGGGTTAACCCACTTGATTTTTTTAGAGTTTTGTCTTTGTCCCGTTGTTTTTCACCACCCCTTCTCTTTTTGTAATGTGGAGCGCAAAGCCCTTTTGGTGATTTGACGTCAACGTGGCATGCTCTTGCCCTTTGCCCTCGCCCATCACACCATGCAGTTTTATGAAATTGATTCAGTAGTAAATATTATCAAGCGTTGTTACCATTTATCTTTTTCATTTTTAATTTCAAACGATGCTCCTAATGTTTGAACCCTTACTATTTTTGTGAGAGGTAGTCTTAACTTCTTCTTTACTATCACTAGGACACCTCTTTGAACTCTTTGAATGCTCTTACCATTTATCTACTTAAAGTTTCTGGTTATTGTTAATACGAAGACATTAGAGAACCCGTTCAAATTATAGTATAAACTTTAATGACTTAATTAGAACAAAAATATGTATGAGTGACCTGATTGAGACATCCTAAAACATGATTTGCTATTCTACAAAATATTCCTAAGAAACTAATAAATTCGGTTTTAACTTATATTTAAACGAGTTAAATCAACAATAACAAATCTGCCGGCTCGTATTTGAATTTATTCACCTGTATATTTTTTTCTGACTCCTTCCTTAGATCATTCAATTCAATAAATCAATATATAAGATTGAACCTCACTAAAGTAACATTTAAACGAATCTGACTGGAAAGTATGATTAGAAGGGTTAAAAAAGCATGATAAAACTGGAATAGGAAATACTAAAAGATATCCACCACCCATACATATCCCCAGAAGATCCAATGACTTGCAAGACAAGTAAACAAAAACCACCCTCAATCCCTATGAATCAAAGGTCTAGGTAACATCACATATTTCACTTACAAGTTACATATATTATATGATTTTGATTAAAATAATTGATTGTATATTATAAATTCACAGAATCAGGTTTAGCATCTAAATTTTTATAGTTGAATGTGTTTATGATAAATCTATCCTATAGTTATAATACATGAAGGAGATATATTTTAAGATATTCAAAAGTTAAAAATTGTTTTTAGTTTAATTTAATGAATAAGATTATGTGTAGTGGGTAATCTGATTGGACGTGAAGTGGCAAAGATCACGCCCTATCAGGGGCGGAACCATAGTGTTTGGAGCCGTAGCACGGCCTACGGCTCAAACCCGTATTTATAGTGTTTTTTTCCGGTTTTATACAAGGGAAATAGGATAATTGATATTACTAAAATCCCATTTTTTATAAGTCCAAACATTTTTCAATCCGAAAACTTGTAAAAAATAATTAAGCCAAAATGATATAATAAGCCCAAATTAACAATAATAGAATTGAAAGGAAACCCTAAATATAATTGATAAAGTTAGCCCAAGACCCAAAACAATATTATAATTGAATAAGTGATATTGCTCGTCTTATGGTGCAAACCGGAACACATAGTTCTTGTCCTTTGGTTTATCAGGTAGTGAAGCTAGCTTTGGTTTTACAGGTTGCAACCGCAGTGTAACGCCCTAACACGTTTTAACCGAAAGTCGCAGCGGAAATACGAACTTTAAAAATTTTCTTTCATTATATTCATTCTTTCACTTAAATACATTAATCCATTTTTATAAATTAATTAAAAACTAACATACTTATATAAAATTAAGTGACCACATTCACACCCACGTACAATCCACGCGTTGACTCGATCTTCAACCGCGTACACTTCTTGATGAAACATCCAAAAACCTGTACAACCTGCAGTCACCACATTCAATCACATCATTAGCAACCGGTGACATAATACAAAATCTTAACACATGTATAATAAGGCGTCAACATATCATGCTTTCTCTTATACTAGCCCTTTCATCCATCCATTCGATCACTCGCATCGGATAGCGGAGTCAACCTTCACTTCCATTGTTAAGATGCCTATACTTCACATTAATTCTCAATAGAAACACGGTTAGTATCATTAGCTTCCCTTTCTTATCCAAACTTAATCGAATCTCTCTCTTAACCACTTCCGACTCATTTCCACTAAAACATACCTTAGTAACAACATCGATTCATATCTTCTTACATTACATTAAATAAATTACCGTATATCATAAATACATTACCAAACAAAAGGGTAAGTTCGGAGTGCACTTACCTTACGCGTCCGTATTTGCATTCGCTTACTTGAGTCTTCTTGTCCCGTTAGCCTTCCACGCTCCCATCCATCTTGACATGATTCCTATACTTTCATGTCATTACATTTACGTCCTTATTAGCATACATGATTATTCATATGAATGATCATATCAAGTTCATATCTCACATATGTATTTCATTAGTCGATTCAAACAAGCACATAGCATACTCAACATCATCATAACATAACCTTCACATATTATTGTCATTTGGACATTTTATCAAACACGTGGTGTGCGTACTACTTCCTAGGCACCATGTACAACTAGTTTAAGCATAATCTTCCAAGTTCATTCATATTTCATCAAATCTTCTTACTAATCAACAAGTATCATTAACACATAAACATCAAACATATCAACACCATATTTCTTTCAATTCATCTAACAATAGTTCATCATAACACAACATAATTCATGAATATTTAACAAGAATTGGACATGATGAACACCCATGTCATCTTAATCACCCAACTAGTGGGTTTACATCCTTAAACATCAAATTAGTCAAAATTATGCATAACACATGTTCCCTATGATGATGTTAACACATAATCATGCTTAATTTCATACAATTTCGTGGATTGATCATAACCCACTTCTTACAATATCATCAAATCTTAAATTACAACTTACCACATGTTTGCTAGGGCTAGATTATCAAGAAAACGAGTTCATGCATCGGATTTGAGACTAATCTCCTTGTCAATTTGAAGCTTTCTTGTGAACTAGGGTTTACACCCATTCTTTCTTCCTCCTGCTCGATCTCACGCACACACACCCAGTGTGTGTGAGATTCTTGTTTTAATTAAACTCATATTCAATTTTGGCAATCTTAGTCCCTCATGTTCTCTCTCTTATTTATAATTGGCACAACTCTTATTCTCTAATTGTTTCTACCATACTTTTAACTAGGATAAATAACCTGGTTATTTATTTCTTGATGTGCCATATCATAACATTTAACGAATATAAACATTCGGGTTTTGGGGTGTTACACGCAGCCGTTGAAAAATGTTTTTCTAACTTGAAGCCTGTCAACATGAATTTACGCAAAAGAATGAGCCCCGAAATATTTGAACAATACTATAGTTTATGCGGTAAAAAAAAAAACTTTTGATGAAGTAAAAGACGACGATGCGATCGAACGATTTCAAGTTATGAAAAAAAAAGACAAATCTATTAGGTATTTGTTTTACTTTATTTATTATCGTTTTTTATTATTGTATGATTGCATGATAAAAAAAATTGGGATATGTCGCAGCCCCCGACCCCTGGCCGGGAGCGGGTGCCGCGAGATTCAGAACTGGTGGTATCAGTGTTTATTAATTTGGCAGCAGAATACATCAGGACCGTAGTTAGAAAATATTTTTATCAGGGTTAAACACCAAACTTTTTATAATAATAAATCACTAGGGTAAAACCCAAGTTTATTTGACAATACATTTGAAGGGATAAAGCCTAATTATTGAAAACAAAAAAAAAATCTCCTTTTTATTTAAGTAACTTTTATAGCCACTTTTCCAAGCCTTAAGTGCTCTCCAGCTGACTTCTATTGGATTTCACATTTTGTTACCTGAAACACGTTTTAAAAAGATTTTATCAGCAAGAAATACTTGCGAGTGCATCCCAGTTTAATCAAAACAGTTTTATCACTTTACAGTATTGAGGGCATCCGCAATTACATTTGCTTATATCTACTCAATTACTCATTCAGTACTGTCAACACCTGACTTGTGGGTCATATTACTCATTGGCTAACTCTTTGTCCAATGGTAACGTCTTTCACATTTTGTATACAAAACCCCAACATACCGGCAGTAATTGTAGAATCACAAATACTCAATTGTTGTTAAGTGTAATTTAAAATGTTTGAGGTTTTGGTAAAACATTTTGACTCACAAAAATATTTACAGAAAGAGAATGTACTCACATTGTTGACTGAAGAAACACTGGATAAAAGGATCGGAATCGGATTATCCAGGGGTTATGTTCTGCATAAAAAGGTGGTTCTCTCTCGTTTGATTTGGTGGGACAGACCTTCTTCTCTGGTAAACTCTGCAACATAAAACACCGTTAGCCTCGTCAAGGAGAGAAGAGGAGTTCTCTCCTTGACCCGACTCCGGCGTGAGAATAAGTAGGTGTTTATGAAGAAGAAGAAGTATTGATGAAGTGTGTGTAACTTGAGATTCATACCTGAATTACTCTTCTATTTATAGCCGGGAGTTTGGGCGGGAAACTTGTTGATGAAATATTAACGGAAGATGCTAACCCCGTAAGCGGTTACTTTTCCTTCCGTTAATCGTCTTGATCCGACGTGAATGCACACGGATCGCTATTCAGATCCACGGCTGGGGAATTGCCACGTGGAAAGTGGTCAAGTGGAGGTTTCTCTCAAATTCCATGCTATCATCGTGATTTCAGGGAGGCCTGAGATGACGACACGTGTCCAGACGGTTATAACCGTTCTGGTGGTGCACGATTGAATTCTTCTAGAAGGTTATTTCCATAATCCAGTGTGACTCCTTATCGTGTGGCACCAGTTGAGTAGATAATACCCAAGTCTGGGTATTATTAAGCGGAAGTGTTTATCTTAGGATTTCCATCCTTTGTTTATGGAGGAAGGCGTAAGGATTTATGATTTCCTTTTCAGCGCGCAAGTGTTGTCTGTTACCTTTCTCTTGAGTTCTTTTAGGACCAGTTGCGCGGCCGCGCAAGGTCAGGAAAAAGGGGCCGAGAGGTGAGGTTGTGGTATGGTCCCAAGTACTCGATATGAGGTTTTTGGGACCTTACCCCTTCATTGACTTAGGTGATACTATTATAGCTTCCTGGTAATTCTCCTGGTTATTGTCTATTAAAATTAAACAATGCACACGTGTTAGTAAAATAACCCAAATCACATTAACCGTACAACTCGAGACAGAACTCCAATGACTGAGTCAGGCAGAGCCTTGATATGCATTACGGAGTCCTAGATCAATCGGGTGTAACACGAGACAGAACTCCAACGACTGAGTTAGGCAGAGCCTTGACATGCGTTACGGAGCAGGTGTGGGTATTTCTTTTGCATCTCTGCTTCGAGCTCCCAAGTGTATTTTGGTCCTCTCTTGGAATCCCATTTCACTTTGACCAGAACTAGTCTCTTGTGTTTGAGATTCTTGATCTTTCTATCTTCAATCTGAATGGGTTTCTCGACAAACTTAAGTTTCTCATTTACCTCTATGTCCTTAAGAGGTATCACTAATGATTCGTCTGCTAAACACTTTTTGAGATTGCAAACATGAAACACATCATGTATTCCTGCCATTTCCTCTGGCAGTTGTAGCTGATAGGCTACGGGTCCTATTCTTCTAATAATCTCAAAAGGTCCAACATACCTGGGGCTTAGCTTTCCTCTTTTAACGAATCTGACTACTCCTTTCCATGGAGAGACTTTTAACCATACCTAATCTCCTACTTGAAATTCTAAAGGTTTTCGTCCGTTATCTGCATAACTCTTTTGACGATCTCGTGCTGCTTTTAGTCTTTCCTTGACTCGAATTATCTTATCTGTTGTTTCTTGTACTATCTCTGGTCCAGATAGTTGCTTTTCTCCAATTTCTGCCCAACAGACCGGAGTTCGGCACTTTCGTCCATAAAGTGCTTTAAATGGTGCAGCGTTAATGCTAGTATGATAGCTGTTATTGTATGAAAATTCTATTAATGGTAAATGGTCGTCCCAATTTCCTCCGAAATCAATTACACAGGCTCTAAGCATATCTTCCATTGTTTGTATTGTCCTTTCGCTTTGTCCGTCCGCTTGTGCATGATAAGTTGTGCTTAGGTTTAACCTGGTTCCTATCGCTTTTTGGAAATTTGTCCAAAAATGAGAAGTAAAACGGCTATCTCTGTCGGATACAATAGATAAAGGAATTCCGTGTAATGAAACTATTTCATTAACATATAGCTTGGCTAACTGTTCCATACTGAAAGTTTCCTTCATTGGTAAAAAATGAGCAGATTTGGTCAATCTGTCAACAATCACCCAGATTGTATCATTTCATTTTCTTGTCTTGGGTAATTTGGTAACAAAGTCCATTGTTATCAATTCTCATTTCCATATTGGCATCTCTAATGCTTGTAATAATCCTGAGGGTTTCTGATGTTCAGCTTTAACTTGTGAACAGGTCAGACATTTAGCAACGTAGTTTGCTATATCCTTTCTCATTCCTATCCATCAGAAATTTCTTCTTAGATCTTGATACATCTTATCACTTCCGGGGTGTATCGTATACTTAGACTTATGAGCTTCTTCTAGAATTCTATGGGGTAGGTTTCCTTGTTTAGGTATCCACATCCTTTTCTTATGGAACTTCCAAATTCCATATGTTCCTTGTTCTAACTCCTTAATCATTCCTTTAAACTTTCAGCATCGGCCTTGATTGCTGTTTCCTGTACCTCTCTAATTTGCTCATTTAAATCTACTTGTAGATTTAACCCGAGAGAACGTACTTGTTTCTGCTTTTCATGATACTTTTGACTTAAAGCTTCAGCTACTACATTTGCTTTCCCAGCATGATGCTGGATATCACAATCATAATCACTAAGAACTTCCATCCAGCGTGTCTCTGTCTCATATTTAATTCTTTTTGCACAAAAATATACCTTAAACTCTTATGATCGGTGAAGACAACGAATTTATTTCCATATAAATAGTGTCTCCAAATCTTAAGGGCAAAAACTATGGCTCCTAACTCTAGATCATGGGTTGTATAATTCTCTTCATGTTTCTTAAGTTGTCTAGAGGCATAAGCTATAACCTTTTGACGTTGCATCAACACACATCCATATCCTAACTTAGACGCATCACAATAGACTATAAAGTCTTCAGTTCCTTCTGGTAATGCGAGTATGGGTGCGTTGGTTAATCTTTGCTTAAGAATCTTAAAAGCTTGTCCCCATTCAAACTTAACTGATTTGCAGGTCAGTTTGGTTAATGGAATGGCTATTCTAGAGAAATCTCGGATAAACCGTCTATAATATCCTGCCAGTCCAAGAAAACTTCTTACTTCTGTTGGCGACTCAGGGACTTTCCACTTAGTAATCGCCTCGATCTTTGTAGGATCCACATGAATTCCTTCATGATTAACCGGATGTCCAAGGAATTGCACTTCTTGTAACCAAAATTCACATTTTGAGAATTTAGCATAAAGCTTCTCTTTTCTCAATAATGTCAGAAGTGTATGCAGATGCGCTGCATGTTCCTCTTTATTCTTAGAGTAAATTAGAATATCATCTATAAAAACAATTATGAATTTATCCAGGTATGGTTTACATATCATGTTCATTATGTCCATAAATGCAGCTGGGGCATTGGTTAAACCAAATGGCATGACGGTAAATTCATAATGACCGTACCTAGTTCTGAAAGCAGTTTTAGGAATGTCCTCTTCCTGTACTTTCAGTTGATGATATCCTGAGCGTAAGTCGATCTTAGAAAAGAATCGAGCTCCTTGAAGTTGATCGAACAGATCATCGATTCTCGGTAGTGGGTACCGATTCTTAATCGTAACCTTGTTCAATTCTCAGTAATCAATGCACATACGCATCGATCCGTCTTTCTTCTTAACAAACAACACCGGTGCTCCCCACGGTGATGAACTTGGTTGTATAAAACCCTTGTCAAGAAGTTCGTCCAATTGTTTCTTCAGTTCCTGCATCTCCGTTGGTGCTAATCGAAATGGTGCTTTGGCAATCAGTGTCGTTCCTGGTATTAGGTAAATCCTAAATTCAACCTCTCTATCAGGCGGTAATCCAGGCAATTCTTCTGGAAAAGACATCTGAAAATTTAGATATCACAGGGATATCTTTTAATTCTTTCCTTTAGTATTGATGATTATAGAAATCATATATACTATTTCTCATTTCCTTTCATAACTTGCGGCTTTCATCGCAGAGATGAACTTTGTTGATCTAGTTGGCTTATCTCCTTTAATTGTGATCTTTTCACCTGTTGGTATACTGAATTTTGATCACATAAAATACTGGCATGATTTACTACCAACCAATCCATTCCTAATACAACATCGAATCCGGCCAGATTCATTGGATAAAGGTTAGCAAAGAAATGATGGTTCAGGATTTCTATTCTTGCTCCCTACAAGATCTCACTAATCTTAATGGATTCTCCATTTGCTGTCTCTACCAGACAATCTTGTTGAAGTTTGGCTAAGGGTTGGTTGAGAAGTTTGTAGAAAGAAGTATTGATAAAACTTTGGTTTGCACAAGAGTCAAATAATACTTTGGCAAATATATTATTAACTAAGAACGTACCGGCAATCACATCTGGGATCATCTTGGCTTCCTCAGCTGTCAGAACAAACGCTCTGACATTCTTATTAGGTCCTTCAGTTGTCTTAGCCTTGTTGGTTGTCGCTAGAGCTAGTTTCGGACAGTTCGGTCTGATGTGCCCAGTTTCTCCACAATTGAAGCGGATCCTATTACTAGGTTGCTTCCTACAGTCTTCTTCCTTATGTCCAGATATTTTGCAAAAGTTGCAGTATACAGAGCATCTTCCCGAGTGCTTTATTTTGCAATACTTACAGTAAGGTGTAGAGGAAGAACCTGTACCTTTCCCACTGTTGGAATTAACGTAGCGAAATTCCTGGGTAAGCTTTTGAGCTAGGTTCTTTCTCTGGTTTTCCTCTTGGGTGCGTACCAATTCGTCAGTCAGGGTATTGGCTAGTTCTACTGCTTCTTCTATGGTTTGTGGTCTAGCTGCCTTGACTACGTGTCTAATCTCACTATTTAATCCCCAAATATAACGGGAGATTAACACGGGTTCAGGTGAGGCTAAGGTTGGCACTATCCTAGCATATTCGAAGAATATGGTAGTGTAACCTTTGCAGTCTATTCCAGTCATTTTAAGATTTAGAAACTTATTGGCGATTTGTTCCTTTTCATTAGGATGACAGAATTTTCTTTCGACTATCTCCTTAAAGTTGGTCCATTCCATATTATAAACTCTGTCACTTCCCCTAGACTGGAGAATAGTATTCCACCATTCTAAGGCCACATTTTTTAAAAGATTAGAAGCAAACATAATCTTATCTTCGTCTGCACATTTACTTATTTTTATGACTGCTTCTGTCTTTTCTATCCAACGTAAGGCTGCAATGGCTCCTTCATTGCCTGAGAATTCTATTGGTTTGCAGGCCAAAAATTCTTTATAAGAACAACCGTAAGAAGTGGTTCTTCTTCTTTTAGGAATTGGAGCTTGGATTATTGGTCCGTTATTATCGTTCACACTGTGACTTGGTTCAGTGTGTTGGCGTTTACTTCCATTTGCAGATTTATTATTTTCTGCTTCTTAACAATCTTGATAATATAAGGCGTAGCATCTATAATTCCTTGTGCTACGATATGTTGGATGTCACTGTTATCTATTTGGTTTCCATTATTCTCATTATTCTGGTTTTCCTCATTTACTTCATTGTCCATCTGAATTGTGAACATTTATCAAGTATTAATTATCACAGAATAAATTTAGTACAAATATTTATACACAATCACACAAACAAATTGATCAAAAACGTCGATCATTGCGACTTTTACTCTTTCTATATATATATATATATATGCATCGGTTACATACTACAGCTGAAAATAAAATATACTAGTAGTTATGCATCCGTATCTATTTTAGTCTATCTAGTCTAGTTTTTTTTAATCAAAATACAAAATTACACATATATCTAGGCATTTTCTAAGGGCCATTCATCTAGTACTGCATTTCATTCTCATCATATTTTCAAACTAGTTTCTCCCCTATCTGTCGAATTCAATTCCCTTCATTCACTAAACTTTCTCTATACTGACAGAGTTCCTGCACACATTCTTGACTCATTGTTGGGTTTACTGGGTCAGGGTTATGAGGTATGGGTTCCTCGTAAGGGTCTGCGTTATTCATTTCAAAGAATGTTCTATCATCATCCCACCACGGATCACGTTCTAAAGGGATTAGGGTTGGGATTCTAGGTAACTCGTTGGGGTCAAATGCAGGTATCGGGAATTGGTTTTCCTGGTTGGGTTCTAGCATTTGTTGGTCTGGGAATAAAGGTTACAGTGGCAGTTCAGCTATTTGGTTTAGGTTAGCGTCTACTGCTGTAGTTGCTAGCATATGGAAATCTGCCAACTGTCTATCTAGTTCCTCTTCCCACGGTGGCCTATTGACTGTTTCCTGAGTTTGTGCCCTATTAGCTCTGACTATCACTCTCTGTTGTTGTAATTTCTTCATTCTTTTTCTTCTCTCATGTGCTCCTCTATTAGACCAACCTCTCTTTTTTGTAGTGAATGGTTCCTCAGACTGTGCCTTAAAAATAAATATCCCTTCCTCAGTATCGGCCGAGTATCCTGAGGGATTGGGTTGAAATGATGCTCCTTCATCTTTTGGTGAACTAGCTATATGACGATAAGCGTCCGATGTTCCTTGCTCACTCATACTGTAAACTAACAAATAATCAAATAACACAAAACCATATTTACATGTAATCGCATAAGTTATTTCCTAACACAGAAATTAAGTGTCAGCATAACACTTCTTTGGCTTAAACCAGTGGCCCCCGACCCCTGCCCTGGAGCGGGTGTCGCGAGACTCAGAACTGGTGGTATCGGTGTTTATTAATTTGGCAGCGAATTAAATCAAGACCGTAGTTAGGAAATATTTTTATCAGAGTTAAACACCAAAATTTTTATAATAATAAATTATTGGGGTAAAACCCAAGTTTATTTGACAATACATTTGTAGGAATAAACCCTAATTATTGAAAACAAAAAATCTCATTTTTATTTAGGTAACTTTTATAGCCACTTTTCCAAGCCTTCAGTGCTCTCCATCTGGCTTCTATTGGCTTTCATATTTTGTTACCTGAAACACGTTTAAAAAGATTTTATCAGCAAGAAATACTGGCGAGTGCATCCCACTTTAATCAAAACAGTTTTATCACTTTACAGTATTGGGGGCATCCACAATTACATTTGCTTATATCTACTCAATTACTCATTCAGTACTATCAACACCTTACTTGTGGGTCATATTACTCATTGGCTAACTCTTTGTCCAATGGTAACGTCTTTCACATTTTGTATACAAAGCTCCAACATACCGGTAGTAATTGTAGAATCACAAATACTCAATTGCTGTTAAGTGTAATTTAAAACATTTGAGGTTTTGGTAAAACATTTTGACTCACAAAAAGATTTACAAAAAGAGAATGTACTCACATTGTTGAATTAGGTGATACTACTATAGCTTCCTGGTGATTCTCCTGGTTATTATCTATTAAAATTAAACAATGCACACGTGTTAGTAAAATAACCCAAACCACATTAACCGTAGAACTCGAGACAGAACTCCAATGACTGAGTCAGGCAGAGTCTTGACATGCATTACGGAGTCCTAGAACAATTGGGTGTAACACGAGACAGAACTCCAACGACTGAGTCAGGCAGAGCCTTGACATGCGTTACGGATTCCTAGATCGATCGTGTAGGGTAACAGCAGGGTTATAATACTTACAATGAGGCAGAGCTTCGTTTTATACGGGTATAATACCCGAGTATTATAATTGCTACAGAAATTTGAGAGAGAATCTGAATTTTTGAACGTTGAACAAATGAGCCGATCGACCCTATTTATAGGCCTGAAGTATGGCGGCTCGCGGCCCGCGTAAACATTTTCTAACTCTCTCGCGGCCCGTGAGAGAGTAGACTAGGTCTTAGGCTCGGCTAGTCTGCGAACCTAGCCTTGCCACGTGTCGACACGTGGCGGCATGGGTATCCGGCAAGCAACCAGGCCAGTCGCGGCCCGCGACAGAAGTAGCTAAGGGGGTCGCGTCCCGCGAATGACTCCCAAATTTTGTTTTAAATATTAAGGTATTATGGGCATGTTTCTCGCATACGGGGAATATTAGGAATGTTTAGGGTCACATTTAAGGGTTCTAGGAGGGTTGTTATAGGATACCCCTAAATTAATGGGCTAGCTCCGTCACTAAGCCCCATAATTGTGACACCCGGCTTTTCAGGCCGTACCGTACAATTGTAACACGTGTTGTGAATAGATAAAAGGCTGTATTTGACTGATTATGATGTTTATATGTGAAATTTAATTAGTTGGTAAAATTAAACTTTGATAAAAATTATGTTGGCAACGGTAAGATAAACGCTTATCGAGTAACGATTAAAATGCGAAACGAACATCGGTGACCACCCGATCAGTGTTAAAATTCTAAAAATAGTCTGTTATGATTATAATAATTATTTTAATCCTATTCGTAAGGAAAAATAAATTAAAACGCTAAGAAACTCTATTTTTCGAGTTTAAGCGCGTACCGCGCGATGCAGCGCGTGTACCGACAAAATACTGTCAACACAGCCTGTCAAGGCAACTGATAATCATTTTAGCAATAATTTAATAAGTTTATTCTTATTGAATGGCAAAAATAAATAAAAACGCTTAAATTCCTATTTTTGCGATTTAAAGCACGTACCGCGCAACACAGCGCGCATACTGCCAAATACCGACAACGAAGCCAGCCCAGGCAAACAAAATATCGTTCAGTAATATTTTGGCAGGTTTATTTTTATAGAGCTCTAAAAATAATTTAAACGCACTAAAACGGGTTTAAAACGCTAGATAAAATACCCGGTGTCCAGTAAAATACCTGATTTAACCTAAATTTACATATATATATATATATATATATATGTGTATATATAGAATTTTGTGTGAGTATATAGGAGAGAGAGGGAGTGTTGGTGGCCAAGGAGGGTGCCACCTTTTCTTGGAATGGTCATTGTGTGCCATGTGGATTTAGAGAAGTGTGTTTAATCATTTAAACTTCTAACACACTTCATTCAAGCAACAAAAGATCAAAATTCATTCTCTCACTCTCTCTCTCTAAGGTACGGCCGAACACCCTCACATACATACACATTCAAAAATTTCAAGTCATTTCATGAAGATTCAAGGTCCTTTCAAGGTGATTTCAAGCTAAAAAAGGTGATTGGAAGTGATTTCAAGCAAGAACAACCTTCATCTTCTCATTTATTCACAAAAAAAAACCCATCTAAGAACTTGAAGGTATAAATTTACTTTAAAAACTTTGTCTTGATTCTTGATAGAAATGAAAGTTTCTCTTGATCTTGAGATTAATCATAAACTTAAAACATAAAACATAAAACATAAAACATAAAACATAAAACAAATGGGTTTTTAAAGAAATATGAAATGGATAAGTGTGTATGTATATGTATGGCCATAGGTATATATGTATGTGTAAGTGTTTGTGTTTTTGATTTTTGTTGAAAGATTCTTGAGTTACATGATTACTTGAAAAGTAGGATGCATGTAAGATCTAAGTGTGTCATATGAGAAGGTTCTAAAGATGATTTAAGATTTGAAAAGTGACATGATAAAAAGTGAAATTTTGGTGGTATATGTGTGTGTATATATTTCGTATATATATATATATGTATGTATGTATGTATGCATGCATATAAAAGATTGTTCTATGTTCTTAAATATGAAGGATATTAGCATTTATGTATGAATGATTGGATGATCATGATGTGTGTGTTGTGTTTTGTAAGAACATGATATTAATGTGTTCTTGATGTATGATTAGATCATAAATAATGTTTAGGATGTTGTATGAGTGCATTAGATGCACATATGTGGACATGCATGTTAATATGAAAGCATGAAATGATCATTTGAGCATGATTTGATAAAAATCAATTTTGATCAGATTATAAACCTTAAAATAAAGTTATTTTGAAGTGTTTAATGATATATAACTTTGTCATAATGTTTGCTAGCTTTGCATGTTGTACTTGGTGCATTAAAAGTTGTAAAATATGTGAAATCACATGATTTATGTGACTTACACAAAAACTGCACTAATCTGATTATAACCACTATTTTAATAAGTAAATAACATGTATTTTGTTAAAATATCAAGTCGTTTCGAGTTGGGATGATTATAGTAACGTTTAACGCAAAACTATGCGTTAAAACGGTCAAAAAGCGGCTTTTCGGGTGATTTTTATAAAACTGATTTAGATAAGTAAATTAACTGATGTTTTAGTTTAAAAACAAATATTTTAACTAATTTTGAGTTTACTTGGTGTTTGGTTGGTCATACGTGACTTCCGACGCCCGAAAACGTTACCGAATCGCTAAAATACGCATTTCTCAATGAACACTAGTATGGGTAAATTTTGAGTGAACCTTATGTGATAAAATGTGTTAAGTGATTTAAACATGTAAATGTGATAATATGTTAAGTGTTAATTAGATAGTGGGAAATTTAGACTACGCATGTATGCATGTACGTTTTGTGCGGTAGAAACGGTAAAATTGCATTAAATATGTAACTTGTTTGTCGAGCATGAAATTTGGTACATATGAGATGTTTTATGTATATTTGCTTTAAAAATGACAAAATAGATAAGTTAGTAATATTTTGTGTGTTCGATGTTAAAATCTATGAACGTTTATGTATGTATATTACGACGCGCAAATCGTAGATATATTGCTTATAAACTGGAGAGTTAACGAATTTACACAATAATGGTCACCAATAAAATCGTTCAAGTCGCAAAAATCATAAAAATATATATGGACTCATATATATATATATATATATATTAACATGCCAACATAATAAAAAAATAACAACTTTTCGAGAAAATCTCAAAGTTATGTGATAATTCTAAGAAACGGAGAAACTTAGGATTTTTGTGTTATATATATATATTGATTTAGAATTGTTCCTATATTAGGACGTATATAAAAATCAATCTCTGGGATTGCGGTATTAAAATACGCACCCAAAGGTGAGTGTCACTAAACCCCTCTTTTTACTGTTTTATATATATTTTGGGGGTGGAACACGTCATTAAAAGGGTTTAATAATGTTTTCAAAATAAAACATACCTTTTAATATAAAATATATATTTTCGCTGAAAATATATGAATTTGATAAGTTATACGTTTCGAAGTAAAACGTTTTTGATGAATGAATATTGTATGTGCGGTATTTCTTAAGTGAAACGAGACCGTACGAATTGGGGATGAATTCCGGACTGAGTCTCAACATTTGAGTGACAGGGGAATTCGTAAATCGTAGTATATTAAATTGTCATATTAGTAGGATATATATATTGTACGTGAGGCAGACATCATATTGTTCTTCGAGAAAGAACCATGCGCCCATGATGTCGTTTAATCAGTTAAGTAATGTACGCGAGGAATTGTTGGTAGATCTATCGGGTTGACAACCCCGTCGTGACCGGTCACCCCGTGTCAATGTCAAACGAAGAATTATAATTCTGTTTATTGTCTAGCATTGATTATCCCTGCATGCTTAATATATAGTTCGTTTCGTCTAGCTAACATACGAGTCTGAAAATTGACGCAATAATTTAATATACAAAACCTGGGCAGTATTACTGTTGTCGGAGTAATGAACTGACGGAAGGCCCATGGATTTTATTAAGGAAGTAAAATGGACTTTCTAAAATTACATGGATGTTTTCAAATAAACACCTAATCAGAAAGTTTTCCTTGAAATAATATTGATTGTATGTGAATAAGTGAACTCACCTTCCTTTGTGTTGACACTTGATTTTAACGTGTTCTACAGGTACTTGAATTCGGCTTCGGGAAATCATGGCGTATCTTGTGTTTGATGATGCATGTTGTTTTGTTTAAAAATGTTGGACAACTATAAACTTTCTGGGACTTTGTAATAAGATCCGCGAGGATCAAAGACATCTTAACTATGTAGTCGTGTCGTGTCTTAAAACTTAATGTTTAATCACTTATGTTTAAAATAAACCGATATGTCCAACAATAAAATGCATTGCTCGACAACATATAAATGGGCACCAACTTCCGTCTCCACTACGTTTAATATTCCGCTGCGACGTTTTTGGGGTGTGACAATAATGCCCCGTACAACACTCCCTGGGCATGATCTTCAAAAAATTGGTGTTGGCGTGATTGTGAAAACGCCTGAGGGGCTTGATCTTTAAGGGAGTACATTGATGCCACATGTCACACAACCCCCATAAAAGGGGCATTATCCTAATGCCTCACTACACATGGTCTAAGACACAACTCTAAAATAAGAGTAAATTAGTCTTTCAAGTACTAATTACACTTTAATCTCTTATCTTGGTTACACTTTAATTTCATTATCTTTAACCAAATTATGGATAATTGATTAATAGTTACACTTTATTCCTTTATAAAAAAACTAACTACACCCACATATTACACCCACATTTCTTAAAAGACCATAACTTTTACGTACGTTAATATTGTTTTAAAAAATTACACTATCAAAACGAACATTTTATTATCTTTAATTTCAGTATAGAATTACTACAATTGTTTTAGTTTAAAAGTTGATATATTATGTGATTAACATTGTCTATGGGTGAATAATAAATAATTATTAACAAAAAGTCCAAAAGCGAATTGAAAACAGGAGAAACCAAACCGAAATCAACAAAAAACTGAATTAACTGAAAACCGAATGAACCAAAAACAAGTTATCGGTCTTTTTACCCTCGTTTAACCAAAATTAACTGAACCAAACGGAACATTTCATATTTCTATATAGCCCTTGCTTTTATACATCCAGTTTATGTATTTAATATTTTATACATCCATTTCATATATTTATACTTCCATCTCATTTATTTACACATCAATTTCATGTATTCATACCTCAATTTTATTTATTTCTAAACAAAAGTTTTAGCCCAAGTTTGGTAAATTTGGTTTTGGCTATTAACCAAAATTAACCAAAAACCATCAATCTAACATATTAAACCAAACTGATTAACTGAAACGTATTGTTTAATACATTAGACTAATCGATTATTTCAGATGCAAGTTCGGTTGAGAAACCGTACCCATCGAACCATGCACATCCTTGCATTGTCTGTGTTTCCCGCCGTATCATGCGGGTACTTTTCTAGTAATCAGTGGCGGACCCATGAATTTTTTCCTGGGGGTGCGGAATATTTTTAAAGATTTTAAGGCCCTAGCTGTATAAAAAAATTGGTTCATAGCGGGTCAGATCGGGTCGGGTCATGTAAGACAAAAGAACATCAAACTAAAATTTATATAATCATCAAAAACATGTCAAACGTCATTACAAACATATTTAAAATTGTGCCCTACAGGTTTTTATGTTTTTAAGCCTATCCAAAACATCATCTAGAGATACTAAACACTCCATAAGTTCATTACATTCTTACTCAAGGTTCCTATCACATATAAATCGCTCCATAAGTTCATAAAACAACACTAAACACTTAAACAAAATAAACATTCATGTTCCATCATAGTCCATAATTTTCAATTTTATTTTCAAACATTCAAGCTCTAGTATTAAATGTTGATTACTTATAACTAATCATTTAAACAAACAAAGTTATAAATAAAATAGCAAAATCATTTAACTACAAGTCTAGAACAACCAAAAAAACATAAAAAGATCAAACCCTTATACATCTATATTTTCTCCTAATCTTCACATAAAACAATAACAAAAAAATCAATAAAGAAACCATACCAGTTCTATATCGGAATTCTGGCGTAATATGAGTCGGTTTTACCGGAATTTTGGTTTTTCCGGCAAAAAAAAGTCGTCCGGTCGTGAGTAATGGCGTCAAGTCGTAGGAAGTTTTTCTTGGGGCGGGATTTGGAATTGGAATGGGTGGATGTGTTTGGGTTATTTTATTTAGTTCAAATTTCAGTGGGCTGAGTTAATAAAAATAGATTGTAGAATGGGCTTTGATTGGGTTAAGTAATAAAGTGAATAAGTGGTTAAAGAATAATTATATAAATTGTCTTATATACTTATCGATTAAATAATAATTAGTGTTTAACTTTTTTTTATAAATCCATAATATTTTTTTCTAAGTGTGGCGGTTGAAAATTTCCAAGGGGTGGGGGTGAAAATTTCCAAGGGGTGCGGTCGGAATTTCTAACGAAAAATAACACTAAAAAATATTTTTTCAAGGGGTGTGCTCGCCCACCCACGGCTTGGGGTGGGTACGCCACTGCTAGTAAGGTATAATATAATTTTAACACATAACAAAAGAAGTAATAGAAAAATAGAGTAAACTGTCATTTTGGTCCCTGAGTTTTGGTCACTTTTGCCACTTTAGTCCAAAACTCAAACCTTTTGAATCTGGTTTCCTATGGTTTTAGTTTTATTGCCATTTTGGTCCAAAAGTGAAATTAGCTCATATTTGTCTAATAAAAACTTGATATTTTGTCCTTTTCCTCAGAGGCAAAACGGTCATTATAATTTTATTTTAAGACATCATCTTTTCCAAACCCAAACTGCTCATGAACCGGCGTTCCCGCCTTCCACCGGCCTACAACATTCAAAACCTCACCGGAGCTCCGTCTCTGCTTTGAAACCTCACTCGAGCTCCGTTTCTGTTTAGAACTTAACATCACCATCGACTCCTTACCTTCATTGTTACTCCGCCGGAGCAAATACCGTCCCCTCAACCGCTTAGATCCGGATCCGGTTGAACTACTCTTATTACATTTCGCCATCACCGTTGACGACGTGTCAGTTTCACCGGTTATGTTAGGTCTCCACACGCAGAACTTTCCAGAAGGTATGTTTTCTAACTCATTGATTTCTAACGATGAATACGAAGAAGATTCATCTTAATGGTTTAATAAAACATCTTCTCGTTCTGAAACCCTAAACCTAACATCACCATCACACTCACTCGATTTCAACATCAAATTCGTAACAGAATCGTTAACAGAGCTATAATCCGGTGTGTCGCACAAGTTACGAATCGCCTTTTTGAGCGCTAAATTAGGTATAACAGTCAAAAAATCAGGTTTATATCAGTCAATAACCGGAATAAAATTGAGACTTCGACATACCTCAACGGATCTCCGTTCGAACGTCTGGCCGGAGGAAACTACGACCGGTTCGAACATCAGTGATGAAGAGGAGGAGGAGGAGGTGATGAAGATTAGTGTTGTATTTGGGGAAGATGATATGTGTCTTCTCTCTCTTCTCCCACCATCACCATAAACCACCTGCTACCACCACCACCATCATCAAAAACACCACCACTACTAACCCTCCTTCAACCGACCGCCCACAACCAACCCTGCACCACCGGCCACCCACAACCGCCCTTACATCACCGTCCGGCCATAACCATCACCCCTGCATCATCTTCTTGTTCTTCAGAATTATGTTACAGAATTTGGGGAGAAAGACACTTTAGACTTTAGAGAGAGTGTGTGTTTTAGGTTTATATATATTTTATTTTATTAGTTTTTAATTAACATATGTTTTTAATTATAATGATCATTTTGCCCCTGAGGAAAAAGACAAAATACAAGGATTTTATTAGACATATATGAGCTGATTTCACTTTTGGACCAAAGTGGCAACAAAATTAAAACCACAAGAAACCAGATTCAAAAGGTTTGAGTTTTGAACTATAGTGCTAAAAGTGACCAAAACTCAGGGACCAAAATGGCAATTTACTCTAGAAAATAATTTTCATATCTTATCATTAACATAAACTTATGAGTAAACTGCCAAAATGGTCCCTAAGATTTGGCAACTTTTGACACTTTAATCCAAAACTCAAACCTTTTAAATCTGGGTCCTTGTGGTTTCAATTTTGTTGCCATTTTCATCTAAAAGCAAAATCTGGTCATATTTTTAGTTAGCATCCAGTTTTTTGGTCTTATTCCTCCCTTTTAATGAAGGGCAAAATTGTCAGATTTTTTTAATTTGTTATAATAAAACGATAAAAGACTATTTAGCCCTTCACTAAAAGGGAGAAAAAAGACAAAAAAAACTGGATGTTAACTGAAAAATTTGACAAGATTTTGATTTTGGATGAAAATGACAACAAAATTGAAACCACGCTGACCCAGATTTAAAAGGTTTAAGTTTTGAACTAAATTGACAAAAATAACTAAACCTGACTATTTTGACAGTTTACTCCAAACTTATATATTTTATATTTTGTACACTAGTAATAGAGTTAATAATACTTAATTTATAACTATGAAAGTCGCATCAACTCTTATAACTATTTATACTTTTTTTTACGAAGTGACTAAAATGTATGTAAAATTTAGGGTTATTAGATTTTATCACCTTTAACTATCGGCCTTTGGCCGTTGCCACCCGCAACTAACACTTTAACACCCGGTACCCCCAACTTGACTTTTTGTTTGCAATGGCACCACCCAGTTAAATATGCACTAACTTGGTTAATTTTTTATCCGAAGTGGCACATGTTTGCTGAGTTGGAGATGAATACGTGGCGCTGATGTGTATCTAAGGGTGTACCTATTTGCACACCCATTTGCCTATTGGCACACCAAAAAGGTGTTTTTTGTCTTATATGCACACCCTTCAGTGTCGAGCTGTGGCCAAAGCGCGTCGTTTTGGTCTGGTCAACCAGACGAAGATCCGGCTAAAATAGAAGCAATCACCAATTGGAAGGTCCCGCAATCAGCTACGGAAGTTAGAAGTTTTCTAGGGTTAGTTGGATATTATAGACGATTCATTAAGGATTTTTCCAAAATAGCTGTACCATTAACGAAGCTAACATGTAAAGCAGTTAAGTTTGAATGGGGATCTAGGCAAGAAGAGGCCTTTAGGATTTTGAAGCAAAAGTTAACAAACGCCCCAATTCTTGCCTTACCAGAAGGAACGGAAGATTTTGAAGTTTACTGCGATGCTTCTAAGCTAGGATTAGGATGTGTGCTAATGCAACGCAAGAAGGTAATTGCGTATGCTTCAAGACAATTGAAAAAGCACGAAGAAAACTATACGACGCATGACTTAGAGTTAGGAGCCATAATTTTTGCCCTTAAGATTTGGAGACACTATTTGTATGGAAGTAAGTTTAATGTCTATACAGACCATAAAAGCTTAAGATACATATTTGGGCAAAAAGAATTGAACATGAGGCAAAGGAGATGGATGGAAATCCTAAGTGAATACGACTGTGATATTCAATATCACGAAGGAAAAACAAACGTAGTTGCTGATGCCCTAAGTCGTAAGTATCATGAGAAACAACGACGAGTTCGTGCTCTTAGATTAAGTTTACAATTAGACTTAATGGAACAATTAAAGAATGTTCAAGAAACAACAATCAAGGATGATGCTGAAGGAATGAAAGGACGAATAAAGGAATTAGAACAAGGAAGTGATGGAATTTGGAGATTCCACAAGAAGAGGATTTGGGTACCTAAGCAAGGAGAATTAAGAAATAAGATCTTAGAGGAAGCCCATAAATCTAGGTATACCATGCACCCGGGAAATAATAAGATGTACCAAGATTTAAGAAATAATTTCTGGTGGATAGGAATGAAAAAGGATATAGCTAGATATGTATCTAAGTGTCTAACTTGTTCACAAGTTAAGGCAGAACACCAGAAACCTTCAGGGTTACTCCAACAATTAGAAATGCCTGTTTGGAAATGGGAACTAATAACCATGGACTTTGTTACTAAGTTGCCCAAAACCAGAAAAGGTAATGATGCGATTTGGGTAATTGTGGCTCGATTAACCAAATCTGCTCATTTTCTACCTATGAAAGAAACCTTTAGCATGGAAAGGTTGGCAAAATTATACGTAGACGAGGTAGTATCATTACATGGAGTTCCACTCTCCATTGTATCGGATAGAGATAGTCGTTTCACTTCGCATTTCTGGACAAGTTTCCAAGAAGCCATGGGGACGCGATTAAATTTAAGTACATCTTATCATCCCCAAACAGATGGACAAAGTGAAAGGACAATCCAAACCCTGGAAGACATGCTCAGGGCATGTGTGATAGATTTTGGTGGAAACTGGGATGACCACCTACCCTTAATTGAATTCTCCTATAATAATGGTTGTCATGCAAGCATTGAAGCTGCCCCATTTGAAGCACTATATAGACGAAAGTGCAGAACTCCAGTTTATTGGGCAGAAATAGGAGAAAGTCAATTATCAGGTCCTGAAATCGTGCAAGAGACTACCGACAAAATCACTCAAATCAAGGAAAGACTAAAGACAGCGCGAGATCGTTAGAAGAGTTATGCAGACAATAGACGTAAGCCACTAGAATTTCAAGTTGGAGACAAGGTACTTTTGAAAGTTTCTCCTTGGAAAGGAGTGGTTTGATTCGGAAAGAAGGGAAAGCTAAGTCCAAGGTACATAGGACCATTCCCAATAATCCAGCGAATAGGACCAGTTGCTTATCGCTTACAACTACCAGAAGAATTAGCTGGGTACATGACGTGTTTCATGTATCTAACCTCAAGAAATGTCTATCTGACGAATCTCTGGTAGTACCTCTTCAAGATGTAGAGGTAAATGAAAAGTTAAAATTTGTTGAGAAGCCACTGCAGATAGAAGACAGAAAGGTCAAGTTTCTCAAACACAAAAGACTCGTACTGGTCAAAGTCAAGTGGGATTCGAAGAGAGGACCTGAGTACACTTGGGAGCTGGAATCAGAGATGAAGCGGAAATATCCCTACTTGTTCCAGTAAATCTCGAGGACGAGATTTTTATTAAGGTGGGGAGGATGTAACAACTCTCATTAAAATTACCATTTCTTATCTTATTTTACCCAATAGGAAACCCTAATTGAGACCCCCAAGTGATACTGCATGACCCCTAAAATTTTCAGAACAATCGGAATCAGGATCAGGGCCCCAAAACTCAGGGGGGGTATTCCCTAGTCGGTAATATCCTTACAGTTTTACATGGAAATTGAATTTTAACGAACGGTCAACTCAGCTAAGCTAGTAACAGACGTGGCTACCCTATGCTAAAAGTGACCTCTCGCGCCACGCGAGAGACTCTCGTGACACGCGGGCGCGCCGTTTTTCCAGTATAAATTCAGGGGTTTGGCACTTGAAGTTTGGTGTTGGTTCGACATTAAAATTCGTTTTCTACACCGAGATATCGTCTGTTTACTACCAAAACACACACACAGCATGAAACGCTGCCACGACAACAGGGTAATAACTCGATCACTACTATGATTCAATGTCCGATCGATTGAAACTATCCGATGGATGTTTAAGTGCTGCCCAAATTAGGGCTATACTTTGTCATTCGTCGTGAATTCGATGGATGTTTAAGTATTGCACTTTGTCATTCGTTGTGAGGGTTTTAATCTCGTGAGTTATCGTAAATGCTGTATTAGTTACTGACCTAGTTTTCGTGTGCATTGTTATTTAAATTAGGTTACCAGGCTACTAAACTCTTCCCGTTTAAATCTACAATGTGAGTCATTCTCTTTTTATCAACTACGTTTTACAATACTCCAATCATTTTCAAGAGTTATAATTACAGGGATTAAGTCGTGGTTATCTTGAATCACTGGCTAGTGGGGTATTGTGCACATTACTAATTTCTCACGGTTAGGCTAATAAATCCTAACAGTGATAATCATCACTACTTGGGTGAAAGGACCCAATAGTGGTATGACCATCGTCACAAGGCTGTGACACGGCGCCAGATAAAAATAAGATAGAAGCCATTGTAATCGCTCTTATGCTGTAATTTATAACTATGTGTCGTTTTAGCAAATTTGAGTGACTCACCAGTATTTCCCCGCTGACAAAATATTTGGAGGGGTTGAAGATGAAGCTGATATGATGATTTGATATTATATATTGAATTGGGATCTTTATTGCCTGTTAATATACATACACATAATGTTATATATATAAGAGTTAATTGCCAAAATCGCCCCTAAGGTTTGGGCACATTTGCCATTTTCTTCCAAAATGAAGGTTTTGTACCATTTTGCCCCCAACGTTTGCAACTTTTTGCCATTTTCATCCAAATACCTAACCAAGTTAATTTATACCATATTATGGGTATTTTTGAAATTTCTCATTAATAAGGGGGTAATTTGTAAATAAGTTTACCATATATATATATATGTCTTTAATCCCTTACATTTATCTTTAAAACCCATTTACACTTGCACAGGGAAGAAAAAAACCCTAAATCGCCCCTAAATCTCCCCCTTTCTTCTTCATCTCGTTCCATGAATCAAGACACGGTGGTATGTAATTGCGGTGCTCAGACTATCATAAAAACGTCGTGGACCTCCCAAAATCCTGCTCGTCGATTCCATTGCTGCAACAGAGCGTTATGTATATTAGTAATTAGGGTTTAGTTGCAAAATCAAAAATCACAGTATTCATGTTATACGAATTGAAGGGAAGGACGTGTGGGTTTGTGAGTTGGGCTGAACCTCCAGTGAACCAAAACCCTGCTGTGATGATACCTGCATTGTTGGACACAATAAGAAGGCATGAACAAAATGCAAAAGAGATGGCATACAAGATCAGTTTAAGGGATCAACATGCAAGAACATTGGCTCGATAGAATAGGGTGATGAAAATACTTCTAGGCTGCACCTGGTTGTTTGTGGTGATGTATTACATTTGTCGTTGAAAAAAATGTCATAAAAAGGGTAGTTGGTAGCGTAATGTAATGACCCGTCTTTTGGTATCGTCTGTATTTGAATAGCGTAGTGTAATGATCTGTCTTTTGGTTAGCGTTATTGTAATGTAAAGAACCCATTTTTTGGTTAGCGTTATTGTAATGTAAAGCACCTGTGTTTTGGTTAATGGTATGTAATGATCCATCTTGTTAATGTAAAGAACCCATCGTGCATTCAAACTGCAGGTATTCAATAAACGGCAAATAAAACTACAGGTATTACAACTGCACTCTTTAAACCACAATAACACAATAAAACTGCAAATTATACCATTCAATAAACTGCAAATAAAACTGCAGGTAGAGTTCACTGCAGGTATTAAAACTGCACTCTTTAAACCACAATAAAACTGCAAATTATACCATTCAATAAACCACTCAATAGCAGTTTCATGGACCATCTATTACAACCCAAAAAACTAGAACTTTAAACCTGATTACAGTTACATAGACCATCTGTTATAAACAAAAAACTACAACTTTAAACCTGATTAACCACATGAACTGCTAGATCTAATGATATACTGTTAAACCTGCTTCAAAAGTTTAAATTGCACCAAAAACTTCAAACTGCACCAAAAACTTCAAACTGCACAAAAGTTCAACTGCACAAAACGTTCAACTGCACAAAAACTTCAACTGCATCCAACTAAGGGACATGCTCTGACTCCTGTGACTGACCAACACCTGTCTCTGACTGCTGTGACTGACCAACACCTGTCTTGTTTCTACAAGTTCTCTTTTTATGTCCCTTCTCCTTGCAAAGCTTACAAGTCAACGAGTTGCCCTTCCTTGGCATTTTTCCAGTAGTTGGTATCTGTTCACTTAACTTTTCAGCTTCCTTTTTGCCCTTCAACTCATCAATTTCCACTACAGACTTCTTTCTCTTCTTTTTTGGTCTCCCAACCTGGGCATGATATTTTGGAGCAACCAATGTAGTTGGGCTTGCAGATTTTGGCCACATGTCCATGCCATTAATTGGGTCAATGAGACATGCAGACACATCATTCCATGTCTGTAACCAGTACCCAAAGATCTTAAACCTGATTCTAGCATCCCTCCTGGTTCCCTAAAGTTGTATATCACTACATCTTCCTCTGAATAACCTAATTCTTGCATCATATCATTGACTATAATAACAAAAAACAGATCGGGATTCACCTTGTCAATGTAGTCGACTTTACCCCCTTTGTAATGAAACTCTGGTTCATCATCAAATTCACCACCATGGTGAAATTCCAAGGTGAAGTAGCTTGGAAATTTGGCTGAAACAAAAAAAAAGATTTATTTATCAACTAAACCCTAGCTTACAAGCAATTCTCAGATGATGGTGGATAGAACATACCATATGTAATGTCGGGATTGAAATTTGCGTTTTCACCTCTAATACACCAATTATCCGGCTCCGAATCACTAGACGATTGGGCCATTGATGATTCTTCACCGATTCGTGGTTGTTCTTCAGCGATTCCTAAATTTTAGGGTTATCTTCTCTGTGATGAAATGGGTTTAATGAGGTAGGTGAGTTATAAGGGATGATATATAATAAAGTTGATAAATTTACAAATTACCCCTTTTAGTTAATAAATTTAAAAAATACCTCATAATAAGGTATAAAATAACTTGGTTAGGTTCAAAAATACACATAATATGGTATAAATTAACTTGGTTAGGTATTTGGATGAAAATGACAAAAAGTTACAAACGTTGGGGGCAAAATGGTACAAAACTTTCATTTTGGACGAAAATGGCAAATGTGCTCAAACCTCAGGGGCGATTTTGGCAATTAACTCTATATATAATTTGCCATCTCATCATGACACCTCATAAAAAACAAGCCACATCATTAAAAAATGGCCACGTCAGCAAAAAAACTAATCAAGTTAGTGCAGATTTAACTGGGTGGTGCCATTGCAAACAAAAAGTCAAGTTGAGGATGCCGGGTGTCAAAGTGGTAGTTGCGGGTGGCAACGGTCAAAGGGTGATAGTTGGGGGTGATAAAATCCAATAACCCTAAAATTTAATATGTTCGAAATTTACTTATAAAAATTAGTGGTTATATACGTGCAAACAAATGCACATGTGCAAATTGATACCTCTTTCTTCAAAAGTACAAGAGTAGATAAAATCTAAGAAAGAGTAAGGAGGAAATAAACACTTTTTTTCAACTTTATGGTTTGTATTGAACTAGTTGATGCCCCCGCCTGTGTTGCGGGTCGATTGCCGAATAATTCTCAATCAATTAAAAAAAGACTACTATAATTTTGGTAGAAAAAAAAACAAAAACGATGATAAGACCGTAAATTTGGGCTAATGGCAAAACTGTATTTTTTCAGTACTAATGAGCGAGTGTTAGGTAGCTCCTTGAGACGAAAAAAAATTAAATCGAGTAAACCAATTAAAACAAAAAACCTTTATAGTTTTGCTAAAAAAAACTAAAACGATTAGAAAAACGTAATTTTTAACTGAGGGTGAAATCATAATTTTAATTCAGGGATAAAATCGTAAATTAAATGGACCAATGGGGGAGTGCCAGGAAGCTGCCGGCATGACTGTAATTTTACACTGGGGGCAAAATTATAATTTCACCAGGAAGACAAACAAAAACGATAGACAAAATGTAAATTTAAGTTGAGGGCAAAATCGTAACTTGGCAGTGAGAAAAAAAAAACTAATGGCAAAACTATAAATTTATACGGGGCAAGATCATAATTTTGAACCGAGGGCAAAATTGAAAGTTTTAGCTGGGAGCAAAAGCGTAAATTATTTTTACGTGGGGGTAAAAACATATTTTTGAACTGATGTCAAAATCGTAATTTTAATGGAAAAAAACTAATGGCAAAACTGTAAATTAAAACGGGGCAAAATCGTAATTTTGAACCAGGGGCAAAATTGAAATATTTAGCTGGGAGCAAAAACGCAAATTTATTTTTAAGTGGGGGTAAAAACGTAATTCTGAACTGATGGCAAAATCGTAATTTTAAAGCGGGATAAAATCGTAAATTTGTTGGGCCAATAGGAAAGTGCCAGACAGCTGGCTGGCACTATTCCCCTGCCGTCCATGTCAGCCAATCAACGGGAATCTCTATTCCCGCCGACATTGAGTTTTGTTGTAGTTAGAAAATTAAGATACAAGTATACATACATACTTTTCTGATTTGTGCGTTGCTCAACATAATATTAGTTCTTAAATTAAGATACATGTATATATAAACTGTTAGAAAAATAGAATAACATAAATGGTAATTAATTTAGTAAATTATAATTATTATTTTTGAACGACAAATTTCTTTTTATTCCTGTTGCCTTGTTGGACTTGAACCCAATACCTTCTCTTCTAAGGTGTTTAAAAACTTTACCTTTGCCAATGGACCACCACCCTATTGGTATTTAAAATTATTAACCGAGCTTTTAAAGGTGATGAACTCTTGAGTATAGTTTCATTTATAACAATTTATTAGTGTTTTAATATCTGAGATTAAGTCTCTAGTTATTTTAGCCTCTTCACCATTCATGGCTCTTGTATATATAGTAGGCTATGTGACTCATTTGAAAATGCTTAAATACAAATACTAAAGATACACGAAAAAATAAGAAGAGTTCTTGGTGATAATTGAAGGTCAATGTGTTGGATACTTACAAAGATGATTTTTCTCTACTCAATTTCATCACTTTCGTATCCTTATTTTTTTACACAAGTTTTAACACTACCATTTAATTCGGTGTAACCTCGGGCCCATGGCCATTTACAGACTGCTTCGGTTGTTGTACCCTGAAAGACAAACCCGTCGTCTTAGTAGAGGCGCAAAATCTGTTTTAAGGGAAGCATATTAAACACGTGTCTCAGCCACAACCATCAACATTAGTTTGTTCACTATTGTATCCAAGAAGGATCGTACAAGGAGACGCGATTTAAATTCTCGTTAAAGATGAAACGAAAATCGTACAAAAAGACACTGCTCAAGCTCGTGTCGAAGACAACAGTTTGAATCAATTTATTTAAATATGTTGCATTTCATATTTATTTTCTTTTGGATTTGCACATGATACGTGTATTACAATTTTTGAAATATATAAAGAGAGTATCTCTATTATTTTTGTTAATATAATTTTAATAAAATGTACACAAACTTATATACGGAATGACTTTTTCATTATTTTCAAAACAACACTAATAAACATACTTAATAAAAAAATTAAACAAAAAACAAAAAGGGGCACATAGATATAACGGTGTGATATTTTTTTTTTTGAAAGGAATATAACGGTGTGATATATCAATCATTCCTATTCTTACACGCTACCTCTCTTACTTTGATCATTAACATGTTATCTCTTTTAATTTACCACCAACTCTTCACCCAACCTTGCTTTTACGTTTAAAATTAAATATAAATATAAATATGTTTTTTTAAAAGAAACCTTAACACAAAATTAAACTAATTATTTAAAGTTATAATTTTGTATGATTCATCATTAACATAAACTTATATATTTTAGGGGTGGGATAAGGCTAGTGACATCTTGGGTGGAATAAGGCTTATGATTATTAGGTCATGTGTTCGATTCCTACAAGAGAGTTTCCTAGATTTATTGGGTTTCCTCCTGAATATGTGTATATGCATTATTGACTAGTGGAGATGGATGTGACCGGGTGGTTCCGCTGATGGCACAATGATACTCAGTGGTCCATCAGTAATTCAAATTTGCCGTAAAAAAATTAAAGTTATAATTCAAGTAAAACAGCAATTTTAACGATATATAAATAAAGAACCAACTGTAGGGTATATCTTGCCAAAAATAGTTAAGTTAAAACAATTTTTTCGTTATTAATATTCAAGCAATCCTAATTGTGGTCGATTAAAATTCAACACCGGGTTTTCCTCGGAATTGGTGGTGGACTCGGGTTACTCTCGGAGTACTCCGTTTCCGAGAGTGCTCGGGATTGAGTTTGTTGGCCGTTCAAAAAAAAAAAAAAAAATTCAACACTTTCATAAATTTAATTCTCGTGGAGATAAGACAAACTTCAATCCGCACACAGCATTAATAACCAAATCTTTATAATCTTTATGACAAATTAATTATAGAATATTAATCCAGAATAATTAAAAAGCAGTACAAAAATCAGGCCCTCAAGAAAAAGGCAGGACTCAAACAAAAACAAAAAAGAGAAAAAGAAATTAAAGAAGCACGGGGAATATTTCTTATATGTACACTTACTAATTATTTATTTATAATAAATTGATAACTCATGGGTTGAAAATAAAGCTCCCACACTTGCACTTCCAACTCATGGGCTTGTAGTTTGAGCTGTAATCACCTCTTGCATATTCTAGTGTTGGGTTCTTCACTCCGTTTATTGCTGTCTTGGTTTGTGGGGTTGTAGGCACTTGAATGGCTTCACAATGCCCACAAGACCCACATCTTCTTTCACATCTTGGTGGTCTTGATCCTATTTGTCCCCTCAGGATTGTCTTCTGCTCCTCCACCTTCACAAATCACAAATAAAAAAAAAACCATTACATCTTTACAAATTTTGAACCATATATATATAAAAAGTTGACAAAAGATAATTACAAGACTTGAGTGGTTGGTTCGTTGGTTACCTGAGATTGAGTGGCCAGCATTCTACCTGAAATAAATGAGAAAAAGAACATGTTAGAAATTCTTATTATTACTATTATTATTTTTTTAACAGCAATCTAATCTACTTCTAATTCTACGAGGACATATAACCCTCAAACCTACGGGAAGGACACCATTTTACACAGCGTAGTGGTTATTGAATGAGAAAAAAAATAAAGATGGAATGGTTAGAGAGAAATTAACCTTGAGCAAAAAGGAGGAGAAAGAGAAGAGAAATGGTTGTTAATAAATGGAGGGTGTGACCACAACCCATTTGTGGATAGAGAGTAATGGAGGGGGGATGCTCTGTGTTAACTGAAGGGTTTTAATGAGTGAAGTCTGGCCTTGAAAAGGGTGTTGTGTGGTGTGGTGTGGTGTGGTGTTGAGTGGGTTTATGAATGAATGAATGTGTGAGATGAAAACCGTGTTGAGAAATTGCAGGTGAGCAGCAGATCAGAGCTCAGACAGACGGGTCAATTATTATTATTATTATGAAATCCTACACGTGTGGGTGTTTCATTAGTAGAGTTTATAAATAAGAAAGCTTACCCCATTTTTGGTTCTATATGTTGCATTTAAGACCGGAGGGTATGAATAGCCTCGTCCCGACCGCCACGTCACCGCACGTAAGCGGGACTTGAAAGAGATTGACCTAGGGGGTGGGGGATGAACCCCTTTATATATATATATATAGGACAAAGATCCGTTAGGAACCACCCTTTATTGCGAGAACCGCGAGAACTAATGTGAACACAACAAAAAATGCCTAAAAATAGCTAAAAATACACACAAATTTTTTTTTTAAAATATTTTTTTATGTTAAAATCGCTACTTTTGGGGGTTTTAGTTTTTAGCATTTAGCTTGGGGGGGGGGGGGTTAGGTTTTTTTAGCTATTTTAGGTTGTGTTCACATTGGTTCTCGCGGTTCTCGCAATAAAGGTGGTTCTCGCATGAACCTTACCATATATATATATATATATATATATAGGTAAAGAGTAAAATACAAATGCGCTTATCGTACGATACGTACGCGATCATCCCAGCCGTTCGATCAGGTGCAGATCTGGTTCGAATTCAATACATATCGCATGTGAAAAAATGGTTAGCATGGGGTAGTGTGAAAAATGGCATGGGGTGTGTAGATGGACAAAATCGCATGTGGAAGATTTGAATATCGCATGTGAAAAAATGGCATGGGGTAATGTGAAAAATGGCATAGGGTGTGTAGAATCGCATGTGGAAGATTGAATATCGCATGTGAAAAAATGGCTAGCATGGGGTAATGTGAAAAATAGCATGGGGTGTGTAGAATCGCATGTGGAAAATTGAATATCGCATGTGAAAAAATGGCATGGGGTAATGTGAAAAATGGCATGGGGTGTGTAGAATCGCATGTGGAAAATTGAATATCGCATGTGAAAAAATGGCTAGCATGGGGTAATGTGAAAAATGGCATGGGGTGTGTAGAATCGCATGTGGAAAATTGAATATCGCATGTGAAAAATCTGTGTGTGTGTTACTGTTCATCTTCTTCGATTGTTGGTCGATCATTGTCAGTCTTCTTCTGTTTGACCCTTACAACTCCCAAATTAGTAGTTCTTATTATCGATATCGCACTAAAAGGAACGAAGGGAGGTTGGGGAAGAAGATTTTCAGGTTTTTGAATTTGTTTTAGGGTTTGATTTTGAACTATCATCGGTCAATTACAGAGATTTATGACCTCGCAATGACGTTTTTAACCTTCCTGGTATGATTTAGATATATTAAAATGATTAATTTAATCATTTAAATTAGTTTCGCCCGCGTTTGATCGATTGAAGATCGTACGGCTGAGGGCATCGCGTACATAATGTAGGATAAGAGGTATTGTACGTTAACCGGCCTCTATATATATATATATATATATATGTATGTATGTATGTATGTATAGCTGTGTGTGTGAGGAGAGAGGAAAATGGCCCGTCGAACCCGGCTTGTGGAGGACGGAGACGACGCGCCGGGCCTATGGGGGGCGGTGTTCCGGGGCGGCGCCGGGCCTCGCCGTGCCCCATACCCTCTAGTCTAATACAAACATAAACTCATTTTTGTAAGATTAAGTATATATTATGTTATATTTAATCTAGTAGCCATTATAATCATTTACATTATATAGATCAAAATATATAACAACCTATTAAATAATTAGTTGGTAATTGTTGATGGGCCTTATTACCCTTATTAACTAATTAGGGTTTACTCTTGGGTGCATATATAAGGAGACTAATGTAGAGGCTCTAAGGTTAGACACATAACCTAATTACTCTCATAACATCAAATCGCCTCCTCTCCTATACTGGTTACCCTTTATCGGTTTTCTTATCACCATCATTAGATTGCACCCTAAGGAGGAACTCGACCAATCTGACGAACATGACGTCTACTTCATTCTCTAATGCGATGGCTAACCAGGTACACATGTGTTTTATTATTCATAATTGAATTTATTTAATTAGGGTTTATGTTTTACCCATGTTCTACCGATATAATCAACATGTAGTATGAGAGCAATGTTGATTATATCAATTCAATCATGTAAATCAATCGGATATTGATGGTTAATTTTTCTGAAGTAGTATTGATAAGCCGATGAGATATTCTAAGAAATAAAATCAAAGGGTGAAAATTTTTCCGCAATAAGTCTTGTGCAGATACCAAATAAGTTTTAGAATGAATAAAATTGTTTTAATAATTATCAATCCAATTCATGTCTTGAAATTTGTGAAAACAAAATAATGACATGGATTTAACTACATGAATTTAATTGATGAATTGGTTTTACCTTTTACAGTTTTCTAGAATTTTGAGTTATCAAGATTCTAAAGTAAACAATTCATCATCAGCTTATCAATAAGGTTGAATTAATTCCTTTAGTGGCTTTATTATTTATCAATTAATATGAATATTTGCCGCATATTGTATCAAGATCGAAATTTTTTTATTATTATTTCACTGATACATGTTATTATTCGATAATATTTAGAGAATAATTCTATCTCCTTAAATTGAGTAACTTTTATCTCCAAATTTCGTATAGATATTATAAACGAATGATTAATTTGGATAGATACACACTTTCATGTGTTCTTAAAAAAAATCGAAATTCCTTTATGTTTTGGAATATGTTTTGGATTATTGAGTGTTTTTCCATGTTCTGATCTGTTTTAACTCTTAGAAATTCTCGAAAACCGTTATTAGATCAATAGATAAAGATTTTCGAAATTTTTGATAAAATTAGATCATCACTAAAATAGGAAATTACATCTCAAAATCCCTAAGAATTCGAATTTTCAATTATTTTCACAATAACAGCTGATTACAGAAGGTTTGAGATCATCCATAACAAGTCGAGACCAAGATTTCGACTCGAGACCAAAAGATTTCGACTCGAAATCATAAGGGTTTTCAGTCTTTTCATGACTCGAGACAAAGTTAACGAGTCGAGACTAAGATTTCGACTCGAGACCACAAGGTTGCGACTTGAAACCTCATTATGAAGTCGAGATCTCATAAAAAATTCAGTACTCGAGACCTCGAGATTTCGACTGAGGTTGCGACTCGAGACCTTAATGACTCGAGATCTCATAATGTTTCAAGATGAGTCGAGACCTGACTCGAGATCTCACTCGAGACCTCATAACTGAGTCGAGATCTCACTCGAAACCTCATTATTTTAAGCTGTTAATGTGAACTAAAAATTGGTTTTTTGTAAATACTTAATTAATCAGATAATTTTGCAGAAACCAAAATAGCTTAACTGGAATGAGCTTCTGATGTATCATTTTTGGCCAAAGCTGATTTGATGCATCTATTTATTGTTCAAGTATTATAAAAGCTATGTTGAGTATGCATTACAAACATGAATGTTTTATTTCTGGCCAAAGCTGATTTAAGTCATTTATGTCTAGTATACTTGACAAGTGCATAACTAAAGTGATTGTCTCATTTCTGGCAAAACCTGATTTGTCACGATTACTTTGCACACATGCTTAAATGATTACACTTCTGGCCAAAGCTGTTTTGTCTTCGTTTAAGTAGAACTTTAACTAAGTCTATTATTTTGATGTTAGTAATAGACATATCAGTTAATGATCTCTAGATCAAGTGGTGGAAGACTTGCATTTCTCTTGAGAGATGCAAGTTCAACTCCCACTTGGTGCAGAGTGAGACATTGGTGGGCAATGATAGGAGACCCAGGGAAACCTGGGTTGGATCCTTAAGCCAAACGGGTTTTACCGGTAACTTCATCGTCGTGCCTACAGGCGGGTGAGTTATCGGGTTTTCCCCGGAATTGGTGGTGGACCCGGGTACTCTCGGAGTACTCCGTTAGGTCCAGTGGGTGCCCCGAGAGTGCTCGGGATTGATTCTGTTGGCCGTTCAAAAAAAAAGTAATAGACATATCACAACCTCTTCACATAATGATCCTCACATTAATGATCCTTCATTAATCTTATGATCATTTTGTCTGCCTTAATTTTGAAGTACCCATAACTTTACTCACTATAATTTTCTTCTATATATATCTCATCCACTCTAATTCTTAAACCTAAAATGTTTTGCTTCATTTAAAGTTTCTATAAGATTAGCTCTTAAATTAAATCCTTGATTATCTTTTAAGACACGATAATCCTATTACTCTCTTCTGATAAAGATACTGAAGAAGAAAATTAGAGCATGATGAATAGGACAAATCGAACATGATGTCTCTTATGATAATCAAGATCTCTCTAACTTAATGCTATCACTAAAGTTATTCCAGATCAAGTCTTTCCTAAGACTAATCTATTATCTGTGGAATAATTACAAGAATTCCTAAGACGCATGCCTTCATTTAAAATTATATACTATAAAGCTAAGTGGTATATGTGAATACATAATAATGTACAATACCATGAAATTAAGGGCTTACGCATCGAAATAAGCACATTTTCCAGTACATAACATACTAAGATTTTCACTTGTACAATTTGATGCCTTATAAATCAACTACAACACTCAAAAGTACCAAAGTCAAATGAGTGTGTTGGTAAGCAACATATGTACAAAGAAATAAATGTCTGAAACTGGAAAATAAGATGTTATTCACCTTACAACCACTGAAACATTAAAAGAGGATTGTTCTAAGGTCCATAGTCAAAATACAAGTACATGATTCCAACTTTAAGGTTCTTCAAAGGAGAATCTCACTGCATAATTATGCCATTAGACTAGGCATAAGCAACGAGACTATCCATTATTCAAAAGAACAGTTGGATAAATTAATTAGGTAGTCACTTACTAATGATATTTAAGTCTGCTAATTTTAATATTCCAATTAACTCATGACTAGTTGACTCTAGTTTCATACGTTTCCTTACCAGAATTAAACAAATAACTAACATGAGAGTTAGTGAGAAAATTAAACGTTAAGGCTATAAGAACCATAATGAGCAGTCTTCTAACAAAGCTTTTCGATACCTTTACATATTCTGAAGATTAGTCAGAATATAGTATCATAATTAAGCTATGTTATGAAGGATGTGAGGTTTGCATAGTCAACATAAAGTCACACTTACCTTAAACTCTCATATCTGGATAGAAACATTAATAAGATGAAACTAGATGATACCTTACATTTTCACAAACTTTTGTTATCATGCAAATGAGAATTTGACAAAAGGAAAATGAGACCTATAAATTTCATCCATTATAACCGAAATTCATGAGAAATCATGACATGGTTAATGAGGATGATAATTCAATTAATCCCATTCTAAGTGATTTTAAATCGTGATGTTAAAAGCCCTAAAATATGACTTGGCTTAAGGAATAAGTATGAGTCCATCATAAGTTATTCGTGGAACTTATTCCAAATGGAATATTCAGACATAATTCATTTATTATTTAAATGACTATCAACTTGAATCTAAATTTTGTCGTATATGGCCCACGGTCTTTGAAGAAATCTATTCATATATATATATATATATATGCTTAATAAGATTTCTATTAGATATGTCCCTGAGTTTTCTTATGACATCTGGACACTAAAGAAATCAAATAAAGTCTAACGTATATGTCACGGCCCCCGTCCCGGTTTTTCCCGGTCCAGGAGCCGCGGGACAGAAATCCGTGGTAACTAATATGTTGGCAGCGAAATGCTTAACAGGATCTTTTAAAACTTGAAAATGCCCAATTTATTTTATTTCATCATTTGGGGATTATACCCATGATTTACAATAAAGGTGATTTCACTGGGAAATCCCTGTTTTTACAAAAACATGTTTCTTTATTTTATTAAGCCACTTCTTCAAGCTTGTAATGCTACACCGCACTTTTTCCTGGATCACAGCAGATCACCTGAAACATGTTTTAAAAAGATTTTATCAGCAGGGAAATACTGGCGAGTCACTCAAGTTGCACAAAATGACACCTTGTTATAATATACAGTATTAAGGGTGATTACATTGTTTTTATCAACCAATTACCCCAAATCGGTATTTGTCACTCGACTGTATCTGTGACTATGGTCAGATCACCCATTGGCTAACTCGTTGTCTAATGGTGACGGGTATCAAGTAATGTATACAAAACCCCACATACCGGCAGTAATTGAAGACTACAAAGACTTAATCCCTGTAATTATACATTTGAAAATAAATAGGGTTTTGGAAACAATTTGATAAAAAGAGAATGACTCACATTGCAAGTTTAGACGGGCAGCGTTTAGCCTACTGATCTTAGCCTGATTAACCTAATTCAATATAACAATGCACACGGAAACTAGGTCAGTAACTTAATACAACTTTTACGACAACTCACGAGATTGAAACCCTCACGACGAATGACAAAGTATAGCCCAATTAAGGGCAGCACTTAAACATCCATCAGACTAGTCTCCATCGATCGGACATTAAATCGTAGCAGTGATCGAGTTATTACCCTGTTGTCACGGCAGCGTTTCGTGCGGTGTGTGTGTTTTGAAGTAAACAGACAATATCTCAGTGTAGGAAACGAGTTTTTACGTCGAACCAACGCCAAAATCTAAGTGCCACAGCCCTGAATTTATACTGAAAAAACGTCTCCCTCGCGTGGCGCGAGGGCCTGTCGCGTGGCGCGAGGGGACCCCTTCTAGCATAGGGTAGCTCCGTGTCTAACTAGCCTAGGTGAGTCGACGGTTTGTTAAAATTCGATTTCGACAACAAACTGTTTAGATAATATCAACTAGGAAATACCCCCCCTGAGTTTTAGGGGCCCTGATCCTAGTTCCGATTGTTCTGAAAATTTTAGGGGTCATGCAATATTTCTTGGGGGTCTTAATTAGGGTTTCTTATTGGACAAAATAAAATAAGAAATAATAGTTTTGGTGAGAGTTGTTACAGTATATGTGATAGGTTCCCACGTCACGTAGCTCATTGAAACTTCTCTTGTAGCATTCTAGAGTTATTAAAGATCAGTGGGACCATTAAGTGTCTTAATAATAACTTGCAATAGTTTCAAGAGGTGGGGGAGTGAAAACTTTATATTACTTCAATTTATACCTCTTGTACAAGACACTGCTCCATTATGACACTGTTCTACTTGTCTCCTTAAATCTAAAGCTACTCTTACAAAAGTTTCATTGTTGCTTAACTGTGGGCGCACTTAAATTTCTTACCTAAACTAACATAATCCTCAACAAGAGAAACTACAACGACTAACGTCATTAATTTGTGTTTCTCTATTAGAATTTATTGGTCGTTACATATTGACCCTAAGCATGCTGAGTTCCTAAAGATTTCTAAGGTCAGTGGGAGTAGTCAAAGTCCTTATCATGACTTGCAAGGAATACAAGAGGCGGGGGGAAGAGTGTCATTAAATTTCACTCCGAATTTAACTCCGATTACACCTCTTGTACACCATACTGCATCAACTCTTACAAACTAAGAATCCTGAAAATGATAGCAACCTAACCAAGAGCTAATCCATAAAACTGAAACTTCTAATAAACCCAATAATCAACTCAGGAGGTCATCTAGGTTTAAAAGCCTACTAACTTTGATGTTTACATAACCTCCCTAACTGAAGTTGACATGGATTTTGGAAATGTTTACTGATCCTATCTCTTCAAATTAAGCCATTAGCGTCAATCAATCCTCTGAATGGAATAAAATTATTTTCTAGTAAAACTGATTTTATGTGTTCGTATAACGTTTAGGGTTTGATTGAATTACCTAAGAGTGTTCATAACTAAACCAAATCCTGATATAAGCGTTAAGACACGAAGAAGCATGATTGATTGTCAAAGGTTATACTCAGGAAGAGATGAATTATCAAACAGTCTTTCTTACCTATCTTGCAAAAGATTTCTTTAAGGATCATCATTGTTCTAGTAGCTTATAATAGTTTTGAGCTGCATTAGATGAACATTAAAAACAAATTTCCCTAACAAATGGCTAGCATATTTACATGTTCATAAAACAACCTGAAAGTTCCAAACTGAAGGTTAAAGAACACTTTATTTGAAAGCCAATAAAATCCATGTACGGGTTAATGCAAACATCATAATGCGATGAAAACTTAGAGTAATTATTTTCATCAAGAACCAAGTGGATTAATGTACCTACCTCAAAATGAGTGGGAGCAACTAAAATAAACTTGTCTATATAGATGATATTCTTTTGACAAGTATATGTTACATAAGTCAAAGCATTGTTAACACAAACTTTGATATAATAGATCTCAGAGATATCTTTTACGTGATAGATATCATAACATACCGAGATAGACCCAATGGGATATTAGTTTCGTTCCATAAGTTTAACCTTAAATGGGTCATTACATATGTAACAAACAATACTGCTCTCCTTTAGAGGATAATAGGATAAATGAGATTATTTCCTTACGCTTCATTAATTGGAAGCCTTATGTAAGTTCAAGTCTATACTCGTTTAGATATTACTCACATTGCAACACACTAGATATGTCTAGATTAATGTGAAGCACTTAATGGAGTATTACAATATCTTTAAAAGAAACGAGAGACTACAATTTAAAGAAGAAGTGAGAACTAAAACCGGTTGATTACTCTAACTTTGTAATATTCAAAGATGACAAAATTTAATTTCAGGTATATCTTTATGTCAGCAGACAAAACCTATCTCATGGAGGAGTCATAATGGACTGATATCAACAACCTAAGTTATAACGACATAATATAGTCACTAAATGTTGTTGGAAATTTATCAGTGGACTCATAAGTTTATTAACTCCATATAATTATTATTTTGAAGACTTAGTGTGATAAAGTCAGCTACCATGACTCCTTGAACAGTAACAGTTCGAGAGGTGCTGCATTAAGTTTCGATACGCAATTAATTATTCGTTTATGAACGAATTGAGGAAACTAAGTCTTTGTATCGAATACATTCATGATATGCTTAAGGATCCTATAACTGAAGGGCTATTACCCATAAGTCTTATTAAGAGAGCTCATAGACGGGTATTAATTGATGGCCGTGCGCAACTGCATATCGTACTATGAATGACTAAGTATTAGTTAATTTTCCTCATCAGTTTGATTTTGTATGTCTCTAAGAATATGTCAAGCCGGCATAATGGCATATAGACAAATAAACTTACAAATCAAACAAAGGGCTTATGCGTATTTTGATCATAACGATTAGGTTTTAAATTAAGGCTATAGTATGACTAATGGGGGTCTGAGTCGCATAATGATTCAACGGCTGTATTTCTCTGCTATAGTTCTTGTTTAAGGCTAAAATGAGTGTTAACTCCTGATCAGGCTTATCTAATACTCATAGTAAATGATTACTCGGCTAAGTGGGAGAATGTAAGATTAAATATATATTATGTTATATTTAATCTAGTAGCCATTATAATTATTTACATTATATAGATAAAAATATATAACAACCTATTAAATAATTAGTTGGTAATTGTTGATGGGCCTTATTACCCTTATTAACTAATTAGGATTTCCTCTTGGGTGCATATATAAGGAGACTTATGTAGAGGCTCTAAGGTTAGACACATAACCTAATTACTCTCATAACATCAAATCGCCTCCTCTCCTATGCCGGTTACCCTTTATCGGTTTTCTTATCACCATCATTAGATTGCACCCTAAGGAGGAACTCGACCAATCTGACGAACATGACGTCTACTTCATTCTCTAATGCGATGGCTAACCAGGTACACATGTGTTTTATTATTCATGATTGAATTTATTTAATTAGGGTTTATGTTTTACCCATGTTCTACCGATATAATCAACAATTTTCTTATCCATAATATCAATATTATATTTTTGAAAGATGACACACACACACATATATATATATAGAGAAGTCAGGGTTCATGCGAAAACCACCTTTATTGCGAGAACTGTGAGAACCAATGTGAACACAACAAAATAAACACACTACACCACCCAAAACCTAAAAAAACCTAACCCCCCCCCCCCCCCCTCTCAAACTTAAAAAAGCAGAAACCAATTTTTTTTAATAACCGGTTTCTACACGAACCGAACCACCGGTTTGTATATAGGTTAGCATGTTTGATCTTTCTAACTGGTTTAAAAAGCGAAACCGGTTTAAAAAAAAACGGTTAACCGGATGAAAAAAGGATTTTTTTTTGCCAAACCTGGTTTTTAACCGAACCGAATCAAATAGACCAGTTTGGGTTCAAACCATGTAAAACTGGTTTTTTAACCAAACCGGTTATTAAAAACCCATTTTTTTCAAGCAAAAAAAACCGGTTCAGTTAAAAACCGGACCGATTATTCCAAAAAAACTGATTTGTACACCTCTACTAGCCAATGACTCCAAAGCTTTCGCCATGGCTGAATGTAATCTCCCTTCTTCATACCCCTTACTATGATATTTATATGGGCAATCTTGTTTCTAATTCATTTGCTATTGTAAAAGATTTGTGTGGATTATAATTTGTTAGAAAAGTGATTTTTTATTACTTGTATTCATCAAGAATATTGTGGTCTAAGTGTTTGTTTAACCTTAGACATTATCCACTTGGACTTTGATAACATACTTGCCCTTAAACTATGTTAATGGACCATGTTGGTACATGTAACTAAATATAGATAACTATTTTGACATTGCAAGATTCCCCTCCCAAATGATAGTTCCTATCTTCCTTCTCTTTATACAGATCAAACAAATAATCAAACATTTGATGAGTCTAAATAAACCATTTGTCATATAAAGTTTTATTTTACAATTCTAAGGTTCTTCAAAAAAAAAAAGTAATAATAATAATAATAAAATAATGTAACTCTTAAAAACAACAGACATGACAACTTTATAAAAAAAGAGGAATACCATATATTCATAACTTTGTATCTGATTTATCTTACCATCAAATAGGTGACAATACGGTGAAGAGAAACATCTACACAAGTCTCTTTCACCATATACTCTCCTTATTCTTACAGCCCATGATATTATTAGAAATATAAGGGTGTAAAGGAGTGGTTAAACACTTTGGAGTGGTAAACTAAAAAACCGACCAATCAGAGCGCGCCATGTCAATCAGGCAAAAGTGTTTAAATTTTGCTGAAAATTGTTGGCAATGGTTTAAACACTTGCTGAAGTGGTAAACTTTTATTATTATTTTCTGTTTTTTTTAATTTAAGATAAAATGGAAAAAACATAAACTTTTTATAAATAAAAATAAAGCATTACATCTTAAATAAAAATAAAACATTACAGTTTAAATAAAATCTAACTTAAAAAAATACTAAAAATCACAAGGTCATCCATATTTTTTTGCGATCTCACATTTTCTAGCCAGTGTGATTGCCAACATAGTAGGGTGAACATTGTCGGTAGGCCGATTATACGTCTCCAAGTCCTTGTCGAACATTGTTTGTCGCAACGCCTCTCGTTGCTCATCCGCCAAGGTCAAGTATTTTTCTTCTCGTATACGTTTAATTTCCATTATCTCTTTTTTCATGGACTTGTACTCTTCGAATTTGTGTGTTATATCTCTTGGATCTTCGTTTCTTGAACACGGCCCTTTGTCCTTTTTCTCCTTCCTCGTTTGTCGTCTTGGTGGTGGTGAAGGATCCTCGTTTATGTCGGGAATATCGAATCCGCTCGAGATTTCGACATTCGGTGATCCTCGTGTATAATTTCCCGAATCCGAAGACTTTCTTTTTCGACCCGAGCCGGAGCTTTCTTCATTCAACAAAGGTACCGGCGACCACTTTTGATTTGTTCTAACAACCTCCCAAGCCGCAATATGAGCAAAGTCAATTTTTTCTTTGATTTTGTAATCCTTTAGCGTTTGCTTCAATACATAAGCATCGTCCTCCCCACTAGGACGTAAACGATCCTAAAATAATAAATTAGCAGCAACTTAATCCAAATAATTTGTTAAAAAATAAACCGTATAAAAAAAATTACCGCTTGATGATATAGGCCGTTGAATGTGTTAATTTTTGTTTGCATCGGCATCCATTTTGAGCGAACTTGGTGGTGGGTTCGGTTACTTCCTCCGACCGTTTCATTGTAGTGGTTTAGAACTTTCTTCCAAAACTCATCCGCCTTTTGTTGATTGCCTTTCTTTTTATTCAAAGTGCAATGAACATAAGCCTTTGCCAACGCCTCTTCTTGTCTATGCGTCCAATTTTCCCGTTTCGCTTTTCCTTTTCTTCCCGGTTCGGCTACAACTTCTTCAACCGCAACATCTTCATCCTCATCTAACTCTTGTTCTTGGGTTTCCAGCACGAACTCCTCATCGGAGTCATTTTGTAAGTCTCTCGGTGATTGTGACATTGGGGTTTGAAAAGCAAACGGGTCAAAAGCATTTTGTGCTTCTAGGGGGTAATCATAATAACCGGGTCGAGCCATCGTCGGACCGTGTTGCATCCAATTTTGGATGGGTTGGGTATCATAACCGAAAGGTTGATGCATGGGTTGGTAAAATAAAATGGAGGTTGGGTTTGATTCGCAAACCCAAGGTGCGGATGAAACGGGACACTAGTACCACCCGAACCACGTTTATCTTGAGCCATCGACTTCGAACCGGAGCCTACCATTTTCTTCTTGCCTGCACCCTTGTTTGATCCTTCCATTTTTATCAAAATATTTGAAAGTTATAGAGTAGAATGTAGTAAAATTGGATGACAATGAAGATATTTGGTTTAGTATTTATACTGTAATTTTTTAAAACAAAAAATATTTTTTTTTTACTTTGAACGGTATTATTACCGTTGGAAAAAGCACAACGGTCAAAAAATGAAGATTCCCGAGTCGGCAAGCTGTCCCCGCCCCTTTAACTTTGCTGATCGGTAAAGGGGTCGGCGGCGGTGTTCCCGCTCGGCAAACCAAGTTTGCCGCCCCCCTTTACCGCCCACTCCGGACACCCTAATTAGACACAAAAATCGGCAAACAAATTTATTTTCATAAGAAAATAGTAATGCTGTATTTTTTAAAATATACAGTCATAATACATTTTCTTAATATTTTTTTTCAAGAAGGCGATAATATGATTAAAAAGTAAAAAAAAAAAGTGACTTTACAATTAAAAAACATGGGTTTTGGTTTTTCAAGGTTTTTTTTTTCAAAGTGGATACTATGTTTTGTTTCTTCTTCTTAAGTAAGCCAAATCATATAAATGAAAGATATTAGGCTGGAGGGTGTAAGGCTCCATGGGGCGCCACCCCCTGCCACACAAGCATGTATAGCGCCCAACCACCACACCCCCGGCGCCATTGATGGGGCGCCATTGAACCTCCGCCATGGTGGTAACGAGCTGAAACGCCATTCAGGTGGGCTCCACTACTTTTTTAACCAATCAAATGTTTTTTTTTTTTTTTTTTTTGTTTAATAGGGGCTCCATCCACACCCTCCAAATTAAAGGGGGGCTCCATGGCACACGTGGATCCTACGTGGCACCAATAAAGCCCCATGGGGCTCCATCCACACCCCATAGCCTTAGATGGGAGGAATGGTGTAAATATCTGTTGTATATGTTGTAATTGTCTGCCCTTTGCCCGTTTGGGTCAGGGGTTTGTTTTGTTTGGCCTTTTGCCCGTTTGGGTCGGAGGTGGTTTTTAATGAAGTTCTGTTTTAAAAAAAAAAAATAATAAAAAAAAAATAAATGAAAGATGTTTGTAAATCAAATAATTATTAAAATATTAGAATAAAAGGGGGGGAGTAGCAAGTCCCAAGGGAAAATGCAAAGATAAATAGATAGTACATAGATGTGAGGTCATTCATAGGGTGTCTGGTCTCTTCCTTAAAGAAAGAAAAGGTGAAGAGTATGATGGAACACAACAAGGACAAAAAGATAGACATAAAAAAGGCAGTGTAGGAAATAGGAATAGCATCCTTCCCCATCACAACAATCACTTGCATTAACACTAAATCATGCAAATACTCATTCTTCAATGTCATTGCATCCATGCAACACAACATCACATAACCTACAAAATCAATGGATAAATAATTGTATATGTGTGTGTGTATTTATGGTATTTTTATTTATATTTCCTTGTGAACAAAGAAAGAATATCAAAATTTACAACGATTAATGATTTTTATATGTTTCTTCTTATTTTTTGATTCAGAGTTTTCTTATTTTGTTTAAGAGTGCTTATGAGAAAATATGAAAGATAATTAGTTGAGGGCAAAATGTATGTAAAATATCAAATGATGTGAAATATTCCATGTAGGGTCATGTCATCGACAAACGGCAAGTTCCAGTTATTTTTAAAATTGTTACGTATAATAGTTAATTTAAATTTATTAAAATTTTATATGGTTTTGTCATTAATTTGTTAAAAGAGAATATCAAATGAAATTACTTATTTTTTGAGATAAAATATATTTTTATAGTCACGTTAGAAGTTAATCACGCATAGGGGTGAGCAAATTAACCACCATAACCGATAACCGAACCATAACCGACATAACCGAACCACTAATAACCGATAACCAATATAACCGATGGTTATGAAACTTTGTATAACCACTCAATCGGTTATGGTTATGGTTATGAAGCTTTGGTTAACCGAATATAACCGAAACCGAACCGAAGTTGTGACGTTAACTTTATATAATAGATTTGTGTTTTACAAAACCATATAGAGGGTTTTTACTAAGATAAAAGTATGTTAGTAACAAAATGATCTTGATGTAGATGCTATTTATTTTGATAAAGAACTAAGGTGTTACGGCCATAATTGTTTTTGTTTGAGAATTACCTTATTAAAAAGAACTCTAAATCGGTGGTTTAACCAAAAAGTTTAGTCTCCGTTATCTTATAAAATAGGCTCAAGCTAAGTCCAAATCATACACAACCCTATTTATTTCAAACCTTGCTTGGTTACTTAACCGAAATTAACCAAAACCGAACCATAACCGACTTCATAACCGATTAACCGTAACCAAAGTTTGGTTATGGTTATGGTTACCAAAACTCCATAACCGAACTAGCGGTTATGGTTATGGTTAATAGTAAAAACCGACCCATGCACACCCCTAATCACGCATATAGACAGACATTAGGGCTGTAAACGAACCGAACGAACACGAACAAGGCATTGTTTGTGTTCGTTCGTTAAGGAAATAAATGTGTTCACGAACGGTTCATGAACACTTACAGAACGAGATTTTATGTTCGTGTTCGTTCATTAAGAAAATGAGCGTGTTCACGAATGGTTCACGAACAAAAATGAAAACAAATAAATTTGGCGAATGCGACAAAGGATAAAGATGGATGGCCCAAAGTAGCACTGGAACTTGAATCCCTTATTATGGAATGAAGGTCGATCGTATTCTTCGATCTAAATAATGAGAAAAGAAAGGAAAATGCTGCATAAACAAGGTGTAACAAAGTTTTCTAGTTTAATTGTTAGGGTAATAAAATAAATAAAAGTTTCATAATATAAAAAAAAGTATAGATAAAATATATGAAAGTAAAAAAATCTTTAATTAAAACACAAACATACGAACACAAACGAACACAAATGAACAAATGTTCATGAACACGTTCACGAACACCTTACCGAACGTTCACGAACACGATTGAACGAATGAGACCTCTGTTCATGTTCGTTCATTTAACTAATCGAACGTAATTTCTTGTTCATGTTTGTTCGTTTATTAAACGAACGAACATAAACGAACTTCCCGCGTGAACGGTTAATGAACTGTTCGCTAAACGTTCGGTTCGTTTACAGCCCTAGACATTACATCATAACATGGCCACATATACACTTTAACTCGCGTAAAATGCAGCGGAAGAAAACGTTGGTTGTGGGGTGTGGAGTGGCTTGGGTTGGGTTGGGGGCATTACTCGATACGTGGCGAAGGTGGGATCTACAAGCTTAGGTCATCCGTAGTCATAAAGCCCCTTTGTGGGCGTTATGCGACACGTGTCGTGCCACGTCACACAGGGGCTTTATGGGGCGTTATATCACTAGAGCCCGTACTCATAAAGCCCTACACATCATTACCTAATTATTAATTTTTATTTTTATTAATTAAAAAACACCAACTAATTTTTGATTGGTCAAACTTTTGAAAAACCCCTCCATCACACCGCGAAAGAGATGGCGCTCCCCCTTTTTTGGCCTCATAATGCCCTTTGTCGTGGTGTTCCAGGCGCCATTGGGGCTTTATAGGGACACATGGCACCCCACTACACACAACCTAATGGTGGTGTGGAGTGGCTTAGCTTGGCGTGGCATGTGAATTTTTTTTAATTAAAGTAGCCAACCAAAGTTAGTCATATTGGATCAGTCAACCAAAGCCAGCCAACTCACCCTTGCCCCCGCCTCATGCCAGGCTGAATACCCACACCAAAGGGGCAATGTATGCCCAACGCCAACCCGGGGTGAAACAACTGACGTTGAAGGCAGGGGCGGACTTGATGTATAACCAGCCGTAGCACGGGCTACAGCTCAACTTTGTAACGGTAGTGTAATTTTTTTTTTTTCCGATTTTTATACAAATGACACCCCTAAAAAAATTTAAGCTCACATTGAAGTTGTAAATAATAAACCCGAATCAGTTTATATAGCCCAACCAATTGTTATTAAAGCCCAGTTATGAAGTGCTTACATTTAATAATGAAGATTGTAAATAATAAGTCCAACCAATTGTTATTAAAGCCCAGTTATAATGTTATATGTTAGCCCAAACCAGTTATAATGTTATATGTTAGCCCAAAATCAAAGGATCAAACGTCGCGCCACTGAAGGATACTGCATAGTTCTTGTCCTTCAGTGTATTGGGTAGTGAAGCTAGCTTTGCTTTTACCGGTTGCAACAGCAACCGTTGAAAGATGTTTTTAGAAATTGAAGCTTTTCAAGACGGATTTACGCAATCGAATGGGCCCAGAATTTTTGAACAATGCTATGGTTTGTGCGGTCGAAAATGATTTTTTTACATGAAGTAAAAGACGACGATGTGATGGAACGATTTCAAGCTATGAAAAAAAGAAGAGAACAAATTTATTAGGTATTTGTTTTACTTCATTTATTTATTGTCGTTTTTTATATTATATGATTGCACGGTGAAATTTTTTTTTGAGATACCTCTGAGTTAATGTTCTAGTTCCTGTCAAACCCCTTTCTAAGGCGGAAGCACGAGGTGTGATCTTGAAAGGTTCTCATCGCATACGAATGGTAAACATACTTCATGCTCGTAAAAATAATTCCAAATGCCAATAACATTACGTAACTAAAAACATAGGTTAAGTTTAGAGTTTACATCACAGCATAAAACATTGTCTGAAAAGTTTACAACATTTTTCAAAGACAAACATCGAGAACTTGGTTCTTATATCCCACATAGGATGAAATATAATAACCAATTCTCACAAAAACAGGCATCGGAGTCTTGACACAAGATAGTTAAAAACATGACAACATCCAAGAGCAAGAGTATGACCGCGCGCACATCCACTTTAGTTACCTGAAATACATGTAAGTTTTTGGAAAATCGTCAACATAATGTTGGTGTGAATTCATGCAGTTTTTATATTGAACGTTTGTATACTTGAATGAAAACATGGTATGTAATTTGTATGAAACAAGTATTTCTGTGAATGTAAGGAAATCGAGATCACTAATGGTTTGCAAGGCCATTAACATGTGACACGACATAGGAAGCATCCAAACCATAGGCATTTTAGCTGTCGAATCCACGACTGTCGATTCACGACTAGAGACACAAAAGCACTGCTTGGTACTAGTATGACCAAGAGTGTGGCTGCCTGAAACCCATTAGATCTAACCTTTTGTTCCGCGGTCTTCGTATGTAACTGATTAATGGTGCTTATGACACCCTATTCGTGACATGATCTAAAGTATCATTCCTTAGTTTTTGTATTCAACATACCATAACACATGTATTTTCCCCAAGTTTAGAAAGCATATAAAAGTTTAAAAGTGGGGACATGAACTCACAACTTTGCGTATCCTGCGCCGCAAACTTCACCGGTTGGTTTTATAGCGTCGTGACCTATACGTGTTTTATTAACGTTAGTCACTAGACTTGTATCGCACAAGTACAAGTCACCATCTTTTATGTATGTGTTCTTTGTTGTTAAAAATAATTTATATTTTTAACTATGTATCTTACTTATATTATTTTCCCAAAAATAAATATAAGTATCTTGTATTTTTCACCCGAGTTATATATTTTCTTCCAAAAATACATTTTAAGTTCATAACTTGTCCAAGTTACATAATCTATTAAGAAATATATTTTCATAAATATATTTTCTTGTATTTGTCTATGCATGTTGTATGTGTATTTTTGTATTTTTACTCCTTAGGAGTGTTTAGTGCATTTTCAAGTCCTAATACACTATTACATACAATACATATTACATACACTTAGCACAAAATTTGGTGACCAATAAATATATATATTTTCCTCAAAAATATACATACTTGATATCACTTTTTATCTTGAAGAAATCATCATATCTTAACTTGAAATTTACACAAAAATTAGGGAAACCTTGGTAAATATTTTTAGGTGAATTTTTAGGGCATAAGTTTCACCAAACTTATATTTTTCTAAGTGTCAAAATTTTATAAAAATTTTGACATAGTTTCCCCTAAAAATGAAGGTTTCCCATGTTTTCAAAACATGTGTTTATTTTCTTTTTAAAATCATCACAAACAATCAACAATCTATCCTAAGCAACTTACACTTACCAAGTGCCAAAACAATGCTATTTACATAACAATCATGAACTTGAACTTTCACAAAAACTTGTAGTAACTTACCATGTTATTTAGTAGGTTTAGTTACCCTTAAAAACATATTCATTTGTTTTTAAATCACATTCTTGAAGGATTTAGTCATTTACAACTTGTAAGATGTTTTTTCTAAAAAACATTCTTTTGAATTTTTCTTGTTACAAACATGTTTCTAGTCTTGTTTAAACACTAAAAATATGATTAGTCTACTTAGAACCCATGACTTTGTAAATCTTGTTATTTAACTTGGTTTCTTTGGAAAAACTATTTTTGAAATCATCCAAGGTTATGACTAGTAACATATTACATCTTTCATCATTCACAAAATCATTTTCATTTTAAAGTTCATGAAAACACAAAGCATGATGATCTTGGTCTTTCACAAGATCACCACCTTAACTTACTAGGTCATGTGTTTAATCATAATCTAGTAGGTTTCATATGATGTCTAACACAAATAATCAATCATCAAGAAGCAAATCAACACCATTCAATCATGTATTCTTATGTTATTAAGCTTATGTTAAAGTATCATGATCATGTTCTTTAGTGTTCTTTGAGATTAACAATGGTCATCATCTTTTAACTAACTAAATATGAAGTAAAAACAAGTTACAAGGAGCTTACTACTAGCACAAGGGCTAGGGAAGAACACAAGAGGTTGAAGATGGCAAATGTGTTGGATAAAAGCAATTGGAAGAGGTCCTTCAAGATCCAAGACCACCAAGCTTCTTTATACACCTTCTTGAACCTTTGTGAGTGTATGGAATGAATGATCAAGACTGAATGGGGTGGAGAGGAGGAGAAAGATGGTGGTGTGAAGTGTGTGAGAAATGTGAGCTTATGATCCAACTTATAACCATCTTTAGGCTTTTAACCATTGGATAACATGTCCCTCAAGTACTAAACATGATCGTCTAATCAATCTTATAAGATCAAGCAAGATCTTGGTGGGGTCACTCTTGTAACCGTCCACATGAATGGGGGGGGGGGGGTCTTGGTTGGGATTAAATGGTAAGTTAGATAATCTAGTTAGAAGTTAAGTGTATTAGTTAGTGTTTATGCATATATGATGTTATATAGTGTGTTAGGGTGTTCGGGGATCATAACTAGCTCAGAAATATTAAAACAATGCTTCTAGAGTAATTTTGATGTTTCGGGTAGTGTCCGGTTGTTCGGTTAGATACCGGTTCGTTAAAGTGCTAAATTGCGCCGTTTAGTGTCCTTTATGTACCCTTTTGTGACACTTTCAATTCCTGACACTTTGTAAGTTAATTTGGACAATAAAACATGAATTCTGCATGATATTTCAGTGTTAAAATGCTGATTAGAGCTGAATTACTGCTGAAATATGTAAAATTCAGCATTTAAAGTGTGTTTCGGGTGTTTTTTAATGCATAGTTTAGCTTTCGGAAAGTTTAAATGTTAACCCTTGTATCCATACTTGGGTTTTAATGTATTTTAGACGTTGGACCTACTCCTAGGCCCTAATTCCATTATCTGACTACTTTCTGCAGAGTTGCTGACACAGTGTGTCTTACCGGTGAGTTTACTAGTCTTTCTGACGCAACGCTAACAGTAATGCATAAAGAAATATTTGAAGTATAAAACGTGCATGAATTCACAAGTATAGCATGAAATCAGACAATGTTGACATTTAAGCACATAATTGCAGATATTAAATAATAATTAAACTGTACAGAAATTACCGGTTTTGTGCCAGTTGTCACAGTCTCCCCCCGTTAAAAGAATTTCGTCCCGAAATTCAGGCTGAGCTATCTCTCGCCGGAGTTTTCTTGAACAGGTGGGGGTACCTGTCTTTAAACTGGTCTTTACGTTCCCACGTGTACTCGGGTCCGTGCTTAGAGTTCCAACGTACTTTGACAAGTTTGACACTACTCCTCCGGGTCTTGTTGACTTTCCAGTCTGTAACCTCAACGGGTTGTTCTGTAAATCGGAGTGTCTCGTCAATATGCACTTCATCCGCAGGGATGATCACTGTTTCTTAGGTTGGACTCTTCTCGAGGTTGGACACATGAAACGTATCATGAACTCCATTAAGTTCTTCCGGTAATTCCAACTTGTATGCCACGGTACCAATTCTTTCCAAGATCTTGAATGGTCCGATGTATCGTGGATTAAGCTTTCCACGTTTTCCGAATCTTACTACGCCCTTCCATGGTGAGACCTTCAACAAAACTTTGTCTCCCACCTCGAATTCCAAGGGTTTTTGTCTTCGATCAGCGTAGCTCTTTTGTCGATCTCGAGCCGCCTTAATGCGCTCTCGGATCTGCATGATTTTGTCGGTTGTCTCTTGAACAAGTTCAGGACCAACTATACGTTTGTCTCCAGCGTCTGCCCAACATAATGGTGAGCGACACTTGCGGCCATATAGAGCTTCGAACAGTGCGGCCTTTATGCTCGTATGGTAGCTGTTATTGTAGGAAAACTCAACCAAAGGTAGGTGAGTATCCCAGCTGCCGCCTAGGTCCATAACACATGCGCGAAGCATATCTTCCAGCGTTTGTATGGTTCGTTCGCTCTGGCCGTCTGTTTGCGGATGGAAGGCCGTGCTTAGATCTAATTGAGATCCAAAGGCTTCCTGGAAGGATTGCCAGATCCTTGAAACAAAACGCCCATCTCTCTCTGAAATAATTGAGATAGGCACTCCATGACGTGCCACGATTTCTTTCAAGTACAACTCAGCAAGCTTCCCAGTGCTATCCTTTTCTCGGATCGGTAGGAAATGCGTAGACTTTGTTAACCGATCGACTATCACCCATATCATATCGTGTCCTCTAGGGGTCCTGGGTAATTTTGTTATGAAGTCCATCGAGATTTGCTCCCACTTCCACATGGGTATCTCGGGTTGTTGCAGTAGTCCGGACGGTTTCTGATATTCAGCCTTAACCTTAGCACAGGTTAGGCACTTTCCAACATAGATAGCAACATCGCTTTTAAGCCTCGTCCACCAATAGTATTCCTTTAAGTCTTGATACATTTTGTCCGATCCTGGGTGGATCGAGTATCTCGACTTGTGAGCTTCATTAAGGATGACTTCTCGAATACCGCCATAGAGGGGAACCCAAATACGCCCCTTAAAGTATAAGGTTCCCTCTTTGTTTGGCACCAAATTCTTCAGCATACCTCAGAGATATTCAGCTCTACGATTCTCCATCTTAAGGGCCTCTTGTTGTGCGTCATGAATGCGAGCAGTGAGGTTCGTCCGAATAGTCATTTCCAATGCTCGAACCCTTAGGGTCTTAACCCTTTCTTTTCGACTTAACGCGTCTGCTACAACGTTTTCCTTTCCAGGATGGTACTTAATCTCACAGTCATAATCGTTCAGGAGCTCGACCCATCGTCGCTGACGCATGTTTAATTCCTTTTGATCAAATATGTGTTGTAGGCTTTTGTGATCTGTGAAGATTGTACATCGAGTACCATATAAATAGTGTCGCTAGATCTTCAAGGCAAACACCACCGCGCCTAGCTCCTAGTCGTGCGTGGTGTAATTCCTTTCATGCACCTTCAACTGTCTTGAAGCGTAAGCGATGACTTTTTGGCGTTGCATGAGCACGCAACCTAAACCTTGAAGCGAAGCGTTGCAGTATACCACTAAGTCTTCAGTGCCTTCGGGTAAGGATAGTATCGGTGCATCGCATAGCTTATTTTTGAGCAGTTGGAAGGCTTCTTCCTGCTTATCACCCCAGTCGTACTTCTTATCCTTCTGCGTAAGGGAAGTCAGCGGTTGAGCTATCTTGGAGAAATTCTCGATAAATTGCCGGTAATAGCCTGCTAAGCCCAAAATTTGTCGAACTTCAGTTGGGGTTTTGGGGGCTTCCCAATTCTTTATCGCTTCTATCTTGGCTGGGTCTACATGAATGCCCTTCTTGTTCACAGCGTGACCAAGGAACTGTACTTCGCGAATCCAGAATTCGCACTTTGAGAACTTTGCATAAAGTTTCTCTTTCTTCAGTAGTTCCAAAATGGTCCTGAGGTGTTGCCCATGCTCTTCTCTCGTTCGTGAGTAAATCAGGATATCATCGATAAATACAATCACGAATTTATCGAGATATGGTTTGCAAACGCGGTTCATCAGATCCATAAATACTGCTGGCGCGTTCGTCAGTCCAAATGGCATCACAAGGAACTCGCAATGCCCATAACACATTATGGATGCAGTCTTTGGTACGCTCTCCTCTTGGATCCTTAACTGATGGTATCCCGATCGAAGATCGATCTTGGAATAGTAGCTCGATCCTTGCAACCGATCAAATAAGTCATCAATCCTCGGTAGTGGGTACCGATTCTTGACAGTGAGCTTGTTCAACTCTCTATAATCGATACACATCCTCAGTGTACCATCTTTCTTCTTCACGAACAAAACTGGAGCTCCTCAAGGCGAGAAGCTCGGCCTTATGAATCCTTTATCCAACAACTCCTGGAGTTGTGTAGACAATTCTTGCATCTCGGATGGTGCAAGCCGATAGGGTGCCTTGGCTACAGGAGCGGCTCCTGGAACCAAGTCAATATGGAATTCGACTTGTCGTTGCGGAGGTAGTCCTGGCAAATCTTCGGGAAAAACATCAGGGAATTCCTTCACCACAGGAATGTCTTTGAGTTTCGGCTCCTCAGCCTTCTTATCTACAACGTGCGCCAGGAATGCAACACATCCTTTCCTTAAGCACTTCTGCGCCTTCATACAATTGATGATGCGCAGAGGCGTATCTCGTTTCTCTCCATGCACGATGAGAGTTTCATCATTCGCAAGAGGGATGCGAATGATTTTCTCGTGACAAACAACTTCAGCCTTATTATTGGACAGCCAGTCCATTCCAACCACCACATCGAAGCTACCCAATTGAACTGGTAAGAGGTCGATACTAAAGCTTTGCTCACCAAGTTCTAATGTGCAACCCCTAACAACTTCGCCCGATTCAACAAGTTTACCATCGGCTAGTTCTATGGAATAAGGAATATCTAATCTACTAGATTCTATTCCAAGCATACGTTTAAATTCCCCAGACATGAAACTATAATCGGCACCAGTGTCAAATAGTATGGATGCAAAGTGATTGTTAACGAGAAACATACCGGTGACCACATTAGGGTCCTCGCGTGCGTTCCTTGCTCCAATCACGAATGCTCTCCCCTGGGCAATCTTTCTTGAAATGATCCTTGCTTCCACAACCAAAGCATCCTTGGTTCTACCCAGCTCCATTACCATACCGGTTACCATTACCATGGCCATTTCCACCACCGTTTCCATTACCAGCACCGTTACGGTTTCCATTCCCGTTCCTATTACCACTTCCATTTCTTTTTCCCCAACAGTTCTCAGTATAGTGACCCAGTTTTCCACACTTGTCGCATTTTGGAATGCGACAAACTCCCTCATGATGACGCTTGCACTGGTTGCAAAGGGGAAAAGTGCCCTGGTATCCTCTGGCAGGAGCGTCATTCATGGCTGCAAGAGTTTTCGCCTCCTGAGGCGGGTTGGGGTCTCGCTTCTTATTGTTGGAACCCTTGTTGTTCTGTGTCGCTTGATTCAGGCTCGCATGCTTCCTTTTCTTGTCACCAGACGACTCAGCATGCGTCTCGGTCTTTTCAGTAGGGTTCAGCGACAATTTCTTCATTCTGACAGCATCTTCAGTAAGGCTGACAGCCAGTGTTACAGCTTGAGTGATCGTTTCAGGTTTAGCCGAAGTTACCATGCTGCGAAACTCTGGAGCCAATCCCCAGATGTAGCGCTCGACACGCTTAAATTCGGGCGTCACCATATAGGGGATCACTCTTGACAAATCGTGGAACCTTCGGGTATAACCAGTTATGTCTGCACCTTCCATGGTCAAGTGCCAGAACTCAGTCTCCAACCTTTGGAGTTCAGCACGAGAGCAATACTTCTCTCTCATTCGTTCCTTCAACTCATCCCAAGTCATGCCGTACGCAGCATCATCGCCCAGAGTCTGGACTTGCAAATTCCACCAAGTCAGAGCTTCATCGACAAACAACCCCGTAACAAAAGTGACTTGCTGATCCACGGTACACTTGCTCATACGGATAGTGGAATCAGTCTTCTCCGTCCAGCGTACAAAAGCCACTGCACCTCCAGTGCCGTCGTAGTTCAGTGGCTTGCAGTCGAGAAACTGCTTGAAAGTGCAACCTTGAGTTGTGTTTCCTCCAGATGAATCTCCCTGCCCATTACGTCTAGCATTGCTTGGTCCTCCACTTTGTTCGGTGCGGTTCGCCTCGTACTGGGGCGATAGCTGCGGAGATCCTTTCTTCCAGTAGGGCGTTCAGCTCTTCAGCAGTCCTCGATAGAAGAGGAGGAGGGGGTTGATCGGAATCCTGATTGTTCACAACTCTCCTAGGTGCCATGTTCTGACAGAACACAACGCAACAGGTGTCACGGCCCCCGTCCCGGTTTTACCCAGTCCAGGAGCCGCGGGACAGAAACCCGTGGAATTTATTAATTCAGTTGACAACGGAAGATTTTACAGGATCTTTTAAAACTTGAAATGCCCGATTATTTTTATTTCATAATTCGGGATAAACCCCGTAATTTACAATAGAGGAATTTCACAAATAAATTCCCTGATTTACAAAACATGTTTATTTATTTAATTGAGCCACTACTTCAAGCTTGTTAGTGCTCCGTAGCACTTTTCCTTGGTTCACAGTAGTCACCTGAAACATGTTTTGAAAATATTTTATCAGCGGGGAAATACTGGCGAGTCATTCAAATTTGATAAAACGACACATAGTTATAAATTACAGCATAAGAGCGATTACAATGGCTTCTATCTTATTTTTATCTGGCGCCGTGTCACCTCCTGGTGACGATGGTCATACCACTATTGGGTCCTTTCACCCAAGTAGTGATGATTATCACTGTTAGGATTTATTAGCCTAACCGTGAGAAATTAGTAATGTGCACAATACCCCACTAGTCAGTGATTAAGATAACCATGACTTAATCCCTGTAATTATAACCTTTGAAAATAAATGGAGTATTGTAAAAATGCTTTTGATAAAAGAGAATGACTCAAATTGCAGATTTAAACGGGCAGAGTTTAGCCTACTGATTAGCCTTGTAACCTAATTTAAATAACAATGCACACGAACTAGGTCAGTAACTAATACAGCATTTACGATAACTCACGAGATTAAAACCCTCACAACGAATGACAAAGTGCAATACTTAAACATCCATCGAATTCACGACGAATGACAAAGTATGGCCCTAATGTGGGCAGCACTTAAACATCCATTGGATAGTTTCAATCGATCGGACATTGAATCGTAGCAGCGATCGAGTTAATACCCTGTATCGTAGCAGCGCCTCACTACTGTAAATATGATTTTCGACTTTTGAGCAGTTGAACTTCAATTTTGTTTAAAATTTTCCACACCAGATGAAAGCCCATGGTCGAATCTATTTATAGCTGATTTTTGGGGTTACGCGGCCCGCGTAAACCCTCACTTAGACCTTACGCGGCCCGCGAGGGGGTCTAGTCTACGTGTAGGTTTGCTGGGTCACGAGTAGGGTTTCCAGGTGGATGCCATGTGGCCCGGATGCTTATCCGGTCAAATGTTGAGTTGACGCGGCCTGCGTAAGGGCCCTTTTGTGCTTTACGTGGCCCACGAGAGGACCAAAAATATGATTTTCTTGATTTTTGATATGGATTAGGGTTTTGGGGGTCCGGGTTTCCACTTACGGGTTGGTTTGGGACATTTTTGAAGGTCCTTACATCCTCCCCACCTTATTTAAAATCTTGTCCTCGAGATTTACTGAAATAAGTGAGGATATTTTCGCTTCATCTCCGATTCCAGCTCCCAAGTGTAATCGGGTCCTCTTTTCGAATTCCATTTGACTTTGACTAGTACGAATCTTTTGTTTTTGAGAAACTTGACTTTCCGGTCTTCTATTTGAAGCAGTTTCTCTACGAATTTCAATTTCTCATTTACCTCTATGTCTTGGAGAGGGACTACTAATGATTCGTCCGATAGACATTTCTTGAGGTTGGATACATGAAATACATCATGTACCCCAGCTAACTCTTCTGGTAGCTGTAAGCGATAAGCAACTGGTCCTATTCGCTGGATTACTGGGAATGGTCCTACGTATCTTGGACTCAGCTTTCCTTTCTTACCAAACCGAACTACTCCTTTCCAAGGAGAAACTTTCAAGAGTACCTTGTCCCCAACTTGAAATTCCAACGGCTTATGCCTATTGTCTGCATAACTCTTCTGACGATCTCGAGCCGTTTTCTGTCTTTCCTTGATTTGAGTGATCTTGTCGGTGGTCTCTTGCACAATTTCAGGACCTGATAATTGGCTTTCTCCTATCTCTACCCAACAGACTGGAGTTCTGCATTTTCGTCCATATAGTGCTTCGAATGGGGCAGCTTCAATGCTTGAATGGTAACTATTGTTATAGGAGAATTCGATTAAGGGTAAGTGGTCATCCCAATTTCCACCAAAATCTATCACACATGCCCTGAGCATGTCTTCCAGGGTTTGGATCGTCCTTTCACTTTGTCCATCTGTTTGAGGATGGTATGCAGTGCTTAGATTTAGTCGGGTTCCCATTGCTTCCTGGAAACTTGTCCAGAAGTGGGAAGTGAAACGACTATCCCTATCCGATACAATGGAGAGTGGGACTCCATGTAAGGATACTACCTCGTCTACGTACAATTTGGCTAACCTTTCCATACTAAAGGTTTCTTTCATGGGTAGAAAATGAGCTGATTTGGTTAATCGATCCACAATTACCCAAATTGCATCATTACCTTTTCTGGTTTTGAGCAACTTAGTAACAAAGTCCATGGTTATAAGTTCCCATTTCCATACCGGCATTTCTAATTGTTGTAGTAAACCTGAGGGTTTCTGGTGTTCTGCCTTAACTTGTGAACAAGTAAGACATTTAGAAACATATCTAGCTATGTCCTTTTTCATTCCTATCCACCAGAAATTATTCCTTAAATCTTGGTACATCTTATTGTTACCAGGATGCATGGTATACCTAGATTTATGGGCTTCTTCTAAAATTTTATTTCTTAATTCTCTTTGCTTAGGTACCCAAATTCTTTTCTTGTGGAATCTCCAAATTCCATCACTTCCTTGTTCTAATTCCTTTATTCGTCCCTTCATTCCTTCAGCATCATCCTTGATTGCTGTTTCTTGAATGTTCTTCAATTGTTCCATTAAATCTAACTGTAGATTTAATCTAAGAGCACGAACTCGTCGTTGCTTCTCATGATACTTACGACTTAAAGCATCAGCAACTACATTTGCTTTCCCTTCGTGATATTGAATATCACAGTCGTAGTCACTTAGGATTTCCATCCATCTCCTTTGCCTCATGTTTAATTCTTTTTGCCCGAATATGTATCTTAAGATTTTATGATCTGTATAGACAGTAAACTTACTTCCATACAGATAGTGTCTCCAAATCTTAAGGGAAAAAATTATGGCTCCTAACTCCAAGTCATGAGTCGTATAATTTTCCTCGTGCTTTTTCAATTATCTTGAGGCATACGTAATTACCTTCTTTCATTGCATTAACACACATCCTAATCCTAGCTTTGAAGCATCGCAGTATACTTCAAAATCCTCTGTTCCTTCTGGCAAGGCTAGAATTGGGGCGTTTGTTAGCTTTTGCTTTAAAATCCTAAAAGCCTCTTCTTGCCTGGGTCCCCATTCAAACTTAACTGCCTTACAGGTTAGCTTAGTTAATGGTACAGCTATTTTGGAAAAATCCTTAATGAATCGTCTATAATATCCAGCTAACCCTAGAAAACTTCTAATTTCCATGGCTGATTGCGGGACCTTCCATTTGGTGATCGCTTCTATTTTAGCAGGATCTACGTGAATGCCTTCGTGATTCACCATGTGACCTAAGAATTGCACTTCTTGCAGCCAAAATTCACACTTCGAGGATTTGGCGTAAAGCTTCTCTTTTCTTAACAAAGTTAAGAGTGCATGCAAGTGCTGACAGTGTTCATCCTGGCTTTTGGAATAAATAAGTATATCGTCGATGAAGACAATTACAAATTTATCCAAGTACGGTTTACAGATCCTATTCATCATGTCCATAAATGCTGCAGGAGCATTTGTTAACCCAAAGGGCATGACTGTAAACTCGTAATGACCATACCTAGTTCTGAAAGTAGTTTTAGGTATGTCTTCTTCTTGTACTTTCAATTGATGATATACAGAGCGTAAATCTATCTTAGAAAAATATCTAGCTCCTTGCAATTGATCGAAAAGGTCATCAATCCTAGGTAATGGGTATCGATTCTTAATTGTAACCTTATTTAATTCCCTATAATCGATACACATTCTCATTGAACCGTATTTCTTTTTCACAAACAACACTGGTGCTCCCCACGGGGATGAACTAGGTTGTATGAATCCTTTGCTTAATAATTCATCTAATTGCTTTTTCAATTCTAGCATTTCGATGGGTGCTAACCGATAAGGTTCCTTGGCTATCGGTGTAGTTCCAGGAATTAGATGAATTCTAAATTCGACTTCCCTATTGGGTGGTAACCCTGGTAGTTCTTCTGGGAATACATCTGGGTATTCTGCTACTACAAGAATTTCTTTAAGTTCCTTACCTTTCGTGTTAATGATTACTGAAATCATATACACCACTTCTCGTTTTCTTGAATAACTGGCCAATTTCATTACTGAAATGAATTTTAGTGGCTTTCGTGGCTTATCTCCTGTAATCAGTGTTGTAAAAGTCGTTAGGCGGTCCCTAGTCAGCCGACTGGGGAGTTGGGAGTAATCGGAGTACTCGGAGAGTACTCGGGGAGTACGCGGACATGGTAAATATAAAGAAAATTAATTGTTATGTATTATTTATGTGTTAAAATAAGCATAATTCATGTCAACTGAGTATAATTTAAAATGAAACATGTTTAAAGTTCAAATATTCTGAATACAAGTTCGACTAGTCTGAGTACAAGGCCGAGTAGGCCGATTTTGACCGAGTTTGACCGATTAAAAGTCAACAAACCACGTTGACCGCCTAGACCGACTAGGCCGACTACGTCCGACTAGGCGCCGACTAGGCCGACTAGGCACCGAGTACTCCCGAGGCCGACTAATTGAGACCGCCTAGGAGGAAGTCGCCTCGGAGGGGGTCCGAGGACCGAGTACTCGCCGAGTACTCGGCCGAGTAATCCAACTTTTACAACACTGCCTGTAATTACCACTAATTCTCCTGTGGGTGTATGAATTTCTATGGATTTTTTATCACAGAGAATTCGAGCATGGTTGGCTACTAACCAATCCATTCCTAATACCACATCGAATTCGGCTAAATTCATAGGTAACAGGTTTGCAGAGAATTTATGGCCTAAGAGTTCTATCTTTTCTTCTCGCAATTTATCTATGTGAACAGAATTACCGTCTGCCGTTTCTACCGTAAAAATTTGTCTAAGGTTGGTTAAGAGCTTGGCAGAATGAAGTATTTATAAAACTTTGGTTTGCACCAGAGTCAAATAATACTTTTGCATAAACATTGTGAACTAGGAACGTACCAGCTATCACGTCAGGAATTAGTTCTGCTTCCTGAGTAGTCAACTGGAAGGCTCTTACGTTCTTCTTGGTAGCTCCTTCTGCAAGTTTGGCTTTGTTATCAGCTGGTTTGGCCAATTTCGGGCAATCTGGCCTAAAATGCCCAGCTTCTCCGCAATTGTAGCAGATTGTTGCTTTCTTCTTCCTGCAATCTTCTTCTTGGTGCCCCGGGATTTTGCAGAAATTGCAATATCCTTTGCATCTTCCAAAATGCTTTCTTTTACAGGCATTGCAAAATGGAATAATGGAAGATTGCCCAGTTCCCTTTTTCTTGAAATTACTATGATTGCCCACTCGGAATCCCTGGGTACTCTTTTGGGCCACTTCCTTTTTTTCGGTTTTCTTCTCGCGTACGTACTAGTCCGTCTGTCAAAGTGTTGGCTAATTCCACAGCATCGTCAATAGTGCGGGGTCTCGCAGCCTTAACGATATCACGGATTTCGCCAATCAATCCCCAAATATAACGGGAAATAAGTACCGGCTCTGGCGAAGCCAGGGTTGGTACCACTCTCGCATATTCGAAGAATGTCAAAGTATACCCTCGACAGTCTACATCCACCATTCGGTGGTTCAGAAATTTATTTGCCATTTGTTCTTTCTCATATTCGGGACATAATTTTCTTTCCATTAACCGCTTAAATTCTTCCCAGCTCATGGCATAGGCTACATCGCTTCCCTTGGCTTGAAGTACCGTATTCCACCATTCTAGCGCCCCTTCTTTAAAAAGATGTGACGCGTACATAACCTTGTCTTCCTCAGCACACTTATTTTAATCACTGCCTCGGTTTTCTCTAACCAACGCAGTGCAGTAGCCGCCCCTTCGTTGCCTACAAATTCAACCGGTTTACAGGCAAGAAACTCCTTGTAAGTGCAACCAGGCGTTGCAGCTTTCATTTTCTTAAGGAGTGGGGCTTGCCTCCCATCGTTGTCATTATTTGTATGGTTACCGCCTCCGTTTACACTATTACTAAAATTGTCGCCGTGTGTGCGTTTGCTAGGAATAATTTGTTGAGGTTCAACTGGATTTCGGGCAGCAGCAAGGATTGCTGGAATAGCATTGGCTATTCCCTGAGCAACGATATTCTCGATATCTTGCCTATTCAGAAATTGATCCTCATTGTTATGCTCAGATTGATTAACTTCATTTACGGGTTCATTACCAGCGTGTTCCATCTGGTAATTAATTTATATAAGTGATTAGTATAAAATAATTAATAACCAAACATAACAAAATAATTGCACATAATCATGTTAACAAGTATAGCCAAAATTGTGGATTTTTCGACTTTCGATATTTTATATATTATAATAGGCATCCGTACAAACTGGTTATCTTACAAAAATTTTATTTTTAAGTTATTTCACATAATTATATTTTTATGATTATATTATTATTATACAAACACCACATAACCACACATGATCCCTGTTAGCTGGCATTTCAGAAACGACGCTCCCTCTCGTCGTACTTCCAAGATATCATTTCCCCTACTTCCCTAATTCGATTTCCTGCATCAATCAGCTCCTCGCCATAATGACAGAGTTCCGCCAAGTTTTCTGAGCTCATTGGTGGGTGTAGTGGAGGTTCAGTATCAAATTGGGGGAAAAAGGTATTAGGGTTATTTAGGAGATTTTAAAACTCCCAGTCGGTGGTCCACCACTCTTCTAACTCTGCTGGTAGAGGTTGGGAGTAGATAATAGGATCTGGGATTTCAGGCTCTAGGTCAACGGGAAGTTGTGCTTCCGCTGGGTAATTAAAAAGGTTTTCACCGGCAGGTCCGATGAGGTCATTAAGTGCCAGTTTATGATCCAACTCCTCCCAGGGTGGCATTTCCTGGTCTTGCCTGGAACTTTCCCCAATTTATATTTCCTTGCCTTTACCTTTGGGATCCTCCGTCTTTACAACTTTCCGTGTCGCTGGTTTCCTCCTGCGTACACGCCTCCAGCCCACAATTCTTCTTCTTTTCTTTGGCTTGGGTTTTTCCGGTGGCTGGGCTTGAAATTCCATAGGTTCCTCCATGTCGGCACAATAACCGGTAAAGTCTCTGGAAACTTCCACATTAACAGAATAGAGATTGAGATTCTGAAGTGCTTCAGACAAGTCATTCATGCTGTTTAGCAGATATGAAGAAACACAAAAATTCTAGGTTAAAATTTTGTAAATTGAATTTTCACATAATCACAGAATGGCAATCAAAAAAATTAAGTATTAATAAAATATGAAATATTGCGATTATATATATATATATATATTACAAATTACAACTGAAATTTAAAATATACTAGTGGTTATGCATCTGTAATTTATTTTAGTCTCCTCCTTCTACTATGTTGTTATATAATGGATTAAGTTCTGGTTTGTAGGTAACATAGGTGCTGGTACTGGTTTGGCGATTCAACTATAAATTAGCATTTACTGCTATAGTAGCTAACATGTAGAGATTTGCCCATTGTTCATCTAACTCATCTTCCCATGGTGGGTTAGTGCCTATTTTCTGAGTTTGCTTATTAATCATCACTCCTTTTGGTTGTGACTTCTTTATTTTCTCTTGACTTTTTCTAATAATACAATTTCTTTTCTTAGGGGTAAGTGGTTTCTCAAACTGTGCCTTACGAACAAATATTCCTTCCTCAGTTTCTGCTGAGTACTTTGAGGAATTTGATTGGGATGAAGTTCCCTCATCTTTTGGTGTACTATCTAGTTGACGATAGATGTCCGAAATTCTTTGCTTACCCATACTGTAACTAACAAGTAGTCAGTTAATAAAAACACAAAATCACAAGATGGTAATCAGGAAAATTAAGTATTTCTAAATACTTAACTGGCTTAAATCAGTGGCTCTGATACCACCTTTTCCTGTCACGGGCCCCGTCCCGGTTTTACCCGGTCCAGGAGCCGCGGGACAGAAACCCGTGGTATTTATTAATTGAGTTGACAGCGGAAGATTTTACAGGATCTTTTAAAACTTTAAATGCCCGAATATTTTTATTTCATAATTCGGGATAAACCCCGTAATTTACAATAGAGGAATTTCACAAATAAATTCCCTGATTTACAAAACATGTTTATTTATTTAATTGAGCCACTACTTCAAGCTTGTTAGTGCTCCGTAGCACTTTTCCTTGGTTCACAGTAGTCACCTGAAACATGTTTTGAAAATATTTTATCAGCGGGGAAATACTGCGAGTCATTCAAACTTGATAAAACGACACATAGTTATAAATTACAGCATCAGAGCGATTACAATAGCTTCTATCTTATTTTTATCTGGCGACGTGTCACCTCCTGGTGACGATGGTCATACCACTATTGGGTCCTTTCACCCAAGTAGTGATGATTATCACTGTTAGGATTTATTAGCCTAACCATGAGTAATTAGTAATGTGCACAATACCCCACTAGCCAGTGATTAAGATAACCATGACTTAATCCCTGTAATTATAACCTTTGAAAATAAATGGAGTATTGTAAAAATACTTTTGATAAAAGAGAATGACTCACATTGCAGATTTAAACGGGCAGAGTTTAGCCTACTGATTAGCCTTGTAAGCTAATTTAAATAACAATGCACACGAACTAGGTCAGTAACTAATACAGCATTTACGATAACTCACGAGATTAAAACCCTCACAACGAATGACAAAGTATGGCCCTAATATGGGCAGCACTTAAACATCCATTGGATAGTTTCAATCGATCGGAAATTGAATCGTAGCAGCGATCGAGTTAATACCCTGTATCATAGCAGCGCCTCACTACTGTAAATATGATTTTCGACTTTTGAGCAGTTGAACTTCGATTTTGTTTAAAATTTTCGACACCAGATGAAAGCCCATGGCCTATAAATAGCAGCATTCGCTACTGATCAAAATGTTGGGTTTTTCTCCCTGTTTCTGGGCGATTTCTGGGTTACGAAGCAGTCCTGATCAGACCCATTTGAAGCTTAAAGATCGAGTGGAAGCATAGTCGATCCAACCCATCAATTCCTTGCTTGTTTATGGTTCGATTCCTTGTTCTTGAACATGTATTCTAATCATTTTGCAAGTTATGAGCTGATGTTAATTTATGTTTAATGTAGTTTATGTAATAGTAGTAATGAACTTGTTTCTTGAATAATCTTTATGTTGTAATCTTATTTGTATGAAACTTAGTACTTTTTCATGTTGAATCTTCATGATTATATAACGAATGTTTCATTGATGTTGAGTTCCTAATTATGTTTGATTGTCTTGGATAATGAATCTGTGGTTAGTGGGATGGTAACTATTTCTTGATTAATCACTTATTTGTAGACTTTGTTTACACCATGAAACCAGACCAGGGTATTGGTTTTATACAAGATATATCTCATTTTGATTAGGAATACTTTCTTGCACGTAAGGGTTCTAACGAATTATATGGTGTTGATTGCATGTTCTTAGATGCGATTTATGATCCTTGTTTAGTAGTTTTGGTCTGAAATTGCTGACATGGTAGATTTGTGTTTAAGACTTGTAAAGGTGAAATTGTTTGTTATATGATCTACATAATTGCTTATCCTCGTGGCTGTATTGTGACCATCGGTATTGCTTTCTTTGATAAGTGAGGTTAGGAATCCAGACCCGGTAAATAACCTATCTTTAAAGGTTCGCATGAATAAATATCAATAGCTCGCTAATGAATGATTTTAGGTGGTTAACGTGTGACCATCGCGTTAACTTTCCGAAGAATCATAATGCTAGAAATCCAGACCCGGTAACTAGCTGTCTCGAAATTGGAAAATTGATTAAGTGCTTTTGTGACATATCTGATAGATAACATGTTTAGGTTGTTTGTGAAACAAGATAATAGTATATTTACGTTTTAGTTGTAATTTAGATAATTTAGTTAAACAACCATTCACTTATCCTTTTATCTGGTAATCTAATGACAAAGATTTAGTACATTATAACGCCCGTGTTCCATGGATCGATATCTGGCTCTTACCAATACTTTGCTGCATATATGACGGGATACAGTTGTCCTTTGTTGTGTGTGTTTTAATGTTAAGGTATAAACCATTTTTATAAATATAAAACACATTTCGTTACATGTGAAGATACTGTAAATAAATATGTATGTAAACATGTACGTCAATACACTTAGCACAAAATTTGGTGACCAATAAATATATATATTTTCCTAAAAAATATACATACTTGATATCACTTTTTATCTTGAAGAAATCATCATATCTTAACTTGAAATTTACACAAAAATTAGGGAAACCTTGGTAAATATTTTTAGGTGAATTTTTAGGGCATAAGTTTCACCAAACTTATATTTTTCTAAGTGTCAAAATTTTATAAAAAAATTGACATAATTTCCCCTAAAAATGGAGGTTTCCCATGTTTTCAAAACATGTGTTTATTTTCTTTTTAAAATCATCACAAACAATCAACAATCTATCCTAAGCAACTTACACTTACCAAGTGCCAAAACAATGCTATTTACATAACAATCATGAACTTGAACTTTCACAAAAACTTGTAGTAACTTACCATGTTATTTAGTAGGTTTAGTTACCCTTAAAAACATATTCATTTGTTTCTAAATCGCATTCTTGAAGGATTTAGTCATTTACAACTTGTAAGATGATTTTTCTAAAAATCATTCTTTTGAATTTTTCTTGTTACAAACATGTTTCTAGTCTTGTTTAAACACTAAAAATATGATTAGTCTACTTAGAACCCATGACTTTGTAAATCTTGTTATTTAACTTGGTTTCTTTGGAAAAACTATTTTTGAAATCATCCAAGTTTATGACTAGTAACATATTACATCTTTCATCATTCACAAAATCATTTTCATTTTCAAGTTCATGAAAACATAAAGCATGATGATCTTGGTCTTTCACAAGATCACCACCTTAACTTACTAGGTCATGTGTTTAATCATAATCTAGTAGGTTTCATATGATGTCTAACACAAATAATCAATCATCAAGAAGCAAATCAACACCATTCAATCATGTATTCTTATGTTATTAAGCTTATGTTAAAGTATCATGATCATGTTCTTTAGTGTTCTTCAAGATTAACAATGTTCATCATCTTTTAACCAACTAAATATGAAGTAAAAACAAGTTACAAGGAGCTTACTACTAGCACAAGGGCTAGGGAAGAACACAAGAGGTTGAAGATGGCAAATGTGTTGGATAAAAGCAATTGGAAGAGGTCCTTCAAGATCCAAGACCACCAAGCTTCTTTAGACACCTTCTTGAACCTTTGTGAGTGTATGGAATGAATGATCAAGATTGAATGGTGATGATGGTGTGGTGGATGTGGTTCGGACGAGAATGGGGTGGAGAGGAGGAGAAAGATGGTGGTGTGAAGTGTGTGAGAAATGTGAGCTTTTGATCCAACTTATAACCATCTTTAGGCTTTTAACCATTGGATAACATGTCCCTCAAGTACTAAACATGATCTTCTAATCAATCTTATAAGATCAAGCAAGATCTTGGTGGGGTCACTCTTGTAACCGTCCACATGAAGGGGGGGGGGGGGGTCTTGGTTGGGATTAAATGGTAAGTTAGATAATCTAGTTAGAAGTTAAGTGTATTAGTTAGTGTTTATGCATATATGGTGTTATATAGTGTGTTAGGGTGTTCGGGGATAATAACTAGCTCAGAAATATTAAAACAATGCTTCTAGAGTAATTTTGATGTTTCGGGTAGTGTCCGGTTGTTCGGTTAGATACCGGTTCGTTAAAGTGCTAAATTGCGTCGTTTAGTGTCCTTTATGTACCCTTTTGTGACACTTTCAATTCCCGACACTTTGTAAGTTAATTTGGACAATAAAACATGAATTCTGCATGATATTTCAGTGTTAAAATGCTGATTAGAGCTGAATTACTGCTGAAATATGTAAAATTCAGCATTTAAAGTGTGTTTCGGGTGCTTTTTAATGCATAGTTTAGCTTACGGAAAGTTTATATGTTAACCCTTGTATCCATACTTGGGTTTTAATGTATTTTAGACGTTGGACCTACTCCTAGGCCCTAATTCCATTATCTGACTGCTTTCTGCAGAGTTGATGACACAGTGTGTCTTACCGGTGAGTTTACTAGTCTTTCTAACGCAACACTAACAGTAATGCATAAAGAAATATTTGAAGTATAAAACGTGCATGAATTCACAAGTATAGCATGAAATCAGACAATGTTGACATTTAAGCACATAATTGCAGATATTAAATAATAATTAAACTGTACGAAAATTATCAGTTTTGTGCCAGTTGTCACAGTTCCGCCACTGGTTGAAGGGCATCCCCTGCCCTAACCAACACCCCACTCCCCACAGCCATATGGCAGGTATACAAAATATTGTTTACAAAAAATAAAATCATATAAAAGTTGCTTTCAAGGTTTTCACGGTTAACTATAACTATAACTGAACCATAAAGTTTGGTTACATAAACAGGGGCGTACCCATCTATTGTCAAGGGTGGGCGGGCACACCCTTAAAAAAATTAGTGCTAAATTCCTGGTAAAATTCCGACCGCGCTCTTTGGAAATTTTCGACCGTCCCTTAGGAAAAAAAGATCTCATGAATTTATAAAAAAATTATGTAAATATTGAATTTTATTTAAAATACAACCTAATTAATTTTCCACTTTACTAATTAACTTTCAATTAACACAATTAACTTTTTCTTAACATTTAGCTCAATATACCCTCGATAACCCAAGTCCAACCCAATCTAATAATCTAATTTGAACTAAAATATAATAACCCAAGCCACCGCCCTTTCCCCTTCTTTCGTCCTGTTTTTTGTTTTGTGATCCCAGACCCACGACACCAACAACAGCGCATAACAGGTCTTTATCAGGCAGCAACAGCTTCGGATTTCCCCGAAGAATAGTAAATTCCAGCCACCAAAATCACAAAAACAACATCTTCATCACTGTTTTCGGGTATGGTTCGATTTTTTTTTCTTGTTTTATTTGGATTTTTAGGAGAAATAGAATTATTAAAAAAGTTTGAAATTTTAATTGTTTTGTTGTTTTTTGAAACTTTAGTTGGCTGATTTTGTAATTTTAGTTAAAGTTTAGTTTGTTTAAATGGTTAGTTACAAGGAATCAACAATTAAAACTAGAGCTTGATTTTAAAGTTGAAAATTTTGGTGATAACTGTTTAAGTGTTTAGTGTTGAAAATTAGTTGTGTGTGTTATATAGAGAAAAACTTGCTTAGAAAAGTAGTTCTAAATCATGTTTTGGATATATTTCAAAAAAATGAAAACACGTAGGGTGACGTTTTAAATATGTTTGGAACGACGTTAGACGTGTTTTTGATTATTATATAAATTTTAGCTTAATATTATTTTGTTTTACATGACCCGACCCAATACAACCCGATATGAACCGATTTTTTTTATATACCTAAGGGCATAAAATCTTTAAAAAAGTTTCGCATCCCCATGAAATTTTTTTTGAGTCCGTCACCATAGATAATCATAACCAAACCATCAATTTCTTCATCTGTTACGCCAATTTCTATTATTTGTTTTTTCTATTTATGCTCTAGCATCTTAAAAAGATAACTATTATTTGGGTGGAGAGGTTAAGAAAGATCAGTCGCAACTACACAAAGGAAGATAGATTATCAACGTACTTAATTATATTTTCTTAATCCTTTTTTTTAACGGCAAATTTGGATCACTGACGGACCACTAAAGTACCATCGTGCCACCAGCGGAACCACCCGATCATATTCATCTCCACTAGACACAATGCCTATACACCAATTTAGAAGGAAACCTTATAAATATGAGAAAGCCTCTTTGTAGGAATCGAACCCAGGACCTTTTGTTTCTAAAGCCTTTATCTCATCTCCAAAATTTCGTGGATTTAAGCAATAAACCAATTGTGAGAACATTACCTACCATTTGTTTAAACTAATAGAACAGATTTACAACAGTTACAGTTGCGAATGAAAGAATATAGCAATAATACATAAAGTTTAACACAAAATGTCCTCAAATCCGATGAAAAAAACAGCAAGAAGACAATGAACGATACAGAAAAATGGAAGGAACAGTTGAAGACTGCTAACAGACAACTCATTTATGCGCTTTGATTCTCTCTTTCGGTGTTTTCTTTGTATTGTAGCAATTCAATGAACCATAAATATATGAGTAAATTGCCATTTTAGTCCATGAGGTTTGGTCCAAATTGTTATTTTAGTCTAAATAGTTTTTTTTCTCCTCTGGGTCCCCGACTTTTTCATTTTCTTGCTATTTTGATCACATTGTCTAACTCAATCAAAATCTGGTTATAAGCAGGGGTATTTTTGACATAATTGTTTTGTAGTGATAACCAGGGATAGTTTACAACATAATTTATAAACCTTATAATAATTTTTAATGCCAAAATACCCCTGATTATAACCTAGTTTTTAGACTAAGTTAGGTAATGTGATCAAAATGGCAAGAAAAAAGAAAAGTCAAAGACCCAGAGGAGAAAAAAAATCTATTTGAACTAAAATGACAATTTAAACAAAAACTTAGGGACCAAAATGACAATTTACTCTCTCTCTCTATATATATTAAAAAATGAGTTTATAATCTTCCTAACAAATTAATTTTATTGGATTTGGGTGTTCGTTGTTTGACTGGCCGGTGATCTTCTCGTATCAGAGATTTTTTTCTCAATTGAGGACCGTAACCATTTATTTAGTGTGGTATGGATTTTTTTTTTTAAACTTAAATGAAGTTCAAAATGACCAAAAAGTCGTCCAAATTAGAGATCGTCCATGTGTAGTAATTAGTTAGTTAGCTAAACATAAACCCTCTTTACTGTTTTTCTTATATTTTTCAATTTCTTCATTGTATTAATTAGAGCTATTGCTCGATCCAAACACATATGTGTTGAATTTGTTTCAATTTTTAAATGTTTGTTATTGTCCCGATGATTGAAGCCGTATGTTATGATGTTTCAACATAGTTAGTTCTAAGACCGAGTTTAGTGGGTGGCACCCCAAGTCACCTCACCTACTTTGATTTAGTTTACCTTTTATTTATTTTACTAAACATTATATTAATAAAATGGTTACACACTTTTTATGGTTTGGTTAGTTAAAGCCTCATTGTCTACATGAGTGATATAGTATGATTTTTTTTCTTCAATTATATATTGTTCCGCTACACATAGTCTAACGTAGTGCAACAACACCAATAATGATTGGTAAAATGATGAATTTTGAAAGAATAAATCGAAGAGTTCAAATTGTTTGAATAAAAAAGAAGACGAGGTATCAACAAAATCAGAAATCTCAAAAGGAATCATTATTCAAAGTAGTTTCTCATGTTATTACATAAGAATCTAGTATTGGATTTCAATGGCTCATGATCTAAAAATTTAATACGTGTTGAAATATGAAGATCATCAATTTTTATAATGCTGCAAGAACTCATGGATCATGGGTGGGCTTTTTGAAACGCACCTCCTCATGAGTGCTAACTATAAGCCCACTTTTCAGCTCATATACACATTAGAGGTGCTTGAATTTCAATCCATGGTGGGTTGGGTTTGGTTTGGTTCATTTGAGCCTGAAATGTTGATATGAAAATAAGCGTTGAAGAACACAAAATCTAATTTATAATCAAATTAGGTTACAATCTCGTGTATTACACGGATTGATAAATGTAATGTTATATAATTAATAATAAAAAAAAGTTAAGTTTTAAAAACACATGCATTGCATGGTTGAATAACCCCATGTATTATACTAATAGAATAAATTATAATGTAATTTGTTAACATATACAATCGTTAAGATATTTATTTACTAAAAATAAACATTAACGTGATAATTTTAAATTTTGTTTGGTTAATTTTAACATTAGTTTTTTCAACGGAGTACTAACTTTGGTTTATAAATACCACCTATTTTTATTATTTAATAGAGTTAATTGCCCGGATGGTCCTTGTGGTTTCACATTTTTTCACGTTTAGTCCCCACATTTTGAAAATAGCAGGTATGCTCCCTATGGTTTGTTATTTTGTTACCCAGATAGTCCCCTGAGTAGATGTCAGTTAGTTTGGAAATAGCAGGCATGATCCTTATGGTTTGTCATTTTGTTACTCGGATAGTCCTCTGAGTAAATGTCAGGGGACTATCCGAGTAACAAAATGACAAACCATAGGGAGCATACCTGCTATTTCCAAAAGGTGGGGACTAAACGTGAAAAACGTGAAACCACATGGACCATCCAGATAATTAACTCTTATTTAATATATTCTTACCATCCAGCCACGTCATATATTTGAAAATTTTTAGAAATTGTAGGTAAAAACAATTATAATTGTTATTCTTATTTTTTAATATTTTAATCAACAAAATTTTAATCTTGATGAAGTTTTTAAGTAAAAAATATCAATTTACTAAAAAAATTAATAATTAATTTCATATTATACTCATTTGCTTTTCCATATAATAATTATCTTTAATTAAAAAGTAAGTATCAATAACTAAGTAGAAAAGAGAGACAAAGAAAAGAAGAAAATAAATGACTTAAATGGATGACATGTGACTTTTATAGTTTTCTTTTATTACATAGTATAGATACAGATTATAACGATTTATTTTATCAACTCAAGTAAAATAATTATTATTTACATAAAAAAGAATATTCTTAAAACCAAGAAAGGAAATTAAAAGAAACAAATAAGAAAAAATGAAAAGCAAAGCGCAAAAAAGGGAGGGGGTGAGGGTTTTGCCTGGCCTCATGAGAAGAGAAGCAATGAAGCATGCCCCTTACCAAGTTTTTGTGTTGTAGTTGTCTGTATATATATTTTTCATAGAAAAGCGAATTCAAAAACAAAAGGAAAACGATTACCAGCCATGGGGCAGGCTTTGATTGAGGCGGTTACTATTTACTCCCTATGATTTTTATTGTATAAAATTTATAATGCTGGACGAAGTGAAGGGCATGAGGCGCCACGTTGTAGCCATGTCAGCAGGGGGTGTGATAAAAAAAAGCATAGGGTGGAAGGGGCTTGAAAGGGGACGTTTAAAAAAAAATCAATCAATCAATCAAAACAAATCCAAACACCATTTACCAATCAAGAGCCGTCACGTCACCCACCTTCTCCCTCCATACTGGTGGAATTCTCCAAGCGCTCCCCTCCACACCACCACCACACCATGGCACGGGGAGGTGTGCTGGCGTGATGGAAGCCTCCACGCCACCATAACATTGCCACATCGCTTGGTCTAAAAATAAAAATAAAGATTGTGATTACAGGGTAATGACGAGCGAATGATTGTTGGATTGTTTGAGAACAATTCTTTGATAGAGGATGAAAGTTTGTGTTGCTGACGTATTAAATAACTAGATTTTTTTAATTAAAAAGGATTATAAAATTTAGATGGATTTGATGATGATGAAATTCACATAAACTTATGTTTTACTTGAATTCAAGACCTTCAGATTTTTAAGAGGTGAAATCATCAAAACAAGTTCATCATGTGAAACAGGTACCTACAAATTATTGTAGACAACTTTATATCTTCTTACTTTCTTAGAAACATACACAAACAACTAATAGACAAGACTGATACCGAATTTACAACACAAGTTCTAATGTTGTTTTCATAATTTTAACGTATGTCATTTTCATCTTAAAAAGTTTGTCCCAAATAAGTGTAAAATTGAAAAGATATTTGATTTGAAACTCAAATTAAAGTTTCAAAAGAATAATCAAATCTATATCCTTCTCAACAACAATTTGAAGTGTCTAATTAATTTTCATTTTTATGTTGTTTCATTTGACTGTTGATATTTATCCAAAGACTATTCAGAAATGCCTTTAGCTGAAAATTTAGGGGTGTGTGAAAAAATCGAATTAACTGACTCATAATCGAATTATTCAACAAAACCGAACCAAATCAAAAACCAGTGGATCGGTTAATTATTATTATTTTTTAAACTGAAAGTAGTGGGTCGGTTATAGTTACCACTGTTTCCATACCCACCATAAACGAACCGAACCAATATGTAGTAAAATTTTTGTTGGATATTGAACTTTTCACCATTTTTTTAATATAACGTTTGTTAGAATTTATGAGTTATATCATATCATATCATTTTGTTGAGTGTTTGTTTAAATTTATTGTTTATATCATATCGTTTTGTTTGAATATTCGGTAACAATCGGTACTAATATTATAGATTATAGTATTCTTTAATACTACTTAATACATTAATATACAAAAGTGTAATAACAGTTAATTTCATGGTCAAATTTTTTTTGAGTTATATTAGCCAGATGTAAATCATGGTTAATCGACCCATAATCGACTGCTATAATCATCAAAACCGATTAACCATAACCGTCATAACCGATCGCTTATGGTTATGATTATCTATTAACCGACATTACGGTTATAGTTTTTAGTCAAAACCAACCTAAACCAACCCATGCACACCCTTAGCTGAAATTTTAAAAATGATTAACTAAGCACATATGAACGTTGGTGTCCCGTTCCAGAATTTTCAACTATTTTTTTTTATCTTATCAAAATGATTTAATAAGCCTAAAAAAGTTATAAGTGCCTTTTTTCTTCTACAATCTTACAAAAACCGATCGTAAATTAACTTATTTTCCTTATGAGTTTTTTATATAATTTTTACATGATTTAAACTTGTTTTTTTTTTACCTTTTGTGTTTTACTTTTGTCTCACTATATTAAATATAAAGTTATGTTATGTGCTACATGAAAAAGAAAGTTGAAGGTTAGATCTTACTCAACAAAAATAACTCACTCAACTATGTGTACATTCAAAAGGTGATATCGAATGTCGGCAAATGCAAGCGGACCCATGCCAACCAAAGTCTTTTCTTTCATCATCAGAAAGAGACGTATAATATTGTCATTTAAGTTAAGCATAAATTAGAACAGACGAAGGTAAAATGTACACTGTTTATATTATTTATCATGCTATACAAGTGTGTGTATCTTTGTGTTATATAATGGTTGCTAAAATATCCATGTGGGCGTCGTGAAGCTTTGTAGCAATGTGACTCTTCTTGTTCCAAGCTATGTTGTCAAAGGCGCAAGGCGCACTCAAGGCGCAAAGATCTCGTCCGGAGCCTAGGCACAAGTCACAAAACAAAACCAAGGGCTTTTGATGTGTGTAAAACGCAACATATAAATTACATCAAATGAGCCATAAAACTAACCCTTTTTTTAGTACTAATGTTGGAAAAAGTATGCTTTTGTCTTCCTTTTGTATTTTCAGGATTAAATGAGCGTAAATGAACAAATATACAGCCAAAACCAACATACATACAAAGAAAGGGAAGAAACGTGGCATGCCCGACCCCTCGACAGCATCTCCCAAAGCAAAAAACAAGAAGAAAGCTGAGCATGGGGCTGTGCCCAGCTGAGTATGGGGCTGTGCCCAGCTCAACACGGGGCGTGCCCAGCGGACACGGGGGCGTGTTCAGGTGTCTGCAGAAAAGACAAAGTTGTAGAAGCTTCTATTCCTGACACGGGGGCGTGCCCAGCTCAACACGGGGTCGTGGTCAACGCTAAGATTCGGATAATCCAAGCAAATCTTGATAGTACAGATACGCTTCTGCACACGGGGCCGTGTGATGTGTGCAAAATGCAACATATAAATTACATCAAAAGTGGCATAAAACTAATCCTTTTTTAGTACTAATGTTGGAAAAAGTGTGTTTTTGTCTTCCTTTTGTATTTTCAGGATTAAATGAGCTCAAATGAACAAAAGAAGCAAAAAGGCAGTTAAATTTAACATAAATACAAGAAAAAGGATAAACGTGACATGCCCGACCGCTCGACAGCATCTTCCCAAGCAAAACAAGAGAACAGAAGGCTGAACACGCCCCGTGCTCAATGAGCACGGGGGCGTGCCCAAGTGTCTGCAGAAAAGACAAAGCTGTAGAAGCTTCTATCACCCACCACGGGGGCGTGCCCAGCGGACACGGGGCCGTGGTCAACTCTAAGATTCGCAGAATCTGAGGAAATCTTGATAGTACAGATACGCTTCTGCACACGGGGTCGTGCCCAGCGGACACGGGGGCGTGGTCAACTAATGCAGACAAACTGCATTTAATGAAGGAAGAGAAGACGGGTGGACACAGGGCCGTGCCCAATGGACACGGGGCCGTGTCCGGGCTTCTGTGCATGCTATAAATAGGGGTGCTTGGCTCATTTGCAAACCATCCCTTGGCAAACCACCTCTCTCACACTTCACCCACACTCCACCACCACACACCATCATCCACCACCATCATAGAGTGTGTGAGTAGTCTCGGGATCCAAGATTGATCGTAAGAGTTCTTGACAATCAAAGGCCATGTTTGCCTAAGTCTCTTACATCACTTGGTGAAGACAAGTGTCTAGTGTAATAGTTTTTATTTTTAATCTTTTCGCACTTTTTATTTGGTTATGTATTAATGACTTTAATAACTAGTTTCTTATGTTGAATGTGAGTCTTCCTTATCGTTTGTCCGTGGTGTCTTGGCATTATTTTACTGTCTATATAAAATAAAAGATTTTCACCATTCATATCTCCACGGTCTATATGGAGGTATGTTGGCTACCTGGTCGGGGTTAAGGGAACGGTTTGGTAAGAGTCTTGCCTTGTTCAGTGTATAGATCCTACAAGGACCTGGGTCAACTTTAGTAGGACCTCCTTCAATACCCACTGGTATTGGATGGCGGGGGTCCGAACTCCTTGATCCCCTCATATGTAAACTACTATTAAAACTTTAACCCGGCTACTTAGGACTGTATCCCTGCTGACTCAGACTACTTAGCCGAGGGTAACGTCACCTCCAGAAGAGGGGCCTACCACAATATGCATTAATAACTTAATTAATTATCTTTCAATAATCCAACCCTTTAGGATTGTATCCTTGCTGACTCAAACTACTGGGTTGAGGGTAACGTCACCTTCAGAAGAGGGGCCTACTACAATAACTAAGATAATCTCTTAAAAAGTGCAAAAGTGCGGAAATAATCAAAGGTTACACTAAACACGAGTCGGATCCAGGTGATTCATCTTGTCTATCTGTTTTTTTTTTCAGCATTTTAGTTAGTTTTATTTTTCTAGTTTAAAACCTTTTTCTAAACTTTTGATTTGATTAGACGTTGAGGATAAACTGGTACTAAAAGCTCTTGTGTCCTTGGACGACCTCGGTATCTTACCAACACTATACTACGCTCACGATGGGTGCACTTGCCCATATGTGTGTTTAGTGTTTGTAAATATCGTGTTTTATAAATTTAAAACTTGGCTAAAAAGTGTTAAAAGGGCTTAAAATATACATTAAAAATATACGACACTTCACACGCATCAAGTTTTTGGCGCCGTTGCCGGGGACACAAGGATTTTAAGAAAGTTAGGAATCAACGGCCTAATCATTTTTTCTTATTTTTCTATTTTTTTAAGGATTTTTCTTAGATTTCCAGCTTTTGCAGAACTCTGCACGGGGCGTGCCCGCTGAACACGCCCCCGTGCCCAATCTTTGGTACTAGCAATCCTGTTTTAAGTCAGACAGTAAGTTGAATACGGGGCCGTTCCCACTCAACACGCCCCGTGCCCAAGATTCAGTTACTGAAAACAGAACCGTAAGATCCCGACGGTTGGTAATTTCTGACACAAACAGGAGTGATACTGATATTTTTTACTTTCGGTACTCTTATGGTACGTGGTGTCAAATATGTGGTGGCCCTCATAAAGATTTAGAATTTTATTTTCTAAATTATAAGCCCCATTATATAGACCCATTGTTTTCCTGTAGCCTTAAGAGGGGCGAAAGTAAAAATAATCCTTATCTCTCCCTCGAATGCTCCCAATCGAATGTTCTAGTAGAAATGTTTTTTGACGAATTATTTCAAATGGAGGATTTAATTCTTAATTGGGTAAAGGAACCTGAAATGGATTCCATAAATTCACCTCAAGAAGATACCCAAGAAGAATTATTGGGATCGCATTCGAATAAAAACAACTTCGTTGTTCCCGAAATCACCTCTAACTCTAGCGAGGACTTGAGCGATAGTCGTCACTGTGTCGATTGTGCCGTGAAGGACTCCCCATCGACTTCGTTCGGTGCATACATAGACCTGAGCGATTCGGCATACACCTTCTTTAACGAGAGCCCGGGAAAGGGTTGGACTTGTCCACCTACATTTAGCATAGGAATCACCCTCACCGACAACATCTTGCGTTCTCATCTTAGTCTAGAGCAATTAAGGTATCTCAGACACTTTGGGGTTGTTCCATCCAGTAAGGAACCACCCGATCCGGATGACTTCCTTAGGAATAGACAGAACTTCATAAACAGCCTCTCGACACGGGGCCGTGTCCAGGTCAACACGCCCCCGTGTCCACCTAAAGATTCCTTTCTGACTTTTTGTCAGAATATGGACAAAATGTGTCAGGGCTTCGTCTGCACACGGGGCCGTGTCCAGCCGACACGAGGCCGTGTGCAGCGTGCTGTCGTTTTCTATAAATGCAGCCAAGAATCCTGCACATTTGGACCATTCCAGGGACAGAGATTTAGTGGGATCTTCACACATACCATCCTAGGTATTTTCTAAAAGAAGGTTCTCAACAACCATCTTGTCCTTTCCTCTCTTGTCTATTCCTTTCTTCTTCATTTTTCACCTCAACACCTCCATTAGAGCTTGAGATCACCATGATTCCAAGCTTTATTGTGATATTTGTTAGGTTTTTGTTTAAGGAATCTTGTTATAAATAAGTGTTACAACATTGTTTTAAGTTATTTCTGCTTAAAAACGCTTCCTAAGTTGGAAAAATAATTTAAAACTCCAAGATTCCTTGTTTCAAACATCTGCAGAAAGGTGAACACGGGGCCGTGCTCATTGAGCATGGGGCCGTGTCCGAGGCTACTGTTTCATTTAAATGAACTTTTTTCAGTTTATTTTCGTAGAATGTCGAGCCAAAACAGTGGAACTTCTTCTGCACATTCCAGAAACAGTCGGAGGGAAAGGAGGTCTTCGATTGAAGCAACTCTCGTACGCTACGTTATGGCATTACGTGAAGCTCTTGACGAGATGACCTCGGTAGAGGAGGTCCTCATAGACCGTATAAATTATCTTACGGTGGGGTTCGAAAACAATTTTCAAGAAATCAACCTCTTGCACGAGAGGTTAAACATTCTTGTGACACCTCCCATGGAGCCAATCCTCCCTCAAGAGGATTGGAACCTAGCACTTGGAGTCAATAATCCCACCGGGTGGGATGACATTCCAGCTGAGCCTCCTCTTGAAGATTTGCAAGAAGTCCCGTTGGAGATTGCACCCCCTCAAACTGATGCAAATGAGCCGGTCTTTCTTCTCCCAAGAGAGATAGAGGAGTGGCTCGCCGACGTATGAGGAACCCATATCCGGAGGAAGAAGTTCTTCGATCCGCATCAAACCGAAAGAATTATCTTTTCGGAAATTTTGCTAATAGAATAAACTTTAGGCTAGAACTTTTTGGTTTAGACTTCTTGTGTCTCTTTTGACCTATTTATCTAGAATTTTAATTTATTAGGATTATTATGTAACTCTCTCTATTTGAATGAATGATGGTTTTAATTAATTTGGTGTTTGGATGATGATGTAATGGGAAAAACACACTTGGGATGGTGAAGGATACCAAGGGAAACTTGCACCAGCACCCCATGCACAAAAACAGAGCCTCCCGTCGATTTTTCTTAATTACAGCAAGTTCAGCACGGGGCCGTGCTCAGCCAACACGCCCCGTGCTCGACCATCAGCAGAAAAATGCCCAGTTCAGGTACTTGGACACGGGGCGTGCTCACTGAACACGCCCCCGTGTCCGGACATTCAATCAACACTATACTACGCTCACGATGGGTGCACTTGCCCATATGTGTGTTTAGTGTTAGTAAATATCGTGTTTTATAAATTTAAAACTTGGCTAAAAAGTGTTAAAGGGCTTAAAATATACATTAAAAATATACGACACTTCACACGCATCACCGTGCCCAGCAGACACGGGGGCGTGGTCAACTAATGCAGACAAACTGCAATTAATGAAGAAAGAGAATAAGGGTGGACACGGGGCTGTGTCCAGGCTTCTGTGCAAGCTATAAATAGGGGTGCTTGGTTCACTTCAAAGGCATCCCTTGGCAAACCACCTCTCTCACACTTCACCCACCACCACCACCATCACAACCCACATCCACCACCATCATCCATCATCCATCATCCATCATAGAGTGTGTGAGTAGTCTCGGGATCCAAGATTGATCGTAAGAGTTCTTGACAATCAAAGGCCATGTTTGCCTAAGTCTTTTACATCACTTGGTGAAGACAAATGTTTAGTGTAATACTTTTTATTTTTAATCTTTTCGCACTTTTTATTTGGTTATGTATTAATGACTTTAATAACTAGTTTCTTATGTTGAAGGTGAGTCTTCCTTATCGTTTGTCCGTGGTGTCTTGGCATTATTTTACTGTCTATATAAAATAAAAGATTTTCACCATTCATATCTCCACGGTCTATATGGAGGTATGTTGGCTACCTGGTCGAGGGTTAAGGGAACGGTTTGGTAAGAGTCTTGCCTTGTTCAGTGTATAGATCCTGCAAGGACCTGGGTCAACTTTAGTAGGACCTCCTTCAATACCCACTGGTATTGGATGGCGGGGGTCCGAACTCCTTGACCCCCTCATATGTAAACTACTATGAAAACTTTAACCCGACTACTTAGGACTGTATCCCTGCTAACTCAGACTACTTAGCCGAGGGTAACGTCACCTCCAGAAGAGGGGCCTACCACAATATGCATTAATAACTTAATTAATTATCTTTCAATAATCCAACCCTTTAGGATTGTATCCTTGCTGACTCAAACTACTGGGTTGAGGGTAACGTCACCTTCAGAAGAGGGGCCTACTACAATAACTAAGATAGTCTCTTAAAAAGTGCAAAAGTGCGGAAATAATCAAAGGTTACACTAAACACGAGTCGGATCCAAGTGATTCATCTTGTCTATCTGTTTTTATTTTATGTTATTTTTCAGCATTTTAGTTAGTTTTAATTTTTTTTAGTTTAAAAACCTTTTTCTAAACTTTTGATTTGATTAGACGTTGAGGATAAACCGGTACTAAAAGCTCTTGTGTCCTTGGACGACCTCGGTATCTTACCAACACTATACTACGCTCACGATGGGTGCACTTGCCCATATGTGTGTTTAGTGTTAGTAAATATCGTGTTTTATAAATTTAAAACTTGGCTAAAAAGTGTTAAAGGGCTTAAAATATACATTAAAAACTATACGACACTTCACACGCATCAAGTTTTTGGCGCCGTTGCCGGGAACACAAGGATTTTAAGAAAGCTTAAAATCGACGGCCTAATCAGTTTTTCAAAACCTTTTTAAAACGCGCGCATTTTTCTGCATTTTAGTTAGATTTTGCATTTACAGTAGCCTGAACACGGGGCCGTGCTCACTGAACACGCCCCGTGCTCAACAAAACCAGTAACTTTAATTCAAACGCCCAGATACAGAATCTGAACACGGGGCCATGCTCACTGAACACGAGGCCTTGTCTAGCCTCTATTTCCGTTTTTATTTTTGTTTTCTAGTCTCGAGACTCTGTTGTGGTCTGCTAAGTGATTCTCATGGATCAATACTCAGGAGGTTACAACTACACCTATGAGGAGGATGATTATAGGGAAGACTATTGCACCATTTGTGGTGACCCGCACTTGGTTCAATATTGTGACTTATTTCAACCATCCACTTGATACACCTACTATGAGGAGCCCAGGTACGAGCCATCAACTTCATACACATCCTATGAAGACCCAAGGTATGAACCTCCTCCCTCATACTCACATTTTGAAGAACCAAGGTATGAGCCTTCATACTCATACTTTGGGGAACCACAATATGAGCCACCACCTTCATATGCTTATTATGAGGAACCATGGCGTGAACAACCCACCTCATATGAGTATTATGAAGAACAAAATTACGACCCTTATCCATCATATACTTACAATGAAGGACAATGGTGTGAACCATCTACTTCCTATGAGGAACAAAGGATCGAACAACCGGATTCGAGCTTTGAGGATCCCGATCCTTACTCTATCACCGACATAGCGGATAGGATAATAGAAAAAATTAAAACTATCGAACGTTGCATATTAGAATCTCGCGCAAGGGAAGAGGAGTCCCGCGCAAGAGAAGAATTAAATAAAAAAGAGATAGTTGAAAATGTAAAAATGGAAGAACAAATAAGTGAAAAACCGACACATGAGTTAAACAACGAAAATGGTGAGTCCGATAACGTTAAAATTCAAGAAGAGTCTAATTTTGAAGAAATTAATCTCTTGTCAGCTTCTTTCAAAAATCATTGTTTAGTTCCCACTCATGCTAAGTTTTTAAAAGAGTTAAACACTAACACTAAAATTGACGAAACGGTAAGCATTAAGTTAACAAATGATCAAACATCGCTAATAAAAGAATACCCATTTGAAATTAACATTACACCGGTTCCATTTTTTTTCAAAATTCCCTTATTAGTAATATCACAATCGATAAAGATCTTTGTGTTAATATCCACTCGGAAAGTAATAAAATCAATCGGTATAGTTGAGGATGTCTTGGTCCAAACAAACCAAATGGTAATCCCAACCGACTTTGTCATCCTTGATGACGCTCCTCTAGTGTTGGGACGACCTTTTGTAAAGACCCACGAAGCTTTAAAAAATCGAAAGTATAACAATCTACCCATTCAATTAGGGGCATTCAAAAGATGTGTCGATCTTGAACGATCAATGAAATATCCAATCGGCAATGACGACCCCCTAATTGAAGATGAGCTAGAACCACCCGATAAGGTGGGTCTAGCCAAGGAGCCTTATATAAACGTGGCGCACCACGGAGGCATTCCGCGTAACTATCCTTAGTTTTAGATTAGTTTAACTTTTATGTTTTCTAGTTTAGTTTTAATTTTCAGGAATAGAGCACACTCGAAATGGTGAAGGTTACTAAGGGAAACTTGAACCCACACCCCATGCACAAAAACAGAGCCTTCCGACAATTTTTCTTCATTACAGCAAGTTCAGCACGGGGCTGTGCTCAACCCAACACGCCCCCGTGCCCGAGGTTCTGCAGAAAATGCCCAGTTCAGGTAACTGGACACGGGGACGTGCTCACTGAACACTCCCCCGTGCCCAGCCTTCTGATTAAATTTGATACTGGCAGTCTGACCACGGGGCCGTGCTCAGCCAACACACCCCGTGTTCAGCTACCCAGTAACATAAAATCTTGTTTTTAACCCACTTTTACACATTTTAATCAACCGAAAAACTTATTTTTGGGACACATTAAGGACAATGTGTAATTTAAGTGTGCCGGGGATGCTAAAACCTTGAATCTTGCAAGTCTTAAAAACAAGCCTTACACAAAACTCTATTGGAACCGCTAATCATTTTTTTTACTTGTCTTGGTTTAATTTGGGAATAACAAGTTCTAAAAAGGTTATATTTTTACAAATTTACAACCGATCGTGTCGTGATAAAAAGAACCAACATAAGAAAATTATGAAACGGCATGACAAATCTAGTTAAAATTTGATTATATATACTTGATCACATTAAAAACCCATTCACACAAAAAGTGAGTTTTGAGCCTTTATTGAGCATACAAATACACATCTTTAAACTAAATGCTCATTTTTCGTTTCTTGTGTGAATAGCCGCTTGGTTCTTACGACTCTAGAACTTGCCATGACGATACATTCCCGGTCCTTACCAACTTAAACTCAAGTAAGTAAATGATGGAGGCATTAGGACTAACCCTTTTTCTTTCAACACCATTATTATTATTATTATTTTTACCACCTACCCAAAATCCCCCAAGTTAACCCCTTTGAGCCTAAACCTTTTCATTTCTTAACCCAAAACAAACACCCTTTTTACCCACCAAAACCCTTTTTCATTTTAAACCCTTTATTTTAGTAACAAAGCTCGATTTTTCTTGTGACTTCCTTATAAAAAAAAATGAATGAATGATGATGAAGCCAAAAGAAATAAACAAACAAGGTTATCAAAAAGAACTTTGTTTGAAAAATTGCTTCATTAAAATAAAAAAAAAAAGTTATAAAAATAAAGTCTTACAAAAACCGACGCTTTTTACGCATTTCGCCCTTTTCTACTAACCACTAACCCAACCACCTACCTTTAACCCAAGCCTAACCCTTCCCCCCCCAAAAGTCCTCTTGATATTTACAAATATGTATAGTTAAAAAGGAGGAGTATTGATTGCTTGGCAAGCTTACGGTAGAAGTAGTTCCATGCCGCTCTCGAGTGTTTCAAAAAATAAAAAATATATATATAATAGGCACAAAATTAATAGTTTTACACAATATATACGAATATAATAGAAGAGAAATCATAATTAATAGTTTTACACAATATATACGAATATAATAGAAGATAAATCATAATATTTTTTTTGAAATATATATAATAATATCAATAATAATTAATACTTTTAAAATATATTAGTATTTGTAACAAATAAAACAATTTAAATATATTTAATTGGGCCTTTCATCTATTTATTGAAATAATTTACTTATTTAAACTAAAGATTGCCCCAGCCCAGTCTACAATCAACAAAATCAGTCCGTTTGTTTTATTAAATAGGGTTTCTATCAAAAAAGGGCAGCCGACACCAGTCCACCACGTTGTTGGTGTCGACCATGATCTAGAGTGTAAATTAGGTTCTCCTCTTCCCTTCAAGACGTTGCTAAGCAAGGTTCCTCTCCCTCTATCTTCTATATTTTTCCGTTTCAGGCTGTTTTTTATGGATTTAGGGTGGATTGTTGCGCCTGCGCCTAGCTCTAGACTGCGCCTGAATGCGTTTTTTGAAAAAAAAGACGCAGATCTGCGCCTAGCTCCCCACTAGGTGGTTTAGCTGCGCTTCGTTGCGCCTGAGCGCCTAGCTCGCTTTTGACAACATAGGTTCTAAGCAGTATGACAGTTTCGTTGGGTTGCTATTTGTCCAACCGAAATGGAGGTTGAGTTGTAGACATCATAGAAACATGTCAACAACAACATCAACCGTACCCAGTAAATCCCACAAATAGCAAAGCTATTGGTGGGGTCTGGAGAGGGTGAGATGTAGACAAACCTTACCTCTATCTATATGGATAAAGAGGCTGCTTCCAAAAAGACCCCCGGCTCGAAACAAAACATCAAGCAACAATGCGAACTACAGATATAGCAATAGGAATCCACCAATCACAAAATAAGTGGTAACCGACTAACATAGTAGAATATACACAACTATAGCCCCTAAATCAATATATATATATATATATACACACACAGAAGATGATAAACACATGTAAAGTCCACCTAAAAAGTAGGAAATATTAACCCATACACGAACTTCTATCCTGAACCATGTCCTCAGAAAGGTGCAACTCTAGCAAATCTTGCCTAATCCGCTCCTCCCAAGTCAGTTTGGGCCTTCCTCTACTCCTCCTACCCTCCACACAAAGGGCGTCCACTACTCTAACCGGTGTCATCATCGGCCTCCTCTTCACGTGCCCAAACCATCTCAATCTCCCCTCCTTAATCTTACTCGATATACTAGCCACCCATAGCCTTTCACTAAAAACCTCATTTCTCATGCGCTCTAGCCTTGTGTGCCCACACATCCATCGTAACATCCTCATTTCTGCCGCCTCTATCTTGCGTGTCTGGGTCTTTTTGATAGCCCAACAATGTGTTCCATATAACATAGCAGGTCTAACTACAACCTTATAAAATTTTCCTTTTAATTTAGTTGGGAACCTCCTGTTACACAATACCCTAGCGGCTGCTCTCCACCTACACCAGCCAGCTTGGATACGATGGGCAACGCCACTATCTATCTCCCCATCCTTTTGTACAAACGATCCTAAATATTTAAACCTGGTAACTTGTGGCACAGCTTGACCATCAATGGTGATTTGAGTATCTTCACGGTCGACTGTTCCACTAAAATCACAATGAGGGTACTCGGTCTTTTAACGACTAAATCTTAAACCTTTGCCTTCTAAAGCAACTCGCCACTCTTCTAACCTCTCGTTAGAAGGTCCTAATTAGTGTCAAAAATACTTGAGGACCCTTCTTTAATGTTCACGTAAATGAAAAGTAACCATAGATCTAGATGCATACATGAATATGTGTATCTATTAAGTTAGAATATAATGATAGTATAGTTTATGGTACGATAATTGCAAAAAGAGAATCTAGAGAGGAGAAGGGAGCTATAAAACGATTGGTTAATTTCCTGTTTACCAGAAGAGTGGTCGAGTTAGGTTTAATTGACAGGAGTCAACAAGATGAACATAATATGAAGATACTCTATGTGTTAATTACTAAAAAGATAATAAAGATAGTGTCTATTCAATATATATATATATACACACACGTACACATACTTTTAACATTCTTGTATAGGTTACTCAAGTATTATATTATTTCATGATGATAATAGTATCATTAAACGTTTTCTATATATCCAGCTTGGAATCAATATAAACATCGATACACACGTAGAAGGTGTGAATTATACACATGTCTAAGACTATTGTGGTTTACAACACTGACAAACCTGGTGTTGTAAATGTCACACCCCAATCGATGGCAGAAACGTCGGAGTGAGACGAATGAGATTGCTCGGGCTTCATAACGCTAATGTGACAATAATTAATTCAAAACTGATTTCTTTCACTGATAACAAATTTGTCAAGTACAATACATCGGAAATCAAATACAACAATTGTTTCAAAAATTACAACATAACAAGAAACAAGTACAACATTGTTTGAAACGATACAACATAATTCATCAAGTACAACAGCCTATCTAGTTTAATAAAATGGGTAACTAAAGTATCCCTACTAGATTTCATCATCCACAATATCATCAACCTGCAATACGTTTAAAATACATGGTTCAATACAAAAGTATTGGCGAGTATACAAGTTTAGTACGTAACATAAGTATAATATGTTTTAAACGAATCCACATGGCAAACTAAGTTATCATGATTAACGTAAAACTGGCATGCGAATATTCAAGTCAATCCTCTGATTACCGCATATATTAAACTTAACATGACCACAAGATTATGGGCGGTGCGTTACTCCTATAGCGTTATACATGTTAAGGGGAGGCCCGTAAGAAGTTAATGACAACTTTATCACATAGAATACTCCAGAAAACACGAATCAAGTATAACATATTAGCATGCATGTATTGGATTGTTTGTACATTTGTATAAAAGTCTAAGTGTAATTGTGTACGTTTAATAGTAAACATATTGCACCCAAAGTGTCACACCCCGATTCCCGATGGGCCCGGATGAGTCGTGACGGTTGGATAACAATTATCACAATATAATAATATGCAACGGAAGTATTGGAGTAAAAGTATTCATTCAATAAAGCTTGAATATATATATATAAGTATTACAAGCGTTTCATTACAAGCCCACATACGGGATCTAATAAACAGAGCTTTAGACATCATATGCCTTAAGCTTCTGGAGTTGCAAATTCCATAGCCTTCATTCTAGCAGACCCGGATTCCCAGCCTATAATAAGGTTCGGTACCTGCGGTTCAATCTTTTGAAAATACGTCAGCTTTCTCTGGTAAATACAATTAACTGACTCATTTTGAAAACAGTTTTTCAAAAAGAGTTTTATACATAGACAAAACCCGTAGGTAATCTTTTAATATTTCTTGGGATTCTTTCTTGTCACCAGATTTATATACTTGTCATATAATGGAAACCAGAGATCAGAGCCGGTCATTTTCAGTGTTATAATGATTAAGGTACACACCAAAGTTGAACAAAACGTGTCTTACAGTTGGTATGCCTAACCCTGTACGCTATTCCGTATGGCCATAACAGTTAATGAGTCAGGACGTCCAGACACGGTACCATTAACCCCCAATTGTTTCAGTTATCAAGTAATACAGATTAAACCGGGTTCTTACATTTATGAGCAGTCGTAGTTGACCCATTTATGTAATGCCCGCTCCAAGTGGCGTATTCGCCATATCCCAAGTTTAAAAAAAAAATAAGTTAAGAGTATTTACATTTTGTTAGCTTCCAATTGATATGATTATAGTTTAACAAAACGCCGCAAGTCTAAGTATTATTGACCCAAGTCCGATTATCGGGGGGGGGGGGGGGGTTCTATAGTCTGGAATGAATAAATCTATTATATGTTAGAATGTATACGAGTCAAAAGGTAGTCCCTTTAAAAATGACCCGTTACTTAAGAATATGTTCGCTAGATTAAGCGTAAATCGAATAGAATGTGGTTTATACCTATCCGAGTACAATGACTCATTGGATAAAGGTTATTTAACCAAGCATTTTGATTTGGAAAGGTTTAATAAAGTTTTGACCCGTTACCCAGGGCTGGCAATAGATAACCTGTAGGTAACCTGCTAAGACACGATAACGAAAAAGTACACCATGTGATTTTTAACGTTTTTTTAAAATAATCAAAATTTGAAAGTTAGGATCCATTATTTCTCCTTCTAGGTGCATAAACTATAGATATGTCCTATAGACATTGGATATAAAGTAGTTAAACGAGTCGTATTCATGTTTAAAACTTTTGTTGTTCGCGTTATCAGATACCTGTTAAACCTGCTAAGACACGATTTGTCAGCCCCCTAGTTTATGTGAACTGGGTTCGCATAACTAGTTATGTGCATAAAGACAGGTTTTGAAGGTCGGATAGGCATACGACGAGTTCAAGTAGTAAATTACATTTTTAGTTGAAGCATCTACTGACTTAAAGTCAGATTATAAGTTTGGTTTAGTTTAAAATCATTCAATTAGCTACTTTGACCATACAAGGACATTGTAGTCATTTTCGATAATAATTTCAAGACTTGTCGTTTAACCCATCAAACGGACTGATCATGTGGTATAACTTCAGAGAATTATACTCAATAATATCATGGTCCTAAAATAGTTTAAAACAGACCTAAATGTTGACCAAACGGGTCAGAATCGAAAGTCAAAGCAAAAGTTAAACGGTTGACTTTCGATATAGAATTAAGATCTAAGCAATAAATGACAAATTGGACATGTTTAGACATGTCCTAATTTGTTTTATAAACTGATATGATGTCAAAACTTCAAGTTTTAATAGTTAAAAACTTGATTACCATAATTTGTAAAGTTTACGTTTTTGACCTTTTATTTAATATAAAGTTGACTCGTCATTTCGCCTACTTAACGTGATCTTTTAAAAGGTATGCTCCCAGGGGATTATAACCTTCGTTATTGGAATCATGTAGCCATGTTCAGATCGAACATTGGCTTGACCATAATGGTCATAACCGAAAGTCAAACATAAAGTCAAACTGTTTGACTTTTGGCTAATAACTAGCTTATAAAATGAAATAGACTATGAAAGAACACTTACTTGTGTTCTAGGAGAAGATGAACTTCAGTAGGAGGCTTCCTTGAATCAGGAAACACTCCAAGAATGATAGAGAGAAGATTGAGGAAAATGAGCAAAGAACATGGATGAATCTTTTGGGCTATTTATAGTTGTAGAAGATGAACAAGATAAAGTGTTGCCACATGTTCTAAGATCATAACACATGTCCAATGATGTGTTTAAATGTCGCAACCCCCGCCCCCTATCTGTCCCGGGAATGGGCGACCGCGAGAATCAGTATTGGTGGAATCGGTGTTTATCAATTTGGCAGCGAAAATTACATCAGGACCGTAGTTAGGAAATATTTTATCAGAGTAAAACACCACATTTTATATAAATAAGTGTATTGGGATAAAACCCAAGTTTTCACTACAAACTGATTTATAGAGATAATCTCTATATTATTGAATAAAACATCTTCTTTTATTTAGGTAACTTTTATAGCCACTTTTCCAAGCCTTCAGTGCTGTCCAGCTGGCTTCTAGTTGGCTTTCACATTTTGTTACCTGAAATGCGTTTAAAAACATTTTGTCTGTGGGAAATACTGGTGAGTGAATCCCAGTTTAATCAAGAAGAGTTTTCTCTTTTAACAGTATTGGGAGCGATTACAATGTTTACATCTACACAATTACTCATTCAGCACTGTCAATCCTAACTGGTGGGTCATATTACCCATTGGCTAAATCCTTATCCAATGGTAACGTGTTCCACATTTTGTATACAAAACCCCAACATACCGACAGTAATTGAAGAATTACAAAGACTCAATCACTGCTAATCACATTGTAAAATATTTAAAGTTTTGTAAAAACATTTTACAAAAAAAAAGATATTACTCACATTGCTGTCTTAGGTTTTCTTTAAGAGTTTCCTGGTGATTATCTATAATTTACACAAATGCACACGTGTTAGTATAATAACCCAATATTTACATTAGCAATACCCTCCCCGAGACGGCATTCCAACGACTACGTCGGGCAGAACCACGACAGCCGTTACGGAACCCTGGATCAATCGGGCAGCGTATCTAATACGTAACCGGGGTTATAATACTTACAATGGGGCAGAACTTCATTATTTAGGGGGGTGTTATGCCCGAAAATAGTGACTACACTATAGAAATTCGAGAGAGAAAGTTGAGAATGAGCGACTCGAACTGAAGGCCGAAGGCCTCCCTTTATAGGGCTAATTCTGGACTTCGTCGCGCCCCGCGTAGCTATCCTTCAGGGCCTTCGTGGCCCGCCAGGCCAGCTAGGGTAGGCCCTAGCTTGGCTGATTCGACTCGTAGCCTCCACACGCGTCATGACACGTGGCGCCCTAGGGTGCGGCCTGATCTCCCATCTGTCGCGGCCCGCGTAAGATTCCTAAGGGGTCTTCGCGCCCCGCGACAGCCCATTAAAATTTGTTTTTTATTTAATTTTTAATAAAATAAAGGTATTCGGGGTCTGTTTTCGTGTACGGGGTGTATTTTAGGACGTTTTGGGAGATTCTAATTATTTTTAGGGTATCGAAAAAAATTTAGGAGGGTTGTTATATCCTCCCCACCTTGTTTTAGAACTCGTCCTCGAGGTCTACTGGAATAGGTGCGGGTATTTCCTTTGCATTTCTGATTCATGCTCCCATGTATACCCTGGTCCTCTTTTGGGGTCCCATTTCACTTTGACCAGAACTAATCTTTTGTGCTTGAGGTTCTTAACTTTCCTGTCTTCAATTTTTAGAGGCCTTTTTACAAATTTTAATTGCTCATTTACCTCTATGTCCTTAAGAGGTACTACCAGTGATTCATCAGCTAAACATTTCTTGAGATTTGATACATTAAATACATCATGTATTCCTGCCATTTCCTCTGGCAGTTGTAGTTGATAGGCTACAGGTCCTATTCTTCTAATAATCTCTAAAGGTCCAACATACCTGGGACTTAGCTTTCCCCTTTTGATGAATCTTACTACTTCTTTCCAAGGAGAGACTTTCAATAACACCTTGTCACCTACCTGAAATTCCAATGGCTTTCGCCTGTTATCAGCATAACTCTTTTGTCGATCACGTGCTGCTTTCAGTCGTTCCTTGACTTGAATGATCTTGTCGGTTGTTTCTTGCACTATCTCATGTCCAGATAGTTGCTTTTCTCCAATTTCTGCCCAACAGACTGGCGTTCAGCACTTTCATCCATAAAGTGCTTCAAATGGTGCAGCATTGATACTTGTGTGATAGCTGTTATTGTAAGAAAATTCTATTAATGGTAAGTGATAGTCCCGATTACCTCCGAAATCAATTACACAAGCTCTAAGCATGTCTTCCATTGTTTGAATTGTTCTTTCGCTTTATCCGTCCGTTTGAGGATGATAAGTTGTGCTTAGATTTAACTTGGTTCCCATGGCTTTTTGGAAACTTGTCAAAAAATGAGAGGTAAAACGGCTATCTCTGTCAGAAACAATTGATAAAGGAATTCCATGTAATGAAACTATTTCATTTACATACAACTTAGCTAATTGTTCCATACTGAAAGTTTCCTTCATTGGTAGGAAATGAGCTGACTTAGTTAGCCTGTCTACAATCACCCAGATTGTATCATTGCCTTTTCTTGTTTTTGGTAATTTGGTAACAAAATCCATTGTTATCAATTCCCATTTCCAAACTGGCATTTCTAACTGCTGCAACAAACCTGAGGGTTTCTGATGTTCAGCTTTAACTTGTGAACAGGTTAAACACTTAGAAACATAAGATGCTATATCCTTTTTCATTCCTATCCACCAAAAATTCTTTCTTAAATCTTGATACATTTTATCATTTCCAGGATGCATCGTATACTTAGATTTATGGGCTTCTTCTAATATACGATGACGTAGGTTTCCTAATTTAGGTATCCACATTCTTTTCTTATGGAATCTCCAAATTCCATCTGTTCCTTATTCTAATTCCTTAATCATTCCTTTTAATTTCTCAGTATCATTCTTGATTACTGATTCTTGTGCCTTTTTAATCTGTTCATTTATATCTACTTGTAGATTTAATTTAAGAGAACGTACTTTTTTTGGCTTTTCGTGATATTTTCGACTTAAAGCATCAGCAACTACATTTGCTTTTCCTGCATGATACTGGATATTACAATCATAATCACTAAGAATTTCCATCCAGCGTCTTTGTCTCATATTCAACTCCTTTTGCCAGAAAACGTACCTTAAACTCTTATGATCTGTGAAAATGGTAAACTTACTACCATAAAGGTAATGTCTCCAAATATTAAGAGCAAAAATTATGGCTCCTAATTCTAAATCATGGGTTGAATAATTCTCTTCATGATTCTTAAGTTGCCTATATGCATAAGCTATAACCTTTTGACGTTGCATCAACACACATCCATAACCTAATTTAGAAGCGTCACAATAGATTACAAAATCTTCAGTTCCTTCTGGTAACGCTAGTATGGGTGCGTTGGTTAGTCTTTGCTTAAGAATTCTAAAGGCTTCTTCTTGTTTTGGTCCCCATTTAAACTTAATGGATTTACAGGTTGGCTTAGTTAAGGGAATGGCTATTCTAGAAAAATCTCGAATAAATCTTCTATAATAACCGGCCAATCCTAAGAAACTTCTAACCTCGGTTGGTGGCTCAGGGGTTTTCCATTTGGTAATTGCCTCGATCTTAGTGGGATCTACATGAATTCCTTCATGATCGACTAAATGTCCAAGAAACTGTACCTTTTCTAACCAAAACTCGCACTTTGAAAACTTAGCATAAAGCTTTTCTTTTCTCAATAAACTTAAGAGTGCGTGCAAATGCTTTGCATGTTCCTCTTTACTCTTAAAGTAAATGAGAATATCATCTATAAAGACAATTGTGAATTTATCCAAATATGGATTACATATTCGGTTCATCATGTCCATAAATGCAGCTGGGGCATTGGTTAAACCAAATGGCATGACAGTAAATTCATAATGGCTATACCTTGTTCTAAATGCGGTTTTAGGAATGTCCTCTTCCTGTACCTTTAATTGATGATATCCTGAGCGTAAATCGATCTTTGTGAAGAATCGAGCTCCTTGTAACTGATCAAACAGATCATCGATTCTCGGTAATGGATACCAATTCTTAATCGTGACTTTGTTCAATTCACGGTAGTCAATGCACATACACATCGATCCGTCTTTCTTTTTAACGAATAAAATCGGTGCTCCCCATGGTGATGAACTTGGCTGTATAAATCCTTTCTCTAATAGTTCGTCTAACTGTTTCTTCAGTTCCTGCATTTCTACGGGTGCCAAACGGTAAGGTGCTTTTGCAATCGGTGCTGTTCCTGGTAGCAGGTGAATTCTGAATTCAACTTCCCTGTCTGACGGTAGTCCTGGTAATTCTTCTGAAAATACATCTGGAAACTGAAATACTACTGGAATATCTTTTTATTATTTTCCTTTAGTGTTAGTGATTATAGAAATCAAATACACTAATGATCCTTTTCTTACATAACTGACTGTTTTCATCACAGAGATGAATTTTGTCGATTTAGATGGTTTATCCCCTTTAATTGTGATTGTAACACCCCGTGTTTCGAAAGTCAAAGTCAAGATTGAAGTCAAAGGAAGACAAGATTGCTAATTGCAATCTGCCACTCCTTGCACCACTCCTGTTTTGACTTCTTTGACTTGTAGATAATTTATTTGTGTTATCACGTTAGTTGTATTATGTGGTGTACTTGTTAATAATTGAGATTTAATCGCATAATTAATCGACTTATCGCTTGTCGCAATCGCATTCGCAGCTCGAATTATGTGTTCTGGTTATTGTTTTACGTGTGTGTGCCATTTATGTGTTACTTGTGCATGTTATGTTTTATTGGGGTGTTAATCGAAATCGTAATCTTTCGCATCGCAATCGAATCGAAACGCAAAACGCAGTAATTATAGTGATTGTATGTTAGATATAGTAGTTGGGATTAAAAGTAATTAGATGAGTAATTCTATCGCATCGCTCCCTCGAATCGCATCGCAAAGCTTAACCCTCGAATCGAAACGACTAAGATCATCGCGCCGAACACTCGAATCGAGTGGCCAACCGATAGGGTGGCCATCCGATCGGGTTGCCATCCGATCGGGTTGCCACCCGATCGGGTTGCCACCCGATCGGACTGCCACACGATCGACCAGCCACTTACCCCACTTTCCATTTTAGGAAACCCTATAAATACCCCCATTTGTCACCTCTTTGATGGTGACAACTCCTTTGTTCGACCAACTCGCTTCAGCCCGCATTTCTTCCGATTTCTCTCAAATCTTGTAAGTTTTCAACCTAAATTTTGTACTTTCTTGATCTACACGCACTCCTACACCTTTTTATCTTTTGAATCTTAACTTGTAACCATGAAATCACTAGATTTGAGGTGTTCAAGGATGATGTCATCATGGAGTTCTTATGCACTTCATGTTTTGGCTTCAATCCACCAAGAACAAATTAGATCTGAACGATTTCCACATGAATGAACAAAGATCTTACGTAGATCTAAACATATTCATGGTGAAAAGGATTGAAAGATGGTTTCTAACTTTCTTTCAACTCTTTTACACTCAATGCACTCAAAACCGGTAGATTTGGACCTTGCTCTGACCTCCTACTCATTCTTAGTGGTGTGTTAGTTCCAGGTCTGAATTCTATCCAAGAGATTACTGATTTCGGGTTAAACATGAAACACCGTCTCGAACAGTTAACTAGCCGGACTAGGGTGGTTCCTATCCGATCAGGTCACTAAGTCTTGACGAGGTTTCTGTTGTTTGACACGTTATTGTATAGTCTCGAGAAAACACAACTAACAAAACAACCAAGTGTAAGGACGATCAGGTCGTCTGGGATGGGTTGCCGTCCGATCGGACAGCCATCTGATCGGATTGCCACTCAATCGGACAGCCACCCGATCGGCTTGCACCTGGGTCCCACACTTAAACTGTTAACTCATCTTTTCAAGGTTTGGAACATCGAATGGATTGTCGCCCGATCGGGTTGCCACCCGATCGAACGACCATCCGACCATGTGATGTTTTGGACTTCAACGCTTAACAATTTTCAACATGTTCAGTACGTACGGATTGCCACCCAATCGGACAGTCATCCGATCGAGTGACCGTCCTGCTGTGAACTTGTTCTCACTCTGAGAAGTCTCGCCAATCGGATTGCTGCCCGATCGAACGGCCGTTTGATCGACCGACCTGAAAGGTAGAGATACTTCTCTATTTTCAAAATGCTACAACGAAAACTTCAAAGGCAAACCATCTTACAGAAACACATCCTCACCAAACGTGGTGACAATCCAATCGAATGGCCATCCGATCGGATGACCATCCGAACAGATTGTCACCCGATCGACTGGCCATCCGATCGGATTGCCATCCGATCGGATTGCCATCCGATCGGATTACCATCCGATCCTTGGTATGCTTGCATCGTTTTACGCGCCGCTTATCGTTTATGCTATCGTTCTGATCAGGCTAATTCCGCTCTAAGCGCTCCCTTCAATCCATCATCGCTGTGAGTTTACTCGAACCCTTTTCGCTTTACACACTTTTGGGTGTTACATACGTTACTTATTCTAAATCACATCGAACACACTATGCAATACCTTAACGCTAACCGCTATTGCATGTTATACGTGACTTAATGAATGCTTGTTTGTTATGTTTACACATGGATTGCTGTCTACCTGCCTTAGCAACGATAGTACTATAGTTTGGACTCAGCACCTGTTCACTCAGGGGTTGTTAAGGACAATTAATTACATGGCTCACAGTGGTGAGTGTGTATTACGAACTGCCTTACACAGTCAACCCACAGTCATTGGTATTGATAGGATCATGTCGATAACTTACGCGCTTCATTTCACACTGTGTACGTGCTGGTTATGCGTAAACGATTTCGAACTCTATTATATCTATTAAACTTGTATGCTCACCTTTACACTACGTGTATTGACTTGTACTTTAACGTATGTGGCAGGTGCTTAAGATGTTAGAATGCTTGGCTTGCTGTGAAATCGAGGCTAGGAAAGGTCTAGAAACAAATAAACGAATTGTCTGTACTTAAATTCTGAGTTGTCGAAACAGAACAATTTGTCTTGACTTTGTCTGTAATAATTATGTTACTTTTTATGTCATGGTATGGGACGTGATGCTTAAAATAACTGGTAATCATAGTTATTATGAAAACTTCTGGACAATCTGTTTCGCTCAGTGCCACGCCCCGATGTTTCCTCCATCGGTTGGGGTGTGACAGATTGGTATCAGAGTCATAACTATAGGGATTTAGGCAAGACTCGACCTAGTCCGGGTTGATGTCTTAGAAATGACATAGTCTATAGTTAGGTACCAACAGACCGACTTGTGCATACCCTGTAGGGGTTTTGTACGAGCTTACTTGCTATATCTCGCTGTCCTCACTAGCACTACACTATCACTGCACTCTAATTTTCGAAAATGAGCGAGCGATTAGGTCGAGACTAGGTGTGAAAACTGCAAACTCTCGACCAAATTGCTTGTTCGACCCTCATTTTTATCAATAAACAAGGGGATTTGCGTTGAATCAGGAGTGAAATCCATACTTTAACGCAGATTTTCCCCCGTATTTTATCAACACAGGAACAAAGTTGTTAAGTCAGGGGTGGAACCCGGACTTTGACGACTTACTCTGATCTCTATTTTGTTTTACAAAACTCTCACCAAAGTCTCGGTGAATTCCAAGGACTCGAGTGCTTGGATAGTCGAAAGGATGGATGCCATCCACCGCATGTCGGTGATAGAGCACAGTCCATTAGGCTAACAAGGAGTTTTGAGTACATCCTTGTGAATAGTCGAACCACTTTGGAAAGTCGACGTCTATCTAGCCAAAGACAATCCATTCCCGATTTCTATGTTTTTTGATTCTGAGCCCGCAACTGCTGACTCTGATATTTGCCAATTTTATGTGGAAATTTATGTGATTATACGTTTTGACTTCTGGTGGATTATTCATTTTCGCTGTTTATTTCAATCAACACGCACAACACACTACACGATCGCCTACAGATCGCTGATCATGTTTGAGTCCTCTGGCGATGTCTGTTGCAGACAATGTCGTCATCTGGACCCCGTTACTCTCGACATGCCCGCCGAAAACAAAGAGACAAACGCCTTGCAGCACTCGTTGCTGAGCAGATAGCAAAAGTCATCCCACAGATCGTTATCGACCTACAAGAGAATGCTAGCAAGTCTTCTGAAGAGTCCAGGACTGAAACTCCTAAAGATGCTCCTAAAGCTGCTTTCAGCTTCAAGCAGTTCAAAGCTTGCGGACCGAAAGAATTTACTGGCGAAGATGGTCCTACAGCCTTATTTCAATGGTTTGATTCGATCGAGCTCACCCTGTGCCAGAGTGGCTGTCCTGATGATCTCCGCACTCTCAACGCGACCGGCGTCTTTCAGTCCCGTGCTTTAGACTGGTAGACGGCCGAGAGAAACAAACGCGGAAATGATGCAGTTTACGGTTTGTCGTGGGATGAGTTGAAGAACGTCATGTTGGAAGACTTCTGCCCTCCCCACGAGCGCCAAAATTTGGAGGACGAATTCTGGCATATCAAGCAGAAGGATGGTGACAATGCTGCTTTAACTGCTCGCTTCAAGCAGCTTAGCATAATCTGTCTTGATCAAGTCAAGACTTCTGAGATGACGATCAAGAAGTACATTCGAGCTCTACCCAACTGTGTCGCAGATTTTGTGCAAGCTTCAAAGCCAGCGACAATCGAAGAGACTTACTTGCTTGCCACGGAAATCAACGACAAGCGAGTCAAGTCTGGCTTCTGGGATAAAGCCGCCAAGAACCTGCATCAAGCTACCACCGCACCAACCGCTGAAGCCACCGCTACCCCTTAGTCTTCGAAAGCCTCACGTCGCAAGAGGAAGAACAACAACAACTCTAGCAACAAGAACTGTGCTGTCACCACTGCTGCCCCGCTTCAAGCTGTACCAGCTTAGCAGCAAACTCAACACCGCCAGGTTGCGGCACCGGTAAACCAAGCACCGCCGGCAAAGCGTGCTTATACGGGTCCTCACCCGGCCTGCCCTACCTATACCTATCACTACCCGGTGGGAATCGCCTGCAGATTTTGTGTACATTACAACATGTACGGCCATTTCACCGTCAACTGCCGTACAACTCCTCGACAAGTGCCAACACCAGCTACTGCTCATCAAGCTCTGCTCCCTGCCCCTCAAGGCCAACAAGCAGCTCAGGCACCCGCGGTCAATGCTAGAGTCTGCTTTGCGTGTGGTGATCCCAACCACTTCGCAAACATGTGCCCCAATCGGGTTGTGAAGCAAGAGCCGCAGCAACAGCAGCGCGTGCTCGAACTTTCAACATTAATGTGCGCCAGGCTCAAGCCGACAACAACGTGGTCAATGGTACGTTCCTTGTGAATGGTATTTATGCTTCGTGTTTGTTTGATACTGGAGCTGATAACTATTTTGTATCGTTTGTGTTCGAAAAGCTTCTTAATCGTAAACGCGCCCATCTCCCCTCGACGTTCGATGTTGAAGTTGCTACCGGAAGAACTGTCGCCGTCAACTCTGTTCTCCGTGATTGTACCCTCGAGCTCAACAATCACATCTTTCCTATCGACCTTATTCCGATGCAGCTCGGTAGTTTTGATGTCATAGTAGGCATGGACTTTCTTCGTGAAAACCATGCTGAAGTTGTGTGCTTCGATAAGATGATTCGATTCTCGCTCGCTAATGGTGATCAATTATGTGTTTATGGTGAGGTCGTGTCGAAGTAAGTCCAACTCATGTCGTGTGTTCAGGCTAGCAAGTATCTCCGCAAGGAATACCAAGCTTTGCTGGCACACATTGTAGTAGCGGAGGAAAAGGAAGTTAAGGAGGTGATAGATGTCCCCGTTGTTTGTGAATTCCCTAACGTTTTTCCTGAAGATCTCCCAGGTTTACCGCCAAGTCGTGATATCGACTTTCGCATCGACCTCATTCCTGGAGCAAATCCTGTTGCAAGAGCTCCTTATCGACTCGCACCCTTCGAAATGCGCGAGCTCTCAAGTCAGCTCCAGGAGCTTCTTGATAAAGGCTTCATTCGCCCTAGCACCTCTCCTTGGGGCGCACCAGTCCTCTTCGTCAAAAAGAAGGATGGGTCGTTCCGGATGTGCATCGACTATCGGGAATTGAATAAACTGACAATCAAGAATCGCTATCCTCTACCCCACATCGATGATTTGTTTGACAAGTTACAAGGTGCTACATGTTTCTCCAAGATCGATCTACGCTCAGGCTACCACCAATTGCGCATTCAAGAAGAAGACATCCCCAAAACCGCTTTCCGCACTCGATACGGCCACTATGAGTTCGTTGTTATGCCTTTTGGTTTAACCAACGCACCCGCGGTTTTCATGGATCTGATGAATCGCGTGTGTAAACCTTTTCTCGACCACTTCGTCATCGTGTTCATCGATGATATCCTGATCTATTCCAAGTCGAAAACCGAACACGCGCAACATCTACGTTTGGTTCTCGAGCTACTCCAAGGAAATCGACTCTATGCCAAGTTCTCCGAGTGTGAATTCTAGCTAGAGGAGGTACAATTCCTCGGTCACATTGTCAATAGTCAAGGTATTCACGTCGACCCCGCGAAGATCGAAGTTGTTAAGAGTTGGGTTACGCCTAATAACCCGTCTGAAGTCCGTTCTTTTCTCGGACTAGCGGGCTATTATCGCCGATTTATCGAAGGGTTCTCTAAAATCGTTGTGCCACTTACTGCCCTCATGCAAAAAGATAAGCCTTTTGTTTGGGGAACCGGACAAGAGACTGCCTTTCAAACCCTCAAGTACATGCTTTGCAATGCTCCTGTTCTCACTTTACCCGACGGAAACGATGACTTCATTGTCTATTGTGATGCCTCGAACCTTTGTCTTGGTTGTATTCTCATGCAACGAGACAAGGTTATTGCTTACGCATCTCGTCAGCTCAAAATCCATGAGAAGAACTACACAACCCACGATCTCGAGCTAGGCGCGGTTGTTTTTGCGTTAAAGATTTGGCGACACTACCTTTATGGTACCAAGTGTATGATCTTCACCAATCATAGGAGCCTACAACATATCTTTGACCAGAAGGAGCTAAATATGCGTCAACGCCGCTGGGTAGAACTCCTCAATGACTATAACTGTGAGATTCGTTATCATCCTGGCAAAGCAAATGTCGTTGCCGACGCTCTCAGCAGACGGAGTTATTTACATAGCGCTCGTAATATTCAAGCCCGTTATGATCTCGAAGCCCTCATTCGCGATGCCCAACATGCCTGTTTTAATGAACGCACTTTGAAGAAGGAAAGGATTCTCAACGATGGAGCCCATCTAGTGAACAAGTCAAATGGGATATTCCACTATCTGGACCGAGTCTGGATCCCTAAACGGACCAACTTACGACAGATTTTGATGGACGAAGCCCACAAATCCCGATACTCTATTCATCCTGGTGCCGACAAGATGTACCAGGACCTGCGCTACAAGTACTGGTGGCCGAGCATGAAGAGGGATATCGCCCTCTATGTTTCGAAGTGCCTGACTTGCTTAAAAGTCAAGGCTGAGCATCAAAGACCCTCTGGCTTACTCGTTCAACCCGAAATCCCTGTGTGGAAGTGGGAGAGTATAGCTATGGACTTCGTAACGAAACTCCCGCGTACGCCATCGGGTCACGACAGCATCTGGGCTGTTGTTGACCGTTTGACCAAATCTGCCCACTTTTTGCCAATACAGGAAGACTACAAGGTAGAAAAATTAGCCCGAATCTACACCAAAGAGATCATTTGTCGACATGGGATGCCTCGCGACATCATTTCTGACCGTGATGCTCGGTTTACCTCACGTTGTTGGGAAACTTTTCAAGTGGCTCTCGGTACTGCGCTTAATCTAAGTACCGCACTCCATCCTCAAACTGATGGTCAGTCTGAAAGAACGATTCGTACCCTTGAAGACATGCTCCGTTCGTGTGTCATAGATTTCGGTGGTAATTGGGACGCATACTTACCTTTGGTTGAATTCTCGTACAATAACAGTTATCATTCCAGCATTCAAATGGCACCATTTGAGGCATTGTATGAAAGAAGATGTCGATCGCGTATTGTATGGCACGAGATCGGGCATTCGCAACTAACCGGTCCTGAGCTATTGCAAGAAACAACTGACAAAATCCTCCAAATTCGAGACAATCTACTGAAAGCTCGGAGTCGTCAGAAAAGTTACGCCGATAGACGATGCAAGCCCCTTGAATTTGATGTTGGCGACCATGTACTCCTAAAGGTATCACCTTGGAAAGGTGTGGTCCGATTCGGCAAGAAAGGAAAGCTCGTGCCTCGATATGTTGGACCCTTTAAGATTCTGGAAAGGATCGGAAAAGTGGCTTACAGAGTCGAACTACCGGAGGAACTTAGCAACGTTCACCCGACTTTCCACATTTCGAACCTCAGAAAGTGTCTGACTGTTGATGATTTACATGTACCCCTCGAGGATCTTCAAGTAAATGAAACACTACATTTCGTGGAGAAGCCTGTCGAAATCATGGATCGCCAAACCAAGCAACTCCGACGCTCACGCATTCCCATTGTGAAGGTTCGCTGGGAAGGAAAAAGAGGCGCAGAGTTCACTTGGGAACTCGAAAGCGACATGAAGGCGAAGTACTCGCAATTGTTTGTTACGGCTTCGGCCTAATTTCGGGACGAAATTCCCTTAAGTATAGGAGGCTGTAACACCCAGTGTTTCGTAAGTCAAAGTCAAAGTCAAGATTGAAGACAAAGGAAGACAAGATTCCTAATTGCGATCAGCCACTCCTTGCACCACTCCTGTTTTGACTTCTTTGACTTGTAGATAATCTATTTGTGTTATCGCGTTAGTTGTATTATGTGGAGTACTTGTTAATAATCGAGATTTAATCGCATAATTAATCGACTTATCGCTTGTCGCAATCGCATTCGCAGCTCGAATTATGTGTTCTGGTTATTGTTTTACGTGTGTGTGCCATTTATGTGTTACTTGTGCATGTTATGTTATGTTTTGTTGGGGTGTTAATCGAAATCGAAATCTATCGCATCGCAATTGAATCGAAACGCTAAACGCAGTAATTATAGTGATTGTATGTTAGATATAGTAGTTGCGATTAAAAGTGATTAGATGAGTAATTCTATCGCATCGCTCCCTCGAATCGCATCGCAAAGCTTAACCCTCGAATCGAAACGACTAAGATCATCGCGCCGAACACTCGAATCGAGTGGCCAACCGATAGGGTGGCCATCCGATCGGATTGCCATCCGATCGGGTTGCCATACGATCAGGCCGATCGGACTGCCACCGGATCGACCAGCCACTTACCCCACTTTCCATTTTAGGAAACCCTATAAATACCCTCATTTGTCACCTCTTTGATGGTGACAGCTCCTTTGTTCGACCAACTCGCTTCAGCCCGCATTTCTTCCGATTTCTCTCAAATCTTGTAAGTTTTCAACCTAAATCTTGTACTTTCTTGATCTACACGCACTCCTATACCTTTTTATCTTTTGAATCTTAAATTGTAACTGTGAAATCACTAGATTTGAGGTGTTCAAGGATGATGTCATCATGGAGTTCTTATGCACTTCATGTTTTGGCTTCAATCCACCAAGAACAACTTAGATCTGAACGATTTCCACATGAATGAACAAAGATCTTACGTAGATCTAAACATATTCATGGTGAAAAGGATTGAAAGATGGTTTACTAACTTTCTTTCAACTCTTTTACACTCAATGCACTCAAAACCGGTAGATTTGGACCTTGCTCTGACCTCCTACTCATTCTTAGTGGTGTGTTAGTTCCAGATCTGAATTCTATCCAAGAGATTACTGATTTCGGGTTAAACATGAAACACCGCCTCGAACAGTTAACTGGTCGGACTAGGGTGGTTCCTATCCGATCGGGTCACTAAGTCTTGACGAGGTTTCTGTTGTTTGACACGTTATTGTACAGTCTCGAGAAAACAGAACTAACAAAACAACCAAGTGTAAGGACGATTAGGTCGTCTGGGACGGGTTGCCGTCCGATCGGACAGCCATCCGATCGGATTGCCACTCGATCGGACAGCCACCCGATCGGCTTGCACCTGGGTCCCACACTTAAACTGTTGCCACCCGATCGAACGACCATCCGACCATGTGATGTTTTGGACTTCAACGCTTAACAATTTTCAACATGTTCAGTACGTACGGATTGCCACCCGATCGGACAGTCATCCGATCGAGTGACCGTCCTGCTATGAACTTGTTCTCACTCTGAGTAGTCTCGCCAATCGGATTGCTGCCCGATCAAACGGCCGTTCGATCGACCGACCTAAAAGGTAGAGATACTTCTCTATTTTCAAAATGCTACAACGAAAACTTCAAAGGCAAAACATCTTACACAAACACATCCTCACCAAACGAGGTGACAATCCAATCGAATGGCCATCCGATTGGATGACCATCCGAACGGATTTTCACCCGATCGACTGGCCATCTGATCGGATTGCCATCTGATCAGATTACCATCCGATCCTTGGTACGCTTGCATCGTTTTACGCGCCGCTTATCGTTTATGCTATCGTTCTGATCAGGCTAATTCCGCTCTAAGCGCTCCCTTCAATCCATCATTGCTGTGAGTATACTCAAACCCTTTTCGATTTACACACTTTTGGGTGTTACATACGTTACTTATTCTAAATCACATCGAACACACTACGCAATACCTTAACGCTAACCGCTACTGCATGTTATACGTGACTTAATGAATGCTTGTTTGTTATGTGTAACACCCGTCTAAATTTTATAGGAATTTAATGTAAATACACATGAATTTACATAAGACGGTACCTTACTTCAAAAGATGTACAAAATTCAAGTTTAAGAGTGATTACATTCTAGACAATTACTTAACTAGTTACGTCATTCAAAACATGATTAACAAATTCTTTACAATATAAACATTATCTAAAACGAAGTTAATCTAATGCGGAAGCTTCAAAAGATTGTGTTCGGTTCGAGAGCATTGTCTTGACCATCATCCACGTACTTGCAATACCTAAAAACTGGAGATTTTGACAAATATTAGTATTAGTGTTCTTAGAAAATTTGCATAATCGAAACTACGCTCAGAAACGGATTCGATTAACTAAGATATGTAGAATTTTAACAAAAATTACTGGACTCTACCGTAACTTACGGTATCTACCGTAAGTTACGGTAGTTGCTATGTGACACTAGTCTGCCGTAAAACAGTAGTGAACCACCGTAACACTTTGTTCTCTACCGTAAGTTACGGTAGAGACCGTAACTTACGGTAGATTCTGTAACTTTGTTGTTTGACCCGTTTATTCATTTCACCCAAACTTCCATGAATGGGATATCACATCTAAATAAGAAGATCCCAATCATGGGTTCTTTATTTTCAACACCCACGCTCCCATCATCGGTTTGCGTATTTAGTATTTCACTACCCATCACTGTTCGAAATCTACGAGTAAGGTACTACCGTTACTCGGTTTGTACCTTCTCTTAATGACCCGTTAGTTGCCCTTAGGAAGTTAATCAGTCTAGCAAACCGAACTACCAAAATCTCATATTCTAATATACTTATCATTAACAATAACAAGGACCAAATAACCATATTAACGAAGCGTTTAGCCACGTACTAATTGATTATTCGACCCGTTTGGCTCATCTATGGAATCCACCATTGTAATGACTACCAAACGACTTTTAACCTACTAATCCAAATAACGAACATTGCCGCATCAATCAATACAACCATTATTTTACAACGCAACTATACATATTCTAGTATCAAAGTACTCAATGTAACAAATCAAGTTACATACCTTCAAAGCACGCCCTTCAAACGCAAGTCGCCACCGGCTTGTCCACTCGACGCTCCGGTATCTTTTCCTATAGAGTTCAATCATGATACATTTAGAACTCCTTTTAAATCATATGTCGCATAATTTTCCTAAACATCACAATTATGCGTTTTAACTTTAAATTTCAGTTTCGAGCCTTCTTTGAGGCATTTCTACGAACACTTTACGGGAAAAATTTTACATGATTATATAACAAGTCCCTAACTTATCATTTAGCCCGAATTTACATCAATCAAGCTTTCATATATAAAATTTAACTTTCATATTTCAGTAATCTCTTTCTATGAACCATATTACACTAGAATAATGCTCAAAACCCTAGTGTTTATCAATTTCTCACCAAAACCCATGAATCACCTTCAATGTGTTCATGAAATTTCCAGAATTTAGACATGATTTCACATGTTGTTGTCTAGGTTTTACTCCTAGACACTATATCATCCCTATTCTATTCATTTAACCAACATGCATCAACAGATTTCAATCTCCTTAGAATCATGAGAATTTCAAGTAGAGATTTCTTATCAAATTTTACATACCTTATGACCCCCTTGTAATGGAGATCACTAATCTTAGCTCGAATTTCGTTTTGGGGCTGATCTTGACCTTCAATTTGTGAATTTAGACAAGAACTAGGGTTGGAGTTCTTCTCCTGGTCGCCCCCCCCCCCCCTTGCCTCTGGTCGAACTTAGACACACACCAATGTGAATGTCTTGAGTTTTAATTTATTTTATTATTACTAATTCCATTTTAATCACTTTTGGTCCCTCAACTATCATTAAGTTATTATTTTTAGTGTCTTTAACCCTTTTATAAGTCACTACAAGATTTTTACCTAACTAGGTTATTTTAATCCTAGTTAGTTTACCAACATAATATTTAAAATAAATAATTTGCATTTTTGGGGTGTTACATTATGTTTACACATGGATTGCTGTCTACCTGCCTTAGCAACGATAGTACTATAGTTTGGACTCAGCACCTGTTCACTCAGGGGTTGTTAAAGACAATTAATTACATGGCTCACAGTGGTGAGTGTGTATTACGAACTGCCTTACGCAGTCAACCCGAAGTCATTGGTATTGATAGGATCATGTCGATAACTTACATGCTTCATTTCACACTGTGTACGTGCTGGTTATGCGTAAACGATTTCGAACTCTATTATGTCTATTAAACTTGTATGCTCACCTTTACACTATGTGTATTGACTTGTACTTTAACATATGTGGCAGGTGCTTAAGATGTTAGAATGCTTGGCTTGCTATGAAATCGAGGCTAGGAAAGGTCTAGAAACAAATAAACGAATTGTCTGTACTTAAATTCTGAGTTGTCGAAACAGAACAATTTGTCTTGACTTTGCCTGTAATAATTATCTTACTTTTTATGTCATGGTATGGGACGTGATGCTTAAAATAACTGGTAATCATAGTTATTATGGAAACTTCTGGACAATCTGTTTCGCTCAGTGCCACGCCCCGATGTTTCCGCCATCGGTTGGGGTGTGACAGTGATCTTTTCACCCTTTGGTGAATTTACTTTGATTGACTTTTGATCACATAGAATACTGGCTTTATTGGCTATTAACCAATCCATTCCTAATACAACATCAAATCCTGCCAGATTCATTGGGTAAAGGTTTGCAATAAACTTTTGATTTAAAAATTCTATTCTTGCTCCCAGCAAGATTTCAGAAATCCTAATGGTTTCTCCATTTGCTGTCTCTACTAGACATTCTTGTGGGAGTTTAGTTAATGGTTGTTTGAGAAGTTTGCAAAATGAAGTATTAATAAAACTTTGGTTCGCACCAGAGTCAAATAATACTTTAGCAAAAACATCATTAACTAAAAACGTACCGGAAATCACATCCGGGATCATCTTGGCTTCTTCTGCGGTCAGAACAAATGCTCTAGCATTTTTGGTATTCTTGTTGTTCATGGCTGGAGTTAGTTTTGGACAGTTTGGCTTGATGTGACCTTGTTCTCCACAGTTGCAGCATATCCTGTTGTTAGGTTTCTTACTGCAGTCTTCTTCCTTGTGTCCAGATATTTTCAGAAGTTGCAATATATGGAGCATCTTCGAGAATGCTTCCTTTTGCAATACTTGCAATAAGGTGCAGAGGTAGAACCTACATTTTTCCCACTGTTAGAATTTCCAAAGCGAAATTCTTGGGTAAGCCTTTGAGCTAGGTTTCTCCTCTGGTCTTCTTCTCGTGTACGTACTAACTCATCAGTCAAAGTATTTGCTAGTTCTACAGCTTCTTCTATAGTTTGAGGTCTAGCTGCCTTGACTACATGGCTAATCTCACTGATTAATCCCCAGATGTAACGGGAGATTAATACTGGTTCAGGTGATGCAAGGGTTGACACTATTCAAGCATATTCAAAGAATAACGTAGTATAACCCTTACTATCTACGCCAGTCATTATAAGGTTTAGGAACTTATTTGCTATCTGTTCATTTTCATTGGGAGGGCATAATTTCCTTTCTACCATATTCTTAAATTCCTCCCATTCCATACTGCAAATCCTGTCACTTCCCCTAGATTGGAGGATAGTGTTCCACCATTCTAGTGCTGAGTTTTTAAACAGATTGGAGACAAACATCATCTTATCCTCTTCCGCGCACTTGCTTATTTTTAAGACTGCCTCAGTCTTTTCTATCCAACGTAGAGCTGCAACAGCCCCTTCATTGCCCGAGAATTCAATTGGTTTACAAGACCAGAATTCCTTATAAGAACAACCATAAGTCATGGTTCTTCTTCTTTTGGGAATGGGCGCTTGAAGTATGGGTCCATTGTTTACGCTGTGTTCAGGTTCAGTGGGTCGTTTACTATCACGGTTACTTTTATTATCAGCTTCCCTAACTGTTTGAATAATATATGGCATCGCATCTATTATTCCTTGTGCCACTATGTGTTGGATGGCACTGTTATCCACTTGGTTTCCATTATTATCAATGTTCGGGTTATCGTTATTATGGTTTTCCGGGTTATTATCCGGATTCTCTTGATTCACTTGGTCGGCCATCTGAATTTTAAACATTTACCACGTATTAATATCATAAGATAATATTTAACACAACCAATCATATGACACGCATATTGATCAAAAGCGTCGATCATTGCGACTTACTCTTTCTTATATTATGCATCTAGTACAAGCTAGAACTAGAATTTAAAATTACAATACTAGTAGGCATCTATAGCTATTATCTAGATTTTTTTTTCAAACATACACACGTATTATATATTATTATATTATTATTATTATTACTACTATTTCCACCATCACCTTCACTGATATGGGTTCATCCAGAACTCCATATTGCGCTCGTCATACTTCCAGACGAGTCACTCTCCGACCTGCCTCATCCTCTCGCTACTTTCTAAAATTTCCTCTCCGAAAGTTCGGAGCTCTTGCACATTTTCTGCACTCATTTGGGGTGCAGGTGCTGGGACTGGGTTTGGAAACTGGGGCATGGGTTCCTGGTACGGGTGTGGATTCTTTAAAATTTCCCTGATGTACTAATCGCTATCATAGTAGGGATCTAGAGGGTCCAAACCTGGGTAAGCTGCTAGGTTCGGCATAGTTGTGTCTTCTGGTAATCCCTATGGTCATTTAACCATGGATCATAGTCTGGGTCTAAGGGACTGGGTGCTGGTACCCTAGGTATCTCTTCTGGGTTAAAATCATGCATTTGGATTTGATTTTCTGGGTTGTTCTCGATTTTCATTGGCTGTGTGGGAAATAGTGGTAATGGTTGGGGTGCTACGAGTTGCTCCAGGTTAGGGTCAGCAGCTGTGGTTGCTAGGATATGGAAATTTGTTAAACTCCTATTAAGCATATCCTGTGTGTGGGCGTCGGTTTCTCTCTTAATAGCTGCTAAGGCTCGCTGGTTTTGCAACTTTTTCATTCTCTTCCTACGTTCATGTGCTCCTCTACTGAACCATCCTCTCTTTTTAGGAGAGAATGGCTCTTCAGACTGAGCATTAAACACGAATATCCCATCTTCATTGTCAGCTGAATACCCTGAGAGGGCAGGCTGTGAAGAGGTGCCTTAGCTCCTAGGTGAGCTGGACAACTGACGGTAGGCCTCGAAAGGTCCTTGGTCGCTCATACTGTAAACTAACAAATAGTCAAATAACACACAACAATAATATACAATTATGCACGTATTTCTGTAATTTATTTCCTAACACTTTGAATAATATCTTGGTGTCAGGAGAACACTTCTGTGGCTGAATCAGTGGCTTAGCTCTGATACCACCTTCTGTCACAACCCCGCCCCCTATCTGTCCTGGGAATGGGCGGCCGCGAGAATCAGTATTGGTGGTATTGGTGTTTATCAATTTGGCAGCGGAAATTACATCAGGACCGTAGTTAGGAAATATTTTATCAGAGTAAAACACCACATTTTATATAAATAAGTGTATTGGGATAAAACCCAAGTTTTCACTACAAACTGATTTATAGAGATAATCTCTATATTATTGAATAAAACATCTTCTTTTATTTAGGTAACTTTTATAGCCACTTTTCCAAGCCTTCAGTGATGTCCAGCTGGCTTCTAGTTGGCTTTCACATTTTGTTACCTGAAACGCGTTTAAAAACATTTTGTCAGTGGGAAATACTGGTGAGTGAATCCCAGTTTAATCAACAAGAGTTTTCTCTTTTAACGGTATTGGGAGCGATTACAATGTTTACATCTACACAATTACTTATTCAGTACTGTCAATCCTAACTGGTGGGTCATATTACCCATTAGCTAACTCTTTGTCCAATGGTAACATGTTCCACATTTTGTATACCAAACCCCAACATACCGGCAGTAATTGAAGAATTACAAAGACTCAATCACTGCTAATCACATTGTAAAATATTTAAAGTTTTGTAAAAACAGTTTACAAAAAAAAAAAAAAAAAAAAAAAAAAGAGATTACTCACATTGCTGTGTTAGGTTTTCTTTAAGAGTTTCTTGGTGATTATCTATAATTTACACAAATGCACACATGTTAGTATAATAACCCAATATTTACATTAGCAATACCCTTCCCGAGACGGCATTCCAACGACTACGTCGGGCAGAACCACGACAGCCGTTACGGAACCCTGGATCAATCGGGCAGCGTATCTAATACGTAACCGGGGTTATAATACTTACAACGGGGCAGAACTTCGTTATTTAGGGGGGTATTATGCCCGAAAATAGTGACTACACTATAGAAATTCGAGATAGAAAGTTGAGAGTGAGCGACTGGAACTGAAGGCCGAAGGCCTCCCTTTATAGGGCTGATTATGGACTTCGTCGCGCCCCCCGTAGCTATCCTTCAGGGCCTTCGCGGCCCGCCAGGCCAGCTAGGGTAGGCCCTAGCTTGGCTGATTCGACTCGTAGCCTCCACACGCGTCATGACATGTGGCGTCCTAGGGTGCGACCTGATGTCCCATCTGTCGTGGCCCGCGTAAGATTCCTAAGGGGTCTTCGCGCCCCGCGACAGCCCATTAAAATTTGTTTTTTATTTAATTTTTAATAAAATAAAGGTATTCGGGGTCTGTTTTCATGTACGGGGTGTATTTTAGGACGTTTTGGGAGATTCTAATTATTTTTAGGGTATCGAAAAAAATTTAGGAGGGTTGTTATATTAAACCAGGTGAAAGAGTGGCAAAACGAAGATAGGTGTCAAGTTGTGATGTTATGCTTGAAGACCAAACATAAATTCTGCTAGTGAGACTCCTTACTTGTCACACCCCAACCGATGGAGGAAATATCGGGGCGTGGCACCGAGCGAAACAGATTGTCCAGGAGAATCCATAACAACTAAAATTACCAAATATTTAACGTTACGTCCCATACCATAACATGTCAAATAAAAGCAGTTATTACAGACATATTGTTTCTCAAAGACAATAAATTGTTTCGACAACTCCGATTAAATTATTTGTGGGTTTCTAGACCACCTAAACTTGATTCCATAGCAGCTAGCAAGCAAAATCATCCTAAACACCTGTCACATACGTTAAAATAAAAGTCAATACACATAGTGTAAAGGTGAGCATACAAGTTTAATAGCATAATAGTAGCGAAAGCGATTTACGCATAACCAGCATGTAACACGTAGAAATGTGAAGCAGGTAAGTTATCGACAATGAAATATGCACAGACATGACTACGAGTTGTAGAATGCGCAACACACATCACCACTGTGACACGTGAAGAAAAGCCCTTAACAACCCCTGTCCACGACATGTGCTGAGTCCAAACTATAGTACTATCGTTGCTAAGGTGTCAGGCAACAATCACTGTGTAAACATAACATACTAGCATTCATCGAATAACACGTATAACATGCGAGGGCGATTAGCGTATAAAGGTGTTTGCGTTGTGTGTCGATTGTGATTTTGATATAAGTAACGTATGTAACACCCAAAAGTGCATAAAGCAAAAAGGGATTGAGTATACTCACAGATCGTGTTTAATAACTAAACACTTTCTTGGATTAAAGGGAGCGCTTGAGATTTAGCCTGATCAGAGAACGATAGTGTAAGCGTTGAACAGTGCGTTCAACAGTGCTTCAGAGCGTTTAAGTGGCGAACAGTGATCCGGTCGGATGACCGTCCGGACGGATGACCATTCGGTCGGATAGTCATTCGTCTGGGAAGGATGTGTTTGTGTATGAACTTTGAAGTTTTCATTAGAGCATTATAAAAGTTTTGAAGTGTCTCTACTCCTCAGGTCATCCGTCGGACGGTCATCCGGACGGATGGCCGTCCGCTCGGATGGTGATCCGAGTGGGAGGCTAGTATACTTGAAATTTGGAAATTGTTTAAGTGTTTAAAAATCACAAGCTGCTTGGTCGGATAGCCATTCGATCAGATGGCTATTCGTTTGGGTGACTGATTCGTTTGAAAAACTTGTTAAAATCAGTTAAGTTAAAAGATTTTATCGAGACGGTATGACAACGTGCCAAACAACGGAAATCAAACCAAGTCCAACTCATCCGATCAGACGGGAATCACCCCGTTCGACCAGACTTAACTGTTCTTGATGGATTTTCATGTTCAACCCGTGAATCAGTCGTCTCTTTGTTAGAAATCCATTCTCAGCCCGGGTCTCCACCAGAGAATGAGTAGTGAATCCGAACGAGTCCAGATTCTAACGGTTTTGAGTGAAAAGTTAAGAAGGTTGAAGAAAAGTTTGAAATACTTGAAAAAAATGTTTAGATTTAGGTGAAATCAGTGTTTAAACCTTGTAGAAATCCTTTAGATCTGAGTTGTTCTTGGTGGAATGAGGTCACACTTTGGTGTTCATAAAAACCCATGATGACGTCATCTTAGAACAGCCCAAATCAGGTGGATTTCATGGTGAAATTGTGAGAGTTGTTGGTGAAATTTATAGGAAAGTGTGTAGAGATTAAAGAAGTACAAGATTTGAGATGAAAACTTACAAGAATCGCGAGGAATCGAGAGAAAATAGGCTGAGAACGCACTGGGTCGGAGGGAGCTGTCACATCATGAACAGTAATGTGACAGGTGAGGTATTTATAGGTGAAGAGGAGAGAAAGGCGGTGCAGCGTTTGGGTCGGATGGCCTTCCGATCGGATGTGCATCCGATCGGATGGTCATCCGGACGGATGCCCATTCGATCGAAGGGGCATTCGATCGGATGGCTTGAGCGAGTTAGTTTTCGACTTTTGTTTCGTGCGTTGAGCGTTGCGTTGCGCTTCGAGTAAGCGATGCGATGGTATTACACATTAGTTACACAAATAACATAATCAACCTAATAATCATAAGGGTAACTTGTATTTCGTGTTGTGATGCGATGCGATAGAGTTGCGATTGCGTTTGCGAATAACATGCCATAATATATATAAGCACACACAGTAAAGCACATAATAGCACACACACGTAAAACAATATCCAGAACCTGTAATTCGAATTGCGATGGGATAGCGATGTGATTGCGTTTAGTAGATTAGCGTTTAATTACGTTTATCGCATTGTTACTTCACATATTAATAAATCGTAAAACAAAATAGCATCAAGCAAAGTGTCGATTATCGAGTCAAAGAGTACAAGCAATAACTAAGTCAGAATTGACAGATCTGATTAGCAATCTTTTCTTCCTTTGATTTTGACTTTGACTTGTACCTTGACTTTGACTTCGAAAGTCAGGTTGTTACATTACTGACTGTGAGGGTTCACCGCTTATGGTCTGTAAGGACCTTAGCGTACCAAAATTAACCCAACATCCTTACGGTCCGTAAGCTTTAGTGGTTTGCGATCCGTATACGTTTCCAGGAAATGTATTTTGAGATTATTACATCCTTAACCCCTGGACTTTGATTCTTTTTCCACTTGGCAATTATAGTCCCTCTCCTTTCTTATATTTGAGATTAGTCGGAGATCCGGGATTGCGTTTTAGTTAACGAATAATAATAATTTCTCTCCTTCCCAGAATCGGAATCAGTCGGAGATATAGAACATGTTTCAGTTAACGTTCAGTGTAGGTTATTCCTCCTTCCACATAGTCGGGATTAGTTGGAGGTTTCTCCCTCCACGTAGACGGGATAAGTTGGAGAATTGGACATGTGTCGTCACATAATTGGACGAAATTTTCGGGGTGTTACACAAAGTGTGAAAAGTAAAAAGGGTGTTCGAGTATACTCACGGTTTTGCTAAATCTTCTTTAGTTAAATCCCGCGAGCGTTGAGTTGATGACGATAGCACAGGAACACCAAGGTTACCCTACAAAGGGTAAACAAAGGTGTGAGTGTTGGAGTTTGAACGGGGAATTTGGATTTGGGATTAAAGTACGTAAGTATATAGTAGAAAAGTACGATTAATAGAGAAAGTATATTCTGTCCAGGCACTCGTTAAGACACTGAGTTGCTGTGATTTCACGGGACCTGATTTGCCCGTTAGAATAAGTAACGAGGAACGCGGAACCAACATAAATGGAAACCGAAACAACTTAAACTGTTCGGGCGACTGGACAGTTCGCACGACAGAGAGCCTTTCGTGCGAAAGGGATTACCTTTCGTGCGACAGGGTCCTGCTTTTGTGTGAACCAAACTTCGTTTCGAACGTTTTAACCATTAATCGTCTATGTTTGTGTGTCCAGTTGTGTTATTTAATTATAATATATAGTCTACTAGTCCAGAGTGTTCATATAGTTCATAGAAGTCATGCATGGAGGTAATAACCTCGTTATAGTTCACCAAAGCACAAGTTAGTTAACAAAGTTAACTAACTGGTTGGTCATGAATAACATGAATTTAAATAACCAAACAACCGAACAAGAACAACCCGGGTGTGTCGTCTTAACATGGAAGGAAGTGAATCCAAGTGTTGGAGGCAGGACGGGATTAACTTATTCTAGGTCTAGGAGATTGTTTGGGTGTACGTTTTACAAGTTCAAGTGAGGTGGTGGAACTATATTGGAACCCAAGGCTTCCACAGTTCACACATTGTCATATCAGAATCGTTCATATCGAAAAATGAGGATCTGATTAACATTCAACACTTAGAAATTGTCGGAACAAGTGAAATCAAAACCTTTCATGCGAGAGGCTCTGTTTCGAGATGAAATCAGTTCGGTTTTGGTTAAACTGTTCATCTTCTTGGCTGGAATCGACCCTAACACTAACCCACAACTATGAATTTAGCTTGTGAGCTTGGTGAGTCCATGATTCTGCGAAGTTCGAAATCAGAAAGTCATTTGTTTTATAAAAGTTTTAAAGTTTAACTTCACTCTTTCAGCTTGGTCCTCATCATTGGGAGTTATCATCAGATTGCCAAGGCAAATCTGTGTAACCAAGTGAAATGATGTGAAGAATGCATAAAAGTTTAGAAAGTAGAAGAAATTCGAAGGAAGAGTGTTTGTGAGTTGTAAACTCACTTAGAATGTTGTTGGAATGAGTTCAACTGAGAAGTTCAAAATCAATATTATAGAGAGAATTTCAGAGTTATGGAAGTTTATAAATGAAGTTGTGGGTTTGTATTTATAGGCTGGGATGGAGTTGGGACGACTGGAGATTTCGGGCGATAGGGCCTCTCGTGCGAAAGGGAGCCTTTCGCACAAAAGGGGCATTCCCTTTTGCACGAAGTTTCAAGTTTGACGATTTTGCGCGTTTTGACGGTTTTAAGTATTTTAAACGTGCAAGTGCAATGCAAGAATGTAATATATGAATAAATGAATGTATAAATGAATTTTGCATGTATAAACAAGTATGGATTTGTGTATAATTGTTTCAAGTATGCACGTATAATGGATGTATAATATGTATTTACAAATTATGTACGATAAGATGTATAAAAAGATCATGCTTTTATTATGATTCAAGTCTCGGATTACAATGATGGAAAACGAAATACGATTACAATGAGAATACAAGTTTCTAAACATAGTATACAAGACAAACTTTCTAAATAAGAAAAGTTACAAAAGCGAGACGTTATAGTAAAGGGATGGAGCCACTAGTGACTAAAGGGTTCCAATGTGGCACAATATCCGGGTCTAAAGGGTGGAGCCCCTAGTGGAGATCTCAAGCACATTTTTAGAAACCATTTAGTTGGCTTTGGGTTTGCAATATAGGGGTGTGCAAAGTGGATTCAGTTTAGTTATGCAGGTTTAATAATAACCATCACTAAGCTTTAGTTATGAAAGATTGCTTAACCATAACTATAACCGATGGCCGGTTAAGTATGGGCCAGATTCGCTTAAGCTCAGCTGGTTGTCCAATGTCTTTCTTTTTAAATTTTTATGTTTGCTTTATCCTAGCTTAAGATGGTTCAGTTTTGGTGATCCAAGCTTGGTTATGGATAGTTGTTGCGTGAGTTCAAATGTTTGAAACTTTAAAGAGGGGGTATAAAACCTACAAAATCACAAACAAGGTTCGGTTTGATTTTGATTAAAGTTGGTTAACGAAGACACATTAAATGTAACCATGACCGAACAATCGGTTAATCATATTCCCTTAACCAAAACCAATTGGTTTTGTCGGTTATGGTTAATTTCGATTAATTTTTTTTCACTTAACGGTTCGGTTGTCATTTATGGTTCACTTTTGGCTCACCTTTAGTTTGCATGAGTACTAGAAATTCCATGGGAACTGATTATCTATCAGTGGTAACTCATCAAAAGTAGTATATGTGATCAACATCAGCTTGGTTCATTAGTGGCAACTAAGATCAACAACAACTGCTATCAGCAGTCTCAATGCTTTAGTAGTAACTTGTTACTACTAATCTCCCAAGTTACTATTTCCTTGTCATTAGTAGTAGCTGAGTTACTATGATAAGCCAATCATGTTGATGGTTTTCCTGCTAGTGGAGTTACTAATGATGATAACCTAAATACTGCAGTTGTTTTCACCACATATTTACATAACATGTTTACAAAAAGTTGTATTGTTTTGACAAAATGTTATGATGGTTCTCTACATATATTACAAAGGTATTTGGTTCGTTTTACATAGGTTTTTAGTAAACATTTTTTTCGTATTGAAAATCATACTTGTTTGTGTTCTCTTTTAAGTTACTCAAGTAAAAAAAATTTGGATTACCACCATAATACTTTAGTATGAAAGTGATTATTACACAATTTGGATAGACATCTAGGATATCTTTCAAATTATGAAACATACGCTTAAAACTGATTATACAAAAAAAGAAACCAAACAAAATAGTATAAAATTTCAAGTAAAAATTCTCTACATATAAGTTATTATGCTTATAGTGTTAGTAGGAGATGAAGTACTTGTCACAACCCAAAACTTGGGCAAACGACTTAGGTTGTATTTACAGATTCAAAGATCTAACTATCACATATCGGGAGTCTAAAAAATATAACTTTTAATATCTTTGAACATATGGTAAACAAATTACTCTACATTATCGTCCCATCATAGTGAATCTAATATCAAAATGTCTTCTTCTATATAGTAAGCCGATCCCCTGCTCCTCCCTCTATAGTTAGAAATATTTGAAAATATACGCTAAAACGACACAACTTACCCTGGTGAGCTCGTATTTTCAAAATACTTTATAAAACAGTTAATACAAAGTAACAATTTACTTCATATTCAAGACATGTCATGAAAACTCACATTAAAATAAAGTTTAAAACTATACATCTCCTAATTGACCCATGACTTCTTAAAGGTTTATTGTGTGTACTCCACGTCAACGTATGGAATTCACTCCACCACCCTAGTAGACTTTAATCCGCCAATTCATTACGTCTTTTGGCAAAACCCACCATGCTAAGAATCATAAGCAATGACCAAAAACGTGACATACATGCACACCTCAAAAAAGTTTAATTCGTAATAATTTTGTTAATTAGAATACATTAGCACTTACAAAAAAGTCACCCCTTGAATGTACTCTACAAACTTGATCGAATATTATACCCGTTTTTCATGACTTCCTGGCCTCAACCTGAGATCACCCCTGGCCCTGTCTCCTGCTGCCCACCGCCAAGGACATTTGCCGTGCGGTTGTTTTGGATGTCAGTGGTTGATTGCAACAACCTATCTCTAGTTAGTTAATCGCCAAGTAATTTAACTCTTACACCTCCTTGATAGAGTTTTGAGCATTATCCTCGTTAAATGAGTTGTTAGACTTACCCAACCTTTATCTTAATCTTCTCTTAGTGATGCTTTTGAATAAAAATTGGGGATGACAATGGGACATGTTTGGGTAATCTCAAACTCATACTCGATTATAAAAGCTTGTCCCAAACTTGGTTCAAAATACCCGTTGGGTAATCCTGATCAATTACAATATGGATGTTACCATAAGATTACAAGTAAATTGAATTACAATCTTGGAAACCAATATGTACTTGTAGGCCAATCGTGAAGACCAATTATATGAATTTTAAAAGGCATTAAGGATATATATCTTCGAAAAAGTAGGGATGTTGAGGCACTAAAATGAGGATTCGGTGCTAATTGAAAGGAAAAGAAATGAGAAACTATTTAATTTGAGGATATATATACAGTGGCGGACCCAGGAATTTTTCCATGAGGGTGTGAAACATTTTTACAAATTTTAGGCCCCAAGGTATATAAATAAAAAATCGGTTCGTATCGGGTCGAGTCGGGTCATGTAAAACAAAAGAACTAAATTTATATAATCATCAAAAACACGTGAAACCTTGTTACAAACATAATTAAAACGTCGTCCTACGGGTTTTCGTTTTTTGAAATCTATGAAAAACATTATCTAAACCTACTTTCTTAAGCAACTCTTTCTCTATATAACATATACAACCTTCACTTAAATTCTCATCGACAATCCGATTACGCATGTATCCACATCAACGAATCCGGAAGACGTATCAACTTTCCTCTTGAGAAATCGTGCCATAATGTCGCTGCTGATTGTTCCTATCGGCTATCACAAACAAATTGATCTATAAGTTCATGGCTCCATAACATATTACATAATGTATCAATTATTCAAGCCTTAAATATCATAATGTAAATCACCGTAAAAATCATCTAAACAACATATACACCATAAAAAAAAGAGTAAAATGCACGGATAGTCCCTGTGGTTTTACAAAATAACACCTATAGTCCCTAACTTTTGGAAATTACACCGGTGCTCCCTGTGGTTTGACAGTTTGTTACTCGGATAGTCCCTGAAGTGGATGAAGGTTAGTTTTCTCCGTTAAGTGAATGTGAAATGACAAATTTACCCTTCATCTTCTCCACTATATAAAAACAAAACAACCCCACCCCCACCTTTCTCTCTGTTTCCCCCACCTCCCACCTCCCACCTACACCACAAGTAAACCACCTTCACCGTCTTCTCTCTAAACAGAATCACCTTCACCACCTCTTCATCTTCATGTTCTCATTTTAACACCCATTCACAGTTTCACACACATCTATAATTTAATCAACTGATTGTTTGATTAAGTTATCGCATTTTAGGAAGCTTTTTTTTTAATTTTATTTTATTCAGTTATCAATCAATTCAGGTAACTTATTTTTCATCTTTTTGCCTAATTTTGGTTTATTGATTTAAATTAACATGATGATTGCGATCATTTCTGTTCTATGTTAGTAATTGAGTCTTGTTTCATGAATATTTCATCTGGGTTTTGTTAATTTTGCTATTTATCTGACGAAATTCACCAATTAAAAAACAGAGTAAATTCATATTATATCGAAGATATGTGTTCTTATTTAATAATTTGAGTTTGTTTTGATGATTTTGATGTGTGTAATAACTGACAACAATGGTAAACGTTCTGAATGAATTATTTAGGAATATTATTTAAGTGAATTTAGTTGTGTTTGATGAAATTTACTGGAAAAAAAAGTAATTTCATATTTTAATGAAGTTGTGTGTTCTTATTCGACCATTTAAGTTTGTTGATGATTTCGTTGTGTGTTCTTAAATTGATATGAATTATTGTATTTAATTATATTAAGATGAAGGGTAAATTTGTCATTTCACATCCACTTAACGGAGAAAACTAACCGTCATCCACTTCAGGGACTATCCGAGTAACAAACTGTCAAACCACAGGGAGCACCGGTGTAATTTCCAAAAGTTGGGGACTATAGGTGTTATTTTGCAAAACCACAGGGACTATAAAAAAAAGACAAACGTTCTTCACTAAAAAAAAGCCAAACATACTGTGGTATGCGGCTATAAAAAAAGGCAAAATATCATCACTAACAAAATATAACCCACCATAACATAATGAAAACAAAACGAAGCACATGTCTACTATGGTTAGTATGCGGCTATAATAGGCTGCTGGAGGTGGATAATATCAACAAAAAATCATCAAAAATAACAAAGAAACTTACCCGTGTTTGATCGGCGGTGGTATGGTGGCTGCTGACTGTTCACTGTTGTCGTTGTTGATGTTCTGATCCCTTTATTTTAGTTTGAAATATTGTTGATTTGTTGGGTTTGTTTATTGGGCTAAGACTTAGTAGTGGGCTAGTTAAATGTATTGGGTATTTGGGTTTAGTTATTTAGGTATTAAAATTATATAATTTAGGAAGTATATTTTATAAAATAAGAGTTTACTAAAGAATATTTTTAAAATATAAGTTGATAACACTTTTTACCTAAGGTGTGGGAACGAAAAATTCCAAGGGGTGCGGACGAAAAATTCCATGGGGTGCGGACGAAAATTGCAAGGGGTGCGGACGAGATTTTCGACGGAACTTAGCACTAATTTTTTTTCTCGGGGGTGCGCCCGCCCACCTTGGGCTGGGCTTAGGTCCGCCCCTGTATATATAGAGGGTTAGGATAGAGAACCACCTTGAGTTGTGAGAAACATTAGAACTAGGTCTTGCAAAAGGTTTTTCCAAAAAAAAAATTCTCAAAAATCTTAAAAAAATCAGTTGTTTCAGCAATTTTTTTTAAAAAAATGCCGCATGCACAAATTTACATGAGGTGTAGAAAAAAAATCGCCGTAACAAAATTTACATCAATGCTTAAACAAAACTTACATCAGGCAAAACTACAGACTTGACATTTTTGTTTTGTTTTTTTACAGATGTGTTTATAATATTTTCATCTACGTTTGTGCAAAACATTGTGGCTCAACTCGCGCGGGAAGTAGGAGTTCTCATGGTTCTCACAACTCGTGGTGGTTCTTAATTGAACCGAAGCCTATATATATGTGTGTGTGTGTGTATACAGAGAGAGATGGAGAGAGAGAGAGAGAGATAAATAGGTTCAGGAGAAAACGGATGGAAGTGTGAAAACGGCGAGAACGGTTTTTAGCAACAAGATCTTTGTGATTTGTGACTAAAATTGATGCGGTGGTGTTTTTGTAAATATTGGAAACCTTATAACTACCAGGAGGGGTAAATTGGGAAGATTCAAACAAGGATGCACATGCTAATCATATGCCATCCCCCCCCCCCACCCCCCAATCATTTTTAAAATGTCCATAACTTTTTTATACATGATTAGTTTTAAGAAAAACTACACCTCTTAAACGGTGAGAACGGTTTTTAGCAACAAGGTCTTTGTGATTTGTGACTAAGATTGATGCGGTGGTGTTTTTGTAAATATTGGAAACCTTACAACTACCAGGAGGGGTAAATTGGGAAGATTCAAACAATGATCCACATGCTAATCACATGCCCCCCCCCCCCCCCCCCCAATCATATTTAAAATGTCCATAACTTTTTTACACATGATTAGTTTAAAAAAAAACTACACCATAAAATCCAACGTTTTTTTATCTTTCCAACGAGTATAGTATTGATATACTTTTCGAAAAAAATGAACTGGGTTTTTTTGGAGTTTTTCTAAACTGGTGTTCTTATGGCGTTTTCAACTGGGTTTTTCATGGTGTTTTTTTTGAACTAGGTGTTTTACGGCGTTTTTCATTTGGTATTTTCATGGCGTTTTTCTAAACTGTGTGTTTTTATGGTGTTTTCAACTGACTTTTTCACGGTGTTTTTCTGAACTAGGTGTTTTTATGACGTTTTTATTCGAACACCCAATTCATGTCATTTTTTTAATTTCAAAAGTATAGCAATAGTATACTCGTTGGAAAGATAATAAAACACTCGATTTTATGGTGTAATTTTTTTATAAAAAATTATTATGTATAAAAAATTTACGAGAGTTTAAAAAAGATGGTGGAATATGCATGTGACTTGCATGTGCATGGTTTTTGACATGTGAGTGACATGTGCATGGGCTTTTTGACAATATTACCCTTATTGTAAGTTAGTATCAACGCCACATGTCAACACTAAAATCGTTCTCACCATTTTGACACTTTTAGTCGTTTTCTCCAGATCATGCCTCTCTCTCTCTCTCTCTATATATATATATATATATATATATAAGGAGCCGCTAAAATGAGAACCAGCTCCAGTTGTAAGAACCGCGAGAACCACTCTCAACCAATTAGATCATGCCAACAATAAGGTTATTTTGGTCTTTTACCCCAAATGTCAAATCCCCTTATCTCTCTTCATTTATAGTTCTTTCTCTCTCCTCTTTCATTATATGTCAGTTTCATCTTCATCTCTTCCATTTATCTCTCATCTCTCTCTCTCTTGAAAATGCTTCGAAAGTTTCTGCTGCATTTGGAAAAACCCAAATCAAAACTCAAAACAACCACCACACACCCTCATCTCCGGCCCCCTCCCCCCACCACACACCGCTGTTCACCGCCACCCAACCGTTCACCACCCAACCACCGCCCCCAATTCTGGATTTGATGAAGATTTGCGTGGGCAACAGTCACAAAACCACCGCCCAAAAGCTCCGATTTGGGGTAGTGAGCTCCGATTTGGAGTTTAGGGTTATCTGGTGGTGGTTTGACGGTGAAAGATGGGACATGTGTTGTTATCTCCGGCGGTGGTTTGACGTTGATGACCTGTGTTGTTATGTCCGGCGGTGGTGGAGTGTCGATGTCGGAGGTGGTGGGTGCTCGATGACGGTGGTGGAGTGCCGATGTCGGAAGGCGGTGGTGGTTTGTGGGGAGACCGGTGGGTTTGGTAAGTGTTTTTGTTGATGGTTTGTTTTACGGTGATGTTCATGGTTTGTTTTTGTTGAATCTTTGTGGTTTTGACTTTTCTTGATGGTTTGTTTTACGATGATGTTCATGTGTTTGTTTGGTAAGTGTTTTTGTTGGGGTTGATTTTGTTGAATCTGGGGCTTTTTGAATCTGTTGAATGATGTTCATGTTCCTTTTGAATGTTTTAAATCGGTTTGAATGATGTTCATGTTCCTTCTGGGTTTGAATGATGTTCATGTTCCTTCTGGGTTTGAATGATGTTCATGTTCCTTTTGAATGTTTAAATCGGTTGAATCTGGTGCCTTATTGAATCCGTCGGTGATGATGAAAAAAAAAGGACGATGGCACGGCAAGGATGGTGGAGGGTAGGTTTTTGAACCCGCAACCCCACTTTGCAGCCTCTGATTATCGGAAAATCTGAGCTAAAACTTCGTTTTTTTTCAAGAATCCACTCGTTCTTTTTGATTTTTGTTTGTTGGGTTTTTATATTTTTTTTTTGAGGCGTCGATGATGATAGCAAACTATCTGAGACACCTACCGAGTAACGATTTTCTAGGTGCGTTCGTTTTTGTGTAAAAAAGTTTTTGTAAAAAAAAAAAGTTAAACCGTAAAATTTTTACGTAAAACGTAAAAAGTTTTACGTAAAACGTAGAAAGTTTTTTCGTAACACGTAAAAAGTTTTAGGTAAAACGTAAAACGTAAATTTTTTTTAGTAAAACGTAAAAAGTTTTACGTAAAACGTAAAAAACGTTAACGTAAAAAACTGGCGCGTAAAACGTAAAAAACTGGCGCGTAAAACGTAAAAACGTAAAAAACGTTAACGTAAAAAACCGGCGCGTAAAACGTAAATAACGTTAACGTAAAAAACCGGCGCGTAAAACGTAAATAACGTTAACGTAAAAAACCGGGCGTAAAAACGGCGCGTCAAAAAACGGGGCGTGAAAAGGCCGGGCGTAAAAACGTAAAACGTTAAACGTAAAAATCTGTAAATAAAATCTGTAAAAATCGTAAAATGTTCCGTAAAAAAACGCTCGTAAAGAACGGCTCTTAAAAATGTTTTAATCTCATCCATCTATTTTGAAAATCTTAAAAAAAATTATCATAAAAATCTGATTTTAAAAATATTGTTTAACAAAAAATTTTGTTTTTTAATAAAAAGTAATTAATGAATAGGACAAAAAGGTAATTAAATATAATATATATAAAAAGACAAAAAAAGTAATTTTACTTAAATATTCTTTTGATATTAAAATATTAAAGACATAATAAGACAAAAAATACTTAATATTATTTTTAAATACTTTTAATCTCATCCATCCATCATCTTGATCTAATGGCTAGAAAGTGGTTCGCGCGGTTCTTACAACTGGAGGTGGTTCTCATTTTAGAGGCCCCATATATATATATATATATATATATAGGGGCCCTCTAAAATGAGAACCACCTCCAGTTGTAAGAACCGCGCGAACCACTATATATATATATAGGGGGCCTCTAAAATGAGAACCACCTCCAGTTGTAAGAACCGCGCAAACCACTTTCTGGCCATTAGATCTTCAAATTGAAAGGATAAGATTAAAAGTAGTTAAAAGTAATATTAAATTCTTTTTGTCTTATTATGTTTTTAATATTTTAATCTAAAAGGGTATTTAAGTAATTTTGTTTTTTTTTGTCTTATTAATTTTATTGTTTTTTATTACATTTTTGTCCTATTGCTTTAATTGTTTTTTTTTTCTAAAATCAGATTTTTTTTATTAAACAACATTTTGAAATCCGATTTTTTCATAAAAAAATTTTACGCGCGTTTTTTTACGACCCGTTTTTTACGCGCGTTTTTTTACGAACCGTTTTATGCCCCGTTTTTTTCACGCTATTTTTGTGACCGGGTTTTTAAGTGCCGTTTTTATGCCCGGTTTTACGCACCATTTTTTGCCGCGCCGTTTTTTACGTCACGTTTTTACAAGCCGTTTTTACGCCCCATTTTTTACGTCCCGTTTTTACGCGCCATTTTAGCGTCCCGTTTTACGCGCCATTTTTTTCACGCCGTTTTTGCGACCGAGTTTTTACGTGCGGTTTTTTATTCCTAGTTTTACGCACCGTTTTTTAGCGCGCCGTGTTTTACGTCCCGTTTTTACGCGCCGTTTTTTTGCCCCGTTTTTTACGTCCCGTTTTTACGCGCCGTTTTTATGACCCGTTTTACACGCCGTTTTTGCGACCGTGTTTTTACGCGCTGTGTTTTATGCCCGATTTTACGCGCCGTTTTATAACGCACCGTTTTTTAATTCCCGTTTTTACGCGCCGTTTTTACGCCCCGTATTCACGACCCTCATTTACGCGCCGTTTTATCACCCGGTTTTTAAGAGCCATTTTTTGCGCCCCGTTGTCACGCGTCGTTTTTTGCGCCCCCTTTCTTACACATGCGTTTTTAAACTTTTTTTACGGTTTTAAACTTTTTCTTTTACGAAAACTGTTTTTACGGTTTTAAATTTTTTTTTACGAAAACTTTTTTGACGTTTTACGTTTTACAATTTACATAACACAATGTTTTACATTTTACATAATAAGGTTTTACGTTTTACGTTTAAAATTTCGTTTTACGTTGTACGTTTTACAGGTTACATAAAAAAAATTTACGTTTTACGTTAAAAAGTTTTTACATAAAAAGTTTTACGTTTTACGTTAAAAAAGTTTTTAAATAAAAGTTTTCGTTTTACGTTTTACGTTAAAAAGTTTACATTTTACGTTTTACGTTAAAAGTTTACGCTTTACATTTTACGTTTTATGTTAAAAAGTTTACGTTTTACGTTTTACGTTAAAAAGTTTACGTTTTACGTTAAAAATTTTACGTTTTAGGTTTTATGTCTTACGTTAAAAAGTTTACGTTTTAAGTTTACATTTTACGTTAAAAAGTTTTTACATAAAAGTTTACGTTTTACGTAAAATTTTTATAGTTTTACGTTAAAATTTTTACGTTTTACGTTTTAAGTTTACGTTTTACGTTAAAAAGTTTACGTTTTACGTTAAAAAGTAAAACGTAAACTTTTACGTTTTACCTTTAAAAGTTTACCTTTTACGTTTTAACTTTACGTTTTACGTTAAAAAGTTTACGTTTTACGTAAATTTTTTATATTTTTTATCCTCACACAGACACCACCTCCGACACCACCACTCACACAGCCACTGCCTCCAACACCACCGCCACGAACACCGTCGGGCCACCCCCCAAAACCGCTGTTGGAAGTATAAATGTTTCGTATAACGGATTTTTCGAAAATCGGGCAGAGTTTTCTCTGTTTTTGGACAATCCCGACAACTAAGTGTCGATTTATTTTTTTTTAAATACAACAATAAACCAATCACAATTATCAATATATATAGTTTTCGTCGAAATGTCAAAACATAACAGTGCAGAGGAAGATGTTCACTGGGGATTGTTGATTTAACAACATGTTGTGTTTGAGGATGAAATGAGACCTGCAAAGCAAATGTTTGATTGATGAGTTGGTGTAGACCCGATTTATCCGAATTTTCGGACTTTCTCCTATCAAAGCTGACCCGATTTCATCATCTGAACATGTCTGTTTTTCAACCAAATCCCTCTTTCTTGGAGACTCCAATACATTATGCTTATTAAACTTCAACCCACAACAAGAACACTTACCGCCATGACCGGACCCGAACACCACCGTTAATCTGTTTGACCACTGTTAACCACCAGATAACTCCAAGTTCAACCCTGTTCATCTCACCGTCCTCGTCTCCACTGTAATCCGCTGTTAACCGGCGGCCGGAGAATGTCTCTGCCGCCGACAACCACCACCCACCACACACACCATAAAATCATCACAACATCAACTTCCGACAACTAACACCACTGTTCCGACGGGAGCCACCTCCGTCACCGGAACCAGTACGACCACTGACCAGCACCACTGTTACGCCGAAAGAACACCAGTCAACCAAAATCACGGTTCAAGAATCATCACAATCTTCTCTCTCAATCAAAATCATCGTCGCCTGATGCGGCAGAACCCTAACCATCACACCTTTCTCCGCCACCGCTGCTAACACCAAGAACTACAACAACCTTAAATCACCAAACCCCAACGCCACCACCACCAACACCGCCGACCCCACCTCTACCCCACACCCCCACTACCAATCAGTCACAAAACCACCGTCGGACCACCCCACCACTGCCATTCAGCCCCCATTGTGCACCACCAAACAACCACTGTCGTCCACCACCCACCGTTGAACCATCTGTGGATCTTGATTTTTGTATGAGAGATAGAGGAATTGTGAAGTTTTTAAAAAGGTGGAGAGAGACAAAGGGTTTCAAATATCGATCTGGTTTTTCAAAAAGGTGGAGAGAGACTGACATTATAAATGAGGAGAGAGGTTGTGAAATGACATATGGTGGTAAATGACTAAACTACCCTTTTGAGTGGCATAATCTGATTGGTTGAGAGTGGTTCTCGCGGTTCTTACAACTGCTGGTGGTTCCTATTTTAGCGGCTCCCTATATATATATATAGGAGACCGCTAAAATGAAAACCACCTCCAGTTGCGAGAACCGCAAGAACCACTCTCCACCAATCACATATTGACAACTAAAAGGGTAATATAGTCATTTAATCAAAACCATCAAATCATCTCTCTCTCCTCTTAAAATTTGACTAACCATCAAATCATTTTCTCTCTCTCAAATTTAAATCACCTCCTTTTCATCTTTCTATCTCTCAATTTTTGTAAAAAAGTTTTTATAAAAAAAAGTTAAAAACCGAAAAAAAGTTTTCGTATAATTTTTTGTTCTTTGCAAAAAAGTTTTTGTAAAATTTTTTTTTTTTGTAAAAAAAAGTTAAAAACAGAAAAATAAGTTTATGTAAAAAACGTAAAAAACTTTAAAAGCGTGTGTGTAAAAAATAAGTTTAAAAAAAGGTTAAAACCGTAAAAATGTTTTCATATAAATTTTTGTAAAAAAATCTTAAAAAAATTTTTGTAAAAAAGTTTTCGTAAAAAAAAGTTTAAAACCGTAATAGAAGTTTAAAAACGTGTGTTTAAAAAACGGCGCGTAAATAAAATCGTGCGTAAAAACGATGCGTAAAAACCGGAACGTAAAAAACGGAGCGTAAAAACGGGGCGTAAAAAACGGGGCGTAAAAAACGGCTCGTAAAAAAACGTGTGATAAAACGGCGCGTAAATACGGGGCGTTAAAAAAATGGCGGGTAAAACCAGTCGTAAAAAAACGACGCGTAAAAAAAACAGGCGAAAAAACGGCACGCAAAAAATGTGGCGTAAAACGGCCCGTAAAAAAATTGCGCGTAAAAACGGGGCGTAAAAAAAACGGTTCATAAAAACGTTTTTGTGTAAAAAAAACTTGAAAAAAATCTAATTTTAAAATTTTGTTTAATAAAAAAAATATGATTTTTAATAAAAAGCAATTAATGTAATGAGACAAAAAAGGTAATAAAAACAATAAATATAGTAAGACAAAAAAACAAATTTACTTAAATATCCTTTTGATATTAAAATATTAAAAACATAATAAGAAAAAAAGAATTTTTTAATGGTTTAATTACTTTTAATCTCATCCATCAATTTCCAATATCTAATGGTTGGAAAGTGGTTCTCATGGTTTTCGCAACTGGAGGTGGTTTTCATAGTGTAAATGAAAGTGCAATTGTCTGATATTTGTAATGAATTATGGAATTTGTCAAAGAAATGATACAAATGCACATGTGCATGGATAACTGTTTCTCGATTTTTTTTTATTATTGACGAAATATAGCGATTTTTCCAAAAAAAATAGTAAAAAAAAAAATTAGCTGTTTTTTAGATTTTTTTAGGTATTTTTTGGTTGTGTTCACATTGGTTCTCGCGGTTCTCGCAATAAAGGGTGGTTCCTAACGGATCCTTCTCCTATATATATAGGGTAGGGTTCATGAGTGAACAATCGTGTATTTGTGAAACAAATGAACTTATTCTGACCATTGATTTTGTAGATCTATGTTTATTTTCTTTAGTGACAAGATTGTAATTATCTTTTGTAACTTTACTAACTTACATGTATTTTAATACACATAAGGGTATAATTGTATTTTTCTCTCTCCGTTTAATTAATTGATTTTTTTTCTCTTTCCTGATTTCTATTTCCAATTAAAGAATATTTAATTACATTCTCAATATTTTGTTCTCTCACAAATTACCTAACTTAATATTTGATAATTTAAAAAAAAAAAAGACAACATTATCAAATATTCTTCAATCTAGAACACGATTAAAAATATTTTATTAATTCTCTATAAATATATGTATTAGATCAATGTTTGATGAAAAGATGCATAGTGGAAACAAGATGTAATAATACAAAGGTGTATAAGTCTGGTATATACCGACCTGTATACACTATGTATTTGAATAATACACATGTGTAAACGTCTGGTATATACCGACCTGTATGCACATATGTACTTGAATAACACACAGGTGTATAAATCTGGTTTATACCGCCCTGTGGGAACAAGATGCATCATACTTCTGTTATCTTAAAATTCATCTCTTAAGTAATAATTAGTTATTATTTTTATACTAACCACACAATATGCTAGAGTTTTCTCTACTTTTTTTTAACGGCTTAATTTCACTAAATCCGTCTTCCGTGGGACTCAAACCCTTGACCTATAGAAGAGCAACACCTAAACTCTAATGGTTTTTCTAATTGGACCCAACCCCAGACCTAGAGTTGTCTCTACTTATAATTCATTTTTGAGTAAAATGCACGGATAGTCCCTGTGGTTTTGCAAAGTTTCAGCTATAGTCCCCAGATTTTGGAAATTACACTCATAGTCCCTGTGGTTTGACAGTTTGTTACGCGGATAGTCCCTGGAGTGGATGGGGGTTAGTTTTCTCAGTTAAGTTGGTGTGAAATGACTATAATACCCTTAATATAAAATAAAATAAACAAATCAAGTATTTTTGTAAGTTTTAAAATATTAAGTATGAGTATTTTAACAAAATTTATTTGTCAACATAAAACTATAAGAAACAGAGACAACTGAAAAATCAAAATAAGAAAATTACATGATCTCCTTTCTGAACCAGTGATCAAAATTAAACCATTAACAACCTCATTCGTAAAAAAATCAAAACTTACAGTGGATTAAGCTACACCCATTTTGAATCGGCAATCAAATGATAATCCTGCTCGTGCCTCATGTTTAAAACTTCAACAAATCTGTTCATTTGCAGAAACCCCCAAAACTTTCGTCTGTTTGTGACATCGTTGATTCTGCTCATGACTCATATTAGAAACTTCAATCTGTTTATGGAATCTATGGAAAATCTGTGACGGGAGTCCATCGTCTACACCGATCGAATTTACCTAGCTTTACAATATATGTGCTATAGAGTCTTGGTTTTGGAAGATTTGCAGTGGACGACATCACGATGTGGCCGGAGAATAAAGGGAGTGTTGGCCGGAGAAGGGAGGTAGGGGTAGGGATGGTAGTGGGGGTGGAGGTTGCAGGTGGATGGAGAAGAAGATAAAGTGCAACTCAGATTCAGATCTGAAATATTAAGGTTCAATCAGATTTCTTCATCATCAACCAAATGGTGGAGGCGGGTATGGGTTTAGGATCTGAAATATCAAATCAGATTCAGATCTGAAATATCAAATGGTGGAGGCGGGTATGGGTTTAGGATCTGAAATATCAAATCAGATTCAACCAAAGGTTCAATCAGATTTCTTCATCATCAATCAGATTCAGATCTGAAATATCAAATCTTAACCAAATGGTGGAGGCGGGTATGGTTTTAGGAGGCGGAGGTGTGGTGGTGGAAGGGGATGGCGGTGGTGGGGAGTGGTGATGGCGGCAGTGGAGGTGACGGTGGTGGTGGTTTTTAGTGAGAGAGAGAGAGAGAGAGTAGAAAGAGATACATATTGTTCAGTAAGTGTGTGTATATACATACATATATGTTTTATATATTTAAATACTTGATTTGTTTATTTTATTTTATTTTATATTAAGGGTATTATAGTCATTTCACACCAACTTAACTGAGAAAACTAACCCCCATCCACTCCAGGGACTATCCGCGTAACAAACTGTCAAACCACATGGACTATGAGTGTAATTTCCAAAATCTGGGGACTATAGCTGAAACTTTGCAAAACCACAGGGACTATCCGTGCATTTTACTCTTCATGATTTTCCAAAACTTTAGTTGTTGCCTCATACTTCCGTTATCTTAAAATTCTTCTCTTAAATAATATACCACGTTACCAATGGGGTGGTTGTCCATTATAAAAAAAACAAAGCCTTTAAACACTTGGGCTTGGGAGTGAGAGATCTTTGGTTCAAATCTGATAGACAATAGAGATTGAAAAGAAATTTGTCGTTCAAAAAAAAAAAAAAAAAACAATATACCATGTTTTTAATTCTAATAAAATTCAATGTAACGACATTACTGAGCTGGTGACGGATGAATCGGATAAGGGCCACAACAGTAGCGCGGGGGTTAATTAACATGTATAGGTGAAGGTTTGAGAGAGCGGACATAGCTTGATATTGGGATTCATGTGGTCGTATCTGGAATATATAAATATACATATGAAGGTTCAAATGATTTTATAAGTCATCGGTTAGATGTTGGGGCTATTAACACCATAATGAGAAATGATGATGGCTTTAAAACTGACTCATAAATGACTGATGACAATTGATTGGATTATAAGGTAATATAGATTATGGATAGTATAGATATAGACCATATAAATCTATTTATATTATATTTATACATACTATTAAATCAAGAAAATCCTAAAGGTTGCATGTTTAACCTTTAATTTAATCAATAATTCTTTTAATTATTATAAAACTTTTATTTAATGGAAAACATAAGTTGACATAGATTCCATGGATGAAATGTCTAGATTGCCCTTAAAGTGTCTTAAAACTTTGGACAATGTCCAAGTTTCCTCCCTCTAAAATGGCTTGCTTCATTTATACATAGTGCTTCAAGATTTATACATATTGCAAAATTATAAAAATTGTAGAACACCCGGTTCTCTTAATAAGGTATTATAGATATATTAAGAAAAATATATTCGTATGATTCGACATAATAGGTAAACGTTTCAAGCCATATCATTGTAGGAACTGGCTATCAAACCCCACCTACTGTTCAGAAAAAAAGAAAAAGAAAAGAAAAATATATAGATCACACCATCTAAGTTTTAAGTTTTAACACACCCCTTAGCTACAAAACATTATATAATAGCATAACTATAAAAAAATTTCCCCTATCTCACATGATCCTAAAATATGGTCATATACTATTTTATTTTATTATAAGTCTATTTCCTTCATTAATTTTTAATTGAAGTTGATTATGTTATGGCTATTATTATAATAAAGTAATTGTAAACTAAGTCTCACCAAGAATTATCAGTCAAACTGACCGACTTTCTTTAAGTTAAAACAAAGAGAAAATCTTTTCAAATAACAAAAATATATTAACAAATAATTCAATTACAAATATTTCTAAGTCCTTACCAACTCCATGCACCCAAAAATAAAGGATTTTTATTGTTTATTTTTGTAATGGTGATATTGTTGTCATATTTTTGGTTTCGTTCACAAACATTTTTGTCTTTATTATTATTAGTAATATTATAGTGTTTTGTAAATAAATTATCTTCATTTAGTGAGCTTTTTAGGCTTTGATGTTAACACGTGATATTAATATAGAGAATTTGAGTTCCTATTCTTTTTTTTTCAATATTAACCATCATATCTAATGTTACCTTTAGACTTATTCATTTTACAATGTTTAACTTATTCAAGTTTAAGTTTAACAGTCTGGAGCCGATGAAACTATACTAACCCGAAACCCGATTTGATAAAACCCGAACCATTTAATCCGATCACCGAATAACCTGAACCTAGAATGATTCAGTTATCACATAACATTTTTAGTTTTTAATAAAACAAACAAACCGGCCCGAAAAACCTGAAAACTCGAGAAAACAACCCAAAGAACACCCGGCCACAGGTTGAGTGAAACGGTACAAGGACACAATGCCCAGAAATGAAGATTTTTGGAGATGAAAGTTAAAGTACTTTCGTCAACATTTGGGGGGATCCAACCGCTCGGTCCACCAACTCACATCGAAGTGTTAGTTATTGTATATTAGTATTAAGAGTAAATTACACAGATTGTCCTTTAATTACACCCTAAATTGCAGTCCCTGCCCTTTCCCTTTAATTTGTGCATTCCATGTCCTTTAAATAACAAATTTGCACACTCCTTGTCCTTTGCTCCAAACCCCATCCAACAACCCAGTTAAATACACCCATGTGCCTCTCACATGATGGGTAAAATTGTAATTAACCTTCCACCTACCTTAAAAACCCCAGAGTCTTCTTCCTCCCAGAACACACTCTCCAAACCCTTCACTCCACACGATCAACCCAATACCATAGAAACCCTAATCAAACGATTGTAAACCGAGCCCACTGTAATCGAACTGACCGAAACAAATCAAAAACGGAAACTGATTTTTGAAACAAAACTGAAATTTAAACAAATAACGCTCGAAATCCTTACCGGAAAGAACCAAACTCGAACTGGGACTACGTTGAATTGACATCACCATAGTTGGCCCGAGTCGGATCAAAATTCTGACCGTTGACCGTCTTGACCGGACCAAACATAACACGAGCCGAAGTAAAACTGAAATCTGACCCGAGGTTTGAACCATACGAGACCCGAAACATCCGAAGCTGAACACAACAATAAACACCACCACTGCCGTCGCGGCTCCGCCGCCGTTGGCGGGTCGTGCCGGAAAACGGCGCCGTCGCGTATGGCGGTGCTGCCGCCATCTCCTTTGCCCGTCTTTCTCTCTCTCCTTATCTCCGTCGCCGCTCCACCACCAGCCGGTGGTGGCGGTGGTGCGTTTTGTCGATCGAAAAAAGTGGGTGTTTGGGGGGGGGGGGGTGTCTCACCGGTTCTCCGGCGGCGGTGAGGAACGTCGAGAGGGTGAGGGAGCAGGTTATGAGCTTGTGTGGGTTTGCAGGTTTTAGATCGAGAGGAGAGAGAGAGCTGCTTGTGAATATCTGTGTGTGTTTGAAGGAGATGAATGTACAGAGGAGTTTGTGTGTGTATTGTTTGTTTATAAGTTGCAGACAACAAAAGTTGGAACGAGATGGGAGGAAGAAGACTCTGGGGTTTTTAAGGGTAGGTGGAAGGTTAATTACAATTTTACCCATCACGTGAGAGGCACATGGGTGTATTTAACTGGGTTGTTGGATGGGGTTTGGAGCAAAGGACAAGGAGTGTGCAAATTTGTTATTTAAAGGACATGGAATGCACAAATTAAAGGGAAAGGGCAGGGACTGCAATTTAGGGTGTAATTAAAGGACAATCTGTGTAATTTACTCTAGTATTAATTAGTGGAAACATAGCATTGTGGGACAAACGGAGAAGGATGTGATTGATAAGGCTCTTTGCGAGCACCAAAAACACTATCCAAACGGGGATTTAGGTATATATCGTTGTGGAGAGATTCTAAGAATCATCACAACTAGGAGTCGGTTCTAATTATAGATGCCGGTTCCAAGTCTTTGACTCTTCTGAGGTTGATAATGGGTATTTGATTTATGTTTTAGGAGGTTTGTACTTTGTTTTTTTTATTAAAGAATTTAGTAGTCGATTGAACATTATAATTTAAATTAAATGTTATTAAACTTATTTATTTAATTTAAACTAAATGTTTAATAAAATGTTTAGGATACTTCAGGAACTCCACATTAGGGAAGTCTAAGAAAAAATAAGACGAGAAGCTATGATTGGTAGTTGGTTAGTGGAGGTGTTAAAAGTTGAAAGATAGATTCCCTCCAACCTTAGGGTGCATGAAGACCACGTCGGACCGCCTTTGACCATTCCATCGGGGAAGAAGAAACCCTCGAACCACATAACGCCATATGGATTCAAGCTCAAGAGGTTGTAGGAGATGAAGGCTGAACATGTATTCGAACGTGTGAGAGAGTAAGGAGAAACGGGTTGTGGTGAGTGGGGGAACACCTCCCCCACCATCGATGGCTCCGTCTTTTTCGTCCACTGAGGCTGCTACCCGTGTCCATTCTCTATAGCCTTATAAACCATTTTTAGGTTTGGTCATCCCCATATCTATTTTTTTTTTCATCTATTTCATTATTTCAAATTCTATTTCACACCAACTTAAATTATATGTATTTCATTCATTTTAGCATCATATTAAACACAACTTGTTCCAAAAATTCTCATAAAGAACTCAACCTCCATTCAACTCAATCCGAACTCCAATCCTAATTCAAATTTTACTCTAAAAGAATAAAAGAGTTTAAGTAATTCGAAAACGATATGAGAAACATGAAACACCCTAGTAAATGACAGTCTCATGTCGTTTTTTTTTTCATTTTAGTTTAAAACAAAACATAATATTGTAGTACAACATTGCCACAAGGTAAAAATGAAATTTGTTCTAATGAGTTTTGAGTTGAGGGTATGGTTGGTCGTGAACAATATCAATAATTGGTCTGGCCTGCCTGAGAGACCCCACTTGGATTTATGGCTGGCTGGCTGGCTGCCTATTAAACCTTCAAGTCGTAAATAACGAGTGGCAGAGTGGCACTGGTACTGGTACTGGTACCCACGTCAAATCTATTTGGTGTCAAGCCCCAAATGCAAGCACAGGTCACTGTGTGGCCTGGGCCACCATTTACAAATAAGCAAATTCAAATTCTATACGAACCGACAAAATATTTACAAATTAATACACACATTAAACATTATTTTTGGTTATGAGAAACTAGAGGAAAAGACAAGAGTAGAGCACCGTGTGATATGCATAATATTTAGGGTATAATTAAGACAATGGTCCACCTATAATTCACAGGCTCGAGCCAGACATATGAGTACCACACGTTTAGAAATGTCCTTTTAGACGTTATTTTCTGCTTCATTTAATATTTTCACTTAATTCATAACATTCAGGTAACTGAGTTTATTATATGTAATAATAATTATATAAAGGTTTTCTTTAAAATAATATAGAGTTATGTGGATGACAAGTATTGATACAGTACACCCAATTTGTGAAAAGTTTTCTCATTTTGCCTCATTGGTTTTGTGGTATATTAAAGAACAGTCTGGAAGTTTATATTCGTTTTTAGATCATTTGTTCTTGGTAAGTATGGTTTGACATTTAGTTTTAAACTATAAAGGTGGATATGTTGTTATATACATTTGTAGTAAACTCGTTAAAAACCAAAAAAAAAACGTTGTGACACTGGTAGGCGAAACACACATAACTCAAAGTCCCGACACTTTTTATCAACTTGAAAACATGAAAGTTACAATTAAATAAAGAGTAAATTACGTTTTTGGCCTATGTGGTTATATCACTTTTACTATATTAGCCCAAAATAAGAATTTTTAACATATCTGCTCCCATGGGTCTCTATAACTAACCATTTTGGCCCCTAAGTCTAGAGATCATGGAGGCCAAAATGGTTAGTTATAGAGACCATGGGGGCAGATATGTTAAAAATTCTTATTTTGGGCTAATATAGTAAAAGTGATACAACCACAGGGGCAAAAAACGTAATTTACTCTTAAATAAATAAACCTAACATGCCTTATATAGGCTAATAACTTGACTCGCAAGATATCCCTAATTTTATTAACTTGTTGACAGAGTAACCGTATGACATCTTATATTTCACAATCTTTCTCTAATTTTAGGGGCGTTTTATTAGTTCTTAAGAGATATGAATACATTAAAAATACGCTTATACCTTTTTTTTTTTTTTTGAACGGCAACTTTCTTTTTGAGTGACCCAATGTCACACCGCCTAAACGGCGGTCCTAGCCAAGATCTGCCTAGACTACGTAGGTTAATATATCTATTAATAAGTTTTTCATCCATAAAAACATGTAGATTAATATATTCCATAATTCAAGCAGCATTTTAGATTCAACTTAACTTTGAAGTTTAAACTAGCTTTGCTAAAGTAGTCAACTATCGGCTATTATGGTCAATTATAATAAACCATAACATAACAAATAAACTAAATGAATAAGACGATGTTTGGTTAGAGAGCGCGGGGTCCAATTGACGATCAGTCATTAGCTGTGCAGAAAGCGATCCCAATCTACAATGGACCCCTTCTACTATTCAAATATACAACTACAGTCCCTCATCACCCTATCTAAACTTTTCCTATATAACCCCATCCCACGATTCTCATTCTTGTATATTAAAAATGACACATTCTTTCAACGTATTTCGTAAAAACATTGTTGCCATTCTTTTCTTAATCGGGTTCGTGACGTTGTTACCTGTGAAAAACGCGAAACCAGCTACATTCCTACAAGATTTTCACATAACATGGTCTGATTCTCATATTAAACAACTCGACGGTGGGAAGGGGATCCAGTTACTCCTAGACCAAAACTCTGGTATGTCACACGTTTTGTATGTGTGCGCTAGATGTCGTGTGTGTGACATATGATCATTATTAACGTGCTAAATAGTTACATGTACATTATTTTTATATGTTTTTATATGTCATAGGATGTGGGTTCGCTTCAAAGAGCAAGTACTTGTTTGGACGTGTGAGCATGAAGATCAAGCTCATTCCTGGCGACTCTGCTGGCACTGTCACCGCCTTTTACGTAAGGCATTTTTACATTGTTAAATTTGCTTATGAGCTGTTGAATATATTGGGTACGTGCTCATTGTTTTTATATGGTTCTTGTTGTTAGATGAATTCAGATACCGGTAATGTACGCGATGAGCTTGATTTCGAGTTCTTGGGGAACCGGACCGGACAACCGTATTCTGTCCAGACCAATGTGTATGCCCATGGAAAAGGTGATAGAGAACAAAGGGTTAACCTATGGTTCGACCCTGCTGCTGACTTCCATGATTACTCCATCCTATGGAACCACCACCACGTTGTGTAAGTACAACTCAGCTACACTTTATGTCAACATAGTGTATTATCTATTATAGTTATTTTTATTTGATTTGTTACTTATCTTTAAGTTTTTTTGTCCATTATTATTCTACCACTAGTTTGAATATTAGAATAGTTATTAATGTTTTATCATTGTCCTTTTCATCCTAATCTCTTTTTATAAAGGCAGGGCCGGTGGCTCAGGGCCCAAATCTATCAGGGGCCCATTTTTTTTTTTATTAGTTTTACACTGTAAAGTTAGAATAATGAATTGAAAAAATACTATTCCGAAGCACTTGGTTTGATGGTTTAAAAGTTACTTTAATAACAAGGAGACACGGGTTCTAATCCTGACATCCTCAGTTTTGTTTTGTTTTTTTTTTTAATTTCTTATCTATTTATTAAATGCAAATGACATTAATTGTCTAATTTTGTCAAGTTACATTAAATGATTGGTTTGATTCAAATGACACTAATTCATTTTCATATATTAATTTTTTTATATATATATTCTTTTTAAAAATTTATATCTAAGGGGCTCGTATTTTCTGTTCGCACAGGGCCTAAAGATTTTCGAACTTTTTCGGAGACGGCCCTGTATAAAGGGATCTGGCTTTCAGCTATTTAATACGCAAAAAATATTATTCATCAATATACACAGTTTTATTGAATTCTTGGCATGATTTGTGTAGGTTTTCGGTGGATGAAGTACCTATAAGAGTGTACAAAAACAATGAAGCCAAAGGAATCCCCTATCCAAAATCTCAACCAATGGGAATTTACTCTACATTATGGGAAGCAGATGATTGGGCCACAAGGGGTGGGCTAGAAAAAATTGACTGGAGCAAAGCACCCTTTTATGCATATTATAAGGACTTTGATATTGAGGGGTGTCCTGCACCAGACCCAAGTGCTTGTGCATCTAGCCAGGCTAATTGGTGGGAGGGTTCTGGTTACCAACAACTTGATTCGGTTGCAGCCCGTAGGTACAGATGGGTCCGTTTGAACCATATGGTCTACGATTACTGCACCGATAAACAAAGGAACCCGATTAAGCCACCAGAATGTATGGATGGTATCTAAAGGAATTCCATTTTTCACCATACATACTTGTCTGGGTTATCATTTATATTTATGTGTCAAAGTGTCAAATATATTTATGTACGAAAGGATTGGAGGCTTAGGGTGAGGGGTAGTGGGAGGGTGTTAGAAAGTGAAATGTTATTTTTTCCCTTTTTTTGAACGTTATATGCGATGTTATATGTTCTCTTTTCTTTGATTTTATCACGTGTCTAAATATCGTTGTTATAAAGATAATTAAGAAGATTTCATTGGAGGATATAACATTTTCTGTGAGCAAATGAAACATATCAAATAAACCGACAAAATATCGAAAAAGTCGCAAAGTACATTTAAATCATGTTTCAAATTGTATTATAGATAAATTTATGTTCGTGAAGTTTTTCAAAATTTAATCTGGTTTGGGTAATCTACTTAACTTTTTTCACAACAAAAAGATTATAAAATGAGTAGTTATAATCTTTAAGAGAGTAACTAATCATGTCACTTGGGTTTGTCTTAAGCCTCAATGCTTAAGCATTCCTGTAACACCCGAAAATTTTAAAAACAAAAATATAACAGCCCTCATTAAAAACTATTATTTCTTATGATTTATAATCCAATAGGAAACCCTAATTAAGATACCCAAGTAATTCTATGCAAACCCTAGAATTTTCAGAACAATCAGAATCAGGATTAGGGCCCCTAAAACTCAGGGGGGGTATTTCCCACTGAACGATTATCCTAAAACATTCGTTGTCAGTTTAGGATTTTAAGAAATTGTTGACTCAGCTAGGCTAGTCCCACGCGTGGCTACCCTATAACCTATTTTTAACCCATACGCATCGTATAGGTTTTAGCGCTACGATGCGCAGGCGTTTTAAAGTACCATACGCATCGTAGGGGTTATTGTGCTACGATGCGTAGGGCTGCCCAAATTTCAGCTATAAATACAGGACATTGGCATTCGATTTCTGGTATTCATTCGACGAAGAAATTCATCTCAGGCTTCGAGTTATCGTCCGATTATTACAATTAACACACACTAAACACAAATTAAGTATAGCGGGGTGCTGCAGAACAGGGTATTAACTCAATCGCTGATACGATTCAATGTCCGATCGATTAATACTATCCGATAGATGTTTAAGTGCTGCTCAAATTGGGTTATACTTTGTCATTCGTCGTGATTTCGACGGGATGTTGAGTGCTGTCCGAAATCGGACTATACTCTGTCCTTAGTTGTGAATCCGCTGGATGTTTAAGTATCGTACTTTGTCGTTCGTCATTAATTTGACGGATCATCGTTAATTCGATGGATGAAGTATTGCACTTTGTCATTTGTTGTGAAGGTTTGATCTCGTGAGTTATCGTAAAAGCTGTATTAGTTAATTACCTAGTTTGTGTGCAAATTAGGTTAAGAGAATAATTAGTAGGCTAAGCTCTGCCGGTATAAACCTACAATTGAAAACAAGGTAGCATCACTTGGAAAATTTTAAGGTACGGATAGAATCCCTTCTTTCGATTTATGTAGTTTTATAAGAAACCTTTCTTTCGATTTATGATTCTTGATTTTAAATTCCGTATTAAGATTTAAGTTATAAGTTATAAATTCTGTACGGATAGATTCCTTTCTTTCGATTTCTGTCAATTTTGATTTTAGATTCCGTATTAAGATAAGTTATAAATTCCGTACGGATAGACTCCTTTCTTTCGATTTGCGTTATATCATTCTGATTTTAAAGTCCGTATTAAGATATAAGTTATCAGTTCAGCACGGATAGACTCTTGTCTTTTGATTTGTGTCATTTGATATAAGTTATCAGTTCAGTACGGATAGACTCTTGTCTTTTGATTTGTGTCATTTGATACAAGTATATCATTTCTGATTTTAAAGTCCATATTAAGATCTAAGTATAAGTTATAAGTTCCGTACGGATAGATTCCTTTCTTTTGATTTCTGTCAATTCTGATATATCGTACGGATAGACTCCTTCCTTTCAATTTGCGTCATATCATTCTTGATTTGAAATTCCGTATTAAGATTTAGTAAAGAAATAAGTTATAAGTTCCGTACGTATAGAATCCTTTCAATTTATGTCCGTTAAGTACGGATAGACTCTTTTCTTTCGATTTAGATCGTTTTGATACAAGTATATCATTCCTGATTATAGATTCCATAGTAAGATTAAGTTATAAGTTTCATACGAATAGATCCGTATTAAGATTAAGTTATAAGTTTCGTACGAATAGATCCGTATTAAGATTAAGTTATGATATAAGTTATAAGTTCTGTATGGATAAACTCCTTTCTTTAGATTTATGTCCATTGGGAACGGATAGAATTCCTTTCTTTCGATTTATGTCCGTTAGGTACGAATAGAATCCTTTCTTTTGATATTGAATACAAGTTCCGGATTAAGATTAAGTTAGGAAATACATGTTGGAAAACGTTTTGAAAAGATTTAAGAAATTGGTTTTCATGTCATACTCTAGTGGTTCTTTATTAACAAGTCAAGGTTTTATCTTGTTCGTTTAATAAACCACATTTTGGGGACGAAATTGTCAAGATAGGAGTGATATCCATACCTTGGTGACTGGTTCCACTCTTTGATTATAAAACTCCTCACATCTTTGATTATAGATTCCTTTAACAGTCCGTTCGATTCCTGTTTTAATCATTTGATTTTAGCTCTCATGTCATGCGATAGTTTTCTGTTAAGTTGTACTCATTATCGCATGTTCCAATATATGTTCCGTTCTGTTCTGAAAATAAGTTTTATAAGTTATGTGAATAAGACCATTTGTACTCTGATACCCTGAGTATCGCTTCTCGTGGAGTGTCCCACGAGCATGTTGTTGTGGCATCAACCTCATGTGCTCCAACCGTGACGGAGAGATTAGTTCACGGCGTCTCTTAAGTACAAGTGTGGTACATATATTAGGAGGCGTATGGATCGAATCCTAGAATTTAAGTATAAGGAGGTGGATAACGGGTATGCCAATTCGCCATCTCATGTGATAAGTATGCAGGAGTAGCTACCTGTGTATTGTCACGTTTTCAGTTTGCTCATGGGTACATCCGTAAGATATGATTATGAAATTAAGTTATTTGCATCGTAAAGTTCCATCCGGTTATCAAAATAAAAATAAGCTTTTGTTTTCCTCTATCCGCACACTGGGCAAAACTGTTCAAAATTTTGCTCAGACGTACGTTTTTTTTTTTTTTTGTTTTCTTCTTTACGTCAGGTTATCAAGACAAGCTGGGACGGAATATGGAAGAGTGCTTGAGTGTTTGGAAAAGACGGTAGAAATAATTGTAATGGATTAGATATACTTCATTAAGCTGTAAAGCCTTGTAATACATTTAAGTATAAATGGAATTATGTTTTTGATCTGACCACCGTTATTGTGACACTTCGGCCCTTCCGGGCCGGGGTGTTACAGCTATGGTATCAGAGCAAAGGCTCTTTCCTGTAGAAAACTTAAATATAAGTTAAGACCTGTGAGGTAATGGGTAGATATTGGGTTAGGATTTCGATGTCCAATCAGTTGATACATTGATTAGTGACTTTTCTTTTCACTTCATGATAGTCTCGAACATAAGTATTTCGTCATCTTCATTGTTTTTACTCTAGCTTTATTTCAAGTATAACTATTGATCATAGTGGGTCGCGTTTAAGTATGATTATTATTATATATATATGTATGTCATAATTTCGAGGACGAAATTTTTTTAAGAGGGGTAGATTTGTAACACCCGAAAATTTTAAAAACAAAAATATAACAGCCCTCATTAAAAACTATTATTTCTTATGATTTATAATCCAATAGGAAACCCTAATTAAGATACCCAAGTAATTCTATGCAAACCCTAGAATTTTCAGAACAATCAGAATCAGGATTAGGGCCCCTAAAACTCAGGGGGGGTATTTCCCACTGAACGATTATCCTAAAACATTCGTTGTCAGTTTAGGATTTTAAGAAATTGTTGACTCAGCTAGGCTAGTCCCACGCGTGGCTACCCTATAACCTATTTTTAACCCATACGCATCGTATAGGTTTTAGCGCTACGATGCGCAGGCGTTTTAAAGTACCATACGCATCGTAGGGGTTATTGTGCTACGATGCGTAGGGCTGCCCAAATTTCAGCTATAAATACAGGACATTGGCATTCGATTTCTGGTATTCATTCGACGAAGAAATTCATCTCAGGCTTCGAGTTATCGTCCGATTATTACAATTAACACACACTAAACACAAATTAAGTATAGCGGGGTGCTGCAGAACAGGGTATTAACTCAATCGCTGATACGATTCAATGTCCGATCGATTAATACTATCCGATAGATGTTTAAGTGCTGCTCAAATTGGGTTATACTTTGTCATTCGTCGTGATTTCGACGGGATGTTGAGTGCTGTCCGAAATCGGACTATACTCTGTCCTTAGTTGTGAATCCGCTGGATGTTTAAGTATCGTACTTTGTCGTTCGTCATTAATTTGACGGATCATCGTTAATTCGATGGATGAAGTATTGCACTTTGTCATTTGTTGTGAAGGTTTGATCTCGTGAGTTATCGTAAAAGCTGTATTAGTTAATTACCTAGTTTGTGTGCAAATTAGGTTAAGAGAATAATTAGTAGGCTAAGCTCTGCCGGTATAAACCTACAATTGAAAACAAGGTAGCATCACTTGGAAAATTTTAAGGTACGGATAGAATCCCTTCTTTCGATTTATGTAGTTTTATAAGAAACCTTTCTTTCGATTTATGATTCTTGATTTTAAATTCCGTATTAAGATTTAAGTTATAAGTTATAAATTCTGTACGGATAGATTCCTTTCTTTCGATTTCTGTCAATTTTGATTTTAGATTCCGTATTAAGATAAGTTATAAATTCCGTACGGATAGACTCCTTTCTTTCGATTTGCGTTATATCATTCTGATTTTAAAGTCCGTATTAAGATATAAGTTATCAGTTCAGCACGGATAGACTCTTGTCTTTTGATTTGTGTCATTTGATATAAGTTATCAGTTCAGTACGGATAGACTCTTGTCTTTTGATTTGTGTCATTTGATACAAGTATATCATTTCTGATTTTAAAGTCCATATTAAGATCTAAGTATAAGTTATAAGTTCCGTACGGATAGATTCCTTTCTTTTGATTTCTGTCAATTCTGATATATCGTACGGATAGACTCCTTCCTTTCAATTTGCGTCATATCATTCTTGATTTGAAATTCCGTATTAAGATTTAGTAAAGAAATAAGTTATAAGTTCCGTACGTATAGAATCCTTTCAATTTATGTCCGTTAAGTACGGATAGACTCTTTTCTTTCGATTTAGATCGTTTTGATACAAGTATATCATTCCTGATTATAGATTCCATAGTAAGATTAAGTTATAAGTTTCATACGAATAGATCCGTATTAAGATTAAGTTATAAGTTTCGTACGAATAGATCCGTATTAAGATTAAGTTATGATATAAGTTATAAGTTCTGTATGGATAAACTCCTTTCTTTAGATTTATGTCCATTGGGAACGGATAGAATTCCTTTCTTTCGATTTATGTCCGTTAGGTACGAATAGAATCCTTTCTTTTGATATTGAATACAAGTTCCGGATTAAGATTAAGTTAGGAAATACATGTTGGAAAACGTTTTGAAAAGATTTAAGAAATTGGTTTTCATGTCATACTCTAGTGGTTCTTTATTAACAAGTCAAGGTTTTATCTTGTTCGTTTAATAAACCACATTTTGGGGACGAAATTGTCAAGATAGGAGTGATATCCATACCTTGGTGACTGGTTCCACTCTTTGATTATAAAACTCCTCACATCTTTGATTATAGATTCCTTTAACAGTCCGTTCGATTCCTGTTTTAATCATTTGATTTTAGCTCTCATGTCATGCGATAGTTTTCTGTTAAGTTGTACTCATTATCGCATGTTCCAATATATGTTCCGTTCTGTTCTGAAAATAAGTTTTATAAGTTATGTGAATAAGACCATTTGTACTCTGATACCCTGAGTATCGCTTCTCGTGGAGTGTCCCACGAGCATGTTGTTGTGGCATCAACCTCATGTGCTCCAACCGTGACGGAGAGATTAGTTCACGGCGTCTCTTAAGTACAAGTGTGGTACATATATTAGGAGGCGTATGGATCGAATCCTAGAATTTAAGTATAAGGAGGTGGATAACGGGTATGCCAATTCGCCATCTCATGTGATAAGTATGCAGGAGTAGCTACCTGTGTATTGTCACGTTTTCAGTTTGCTCATGGGTACATCCGTAAGATATGATTATGAAATTAAGTTATTTGCATCGTAAAGTTCCATCCGGTTATCAAAATAAAAATAAGCTTTTGTTTTCCTCTATCCGCACACTGGGCAAAACTGTTCAAAATTTTGCTCAGACGTACGTTTTTTTTTTTTTTTTGTTTTCTTCTTTACGTCAGGTTATCAAGACAAGCTGGGACGGAATATGGAAGAGTGCTTGAGTGTTTGGAAAAGACGGTAGAAATAATTGTAATGGATTAGATATACTTCATTAAGCTGTAAAGCCTTGTAATACATTTAAGTATAAATGGAATTATGTTTTTGATCTGACCACCGTTATTGTGACACTTCGGCCCTTCCGGGACGGGGTGTTACAATTCCCGCATAACATATCTATCATATGTTAATATTGGCCAATTAATTGTTTCAAATTTGTCTAAAGATATATCGTATATACTTAACAATTTGTCAGATTAGGAATCTTATTAGATATATTATCTTGTAGAGATTTCCATAATACAGTAAAATAATTTACATCGAGATTTCCATAATTATATGTACACAAGATATCTCTATATCATATAACTCACAATCTACATGTTTTAGAACTAAGCAATATATTTGCACATTCTTAGTAAAGTCTTCTTTCTATCTCACATACAATCTCAAAAAACAATTCAACTCTCACAAGCTTACATAATCAAAAACATTTCTTATTATAATTTGATCTCATCAAATTTAAAGTCTTTAAAATTGCATTTCAAACTCCAAGTGGAATTTGAATAAACACATATTGGGGATGACAATCGAACCCGAACTCGATGGGTAAACCCGAAACCAGACATATTTGGGACAGATTGGGGGTCGTGTAATCGGGTTTGGGATTAGTTTTTGTTTTTCTTCAGGTTTGGGGTTTGGTCTTGATAATCAGGACATCAACAAGACTAGACAGACTCACAACACTCAAATTCAAGAAGAATCTAACTTTAAAACCCAAATCGCTGAATGTTCTAGAGAGAGAAAACAAGTACAGTGAATGAATAACAAAGCTCAGCAACTACCCTTTTATATTGACTCTCTCAAACCCCAAAGTCAATTTGCTTTATGTAATGTACGACCCAGTAGTGTTATCCAAGCCCAGTAGTCCAGCAGTCTAGTAGTGTTATCCAAGCCCAACGAGTCAGCAGTCCAGCCCTCTTTAAGTCTTTACGTTCAATCCAGCTAGCGTCCGTCCTCAACTTATAAACAATGTAAAACAAATAAAAACAAACTAGAAACAATGAATAACAAATAAAAACAAATTAGAAACAATGAATAAATAATGGAATTGATACACTGATGTTTATGTAGTTATATGTGTAATATTTTTAACACTCCAAAACGTTTAACGTATTTACTTTTACGAGTAAATTACAAGTTTTGTCCTTTATGTTAACATTGTTTTGCAGGCGATGTCCTTTAATGCAAAAGTTGACAAGTTATGTACTTAATGTTTTAATAAATTGCACGTTGTATCCTTTAGGCCAAATCCAGTTAGATATTTTGGTTAAATCAGATTGATAAAGGGTATTTTAGTCTTTTTACCCATTTATTTAATATTATATAAAAAAACAAAATATTTTAAAACTTATTATTATTGCTATAATTCTCTCTCTCTCTCCTCCTCTTCCTCATCCTCTCTTTCTACCACTACCACCAACTACCACCACCATCAACCCACCACCACCACCCGCCAACCCACCACCTCCATCTACACACCACCAAAAAAATCCAAATCAACACCCACAAAATTACTCAAAACCAAAAATCTCCAAAAAACAATTCCGGCCATCGAGTCTCCGGCCACCACCACTTGCAATCGCCCAACTCCACCTCCATCAGACCACCGCCGCTGTCACACCCCAACCGATGGTGGAAACATCGGGGCATGGCACTGAGCGAAACATATTGTCCATGAGTATCCATAACAACTATTCATTACCAGATAATTAAACGTCATGTACCATACCACAACATATCAAAATAAAAACAATTATTACAAATAATTGTCTCAAAAACAAATACTGTTCCGACGACTCAGATTTAAGCGTGACATGACTAGACCCCTAGCTTGATTCACCAAAGCACAGCAATTCCTAGCATCTTAAGCACCTGCCACATACGTTAAAATAAAGTCAATACACATAGTGTAAAGGTGAACATACAAGTTTGATAGATATAATAGAGTTCAAAATCGTTTACGCATAACCAGCATGTAACATGTACAAAGTGAAGGCAAGTAGGTTATCAACAGGGAAATATGCACAGACGTGACTGCGAGTTGTATAATGCGCAACACATACCCCCACTGGGACACGGGAAGTAAAGCCCTTAACAACCCCTGTCCACGACAGCTGCTGAGTCCAAACTATAGTACTATCGTTGCTAAGGTGTCAGGCAACAATCACTGTGTTAACATAACATACAAGCATTCATCGAATAACACGTAGCATGCAATAACGGTCAGCGTATAAATAGTGTTTGCGTTGTGTGTCGATTGTGATTTAGAATAAGTAACGTATGTAACACCCAAAAGTGCGTAAAGCAAAAAGGGTTCGAGTTTACTCACAGATAGCGTTTAACAAGTAAACACTCTCTTGGGTTGAAGGGAGCGCTGAGAGATTAGCCTGAACAGTTAACGATAGCATAAGCGAAAGAACGGTGCGTTAATCAGTGAAAAATGGTTAAGTGTCGGATGGTAATCCGATCGGATGGAAATCCGATCGGATGGAAATCCGATCGGATGGCCAGTCGATCGGATGTCAATCCGTTCGGATGGTCATCCGATCGGATGGCCATTCGTTTGGTAAGGATGTATTTATGTATGAAGACTTTGAACTTTTCGTTGTAGCATTTTGAAAACAGAGAAGTATCTCTACCCTTCAGGTCGTCGGTCAAACGGTCGTTCGATCGGATAGCGATCCGATAGACAGGACACTTAGTGAGAACAAGTTCACAGCAGGATTGTCACTCGATCGGATAGCAATCCGATCGGTTGGCAATCCGTTAGTTACTATTGATCTTTGAAAATTATGAAAATGATTAAGTGTCGAAGTTCCAAACGTCTCATGATCGGATGGTCGTTCGATCGGATGGCTATCCGATCGGATGGCAATCCGTTCGACGTTCAGATCTTTAAAAGTTTGAAGAAAAGTTTAAGTGTTGGAACCAAGTGCAATCCGATCGGATTGCAGTTCGATCGGATGGCAATCCGATCGGACGGCAATCCGATCGGACGGCAATCCGTCCCGCGATCTGACCATTTTGCAACTTGAAGACTTGTTATGTTTTGAAAGTTTTGCGGTTTGTTCGAGACGATATGACAACGGGTTTAAACAACGGAACCTCCATCAGACCTAAGTTAACCGATCGAACAGGAATCACCCAAACCCGATCAGTTATCTGTTCGTGACGGTGTTCATGTTCAACCCGGAATCAGTTATCACTTAGATAGAAATCAGATCTTGAACCAATACTTCACTAAGAATGAGTAGAAGATCAGAACTAGCTCCGATTCTATCGGTTTTGAGTGCATTGAGTGTAAAAGAGTTGAAAGAAAGTTGGAAAAGCTTCTCTCAATCCTTTTAACCTTGAAAATGTTTAGATCTATGCAAAATCATTGTTTAATCATGTGGAAATCCTTCATATCCGAGTTGTTCTTGGTGGAATGAGGTCAAAACTTGAAGTTCATAAGAACTCCATGATGACATCATCCTAGAACACTTCAAATCCGCTGATTTCACGGTTAAACATTAAGATTCAAAGGTGAAAAAGATGAAGAAGTGTGTGTAGATCATAGAAGTACAAGATTTAGGTTGAAAACTTACAAGAATCACGAGAAATCGAGAGAAAGAAGGTCGTGAGCGAGCTAGTCGAATGAGGGAGCTGTCACATCACAAGGGTATTTATAGGGTTTCCAAAAGAGGAAAGTGCACAAGGGTCGGATTGGCCACTGATCGGATGGCGCCTTGATCGGATGGCAATCCGATCGGATGGCCACTCGATCAGTTGGCCATTCGATCCAAGTGTCCGGCTTGTTGAGTTTTGTCGTTTCGATTCGCGTGTTGAGCGTTGCGATGCGTTTCGAGCGAGCGATGCGATAAAATTACCCATTAGTTACACAAATAACCTAACTACTATATCTAACATACAATCACTATAAATAACTTGCGTTTAGCCTTTGCGATTCAATTGCGATTGCGATAGAGTTGCGATTGCGTTTCGATTAATCACCACAAAACATAAAATCAACACGCACAAGTAGCACATAAGTAACACACACACGTAAAGCAATATTCAGAACGCATAATTCGAATTGCGAATGCGATAAGCAATAAAGCGATAAAACAAGCGATAAACATCGATTAAACCTCGATTATTAATAGATACTCCACATAATACAACTAAAGTAAACAAAATAAAAGGTTCGATTACAAGTCAAAGAAGTCAAAACAGTAGTTGAGCAAGGTGTGACAGATCGCAATTAGCAATCTTTTCTTCCTTTGACTTCAATATTGACTTTGACTTTGACTTCTGAAACACGGGGTGTTACAGCCTCTCCTACTTAAGGGAATTTCATCCCGAAATTAGGCTTTGGCCATAACAAACAACTGCAGGTACTTCGCCTTCATGTCACTCTTGAGTTCCCAGGTGAACTCAGCGCCTCATTTGCCTTCCCAGCGAACCTTCACAATGGGAATGCGTGAGCGCCTGAGCTTCTTGGTTTCTCGATCCATGATCTCAACAAGCTTCTCCCCGAAGTGTAATGTTTCGTCCACTTGGAGATCCTCTAGCGGAACTTGTAAAGCGTGCTCAGCTAGACACTTTCTGAGGTTCGAAACGTGGAAAGTCGGGTGGACGTTGCTAAGTTCCTCCGGTAGTTCGAGTCTGTAGGCCACTTTTCCGATCCTTTCCAGAATCTTAAAGGGTCCCATGTATCGGGTCGCGAGCTTTCCTTTCTTGCCGAATCTGACCACACCCTTCCAAGGTGATACCTTTAGGAGTACGTGGTCGCCAACATTAAATTCAAGGGGCTTGCGTCGTCTATCGGTGTAACTTTTCTGACGACTCCGAGCTTTCAACAGGTTGTCTCGAATTTGGAGGATTTTTTCAGTCGTTTCTTGCAGTAGCTCAGGACCGGTTAGTTGCGCATCTCCGATCTCATGCCACACAATCAGCGATCGACATTTTCTTCCGTATAATGCCTCAAATGGTGCCATTTGTATACTAGAATGATAACTATTATTGTACGAGAATTCGACTAAAGGTAAGTGAGCATCCCAATTACCATCGAAATCTATGCACACGACCGAAGCATGTCTTCAAGAGTACGAATCATTCTTTCAGTCTCACCGTCGGTTTGGGGATGGAAAGCAGTACTTAGATTAAGCGTAGTACCGAGAGCAGATTGAAACGTTTCCCAAAGACGCGAGGTAAACCGACCATGGCGGTCAGTGATGATGTCGCGAGGCGTCCCATGTCGACAAATGATCTCATCGGTGTAGATTCGGGCTAATTTTTCTACCTTATAGCCTTCCCGTATCGGCAGAAAATGAGCAGATTTAGTCAAACGGTCAACGACAACCCAGATGCTGTCGTGACTTCATGGTGTGCGTGGAAGTTTCGTTATGAAATCCATAGCTATACTCTCCCATTTCCATATAGGGATCTCGGGTTGGACGAGTAAGCCAGAGGGTATTTGGTGCTCGGCCTTGACTTTTGAGCAAGTCAGGCACTTCGAAACATAGAGAGCGATATCCTTCTTCATGCCCAGCCACCAGTACTTGTAGCGAAGGTCCTGGTACATTTTGTCGGCACCGGGATGAATAGAATATCGAGACTTGTGGGATTCGTCCATCAGGATCTGTCGTAAGTCGGTGCGCTTGGGAATCCAAATCCGATCCAGATAATGGAATATCCCGTTCGACTTATTCACTAACTGGGCTCCATCGTGCAGAATCCTTTCCTTCTTCAAAGTGCGTTCGGTGAAACAAGCATGTTGGGCTTCGCGGATGAGAGCTTCGAGATTAAACTGGGCTTTAGAATTACGAACGCTATGCAAATAGCTTCGTCGACTGAGAGCATCGGCAACGACGTTTGCTTTACCTGGATGGTAACGAATCTCACAGTCGTAATCGTTGAGTAGTACAACCCATCGGCGTTGGCGCATGTTCAGTTCTTTCTGGTTAAAGATGTGTTGTAGGCTCCTATGATCGGTGAAGATGGTACACTTAGTACCATAAAGGTAGCGTCGCCAAATCTTTAACGCAAAAATAACTGCACCGAGCTCGAGGTCGTGGGTTGTATAATTCTTCTCGTGGATCTTGAGCTGACGAGACGCGTAAGCAATAACCTTGTCTCGTTGCATGAGAACACAACCAAGACCAAGGTTCGAGGCATCACAATCAGTGTTGCAGAAATCGGCCTAGGCGGCCGATTAATCGCCGCATAGGCGCTAGGAGGTTGACTACTGACTAATTTTTACCTAGTCGGTGGTATTAATCGGTTTTGGTCAAAGTTGGTCCTAGTCGGTCGTAATCGGTAAAAATCGGTCTTAGGCGGAAGTAATCGGACTAATCGGTCCACTCTTTTGCAGCCCATTAAACCCATTTTTTGACCTTTAAACCCATAAAAATCGGTCCTAGGCGGTTCTAGGCGGTCCTAGGCGGTCAAAATTGGTCAAAATCGAACCATACTATCTGAAACTTGAAGTATTTATGTGAATTTTGAAGTATTATTTTTATATTATTGGGTATATATATATAATTTTGAAAAAATACATATAAAAATCCCATTCCGATTAATCCCGATTAATCCCTAGGCTGTACCTCACCGCCCGACTAGCGCCTAGCGCCTTCTACAACATTGATCACAATAGACAATGAAGTCATCGTTTCCGTCGGGTAAAGCGAGAACTGGAGCATTGCAGAGCATATGCTTGAGAGTTCGAAAGGCAGTTTTGGGTATATCATCCTCTTGAATGCGTAACTGGTGATAGCCTGAGCGTAGGTCGATCTTGGAGAAACACGTAGCACCCTGTAACTGATCAAACAAATCATCGATTCAAGGCAAGGGATAGCGATTCTTAATAGTCAGCTTATTCAATTCCCTGTAGTCGATGCACATCCGGAACAAACCATCCTTCTTTTTGACGAAAAGGACAGGCGCGCCCCATGGAGAGGTGCTAGGGCGAATAAAGCCTTTATCAAGTAGTTCCTGGAGCTGACTCGAGAGTTCGCACATTTCAGAAGGAGCGAGACGATAAGGCGCTTTAGCAACAGGATTTGCTCCAGGAATGAGGTCGATTCGGAAATCGATTTCACTAGTGGGAGGTAATCCCAGAAGAACGTTAGGGAATACAAGGGGAAAATCACGAACAATGGGAACATCATTCATGCCTGTAGTTCTTTTCTTTTCCTTTTCCGCTACTACGATATGTGCCAAGAAAGCTTGGTATTCCTTGTGGAGATACTTACTAGCTTGGACACACGACATGAGTTGGAGTTTCTTCGAAGCGACCTCACCGTAGACACACAATTGATCACCATTAGCGAGCGACAAACGAATCATCTTATCGAAACAAACGACTTCAGCATGATTCTCACGAAGGAAATCCATGCCTACTATGACATCAAAGCTACCAAGCTGCATCGGAATAAGATCGATAGGGAAGATGTGATTGTTGAGTTCAAGAGTACAATCACGAAAAACAGAATTGACAGCGACGGTTCTTTCGGTGGCAACTTCAACATCGAACGTCGAGGGAAGATGGGCGCGCTTACGATTAAGGAGCTTTTCGAATTCAAACGATACACAACAGTTATCGGCTCTAGTATCAAATAAACACGAAGCATATATATACCATTCACAAGGAACATACCATTAACCACATTATTGTCGGCTTGAGCTTGGCGGACATTGATGTTAAAAGTACGTCTGCGAGCTGCTGGCTGCTGCTGCTGCTGTTGTGGCTCTTGGTTCACCACTCGATTCGGGCACATGTTTGCGAAATGGTTGGGATCACCACACGCAAAGCAAGCTCTAGCGTGGATCGCGGGTGCAGGAGCCGCTTGTTGGCCTTGAGGAGAAGGAAGTAGATCTTGTTGAGCAGGAGCTTGACCTTGAGCTGGAGCTGGAGCTGGAGCTTGACGTGGACCTGTACGGCAGTTGGCGGTGAAGTGGTCGTACATGTTGCAGTGCACACAATATCTGCAAGAGATTCCCACTGGGTGGTGATAAGTACAAGTAGGGCAAGCCGGGTGAGGACCAGTGTACGCACGCTTAGCCGGCGGTGCGTTGGTGACCGGTGCCGCTACTTGGCGGTGTTGAGGCTGCGGTGGGGCATGTACTGCTTGGAGTGGAGCGGCAGCTGTGACAGCGCAATTCTTGCTACTATTGTTGTTGTTGTTCTTCCTCTTGCGACGGGAGGTTTTCGATGACTGCGGTGCGACGGCGGTTTCATAGGTTGAAGCAGCGGTGACTTGGTGCAGATTCTTGGAGGCCTTATCCCAGTAACCAGACTTGACTCTCTTGTCGTTGATCTCAGCAGCGAGCAAGTAGGTTTCCTCGATAGTTTTCGTCTTTGCAGCTTGAACGAAATCAGCCACGCAATCCGGAAGAGCACGGATATGCTTCTTGATGGTGATTTTGGGCGTAGTAACTTGACTTGGACAGATTATGCTTAGCTGCTTAAAGCAAGCAGTTAAACCAGCGTCGTCACCATCCTTTTGCATGATATGCCAGAACTCGTCCTCCAGCTTTTGGCGCTCGTGGGGAGGGCAGAGCTCTTGCGTCATAACGTCCTTCAACTCGTCCCACGTCAACCCGTAAGCTACATCATTTCCGCGCTTGTTTCTCTCGGCCGTCCATCAATCTAGAGGGCGGGATTGGAAGACGCCGGTGGTGTTGACAGTTCGAAGATTATCAGGACAGTTTCTCTGATGCAGGGTGACTTCAATAGAATCAAACCATTGGAACATGCCCGTAGGACCATCTTCTCTGGTAAATTCTTTTGGACCGCAAGCTTTGAACTGCTTGAAGCTAAAAGCAGACTTAGGTGAATCCGTCCGGGACTCTTCAGAGGACTTGCTTCCATTTTCATTCAGCTCATTAACTATCTGCGGTATGACTTTCGCAATTTTCTTAGCGACTATGGAGGCGATGCGCTTATCCTCATGATTGCGACGAGCAGAGCGCGAGTGAAACGATCCAAATGACGACATTGTCTGCAATAGACATCGTCATAGGATTCAAAATGCTATTTAATCGAATGTCACCTCACACGTACTTCCACTACTAAAGCTCAGGAACACGTATAGCCAGGTAAGCATAAAATCACATAGGCACAGAATCATAGAAGCACATAAGCACGTAAGGCACAGAAGCACAGAAGTCACACATAATACATAAACCAGGGGCGGACCTACATAGTGGTCAGGGTGGGCGGCCGCACCCCTTGGAAAAAAAATTTAGTGTATATTTTAGGCAAAAAACCCGATCGCACCCCTTGAAAATATGGTTGAACACCTCATCCGCACCCCCAGCAAATAATTTCTGGGTTCGCCACTGACATAAACCACACTATATTTGCGCATATTCACCTATATTTCCAAGTCGCGCGAGTTCGAGAATAGCGATTGCGATTAGCGAGTACATAGCAAGTAGTATAGCATAAGCGAGTAACATAACATACGATTATCCACAAGTAGTAGCGATTTGTTAACGTTTTGAGGTAGATGTGTAGTGCGAGTTGTGTGTGTCGATCAAAGCGAGAAGCGAAAAACGTATAAATCACCAAAAATTGAAACACTTAAACAGGTAAAATCACATAAAACACATAAAATCAACATAAAACGACAAGTATCAGAGTCAGCAGTTGTGGGCTCAGAATCAAAACACATAAAATCAGTAATTGCAAGCTTGAAATCGAGAGTAGATTGTCTAAGGCTTGGTAGACGTTGACTACCCAAAGCGATTCGACTAGTCACAAGGACTTTTGGTACACACTTTTGGCTTTCAGGACTGTGCTCTCGCCTCGATTTGGGCGAACGGCACTCATCCTTTCAGTTACAGTGTGACTTTAAGTCATTGGAGTCCGTCGAGACTTTGGTGAGAGTTTTGTAAAACCAAAATAGAGCACGGAACAAGTCATCAAGGTTTGGGTTTCACCCCTGATTTAACAACTTCGTTCCGGTTTTGATAAAATAGAGGGGAAAATTGCGTTAAAGTACGGATTTCACTCCTAATCCAACGCAATTCTCCCGTTTATAGATGAAAATGCGGGTCGAACAAGCGATTCAGTCGAGAGTTCGCGGCTTTCACACATAATCTCGACCTAATCACTCGTTCATTTTCGAAAAGTAGTGTGCGGTGATAGCGTTCTGCGTGTGCAAGCGAGAATGGCGAGTAAGCTCGTACAAAACCCCTACAGAGCATGTACAAGTCAGTCTGTTGGTACTTAGACTATAGACTAGGTCGTTTCTAAGACATCGACCTGGACTAGGTCGAGTCTTGCCTAATTCCCTACAGTTATGGCTCTGATACCAATCTGTCACACCCCAACCGATGGCGGAAATATCGGGGCATGGCACTGAGCTAAATAGATTGTCCATGAGTATCCATAACAACTATTCATTACCAGATAATTAAACGTCATGTCCCATACCACAATATATCAAAATAAAAACAGTTATTACAAATAATTGTCTAAAAAACAAATACTGTTCCGACGACTCAGATTTAAGCGTGACATAACTAGACCCCTAGCTTGATTCACCAAAGCACAACAATTCCTAGCATCTTAAGCACCTGCCACATATGTTAAAATAAAGTCAATACACATAGTATAAAGGTGAGCATACAAGTTTGATAGATATAATAGAGTTCGAAATCGTTTACGCATAACCAGCATGTAACATGTACAAAGTGAAGGCAAGTAGGTTATCGATAGGGAAATATGCACAGACGTGACTGCGAGTTGTAGAATGCGCAACACATACCCCCACTGGGACACATGAAGTAAAGCCCTTAACAACCCCTGTCCACGACAAGTGCTGAGTCCAAACTATAGTACTATCGTTGCTAAGGTGTCAGGCAACAATCACTGTGTTAACGTAACATACAAGCATTCATCGAATAACATTTAGCATGCAATAACGGTCATCGTATAAATAGTGTTTGCGTTGTGAGTCGATTGTGATTTAGAATAAGTAACGTATGTAACAACCAAAAGTGCGTAAAGCAAAAAGGGTTCAAGTATACTCACAGATAGCGTTTAACAAGTAAACACTCTCTTGGATTGAAAGGAGCGCTGAGAGATTAGCCTGAACAGTTAACGATAGCATAAGCGAAAGAACGGTGCGTTAATCGATGAACAGTGGTTAAGTGTCGGATGGTAATCCGATCGGATGGCAATCCGATCGGATGGCCAGTCGATCGGATGTCAATCTGTTCGGATGGTCATCCGATCAGATGGCCATTCGATTGGATTGACATTCGTTTGGTAAGGATGTGTTTGTGTATGAAGACTTTGAAGTTTTCGTTGTAGAGTTTTGAAAACAGAGAAGTATCTCTACCCTTCAGGTCGTCGGTCGAACGGTCGTTCGATTGGATAGCGATCCGATTGGCAGGAAACTTAGTGAGAACAAGTTCACAGCAGGATTGTCACTTGATCGGATAGCAATCCGATCGGTTGGCAATCCGTTAGTTACTGATGATCTTTGAAAATTATGAAAATGATTAAGTGTCGAAGTTCTAAACGTCTCATGATCGGATGGTCGTTCAATCAGATGGCTATCCGATCGGACGACAATCCGTTCGACGTTCAGATCTTTAAAAGTTTGAAGAAATGTTTAAGTGTTGGGACCAAGTGCAATCCTATCGGATTACAGTTCGATCGGATGGCAATCAGATCGGACGGCAATCCGTCCCGTGATTTGACCATTTTGCAACTTGAAGACTTGTTATGTTTTGAAAGTTTTGTGGTTTGTTCGAAACGATATGACAACGTGTTTAAACAACGGAACCTCCATCTGACCTAAGTTTAACCGATTGAACATGAATCACCCAAACCTGATCAGTTATCTGTTTATGACGGTGTTCATGTTCAACCCAGAATCAGTTATCTCTTAGATAGAAATCAGATCTTGAACTAATACTTCACTAAGAATGAGTAGAAGAGCAGAACGAGCTCTGATTCTATCAGTTTTGAGTGCATTGAGTGTAAAAGAGTTGAAAGAAAGTTGGAAAAGCTTCTCTCAATCCTTTAACTTTGAAAATGTTTAGATCTATGCAAAGTCATTGTTTAATCATGTGGAAATCCTTCAGATCTGAGTTGTTCTTGGTGGAATGAGGCCAAAACTTGAAGTTCATAAGAACTCCATGATGACATCATTCTAGAACACTTCAAATCCGCTGATTTCAAGGTTAAAAGTTAAGATTCAAAGGTGAAAAAGATAAAGAAGTGTGTGTAGATCATAGAAGTACAAGATTTAGGTTGAAAACTTACAAGAATCGAAAGAAATTGAGAGGAAGAAGGTCGTGAGCGAGCTGGTCGAATGAGGGAGCTGTCACATTACAAGTGATGTGACAGGAGGGTATTTATAGGGTTTCCAAAAGAGGAAAGTGCACAAGGGTCGGATTGGCACTGATCGGATGGTGCCTCGATCGGATGGCCACTCGATCGGTTGGCCATTCGATCCAAGTGTCCGGCGTGTTGTGTTTTGTCATTTTGATTCGCGTGTTGAGCGTTGCGTTGCGTTTCGAGCATGTGATGCGATAAAATTACCCATTAGTTACACAAATAACCTAACTACTATATCTAACATACAATCACTATAAATAACTTGCGTTTAGCGTTTGCGATTCGATTGCGATAGAGTTGCGATTGCGTTTCGATTAATCACCACAAAAGATAAAATCAATACGCACAAGTAGCACATAAGTAACACACACAACTAAAGCAATATTCAGAACACATAATTCGAATTGCGAATGCGATTGCGATGCGATAAGCGATAAAACAAGCGATAAACATCGATTAAACCTCGATTATTAATAGATACTCCACATAATACAGCTAAAGTAAACAAAATAAAAGGTTCGATTACAAGTCAAAGAAGTCAAAACAGTAGTTGAGCAAGGAGTAACAGATTGCAATTAGCAATCTTTTCTTCCTTTGACTTCAATCTTAACTTTTACTTTGACTTCTGAAACACGGGGTGTTACAACCGCATCCACCCCTTCACCCACCGTCGCCTCTAACCCACGACAATCAACCACCTACCACCGTACACCTCGCATCACCGTTAAACCTACAACACCATTGCACCCACCACAATCCACCACCCAGGTTTTTTTATAGAGAGAAAGAAAGAGCAAAGTTTTTTTATAGAGAGAGCATAGAGCGTTTTGTAGAGAGAGAGAGCAGAGAGCGATTTGTAGAGAGAGAGTAGAAAGCATTTTGTAGAAAGAGAAGAGAGAGGGAGAGAGAGTTAGAGAGAGAAAGAGAGTGAACGAATGAAATTTTATTTTATATATTTACTTTTTTTATTTTTACATAATTAGTCCCTTGTTATAAGTTATTTACTCAATAGTCCATAGGAAGACGAAATGACAAAAGTGCCCTCATGTGCAAAGCATATGACCAACTTTAACCTAAAATTCTAACTGAATTTGCTTTAAAGGATTTTGAAACATTAAGTACAGAACTTGTCACCTTTTGCGGTAAAGATAACTGTCTGCAAAACGGTGTTAACGTAAACGACAAAACTTGTAATTTACTCTACTTTTATATATTAACATATAAAAACTAACTTGTTATAAATCTCAAAATGCCATGAAACGTATATGAATTATTTACTTTATCTTCATGTGGCGCATGCGTTTTATATTCTTATCACTTCCATAGTTCCATGTATAAAGACCACACGAAACAAGTTCAAGAATTCATCTAGATTTTGTGTTTTTTTCTTGTTTTATGACCCATTTATTGTACATACAGTTCATATTTCTTACTTTTAAACCGTTGGATTAAGCAAATTAATATTGAGAACAACATATTTTAACTTCACGTGTTTTGATTTTGTAAGTTTAAATTAAAAGAAACATACATGCCAATCATCTATAGATCTAGTGGTGGAAGGCTTGCATTTCCTTGGGAGATTCATGTTCTACTCTCACTTGTTGCAGTGTGAGGCATTGATGGGCAATGATAGGAGACCCAGGGAAACATGAGTTCGATTCTTTAATCATGCTGATGAAATTGCCTTCTTTAATCATGCTGATGAAATTGTTCACATGCTGCAACTAGATATTCCTTGATTAAAGGAAGCTCGAGGAAAGTGCTAAGTGTGTGGAAATTGCCTTCTTTAATCATGCTGATGAAATTGTGACAGAGAATTGTTAGGTATCAAGTGGTGCATCAGAACTAAGACCAATGGGTATGGGGTTCGGCACCGGGCCGTCCCCCCCTTTAGGCAAGTCGCACACCGCCCCCTGGGCACGTCGGCCGCACTTCCGTCGGATTTCAGACGGTGGAGACGGGGCAAGCTGGTGGGCCCCCATCTGACTTCTCTCTCCTCCTTTATATATATATATATATTAATATATTATTAATGGTGGGGTAGTCTTGGCTAGTCCCCACACCCTTGGGTAGTCCCCCAAGAGGATGCTCCTCCTCCCGTGATGACGTGGCGTCTACGTGGTGGGTAGTCTCCAAAAGACTATCAAAACCATACCCACCGGTCTAATACACAACACATAAATAAACTAATAATAAAGCAGAAACATATAGAAATAAAAGCAAGATGAACATGGCAATTTTACATGGTTCGGATGTGAATCTTATGTTCACATGCTGAAACTAGATATTCCGTACAAAGATTACAATACATGACGTATGTATATATAAAAGAGATATAATTAAAGTTTGTAACTTATCCCTCAAGAAAGAGAAAAATGCCCGGATAGTCCCTGTGGTTTCACCTTTTTTCACCTATAGTCCCTATCTTTCTAAAACTACTTGAATAGTCCCCAAGTTTTCACGTTTTGTTCTCGGATAGTCCATGGGTCTAACTTCAGTTACTTTTCTCTGTTAAGTGGGTGTTAAGAGGGTGTGAAATGACAAAAATACCCTTTCCTTAAAAGGCCAAACCACAGGGACTATCCGGGCATTTCTTCATTTTTATTTATAAAACCCCACCACCACACTTCATCTTCAACCTCCACCCACCATCACCCTCCTCCACCCTCCACCATCACCGCCACAGACTGACCGGCGAGCAGGGATTCCGGCCACCACCATCTAGTGAGCAGATCGGTTCTTTGTTTAGATGGTGCAATGGGTCAGAACCCAATCCAGTCGGGTGCGATCAAGCCACCACCATCTTCTAAAACAGGGACAAGTTGGTCTGATCTTGCTCAGCCGACACCAAAGACTCCCTTGCACCCCTCTACATCTTTGAAGAACCTTACCACACAACAATGCCAATCTCTCTCGATCTCTCTCTCTGATGGATTCCTCCGGCGACATCCGGTTGCCGTCGCCCCTCCTCTCTCTCTCACAACCGTACACCCCTCCATCGTTCCTGTTTCCAGCGACTGTGTAGATGATGATGACGTTGCTGTTGAGGTAATGGTGATGATCTGCTGTAATTAGTGATGATGTTGATGAGAATCGATGGCTAGGGTTGGTAATTCTTACAGAGAAGAGCAACAGAGTGACTTGCACCAGCGGAGATCAAAATCACGTGACGAATCAGAGGTGAAGTAGTTTCAGTCTCCATTTGTGAGTTGCAGGTTGTTCAGGATTTTGATGAAAATGGAGGATATGAATGAATGATTATATGTGGTTGCAGAGAGGGAGTAAATAGGAGAATTGAATTGGGGTAGTTATTGTTAATTAGACCCGATAGCTTATAAATCTGGATGAAGATTAGACTTACGCAACATCGGAGCGCCGGTTAATCGGCTCCGGCAGCTGTCTATCGGGGTGGGAATGAGTAATCGAGAGGGGGGAAAGGCTTGTTGTGGTCAGTGTTTGTGTTGTTTGCTGTTTTCAGGCGGTGGCAAAGAGGACGACGACAACGACGGTGGTTCTGCGCGGCGGAGAGCGGCGGCGGCCGGTGATGGTGGAGGGTGGAGGAGGGTGATGGTGGGTGGAGGTTGAAGATGAAGTGTGGTGGTGGGGTTTTATAAATAAAAAGAGAAAAATGTCCGGATAGTCCCTGTGGTTTGGCCTTTTAAGGAAAGGGTATTTTTGTCATTTCACACCCTCTTAACACCCACTTAACAGAGAAAAGTAACTGAAGTTAGACCCAGGGACTATCCGAGAACAAAATGTGAAAACTTGGGGACTATTCAAGTAGTTTTAGAAAGATAGGGACTATAGGTGAAAAAAGGTGAAACCACAGGGACTATCCGGGCATTTTTCTCCTCAAGAAAACAATCATAGATTAAGAAAGGCCCAAAAGCTTATAAGCCTTCACCAAGCCCAATAAGAAAAAGGACTTCAAACCCAACAAGTATTACCCACAACATGTACAGATTCGACTCGAATGCAATAGCATATCATGGTTTTGTGCCTTGATCGTATACTTTTGGTAATTCGTTTGGTTGATTAAATATTCTAACAAACGTGAGAGTTTCTTAAGCCAGATATATGATTAGTAGGGATGGCAATTGGTCGGGTTCGGGTCGGATATTAGTAATCCCATACCCATACCCGGTTATAAAATCGTGTCTCATAACTGACCCAATACCCGTCGGGTATTTGTCGGGTAATTACCCGTCGGGTATCGGGTATACCCACGGGTACGGGGTATACCCATTAGTTTGTTAAAAGATATACGTTGAGATTTCTAAATACATTTTTTTACTATTATAATTATTATATAATTTTATTTATACAACAACTATTATAAATTAAAAAAGTACATTACATGCATATAAATTTTATCATAAATTAATAATAACTTTATTATACTTATACACTTTAATGTATATACTTCACAACATACAAAATATAAATACTATTATCAAATGCGTATACTAAAAGAAAATTTATCTTTTCACATTATGAACATACTAAAATAAATTAACAATAGACAAGTGTTAATGGAAAATAAAAATACAAATTAAAAAAATCGGGTATATGATCGGGTATATAATTTTGGTAAACGGGTATGTGGTTTCGGGTAATTGGGTCGGGTATCACCTAATCCCATACCCGTAAAAAATTTTAAAACTAATCCCATACCCGGCTCATTACCCATCGGGTATCAGGTATACCCGTCCCATTTGTGTCGGGTTTCGGGTATACCCATTGGCTTGGGTATTTTTGTCATTCCTAATTCCTAATGATTAGAAAGTTCTACTGAAGACAAATAGACAATGAAAAGGGTATACTAGGGCTAAGCAAATATCAGTGGAGACCGACAGAACTGAAAACTGGAGACAGTGGAGCAATACCAAAATGTACATATATCGTATACCAGTATTGAGCATTAAAAACTATGATATAATATTATACCACCAGTAGTAAATATAAAAATTAGTATATATGTATCCTCCTTAATAGTATTTTTAGTTACCCTATAGAGATGATTAGACTTCGGATAATACATTTGTGGACCCTTAAAACGATTGTGGTAAGAAAACTAAAATTAAATGTTTAGACGTTCGTCAAAAATCTGTTAGTGATTACCCGTAAAACTTAAAAAAATAATTCTTTTATTTTCATTTTAGAATTTATTTTGCGATTCTCTGTTGGTAAAGTTTTTTTTTCGTAAATTCTTTTTTGAGTTTTGAATTTTATTCGTACCCAATCTCCATGTTACTTATCAAAATAGTTGACTTTGACTATACGTAACATACATTAGGTTCCAAGTGTTGGAAATCAGGTCCTTGATTGAATACATAAACACCGGATGAACGAACTGGTTCGACTTTTTGTATTATTTATCAATAAAAGCACACCAATATTTATATTAAACTACCTTGATGCCCAAGAAACATACCTAGACTAAAATTAGGAAACCTAAATAATAATAAAATAAAACTACCATAAATAATTAATCTTCCACCAAAGATAAACTAAACCACTTAGCACCCTCTAACATTTGAGTTATGACAAGATTAGTCCCAACAATCACCCTCCTAATCTTGTCAATCACTTTCTTCACATGACGTGGCTCTTGTCCCGTTGTACTCGACCATCTCCTCGATCTCTACTATCTCTGACTTCTACCGGACTCCCGACCTCAACCTCGGTCACGTCCAAAGCCTCCCAATAACTCGACCTATCCTAGACACCCCGGTCTTCACCTTGACCACGTCCAAAGTCGTCTTTGATGGTGATTTTACTATTCTATAAAACTCTACCTTGATAAGCACCCCCTGTATATCAACCCCCAAGTAGACACCAGCTACCTGTTGCACCGTCTACGAGTCGCTAAACGAATATCTCAGCCACCCCGCTGTTTCGTTTCTACCGCGCTATACCAGTTGGTTTTTCTGACATAAGAATTCGACGCCTCCTTGCGATTCTTCTCCTAGGTAAGAAAGAGTATCCGACAAATAAAAACACGATCCATTCTCGTTTTTCGATCAACAACTGGGTTAACAAGCCGCTGATTTGGCCTGAATCACGACTTGTCTCCGCTACCCTTTTGACCCGCTAGAACATAAACCCTCGAAACCGTCGACCTGCGATCCACGAACAAACCCGAATAAAGCCAACAATCACCCCTTAATCGGTGTTTGTTCGCACCACTCGCTCATGACACCCGAATCACCATTCGCCTCTTTTTTCCTTGATCAGATTTTTTACATGAAAATTTTCCCTAATCGATCTGCACCCGTTGCTATCGACCGCCAACACGACAAGCCACCGCTATTCTGTCATCTTTGGTTGCTAAACGAACCCCATTCAGCCCCTGCTGACTCGTTTTTATTGCACCCATATACGTTGGTTTTTTTACCAGCCGTAGAAAAATCACCCGTTGATTTCACTTCACGGCTAAGAAGCTTTCGCAACCCGTCCTCGATTTAACCCTTCTTTTACTTCGTTTGGTTGATTAATGCCACCACTAAACGTATGAACACCTGCTAGAAACCCATGCGTACAATCAAATCATGAACAAATCATATGTTCATCGTTTCAGTTGTGACTTAATTCCCAACACAATTCCTTTATTATTTTCTTGCTACCAGTAGCTTAATTTACAATGAAAAATTTTCCAAAGTGACCAATCAAATTGATCCTCATTCAAACTTGATTATTCCTACCGTCACACAAATTTGATTCCACATGGGAAATAAATTATTTTGCCTCCAAAAATAAGTACGGTTACCTATGTCATCTCATGACTACAACCCATAGATTTTGTTCTCTCCTTGCCGTAAACATTAACTTCCACTGACCTGTCATTGCAGCCCTGCGAGGGGCGGCTCCCCCTTTCTTGAAAACGACTCTAAAAACCGCCAAGCTCTAATACCAATTGTTGGAAATCAGACCCTCGATCGAACACACAAACACCGGATGAACGAACTAGTTCGACTCTTTGTATTATTTATCAATAAAAGCACACCAATACAATAACCCTAACCCTCTATTTATACTAAACTTCCTTGATGCCCAAGAAACATACATAGACCTAAATAATAATAAAATAAAACTACCATAAATAACTAATCTTCCACCAAAAATAAACTAAACAACTTAGCACCCTCTAACTTTTGAGTTATGACAAGATTAGTCCCAACACCAATTACACCAAACATCTAGTCAACAATTTTTTTCTTTAAACTTAGGTTAAGTGCCATGTTAGCTTAGTAATAATATTCAGGCAAGAACGTTTTACCAAAATTTGACTTTTGACTAATGTCATGTGGAAACTTAGCAAGCTTCACACTCACGTAGACGTACATATACATACATACATTAATACGCACATATACAGATACTAAGTGTCAAAGTCGATGATGGATGGTAGATGGCATGAATAACCTTTGACTCAGAGAAAAAAAAAAAAAAAAACATTGACTAAAACAAAAATGGTGGAAGGTGCCTTCGAAAAAATCAACTGATCAACGTACACATTTGGGTCGGGTAGATTTTTTTTTTTTAAATTAATAACCTATTTAGGTTGTTGGTCCGTTTTTATAATAATAGTTTGTGCATATTTAATTGATGATGATTACACTTTGTTTTGGTGATGTTGGTTATTGTAATCGACTCAATCTCTTCGCTAGCTCACATGCTAATTTATTATTATTTAATAACTATAGTTTTTTCTAGGGATGAACATTTAGGATTTGGTACAAGTACAGAATTTCTCAGGGTATACGGGGCACTCTCGGTGACCCCATGCGGTGACCCAAGTCCCCGCTAGGGAACACCGTCGCCATCACCGCGGTGAGGCAAATCGGGGAGCAAGATCGGTGTATGTTCACCGCACAAGAAATTGCACAAGGATCGAGGGTGAACGTTGGGCAACGGTAATTTAAAAAAAAAAATTCAATTTAAACTAATATAAATAACCAACTTCAATAATTTTTTACCACACCCACCATTCTCAAACTTTTATACTCTAAAAATCTATCAAATACAACAAAAGCCAAACCGAGCAATGGAGAACCAACCCCGCGAAGCCAAGAAAAAAACTAAGGGACGGGGCTCGCAACCGTCTCGTGGTGGTTCGAGCGGTGCAAGTGCACAACCACAACCCCCTTTCGGATATACTTCACAACCACCCCCGTTTTTTTACCAACAACCTTCACACCCCTCCTTTTACAACACCCAACCACAACCCACTTTCGGCTATTATCAAAATTTGTTATCAATGGATCCTCCTCAATCCCCCGCCTTCGACCCGTATGGTTTTCGTTCCCCACAAGTTCCATATACACGAGAAAATGTTGAATGTCCTCTACCTATTCACGAGGACGAGGACGAGGACGAGGAAGTAGTGCCCGAAACTCAAAATTTGGGCGACTATGAAAATGACACCGGCGACGATGAAAATAATGTGGATCAAGACACCGGCAACGAAGAAGATGACGCTCTACCAACGGGAAAAATGGAGAGCCAAAAATGGACAAAGGTCCAAGAAGAGGCGTTGGCGAAGGCGTGGGTACATTCCTCAAGCCGCACGACGATGTTCCGCCGGAAATGTTGCCGTTCATCCTCGCCCGAAAGCGCGAGATCGCTAACAAATACGGGTGGCCGTGCAATTTCTAAAATTTTTATGTAGTATTGCGATGTAATTTTAATTTTATTAAATGAAATGTAGTTTGTTTTTTTATTTTTCTAGTTTGAATGTAATTTTTATTTTTAATTTAATGAAATGTCTTTTATTAAATTTTATTTAATTTTTATTAATATTTTTTTAATTTATAAACATGCATAATTACAACAAATAAAAAAATAAAAAAGCAAGTCCCCTAAGAGAGGAGTGCCGCCATCAAATTGGGGTGTGAGGTGAGTTTAAGAGGGGAGTTGACGTGGCATAACCTGATTGGGTGTGCGTAAGAGAGGGGACTCCCCTAAGAGGGGAGTGCCCCTCTCACCCTCATACTAAATTTTTTTTGGTACCGATTCGGTATCCACGTTTTGGCATTTTCGGTACCGAAATTTTTGGTTCGCTATGGTACTGATATTTTACCGAATTTTACATACAAATACCGGTACCTTACAATATCGTACCAAACATTTTCAATATTGGTCTCGGGTACTCGTATTTAGCGATTTTCGGTACCGCTAACCGAGCTCATCCCTAGTTTTCCTGTTGAATGCATTAGATTTTTTTTAGTGGCAAATTTCTTTAATCTCACTCGTATGTGTGACTTAATGTAACAATCCTCAATAAAATCGACACCCTCGATTATTTCCGACACCCTAGTATATTTTAAAATATCCCAAAATGTCCCAAAATACACCCCATACGCGAAAACAGGCCTCAAATACATTAAATAATATTAAAAATAATTAAAAACTGAAAATTTAAGTTGAGGCGGGCCGCGTAACCCCACCCCAACCTTCACGCGGGCCGCGTGAACTTAAAATCTGGCGCAGCCCGGTGCGGCCACGTGGCCCAACACCCGGCGAGGCTAGATAGTGACCCGGACAAGCTACACGTTGACCTGGAGTCAACGCGGGCCGCGTAAGGCCTTGCCTTGTGTTACGCGGGCCGCGAGAGGACCGAGATCAGACCCTATATAAGAAAGCATCGGGTTTTCGTTTTCCGTCGTTCATTTCTTTCTTTCTTAAGCGAATTTCTGAGTAATAGACATAATACTCGGGTATTATACCCCCTAAATAGCGAAGTTCTGCTCCGTTGTAAGTATTATAACCCCTGGATACGTATTAGATACGCTGCCCGATTGATCTAGGGTTCCGTAACGGCTGTCGAGGTTCTGCCCGACGTAGTCGTTGGAAAGCCGTCTCGGGGAGGGTATTACTAATGTTAAAATGGGTTATTATACTAACGCGTGTGCATTTGTGTAAATTTTAGATTATCACCAGGAAATCCTTACGGAAAATCTAAAACAGCAATGTGAGTTGATCCACTTTTTGTAAACCTTTTTGTTAACTGTTTTACAAAACCTTAAATATTTTTCCATGCGAATAACAGTTATTGAGTATTTATAAGAATACAATTATGATGAGTATGTTGGGGTTTTGTATACAAAATTTGTTACCACCTGGTCAAGGAGTAACATTTTCACAAGTCGGGTTCGACAGTACCATGGATGTTAATTGATATGTCTTGGAAACAAATATCATTGCGGGATCGCCCTCAATACTGTACACTGGGTTTTTACTTAAACTTGATTAAACTGGGATTCACTCACCAGTATTTCCCACTGACAAATGTTTTTAAAACGCATTTCAGGTAACAAAATGTGAAAGCCAAATAGAAGCCAGCTGGACAGTACTGAAGGCTTGGAAAAGTGGCAATAAAGTTACCTAAAAATAAAATAGATGTTTTTAAATAAATAGGATTTATTCATATGAAAACGTGTGTACTATGAACTTGGGTTTTAACCCATTTGTTTAATACTATGAAAATGTGGTATTTTTTACTCTGATCAAATATTTCCTAACTACGGTCCGGATGAAAAATTCCGCTGCCAAATTAGACAATACGAGATACCACCGAAACTGGCTCGCGGCCGCCCGTTCCCGGGGAAGTGGGATCGGGGGTTGCGACAGGAGGTGGTATCAGAGCTAAGCCACTGATTCAGCCACAGAAGTGTTCTGCTGACATCAAAATTCAATCTGTTAGGAAATAAATTACGGAAATAAATGCATAACTGTATTTTATTGCTATGTGTTATTTGACTATTTGTTAGTTTACGGTATGAGCGACCAAGGACCATCTGACGCGTACCGTCAATTGTCTGGTTCGCCTAGAAGCGAAGGCACCTCCTCTTCTCAGCCTGCCCTCTCAGGGTATTCTGCTGATACGGAAGAAGGAATCTTTATGTTTAAGGCTCAGTCAGAAGAGCCATTTCCTCAGAAAAAGAGGGGATGGTTCAGTCGAGGGGCACACGAGCTTAGAAAACGTATGAAAAAGTTACAAGATCAGAGGGTACTAGCCGCAGCCAAGAGAGAGACAGATGCCTATGCCCAGGATATGATCAATAGGGGTATAGCCAATATTCTCATCCTAGCAACCACTGCAGCTGACCCTAATCTGGAGCAAATAATAGCACCCCAACCACAACCACCAATTCCTGACCAACCCATGGAAATAGAAAACCCTGATAATCAAGTAGAGATGCATGACTTCAATCCAGAAGAAATCCCTAGGATACCTGCACCAAACCCCCAAGACCCAAATTACGATCCCTGGTGGGATGAAGTTAGGGACTATGTGCAACGCTATCCGATACATGAAGACACACCCATGCAAAACATAGGAGCCTATCCAGGTATGGACCCTTTAGATCCCTATTACCACGATGAATATGTTAGGGAGATTTTAGAAGATCCTTACCGATTTCAGGCACCTACACCCCCATACCAGGAACCCGCACCCCAGATTCCGAACCCAGTCCTAGAACCTGCACCCCCAATGAGTGCAGAAAACGTACAAGAACTTAGGACATTTGGTGAGAAAATTTTAGAAAGCAGTGAGAGAATGAGACAAGTAGGAGAGTGACTCGTCTGGAAGTACGACGAGCGCAATATGGATTTTTGGATGAATCCATATCCGTGAATGTGAGAATGGAGACGGTAATAGTAATAATAATAATAAAATAATAAAATATGTGTGTACGGATGCCTACTATTATTTATTTCAGTTGGTATTGTAATTTTATTTCAGTACTGGTGTGTAATAGATATATAGTAGATGAATAGAGTAAAGTCGCAATGATCGACGCTTTTGGCTAAATTGCGTGTCATGTAATTGACTATATTAAAATATTATTTTGTGATATTAATACGGGGTAAATGTTTAAAATTCAGATGGCCGACGAAGGAAATCAAGGAAATCTGAATAATGATAACCAGAGTAACATTAACGTGGTTAATGAGAATCCGAGCATCAATAACAATGGAAACCAAATGGATAATAGTGCCGTTCAACATATAGTGGCACAAGGAATCATAGATGCAATGCCATTTATTATTCAAACGATTCAAGAAGCGAATAATAAAAGTAAGCATAGCAGTAAGCGACCAATCGAACCTGAAAACAGCATGAACAATGGACCCGTACTTCAAGTGCCCATTCCTAAAAGAAGAAGAACCATGCCTTATGGTTGTTCTTACAAAGAATTCTGGTCCTGTAAACCAATAGAATTCTCGGGCAATGAAGGACCCATTGCAGCCCTACGCTGGATAGAGAAAACTGAGGCTGTTTTAAAAATAAGCAAGTGTGCTGAAGAAGATAAAATAATGTTCGCTTCTAATCTATTTAAGAACTTAGTCTTAGAACGGTGGAGCACTATCCTCCAGTCAAGAGGAAGTGATAGGGTATACAACATGGAATGGGAGGAATTTAAAAATACGGTAGAAAGGAAATTCTGCCCTCCTAATGAAAAGGAACAGATAGCTAATAAGTTCCTAAACTTAAGAATGACTGGGGTAGATAGTAAGGGTTATACTACCACATTCTTTGAATATGCTAGAATAGTACCAACCCTTGCATCACCTGAACCAGTGTTAATCTCCCGTTATATCTGGGGATTAATTGGAGAAATTAGACATGTAGTCAAGGCAGCTAGGCCTCAAACTATAGAAGAAGCTGTAGAACTAGCCAATACCTTGGCAGATGAGTTAATCCGTACTAGGGAAGAAGACCAGAGGAGAAACCTAACCCAAAGGCTTACTCAAGAATTCCGTTCTGGGAATTACAACCGTAGGAATATGGGTTCTATCTCTGCACCTTTCTGCAAGGTCTGCAAGAAAAAGCATTCGGAAAAATGCTCTACTCTTTGCAATTTTTGCAAGATGCCAGGACACAAGGAAGAAGATTGCAGGAGAAAATCCAGTAACGAACTATGCTACAACTGTGGAGAAAAAGGTCACATTAAGCAGAATTGTCCAAAATTGGCTCCAGCTGTGAACAACAGGAATACTAAAAATGCTAGAGCATTCGTTCTGACTGCAGATGAAGCCAAGATGATTCCAGACGTGATAGTTGGTACGTTTTTAGTTAATGATGTTTTTGCTAAAGTATTATTTGACTCTGGTGCAAACCAAAGTTTCATTAATACTTCGTTTTGCAAACTTCTAAATCAGTCATTAACTAAACTACCACAAGAATGTCTAGTAGAGACAGCAAATGGAGAAACAGTTAGGATTTCTGAATTCTTGCAGGGAGCAAGAGTAGAAATTTTAAATCAGAAGTTTAGGGCAAACCTTTATCATATGAATCTGGCAGGATTTGATATTGTTTTAGGAATGGATTGGTTAATAGCCAATAAAGCTAGTATTTTATGTGATCAAAAGTCAATTCAAGTAAATTCACCAAAAGGTAAAAAGATCACAATTAAAGGAGATAAACCATCTAGATCCACTAAATTCATCTCTGTGATGAAAACTGCAAGCAATATAAGAAAAGGTTCTATAGTGTATTTGATTTCTTTAATCACTAACACTAAAGGAAAAGAACTAAAAGACATTCCAGTAGTATCTCAGTTTTCAGATGTATTTCCAGAAGAATTACCAGGACTACCGCCAGACAGAGAAGTTGAATTCAGAATCCATCTGCTACCAGGAACAACACCAATTGCCAAAGCACCCCACCGTTTGGCACCCGCAGAAATGCAGGAATTAAAGAAACAATTAGACGAATTGCTGGAAAAAGGATTCATACAACCAAGTTCGTCGCCATGGGGAACGCCAATTTTATTCTTTAAAAAGAAGGACGGATCAATGCGTATGTGCATTGACTACCGTGAATTGAACAAAGTTACGATTAAGAATCGGTACCCATTACCGAGAATCGATGATCTGTTTGATCAACTGCAAGGAGCTCGATTTTTCTCTAAAATCGATTTAAGGTCAGGATATCATCAATTAAAGGTACAGGAAGAGGACATTCCTAAGACCGCATTCAGAACAAGGTATGGCCATTATGAATTTACTGTCATGCAATTTGGTTTAACCAATGCCCCAGCCGCATTTATGGACATGACGAACCGAATATGTAAGCCATATTTGGATAAATTCATAATAGTCTTCATAGATGATATTCTCATTTATTCTAAAAATAGGGAAGATCATGCAAAGCATTTACACGCACTTTTAAGTCTATTAAGAAAGGAAAAGCTTTATGCTAAATTTTCAAAGTGCGAGTTTTGGCTAGAACAGGTACAATTTCTTGGACACTTAGTGAACCATGAAGGAATTCATGTGGATCCAACAAAGATCGAGACGATTATTAAATGGAAAACCCCTGAGTCACCAACTGAGGTTAGAAGTTTCTTAGGATTGGCCGGTTATTATAGGAGATTTATTCGAGATTTTTCTAGAATAGCCATTCCTTTAACTAAGTTAACCTGTAAATCCATTAAGTTTGAATGGGGACCAAAAGAAGAAGCTTTTAGAATTCTTAAACAAAGATTAACTCATACACCCATATTAACGTTACCAGAAGGAACTGAAGACTTTGTAGTCTATTGTGACGCTTCTAAATTAGGTTATGGATGTGTATTGATGCAACGCCAAAAGGTTATAGCTTATGCATCTAGGCAACTTAAAAATCATGAAGAGAATTATTCAACCCATGACTTGGAATTAGGAGCTATAATTTTTGCCCTTTAGATTTGGAGACATTACCTTTATGGTAGTAAGTTTACCATATTCACTGATCATAAGAGTTTAAGGTATGTTTTTGAGCAAAAGGAGTTAAATATGAGACAAAGACGCTGGATGGAGATGCTTAGCGACTATGATTGTGATATCCAGTATCATGAAGGAAAAGCAAATGTAGTGGCAGATGCTTTAAGCCGAAAGTATCATGAAAAGCCAAAAAGGGTACGTTCTCTTAAATTAAATCTACAAGTAGATTTAAATGAACAAATCAGAAAAGCACAAGAATCAGTAATCAAGGATGATACTGAAAAATTAAAAGGTATGCTAAAAGAATTAGAACAAGGAACAGATGGAATATGGAGATTCCATAAAAAGAGAATGTGGATACCTAAATTAGGAAACCTACATCATCGTATATTAGAAGAAGCCCATAAGTCTAAGTATACAATGCATCCAGGAAGTGATAAAATGTACCAGGATTTAAGGAAAAATTTCTGGTGGATAGGAATGAAAAAGGACATAGCAGCCTATGTTTCTAAATGTTTAACTTGTTCACAAGTTAAAGCTGAACACCAGAAACCCTCAGGTTTGTTACAGCAACTAGAAATGCCAGTATGGAAATGGGAATTGATAACAATGGATTTTGTTACTAAATTACCCAAAATAAAGAAAGGTAATGATACAATCTGGGTGATTGTAGACAGGCTAACCAAGTCAGCTCATTTCCTACCAATGAAGGAAACTTTCAGTATGGAACAGCTAGCTAAATTATATGTAAATGAAATAGTTTCTTTACATGGAATTCCTTTATCAATTGTTTCTGATAGGGATAGCCGATTTACCTCTCATTTTTGGTCAAGTTTCCAAAAGGCAATGGGAACCAAGTTAAATCTAAGCACAGCTTATCATCCTCAAACAGACGGACAAAGCGAAAGAACAATTCAGACAATGGAGGACATGCTTAGAGCTTGTGTAATTGATTTCGGAGGTAATTGGGACGATCACTTACCTTTAATAGAATTTTCTTATAATAATAGTTATCACACAAGTATCAATGCTGCACCATTCAAAGCACTTTATGGACGAAAGTGCCGAACCCCAGTCTGTTGGGCAGAAATTGGGGAAAAGCAACTATCTGGACCTGAGATAGTACAAGAGACAACTGACAAGATTATTCAAGTCAAAGAACGACTAAAAGCAGCACGTGATCGACAAAAAAGCTATGCTGATAACAGACGTAAGCCATTGGAATTTCAAGTAGGAGACAAAGTATTGTTGAAGGTCTCTCCTTGGAAAGGAGTGGTAAGATTCATCAAACGGGGAAAGCTAATTCCCAGGTATATTGGACCTTTTGAGATTATTAGAAGAATAGGACCTGTAGCCTATCAGCTACAACTGCCAGAGGAAATGGCAGGAATACATGATGTATTTCATGTATCTAATCTCAAAAAGTGTTTAGCTGATGAATCACTAATGGTACTGTAGGATCGTTTTCAGACCCGAACGAGTCGATCAGAAGAGTTTTTCTCAATACGAAAGGCGAAAACAGTCGTACTGAGGTCAATTCAGTAAGATACACACTTAAAACTGTCGTATTATTGATTTGACAACGATTTACAGCGAGACGACACTTCGGCAGCACTTCGTGGCTCAAACCGGAAAAGTTACAACTAATATCGCTTGAAGGGTATTTATAAGGTTCTAATTCCATTTGAAAGGTGTTCCAAACGAGATTAGATTCCAAGCGGAATCTAATTCCGCACGGAATTACCTAAGGCCATTTCAAACGGAATTATCTTCTTTCAAGCGGAATTACATGAATCTCGAACTACGTGCCCTGATCTAACATTCTAAATACAAGACTCGATACAAGACGAAGTCGACAGACGCATGCACCAACAGACTCCCCCTCGAATGTTGATGAGTCTTAAGTGTCGAGTCTTCAACATCTTCAATCTTTATTAGTCTTTGGGCTCTTCTTTGAAGTATCTTACACTGTAAAGCATCCTCAAATCTTTCTCTTCTTCCCAGAAACGCAGTCTGGCTCTTCTCACAATCTTCCCAAGATCTGTAGCTGGCTCTTACATTCTCTTGATCAGATCTCTTGATTCTTTAAGTTCATCAGCATCAGCAGTTTCAGAATCGTAACCTGGCTCTCCAAAATCAGGAACCTGGCTATCCTGCACAACTACTTAACCCAGAAATAAATTTCACACATTTAAAATTTGACAAATTTATTCTATGCTTACCAATTGTAAATACAAACACAACAGATTTTACAATGTTAATCACTGATGAACCACTTGTAAAAATATCATGATTTAACATTTACAAACTTCTGATGACCACTTGTAAGAAAGATATTCAAAAATCTTTTTCTCAATTTAAACAGACTCCTTCTCACTGATTGTCATCATGTTTAGCACTTGGAATTTTGAAAATCAGCTATCCAACATCAGTTGTCGAAAATCTTTTTGGATTTTTCAAAATTTATGCTAAAACACACTAAAAATCTTTTTGGATTTTTTAATATAAAACATAAATGCAAGAACATAATTTAAATGCAGAAATAAAATATTTACAAACAATATTTTTGTGAGTTTGCGTAAGAGGATCATATCAGTTTTTGAGACAAATCACTAACACCGTTAAGCTTTAAACATTTTCAGTTCTAAACGATTCACTTAGATTGTCAGTATATTGATCCACTTAAATTTTCACACAAAGTTCAACTGTTTCGAGATACGAAGTTAATGTTTTAAATACTTAAACTTAATCGCGTGTCCCACCTCAGAATATACTCCCGTATCCAGATCCCAATATTCAGTCTTACAAGTGAGTATACCACAGATGATATCTGTAAGGGGTTAAATTGCGAGGGCCGTGAGAGCTCAGGTCAGAACTTTCGTTCAGCAGAGAGATGACGGCTTCGACTTTTGGTGTGTCCCCTTTAGAGGATCTTTTGTTTCAACAGCACATGATTAGCATTTTGCAATGTTTTATCATTTTTTGTACTGAGGGCGGCGCTATATTTCAAGCAAGCAGAAAGTATTATACGGGGACTAGGCCATTGCTTCCGCAAAATCAGAAGTCCCGGGATAATACCCCAGATATCACTGAGTATAAAGACCTAGTATCTCAGAAAGAGGGACATTTCAAACAAGATTTCGGGGGTTACCCATATATCCGAGAGATGTTCCCCACGATATAAGTAAGTTTGAAATTTATGTTTATATCTCGTCACAATCTACTAAATGTGTAAAAACCTACTGGCATATCATCAGTGAGACCGTTTATCACATTTTGACTTTCCAATTCTTTAGCATGCTGTGATCATCCGCTGATGTACTATCATTTCCTCTTTTTCACAACAAAACTCATTTTTGATTTTATCATGTTTTTTACTTTTTCAAATTTTCTAATGTTTTTTGATTTTCCAGAAATTCTTACTCCCCCTAAAATTCAAAATCATTTAAAGGAAATTTGAAAACAAACTGTACAAACAACGTGACAACTGATATCAAATCGCTTCAAATCGCCATCCACTTGGCATAAACAATCAGAACTCCCCCTCACAACAAACCATTTTCCCACTGTGATCTCAAAACACTTAAGTTTGTATTAATCAAATGGTTTTTCCGGAAAATTAGTTTTGTTGATTTAATAAAACCTCATTGTAGGTTCGGGGATCAATTCATCACATTGTTCTCTTTCACCACTTGAAAAATTTAACAGTTTAAAAATCAATCATCATCACCACTTGTAGAAAATCAGATACAAATTAATGTCCCTGATTTACCACTTGTAAGTAATCAACCAATAACCACTTGTAAGTCGAAATCACTTTCGTGAATTTCTCAAGAAAGATGCCGATACCTGCTCCTCGCTTACCAACCTGGGAGCTCCGGCAAATCAACCTATTCAAAAACAATTTTTCAAGAATGATGCCGATTCATGCTCCGCGATTACCTACTTGGGAGCTCCGGCAAGTCATACTTTTCATTCATCATAGTATGTTCCATCCCAGTCACAAACCTGAGACGAAACACCCTTACCTGGTTTTTTCATTTTCTTCTCATAAAACTCCTTCACACCTTTGACCTTCCTGTCAACCATTTTACCAAAAATATGTTGCACTTTGGAGTTAAAAGCTTTCTCAATATCAAATTCTTTCTTTTCAGAGAAAAATTGATTTGAAATCTCAATTTTACCAATTTTCTTTTTAAAATTTTCAGCCCGAAGTGGTGGAAAATTGACATCATCCATTGGAGGTACTGGTGTTTCAATTTTTAGCTCAACCTGTGGCTCCTCTGATTTTGTGGAATCATATTCATCACCTGAAGTTAGCTCCTCTGATTTTGATGAATCAGAATCATTGCTAGACCCATCATCAGATTTCTTAACAACCCACTTTTGGTTGTCAAGATTCGCACTTCTCTTGTAAAACTTGTTTGAACATTCACCAATTTCAAATTTTGAATTTTTGAAAAGTTTAGTTCTCTCAATTGGTGGTTCAAACACAACCTCTTTATCTTTCAGTTTAGAAACTCCCTGTTTAGTTTGGATTGCCTTTGGACAATTCCTGGCAATATGACCAAATATTTTGCACTGAAAACAGGTTCTCGTTTCCTTTTTCTGATCAACAGTCTTCTCCATTTCTTCTTGCTTCTTCGCAAGGAACTCTTTGTTTGACTGCTTTCTAAACAAATTTTCTTTTTCCTCTTCAGTAGTTGTACCTGAAACAAATATCATTTTTGATTTAAAATCTCGAACATATTTTTCATTTTTATAAATTTCTGGTGGAATAAAGCCAAGACCTTTCTTTTTGAAATTACCATTATGGTTTGGTCTCTTTTGAAAACCAGAACCAGAATTGTAACCCTTTTTCTTATTTAAACGTTGTTGAACTCTTGAGGTGTAACTTTTTGGTTTTTCAGAAAGATTTACATCTTTTATTTCAGAAATATTAATTTCTGTTAATTTGAAAACCTTTTTTATCATTTCAGTTTTGACACCTCTTATTGGAAATTCCTCATCAGAATATAATTTGTCGGAATCATTCAATGTATATGCAACTTTGAATGTTTCGTCATTCAAATTAGATTTTGATAGAACAAATTCTTTATTGTAAACTCTTTTGCCCTGTTTGTCGGTTTGAATCGGAGTGCTGGACTCAGACTTTGACTCTGACATAGACTCCGACTTTGACTCCTCAGTTTCATCGTTATCTAACACATGATCCACCACTTTCTTCATCAATTGAGATTGTTGATCAGTGTCAGACGATGTAAACGTAACATCAATATTTTCTGGCAGTTTAACTGAAGACTCCGACTCCCACTGTAAGTTTGTTGCCTTTTTTACTCTTTCTGAATTTGGATTTCGTGGTGAATATCCATTTTCAAGCGGGGGTGGACACTTGTTGTAACTGGCACTCTGTTTCTTACCAGATGTCTTCACTCCAGTATCTTTCTTCTTTTTCGTCTTCTTTTCAACATTTTTTTTCTTCAGTTACTTCATCCTCTTCAAATGCCTTCATGCCTTCAACAATTGGATAAATCCTGTCAATAACATAAGAAGTACATGAGTAACTTTTCAACAAACGATTAACTCTCTCTGTTTCAATTCTTTGAGTTTCCAGTTTTTGTTCAAGAATAGCACACTTCTCGATGTAATTGTTCACAACTTTCTGCTTTGTCATGAAAGCTCCCTGAAGTGTTTTCATTGCTGTTGCTTGCTCTTCACTGGATTGATTGTATTGATTAATTGCTTTATTCAAAACATCATAAGATTCCTTCAACCTGTTTATGTTGTTAATCAGTTCACTATTTTTCTTCTTCATAACCTCACATCACTGGAATTTTTCGTGCATCAACTTCTTCATCAACCTTGAATTTTGGAACTTCCTTTACTTTTCTCTTTATTACTGGAACTTCCTCATCATCACTGCTGACAGGTGTTTTGATTTTCTTCTTTTTCTTTTTAGCTTTTTCATCTTCACTATCACTTTCTGCCATCATTTTCAAATGAGCTGCCATTCTTTTCGCATAATAATCAGTATCATCATCACTGTCTTCTTCAATTCGAGCAACAAAAGCTTTGTGATTTGAAGTTTTATTTAGATCATAATCATCCCAATTGAAATTTTCCCAGCTAAAACCCTCTGGCAACTTTTCATCATCTTGATTGATTAGGCATGCTTTATTGTCGGCTGAAATATATTTGTCCCAGCTGAAATCTTCTTGATTCACCAAACATGCTCTTTTAGATGATTCTTCAATCTCCTTCCTGCCATGAGCAGTTTGCACCTGTTGTTGATGTGGCTGTTGAGCAAATTGATGATAAATCGATTTCCGATAGTAATCATTGTTGTTGTTGAACGGATTTTGAGCTCCACTTGCTTCTCGGTTTTTACACTCCCTCTTGAAGTGTCCTTTTTCCCTGCAACGAAAACAAGTGACTTTAGATTTATCAAAACCTAAATTAGAAACACATGCATCACGGAAATCATCTCTTCCTGTGATCTGTTTAAATTTCTCAGCTCGTCTCAACACACTAGCCAAACACCATTTTATATCCATCAATTCCATCTCTTCAGCATCAATCTGATCGTAATCCTCTTTTGTAAGCATTGGATTCCTGATCCGACCTGCAACTAAACTTCCATAAGACTCCAACACAGTCCCCAACAAAGACATGTTACTTTTCGCAACTTCTTCAGAATAATCCTGATCATTCTCAAGATTCAATACAATATTGCATTGTAGCTTCTTGCCATTCTTGGTTGCTGTCAAGTTTGGATCAAATGACGGAAATGATGAGAAACTTGTGTTGCTGTTTGATCCTTTGAATGAACTTCCAGATGAGTTCTTGGCATTGAATGCTGTTTCAACTTTTGGTGACATGTTGATGGTTTTGTCATTTAACCCTGCTTTGTAATAAAGCCCAATATCTTGTTCACCATCGAAATCTTTCATTCTTGAGATCTTTCTCTGTTCCATCTCCTGAGCCTCAATCTTTTCAATAAACTTGCTCAGTGTTAGACTGCTAAACCTTTTCTTGTTCCTTAACATCATGAGATATGTGCCCCAAGTCTCGTGTGGCAATGCATCAGCTAGTTTTTCAATCAACTCTTCATTCTCTTTGTTGATGCTCAATCTCTTCATGTTGGCTAACAGATTGCAATATCTTTCTATGATTTGCTTTGTGCTCTCATTTTTCAACCCACGAAACAGATCAAACTCTTTCTTTAAAAGTGACTTTTTGTCTTTAACATCTCTTGACTACCAACAAACTTTGATTTTAAAGCTTTCCAAATCGAATAAGCACTTCCATTATGTTGCAATAAAACCAAGATATCTTCTTTCACAGCTTGTTGTAGTAGACTTAACATCATTTTTTCATTTTTGTATTTCTTTTTATCATTAGCACTCATGTCTTTAATTGCAACTTCCTCTTCGTCATCATTCGTCGGTCTAACATATTTTGTTTCAACACATTCCCAAGCATCCAAATAATTTGCTTGTACCCAGTTTTCAAAACGTCCTTCCCAACCTTTATACTCCTCGATGTTCATGAGCTTAGGCGGTTTTTGCATAGTCCCTGTTTCATTTTCCAACATTGTGTTCTGTGCAAGAGTAATCGGGGTAACCGGAGTAGCAAATGCGTTGTAAAATTCCTCTTCCATGTTTCGGTTTTTCAAAGTTCACAAAACTGTCAGTTTCAAACGAAATTACTGATTCAAATGAAATTCCTTTCAAGCGGAAATACACAGTTCAAACGAGATTAACTTTGAAACGAAATTACCCTAATTTCGTTTGAATTTTCACTCTTTCAAACGGAATTATAATTCCGTGCGAGATTACCAAACGGAATTACCCTCTGAAATGAAATTACCTAATTTCGCTTTGACCACACAAACGGAATTATGCCTTGAAACGGAATTAACTAATTCCGTGTGAACTTTCAAATGGAATTAACTACTTTCAAACGGGATTACTCAAGCGGAATACCAATTTCAAGCGGAATTAAGAACTAATTCCGTATGAAATGCTGCCGACATCATCATCTCAAGCTGATTTTCAAACGGAATTACGAATTTTATCAGTTTTAGATCGAATTAAGGTCCAATTTTCTCAAGGATTTGTTAAAACACAATTGCGAGCACAAAGTATGAAAATTAGCTGATTTTAACCGTGAAAAGTTTTAAATTTTGAAAAAGAAGGTGTAGAAAACAGAAATCGCAGCTGAATTGGTAAGAACTCTTCCTCCTGAGCTCTGATACCACTTGTAGGATCGTTTTCAGACCCGAACGAGTCGATCAGAAGATTTTTTTCTCAATACAAAAGGCAGAAACAGTCGTACTGAGGTCAATTCAGCAAGATACACACTTAAAACTGTCGTATTATTGATTTGACAACGATTTACAGCGAGACGAAACTTCGGCAGCACTTCGTGGCTCAAACCGGAAAAGTTACAACTAATATCGCTTGAAGGGTATTTATAAGGTTCTAATTCCGTTTGAAAGGTGTTCCAAACGAGATTAGATTCCAAGCGGAATCTAATTCCGCACGGAATTACCTAAGGCCATTTCAAACGGAATTATCTCCTTTCAAGCGGAATTACATGAATCTTGAACTACGTGCCCTGATCGAACATTCTAAATACAAGACTCGATACAAGACGAAGTCGACAGACGCATGCACCAACAGGTACCTCTTAAGGATATAGAGGTAAATGAACAACTCAAGTTTGTAGAAAGGCCTCTACAGATTGAAGACAGGAAAGTCATGAACCTCAAACATAAGAGATTAGTTCTGGTCAAAGTAAAGTGGGACTCCAAAAGAGGACCTGAGTATACATGGGAGCTTGAATCTGAAATGCAAAGGAAATATCCACACTTGTTCCAGTAGATCTCGAGGACGAGCTCTAAAACAAGGTGGGGAGGATGTAACAATCCTCAATAAAATCGACACCCTCGATTATTTCCGACACCCTAGTATATTTTAAAATATCCCAAAATGTCCCAAAATACACCCCATACGTGAAAACGGGCCTCAAATACATTAAATAGTATTAAAAATAATTAAAAACTGAAAATTTAAGTTGAGGCGGGCCGCGTAACCCCACCCCAACCTTCACGCGGGCCGCGTGAACTTAAAATCTGGCGCAGCCCAGTGCGGCCACGTGGCCCAACACCCGGCGAGGCTAGATAGTGACCCGGACAAGCTACACGTTGACCTGGAGTCAACGCGGGCCGCGTAAGGCCTTGTCTTGTGTTACGCGGGCCGTGAGAGGACCGAGATCAGACCCTATATAAGAAAGCATCGGGTTTTCATTTTCCGTCGTTCATTTCTTTCTTTCTTAAGCGAATTTCTGAGTAATAGACATAATACTCGGGTATTATACCCCCTAAATAGCGAAGTTCTGCTCCGTTGTAAGTATTATAACCCCTGGATACGTATTAGATACGCTGCCCGATTGATCTAGGGTTCCGTAACGGCTGTCGAGGTTCTGCCCGACGTAGTCGTTGGAATGCCATCTCGGGGAGGGTATTACTAATGTTAAAATGGGTTATTATACTAACGCGTGTGCATTTGTGTAAATTTTAGATTATCACCAGGAAATCCTTACGGAAAATCTAAAACAGCAATGTGAGTTGATCCACTTTTTGTAAACCTTTTTGTTAACTGTTTTACAAAACCTTAAATACTTTTCCATGCGAATAACAGTTATTGAGTATTTGTAAGAATACAATTATGATGAGTATGTTGGGGCTTTGTATACAAAATTTGTTACCACCTGGTCAAGGAGCAACATTTCCACAAGTCGGGTTCGACAGTACCATGGATGTTAATTGATATGTCTTGGAAACAAATATAATTGCGGGATCGCCCTCAATACTGTACACTGGGTTTTTACTTAAACTTGATTAAACTGGGATTCACTCACCAGTATTTCCCACTGACAAATGTTTTTAAAACGCGTTTCAGGTAACAAAATGTGAAAGCCAAATAGAAGCCACCTGGACAGCACTGAAGGCTTGGAAAAGTGGCAATAAAGTTACCTAAAAATAAAATAGATGTTTTTAAATAAATAGGATTTATTCCTATGAAAACGTGTGTACTATGTACTTGGGTTTTAACCCATTTGTTTAATACTATGAAAATGTGGTATTTTACTCTGATCAAATATTTCCTAACTACGGTCCTGATGAAAAATTCCGCTGCCAAATTAGACAATACGAGATACCACCGAAACTGGCTCGCGGCCGCCCGTTCCCGGGGAAGTGGGATCGGGGGTTGCGACACTTAAATTCAAGACCTTCCATTCTAAACTCGGATGTTTAAAGACTTTGATTTGACCAATTGATCCACATATGATATTTTATCTTTTTTGTAACCAAAGTTTTTATGCTGAACAATGATTCTTAAATTCATATGGATTTCTATAGGAGAATCTAAAATTCAAATTTGAGTTCCAATTGAATTTTACACACATGCTTTCCATGTTTACCAATATAAATTTTCTTTTTTAAAATATGCATGAGTTTCATTTGTAATTATAATAATTAAAATACTTCTATAGTTATAACTATTTAAGCGTGCTTTAATTTGATTAGTCATTAAAAGCATTGTTTTCTAATTTGTTGTTACCATTTGTAATATATAATTTTAATCAATATTCTAACCATAAAACACGTGTATCAAAACTCACTATAAACTAAGGTGCTGTTTGTTTTTTCAGAGGTAAAACGTCTGCAGTCTGCGGACCATATCTGCAGACATCTGCAGCTGAAGAGGTGGACCAAACCTCTGCAGTCTGCAAAAGGAAGACTGTTTGTTTTTTAACTTAACAAAGCAAAGATCTGCTGAAAATTCCGAACAATTCTCACAGTTTAACATGATCAATTTTTCAATCAATCATAACAAAACTCTCAAAAACAAGAAACTAATTAAACAATTCAACAATCAAATCCACAAAACACACCACACCAATTCACCAACCGAAAGATTTATACAAGGATCTTACCGAAGAAGCGTTCATACGACCAACCCTCATCTGATTTGATGAAGACGTAAACATACCCAACGACCACCAACTCCAATTGATGAACAAGCCGACCCATCCTCCCTGAATAAACTCAAGCCAATGCCTGATCTGGAACCCCACACCCTCTCAGTCGCCGTTAAAGGTTATACTACTGAGCTCCGTTACACGCATCAGTGTGGTTGTGGAGGATGGTCGGTCGGCTTCCACTACCACCGTGACTCTCTCTCCATCTCGCTTCTCTCTCAAGCTGGTTGCAACAATGTGTGGGTGTGAGGGTAGAAAAAGGTGTGGTGGCTAGGGTTTTGATAGAAATGAGAGGGGGGGTAAGAGAAATGACGGAGGAGGTGGTGGTGTCAGCTAGAAGGAAGGTGTTAGGGTTTTGAGAAGTCTTGTTTTGAAAGAGCATAATGAGGAGATGAGAAGAGGTGAGAAGAGGGGAGTCCACATCTTCGTGGAAAAGAGGTCTAGAAGACCTTTTTAATGAAATCACTTCCAAAAAACAAACATTGTGCGGACTCATACGTCTGCGCGTGGTTTACGTGGGGAAGACATAAGAGGTCCATAAGTACTTTTCACAAAAAACAAACACCCCCTAAATGATTTTCAATGACGAACACATCACAGGAAATCCGTCAATGAAATGTAGCATCTCCTAATTATCTATATCTATATCTATATAATATAATAAATGAGATAGATTTAGGACACTTGACATATTGTGGTAGAACCTTAAGGTAATTTTGGAAGGAGTGCATATGAGCAACTCTCTAGAAGGCTTATTTTTGAAAATTTTATTTTTGGAAAATATTGATTTATTCATTCTCTTTCTCAAATATTGAATGGTAACATGATTTTTTTTTCAATAATTGAGATCATAATAGGGGTGTTTGGGATTCCTTCTAAAAAACAACTTATTAACTTATATAAGTCATAAGTTATAAGTTATAAATACTAACTTATCATTTTTAACTTCTCAACACATAAAAACAACTTAAATGAGCTATAACCCAAACACTATAAAAACAACTTATTAACTTTTATAAGCCAATAAGTTATAAGTTCTTCCAAAATAAGCTAACCCAAACACCCTCAATATCTCTTTTCCACCAACATTCTCTCCCTCAATTTCTCTCCCAAACCTAACTTCTCTTCCTTGATCCGCTGCATGATTTAACAAACAACATTCAAGGTAAATCTTGATCTTTATATATGTTTGTGTATGTGATAGATTGTATGTAGATTCTCTATTTATATATTATTTTACTCGAATTCGATTAACATTGTTTCTTCTTCTTTCTTTTAGATCCGACGAAGAAGATTACAGATAAGTGTTATATTTGTGATGTTTATGTATCATGTGATGTTTATCGAAGTTATTGACGTTTAATTTTTATTTTGTTTTGTATTATGTAAACCATAACCAACTTATTCTCCATCATCTTCTTTATTCGGCTAACAAGATCAGAGATATGTGGTTTGTGTTTGGTGTTTATGTATTCTTCTTTGTTAATCGAAGTTGATAATGTTTTTTAATACTGAAAGCCTAAATCGGACATAAAAATTGATGAATATTGTTCAATCGAGCTAACATGTTGGTTGAATGTTCTTCATGTTTGTTTTTTATGTATTATATTTATTATTTCAAGTTAATAATGTGTTTTTCTGTTTTAATTTGTAATCAAACTCTAATCGATGCCACTACTCACGGGTACGACTATTATTCGATTAGTTCAAACGTGTGTTATTGTTTTTTTTTCAAATTAATCTGTTTATGTTTGTCGCCCATGTTTCATGATCATATGATTTTAGCATAACAAAAGGTTTTGTGATATGAATTGTTTAATTATTTACATGTTTTTTTATAGATAATGGTTTTTGTTATCAATATTTGTTTTTTTATTCTCCACATTTTTAGTTTGGCAGACTCTAAAAGAAGTAAAAAACGGATCTTATGCATTAATTCATAGTTTTTACTAACAATAACAATATTTATGTCTTAGATTGTTCAAGTTTTCATCCATGTTTTTAACTATGTTGTTAAAGGCGATAGGCGCACTCAAGGCGCTAAGGTCTCTCCAGGGCCTAGGCGCAAGGCGCCAAATAAAGCGCTAGCCCGAGAAAGAAAAGCGCACATAGGAAAAAACCAAAAAATAATAATATGCATTTAAAGTTAATATATAGTTTATAAATTGTTGTTAGTTAAACAGTTCAAAAGACACTTCAAAAGCAATACCAAACATGAATACCAAATTCAGTTCAAAAGACAATTCAGAAGCAATACCAAAACATGAATACCAAATTCAAAAGCAACAAACTTTTAAAATCCAAATGCCAAATCTTTAAAAATACTAAAAAGTAAAAGTTCAAATCCACCAGCAGCAATTTTTTGAACCGTTCTTCCTCGAAGCTCCTTGTCGCAAGCATCATTTATGCTTGTTTGAACATATTTTCCTTTACTTTTCGACATTAACAAATCAAGTGGACCCTTCACATTTGATTTCTTTCTTTTATCAGCTCCACCAATATTTATCCCAGTCCTTTTCTTTTGAACATTAGCTATCTCCATTACCTCATCCTCATCCTCTTCGTCATCACCAAATCCACCTTGCTCAAAATCCAAGTCATGGAAACCATCAAGGTTTTTTTTTTTACTTTTGGATTTTGACGTATGCTCTTAGTTCATCTTTAACATTCTGTGGACACTTAGAACATGCTTTTGCATTTTTATGACCTCCAATTTGGTGTTGCTTAGCTCGATAAATCCCTCCTCTAGTTACTTTGTTGCAGAAAATGCAAGTTACACAATTTTTGTCATTCTTATCTTTCAAAAGATTATACTTCCATCCAGGATCGTTACTCCTGGTTTGTGAGTGTGACAACTGGCACAAACCGGTAATTTCCGTACACTTTAATTATTGTTTAATGACTGCAATTATGTGCTTAATTGTCAGCAATGGCTGAACACATACTAAACAAGTGAATTCATGCACGTTGTATACTACAAAATATTGCTTTATGCATAAACGATAGCGTTGCGTCAGAAATACTAGTAAACTCACCGGTAAGACACAATGTGTCAACAGAACTGCAGAGGCAGTCAGACATTAGAATTGAGACCTAGGTGTAGGTCCAACAACAAGAATACATTAAAGACCAAGAGTACATACGAGGGTTTAATATATATACTCTCCGGAAGCAAAAATAAGCACTAAAAAGCACCCGAAACGCACTTTAAGTGCCGAATTTTAATAAATTCAGCTCTAATCAGCTTTTAGACACTTAAATATCATGCAGAAATTTCATTTTAACATCCAGAATATTTCCCTAAGTGTCGGGAATCGAAAGTATTACAAAAGGGTACTTAAAAGACACTAAAAGGTGCAATTTAGCACTTTAACGAACCGGTATTTAACCGAACAACCGGATATTACCCGGAACATAAAAATATTGTCAAAGACATAGTTTATACTTTTCTGAGCTAGTTAGGGTCCCCGAACACCCTAACACCTTATATATTAATAAACACATCAAGTATCCTAACTAAACCCATTTGTTTTCAACTAAACACTAACTATAACATTACAAATCAACCCTTACCCCCCCTAGTTCGAACGGTTTGTGGAGTGGGGACACACCCCACCATTTTTTGATTATTTTATTAATCATGTCTAGTATCTAAATGACATATTATATGATGGGTAAAGCACTAAAATTGGATTATATATTTGCATACAAGATCATCACTTATGTTCACAAATCACAAACCAAACTTGCTCTTCTCCTCCTCCCTTGCTTACCTTCGGCCGAAACCATCATCCACCCACCATTCAAATCTTGTCTAGCCATTTTACATACATACAAGTGTGCAAGAGATCATTTAAGCAAGCCCGGTGCACTCGGAAGCTCAAGAACCTCTCTAGATCTCTTTTATCCACCTTGTTTACGTCTTGTTTCTTCCCTAGCCTCGAGCTAGTAGTAAGTGCATCTAAACACCATCTTGTTCTTGTTTAAAGTGGTTAATAAGTGATTTAACGGTTAAAAATCAAGAACACACAAGATCATAACTTAAAGTCTTGAAAGTAAGATGAATATGTTGGATAAAGAGAAACTAGTTGTGTAAATCTTGTGAAACTTGTCTAGTTATGATTATTTGATGTTGTTTGTTACTAAAAGTGGGATGGATCATCATCTAACCATACTAGATCATGTACAAGAACATGAACTAGTAGTGTGTTAGTGTAAAAATTATAAAAGATGGTGAACCCTTCCACTCATGAAACATGAACTTGTGTAAATATAATTTTTCTTGTAAAATAAGATTCTAAACTAGTAGATCTAAAGATCTACAAGTGGTTTTTCGGAAGAACCAAGTGGAAAATACTAGATTGTTAAAAACCCGGATCTTGTATGAACTAAAATCATATTTAGTAAGTAAACAAGTGTATAAACACTTGTGTAAAAAGAAAATTCCACAAAGAAATACTTTTGAAATTCATGACTAGAAGTTGTGAAAATACATACTCTTTAAAAATAAAGTTTTTTTAGAAACTAAACTTATTTTTAAAGGTAACAAGACTTACTAAATGTGCTAGTAAGTTACTACATATTTTTACAAACTTTCAAGTTCATAAGTTGTGATATATGCTTGTTTTGACAAGTTTGATAAATAAAGATTGTATTGTTGAGATTGTTGTTGATTTAAAAGAAAATAAACACATGTTTGGAAAACATGGGAAACCCCCGTTTTTAGGGGAAACTCTGTCAAAATTTCTATAAATTTTGACACTTAGAAAAATATAAGTTTTTAAGAAACTTATTCCCTAAAAATGTATTTAAAAATATTACCAAGGTTTCCCTAATTTTTGGTGATAAGAAATAAGGATTTCTTCAAGAATAAAAATGGATATTAAGTATATATATTTTTGAGAGAAAAATATATATTATTTGATCACCAACCTTTGTGCTAAGTGTATATAGTATGTGTTATACGTGCTAGTGTATTAAGACTTAAAATTACACTAAATACTCATGAGGAGTATAAACATAAAAATACACATACAACATACAAGATACATAATTCGGGTGCAAAGTGCAAAACACGAGATACTTATATTAATTTTTGAGAAAATAATATAAGTAAGATACTTAGTTAAAAATATAAAATATTTTTAACACAACAATACAAATACAAAAGAGAGTGACTGTACTTGTGCGACACAAGTCTAGTGACTAACGTTAAGAAAACGCGTATAGGTCACGACGTTAATTAAGCAAATCCGGTGAAGTTTACGACGCAAGGAACGCAAAGTTGTGAGTTCATGCTCCCCCTTTTCTTTTAACTGTTTTCAGTTTTATAACTTCGGGGGTGAAATACATGTACAAATATTACTATGTTTACAAATGGTATGATAACAAGAAGCACACTTGGTGAGAACGAGTACCAAGTGTGACGAGATATAAGAATACAAGAAGCGAACTTGGTGAGGACGAGTACCAAGTATGATGCGTTATGAGAAATGATACGAGAAATCGTGTCACGAATAGGGTACATAAGCACCATTAATCAACAATATACCTAGACCGCAGAACAAAAGGTTAGATCTAACGGGTGCCGGGCAGCCACACTCTCGGTGAGGGCGAGAATCGAGTAGTGCTTTTGTGTCTCAGAATATGCCAACTAGAAAAATGCCTAAGGTTTGGTGACTTCCTATGTCGTGTCACATGTTAATGGCTTTGCAACCCATTAACAAATCCTGATACTTACAGGAATACTTTATTTACATAAGATTCATACCATACTAAACTTGATTTATACTTGAGTACGTGGGGTACTCAAGAAAACTTGAATTATAGATGAGTACGTGGTGTACACATGAATACTTGATTTATATATGAAAACTTGATTTATACATGACACAAACTATGTTTTCATACAAAGTATACAAACGTGAAATACAAAAAAAAAAAAAAAAAACTGCATGAATTCACACCAACATTATGTTGACGTTTTTCCAAAACTCACATGTATTTCAGGTAACTAGGATGGATGTGCGCGTGGTCTTACTCATGCTCGTGGATGTCGCTTTGTTTATCGTTAAATAAAGTGTAACTTTTAAGACAATATGCTATCTCGTGTTGTAAACACTTGATATATGTTTTCAGTAATGTAATGTTTGAAGTTATTTTTGAGCATGTAGTATGTTTACCTTTCGTATGCAATGAGAACCTTTCATGATCACACCTCGTGCTTCCGCCGCAGAAAGGGGTGTGACAGATTGGTATCAGAGCTGCGATTGTAGTGAACCAGGATTCCTTCTCGAGTCTAGTCTACAATCTCTAGGACCCTTTCACGAAAACAATTTTCAAAGAGTTTTCATTGCATAAAACGTCCCATGACATCCACTACCTGAAACTGTTTACATGAGTCTAGAAAAGACACTACGAGACTTAAGGTGCACAAGAGTAGCACTTGTCTTTAACTGAGAAATTACTTGCAATTATGTGTGATAATTAGCATACCATTAGTAGAATGTCACAAGTATACGTGACTTTATCTGAAAGCGATGGCCCATCTGAAGGAAGAAATACGAGGATGAAACGAACTGTGCGGACTGTGCAAGGAGTTACGTAATTATGGATGCATACATAATTATGGAATTCAGTGCACAGAAACCACAGCAAGTCTTGTCACGTATAGATTCCCTCAGTGCAAGCCTACTAAGTACTCTGCTAGAGTAATAATTGTTTGACGTCACTTATGTGGTATATACCTGTGAATATATATACTACTACTGTCTAGTAAGACGATATCAAACAAATGTTTAACCCTGTTGTGTTATGTTCTGTCAGAACATGGCACCCAGGAAAGTTGTGAATGCTCGCAGTGACGATCAACCTCCTCCTCCCCCACTGCCAAGAACCGCTGAAGAGCTGAACGCTCTACTGGAAGAAAGGATCTCCGCTGCTATCGCCCAGTACGAGGCGAACCGTACTCAAGACAGTGGAGGACCAAGCAACGCTAGACGTAACGGGCATGGAGATTCATCTGGAGGAAACGCCGCTCAAGGCTGCACTTTCAAGCAGTTCCTCGACTGCAAGCCAATGAACTATGATGGCACAGGAGGTGCAGTAGCATTTGTACGTTGGACGGAGAAGACTGAAGCTACTATCCGCATGAGCAAGTGTACTGCGGATCAGCAAGTCACTTTTGCTACCGGATTGTTTGTCGATGAAGCTCTGACTTTGTGGAACCTGCAAGCCCAAACTTTGGGTGATGATGGCGCTTATGGCCTAACTTGGGATGAACTGAAAGAAAGAATGAGAGAGAAGTACTGCTCTCGTGCTGAACTCCAAAGGTTGGAGACTGAGTTCTGGCACTTAACCATGGTAGGTGCAGACATCACTGGGTATACACGAAGGTTCCATGATTTGTCTAGGGTAATCCCCTATATGGTGACTCCTGAGTTTAAGCGCGTTGAATGCTACATTTGGGGACTGGTCTCAGAATTTCGTGGCATGGTAACTTCGGCCAAACCTCAAACAATCACCGAGGCTGTAACTCTGGCTGTCAGCCTTACTGAAGATTGTGTTCGTATGAAGAAGTTATCACTGAACCCAACAGAGAAGACCGAGACACATGCTGAGTCATCCGGTGACAAGAAGAGAAAGCATTCGAATCTGAATCAAGCAACTCGTAACAACAAAGGTTTCAACAACAAGAAGCGTGACGCTAACCCGTCTCAGGAGACGAAGACCCTTGCAACCAAAGCATACCAAGGCTCCATGCCTAAATGCCAAAAATGTAAGTATCATCATGAAGGAGCTTGTCGCATTCCAAGGTGCGACAAATGTGGAAGGTTGGGTCATCAAACAGAAGACTGTTGGGGAAAAGGAAAGAACCGGAATGGAAATGGCGCAGGTAACAAGAATGGTAACGGGAAGGGGCGGAACCAAGGATGCTTCAGATGTGGAAGCAATGATCATTTCATGAAGGACTGCCCAGAGGGAAACAATGCTCAGGCTCGAGCATTTGTGATTGGAGCAAAGAACGCACGCGAGGACCCTAACGTGGTCACCGGTACGTTTCTCATTAACAATCACTTCGCATCCATATTATTTGACACTGGCGCCGATTATAGCTTCATGTCTGTGGAATTTAAACGCATGCTTGGAATAGAATCTAGTAGATTAGAAATTCCTTATTCCATAGAACTAGCCAATGGTAAACTTGTTGAATCGGGCGAAGTTGTTAGAGGCTGCACACTAGAACTTGGTGAAAAAAGATTTAGCATCGACCTCTTACCTATTCAATTGGGTAGCTTCGATGTAGTAGTCGGAATGGACTGGTTGTCCAAGAACAAAGCTGAGGTTATTTGTCATGAGAAAATCATTCGCATCCCTTTAGCGAATGGTGAAACTCTCGTCGTGCATGGAGAAAAGCGAGACACGCCTCTTCGAATCATCAGTTGCATGAAGGCACAGAAGTGCTTAAGGAAAGGATGTGTTGCCTTCCTAGCACACGTTGTAGATAAGAAGGCCGAGGAGCCGAAACTCGAAGACATTCCTGTGGTGAAGGAATTTCCTGATGTTTTTCCCGAAGATCTGCCAGGACTACCTCCACAACGACAAGTCGAATTCCGTATAGACTTGGTTCCAGGAGCCGCTCCTGTAGCCAAGGCGCCCTATCGACTTGCGCCATCCGAAATGCAAGAATTATCTACACAACTCCAGGAGTTGTTGGATAAAGGTTTCATAAGGCCAAGATTCTCACCCTGGGGAGCTCCAGTATTGTTCGTGAAGAAAAAGGATGGAACTCTGCGGATGTGTATCGATTACAGAGAACTGAACAAGCTCACAATCAAGAATCGGTATCCACTACCGAGGATTGATGACTTATTTGATCAATTACAAGGATCAAGCTACTATTCCAAGATCGACCTCCGATCTGGATACCATCAGCTAAGAATCCAAGAAGAAAGCGTGCCAAAGACTGCTTTCAGAACGCGATATGGGCACTACGAGTTTCTTGTGATGCCATTCGGACTGACAAACGTGCCAGCGGTATTTATGGATCTGATGAACCGCGTATGCAAACCATATCTCGATAAATTTGTGATTGTATTTATCGATGATATCCTGATTTACTCGCGAACGAAAGAAGAACATGAGCAACATCTCAGAACCATTCTGGAACTACTGAAGAAAGAGAAACTTTATGCGAAATTTTCCAAATGCGAATTCTGGATTCGCGAAGTACAATTTCTTTGTCACGTTGTGAATGAGAAGGGCATTCATGTAGACCCATCCAAGATAGAAGCCATAAAGAATTGGGAAGATCCCAAGACCCCAACCGAAGTTCGACAATTCTTGGGCTTAGCGGGCTATTATCGGCGATTCATCGAGAATTTCTCAAAGATAGCTCAACCGCTAACTGCCCTTACTAAAAAAGACAAGAAATACGACTGGGGTTACAAACAAGAAGAAGCCTTCCAGATACTTAAAAACAAGCTCTGCGATGCACCGATACTATCATTACCCGAAGGCACTGAAGACTTCGTGGTATACTGCGACGCCTCACGACAAGGCTTGGGTTGCGTGCTCATGCAACGCCAAAAAGTCATCGCTTACGCTTCAAGACAATTGAAGGTACATGAAAGAAACTACACCACTCACGACCTAGAGCTGGGAGCAGTGGTATTCGCCTTGAAGATCTGGCGACACTATCTATATGGTACTCGATGTACAATCTTCACAGATCACAAAAGCCTACAGCACATATTTGATCAGAAAGAACTAAACATGCGACAACGACGATGGGTCGAGCTGCTGAACGATTATGACTGTGAGATTAAGTACCATCCTGGAAAGGCAAATGTTGTAGCAGACGCTTTAAGCCAAAAAGAAAGGGTTAAGACCCTAAGGGTTCGAGCATTGGAAATGACTATTCGAACGAACCTCACTGCACGCATTCGTGATGCACAACAAGAAGCTCTTAAAGGAGAGAACCGTAAGACTGAATACCTCCGGGGTATGTTGAAATACATGGTGCCAAATGAAGAGGGAGCCTTATACTTCAAGAAGCGTATTTGGGTTTCGCTCTATGGTGGCATACGAGAAGTCATCCTTAATGAAGCCCACAAATCGAGATACTCGATCCATCCAGGATCGGACAAAATGTATCAAGACATGAAAGAATACTACTGGTGGCCAAGACTCAAGAGCGATGTTGCTGTTTACGTTGGAAAGTGCTTAACCTGTGCTAAGGTTAAGGCCGAATATCAGAAACCGTCTGGCCTACTACAACAACCAGAGATACCCATGTGGAAGTGGGAGCAAATCTCGATGGACTTCATAACGAAATTACCCAGGACCCCGAGAGGGCACGATATGATATGGGTAATAGTTGATCGATTAACGAAATCTGCGCATTTCCTACCGATCCGAGAGAAGGATAGCACTGGAAAGCTTGCAGAGATATACTTAAGGGAAATTGTGGCACGTCATGGAGTGTCTATCTCAATCATTTCAGACAGAGATGGACGCTTTGTCTCAAGAATCTGGCAATCCTTTCAGGAAGCCTTTGGATCTCAGCTAGATCTAAGCACGGCATTCCATCCACAAACAGACGGCCAGAGCGAACAGACCATACAAACATTAGAAGATATGCTTCGTGCATGCGTTATGGACTTAGGCGGCAACTGGGATACTCATCTACCTTTAGTTGAGTTCTCCTACAATAACAGTTATCATACAAGCATAAAAGCCGCACCGTTCGAAGCTCTGTATGGCCGTAAGTGCCGATCACCCTTATGCTGGGCAGATGCTGGAGATAAACATATGGTTGGTCCTGAACTTGTACAAGAGATAACAGACAAGATTGCGCAGATCCGAGAGCGCATTAAGGCGGCTCGAGATCGACAAAAGAGCTACGTTGATCTGAAAAGAAAAACAGTAGAATTCGAAGTGGGAGACAAAGTTCTGTTAAAAGTCTCACCTTGGAAGGGCGTAGTAAGGTTTGGAAAACGTGGAAAGCTGAATCCACGATACATCGGACCATTCAGAATCTTGGAAAGAATTGGTACCGTGGCATACAAGTTGGAATTACCGGAAGAACTTAATGGAGTACATGATACGTTCCATGTATCCAACCTGAAGAAGAGTCCAACACAAGAAAACGTGATCATCCCTGTGGATGAAGTACATATTGATGACGCCCTCCGATTTACAGAACAACCCGTTGAGGTTACAGACTGGAAAGTCAACAAGACCAGGAGGAGCACTGTAAAACTTGTCAAAGTACGTTGGAGCTCTAAGCACGAACCTGAGTACACATGGGAACGTGAAGACCAGTTCAAAGAAAAGTATCCCCACCTATTCAAGAAGACTCCAGCGAGAGTTAGTTCAGCCTGAATTTCGGGACGAAATTCTTTTAACGGGGGGAGACTGTGACAACTGGCACAAACCGGTAATTTCCGTACACTTTAATTATTGTTTAATGACTGCAATTATGTGCTTAATTGTCAGCAATGGCTGAACACATACTAAACAAGTGAATTCATGCACGTTGTATACTACAAAATATTGCTTTATGCATAAACGAGAGCGTTGCGTCAGAAATACTAGTAAACTCACCGGTAAGACACAATGTGTCAACAGAACTGCAGAGGCAGTCAGACATTAGAATTGAGACCTAGGTGTAGGTCCAACAACAAGAATACATTAAAGACCAAGAGTACATACGAGGGTTTAATATATATACTCTCCGGAAGCAAAAATAAGCACTAAAAAGCACCCGAAACGCACTTTAAGTGCAGAATTTTAATAAATTCAGCTCTAATCAGCTTTTAGACACTTAAATTAAATATCATGCAGAAATTTCGTTTTAACATCCAGAATATTTCCCTAAGTGTCGGGAATCGAAAGTATTACAAAAGGGTACTTAAAAGACACTAAAAGGTGCAATTTAGCACTTTAACGAACCGGTATTTAACCGAACAACCGGATATTACCTGGAACATAAAAATATTGTCAAAGACATAGTTTATACTTTTCTGAGCTAGTTAGGGTCCCCGAACACCCTAACACCTTATATATTAATAAACACATCAAGTATCCTAACTAAACCCATTTGTTTTCAACTAAACACTAACTATAACATTACAAATCAACCCTTACCCCCCTAGTTCGAACGGTTTGTGGAGTGGGGACACACCCCACCATTTTTTGATTATTTTATTAATCATGTCTAGTATCTAAATGACATATTATATGATGGGTAAAGCACTAAAATTGGATTATATATTTGCATACAAGATCATCACTTATGTTCACAAATCACAAACCAAACTTGCTCTTCTCCTCCTCCCTTGCTTACCTTCGGCCGAAACCATCAACCATCATCCACCCACCATTCAAATCTTGTCTAGCCATTATACATACATACATACATACAAGTGTGCAAGAGATCATTTAAGCAAGCTCGGTGCACTCGGAAGCTCAAGAACATCTCTAGATCTCTTTTATCCACCTTGTTTACGTCTTGTTTCTTCCCTAGCCTCGAGCTAGTAGTAAGTGCATCTAAACACCATCTTGTTCTTGTTTAAAGTGGTTAATAAGTGATTTAACGGTTAAAAATCAAGAACACACAAGATCATAACTTAAAGTCTTGAAAGTAAGATGAATATGTTGGATAAAGAGAAACTAGTTGTGTAAATCTTGTGAAACTTGTCTAGTTATGATTATTTGATGTTGTTTGTTACTAAAAGTGGGATGGATCATCATCTAACCATACTAGATCATGTACAAGAACATGAACTAGTAGTGTGTTAGTGTAAAAATTATAAAAGATGGTGAACCCTTCCACTCATGAAACATGAACTTGTGTAAATATAATTTTTCTTGTAAAATAAGATTCTAAACTAGTAGATCTAAAGATCTACAAGTGGTTTTTCGGAAGAACCAAGTGGAAAATACTAGATTGTTAAAAACCCGGATCTTGTATGAACTAAAATCATATTTAGTAAGTAAACAAGTGTATAAACACTTGTGTAAAAAGAAAATTCCACAAAGAAATACTTTTGAAATTCATGACTAGAAGTTGTGAAAATACATACTCTTTAAAAATAAAGTTTTTTTAGAAACTAAACTTATTTTTAAAGGTAACAAGACTTACTAAATGTGCTAGTAAGTTACTACATATTTTTACAAACTTTCAAGTTCATAAGTTGTGATATATGCTTGTTTTGACAAGTTTGATAAATAAAGATTGTATTGTTGAGATTGTTGTTGATTTAAAAGAAAATAAACACATGTTTGGAAAACATGGGAAACCCCCGTTTTTAGGGGAAACTCTGTCAAAATTTCTATAAATTTTGACACTTAGAAAAATATAAGTTTTTAAGAAACTTATTCCCTAAAAATGTATTTAAAAATATTACCAAGGTTTCCCTAATTTTTGGTGATAAGAAATAAGGATTTCTTCAAGAATAAAAATGGATATTAAGTATATATATTTTTGAGAGAAAAATATATATTATTTGATCACCAACCTTTGTGCTAAGTGTATATAGTATGTGTTATACGTGCTAGTGTATTAAGACTTAAAATTACACTAAATACTCATGAGGAGTATAAACATAAAAATACACATACAACATACAAGATACATAATTCGGGTGCAAAGTGCAAAACACGAGATACTTATATTAATTTTTGAGAAAATAATATAAGTAAGATACTTAGTTAAAAATATAAAATATTTTTAACACAACAATACAAATACAAAAGAGAGTGACTGTACTTGTGTGACACAAGTCTAGTGACTAACGTTAAGAAAACGCGTATAGGTCACGACGTTAATTAAGCAAATCCGGTGAAGTTTACGACGCAATGAACGCAAAGTTGTGAGTTCATGCTCCCCTTTTCTTTTAACTGTTTTCAGTTTTATAACTTCGGGGGTGAAATACATGTACAAATATTACTATGTTTACAAATGGTATGATAACAAGAAGCACACTTGGTGAGAACGAGTACCAAGTGTGACGAGATATAAGAATACAATAAGCGCACTTGGTGAGGACGAGTACCAAGTATGATGCGTTATGAGAAATGATACGAGAAATCGTGTCACGAATAGGGTACATAAGCACCATTAATCAACAATATACCTAGACCGCAGAACAAAAGGTTAGATCTAACGGGTGCCGGGCAGCCACACTCTCGGTGAGGGCGAGAATCGAGTAGTGCTTTTGTGTCTCAGAATATGCCAACTAGAAAAATGCCTAAGGTTTGGTGACTTCCTATGTCGTGTCACATGTTAATGGCTTTGCAACCCATTAACAAATCCTGATACTTACAGGAATACTTTATTTACATAAGATTCATACCATACTAAACTTGATTTATACTTGAGTACGTGGGGTACTCAAGAAAACTTGAATTATACTTGAGTACGTGGGGTACTCAAGAAAACGGGAATTATACTTGAGTACGTGGGGTACTCAAGAAAAACTTGAATTATACATGAGTACGTGGTGTACACATGAATACTTGATTTATATATGAAAACTTGATTTATACATGACACAAACTATGTTTTCATACAAAGTATACAAACGTGAAATACAAAAAAAAAAAAAAAAACTGCATGAATTCACACCAACATTATGTTGACGTTTTTCCAAAACTCACATGTATTTCAGGTAACTAGGATGGATGTGCGCGTGGTCTTACTCATGCTCGTGGATGTCGCTTTGTTTATCGTTAAATAAAGTGTAACTTTTAAGACAATATGCTATCTCGTGTTGTAAACACTTGACATATGTTTTCAGTAATGTAATGTTTGAAGTTATTTTTGAGCATGTAGTATGTTTACCTTTCGTATGCAATGAGAACCTTTCATGATCACACCTCGTGCTTCCGCCGCAGAAAGGGGTGTGACAGTGAGGGTGCCAAATCACCTTCGGATGCCATTTTATGTGGAAACAAGTCAATAATTGCATACCATAATATCAATTAGTTCATAACTCTCAATAAGTTAAATATAGATTTTTTCCCCAGCAACGAAAAATTAAGCTTTCCTCAGCCTACTACAGAAAACTGTTTGTTTACTATTCTATATTGACTTAGACACTAAGAGGTCGTACAATTAAGTAACTACTACGGAGTTTATAAGAAGGTGCTAGTTGTAAACTAAATTTCAAGTGTCAATAAAACTAGTTAACATAATATGAGTTAAAAACATATACACAGTTAAGAGAAGAAAGCATCAATTTATGCACAGTTAACATAATATCAATTTAATACATCGTAGTGGCCATTGTTTCATCATACATTGAGATATTTAACTAATATACCATCAATTTATGCACAACAATCAAGAAGTTTAAGGGTATATTATGAGATTTCGAAAATGAAAAGCATACAAAGTTTGTTTCATTCCAGATGAATATGGAGGTATCAAAACCAAAGCAAATAAGCTATTGAGCAAATGAGAAAAAAAAACACAAAAAAAAAAAACTAACCTTGAATTTGCTTCTGGAAGTTCTGTCGTGGTATGTGAAGAGGTTTGGTAGGTACCCTATAGTTTTAATTTAGAGTTTTATAGAGACGAGGATTGCCGATAATTTTTAGGGTAAATCAATTTGAATCGGCAATCTTATGTGATAAGATCAAAACAAAATCAAAGAAATTTTTAGATAAAATCAAATTCTGAATAGGATGGAGCGTACCTGAAAAAAGCCATTGCCTTCATTGAGTATCGCCTGAAAGAAAGCCATCACCTCTTAGGGCTTTTCCAAATTCCACCATTTACATCGCCTTGCCTGCCAACAGGCGGTATTTTGGGGCTTCGCCTGAAATTGGCGCCTAAGCGACCTAGGCCCTCGCTTTTGACAACAGAGGTTTTTAAAGATTGTTGTATGTTTTAAATATATTTTTTTGTTTTGGAATTTACATTTGTTATTTGTGGATAGATTCAAAAAATAATAACAACACTATTATTTAGTTATCTATAATTTTGAAATATGTTATTTATGGGAGGTTTTATTTATTGTAAATCGGTTTCAAGCATTCTTTTATATCTATTTATCATTTATTAAATTCCAAATTTAAGAAAGTTATAACACCAACTTATATTCTTCTCTTTGACTAATTTTGAATCTATAAAATCTAATTACGGAGGTAATTTGATTAAGGAACTAATAAATACAAATCAAGTTATTATACTCATAATGAGTTTCATTTATATCCTTTAAAATTTGTATTTAAAACGTAAATAGAATCCTAAAATAAGTTATCCTTAGTCTTATTCCAAAATTGTGTATTAATTTTTATTAACTAGGCCGAATTACTATTTAACAATACTATATTCTTAGTCATTGACTCGACCAAGCTAGGCCCTAGCCTAGTGGCCTCGCGGGCCACGAAGGCCTTGCCTTCTATCTCTCGCGGGGTGCGAGAGAACCATGATCAGACCAATAAATTAAGGTCTCGACTTCAGTTTCATTTGCTCATTTTTTTTCTGTATCTCAAAGTCCCTATTATAGCAAAGTGTTGCTCGATATAATACCCCTAAAAAGCGAAGCTCTGACTCGTTGCAAGTATTATAACCCCCGGTTATGTATTAGTTACTCTACCCGATTGATCCAGGGCTCCGTAACGCATGTCAAAGCTCTGCCTGACTCAGTCGTTGGAGTTCTGTCTCGGGGTTATGGCTAATGTAAATTGAGTTATTTTACTAACACATGTGCATTGTTTAATTTTAATAGATTATAACCAGAAAGTCACCAGAAAGTAGTAGTATTATCTAAATCAGCAAAGTGAGTACATCTATTTTTTTGTAAACCTTTTTATACAAACCTCAAATGTTTGAAACTATGATAACAATGATTGAGTCTATGTATTCTACAATTACTGTCGGTATGTTGGGGTTTTGTATACATTACTTATTATTATGATGTGAATAGTAGCATGACCACAAGTCAGGATTGACAGTACCATGGGTGGTAATTGGGTAGATATAAACATTATAATCGCCCTCGATACTGTAAAATGATAAAAGCTTGTTTTGCTTAAATTGGGATGCACTCGCCAGTATTTCTTGTTGATAAAATGTTTTTAAAACGCGTTTAAGGTAATAAAATGTGAAAGCCAATTAGAAGCAAGCTGGAGAGCACTGAAGGCTTGGAAAAGTGGCTATAAAAGTTACCTAAATAAAGAATGAAGTTTTATTTCAATAAATTAGGGTTTATCCCTATAAACATATTGTAATGGAAACTTGGGTTTTTTTCCCATGTATTTATTATTTATAAAAATGTGGTGTTTTAACTCTGATAAATTATTTCCTAACTACGGTTCTGATGTTAATTTCCGCTGCCAAATTAATAAACACCGATACTACCGGCTCTATGCAAGCTCACGGCCGCCCGCCCCTCGGGTCAAGGGGTCGGGGGTTGCGACAGGAGGTGGTATCAGAGCTACAGCCACTGGTCTAAGCCACAGAAGTGTTCTGCTGACACCAATATTTTATCAATTATGTTAGGAAATAACCAATGTGATTATGTGTATATATGTATATTATTATTTTGTGTTATTTGACAATCTGTTAGTTTACCATATGAGTGAGCAAGGTACGTCTGATGCTTACCGTCACCTAGCTAGTTCCCCCAAGAGTGAAGATACCTCGCCACAGCTGTGACAACCCGTACTCTCGTTGTCGAGAGAAGGGCATTTTAGTAATACGCACACTTATTTTTATTATTAATATTATCCTTATTATTATCATTATGTATTTACTAAAATAATAATTGTAACACTTCGGGTTTTACCCGCACATTCTATTTCTAAATTAAGAGATTTTGCTATTAAATTTATCTGAGTTGGTTAATTGGTTCAATGCATATTATGTGACTTCAAAAATTTGTTATGAATATAAAAGATGGTATTATCTAAACAATTGATTGTGTATACGAATAAATTATCCCTACCTCCTCTTTTGTTGGGCTGTTAGGATGAACGAGTCCACTAAAGGAACCGCACGATCACTCCTCTGCCCAATATTTCAGGCCCAAGTCCCCATGTGTTGCCCTAAGTTGGTCGCATAAATGGCCTTATCAGCCGACATCCAAACCTTGTTTTGGCAGAAATCATTTTGTGTCAAATCCCCAAACATTCTCATATGCTCTGCCTCTTTCTCTAGCCTCCCACTCTCTAAAAACCCTAAAAGTTATACCAAATCTCCTTCTTCTTTTTCCTCTAATTAACGGTCGGCATACTCTCCTGAGGAACAGTTGAAAAACGTCATCTCAGGAGCCTGATTCATCATCATTTCTGCACATCCTTCAGCCACATACCACCCGGTTAGTGTACACCCTTGTTAGTTAAAATGATGCATAACAAGGTTGCATGTTTTACTTAAAATAGAATGATGAATGCTGAACAAAGTAAAGAACTTGAAATGATAAAAGATTCATGAAGGTATTTCTGTGTGCTACAAGATTTGATTAGGACAAAATGTGAAAAATGCAAAGCTCTGTTCATGGAATCTGCTCATTAGGGTGATGATAATAATGATAAATTTCTGTTAAAATGATCGAAAAGATGATTCATATTGTATGATTAGAAGTGATAGTCTATGATAATGGAGGAGATAATGTATCCGATAGAAAACTTGATGTTTATATGCGTAATGACCGAAACTATTGAAAACTCGATGTTTGTAGGTGTATGTGAAGATGATAATGTTTGAATGTGCAAGTTTGTGATTATGTTTTTGATATTTAGTGATATAAAGCTGAGTTTGTTATGAAGGATAATATGAAAATGGAAGCTGGGTTTTTTTTAGGTAGTATACAACCTAATATGCACAGGGTACAACCTGAATGATAGTTGATTTGAAATTGTAGGATGAGAGATGTTTGTCTTTTCTGTTTACCTTAGGATGACATGGTGTGTATTGTCATTGTGAATGATTGATTAAAAATCTGCTAGTAATTAGAATGATGATGATAGGGTGTAATCTTGTATTCGTTTTAGATCTAAGCATAAGTGATGATACTGCCTTTGAGTTTCTCATATGTTGTACATTGGTTGCTAGAAAGGAAATTGAAGATCTTGAAATATATGAAATTGTTGTGTTTGATCTATTTTGGTAAATGTACGGAGTGCAAAATATGTTAGTGAAGTATGATTGGATAGTACTGTTTGGATAAGGATTCTAGAAACATCAGCAAAGGTTGTGAGTCAAAACTCACGGTTGCGACTCGAGACCGTTATGTTGACGACTCGAAACTAGGCACTTCACACGTAAGGACTCGAGACCGGTATGGTTGCGACTCGAGATCTTCTGATCTCGACTCAAGTCTGACTCGAGACCTCAAGGTTGCGACTCAGAAGTGCATGACCCGAGACCGCTTAGATTGCGACTCGGAATCTCATGGTTGCGACTCGAGATCTCTTGGTCTCGAGTCAAGACCACCCGGTTTCGACTAGACTGCTCTGCTTAGTTATTGGGCCGCACAAACTGATGTTTTGGACTGTGTGCTAGTATTAATGTTTAACTATTACTGTTTAACTATTTATATGCTAGGATAGGTCCAATAGCGTATATGTTAGTATGACTTACGTGCCATGTGTTAGATTACGTGTAGAGTTATATGTGACACTACTTGCATACGAACCTGATAAATATTAATAACCATAATAGGGTATGGTTGGCCAACACAACACAAGTAAATTGTCTGCCGAGCAAACCAAGGTGAGTTCACACACACTAAAAGCATGCGTCCCAGGGAGGGATACGAACAAACTGCCATCTTTGGGAAGAATACTTTCAAACTAATATTTCCGGGGGAAAAATACGAATGGGTACTTTTAATCACTATCTCCGGGGGAGATACGTTTGGATATTATTTATAAATCACAACTAGCCAAACTAAATGAATCTCTATCATGTAAAGTCCCTGCTTACAGTACCGATTAATCGCCGGGGGCGAACGGGTTATTAGTTGATAGCGCTATTAGGTTTGACAACCTCACACCGTGACCGGGGGAGATCGGGCGTGAACTAGTATACCTTGCATCTTGGTCAATGACGATAGACATTGACTCGGGGCACAAAATCTTCTCGTCAATAGTTTCGGTAACGCCAGTTTAGTAGCTTTCATATGGGGTAGCTCCCCATGACGTGATTATAAATGCTTTATCTAAACAACTTACGTTTTCGAAAAGTTAAAACTGGACAACTCGTGAACTCGCCAACATTATGTTGATACCCTACTGCATGCTTTGCAGGTTGCTCGATACAGTTTAGGACGGACATTGCAATCGGCTGGAGTGCGTGGTTTGTAAGTTCATAACTAATAAACTTGTGGTTTTAAATTACGATATGTATTCTTTTCCTTTCCGCTGCAACTTAAACTATGTTTTGAAAATTTAAATTGGTCGCTAATTATACCATTACTTATGATAATAACCAAACGGTTCAAAATAATTAGTGGCTGGATCCTGGTCAGTCGCACGCCTCGCGGTGGTACTCCGCATGTGGAATTTGAGGGTGTGACAGATTGGTATCAGAGCCATTGGTTATAGTGAACTAGGTTTAAGATATAAAATATTTTTAAGACGTAAAATATTTTTATATGAAAACCAGACTATAACTGTTCCTTAATGAAAAACCACCACGACACCACACTCCGGATTGCAAGGTTCGCCAGACTCAGGTACTCACCTGGTAATTGTAAATTATCGGCATTACTTGTGCATAACTCAGTGTGTAGATCTGTATATGAATTTGGCTTATGTGCATAAATGTGTAGTTGTGTAATTAGTACTCGACGCTGTGAATTATACGAAAACTACGTAAACTTGATGTGCGCTAAGGAGTGAATTCTCCTAACCTCGATTCGAAGCCACGACACACTAAGGGCAAGAAACCAGTTATTCCAGGTCCTCGTCCACATGTTTTCAGATGTTACCCCTGGAGTAGAGCGAATCGACGCGGTGAACGTCCACTCGATAGACCTGCCCAGGAAAGGCCTGCTACGAAGCACATATAGAAGTTACGAGAACGAATCGACGAAGGGGAGCCACCCCTATATCATGGGATATTAGAAGGAACGACGACGTCATTCGCATCCTTTTTACTTACGTATTTCTTTTCCCGACTTAAGTGGTGAGACTCATTCCCTCATCCGACCGATCACCTGGGTTCTTGAAGCGTTCTAGTAAGTCTACACTTTTCGGGTTTCTGTTTGCACGTCTCGAACGCGAAAAGCATGCGTGGTGTATGTTCCTCACTGTAGTGCTAGCAATCGTATCACTTTTTCCATCGACCACGAAGTTATTTCCCCTAATTCCTCGTTACATGGTTAATCCTTATTCAAGTTGAACCTTATACCTTAGCACGCCCCAAAACCCAGCAAATTGATATCTTCCTTACAAATCGACGTATGTGGAGGCGTGACACGATGAAGACACAAACCAGACAACCCACCAACGAGCACGGTGACCTGGATGCTTACCTTATCCTTCTTTTGCCAGAGTCGTTATTCTTTGACGACTTTTCTAATCCTGTGAATCCTTTCGCTAGCTTTCGTACGAACCAACAATTATTGCTTAGGGGCAGTATCCTCGCTTCCGGCGTTTCTTTATCACGACATCCACGTTTCTTCGTATAGAAACCTTGACCAGATCTCTCTTCAGTTTGGTGAATTCAACAAACTCGACCTTTAGTCAACAAACTTTTTAGCCCTTGAAATTCAACAACGTGTTACTTCAATCGTACTTTCTAGAAAACCTGTTTTCGCAGTTTCACATCGAAACCCCCTCTCGACGACGCAAGCGCTACTCCGAACTCATTCGCATAACTTAGAACCATCCACTCGAGCTTAATTTCCTACCCGTTTGAGGAATCACATCCTGCCAGACATCTTAGTAGATCCTAAAACCTACAAACCCGCACGACGGCCATCCCTCTCTAGCTGCTTCTTATGGGTGCTAACCACATCGACGAAACACTCCTTATCGACAAGCGACATTCTTTAATTCTAACTGCATACAACGTGTGTACGACCAGCTACCTCGTCGACATCAGATGAATCCTTATTTGTTGATCCCAAAGCCCTCATGTTTTGCCTCAAGCTCGAACGCATCGATTGCGACTATCCTTTTTGCAAGTTCTCGCTACTTGCATTATGTTTCACGGATTCCATGATCCTTATCCTACTCTACCCTGCACAAATCTCCATTTGGACGAATTACTTCCTATGAATGTTACTCGTTGGAGCAACGAGCCAAGGATACCCCGGGGGTAACGGGTATCACAAGCACTGTTCTCCGAACTCGATACGATCAACACCTAGTTACGACATTCGAATTTATCCCATCCTGTCAAAATTCGACGCCTGTTTCCTTCGACGACATCTGAACCTACTTCGAGAACCCGTGGGGATCTGAACGACTCCTACGTTTTACCTTGGAACTTCTACGACACAAACCGCTTCACGCTAAATTTTCAACGCACGACTTTCGACGTCACAAGGCCCGCTTTTTCGATTACTTGCGCCTCTCGACAACTCAAAGCTCCCGAAGGGGGGGGGGGGGTTACTCTACACACGGTTCAGGATTGGGAGCCGTAGTCCTTGCGCTCAAAAGGTGGAGACGTTACTCGTACGGTACCAACTGCACTATTCACACCGATCACGAGAGTCTCCAGCACAGACTGGATCAAAAGGAGTTGAACATGCGGCGACACCGATGGGGTCGAACTCCTAAACTATCACGAATGCGCGATCAGGCATCATCTGGACTGGGCTAACAAGAGACTAAACCTAAGCATGTAGGTGTGTTACAGTTTACCATTCCTTCGAACCTCCTGATCAAATCTGAGACACGCTAGCAGAAACTCTGAAAGCGGAAAATTCTTTGGCTGAGTCCATGCGGGGCATGGAAAAGCCGCTCGAACTCAAGGGCAACTGCGCTCACTACTCTATGGAGCGCATCTGGGTTCCATCTTACGGGAACCTCCGAGAGCTTGTGATGGGCGAAGCACACAAGTCTGCATGATACATCCCGACTCCGACAAGAGCATCACAACCTCAAGGCCCATTTGGGGGATCATAAATTATCTAGCTAAGTTTGCGCACTTCCTTGAGAACAAGGAAAATGACAAGTTTTCGAAACTTGCAAGCTGTCTACTTGTAAGAAGCAGTTGCTAGGCACGGGGTGCCAACCTCTATTATCTTAGATCGAGACCCACGTTTTGCATCCGATTCGTCGCAGGCTGTGCACAAAGACCTTTGGCTCACAGTTAGGCATGAGCACCGCTTATCGCCCGCAAACTGATGGTATGCTAAGAATATGTGTTATCGACCTTGGATACGAGTGACACTTCCTTTTGTAGAATTCTCTTCCAACAACAGCTACCACACAAGCATTCAGACAGCACCATTTGGGGCATTGCACGGACGCAAATGCCTGACACCTCTGTATTGGACGGAAGTTGGCGGAAGCCAAATTACTGGCCCAAGACTTGTACTTGACACAACGGATAAGATTGCCCAGATCAGACAACGCATGGTGGCAACTCGTGACCGTCATAAAAGCTACGCAGAATTCCTAGTCGGAGACTGGGTTCTACTTAAAGTTTCACCCTGGAAGGGTGTGGTACGTTTTGGCAAATAGGGCAAGCTTAATCCGCGATACGTTGGACCATTCTAAGTTACCGAAAGGATCGGTAAGGTAGCATACTGACTAAACCTGCCTGAAGAGCTGAATGCGGTACACAACGTCTTTCTCGTGCCTAATATGAAGAAGTGTCTGTCAAATGAAACATTCGTTGTTCTTTTAGGAACTCATGATCAACAACCAACTATGCTTCATTGAGGAACCGGTTGAGATCAGGGAATCAAGAAATCAAAACCCTCAAGCGTGGTATAATGCCAACAGATCGAGTTCGTTGGAACTCGCGCCGTGGCCCAGAGTTTACCTGGGAACGGGAAAACCAGATGATGCGCATGTATCCCCAGTTGTTTACAAATGTTACTTCCAGCGCAGAGGCTACCGCTAAATTTCGGGGAGAAATTTCAAACCAACAAGGGGTGATGTATCGCCCTACAAAAACGTTTAAACACACTAGCTTGTCAGTGGCTGCGCGCTAAATTTCGGGACGAAATTTCTTGAACTTGGGGATAATGTGACACTTCGGGTCTTCCTATACGTTACTTGGATGTTATAATTAAATTTGTGAAATTCTATACTATGTGAGATACGTGCATACTCTGTGAATTCTTGTGCTACATAATTTTTTTTCGTGCTATGTGACTATATGTGCTATGTGGCTTACATGATCATTTTGTGAACTTTCGTGAACTACGTGTATTTAGGTACAACAATGAGGTTATTAACGAATCGTGTATCTTAGCTTAAATTTTGAGGACGAAATTCCAGTAACATGGGGAGAATGTGACAACCCGTACTCTCGTTGTCGAGAGAAGGGCATTTTAGTAATACGCACACTTATTTTTATTATTAATATTATCCTTATTATTATCATTATGTATTTACTAAAATAATAATTGTAACACTTCGGGTTTTACCCGCACATTCTATTTCTAAATTAAGAGATTTTGCTATTAAATTTATCTGAGTTGGTTAATTGGTTCAATGCATATTATGTGACTTCAAAAATTTGTTATGAATATAAAAGATGGTATTATCTAAACAATTGATTGTGTATACGAATAAATTATCCCTACCTCCTCTTTTGTTGGGCTGTTAGGATGAACGAGTCCACTAAAGGAACCGCACGATCACTCCTCTGCCCAATATTTCAGGCCCAAGTCCCCATGTGTTGCCCTAAGTTGGTCGCATAAATGGCCTTATCAGCCGACATCCAAACCTTGTTTTGGCAGAAATCATTTTGTGTCAAATCCCCAAACATTCTCATATGCTCTGCCTCTTTCTCTAGCCTCCCACTCTCTAAAAACCCTAAAAGTTATACCAAATCTCCTTCTTCTTTTTCCTCTAATTAACGGTCGGCATACTCTCCTGAGGAACAGTTGAAAAACGTCATCTCAGGAGCCTGATTCATCATCATTTCTGCACATCCTTCAGCCACATACCACCCGGTTAGTGTACACCCTTGTTAGTTAAAATGATGCATAACAAGGTTGCATGTTTTACTTAAAATCGAATGATGAATGCTGAACAAAGTAAAGAACTTGAAATGATAAAAGATTCATGAAGGTATTTCTGTGTGCTACAAGATTTGATTAGGACAAAATGTGAAAAATGCAAAGCTCTGTTCATGGAATCTGCTCATTAGGGTGATGATAATAATGATAAATTTCTGTTAAAATGATCGAAAAGATGATTCATATTGTATGATTAGAAGTGATAGTCTATGATAATGGAGGAGATAATGTATCCGATAGAAAACTTGATGTTTATATGCGTAATGACCGAAACTATTGAAAACTTGATGTTTGTAGGTGTATGTGAAGATGATAATGTTTGAATGTGCAAGTTTGTGATTATGTTTTCGATATTTAGTGATATAAAGCTGAGTTTGTTATGAAGGATAATATGAAAATGGAAGCTGGGTTTTTTTTAGGTAGTATACAACCTAATATGCACAGGGTACAACCTGAATGATAGTTGATTTGAAATTGTAGGATGAGAGATGTTTGTCTTTTCTGTTTACCTTAGGATGACATGGTGTGTATTGTCATTGTGAATGATTGATTAAAAATCTGCTAGTAATTAGAATGATGATGATAGGGTGTAATCTTGTATTCGTTTTAGATCTAAGCATAAGTGATGATACTGCCTTTGAGTTTCTCATATGTTGTACATTGGTTGCTAGAAAGGAAATTGAAGATCTTGAAATATATGAAATTGTTGTGTTTGATCTATTTTAGTAAATGTACGGAGTGCAAAATATGTTAGTGAAGTATGATTGGATAGTACTGTTTGGATAAGGATTCTAGAAACATCAGCAAAGGTTGTGAGTCGAAAATCACGGTTGCGACTCGAGACCGTTATGTTGACGACTCGAAACTAGGCACTTCACACGTAAGGACTCGAGACCGGCATGGTTGCGACTCGAGATCTTCTGATCTCGACTCAAGCCTGACTCGAGACCTCAAGGTTGCGACTCAGAAGTGCATGACCCGAGACCGCTTAGATTGCGACTCGGAATCTCATGGTTGCGACTCGAGATCTCTTGGTCTCGAGTCAAGACCACCCGGTTTCGACTAGACTGCTCTGCTTAGTTATTGGGCCGCACAAACTGATGTTTTGGACTGTGTGCTAGTATTAATGTTTAACTGTTACTGTTTAACTATTTATATGCTAGGATAGGTCCAATAGCGTATATGTTAGTATGACTTACGTGCCATGTGTTAGATTACGTGTAGAGTTATATGTGACACTACTTGCATACGAACCTGATAAATATTAATAACCATAATAGGGTATGGTTGGCCAACACAACACAAGTAAATTGTCTGCCGAGCAAACCAAGGTGAGTTCACACACACTAAAAGCATGCGTCCCAGGGAGGGACACGAACAAACTGCCATCTTTGGGAAGAATACTTTCAAACTAATATTTCCGGGGGAAAAATACGAATGGGTACTTTTAATCACTATCTCCGGGGGAGATACGTTTGGATATTATTTATAAATCACAACTAGCCAAACTAAACGAATCTCTATCATGTAAAGTCCCTGCTTACAGTACCGATTAATCGCCGGGGGCGAACGGGTTATTAGTTGATAGCGCTATTAGGTTTGACAACCTCACACCGTGACCGGGGGAGATCGGGCGTGAACTAGTATACCTTGCATCTTGGTCAATGACGATAGACATTGACTCGGGGCACAAAATCTTCTCGTCAATAGTTTCGGTAACGCCAGTTTAGTAGCTTTCATATGGGGTAGCTCCCCATGACGTGATTATAAATGCTTTATCTAAACAACTTACGTTTTCGAAAAGTTAAAACTGGACAACTCGTGAACTCGCCAACATTATGTTGATACCCTACTGCATGCTTTGCAGGTTGCTCGATACAGTTTAGGACGGACATTGCAATCGGCTGGAGTGCGTGGTTTGTAAGTTCATAACTAATAAACTTGTGGTTTTAAATTACGATATGTATTCTTTTCCTTTCCGCTGCAACTTAAACTATGTTTTGAAAATTTAAATTGGTCGCTAATTATACCATTACTTATGATAATAACCAAACGGTTCAAAATAATTAGTGGCTGGATCCTGGTCAGTCGCACGCCTCGCGGTGGTACTCCGCATGTGGAATTTGAGGGTGTGACAACAGCCTACTCCTTCGAGGTATTCTGCTGATACTGAAGAGGGAATTTTCATTTTTAAAGTGCAATCCGAAGAACCGTTCCCTCCGAAAAAGAGAGGATGGTTCACTAGGGGAGCATGTGAGAGGCGAAAGAGGATGAAAAAGTTATAACAACAAAGAGCGTTAGCAGCAGCCAATAGGGAAGTGAATGCCCAAACTCAGGAGGCAGTTAATAGACAGTTGGCAAACTTTCATATGCTAGCCACCACTGCAACCAGATCCAAACCTTGATCAGATAGTTGCACCACAACCATTGCCACTATTTCCAACACAACCAATGGAGATAGAACCCAACCAAGGAAACCAATTTCCCATACCAGCATTTGATCTTAACGAGATACCTAGAATCCCAGCACCTAATCCTCTAGCGTATGATCCATGGGAAGATGACCATAAGCATTATCAGGAACTCTATCCTCAGGAAGAACCAATACCAAATCCCATAGCACAGTATACCAACCTTAATCCTTTAGATCCGTATTGGGATAATGATCAGTATGTTCAGGAGATATTAAACAACCCGTACCCATATGAGAACCGATACCTCAGTACTCTAACCCAGTACCCGCACCACGACCACCCATGAGTGACGAGAATGTGCAGGAACTCCGCACATATGGTGAAGAACTGATTGAAGGAGGAGAAATGATAAGACAGATAGGAGAAAAGCTCGTTTGTAAATACGACGAGCGAGAAATGCAATTCTGGATGAATATATATATATATCAAATTAACTAAAATAGGTAACCTAATACCTATCGATGCATAACTAGTAGTGTGTTTAAATTTCAGTTGTAGATTGTAATATATATATATATATATATATATAGAGAGAGAGAGTGGGGATTCTACGGAAAGTGTGTTTTTCCTAGAAAGTCTAGGAAGCGATCTGGGCCATCCAATGGGTGTGTTTAATGGTTGAGATCATCTTTGTGGCATTTTGGTAATATGTGTTTCTTAAAAATAGGATTATTTAATTAATCAGAGGTAGATATGTCATTTAGCTTGTTTTAAATATGGAAATAATTGTCATTCCATAACCACCCCACATTTCTTGCGATTTTTTTCTCTCTCTCTCTCTCTCTCTCCCTTTCTCTATCTCTCTCTCTCTTCCTTCTATCCTTCATGAAGAAACACATCAAGAAAACACATCGTATTAATCTGCTTGCTAATCTGCTTGTTGTTAAAACACAGCGTATGAATCTGCTTGCTGTTAAAACACAACTGTATGAATCTGCTTGCTGTTAAAACACAACTGTATGAATCTGAATGCTAAAACACAATTGTATGAATCTCCTTGCTGTTAAAACACAACTGTATGAATCTGAATGCTAAAACACAACTGTATGAATCTGCTTGCTGTTAAAACACAACTGTATGAATCTGAATGCTAAAACACAATTGTATGAATCTGCTTGCTGTTAAAACACAACGTCAAGAACATTCTAGTGGTTTCCAGACATAATTACAAATCGATACAGACCAGATAATAGTAAACAGAAAAAGAAGTGTATTTGCCATATCCTCAATCAAGAATTGTGTTTGAAGTCATAACTATCTCTCACGTAAAAAATGATTTACGAATAAAGTTGATCAAGATTGTGAAAGGAACGAATGAGAATTTGATTGATATTTACATCTGGTAGTAATTCGCAAATCATGGAGAATCAGTTACCATAAAATCGTGCATAGTTAGTTAATGAGATATAAATTCCAAAATTAAAATAAAATGGCAAATTACACAATTGCCCTTTTAGTTAAAATCCTTCAATGCCACATGTCACGTTCTGATTGCTTCCTAGACTTTCTAGGAAAATAAGTCTTTCTACCCAACTCCTACTCTATATATATATATGAAAAAAGTAAAAGTCGCAATGTTCGAAGTTTTTGATCAACTTGTTTCTCTGATTGTTTGCATTAAATTTTATTCTGTGAAATTAATACCTGATAAATGTTTATAATCCAGATGGACAACAAAGTAAATCAGGAAAACCAGAATAATGATAATAATGGAAACCAAGTAGATAACAGTGACATCCAACATATAGTAGCACAAGGAATTATAGATGCTATGCCATATATTATCAAGTCTATTAAAGAATCAGAAAATAATAAAAGTGGAAGTAAACGACCACCTAGTGAACCAAGTCACAGTGTAAATAAGGACCGCTACTCCAACTACAAATTCCAAAAAGAAGAAGAACCATGTCATATGGTTGTTCTTACAAAGAATTCTGGTCTTGCAAACCAATAGAATTCTCTGGCAATGAAGGAGCCATTGCAGCATTACGTTGGATAGAAAAGACAGAGGCAGTCTTAAAAATAAGCAAATGTGCAGATGAAGATAAGATTATGTTTGCTTCTAATCTTTTTAAGAATGCAGCCTTAGAATGGTGGAATATTATTCTCCAGTCTAGAGGAAGTGATAAAATTTATAATATGGAATGGACTGACTTTAAGGATATAGTTGAAAGGAAATTTTATCCTCCTCATGAAAAAGAACAAATCGCTAATAAGTTCTTAAATCTTAAAATGACCGGAATATACTGCAAGGGTTACACTACCATATTCTTTGAATATGCTAGAATAGTCCCAACCCTAGCCTCACCAGTATTAATCTCCCGTTACATCTGGGGATTAATTAGTGAAATCAAACATGTAGTCAAGACAGCTAGGCCACAAACCATAGAAGAAGCAGTAGAATTAGCCAATACCTTGACTGATGAGTTGGTATGTACGTAAGAAGAAAACCAGAGAAAGAACCTAGCTCAAAGACTTACCCAAGAATTTCGTTATGGAAATAACTACCATGGGAAAAGTACAGGTTCTACTTCTGCACCTTACTGTAAGTATTGCAAGAAGAAGCATTTAGGAAGATGTTCAATATACTACAACTTCTGCAAAATGTCTGGACACAAGGAAGAAGACTGCATAAAGAAACCCAGCAATAAGCTATGCTTCAACTGTGGAGAGACTGGGCATATCAAACCGAACTGTCCAAAACTAGCTCCAGCAACAAACAACAAAACTACCAAGAATGCTCGAGCATTTGTTCTGACAGCTGAAGAAGCCAAGATGATTCCGGATGTGATTGCCGGTACGTTTTTAGTTAATGATATTTTTGCTAAATTATTATTTGACTCTGGTGCAAACCAAAGTTTTATTAATACTTCGTTATGCAAACTTCTCAATCAACCATTAACTAAACTTCAACAAGAATGTCTGGTAGAAACGGAAAATGGAGAATCCATTAAAATTACTGAAATCTTGCAGGGAGCAAGAATAGAAATTTTAAACCATAATTTTATTGCTAACCTTTATCCAATGAATCTGGCTGGATTTGATATCGTATTAGGGATGGACTGGTTAGTAGCTAATCACGCTAGTATTCTATGTGATCAAAAGTCAGTACAAGTAAATTCACCAAAAGGAGAAAAGATCATAATTAAAGGAGATAAGCCAACTAGGTCCACAAAATTCATCTCTGTGATGAAAACAGCAAGTTGTGCAAGGAAAGGATCACTAGTATATATGATTTCCATAATCATTAACATTAAAGGAAAAGAATTAAAAGATATTCCCGTAGTATCTAAGTTCTCAGATGTTTTCCCAGAAGAGTTACCTGGAATAACGCCAGCTAGAGAGGTTGAATTCAGAATTCACCTAATACCAGGGACAGCACCGATTGCCAAGGCACCTTACCGTTTAGCACCATCGGAGATGCAAGAACTGAAGAAACAATTGGACGAACTTCTGGAGAAAGGTTTCATACAGCCTAGTTCATCGCAATGGGGAACACCAATCTTGTTTGTCAAGAAGAAGGATGGATCAATGTGTATGTGCATTGATTACCGAGAATTGAACAAGGTTACGATTAAAAATCGGTACCCACTACCGAGAATCGATGATCTGTTCGATTAACTGCAAGGAGCTCGATTCTTTTCTAAGATTGATTTACGCTCATGATATCATCAATTGAAAGTACAGAAAGAAGACATTCCTAAAACTGCTTTCAGAACAAGGTATGGTCATTATGAATTTACAGTCATGCCATTTGGTTTAACCAATTCCCCAGCCGGATTTATGGACATGATGAACAGAATATTTAAACCATATCTGGATAAATTCATAATTGTCTTTATAGATGATATTCTTATTTACTCTAAGAGTAAAGAGGATCATGCAGAGCATTTGTTTATACTTTCAAATTTGCTGAGAAAAGAAAAGCTTTATGCTAAATTTTCAAAATGCGTATTTTGGTTAAAGGAAGTGCAATTCCTTGGACACCTGGTTAATCATGAAGGACTTCATGTAGATCCCACAAAAATCGAGGTGATTACTAAGTGGAAAGTCCCTGAATCACCGACGGAGGTGAGAAGTTTTCTCAGACTAACAGGTTAATATAGACGTTTTATTCAAGATTTTTCTAGAATAGCCATTCCCCTAACAAAATTGACCTGCAAATCAGTTAAATTTGAATGGGGACCAAAACAGGAAGAAGCTTTTAGGATTCTAAAGCAAAAGTTAACCAACACACCCATACTAGCATTACCAGAAGGAACTGACGATCTAGTAGTCTATTGTGACGCTTCTAAATTAGGTTATGGATGTGTGTTAATGCAGCGTTAAAAGGTTATAGCCTATGCCTCTAGACAACTTAAGAATCATGAAGAGAATTATACAACCCATGATCTAGAGTTAGGAGCTATAATTTTTGCCCTTAAAATTTGGAGACACTATCTTTATAGTAGTAAGTTTACTGTTTTCACCGATCATAAGAGTCTAAGATACGTTTTTGGGCAAAAGGAGTTAAATATGAGACAAAGTTGCTGGATGGAGATTCTTAATGATTATGATTATAATATCCAGTATCATGCAGGAAAGGCTAATGTAGTAGTTGATGCTTTAAGTCGAAAGTATCATGAGAAGCCAAGATGAGTACGTTCTCTTAAGCTAAATCTGCAGATAGATTTAAATGAGCAAATTAGAGAAATACAAGAAACAGTAATCAAGGACGATACTAAAAAATTAAAATGAATGATTAAGGAATTAGAACAAGGAACAGATGGACTTTGGAGAATCCATAAGAAAAGAATCTGGATACCCAAACAAGGAAACCTACACCACCGAATTTTAGAAGAAGCCCATAAATCTAAGTATACGAAACATCCTGGTAATGATAAAATGTATCAAGACTTAAGAAAGAATTTCTGGTGGATAGGATTGAAAAAGGATGTAGCAACCTATGTTGCTAAGTGTCTAACCTGTTCACAGGTTAAAGCTGAACATCAGAAACCCTCAGGTTTATTGCAGCAACTTGAAATTGTAACACTCAACTTATTTATTTCATTGTTTAATCATAAAATACGGGATTTTTAAAAACAAAATGCATAATTAGCAAAAAGTTAGTTAATAAGTTAAGATGTACATTGTTTTAGCGAATTAGCATAACCAACTATCTAGTTTTAAATAACCTTCTAGGGTAGCCCAGTTGGCCAGCCTCACCCACCCTCTCCCTAGAGGTCCCGGGTTCGAATCTTGGTGTCCGCAACCCACGGCCAAGCTCTTCGCTCCCGGTTGGGTATTCACCCCCAGGCAGCTATGGGGCTAAGCTAGCTTGTGGAGTGTGATCACTCCAGCGGTTGGGAGGACCGTGGAATATCCCCCCCCCCAACTATCTAGTTTTAAACATTCACATCTATTAGAGTTTACAAAATAACATTGTCTAGACATGTTTAGATTAGTGCGGAAGCTTCAAAGAAAATGGTGTTCGGTTCTTGATTCCATACTTGATTGGCATCCGAAACTAACGAGCTTCACCTGAGGTCAAAACCACATAAATAATTAGTTTTGACAATGTTAACCGAGCCTAGATAAGCCCCAATAACAAATACACAACAAAAATGATAAAATTCTGATTTTAGGTCTGTCGCGCCACGCGCCAGACTCAATCAACACTTTCGCGTGTCGTGGGCGGCCCCGCGTGTCGCGCTAGAACCTTGTTCCCCCGTCGCGTGGCACGGGGGAGTACGTTTTCCAGCAGGTCCAGTTTCCGGACCTGCATATTTGCCTAGCTCCGGATTTTGTCAAAATTCAAACTTTAAACAAGCATAACTTCATATCTGCTTGTCCGTTTTTTGCCGATTCTTTTTCCTATATGTCCGTATTAAAATTACGGATCTATCCATGTGAGTTTCACTTAACGAAACCCGAATTATGAACCAATGGTTCACAGAATCATTGTTTCTATTATTCGACCCGTTAACTAGGTGTGCATAATATCAATATTCAGTTCTAAGGCATACTAGACATAATTACCCGACTCCCCGGGCTTGTAAATCTTGGCGTATTCGCGCAATTTCATGGCTTTACGCTCACACTAGAATTTCATGCTTGTTTTCTAAAAATTCAAGCACACCACTTCAAGAAACACTTATAATGGATTTCTATCATTTGACCCAATATCTCGGATTCGTAAAACTTAAATTAGCACAACCAATTCGTTGGTGTATTACTATCCAACACTAGCACATTATGAGTCTTTCAAGACTCTACACACATGATTGTTTTTAAAGGCATAATTTTGACCCGTTTGGTTGTCGAGTGAAACCATCACTTTAATGACAAGCCAAACTATTTACAACCATTACCATTATTTTGACCCGTTTGATTGTCGAGTGGGCTTCGCCACTTCAATGACACATCAAACGCGTACATCACGCTATGACACCAATAACACTAATTTCTAACATTTATGCATAATATCACGGGACTAAAGTCACGTACCTTTCAAAGCACCCCTTTTAGTCGCGCGTCAACACCGGCTTGTCCACTTGACGCTCCGGTTTCCTTTCCTATAGAGTTCAATCACAACCCTTTTAGAACTCTTTTGTTTACATGTAACGCATAATTTTCCATGACTCTACAAACACGCGTTTTAGCTCAAATTTCCAGTTTTTAATCTTCTTTTAGGCATTTTCACAAACACCTTAAAGGCACAATTTCTCACAACTTATAATTAAGTTCAATATTTGTCCTTTAGCCAAGATAAACATCAATTTAGGCAAATTCACATCAATTTTCACATTAATCAAATCTGAACTTGTTTCATAGAACTCGAATTACACTAAGATAACATTATAATCCTAGTGTTCAACATGTTTCTACAAAACCCACTTATCACCTTCAATGGTGATTATGAATTTCACAAGAAATAGGTAAAATTTCAACACGTAATTGACTAGGGTTTATCCACTACAAAAAAATATCATTTAGTGGCACACACTTTTAGTGGCACTTAACTTTTGTGTCACTAATTTGAGTTTTTAGTGGCACTTTAGGTATATAATACTTAGTTAAGACACACTTTTAGCGGCATTTAACTATTAAGCCACTATTTTTAGTTTTTAATGGCACTTTATACATGACACTAAAATTTTCCCGCCTTAAAAGTTAAAACCTTTTAAAAAATTTAGTTTCCCTCCAATATCCCTAATTATTTTCACCCCTAAATTTCTTTTCCCACCATATCTTGATTTGAACCCTAACCTGTCCTCTCCTTTCTTCTCTCAAATCCCCAATCCACAAATCCAATCTTCCTATTTTATATGATGTCTCTCTATCAATTTTGATTGATTTCAAAATCTTTGAACCACCAGCACAACACGTATTGAGAAGGCCCCCTTCATCCTCGTTCAACAACCCTTCATCCTTATTCAACAACCCCTATGGATTTTAGGTTGAAGAGTATTTATTTAAATATTAGTAATTAGTAATATTTTGTTGCAATATGACGCTGTATCATAGGCTTTATATCTTTATTGTGCTGTTTGGTGTTGTTTCATTTCATTAATTTGTTTTCTTCGTTACGAAATTAGGGTTATTTTTAGTATTCCTTTTTGTTCACAAATTTAGGGCTACTCTTACTGTGCCATAAGCGACCATTGTAGTAACTTAGATATGATATTTAATGCTCTGTTTTTTGTTGTTTATGCCACATATATGAGTATAATATATAATTCATTTTGGTATGAGAATTAAGATTATGCTATTCTTGGCTTTTATATATGTTTTGAAATTGTTATAGTTTGACTAATTTTACGTGAAGGGGATTGGAAGAGGTTCACATTACTTGTAATATTGTAAGTCGTAACCAATTTTGATTATTGTTTGTAAGTTTTCTTTGTTACAGTTGGGGATTTGGAGAATTGTAGAGAGGGATAATGAGATGCTTTAGCATAGATTAGGGGTACCAATGAGCCGAGCCCGAGCTCCACCAGGTTCGAGCTCGGCTTAATTCGAGCTTTGTTTCTAAAGCTCGAGCTGGGCTCGTGGGTTATTTTTCAAGCTCGAGCTTGACTCGGGCTCGGCTCGTTTATTATTTCTTAATTAATTTGTTATAATTATTAATTTATCACTAATTTAGTATTTTATTTATAAATTTATAAATATTAATTATTAGTATTTAAATATATATTTAACAGACTAATAAAAATGTATATAAACAGTAGATTCATTTAGGCTCGCGAGCCGGCTCGAGCTTAATAAGCAAAGCTCCGGCCCATTAATTAAACGAGCTTGTTTTTTAGGCTCGAGCTCATTTAAACTCGACTCGTTTGAGGTTTTTTTTTAGCCGATCTCGAGTAGCTTGGCTCATTTGCACCCCTAGCAAAGATGATATGAATATTATCAAACTATATGCATTGAAATGAAACTAGATGCATTATTTTACACCTTATAAACCATGGCCTCAAGCCTATGATTAAGGGTATATTTTTGTGAGATGGTATAGGATCTATAGGTAATAAGACCTAATTTCTCATTTAATTTTTAGTATTAAATATTATCGGATTAGCTTTTATGATCATGTTTTAGGTTTCAGCACCAGATCAGGGACCAAAATGGCAATATATACAGCCTAATCATACTTACATTTAGTCCATGTACGCTGAATTTTCAATTTTCTTTTCTATGATTGTAGGTTTCATTTGTCTTTATAGCTTGTACACGCGAAATTTTTGATTTGAGAGTATTTTGATTCTATTGGTATCGTGATTATGGTCAATTCACATGCGCTTACAAAATGATTTGGTGTTTTTTTTCAGTTAATGCTTGGCTGGTATTTATCAAATCTGCTACATCTATGGTCGAATGATGTAATGGTATGTTCTAACATATCGATTTAACTTCAGTTTGATTAGTTAACTTAGTTGTGACATTGTAAAAGTAATTGGTTGGAATTGGAAGTATGTATAAATCTTACTGTTTTTGTGAACTCAGAAGGAATTACACAATGTTAATAATGGTGAAAAAATACGCATTTATCTTTTTTGTTTGTGCATTCATATAAGATAACCATATCATACTCATTGACTAATTGTTGGAGATGAAAACATTGATTCCCTATTGAACATTGTGATTGCTTGCGCTGATGTGAGGAGTGATGTGAGATCGAACTTCAAGAGAACAAACTCCATCAAACTTTTCCTCAAACAAAGAAAAAATGCCTGAACTACAAATCCATCATTAAACTTCCAGGTACAACCCGCCATAGTAGAAGCTGTGGTGGCATAGTTCCCGGTGGTTGTGCCAACTGCCAGTGGCGGAGACGATCCCTAGCCACCGGACGATGGTGATTAACGGTGGTGGCTGCTCAACTGGTGCAGTTGGAGATGTTTGGAGTCTGTTCTGACCATGTATGGGGAAATTTGGGATGAAGGGGTGAAGGCAACAGTGGGCATGAGCGGATCAGTTGGTCAACTATTGTTAAACTCTGCTAGAGTGTATGTCGTGCTTTCATTACACATTAATGTTGATTTCTTTTTAACTTCTAATAATACGTGTTACTTGAAGCTTGATTTCATGCTTATATTTCGAACAAATGGTACCTAACTCAAAAGTTTTTGCTATTTATGATAGGGGATTGTGTAATATGTTTGACTTTGTTGTGTATTGTTGACAATCGTTGAGTAACAATCGAGGACGTAACCACCAGCCTGGCCCAGTATACCTAAAATATTTTCAATTTCAAAATTGTGTAGAGCATGTCATTGGTTCTAATTTGGTTTAGTCTATAATGCCTTATTTTCTTTCCATTGGTTTTAGTTTAACTAACCTCATAAGGTGGTTTTCATTTATTACACTCATTCAATTGTGAGTGCAGGTTAGTGTATGCCCTCTGGACAACCATCTAATTACAGTCACAAACATGGTATACATCCAGTTGCATATCCAATACCCCATGTTCTTCAGCTAACTAGAGGTATTGGAAAAACCACCCGATCTTGGTTGAAGAGCTTAAATTGATGTCAAAAGAATTAAAAATATGAGTTTGCCTTTTATTAATTGTTCTTACATCTTTGATAACTATGGTTACGAAATCTAATCAATTTTACATGAATTGTGAAATTTCAGGTTTAATATAGTGAGTTGGCTGATGTGTAGCAGCAGTAAGTGCAGTGAACAACTATGAAGTGGGAAATTTCTAGCGCAACGAAGTTTTAAGTTTTTAGTTGAACATCTATAAGTTATTTGTTTTGTATGTTTGATATTTAGAGTTAGGTTGACACTTATTTACACATTTGTTTGAATTTTTTGGAAGACAATCGAACTTTTAATTGAAGTGATTTTATATGATTTCAACGTGTTACATTCTTATTTTTAATATGGATGAATAATAATTTAAAAAAATTAAAAATAATATACAAAATGCTAGTGCTATTTAATTAGTGGTGATTTTTGTGGCAAAAATCATGTGCCACTAAAAGCCTTAAGAGTTTATAGTGGCACACAAAAAAGTGTCACTAAAAGGCTTTAGTGGCACGGCTTATAGTGGCACTTTTTTGTGTGCCGCTCATTCCTAAAAGGGTCTTTAGTGGCACTTCTTTGGTTTTTTGTGGCATTTTTTGCATGCCACTAGAGGACACTTTTTTTGTAGTGATCCCTAGACACTATTTCATTCCAAACAACTATCATGCAACATCACATTCGAATTCCTATGTTCATTCAGAAATTTTAGATGAGAATTTTCTACAAAATTTACATACCTTATGATCCCTTTCATTGAGGTGATCACTAATCTATGTTGGGATTTTGATTTGGGACTGAAATTGGTCTTCAATTTTGATCAAAAGCATGAACTAGGGTTTTGGAGAGTTCTGGTCGCCCCCCTGCGTTTGATCGATCTCCAGCACACTCAAATGTGTGTTTTGTGGTAAAACAAATGTTTTTATTAAATCAAGTTTCAAGTTTAACACTTTTAGTCCCTCAATTTTTCCTTAGTTCATATTTTGAGTGTTTCAATCCCGCATATGAGTTACTACAAGAATTGTAACCAACTGGGTTATTTAGTCCTAGTTAGTTTGTTCTTGTTTATTTAGTGCTTTATAATTTTAATATATAGTTTTATATTTTCGGGGTGTTACAAGTCCACCCCCCTTAAAAAGGGTTTCGTCCCTGAAACCATAGTACGTACCAAATAATGTAGGGTAGAGCCGTTGCATCTCTTATTCGGACTCCCATGTGGTATCCGAACCCTTTTTGTGTTCCCATTTAACCTTTACTTGATTAATCACTTTGTTCCTTAAGCTTTTTCACTTTACGATCTAGAATCGCGATCGGCTTCACCGCATAGTTAAGACTGTTATCCACTTCAATGTCATCATAGTGAATGTAAGCTGTTTCGTCGGCTAGACATTTCCGGAGACGTGATACATGGAACGTGCTATGTATCCCACTCAATTCCTCGGGCAGTTCGAGATGGTACGCTACCTTACCAACCCGTTCGATAATCCTGAATGGCCCAATAAATCTCGAGCTTAACTTTCCCCTTTTTCTGAACCGAATAATTCCCTTCCACGGGGATACCTTTAACATAACTTTGTCACCGAATTGAAACTCAATTGGTCTCCTTCTTTTGTCTGTATATGATTTTTGTCGATCCTGTGCGGCTTTCAAATGGGCTCGGACCAAATCAATCTTCTCATTCGTGATCTGGACCACATCCTTATGTGCAAGCTCGCGTGGACCAACCTCGCCCCAACACACTGGGGTTCGGATTTTTCTAACGTAAAGCATCTCGTACGGAGCCATACCGATGCTCGTGTGGTAACTGTTATTATATGAAAATTCGACCATTGGTAGATAGACATCCCAACTACCCCCGAAGTCGATAATGCATGCTCGTAACATATCCTCCAACGTCTGTATTGTTCTTTCACTTTGTCCATCCGTTTGTGGATGGTATGCGGTGCTAATGAACAATTTAGTTCCCATTTGCTCTTGGAATTCGTGCCAAAAGTTTGAAGTAAACCGGGTATCTCTGTCGGACATAATAGATATCGGTACCCCATGGCGTGCCACTATTTCATTGGTATATACCTCTGACATCTTTTCGGATGTATAAGTCTCACGAATCGGAATGAAGTGAGCACTTTTCGTCAATCTATCCACAACTACCCATATAGCATCGAAACCACGGTTGGTTTTGGGCAGTTTGGTTAACAAGTCCATTGTGATTTGTTCCCATTTCCAGACTGGGATATCCAACGGTTGCAGTTTACCATATGGCTTTTGGTGTTCTGCTTTGACTTGCAAACACGTCATGCACTTCTCCACATATTTCACAACACCTCTTTTCATCCCGGGACACCAATAGTTTTGCTTTAAATCATTATACATCTTGGTTGCCCCCGGATGAATTGAATAACAGTATTTATGGGCTTCGTCAAGTAGGAGCGCCTTGACTCCACACGAATTTGGAACCCATATCCTCCCAAAACGCGTCTTTAACCCTTGGTTACCATCCCCCAATTCTTTCAATTGGCCAACTATTCTTTCCTTCTTCACATTTTCCTCCTTCAATGCTTCGATTTGAGATTTCCGGATTTGTTCAAGTAAACCCGATGTTACAATTAGTTGCATTGATCGCACTCGAATGGGCGTATAATCTACCTTTCGGCTCAACGCATCAGCCACAACATTAGCGTTCCCCGGGTGGTAATGTATATCACAATCGAAATCTTTGACAGTTTCTAACCACCGCCTTTGCCTCATGTTTAATTCCTTCTGATCGAAGAAATATTTCAAACTTTTATGGTCGGTAAAGATAGTGCACTTTACCCCATACAAATAATGCCTCCATATCTTTAAAGCAAATACCACTGCTGCCAACTCGAGATCATGTGTAGGATAATTCTTTTCATGCGTCTTTAGTTGTCTCGAGGCATAGGCTATAACCTTGCCCGTTGCATCAAAACACACCCAAGACCCGAATGTGACGCATCCGAGTAAACTACCATGTCGTCAACCCCATCCGGCAATGTCAATACCGGAGCGTGGGTCAATTTTTCTTTAAGCGTTTGGAATGCTTCTTCTTGTTCTTTGCCCCAAATAAACTTTTCATCTTTACGGGTTAGTTTGGTCAGCGGTGTAGCAATCTTGGAGAAGTCTTGTATGAATCTCCTATAATATCCCACGAGCCCCAAAAAGCTTCTGATTTCCGAAGGATTCTTCGGTGGATTCCATCTCGCCACAGCTTCTATTTTTGACGGGTCTACCAACACCCCGTTCGCACTGATAACGTGCCCAAGAAATTGCATTTCTCGTAACCAGAAAGCACATTTCAAGAATTTTGCATATAATTTCTCTCTTCTGAGCATCTCCAACACTTCATGTAAATGGCTTGCATGTTCTGCTTCATTCTTCGAATACACTTAGATGTCGTCGATGAACACTATCACCGACTTATCCAACATTGGTTTGCAAACCCGGTTCATGAGGTCCATGAAAGCCGCGAGTGCATTGGTTAACCCGAAGGACATCACGAGGAACTCGTAATGTCCGTACCGTGTACGGAAGGCCGTCTTTGGTATATCCTTCTCTTTGACTTTCAACTGATGATACCCCGATCTAAGGTCGATCCTGGAGAACCAACTTGCACCTTACAATTGGTCAAATAGGTCATCAATTCTTGGGAGCGGATATTGATTTTTCACCGTGAGTTTATTTAACTCTCGGTAATCGATACACATGCGCATGCTCCCATCCTTCTTCTTCACAAATAACACCGGTCCACAGAGACACACTTGGCCTAATAAACCCCTTGTAAAGCAGATCATGGATTTGAGACATCAATTCTTGTAGCTCCGATGGCGCGAGTCGATACAGCGCCTTGGCCACCGGTTTCGCGCCCGGAATCAATTCGATTCCGAACTCTACCTCCCGTTCTGGCGGTATTCCCGGTAAATCTTCCGAAAATACATCGGCATATTCACGCACCACCGGTACGTCTTCAATCATTGGCGATTCTTTATCTGGTTTGTTTGCGTATATCATGAACGTTCTACATCCACGCCTCATGAGTTTGTGAGCTTTTAGCATTGAGCACATAACAGGATTACCCCATTTTTCGCCATAGATGGTAACGTGTTTTCCACTTGGAGATATTAACTTAATCTCCTTGCGGAAACACACGACCTTTGCGTGATGTCGGGATAGTACCGTGTTCTGAATCTTATCTATGAAACCGGATAAGCTATTTTCGATTGCCTTTCCTACCTCCTCGGCAATCACTTCTCTCATCTGCTCGGTGACTATCGGCACCGCATCATCATTACCTTTATCCGTCATCTTTAAAACTGAAATGTTTACACCAACCGTTAAACATTTCATCTATAACATATGGTTTATTTACTTCGGTTTAGTCAAGTTCATAACTTGTTTTAACCGTTCTTATTTAATGCACTTTCCGGGTTTGAGTGTGTTAACACACTCTTCCCGTGCACGTCAATTCATGTTTCCTTTCTATATTTAATAAGTCTACTTAAAACAATTCGCTCTTACCGGATGCTTGATCAAGCTTGAACCGAACACACTTTGTTAACAACCTTGAGCTCTGATTACCAACTTGTAACACTCAACTTATTTATTTCATTGTTTAATCATAAAATACGGGCTTTTTAAAAACAAAATGCATAATTAGCAAAAAGTTAGCTAATAAGTTAAGATGTACATTGTTTTAGCGAATTAGCATAACCAACTATCTAGTTTTAAACATTCACATCTATTAGAGTTTACAAAATAACATTGTCAAGACATGTTTAGATTAGTGCGGAATCTTCAAAGAAAATGGTGTTCGGTTCTTGATTCCATCCTTGATCGGCATCCGAAACAAACGAGCTTCACCTGAGGTCAAAACCACATAAATAATTAGTTTTGACAATGTTAACCGAGCCTAGATAAGCCCCAATAACTGATCGGACTGTCGCGCTCCGGTCAAAGATAATATTTATATGCCCTAATTACCCTTAACAAATAGCTAGTGGTAGTGAGGGGTCGAACCACGAAGAGTATGTGGTTTGTGTGTGGATTCGATTGAATTATCAAGAATGTCACGTATTATGAAGCTTACTAGAATGTTTTTGTGTTTTTGTTTAATTGAGAGAAGTGAGTTTAGATTAAATGAATTGATTAAATTAATTGACAACTAATGATTAACGATTACGAGAAAATTGATTACTAGAACAATAATAAGAAAAAGGAATCACACCCGGTTTCGGTAATTGCTAACCTAGGATTTCTACAAGTTTTAGATTCAACTCAAATGCATTCGATTAACGGATTTAGTGTACCATGACTTAGGTGCTAATAACTATCAACGTCCCGAAGAACGGACAAGAATACACTTTCTAATCAACACAAGTAAATCCTAACCACGACAATGCACAATTACATATCACCATTTCGCAAAGTCATAACTTTTAACATCGTTCGACAATTTACGAATTCGCAACAAATGTAACACTATTGTCAAAAGTTTCAAAAATCAAACACAAATTGTCACTAAGTTGAAACAAGAACAATTCGAAACCCTAGAATTAACAACTACCTACACCGGGGTGAAACCGAGATGATTAGCCGCTCATGGTTGAAGAAGCTTGATCACCGGATGCTTGGAACGTGAATGAAAGCATCTTGAAGCTTGATGGATGAATGAATGGTGGATGATTAGGGTTTGTGGAATGATTGGTAATGGTGAAGTATGGAGAATTAGGGTTTATGGAGGAATTGGTGATTAAGGATTGTTGATGGTGATGATCTTGATTCGGATGATGTAGTGATGGTAGATGCAATGGTAGGTGATAGATGGTCAATTGTGTCTCCAAGATCAAGTTCAAACTCCACACAAAGTGTAACTCCCGAGTTCAATGCAAAAAGAACCAATGGAAATCGTTTTTAACCCAAAATTAACAAAAATTCTCGTTCCGGTTTTCTGGTGCCCGTCGCCGATGGGTCGTCTGGTGATGTTTCCGTCCGACGCTTTAATTGACTGGTTACGGGTATCTTTGGCCGACGGGTGTTTCTAGAGCCCGTCCGGGACGGCCTCTAGCCCGTCGGCGACGGCCTCCACAATACCAATTTCTCATTTTTTCACTTCTCGCACTCCCGGTTGATCCGTAACGCGTCCCGATGCTCCGGTTTTCGACCCGGTGACTCGTAAAGCTCCCGAAAAGCTCCTTGAACTCCATCAAACCTGCAAAACACATTTTTGATTAAAAGTAGGCTATCCGAAATTAAAACTTATGTAAAAACATTAATTAAAACTCATGGAGGCCTTGTTAATTTCCTCCAACGGTTTAGTTACCCATAGTGATTCCGGTGGTAGGCAATTTTGTTGAACAATCATGGCACTAATGAGGCGTGCGTATGGAATAAAACGCCTCTGGGACGACTCCCGAGTAGCCCACGTATTCATCATCACTATGTGTCTCCATGACAATGTAGGGGTCCCGTATAGCAAAGAGTGCACCACCCTACAGTCACTCGCTCTAACACCTCCACGATCACCAAACCTCACCAAAATGTTCTCAACAGAAATCCCTTGGAGAATCTTTCCCTCAATCGTCATTTGATTTCTCTTTGCCTCTCCCCCATCACTGTATGGTTAAATAGCCGCGTTCATCTGCTCCGGATCACCATCATTCATATGATTATCCAAAAATTGTTGCATAGTTGGATAGTCATATGCTTGCACCCCCAGAGAATCAAAGCGTGCAATGCAGTTGATTGTTTCGAAAGACATCGTCATTACCCCCCGGCTTGTTTTACCAACCAATTTTCACTCAGCAGGAGGACTATCTTTATTCATAAACCTCAACGTCGACAACCACTCGCACACCTCCGCCAAATACACCCGCGAGGTGTTATCTTCACACCAATCAAGCACCCTCTCCCAACCTTGGCGTTCAAACATTTGCACAATTCCGATTTGTCTGAACTCTTCAACATTCACAACTCTTTCACATAAACTCCTTTCCGGAACTGAGGTATTCACTTTGTTGACCATTTTCCATTTCCAGAGCTTGGCCTCTAACTTCCTATCTTGATAACCCGATAAGGGTTTGTTCTTCTCCTCATCCCAAACTTCGGCGCTTTTGCTATCCCTGAACTTTGCCCACACCCAATCCTGTCTATACAGTCTTGCATCACCCTCTTCGATGGAGCTTAATTGCTCCCACTTCCTCGGTATTAAACCGGAAGAAGAACCGACTCCCGATGATGAAGCTTGCCCTGTAGTCTTTTATCTTTTACCACCAGCCATAACTACAATCACAACCAAGCGAAACGTCAATATAAACCCAAACCTTCAATAAACTCTCAAACTTTGAACATGATGTGTGATGTTGACATTTTAATTAACAAGTGAATGTAGAATCGCCTCTTTAAACTTCCGAAATCGCTCATTTTATCATAAACCTATCAATCATACTTGTTACTCGCAATTTCTTGTAAGTTTAACAAAGTTCAACATCAACTTCATGTTCAACCATGTAAATAACGAGTGCAATCACTTCACTATGGTTATAACATGCTCAAATTCCATCCAAAGCAACTAATCTTACTCAAAATCATGCTAGAACAACATACATTGTCTAAACAACCTACTCTTAAACTAAAAAGTTTAAAATTTTGGAAGAAAAACACTGAACATATGATAATTATGCATAAAATTAAGGAGAATCTATACCTTTGTGTTGTTGGAACAAGAAAAACTATGAAAAGATGTAAAGCAAAGAGATTGATGAACACCCCTTCAAAAACCCGAATTTACACGCCCAGAAATCTTGCAAAATAGCAAGAATTGATGAAAACCGTGTTGGGGTTTTTGTTCCTCTCGAAAAATCACGCAAGATGGACTAAAAAATCAGGTGAATTAGTGGAGAATTGAGAGAGTTATGAGAACTTGAAGTTTTTAGGGTTCTTGAAGTGTTTGGGGGAAAGAAGATGAAAAAGATGGGTTAGGAGAGAGAAAACAGGTATCTTAGAAGAAGTGAATGAGGTGGGACGGTTGTAGGTTGAATTGGGCGATTAGGATGGAGTTTAGGTTGTGCTTACGGAGGTTTTAGAGTGTTTGGATCGAGTTTTAATGCTTAGAGACGAATCAGACGCGGAGACAAAACGAGAACCCGTCGCCGACAGGTCCCACCCCGTCGCCGACGGGCAAGGGAAAACATGTGTGGGGGCGAAGGCTTAAGTGTCTGGTTACGGGATTTTGTTGCCGACGGCCTTACCGGGAGCCCGTCCTGGACGGGTGTTACCCCGTCGGCGATGGCCTCCACAATACCAATTTCTCATTTTTTTCATTTCTCGCACTCCCGGTTGATCCGTAACGCGTCCCGATGCTCCGGTTTTCGACCCGGTGACTCGTAAAGCTCCCGAAAAGCTCCTTGAACTCCATCAAACCTGCAAAACACATTTTTGATTAAAAGTAGGCTATCCGAAATTAAAACTTATGTAAAAACATTAAGTTATACACTAACGAACACCGGTTTTCAACCACGCATCAATAACAAATACACAACAAAAATGATAAAATTCTGATTTTAGGTCGGTCGCGCCACGCGCCAGACTCAATCAACACTTTCGCGTGCCGTGGGCGGCCCCGCGTGTCGCGCTAGAACCTTGTGCCCCCGTCGCGTGGCACGGGGGAGTACGTTTTCCAGCAGGTCCAGTTTCCGGACCTGCATATTTGCCCAGCTCCGGATTTTGTCAAAATTCAAACTTTAAACAAGCATAACTTCATATCTGCTTGTCCGTTTTTTGCCGATTCTTTTTCCTATATGTCCGTATTAAAATTACGGATCTATCCATGTGAGTTTCACTTAACGAAACCCGAATTATGAACCAATGGTTCACAGAATCATTGTTTCTATTATTCGACCCGTTAACTAGGTGTGCATAATATCAATATTCAGTTCTAAGGCATACTAGACATAATTACCCGACTCCCCGGGCTTGTAAATCTTGGCGTATTCGCGCAATTTCATGGCTTTACGCTCACACTAGAATTTCATGCTTGTTTTCTAAAAATTTAAGCATACCACTTCAAGAAACACTTATAATGGATTTCTATCATTTGACCCGATATCTCGGATTCGTAAAACTTAAATTAGCACAACCAATTCGTTGGTGTATTACTATCCAACACTAGCACATTATGAGTCTTTCAAGACTCCACACACATGATTGTTTTTAAAGGCATAATTTTGACCCGTTTGGTTGTCGAGTGAAACCATCACTTTAATGACAAGCCAAACTATTTACAACCATTATTTTGACCCGTTTGATTGTCGAGTGGGCTTCGCCACTTCAATGACACATCAAACGCGTACATCACGCTATGACACCAATAACACTAATTTCTAACATTTATGCATAATATCACGGGACTAAAGTCACGTACCTTTCAAAGCACCCCTTTTAGTCGCGCGTCACCACCGGCTTGTCCACTTGACGCTCCGGTTTCCTTTCCTATAGAGTTCAATCACAACCCTTTTAGAACTCTTTTTTTTACATGTAACGCATAATTTGCCATGACTCTACAAACACGCGTTTTAGCTCAAATTTCCAGTTTTTAATCTTCTTTTAGGCATTTTCACAAACACCTTAAAGGCACAATTTCTCACAACTTATAATTAAGTTCAATATTTGTCCTTTAGCCAAGATAAACATCAATTTAGGCAAATTCACATCAATTTTCACATTAATCAAATCTGAACTTGTTTCATAGAACTCGAATTACACTAAGATAACATTATAATCCTAGTGTTCAACATGTTTCTACAAAACCCACTTATCACCTTCAATGGTGATTATGAATTTCACAAGAAATAGGTAAAATTTCAACAAGTAATTGACTAGGGTTTATCCACTACAAAAAAAAATATCATTTAGTGGCACTTAACTTTTGTGTCACTAATTTGAGTTTTTAGTGGCACTTTAGGTATATAATACTTAGTTAAGACACACTTTTCGCGGCATTTAACTATTAAGCCACTATTTTTAGTTTTTAATGGCACTTTATACATGACACTAAAATTTTCCCGCCTTAAAAGTTAAAACCTTTTAAAAAATTTAGTTTCCCTCCAATATCCCTAATTATTTTCACCCCTAAATTTCTTTTCCCACCATATCTTGATTTGAACCCTAACCTGTCCTCTCCTTTCTTCTCTCAAATCCCCAATCCACAAATCCAATCTTCCTATTTTATATGATGTCTCTCTATCAATTTTGATTGATTTTAAAATCTTTGAACCACCAGCACAACACGTATTGAGAAGGCCCCCTTCATCCTCGTTCAACAACCCTTCATCCTTATTCAACAGCCCCTATGGATTTTAGGTTGAAGAGTATTTATTTAAATATTAGTAATTAGTAATATTTTGTTGCAATATGACGCTGTATCATAGGCTTTATATCTTTATTGTGCTGTTTGGTGTTGTTTCATTTCATTAATTTGTTTTCTTCGTTACGAAATTAGGGTTATTTTTAGTATTCCTTTTTGTTCACAAATTTAGGGCTACTCTTACTGTGCCATAAGCGACCATTGTAGTAACTTAGATATGATATTTAATGCTCTGTTTTTTGTTGTTTATGCCACATATATGAGTATAATATATAATTCATTTTGGTATGAGAATTAAGATTATGCTATTCTTGGCTTTTATATATGTTTTGAAATTGTTATAGTTTGACTAATTTTACGTGAAGGGGATTGGAAGAGGTTCACATTACTTGTAATATTGTAAGTCGTAACCAATTTTGATTATTGTTTGTAAGTTTTCTTTGTTACAGTTGGGGATTTGGAGAATTGTAGAGAGGGATAATGAGATGCTTTAGCATAGATTAGGGGTACCAATGAGCCGAGCCCGAGCTCCACCAGGTTCGAGCTCGGCTTAATTCGAGCTTTGTTTCTAAAGCTCGAGCTGGGCTCGTGGGTTATTTTTCAAGCTCGAGCTTGACTCGGGCTCGGCTCGTTTATTATTTCTTAATTAATTTGTTATAATTATTAATTTATCACTAATTTAGTATTTTATTTATAAATTTATAAATATTAATTATTAGTATTTAAATATATATTTAACAGACTAATAAAAATGTATATAAACAGTAGATTCATTTAGGCTCACGAGCCGGCTCGAGCTTAATAAGCAAAGCTCCGGCCCATTAATTAAACGAGCTTGTTTTTTAGGCTCGAGCTCATTTAAACTCGACTCGTTCGAGGTTTTTTTTAGCCGATCTCGAGTAGCTTGGCTCATTTGCACCCCTAGCAAAGATGATATGAATATTATCAAACTATATGCATTGAAATGAAACTAGATGCATTATTTTACACCTTATAAACCATGGCCTCAAGCCTATGATTAAGGGTATATTTTTGTGAGATGGTATAGGATCTATAGGTAATAAGACCTAATTTCTCATTTAATTTTTAGTATTAAATATTATCGGATTAGCTTTTATGATCATGTTTTAGGTTTCAGCACCAGATCAGGGACCAAAATGGCAATATATACAGCCTAATCATACTTACATTTAGTCCATGTACGCTGAATTTTCAATTTTCTTTTCTATGATTGTAGGTTTCATTTGTCTTTATAGCTTGTACACGCGAAATTTTTGATTTGAGAGTATTTTGATTCTATTGGTATCGTGATTATGGTCAATTCACATGCGCTTACAAAATGATTTGGTGTTTTTTTTTCAGTTAATGCTTGGCTGGTATTTATCAAATCTGCTACATCTATGGTCGAATGATGTAATGGTATGTTCTAACATATCGATTTAACTTCAGTTTGATTAGTTAACTTAGTTGTGACATTGTAAAAGTAATTGGTTGGAATTGGAAGTATGTATAAATCTTACTGTTTTTGTGAACTCAGAAGGAATTACACAATGTTAATAATGGTGAAAAAATACGCATTTATCTTTTTTGTTTGTGCATTCATATAAGATAACCATATCATACTCATTGACTAATTGTTGGAGATGAAAACATTGATTCCCTATTGAACATTGTGATTGCTTGCGCTGATGTGAGGAGTGATGTGAGATCGAACTTCAAGAGAACAAACTCCATCAAACTTTTCCTCAAACAAAGAAAAAATGCCTGAACTACAAATCCATCATTAAACTTCCAGGTACAACCCGCCATAGTAGAAGCTGTGGTGGCATAGTTCCCGGTGGTTGTGCCAACTGCCAGTGGCGGAGACGATCCCTAGCCACCGGACGATGGTGATTAACGGTGGTGGCTGCTCAACTGGTGCAGTTGGAGATGTTTGGAGTCTGTTCTGACCATGTATGGGGAAATTTGGGATGAAGGGGTGAAGGCAACAGTGGGCATGAGCGGATCAGTTGGTCAACTATTGTTAAACTCTGCTAGAATGTATGTCGTGCTTTCATTACACATTAATGTTGATTTCTTTTTAACTTCTAATAATACATGTTACTTGAAGCTTGATTTCATGCTTATATTTCGAACAACTGGTACCTAACTCAAAAGTTTTTGCTATTTATGATAGGGGATTGTGTAATATGTTTGACTTTGTTGTGTATTGTTGACAATCGTTGAGTAACAATCGAGGACGTAACCACCAGCCTGGCCCAGTATACCTAAAATATTTTCAATTTCAAAATTGTGTAGAGCATGTCATTGGTTCTAATTTGGTTTAGTCTATAATGCCTTCTTTTCTTTCCATTGGTTTTAGTTTAACTAACCTCATAAGGTGGTTTTCATTTATTACACTCATTCAATTGTGAGTGCAGGTTAGTGTATGCCCTCTGGACAACCATCTAATTACAGTCACAAACCTGGTATACATCCAGTTGCATATCCAATACCCCATGTTCTTCAGCTAACTAGAGGTATTGGAAAAACCACCCGATCTTGGTTGAAGAGCTTAAATTGATGTCAAAAGAATTAAAAATATGAGTTTGCCTTTTATTAATTGTTCTTACATCTTTGATAACTATGGTTACGAAATCTAATCAATTTTACATGAATTGTGAAATTTCAGGTTTAATATAGTGAGTTGGCTGATGTGTAGCAGCAGTAAGTGCAGTGAACAACTATGAAGTGGGAAATTTCTAGCGCAACGAAGTTTTAAGTTTTTAGTTGAACATCTATAAGTTATTTGTTTTGTATGTTTGATATTTAGAGTTAGGTTGACACTTATTTACACATTTGTTTGAATTTTTTGGAAGACAATCGAACTTTTAATTGAAGTGATTTTATATGATTTCAACGTGTTACATTCTTATTTTTAATATGGATGAATAATAATTTAAAAAAATTAAAAATAATATACAAAATGCTAGTGCTATTTAATTAGTGGTGATTTTTGTGGCAAAAATCATGTGCCACTAAAAGCCTTAAGAGTTTATAGTGGCACACAAAAAAGTGTCACTAAAAGGCTTTAGTGGCACGGCTTATAGTGGCACTTTTTTGTGTGCCGCTCATTCCTAAAAGGGTCTTTAGTGGCACTTCTTTGGTTTTTTGTGGCATTTTTTGCATGCCACTAGAGGACACTTTTTTTGTAGTGATCCCTAGACACTATTTCATTCCAAACAACTATCGTGCAACATCACATTCGAATTCCTATGTTCATTCAGAAATTTTAGATGAGAATTTTCTACAAAATTTACATACCTTATGATCCCTTTCATTGAGGTGATCACTAATCTATGTTGGGATTTTGATTTGGGACTGAAATTGGTCTTCAATTTTGATCAAAAGCATGAACTAGGGTTTTGGAGAGTTCTGGTCGCCCCCCTGCGTTTGATTGATCTCCAGCACACTCAAATGTGTGTTTTGTGGTAAAACAAATGTTTTTATTAAATCAAGTTTCAAGTTTAACACTTTTAGTCCCTCAATTTTTCCTTAGTTCATATTTTGAGTGTTTCAATCCCGCTTATGAGTTACTAAAAGAATTGTAACTAACTGGGTTATTTAGTCCTAGTTAGTTTGTTCTTGTTTATTTAGTGCTTTATAATTTTAATATATAGTTTTATATTTTCGGGGTGTTACAAGTCCACCCCCCTTAAAAAGGGTTTCGTCCCCGAAACCATAATACGTACCAAATAATGTAGGGTAGAGCCGTTGCATCTCTTATTCGGACTCCCATGTGGTATCCGAACCCTTTTTGTGTTCCCATTTAACCTTTACTTGATTAATCACTTTGTTCCTTAAGCTTTTCACTTTACGATCTAGAATCGCGATCGGCTTCACCGCATAGTTAAGACTGTTATCCACTTCAATGTCATCATAGTGAATGTAAGCTGTTTCGTCGGCTAGACATTTCCGGAGATGTGATACATGGAACGTGCTATGTATCCCACTCAATTCCTCGGGCAGTTCGAGACGGTACGCTACCTTACCAACCCGTTCGATAATCCTGAATGGCCCAATAAATCTCGAGCTTAACTTTCCCCTTTTTCTGAACCGAATAATTCCCTTCCACGGGGATACCTTTAACATAACTTTGTCACCGACTTGAAACTCAATTGGTCTCCTTCTTTTGTCTATATATGATTTTTGTCGATCCTGTACGGCTTTCAAATGGGCTCGGACCAAATCAATATTCTCATTCGTGATCTGGACCACATCCTTATGTGCAAGCTCGCGTGGACCAACCTCGCCCCAACACACTGGGGTTCGGATTTTTCTACCGTAAAGCATCTCGTACGGAGCCATACCGATGCTCGCGTGGTAACTGTTATTATATGAAAATTCGACCATTGGTAGATAGACATCCCAACTACCCCCGAAGTCGATAATGCATGCTCGTAACATATCCTCCAACGTCTGTATTGTTCTTTCACTTTGTCCATCCGTTTGTGGATGGTATGCGGTGCTAATGAACAATTTAGTTCCCATTTGCTCTTGGAATTCGTGCCAAAAGTTTGAAGTAAACCGGGTATCTCTGTCGGACATAATAGATATCGGTACCCCGTGGCGTGCCACTATTTCATTGGTATATACCTCTGACATCTTTTCGGATGTATAAGTCTCACGAATCGGAATGAAGTGAGCACTTTTCGTCAATCTATCCACAACTACCCATATAGCATCGAAACCACGGTTGGTTTTGGGCAGTTTGGTTAACAAGTCCATTGTGATTTGTTCCCACTTCCAGACTGGGATATCCAACGGTTGCAGTTTACCATATGGCTTTTGGTGTTCTGCTTTGACTTGCAAACACGTCATGCACTTCTCCACATATTTTACAACATCTCTTTTCATCCCGGGACACCAATAGTTTTGCTTTAAATCATTATACATCTTGGTTGCCCCCGGATGAATTGAATAACGGTATTTATGGGCTTCGTCAAGTAGGAGCGCCTTGACTCCACACGAATTTGGAACCCATATCCTCCCAAAACGCGTCTTTAACCCTTGGTTACCATCCCTCAATTCTTTCAATTGGCCAACTATTCTTTCCTTCTTCACATTTTCCTCCTTCAATGCTTCGATTTGAGATTTCCGGATTTGTTCAAGTAAACCCGATGTTACAATTAGTTGCATTGATCGCACTCGAATGGGCGTATAATCTACCTTTCGGCTCAACGCATCAGCCACAACATTAGCGTTCCCCGGGTGGTAATGTATATCACAATCGAAATCTTTGACAATTTCTAACCACCGCCTTTGCCTCATGTTTAATTCCTTCTGATCGAAGAAATATTTCAAACTTTTATGGTCGGTAAAGATAGTGCACTTTACCCCATACAAATAATGCCTCCATATCTTTAAAGCAAATACCACTGCTGCCAACTCGAGATCATGTGTAGGATAATTCTTTTCATGCGTCTTTAGTTGTCTCGAGGCATAGGCTATAACCTTGCCCGTTGCATCAAAACACACCCAAGACCCGAATGTGACGCATCCGAGTAAACTACCATGTCGTCAACCCCATCCGGCAATGTCAATACCGGAGCGTGGGTCAATTTTTCTTTAAGCGTTTGGAATGCTTCTTCTTGTTCTTTGCCCCAAATAAACTTTTCGTCTTTACGGGTTAGTTTGGTCAGCGGTGTAGCAATCTTGGAGAAGTCTTGTATGAATCTCCTATAATATCCCGCGAGCCCCAAAAAGCTTCTGATTTCCGAAGGATTCTTCGGTGGATTCCATCTCGCCACAACTTCTATTTTTTACGGGTCTACCAACACCCCGTTCGCACTGATAACGTTCCCAAGAAATTGCATTTCTCGTAACCAGAAAGCACATTTCGAGAATTTTGCATATAATTTCTCTCTTCTGAGCGTCTCCAACACTTCACGTAAATGGCTTGCATGTTCTGCTTCATTCTTCGAATACACTAAGATGTCGTCGATGAACACTATCACCGACTTATCCAACATTGGTTTGCAAACCCGGTTCATGAGGTCCATGAAAGCCGCGAGTGCATTGGTTAACCCGAAGGACATCACGAGGAACTCGTAATGTCCGTACCGTGTACGGAAGGCCGTCTTTGGTATATCCTTCTCTTTGACTTTCAACTGATGATACCCCGATCTAAGGTCGATCTTGGAGAACCAACTTGCACCTTACAATTGGTCAAATAGGTCATCAATTCTTGGGAGCGGATATCGATTTTTCACCGTGAGTTTATTTAACTCTCGGTAATCGATACACATGCGCATGCTCCCATCCTTCTTCTTCACAAATAACACCGGTCCACAGATACACACTTGGCCTAATAAACCCCTTGTAAAGCAGATCTTGGATTTGAGACATCAATTCTTGTAGCTCCGATGGCGCGAGTCGATATGGCGCCTTGGCCACCGGTTTCACGCCCGGAATCAATTCGATTCCGAACTCTACCTCCCGTTCTGGCGGTATTCCCGGTAAATCTTCCGGAAATACATCGGCATATTCACGCACCACCGGTACGTCTTCAATCTTTGGCGATTCTTTATCTGGTTCGTTTGTGTATATCATGAACGTTCTACATCCACGCCTCATGAGTTTGTGAGCTTTTAGCATTGAGCACATAACTGGATTACCCCATTTTTCGCCATAGATGGTAACGTGTTTTCCACTTGGAGATATTAACTTAATCTCCTTGCGGAAACACACGACCTTTGCGTGATGTCGGGATAGCCAATCCATCCCGACCACTACTTGGAATTCTCCCATCGACATTGGAATCAAATCTATTGAGTATTCTTCACCGTCGATATTCATCTTACAATTTTGACACACGTCACATACGATAAAACTTTTGTTGTCACCTATTTCTACTTCTAAAGGCATAGGTAATTTTGTCAGTTCGAATGAAGGATGTCGAATAAATCCATGTGAAATAAAGGATTTATTCGCACCCGTATCAAATAACACATGTGCGGGAATTGAATTTATGGCGAATATACCTGAGACCACATCGGGTTCCACCTTCGCCTCGGCTGCAGTTAACTGGAAGGATCTGGCTTTTGCTTTTGAAGTCTCCGTATGTGAATCCTTGCCATCTTTTTTCCCGACTAGCTCCGGGCATTCCGATTTCTTGTGACCCGGTTGGTAGCATTTATAACACACCAATACCTTCCTGAAGCCATGTGCCCTGTCTTCCCACATATGTGACATGGCTTATCTTTAAACCGACACTCACCCTTGTGCCCTTTCCCGCATACTTTGCAGCTTGGCGACCCGCTTTTTACCTCCTGTTTCTTTGATGACTCAGTCGTACGCGCCTTTTTCATAGGGCTTGGATTAACAACTTGTGCCCTTCTATCCCCTCTCTCTATCTGCTTCTTCAGCTCTATCTCCCTTTCACGAGCAGTATTAATGATTTCGGTGAGAGTCTCATACTTCGAGGGAGTCATAAACTCCCGATATTCTGCACTTAGCATATTATAGTAATAATACACTTTCTGTTCTTCGGACGTCACCAACTCATCACAAAACCTCAGTTTGTCGAGAAAGATCCCCGTGATCTTATCGATAGATTCACCTTTCTGCCTAAGCTGAATGAATTCCTCTTTGATTCGATTGATAACCGCCTTGGGACTGTGGTGTTTAAGGAATGGTACCTTAAACTCGTCCCAGGTCATTGCCCTAGCCGCTTCGCTTCCGATTTCCTTTTTCTTGTTATCCTACCAATCCTTTGCCTGACCTCTAAGCTGACCCGTACCATAAGCTACGAAGTCATTCATGTCGCAGTGGGTTCTCTCAAATACCCCCTCAATATCGCTTAACCAACGCTGGCATATTATCGGATCCACTTCTCCATTATAAAGTGGTGGTTTACATGCCATAAATTCCTAGTATGAGCAGCCCTTGCGTTCTCCCGACTTTTCTTTAGCTATGTTGGTACTATCCTCCAACTGCTTGATTCTCTCATCAACTACCGATAGTACCGTGTTCTGAATCTTATCTATGAAACCGGATAAGCTATTTTCGATTGCCTTTCCTACCTCCTCGGCAATCACTTCTCTCATCTGCTCGGTGACTATCGGCACCACATCATCATTACCTTTATCCGTCATCTTTAAAACTGAAATGTTTACACCAACCGTTAAACATTTCATCTATAACATATGGTTAATTTACTTCGGTTTAGTCAAGTTCATAACTTGTTTTAACCGTTCTTATTTAATGCACTTTCCGGGTTTGAGTGTGTTAACACACTCTTCCCGTGCACGTCAATTCATGTTTCCTTTCTATATTTAATAAGTCTACTTAAAACAATTAGCTCTTACCGGATGCTTGATCAAGCTTGAACCGAACACACTTTGTTAACAACCTTGAGCTCTGATTACCAACTTGTAACACTCAACTTATTTATTTCATTGTTTAATCATAAAATACGGGCTTTTTAAAAACAAAATGCATAATTAGCAAAAAGTTAGCTAATAAGTTAAGATGTACATTGTTTTAGCGAATTAGCATAACCAACTATCTAGTTTTAAACATTCACATCTATTAGAGTTTACAAAATAACATTGTCAAGACATGTTTAGATTAGTGCGGAATCTTCAAAGAAAATGGTGTTCGGTTCTTGATTCCATCCTTGATCGGCATCCGAAACAAACGAGCTTCACCTGAGGTCAAAACCACATAAATAATTAGTTTTGACAATGTTAACCGAGCCTAGATAAGTCCCAATAACTGATCGGACTGTCGCGCTCCGGTCAAAGATAATATTTATATGCCCTAATTACCCTTAACAAAAAGCTAGTGGTAGTGAGGGGTCGAACCACGAAGAGTATGTGGTTTGTGTGTGGATTCGATTGAATTATCAAGAATGTCACGTATTATGAAGCTTACTAGAATGTTTTTGTGTTTTTGTTTAATTGAGAGAAGTGAGTTTAGATTAAATGAATTGATTAAATTAATTGACAACTAATGATTAACGATTACGAGAAAATTGATTACTAGAACAATAATAAGAAAAAGGAATCACACCCGGTTTCGGTAATTGCTAACCTAGGATTTCTACAAGTTTTAGATTCAACTCAAATGCATTCGATTAACGGATTTAGTGTACCGTGACTTAGGTGCTAATAACTATCAACGTCCCGAAGAACGGACAAGAATACACTTTCTAATCAACACAAGTAAATCCTAACCACGACAATGCACAATTACATATCACCATTTCGCAAAGTCATAACTTTTAACATCGTTCGACAATTTACGAATTCGCAACAAATGTAACACTATTGTCAAAAGTTTCAAAAATCAAACACAAATTGTCACTAAGTTGAAACAAGAACAATTCGAAACCCTAGAATTAACAACTACCTACACCGGGGTGAAACCGAGATGATTAGCCGCTCATGGTTGAAGAAGCTTGATCACCGGATGCTTGGAACGTGAATGAAAGCATCTTGAAGCTTGATGGATGAATGAATGGTGGATGATTAGGGTTTGTGGAATGATTGGTAATGGTGAAGTATGGAGAATTAGGGTTTATGGAGGAATTGGTGATTAAGGATTGTTGATGGTGATGATCTTGATTCGGATGATGTAGTGATGGTAGATGCAATGGTAGGTGATAGATGGTCAATTGTGTCTCCAAGATCAAGTTCAAACTCCACACAAAGTGTAACTCCCGAGTTCAATGCAAAAAGAACCAATGGAAATCATTTTTAACCCAAAATTAACAAAAATTCCCGTTCCGGTTTTCTGGTGCCCGTCGCCGACGGGCATGACCCCGTCGCCGACGGGTTCGTCTGGTGATGTTTCCGTCCGACGCTTTAATTGACTGGTTACGGGTATCTTTGGCCGACGGGTGTTTCTAGAGCCCGCCCGGGACGGCCTCTAGCCCGTCGGCGACGGCCTCCACAATACCAATTTCTCATTTTTTCACTTCTCGCACTCCCGGTTGATCCGTAACGCGTCCCGATGCTCCGGTTTTCGACCCGGTGACTCGTAAAGCTACCGAAAAGCTCCTTGAACTCCATCAAACCTGCAAAACACATTTTTGATTAAAAGTAGGCTATCCGAAATTAAAACTTATGTAAAAACATTAAGTTATACACTAACGAACACCGGTTTTCAACCACGCATCACATCCCCACACTTGTCTTTTGGTTGCCCTCAAGCAAATCTGTTTTTCACTTTCACGTGGGTCGAACAACGAACACATTCCCCATTCCCGAGACAAAGGTCAAGGTCTAATGTCATACAAAATTTCAAACTCCTTACAAATTCCACATATTTACCGGTTAAGTGAAGAATCACATATAATAATGGTTATCCAGGATTAACCCGCTCGTAAAACTAACAAGTCATACATATCCCTCACAATGTTCTCTCCACTCGGCTTAAAAATTGGCTAATGTGTATAATGTATTAGCACTTCAATCACTTAGTCGCTCAAAACCGATTAGAACACGTACCCGCATAGGCTTGCAACTCAATCATTCTCCACCACCGATCACGAATACTAAGCACAAGTCATAAGGTCTTTGTAAGGGTTGTAACGGGGCTAGGCTAAGGGTAGGAAGTAGGATATTTTAAAGTGGCTAAGGCGATGAAAATTCGATTTTTTATTACAAAAGACTAAACTAAACAACACTAAATATAAACATAACTATGAGGCAACGACTTTCGCCTTTTATTCAACAAACTGCTAGCACATCTTTTTGTGTTTTTCTCAATGCTTTTTCATTCTTTTTCGCAACATTTTCTGTTTTTTTTTTTACCAATGAATCACAACTATACAAACTTAAGCTCCTATAATCGAATTTTCATCACACGGGTTTAAAAAGAAAAGGCTTATGGTTATGGGCTAAGTAGGTTGTCAAACGAAAGGTTTAGGCTCAAAGTTGGCTACTAGGGGATAATTTTTGGGTAAGGATATAAAAAATGGTGTAAAAGGAAAAGGTTTACCTAATGCCCTAATCATTCTCGTGCTTGTATTCGGTCTATGGTCTCAAACGTATCAAAAGTTGCAAGTTCTACAATACGCGACTAATGGTCCACTCAAACAAAGAAACATGTAAATGTAAATCTATGATACAAAAGTGGCTCAAACCTCACGTATAAGGGTATGATATGTGATATGCATAAATTGCTAGTTCCTTAGGCGAATTATTCCCAAATAACCACCCGCTAAATACCCGTTATGCTTATTAATTTGAACTTGACCATGACAAAAGACCAAATGGGTTGTGACATCCCTCGTTGACTTGGTTACTTGTGCTTTTAAGATCGCTTTTGAAACAAGAAATTTTGAAAATTTTTTGAAATTTTCCCCCATCCCCACACTTGAGGTAAACATTGTCCTCAATGTGTAGAATTTAAATGAACGGGTCAAAATCGAAAACTTTTACTACTCCCCCATCCCCACACTTGAGGTAAACATTGTCCTCAATGTGCAAGAACTAGAGTTTTAAAACGCACAAGGGATGTGACACGTCTAACCTTCCCAAAATCTCACCCCGGAAAATAAAATACAATGTACAATCCACTTATTACTAAACTAAACTAAGAATCAAAGTAAAAAGGAAACGCATGCACCTGAGTTTTGTCGCTTGATGCTCATATCTTCTTCATCTCTTCATAAGAACAGTTGTCCCGCGAACATGTTGTACCTACAAATTCTAATCCTTGTGTAGAAGCATGCTTCTCACAACCATCAAAATTTGTTAGTTACCTAGTTCTACCACTTTTATGAAACTATTACCAAGCCATGTGTTACTTCACTTTGATTTATGTGGAAAATAATTTACAACAACAACAAACCTAACTCACTTTCGTAGGAATCACGGTTGCATTTAGCTTATGCAACAAGCCCTTTTAAACCCCCCAATAGCTTGGGAGGACGAGAGGTCTCGTGAGGGTTATATAGGGAACACACCCACAACGTTCATTTAACTAGGCGAAAATAAATAACATGAAATAAAAATAACGGAAACAAAATAATATACAACAACAACAACATACCTCGCCTCTACCGCTGATATCTCTCATTAGGGTTCACTGGCGGGTTAGGCTGGTACGGATAACCAGTGAGGGCTTCAAACATATCCCTGTAGTTATCTAGAGGGCTTGACTCTCTTTGTGGCGGTAGATGGTAAGGAATCGGAATAAAACTAGAGCCGACTGCCTCGGGCCAATGAGGAGATGGGTCAGATGGGCCTCGTGGAACGGAGAGATTGGAGTAATCGGTCCACCCCGAATGCTCGACATAGGGACGACCAGCCTCAAGGTCTCTTTGGTGTCTCTCCTGATCGTGAAGGATCTTGGCATTATTAATAGCCATTTCTTGCGAGACAAATAAGGCACTAAAACGGTTGTCCTCCAACGTGTTACGCTCGTGCCGCTCTTTTTCCTCCCTTTCTTCCCATGCCCGTCTGCGGGCTGCCTCATCCTCTTGCATCTTCACCAATTGTTCCATGTGTGACCTCTGCATCGCTTGGAACAGTTGTTGCTCCTCCACAAACTTATCCATTCTCTCCCGATGGGCTGCTTGAACTGCCCAATACTCTTGCATTTAGGATCCCTGTGCCTCCTCCCAGGCTTCCCTCCTTCGGTTATACTCTCGGCCTTCACCTATGCATGCAGAGACATTGTCATATATCTCTTGTTGTCCCCGATCAAAATTTTTGTAGGAGGGCACCCGTCTAATGTTCACAAAGCCCGCCACATCTGCATTAATTTTCCTATGCGGCCTCAGGTATCTTTGTCTTGGTCTTTGTGGACCGGAGGGCTCAGTTTCCTCCTCTTCATCACCCATCTCTTCATCTTCTCTCGATTCCGGTTGTGCCCCTGAAGTAAGAAACTCATACTTATGACCCATCATGTCGGTCACAACATACTTTTTCCCTGAGAGCTTAACCTCTATCTTCCAGTTCTTCCTCATGGAGGCCTTGTTAATTTCCTCCAACGGTTTAGTTACCCATAGTGATTCCGGTGGTAGGCAATTTTGTTGAACAATCATGGCACTAATGAGGCGTGCGTATGGAATAAAACGCCTCTGGGACGACTCCCGAGTAGCCCACGTATTCATCATCACTATGTGTCTCCATGACAATGTAGGGGTCCCGTATAGCAAAGAGTGCACCACCCTACACTCACTCGCTCTAACACCTCCACGATCACCAAACCTCACCAAAATGTTCTCAACAGAAATCCCTTAGAGAATCTTTCCCTCAATCGTCATTTGATTTCTCTTTTCCTCTCCCCCATCACTGTATGGTAAAATAGCCGCGGTCATCTGCTCCGGATCACCATCATTCATATGATTATCCAAAAATTGTTGCATTGTTGGATAGTCATATGCTTGCACCCCCAGAGAATCAAAGCGCGCAATGCAGTTGATTGTTTCGAAAGACATCGTCATTACCCCCCGGCTTGTTTTACCAACCAATTTCCACTCAGCAGGAGGACTATCTTTATTCATAAACCTCAACGTCGACAACCACTCGCACACCTCCGCCAAATACACCCGCGAGGTGTTATCTTCACACCAATCAAGCACCCTCTCCCAACCTTGGCGTTCAAACATTTGCACAATTCGTTGGTGTATTACTATCCAACACTAGCACATTATGAGTCTTTCAAGACTCTACACACATGATTGTTTTTAAAGGCATAATTTTGACCCGTTTGGTTGTCGAGTGAAACCATCACTTTAATGACAAGCCAAACTATTTACAACCATTATTTTGACCCGTTTGATTGTCGAGTGGGCTTCGCCACTTCAATGACACATCAAACGCGTACATTACGCTATGACACCAATAACACTAATTTCTAACATTTATGCATAATATCACGGGACTAAAGTCACGTACCTTTCAAAGCACCCCTTTCAGTCGCGCGTCACCACCGGCTTGTCCACTTGACGCTCCGGTTTCCTTTCCTATAGAGTTTAATCACAACCCTTTTAGAACTCTTTTGTTTACATGTAACGCATAATTTGCCATAACTCTACAAACACGCGTTTTAGCTCAAATTTCCAGTTTTTAATCTTCTTTTAGGTATTTTCACAAACACCTTAAAGGCACAATTTCTCACAACTTATAATTAAGTTCAATATTTGTCCTTTAGCCAAGATAAACATCAATTTAGGCAAATTCAAATCAATTTTCACATTAATCAAATGTGAACTTGTTTCATAGAACTCGAATTACACTAAGATAACATTATAATCCGAGTGTTCAACATGTTTCTACAAAACCCACTTATCACCTTCAATGGTGATTATGAATTTCACAAGAATTAGGAAAAATTTCAACAATTAATTGACTAGGGTTTATCCCTAGACACTATTTCATTCCAAACAACTATCATGCAACATCAAATTCGAATTCCTATGTTCATTCAGAAATTTTAGATGAGAATTTTCTACAAAATTTACATACCTTATGATCCCTTTCACTGAGGAGATCACTAATCTATGTCCGGATTTTGATTTGGGACTGAAATTGGTCTTCAATTTTGATCAAAAGCATGAACTAGGGTTTTGGAGAGTTCTGGTCGCCCCCCTGCGTTTGATCGATCTCCAGCACACTCAAATGTGTGTTTTGTGGTAAAAAAATGTTTTTATTAAATTAAGTTTCAAGTTTAACACTTTTAGTCCCTCAATTTTTCCTTAGTTCATATTTTGAGTGTTTCAATACCGCTTATGAGTTACTACAAGAATTGTAACTAACTGGGTTATTTAGTCCTAGTTAGTTTGTTCTTGTTTATTTAGTGCTTTATAATTTTAATATATAGTTTTATATTTTTGGGGTGTTACAGAAATGCCAATATGGAAATGAGAATTGATAACAATGGATTTTGCTACTAAATTACCCAAGACACGAAAAGGTAATGATGCAATCTGGGTGATTGTAGACAGATTAACCAAATCTGCTCATTTCCTACCTATGAAGGAAACTTTCAGTATGGAACAATTAGCCAAGTTATATGTAAATGAAATAGTTTCATTACATAGAATTCCTTTATCTATTGTTTCTAATAGAGATAGCCGTTTTACTTCTCATCTTTGGACTAGTTTCCAGAAAGCAATGGGAACCAAGTTAAAACTAAGCACAGCTTACCATCCTCAAACGAACGGACAAAGCGTAAGGACAATTCAGACAATGGAGGATATGCTTAGCGCTTGTGTAATTGATTTCGGAGGAAATTGGGACGATCATTTACCATTAACAGAATTTTTCTACAATAACAGCTATCATACCAGTATCAATGCTGCACCATTTGAAGCACTCTATGGACGAAAGTGCCGAACTCAAGTTTGTTGGACAGAAATTGGAGAAAAACAATTATCTGGACCAGAGATAGTACAAGAAACAACGGACAAGATTATTCAAGTCAAGGAAAGACTGAAAGCAGCACGGGATCGTCAAAAGAGTTATGCTGATAACAGACGAAAACCATTGGAATTTCAGGTAGGAGATAAGGTATTATTAAAAGTTTCTCCATGGAAAGGAGTGGTCAGATTCGTTAAGAGTGGAAAGCTAAGCCCCAGGTATGTTGGACCTTTTGAGATTATTAGAAGAATAGGACCAGTAGCTTACCAGCTACAACTGCCAGAGGAAATGGTAGGAATACATGATGTATTTCATGTATGTAATCTCAAGAAGTGCTTAGTAGATGAAACCTTAGTGGTACGTCTTAAGGACATAGAGGTAAATGAGAAACTTAAGTTTGTAGAGAAACCGCTACAGATTGAAGATAGAAAGATCAAGAATCTCAAACACAAGAGATTAGTTCTGGTCAAAGTGAAATTGGATTCCAAGAGAGGATCAGAATACACTTGGGAGCTTGAGTCAGAGATGCAAAGGAAATATCCACACCTGTTCCAGTAGACCTCGAGGACGAGATCTAAAACAAGGTGGGGAGGATATAACAACTCTCCCAAAACCATTAAAATACCCCTATACATCTTAAATTACACCCCGTATACGAAAAATAACCTTAATATACATTTATATTAATAAAAATCAATTAAAAACAAAAATATATGTCGCTCGCGGGGCACGACCCAGACAGGCCAGTCTGTCGCGGGCAGCGACAAGGTGACACCAGGCCGCACCCGGTTGCGCCACGTGTTCGGATGTGTGTTGAGACTAGTCATTGACTCGACCAAGCTAGGCCCTAGCCTAGTGGCCTCGCAGGCCGCGAAGGCCTTGCCTTCTATCTCTCGCGGGGCGCGAGAGAACCATGATCAGACCTATAAATTGAGGTCTCGATTTCAGTTTCATTCGCTCATTTTCTTTTCTGTATCTCAAAGTCTCTATTATAGCAAAGTGTTGCTCGATATAATACCCATAAAAAGCGAAGCTCTGCCTCGTTGTAAGTATTATAACTCCCGGTTACGTATTAGTTACTCTACCCGATTGATCTAGGGCTCCGTAACGCATGTCAAGGCTCTGCCTGACTCAGTCATTGGAGTTCTGTCTCGGGGGTATGGCTAATGTAAATTGGGTTATTTTACTAACACGTGTGCATTGTTTAATTTTAATAGATTATAACCAGGAAGTCACCAGAAAGCAGTAGTATTATCTAAATCAGCAATGTGAGTACGTCTATTTTTCGTAAACCTTTTTATACAAACCTCAAATGTTTTAAATTATGATAACAGTGATTGAGTCTATGTATTCTACAATTATTGTCAGTATGTTGGGGTTTTGTATACATTACTTGTTACTATACTGTGAATAGTAGCATGACCACAAGTCATGATTGAAAGTACCGTGGGTGGTAATTGGGTAGATATAAACATTGTAATCGCCCTCAATACTGTAAAATGATAAAAGCTTGTTTTGCTTAAATTGGGATGCACTCGCCAGTATTTCTTGCTGATAAAATGTTTTTAAAATGCGTTTCAGGTAACAAAATGTGAAAGCCAATTAGAAGCCAGCTGGAGAGCACTGAAGGCTTGGAAACGTGGCTATAAAAGTTACCTAAATAACGAATGAAGTTTTATTTCAATAAATTAGGGTTTATCCATATAAACATATTTTTATGAAAACTTGGGGTTTTTTTCCCATGTATTTATTATTTATAAAAATGTGGTGTTTTAACTCTTATAAACTATTTCCTAACTACGGTCCTGATGTTAATTTCCGATGCTAAATTCATAAACACCGATACCACCGGCTCTGTGCAAGCTCGCGGCCGCCCGCCCCTCGGGGCAAGGGGTCGGGGGTTGCGACATAGTGTTACCAGAACCAACTTCCAATAAGCTATTTAGCATAACATCTCCATTTCATTTAATCACCTTTTAATCAAATTCTATTTTAACCACATTTTAGGATCTTCCTAACGCATAGAAATATTGAAAAGATGCCAAAATGGGTAGGTCCAAGAAGTTGGGTTTTAAATAAAAACATGTGATTTTTGTTGTGTTGGGTCAAACGGGTTACTCTGAAACACATTACTTACATTGAAAATAATATCAAATACGATTAAAAATTTTGTGTTGTCAAAATACCGTTAAGTTCGCACTTTAGAATTGGTATTGGTATTGTTATTTTGCAAAACTTGAGTGTTCTTAGTTAAAAATATGATGATAATGTGTTATATTGAGAATATTAAAGTGTTAACTTTTAGCATATAACCATTGCCCTATATAAATTTGAAGCAGCTATTGAATTAACGATAACCCAAATACCACTTGATGTATGCAGAAGCGAAATCAAATGGTAAACTTGATTGTTCAAAGAACAATCAAAAAATCATAAACAAAACTAAGAAACTCCCAACACTAAAAGCATACTTAAATATTCTCAACAAAATAGATAAAAAAAACTTTTTAAACCGGCATACGATTCCCATAACCTGATCAACACGGCCTACGATTCCCACAACCTGATCAACATGGATCCTCATCAACAGCCCAACCAGCAGGTCGGGTTTGACTTTGCATACTTAGTTCAATCCTTTATTCAGGCCCTTTCTTCTCGCCATCTTTGTTACCTTCTTGATGACTCGTTGCTCATGCATCAAATATATAGAAGAGTAAATTGTAGGTTTCCACCCTGAGGTCTGGTGGCAGAATCACGTTTACCCCTTATTTTCAAAATCTTGTTGCATTACCCCCCCCCCCCCCCCCGTCTGGCCAATTGCATCAATCATGATAGTCAAAGGTTTATAGGGGGTGTTATGGTAATTTCCCATTTTGTTACTTGATGTCAATTACAAACCTTCTATATTTTATCCCCATTCCATTTTACACCCTATAGTTCACACCAAACCACTCTCCACTCCCCGTCTGCAAATTCCAGTTGAAAACCTGCAAATTCCGGCGATGTTAACCTTTCCATCATACATGATACGTCTATATATTAACTTTCACTTTCAGTTTAGTCTCCAAATCTTTTGACTCAAAATCAACAAGCTTCATGCTTCATGTTTCTCCTTCATATTCCATGAGTCTCCTTCACATATCATTGGCATTAGCGTCTCACCATTCAATTTCCAATGGCTACAATGTTCAAACCCAATTTGAACCAACAAAATCCAATAAAATTTTTGATCGTTTGGACAATAATATCTAGACTCTATGATCATCAGCGATTTTCGTTTCACCAAAATATTCTTTTGTACTTTACACAATAATCCGGTCGCTCATCAAGTAATCTTGGCTTCTTTCATATTGGCATGTATCAAGAATATGTGAAATTTTGAACTATGATCACTGTCTATATTGATTTATTGGCAATGATAGTTGCTGCATTGTTTGGATATAAGCAAATAACCTATGTAGTTTAACTCTTGAAGGTCAAAATTACCTTTTCTATCTATGCTTAAATTCTTCAACCTTTGTATTTTCTTCCTACGTAGGTAAAGGACTGTATTGGCAATGATTTTTGCAACATTGTTGCTTGAGCCATTTTTAGAAGTTCCTGTTGTTGGTGATTGATCTGCAATAAGAGAACACATACTAATTCATGACCATTGATCTCAGTTTTAGAAAATTATTATATATATCAATTTACAACATCACTTTGCGCCAGTATATTTTTAGGACTTTTAGTTGTTGCCACAGTAGGTTTTAGTTTTGCTTTTTCGACACTTGATAACAACTCAAAAGTCTCTCACACACACATACATACGCTGAGAGCCGACGAGAGGACGAAGGGATTCCGGTGAGTACTCCGACGTGTGACTGCTACCAATCTAAGCCTTGAGCATGTCGGTGGTCGATTGTCCGATCGTGCATCGGTGATGGTTCAGTGAAGAAGTTAGACGGCGGCGAGCTTATTGGCCGGAAAGGAGAACAACGGTGACATGAAGACGGGTTCCAATCACATCAATCTGATAATAATTTGGCCAGCCTCCGGTGAAGATCCGGTAAGTATTGTATTGTACTACATGTTAAATTTTCAGTTAGATCTACTCTTGATATGTTGTTTGAGACTATTTTTGGTAATACACAATGCCAGGAAGAATCCGGTCAAGTTACGACCAAGGTCCGATGAACGAAAGTCTACCTTCATGTCTTGGATAATAATCTGGGTACAATTTTGGTAGATCAGGTATGGAGCTCATGGCTTGTATTGGCGGCTAGGGTTCAAGTTTAGGGGTTTTGAAACCAGATCGTGAAGGTGTTGGAGACAACCAATAGTCGGAGAAAACTTGGCTTAATTTGTTTTATGTGCATATTTAAGGTGTACATTTGGTTATGTTAGAGAGAGAGAGAACGACCACCGTTTACGGTGGTGTAGAAGCCTCTTTTGCACGCTCTTTAGCGGTGGGCAAGAAAGAGAGAGATAAAGAGGAGAAATCGGCAGATAAGAAAGGTATCCGACCGGCCATTCGACTCCGGCGAACAAGGTTTAATAGTAGGTATGTGTCCAGTTTTTTCAATGATTTACGACGGATAGTGAAGAGGTATGGTCCCAATTCCTTGCCCACATGGCAAGGACCACACCTCTTTTCCATCTTATGTGGCGCTGACATCAACGAGATTATCCAGAAGCTTCCAGAAGCTTCTGGAAAATATCAAGGTGGCATCAAAGATGCTCCATTCGACATAAAGGACGAAACGTGTCTCCAGTCATCTGGCGCCAGGTGGACCTGCAACGGATCCAGGAGCAGACAGACAACGCCAGTACGATGTTTCCCGAATAAGCAAATGTGAGCGCGCCACGTGTACCACTACGCTGACCACAGCAGAGGAGACCAAAAGGATAATCCTCCTGGTCGGACAGCTGGCGCGCAACCACAGCTGGCACTGCTGCTCCTCCCTCTCTCACCCTCCGGCTATAAATAGGACCCTTCATTATCCAGGTTGAATCATCTTGCTCTATATACTCTCACACTTAACACACACTGCTTATCCTTCCTCGGAACAGTACTTATTCTCACGCCGGAGCCTGGTTAAGAGGGAAACCCCCATATTCCCCTCTTAACGAGACTAACGGTGTTGCTGTTTTGCAGGGATCGAGCCATTTCCGGCGAGTAAGAAAGGAGATTGAACCCATCATTGAAGTAACCCCACCGGCTAACCGTAGTGTTAACCTGTGTTTCATCATTGGCGCCATCCGCTTTTAGCAAAAACCACTCTCATCTTTTTTCTGTTCGAAAAACTCGTCCAAATGGCTGAACAAAACCCTTCTCACCCGGTAGATGGAGACGTTTCTTCTTTTGAACTCATTTCGGACAACATACACGTCCAAAGAGACCAAAGGAACGAAATTATCCAAGAAAGACCGACGAACAACGAGTTTCCTAGTATCTTTGGAAGTACATCCAGGATCGTGGCCCAAAACACACCTGGTGCTACTTTCCAAACTCCACCTAGGATCATCACTCAGACCACAAACGGAGCTACGTTCCAGCCTCCGTCAGAGGTAGTCCAACCGACACCACCAGTGCAGACTCAGAGCCATGGAGCTGGCCCTTCAGCTCCATCGGACCAAGCACAACTAAACTTCTCTGCACTACTCGGGCTACCCGAAGGAAAAACTCTGGCTTCCTGGTATGCCGAACAAGTGGCGTCTATAAACCTTGTTTACACACAACTCAGCGCGCAGCAAGCTCTGCTACAGGCACAAGCAAACCAGTCCGCATTTGTCACTCCACTGCCAAGGCCTTTGAGCGCTCCCATGCCTCAACAGACCAACGCTTTTAATCTACGTCCTGAGTCAGTACCTCCACCACATGTCAGAAGACCAAGCGCGCATGACACACGCGATACGTACGGAGAAACGGAGAGTAATCACGTGCAGTATTCTCATCAACCGAAGAGGACCATACAGAGTCGTTTAGGTCCGCGCAACATAAACGACGAACTCGAAGACGACGATGAGACATACAGAGAGAGCACAGTATTCAGCAGGTTGCCACCGGAGCATGATGCATACAAACCTCGAAAGCGCGCGGGTTACGACCCAAAAGCTGAACATGATTACACTCTAAGCTACCGTCCAGACGACATGGCTGAGAATTCAAAGTTCATCAGAGAGATCGCCACGGCTGCCATAGACAAAACAAAATTGCCACACAACGTGGGCAAATACAACGGGTTGACCGACCCAGACGATCATCTCCAAGTTTTTAACGGTGCGGGAGCAACGGGCGGATGGAACCTACCAACCTGGTGTCATCTCTTCGCTCAAACCTTCATAGGCGCGGCGCGCATCTGGTTTGACAGCTTACCAGCAGGAAAAATCAAATCATGGGTTGATTTCCGAGAAAAGTTCCTGGCACACTTCTCACAGCAACGACGACACACCAGGGATCCAGCCGATTGTTTGAACATATGGCGGAGAGACCACGAGAGCGTGGTAGATTTTATTACAAGATACAACAAAGAATGTTTGGAGATCGGTGATGTAGGCGAGAAGATGATGCGCGCACATTTCATGAGGGCTGTCAAGTGTGATGATCTCATCAAGCGCGTCAAAGGAAGAGACGGCGGACCCAAAGACTGGGAGACCTTCATTGAGGCAGCCAAAACCATCGCGCAGTCAGATAGACAGTTGACCGGTGATGACCACCGTCAGCGTAGTTACAACCATACCGACCGGTACGGCAAGAAAGGCAGAAACCAACCTTGGAAAGCATCCGGTCACAGAGAAAGAAGCCCGGTAAGAGAGGATGCGCGCCACACGATCAACCAAATAGCACACCGAAAAGAGGTGAAAAGAGAAAACAGAGAAAAGCAGTGGACACTTCTAACAAAAACCCCTTCAGAAGTCTTGGCAACCGAGAACCACCAGTTCAAACCACCACTACAGATGCGCAACAAAAGGGGCCAAGATCCGAATCTTTTCTGTGAATTCCACAAGGACACCGGCCACTTAACCGACGATTGTTTCAGCCTCAAACAAGAGATCGAAAGGGCCTTAAGAGACGGAAAGTTAACTCACCTGGTCAAAGGTGGAAGGCGTGATTACCGTCAGATTCAAAGAAGAGAAGAAGGGCCGGATAACAAAAAACTCCGGAAATTAGAAACCCACATGGTCCAAGGAGGTCCACGAAGGCCAAGAAGAAACTACAACAAGCGCGCACAAGATGACTCGTGGCGCGAGAAACAAGTCGTTTTCCCTATTGTAAGAGGAGGCCCACGAGAAAGAAGGCCCATAGTCATCTCGGGCGTCATAGGGCATTATCAAACAGATTACATCTTCATCGATCCGGGGAGCACTGCGGATATCATATATGAACAGTGTTTTAATCAGTTCGATCAGGAGGATAAAGCGCGCTTAGAACCAGTTGATTACCCGCTCACTGGTTTCTGCAACGAAGCCGTTTTTCCTCTAGGACAAATATCGTTCCCAGTGTTGCTCTCGGATGGAAGAAACTCAAGAACAGAAGAAGTCACATTCATGGTGCTGCCAGCACATTCATGACACGACATTCTGCTCGGGAGAGAATCCCAAGGTGATTTCAGCATGATCTGCTCTGGCCCACACTCAGCTGTGGGATTCCCAACAGAAACAGGGGTAGCCATCATCTATGCAAGCAAAGAAGTGTTAGCGACAGATGAGCTAAGACCCGCCAAGACAAGGAAACCAGAAGCATGCCAAGAGGCAGAAAAATGGGTGCTAAACAGCGCATATCCGGAACAGACAGTAACCTTGGGACCTGCAATGTCCGATCTGACGCGCGTGGCGCTAAAAAATTGCTGTTCCAAAACATGGATGTCTTTGCCTGGACACCAGCAGACATGGTGGGTGTCCCACGGCACATAGCTGAACACCGCTTAAACGTCTCGGAGGAAGCCAAACCGGTGGTTCATGCTAAGCGCCATTTGGGAGACATAAAGCACGACGCCATGAAAGAGCAGGTGATAGAGCTGTTAAACGCAGGAATCATAAGAGAGGTCAGGTATCAAACGTGGGTGGCAGCCCAGTAATGGTCCAGAAGAACAACGGTAGCTGGAGAATGTGCGTGGATTACAAAGATCTGAATAAGGCATGTCCACGCGATTGTTACGCCTTACCAGACATCGATGAAAAAATCGACTGACTTGCCACATTCCGATGGAAATGTTTCCTCGATTGCTACAAAGGGTACCACCAGGTACAGATGGCCGTCCAGGATGAAGACAAGACCGCGTTCCGCACACCAACAGGGCTATACTGCTATACCAAAATGCCTTTTGGTCTAAAAAATGCAGGCGCGACCTATCAAAGGCTCATGAACGAAACTTTCCACGACGCCATTGGCAAGTATATAGAAGTGTATATGGATGATCTGGTTATCATGAGCAAAGAGGAGAGTACAATGTTGCTGAACATCCAAAAGACGTTTGACACCTTGCGCGGAGTTAGCATCAAGTTAAACCCAGCAAAATGCTCTTTCGGCATGGAAGAGGGGAAATTCCTGGGTTTCATTGTCACAAAAGATGGCTTCAAGGTGAACCCTGACAAGATACAAGCAATTGAGCGCATGCCGTCACCGTCGACGATCAAGGAAATGCAAAAATTGGCAGGACGGTTAGCAGCACTTAACCACTTCCTAGCCAATCATGCAGCCAAATCTTTTCCGTTCATAAAGACTCTCCGAAACTGCATGAAGAAGAGCCAATTCCAGTGGACCCCGGAAGCCGAAAGCGCATTCCGCGAGATGAAAGACTGCCTCATCAAGCTGCCAACATTAACTGCACCAGTCAAGGGCGAACCTCTGGTACTGTACTTATCAGCCTCTGACAGAGCAGTAGGAGCAGTATTGCTTGTAGATCGACAAGGTGTCCAAACACCAGTCTACTATGTGTCAAGAACCCTGACTGACCCAGAAACCCGGTATGCAATCATGGAGAAGCTAGTACTCGCACTGATCCACGCATCAAGACGGCGGCGCAGGTACTTTGCCAATCACGTAATCCACGTGCTAACAAATTACAACATTGGTAACATCCTCGCAAGGCCAGAGATTTCAGGGAGACTAGCAAAGTGGGCGATAGAGCTCGGAGGTCTTAATGTGGTTTTCAGGCCGAGACCGGCAATTAAAGGCCAAGTATTGGCAGACTTCATGACGGAGGTACCGGATGACAAGGATCGAGAATGCAAGGCGATGGAAAAATCCGAGAAACAGCAAGTGGAAGAACCATGGCTGCTATACACAGATGGTGCGTCTAACGAGGATGGCGCAGGTGCTGGCCTCCGGCTGGTGAGCCCTGACAAACATGAGTTCACCTACGCCATACGCCTGGATTTTAAAAGCACAAACAACGAAGCTGAATACGAAGCTTTCCTTGCTGGTTTAAGGTTGGCAATCAAAATGGGAGTACGACACATTGAAGCGCATGTGGACTCCATGTTAGTGGCAGGACAAATTAACGGGCAGTACGAAGCCAAGGGAGATACAATGGCACTTTACCTAAGCCAAGCAAAGACACTGCTACAAACCTTCTATTCCTACAAAGTGCATCACATCAATAGAAGCGAGAATAAGCCAGCTGACGCGCTGAGTAAACTCGCCTCTACAAGCTTCCAGCACCTAGCAAAAGATGTACGCATAGAGGTTTTAAGCAACCCGTCAGTGCCACTGCGAGAAGTAAGTGTCGTTCAAACAGGGACAACGTCTTGGATGACTCCGATAATCACGTACCTCCAATCTGGAATACTCCCGGAGAACAAGGCAGAAGCAAGGAAAATCCAGTACAAATCCGAACATTACCAGATGGCCGATGGGATCCTGTACATAAAATCATACCTCGGACCTTTGTTAAGATGTGTTGATCCCGAAGACGCAAGTTATCTGATCAGAGAGGTGCACGAGGGAATCTGTGGTATACATGCTGGACCAAGAATGGTGGTAGCTAAAGTCATGAATGCGGGGTATTACTGGCCCGGGATGCATTTAGATGCGGTTAAAGAGTTGAGAAAATGTAGCGGGTGCCAAAGACACGCTCCCAAAACAATGCGCCCCAAGAATGAATTGGTACCAGTCACAACGGCGTGGCCCTTTCAACAATGGGGAATAGACATGGTCGGACCTTTTCCCGAAGCCCCAGGAGCTGTCAAATTCATAATAGTCGCAGTCGACTATTTCACCAAATGGGTAGAGGCAAAGGCCCTCGCGTCAACCACAGCCGCCGTTGTCAAAAAATTCATTTGGGAACAAATTATATGTCGTTTTGGATTACCCCTCAAGAAAATCACCGACAATGGAACCAACTTTTCCGAAGACAACCTTCAACAGTGGTTCAAGGAATTACACATCGAGCACACCTTCTCCTCGGTCGCGCACCCGCAGGGGAATGGTCAAGTTGAAGCTGTCAACAAGAGTATTGTCGACGGAATCAAGGCAAGACTGGGAGAAAAAAGAAGAGGTTGGGTAGACGAACTGCCCAGCATCTTGTGGGCCCACAGGACGATGCCCAAAACAAGCAACGGAGAAACACCGTTTAGCTTGGTTTACGGGTCAGAGGCAGTAATACCAGCAGAGATAGGATTGCCGTCACCTCGAATGCTCTCAATGAACGTGATCAACAATGAAGAAGAGAGGAGAATCGACCTTGACCTCCTAGAAGAACGGAGAGAAATGGCAGCAATCAACGAAGCAAAGTACAAAACGAAGCTAACTCTAAAGTCCGAGTATGCACCTTCAACCCGGGAGAATACGTCCTCAGAGACAATGAGGCCTCAAATGCAGAAAAACCCAGGAAGTTGGCTCCCAAGTGGGAAGGTCCTTACGTCATCGACACCGTACTCGGAAAAGGAGCCTATAAGCTGCGCACCATCGATAACAGGGAGGTTCCTCGCACATGGAACGCCCAACAGCTGAGAAGGTGTTACCTATGAATGAAATTATTGTAATCGCACAGGCCAAGCCGCCAACACATTTATAATACAAGAAGTGTTTGACTATCTTTCTATCATGCAAATTTCTTGTCACAACTGCATATATTACTTTGGGCATACACGAAAACATCAATGGCTCGACCATTAGGAAACGTTGTAGACCTCCAAGGCCTGTCACAAACAAGTGCACAGCCGGGTCAGACACACAACTAAAGCCTAACAAACGCCAAACAAATACTTCGTGCCCACACAAACACGAAAACATCGAACACAGGAAAAACAAACATTGTAAGCACCCCCAAGGCTGAGAACAGCCGGGTACACACAATAACCTGTAACTCGATCACTTCGTATTCACGACCCAACCTGCGCACAAATACGACAGAATAAAACGTTGTAATAAACACAACACAACCTGTCAGCGCCATTATTCATTCGTGATACCTGAATCAAAGTAATTACACATGCACATATTATGACGATAACAAAATCCGCATAAAAACAGACAACTGTTAGCATAACATATGTCAACACACAACCAAATATCCACAAGCATAACAAGGAAGTTAAAATTGTTTATCGAATTATCAAGTACAAGACCACCCATGGTCATACGCGGCGCGCAGGCCGGAGTTCTTCATTCGGGATGACTGGGTCCAATATCCCCAGTCGCACCACCTTCATCACCTAGCGCTCTCTTTAACATAGCAACACCATCTGGTTTTCGAGCCAGTTTCTTCGCAGCTTTAACCACTGCAAACTCCAAAGACGAAAACTCTTGTCTTTTAGCGGCGTAAGCAGCAGTGCAATCCTCTTTCCACAGCTCGAAATGGTGCTCTTTCTCCTTATTTAGGGCTGCAGCCCTACCTTCGTTGTACCCATCCTTACGACCGCTACTGTAACCAGCTTGCCCCAACTCATACATATAATGAGCAAGCTCGTGCGAGTTGACGATGCGATCAGCAATCTACAACAAACACCCAAATAAGGGACAATTCACGAAAGTCACAAAATACAGTAAAAGAAATTACCAGCGGCACTGCGCGCGAGAGCAACCACTTGCAATCAGCTGACTTTTCCTCAGCAAGGAGTTCAGAGGCTTTGCATTCAACAGTCTTCTCCTGAAGAAGACGTTCAGAAGTCTCATACTGCCTCGCAAGATCCTCCAACTTAGCGATGCGTTCAATGTATTCTTTCTCCTTCTTCTCAAACGCCATGCGCGCTTGATTAGCCTCCTCAGCAATATCCTTCTTTTCACCAGACAAACGTACAATGGCGTCACGTTGAGTTTTGAGCTCCACATTCGTACGCTCGCACGCAGCTTCCCAATTCTTCTGCTTATCAGCATTGATTTGTTTTTCTTGGGCGAGTTTCTCCTCCGCATCAGCTAACCTCCACACCAGCCCTTTCTTCTCAGCGTTAAATTTCTCCTTCTCTTCCGCAAGTAGTCTCTTATCATTTTCAAACTCCAATGTGTCCTCCCCCATCAGCTTCCACTCACGGACAATCTCCTGAGTAGTAGAGAAAAAATTAACCCCGGCTTGAACATGATCATCTAACAGTTCAAACCGACGGCGCTTTTTCTGAAACATCCTTTCAGCGGGGGGGAGAGACAACGAGTAGAAGTCATGACAATTTTCAGGGTTATCCATCCGGGAGCCCTGGGTCAGACCCCAGCGGGGGACATGCGGAAGATCATCACAAGCAGGATTCGTCGTATCAAAAGAATCGGCATGCACCTTTTCAAACTGAGGGCTGCGGACAGCACCTGAGGTCGCACCATCACCATCACCCGGGGGGCACTTGGTATACACCGTATGATGAGGAATAGTTTCACTTACCTCCACTTCAACATTCTTACCACGATCACCACCAGCACCTCCCGCAGCATCATCACCACCAACAACACCGCCAGCATCACCACCTGTCTTACCACCACCTTCTCCAACTTGCTCCACATTCACATCATCCTTTTTCTTCCCGTCAGAAGTTTCATGGGGAGGAGACAACCCAAATGTCCTCGATGGCGGAGATTGCGGAGGAGTAATTTTGGAAATATCAACCTTGTGTCCCGCCTTGGCTGTTTTGACACCTGCTCCAAAATGAGCAGCGCATTCAAAGAAAAGGACAAACAAAAAAAAATGTAGGACAAACTGGGAGAAGATAAAACGAATACCAGAAGCTTCATAAATCTTCTGCAACAAATCCGCAGGCTTCTCAGCAAAAATACCCATGTCAATATCCGATTCAGAAGGAGCAGGAGGATCCTCTTTTTGAAGTTTAATCTTCTTCGAAGCAAGCAAAGCAGCAGCCTGCTCGTCAAGCTTCCGCTTCCTATCATCGAAAGCCTTCTTCTGCATCATCTCCGACAAAGTCGCGCGGTCCTCAGGGTCCGATACAGGACGTTTCTCTAAAACCCCTAAACCGGGCAACGTGTCAGAAACGACAACATAATCAAGGATACGAGGAGTATGAAGTCGCTTACGAGGAGACTTAGAGGAAGTTCCTTCAGTCTTTTTCCCTTTCCCTTCTGCCTTGTCAGCTTTCGCCTTCCTCTTCGTTTCCAATGGGTCAACAGGTTCGACCGGAATCTCCAAATCATCACCCACAGCCTCGTTCACCGGCTCATGCACAACCCCCTGCGTCGGACCTGCACGCGCGGAACGAGAGGTTAGATCTTCAAAAGATCTGCCAGACCCATCACTCGAGAGAACGATAACTTCCTCTCGAATGGAATCAAACGCATCATCTTCATCCTCACTATCTTCACCTAAGACAGTGTTGACGTAAGTGGTGAAACTCTCGTTGCTTGGATGCAGAAACCGGCCACGGATCTGATCCAACCAAGGTCGTTTATCAGGTTTTTGTATCGCCTCAACCATTGCACCCGGCGCCTTAAGATCCAGAACGTTCAACAACGTGAACCCTACTGCAAAAAACGACAGAGATAAAGAACAATGCACAAGCAACACAGAGTACAACATACAACAAAAAAAAAGAGGAAGAGAGTAGGATTACGGAACGAGACGTACATTTGCCCTCATGACCATAAACCGGGACTCCCAATGGATGTTTAGGGATCCACTTCATACTCATCCCGGCACCAACCAACGCCATCTCCTCAAGCTGGATTATCGGAGTGGCTTTACGGGTCAACCTTTTGTACCAGTCTTGATCAGCAAAATCTGCAACCACATCAACTTTTGGGATACCCTCATCCACAGATCTGTAATGCATGTCCACAGGAACAACACCCCGGCGAATATAGAAAAACTTCTGCTTCCAGTCATGGAGACTCTTCAGTGGCACAGAGCAAACCGGAGAAACATTGGTACGAGCACTGAAAGAGTAAAACCCACTCGTATACGTAACAGTGTAGAAGACGTTGAACATCTCAAACGTCGGATCTAAACGGTTCGCCATACAGACGAACTCAAAGTGAGTAATCCGAGGAAGTCCGATAGATTTATCTGAGAGATCTGGAGACCATAACCTCTCAACACATCGGCAGTAAATCGGGTCATCAGCAGCCTGAAGTTACCCTCCCGGAAGAAGGCAGCATACAGCGTCATATGACCAGGTGGAGCATCCATGGCTGTAGAACCAGGGATAGGATACTGAGCACCCCAATCAGGGAGAAAACCCATCTCCCTTACTAAATTCTGGAATTCCTCCTCTTTCCATCCTATCACCGCCTGATCTGGGCCGGGAGGAGTTTTCCCCTTGTTCCTCCTTCTCCTTGAAGACGGATTTGCAGAAGACATGGGGGGAAAACTAACAATAATGCAGAGGAATTTACACGGAAGAAGAGAGAAAACGAAGGAAGGAGAGAGTTTTCTGGAATTCAAATTTTGAATAAGTGGAGAAGAAAGAGAAAACCATCGTATATTTATACCCATCGCATTTAATACGATGGGTAGTGGGGGCGTCAGAATCCGAAAAGCAACCAACAGGGAGAAGACACGTCAGAGGAGAGAGAAGGCGGCACCTCTTTTTCCGGAAGCAGGTGAACAGACACCTGACACTTCGGCGAAAAGCAACTGATGGTGACTGAAAAGGCAACTGTTCACCTGACACCAGCCAGTCACATCAGTCATCCTTTCCCAAGACAGACAAATCTTCCTCTTGACGACAACTTTTTTAAAGAGCCAAAGCCCATGCGCGGTGCGCCATGCGTCCATTTGGCTCAACTTTTTAAAGAGCCAAAACCCATGCGCGGCACGCCATGCGTCCATTTGGCTCAACTTTTTAAAGAGCCAAAACCCATGCGCGGCACGCCATGCGTCCATTTGGCTCAACTTTTTAAAGAGCCAAAACCCATGTGCGACACGCCACGCGTCCATTTGGCTCAACTTTTCATAGGGCCAAAACCCATGCACGGTGCGCCATGCGTCCACTTGGCTCAACTCTCATGCCAAAACCAACCTCGCTCCATCAAAACCACTACCTATATAAGTCCAGCATCCCTCCTAGACGATCAACTCAACTAGAAGGCACACTGGACTGGGGGGACTTGAAGAGGTATGGTCCCAATTCTTTGCCCACATGGCAAGGACCACACCTCTTTTCCATCTTATGTGGCGCTGACATCAACGAGATTATCCAGAAGCTTCCAGAAGCTTCTGGAAAATATCAAGGTGGCATCAAAGATGCTCCATTCGACATAAAGGACGAAACGTGTCTCCAGTCATCTGGCGCCAGGTGGACCTGCAACGGATCCAGGAGCAGACAGACAACGCCAGTACGATGTTTCCCGAATAAGCAAATGTGAGCGCGCCACGTGTACCACTACGCTGACCACAGCAGAGGAGACCAAAAGGATAATCCTCCTGGTCGGACAGCTGGCGCGCAACCACAGCTGGCACTGCTGCTCCTCCCTCTCTCACCCTCCGGCTATAAATAGGACCCTTCATTATCCAGGTTGAATCATCTTGCTCTATATACTCTCACACTTAACACACACTGCTTATCCTTCCTCGGAACAGTACTTATTCTCACGCCGGAGCCTGGTTAAGAGGGAAACCCCCATATTCCCCTCTTAACGAGACTAACGGTGTTGCTGTTTTGCAGGGATCGAGCCATTTCCGGCGAGTAAGAAAGGAGATTGAACCCATCATTGAAGTAACCCCACCGGCTAACCGTAGTGTTAACCTGTGTTTCATCAGATAGTGTTTGTGATTGTGTGAGTTTGACATTTGTTTTCGATTTCAGGATTCGAAACGATCATCTGTGAAAGAAAAGGATGCAGCAGCGGTTAGTTCGCCACCATCTACGACGTCGGAAATCGAGTTTGCAAAATATCAGTTTTAGTTGGAGGTTTTAACAGTGAGTGTTGGTCTGGTGGTGAAACTCGTACTGCAACTGTTAGTTCGATTTCCCACTGCATTTGCAAAGTTGTAAATTTAGATGGTGTAGTGTTGGTCTGGTGGTGAACTTGATACTGCTACTGCTATTGTTGGAGGTTTAAACTGATACTGCTACTCTGTTAATTTGTAGATTATATGAGAGTAACAAGGTTACGAGTTTATTACCCGTCACAAGAAGATAAAGATAACCCAAAACTATATGCCGAATATGTAATGTACGGGGATTGATTGATGGCTGGTGAGGTATGCGTAAACTTTTGATTTTGACTTTTAAGGTCAAATCCTAGAAAGTTTGAATTTAATACTTATAATACGATCTTTGTGATTCAAATACCATCATTTTTTACTTGTACTAGCTAATGTTTGGGCTTCACATTAACATATTACATATGGTTGTGAAGCTGTAAAATTGATGTTCGAGGCTGACCCAGCAATTGTTATTCTGCCAGAGAAGTCCAGTTTACTACATTGCATGTTGTTACCTGAAAAAAAAAGAGCAGAGGTAAGACTTTATTCGATTGTGATTATTTAACATGTAATATCACATAAACAGTTTCAGATGTACTATTATGGAATTTGCACACTTTGAATACATGACATCTTTTTTGTATTGTTTTTTCAGATATCAAACAAGCTGCTTAGTTATTAATTAATTAGCAACTAAATTGTGCATATAAGAGTTATACATAGTGCACTACAAGTGTTCATAGCAAGTGATTGTTGTGCTTTAAGTTTTAGGGTTAGTAAATAGATCCGCCCTTGACGCGTGTTTGTTGCCGTGTCCACCGCCGCTATAGCTTTTGGACTCCATTGGATAGAGGGGGAGAGATATAGGGGCCTAGGAGGTGAATGATGATGAGCAGCATGCCATGGTGCTTCTTCTCTGGCACATATCCCCTTCATCTATTGCTTGTACGTTGATTCTTGTCCAGTTGCTTATAGTTGTTTGTTGTCTTATTCAGCCAACGTTAGCCCCAGCTGTAGGCCCACCGGTCGCACTTCGCGCGACGGTACCGGCAACCAGCGCATGGTCATATACACATATGTAAGTTTGTGTTTGTTGTTTGTAAGTTTTGAATTGAAGATTTGTGTGTCATTGTGGTGGTGGTATTCGGCGGTGTGAGGGGATCACCGTTCTAAACTCCCTTAGCCTCTTCTCCTCAGGTATGTATTAAATTTGAAGTCGCCTTAAATGCAAAACTTATGATGTAAACTTGGCATAGGTTTGTCTATAAGATGGTATTTAATAACCCTTCACTTACTGTTTTCTTTAACAGGTTAAATAGCTTTTTTTATAGCCATAAGTGAAATATGTCAGATGGGAGGTTATACTTTTGAAAGACACTATTGTAGGTATGAACATAACTAACCTTGTATTAGGTTGTTATGTTATTGGCATGTTGTTTAGAAAGATTGGTTGTTTTTCTTAACAAATTGGTTACATTAGCTATTGTTGCGAAATGGATTTGAAACGTGTTCACTTAACTATGAGTTTCGTTTGTGATTTAATACTTTGTTCCGCCGGCGCAACGCGCGGCGAGCAAAAATCTAGTTAATATTATTTTGTGTGAATTTCAAATTGTGTCCTTTATCTTTATAGTGAATTTTAGGCGGTGTCCTTTATCTTTCAAATTTACGAGTCTTGTACTGAATGTTTTAAAATCTTGTACGTTATGTCCTTTAGCCCTATCACAGTTAGATTTTTCTGTTAAATCTGGTCATGTGACTTGAGGGTATTATTGTCATTTCACTTTTCAGGGACTAGCTGTGTAAATAAATTAAATACCTAACCATTAAAAAATTAGATATATCTCTCAACCCTCACCCCTCTCTCTCTCTCTCTCCCATTTACCACAAACATCCACCATCTACCATCACCACCACCATCCACCTCACATTACCTGCTGCAATCAACACCAAAATCCATATCTAATTCAATTATGATTTGTAATTTGCTCTAACCTTCTATTATGATTCAAAAAAACAGGGGAAACAACAACAAAGTAAAATTAATTTATTTATTCAATTGTAAAAACATGTTGACCGTAAAAAACAGTTGAACTCTACTTAATTTACCTGAAAAATTGACCAATACCTAAACAATTTAAACTCAATTAGATCTTAAATCAATAAACATATGCATAATTCAGCTTATAACTAACAGTTCAGTCAAAACAAATTCTAGGGTTTCAACTTTCTACACCAAAATCAACATAATAATAAACAACCCAAACCTAGCATGCGTATCAACAAATTTAGCATCAGTAGAAGCAATCAAAATATCACAAGCAAGCGAGATCTCAAAACCCGTCGTAACAGCAAACAAGGAAACCTCCCTGATTATGGGCTTCCGGCACCGCTCCATCCGAGTAATCGGATCTGTTTCCACATCCTTCACGTCTCCTTTGAACACATCCTCTGCAGAATTCAGATCCACGCCTGAACATAACGACCAACCCGACCCGGACAGTATGATGACACCCACGGAGTCGTCGGAGCTCATAGAGTTAAATGCACGCACCAGATCCACCATCATCGGTCTTGTTAGTGAGTTTAAGGACTTTGGGCGGTTGGTTGTGATGTAAGCTATCCCGTCGTGATCTTTTTTAACGACGATTATGTTTGAATTAGATATGGATTTTAGTGGTGATGGCAGCAAGTGATGTGAGGTGGATGGTGGTCGTGATGGTAGATGGTGGATATTGGTGGTAAATGGGTGTGAGAGAGAGAGAGAGGTGAGAGGTATATCTAATTTTTAATTTTTTTAATGGTTAGGTACTTAGTGGTTGTTTGGCTAAGCTTTTCAAAATGACTTATTTGCTTATTTGCTTTCTGAAAAGCAAATAAGCAAATAAGTCATTTTGAAAAGCTCCATTTTAAAGCTTTTCAAAACAGCTTATTGACTTATTTGCTTTTCAGAAAAGCAAATAAGCAAATAAGTAGTTTTGAAAAGCTTAGCCAAACAGCCCCTTAATTTATTTACACAACTAGTTTCTGAAAAGTGAAATGACAATAATACCCTCATGTGCAAGTTACATGACCAAATTTAACAAAAAATCTAACTGGGTTAGGGCTAAAGGATATGACGTGCAAGATTTTAAAACATTAAGTACAAGACTCGTCAATTTAAAAGATAAAGGACACCGTCTCAAATTCACTATAAAGATAAAGGACAAAATTTGAAATTCACTCAATTATTTTTGTTCCTCCAGCCGATTGATAGAAGTAGCTAAATGTGCGCCGTTAGGGACATAAACGCTGAGACTAATAATATTCGTATGGCATTTAGAACCCACATGTTGGAAGTTTAGACTAGGAGGGGTAAAAATCAGAAGTTTATAGAGGTTCAGTAAGATCACTTGGTACGTATGGGTTTTGCTCCGATGAGTTTTTTTAGTCCTTCGAAACCGAATAACATCACTTAGTATGTATGGGTTTTGCTCTGGTGGAGAAGACGAGTTGCAGATTTTGCTCCGGTGATCGAAATATCGCCGGAGAAGAAAGGATATAAATGTCATTTTGCATCGGGGAGTAAAACATATAGCTGTTAAAAAGTACATGGTGTAAAAAAGAATGGACATAATGTCATTTCACATGATGTTATTTAGCAATAGGGTCCAAGATTGATGCAATTGGCCAGACGCGAGGAGTAATGCAACAATATTTTGAAAATAGAGGGTAAACGTGATTCCGCCCCCAAACCTCAGGGGGTAAAACACAGTTTAGTCTACATAGAAACAATTTTATTTAATGGGAATAATCTTATATTGATGAATACAATGATATCACGATTTTATTTAATGGGAATAATCTTATATTATGAAACATAATCTTATATTATGAAACATACGAAACACTTGAAGGATTTTCGTCACTTGCATGTCATCCATAATAATTGATAATTCATAGAGGTCAAGAAATAGAAGTAAAGCAAACGCAATAATAGGGAATTGAAGAAGTGAGGTGGGTCGTCGATCATATGCCCTCACCTACTCGTCGCCTCACAGTTGACTTCCCTTTATCAAAATTATCCCTTCTCTTTAATTTCACCAATAACGTTAACCCACTAATGTAGCTTAGAACAGCTTTAAAAATAATGTTTTATGAAGTGTTAATTCTATGAAAATACATTATAACGTCGTATATTATACAGTGGCGGATCTAGAAAAAACGTTAAGGGGGTAACGTCTCAAAAAAAAGGGTAACGAAAAAAAAAAAAAAGTCAATTTTTTTCAAAATTTACACTACCACCCGTACGTCAAGGGCCGCTACCCCTATTTAAAGGCTATGTCCGCCCTTGATTATACTAAAATCGTTATCTACTTGTCTTAAATCAATAATTTATTTTGAACTTTTTATCGAGTATGTAATGCATGAGTGACTTGAACAAAGGGTAATAGATAATTTGTTTTCTTGTTCTAATGTTTTATTTTATAACCATATGCATGAGTGACTTGAACAAAGGGTAATAGATAATTTGTTTTCTTTTTCTAATGTTTTATTTTATATTCATTTGAAAGACTAAATCTATTAGACTATCCGCATCAGTGAAAGGCTATCCTTTCTACAAACAGCCTAATCAGCATGCCACATCAGCTTTTCACTTATTCTTCCCACAAACACTTTTTACCCACAACAATAACATATATATCCTTCCCACAAACAACCTTATAAAAAAAAAGGACCCACCATTAGGCCATTCTTCACCATTCTTCCCCAAGAATTGTGAAGAATGAACACCCTCCATGTCATCCTCTACAACACCCACTAATCCATCCCTCTCACAAATGCCCTCCACATAGGAATGAACACCTTCCATGTCACCTACAAACATCCTTGATGTGGATAGTCTTATTAATGAAACTAAAATCAGTAACTTTATTTTTTAGGTTTGATACGATAACTTTGTAATTATTTGATCTTTGTTTTTGTTTTTTCGGACGTTACATACAATGTAAAAAATTGAAGTTAAATTCATTATAGATGATTTTACATATCAAAATTACATGTCAAGCACAATACTATTGGTACTTTATTGACCCTTTAATTAGTTGTTAAATCAATGAACATTCTATTCATGTTGAATATTGCTGATATATTAAACTTTGTAATATGTTGACATAATCACATACGTCATACCTAGAAAGAAATTGAAGGAAACTATTTACAAAACATCAATTATAGTTTTTTTTTTAACTTTTACAGGAAAAAATGCAATGGTAGTTGTTAAGAAAAAGAATTATCTAAATTAATGATTTAACACAAACCAACACGTAACGAAATAGAAAACCCCAAAATCCACCCATCATTTTCATTATCCTTCCACCGCCCTTATTTGAGTGCATTGTCTGCGTTGCTTCTTGTCACTCGTATCTTTGACTCATCCGAGTTCAAGATTCCATTTTCTCTCAACCCTATATATATACACACACATACATGCTTCATGCATGTCTACCAAATATTCAAATAAAGGATACCAAATGATTAAAGATTGTTACAAAATGAATATTGCAAAAAAGGATAAACAACAATGCTAATGATATATATATATATATAATCCTTTCATTGAAATATAATTCTTTTTACAAACAGCCAAATTATAAGCTAATAAAAGAAAAAAATGGATCAGTAGAAATCCATATATATAATCACTAATTTTCCACAAATATATAACTTAATTAATACTAACTAATCCCTCACTAATCATGACAAACCCTTAGCTCTAAAAAAAAGAGAAAGGATTCTGCATGGATGATTAATATGAGTAGTAATTAATATGCATGCTTTAAATTAATTAAGACTGAAAATGAAAGAAAATTAATTAAATAATTAGCAATCAGCAGGCTGCAGATGGGTTGGTGAATGGGTTAAAGAAGTGTGGTTTTTGAGCCATGGTAAAACTAGGGCGAGTTGTGGCGGAGGAAGTGGCGTCTGCGGTGCGTTCGCATGATGGACATCGGGTGAGGGTGGCCGCCGGCAACTGCATGTACAGCGGAGGAGATGACAGTTTGAGGGCTTTCAGTTCTTGAAGCTCTTTGTGGAGTCTAGTGTTCTCTTCCTTTAGTGCTTCACAACACTTCTTCAAGTATTCACAGTCAACTTCTGTTTGCTTCAACTTTGTTCTTTAATTATTAAAAAAAATAAATCCATCATTAGTTTTTATAATAAATCAACCTAATACGTACAGAAATCCTTTTTTTAAATAATACCAGAAGTAATTGCAACAATAATTAAGCAGATTATTATAGATATCAGAACAACCCACACGCATGCTTTTTGTTTGTTGTTGCTACATCATTTGTCATTGCATTTTTTTTTTCTCTTTTCTAGTTGTTTTGTGGATTAACATCTTTTAAAGTTTTCTAAAAAATCATTTTTAATTGAAACAATAGAGTAATAAATAAAAGAACATTAGGAAATCATTGTTTCTTCTAACTATTATAAATAAATGATATAAAATATGTATTTCTTGAGAACAAAACTAGAAATCAACATAAATTTGAGATTTAATAAATTCATGGATACTCATTTATGACGCAATATATTGTGACGTAACAAGTATTTTCTTCATGGCGATCGAACAAAACTTCAACACGCAATGAATTCTATCAAAACTTACAGCTCCTTTTATCAATCTCAAAAATAAATCGTTTTGTCAACATATATAGCAAATGATAAATTAGGTTAACAGTTATATTGAATTTATTCTTTCTTAATTATGCATACCATTTTTAACGTGAAACATAAGTATACAAAAAGATTTTACAGAAAGAAAAATATTGATATTATTTACAGTAGTAATTCATATTAATAAAATATATTAAACGAAAGAATATTTGCAATTACAGAAGTAAAAAAAATATTTTTTTAATAAAATATATTAACCACGAGTTAATTAGTTTTCAAAATTATGAGCATGAACCTTTTGAGTTTTCACAGATCCAGTAATAGTTTTTTGTATAATTTTTTAAATCTCAAAATTTTTCAATTTCTTTTTAAAAAAAGATGATATAATTAGAAACCATAAAAATTCAGGGTTTTTAAAGAAGACATATAGGTGATCGATGTGTATGTATATATATATACCTGGCTCTTCGGTTCTGGAACCAAACTTCAACTTGCCTAGGCCTCAACTTTAGCTCCCTTGCAAGCTCTTGCTTTTGTTTCTGCTAATAATCAACACTAACTATCGTAAGTTTTAGTTGTTAAACCTTAAACACTTTGAAATTACAAGAAAGAACGAATCTTAACGTGTGTGTGTGTGAGAAAGATGATGCATACAGGGTTTAAAGTACTATGATGTTTGAAAGCTTCTTCAAGAAGTGCAGATTGAGCTTTAGTAAGTCTGAGTTTCTTCCTGTCATTAACACTATAATCATCTTCTTCTTCAACTTGACTTGTTGTGCTAATCACTCTTTTCGATTCTTCACTCTTGACTTCCCTCTCCCTCTTAACACACACACTCGCAACCGAGATTAATGATGAACCAACGCTAACGCTATCTTGTCGGTACAAACCATCGTCGGGTTTCTTCTTGGTTAATCCGTGATCAAGATCGCGATCACCGGAAAGAGCCAAAGTTAAGGATGGATCAAAGTTTAGGATGTTGTTAGGCTTCTTGGTGGTGTTGGTGGAGTTGTTTTCCACCATGCATGAACTAAGACCTAATTCTAGGACAATAGTACCCTTATTACAAACACTATCATTTCCCATTTCTTTCAAAGGTTATATTCAGAGAGATTTTTAGGAAAGATTTTATGAAGAGGTTGGGAGGGTGGAAGAGAGAAATATAGCAAGCTAGGTAAGGGAAATTATTGGTTGGGGGTGGGGTGGGGTGGGGGGGTTTTGATGATTAATAATGAAATCAATAAATGGGTAGAAAAATAGAATGTGGGGAATGAAATTATGAAGTTCAAGAAAACTATCAACCAATAGATATTCTTGTAATTTATTCCATTAAAATATAGTTTGAAAAGTTCATTGATTATTTGGTGGACATTTAAAGGTATAATGACTATAATCTAATAAAAAAACAAAGAGTAAACTGCCATTTTGGTCCTTGTGGTTTGTGCACTTTTGACATTTTAGTCTAAATCTCAAACTTTTTACATCTGGGTCCCTGTGGGTTGTATTTTGTTGCCATTTTAGTCCAAAATCCAAAAACCATGTCGTTTAGTGCAGGGGCATTTTGGTTATTTAAGCATTAATATATATATATATATATATATATATAAAAATAAAATAAAAAATATATAATAAAATCCCTAACACCCCTAAAGATCTGCCCTATCTCTCTCTAAACACCCCCTTTCTCTCTCTCCTCTCTCTCCCTTCTCACCACCGCCACCTCCTCCCCCTCCATTAACATCACCACCGCACCACCACCATCCCCACCGCACCTCTCCCCTCCCCCGCCGCTCTCCCCGATCTCTCTCCGCTACCAGATCTACTTCCACCGCACTGTTCAACCCTGATCCCCCATCTTCTTCAAAACATGATCCCCTTCCAGTTCAATAACAAAATGCAGAACAAAATATCATATCAGTTCAATTTCAAATCAATTCAATAATAAGTTACAAACCATTTGAGAAAAAGCAAGTTTAATCAACAAAACAAAACCCTAACTTATGAAATTGGCCATCGCACTGTTCAACGAAGATAAATATGGTAGTGTTAGAGAGAAACAGAGGATGTGCCATAATGACTAAAACCTACTTTTTCCTGATTAACAACTGATAGTTTATGCAGGTTTTGAGACACCGACGAGTCAAGCGAGTCAATCTGAGCGTACAAATCGGAGATAACCGCCTCTTTGTCGGTGAGTTGTTGCCGGAGATCGGAAGATTCGGGTTCTAGGGCGGAGACGCGGCTGGAGAGAGCAATAGAGGTGATTTTGCGAGCAATGTCGAGCTGTTGGAATGGATCGAAATTCGGAAGGTAGAACTGAAGGCGGTGGTTGGTGGTGGCTCCGTCGCCGGCTGTTGGAATGGATCGGAAGGTAGAACTGATATGTGTCGGGTAAGATAGATGATGGAATAAATGATGAGATAAGGTGATTTTGTTTGGTGGCTGTGGTGAGAAGGAGGTGGTGGTAGCGGCTGTGGTGAGGAGGTAGTGGTGGCGGTGGTGAGAAGAGAGGAGGAGGTGGCGATGGTGGAGTTGGAGGTGGCTGTGGAATTAGGGTTTGGGTTAAGGGTTGTTGCTCTGCATCTGCATTTGGGGAAGATGATGGTGTCATCTTATTTATATGTTAATTTAGTTTATTAATTATTATTAATACATTATATTAAATTAGATGGACAAAAATGCCCCTGAACTAAAAGACAAAACATCCAGCTTTCATCCGTGAAAATATGGGGTTTTTGGATTTTGGACTAAAATGGCAAAAAAAGTGAAACCACAGGGACCCAGATTTAAAAAGTTTGAGATTTGGACTAAAATGGCAAAAGTGCCCAAACCACAGGGACTAAAATGGCAGTTTACTCAAAAACAAAAGAACAAATTCTCATGAATCTTTTGTTTATTACAAATAAATACTCTTAAATCTTATTTATCAAATTTGAAATTATTATTTTTGAAAGACCAACAAAAGTTGGATCATCCAAATAAATTCAATAACAAAAGGCTACTCACACCTGTAAACGTAGACAGTGTTGATGATCCAACCCGTCACCACTTTAAGGATAACCATTATCTGAAAACCTATTATGATAAAACCTGACTCAACCTAGAACATTTTAGCTTTTGACAAGACTTGAATCCATAATCTCCATTTTAAAGTTTTCATTGGCTATTATTGTACAAGAATATAGTTCTAATAACAATAAGAAAGAAAAGTCTTACTTTCTCTCTACACATAAGTTGACCATACGAATTGAAGCTTTAATAATTGTTTTCTCTTAATGAAAAATCTAGGAAACTGCAACCTTTAGTAACTTTCTACCATAAATTAATAAACAATATATGACATTTCTTTGACTTATTTTATATCTATGGATAGAATTTAGATGATAAACAAGACTGACTAGAGGTAGATGCATCATTGACTGGATCATGGTGGCAATACCAAAAAATGCGTGTTCCAAGGGTCAGTGGTCCAAACGTTCCATTCTGCCTCGAAGTAGCTATTTCTGTCGAATGAGATGATCTTCACTAGATTGTCTGTAACTTAAACAATTGGCTTGTTCTTTAATGTCACCTCATTTGGGTTCCTCCAACATACAAGACGTACGAACGACCACATCAAAACCTCCTTTTGGTTGTCATTGATGCAGAACTCCATTAGTGCACAGTTTGTGGGGGTCTGTTGCCCATACATGTTTTTTTTTGTTTTTTTTGTTTTTTTTTTTTTTTCCAAAGGTGACTATTATTCACAACGCCCACCCCTAAGCAGGGGTGGCAAATAACAACAACCGACTACATCACATTAAAATTACACCAATCATCTCTCAACTAACAGTTCTATGCAAAGATCTATTTTTATACCATAAATACCCAATAGATTTAATATTTTGAATGATCTTCTCCGCTTCGACCGGTATATTAGAAAACCTCCTCTCGTTCCTCGCCTTCCAGATGCACCAACACTCTACCATAATAATCCCCTTAAACCCCATACATGTTTAGCATATTCGACTGTAAATCAAGGCCTTTCATGTCAAAGTTTAATTATATTGAGAGTCAATCACGTGTGAGGCGCCAATACGTTATGTTTACTTTTCGATTGAATCCATCTCACACCTATTGCTTCATTTCAAAACTTCAATAATCAATATGAACCACTCATTTAATATTTAAAAATAAAAAGTTAAATAAAGAATTTATTTATCCCTTCAATTTGATTTACTTATCTTTTTAATTTAAAAATAAAAAGTTAAATAAAGAATTTATTTATCCCTTCAATTTGATTTACTTATCTTTTTAATTAATTTTTTTTTTTTTTATTATCATAGATCATTTCTCCTTTCCTTCTACAAAATTCCGATGTTACATTTTTTCTGTCGACTACCAACATAGCATGTGTATTTTATCGGTGACATATGGGATTCTACACATCCGTAGATGACCCAACTGTAGTTTTTTATAATATGCAAACATCAACTCAAGTATATTCACACGTATAATGTGTTTTCAAACAATAAAATAATCATTTCAACAAACACAACTACTTAATTTGAAATTCTCGTACATAAAAAAGATGTCCAATTATAATGCATGCTATAACTACTTCATATGTCATTTTATCTAAATATTTTGCAGCATAATTTTTTTCACCTTTTTTTTTTCTTTTTGTTATTGTTTTTGTTTCCTACTTTCAAGTGCGAATCCACAAACAATTCTAATTTAATACTTGTATAACCTTGTAAGCCTTCACTTTTCTACTGCTGTGCTGCTTAAACAAAACACACACAAAAAAAAACAAAAAAACAAAAGAAATAAGCAAACTTATATAAACACACACACCCAAGTTGTCGTCACTATAGCTGTTCCGATGACATTTAATCGCCCTAGGTTTCATTAGCATATTGTAGCTATAAGTGGTAGATGTCGGCATAAACTTCGTCACTATAGGCCACTCTATATTGATGACTTGTCGTCGCAACAGGGTTGTACCCATATATGTTTCCGAAACCAAAGAAAAAAAATATTTAATATATATATTTAACACCTATACTGACAACATGTCGTCGGGATATGTAACTACTATTAATTTTTTTATTTTTTTATAATCATCCTATGGTGATGACATATCACCGACATAAGTATAGCGTTTCATTTTTTCCTAGGTTTTCGATGACCGATTTAAATAACAAGCTATAAAATTTCATACTAACACGGTTTAATTCTAATACAAAATACCATAACGTATTAAAGTATATAAAATGTTTATAAAACTGTTTAAAAGCATTTCATATCATATATATATATATATATATATAGAGGGAGGGGCTCATGCGAGAACCACCCTTATTGTGAGAACCTTGAGAACCAATGTGAACACAACCTAAAATAGCTAAAAAAACCTAAAAAAAACCTAAAAAAACCTAACCCCCACCCCCCCCCCCCCCCACCCCCAAAAAACCTAAACCCCACCCCCCCCCCCCCACCCCCAAAAAACCTAAACCCCCCTCCCCCACCCCCCAAAAACCTAAACCCCCCCCCCCCCCCCAAGCTAAAATGCTAAAAACTAAACCCCCAAAAAACCTAAAAAAATCTAAAAAAATAAAAAAAAAATCTAAAAATTTTTTTTTTGAATTTTTTAATATTTTTTATGTTAAAATCGCTACTTTTAGAAGCAAAAAAAAAAAAAATTTAAATTTTTTTTTTTTTTTTTTTTTGCTTCGAAAAGTAGCGATTTTTTTATAAAAAATATTAAAAATTCAAAAAAAAAATTTTGTGTGTTTTTTAGCTATTTTTAGGCATTTTTGGTGTGTTCACATTGGTTCTCGCGGTTCTCACAATAAGAGGTGGTTCTCGCATGATCTTTTCCCTATATATATATATATATTTGAACGGCAACTTTACTCACTACTATTTTACATCAAATGTATTTCATATATAAAAAAGTTAATTACACAGTTAATCCTTGTTTTTTGCACAAAATAACAGCCTAAGATACTAATAGTTTAAAATAACTTTTTGGGGTATTAACTTTTCAGTTTGTAAAAAGATAGGGCATTAACGTTAAACATTTATTACATTTAAACACCGATGCCTAATATGCATAAAACGTGAGGGTATTTTCATTCATAACAACCCTTTAAATTAAAACCTCATCATATTAAACCCCAATTCCCCGTGAACGGTCAAACCAAACCCTTGCATTCTCGATAAACGATCACCAAATCAACAACGAGTTAAGGTTTAGAAGATGGATGTACTCTGACAAGAAAACAGAGAGTCTGATTACAAAGCTAAATATGGTATGTTGTTTAATCACTTTTACAATGAAGATTGAAAATTTGATGGACCCTTAATCACTGAGTGTTGTTTACAGGTGGAGACCCATATCTTTTTACTATGAAGATTTATTACGAAAGGAATTTTGCAATCGGAAATCAAAACACGATGTAAAATTGGGGTAAGGCAATTTATGTTGATTTTATGGATACAGACCTCTTTTGTATCTTTGAACTCAACGAAGTTATGAAAATTTTAGGGTATACACAAGATGAAGTTGTGCATTTTTGTTATCTGGTCCCTAGTAGTGATTTAGTTAATGGTCTAAGGTATTTAAGCAATGACAATGATGTTTGTACTTTGATCAATGTCTGCAGGAAATGCAAGGTATTCAGGTCATATGTGTATATATTGAGCATGGTTTTGGTGTTGTCAATAAAGATGGATATCTAGTTGGGGATGAGCTTAATATGGATGATGTTTAAAATTTGAACGACCCTAATATAGATGTTGAAAATAGGAAACCAAGATATAGATGATGTTGAAAATATCAACCATGACTCTAATATGGATGATGTTGAAAATAGGATTGACCCAAATATGGATGATGTTGAAAATAGGAATGACCCTATTATCGATAATGTTGAAAATATGGATCATATCGTAGGATAAACAGGACATGTTTATGTGAATGACTTGTTTAGTGACGCTAATATACTTGTTGGTGCTTTGGTGCCATATGTAAAAGAATACCATAATACATTGCAGTGAAGGACTAAGAGATTTACAAAGACAATGATGTAGACAAGGAAAGTGATGTTGACCATAATAATGAAGAGGATGATGATGAGATTGTAGACCTGGAAAATGAAGTTTATCAGGTAGATGTTGATATGTGATGTGTGTAAACGGCAACATACCTTTAAAGTCTAAAACCCCTATTTTATAGTTGTTTATTGCAAATTTCACTTTTAATAGATTAAATGTTCATTTCTTGGTGTTTTGCAGGTTCCTAGTTGATATGTTGGATTTCCAGATTGAATTAAGAGCTTAACTAAAGAACTGAGAAGATTAGTCGTTTGAAGACGATATGGCTTGTACAGTATTGAGAGTTACGAGTCATGAGGCCTGGATTTTAGGCTACACCACCTTACATGTCTAAACCCTAGTGGGCCTAGTGATGATGTGTCAAGGTTATGAGCAGTACCCAAGAGAATAGTACGGGTCATACCTGACCCGGATTGCACATGGATTGTATAAATAGAAATAGATGTCGAGAAAACCCTAAGTTGCAAATTCAGAAGTTAGGAAGAGCGAAAAAAGGGTTGTTTCAAGTGTTCATTCACAAGAGAAGATTCACAGGAGGAGGATTCGAGAAGGAATAACATACAGGAGATCAAGATATCGATTCTTACTGAGTTAGAACCTTTGTATTTCCATTTTCCTTTAGATCTGGTCATGTATTCAATGAATTCTTGTGTTTCAGTTATTTATATGAGTAGCTACCCAGTTTATAGCCGGTTAAGTTAGGATGAATCTTGATACTATGTGATGTTGGATGATTTTATTTATGAAAGTGTGTTTTCATTAAGTGTTTACTGATGAACTTGTGATTGTGTTAATCTGTATGTTGGGTATTGATCTTTGAATTAGTTTGTGTGGGTAATCTAAGTCTTTTTATGAGGTTATACATGTTAGATTTGTTTTATCTATCTCTAAAATATATATAGATCATTAGTCTATGGCTTGATACTTAGTATGTAATAGATAAGCTTATTCAAGGGTTGGTAATTCATATGAGTCACCTATGAGAGGAATCTGATTAAAAGGATTTGGAAATTAGTTAGGCTTTGCTTTAAATTGAGTATCATAGATAGTAAATCGCTTAGTTTGTTAATCTATGTTTCTAAAACAATATAAGAAACTCTAAATCACAAGGGAATGGTAAATTACTTAGTTACTTAGAATCGGATAGTTCGGTGTGTCTATAGCTTGGTTATTCATGGACATGTGGTCATCCAGGTAGGGTAATGACTTTTTAACACTACAAACCTCATTAATAGTTTTTATTATGATGAATTTCTCATAAATCCATAATCAAAAGACATTCCAAAAGTATTAAGAGGCAACTGATCCTAACTGGTTATCTTTCTTATATTTGATTTTCTATACTTCATTCAGTATTTTGATTTTACTATTTTCATTATATAAAAATTATACAGGTTAGATATTACAAACACGGTTAGATTAATAGATCTCATGTCCTTAGATTGATACTTGGAGTACTTACCTTGGCTATACAATATTCTGATAGACACGTTTGCCTAGAACGTGTATAGATAGTATTTTTTAGTTTTTACCTTAAAACTCTATGTATGTGTGTTTCAATTTTATTGTTACTTTCTAAGCATGTCAATATGAATCCCTTTCATGATAGGTTCTACTCTAAGCATAAGATGAGTGAAAGGAAAGAAAAGAATAAGGGAACTGAAACCAATGGGGATAGTGAATATGACCTATTAGATGAAGATGAATACCTTAGTAATGATTCACTTGGGAAGTAGAAGTTGGTGTAGAACGACTAAGAAAAAAAGGCATTTAGAAGGATTAGGAAAAAACATGAAGCAAGCGAGGAAAAATGTGCATTTTATATTGGTCAATCATTGGTGATAATTCAGAGGTGAAGGCCCTTATTAGAAGGCATGCAATAGAAACTAGGAGGAAGATAGTTTTCTATAGGAATGACCAGGAAAGAATTAGGTCAGTTTGCAAAGGAACACTACTTGATTTTGAAAAGGCCCGGGAGAAGAAAGGCCCAACTAAACTTGATTCGTTTTGTGTTCTAACAAGATTTGTTTAGGTTTAATCTTGGTCTGCTTTGTATTTCAGATCTGTGTTAGTGATTTATCTTGGTGTGTTCTGTCTGGAACATGGAACTTGGTGTGTTCTGTCTAGAACATTAATGAATGGTGTTTTTGTCTGACTGTTGAACTGTTTTTGTATGAAGTATCACATTTTGATGATCAATGTTTGCATATTATGTTCAGTTTTATTGTCCATCTCATGGTTTATTAACCAGGTTTATTGTAAGTTTTATTGGCCTTGTAAGATTTTGTGGCCTTGTCAATTTTTGTGACCATGTCAGATTTAATGACCATGATTTGGTCAGTTTTATTGGCCTTGTCAAGTTTGTGAACACGTCAGATTTTATTACGATGTCTATGTCGGATTTTATGACCATGATTTGGTCTGTTTTATTTTGGTTAGTTTTATGTTTTGGTTAGTTTTATGACCTGCGGGCTTATGACGAACATTACATGTTTTTGCATCCCTATTTTTTGGTCAGTTTTATGACCTGCATTACATCCTTTACACCAATTCATTCCCTGCAGGCTTATGGCCTACATTATGCATCCCCCAACTCATGACATGTATTATACCCAATTCAATCCCCTACATTACGTACAGTGACATTGAAAATTCAATCCACAAAGTGTTACAAACTGAAAGCATTACATTTCTTCCCAAGGTAATTCATACATACTAAAACATCCAAATTAAACCACCAAACATTCTAATCCTACTTGAAAAAAGGATCATGATGGAAACACAAGAAAGATTAATACTAAAACCACTAAATATAGACACCAACTCATCAGGAAACATGCATCCTGATGTCACTGCACATATTTCTCACATCATTTAATACCCATTTTATGATTATTTTCTTGATAATATTAGTAAATTTGTTTACTTTTGATTTCAAGGCAATCGAGCCGCGAAATGACAAATAAGCAAAAAACGAAAAAAATCAAGAAAAAGTAAATTTGGAGCTTCAAACATGGGTCATGTCTGCAAGACACGCCCTGTGGATGATCCTAAATTCATGAAAAAGTAGTGTTCTCCTCAAGACAAGACAAAATGGTGGTCCCCTTAGGAAACTAAACATCAACAGTGTAACCAGAAAATCCCAAAACGTCATAGAAGGGTATCTTGGGCTAGGAAATTAGTTATGGGGACAATAATATACGAATCTTGAGTATTTTGATAAGAAGAAGCTAAAAATGGTATTCTTGATCAAAGTTTTAAGACACAAATTGTACCTCCCAAGCACGGGTTGTACCTCCGGTATAAAACGACGAAAATGTGCCCCGAAACACCCAAGACACACCTCGTGCCTCCCAGACATGGGTCGTGCCTCGAGAAAAACAACAAAAAGATCCCCATATGACTTATAAAGATCTCCTAGGGCTCGGAAAGTCGAGACACGGGTCGTGCCTCGACCATAAAACGACAAAAAGATTTTTTGAATATTTATGAAGACCCAGTAGCGCCCAAAAAGCTGATCACGGGCCGTGTCTGGCAGTACACCATGTGCCTATGCAACCGGCATTTGCCAATCACTAATAACCACACACAACTATGTCTCCCAGACACGCCCCATCTCTCGCAAGAAACGCCCCATGTTTGGGCCCGCAGTAGCTTATAAATAGAGGCCATTGGCCTCCATTTTCAATTCCTCAATTCTTTGCTTTTCTCTACAATACACTTCTCTTCTACCCACTATTTTCAATCATTGTAATCACTAAATAAAACTCAAGAATCATTAATGTAATCAACCTTTTAATGATTAACATAACCTTTTCAAGTTTGGTGAAAACTATCTTCATGGCCATTCTTGGCTAAGGTTCTTGTGGGTGTTTCAGGGAAACGTACCCCTTGATGGGAAGTTAACTAAAGTAAGTTATAGATTAACAAGGGGTGTGTGTGTGTGTTAATGACTTTAAGCAAGGAATTATTTATTGAAAGTGAGTGGAATATTAGTGTCGTCATTAACTTGGGTCATCATTAGTCTTTTGACTTAACCTTTAAAAACTACCAACAATCTTGTGTCGCTGTTATCATGGGACACAACATGCGAAATACATGTGAAACTATTAGTGTGGTTTCTTATAACATGCGAAATACATGTTTAAATATTAGTGTGCTTCTTATAATATGCGAATTCTTTTTTGAGTAACATGTGATTTTGTAGAAATTGATGATGATGACTTTGAGATGCCTATATCCACATTGAGGAAAGTGAACAACAACAGGAAAAAAGGGTTGCAGAAGAAAATACTGATGATGATCACTTCGTTGAGCCTGTACCAAAAAAGAAGAAACTGAAAGAGGGTGAGAAAAGGAAAAAACGTTCTACTTCACAGAATGATGATGGTGATGACTATCAACAACAGGCCCAACCTGAACCACCTAGAACACAACCTAGGCCTTTCTTTGAATATCACAACGAAGCGTTGCTGTTGAGATGTCAACCTACACCATACATGGAAACTGTAAGAAATTTTTCAAAAGCACAAGTTGCTGACGTGAAAAGTATGGGCTTTGGGTCTATTCTAGATATGAATCTTAACCATATTTCAACACGTTTAGGATTTTGGCTAGTTAGAAACTTTGATGAGGAGTTCGATGAGCTTAACATAGGTAATCATCAAATCAAAATTACTTCGGATTCAGTTTATGAGGTCTTTGGAATACTGAAAGGATCTAAGCCAGTTGTTACAGTTGGTGATAAAAGAAGAGTTAAAAATGTTGAAAAATTGAAAAGAGTAAGGAACCCAAAGGTGGGGATAGTATTATAGATCAGTTCATCGGTCAATAGGCAGACAACAAGAGGATTACTCATGGCTTGGTTGCATCAGCAATTAACAATCAAAGAGAGTGAGGAAGCTTGTTTAAAATCAATTTCCTAGTATACTGGATGACATTTTTTGTGGAGATTACAAAAGCTACAACTGCAAATGATAGATGTTTGCTGGGATTAGATGTTGTTGAAGATATACCGCATCTAGATTGGTGCTCATATCTACTGGAGACGTTACGTTGGCCTAGAAAAGGGTGGGAAAACACAAAAATACAGTACGTGGGACCTGTCGCCTTTCTTACGGCATGTTTTACTATATTTGTTAACAATATAGGCAAAAATAAATAAATACGTATTCTAAGTAAAAATTACCTATTTTTTTATATTTAAACAGCTTTTATACACACATGAGTACAACAAGAGGCATCGGCTTCGTCAAGATGCCGGTTATTCGTTATATCACATCCGAGCTGATTGATAAAGTTGAAGAACATATTTCCAATAACGGACCTCTGACAGATAATGAAAATGAAAATGATTTTGAACCAGATCAAGAGCAGGGTCGTTCAACGGAGGAGTATACAATACCACCGATTGACGCCACAAAAAGCTACAGAAAAAGAACTACGTCTGCAACAGAAGACGAAGAGGACCCTTGCGGGCACACAGAAGATATGCTTGATTTCAGTATTGACATGCCGGAAACTTCGCAATTGAACCTTGTGATGGGAGTTGGAACACAGACACAGAAAATGATGGACTATTGCAACACTCCTGTTCAACTTTCTCCTACTATAATCTACGGTTTCGAGCAGCAACAACAACGAGAGGCTTCGAACATCAATAAATGGGTATGCCCGTCAATATTAATTTCATTTATTTTTACATACAAACATTGATGATATTCTCAGCGGATTATTGTACCAAAAATATTACAGAATCTGTTGAAACGAATGACAAGCAATATCAAAAAATACAATGCACTTGTTCAAATTATTCAAGAAATGATCAACTTGGTTTCAGATGCAAAAACAAAGTCTTTTTGGGATTCGGAAATTATGCAAGTGTGTAAGCAGAAGGTAAACATGCGATTTCATATACACATGCGATTTCATATATACATTTGATTTCATATGCACATGCGATGTCATATATCACATGCGATTTTGATTCTAGCTTATTAAAATTCAAAAATTTGTGTGTAGGACTACTGCAGCTAGATGATGAAGGAGTAACAGAGACAGATGATGAGGGAGTAATAGACACCTGTATTGCAAAACTGCAAACTGTGGAACCGGGGATATACGTTTACGCCTCACTAGTGCAGGGTAAACGCTTTTATTACAAAATAAAAAAAGAACAAAAGCTTATATTTTTTTAACTTAAACTCGCATGCAGAAAGGAATGAAACTGCGATGGAAACAGTGAATTTAGCCGAATCTACAGAACACCTTCCAGAAAAACATACTTCCACACGTACACAAATTTATTACAATAAAAAGGGTAAACTTTTAACATTTTTTACTAAAACAATTCAAAACACGCTTGTAGATTCTGGGCCCAACAATGAGCATAAATCTGAAACCAAAGTGGAAGCAGTTAATTTAGTAAAGACTACACAGCAGGAACCACAAGAAAAGGATTCGGGTATCAAAAGTGAAAAAGAAAAAGACGTGGTATACCCTTCGGTGATGGCTGAAGAATTGCAATCGGTTGAATCACTTTTGAGCCTGACACCACCTTCGTCTACAGAATAACCCAACCTGGTAGGATACAAGGGAAGGAACCCAGCTAAGGGGAAACAGATCTCAAATCCATTTGAAAAACAACCACCTGCAAAACAAAAAGAGGGGAAAAGGGTTGTGGAGAACAAAAAAAGGTGGAACCAAAGGGGTTAAATCATCTCCCTTATAAAACAATAGAACTCACAAAAATTCAAAATGAGAAAAGGTTTGCAGACCTTGGAGATGCGTTTTGTTCCCCTTTCTGCAACAGAGTGGTTAATATGCATGAAGCACTCCTAGATTGTGAGTTGAGTGTGATTAGATACGCATTTGCTACACTTAAGGGAACAGAGTAAGTAAACAATTACATCAACTAAAACATGTATATATATATATATGCTCAAAAAAGTTAATTGTATAATGTTTGCCTGGAAGCTCATTGTTTTACCAATAAAAAACTGGGGTTCAAACATATAAAGCTATCTTTGAAAGCTTCTATAGAAATCAATATGTATTTGTAGATGTGCTCAACCAAGAAGAGAAGAAGAGGGATAGAAAATCATCACCGTACAGACTCTTCCTGTATAGTACAATGCTGGTATGTTTCTGATTTTCAACCAATATGCTTTAGCATTTGCATGTTTATGTAAACATTTTCGCATGGCATATCTAACAAATTTGCATGTAAACATTTCGCATGTAAACATTTTCGCATGTTCAGTGTTTTGGCATGATCATTACTTTTTGCATGTAATAATTTCGCGTGTATACTCACTCACATGTATTTACTTAAAATACGGCCAGATATCATGTACAAGGATAACTACACCGACAACCAACGGCTAAAAGTATTTACCTCAAATCTTGAAGACATCTTACAGAAATATGAGGTAAAAAAACTTGGATTGGTTGACCTTTTGTTTATTCCAGTACTTCAAGGTGACCATTTCTATTGCATGTGCTTCCACATGAAAACCGACCAAGTTGAAATGATTGACAACTCAGCAATTGAACAGGAGTTAAAAGATAGATACAAAGGGCTTCCAGAAACCCTAGTAATACTAAATTTGTTCATATCCATGTGATAATGATGTAAAACTACTGACACATTGTTGCTTTGTTACAGAGAAGAGTACTAGTTTTATACCTAAAAAGGTCTTAAAAATTACAACAGCTATCAAACAACTTGAAGAATCACCTGTAGAAAAAAAAGAGATGGAGTGGAGAACTGTTACTAACGGTGTAGATTGTGGAGTCTTTACAATGCGACATATGGAAATATATAAGAGGAAAACACCGTGGATATCTGGGTTTGTGAAAGAAGATGAGGTAAACAACAGACAAAATTCACAACTCCATCTCCCGAGACACAGATATCTTAGTAAGATTATTCTATTCGAGTACAATCTGGAGCGTCAAAGAATAATTAAAGAGACAAATGCATTCGATAAAAGGCTGGAGAGAGACACGTTTATGAAAGATTTGGATAAAAAAATCCCAGAGAGGTTGAATGAATACTTTCAAAGGCCAGTATAAACTTGTCTATGTTTGATGTTGGATTATTGTACGTATTACATTACTTTTTTATTTTGAAATCGCATGTTTGAAGTATTAGAAACATGACACGGGAAAATATATAATATGCGAAATATGGGAAACATAACATGCGAAATTAATTTCTAAACCATAACATAACATGCGAAATAGGGGAAAGATACAAAGATACAAGTACAAATTTAGATGTTTTATTAGATAACCACCTGAAAATAAAAAAGTACAAAGATACACACCATTTTATTAGATGTTTTATAAATCAACAAAGTCATTCGAAAGATGAAAGAAACTTCATTTTCATGTCCATCGAGCATCTTAAAATGGTTATTGCATCCGCAAGCTCTTTCAATTGCTTCTCATCCCTCTCACCTAGATCAACCATGAACATCACAATGATTTCTCGAAGACTACTCACTTGCATCTGAGAAAGCAAGTTCACGATTTCTTGTCTTCTCTTCATATTTTCTGTTACACGAGAAAGATTGGTTTCCAACATCTCTTGACATGAGCGATCCTCTTGAATTTGTTCCTGAATCCTTTTTCTCAAAACCTGTTTGATACTTGAATCAGAACATGAGGCAGAAGAGGATGTTGGGAAGTCTGCCATTTTTTAGAAGATAAGAAATAAGTGGTTTAAGATTAGGATATAAAGAGAAAACTCTATATGAAAACAAAAAAACAGTGTGAACTAAACTATCGAACTGAATTATTGATGTAAAGCCTTTTCATCTACACAAATCTATATAAAGCTACATGCGATTTCTCGAAGACTACTCACATGCATCTGAGAAAGCAAGTTCACGATTTCTTGTCTTCTCTTCATATTTTCTGTTACACGAGAAAGATTGGTTTCCAACATCTCTTGACATGAGCGATCCTCTTGAATTTGTTCCTGAATCCTTTTTCTCAAAGCCTGTTTGATACTTGAATCAGAACACGAGGCAGAAGAGGATGTTGGGAAGTCTGCCATTTTCTTAGAAGATAAGAAATAAGTGGTTTAAGATTGGGATATAAAGATAAAACTCTATATGAAAAAAAAACCTTGTGAACTAAACTGTTGAACTGAATTATTGATGTAAAGCCCTTTCATCTACACAAATCTATATAAAGCTACATGCGATTTATGTAACTTCAGCATGTTTTATATATAATGAAAATTACATGCGATTTATGGTACATTCTATGTGAAACCAGCATGTTATAACTTTTATCACGTGCGAACTATTGGACTCAAAACATGCGAAATTAACATTTTATACATGCAAACTATTGGACTCAAATCATGCGAAATTAGCATTTTTGATTCCATGTTTTATACATGCGATTTATGATATAATAACATGCGAAACCAGCATGTTATGCCTTTCAGCAAATGTGATTTGTTGGACTCATCACATGCGAAGCTAAACATTTTGATTCAATATCAGTTACCCTCTAATAACATTAAAAACCTTCCAATCAATACTATCAAACACCAAATCATTAAACCGAGTATAAAAAATAAGAACATTTAAACATCACGAACTTACTATTGGAACCCTCAATTACAACATTTGCATTTGCAAAATTAGGGTTCCTAACTTCCTGAACCGTAACTCTCTGCTCACCACCTAATTGAACATGCTCAATGACGAATTCAGCATCTTCGAAATCGACATCTGTGTTTCTTCCGGTGCTGGATCCATTGAGAACAACAATCAATCAAACTCTAATATCAAACTGATACGATTCATAATTACAGAGATAGTTGTGTAACGAACTTGTGATCTGCTTGTTGAAGGAATTGTCTAATTTGCCATGTGCTGATTGAATGGATTGTCTGATATACCCTTATGTAGGAAAATGAATCAGGGACACGTGTAGGGCTATTATCATCGCGTACATAATGTATGATTAGAGGATTTGTATTCTACACTTCCTATATATATATATGGTAGGGTTATTGTAAAAAGGGGGTTTTGTGTGAGAAGTGTAAGAAGGGATACGGTGAGGACATGTGGCACTAATTAAACTTAATACTTACGGCTCTATTGTAATTGTATTAACAATTAAGATTTGGTAATAAATATGCAGTTACAAAGCTGGAGAATTTTTAAGGTTTGATAACCACTCATTCGTATAATACATTATTCACAACACATTAGAACTAAATTCATAACATGGTGTTTTAATAAATTCGTAGTTCAATTCATGGTGTTTTACACCTACGGTCCAGTGCATGTTCTTCGCATGGTGTTTTTACACTTGTATGTACAGAATGTGTTTTTAGTATAGTGTTTTAAACCTGCATTTCAACATGGTGTTTTAAACCTGCATTTCCAAAATATGTCCTATGACTTGAATCACAAATACAATTAACTAAATTCATAACATCGTGTTTTAATATATTCGTAGTGCAATTCACGGTGTTTTTCACTTGCGTTCTAGTACATGTTCTTTGTATGGTGTTTTAAACTTGTATTTACAAAATGTATTCTTAGTATAGTGTTTTAAACCTGCATTTCCACATGGTGTTTTAAACCTGCATTTATAGAATACGTTCTATGACTTGAATCACAAATACAATGTTTGCATATTTTTTAAAACACCATGATATGAATCACAAATACAATGTTTCTAGATTTTTTAAAACACCATGACTGGAATCGTAAAATCCATTCATTCTATATCTTAAAACATCACGTCTTGAATCGTATACAACCCTTCCAAATGTTTAAACACCATGACTTGAATAGTGATTCATTTATTCTAGATTTTAAAAACTATATCTTGAATCACAAAATTGTGTTTCCAGATTGTTTTAAACATCGTGACCTAAAACCCATGTGTTAACACATGGCGTTTTGCATCTGTATATATGTGTTATAACTAATTACATATATGTAAAAAAACTTGTTTACATATATGTAATTATAAAATTACATATAAAAAATGAAAAAATTACTCTTAACATGTATGTAATCATAAAAATACACATAATAAATGATAAAATTATCCTAAACATAAAAATATATAAATAAAAAGATTGTTTATTAGGAGTTCTGCGAGTTCTGTAAATATTTATTGTTCTGAAATGATCTTGGCCCTATATATATATATATATATATATATATATAGGGAGCCGCTAAAATAAGAACCACCCCCAGTTGTAAGAACCACGAGAACCACTCTCAACCAATTAGATTCAGCCACACAAAAGGGTAGTTTGGTCATTTACTACCAAATGTCAAATCCTCCCTTCTCTCTTCATTTAAAGTTTTTCTCCTCTCTCCTCTTTCATTTGTCAGTCCCATCATCTTCTCAACTTACCTTTTATCTCTCCTCTCTCTCTATTGAAATGCTTCACTACCATGTTCTTCTTCTTCGATATGCTCTGCACAAGGAAAATAAAACAATGTCCATGTTCTTTTGACCAAGCGGGAAAATAAAACAATGTCCGGCAATGGCTTCCGCCGCAACACCCGCCGCGTTCTCTCTCCTCCCCACCACCACCACCACCCTCCACCTCTCATCGCCGGAAAATAAAACAATGTCCGGCAATGGCTTCCGAGACCCGACCCAACCCGATTAGTGCGGTGGTTGAAGGGATGGTTGTTTGTGGTGGGTTTGACGGCGGTTTGTGGTGTGGGTTTTGACGGGATGGTTGTTTGTGGTGGGTTGTGGTGGTGGGTTTTGACAGGCGGTTTGTAGTGTGGGGCAGATCTGAAAACCCTCTCTTCGCCGCACAAGCTAGATCCACAACCGTCTTCTGGTATTTTTGTTGTTGTTATTGGTTTTTGTTGTTGTTAGATCTATGATTTTCTTGATCTAGTTGTGTTTGCGCCTGTTTTGTGGAAATTTGAAATTTGATAAAAGATTTAAATGAGTTGAACTTGGATTTGAAGTTTGAAAGGGCAATCGTTCTTAATGCCCCTGTTTCTTTATCTATGATTTTAAATGAAGTTTGAAGTTTGGAATTTGATTGAACAAATGTATTCAATCTGTTGGTTTTGATCTATGATTTATGATTTAATGTATTCAATCGTTCTTTAATGCCCCTGTTTCTTTGATCTATGATTTAATGCCCCTGTTGGAATTTGTTGAAATTTCTTAGTTAGTGGGTTTTGATTTGTGATCTTTGAATCTGTGGGTTTTAATACAATCGATTGGGTGGCGATGATGAAAAAAAGAAACGTAGATTTTGATGACGATGGCGCGGCAAGGACGGCGGAGGGTAGGTTTTTTGAACCTGCAACCCCACTTTTGCAGCCTCTAGATTATCGGAAAAACTGAGCCAAAACTTCGTTTTTTTTTTTCAAGAATCCACTCGTTCTTTTGATTTTTGTTTGTTGGGTTTTTTTTTTGAGGCGTCGATGATGATAGCAAACTATCTGAGATACCTCCTGAGTGTGCGATTTTCTGGGTGCGTTCGGTTTTGCGTAAAAACGGTTTTGTAAAAAAAAAAGTTAAACCGTAAACCTTTTAACGTAAAACGTAAAAACGTAAAACGTAAAAACGTAAAACGTAAAAAGTTTTTCGTAAATCGTAAAAAGTTTTAGGTAAAACGTAAATCGTAAATTTTTTTTAGTAAAACGTAAAAAGTTTTACGTAAAACGTAAAAAACCGGCGCGTAAAACGTAAAAACGTAAAAAATGTTAACGTAAAAAGTTTGCGTTTTCTGGGTGCGTTCGTGTTGCGTAAAAATGTTTTTGTAAAAAAAATTGTTAAACCGTAAACTTTTTAACGTAAAACGTAAAAAGTTTAAACCTAAAACGTAAAAACGTAAACTTTTTAAACGTAAAACGTAAAACGAAAAAACATAAAAAGTTTTAACCAAATCGTAAAACTTAAAAACGACGCGTTAAAAATGTAAAAAACGTAAAAACGTAAAACGTAAAAAAAAACGGCGCGTTAAAACGAAAAAAACGTAAAAACGTAAAACGTTAAAAAACGGCGCGGTAAAACGTAAAAAAATTAACGTAAAACGTAAAAAAAACGGCGCGTTAAAACGTAAAAAATTTAACGTAAAAAACGGCGCGTAAAAAAAACGACGCTTGAAAAAGCCCGGCGTAAAAATCGGCGCGTTAAAAAACGACGATTGAAACGTAAAAACAGCACGTAAACCGTAAAAAACGGCGCCTAAAACGTTAAAAAAACGGCGCGTAAAGTTTTTAACGTAAATGTCGGCGCGTTAAAAAAATCTGATTTCAAAAAAGTTTTTAAACCAAAAAATCAGTTTCTTAATAAAAAATTATTAAGACCAAAAAGTAATAAATGAATGAGACAAAAAAGACATTTAAAAATAATATATATAAAAAGACAAAAAAAAAACAATTTTATCTAAATACCCTTTAACAATAAAATATTAAAAACATAATAAGACAAAAAACTTTTAATATTAATATTAACTACTTTTAATCTCATCCATCCATCTAGTTGATCTAAGGGCTAAAAAGTTGTTCCCATGGTTCTTACAACTAGAGGTGGTTTTCATTTTAGCGGTCCTCTCTATATATATATATATATATAGGTAGAGGATCCTGTAAAAAAGGCCTAAAGTGTGAGAAAGGTAAGAAAGAATCTCAGTCATTAGATCTTTGATCTAATGGTTGAGATAATAGGGACCAAATTGTAAAATATTTTTATTAATTTGGACTTAATTGAAATATCTAGATAGGGACCAAATTGTAAAATATTTTTATTAATTTGGACTTAATTGAAATATCTAGGGGCAATTGTGTCTTTTTATCCCCATTTTCTAAATCAAAATCCCTACAATTTCTCTCTCTCTCTCTCCAGATCTCTCTCTATCACCAAAAACCCTATTTTCTTTCAGCCGCCAAAATGGTGATCTGATGAGTGGTGGTCGGAGGATCAGACGATGTATGATGAGATGAAGACGATGACCGGAAAAGTTGAAGTTGCAGGTTTTTGTTCGGTCGCTGGAGAAGATGAAGGATATCGGAGATGTTAACAGTGATCGGAATGATGATGAAGGTGCCGACGGAGTTGCAGGTTTTCACGGTGATGGAGAATGATGATGATGCGGTGATTGACGGAAGAAGTAACGATCGGAGATGGACAACGGAATGGTGGTTGACGGTGGTGAAGTGATGAATCTCGGATGAATAAGTTGTACCCCGGAATGGTGAGGTGGTGAACGACGACGACCAGAGATGATGGAAGCGACGCAAATTGGAGACGATGGATGGTTGTGAACGGTGATCTATGGAGTTGCAGGTTGTGAATATGATGATGACGACAACGGTGGAGTCGAATGGTGTTATTTTTTGTACTGAATGGTGTTAGTTTTTTCTTTTCAGTAATGGTGTTTATTTTTATTTTCCTGAATGGTGTTATTTTTTTCTGAATGGTGTTATTTTGTTTACTGAATGGTGTTATTTTGTTTGCTGAATGGTGTTATTTTTGTACTAAATGGTGTTATATTCTTTTGCACTGAATGGTGTTTTTTTTTATTTACTGCTGAATGGTGTTATTTTTGTACTGAATGGTGTTATTTTGTGCTGAATGGTGTTATATTTTCTGAATTGTGTTATATTTAAAACACCATGTATGAACATGATCTGAATGGTGTTATATTTATGGACGGTTATAATTCCTAAAATCCAGGTTTTTCTCTCTCCAAATCCTTAAATCAAGGATTACCATATTTGAATTTGTTAATGCATTTACAATCTTACCCTTTTCAATTAATTTAGATCTAATGGTTGAGATTCTTTCTTACCTTTCTCACACTTTTGGTCTTTTTTACAATAACTCCACCCTATATATATATATATTAAAATAGAAAAAATATATAATGGATGAGTGATAATGCATGGGGACGTAAAATCATTAGATAAAAGAAAACATACCACAAAAATGATTCGTGTGACATTGCCAACCATTACAATTTACAAAATATCTTTCTACTATTTATAGTAAATTCTTACTCATTTTCTGTCATTCTCTTAAACCTTTCGATTTCATGAAGCATCATGCACTCGATCAAAAGTTTTTATCAAAATTTGTACATATTGTTTAGTATCCTTTACACACACAAAAAAAAAAAAAAAAAAAAAAAAAAAAAAAAAAACGTTTCCATAATTCCCAGTAAAGAAAAATTAAATGCAACAAAAAAGAAATTCAGCTGCATAAAAGAAGAGCAAATACAATAACAATAAAGGAAGTTGTTAATTACTTGTGCGTATTCCAATTATAATGTTAAGAAAGAATAACAAAACGAAAGTCAATAATATACTCCAACAAGTGTGAGATCGATCAAATGAATGCTAAATACAAAGTTATGACACGAATAATGATATTCTGGAATAACTTTAATAATGATACTCATTATTTCTATGCCATTTGCTACTTTAATAATGCCATATTCATTTTAGCATTTTTGGAAAACATGTCTTCTGGTTTAAATTCTATTGGTCCATTATTTTGTAACATGTCCATAATTCTTTACCAACAACACAAACAGGGGCGGACCTACCTTAGGGGAAGGGGTAGCCTCCGCTACCGCTTGGCGGTCCGGCGGTAATGTAAATTTTGGAAAAATTGGACGTTTTTTCGATTTCGTTACCGCTTTTTCATAAAATGTTACCGCTATAAAGATTTTCTAGATACGCCAATAAACTCAAAAGTATAGTGGATGTATTATATATTCATGTCACCTCTGAACATGAACACCTTTATATATAATTAGGTACTTGTGGGAGATAGCATTCTTTGCCTTTACATCAATGGTTGCCTAATTGAACATAAGTGATTACTTACGTCTCATAGCCTAATAAACTTAATTACGCAATTTATGTCGATTTATGGCATCATGAGATTTGACAATTAATATGGTTTTGAGCTGGATTTGCATCAACTAATGAAAAGTTATTTTAAAATTTTCTTTTCTATATTGTGGCAAACCTTAACCACCCATTATTTACTACGTTTGCCGTAGTTGGATGCATGCCATCTTTGCTTGCTTCTTTTACCAACTTTCTAAATAGGGTGGTGATGTTTATGGATGGCAAACCCTTCTAAATTTATTGTTGAGTATGGGGGGAGGAGACTAGTAGACAAATATGTACACTATAGTTTATTTATATAAATGATTTACTAGCTGTTTGTTATCTGTTTTAATGTTAAAATTAAATAACAAGAAGAGAGAAGTAATCTGTAAAGGAAATCATTTAAATATCAACCACAAATACTTAAAATTTTTATTATATATTAGAATATGACTTATCCATCGGTGAGTTTACAGGACCGAACCAAACGTCAAACGAGTCTCTTTACTGGTCCATTGGTCGGGTAGGATGTAAGAATTGGATGATACCGTAAATATTCTAGAAATAAATAGGCTATAATTAAAAATTTTAATCAAAATACGGTTCATCCCTCAAAAAATCCGGTTTGACCCATGGTTTTCCAGTCTGATCGCCTGTTCCAGGTCCAACTTTCCGTTTCGACTCAAAACGGGTCTAACAGGGTGAACTGAACCAACCAGACCACCAGTTCCTGGTCCGGTTCAATTTTCAAAACATTTGATTATCGACAAACGTACTCATCAGCGTTTTAATTGTTTGTTGAAAGTTACTAGTAATAATTCATTTGGTCATCTAATAGAAGCTAATTACACAAGAAATTATTCACCCAACCATTAATTTACGAATGCTAATTATTTAATATTTTTATATATAAATTCGAGTGATTATATAAACCAAAGAAACTAATCATATTAATCTCTATATAAATAGAGAGAACTTCTACAGTATTATTATTATTATTATTATATATTTCGTACTTTAGTTTATTTTGTCATTTAATGTAAACTTTTATTTGCACCTCATTTAGTTTAATTATTGTATTATTTTTCTTTTACTTTAACCAAATTACTTTTATACCCTTAAATATTAATAAAATTATTATACAACTCCTAAACCAACCGAATTCTTATCGTTTTCTTTTTTGTTTTACCTTTATTTACCTTTGTTATTTATCGTATTGTTTTACTTTTTCTTATTTTTTTATCTTCAAAGCTAAGTTACGACAAAAGTAGCATAACACATTTAGATATTATTTTGTTTAATTTTACGAATTTATTCATCAATTGTCACGTTGTGCGATACATTTTGAATTTCAACCGCATCCCTGCACAACGCGCGGATAACTACTACTCTAGTTGACATAAACTTTAAGTTCAGTTTTGGAATTTCAACCGCATCCCTGGACATTAAAAGTCCATGAGGTATTTATGGTATAAAAATAGATCTTTGTATAAATCGATTAGTTGGGAAGATTGATGTAAGTTTAACATAATGTAATCAGTTGTTGTGTTTCACCCCTGGTTTGGGGGCTGGTGTTGTGAATAATAGTTACTTTAAAAAAAAAAGTTTTTTGGTACCTTTAAATTTAATTATTATCGTTCAAATTTGATCACTAAATCCTTTTGTCGGTCCCGTATCTTTCATAGTTAGGTCACCTATTAATAAATTAATAAAAAAACATGATTGTCAAATAATACTATATTAATGATACGAGTTGTTTGTACGAATATTAACTTTTACTGTTGTGAGGAAAAAGAAAAACAGATTTTCTTGCTGTTAATAAAAATGTTATAGAATGCTAACAATTAACGATTATTTTATTCAGATTTAAGTATTAGTATATGTTAGTGATAATAAAATATTTATATATTAAATTATTTATTGAGTTACATAATTTGGAGTTAAATCCAATGGATTTTGTTACTATCATCTTCTAATCAATTTTGTGGATGTGTTTCTTTAGCTATTAATAATTATTATATATTATACATGTTTCTATCAACCTTCTTTTAGTGGATGTTAACCTCATTTCTTTTCATGTGTGTGTTTTGGTCTCATCACATTATTTGAACTTGGAAAAGCAGTTGATTATTTGGTTAATTATTCTTATATGTACGCTTTACGTAACATTTTTTAATTGGTTATATTGTATTTGGCTAGGCAATAAAGACCTTATATTTGTATAACTTAAAATTACGTTAATAAATAATTAACAGTTTAGTTGGTTGTATTGTGTTTGGGCAAATATTAGGTATGGTATATGCGGGTTTGCTTTTTGAAAAATAAATAAAGTAAATACACACACGTAAATATATATATATATATATATATATATATATATATAGGGAGGGGCTCATGCGAGAACCACCCTTATTGTGAGAACCTTAAGAACCAATGTGAACACAACCTAAAATAGCTAAAAAAACCTAAAAAAAACCTAACCCCCACCCCCCCACCCCCAAAAAACCTAACCCCCCCCCCCCCCCAAGCTAAATGCTAAAAAAAACCTAACCCCACCCCCCCCCCCCCAAAAAAAACCTAAACCCCCCTCCCCCACCCCCCAAAAACCTAAAACCCCCCCCCCCCCCCCCAAGCTAAAATGCTAAAAACTAAACCCCCAAAAAACCTAAAAAAAATCTAAAAAAAAATCTAAAATTTTTTTTTTGAATTTTTTAATATTTTTTATGTTAAAATCGCTACTTTTAGAAGCCAAAAAAAAAAATATTTTTTGGCTTCGAAAAGTAGCGATTTTTTTATAAAAAATATTAAAAAATTCAAAAAAAAAAATTTGTGTGATTTTTAGCTATTTTTAGGCATTTTTTGTGTGTTCACATTGGTTCTCGCGGTTCTCACAATAAGAGGTGGTTCTCGCATGATCTTCTCCCTATATATATATATATATAAAGTATATCGTGCAATATGCCTTAACATACATTGCGTACGTGATAGCAAGTCGCACGTTATAACAAGAAATTGAATGTTGATAAATTCAGAAGTTCACATGGTCAAACAATTATATAAATCGCATGTTGATAAATAACCCAAATCGCATGTTATAATAAATAACCCAAACCATTTTCGCATGTTATATGGAATAACTCAAATCGCATGATCTTCAGTAATACCAAAATCGCATGTTGATAATGACTCGCGTACGCAATGTAGGTTAAGGCATTTTGTACGTTAACCGGCCTCTCTCTCTCTCTCTCTATATATATATATATATACATATATAGGGATCAGTTCAAATAAAAACTACCAACAGTTGCGAGAATCGCGAGAACCAATATTAACCAATTAAAAGTGGCCACCTCATTAAACATGTGAGTGTTTTTTAGGGGCATATTCGTGATTTTACCAAAACTAATCACTTGTCTCTTTAAATCAGATCAATCTCCTCTCTCTCTCTCTCTCTTACAAAAGTCAGAGAACGCCTTAATATCTCTCATATCACTTTCTTTCTCTCTCATCTATCAGATCCCTCATCACTCTCTTTTGCCAAAAACTGATCAATGTCTCCGGTCACCCACAGCAGCCACGCGACCGCTGGCGGTGCTTAGTTGTCGGGCAGAGAGAAAGAAAGAGAGAGGTGGGGTTTTCAACAACCATCTGCACTGCCCTGTCATCGTCAACCACCATCAGAACCACCGTCATCGTCAACCACCATCAGAACCACCGTCATCGTCAACCACCATCAAGTGTCGTTTTTGTGGAGGCAGAGGTGTAGGTTAGCAGATAAAGGGGGTGATGTGGTTGTTGTGGTGGGTTAGGGGCGGCGATTTGGTGAAGGGTGATGTGGTTGTTGTGGTGGGTGGTTGGTGAAGGGGTGAAGGGTGATGTGGTTGTGTGTTGGTGGTGTATGGCAGTGTTTGGGGTGGTCTGATTATGTGCACTTTCCCTTTTCTGTTCCAATTATACATCCCACCGCCCTCTCTCTCTCTCTCATCAAGTTCCTCTTCATACTCGTTTGACACATATCAAACCCTAATAAACCCATATCAATTTCAAACTAATTCAGCTTTTTGGGGGATTTTTGTCGGGCGTATTTTTTTGTGTAAGTTGGGACTCCGGTTGTTGATCTTGATCCTGGTTAGTTTTTTGAATCTTGAACTATCTTGATTCTGTTTTAGTTGTTTTTTGTGTAAGCTGGGACTCTGTTGGTTTTGTGTTTGGTTGTGTTGAGATCCATATATCAGAATGGGAAACTTTGTTTGATCTTTTGTGTCGATTTCTTATATCATCAGTTTGTTTACTATTTGGTTGTGTTAAGATCCATACATCAGTTGGTTTATGTTTGGTTGTGTTGTGTTGAGATCCATACATTTTTTTATTGGCAGTGATAGTTCGAAACATGTTTTCCGACAATTGATGAAGATGGCGTGGCAAAGATGGTGGAGGGTAGGTTTTTGAATCTGCAACCCCACTTTTGCAGCCATGATTATTGGAAACTTTGAGCCATACCCCGTTTTTTTTCAAGATCCACACATGGTTTTGATTTTTGTTGTTGGTTTTTATATTTTTTTTTCAGTCGATGATGATAAGTTCAACTTATCTGAGACACCTACTGAGTCGGGATTTTTGGTGAGTTCGTTTGTTAAGATTCTCAAATTTCGTAAACCCGAAATCGGGGTCAGGGCGTAAAAAGATGTTTGACGTAAATTTTTTTTTGCTTTTTTTTTTATAAAAAAAATTTTTGTAAAAAAATTTAAAAGAAAATTGTAAAAAAAATTTTGTAAATTTTTTTTGGCGTATTTTTTTTTTTTTTTGTAAAAAAGTATAAACCCGTAAAAAAAATTTTGTTAAAAAATCTAAAAAAATTGTTTTTTCGTAAAAAAATATGTTTTTTGTAAAAAAGTTTAAAACCGTAAAAAAAATTGGCGTAAAAAAATTAAACCCGTAAAAAATATTTGTGGTAAAAAAAATTGTCGTAAAAAACGGCTTTGTAAAAAAATCTATAAAAAATTGTTTTTTTTTGTAAAATATCTGATTTGTTAAAATTAATAATCAAATAAGACAAAAACCCTTTTTTAAATCAAAAAATCTGATTTAGTAAAGTATTAAAATATTAATAACAAATAAGACAAAAATAGCAAATTGACCAAATTACTCTTATGACAATTTAATATTAAAAACATAACAAGACAAAAAGAATTTAATATTGGTTTTAATCACTTTTAATCTCAACAATCAATCTCAAAAAATCAATGGTGAAAAAGTGGTTTTCACAGTTTTCGTAACTGGGTGTGGTAATTCATCTATATATATATATATATAGGGGAAGAATGTATAGAAAACCCACTTTAATTTAGAAAACCCGGGAAACTCAAAGCTCCCGATGTTTTTTTTTTTTAAAATTTATACATGTTATATACATGTTTTTAAGGGTTTTGGGCAAAAAAAATCAAAAAGCGCCGAGTAGATAATTTTTAAAAAAATAAACAAGTTTTGGTGTAACACATGTTACATTCATCTGACATATTTGTAACACGTGTTACACCAAAACTTGTTTATTTTTTTTTTAAAATATCTACTCGGCGCTTTTTTGATTTTTTTTGCCCAAAACCCTTAAAAACATGTATATAACATGTGTAAATTTTTTTTTTTAAGTTCGGGAGGTTAGAGTTTCCCAAGTTTTCTAAATTATAAGGGTTTTCTATAGATACTTACACTATATATATATATATATGGATGGATCATGAGAAAACTAGTTTAAATGAGAAACCCAAAAAAGCCTAAAAACATACCAAATTTTTTTTTTACATTTTTTATAAAAAATCGCTATATTTTATGCATGGAAAAAAAATTTAATAATTTTTTTGTTGTTGTATTGCACATGTGCACTATTACGGATATAATGCACATGTGTAGTACACATATAATGCACATGTGCTGTACAACAAAAAAAAATTGAAAATTTTTTATACATAAACAATAGCGATTTTTTTATAAAAAATTGTAAAAAAAATTGGTATTTTTTTTAGCTTTTTTTTAGGCTTTTTTAGGTAGTTTTCTAGTTTTCTCATTTAGATGTAGTTTTCTCATGATCCTCTCCCTATATATATATATATATATATATATATAAGTTTCATGCGAGAACCACCTTTATTGAGAGAACCGCGAGAACCAATGTGAACACAACAAAAATAACTAAAAAACCTAAAAAAAACTAACCCCCACCCCCAAGCTAAAATGCTAAAAACTAAACCCCCCAAAAAACTTAAAAAAATAAAAAAAAAACACACAATTTTTTTTAATTTTTTACATTAAAATCGCTACTTTTAGTAGCCAAAAAAAAGTTTTTTTTCTGCTACTAAAAGTAGAGATTTTTTATTAAAAAAATATTAAAAAAAATTGTGTGTTTTTTAGCTATTTTTATGTATTTTTGGTTGTGTTCACATTGGTTCTCGCAATAAAGGGTGGTTCCTAACGGATCCTTCTCCTATATATATATATAGGGTAGCGTTCATGAGTGAACAATAATGTATTTGTGAAAAAAAATGAACTTATCCTGACCATTGATTTTTTAGATCTAAATTCTTTCTTTAATGGGAAGATTGTAATTATCTTTTGTAACTTACATGTATTTTAATAGACACAAGGGTATAATTGTATTTTTCTCTCTTCACTTAATTAATTGATTTTTTTCTCTCTCCTGATTTCTATTTCCAATTAAAAGAATGTTTAATTACAACTTAACTTAATATTTGATAATTTTAAAAAAAATAGAAACATTATCAAATATTGTTCCATCTAGGACACGATTAAAAATATTTTATTACATTCTCTATACATATATGTATTAGATAAATGTTTGATGAAAAGATGCATAGTGGAAACAATATGTAATAATACACAAGTGTATAAGTTTGGTAAATACCGACCTGTATACACTATGTACTTGAATAATACACAGGTGTATACGTCTGGTATATACCGACCTGTATACACATATGTACTTGAATAATACACAGGTGTATAAATCTGGTTTATAACCTATGGGAACAATATGTAATAATACACAACTGTATAAGTGTTGTATATACCGACTTGTATACACATATGTTAAAAAAAACATAATTTAAGTAATTTTAAAAAGAACATAAGAGTTTATTTAAAAAAACATTAGCCCTTCAATCTCTTATAATTAAAATAATGAAGAAATAATGAAGATTTAATAATACACAAGTGTATAAGTCTTGTATATACTGAACTGCATACACATATGTTAAAAACCTAATTTAATTAGGTTTAATATTTAATTTAATAAAAAACATAAGAGTTTATTAAAAAAAAACAATAGCCCTTCAATCTCTTATAATTAAAATAATGAAGAAATAATTAAAAATGAGAGAGAGTTAAGAGATGAGAAAATTAAAGGATTTTAATTAAAAATACTTAGCTAATGTCAATCTTACCCTTTTAATCTAAAAAATGATCAAGGGTTAAGATTAGTTCACTCATTTCACTTTCAATAAGTTGTTCACAAATGAACCTAATTATATATATATATATATATATAGGGTAGGGTTCTAAAGTGAACAACCTCCCATGAGTGAACTGTGTGAACTGATCTGGACCCTTGATTTCCTTTTTAGTTGTTTAGGGTATGATTGTAATTATATAAAAAATTAGATTTAAATCATTATTTTAATAATTGAATTAAGTTACATCTTTCATATTTTAAATTCATTATCCATAATATATTTTATTTTTAATAAGATAATTATCAAAACAAACAACAAATCACCATATTTCAATTTCAATTTTTAATATCAACAGTAACTTTCCGATTTCATCACCAGAATTCAAATTTTGATTTTTATGTCGCAACCCCCGCCCCCTATCTGTCCCGGGAACGGGCGGCCGCGAGACCAGTTTTGGTGGTATCATTTTGTTTATCATTTTGGCAGCGGAAATTTCATCAGGACCGTAGTTAGGCAATGTTTATCAGAGTAAGACCACCATATTTTATATTAATAACCACATGGGTAAAACCCAAATTTCTTATTACAACATGTTTATAGGGATAAACCCTATTTTATTGAATTTAAAACATCGTCTTTTAGGTAACTTTTATAGCCACATTTTTCCAAGCTGTCAGTGCTCTCCAGCTGGCTTTCTTCTAATTGGCTTTTACATTTTGTTACCTGAAACGCGTTTAAAAACATTTGTCAGTGAAAAATACTGGTGAGTGAATCCCAGTTTAATCAAGAAGAGTTTTGTCCTTTAACAGTATTGAGAGCTATCACATTGTTTGTTTCTACACAATTACTCATTCAGTATTGTCAATCCTGACTGGTGGGTCATATTACACATTGGCTAACTCATTGTTCAATGGTAACATGTTCCACATTTTGTATACAAAACCCCAACATACCGGCAGTAATTGAAGAATTACAAAGACTCAATCATTGCTTAATCACATTGTAAAATATTTAAGATTTTGTAAAAACAGTTTACAAAAAAAAGGAGATTACTCACATTGCTGACTTAGGTTTCTTCTAAGGTTTCCTGGTAATTATCTATAATTTACACAATGCACATGCGTTAGTATAACAAGCCTTTATATTTACATTAGTTATACCATCCCCAAGACGGCATTCCAACGACTACGTCGGGCAGAACCACGACAGCCGTTACGGAACCCTGGATCAATCGGGCAGCGTATCTAATACATAACCGGGGTTATGATACTTACATCGGGGCAGAACTTCATTAATTAGGGGGGTATTATACCCGAGTATAGTTCCTACTATAAGAAATTTAGAGAGAGAAAGCGAAATTGAACGATCTGACTGAAGGCCCGATGCCCTCAATTTATAGGGCTGTAATTCGAGTCCGTCGCGCCCCGCGACGAAGGAAGGCAGGGGCCTTCGCGGCCCGCCTGTCACGGCCCCAGCCCCGGTTTTACCCGGTCAGGAGTTGCGGGACAGGAACACGTGGTATCTATGATGCGACAGCGGAAGATTTTAACAGGATCCTTTTAAAACTCGAAATGCCCGATTATTTTATTTCATAACGCGGGATAAACCCCGGTAATTTACAATAGAGGAATTTCACAAGTAAATTCCCTGATTTATTAAAACATGTTTATTCATTTTAACTGAGCCACCTCTTCAAGCTTGTTAGTGCTCCGTAGCACGTTTTCCTTGATTTACAGCAGGTCGCCTGAAACATGTTTTAAAAATATTTTATCAGCGGGGAAATGCTGGCGAGTCATTCAAGTATGTAAAACGACACATTAGTTATCAATTACAGCATAAGAGCGATTACAATGGCTTCTATCTTATTTTTATCTGGCGCCGTGTCACCCTGGTGACGATGGTCATACTACTATTGGGTCTTTCCCCAAGTAGTGACGTTTATCACTGTTAGGATTTATTAGCCTAACCCGTGAGAAATTAGTAATGTGCACAATACCCCACTAGCCAGTGATTAAGATAACCACGACTTACTTCCTGTAATTATAACATTTGAAAATGGAGTATTGTAAAATACTTTTGATAAAAAGAAAATGACTCACATTGCAGATTTATACGGGCAGAGTTTAGCCTACTGATTAGCCTTGTAACCTAAGTTTAAATAACATGCACACGAACTAGGTCAGTAACTAATACAACATTTACGATAACTCACGAGATTAAACCCTCACAACGAATGACAAAGTGCGATACTTAAACATCCATCGAATTCACGACGAATGACAAAGCATAACCCTAATGTGGGCAGCACTTAAACATCCATTGGATAGTTTCAATCGATCGGACAATGAATCGTAGCAGCGATCGAGTTAATACCCTGTATCGTAGCAGCGCCTCGCTATTATAATTGTAATTTCGACTTCAGAGTAGCCAAACTTCGTTTTTATGAAATGATTTCGACACCAGAGGACTGCTCGTAACCCCTCCTATTTATAGCAGATTTTTGGGTCTCACGCGGCCCGTGTGAGCCCTAAGCCCAACTTTACGCGGCCCGCGAGGCCGCCTAGTCTACGCGTAGGTTTGCTGGGTCACTAGTTAGGGTTGCCAGATGGGTTATACGTGGCCCGGATGCTTATCCGGTCAAACCTAGGGTTGACGCGGCCCGCGTAAGGGTCCGCTTATCTTTACGCGGCCCGCATGAAGACCAAAAACCTAGATTTCTTTATTTTTTTATATGGATTAAGGTTTCAGGGGTCCAGGTTTCTATTTACAAGTCGTTTTGGGACATTTTTGGAGGTCCTTACATCCTCCCCACCTTATTTAAAATCTCGTCCTCGAGATTTACTGAAATAAGTGAGGATACTTTCTTTTCATCTCTAATTCCAACTCCCAAGTGTATTCGGGTCCTCTCTTTGAATCCCATTTGACTTTGACAAGCACTAGTCGCTTGTGTTTGAGAAATTTGATCTTTCTGTCTTCTATCTGAAGAGGTTTCTCAACAAATTTTAACTTTTCGTTTACCTCTATATCTTGAAGAGGTACTACCAATGATTCGTCTGATAAACATTTCTTGAGGTTGGATACATGAAATACGTCATGTACCCCGGCTAGCTCCTCTGGTAGTTGTAAGCGATAGGCAACTGGTTCTATACGTTGGATTACTAAAAATGGTCCTACGTATCTTGGACTCAGCTTTCCTTTCTTACCAAACCGAATAACTCCTTTCCAAGGAGAAACTTTTAATAGTATTTTGTCTCCGACTTGAAATTCTAACGGCTTACGCCCATTGTCTGCATAACTCTTCTGGCGATCTCGAGCCGTTTTTAGTCTTTCCTTAATTTGAATGATCTTGTTGGTAGTTTCTTGCACAATTTCAGGACCTGATAATTGACTTTCTCCTATTTCTGCCCAACACACTGGAGTTCTACACTTACGTCCGTATAATGCTTCGAACAAGGCAGCTTCGATGCTTGAATGATAACTATTGTTATAGGAGAATTCAATTAAAGGTAAATGGTTGTCCCAATTTCCACCAAAATCGATCACACATGCCCTAAGCATGTCTTCTAGAGTTTGGATCATCCTTTCACTTTGTCCATCTGTTTGAGGATGATATGCAGTACTTAGATTTAGTCGGGTTCCCATTGCTTCTTGGAAACTTTTCCAAAAATGGGAAGTAAAACGACTATTCCTATCCGATACAATGGAGAGTGGAACTCCATGTAAGGATACAACTTCATCTACATACAACTTGGCTAACCTTTCCATGCTAAAGGTTTTTTTCATAGGTAGAAAGTGAGCTGATTTGGTTAATCGATCCACAATTACCCAAATTGCATCATTACCTTTTCTGGTTTTGGGTAACTTAGTAACAAAATCCATTGTTATGAGCTCCCATTTCCATACAGGCATTTCTAATTGTTGTAGTAGACCTGAAGGTTTCTGGTGTTCTGCTTTAACTTGTGAGCAAGTTAGACACTTAGAAACATATCTAGCTATGTCCTTTTTCATTCCTATCCACCAGAAATTGTTTCTTAAATCTTGGTACATCTTATTGTTACCAGGATGCATGGTATACCTAGATTTATGAGCTTCTTCTGAGATCTTATTCCTTAATTCTCCCTGCTTAGGTACCCAAATCCTTTTCTTGTGGAATCTCCAAATTCCATCCGCTCCTTGCTCTAATTCTTTTATCCGTCCTTTCATTCCTTCAGCAATATCTTGGATTGCTGGTTCCTGAACATCCTTTAATTGTTCCATTAAATCTAACTGTAGATTTAATCTAAGAGCACGAACTCGCTTTTGCTTTTCATGATACTTACGACTTAAGGCATCTGCAACTACGTTTGCCTTTCCTTCGTGATATTGAATATCACAGTCGTAATCACTTAGGATTTCCATCCATCTTCTTTGTCTCATGTTCAATTCTTTTTGCCCAAATATATATCTTAAGCTCTTATGATCTGTATAGACAGTAAACTTACTACCATACAGATAATGTCTCCAAATTTTAAGGGCAAAAATTATGGCGCCTAATTCTAAATCATGAGTAGTATAATTTTCCTCGTGCTTTTTCAATTGTCTTGATGCATACGTAATTACCTTTTTGCGTTGAATTAGCACACTTCCTAATCCTAGCTTTGAAGCATCACAATATACTTCAAAATCTTCTGTTCCTTCTGGTAAAGCTAGAATTGGAGCGTTTGTTAATTTCTGCTTTAAGATTTTAAAAGCTTCTTCTTGTTTAGGTCCCCAATCAAACTTAACTGCTTTACAGGTTAGCTTAGTTAATGGTACAGCTATTTTGGAAAAATCCTTAATAAACCGTCTATAATATCCGGCTAAACCTATAAAACTTCTAATTTCCATTGCTGATTGCGGAACCTTCCATTTGGTGATTGCTTCTATCTTAGCAGGATCTACGTGAATGCCTTCGTGATTCACCATGTGACCTAAAAATTGTACCTCATGCAGCCAAAATTCACACTTAGAAAATTTGGCATAAAGCTTCTCTTTTCTTAACAAGGTTAAGAGTACATGCAGGTGTTCACAATGTTCCTCCTGACTTTTGGAATAAATGAGTATATCGTCGATGAAGACAATTACAAATTTATCCAAATATGGTTTACAGATTCTATTCATCATGTCCATAAATGCTGCTGGAGCATTTGTTAATCCAAATGGCATGACTGTAAACTCGTAATGACCATACCTAGTCCTGAAAGCAGTTTTAGGTATGTCTTCTTCTTGTACCTTCAATTGATGATATCCAGAGCGTAAATCTATCTTAGAAAAGTATCTAGCTCATTGAAGTTGATCAAAAAGATCATCAATTCTAGGTAATGGGTACCGGTTCTTAATTGTAACCTTATTCAATTCTCTATAGTCGATACACATTCGCATCGAACCATCTTTCTTTTTCACAAACAATACTGGTGCTCCCTACGGGGATGAACTAGGTTGTATGAATCCTTTGCTTAGTAATTCATCTAATTGCTTTTTCAATTCTAACATTTCTGTGGGTGCTAACCGATAGGGTGCCTTGGCTATCGGTGTAGTTCCAGGAATTAGATGAATTCTAAATTCGACTTCCCTATCAGGTGGTAATCCAGGTAGTTCTTCTGGGAATACCTCTGGATATTCTGATACTACTGGAATTTCTTTAAGTTCCTTAACCTTAGTGTTAATGATTACTGAAATCATGTACACTATTCCTTGCTTTCGTTCATAACTAGCAACTTTCATTACTGAAATGAACTTTAGTGGCTTACGTGGCTTATCCCCCGTAATCACCACTAATTCTCTTGTGGGTGTATGAATTTCTATGGAATTCTTATCACAAAGAATTCGAGCATGGTTGGCTACCAACCAATCCATTCCTAACACCACATCGAATCCGGCTAAATTCATAGGTAACAGGTTTGCCGAAAATTTATGACCTAAAAGTTCTATCTTTATATTTTGCAAAACCTTATCTATGTTAACGGAATTTCCATCTGCCGTTTCGACTGTAAAAATCTGCCTAAGTTTGGTTAAGGGTAAATTAAGTGCTTGGCAGAATGAAGTATTTATAAAACTTTGGTTTGCACCAGAGTCAAATAATACTTTTGTGTAAACGTCGTGAACTAGGAACGTACCAGCTATCACATCTGGGATTAGCTCTGCTTCCTGAGTAGTCAGCTGGAAGGCTCTTACATTCTTCTTGGTCGTTCCTTCTGCAGGTTTGGCTTTGTTATCGGCTGGTTTGACCAGCTTTGGGCAGTCTGGCCTAATATGTCCAGCTTCTCCACAGTTATAACAGACTGTGGTTTTCTTTTTCCTGCAGTCTTCTTCTTGATGCCCCGGAATTTTGCAAAAATTGCAATATCCTTTGCATCTTCCAAAATGCTTCCTTTTACAGGAATTGCAAAATGGAACAGTGGAAGATTGCCCAGTTCTCCTTCCTTTGAAATTACTACGGTTACCCATACGGAATCCCTAGGTAATCTTTTGGGCTACTTCCTTCTTCTGGTTTTCTTCTCTTGTGCGTACTAGTTCGTCAGTCAGAGTGTTAGCTAACTCTACCGCATCATCGATCGTGCGGGGTCTCGCAGCCTTGACAATATTACGGATCTCGCCAATTAATCCCCAAATGTAGCGAGATATAAGTACCGATTCTGGCGAAGCCAGGGTTGGTACCACTCTAGCGTATTCGAAAAATGTCGAAGTATACCCTCGACAATCAACGCCTACCATCTGATGATTTAGGAATTTATTGGTCATTTGCTCCTTTTCGTACTCGGGACATAATTTTCTTTCTACAAGACTTTTAAATTCTTCCCAGTTCATAGCATATGCCACCGTTCTTCCTTTAGCTTGTAAAACTGTATTCCACCATTCTAGCGCCCCTTCTTTGAAAAGATGCGACGCATACATGACCTTGTCGTCCTCAGCACATTTACTTATCATAATTACTGCCTCGGTTTTCTCTAACCAACGCAGTGCAGCAGTTGCCCCTTCGTTACCTGCAAACTCAGCCGGTTTACAGGCAAGAAACTCCTTATAAGTGCAACCAGGTGTTGCAGCTTTCATTTTCTTAAGTAGTGGAGCTTGGATCCCCTCATTGTCATTATTAATATGGTTGCATCATCCATTTATACTATTACTGAAATTGTCACTTTGTGTGCGTTTACTAGGAATAATTTGTTGAGGTTCAACAGCTTTCTGAGCAGCAGCCAGGATTGCTGGAATAGCATTGGCTATTCCCTGAGCAACGATATTTTCAATATCTTGCCTATTCAGAAATTGATCCTCATGATTGTGCTCAGATTGGTTACCCTCGTTAACTTGTTCATTACCAGCGTTTGCCATCTGGTAATTAATTTATATAAGTGATTAGTATAAAACAATTTAATAACTTAAACATCCATTGGATAGTTTCAATCGATCGGACATTGAATCGTAGCAGCGATCGAGTTAATACCCTGTATCGTAGCAGCGCCTCGCTATTATAATTGTAATTTCGACTTCAGAGTAGCCAAACTTCGTTTTTATGAAATGATTTCGACACCAGAGGACTGCTCGTAACCCCTCCTATTTATAGCAGATTTTTGGGTCTCACGGGGCCCGCGTGAGCCCTAAGCCCAACTTTACGCGGCCCGCGAGGCCGCCTAGTCTACGCGTAGGTTTGCTGGGTCACTAGTTACGGTTTCCAGATGGGTTATACGTGGCCCAGATGCTTATCCAGTCAAACCTAGGGTTGACGCGGCCCGCGTAAGGGTCCGCTTATCTTTACGCGGCCCGCCTGAAGACCAAAAACCTAGATTTCTTTATTTTTTATATGGATTAAGGTTTCAGGGGTCCAGGTTTCTATTTACAAGTCGTTTTGGGACATTTTTGGAGGTCCTTATACCACCACATAGGGGGTCTACGGCGTAGCTGATCCGGGTCACGAGTATAGGTTCAACACGTGCCGCCACGTGTCAACTCCGGGTGTTGCCTCGTTTTTGATCGCTCGCGGCCCGCGTAGGCAGTAGCCAAAGGCTACGCGCCCAGCGACAGCCTTAATTTTCTTGTTTTTATTTTATTTTTAATGATATTTCATATTTTGGGCTCGGTTTTCACATACGGGGTGTATTTTAAGACATATTGGGATATTTAATATATATTAGGGTGTCGAAAATATTTTGGAGGGTTGTTATATCTTAAGATCCACGTAACCTTCATATTTCAACAGTATACACATCTGTACTTGGATATGAATAGAACAGTACGCATGTGTACGCAGCATGGTACATATGTACATAATACATACATAGAAACAATACCTGTAAATCTATTTTATATTTAACAAATTACAAGTTTATAATGTTTACCGAACCAAGCAAAAAAAACATACAATTACAAGTTCCAGTTTCGTAAAAACAATAAACCCAACATAATCGGAAAAACAAAAAAACATAGTTTTTTACAACTATTCGCCACGTTGTATGCTGAATCATCCTTATCGACCAAGCAAACAAACATACGTGAATCATCCTAATCGACCTTCCATCTCCACTTTTCTTGTTAACGACATCTCCTATAATAGCACAAAAAAACTCAGCAACTAATACTTTGCATAATTCACAAGTGTACATCAACAACTTTACACATTCAATACACAAAAAAATATGAGATATCACAAAAACAGACGCTATACACATGTGTACATCGCATTAAAAACATAGCAAAATCAGAATACACATGTGTACATCGAATTAAAAATAGAGCAAAATCAGAATACACATTTGTACATCGCATTAAAAAATAGAGCAAAATCAAAAAATTGAATAGAAAAACTCAGCAACTAATACTTTGCATAATTCACAAGTGTAAATCAATAACTTTACACATTCAATACATCTGAGATATCACGAAAAACAGATGCTATACACATGTGTACATCGCGTTAAAAACAGAGTAAAATCAGAATACACATGTATACATCGCATTAAAAACAGAGGAAAATCAAAAAATTGAAATCCAGAAAACTTAAATCGGAACCCTAATAGTCCAGCAGATCAGTAAAACAAAAAAAAAGTTACCGGTTGCAAAATTAACGTTAAGCCACAAGGTATCAAAGCTAAAAGGGATTAAAACAAATGCTGCAAAATTACTGGTGTTTACGGAGACGGCGACGGTGGCGATAAAACGACGACGGCGCCAAAATTGAAATCCCCATTCCAATTGTCTTCTCAAACACATGAGTCTGCTCAAATCGTCTTCTTGCCCAAATCATCTCCTTTGTTGTCGGTGACTTACCAAACCGAAACCCTATACTTTTTTTTCCAGATCTAGGGTGTTTACGGAAACGGCGACGGTGGCGATAAAACGACGAGATCTGAGAGCTGTGAAGAGGAGAATCGAAGTTGGTGGTGCCGACCATTGATGATCGTGGACACCGAACAAACGAGGGTTTGTTTTGATGCCAACGATTTCTTCGATACCGGCGATTTCTTCGATGCAGGTGAAGGTGAGAGAGAAAGTTGGATGTTGAAGAAAGTTTGAATATGTTGATTTGTGAGAGAGAACGAGATTTATGCAATCAATTTAAAATGAAAATTACACATATACTCTTTTTGTATTTAATTAAATGGAAAAAATTTACCACATAGTTACCATCATGTCACTCATTTAAATCTCAAGATCATAAAAATCAAGGGCCCAGATCAGTTCACACAGTTCACTTTGGAGAAGTTGTTCACATTTGAACCTAATCCTATATATATATTGAAGGGGTATGGTCCCAAAAACGCCGCGCAAACCTCCTTCAAGGTTGCGCGCGGGACCATACTCCTTATTCATCGAACTACTTATCATGGTCCTCGCGCGAGATATATCATATTCTACCTTGCACGGCGCGAGGCCTAGATAACAACAGGCTCCAATAACAACACATAGCACACTAAGAGAGCACTCAGACATCCAAACCCCGCGCGAGATAGTTACATACCAAGCAAGAATCGCGCAGGGAGGCAACGCAAGGCTGTTCCAAGTAGTACACAAAGTACAAGTGGCAGAAGGAAAGAGCCAATCAACGTCCTTCTGGCCCTGCTCAATCGTGCTCCACGATCATCTGACATGCAGGAGACAAAAAGTACTTAAGGACGCCTACATGGCACTAATCATAAGGCAGAGACAACTGCCCCACGATCTCCACTTACCTGCTGATGGCAGAAGGGCGGCCAGGCCGACAACAGTGACACGTGGCTCCAATCACATGGCGCCAGCTCCAGAAAGCTCCTAGAAGCCACTAACGGTCGACACCAGTGAGACAAGGAGCATATCCTCCATGTTGTCGCCTTCCGGCCCAAGGCCCATCAGCCCACATCCTCTTACACCTCTCCGGCTATAAATAGAGACCTCACTTCACAGGTTAAACATTCCATTCCCTCTACTCTCACTCTTAATACTTAAATATCTCCCACAAGCAGTCGCTTATTCTCACGCCGGAGCCCGGTTAAGAGGGAAACCCCCACATTCCCCTCTTAACGAGTAACGGTGTTCTGTTTTGCAGGCTAATCCAATCATTAAGGAGCTCCGGAAACCATAAAGAAGATTAACCACTATGATAGGAACATAAATCAAACTGATTAGACCGCCTTAATTAGTTCTGTGTTCCAGCGTGAACAACCTCCCAAGAGTGAACTGCGTGAACAGATATGGACCCTTGATTTCCTGTTTAGTTGTTAAGGGTAGGATTGTAATTATATAAAAAAAATAGATTTAAATCATTATTTTAATAATTGAATTAAGTTACATCTTTCCTAATTTAAATTCATTATCCACATTATGTTTATTCATTAATAAGATAATTATCAAAACAAACAACAAATCACCAGATTTCAATTTTAATTTTTATTTTAGATTTCATCACCAGAATTCAAATTTTGATTTTTAAGATCCATGTAACCTTCATATTTCAACGGTATACATATGTGTACTTTGATATAAATAGAACAGTACACATGTGTACTCAGCATCGTACATATGTGTACAGTAATTCACAGGTGTACATCAACATTCAATACAAAAAAAATTCTGAGATATCACAAAAACAGACGATATACACATGTGTACATCGCATTAAAAAGAGGGCAAAATCAGAATACACATGTGTACATCGCATTTAAACAAATAATTATTTTAATAATTAAATTAAGTTACATATTTCCTAATCCTTGATTTGATTTGTGAGAGATTTATGCAATCAATTTAAGAGGATAATTGATTACTTAATTTGTGAGAGATTTATGCAATCAATTTAAGATTGAAATTACACATATACCCTTTTTATATTTAATTAAATGGAAAAAATTAACAAATAATTACCATCATGCCACTCACTTTAATTTAAAGATCATAAAAATCAAGGGCCCAGATCAGTTCACGCAGTTCACTCTTGGGATTTTGTTCACGTTTGAACCTAATCCTATATATATATGTGTGTATCATAATTTTTGGTACAAACTATTTTGATTAATTAAAAATATATTAGTTTGTTTACATTTAGCAAAAAAATAATTGGTGACATCAAACACCGTGTACGACTTAATTTATTGTTTATCAAATAATTGGTTTGAAAACATTATACCCTTATACAATTAGCAACTTTGGTTATGTATCATTTGTTTAAAAGTCACAACCTTTACTTCATTTACTCACACCCTTTCATTTTATTATATTATATATTATATATACTTAGTCAAAAAAACAACTTAATTGCAACGTAATGTTTACCGTCATGACTTTACAACCTAACTTCCAATCTTTACTTTACCGTCATTATGCATTCCACCCCATGCCATTACCCACATGGTACCCTTTTAATCATACCCTTTACGGTTTTACCCCATTTATGTTGTTTCTTGCATTAATTATATCAGGTTTCCTTCGTTCCAATTTTTTTTAGGGTTTTCAAATTAGTTATAAATTGTGGGGAATATCACATAAATCTGAGTCTTAGAAAGTTGAAGAGAAGATTTTGGAAATATTTTGTTCCATAGATTCCATGGTTCATATGGATCATTTCAAACAGAGTGATCATAAGGGATTCGCTGGTTCAGTATGTGGTCGAATCGCTACCAAACCCGTTGATTCAAGACACAGACGCACTGATCACTGACCAGAGGGTTTGATGGATCACGAATGGATTCGCTGGTTTGGTAGTATCGTCATATCAATCCCTAAAAAGTGATGCGTTGGTTTGTTACTTGATAAACAAACCTAATGGTTTGATCAAACGACCAACAATCACGTATAATGATCTTCAAATGGATGCAATGGTTTGCTAAATCACATGATGTGATTATTCAAAAGGTTGCCACACCATGGACACACCTCTTCGAAAGGGTCCATCTATCACGATGGTACACACCGTTCCCCATCGTCCATAATCTTCACCACGGCGCCGTTTCGGGTAGACCTTCAAACGATGCAGCGGCGGTTTGCTTAAAGATCTACTCGATCTTCGAACAATGTTCTACTCTATCTTGGCGGATCTAGAAGAGAAACGTATGAATGCACTATAGATAATAAAGTTTAACATTGAAATTTAATCATGGTGAAACATGTGCAGAATTGCCTATAGATACGGTTTATTCCTTTTTGTGACATCTCTGTATGCGCTGATCATCAGAATTCGCAAAGTAGAATCAATCCTCAATTAGATAAATTTGACTGTCAAATATGATTTTATTGTTGGTTTAAGAGAGTAAATAATTTTGTCTTTTGCTTATGCATGCTTATTTCTTTATTGCATTTGCATATGGATTTGCTGTGAGACCTCGGTACACATTCAAGGAATATGATAATATATGGGCAAATATTGTTTTTTGGTTTACTGTTTTGGTTACAAAGCCTTTTGCTATGGGTAATGTTTAATTCTGTAAAGAAGGGGTCTGCCAAAGAAATTTGCTTTAACATCTGATGACATCGATGTGTAAATTTATGTTTCATTTAATTAAAAAAAACTCAATTAAAGCCTTAGAATCTTAATTTTATATACATTTTATACGAAGTATAACTTTTGATTAACTAATTCTATTGTTTAGTTGTGAAAATGAACATATGTATATATTGATCTACGCATTCGAAATGGTGTTTAGTGTTGATTTGAAGTTTGATAGGTTTCCTTTTTCTGTAATTTAGATTGCACTTTTCTATGTTGTAGGTGGATATTAATCAATCAACTGCTGCGTAGGCCTGAGTAGTTGTTCTTAGCGGAGCACCAACAGGTACGAATAGAGGTGACATTCGTGTCAGGTTGAATTGGTGAAGCCGTACATGACCCATATTTTAATCGGTATTGTAAACCAACCCTAACCTAAGCACATTTATATTTGTTTAACCCGGATATGATTAGTATAACCCGTTTATCTAACCGTGTCAAACGAGTTGACAAGTTGTAAATGGGTTGGTAGATTTTTAAAGGGTTAATTGGTTAAAGTGGCTGCCATAGCATAACCTATATCAATTAAAGTCTATTTGACTTCTTTAACCATATATTACATTATAACTCCAGTAAAGGGTGATATTGGGTTTAAGAGATTAAATGTACAAAGGGACAAAAGGTGATATTCACTCGGAAGTTGTGAGTCAGCCTTCCACATGCCATGCACGGTGCACCCCATGTCCGTTTTAGCAACATATGTTTTTGAAACCTTTCTTCATTTGTTTGTTTTGTATAACAGCGTACGCTAGAGAGAGAGAGGAGGTGGCGGATACAAGGCGGCGGCGTTTAGGGTTCCGGTCAAACATTGAAAATTAGTTTCGAATATTCAAAATTTTTCTGGATTTTTCCTTTGAAAATTTGGTTAAATTTAACAAACATTACAAGTCCCTAAAAGCATGTGTATAACCTCTTAAGCAACCAATAATCCTATGTACTATTTATCTATACATCTCATCTGCTATTCTCTCTTTTAATAGTAGCTATGTCGTTCACTTCCTGTCCACTTTTCATCGTCAATTTTGTGCATATATAAATGAGATATGAACGCCATCAGTTGCACTTTGCAGCTTGAATAACTACTTAGAAGACGACTTTACTATGATATTTTAGTTTGTATTGATCTTGATCTTCAAACACCGTTTGTGGATTTAGGTTTATGGTTGTGTATTGAACCTGTGAGTATCGAAAGTCTTGCGAATGTGTTGTTAGAGTTGGGAAATAAAAGTCACCGGTATTAAAAACATTCATAATCAAGATCCCGCCGCAACGCGCGGGTTGACGTCAACTCGTTATGTACAATGACTAAGTAAATAGACTAATATCATCAGAATAAGAAAAGCACAATAAATATTGTAATCGACCTTTAGTCTATAGTTTTTCTTTCAACCAAATGTTAATTCTCTATTATACTTCTTGAACAGTCGAAACAAACTGGACACATGGAACCGAATCAATAAGTAACATTTTTAAATTCAAGATAATATGCTTGATCAAATCTTTTTAAAAGTCAATTAAACTTGGTCCATACTTGTTAAATATTTGGAGTAGGTTTAAGACTTCGTTGAACGGGCAAACATTTGGTTGGTGATCAGTAGTCATCTTTGAATTATATTGAATAATACAATGTTTTTCTTCCTTTATTTATTTTTTATGTAATGAGACCAATAAACTTAAGATGAAGGGTCGCATGACACTCGATCTTGTATCCATGTTGCGACGATTTCGAGGAGTCGATGGAACATCTGTTCACTGCTTGCTTTCCGAGTGTGGTCGGCTTTCAGTAATTGGTGCAACATTCCGCCGATTTTCCTTTTTGAGTTCAAAGATATCTTAGATATCCACAAGCACATTAAAAGTGGCAAGAATGTGGAAAAAATATTTACGGATTGACTATTATCTCTTGTTGGTGCATTTGGAAAGAAATGAATGAGATGGTTTTTAACAAGAAAAAGTGTAGTCCGCATGATATCATAGGGGAGATAAAATCTAGAGGGTTTGCTTGGGTTAAAAATAGATTTTCTTGTAATTATATGAAATGGGCGGATTGATGTAAATATCCATTGTATATGTTGTAATTTGTTGGCCCTTTGCCTGTTTGGGTCGGGGGTCGTTTGGTTGTTTGGCCTTTTGCCCGTTTGGGTCGGATGTTTATTTTTAATGAAGTTTATTTTTCAAAAAAAAAACATGACATTTTTTTAGTGACAATTTTTTAGGTTATAAGTCACCAAAGTGACATGTTTAACAATTCATCTTAGGGGCTCGAGGCATTCACATGATACACTCCTATCATGCTAGTGATGACGTTATTATACATCGTCGCAAACGGGGTGTATCACGTGGTGATGACTTTTACCGTGATAGTTATCACGTTGGTGATGGTTTGTGTCAAACAGTCATATGACCGTTAATAACTGGAAAAAAAAACAGATTTAATTACCCACCAATTTAATTCTAATCTTCTTTCACACGTACTCACTTCACAAATTACCTCTGAACTCTACAAAAACTCTCTATTCACTTCTCTCAATTCTATAAAATTCTCTATTTTTATAGTTTTTGAAAATACCAATGGAGGATATGGAGCGTCTAAATACATATTCACCCGACAGATCTGGTTCGTCTGAGCTTTCGGGTTGTACTCTTGAATTTGTTGCAAAGATTTGTGAGAACTCGAAGCTTAAAAATACAGGACGATAAAAAAAAATTATGCGTCATGATGGGGTAGCAACAAATGAATTTCTAATGAATAATTACTTTGTTGAAAACTTAAACAATAATGCCAAGACGTTTAGAGCGAGGTTTCGTATGTCAAAAGAATTATTTGAAAGATTGTGGGAGATATTAAAGCTAAAGCTGTGTGAGCGGTAGGGGAAAAAAGAGTTTCACGAAGATACAAAAATACACATCTTCGGTTCGTCAACTTGCAATCAGTAACGTTCCTGGCAAATATGATGAATATCTAACAATGTCTTCTAGGACTTCTAATTGGTTGTCAATGCTTATTCGTTTCCGACCGACACCAAAGAAAAATTGTTCAAGAAGTTACAGGAATCGACGAGAAAAGACGTTGAGCGAGCGTTTAGTGTTTTGAAAGGTACACACGTGTATCATATTGCACAATATGATCATAAATGACGAGGGGCACGTAATATGTCGCAGCCCCCGAACCCTACCCCGGGAGCGGGTGCCGCGAGATCAGTCAGATGGTATCGGTGTTTAATAATTTGGCAGCGAAATTTAAACATCAGGACCGTAGTTAGGAAATATTTTATCAGAGTTTAAACACTAAACTTTTTATAATAAATATAAATGGGATAAAACCCAAGTTTCGTTAACAATACATTTGTAGGGATTAAACCCTAATTATTGAAAACATAAACTCCTTTTTATTTAGGTAACTTTTATAGCCACTTCTTTAAGCCTTCAGTGCTCTCCAGCTGGCTTCTATTAGCTTCACATTAAGTACCTGAAACGCGTTTTAAAAAGGTTTAATCAGCAACAAATACTGGCGAGTGCATCCCAGTTTAATCAAAACAATTTATAACTTTACAGTATTAAGATTTACAATGTTTATATCTATCCAATTATTCAATACAACATTGTTACTGGGTAACCTTTGTCCCCCGTGCTTGCGGTCATGCTACTATTCGCAATATTAACGAGTGTCAAGTAATGTATACAAAACCCCACATACTGATGATAATTGTAGAATTACAAAAACTTAATCACTGTAAGTATAATGATAAATGTTTAGGGTTTTGTAAAATCTTTGAAACAATGACTCACAAAAAGGGTTTACAAAAAGAGAATGTACTCATATTGTTGACTTAGGTGTTACTATAGCTTCCTGGTACTTTTCCTGGTTATTATCTATTAAAATTAAACAATGCACACGTGTTAGTAAAATAACCCAATTCACATTAGCCATACTACCGAGACAGAACACCAACGAACTGAGTCAAGCAGAGCCTTGACATGCGTTACGGAGCCCTAGATCAATCGGGTACGGTAACAAATACGTGATCGGGGTTATAATACTTACAACTAAGCAGAGCTTCGCTTTTTAGGGGTATAATACCCGATTATATTTTGCCTATACGTCTGAGAGAGAAAGAAAGATTTGAACAAATGAAACTGAGGGTGATCGCTGCCTTTTATAGGCTGGAATCCAGGTCCCTCGCGGCCCGCCAACCGTCTAGACTAGGGCTTAGGCCCGGTTAGTCACGGGTATAGGTCTGCCGGGTGTTGTGCCACGTGGCACACTGTGCGTTCGCCAAACATAGCTCCGTCACGCCCCGCAAGGCCCAAGGTAAACCGGGTCGCGGCCCGCGAGACCATATATATTTGTTTTTATTTGATTTTTGTTAATAAAAATGTTATTAGGCCCGTTAATGCATATTCGGGGTATAATAGGAACGTTTAGAGTGTTTTAAGGGTTTTAGGAGGGTTGTTATATCCTCCCCACCTTGTTTTAAATCTCATCCTTGAGATCTGCTGGAATAGGTGTGGACACTTCCTTTGCATTTCTGATTCGAGCTCCCAAGTGTATTCTGGTCCTCTCTTGGAATCCCATTTCACTTTGACCAAAACTAGTCTCTTGTGTTTGAGTTCTTGATCTTTCTATCTTCAATCTGTAGTGGTTTCTCTATAAACTTCAGTTTCTCATTTACCTCTATGTCCTAAAGAGGTATCACTAATGATTCATCTGCTAAGCATTTCCTGAGGTTACATACATGAAACACATCATGTATTCCTGCCATTTCCTCTGGCAGTCGTAGTTGATAAGCTACTGGTCCTATCCTTTTGATAATCTCAAAAGGTCTAACATACCTGGGGCTTAGCTTTCCTCTTTTAACGTATCTGACCACTCTATTCCATGGAGAAACTTTTAACAATACCTTGTCTCAAACTTGAAATTCTAATGGCTTTCGTCGGTTATCTGCATAACTCTTTTGACGATCTCGTGCTGCTTTTAGTCTTTCTTTGACTTGAATGATTTTGTCCGTTTTTACTTGCACTATCTCTGGTCCAGATAGTTGCTTTTCTCCAATCTCTGCCCAACAGACTGGAGTTCGGCACTTTCGTCCATAAAGTGCTTCAAACGATGCAGCGTTGATGCTGGTATGATAGTTGTTATTGTAGGAAAATTCTATTAATGGTAAATGATCGTCCCAATTCCTCCAAAATCAATTACACAGGCTCTAAGCAAATCTTCCATTGTCTGAATTGTCCTTTCGCTTTGTCCGTCCGTTTGAGGATGATAAGCGGTGCTTAAATTTAACCTGGTTCCCATGGCTTTTTGGAAACTTGTCCAAAAATGAGATGTAAAAAAGGCTATCTCTATCAGATACAATAGATAAAGGAATTCCATGTAATGAAACTATTTCATTTACATATAACTTGGCTAACCGTTCCATACTGAAAGTTTCCTTCATAGGTAAGAAATGAGCAGATTTGGTTAATCTGTCTACAATCACCTAGATTGTATCATTACCTTTTCATGTCTTGGGTAATTTGGTAACAAAGTCCATTGTTATCAATTCTCATTTCCATATTGGCATTTCTAATTGCTGCAATAATCCTGAAGGTTTCTGATGTTCTGCTTTAACTTGTGAACAGGTTAGACATTTAGCAACATAGGTTGCTATATCTTTTTTCATTCCTATCCACCAGAAATTTTTCCTTAGATCTTGATACATCTTATCACTACCAGGATGTATCGTATACTTAGATTTATGGGCTTCTTCCAAAATTCGGTGGCGTAGGTTTCCTTGTTTGGGTATCCAGATTCTTTTCTTATGAAATTTTCAAATCCCATCTGTTCGTTTTTCTAACTCCTTAATCATTCCTTTTAATCTTTTAGCATCATCCTTGATTGTTGCTTCCTGTATCTCTCTAATTTACTCATTTAAATTTATCTGCAGATTTAATCTAAGAGAACGTACTCGTTTTGGCTTTTCATGATACTTTCGATTTAAAGCATCAGCTACTACATTAGCTTTTCCAGCATGATACTGGATATCACAATCATAGTCACTAAGATTTCCATCCAACGTCTCTGTCTCATATTTAATTCATTTTGCCCAAAAACATATCTTAAACTCTTATGATTTGTGAAGACAACAAACTTACTACCGTAAAGATAGTGTCTCCAAATCTTAAGGGCAAAAATTATGGCTCCCAACTCTAGATCATGGTTTGTGTAATTATCTTCATGTTTCTTAAGTTGTCTAGAGGCATAAGCTATAACCGTTTGACGTTGCATCAACACACATCCTTAACCTAACTTAGACGCGTCACAATAGACTATCAAGTCTTTAGTTCCTTCTGGTAATGCGAGTATGGGTGCGTTGGTTAACCTTTGCTTCAGAATCCTAAAGGCTTCCTCCTGTTTTGGTCCCCATTCAAACTTAACTAATTTGCAGGTCAGTTTGGTTAATGGAGTGGCTATTCTAGAGAAATCTTGAATAAAACGTCTATAATAACTGCCAGTCCTAGAAAGCTTCTTACTTCTGTAGGTGACTCAGGGACTTTCCATTTGGTAATCGTCTTGATTTTTGTGGGATCCACATGAATTCCTTCATGATTAACTAGATGTCCAAGGAATTGCACTTCTTGTAACCAAAATTCACATTTTTAGAATTTAGCGTAAAACTTTTCTTTTCTCAATAATGTCAGAAGTGTATGCAAATGCTCTCCATGATCCTCTTTATTCTTAGTGTAAATTAGAATATCACATATAAAGACAATTATGAATTTATCAAGGTATGGTTTACATATCCTGTTCATCATATCCATAAATGCAGCTGGGGCATTGGTTAAACCAAATATTATAATAAAATTCCGCCTAAACTACGCGCCAAAAACATCCTATAAAAAGAAAAATCTCAGCACAATCCATTAATCACACCTAAAAACAAACGTCATGTTTCCTAAAAACCACTCACTTTAAAACGCCAAAAAAATAATTGAAAAAACCCACAAATGGTAAACCTCGTTTCGTGGATATTCAGTATTGTTATGCATGAAGTTTCAATGAATGGATTCTTACCTGGGGTGGGTATCTCTATAAGTTTTTGCTGAATGAGATGGACAAATATTCAAGAAAAAGAGACTGATGACAGTGATATGTCATTTTGTGTGCTTTGTTCTTGATGAATATATGCATGGCATGAAGGGATCAATACCAGTGTAAATGCTATTTTGGACTCCGTGATCATAATAGCACCCACACAGGCGTTGATCTTCAACCACATGTCACCAAACAACAATAGATCACACCAAAATACAGGATGTCACTTATCAGCTTCGTCCAAAGGACGGACGTTATGTAGGAAAATCACCATCTAGCTAAGGTATTCAAAGGTTCAAGGCACAAAAACTTCTAGAAGAAGAGGCTGATGACAGTAAAGATTTGGATGAGAAATTGGATTAGCATTTTTACTTTTTTTTCATTTTCTATTTTTTTTGGGGGGCGGGATCATTTTCTGTTGTTTATTATCTAATTCTCCACAATAAAATACATTACATCTGTAAAAAAATGTTTATAAAACGCCAAAAACTAGAAACATCAAACGCCTAATAGTATGAACACTATAAGAACGGATACTCGCCAAGCACGTTGTTGCTATATAAAACGCCAAAAATGCCAAAACTTATAATGAAATTACTTTAACCAATTATTATTAAAAACTCTAAAAATTAACTAAACGTCATTAAAAATGTATAAAACAACGTGTCATCTTTATCTAAACGCGATTAAAAACAAAACGCCAAACCCTGAAAAGATAGGAAGTGATACAGCCTTAACAGATGAAGCTGAACAAAACAGTAACTGCAAACAGTAACTGAAACGATGGAAAACTTTATTACTAACATTTATTATATTAAAAGCCACGCCATCATAATTGAATTTATTTATCTTTTCAAAACGCCATAATTACCTGTCACATTATAGGCCTGCAGCCTACATGGCACGACAATTGATACACAAAATACACATAAAAAATTACTGATGTTTTTTACCGCCAAAAACATATATCTACCTGGCGCCAAAAAAAGCTCATTATATAAGTACAACAGCTAAACAAAGCTTGTCACTCCACACATTCACTAAACATGGCACACATTATCTAAAACGCCATACAACTTAAAAAAATGGCTCAGGTTATTGCATGGAGGTTTGAGAGGTCAGAGAGACGTTTCGTCCTAAAGTTCTCTGACAGGAGAAGGGTGAAAGTCAAGACAATCAAGGCCATACTTAGTATGGATGAAGCTATTTAGAGGGATATTCTAGCTCTTGGAATTCCAGTGGCCTACGATTGTGAAAGGGCTCGAACGGTAATAAGAAGATTAAAGAGAAAGTTTCCCGCAGATGATGATGATGATGATGTTGACGATACTGATCTACCAAAAGTTACCAGTTGGAGTTTGGATGAATAATCAAGAACGGTGAATGTGAGCTATCAACACGGGGTGGATTATTCATTGACAATGGACGAAGTGTTGAACACAGATAAACTACATCTTCTTGAACAGCTCTGTGATTTAGCACATTCGAACGATGCAAGATCCAGCGTTGTGATGATATTTAAGTATAGGATGCAACAAAGACGAGACGAGATTGTGGCGTTATACGCCAATGCACAAGATGATGAGTCTGATGAGAGTGATGAACAAAGCGACGGTTACATCTCTAATGTAATACCATCCACAGAAGACTATTAGTTTTTGTTTGATTTCGTCTTAGTTGTGCTCTTTTAAATTACTAATGAATTTAAAAACGCCATGAACGCCAAGAAATTTACCTTTATAACATATATGAACTGTTGAAATCTACAAAAAACGCCTAATGAATTTGGGAACGCCATGGACGAAAAGAAGTTATAATTACTAATTGATTTTAATAAATTTGAGGACGCCATAAACGCCAAAATATTTACTATGCACATGATCTAAAAAAACAATAAAACGCCAGGTAGTTATTGAATCTAACTAAACGCCAAAAAAATCTTACACACCAAAAAATGAAGTGGTGTTGTGAGACGTATTGAAAAAAAAAAGAATATAAAAGGACAACCCCCCCCCCCCCCCTCTCATTATATCGCGTGCCATGTGTTGAGCCAGGATCCGTTCTCACACTTTATGGCATATATATATATGAAACAATAATAGTTTTGATTAACAATCAAATTCTTAAAACTAATTATAGTTAGGATGGAGGGTTGAGTCCAATTGAAAAGCCATTGTAATTGAGGTGTTGCTCTCTATGAGATTAAGAGTTTGAGCTCTATTAAAGACGGATTTGATGTATTTAAACCGTTTAAAAAAATTATAGTTATGTTTTGACAAGGAGTGCATTAAGTACATGGAGTCAACCAAATGAGGTTAGTCCATGAAGAGTGTATGCGGTAAAGAGTTGCCGCTTGCGGTGAAGAAGAGGGAAAGGTGGTAGTGGTGGGCCTCACTCTCTTTCAACTAATCATGCATTTTTTGTTTTTTTTAAATGGTTTGAGTGAAACCACCCTTTATATTTTTAGGCAAGAGTGATGCATGAGAGTGGAATTGACATGACACATCATGATTAGGTGGATGGAAATTTTCCCCATCTTATGAGGGGTGCACCTCCTTCACCCTAATATACAATATGCGACTACTTTAAATGTGGATAAACAATGACCTCCTCATTAATGTTGAAGTTCAACAAGACTGTACGGGTCAAGAGAAATCGATTATTGAATTCATCACTACGTTTAATATTCAACTTCAACTCGTCTAACTAGTTTAGCACGACCAATTTAGATTAAGTATTGTTCCAATCTTATCTTTAAAAAAGTACAATAACAATAAAAAAATGCATATAATTCACAAGGAAATTGAGATCAACAAGTTTGAATGTGTACAAGTCTATTATTTACTCAATTCTCTAGACGTCGATGAAGTGTCCTTTCTGTTGTAATTGACATCAAATCCAACATTCAAAGTAAAACTCATTTTATTAAAAAACAATTTACTTAATTCTTTTAAATTTACATCACACCTCAATACACCACATGAAAATACGAGACATGAATAGCTTGAATATGATTAAGCTGAACTGTTTTTTTTTTTTTTTAATGACAACGTTTACTTCTACTATATTACACCGATCTAAATTATTAATTATTGTTCAGGATTGAATTTGATACCTCTCCTCTAAAAAAACATATGCCTCTATCAAGTGGGCTAGCCCCGCATTGACGAATCAATTCTCTTAAACACGTGATATGAGTGACTCAAATATTGTTTAGAAAATAATAGAGCAGTACGTACTCTCGAAATTGTGTTTCATTCCAAGAGACAAGGGTCTCTTGTTCTTAACCAAACTTCAACTTTATCCCAATTTCCACAAATGAAAAAACACATAAAAATTCGGTGTTATCTCAAACTTGCGAGTCCATATTATGTAGTGCAACCATTGTTAAGTTGCTGTACCCTTGACAATGGATTTGTGATGGCGTGGAAGTTGTTTTAAATCAATAGATGAAACAAGAGGCCTTAGCTAACTTTAACGTGTTATGGGTCGCTTGATTCTTGCATCTGAATATATTGTTGAACATCTTGGTTAATTTAAAGTTTTATACCTTCACATAATATATGTAGTTTGATATATTATATTTTGTTTTGTAAATAGCAGTATTATTTTGTTTCTCAAAGAAGAACTAGTTTTCTTTAATGGATGCCAGAAAAAATTACATGTATTGTTTTATTATGTGTGTAAAATCCAAAACTTCTTAAAAGTTGCTACTCCATATGAAAAATGAAAAGAACCTATACACCATTAAAACTAAAACATGCATAGGCGTATCCAGATTTTTTTTTACATGTTTATAAATTTTTCAGGGTTCGATTTAAAGAATTCTCTACGGGTTCGACAGCGAAATTTCTACAGATGCAATGTCAAATTACACCTATATATAACACTAAAAAACTTTTTGGTATGGGTTCGGCCGAACCTGTACCCTTCTATGTAGCTACGCCCCTCACATCATCAAACGCTGATAACAAAATTATATATATGTGTGTGTTATAATGATAACTTTAGCTTAGTCAATCAACTTAGGGTGTAAGGAGTGGTTAAACACTTTGGAGTGGCAAACCAAAAAACCGACCAATCAGAGCGCGCCATGTCAATCAGTCAAAAGTGTTTAAACTTTGGTGAAAAGTGTTGGCAATGGTTTAGACACTTGGTGAAGTGGTAAACTATTTTTTTTTTAAAAAGTAAAAAGGTGTGATTGGTTGAGATAGGAATGGACCCCACCCACAATACCCTCTCTCTCTCAATCATCTTCTTCCCCGAATCGGCAAGCTGTCCCCGGTCTGTTTGCTTTGCCGCGTCGGCATTGGGTCGGCGGCAGTGTTTGCCGATCGGCAAACCCGTTTGCCGCCCTTTGCCGACTACCACACCGTATACCCTTAGTAGATTTAGGGCATGTTTGGGTAAGCTTTTTGAAACAACTTATTGACTTATTGGCTTTTTGAAAAGTCATAAGCTCTAAAATGATGTTTGGCAAAGAGGGTGTATGTGAGGGGAAAAAACCAATAAGTCAATAAGTCACAAAATCCTGACTTTTCCAAGAAGCCAATAAGTCAATAAGTTGTTTCTAAAAGCTTACCCAAACATGCCCTTAATGTTGTTTGGTACGTCATATATAATCATTATATTTTTGTCTTTAATTTGCAATATATCTCATCCTTAATCTTAAAATGTTTTTTTAATCACACCTTTCATGTTATATTAATAATAATAATTCAGAAATCACGGTGACAGTATGGACCCATTCAATGATTTGGGTTGGATTCGCAGAATTGAATTGATGATTATAGTACGTAGATGTTGGCAATTATGATGGCTTTGAACACAAGATTTCTTTTTATTTTATTTTATTATTTTCCCTTTTATTGGGTCCGTCGTTTATGGCCATCCGACCAATTGTGCCTACTTTCTGTCCCATTATAGTAATGGACTACTACTCATATTATCACACTTATGTATATATTCATTTATTAATCAATAAAGTCTATAAGATTAGCGGGTGTGGAGCGTTGGTTGGGGCGAGGATGTCAGACAATGCTGGCTAACCTATACTGTGCCAGCATTGGCCACAGTGTTGCTTCTCTAGCGTGGCTTTGAAGCCTGGCGTGAGGCGGGGGGAGGTCTGAGGTGGCTGGCTTGGATTGGTTGATGACATATGACCACTATATAAAAAAATATAAAAAAAACAACATGGCACCCCAATGCTGTTTGGCATGCCGCTTCCACACCCCACTTTTTTTGGGGTGGTCTGGTGAAACTCACACTCCCCACGTGTCGAGCAATACCCCCAACCCAAGCCTCCCATACCCCATAGTCTAAGAGGTACCACAACACGTTCAGTTTAAAATCTTTATTCTTTATATAAACGCATCTAGTTATTTGATTAAAAAAAGTACAAACGTTTTTCAAGCAATCAAACTTATACATAAACGTGTTGATGATTTCACATAAGTAAATCTGATATAATAAAAAAATACATATTATTTAATATATTTAAATATGATATAGTTAGGCCAAAATTCGTAAATTACAACAAGCAAGACATGTTGTGTTTATCTACAAAAAGGATACCTATATTAAATGAGTTTATTTATATAAAATAATGAAAACCATAGTTATGCCGTATGCGCTTAGATTAAATTTTATTAATAAAAGTTTAATAAGCTTTTTTTTATAAAATTACAAAAATTCGTTTATAAAATGAATAAAACGGATCAAATAAAATTAAAGAGGATAATATTTTTTTCTAAATATATATACACTTGTTAACGTATTATTTCCATGCTTGTCAATATATATATATACCTTACATAGTCAATAATCACCCACATCTGATACGTAGGAATTTACAAGCTTTCTACATTACTGCGATATTGCATGAGAGTCCGTCGGTATATAAATACACAACAACTCAAACTTACTACCATTGAGGTCTTATGTTTTTGTTCGTCGGTATATAGAGGAGAACCCGAACTGTAAACTCGATGCAACCGAAAATCAATTGGTTTCAAGTTGAATTAATCCAACCAAATGAACAACCTTAGTATAACACAGGATTTTGATTTTACATGAAGCTGTATTATATTTTAATGATTATCACGTTTCAATAAATATAGAATCTGAATACAACAAATTTACCCATCCAAACATCATGATTCGAGTCATGAGTTGAAATATTGTGTTTAATAGTTAAATACATATATTTACGTAATCAAGGGGTGGACTAATAAAGTTTAACAGGATTAGAACTAGACAAAAATAGATCGAAACATGCTATGATTAGTTCGATAAATTAATAGTTCTGGATTTTAAGAACTGGTTTTCAGATTTCATTAACTCTTTGAAATTCTGGTTTTTGGATTTAATCGGGTTGATCTTTTGTTATTCGGTGTGGATTAATTCAATCCAACTTGATACACATCTCTACCCTTAAGTTAGAACAGCTAATCTTTTCTCCCCTATAAATTCAATACTAATTAGAGCTTCCAAAGATTGAATCATAGTCTCTCCAGAAGAGAGAATTCTTTTTGACCATTAGGATAAATCCTAATTAAAAAAAAAAATCATGTTTTTATCACATACATCTATTCCTAAAAACAAAATAACTAATGATTGATTCCACCTACTCTTTCTTTTAGAAATTAAGAAAAAGGAGATGCGAATCATATAAGATTGAAGTGTTTTGTTTTTTTTATACATGCAAAATATAATTACTAAAAAAATAAGCCATGCAATGCATAACAATAAATAAAAAATGTTGGGAAAGGCAAACAAGAAACACCATTGCTTTCTTTTCATAGATTTTGAGATAAGATAAAGATATTAGCAAAATTAAGGAATATAATACTAATGGAAGAAATAAGAGAAGTGAATAAAAATTTTAGTTTGAGAAAAATGCCCGGATAGTCCCTGTGGTTTCACCTTTTTTCACCTATAGTCCCTATCTTTCTAAAACTACTTGAATAGTCCCCAAGTTTTCAATTTTTGTTCCCGGATAGTCTCTGGGTCTAACTTCAGTTTGTTTTCTCTGTTAAGTGACCCCATGTGCATATCACGTGAGGGGTATTTTGGTCAGTTTATTTGTTTCTTTTCTCCTGCCTATTAAATAAGACCCTTTTTCCCACAAACCTAACCACCAACAGCATCGATTCCATCATCTTCTCCACTGTTCGTCTTCCTTAGGTCGTCTTCCTCAGCAGCCTCGATTCCATCATCCTCATGGTTCTCTGCAATTGTGGCCAAGATGCAATCATAGTTACGTCATGGACAGATCTCAACCCTGGGCGGCGATTCTACTCCTGTCCAACCATGGTAATGTATACTATTACCGATTTTAATAGTCTAGGGCTTAAAAAGTTTGATCCGTTCGTCTATCTCTGTAGAATCCCAACTGTGGAAGATTCATAGGGTGGCTGGACCCACCAATGTGCAGTCGTGCAGTGGCAATTATTCCAGGGCTTCTGAGACACAGAAACCAAGTTGATGTTGAGTTAGCCAAGATGCGGGAAAAGAATCGCCTGAAGAACAAGATCATTACGGTTCTTTTGATAGTTTTAGGGTTTGTGTTTTGGATGTATGTTAAGGCTTGAATGCATTGGATATTGTAATGTGTTAAATGTGAAGGATGTTGTAATGTTTTTGAAAATCTGATGTATGGATAACATTCAATGAAGTTGGTTGTTTTGAAGTAATTATGTGTTAAATGTTGGAAAAATGTGGTTGGTGAAATATGGTTAGCATTCAATGAGCAGCAGGTTGTTTGGAAGTAATTATGTATTGTGCAAAGTGAATTGTGCAAAGTGAATTGTGCAAAGTGTATCGTACAAAACATATTGGTCGAATCTTATGCGCGAAACGAAATTGTGCATGACCTGTTCCTACAAAATGTACATTGCACAAACGAAATTGTGCATGACCTGTTCCTACAAATGAAGACAATAACCTGTACATGAGCTGTCCAAACTTTAAACCACAAACATGAAAGTAAAACAAAAAATACTAAACCACAAACCTTAAACGACTGAACATTAAACATCCAACCATACATGATAATTAAACATCCAACCATACATGATAATTGTCATAGTGTTTTAATAAGCTAAATAGACACAAAAGACTGCATGATTGTTTTAAGACAACCCAAAAACCATAACCCTACAACCCGAAGAACCATAACCCTTAAACACTTGGACCTGCCTGACCAGCCTCAGTAGCTTGATTACCATCTTTCTTCTTCGTACCTTTCCTCCCTTTCTTCGGCCCGGCAACTTTTTTGGTCCTTCCACAAGTTCTTTGGTTGTGGCCCCTTTCATCACACTTCTGGCACTTCACCGACTTCCATTTTCTTGTGAATTTGCCACCAACCACAGCCTCCTCGTTATCAGCTTCAACAGCCCTGTTTCTCTTGTTTCTTGCTTGTGAAGCCCTTTCAACTTCATCCTGCAACTCCACAGCATCCTTCCTTCTTTTCTTCTTAGGTCTGCCGATAGGTCTGTGGTGCAGAGGTGGGGTTAGGTTGGTTGGAACCTGTGATTTTGGCCACAATTCTCTACCATTAATGGGACCAATGGTATGACTGTAAACCCTCTTCCATGTTTCAAGATAATAACATTCATTAACCCATGATTCCGGGGGTCCAACCTCTTGGCCATTCATTGCCATGTCCCAATTGACAGCCACAGCATGCCTACAAGGGATTCCTGAAACTTCCCATTCTCTACAAGTGCAAACCCTATCCACAACATACTGTTTATGTGTTGCAGCACCATCCACTGTGACCTTACCACTGACTTGATACTTTGTCCCACCACTCCACTTAACATTATAATTTGCAGCTAATTTCTTTGTGTTTTCAATAATCTTTGCAACTCTAGGAGTAAGTGGACCATTTGTCTGCCGAATCTTCCTGAGAACATTCACAATCCTCTGCATTAAATACTCTCTGACAAACTCCAAAGCAGAAATTATAGGCTTGTCTCGACCATTGACTGTCCTTGCATTCAAGACTTCACACATGTTGTTCAGCACCACATCAGATTGTGCCCTACCTGTATATCAAATTGCCAAACTCAATGATCAATATATGAACAAAGACAGCAATAAACAGCAGTAAACATCAGTTATAAGGTTGGAAACAGCAATAAACAACAGTAAACAGCAATAAACAGCAACAAACAGCAGTTATAATCTTGGAAACAACAATAAACATCAATAAACAGCAGTAAACAGCAGTTATAAGTTTTGGTATGAACACAACAGTTTTGATATGCATATACCTGTAAAATGAGACCTGCTCCAGTGAATGGGTGGAATACTTGCCAACCAGTTATAAGCTTCAATGTTGTACAACCTCAACTCCTCCATTTTTGCTTCAAAATCTGGAACTGTATAAGTTTTGGATGCATTTTGAAGACAATCCTTGAAGGCATCTCCTCTCCATTAAAGTTTCATGTTCTGCCATATATGCCTTGCACAAAATCTATGCTCAGCTGCTGGAAATACCTGAGTTATGGCTGGTATTATTCCCTGTTTCATCACATTTCAAACATTAATCATACAAAAACAGACTTAGGATAATTGCTGAATGTAATACCATACCTTTTGCCTGTCAGAAATGAAGGTGAAATTTGCATTATCTGGAAGATCCAAGTCATCTTTAATACACTGTAGGAACCAGATCCAGCAGTCTTTGTTCTCAGCCTCAACAATTCCATAAGCTAAAGGATAAATGCCATTGTTGGGATCTAAACCAACTGCAGTTAGCATCTGCCCAGGGTAGGGGCCTTTCATAAATGCCCCATCTAATCCCAACAGTTCCCTCCTACACTCTTTAAACCCTTCTTTCAGTGGTCCCAGACAAACATAAATCCTCTTGAAGATCCTTGTGGGTGCATGTGGGTTACACTCAGGCTCAACAACAAATTTAACTGTTGTACCTGGATTGGTCCTGTGCAGTTCCATGAGATAGTCCCTGAGGCTTGCATACTGAGCTTTGAAGTCCCCTTCAATCTTCTTTGTAGCCTTCAGCTTTGTCCTGAAAGCCTGTAATCAATTTAAACTTAGTTAATGGTCTGTAATTAAAGAGAATAAACACAAGCAGAAATTAGGGTTTATACCTTCATTTTTTACACGGACAGCTCATACTTCCTCCCAGGCTCTTCTTGTAGCCTACTTACTGAAACATTAGGGTTGCCTGCAATCTGATTCATCACAAACTCTTGTTTAGCCAAGAAGGTAGAACTTAAAGGTTGTATTTTTCTGGATGTGAGACACTTGTGATCTGGTTGGTAAGTCTTTACCACCCAAGTCTCATCTTCATTACTCAATCTAGACAAGTACAAAACCCAAGGACAATCTACACTATTTAACCTACCCTTCCTTTTATCATTGCATTCTACCAATCCCTTTTTAAACCCCTTTTTTGTCCCACTTGCAGAAGATTCCTTGACTTTTTTGCAACTTTCAGATTGTATATGGATACCTGGCCCACTTTGGCTGGGCCCAGTTTGATTCGGCCCACATGTGAAAATTGGACATCTACCCTCACAAACCACCCTAATTTTTTTTATATCATTTCTCAAAAAAGACAGTGACCTCCTTGTTTCAATTGCATGTTTGTTTATCTTGTCTTTTGCCACTTTGGCTGTTGGAAACAACTGACCAACATAAAAGGTCACTTGGGATGTTGATTGTCCATCCCTCTTTTTCCTCCTGAACTCTCTTAATTTCAAACTTCTCCTAGTTTCGAAATCTTCCATTTCCTCATCAGTCAAGCTGTCAAAAGACTCATAACTTAGATTTTCATCATCTAATAAGTCATCACTAGTATCCACATCATGGTTGCCAACAGACTCTACTTCAGCTCCCATAAACTCCACACCCCTGTCAACATTTGCATGGTAGTCCTGCATGTCATACTCAGCCTCATCCATACTCTCTAACCCCTCTACAAAGTCACTATCATCTGAATCATCACCCTCAGCACCATCAGTTGCCTCACCACCCTCATCATGCTCAGACTCACCACCCTGATCATGCTCAGCCTCACCACCCTCATCATGCCCAGGCAAACCACCCTCAGCTTGCTTAGACTGACCAACCTCAGACTCATCACCCTCCGCTTGCCTAGACTCACCATCTACTGGAAAATCAGTTGAGAAATTTGCATTGTCAAAATCATAGCTAAAACTGTTAGTGAACGATGCATTCTCCACAACTACATTAGCCTCTACACCACCTACATTAGCCTCTACACCACCTACATTACCTGCATTACCCTCTGCATTACCCTCTACATTACCTGCATTATCAGCAGCCTCTAAACCATCTACATCAGTTACATCTTTCCATTGAAGTAAGAGATTTTTTGATACCCTAAGTTTCTTTCTTCTAGGCCTTTGAATGGTATTAACAACACCCCCCTCATTTTCTAATTCTTGAATAACCACCTTCGACGCTTGTGTAGGACTAAAGTAATTTTTAACCTTGGTTTCACCATGTTCTATAAACACCTTAATAACTTTGTTTTTTGCAACATATTTGGCCAAAAGCCTAACATCACCATCATTACCTAAAGGACATAATCCAACATCTAAATCTAAATCAGGAATCTTAAAATGGTAATACAACTTCACATCAGGAACATATAGTTGAAGATCTCTCACCATCCAATCGATTTCATGCACTGAAAATTCCTCAATGTTGCAGTAGTCAACAAAAGCAGCTTTACCAAAAGCGTATTTTCTTCCTGGTGACGGAGTAAACACACCACCATAAAGAAGTTTTATGCTGAAAAAGTTCTCAAAACCATCTGCACATACATTAAACTCACATTAGGGTATAAAATTAGATATATTGTTTGGGTTTTAACATTTTATTTGTCTATATTGCATGTTGTTGAACCTGTACCATTCTTGCACAATGAAGCTAGGGTTTTAACGATACATACCGTAAACACTCTCTGGTACAAACGGCTTCACATACTCAGAATTGGACCGGAAATTCCACTGACGGTTGTTGTTTGGATGTTGAGGATCGTCGTCCTTCATTTTCGTGGGAAGATTCTGATGATCAATCGATCAGATTTAGGGTTTAGATTGTGTGAAGAGATTAGGGGAAGATGATGAGCCGGATTCGCCTTAGGGAGGAGGGAAAACAACTGACAATTAGGGAGTAGGGGTGCAAGCATACTTTTAAATGTTAGAAACAAATAAACTGACCAAAATACCCCTCATGTGATATGCACATGGGGTCACTTAACAGAGAAAACAAACTGAAGTTAGACCCAGGGACTATCCGGGAACAAAAATTGAAAACTTGGGGACTATTCAAGTAGTTTTAGAAAGTTAGGGACTATAGGTGAAAAAGGTGAAACCACAAGGACTATCCGGGTATTTTTCTCTTTTAGTTTTACAGAAGAGTAAACTGCCATTTTGGTCCCTGTGGTTTGGGCACTTTTGCCATTTTAGTCCAAATCTCAAACTTTTTACATCTGGGTCCCTGTGGTTTGCATTATGTTGCCATTTTAGTCCAAAATCCAAAAACCCTCCATTTTGACTGTTGAAAACTGGTTATTTTGTCCTTTAGTGCAGGGGCATTTTGGTCATTTTTTAAATTTCATTTGTTGTAGGGGCAGTTTACTCTTTTTTTTAACAATAAAACCTAAAAAATCATCATCATCCCCAAAATCAGCTATCTCTCTCTCTCTCTCTCTCTATAGCACCACCACCGCCACCTCCTCCCTCTCTCGTTCTTCTCTCTCTATAGCACCACCACCACCGCCACCATCGTCATCGTCATCGAAACCCTACTGAAACTCAGATCCACCATCGTCATCGTCATCTCTGCGTTCCTCTCTCTCTCTCTCTCTCATGTTTCTCTCTCGTTCGGCTCTCTCTCTCTCCTGTTTCTCTCTCTCTCTTTCTAGTGCAGAATGGTGGTGGGGAGATGGTGCTTGTTTCAGATATGTTGGCGTGGTGGTGCGCCGTGAGAGATGTGGTTCAGATCTGCCGGTGTGGTGGTGGTGCGGGGTTGTTGGTGCGGGATGGTGGTTGGGGGTGATGGTAATGGTAATGTCTGGTGGTAATGGAGGCGGTGGTGGTTGCGGTGGAAGCGTGTGGTGGTTGCGGTGTTCTTGATTTCTGGGTTTTAGATGTTCTTGAAGATGAACGATCTCTGGGTTTTGATGATGTTCATGTAACACCCATGTTATTAATCTAAAGGTTTTCGTGCAATTAACGAAAACAAACATGAATTTATCATTAAGTATCCTTAGAAAAATACGAGTAATTTAAAACTTTTACAACTTAAAAGTTTTAAACAAAATTTAGATAAGTTCGCCATTTAAAAGTTATGACGTAATGTTGTGCGGAAGCTTTAATCTCGTGTGTTCGGTTCTTCGTAGCTGCTTGATCTTCATCCGTGCACTCTTGACATTCACCTATGATCAAAACCAACTTAAAAGTTAGTTTCGATAGTCAAATATCAAGTCCAAACAAGTACAGGGGTTAAAAATGATAAAATTTAAGAATTTTCGGAGTTTAGGGTCTCGCGTAGCGCCACTGATTCTTGCGATACGCGAGAGCTTGTTTTCGACAGAAACTCGTTTGCTGGTGCTGCAAATTCCCTGCGTAACCTGATTTCACGGAAACGGCCATAACTTCTTCGTTATTGATCCGTTTTACCCGATTCTTTTTCCTACGCGTCCGTAATTTAATCCTCCATCTAATGGAGTTAAAATCCTACATCCAACATAAGAAATTTTTGAGACTTCTAAGTCTTCGACTCGTTACCTTTTCACCGAATTTTAACTCGTTTATGCATTTTATCAAACAAACATATTTATTTGATTCCTATATCTCATACACTTCTTCGAATTAATGTTACCTACTATATTAGGTTCTAATCATAGGTTTATCACACAATTTAAACCCGTTTTCGCTCGTATGCTTATTTTGACCCGTTAAGGGTATTTAAGCACTTTCAATCATAAATCGCTGACAATTGTTTCTAGCATTTGCATTACCACATTTCTTATCATATAATCTTCCACCACAAGTATATTTATGGTGGATTTAATGTGGTAATCTATATAATCCAAGTTTTACCCCTTGGATCATTATTTTACGGTAAAACTCAAATTGAGCTATTTAGCTAACATATTACATCTTTAAATTTCTATACTTATTCTAGGTATTTATCTAATCGCGAAATTCGTTTCCAAACAACCCTTAAGGGTTGTTTGTTCAATTTAGCCTACAAGGGCGTTTTGGTCGATTATGGTCCTTCTTTTACAATGAAGGACTCTCACCAATGATTCGACCAAGATAGCACCTTTAACTACAACATAACTATGCGTACCTGGCTCGGATCAACATATTGAACCGTTTTAATACCTTTTACTATTAATATCTAGATAATAGCGATGCTAACCATGTGTTAATTCCTGTGATCACAAACTCAACAAGCAATCGTCAATTATTATTGTCAAATGGTGTTAACAACACTATTTGACCCGTTTTAGTCGAAATGACCAATTGTCATTATAAGATGGCACTTGATTACCATTTCACTCATTTAACCTATCCCAGTTTACTTTTTGAAATCATCCAACTTGAAAGTTGTTTTCTGTTTATTTGACCCATTATGACTTACGCCAAATGGTGTCGATTTACATCCCTTTTATCTATTCGTTAACCCATGTTCGGATCACCATTTCACCATTTTTACCCTTTTCTACCATGATTTATGGTTTCTACCATTTTCACTTGTTCCGACTAACATTATTTCGTGCCGGAACATCATGTTTCAACTACTTAATACAAATCGCAATCCCTGCTCACAAGCAAGCATTTTGTAATAAAGTAAAATGGGCGTAAGCTTAACTTACCTCGCATCCGAACTACGCTTTTCCTTTCCTTCTTGATTCGTTTGACCCGCTCCCTCATCAAGCTTCCACCTAGCTTGTTACGCGTCAAACTATCATCATCGTTTTCAAGGTGGTTAGTTTAATCATAATTTAATACGATTATTCCACCTTACGCATTTCATATCAAAAATTACCATTTATCGTATTATAGGTCAGTTTGACTTTTTAAAAGTCAAATGCCCATTAGTATACTAATTGCATATTCAAGTTCATCAACTAGTTTTAGCATTCTTTAATTACCCGGTAGGCGTTATCTTTAGACCACCGTTTTAACCAAAGTTCTAACCACGTTTATCACATTTAGAACTCTTTTTAATCACATTTTGCATAATAGCCAAAACATCACAATTAGGTGCTTTAACTACAAAATTCTAGTTTCGAGCCTTCTTTGAGGCATTTCAACAAACACTTTAAGGGCAGAATTTTACATGTTTATTTATCAAGTCTCTAGCTTATCTCTTAGCCCTAATTTCACATAAATCAACCTTCTTACAAGGTTGATAACTTCAAATTTTCTGGAATCACATCAAAATTGTCAAATTACACTAGGTTAACAATCTATTTCCTAGTGTTCATCACAATCTACATAACCCACTAATCACCTACAATGGTGTTTATGGATTCTACAGGATTTTCACATGAATTCAACTTGTATTTGTCTAGGGTTTGTCCCTAGACACTATAGTTGTTCCTAAATCATCATAAAACAAACATGCAACATCAATATTCAGATTTCCCAATTTCATGAGAATTTCAAACAGAGAATTAACACCAAATTTTACATACCTTGTAACCCCCTCGTGATGAGGATCACTAATCTATGCTCAATTTTTGATTCGGGCTTGATTTGCCCCTTCAATTTGATGAATTTCTGTGTTTTAGGGTTGAAGCTTGGGACCTCCTCCTTGTCTGGTTGAAATCACAGAACACACACCACGTATGTGTGTGTTTTGTGTTTACTACTTTATTTAATTGAAACTTTAATTCAATTGTCCATGTCTAGTCCCTTTACTTTACACAAGTTATTTAAAGGGTATCTTAACCACATTAGTTCTATTTTGTCAAGACATTAACTAACTAGGTTAATACTCCTAGTTACTTGGTGGGTCCCGGGAGTTATAATCCGTTTTATTTTAAGTCCCATTAACTCGGGCTCTTATAAAACTCGATTCCTTAAAACGTTGCTTTGCTTGTATTTAATATTAGGATTTCTTATTTAATTCCAAATATTTACCGGGTTATTTTTACTACTAACGGTACTTTACCCGTCTTTTAGTATTAACGGAGTTTGATTACCAAATCCGTTTTCGGGGTGTTACAGTTCATCTTCGAATTCTTCACAAATACAATGGATGTAAGTAGTTCTAATGATCAATTTACTCTCAGCTGCTTTCATTCTAGTTAAACGAAGTGAGATTTGTACTGAACTAGTTGGTTTGTTGATTTTGTTCAGAAATCGAATCGGATTTTGTTCAGAAATCGGATGTGAGCTCTGGAGAGATTAATGAGAAGGAGAATGGTAATTCATCTTGTGTTTTTTGTGTATTTGTTTTTGTTCAGAAATCGTTTGTTATTTTTGTCTATTTTCTGGGTTTTGATGATGATGTTTGAAGATGAACGATGTCTGGGTTTTGATGATGTTCTTGAAGATGATGTTCTTGATTTTCTGGGTTCTTGATTTTCTTGAAGATGTTCTTGATTTTCTGGGTTTTGATGATGATGTTTGATGATGTTCTTGAAGATGATGTTATTAATTATTGAAATGTTATAATAAATTAACATGGACCAAAATGCCCCTGCACTAAAGGACAAAATAACCAGTTTTCAACAGTCAAAATGGAGGGTTTTTGAATTTTGGACTAAAATGGCAACAAAATGCAAACCACAGGGACCCAGATGTAAGAAGTTTGAGATTTGGACTAAAATGGCAAAAGTGCCCAAACCACAGGGACCAAAATGGCAGTTTACTCTTTACAGAATTATGATGCAAACAATTATCTATACTCATGTAAGAGAAAAATGCCCGGATAGTCCCTGTGGTTTCGCCTTTTTTCACCTATAGTCCCTAACTTTCTAAAACTACCTGAATAGTCCCCAAGTTTTCAATTTTTGTTCCCGGATAGTCCCTGGGTCTAACTTCAGTTTGTTTTCCCTGTTAAGTGGGTGTGAAATGACCAATTTACCCTTAATGTAAAAACAAAACAATTAATACGTTAATTCAGGTGGGGCCCACATGGTTTATTATAAACATATCCCTTCTCTCTCTCTCTCTCGTTCACTATACCCACCAGCACCCACCACTACCCTCCACCGGAGAACCTTCAACCACCACCACCATCTACCCCCTCCACTTCCCCGTAACCATTAGTGCCACAACCATCCCCAATTAAATCAACGTTCAAAACACTTTGCAAACCTAACCTAAACAAAATCACCTTCACAGGCACCAAATTTAGCACAAAACAACAATCAAATTTGAACTTAAATCACAAAATTAAATGTCTGTGTAAATCAATTAATCATCACAAACTGAAACAAAAACATATAAAAACTAGCATTCATCAAAAACCATAGATCCGTATCAATCACACAATGTAACATCGGTTCATAACAAAATCGAAACAATATCACGATGAAATGTACGAACAGGTGAATGAGAAATCATATTCGCTGCGATTGAAATCTTCTTAAGCAGAGACCTGGGATGCGTTCGTATTGAAGCTCCGATGAACGGAAGGTGTAGCAGAAACGGAGCGAATAGGAAGAAGAAGCTTGTTGAAGAGATTTGATGTTGCAGTGGTGCTTCTCTTGAGAAGGGTGGAGGCAGCCATATCTTACTGATGTTGATATGATGGCGGCGAAGTGAGCTAAATCCAAAATCGAATTGGGTTTTCCAGTTAATCAAACAAGGAAGTACCTTGAAGCTAGAACCAGGTTCCTTCTATCCATCATCATCATCACTGATGAAAACAACATCAATAGATCGAAACGATGGTGGTTGTGGCGGGGGGTGGTGATGATGGCGGCGGTGGTTGTGGCGGGGTGGTGATGATGGCGGCGGTAGTGGTTATGGCGGAAGTGGTGGCTGTGACGATGGTGGTGGTGGTCAGTGGTGATGGTGGCAGTGAAGGTGGAGGTGATGGTGGTGGTGGTGGTACCAGAGGGAGAACGAGAGAGAAAGGGATAATCTCAGATTATTGATCTGTGTGTATGTATATTTACAAAAATATAGTGGTGGGACCCACTTATATTTATAAATAACCTATTAATGCATTAATTTTTTAATGAAAGGTAGTTTTGTCATTTCACACCCACTTAACAGGGAAAACAAACTGAAATTAGACTCAGGGACTATCCGGGAACAAAAATTGAAAACTTGGGGACTATTCAGGTAGTTTTAGAAAGTTTGGGACTATAGGTGAAAAAAGGCGAAACCACAGGGACTATCCGGGCATTTTTCTCCTCATGTAATAACAATAAATTTCATGAGTATAGATAATTGGAAGGGTTAATTGTTTACATGACAAATATTAAAGGGGAAGAAAATGAAACTAGAAATTAAAACAAATTTCGTCTTCTTCTTCCCTGAAACTTTTGAGTAGAATGGAACCAAAAAAAACATTCCAATTTGATAAAATATCATTGATAACATGAAAAATCGTTTTCATTGCTAATCATGAATTAACTTTAAAACCGGCAATGATAATTGCTACATAAATTGCCATCATCATATAGATTATAGATAATTATATTTAATTAACTCATTCAAATTACTAAAATCAAATTATAAATTCACTGAACCACACTCTGTTCATTTTTTCTTCTCTTCGTGAGTTCATCAGCATCGTGAAACCCAACCGTCACTAATAACTGAGTCGGTGACCAAGGTACTGTCGTCCCGGCGAGTTTCGTCCCTTGAATCGCGTGTCGTCCCCGTCTCCTGTAATGATCGTCATTTTTACTCGCCGGCGTCACCAACAATGAAGGTTCTTGCTTGTAACGGTCGTCATTAACTATCAGTACTTTAGATTATCTTTTCGTTACAAACCGACTATACTTCAAAAATTCATGTCATCTATACTATATAATAAAAGAAACCACTTTGGGGACACTTGTCATTATATTAGGCCATCTCTTATAGATAATCATTGAAATCCTTTATTAAAATTTAGATATCTACAAATACGTATTTGTTTTTATATTTGTATTAAATAATATTTATAGCTATGTAATTTACAATGTAAGATACTTGAAAAATGTTGGGTTGCATATAACATCCTTCAAAGGTGGGTTTGGTTGTACGTTACATAGCTACATGGTTGTACGTTACATAGCTACAGATATTAAAAAAAATTGTATATTATAGATATTTACCAATTAAGTTAATACAATCTATATCTATACTATATAATAAAAAAAACCACTTTACAGAGACTGAAATCGCAATTTTTAAACTAATGGACTGAAATAGTGATTTTTGACAAACCACAGGGACGAAAACAGTAATTAACTCAATTAGTTATTACTTTTATATTTATCTATTTACTTTAAATTCAAACTTAGTTATCTAATTTGATCTTAACTATATATTTGAACGTTTTGTTTAGTTTGGTATCAAATAGATTTTACGAAACTTGAAATAAAATTAACTAATATTATTTATCATTTATATATTTATGGAGTTTTAAATAAAGGGTTACATTTATTGAGACTTCGTTAACAAATTTTGCAACAACAGAGTAATCTATTTTTATCACGAAAATCAAACTTTGTATTAATATACTAAATATTTTTATTTTCACTATACAAAATTACATTTACTCGACCCATGTAATACATGAGGTTTTTTAAGATATAACTTTTTATTATTTGATATATAAAATTAGATTTATTCAATTCGTACAATACACGGGGTTTTTTAAGGATATATATCTTTTTATTATTTAGTACAGAAAATTACATTTATTCAAACCGTGTAATACGCATATTTTTAAAGATGTAATTTTTTATTATTATTTGGTATATAAAATCACATTTATTCAACCCGTGTAATAAATGGGTTTTTTTTAAGATGTATTATTTTATTATTTAGTAAAAAACTTATTTAGTATATAAAATTTATTTATTCAACCCGTGTAATACACGGGGTTATAACCTAGTATTATAATAATAAAAAATACTCTATCTTGAATGCAACTTCGTTGTTAACAAAATTTATACCGCACATTTGAATAATTTAAACATATGCTCGTATTGAGCTTTTAAAAGAAATAAAAATAACAAACATTAATCCATTAGTTTCAATATTATATAGTTATAAACCTTAACTATATTAATAATTAGACAAATTGGAAAATAATAATCTCATCTTTCTGAAATTGGCCGATAATAATCCCAAGTCAGTTATTAGTCAATAATAATCCAACCTCGTCCAATTTTTTTGTAAAATAGTCTGCCGTTAAAATAGCTTAACGGGGTTAAGTTTTTTTCCGAATTAAAAACCGATGTTTTAGGGCTTTTTTTTTACCAAAGGTACATATCTCTTACGAAATTCACGACCCCGTCTCAACGCCGAGAGTTACCTTCTAGTTTATTTTGTAGGTATAGAAATTTGTCAAATTCATTCTCCACATATTAGTTAAGCAACTTTGTAATTAATATATTATGGGGACATGTTTAATACACAAGTAAACTAAATATGAACACTTATGCGTAGTGTTGATTATATATAGTGAAACAAAGAATGAATTAAGCAATTAGATGGCTATATAATTATCTTATCTGTTACATTTAAAGTAATAACTACATGTTTTATACATATGAATTTAGAGTCTTAGTGAACAATTACATGAATGTTAGTTCTTCATTAGTTTTATAAATTATTAAAGTATTTTATAAAAAGATGATCAATCACTGGGATGTTGGTGACAAATTTAATTGTTGATTAATAGCATATGTTAAATTATCTAACAAAGAATTAGTTGATATCTGGAATAGTAAATATAGTTGATTCGGCCTATTTAATATTTGTCCCGTTTATTTTTTATATTTAGTTGATATTAAAAAGAAAGTTCTGATTGTGAGGAAAATGTACTCTAGCTACTAATAGTACAACTCTTCATATAAACTTCAAAACATTATTGATGGTACCAGTATCAATATTATCGAAATCGTTACTTATGTTTGTTTTTATGGTTTTCAATTGATGTATAAAATGTGTCACCGTCCTCAAGGGCATATCACAAGTTTATTTTTAGGCATTCTCATTTGGTTGCTAAACCGAGTGTCGGTACTGTACCCATAACTTAGTGAACCAAACCAAACCAAACCGAACCGATCTCAACTTAGTTCCCACCCAACGCGCGGGGAAATATATCTTTTTTATATGATTTTGTAGTTTTTTACTTGGTATTATTTCTATATTGAAGCGCACATTATATATTACATATTAGTATAATAATAATGATGATTGATATTGATATATATTATAAAAATCAACTAAAATATTATTATTTCAAAGAATGACCAATAATTACCACTAAACCAACCTTCAGAAACTATGAAACATGATTGCTTGGATATTAAAAAAATGAAGTGGTGATTGGTGAAAGGGAGACTTGTTATCATCTTTCCACATTCGACAAGTTTGTGTGTGTGCGTTTGTTGAAATTAGGTGAGAGAAAACAATTGGGTGGTTGGAAACATATCCAAATTTGACCAATTTGTTGGCTGCTAGGGGGAAACCTAGTTAGGTATCCGTCAACACATCATCATATATATTAATATAAAATAAAACTCACCGAATTAACAAGAAAGGCAACAATCTTATCCAGGCCATAATGCTCATTTCTTGTTGGATAATCTCGAAGAATAGGAACAAAATCATTTTTGACAAGTCTAAGTCATTGGTCAGCAGCGTCATTGGAGAAATTAAAGCCCTAGGCTTTTTTTGGATCAAACATCGGGCTAAGAGTTTGAATGTTACTGAAGCAAACTAGAGTCGTTTTGATTTGTTGTAGTCTTTCGTTGTAGTTTGGTTGTTTTCCTTTATTGTGTTCCCTCGAGTTTCTTGCTTGAGGATCCGTTTTTATGAAATGCCGCCTTTCAAAAAAAAAACAAGTTATACAAACAGGTAACGTTGCATTTAAAATTAATTACAAATTGTAGGAATCCGTTCGTGCAAAATTAAATAAAATATTTATTAACTTGAATAACTGAAACAATTACAGAATGAAAATGAAATACAATACAATTACAACTGAAAAAGAAAAAACAAGAAACAAGAAAAACGAACAGAAACACTGTTCTTGGCTGAGGATCGTGTTAGACACGGGTCCCTTAAAACAAATTTCGTGTCTCCCAGGAGAACACGTTTGTTTCCAGGATACAACAGTCCGAAGCAGTTGCACTGCCGGTCTTGACACCAACCCGAATGTGTACCTCGAACGCTTGAAGAAGATGAAGTATTCAGAGAGAAGAAAGTTGATTGCTGTATATGTTTCGGTGTGTTTCTGCAGCAGGGGTAGCAACCCTTATATACTGCTAGTCTAGAATCGAAACTGAAAAACGAATTAAACAGGTGAATTAATTTGCATTGGACGTCTTCAATGCACTTTAATTAGTCATTTAATTCACAGTCAAAAGCATTGACTTCGTCAGTTTCGAATGCTGAAGTGTAACTGCACTGTCATAACTGCTGGAAGCTTCTGCGCGCGCCCTTGTCTGCACGCATGCGCCATACTGGCTCAGTCCCATGCACACCTGTGCGCGTGCGCCACGTCACCTGTAAGCCTCTACGAGCACACCACACAGTCGCGCCGTTTTGGCTCACTTTGGTGCGCCGCGCACGTCACCTCAATGCCCATGCTCCTTGCGCAAGGCCCCACCATACCACGTGTACTCGAGCACGCACGCGCATGACTGCCACGTCATGCGCCCCTGCGCGCGGACCCACCAGGGTCACGCGCCTGCATTCCACGTTACCAACCACTTGATCCTTGCAGCCCCTGTGTTGCACCACACGCATGTGGTCAAAAATACAAAGGCGGCTCTCAAGCGGCTCGCGGCGATGCGAACGTGCGAAGTGTAAAGTGCGCCATCAAAGCGCCACATTGCGCCTCATCGCCCACGCCACGCGCGCGCGCTTGTGCGAGTGCGAGTTAGGGTGCTCTGCACCCTTCGCGAGTACACTTAGGGAGTGCTTCCATGAAACAATAAGGATGAAGAGTTCCCACTTAAATACCCCTTTAAGTTTCATCTCTCCTCCTATGTGGGACAAGGTGCTACTTTCCCACTTATTTCAGCATTCAAGTTTCAAACACCAAACTTTGAGCATCGATATCTCATTCATCTTAGCTCCGTTTTGGACGCGGTTTAGTTCGTTGCGAAGCTCTTCCGACGTAGAACACAAACCCACAAATAAATATATAAAACTCGCTCATTTTATTATATTTATTTCTTGTCCAAAATAGGAAAAAATCATTTTCCTATATTTGTGAAAACTGCTATTTCCACAAATTTCCAACAATCCCCCACATGAATAGAAATCGATCTATCAAGTTTCAACGATACACGTTCAACAGTTGAGCATTGCAAGATAGGTAGGTGTAACCTTTGAACCTTCTTTTGTGAAGCATACTTAGCCTCCTAGGGTCTTGTAGACGCGGGGTCTTTGAACAATCCCCCATTTATGTAGGCGACAATATACATTCACACAATACTCTCCCTAGTCGAGTTAAGACCTCATGGTTGTGTCCGTTCATGGTCATGGAACATGTTCCTGGTTCTGCGAGAGCTCTAGGATTTGCGCCTCCCCACAAATCCATTCGAAGCGACCCCACTTCTCTCTAACATAGGTGATTCCTCTGAATCATTAAAAGCATCATGGTTAATTTTGATTTCCACAAATCCGTAACCTCAACATGCTTAACCTTTCCTTCATGTCACTGATTGGAATGGACTAGGAAGTGTACAACTCCCTTTATTGATTTTGGGGCACCCCCCACAGTGACTCCCTTTGGGTTTATGATTAAGTTTGCCTATTGAACCTAGATCTTGGGATCTCCAGTCAACTAGGTTAGGTTTCCCTCATATTCCCTTCATCTATGGGCTTTAGTCCCATTCCTCTTGACAACCTATACACCTTATCTGTGCTTAAGCCTTTTGTTAACGGGTCCGCAATGTTCTCCTCTGACCTCACATAGTCAACTGAGATAACACCCGTTGAGATAAGTTGTCGTACCGTGTTGTGTCTACATCGAATGTGCCTTGATCTGCCATTGTACATCATGCTATGTGCTCTAGCAAGAGCAGACTGATTGTCACAATGTATGCAGATTGCCGTCAACGGCTTTGGCCATCTTGGAATATCTTCCACAAATTGACGTAGCCACTCCGCCTCTTCCCCGCTTTTATCTAAAGCGACGAATTCGGATTCCATCGTGGATCTAGCTATAACCGTTTGCTTGGAAGACTTCCAAGCTATAGCTGCGCCAGCAAGTGTAAACACGTAACCACTTGTTGATCTGTGATCCTTTATATCTGATATCCAGTTCGCGTCAGTGTATCCTTCGATCACTGCTGGATCACGGGTATAATGCAATCCATAGTCTCTTGTGTATCTTATGTATCTAAGAACCCTCGTGATAGCTTTCCAATGATCCTCGCTCGGATTACTGGTGTATCTACTTAGCCTGCTCACAGCATATGCTAAGTCGGGTCTAGTACATGTCATTAGATACATGAGACTGCCAATGATCCTCGAGTACTCTAACTGAGAAACGCTCTCGCCTCTATTCTTCCTTAGGCGTTGGGTATTATCAATTGGAGTTCGAGCTATACTCGTATCATCCGAATTTAATTTCCCAAGGATCTTGTCCACGTAGTGAGATTGACTCAACACAAGACCATTTTGGGTTCTAGTGATTTTTACGCCAAGAATCACGTCCGCGAGACCCATGTCTTTCATGTCAAACCTCGATTTCAACATGTCTTTCGTTGAGTTGATCATGTTATCATCACTCCCAATGATAAGCATATCATCTACATAAAGACATAAAATCACATAACCTCTGGGTGTGTCTTTAAAATAAACACACTTGTCGCACTCATTTATTTTGAAACCATTGTCAATCATGACATGATCAAACTTTTGGTGCCATTGTTTTGGAGCTTGCTTCAAGCCATACAAAGACTTGACCAATTTACATACTTTACCCTTGTTTCCAGGGGCGGAAAAACCCTCGGGTTGTTCCATGTAAATTTCTTCTTCTAAATCGCCATTTAGAAATGCGGTCTTTACATCCATTTGGTGAACTTCCAAATTTCTTAGAGCCGCAATTGCAAGAACCAATCGTATAGAGGTTATTCGCGTTACAGGCGAGTAAGTATCAAAGTAGTCTAGACCCTCCTTTTGTCTAAATCCTTTGATCACTAACCTTGCCTTGTATTTATCAATACTTCCGTCGGCTTTCATCTTCCTTTTGAATATCCAACGATATCCAAGTGGTTTGCAACCAGGTAGAAGATCTACTAACTCCCAAGTATGATTTTGCAATATAGAATCAATTTCATTCTTAATTGCTTCTTGCCATTGAGGTCCTTCTGCGGAGGTAACCGCTTCGCGGTAGGTATTGGGCTCACCCTCAACCATATAGCTCATGAAGTCTGGACCAAAAGATTTTTCAACCCTTTGTCTTTTACTTCGTCTAAGCTCACCCTCCTCGACCTCGGGTCGTTCATGTCTTTCATCTATCCTCGTAGATGAACTTGGTCCTGCTTCATCTAACCATGTAGACGAACTTGGACCTGCTTCATCAACCGCTCTTGATGAAGGCGCATGTGTTTGTCCTAACATAGGAAACACATTCTCAAAATATGAGACGACATTGGATTTGCCTCTATGATAGTGTGCTTGTGTACATCGGGATTCTTGGACTCATGTACAAGAAAACGATGCGCACTACTTTGATGTGCATATCCAATGAAAATGCAATCAACAGTTTTGGGTCCTATCCTAAGAGCCTTAGGAGGTGGTACAATCACCTTAGCTAGGCACCCCCACACTTTCAAGAATTTGTACGAAGGCTTCCTTTTTCTCCATAACTCATATGGAGTTTCGTCCCTATTTTTCAAAGGTATCTTGTTCAAAAGATAGTTTGCTGAGAGAATGGCGTCCCCCCACATTTCTCGGTTCACTCTCGAGCTTATCAACATGGCGTTCATCATTTCTTTCAATGTGCGGTTCTTCCGTTCCGCAACGCCATTTGATTGTGGAGAATAAGGAGGTGTACACTCATGTGCAATGCCACTTTTTGCGCATATATCCGCAAAAGGTGCAACATATTCACCTCCTCGGTCGCTTCTCAAAGCTTTTATCTTCTTTTTAAGTTGATTCTCAACTTCGTTTTTGTACAAGATAAACTTCTCTATTGCTTCGTCTTTACTTTTTAGTAAATACACATAGCAATATTTCGTACAATCATCAATAAACGTGATGAAGTACTTGTTTCCTCCACGCGAGGGAACCGCTTTTAAATCACACACATCGGTATGAATTAAATCAAGGGGTTCGGTTATTCGTTCAACCGATTTAAACGATGATCTCGTAAGTTTGGATTCGACACAAGTCTCGCATTTGTGATCGGACTCGATATGGAATGTTGGTATCAAGTTTAATTTAATTAAACGTCGTAATGAATTAAAATTTACATGTCCTAGTCTACCATGCCAAACATTAGAAGACTCAACCATGTAAGTAGAAGTAGAATTTTCATTCAAACTTTTGTTTTGGTTTACAACCATTACATTCATTTTAAACATACCATTAAGGGCATAGCCCTTTCCAACAAACATTCCACGTCTAGACAAGACAAAATTGTCCGATTCAAACACTAGACGAAATCCAAACTTGTTGAGCATCCATCCCGACACGAGATTCTTCCGTATCTCTGGGACATAAAGCACATTTGTCAAGGTAAGCTCCTTGCCCGAAGTCATCTTCAAGACGACCGTGCCTTCCCCCTTGATGCTTGCGGTAGCTTTATTTCCCATATAAAGCTTTTCTTCACCCGAAGCTTCCTTGAATGTAGAGAAAACAGCCTTGTCTCCACAAACATGGCGGGTTGCACCCGTGTCAACGAACCATCCTTTTGGATTTTCACCCATTGCGTTGACTTCTTCAATCATAGCCGCTTCCTCGGTTATCATTGCGATTAGAGGCATACCATCCTCATCAACCATGTGCGCACGCTCACGCTTAGGTTTCTTGCATTGGTTAGCACGGTGCCCCGTCTCGTTACAGTTGTAACAAGTACCTTGGAAAGGCGCAGGCTTCTTTTTCACAGCCCCCTTTTTTGGTCCAAGGTTGTTAACCTTTGCTTTCCCCTTGTTGTCCTTCTTACCCCGTTTGCCCTTATTACCCTTTGAGGACTCCCCAACTTCCACCATGTTTGCCTTAGCCGAAGCTTGCAAAATGGTGCCTTTTTGGGCCACCCTGTTGTCCTCTTCTATACGAAGACGGACGACAAGTTCCCCAATCGTCATTTCCTTCCGCTTGTGTTTAAGATAATTCTTAAAATCCAACCAAGCAGGAGGTAATTTCTCGATCATGGCTGCCACTTGAAACATCTCGTTGAGTACCATACCCTCAGCGTGGATGTCATGAAGTATAATCTGTAACTCTTGGACTTGGTTCATAACAGTCTTGTTATCAACCATTTTGAAGTCCAAGAAACGGGCGACAACAAATTTCTTTGTTCCCACATCCTCCGTTTTGTACTTTTTATCCAAGGACTCCCATAATTCTTTGGAAGTCTTGATATTATAGTACACATTATACAAGGCATCCGAGAGACCGTTGAGAACATAGCCTCGACATATAAAGTCCGAGTGCTTCCACGCCTCTACTGCGCTCAGAGCCTGAGCATCGGTCTCCCCTTCCGCAGGTTGGGGAACGGTCTCATTCAAGAACCTCGCAAGGTTCATGGTGGTCAAATAGAAAAACATTTTTTGTTGCCACCTCTTGAAGTGGAGACCCGAGAACTTCTCGGGTCGTTCAGCATGATTCGCCACTGTAGACGCTCCCACAGTGTTGGCAGGGGTACCAACAACAACATTGGTGTTGCTCGTGTTCACATTTTCAGTCGACATTCTGAAAAAGTTCCAAGAAAACAAGTTAAATTCTGTTTTCAAAATAATAAAGACGCTACTTTATTATTATTAAGAGTTCAAAAAATTCAGCTGTGTAGCTTCTAAGTCCAACTTTGAAGACTGCAGCAGGAGATTTTCAGAACTCAGCGACAGAAGGAGTAGAAACAGAGTTCTGTTTTGACAAAGGCGCAACTTTGAATCAAAACAGAGAAAAACTTTTAAAAACACAACCTGCTATGGGAAAAAAAATTAAAATCACAGCAGAGAAGTTTATGATTCTACACGAACGGTGTTTTAAAATTTGTTTTAAGATTGTAGGAATCCGTTCGTGCAAAATTAAATAAAATATTTATTAACTTGAATAACTGAAACAATTACAGAATGAAAATGAAATACAATACAATTACAACTGAAAAAGAAAAAAACAAGAAACAAGAAAAACGAACAGAAACACTGTTCTTGGCTGAGGATCGTGTTAGACACGGGTCCCTTAAAAAAATTTCGTGTCTCCCAGGAGAACACGTTTGTTTCCAGGATACAACAGCCCGAAGCAGTTGCACTGCCGGTCTTGACACCAACCCGAATGTGTACCTCGAACGCTTGAAGAAGATGAAGTATTCAGAGAGAAGAAAGTTGATTGCTGTATATGTTTCGGTGTGTTTCTGCAGCAGGGGTAGCAACCCTTATATACTGCTAGTCTAGAATCGAAACTGAAAAACGAATTAAACAGGTGAATTAATTTGCATTGGACGTCTTCAATGCACTTTAATTAGTCATTTAATTCACAGTCAAAAGCATTGACTTCGTCAGTTTCGAATGCTGAAGTGTAACTGCCCAGTGTAACTGCACTGTCATAACTGCTGGAAGCTTCTGCGCGCGCCCTTGTCTGCACGCATGCGCCATACTGGCTCAGTCCCATGCACACCTGTGCGCGTGCGCCACGTCACCTGTAAGCCTCTACGAGCACACCACACAGTCGCACCGTTTTGGCTCACTTTGGTGCGCCGCGCACGTCACCTCAATGCCCATGTTCCTTGCGCAAGGCCCCACCAGGGTCACGCACTTGCATTCCACGTTACCAACCACTTGATCCTTGCAGCCCCTGTGTTGCACCACACGCATGTGGTCAAAAATACAAAGGCGGCTCGCGGCGATGCGAAGTGCAAAGTGCGCCATCAAAGCGCCACATTGCGCCTCATCGCCCACGCCACGCGCGCGCGCGTGTGCGAGTGCGAGTTAGGGTGCTTCGCACCCTTTGCGAGTACACTTAGTGAGTGCTTACATGAAACAATAAGGATGGAGAGTTCCCACTTAAATACCCCTTTAAGTTTCATCTCTTCTCCTATGTGGGACAAGGTGCTACTTTCCCACTTATTTCAGCATTCAAGTTTCAAACACCAAACTTTGAGCATCGATATCTCATTCATCTTAGCTCCGTTTTGAACGCGGTTTAGTTCGTTGCGAAGCTCTTCCGACATAGAACACAAACCCACAAATAAATATATAAAACTCGCTCATTTTATTATATTTATTTCTTGTCCAAAATAGGAAAAAATCATTTTCCTATATTTGTGAAAACTGCTATTTCCACAAATTTCCAACACAAATAAAGGGAAATGAAAGTGTAACAAACGCTTATACGTGGTGTTAATCATATATAGTGGTTGAAACTTGAAAGATATATGTACGGTTAGGTTAGATGGTTTTAGTCTATTTCCAATAAGAGGGTTTTAGATGGAAGAGAGGGTGAGGTGGAGTAAAGAGCGAGTAATGTGAAAGGGAGAGTGAAGTGGAGTTCTTGTGCGAGAACTACCTCGGACGAGTAAGGTGAGTGAAAGGAGGATAGATAGGTGTGTTTTGTGGTTTCGGGAGGAAGTAGAATGTTATAAGGGGGATTTTATTATTATTGTTGTTGTTGTTGTTTTGTGGGGGGGGGGGGAGGGTCATGACACGTTTTTTTTCCGCCCAAAACAAACAAGGTATTAGAGATAGTCTTCACGCACAACCTTAATTCGAACCCTGTGAAGGTGCTATGCGTTGGTTCAAGCTAACAAAATATGGTTGTTACGTTATACGGTTTTCTAGGAGGAATAACATGAAAATAAACATGTTCTTCATGCATAACCTTACTTCGGACCCTATTAAGGTGTTTTGCTTTGATTCAAGATACGTTATAAGGTTTTTTTTAGGATGGATTAACATGAAAATAAACATGTTTATGCATGGGATGAAGAAAGAAAAGAACCAAACAAAGAAAAATAAAAACTTTAATCTACTATAGCTTGAATTTAGGAAAAATTTTACTAGCATTGAACAAGATGATGGAGAAAGGTTTGTGTATACATGATGTAGCTGTCATAAGCTAATAAAAAACAAATAATTTGATGACTTAAATACCTATATGTGTATGAGTAATATAACAACCCTAAAGAAAACCGACACCCCAATGTATTTTAAAATATCCTAATATGTCCTAAAATACACCCATACGCGAAAACGGACCCCGAATACCTTAAATATTATTAAAATTAATTAAAAATCAAATTTTTGGAGTTGAGGCGGGCCGCGTAAGCCACACCTCAACCCTTACGCGGGCCGCGAGAAGGTAAAATGTGGCTAAACCCTGGGCCGCCACGTGGCCCAACACCCGGCGAAACTACTAGCTGACCCGGATCAGCTACGCTGTTGACCAGCGTTGACGCGGGCAGCGTAGCCCTTTGTTACACTTTACGCGGGCCGCGTAAAAGTGAAAATCAGGCCCTATAAGTAGAGGGCCTTGGATCTTCAGTCTGCTCGTTCATTTCTTTCTCAAATCTCGAATTTCTTAAAGTGTAGGCATAATCTTGGGTATAATACCCCCTAATTAGCGAAGTTCTGCTCCGTTGTAAGTATCATAACCCCTGGATACGTATTAGATACTCTGCCCGATTGATCTAGGGTTTCGTAACGGCTGTCGTGGTTCTGCCCGACGTAGTCGTTGGAATGCCGTCTCGGGAAGGGTATTACTAATGTTAAAATGGGTTATTATACTAACACGCGTGCATTTGTGTAATTTATAGATTGTCACCAGGAAACCCTAAAGGATAATCTAATACATCAATGTGAGTAATCCTCTTTTTGTGTAAACCTTTTTGTGAGTAAATCTCCTTTTTGTAAATTGTTTTTACAAAACCTCACTTAATTAATTATATATATTAAGCAGTTATTAAGTATTTGTAAGAATACAATTATCATGAGTATGTTGGGATTTTGTATACAAAGTTATGTTACTGCCTTGCGAGGGGTAACATTTCCACAAGTCGGGTCTGACAGTACCATGGATGTTAATTGATATAACTTGGAAACAAATGTAATTGCGAGATCGCCCTCAATACTGTACAATGGTTTTCATTAAACTTGATTGAACTGGGATACACTCACCAGTATTTCCCACTGACAAAATGTTTTTAAACGCGTTTCAGGTAACAAAATGTGAAAGGCAAATAGAAGCCAGCTGGACAGCACTGAAGGCTTGGAAAAGTGGCAATAAAGTTACCTAAATTAAAATAGATGTTTTTATTAAATAAAAATAGGATTTATTCCTATGAAAATGTGTGTATTGCAAACTTGGGTTTTATCCCATGTGTTTAATATTATGAAAATGTGGTATTTTACTCTGATCCAATATTTCCTAACTACGGTCCTGATGAAAATTCCGCTGCCAAATTAGACAATACCAAATACCACAGAAACTGGCTCGCGGCCGCCCGTTCCCGAGGAAATAGGGATCGGGGGTTGCGACAGAAGGTGGTATCAGAGCTAAGCCACTGATTCAGCCACAGAAGCGTTCTGCTGACATCAAAATTTAAATTGTTAGGAAATAAATTACGGGAATATGTGCATAATTGTATTTCTTGTTATGTGTTATTTGACTATTTGTTAATTTACAGTATGAGCGACCAAGGACCATCTGACGCGTACCGTCAATTGTCTGGTTCGCCTAGAAGCGAATGTGCCTCTTCTCAGCCGGCCCTCTCGGGGTACTCTGCTGATACGGAAGAAGGAATATTCGTGTTTAAGGCTCAGTCTGAAGATCCATTCTCTCAGAAAAAGAGAGGATGGTTCAGTCGAGGGGCACATGAGCGTAGGAAGCGTATGAAAAAGTTACAAGACCAGAGAGTACTAGCCGCAGCCAAAAGAGAAACCGATGCCTATGCCCAGGATATGATTAATAGGGGTATAGCCAATATCCACATCCTAGCAACCACTGCAGCTGACCCTAACTTGGAACAAATGATAGCACCCCAACCACAACCACCAATTCCTGACCAACCAATGGAAATAGAAAACCCTGAAAATCAAGTAGAAATGCATGATTTCAACCCGGAGGAAATACCTAGGATACCAGCACCAAATCCATTAGACCCAAATTACGACCCATGGTGGGATGAGGTTCGAGACTATGTGCAACGCTACCCGATACATGAAGACACGCCCATGCCAAACTTAGGAGCCTACCCAGGTTTGGACCCTCTTGATCCTTATTACCACGATGTATACATTAGGGAGATTTTAGAAGATCCTTACCAATTCCAGGCACCTACACCTCCATACCAGGAACCCGCACCCCAGATTCCGAACCTAGTCCTAGAACCTGCACCCCCAATAAGTGCAGAAAATGTACAAGAACTTAGGACATTTGGTGAGGAAATTTTAGAAAGTAGTGAAAGAATGAGACAGGTGGGAGAGCAACTCGTCTGGAAGTACGACGAGCGCAATATGGATTTCTGGATGAATCCATATCCATGAATGTGATGGTGGAAACGGTAGTAATAATAATAATAATAATAAAATAATAATAATAATAATAATAATATGTGTGTATGTGTATGAAAAAAAAACTACGGATGCCTATTATTAGTAGTGTAACTTTAAATTTCGGTCGGTATTGTAATTTTAATTTCAGTACTGGTGTGTAATAGATGCATATTATATGAATAGAGTAAAGTCGCAATGATCGACGCTTTTGACCAAAATGCGTGTCATGTGATTGTCTATATTAAATACTAGCTTAAGACCCCGTGTGTTACACGGGTGGCCTAAAAAAATATATTATTTAACGGTGTTTTCATAAATCTTTTAATGAAAGATTTGTTTCGGTATCTATACTATAATTTTAGACCGAAACTTACTTTAAAAACTTCTACAAAAACAAAGGACCAATTGAGAATCAAGCATACCCTTCATTGGCCATTTGGTCATCTCTTGAGCCACTAATTGAGAATCAAGCATACCCTTTTATTGGCCATTTGGTCATCTCTTGAGCCACTGAGGACCATAAGACGGTCATGGCATTGGGTCTGTTGACATCACCATAGGTGATTGGTGGCTTGACATAACGGGACCCATATGATTGCACCCATCTGTTAGCAGTGGAGGCAAAACTGTACAATTGGTCACCAAAGTACTCAACCATGCCATTCTCTGAAATATTATACTTAATTTTAGAAAATCATCGCAACCAATTATTATTAATTATTAAATGTAATATAAATATACCATTGGCTTTCCGTGGACAAACACGTCAATATCACGTTTATTCCTAGAGCTGGACAACCTTGTAGATATCCTCTTGATGGCTTTAACATACTCTTCCTCGAAAATCCTATTAAGACATGGTTTTGTGAGAAAATATATTAAATATTATTCTTATGACATCATCATCAACAACCATAATTAATTACTCACATTTTGCCTTGTACTCACGACGAACTCTCCTGAGCTCAATGGTTTGAGGAAATGGACCAATAGTGGTGGTTGGGAGAATAGGACGATACATCATGGCAAGTACAACCAGAAATTGTAAAACTTGTAATATTGACTCGTACATATCCATCTGAAGTTGTGTAATTAGGCATATCGCGCTACTGAACCTCCATGTCATCGGGTATCAACTAAAACAAACAAAAAAAAGCAATGTAGATGCGTACAATCAACCTGTGTCAAATATGATTAAAGAAGATGCAGTTTCAACAATAATCTAGTCTTCTTTATAAAACAACTATAAAAGGTTTTGTAACTTAATTATACAATTTGGACCAGCTTCCTTTTAAGCCCTTCTTTTTCACTTTGACCGCTTGACCCGTCATATATAAAACAAAACCTAGATCAATCCATTTTAAAGTTAAAAGTGTAAGCTACAGTTACCTCTTTAAACCCTTTGCTGAGAAGGAAACTTGAGGCTTTTTCACAGCGAATACCACCTGTACAATACATTGCAACATCAGGTGGAGATTTTTGTCCCTGATTTTGTTTGCCAGCTGAATCTTTAAATTCCGATTGGGTATCTGATGGCAAAAGTTGAAATTCATCATCCACCCATGATGGATAGAAAAACTCATGAAATAATGGACAAAACTAAAAAAGGCCATTGTGTGAACCAAAAACAACCTTCATTGATGTCGAGTGGATATAATCATATTAATTATGGCAGATTTGCTTACGAACAACACATTACAGGGCGTTTGGAAGTGTATTTTGAAAGCAAGTCAGTGATATTAAATACTCATAATTAAAATACTCAACCATAAGAAAGCAGGTTGTAGAAGATAATGTGCTTCTTTCATTTGAAAACGTAATATTGTCCGGGGTGTTGGGCAAATTGCGACTATTTAAGGAATTAATAATAGATAAGATGGCCGAAAATGACATTCTTTATGAAAACGATAGACGTTATGTGAAGTCGGGTCATAAAGTCTCCATCAGATTTTTATATACATTTTCATTTAAGATTAAGAGCATAAAACTTGATACAAACTAACTGTGGCACCACAACCCACTTTTTGTTCTCCACCAATCTCACCATCTTCATAGAAAGATTCGGGCATAGTTAAGTACAACACTATCATCCTAATTACTTTTCCATAGTCCATGTTTGTAGTTGCTGTCATTTAGCAACCTGGTTGTTCCTATTTCATGCACATACACATAAAACATTATATTTGATCTACATATGGTTTGAACGATAATGATGAATCAATTTTACCTAATTAATAGAAACCATACCTTGAATCCGAGAAGGCTTGAATGACAAATCGATTTCTACCTAATCAACACAAATAAAAAAAATTAGAAATATAGCAACAATAAATGAAAAAAAAATGAAATGAACAAATTTTCAACATTAAAAGCAAAATCATTAAAAAATTACAAACTAACTGGTTTATAGCTTGCGTTAACAAAACAAACCTTGAACTCTTAAAGAAAGTTACAAAACTAATTGGTTCTTAGTTTGCCTAAGCATAATAAACTGACACAAAATTTACTGTTTCCTGCAGTCAAAAGTAAGTAAACCATTAAAGTTTTGTCATTATAACAGTTGGATTATGTAGACCGGGAAAAGTTACACGAGTGGCGAAACCATTAAAGCTCCTTATCCAATGACCAAATAAAATTACACACGCCGGATTTAAATGAGGAGCTTCAGTTATTACCTTGGTGTTTAGCAGAGATTCTGTCAACTTCAGATTCTCATCCATCTTCGACAATTCTTTACTTAGCTAAGGTATACAAAAAAGAGATCACTATTTTGTAGATTTAACTCAATAGAGAAATCACTTCCAGCTATGGTCAAGACTATTAAATAAAGGAACATCTTTAAAAAAAATCTGGAATCATAAAATTTAATTGGATACAATAGGTTACTTTGTCATCTCTATGCAGGATAATAGCTGCAACTTTGCCCCTAAACCCAGTATTTTAGTAATGTAAAATGCTATTCACTTTTGAAATTACTGGTTGGAAACTTTCTAAAACTAATACAGATTAACCCATGCCCATCTTTGTTAAATATATCTAAAGGATGCAAGCAAACTTTCAATTTTTAAACTTCTTCATGTGCAATGTTACTGTGATAAATTAGCAAATAGAAAAAAAAAACAAAGGTCAACCATACTTGCAAATCTTAATTTCTATGTAGTTCTATATACTACAAAGTACAAATCCATAAGAAAGTTATAATCAAAGAACTATATAATCAAGAATAAGAGATGGATATTAGATATTTACTATGAAAGGAGCTTGATTTAAAATGGCACAATCTTATAGCCAACATCAACCATCACCGCCTCACTTTGTCTTTCCTTTATCTGTTGGACGTTGAAAATTGTAGAATGATGAAGTTATAAAATGAACCAATAACAACATTCACTTTAAGATTCAGATTTTTGGTGTCTAATCAAGATTTCTTGCATCATAGTGTAGCAAGATCGTATGTTTTGCTGTTTGAATTGAAAGTCATACTTAAAAAGAGGTTTAATGTGTGTAAGATGCATAAAGCTTGAGAATTTGATCATTCACCTACTTTTTGATTCAGCTGGAATGAAGCTTGTGATGTGGCATGTGGGAATGACAGTGTTCATCTTCAAGAATGCATTCAAGTCCACTCATGGCAACTTATGGTTAGTATTTGAGCAATATAACATCTACAAAAATTCACAAAATAATTTTTTCATTAACTGAATTTCCAAATTGATCTGGTCATTTTGTCACTATGTAAGCTTAAACTAAAATCTTTAACAGTTCATTCAAACACTCAAAAACTGATTATTATGACATCAAATCACAATAATTGAAACATGAGATGATTTTAAGTGTGTCCAACACGACACATAAATATGTGTCGGGTTCGGGTTATCATTAAAAATGTCAACCCCAATCCTTCAATCCACCAACCACAAATCAAGTACTATTATTACTTATAATATAGACAACAATACAGTTATACCTTTTGGTTTTAGCGCCTAAAGTAAAAAACGTGGTGTAAGAAAAGGACACACCTTTTCGTTTTAGCGGCTAAAGCAAAAAAAAATGTGGTGTAAGATGTTGAGACCTAGTAAATAAGAAGTTAATTTTGTAGTTAACCTGGTAAATTAGTAATTATTAACTTCTTGACAACATGAAAAATTTGGATCCGGTGACTTTTGGAAACATTATTCAGAAATTGTTGAGACCTGGTAAATAGTAGGTTGATTTTGTAGTTAACATGTTTACGTGGCTTGCTATGTCTACATAGGTTGGATTAATTTCAACTGCTATTTCAAGAGTTGTTTCTAGTTGTGGTGATCCTTCATTAAAAAGTATTTTGTGAGCTTTAGTGAAATTTGTATATAGATTAGTAAGTAGCTCACCATATTTAAATCGATTACGTTGGTAAAATTACCTACCGAATAATGTTAGCCGAACAATTTGTGTGCCATAAATAGTTTTACTGTTACCAAATTGATCAATCTGCAAGTTAAATAAAGTGAACACCATTAACTAATTTAATATTGAAATTGAAAAATGATTTAGATTGAAAATAAACCAACCTTTGGAATGCTAAGGGAGTCATTTTTCTCAGCAATTGACGGTTGTTTGCTGGTCTCATATTCAGTAACAAAGGACACATATCATCAGCCAAGATCTAAACAAAGCAAACGACATAAACCCAAAATCAAGACCTTTTGATACTGAATGACAATAATGGAACATATGAGCTGCAAATAAAAGATACTACATAAGATTAGTGGGATTCTCCATCACCTGTTGTCATAATTTAAAATATACATATCGTTTAAAGACAATTTGAGACATGTGCATGTGTTATGAACTTAAAACATATATCTTATGCTTTATGTTAAGTCACAAATGAGGCTAGTCATATACAAAATAAATACGACCATTCTACTTTAGCATCAAGTATAAACAAATGTCAATAAACATGTACACTATTTCACCCAAAGAAAAAAAAAACTCCAAAGCTTACCAAAAAAGCTTCGATAGTGCCCACCATAAGTGTCTCATAATTGCATAATTGCAATCTGTTGATTGTATATTTGTTACTTACTTCTTGCCTCAAGCGCCTTGTTGTCTGTGTTTTTTTTATAAAATTTGGCAGTTCAAAAAAAAAAAAAACTACAACTTTACTTTATTTCTTATTATATCGTGCACATCCACAAACAACCAAGCATTAGCAGCCGACGCCCCATAACAGAGTATACCAACATTGCTATTCGAAGACATGAAATCTCATCCGTATGCAAGTAAACCAAGCTGTTGAAAACTCTATTTGCTACTTTATAAAATCTTGTATGTAACCCCAAACCTTAAATCTAAGATACATATATAACTAATATGTATAGGCATTTCGAATTATGAATGAAAATACTATATTTTCGTCCCAAAGTCTACTGTTTTATTATAATCTAACCTTCACCAGAAGCTATTACTTAACTCCATAGATTCTCTTGCTGATTAGAATAGATTATTGCTGAGCTCATCTTGCCTTAATCTAATTTGAGTATCACAAGGTTACACAAAAAAGCACATTATCCAATGAACTATTGCAATATTATAAAAAATTAAAATTATGAGAAACAACTTTACTCATTAACAAATGCCTTCACGTAGTAGTTCGGAATACTTGACGATTTAAACGCATTCATAAATCACAATACCAATGCAACACAATGGTAAATCTAAAAAAAATCCTTTAGGCATTTCATCGAACACCACATGTGCACTTTCCTAGTCAGAAGTCTCTTAGCCCATTCGCATTCCCATTAATCTAATTTCAACAGAATTGTTCTAGCTAAAGAAGCACTTGCTAAAATATTCACGAGCACTACAACCATCATATCAAGAATCGGTCCCACATATCCTAAACGTACAATTAATCAAGTTAAGTACAACAATATCATCCTAATTATTACCATCCATTAAAAGCGAAAGTACCTGAATATGTATGAAGTTGACAAAAGTCTGGCAACTAAGAACTGGCATTTCATAATCCAGAGGTAGAACTAATTGTTTACCAAAAATAATCAAAATCATATTAGTAATCCACAAAACAACAATATGAGACACTTAATTCAGTCAAAATCAAGCATTGAATTTATTTACCGAGACGTAGAATTGCTACAACATGTTCATAGAATTTCCATGAAATTGATGCCCTAATAGGCTAATATGATTCTACAAAAACTGAATGAATGAAAAACATAACTTAAGTTAAAAGTCTTGTAAATTAAAACCCTAATTTCAGAAAGTGTTCAAACGTGTTCAGAAAGCTTGAACCTGCTGTTCAATGATTTGCATCGATGATAGCTTCTTTTGTAGATCCAATATATGTGCCTGAGGACAAATTATTCAATAAATTGTAATATTAGCCATTATAAGACGCACTGAAACATAAAAAAAATCTAGAAAATAACCAGAGGTGGCAAACATGAATTGGTTGGGTGACATCAAAATAGGATTGGCTCAGACATGTATATTGCACAGGTCCCCAATTTTAATTGTACATTAATAAAGCTCAAGTTTTAATATATTCAGTCAAATTAACAAAACTCCATGTCAAAGAAAATAATAACACAGAACAAAAGTAAATCCGCTCAAATGTAAAACCGGTTATCAACGAACACATCAATGGTAAATATCAAAAACCTACCCATATCAGTGTAACAAAATGGTAAATATTAAAAATGTTCTTCAGGCATTTCATCGAACAACATGTATGAACTTTCCTAGTCACAAGATTTACCAAAATCCTCTGTCCCCATCGCATTCCAATCATTTAAAAAAAAAAACCTAATTTGAACAAAAAAATGATGGAGAAGAAGATAATTGAACAAAAATTGGGGAAACACCTTACACTAATTGACATACCTTGATTTCATGAGCCAGAGAGAACGATGACCTTCAAATCGACAACTTTGATGGTGCGATGACATCAGTGCTTCAACTTTCAGAAAGGTACTGGGAGATTTGAATACGAAAACAAAATAATTGTGAAAGATTGTAACCTTGAAATTACCTATACCAAGAATAAAGCCGCAAAGGAAGAAGCAAAGGAATAAACCTAGGGTTTCTGTACTATGAAAAGGGAAACAATAAGGAAAAAGGAAAGATTTATTTGATTGAAGAGAGAGACAGGGTGAAGAAACGTACGTGAGAAGGAGAAGAGAGCATTGAATACGAATTGAAGAGGAAGGAGAATAAAGAAAATTAGATTGGCGCTCATTCTCAATTATCAGCCTTTAGAGCATGTCCACATCATCAAAATGATTGGCTTAGAATAGCCCTTGTGGCCTAAGAGAATTCATTTAGTATAATAGATAGATTATTTTGTGATATTAATACATGGTAAATGTTTAAAATTCAAATGGCCGACGAAGGAAATCAAGGAAATCTGAATAACGATAACCAGAGTAACATTAACTTGGTTAATGAGAATCCGAGCATTAATAACAATGGAAACCAAGTGGATAATAGTGCTATCCAACACATAGTGGCACAAGGAATCATAGATGCAATGCCATTTATTATTCAAACGGTTCAGGAAGCGAATAATAAAAGTAAACATAGCAGTAAGCGACCAACTGAACCAGAAAACAGCGTAAAAAATGGACCCGTACTTCAAGTGCCCATTCCTAAAAGAAGAAGAACCGTGTCTTACGGTTGTTCTTATAAAGAATTCTGGTCCTGCAAATCAATAGAATTCTCGGGCAATGAAGAACCTATTGCAGCTCTACGCTGGATAGAAAAGATTGAGGCTGTTCTAAAAATAAGCAAGTGTGCTGAAGAAGACAAGATAATGTTTGCTTCTAATTTATTTAAAAACTCAGCCTTAGAATGGTGGAACACTATCCTCCAGTCAAGAGGAAGTGATAGGGTGTACAACATGGAATGGGAGGAATTTAAGAATATGGTAGAAAGGAAATTATGTCCTCCCAATGAAAAGGAACAGATAGCGAATAAATTTCTAAACCTAAGAATGACCGGGGTAGATAGTAAGGGTTATACTACCACATTCTTTGAATATGCTAGAATAATACCAACCCTTGCATCACCTGAACCGGTATTAATCTCCCGTTACATCTGGGGATTAATTGGAGAGATTAGACATGTGGTCAAGGCAGCTAGACCCCAAACTATAGAAGAAGCTGTAGAACTAGCCAATACCTTGACAGATGAATTAATCCGTACTAGAGGAGAAGACCAGAGGAGAAACCTAACCCAAAGACTTACTCAAGAATTCCGTTCTGGGAATTCCAATCGTAGGAATATAGGTTCTACCTCTGCACCATACTGCAAAGCTTGTAAGAAGAAGCATTCGGGAAAATGTTTCGCTCACTGCAATTTCTGTAAGTTACCAGGACACAGGGAAGAAGATTGCAGGAGAAAATCCAGTAATGGACTATGCTTCAATTGTGGAGAAAAAGGTCACATCAAGCCGAACTGTCCAAAACTAGCTCAAAGCCACGAACAACAAGAATACTAAAAATGCTAGAGCATTTGTTCTAACAGCAGATGAAGCCAAACTGATTCCGGACGTCATAGCCGGTACGTTTTTAGTTAATGATGTTTTTGCTAAAGTATTATTTGACTCTGGTGCAAACCAAAGTTTTATTAATACTTCATTTTGCAAAATCCTTAATCAATCATTAACTAAACTTCCACAAGAATGTCTAGTAGAGACCGCAAATGGAGAAACGATTAGGATTTCTGAAATCTTGCAGGGGGCAAGAGTAGAAATTTTAAATCAAAAGTATATTGCAAACTTGTACCCAATGAATCTGACAGGATTTGATATCGTATTAGGAATGGATTGGTTAATAGCCAATAAAGCTAATATTTTATGTGATCAAAAGTTAATTCAAGTAAATTCACCAAAGGGTGAAAAGATCACAATTAAAGGTGATAAACCATCTAGATCCACTAAATTCATCTCTGTGATGAAAACTGCGAGCTATATAAGAAAAGGATCTATAGTGTATTTGATTTCTATAATTACTAACACTAAAGGAAAAGAACTAAAAGACATTCCAGTAGTGTCTCAGTTTTCAGATGTATTTCTGGAAGAATTACCAGGACTACCGCCGGATAGAGAAGTTGAATTCAGAATTCATCTACTGCCAGGAACAGCACCGATTGCCAAAGCATCTTACCGTTTGGCACCCGCAGAAATGCAGGAACTAAAGAAACAATTAGACGAATTGTTGGAGAAAGGATTTATACAGCCAAGCTCGTCCCCATGGGGAGCACCAATTTTATTCGTTAAAAAGAAGGACGGATCAATGCGTATGTGCATTGACTACCGTGAATTGAACAAGGTCACAATTAAGAATCGGTATCCATTTCCAAGAATCGATGATCTGTTTGATCAATTGCAAGGAGCTCGATTTTTCTCAAAAATCGATTTAAGGTCAGGATATCATCAATTAAAGGTACAGAAAGAGGACATTCCTAAAACCGCATTTAGAACAAGGTATGGTCATTATGAATTTACTGTCATGCCATTTTGTTTAACCAATGCCCCAGCCGCATTTATGGACATGATGAACCGAATATGCAAGCCATATTTGGATAAATTCATAATTGTTTTTATTGATGATATTCTCATCTATTCTAAAGGTAAGGAAGATCATGCAAAGCATTTGCACTCACTTTTAAGTTTATTAAGAAAGGAAAAGCTCTATGCTAAGTTTTCAAAGTGCGAGTTTTGGTTAGAACAGGTACAATTTCTTGGACATTTAGTTAACCATGAAGGAATTCATGTAGATCCATCTAAGATCGAAGCGATTACCAAATGGAAGACCCTTGAATCACCAACCGAGGTTAGAAGTTTCTTAGGATTGGTCGGTTATTATAGAAGATTTATTCAATATTTTTCGAGAATAGCCATTCCTTTAACTAAGTTAACCTGTAAATCCATTAAGTTTGAATGGGGACCAAAACAAGAAGAAGCATTTAGAATTCTTAAGCAAAGACTAACCCATACACCCATACTAGCGTTACCAGAAGGAACTGAAGACTTTGTAGTCTATTGTGACGCTTCCAAACTAGGTTATGGATGTGTGTTGATGCAACGCCAAAAGGTTATAGCTTACGCATCTAGACAACTTAAGAATCATGAAGAGAATTATTCAACCCATGATCTAGAATTAGGAGCCATAATTTTTGCCCTTAAGATTTGGAGACATTACCTTTATGGTAGTAAGTTTACCATATTCACTGATCATAAAAGTTTAAGGTATGTTTTCGGGCAAAAAGAATTGAATATGAGACAAAGACGTTGGATGGAAATGCTTAGTGATTATGATTGTGATATCCAGTATCATGAAGGAAAAGCAAATGTAGTGGCTGATGCTTTAAGCCGAAAATATCACGAAAAGCCAAAAAGGGTACGTTCTCTTAAATTAAATCTACAAGTGGATTTAAATGATCAAATTAGAAAAGCACAAGAATCAGTAATCAAGGATGATACTGAAAAATTAAAAGGAATGATTAAGGAATTAGAACAAGGAACAGATGGAATTTGGAGATTCCATAAAAAGAGAATGTGGATACCTAAGTTAGGGAACCTGCGCCATCGTATATTAGAAGAAGCCCATAAGTCTAAATATACGATGCACCCAGGAAATGATAAAATGTACCAGGATTTAAGAAAGAATTTCTGGTGGATAGGAATGAAAAAAGACATAGCAACCTATGTTTCTAAATGTTTAACTTGTTCATAAGTTAAAGCTGAACATCAGAAATCCTCAGGATTTCTACAACAATTAGAAATGCCAGTATGGAAATGGGAATTGATAACAATGGATTTTGTTACTAAATTACCCAAAACAAGAAAAGGCAATGATACAATCTGGGTGATTGTAGATAGGCTAACCAAGTCAGCTCATTTCCTACCAATGAAAGAAACTTTCAGTATGAAACAGCTAGCTAAATTATATGTAAATGAAATAGTTTCATTACATGGAATACCTTTATCAATTGTTTCTGATAGGGACAGTCGTTTTACCTCTCATTTTTGGGCAAGTTTCCAAAAAGCCATGGGAACCAAGTTAAATCTAAGTACAGCTTATCATCCTCAAACAGACGGGCAAAGAGAAAGAACAATTCAGACAATGGAAGACATGCTTAGAGCTTGTGTAATTGATTTCGGAGGTAATTGGGATGATCATTTACCTTTAATAGAATTTTCTTATAATAATAGTTATCACACAAGTATCAATGCTACACCAATTGAAGCACTTTATGGACGAAAGTGTCGAACCCCAGTCTGTTGGGCAGAAATTGGGGAAAACAACTATCTGGACCTGAGATAGTGCAAGAAACAACCGACAAAATTATTCAAGTCAAGGAACGACTGAAAGCAGCAAGTGATCGACAAAAGAGCTATGCTGATAACCGACGCAAACAGTTGGAATTTCAAGTAGGAGATAAAGTATTGTTAAAAGTATCTCCTTGGAAAGGAGTAGTAAGATTCATCAAACGGGGAAAGCTAAGTCCCAGGTATGTTGGACCTTTTGAGATTATTAGAAGAATAGGACATGTAGCCTATCAGCTACAACTGCCAGAGGAAATGGCAGGAATACATGATGTATTTCATGTATCAAATCTCAAGAAATGCCTAGCTGATGAATCACTTGTAGTGCTTCTTAAGGATATAGAGGTAAATGAACAACTCAAGTTTGTAGAAAGGCCTCTACAGATTGAAGACAGGAAAGTCAAGAACCTCAAGCACAAGAGATTAATTCTGGTCAAAGTAAAGTGGGACTCCAAAAGAGGACCTGAGTACACATGGGAAAACCGACACTTGTTCCAGTAGATCTCGAGGACGAGCTCTAAAACAAGGTGGGGAGGATATAACAACCCTAAAGAAAACCGACACCCTTGAATATTTTTCCGACACCCCAATATATTTTAAAATATCCTAATATGTCCTAAAATACACCCCATACGCAAAAACGGACCCCGAATACCTTAAATATTATTAAATTAATTAAAAATCAAATTTTTGGAGTTGAGGCGGGCCGCGTAAGCCACACCTCAACCCTTACGCGGGCCGCGAGAAGGAAAAATGTGGCTAAACCCTGGGCTGCCACATGGCCCAACACCCGGCGAACCTACTAGCTGACCCGGATCAGCTACGCTGTTGACCAGCGTTGACGCGGGCCGCGTAAAAGTGAAAATCAGGCCCTATAGGTAGAGGGCCTTGGATCTTCAGTCTGCTCGTTCATTTCTTTCTCAAATCTCGAATTTCTTAAAGTGTAGGCATAATCTCGGGTATAATACCCCCCTAATTAGCGAAGTTCTGCTCCGTTGTATGTATCATAACCCCTGGATACGTATTAGATACTCTGCCCGATTGATCTAGGGTTCCGTAACGGCTGTCGTGGTTCTGCCCGACGTAGTCGTTGGAATGCCGTCTCGGGAAGGGTATTACTAATGTTAAAATGGGTTATTATACCAACACGCGTGCATTTGTGTAATTTATAGATTGTCACCAGGAAACCCTAAAGGATAATCTAAGACAGCAATGTGAGTAATCCTCTTTTTGTGTAAACCTTTTTGTGAGTAATCTCCTTTTTGTAAATTGTTTTTACAAAACCTCACTTAATTAATTATATATATTAAGCAGTTATTGAGTATTTGTAAGAATACAATTATCATGAGTATGTTGGGATTTTGTATACAAAGTTATGTTACTGCCTTGCGAGGGGTAACATTTCCACAAGTCGGGTCTGACAGTACCATGGATGTTAATTGATATAACTTGGAAACAAATGTAATTGCGAGATCGCCCTCAATACTGTACAATTGTTTTCATTAAACTTGATTAAACTGGGATTCACTCACCAGTATTTCCCACTGACAAAATGCTTTTAAACGCGTTTCAGGTAACAAAATGTGAAAGCCAAATAGAAGCCAGCTGGACAGCACTGAAGGCTTGGAAAAGTGGCAATAAAGTTACCTAAATTAAAATAGATGTTTTTATTAAATAAAAATAGGATTTATTCCTATGAAAATGTGTGTATTGCAAACTTGGGTTTTATCCCATGTGTTTAATATTATGAAAATGTGGTATTTTACTCTGATCCAATATTTCCTAACTACGGTCCTGATGAAAATTCCGCTGCCAAATTAGACAATACCAGATACCACAGAAACTGGCTCGCGGCCGCCCGTTCCCGAGGAAATAGGGATCGGGGGTTGCGACAGAAGGTGGTATCAGAGCTAAGCCACTGATTCAACCACAGAAGCGTTCTGCTGACATCAAAATTTAAATTGTTAGGAAATAAATTACGGGAATATGTGCATAATTGTATTTCTTGTTATGTGTTATTTGACTATTTGTTAGTTTACAGTATGAGCGACCAATGACCATCTGACGCGTACCGTCAATTGTCTGGTTCGCCTAGAAGCGAATGTGCCTCTTCTCAGCCAGCCCTCTCGGGGTACTCTGCTGATACGGAAGAAGGAATATTCGTGTTTAAGGCTCAGTCTGAAGATCCATTCCCTCAGAAAAAGAGAGGATGGTTCAGCGATGTATGTGTATGTGTTCGGTGAACGTTATTTCATAAAAATGTTTTATTTTTAATGTTTTTAAATTTAGGACCAATGTACTAAGATCTTATGTTGATCTCAAACAACTATTTCATGTTTCTCTTTATGAACTTAGATGATTAATACCATCCTAAAATAAAATGTTCAAAAAATGAAATAACTTTTTTTGGAATGGGCAGATTACACTAAAAAAAAGAGGAAGTACATAACCAGTGAAAGGCTGGATACAAAGCAGAAAAAACAGAAAAAAGAGCCAAAATCCCAACATGAAGCAAGCTAAACTATCAGAGGCAGTTAAGAGGATTTGTAGACCAATCATCCCAGCTGCAACTCGTATATTTGGCTCTGTTTTTTGATCCAGCTAAACAAGATAGACACAACCTCCTCCGTTATCACGATTGCCGATCGATGACACCCTTTGAAAATTCTATCATTCCTCGCTTTCCAAGGGTACCACATAACCGTGTATACCATACCTGAAGTAACTTGTACTTGACAACCGAATCCGCATCCTCCACATGCAGCCGCAATTGGTCTAAATCTTGCAGCCCCGTAAAATCCCACTTAGCCTATAGAGATACTTTCCTCCAGACCTCTTTCGCCTTAATGCAGCCCAGGAAGACTGGGTCCCACCATTTCCGCCACATTAGTACAGTGAGCACAATCTTCCGAAAAAGAGGTACCCCCCCCCCCCCGGACCATAAGGTTAACCGCAACAGGAATCCTATTCTGAAAGGTCCTCCAAACAAACAGTTAACCTTAATGGGAACCCAGTTCAGCCAGAGACACACTTGGTTAAAAGACCCCATACATCTGTCTTCCAAAAGCCTTCTCACAGCTTTAACCGAGAACGAATGTGCCTCATCTCCACCCCACTTCCACCCATCACCTTGCGAAATGAAGGGAAACGAGGTTACCACGGAATTCAAGTCTCCAACATCCATCTCCTCCTCAGCGAACAAATGTTTTTCTCTTCCAGTTCATGACAACTGAACTAGACCCGATTCACCTTGAGTTACCCTATCCAAAATAGAGCATGATTTCGAACACTCCAGTTTAAATATTCAGAAGCAAGTGACATAGTGGGGTATTTCCAAACCAAGCATCGTTCCAAAACCTCGTGTGATTTCCAATCCTATCGATTTGACAAAAAGATCTTTAAGATTCACTCCAAGCTCCGAGAAGTCCCTCTCCACCTTAATAAAGTAAGCCCACGACCCAATCTCGGACCTATTATCTTTCATGACATCCATATGACTATCCACCGTATGAATAACACTGATACATTTTACCCATAACACATCTGATTCAAGCCTCCAACGCACCACCACTTAGCAATGAGCGCAAGATTTTGTAATCTCAAACTACCTACCCCAAACCACCATTGACTTTAGGGCAAAGAACCTTCTCCTAAGCCACCCAGTTTATTTTATGTGTATCACTGAGACCCCCCCCCCCCCCCAAAAAAAAAATAAAAAATAAAGCGCCCCCTAACTTTCTCCATCGCCTCTAATACCTTTTTCGGAGCTCTAAAGATGGAAAGGAAATACTTAACATTCACTAAATCACTATTGGTTACCAACCTCCGTTATCGCCATGTTTGCCTTCCACTGCAATTTTCAAGGTGTGACACATCTAGGTTATTTCTTTTAAATAAAAATATCATGCCAAATTCCCAAATTGAGAAGTATTATACATTGATCATTTCAAGACTTGAAAACATGTTGCAAGACGTTTTCTTATAAAAGGCTCTTCCAACAATATTTGTTTCATGCTACTACTATTTGAGTAAAATGCCCAAATGGTTTTGTGGTTTTATAAAATAACACCTATAGTCCCTGATTTTTGGAAATTACATTCATGTTCCCTGTGATTTGTTACTTTCTTACTCGGATAGTCCTTGAATCAAACAGACGTTATATCAAGTTGTTAAATGTGGTCACGTGTTGTACATGTGAGAGCATTTTCGTCCATTAATGTTAAAAAACCCCTACACAGGGACCATTCATGCATTTTACTCATTACTATTTTATGAAAGATGTAAACATTTATAAAGTCTAGCTCGTTTATAAAAAAAAATCAAAGTATATGATTCTTATAATAAAGTTCTTATGAAATATTTTTATTAGTTATCATTAAATCTGTTTTTATAAATCTTTAAATGTTTTATAAAAAGTTTGTCTTAATCTATAAAAGATTTGTTTAGAAGTTTTATAAAAAAGTAGTTATGTGATTTTAAGCTAAATTTAGATTTACATTAGCTATCCTTCAATTGATGTATCTTGAATACCCAAGGATGAGTAGCCTGGTTATTGACTAAGAAATCAAAATTAATTTTTTTATTTGCCCAAGTATGGCATGGTCAACTTACGGTTGATTGTAAGTCTTCTTTTCAATATTTCCTGAATGATTTTCTTTGTTTGATTTTTGGGCATTTTTTATGATAATTTAAGTATCTAGGATATGAACATATGAATAAATATAATTAACATGTAATTACATGTCCCTATTACTATTGCTATCAAAACAATCAGCATATTTCACAATGTGTGGCTGTGTATATACATACAAACAAGTGTTGTAGGGCATAACACGTGCCCAAATTTGATTTTTAGTGCAATATGCATATGTATCCTAAATGGTCAAACCTTTTTAGCAAATACTTTAGCTTTACTTTTAGTTTAATTTCATAATAAAATCGCAACCCTTTGGATATGATATGTACTTGCTCTATATATGTAAGATAATTGAGTTTTTGTGTGATTGATAACTCTCATCAAGTCCTAAACTTTGGTTTTGTTTGGTTATTTTTGCCCATGAGAAAGCCCAACAAATTTATTCTACATGGGTTCTTATTATTTGTATTTTAGTTTGGTAAAATTAAAAGAAAAAAAATATGTGAGAATACCAAAATCTCACCAAATTAATATTGTGGTGATTTTTGGTGGGCTTGTATTTGTCGCACACAAACCAAAGTTTTTGGTGGGCTGGCTTTGGACGCGAGGAACAAATAAATAGGTTATATTTATTTTTCCTAATTCAGCCGTCAACAATATTGAGAGATCGAAGAAAAGGTTTCTTTGGGTGCCTCTGCCGTCGCAAGAGAAGAAAAAGAGAAATAATTCTTAGTTGGGTTTGAAGATAAGAGACGTTCTAGTTTGATCATACCTCTTACTCGTTTATTCGTATTTGTTTTTTTTATTCCATATACATGAAGTTAGTTTGTGCCAAGTATATGATGATTTTGTATGCCTCTAGTTTTATCTAGGGAAGACTTTGTATTGCTATTTTGGTGATAGTGGATTTTAAGTGGCTTTAGTAGTCCCGTGGTTTTTACTCTCCTTTTTGAGAGGTTTTCCACGCTAAAATTCGGTGTCTCTTTATTATTACTTTTATACCTATTTGTTTGCATCCTCACAGGTTCATTCGAGTTGGGAAAATATTTGATCAAACGAAGTTTGCTTCCTCGTTTTAGTTTACCGTTTGTGACCGGGTCGCGTTTTTCCCATCAGAGTGGTATTAGAGCTATTGGCTCTTGTTATTGGGTTGAAACTTGTTTGAACGATGGAAGCTAATACAAGTAGGATTGTGAATTTGAATGGTTCTAATTATCATGTTTGGAGAGGCAAGATGGAATATCTCCTTTATGTAAAGGATTATTATATGCCTGTGTTTAATACCGATAAACCCGAAGGTAAAACGGATAAAGAATGGAATATCTTGCACAGAAAAGTTTGTGGCTATATTCGCCAATGGGTTGATGATAATGTTTTGAACCATATTAGCGGGGAGACTCATGCTCATACTTTGCGGAATAAGCTTGAGGAGTTGTATGCTCGAAAGACCGGGAACAATAAATTGTTCTTGATTAACTTAAAGTACAATGATGGAACTCCTATTACTGATCACTTGAATGTTTTTCAAGGTATTATTAATCAGCTTGCAGGAATGGGTATCAAGTTTGAAGACGAGATACCAGGCTTATGGCTTCTTGGTACTTTACCGGATTCTTGGGAGACTTTTAGGACATCATTGTCCAACTCTGCAGCATATGGTATTATTACTATGGAAATGGCTAAAGGCGGTATTTTGAATGAAGAGATGAGAAGAAAATCGCAGGGTTCCTCTTCACATTCGGATGTCTTAGTCACAGAAAGTAGGGGGAGAAGTCAAAGTAGAGGTCCGAGTAACAAAGGGAAGCATCGTAGTAAGTCCAGAGGTAAGTTTGTTGATTATGAGTGTCATGATTGTGGTAGGAAAGGACATACAATTAAATTTTGCAGACAACTGAAAAAGGAGAACAAGAAGGCTAATTACAACAATCAAAAGAACACTCATAAGAAAGATGATGGTGGCAACCACACTGCTGAAGTTAGTGTTGCTACTGAAGAGTTCTTTATTTGTTGTGATTATGACATGGTGAACATTGCACATGATGATTCGAGTTGGGTTGTTGACAGTGGTGCTACATGCCATGTGACGTCACAAAGGGAATTTTATTCATCTTATACACCTGGTGACTTTGGGGTTGTTAAGATGGGTAATAGCGGGCTAACAAAGATTGTAATTGTTGGGGATGTTTGCTTGAAGTTTGACACTGGGATGGAGTTGGTTTTACACAATGTAAAACATGTTCCAGATATTAGACTTAATTTGATCTCAGCAGGTTTACTTGATGATGATGGTTACCATAGTACCTTTGGTGATGGTAGTTGGAAACTCACTCGTGGTTCTTTGATCGTGGCAAGAGGTAAAAGAACTTCAAAACTATACAGAACGCATCCGAAGATCTCTAAAGACTCGGTCAATTTGTTAGTGAATGCTGATATGACTGACTTGTTGCATAGGAGACTTGCTCACATGAGTGAAAAGGGGATGTCTATTTTGTTGAAGAAGAATTAGGGGTGTAAACAAGCCCCGAGGCTCGAGGGCAACTCGTGATCGGCTCGGTTAAAAGCTCGAATGAGCCGAGCCTTAACGAGCCCGAGCCCGAGCCCGAGCTCGAGCCTGAAATAGAGCTCGTTTTGTTATCGAGCCCGAGCTCAAGCCTGAAATACAAAGCTTGTTTAGGCTCGCGAGCCTAAACGAGCCTATACAAAATTTTAATTTTTTTATATATAATATATTAATAATGATGATAACATTGATGAGCCGAGCTAGAGCCGAGCTTTGGCTCGTTTAAGAGATGTTGAAGTGAGTTCGAGCCGAGCTTTTAGCTCGTTTAAGGTTGTTCTCAAAATCGTTGGAGCCGAGTCGAGCTGAGCTCGAGATTTGGGTTTTACTCGCGAGCCGAGCTCAAACTCAAAGAAGTAGGCTCGAACCGAGCTGAGCTCGAGCTTCATAAAAACCTAACGAGCTGAGCTCGAGCCTGGTCAAGCTCGGGCTCGGCCTGACTCGTTTACACACTCAAGAAGAATGCCTTGCCTGATTTGCATGATGTTCATTTGAAGAAGTGTTCTCATTGTCTGGCAGGTAAGCAAAGAAGAGTTTATTTTAAGAGTCATCCTCCTCATAGGAGAGACAATATACTTGATTTAATACATTCGGATGTTTGTGGTCCTATGAAGACTAGAACACTTGGGGGCTGCTTGTATTTTGTCACTTTTATTGATGATCATTCGAGAAAAGTTTAGGCTTATACTCTGAAGTCTAAAGATCAGGTATTAGATGTGTTTAAGAAGTTTCATGCCTTAGTTGAGAGACAAACTGAGAAGAGGATCAAATGTATTCGGACAGATAATGGAGGTGAATACATTGGTCCTTTTGATGCTTATTGTAGAGAGAAAGGTATTCGACACCAAAAGACTCCTCCAAAGACACCACAGCTGAATGGTTTAGCAGAACAGATGAATAGAACATTGGTTGAAAGGGTTAGATGTTTGCTATCACATGCAGGGCTGCCTAATTCCTTTTGGGGTGAAGCTTTGAACACCGCAATAAATGTTATTAATCGTACTCCTTGTGTTCCTTTGTCTTTTGATGTTCCTGACAGGGTTTGGAGTGGCAAAGATGTTTCATACGATGATTTGCGGGTCTTTGGATGCAAGGCTTTTGTGCATATTCCAAAAAATGAAAGAACAAAGCTTGATATGAAGACCAAGCCATGTATATTCCTTGGTTATGGGGAGATGAGTTTGGACACAGGTTTTATGATCCAATCTCGAAGAAACTCATAAGAAGTTTCGATGTTGATTTTATTGAAGATCAAAGTTTGAAAGATATTGAGAAGATAAAGATAGTTCCTCAACATACTGATGATCTTTCTGATTTGGATCCGGTCCCTCCTCAGCACATTGAGCCACATAATGAAGATGGCATTCAAAATGATGAACAACATGGTACTGATAATCATGATATTCCAGAGCAGCACGAGTTGGATGAGGGTTCTCATCTAGAGTTACCAGTTTCAGGTATGCCAACATTTGTCCCACTCAGGCGGTCTACAAGAGACCGTCATCCTTTTACCCGTTTTTCTGTTGATGAGTATGTCTTACTCTCTGATGGGAAAGAGCCCGAGTGTTATACAGAGGCTATGGAAGATGAACATAAAAGAGAGTGGTTTGAAGCTATGCAAGATGAGATGAATTCCTTGTATGAGAATAATACCTTTGAGTTGGTGAAGTTGCCTAAGGGCAAAAGAGCTTTGAAGAACAAGTGGGTCTACAAAGTGAAGACTGAAGATCATACCTCACGACCTAGATACAAAGCTAGATTGGTGGTCAAAGGGTTCAGTCAAAGAAAGGGTATTGATTTTGATGAGATTTTCTCTCCGGTCGTGAAGATGAGTTCCATTCGGGTGATTCTTGGTTTGGCAGCTAGTCTTGATCTTGAGGTTGAGCAAATGGATGTCAAGACAGCTTTCCTTCATGGTGACTTGGACAAGGAAATCTATATGGAGCAACCAGAAGGTTTTCAGGTTAAAGGTAAAGAAGACTATGTTTGTAAGCTTCAGAAAAGTCTATATGGGTTGAAGCAAGCACCAAGACAGTGGTACAAGAAATTTGAGTCTGTTATGGGGAAGCAAGGCTACTGAAAGACTATTTAAGATCACTATGTTTTCTTTCAGAGGTTTGGTGATGATGATTTTATCATTTTATTACTTTATGTTGATGACATGTTGATTGTTGGCAAGAATGCAGAGAGGATTGTTCAGCTGAAGAAAGAATTAAGCAAGTCTTTTTCTATGAAAGACTTGGGGCCAGTAAAACAGATTTGTGGTATTCGGATTACTAGAGATAGAGCTTCAAAGAAGTTACACATGTCACAAGAGAAATACATTGAGAATGTGCTTTGCAGATTCAACATGGCTAAGGCCAAAGCTGTTAGTTCACCTCTTACTCCCAACTTTAAACTAACCGATAAAGATTGCCCTTCTTCTAAGAAGGAGATTGAAGAGATGGATAGAGTTCCATACGCGTCAGCGGTTGGAAGTTTGATGTGTGCAATGGTGTGTACACGACCTGATATTGCCCATGCAGTAGGTGTTGTTAGTCGGTTTCTATCAAATCCAGGTAAGAAGCATTGGGAAGCGGTTAAGTGGATCCTTAGATATCTACGTGGTACTTCCAAATTGGGTATAACATTTGGGAATGAAGAACTGATGCCTGTTAGTTATACGGATTCTGATATGGCGGGAAATAAGGACAACATGAAATCTACTTCTGGTTATTTGATGACTTTTGCAGGGGGAGCTGTGTCTTGGCAGTCTAGATTACAGAAGTGTGTTGTTTTGTCTACTACAAAGGCTGAGTATATGGCAGCAACAGAAGCTTGCAAAGAACTATTGTGGTTGAAAAGATTTACGCAAGAGCTTAGCTTTATGCAACAACGCTACGTGGTCCTTTGTGATAATGAAAGTACTATTCACCTTGCGAAAAATTATATGTTTCACAAAAGAACAAAACATATTGATGTTAGGTATCATTGGATTAGAGATGCTATTGAAGACAAGTTGTTTGAACTTGATAAAGTTCATACCAATGATAATGGTTCTGATATGTTGACTAAAGCTTTAGCAAGGGAAAAGTTGAAGGTATGTTGCTCGATCGCCGGGATGGCAAACTCTTTCTCATAGACAAAAAGGGGGAGATTTGTTGGGTTATTTTTGCCCATGAGAAAGCCCAACAAATTTATTCTACATGGGTTCTTATTATTTGTATTTTAGTTTGATAAAATTAAAACAAAAAAAATATGTATATCTTTCATGTTGGTGGGCTTGCATTTGTCGCACACAAACCAAAGTTTTTGGTGGGCTGGCTTTGGACACGAGGAACAAATAAATAGGTTCTATTTATTTTTCCTAATTCAGTCGTCAACAATATTGAGAGATCGAAGAAAAGGTTTCTTTGGGTGCCTCTGTCGTGGCAAGAGAAGAAAAAGAGAAATCATTCTTGGTTGGGTTTGAAGATAAGAGACGTTCTAGTTTGGTGATACCTCTTACTCGTTTATTCGTATTTGTTTTTTTATTCCATATACTTGAAGTTAGTTTGTGCCAAGTATAAGATGATTTTGTATGCCTCTAGTTTTATCTAGGGAAGACTTTGTATTGCTATTTTGGTGATAGTGGATTTTAAGTGGCTCTAGTAGTCCCGTGGTTTTTACTCTCCTTTTTGAGAGGTTTTCCACGCTAAAATTCGGTGTCTCTTTATTATTACTTTTTGTGACAACTGTCAAAATTTCAGGTATCCGTACAATTATTAATCAATGATTAGTGCTTAATGACTGTGCTGGATTACAATTAATGACTTGAATTGCTTTCTGATTATTGCCCTATACATACATGTGCATCATATATTGCAAATGACATATCATTATTGCATGCAAACTTTGTTGATTCAAATGATGCACGAAACACAGTTAGCACAGTTATCAGACAAATCAGAAAAATGCTGACGGAGTTCAGTACATAGACAGACAACGTGTTGAGACACAGAATGAGGAAGAAACCAAGTATTACACTAGTATAGTATGTAGGAAAGTAAAGATCACAAAACTGCCTTCCTAGAGATAGTTTAAGTGCCGAAAAGTGCCTAAAACTCACATAAACTGCAGAATTCAGCAAAATTCAGCATTTAAACACTCTAATATCATGTAGAAATATGGTTAAATGGTCCTGAATGCTTTCCTAAGTGTCGGGAATCAAAACAGTCACAAAAGGTAACATAAAGCACACTAAACTACATAGTTTAGCACCTTAACGAACCGGTAACCAACCGAACAACCGGACACTACCTGAAACACCAAATTTTCACTAGAAGCACTGTTTTAACATTACCAAGCTAGTTATGGTTCTCGAACATCATAAGACATCATATAACACCTAGTAACTAACTAACCTAACTAATACTTGAATTTTAACTAACTAAACCAACTTCTAGTTTTAACCTAAGCCTAGACCCCCCCCCCCCTACCTAGTTTACGGCCCAACATGTGGCCCCACTAGAGATTTTATCTTGTTATTAAAATGGATCATGTTCCTTCATTTTAAACATAATAACCATTGGAAAATCATGAGTTAGTGGATTATAAGTAAATCTCCAAGACCTTACCCTTCATTACATTCACATATCACCAACTCAATTCTTCTCCTTCCTTCCCCATAGCTCTCGGCCGAAGACTCCCACACCACCATCATCTTCATCTTTCATTTTCCATACAATCCATACATACTCAAAGGTGCTAGAATCCATACAAGGAAGCTTGGTGCCATTGGAAGTTGAAGGACCTTCACCATTTGCTTTTATCCACATCATTTTCTCTAGTGATCATCCCTAGCCTTGAGCTAGTAGTAAGAACACTATACTCTTCATTTTACATCATATTTTGTTGGTTAAAAGAAGATACATGTTGTTAATCATGATGAACACTAAGAATCAAGAACATGAAACATGAACATAAGCTTAAAATCTTAAGAAATCATGTTGTTTAGTGTTGTTGTGCTACTTGATGATTGATTGTTTATGTTAATGATGTAGATCATCATATGATCTTGCTAGATAATGATTAAAAACATAATCTAGCAAGATGAGAGGATGAAAATGTTAAATATCCATAGATCATCCTCACATAAATCATGAACTTGAAAAAATGAGTGGTTTTCTTGTTAAGTGATGATCAAAGTAAGGTATAAGTCTTGTGAAGATATAATTTCTTCAAAAATGGAGTTTTTAAATAAACAACCACACTTTAAAGGGTAACAAGACTTACTAAATACACTAGTAAGTTACTACACATTTTTATAAATTTTCAAGTTCATGAGGTAGTAGTTTATGCTTGATTTTGGCAATTTGGTAAGTGTAGATTGATTTGTTGTTGATTGTGTTGATTTACAAAAGAAAATGATATGCCTTGAAGGCATGGAAACCTACATTTTTAGGGGAAACTATGGCAAAATTTTTCTAAAAATTAAACACTTAGAAAAATATTTCTAAACAAATATTTACAAGTATATTTCAAACCATGAATTTTTACATAAAGTTTGCCATAATTTTTGTTACAAAAATTATAAATATTGGAGGTTGATTTTTATAAATAAAAGTGACTAAATATGTATTTAGGAAATATATATTTAGAAGGCACCATGTGTGATTATGTGTATATTATGTGTATTAGTTATATTATTTTAGGACTTGAAATAATAAAACTCATCAAAATACCAAGAAATTACAATCCAAAATATTACCAAAATCCCAAGAATATGAATATACAAATTATACCCACAATATTGGAGAAACCGAACAAAGGAATATAACTTACAAAATATTCCGAAGAATTTATTCATAAGTATATTTTGGTAATTGATATTTTGGACACCAAGAGAATGAAAATGTGATTTTTACAATTATTACAATGTTATATCATATTTTTGACCATAAGAAAATATATTATTTTTCGGTAAATAAAATATATATTTTGAAATTATTAGAAGATATATTATTTTTGGGAAGAAAATATATTTTCTTGAATAAACATGAACTTCATTATTTTTGGGAGAAAATGTATTTTCTTAAATAAACTTGAAATATATTATTTTTGGATGAAAGATGGATTTATATGTATTTTCTAAGTTGGACTTGAAGATATATTATTTTTGGAAATTACATGAAAATACAATTATTTTTGCCAAAGGAAAATTATGAATAATTTTTCTAAGTAATATTTCTTAAAATATATATTGATGTATTTTTACTAGGAATATTATTCCGGGAAAGTTAATACAAAAATTAAGTATAAGGATACTTAATAAACACAATAAAAACACGTATTTTCGTACGTATAAATACACTCCGGAATACGACACCAATACATGGCAAAAATATACAAGGATAAGATACGAATACTAATACACCCATCCTTGGGGAAACATTCACGTATAAATACACAAAGGTGTGAAGTTAAAATATATTATTTTAACTAATATTCCAAAATTTGATAAATATAATTTAAGTTAAAATATTTATTATTTTAACAAATAATTATATAACTTGGAATAATATTGAAGACACAAAGAAACGTAACTCAAAGACACAAATTTATACAAAGTCCAGGCACGACCCGCTCGTCTAATAAACCGTAGTACGTTGTAGGTAGTCGTGTACACCAGAAGAAGCTTTGAGTTACCGTTGGTTACGAAGAATGCAAGACTGTGAGTTCATGTCCCCCTTTTCTTTTTAACAGTTTTTAGTTTTATAACTTCGGGGGTGAAATACATGTTACAAATGATTACGATTACAAATGGTATGGTTAGTCAAGAAATGAACTGTTAGATCATGTGAATGGGTAGGCGTTAACTTGAGACCATTAATCCTATTATAAGGACCGAGGGGCATGAGTGATAGATCTATTTGGGTGTTGCGAGCCCCACCCATGGGTCCGCGAGTTGACCGCATGTGGTGACTATGTCGTTCCAGCCGGGAGGCCCGGTGCGAAATACGCAAAGGATTGAGCCTTCCTACACCGTTACACACACATTAATGACCTTGCAAATCATTAATCGATCTGTTCATATTATCTTTCATACCGGTATTACAAAACATACATACTTACAATGATTACAAAGGTTTATTCGCGCACACATACAAAACACATGAGCTCGCTCAACTTTTGTTGATGTTTTCAAACTATATGTATTTCAGGGAATTAAATGTGGATCTGGCGGGCGTTTGGATGTTTCAAGTGATGTTGGGAATAAAAGATGTCATCCGGAGTCTAAGGATTTGGGTTGTGTGTCTTATCCTGGATAAGATACATAATACAAAGCCTGGTTTTTATTAATGTCTTTTGTCGAGTCCTGGTGGAACTCTAAAACAATTTGCATGGTTTGTAATTTGAATTTGAAGTCTATGTTTGGATTCTAAAACAATGTTGTTTGTGATGTTTCAAAACTTAATCAATGGATGATCATCTTTAGTTTTATCATATAGTTGTTTGTTATGGTTGAATGCAATGATATTAAGCAAGTCACACATAATCACGCTTCTGCAAAAGTCAGCGTATGACAGTTTGGTATCAGTGCTTCGATTGTAGCGAACTAGGATTCTTTCTCGAGTCTAGACTACAATCATTAGGGCTCTCACGAAAATATTTTTACAACATGTTTTCATTGCATACACAAAACGCCCAGATCCATGGAACAAACATTTTTACAAACGGAAAGACACAAGGCATGATTACGAGGTTACATTTGTGGTTTAGTCCGGGGTAGACTAAGGAAGGATAGAAAGGTTTCATGATGAATAACGAGGATACATGATTTCATGATACATTGCCTTTGCTTGCATACTAAATGTTAGTGGTTAATATATGTGCATATGTTGTGATTGTTCTATTACAGACACTATGTCTTCATCCGAGAGCGGATTGTCCGACACTGATGACCCTATGGCTATTGTTTTCGATGACGAGATCGCACCGGAGCCAGAGATCTTTACATCCGATACTGAGAGCGACCCAGATATGCTATCTGATGATGAGGATGACTTTCAGCCGTTCGCGTTGCCTGATTTTGGAGATGACTTACCGCTTGCTAATGGTATTCCAGACGAGGATCCTTTTGTTATTCCCATTCCAGTCCATGATCATCTTATCATCGGGCATCCCGATGGTGAGCATATTGTGGCACCGATTCTCGCTCCTGTTCCTTTAGTGGTCATCCCTCCTGAGGATTGGCCTTTTGATGATCTGTTTAATGATGACTTTGATTTGTTTGTTGATGGTCCTCCTGATGACGCCCATGGTGATGGAGAGCTAGATGAGGACGTTGTTGCTATTCCGCTTCTTGAGATTCCCGTTATTGAGATTTCCTCTGATACTAGTTTACACTCTGTCTCATATTCCTTTGAGTCTGTGACGTCTTCCGCCTTGCAGGCAGTTGGGTTACGATGCTATGCCACTGATTCTGATGATGATACGGCCATGTCAGCTGCACCATCTCCTCCACACGATCCCGAGCTTGATCTTGAGCTAGATTTTGTTCCTGCTGATCAGCCTGACATTGCACCTGTTGATCCTGAGCCCTTACTTGATCATGACCCCATTCCTTTTGGCATACCAGACATTGCACCCCTCATACCTGATCCAGTTCCTACACCCGTTGACCCTCCTGTTATTGAGCCACTTATTCCTCCACCTGCACCCGCACCCGCTGATGTTGCTCCTTATCATCCTGTGGAGTCTGATGTCCATCGTGTTGATTTACCTATCATTTTCTTGCAGGATATACCCGCACCCCGTCCAGGGGAAGGTACTTCAGGCCAGCAGCCTAGTCATGATCCTTATGTTTCAGCAGCTTTTCCAAAGATCCCTCAGTCTACACCGTTTGCTCCTTTCACTTCTTTACCACTTGATGAGCCACTCCGATGATTCCCACCGTATACTATGCCGATTTCGGATCCCTACCATCCCTCTCAGTTTGTTGGCTATACACGGGATGAGTTACTCTTATCACTTCAACTCCAGTATGAGATTATGAGTCGCAGGATTTTGGAGCTTGAGATGACACCGCGTCCCCTACCATGTCCTTGTCAGCCTGCTTTTGTTCCCCCTCGTTCATCACCGTCACCATTTTCACATCCACCTGCTCCTCTTACTCCATTTCCAGAGTTTGATGCTCGATTTCTCACTGTCGAGCAGCAGATCAGTTATCTGCTGCGTCATGTCTATGAGCTTGAGGAGGAGCTTGCGCATGTGCGCAGCTTGCTTTTCTTTCCACCACCTCCTCCTCCACGACCACCATCAGCATAGTGGTTTTTGGTTTTATGTAGGTTGCATTACTTTTGATGAGAGCACCACTATTGAGCCGAGCTTGTGAAGCCTTTTGGAGATCACCTTTTGATTGTATGACTTCTGTAGATTGATAGACTTGTTGGACAAGGGTAGTGTGACCCGGTGTTCCTTTTGATATGATATACTTGGTAAAGCATGTAACAATATGAAGAAACACTAGATAAATGGTCGGAACCGAGATATTTAGGGGGTTTGAATCCGCATAAAAAGGTTGGTTTCCTCTCGTTCAATTCAGGTACAACAGATCTACTTCTCCGGTAACTCTGCAAAAAAGAGCACCGTTAGCCTCGCCAAGGGGAGAAGAGGGTTCTCTCCTTAACCCGACTCCGGTGTGAGAATAAGTATTGGTTATGAAGAAGAAGATGTATTTGAGAAGTGTGTGTAACTTTAGTTCATACCTGGGTTGTTTCTCATATTTATAGCTGGGAGTCGTTTAGGCGGGAAAACCCGTTAGTGAAAAGTTGACGGAAGATGCTAACCCCGTAAGCGGTTATGTTTCCTTCCGTCAAGCTCCTTGATCCGACGTGATAGCACACGGATCGTGTTTTAGATCAAAGGCTGGGGATTAGCCACGTGTAAAGTGATCAAGTGGAGATTACTCTCCATTTACATGCTTTCGTTGTGAATTCAGGGGTGTCTGAGATGGTGACACGTGTCCAGACGGTTATAACCGTCTTAGTGGTGCACGATTGTATTTCTTCTGGAAGATTACTGCTGTAATCTGGTGTGGCACCTTATCGTGTGGAGACCACTGAATAAATAAATCCTAAGTCTGGGTAAACAATATCCAAGTCTGGATATTGGGCGGAAATGTCTAATGTAGGTTTTTTACCCTTTGCTTTGTGGGAGGAAGCGCAAGGACTTATGATTTCCTTTTGGCGTGCAAGTGTTGACTGTTGATTGTTCTCTAAGTCTTCCTTTTGTAAAACCAGTGCGCGGCCGCGCAAGGTAAGGAGAACTTTAAAGATGAGGTTGTGGTATGGTCCTAAGCCCTTATTATGGGATTTTTGGGACCTTACCCCTTCAAGTCCCCCCAGTCTAGTGTTGCATTTATGCAAGTAAGTGGAGCACTGGACTTATGAGAGGGAAATGCTTTTGGGCGCGAAAAATAAGGAATCTTCTATGAGAAGATTGAATTTTGTTAAAAAGGTTTTTTAGGAGGAATTGTGACTTTTTCCCTCTGCAATCATGTCTTGACGTGTGGTGACGTCAGTTTGAAATAAAAATTTGTGTTTTGCCCTCTTACATTGGGATACATAATGGCGCTTGTCAGTCTTCATTAATGGAGATATGACCCTGGTTCCTGTAGCTCCGTTCAGATGGAACGTTTTCCTGACAATTAATCATAATGACCCAGTTTTCCTTTTCCCGGAGTCTTGCTCCCCTTTTATATATATTTTTAGGATGTTTATTTCATTCCTTAATTTGGAAAGTATGAAGATGAAGGGTTCTGCTCGTACCCGTCGCCTTCTTGATATTTTGAGGTCCTACGACGCCGCTGAAAGCCTCTTACTACTTGCCAGTTCTCCGCCTTTGACGGTTGAGGAGCCGGTCAACTCCGATCTGTTTACTGTCGCCGGCCCTGCTGGTAAGGTTCTCCGGGAAGGGGGTGCTGCTGAGGAGGACGGTGTGCTATCTATCGAGAGACTGCTGTCCCATTTTCCGTTGATCCAGAGAGGTAAGTGTTGTCTTGTATATCATCGCCGGAAGAAACGTCGTGAGACTGTTGTTGACGAAGGTCTTGTCGATGATTAGGTTATGTTTGGGGATTGTGTATTCCCCCTTTTGATGCCTATACTTTTTGAAGATCACTGTCGTGATCGTTTGTGGATGGATGTCGTTTGAATGTCCTGCTACCAGTTAGTTTGGAAACAGTATTTCCTTTTGTTTTGTGAATATTCTAGTCTTGGTACTAAAATTCCGAAGATCATTGCTATGATCTTGTTATGAAGTGTTTATGTTACACTTAATGATATGTATGCTTATTATGTACTGTCTGTGTATGTAATTTCATGTTTTTACAATACGTTGCATGTGTTTAATTGCTTTGGGGTATGTAGGGCGAATGAGAAATGGTATTGTGCTCATGTGTTAACGTTTGTCCAAAAGGCGTATTAGTTTGTCTTGTTCAGATTGTTCATGAGGCGTACAATGTTTGACCATATTGTTTTCGCGCGAACCAAAGAAATTACATGCAATTTGTAACAAACAGTGACATAGGTAAAGATGATGTGTATATTGAGGAGAGCGCAAGGCTCGTAATACGAGGGATAATAAAGAAATACATTGCCTGTATGTTCTTCCGCTTTTGCAGACTAGTTCATATGTAACACCTGCGCAACTGTTGCGCGTTCCAGGTGCGTGGAACTAGAGTCCCATCAATTCTTTTTAGGGTATATGCCCCTTTGCCTAGGACCTCATTGATGATGTATGGTCATTCCCATTTTGGCGCTAATTTGCCCAGTCTTTCGGCGTTTGATGCCTCATTGTCGCGCAAGACGAAATCACCCGGAACAAATGTGCATACGCGTACGCGTGCGTTGTAATATTTTTCGAGTTTGGATTTGTACCTTGCTTCTGTTATGGCGGCGTTCTCGCGCCTTTCTTCAAGAAGGTCTAAATCCATTCTTCGCTCTTGTTCATTGTTCTGTTTTTCCATGGCTATCATGCGCGGTGACGGTAGGCCGATTTCGGCTGGGATTACTGCTTCAGACCCATAGACTAGGCTGAACGGAGTTTCTCCTGTGCTAGTCTTTGGCATTGTTCGATGTACCCACAGGATGCTGGGGAGTTCGTCGACCCACCCTCTGCGTGCTGTCCCAAGCCGCGCTTTTATGCCGTCGACGATCTGTTTGTTTACACTTTCTACCTGACCGTTTGCTTGTGGATGCGCGATGGAGGCAAAGTTATGCTCGATCTTCATTTCTTTGAACCATTTTTGAAGATCTTCTGAGGCGAAGTTTGTGCCATTGTCAGAGATAATGCGCAATGGTAACCCAAACCTGCAAATGATGTGTTCCCATATAAATTTGCGGATCACCATTGCTGTGGTTGAAGCCAAAGCTTTAGCTTCCACCCATTTGGTGAAGTAATCGACCGCCATAATGATGAATTTTACTGCGCCTGGCGCGTCAGGAAATGGGCCGACAAGATCGATGCCCCATTCTTGGAATGGCCAGGCGGACGTGACAGGTACTAGCGGATTTTTTGGTCGGAGCGTCTTTGGTGCGTGGCGTTGGCATGCTGCGCATTTTCGTAATATTTCTACTGCGTCCATGTGCATTCCTGGCCAGTAGTATCCCGCGCTCATTATTTTGGCTACGACCATGCGCGGTCCGGCGTGTATCCCGCATAGGCCTTCATGGATTTCTCTGATCAGGTATTGCGCGTCTGTCTTGTCAACGCATCTGAGTAATGGTCCCATGAATGACTTTCTGTATAGAATGTCGTCCGCCATTTCGTAGTTTATTGCTTTATTCTGAATTTTTCTGGCTTCTGCTTTTTCTTCTGGGAGTTTCCCATGCTGTAAGTACAAGATGATCGGGGACATCCAGGACGCACTACCGATCTCTATGATGCTGACTTGTTTTAGAGGAACAGAGGGATTGGACAGTACCTCTATGCGTACTTCTTTTGCCAAATGCTTAAAGCTGGTTGCAGCCAATTTGCTCAATGCGTCCGCATGTTTGTTTTCACTTCTGTTTATATGGTTGACTTTAAACGTTTGGAATTGACCAATTAATATTCGCGCTTGTTTTAAGTACAACGCCATAGCTTCTCCTCTTGCATCGTAATGCCCATTAACTTGTTCAGCTACTAGTTTTGAATCAACATTAGCTTCGAGGTTTCTTGCCCCCATTTTGAGCGCTAAACGAAGGCCTGCTAAAAACGCTTCGTATTCTGCTTCGTTGTTGGTGCTTCGGAAGTCTAAGCGTATGGCATATGTGAGTTCGTGATTGTCCGGGCTGACTAATCGGAGACCTGCCCCTGCTCCGTCATCATTGGAAGCGCCATCTGTGTGTAAAGTCCAGACTCTATCGTCGAAAACGGGTATAGGGTTCTGGATTGCTTCGCACTCTTGAACTTTGTCGATGGGAACTTCGGTAGCAAAATCTGCTAGAACTTGCCCTTTGATTGCTGGTCTTGGCCTGTAGAAGATATTGTATCCTCCCAGCTCAATGGCCCATTTAGCTAATCTTCCCGCCACATCGGGTTTGGATAAGATTTGGCCTAAATGATAATTTGTGAGAACCGTGATGACATGGCCCGAAAAATATCGACGTAGGCGTCGTGATGCATGTACTAATGCTAGGGCCAGTTTTTCTATCATTGAGTAACGAGTTTCCGGACCGCTGAGCATCTTACTGATATAATAAATTGGAGTTTGAATGTTTTCTCGTTCCACCATCAATACTGCACCTACTGCTACTTCCGCGGCTGATAGGTATAAAATTAGTGGCTCTTTTTCTTTTGGCGCAGTCAGCGTCGGTAGCTGAATTAAACATTCTTTCATTTGTTTGAATGCTGCTTCTGCTTCAGGTGTCCATTGAAAGGGGGTTTTCTTCCCGCAGTTTCGTAGTGTACTGATAAATGGATAAGATTTTGCTGCATGATTAGCCAAAAATCTGTTCAAGGCTGCTAAACGCCCGGCGAGTCTTTGCATTTCTTTTATTGTTGCAGGTGAGGGCATTAGCTGGATAGCCTGCACTTTCTCTGGATTTACTTTAAAGCCGTCTCTTGTGACTATAAAGCCCAAAAATTTCCCTTCTTCCATGCCGAAGGAGCATTTTGTCGGGTTGAGTTTTAAGTTCACGTTGCGCAAAGAGTCGAACGTACGCTGAATATTGTTGAGCATTGTCTCTTCCTCATGGCTCATGATGACGAGGTCATCCATGTATACTTTGACTGTCTTGCCGATGTCACCGCTAAAAACTGAGTCCATTAAGCGTTGGTAAGTTGTGCCAGCATTGCGCAGGCCAAAGGGCATTTTAGTGTAGCAGAAGATGCCCTTATCTGTGTGGAATGCGGTTTTGTCTTCGTCTTCTTCCTTCATCTGGACCTGATGATAACCTTTGTAACAGTCGAGAAAACATTTCCATCTGAATGATGCTAGAGAGTCGACTTTTTTGTCTATCTCCGGAAGCGCGTAACAATCTTTTGGGCATGCTTTATTCAGGTCTTTGAAGTCGATGCACATTCTCCATCCGCCACTATGTTTCTGTACCATTACTGGATTGGCAACCCATGTATGGTATTTTACTTCGCGCAAAATTCCCGCATTGAGTAACTCTGCCACTTGTTCGTCCATGGCTTTTGCTTTTTCTTCACTAAAGCTGCGCCTCCCTTGAGCAACAGGTTCCGCTGATGGTTTGATATTCAGACAATGTTGCGCTATGTCACGTGGAACCCCAGTCATGTCTGCTGGGCACCAAGAAAATATGTCTTTGTTGTTGGACAACAATTCTTTCAGTTGTACTCGTGTTGCTGGTGAAATGGCGTGTCCTAGCAGGATGGTCTGCTCTGGGTATTCGTTGTTCAAGACCCATTTCTCTGGTTCGTTTGATGCTAAAGGTTTGACTACCTTTGCCGGTGGTTCGTCGTCTACATACATGACCTCTTTGCTTGAGTATAAGATTGCCACTCCAGTCTCTGTTGGGAATCCACATGCAGCGTGTGGGATAGAAGTTATCATGCTGAATTCTCTTTGTGATCTTCTTCCGAGCAGGACATCATGGCGTGATGTTGCCGGCATGACCATGAAATTTACTGTGACTGTTCGTGAATGCTCGCCATCCGATAGAGTCACAGGAAAAGCTATTTGCCCCAATGGGAATACAGCTTCATTACAGAATCCGGTGAGGGGAAAATCGACCGGTTCTAGGCGTGCTTTGTCTTCTGGGTCAAGTTGTTTGAAGCATTGCTCGTATATGATGTCCATCGAGCTTCCCGGATCTATAAACATATAGTCTGTCCGGTAATGGCTGAAGATGCCAGTAATAATTACTGGTCGCTCTTCCTGAGGGCCTCCAGGAATGACAGGAAACACGACTTGTTGTTCCCTCCAATGTTGGTCATGGCTTCGTTTATTTGTCCTTCTCGATGGACCTCCTTGAACCATGTTTATTTGTTTTGGTTTAACTTTCTGATAGCTGCTATTTTTAATATTACGGCTAGATTGGATGTCCCCCCGACAGGGTGTTGGTGGGTCCAATACTACAGTGTTGATTTCTTCACCAGATCTGACGTTTGGGGACTCGGATCTGGCGACTTGCATAACGATTGTGTTTAAAGCAACCTGGCATCTGTTGAACCAATATTCTGGTGATCTTTTTGTTGGAAATTTTAGTGAAAATGAGTTTTTCACTAAATATTTAGGACATTAATAATATTTATATATGTGCTATATAAATAATTATTTATGGGTTTGTGTTCAAACTATGTCCAAATAGAGCTGAGATGAATGAGATATCAAAGCTTGAAGTTGTATGTTTGGAAAAACAAAGATGAGAAAAATGGAGTGAGATTTGTCATCTTGTCCCACATAGGTGGAATGACAAAACTTAAAGTGGTATATAAGGAGGAGCACTCCTTGAAGACAAACACCAGTGGGGACCCTAAAGGGTGCGGAGCACCCTTACTCGTGCATATATGCGCGCGTGCCGTGGGGTTATAGGCCCTATGTAGTGCGCTTTGAACTTCGCACACCGCCTTTGTATTTTTGTCCATGAGCGCGTGGTCAGATACATGGCGGGTCCGCTTATGGTGCACCCTTGGGTGGCGTAGGCGGATGCCATGGCGAAGACTGCAAATGACACATGAGTTTGGATGGCGCATGACCAGGTGGCGTCCTGGTATGCGTAGTAGCATCCGTGTGGCGCGCAATGGCATATGTGTGGTGCGCGGGTCCATATGCCATGGCGTAAGGTCCATGTAGAGTGTTGCATGGATTTGAGGATCAGTTATGGCGCACGCGTAGGACGGTAGCCTTGGTGCAGGTCCGGCTACGCGCACGCGCGACCAGGAAAACTGGTCAACCACTAGTGAGTTAACGTCTAAATGGTCTCAACTCATTTAATTCTGTCATGAATGAAAATGGACGTTTTGAGTTGACCACTTTAATCCTTTTGATTGAACTTTAATATTGTCTGTTACAATATTAAATATGTTGTTTAGTACAAGATTAATGAGAAATTAAACCCTATTCATTACAAGTTTATTATCTTGTTTAATAGGTTTGACCAAGTCTTCTTTTGTATGAATATAAAATGAACATGGAAGTTCATTTTGTAGAGACACGAAAAAGTCAGACACATACATAGAAGTCCTACGGTTCCAAGGAAATTTAGAGAAGAGAATTCTCTAAATTATTTCTCATATTCATCTTTGTTCCATGGAAAATTTAGGGAGGAGCACTCTCTAAATTATTCTTTTCTCAACTTCATATTTTCCTATTTGTATGAACACCAAATTATACCCGGTGTAATCTCGGGCGTGAGTGTCATCTCCGGCAGTACACATACTGTTCCGGTTGTTGTACCCTGGGAGACAGACCGTCTGAGAGGAGGCGCGGAATCTGTTTTAAGGGAAGCGTGTAGAACACGTGCCTCAACCAAAACCGTCAACAATTTTTGCTTGTCTTGCAGCGGAGTTTCGATCTCGTAGGTGCGGTTGAAGTTTCCAAAGACATTGACTTGAATCAAGATTGGTACAATTATATTGTATTTATTTTCGTTTATTTTAATTTTGTAACCGGTATTGTACTAGTCGAATTTCCCATAAATAACGAGAGTCTCGTTATTATTATTTATTATTTATTTTGGAATATATTTTAATAAAAAGTGAACCTATATCCTACAATCTTAAATAGACTTTCGTGAAGATTGTTGCTACAATCTTAAATCCCTTCTCTACGAGGATTTAGGTTCACGAAAGTTAAAATATTTAATGAGATTTTTGTTAAAATCTTGAAAATATTTTTTGGGAAATATTTATTTAGTACAATGAGTCGGATTAATTTTATGATTGGAGTACAATCTTTAATCCGAATACCGGGTTGCAAAACGACTTTTTGATTCAAGTTTTGGAGTTCATGGTTTTTGTTCGTGTTTAGATAAAACCGAACATATACAAAATAATATGTATTTCAATAGGTTTTTGAAATACTAAATTTTCTAATGAGCGTATTAGAAAATTTTATTTTGTAACCCCTTCAAATTAAATGTTTGTAACGTTTAATTTATTTTTAATAAGCTTTTAGTAACCATAATTGAGAGATTAATGTTGGTTTTAAAAGTATTGAAATATATTTATTTTCTAATTCGCATATTAGAAAATAATTATTTTATAAAATAACTAGTTTTAATATTTTCTAACGAGCGTGTTAGAAACGTTGTTGAAAGAACAACAAGATTAAAACTTTTTATATGTTCTAACGAGCGTGTTAAGAACAATGTTTTAAAGACGGTTGGATGTTCTAACGAGCATGTTAGAAACAATAGTTTAAGTACGTTTAGATTTTCTAACGAGCGTGTTAGAAAAGATTATTATTTCAAATAATTACCGACGAGCGTGTTGGATACAATTATTTTGGATAATAAACCGTGTACCGGTTTCGTCTAAACTATTAAATTTCTAACGAGCGAGTTAGAAACGGAATTTTTCCACATATGTTTAAACGATTTTTATTTGTTTATTTCTAATGAGCGTATTAGAAATAGTTTATATTTTTTATAAACTTCGAAACAAATTTTGTAATCGATTATTTCTAACGAGCGTGTTAGAAACGATTTAAAGATTTTGATAGTTGTTTATTTTCTAACGAGCGCGTTAGAAACGATTTAACGACTTTGTCAATTGTTTATTTCTAACAAGCGGGTTAGAAAACGTTTATTTTATATAAACCAAAAATGGCTTATGGCAATAAATAATCGTCTAATTTTCTAATGGGCGTATTAGAATTAGTTTATCTTATAACCATCTATTTTAACGATTTGCAATCGTTAATTTCTAACGAGCGGGTTAGAACCGGGGTAACTATGATAAACTATTTAAGATGATTTGTAATCGTTTTATATATTTTCTAACGAGCGTGTTAGAAAAGATTTGTGCTCATTTCTAACGAGCGTGTTAGAAAACGTTCATTTAAACCAAAAGTGAATAATTGTATTCGTTTTATTTCTAACGAGCGCGTTAGAAGCGGTTTACTTTATAAAACCGAATATTTTGAATGTTTGTTAAACATTTAAATTCTAATTAGCATATTAGAATTGGTTTTCATACAAACCACTCATTTAACGATTGATAATCGTTATTATCTAACAGCGATTAGAAATGGTTTAAATATGATAAACCATTTATTAAAACGATGTGTATTCGTTTCATTTTTCAAACGAGCGAGTTTGAAATTGTTTTATTTATTAAACTATTATAAGGTTTATTGTCTTGATTTGTAATCAAAACATAAATATATAGTTTAATATTAAAACACTTGCAAAAACGAGAAATGTTTTGAACGAATAAAACATGTCTTTGCGAATTACAAGTGATTCGATACTTCCACGAGAAGTATAACGTCTTCAACCATATAATAGTCTCGGAAAGACTATTTGGTGAAAAACAACTCGATGTTGTTATAAATATAATAAGTTGCTCAACTACTTGCGAGTAGTTAATTGTAAACAACTTTATATATTGGACAACTTGTGATTATTCAAGTTAAGAGTTTCAAGACGAAACAAGTTATACATGTTCCATTGAGGGAGTACCTCAAAACATGACAGAACGATGTAATTGCGTTTATTTCGTTCTAAAGTGTGTTGAAAATAATAAAACTTTGGGATTTGATGTTTAGATATCATTGGTGTATCCGTTATTTTGGACTACTATAAGTTGTCAAAAGGATACACATTTTGATACATAGTGTAAAAACTAATTTACACGGACACAACGAGCGGGTTGTGATCATGACTTATGTAATAAGTCGTAAATCAAACATCAAACGTATAACGAGTTCGTGAGAAACATGGTGCATGGTTTGAGTTGAAATGCACGAAAACGAGATATGTCATCTAATGTTGAGAGGATCAACATGGAAATGCACATGTAAGTTTTCAAAGAATATAACATATGAAAGAAATATATGTTATTATTGTAAATGATTTTAATAAATTTGGCAAATTTATTAATAGAAATTTACAATAGTGATGGACTTGTAGATGCTTCTACCACCATCAATGTTGTTTAAACTATGTGGAGGGTTGGTCCTCAATTTGGGAGAGTATCCCAATACATGGTATTAACGAAACAACAATGTAAATGTATATATCACTATAGGCACACGTGAATGCCTTGTTGTTGAGAGTCAATCTAATTGACTATATCTCAAGACTCGAGTGATTTTATACAAAGAACTTTCATCAAAGTGACTTGGATTAAAACTTATGTTTAAGTCCTTAGTAAGTCAATGGTGAAGCCTTGGAGATAAAAGGCAAACGAGTTATGATCCTAATGGATGAAGTTAACTATGGTTTTGAGGCCTTCCTAAAAACCAATGGGTTTGGAATTGTGAAATAAAATTTCATTATTGTGTCTAAACTAAGAAACGAATGTTCGGAAGAGATAGTGCGTTATCTCTTAAGGCTGTGAAGAATCAGAATGATGCATCTTCTGTTCACATGCTAAAGTATTGTGGCCTAAAGCATGCTAGACTAATACTTGTTAATTTATATGCTCGACGGAGATTAAATTAACTTAAACATTCAAAATATGTGATGACACAAGAATGAATTTTGTGCTAACACAAAACTATAAATATAACTTCATTTTAGTCCAAACTCAAAATGAAAGGGAGAACCTTTCAGCACCCCATTTGGATGCTATCCAAATTACACTTAAATGTGGGGGTGACTTGCATTTGAATGTGGAAATGGGAGTTGAGAAGTTTTCTCAAACTCGAAATGAAAGGGAGAACCTTTCATCGCCCCATTTTGATGCTATCCAATTACACTTAAATGTGGGGGTGAATTGCATATATTGCAAACGCATGACCAAGTGGAGTACACAATGGTTATATGGAGTCAATCGAGTAGATTGGACTCGAATGCCAATTGGTTAGATTCAAAATCTAGTAAGATGTCAGTCATGACACACCAAAGGCATGGTGAAAACGTGTTTGGCCATGAATTGAGTTTCATGTCATTCTAAGACAAGGTACATAACTGGATCCAGGTTGAGATCACGAGTTATAAGTCTTATGAATCGACTAAAAGGCAAAGGTGACTAGCGAGTCAAGAACACGTTAGAACAACTGATCTCAATTTAAATTATCGTTGGTGACTTAGCGAAGTCAAAGATAATTTTGGATCCAACAACCAGTGGGTTGATAAGAGATCAGGTTGTGGAATGGGACTAAAGCCATGGAAAAAGGGACATGAGGGAAACCTAACCTAGTTGACTGGAGATCCCAAGATCTAGGTTCAATAGGCCAACTTAATCATGAACCGAAGGGTAGTCACTGTGGGGGCGTAGCTAATATATATGTTTATATATAAGCTAGTTTATATGTTTCATATATCCCCCTAAAACTATAAAAGGGTGTTTAAATACGTCCTAGTCCATTCCTATAATATTTAGTGACATTGTTGTGAGGTTAAGCATAATATGTGGTTTTATGATTTGTGTAAATCATAGTAAACCTATGTTGGAGAGAAGTGTGGTCGCTTCGAATGGAATTAGGGCATAATTCCTAGAGCTCCCGCAGAACCAGGAAAGTGCTCCATGACCATTATAGGACACGATAGTGAGGGGATGGCCCGGCTAGGGAAAGTATTGTGTGAATGTATATTGTCGTTTACACAAATGGGGGGTTGTTCAAGGACATCACGTCTACAAAATGTAACACCCTCGTTACTGATTAACGATTTTGTATGTAATTACCAACAATTAGATGTGTAGTTAAGACTACACATGCTATAAAAAGTACAGGTTTATTAAATCTTTTACAAATCATAAGTGCGGAAGCGTGTATCTTTATCGTGTTCGGTTCTTCATTGAGCTTGATCGTCTTCCGGCATCCTAAGTGTACCTACATTTCATAAACATGAAATGCTTTAGTCTTACGGGGTTTAAAACGTATTCAAACAATCAGGGAAACAATTGAATCAAAAAACAAGAATTTGAAAATGACCTCCATCGTAAATTACGGTGGCACCGTAATTTACGGTGGCCCCTGGGTTCATATTCTTCCACCGTACAACAGTAGGTTACCACCGTAACCATATCAGCTCCACCGTAAATTACGGTGGAACCGTAATTTACGGTGGACCCTGCATTCAGCTTTTCCATTTTGCCGTAAATTGACACGAAATCCTTCGTATCTTTCAAACCGCTTATCCGTTTGACCTACCGTTTCTTCCTGCATGTTTGAAATTTGATTCTCCATCATATGGAGTTTAAATCCGACATCCGGCTTGATAAAATTTAAGACTCTAAGTCTTCGGCTTACTACCCTTTTTACCAAAATTGACCCGTTCATGTTATTATCAAACAAAACATGTTTGTTTGATCCCTGTTCTCATGATATTAATAATTTCCATAATTCCTATCATATTAGGTTCAATTCACGGGTTTCTTACATATCTTAAACCCGTTTACGCTCATAAGCGTATTTTGACCCGTTAAGGGTATTTAGGCACATTTTGAGCATGTCACGCTTTCATTTGGTTCTAGCATTATAATACGACATTACTTATCAAGTAATCTTCCACCACAACTATATTTGTGGTGGACTTAATGAGGTGATCTATATAATCCGAGTTTTTCTCGTCGGATTGCTAACTTACGACAAAGACTCATATAGAGACATTTGACCAAAGGTTTACATCTTTCACTTCACATACTTATTCAAATTATTAAATTGATCATAAAAATCGTTTCAAAACTACCCTTAAAGGTCGTTTGTCCAATTTAGCTTATAAGGGCGTTTTAGTCCATTTTAGCCAATCATTTACGATGAAGGACTTTTGAAAGCATATTTGACCCATAATCCCTCATCTAACTTATGAATTTGTTTGAAAAGTCATTAAGCTTTCCAAACGCAATGTCCATTAATTGAAACATTCGGTTTACTTATCAAGTAACCAAATGCCTATTTTGACTTCTTTTAACACTCATTGACTACATATTCTACATGAGTGTTACCCTTTTTCACATACCTGGCGCGGATCAATATATTGACCCGTTTTTAATACCTTGCTTTTATAACCGCTAATCCATAGCGTTGCTAATACCCAATTGACATTTACTCCTGAAATAATATAACTCGACAATAATCATTAGTCGTAATTGTCAAAAGGTGATATCTTCGCCTTTTAACCCATTTGGTCTAAGTGACCAATTATGTTGGCGAGATGATATTTATTACCATCTCATCTATACGACTCGTTCCGGTTTACACCACGCGGTCATTTCACTTATTACTCGTTTCTTAACGCTTTTTAGCCTATCATGACTTACATCATACCGCGCCTTTCAAAACCAATAGTTATGGTCAACGCATGACCAATTTACTGTTTTACCCTTATTGTTTGTTTTGGTTTACCCTATAAGGTAACCATTCAAAAGTTTCACTTTTCCATTTGTCATAAAATGATCGAATTACCGATTTTAACTCCTTTTAAACCATCAACATGGTTTCTTGTCATGCTCGACTATTTTGTTCCATGCGTTTACACGCCGGAACATCATACCGAAATCATGTATTTATCTTATTCGTAACTAATACGATAAGAGAATATTCTAAAATATAAGACTAGTGTAAGCTATACTTACTTTGCATCCGAATTATGCTTTTCCGTCATTCTTGCTTCGTTTGACCCGCTTTGTTCCCAAGCCTTCACCTAGCTTGTTAATCGTCAAACTATCATTGTAAATTGTAAGATGGTTAGATTAGTCATAATTATTCACGACTATTCCATCTCACTTATTTCACGAGTCGAAACTACTATTCGACTTCATGATTAGTTAACTTAGCTTATTAAAGTTAACTACTTTCGATCACATGATTTACAACATTAGTTCAAATCAACATGATGATTAGAACTCTTCTTGTTTCATATTTCGCGTAATCACCATATCATTCAAATGCGCGTTTTCGCTCTAATTTCAACACTTTAGTTTTCACTTAGGCATTTTAACAAACACCTAATGTGCATACATTTTTACACATTTACAACTAGTTCTTAACTAGTTATTTTTACCAAGATTAACATCAAAATTCACCACTATCACTTATGATCAAATACTAAAACTTGCAAATTGTTTAAGCATTTCCAGATTACTAACATGCATGATGATCCTAATCACAATCATATCATCAAATTCATCATATGATTAAAACCCACTTAACCTAGTGTGGTAAATCATTCAATCATTCAATCCATAGCATGTTATGTATGATTTTCACTTAGGGTTTTGTTCCTAAGCAATTATACATCACTATTCTAGCCATAGCTTCTCTAATCCATGCCTAATTCGCGATTAGGATGATTACCCAATTTTTACAACTTCACCAAACATCAAGATTTTACATACCTTATGATCCCCTAGCTTGGGTGATCATGAATCCGTGTTCAATTGTGAATTTAGACTCCATTTGATGATTATGTGAGATGTTAGGGTTTGGCTCCTTGGGAGCTTTCCTGAGCTCGATCCAGAACACACACTTATGTGTGTGTGTGTGTTTTGTTTAGTTATTAATAAATAACTTTTCAAGTTATCCCGCTTTAACCCCTCGTGTTTGGTTCGTTATTAAGTAGGCCACAACCTACTTATTTTTAACAATATTCCCACTTATCAACTAGGTTTAATATTCCTAGTTAACTTAGCGGGTTTCAGGAATATTTATGACTAAGTTTATTTTAAGTCCCGTTAGGCCGGGCCTTCTATGAACTTTATTTCCTCAAAAGCCTTTATTCCACTTTTATTTAATATTAGGTTTATTTATTTAAAATCCTAATATTAACCGGGTTACTTTTACCACTAACGGTATTTTACCCGTCTTTTAGTATTAACGTGATTTGATTATCAAACCCGTTTTCGGGGTGTTACACAAAACCCTAGTAGACTAAGTATGCTTCACAAAGGAAGGTTCAAAGGCAAAACCTACCTATCCTGCAATACTCGACTGTCGAGTTTTCATCGGGGAATTTTGTGTGTTTTAATCGATCTCCATTCATGTGGGGGATTGTTGGAAATTTTAGTGAAAATGAGTTTTTCACTAAATATTTTGGACATTAATAATATTTATATATGTGCTATATAAATAATTATTTATGGGTTTGTGTTCAAACTATGTCCAAATAGAGCTGAGATGAATGAGATATCGAAGCTTGAAGTTGTATGTTTGGAAAAACAAAGATGAGAAAAATGGATTGAGATTTGTCATCTTGTCCCACATAGGTGGAATGACAAAACTTAAAGTGGTATATAAGGAGGAGCACTCCTTGAAGACAAACACCAGTGGGGACCCTAAAGGGTGTGGAGCACCCTTACTCGTGCATATATGCGCGCGTGCCGTGGGCTATAGGCCCTATGTAGTGCTCTTTGAACTTCGCACACCGCCTTTGTATTTTTGTCTATGAGCGCGTGGTCAGATACATGGCGGGTTCGCTTATGGTGCACCCTTGGGTGGCGTAGGCGGATGCCATGGTGAAGACTGCAAATGACACATGAGTTTGGATGGCGCATGACCAGGTGGCGTCCTGGTATGCGTAGTAGCATCCGTGTGGCGCGCATGGCATATGTGTGGCGCGCGGGTCCATATGGCGTGGCGTAAGGTCCATGTAGAGTGTTGCATGGATTTGAGGATCAGTTATGGCGCACGCGTAGGACGGTAGCCTTGGTGCAGGTCCGGCTACGCGCACGCGCGACCAGGAAAACTGGTCAACCACTAGTGAGTTAACGTCTAAATGGTCTCAACTCATTTAATTCTGTCATGAATGAAAATGGACGTTTTGAGTTGACCACTTTAATCCTTTTGATTGAACTTTAATATTGTCTGTTACAATATTAAATATCTTGTTTAGTACAAGATTAATGAGAAATTAAACCCTATTCATTACAAGTTTATTATCTTGTTTAATAGGTTTGACCAAGTCTTCTTTTGTATGAATATAAAATGAACATGGAAGTTCATTTTGTAGAGACACGAAAAAGTCAGACACATACATAGAAGTCCTACGGTTCCAAGGAAATTTAGAGAAGAGAATTCTCTAAATTATTTCTCATATTCATCTTTGTTCCATGGAAAATTTAGGGATGAGCACTCTCTAAATTATTCTTTTCTCAACTTCATATTTTCCTATTTGTATGAACACCAAATTATACCCGGTGTAATCTCGGGCGTGAGTGTCATCTCCGGTAGTACACATACTGTTCCGGTTGTTGTACCCTGGGAGACAGACCGTCTGAGAGGAGGCGCGGAATCTGTTTTAAGGGAAGCGTGTAGAACACGTGTCTCAACCAAAACCGTCAACAATTTTTGCTTGTCTTGCAGCGGAGTTTCGATCTCGTAGGTGCGGTTGAAGTTTCCAAAGACATTGACTTGAATCAAGATTGGTACAATTATATTGTATTTATTTTCGTTTATTTTAATTTTGTAACCGGTATTGTACTAGTCGAATTTCCCATAAATAACGAGAGTCTCGTTATTATTATTTATTATTTATTTTGGAATATATTTTAATAAAAAGTGAACCTAGTTCCTACACTTTTTATGACTGGATCTGAGAAATTCTTTTTGTCTGGATGACTGTTGTTTTCGTATATTCCCATGATTCCGTCAATCTGGGTACATTGGGTTGTAGAACCCTCGAACTCAGATCGAGGACCTGATGGGTGAGATAATGAATTCTCTGTCATATGAAAAACAGAGGATAAGGCAACTGAATCGAAACGAGATGAAAACTGAAAAACAGAGGAATCGGTGGGCGCCAATGAAGAAACACTAGATAAATGGCCGGAACCGAGATATTTAGGGGGTTTGAATCCGCATAAAAAGGTTGGTTTCCTCTCGTTCAATTCAGGTACAACAGATCTACTTCTCCGGTTACTCTGCAAAAAAGAGCACCGTTAGCCTCGCCAAGGGGAGAAGAGGGTTCTCTCCTTGACCCGACTCCGGTGTGAGAATAAGTATTGGTTATGAAGAAGAAGATGTATTTGAGAAGTGTGTGTAACTTGAGTTCATACCTGGGTTGTTTCTCATATTTATAGCCGGGAGTCGTTTAGGCGGGAAAACCCGTTAGTGAAAAGTTGACGGAAGATGCTAACCCCGTAAGCGGTTATGTTTCCTTCCGTCAAGCTCCTTGATCCGACGTGATAGCACACGGATCGTGTTTTAGATCAAAGGCTGGGGATTAGCCACGTGTAAAGTGATCAAGTGGAGATTACTCTCCATTTACATGCTTTCGTTGTGAATTCAGGGGTGTCTGAGATGGTGACACGTGTCCAGACGGTTATAACCGTCTTAGTGGTGCACGATTGTATTTCTTCTGGAAGATTACTGTTGTAATCTGGTGTGGCACCTTATCGTGTGGAGTCCACTGAATAAATAAATCCTAAGTCTGGGTAAACAATATCCAAGTCTGGATATTGGGCGGAAATGTCTAATGTAGGTTTTTTACCCTTTGCTTTGTGGGAGGAAGCGCAAGGACTTATGATTTCCTTTTGGCGCGCAAGTGTTGACTGTTGATTGTTCTCTAAGTCTTCCTTTTGTAAAACCAGTGCGCGGCCGCGCAAGGTAAGGAGAACTTTAAAGATGAGGTTGTGGTATGGTCCTAAGCCCTTATTATGGGATTTTTGGGACCTTACCCCTTCACAATACGTTGTGGTCGATGATTAATGAAAGCTCAATCGTCATGTTCTCATTAAATACGTTGTTGATTTACATGTTTGTGCTATGATTGAGATGTTATATGCTTGCTTGCTATGGTAAATATATATGTACTATTTATTATTTATCAAATAAGACCTGACCTATACAATCTTCTTTTTAGAAGATGCCTCCTCGAAGGAACACTCAGTTGCCCACAAACGAGGCAGAATTACAAGAACGAATTTCACAGGCAATCGCATACCATGAGGCCCTACGCTCCAAGCACAGCGGAGGCACCTCAGGGAATAACCCACCTCACGGTAATGTTTAAGTCACCTAAGACACATTACAGTACGTTTAGACATTTCCAAGTGCGTTTTGCTAATGCTTTCTGTGAATGATGTTGCTTGTGTACAGGCTGTACTTACAAGCAGTTCCTGGACTACAAGCCTCTGAACTTTGACGGTACTGGAGGTGCCGTAGCGTTTGTGAGATGGGCTGAGAAGACAGATTCTGTGCTGCGGATGAGTAAATGTGCGCCAGAGCACCAAGTCACTTACATTTCAGGATTGTTTCTCGACGGAGCCCTGTCATGATGGAACCTTCAGGTTCAAAATTTGGGTGAAGCTGCAGCGTATGCGTTGACATGGGACGAGTTGAAAGAGCTGATGCGTAAGAAGTACTGTTCAATGGCAGAAATTCAGAAGTTGGAAACCGAGTTTTGGAATCTGAAAATGGATGGTCCTAAGATAGCAGAATATGTGCAGAGATTCCATGATTTGTCTCGTGTTGTCCCTTACATGGTAGAACCAGAGTTCAAGCGAGTCGAACGTTTCATTTGGGGATTGGCACCCCAAATATTGAGCATGGTGACTACTTCTAAGCCTCCAACAATTACTGACACCATTGACTTGAGCGTGGCTTTGACTGAGGAAGCGATCAGATTGGGCAAGTTTTCAATCTCCGAGCAGAAGAAGAAAGAGACTCATGTGGAGTCGTCTAGAGAGAACAAAAGGAAGTTCTCAAATTTCAAGAAGGGTACCCAAGGAAACAACAGCGGTACTAATAAGCGGAGAGATGCGAATCCACCAGCCGAGGTCAGGACTGGTGCTGCTACTGCTGAGAATAAAAGGAAGGGATACATGGGCACCCTGCTCAAGTGTGATATTTATCAGCATCATCACACAGGACGATGTAGGTATGGGAAATGTGAGAACTGTGACAAGGTAGGGCATGCCAGGGAGGCGTGCTGGTACGGTGCTGGACGAAGGAATGGAGGATTTGGTGGAAATGGTAATGGAAACCGCAACAGTAATGGGAATCAGACTGGAAATCGCAATCAAGGAGAAAATGGAAACTTCGGTGGAAATGGAAATCGTGGTGGTTTTGGAAATTAAGCTGGTAACGGAAACCGTGGAGGAAACAACAACCAGGGCGGAAATGGAAATGGGAATGGATGCGGCCAAGGTTGTTTTGGTTGCGGTGATGTAGGGCACTTTAAGCGGGATTGCCCAAAGAATAACCAAGCCCAGGGAAGAGTATTCAACATTGGAGCTAGGGAAGCTCGTCAGGATCCGAACGTAGTCACTGGTACGTTCCCTATTAATCAACATTTTGCATCTGTGCTATTTGATACTGGTGCCGACTATAGCTTCGTATCCCTAGAGTTTAAGGATATACTTGGGTTAGTTGCTAATAAGTTAGATATCCCGTATTCGATAGAACTAGCTAATGGGAAGCTAGTAGAAGCCAAAGAAGTGCTTAGAGGCTGTGTGTTAGAGCTTGGAGAGCGTGAGTTTTCGCTTGATCTGCTGCCAGTGGAATTAGGAAGCTTCGACGTAGTAGTTGGAATGGATTGGTTGTCGAGTAACCGAGCTGAGATCGTATGTCATGAGAAGATTATCCGGATCCCATTGACGAATGGAGAGACGATCGTGATTCATGGGGAGAAGCATGATACGCCTCTACGGATTATCAGTTGTTTGAAGGCCCGAAAGTTTTTGCGTAAAGGATGTGTTGCCTTCTTGGCTCACGTTGTTGATAAAGAAGCCGAAGAACCGAAGCTCGAAGATATCCCTGTGGTAAGGGAATATCCTGAAGTCTTCCCTGAAGACTTGCCAGGATTACCGCCCCAACGACAAGTCGAATTCCGCATTGACTTGGTTCCAGGCGTCGCGCCTGTAGCCAAGGCACCTTATCGACTTGCGCCTTCAGAGATGCAAGAGTTGTCGGCGCAGCTTCAGGAGTTATTAGACAAGGGATTCATTAGACCAAGCTTCTCGCCTTGGGGAGCTCCGGTACTATTATTCAAGAAAAAGGATGGTAGTTTTCGTATGTGCATTGACTACCGAGAGCTGAACAAGTTAACCATCAGGAATCGGTATCCTTTGCCGAGGATTGATGATTTATTCGATCAACTTCAGGTTTCGAGTTACTACTCCAAGATCGATCTTCGATCAGGTTATCACCAGCTGCGGATCCAAGAAAAGAGTATACCGAAGACTGCCTTCAGAACTCGTTATGGACATTATGAGTTTCTAGTGATGCCATTTGGTTTGACAAATGCGTCGGTAGTATTTATGGACTTGATGAACCGAGTTTGCAAGCCATATCTCGATAAATTCGTGATTGTATTTATCGATGATATTTTGATCTATTCACGGACAAAGGAAGAGCATGAACAACACCTTAGAGCCATCTTAGAGCTGCTTAAGAAGGAGAAGCTCTATGCTAAGTTCTTGAAGTGTGAGTTTTGGTTACGAGAAGTACAGTTCCTCGGTCACGTGGTAAATGAGAATGGTATTCATGTGGATCCCGCAAAGATCGAGGCGATTAAGAATTGGGAAAATCCGAAGACGCCAACCGAGATCCGACAGTTTTTGGGTTTAGCTGGGTATTATCGTAGATTCATCGAGGATTTTTCCAAAATCGCTCAACCGCTTACCTCCCTTACTCAAAAGGACAAGAAGTATGAATGGGGAGATAAACAAGAAGAGGCTTTTCAGTTGCTCAAGAATAAGCTATGCGATGCACCTATTTTATCCCTACCCGAAGGCACCGACGACTTCGTGGTATACTGTGATGCCTCACGTTAGGGATTGGGCTATGTGCTAATGCAGCGACAAAAGGTTATCGCTTATGTTTCGCGCCAATTAAAGGTTCATGAGAAGAACTACACCACACATGATTTGGAATTAGGCGCAGTGGTGTTTGCTTTGAAGATTTGGCGGCATTATCTGTATGGTACTCGCTGTACTATCTTTACAGATCACAAGAGCCTTCAGCACATATTCGATCAGAAGGAGCTTAACATGAGACAGTGACGTTGGGTTGAGTTGTTAAATGATTATGATTGCGAAATCAAATATCATCCAGGAAAGGCGAATGTGGTGGCAGACGCCTTAAGTCGAAGAGAAAGGATCAAGCCCATAAGGGTTAGGGCTTTAGAGATGATCATTCAGACAGACCTCTCGTTACGTATTCGTGCTGCACAAAGAGAAGCTCTTAAGAAAGAAAATTTAAAGGCTGAATATCTCTGTGGGATGGAGAAAAAGCTGGTATCCAATGAGGAAGGAACCTTGTATTTTATGGGACGAATTTGGGTTCGGCTTTTTGGAGGTCTTAGAGATGTTATTTTTTATGAAGCTCATAAATCGAGGTACTCGATCCATCCAGGATCGGACAAGATGTACCAAGATTTGAAAGAATATTACTGGTGGCCAAGACTTAAGGTCGATGTGGCTACTTACGTTGGAAAGTGTTTGACTTGCGCCAAAGTGAAGGTCGAGTATCAGAAGCCTTCAGGTCTTCTGCAGCAACCCGAGATACCCATGTGGAAATGGGAGCAGATCTCAATGGATTTCATAACGAAGTTGCCCAAGACTCCCAGAGGTCATGATACGATTTGGGTAATCGTGGACCGTTTGACAAAGTCTGCGCACTTTTTGCCGATCAGAGAAAAGGATAACACAGGTAAGCTAGCTGAGCTGTACCTAAGGGAGATAGTAGCACGTCATGGAGTACCTACCTCGATAATATCTGATAGAGATGGAAGATTTGTGTCAAGGATTTGGCAATCCTTCCAGGAAGCTTTTGGTTCTCAGTTGAATCTGAGTACTGCTTTCCATCCACAGACGGACGGTCAAAGCGAGAGAACGATTCAAACGCTAGAAGATATGCTACGTGCTTGCGTAATGGACTTGGGTGGCAGTTGGGACACTCACCTACCTTTGGTTGAGTTCTCCTATAACAACAGCTACCATACAAGCATTCAACCTGCATCGTTCGAGGCTCTCTACGGACGCAAGTGCCGATCACCATTATGCTGGGAAGATGCAGGTGATAGACAGCTGGTTGGTCCCGAACTGGTCCAAGAGACAACTGATAAGATCATGCAAATCCGAGAGCGCATCAAGGCGGCTCGTGATCGACAAAAGAGCTATGCGGACCAAAGACGAAAACCCTTGGAATTCGAAGTGGGTGATATGGTTTTGTTGAAAGTCTCACATTGGAAAGGTGTGGCACGCTTTGGGAAGCATTGTAAGTTGAACCCACGATACATCGGACCGTTCAGAACTTTAGAAAGGGTTGGTTCTGTAGCATACAAGTTGGAGCTACCAGCAGAACTTAATGGTGTTTATGTTACATTCCATGTATCTAATCTGAAGAAAAGTCCAACACAAGAAACAGTGTTTATCCCTGCTGATGAAGTTCACATAGACGACACACTCCACTTTACCGAAGAACCCGTCGAGGTTACAGATTGGAAGGTTAACAAGACTCGGAGGAGTAGTGTTAAGCTTGTCAAGGTTCGGTGGAACGCGAGTCACGGCCCAGAGTTTACTTGGGAGCGTGAATACCGTATGAAAGCTAGATACCCGCACTTGTTCCCCAACTCCCCTACAGCTAGTAGTAAAGCTTAAAATTTCGGGACGGAATTTTCTTAACAGGGGGAGAATGTGACAACTGTCAAAATTCCAGGTATCCGTACAATTATAATCAATGATTAGTGCTTAATGATTGTGCTGAATTACAATTAATGACTTGAATTGCTTTCTGATTATTGCCCTATACATACATGTGCATCATATATTGCAAATGACATATCATTATTGCATGCAAACTTTGTTGATTCAAATGATGCACGAAACACAGTTAGCACAGTTATCAGACAAATCAGAAAAATGCTGACGGAGTTCAGTACATAGACAAACAACGTGTTGAGACACAGAATGAGGCAGAAACCAAGTATTACACTAGTATAGTGTGTAGGAAAGTAAGGATCACAAAACTGCCTTCCTAGAGATAGTTTAAGTGCCGGAAAGTGCCTAAAACTCACATAAACTGCAGAATTCTGCAGAATTCAGCAAAATTCAACATTTAAACACTCTAATATCATGCAAAAATATGGTTAAATGGTCCTGAATGCTTTCCGAAGTGTCGGGAATCAAAACAGTCACAAAAGGTAACATAAAGCACACTAAACTGCATAGCATGGTTGCAAAAGTCGCTAGGCGCTCCCTAGTCGGATTCGGGAGTACTCGGGAAGTACTCGGCTTAGGCGGAGATTACTCGGGGAGTAATTGGCCTAGGAGACCAGTACTCGTGCCTCGGTAGCCTACCTTGTAGCGAGTACTCAGGGAGTACTCGGAGCCTAGGCGGGACTTTTACAACCATGCTACATGGTTTAGCACCTTAACGAACCGGTAACCAACCGAACAACCAGACACTACCTGAAACACCAAATTTTCACTAGAAGCACTGTTTTAACATTACCAAGCTAGTTATGGTTCCCGAACATCATAACACATCATATAACACCTAGTAACTAACTAACCTAACTAATACTTGAATTTTAACTAACTAAACCAACTTCTAGTTTTAACCTAAGCCTAGACCCCCCCCCCTACCTAGTTTACGGCCCAACATGTGGCCCCACTAGAGATTTTATATTGTTATTAAAATGGATCATGTTCCTTCATTTTAAACATAATAACCATTGGAAAATCATGAGTTAGTGGATTATAAGTAAATCTCCAAGACCTTACCCTTCATTACATTCACATATCACCAACTCAATTCTTCTCCTTCCTTCCCCATAGCTCTCGGTCGAACACTCCCAAACCACCATCATCTTCATCTTTCATTTTCCATACAATCCATACATACTCAAAGGTGCTAGAAGCCATACAAGGAAGCTTAGTGCCATTGGAAGTTGAAGGACCTTCACCATTTGCTTTTATCCACATCATTTTCTCTAGTGATCATCCCTAGCCTTGAGCTAGTAGTAAGAACACTATACTCTTCATTTTACATCATATTTTGTTGGTTAAAAGAAGATACATGTTGTTAATCATGATGAACACTAAGAATCAAGAACATGAAACATGAACATAAGCTTAAAATCTTAAGAAATCATGTTGTTTAGTGTTGTTGTGCTACTTGATGATTGATTGTTTATGTTAATGATGTAGATCATCATATGATCTTGCTAGATAATGATTAAAAACATAATCTCGCAAGATGAGAGGATGAAAATGTTAAATATCCATAGATCATCCTCACATAAATCATGAACTTGAAAGAATAAGTGGTTTTCTTGTTAAGTGATGATCAAAGTAAGGTATAAGTCTTGTAAATCTATGATTTTAAGAATGGTTTTTCAAGAAATCAAGTTAAAAATACAAAGTTTACTTAATCTTGGTTCTTAAAGAAATCAACCATGTTTTTAGTGGTTAATCAAGTGTAGGAACACATATGTAACAAGAAAAATCCAAGAAGAAATATTTTTAGAAAATGTAATTACAAGTTGTGAAGATCTAATTTCTTCAAAAATGGAGTTTTTAAATAAACAACCACACTTTAAAGGGTAACAAGACTTACTAAATACACTAGTAAGTTACTACACATTTTTATAAATTTTCAAGTTCATGAGGTAGTAGTTTATGCTTGATTTTGGCAAATTGGTAAGTGTAGATTGATTTGTTGTTGATTGTGTTGATTTACAAAAGAAAATGATATGCCTTGAAGGCATGGAAACCTCCATTTTTAGGGGAAACTATGGCAAAAAATTTTCTAAAAATTAAACACTTAGAAAAATATTTCTAAACAAATATTTACAAGTATATTTCAAACCATGAATTTTTACATAAAGTTTGCCATAATTTTTGTTACAAAAATTATAAATATTGGATGTTGATTTTTATAAATAAAAGTGACTAAATATGTATTTAGGAAATATATATTTAGAAGGCACCATGTGTGATTATTTGTATATTATGTGTATTAGTTATATTATTTTAGGACTTGAAATAATATAACTTATCAAAATACCAAGAAATTACAATCCAAAATATTACCAAAATCCCAAGAATATGAATATACAAATTATACCCACAATATTGGAGAAACCGAACAAAGGAATATAACTTACAAAATATTCCGAAGAATTTATTCATAAGTATATTTTGGTAGTTGATATTTTGGACACCAAGAGAATGAAAATGTGATTTTCCCAATTATTACAGGGTTATATCATATTTTTGACCATAAGAAAATATATTATTTTTGGGTGAATAAAATATATTTTTTGAAATTATTAGAAGATATATTATTTTTGGGAAGAAAATATATTTTCTTGAATAAACATGAACTTCATTATTTTTGGTAGAAAAGGGTATTTTCTTAAATAAACTTGAAATATATTATTTTTGGATGAAAGATGGATTTATACTGGTCCAGTACATAGAAAGTCACCTTCCAAAAAAAAAAAGTTGGACTTCAAGATATATTATTTTTGGAAATTACATGAAAATACAATTATTTTTGCCAAAGGAAAATTATGAATAATTTTTCTAAGTAATATTTCTTAAAATATATATATTTTGGAAATATATATTGATGTATTTTTACTAGGAATATTATTCCGGGAAAGTTAATACAAAAATTAAGTATAAGGATACTTAATAAACACAATAAAAATACGTATTTTCGTACGTATAAATACACTCCGGAATACGACACCAATACATGACAAAAATATACAAGGATAAGAATACAAATACTAATACACCCATCCTTGGGTAAACAATCACGTATAAATACACAAAGGTGTGAAGTTAAAATATATTATTTTAACTAATATTCCAAAATTTGATAAATATAATTTAAGTTAAAATATTTATTATTTTAACAAATAATTATATAACTTGGAATAATATTGAAGACACAAAGAAACGTAACTCAAAGACACAAATTTATACAAAGTCCAGGCACGACCCGCTAGTCTAATAAACCGTAGTACGTTGTAGGTAGTCGTGTACACCAGAAGAAGCTTTGGGTTACCGTTGGTTACAAAGAACGCAAGACTGTGAGTTCATGTCCCCCTTTTCTTATTAACTGTTTTTAGTTTTATAACTTCGGGGGTGAAATACATGTTACAAATGATTACGATTACAAATGGTATGGTTAGTCAAGAAATGAACTGTTAGATCATGTGAATGGGTAGACGTTAACTTGAGACTATTAATCTTATTATAAGGACCGAGGGGCATGAGTGATAGATCTATTTGGGTGTTGCGAGCCCCACCCATGGGTTCGCGAGTTGACCGCATGTGGTGACTATGTCGTTCCAGCCGGGAGGCCCGGTACGAAATACGCAAAGGATTGAGCCTTCCTACACCGTTACACACACATTAATGACCTTGCAAATCATTAATCGATCTGTTCATATTCTCTTTCATACCGGGATTACAAAACATACATACTTACAATGATTACAAAGGTTTATTCGCGCACACATACAAAACACATGAACTCGCTCAACTTTTGTTGATGTTTTCAAACTACATGTATTTTAGGGAATTAAATGTGGATCTGGCGGGCGTTTGGATGTTTCAAGTGATGTTGGGAATAAAAGATGTCATCCGGAGTCTAAGGGTTTGGGTTGTGTGTCTTATCCTGGATAAGATACATAATTCAAAGCCTGGTTTTTATTAATGTCTTTTGTCGAGTCCTGGTGGAACTCTAAAACAATTTGCATGGTTTGTAATTTGAATTTGAAGTCTATGTTTGGATTCTAAAACAATGTTGTTTGTGATGTTTCAAAACTTAATCAATGGATGATCATCTTTAGTTTTATCATATAGTTGTTTGTTGTGGTTGAATGCAATGATATTAAGCAAGTCACACATAATCACGCTTCCGCAAAAGTCAAGGTGTGACCCTTTTATATCTATTTGTTTGTATCCTCACAGGTTCATTCGAGTTGGGAAAATATTTGATCGAACGAAGTTTGCTTCCGCATTTTAGTTTACCGTTTGTGACCGAGCCGCGTTTTTCCCATCAGGTTATTGATTGAAATTAATTATAACCACACGTGAACAAATCAGAACACATAAGTGGCTTCCAATTTCTACTACTGTTACTACTGTTGTCATAAGCTAGGTCTTTGGCTACTTTATATTTTCTCCCCTTTTACATATAAATCTTTCACTTCTTTTACAAGGAAATATAGGATGAGCAGGGTGAGATCATAAAATAACAAATGCCATTATTTAGTTAAATTAAAAATAGTTTGGGCTGGCACAAGTTCAAGCTACACATTTAATTAAAACCATTATGTTATGTCCATGCAAACTTCTTTCTTAGGGGAGGCGGGGTGGGAGAAAATCTCCCCGTGATAAACAAGGTTCATGAGTGATACATGCAAACAACCCACCGCCACTGCTTTGTTCACGAGTGATGATATTGTGTCCGTGATATATTTCACGAGTGATGGGGGTGTGAGTGATAAATGGATGTGAGGGGGTGTGAGGGTTTATTGTTGGGTGTTGTGAGTGATGACCATTACCACTAAAAAAGGTTGTGAGTGATGGAAAAATGGTTGATGACATGACGGAACTTTATTGGGTGTTGTGAGTGATGAGTGAGTGATGAGTGATGACCACCCCCACCCCCTTACCTGCCTCTCAGGTATGTGTTTTGATAAAGTCGTGTAATCATTTTTACTTGGTATTACATGTTTAGCATGCCTATATCAATAATAATGATATAATACTAGAGGGGTACTCGCGTAATTCAGCGGAGAACACGGGTGCCGGTAATCATGTAGCATGTTGATTTTTTTATATGAAAAAAAACCAGAATAATAACGTACTCAAATTAAAGAGAATATAATACTCATTTTTTTATGGTATATTAAATATTAACATATAAAAAATATGGTTGTTAAAAAATTGGGGGGGGGGGGGGGGGGTAAGTTGGTTTAAAAGTCATATATATAGTTAAAGGATTATACCATATGTTTTAAAGTTGTAATTACTTAAACTCGATCTTAAATTATATAAAATTACTTTTTTTTTTGTTAATGTATTATAATATAGGAGACAGGATTATATACAAAGTTTCCTAAAAATAAGAAGTTGTAAGAATGGTATCAACGGACTCCGATTGATCTCATTCAGGCGGCATTGGAACCGTCTCATCGAACTCTACAATATGAGATTTTAGGTTTTTGTCTTTAGATGTTTAGCTAGTAGATTTTTTACTTTTTGTTTACATCATTGTGTCTTTTTATTTATCATTGTGTCTTTTCTATATTTGCGTCGTTGTGTCTTTTTTGCGAATCATTGTTTTTCATCGACATTGTGTTATATTTTTCAGCATTGTGTTATATTTTGTTCGACATTGTGTTATATTTTGTTCGACATTGTGTCATCTTGTGTGATCCATTGTGTCTTTGTACACTTCTTATTTTTAGGAGCATTTACTTTCATAATATATTATAGATAATAAAATTGCTGTAATGAGTTTTAAACAAATATACATTTTTTTGTGTTCAACTTTTGTCAATACTAAAGGAGAAAAAAAGTTAGGTTATACAATTTAATTTCTAAATTTAATTTAGAGTAAACTGCCATTTTGGTCCCTGTGGTTTGGGCACTTTTGTCATTTTAGTCCAAATCTCAAACTTTTTACATCTGGGTCCCTGTGGTTTGCATTTTGTTGCCATTTTAGTCCAAAATTTAAAAACCCTATTTTTTTTACTGTTGCAACCTCCTATTTTGTCTTTTAGTTCAGGGGCATTTTGGTCATTTTGCTTTTCATTTAACATTTTCCTAATTCAAAAATTAATATATATATATTAATATACACACATACATATACAATCTGCAGTTCATCTTCATCATCGACTTCAGCTCTCTCTCTCTCTCTTCTCTGAACTACCACCACACCACCACCACCACCCCCACCACCGCATCATCCCCACCACCACCATCCTACTGCCGCCAACACAACCATCCCCGTGAACTCTCTCTCTAAAACCTACACACACACTCTCTCTTTCTCTCTCCAAACACCCATCTCTCTCTTCTCTCTCTCTCCTCTCTGTCGAACACCACCACCACCGTGATGAGAACCGACATTGGAAAACGACACCGATGAGAACCGACATCGGAAAACGGCAGTGTTGATTGATGCTGATGAAGGAGGTTCGAAGTTTCCCCAAATAAATCATCATCATCCCCAAATAAAACCATAACTAGAAAGAAACTCAGGCGACTGATTCTGCTCTTCCGGATGTTCCGGTAATGTTTGTGGTTAATATGATGTGTTTTGATTGAATTTTTGTTGGATAAAATAGGAATTAGACTCCATACTTGTTGAATTCGGTGTATACAAGTCAATTTAGGGATGTAAACGATGGTGGTTGTTGGTGTTCGACAGAGAGGAGAGAGAGAGAAGAGAGAGATGGGTGTTTGGAGAGAGAAAGAGAGAGTGTGTGTGTGTGTGCAGGTTTTAGAGAGAGAGTTGAGGGTGGTGGCGGTGTAGGTTTGATGGTGGTTGTTGGTTTGGTGGTCATCGGCCGTGGTGGCCGCCGCCCCCTCCTTCTCTTCATCAGATCTGGGGCGGTGGCAGGTGATGCGGTAGGTGTGGTTGGGAGTGGTGCCGTCACAGGTGGTGTTGTGTGTGGTGGTTGGGAGTGGTGCGGCAGGTGGTGCAATGGCAAATGGGGCGGTGGAGAACAATGATGGTATTGAGAGTGGTGGTGGTGGTGGTGGATGGCAGTTGTTGGTGGTGGATGGCAGTTGTTGGTGGTGGAAAAATGTAGAGAGTGGGGTAGAGAGAGGGGATGCAGGTTCTATATAATTTTGGAGAGAGAGCAGAGTTGTATGTTGAGAGAGAGAGAGAGATGTATGTATGTTGAGAGAGAGATTTATTATAATTGAGTTATAATAAAAAGATAATAAATCTAAAATGACCAAAATGCCCCTGAGGGTAAAGACAAAATAGCATGTCATTAATGGAAAATCTGATCAAATTTGAAATTTGGACCAAAATGCAAACCACATGGACCCAGATGTAAAAAGTTTGAGATTTGGACTAAAATGGCAAAAGTGCCCAAACCACAGGGACCAAAATGGCAGTTTACTCTTTAATTTATTATAATGATTACTAGTACTAAAGAGTCGTTGGTCTAAGGTGCGTAAAGTGATGCCCCTTTTAAAAAGATCGAGGGATCGAATCCTGCGATGGACACTAGTGTAGAATATGGTATGTTACATTGTTATAAAAAAAAATTAATAGGTATTATTTCTTAGACCACCCGTAGTGGAGGGTTTTGGACGTTTTTTCCCCCAAAAAAGCCCCACAATGCCCATGTCCCGCCCCCGGGGCGTTATTTTTCAAAAAACAACCCAAGGAGTCCTTTTATCCACGCCTCTTGTTAAATGGTTTGGCCAATCAGAGGTAAGCTTCTTTTTGTTGGCCAATACCTTTTTTGATGGTTTTTTTTATTTAGTTCTTTACACCTCTTTTAATATAATGCCTCCACAATGCTCACATTCTCACTATACCCATTTTAGAAAAACGTCTCATAATGCTTATTTGCTGACTGGGATGACACAGGTCGAACAATACCTATAGATGAGGGCATTATTCATGTGTACCACTATATATGTTCTTAAAAGTGATGTATTATACATTTAGTTATCAATCTATTATTATGATTAACGCATGTACTTTGAGTCCATTTACATTGCTATATAATGGAGGCATGGAGAGCTCACTTAAGTTAAGCCCATTACTTTTTAAGGATATATTCGATGGGTATGCCCAATATGTTCTATACAGATGTATAGATATATAGTCCATACTTGGTTAGACTGCGGGGTGTGGGAGGCTTGGGTTGAGGGCTTTGTTCGACACATGACGATTGTGGGCTCCACCGGACCACCCCAAAAAAAGTGGGGTGTGGAAGCGGTGTTGGGGTGTCATGTTGGCTGACTTCATATTTTTTTTATATACTTGGTATGGCTAACGGTCAAAATTGAATATCCAATCCTAGCTAGCCAGCTCACCCCGTCCCCCTCCCCAGGCCGGGCTTCAAAGCGACACTGGCTGGGCAACGCCAAACCCAACGCTGACACGGAGTGGGTTAGTCAGTGTTGTCTTGCTTCCCCTGCCCAACAAACGCCCCCACTCCCCGCAGTCTTAAAGGGGCAGCCTTGTTATTTTCAAAAAGGTAAATTAGATTTTAATAATCTTAATTTTCACCCATTGCGAGCATTAATTTCAACTTAAGAAATTTCTCATAACAACCTCAACTTTCAAACTATTTTTCTTCCACCGAGCTTTTTCTAAACGAGGTCTAAACCAGTTAGTTTTTTTGTTGACGTGGACTAAAGAAGGCCAAATTACACTGATGAAGAAGGTTGCAACTTCAGCGTGGGTGGAAAAGAAAATGACGCCAGCCTAAGATGCCATTGGGGAAACCAAGTTGGGACCATCTTGGCATCTTGTCAAGTCTATGCAGTTGAGGAAGGAGCCACTATTCTATCTAAAGTTACAGCCTTTTAAATTTAGAAGTTGTTAAATACTAATTTTATGCACACCACAAACATTGTTACATTGCAACACTTGTGCACACACAAACATCAAAACAATTTTTACATCTTAAAAACTGCTTTCTTTGTCGTGTAATAATCATCAATCCAACCCTTGATAAGCTTCACCTCGGACGCCCTTTGCGCCACCAACCAATCCGGATCATCAGCCGTAGCCCCTCTCAGATCCAAGTGATGTGCACCTGTTCATCCATCACCAATATATCATGCTCTTTGACCAAAACAAAGTCAAAACATATCAAACGAATATGTTATGTTAAAGGTTACCTTTTTCCGTCACAAGAGCCACTACACTGTCCGATATGTTCTCTAAAACACTACACAATGCACCAATTTACATGGTTGTTTGTCACAAATAGGATGAATGGTGGTTAGAGAAGTTACCTGCCGCCACTCCAAGGATCTAGGAGACCGTTTGAAAAGATGATGTTGCTTCCAAATGTTTTGAGGACAGACTTATAGTCCTACACACAAATAAAAAACAATCATATTCATATATCTTTTTCAAACGGTTAAAGCGACAATAAAAGTCGTACATGTCCACCGAATTCTGTAGTGATCCAAGTGGGCCTAGGCATCACATCAAATTTATTCAAGCATTCCTCAGCATAAGAAGTGTAGTTAAAAGCCCATTCCGGAAACATGCTAGAGTTCTTGTCACTAGACATTGGCATAACCATTTCAGTGCATGCCTGTAATGTAACATACATGACATAAGTGATTTTAGACAACATTAGTTCTATAATAATACTTGTGTACCTGCCAATCCCAACCGTCCATGCCATCCAGGTCCTCATCCACTTCAAAGCAATCGGCTTTACCAGTGTAATTGTAGTACACACTCACACCTTTAAAGATTCTGTCCAAAACATTAGTCCCGTCAGCAGAATCGTCTATCGCTTTGCACACCTGGCAGATGAACATCTTTAGTTTCAAAAAATATACAACAAATTGTAAAATAACTATGACTAATTAACCTCTTTAATTGGGTGTGCAGGCAAAGGCATTTCGGATTCTGCTGGGTATGGGTAGTCTACCATAGCTAAATAACTATACGCCGATTCCAACCAGTTATAAAGATCATCACTGCTCCTTAGTTTCCTGCCATTTATATTTTGAGTTAATAAACACGAACGATACAGTGGTTTCCACAATAACTTACTAACTAACTAACTAACCCGCATAAATGGAAAGTCTTGGCAAGATGATCAAGACCGTTTACTTTCCGACCCACTGAACGTATCACATCCCAAGACTTCTTTATCGTGTCAAAACAGCTTATACTTTCTCGCTATGGTAAAACAATAAAAATAAAAAAAGTAAACTTAATACATGGAACTAATACAAACGGAACGAAATTAATGAAACTAAGTATTTACAAACTCTGAAATCACTTGAGACGATATTGTAATATGTTTCGAGTGGCACGATATCCTCAAACTGAAGAACAGGTGCTGATGAAGCAAGTGCACCTATTGCAATATGAGGATACTTAAGCCTCATCCATGCTGCCAACACTAGAAACATCATAATTTCAGGTGATTGTATGAATCAAATTGTGGGTAAAGTTTAAAATTGCTACTTACTTCCACCATATGATCCACCAAACAAGATGACAGGGGAAGCTTGTGCAGACAAATTTCTTTTCAAATCCGTTATGAGAAGCGCAAAATCGGCAAGGGCTTGTCCGGCTGTTAGATGGGCTAAAGTAGAAGCATTCTTATATGCTTCATCCTTGCTCCCATACGGCATTGATTTACCATAATATCGATGCTGCAATCATAAAGTCAACCATAAACAAGCGTTGACCAACTGTCCGTTTCTATATAGAAGTTGTGCTGCTATTGAAAATAAGAATCAGAGGTTGCTTACTTCGGGGAATATGACCATCGCACCGAAACGAGGAGCGAGTTCCCAAACAAAGCCGGAGTTAGCAGCGAACCATTCGATGTCACCTTCGTTGCCACAGTAAAGGAAGATGGGGCCCATAGGAGAAGGGCCGGACCAGTGGTGGGTGTTGATGAGATAACGTTGAGGGAATTTGGGACGATCATTGAAGCTAAAATGGTCGAGAGTCTGCTGGAAGTATCTTGTCTCATAAGTGGTAAGAAGAGTGTTTGGGGGTTTATGAAGGCGTGAGTGTTTTCCCGGAAATGGAATGCGGCGAGATTCCGGTGAGGATGGGAGGAGGGAAATGATTGTTAGGAAGAATGAGAGTGTGTGGAACACTGGGTTTTTCAATCTGTAAATCATCTTTTTCGATATTTTTTGCTTCACTTTGGATAAGGTAGAATCCACTTATTTAAAACTTTGAGTTAATTATGTCGTTAGTCCCTATGGTTATTAGAAAGTAATAACTTAAGATACTAATAGTTTAAAGTAGAGTAAATTACATTTTTCGTCCTTTATGTTTGTACCGAATTGCAATGGATGACCTTTAACTTCAATAATTACAGCCACAATCCTTTATTTAGAAAATAGAAATACTTTAACACAATTAAGAAACCCCCACCTTTTCAGATATGTACGAAGTTCCGTAGAAAATTTCCTAAAATTTTGAATAAATTTTGGTGTCAGCAGAACACTTCTGTGGCTGAATCAGTGGCTTAGCTCTGATACGATCTTATGTCGCAACCCCCGTCCCCTAATTACCCGGGAACGGGCAGCTCCGGCCAGTTTCAGTGGTATCGGTGTTTATCATTTTGGCAGCGAAAATTACATCAGGACCGTAGTTAGGAAATATTTTATCAGAGTAAAATATCACGCTTTTATAATATTAAACACATGGGATAATCCCAAGTTTCAAGTACACACATTTTATAGGGATAAACCCTATTTTATTTAAATAAAAACATCTCTTTATTTAGGTAACTTTTATAGCCACTTTTCCAAGCCTTCAGTGTTGTCCAGCTGGCTTCTATTTGGCTTTCACATTTTGTTACTTAAAACGCGTTTAAAAACATTTTGTCAATGGGAAATATTGGTGAGTGAATCCCAGTTTAATCAAGACAGGTAAAATTGTTTTACAGTATTGAGGGCGGTCGCGCAATTACATTTGTTTCCATCTACTTTAATTACCACCCACGGTACTGTCAATCCGACTTGTGGTCATGTTACTACTCACAATGTAGTAACAAATTTTGTATACAAAACCCCAACATACCGACGATAATTGTAGAATACAAATACTCAATCACTGTTTAATATAATGTTAATCATATGAGGTTTTGTAAAAACAGTTAGCAAAAAAAAAGAGGATTACTCACATTGATGTCTTAGGGTTTTCCTTAAGGATTTCCTGGTGATTATCTATTAATTACACAAATGCACACGCGTTAGTATAATAACCCAATATTTACATTAGTAATACTCTCCCCGAGACGGCATTCCAACGATTACGTCGGGCAGAACCACGACAGCCGTTACGGAACCCTAGATCAATCGGGCAGCGTATCTAATACGTAACCGGGGGTTATGATACTTACAACGAGGCAGAACTTCGCTAGTTAGGGGGTGTAATGTCACACCCCAACCGATGGCGGAATCATCGGGGCGCGGCACTAGGCGAATCAGATTGCTCAAGAGAATCCATAACAACTATATTGCAATAATATTTAATACATTCGTTATCCCATACTAACAAAGAATACAATCACATAAGTTATCACAGATTTCTTGTCCTCTCGAACAATACAAATCCGACAACCTAGATTTTAGTTGAGTTTCTAGACTCCCTAGCTTGATTTGATATAGTCTGCAATCTAACCTGCAACATACGTTAAAATGTTTGTCAATACAAAAGTATTGGCGAGTATACAGGTTTGATAAGTATAGCATAATAGATAAAAAGTGCTGCGAATTTCCACATGCATAAACGTAATACACGACATATATACTCACAAAACTGATACTACCAACTAAGTCCTCGATGCTCGAATGTACGATGGCATAACTAGACCCCGTCGGGCGCAATAGTACTATACTAGTCGTGGTGGGACGTCGCGAGTATAAGCCCTAGCACATATGCAACTAGCATCACGTATATCTATGCATAACAGTTATTCGCAAGTGATAATTCGATTGATTGAATATTTCGTTTGATAAGTTCGATTTGTTAGAAACGTATGTTACACCCAAAATTCGATTAAAAAGGGGTCAAGTATACTCACAGTGCGTAATTGGTAAGTAAACACAGCTTGATTTGAGTTGCGTCTGAGTAGCCTGATCGAATGAGAGTGCGTTAAACGGTGTCGGGTACAACAGGTGACTATTGACCATTCGTTTGAAGTGATAAGGTTTAGTGACTATCCGGGCGGATGGCAATCCGGCCGGATGGCCATTCGTGCGTGTCAGTGGTTATCCGATCGGATGGAAATCCGGTCGGATGGTCATTCGCTTGAATGATGAGTGGTCCAGTCGTATGGTGTTCATCCGTGCGGATGACTTGTTATCCGTGCGGACACGTGTGTCCGTGCGGATGACACGTCTGCTTCGCATTCTGAACACTGTTTCTGAGTGTTTATCGGAGGGAATACGTGTAGAGTTACCGGGACAGTGTAATCTCGCACTAACCACTTGAATTTCCATCAATTCCGACCCGCTCTAACGGCCGGGAACCACCCCGCTCCATCAGAGCTGGCCGTTCTTGACGGTTTCTCGTGGTTAACTCGGAATCGCACAGTTCCTTGGGTAAATACATAGATTTAGGCGAGATTTGTTACCAAAACATGTGGAAATCACCCAGATCTGAGTCGTTTATGGTGGGATGAGGTCACAACTGGAAGTTCATAAGAACTCTTGGTGACATCACCTCAAAACGCATCAAATCCGCAGATTTCACGGTTAGAAATTGAGTTTTGAAAGATAGAAAGATGTAGAATTTAGTGTAGATTGTAGAAGTACAAGTTTCTAGGTTGAAATCTTACCGGAATCGCGAGGAATCGAGAGAAAAGGGTCTTGGAGCGTGTTTGGTCGAGTAGGAGCTGTCACATCACTTGAACAGTGGTGTGACAGGCTATTTATAGGCAACAGAGAAGAGGAAGGGAGTTCTGGTCCGGATTGCCCACTCGCGCGGATGACCCATCCGTACGGATAGCCCATCCGTGCGGATTGCTATCCGTCCGGATAGCCCATCCGTCCGGATGGCTATCCGTCCGGATGGCCGCTCCGACGAGATGGATTTCTCCGTTTTCGATCGTTTTGATGGATTTCGAAGTACGCGCTTTTCATAGTAAATTTATATTATTATTATATATGTATACATATCACTAAGGGTCGTATTTACGTATCCATATTCCAAAGTTTCGATACTTAACAATCGGTTTTTGATTCGAGTAGGCGATTATTAGCGACGTTTCACGGCCATCAAGGAGGGTAGTATAGGTCCTTTCTCGACGTCATCGTGAACGTTATTGCGAGTTGTGCCACAACGACTGACGGGGTACCATTCACTCATATTGTCATCATCGTCACGACGACTGGAGCTATAGCACTCACCCGAGAGTTCTTGTTAGCATCAGTTGTTTGTGTTCGACACACCACGGCCACTGAGGAGGGTAGAATAGGTCCTCACTCAATGCCTCTGTGAGTGTTAGTGTTCGTGATAATAGTGTAGTATAGTGATATTGTATTTCGAAAATATGCGATTATCCTTCGAATAGCGATATATACGATATAGTTACATTATGATCCGAATCTCTGGTGCTAGGCGTAACGAGTATAATGAGTAGTAACAACGCACGAAAGTGCGGGTTGTTACATGTAATGCCCGGGTATAGTGCCTACACTATAGAAATTTGAGAGAGAAAGTTGTGAATGAACGAATTCAAATGAGAGCCAAAACTCTCAATTTATAGGGTTGATCAGCCATAGCGTCGAGCCCCGCGACGGAAACAGAAGGGGACGTCGCGCCCCGCGACGTAGGGGGTCTAGGGCATAGGGTTGTCCGGTCAACAGCATAGTCTCGACAAGTGTTGCCACATGGCGGCCCCGGGTAAAGCCTCGTAGCCAGGCCGTCGCGCCCCGCGTAGGCCTTGTGCCTTCTCCGTTGCGGGCCACGAGTCCCTATTTTTATTTATTTTATTTGATTTTTGATAAAATTAAGGTATTTGAGGTCGTTTTTCGCATACGGGGTGTATTTTAAGACATATAGGGACACTCGAAATATTTTAGGGGTGTCGAAAATAATTTTTGGAAGGTTGTTATATTATCTGACTCAAGTGATAAGTGGGAGTGGATTGGAGGTAAAGATTGGGACTTCTCTGTGAGGGCGGTTAAAGATTTTCTAAGAAGTGGCGAGGATTATAGTAACAATTTTGTTTTTAAGTGGTCTAAATGGACACCTAAGAAGTGCAACATTCTTCTGTGGAGAGCCGAGATGGGACGTATCGCTACGGTTGATGCTTTATCGAAACGAAACTGCTATAATGGTGATGATGTTTGCGTTTTGTGTAGGGACGAGGCGAAATCCGCAGAGCACATCTTTTGTTCTTGCTCGGTTACTTCGACGGTTTGGTTCCAAGTTAGTCGGTGGTGCAAGATTAGCCCCATCTATGCTTTCTCCATTAGAGACCTGATGGCCATTCACGAATATGAGAATTTGGGATCTAAAGCTACAGAGGCCTTGGAGGGCATTATTTTGGTGGTTTGTTAGGTGGTGTGGAAAGCGAGAAACGAGCGAATGGTGTTCTTTTAATATTATGTAAGTGGTCTCGTTGTTTGTTGTTTCGGCCTCCCTCTGTGTTGAGGGTTGGCTTGTGAATAAAAGTATACTTTAAAAAAAAAAAACTACCAGTAGACTAGGTTTGTTTGTTTGTTTGGTCAATGTTTAATTTAGTTTTCAATTAGAATTAAGCACACCCCGCGTTGCAGCGGGGCGTAAAATGGTGTCAAATAGTACCAATGTCACACAATCGTCATCGATCACCAACACTGACTCGGCCTAGGATCTGCGTGTACGACGAACCTTTCAAACATGAAAAAATAGACGTAAAAACGTTAAACCATACATGCACGATGCGCCGTGTTAACTTGCAAAATTTGAAACAAACATAAAAAAGTTGAACCACACTCGTACGTTGCGTCGTATTAACTCGAAAAATTTAGAACTAAACGTAAAACGAAAATTTGCGAAAGATGAAAAGTATAGGGGACAAAAGTTGTGAAGTTAAATTGCAAAATAATGAAAAGTTTTGGGTTAAAGTTAAAAAACAAATTATGTAGGGTTAAAATTGCAAAAAGTAAAAACCTTTGGGTTAAAGTAAAAAATCAAGTTTTTTTTTTTTTTTTTTGAAAAAACCTCAAAGCACAAGGTACAACCACTTATGCCTAATTTTTTTTTGTTTATTAAGAGTATTTAAATATTAGTTTTTAATTTATGTTTATTTGGTTATTTATAAATAAGATAAGTAATGTTAATTGCTTAAAATAATTAATTCAAATCACCATTTCACATTAGGAAAGACAATCGAACCCGAATTCAATGGGCAAACCCAAAAAATTGGGACCAGTATCTGGGTATGAGATTAGTTTTAAAAAAAAATTAACGGATTTGGGATGAGTACATGATTAGGCAATATATTACCCGATAACCCAAAATTATATGCTCGTTTACCCGACCATATACCTGAAACATTACGTGATTTTTTATTTGTATTTGTATATGTAACTTGTACCCTTGTCTTGGTTCATTATACTGGTTATGTTATGTGAAAAAAATAAAGTTTTATTTTGGAACATGTATTTGATAGTGGTGGGAGTTGGCTACAAAGTCCATTTTTCCTATAAAGTGTAAAAAGTCATAAAACACCATTATGTCAACCATAAAACACACTTAAAACCTACAAATAACAAAGTGGAGATTACTAAAACGTCATATTTGTGGGTTTTGTGTTATGTTTTGGATGATAAGGCTTTGATTAGCGAATGACTAACATTAGTGTGTTTTATGTTGATTATCATGTTGTGTTTTATATTCATAGTTCTACGATGGTGTGTTTGAAGTTTTTATCGACTGTAGGGTTTGGATACTGTGTTTTAGTGATCTTCACTTTGTTATTTGTGGGTTTTGAGTGTGTTTTATGGCTGAAATTGTAGTGTTTATGACTTTGTACACTTTGTAGAAAAAATGGACTTTGTAGTCGAACTCCACCCTAACTTATATTCTATTGAGTATGGATGTATCTTTGAGATTTACATCATTATCGAAACTTGCATTATTAAGATTATTTTTATATTTATATAAAAATTAGAATAATATGAAAAAAAAATGTATTGGTTCACAGGTATACCTAGGGGTGCAAACGAGCCAAGCTACTCGAGCTCGACTCGAAAGAAGCTCGACGAGCCGAGCTTAAACGAGCTCGAGCTCGAGCCCGAGCCTAAAAACAAGCTCGTTTAGTAAACGAGCCTGAGCCCGAGCTTCGCTTATCAAGCTCGAGCCGGCTCACGAACCTAAATGAGCTTTCTGTTTATAGATTTTTATTAATATATAAAACATATATTTATATAATAATAATTACCATTTATATAAATATAAAAAATAACTAAATTATATGTATATTAATAATTATAATTAATTAATAAATACTAAACGAGTCAAGCCCGAACTGAGCTCGAGCTTGAAAAATTACCTTCGAGCCGACCTTGAGCTTTAGAAATAAAGCTCGAATCGAGCCGAGCTCGAGTTTTCATATGTTAAACGAGCTCAAGCTCGGGCCTGGTCAAGCTCGGGCTCGGGCTCGGCTCGGCTCGTTTGCACCCCTAGGCCCTAGGTATACCGAATATCAAATAGGTAATCACCCGATATATACACAACGAGTATTGGACTGGCATGTGATACGATTTTATAGGTAGGTAGGGCCCATTGGACTGGCATGTGATACGATTTTAAAAGTGATTCAGCCTACTTGAGCACGTGGTATCACTTTCACATTCATATTCATTAACCATAACGCATGGTTTTGCAATCTTCCAAGTCATTTTATTAGATAAAGAAAACAATACAAGGTTTTTCGTCTCACGGGCTCTTAACTGGAAGAGGGAGTGAGCGATGCGAATGTAACAATGAGAGAGATGGGTTGTGTTTTACTTTTGGGGTCGACTAGAAGCCCATATCTATGAATAGGGGGATAGAGAAAAGACGTCCACGGAAGATGAGAAAGAAGTGTAGTAGTTCGTGAGATGAGCTTCAAACATACCGATGTGAAACATATGACCCTCCCGAGTGTGATCTAACAGTATAGTATAGTTCACCTTGTTTAACATTGATATAAAATTAGGGATTTTTACATATTTCTCCCTGATAAGAACCCTTATTACATATTTACCCAACCTTTAAAATCAATTACATATTTCTTCATTTATTTTGAAATTACCCATTTACCTTTTTTGTAATATAAATGTTTGACTATGAATAAAAAAAACAGATCCCATGAACACAGATTGATTTCAACCATTGTTGAAAAAGAAATCACATCAAGCCTGGTTGAAATCATCAGAATTTCCCCAAAATGTGATTTCATCCATTTTAAAATTTCTACAGCCAATTCTTATACAAATATATACATATACAATAGATCATCTTTCTTCTGTCTTATACCATCATTGTTACTCACCTTCAAATCAAACACCATCGTAACTTCGTAAGCCATCATCGTCGCGCTTGTGTAAAGCATCCACCGCACACCACCGCTCGCGAGTCGCGACCATGAACCAGAAAGGGCCCGTCGCAACCCCTTTTCTGTATACGGCGACCATGCCGCTGGTTTTGACCACCAATGTCAGCCACATGTGGAAACCCACTTGAAACCAACCACCGCCGCCATCGCTTTGAACCACCGTGAGGTATCTTTCTAGTTAGGTTTTATATGTTTTAGGGATTGGGGTGTGCCGGCGTTAAAGGGAAGTGAGAGAGCTTTAGTGGGTGCCTGCAAGTCGGGTTGGAGTGTGCGATTCTAAATCTGGTTATGTGTGTATTCCAAATCAACTTCGTTAATCATCTCAAATCGATGTGCTTCAAGGATCTATTGAATATGTTAGGGTTTATGTTCGATTGTTCTGGTTTGGTACTGGTAGAGGTACACTGTGTAGAGATTTGATTTCAAAAGAAAATAGAAAACCATTAACCTGAATTCATTTTCTTAATTGATTTCACAGTTAAATCAATTTGTTCTACTAGTTATTGATAAAAAAAATTAATACAATTGAAATTGATTTCATCAAGGGTATAATGGTAATTTAAAAAGAATAATTTTAATGAAATGGGTATATATGTAATTTATTTTAATGAAATGGGTGAATATGTAATATCTGTAGTTTAAGAAGGGAATATATGTAATTAATTTTAAAGACTGGGTAAATATGTAATAAAGGATCTTAAGATGGGGATATATGTAAATTACCCTTAAAATTATGTACAAGTAATTCAACTAAAATTCATATCTACCTTTTAAAGCTTTTTATCGAATAAAGTATTCTTTTATCTTCTCGAATATTAAAAATAAAGTAATTAACTTTTGATAAAAATAAAGCCACTTTTAACTTTTAAATAAGTGGACTCTACGTTATCCAAAGTGGAAAAAAATATAATTAAAAAAAGAGTTAAATGTCATTTTAGTTCATATGGTTTGGATGATTTTATAAGTTTAGTTCAAATGTTTTATTTTTTTTTCTGTGAGTCCAAAAAGGTTTGATTGTTGTCATTTTAGTCCACTGGGTTAACGTTATACATTATTTCTTTTAATTAGAAGAGCGATTCAGTCATTTTATGTGTAATTCTGTTAACTAGAAGGGCGATTCGGTCATTTTATATGACTGAATCGCCCTTCTAGTTAACAGAAATAATAGATAAAGTTAACCTAGTAGACTAAAATGACAACAGTAAAATTTTTTTAAACTCATAAATGAAAAATAAAACCTTGACTAAAATGACATTTAACTCTTAAAAAAAGGATAGATTTACACATTGAAATACTAAACAGTCCTCAAATTCAGTTAAACCACCACTGTGTTCTTCACTTCTTCATCTTCAACATGACAAAACAGCTGTTCCACATTCTCGTATTCATCGTACCAATCATTGCCTTACTCCCATGGTCTCCAGAATCTCGCCGCATCCCGTTTCTCGGGAAACAATCATTGGTTCAAAAACCCCCAAACAATCTTGTTGCCGATAACTATACTTACGAGATAAGATATTATGAGCAGACTCTTGATCATTTTAGCTTCGATGATCTTCCAAATTTTAGTCAACGGTATCTCATCAACACCGATCACTGGGCCGGCCCTTCTCGTATGGGCCCGATCTTTCTTTACTGTGGCAACGAAGGCGACATCGAATGGTTCGCCCTTAACTCTGGCTTTGTTTGGGAACTCGCTCCTCGTTTTGGCGCCATGGTTATCTTTCCTGAGGTAAACCCTGATTGATTGTTATACTGCTTTTGTGTAATTGAGTTATGAAATACAGCATGGTATTGTGTATTATTAATCAAATGTATAAGGATAGTTACAAAAGAAACCTATTAGAGCTCGTAGCATAATAGTATCAAGGTGTTTTGATAAGTGTTCCGCATCGTTCAATGATTGTGAGCTGTGAAAGTTTTATGATTGCAGCATCGATATTATGGTGAATCAATGCCGTATGGGAGCCGGGAAGAAGCATACAAGAATGCTTCTACTTTAGCCCATCTAACAGCAGAACAAGCACTTGCGGATTATGCGGTTCTGATAACGGATTTGAAAAGAAATTTGTCTGCACAAGCTTCACCTGTAATCTTGTTTGGTGGATCATATGGTGGAAGTAAGAATTAATTCTAAATTTTTGTACAATTTGATTGATGAAATCAGCTGAATTTATGTTTATATGATGTTTGTAGTGTTGGCAGCATGGATGAGGCTCAAGTATCCTCATATTGCAATAGGTGCACTTGCTGCATCAGCACCCATTCTTCAGTTTGAGGATATTGTGCCACTGGAAACATTTTACAATATTGTCTCCAATGATTTCAGAGTTTGTGCATACTTATTTTCACTAATTATGCTTCATATTCTTGTGGTAAAGTTCCAAACATTAAGTTTACTTTTTGTTTTTATTATTTTACCATAGCGAGAAAGCACAAGCTGTTTCGACACCATAAAGAAATCTTGGGATGTGATAACTTCTGTCGGTCGGAAAGTAAACGGTCTTGATCAGCTTACCAAGACTTTCCACTTATGCGGGTTAGTCAGTTAGTTCGTTAGTTAGTTAATGTTATTTCATTATATTGTCCATGTTTATTAACTCCAAACATAAATGGCAGGAAACTAAAAAGCACTGATGATCTTTATAACTGGTTGGACTCGGCGTATAGTTTTTTAGCAATGGTAGACTACCCATACCCATCGGAATTCCTAATGCCTTTGCCTGCATACCCAATAAAAGAGGTTAGTTGGTAGTTATGTTACATTATATCTCCGTAGTTGTATATCTTTTGAAACTAAAAATGTTCATTTGACAGGTGTGCAAAGCGATAGACAATTCTGCTGACGGGACGAATGTTTTGGACCGAATCTTTAAAGGTGTAAGTGTGTACTACAACTACACTGGAACAGTCGATTGCTTTGACTTGGACGATGACCCACATGGCATGAGCGGTTGGGATTGGCAGGTATGCGAGTTTTATATAGGACTAAATGTAAAATTATATTTATTAATATTCACCTATGTTTTGTATGTTACAGGCATGCACTGAAATGGTTATGCCAATGTCTAGTGACAAGAACTCTAGCATGTTTCCAGAATGGGCTTTTAACTACACCTCTTATGCAGAGGAGTGCTTGAATGAATTCGGTGTGACACCTAGGCCCACTTGGATCACTACAGAATTCGGTGGACATGTAAGACTTTTGTTGTCGCTTTAACCTTTTGAAAAAGATATATGAACAATTGAACATGATCGTTTTTTATTTGTGCGTAGGATTATAAGTCTGTCCTCAAAACATTTGGAAGCAACATCATCTTTTCAAACGGTCTCCTAGATCCTTGGAGTGGCGGCAGGTAACTTCTCTAACCACCATTCATTCTATCTGTGACGAACAAAACCATATGAATTGGTGCATTTTGTAGTGTTTTGGCGAACGTATCAGACAGTGTAGTGGCTCTTGTGACGGAAAAAGGTAACCATTAACATAACATAACATATCATTTGATACATTTTGACTTGTTTTGGTCAAAGAGCATGTTATATTGATGATGGGTGAACAGGTGCCCATCACTTGGATCTGAGAGCAGCTAGGGCTGATGATCCGGATTGGTTGGTGGCGCAAAGGGCGTCCGAGGTACAGCTTATCAAGGGGTGGATTGATGATTATTACACGACAAAGAAAGCAGCTTTTAACATGTAAAGATCGTTTGATACTTGTGGTGCATTTGAGTCAGTCTAGAACTTCTAACACGACTTTTGTTCAAGGATTGGCATCAATAAATTTCAGAATTCTTGATCATTAGCTGATCAAGTGAATGCACAATGAATATTGAATAGGGAGACATTCGTTTTGGAACTAACATTCTTGATAATGCACTCGTACATAGTGCATAAAGTATAATTAAAACAAGCGAGAGAGATTAAAAACAAAGGTCGTTATATAACAGTCATGTGTTTCATATTGATCAAAGCAATATCTATAAATGCATTATGTCGTTTTGGTGCTTCTACATGTGTTAACTACCTATTAGGCGGTTATGCTAAAGTACAATATTTATTTCTCTTATATTTTTTACAAACATATCGTTTTATGACTTGTATTTAACTAGTTTTGCCCCGCAACGCTTGCGGTGCACTAAGCCGAATATTTCACTCATAACATGTGCGTCTGTTTTTCTGTTACCTGTACATATTACATTCTCAAAAAAAATTACATCAAGTCAACCAATTAAAACAAAACACTACCATACTTTTGCTTATAAAAAAACTAAAACTATGGAAAAACTATAATTTTAAACTGGGGCAAAATTGTAATTTTTCAAGACAAATGAGCGGTAGCCGCCTGACACGAATAAATATTACACCGAGTCAATTAATAATAAAAAAATACTACCATAGTTTTGCAAATACAAAAAAACAAAACAAAACAAAACAAAGCACTACCATAGTTTGTAAAAAGAAAACTAAAACGATGGCATAACTATAATTTTACACAGGGGGCAAAATCGTAATTTCACAGGAAAAGAAAATGATTGCAAAACTGTAAATTTGAACTGAGGGTAAAATTGTAATTTGGCTGAGAGCGGAGAAAAAGAAAACCAATGGCAAAACTGTAATTTTAAACGAGACAAAATCGTAATTTGACTAAACCAATAGGGAAGTGTTAGACAGCTGCCTGACACTATTCTCCTCCATGGCATTTGCAGATATATAAAATATATTGTAGTCATTAAAACATGATGCTTTGCCAATTAGGGTAGAACGGTAGAATCAGTGAGTCTTTTCAAATATACTTCATACCAAGAAAACGGTCGACAACCTATGATTTTTTTATTTTTTATTTTTTTTAGAACGGATGATTTTTATATGTATTTGAAGTTGTTTTTAAGTCCATATGGTTTGAGCAAAATGGATGTTGATTATCAAGTTAAATGCATGCAAGAAGTTAAAATTTCAGCTAGGGGACTTGGTGCGGGAGTATAATACACCCAATGGCGTATTATACACTGGCATGCAGGTGAAGGACGCCACTCTCTACTGCCTAGGCCAATCAAATATGCTCAAGGAAGAAGTGGGCCGACGTACAATATGTTGACCGACGTATTATACACTGGTTGATTTTTGTGCGGTTTTGCTTCAATGTTTGAGGTGTTATGTGTCACGGCCCCCGACCCGGTTTGACCCGTTTCAGGAGCCGCGGGACAGAAAACCCGTGATATTTATTTAATTGAGTTTAACAGCGGAAGTTTATCATCAGGATCTTTTTAAAGCTAAAATTTTCCCGATTATTTTATTTCACAACTCGGGATAAAACCCCGTTAATTTACAATATTATGATTTCACGGAGAAATCTTTATTTTACAAAACATATTTCTTTATTTTATAATGAGCCACTTTCTTTAAGCTTGCAGTGCTCCACAGCACCTTTCCTGGATTACAACAGATCACCTGAAACATGTTTGAAAAAGGTTTTGTCAGCGGAAATACTGAGTGAATCATTCTATTTATTAAAATGACACATTTGTTATAAATTACAGTATTAAGAAAGATTACAATGTTTCCAGATATCAACCAACTACCCACAGTACTTTATCACTCGACCCATTGGCCCATTCGTCCAATGGTGTCTGTGATTATGGTCATATCACCCATTGGCTGCCCCAATGGTGAAGATTATCAAGTAATGTATACAAAACCCCACATACCGGCTGTAACTTGGTGATTACATAAACTTAATCACTGTAATTATAACTTTGAAATAAACATGCTTTTGTAAATAGATTTGATAAAAAGAGAATGACTCACATTGCAGATTTAACACGGATAGAGTTTACTCTACAGGTTAGCCTTGTTAACCTAATTTAAATAACAATGCACACAAAACTGGGTTAGTAATCAATACAGCATTTTACGATAACTCACGAGATCAACCCTCACAACGAATGACAAAGTGCTATGCTTAAACATCCATCGAATTAACGACTAATGACAAAGCATCACCCTAATGTGGGCAGCACTTAAACATCCATTGAGTACATTGATCGATCGGAAAATGAATCGTAATAGCGATCGAGTTATTACCCTGTTTTGCGGCAACGATTTGGGATTCGTGTGTGTTTTTGTAGTAAACAGTGTCTAACTTTGTGTACGTAAAGAATTTTAACGTCGAACTGAAGCCAGGAATCAAGTCCCAAGCCCCTGTATTTATACCCTAATTTGGCATCCCCCGCGTGTCGCGAAGGAGACCATGGTCCCTGTCGCGTGTCGCCTGGGGTGTCAAAGTAGAGTAGGGTAGGCTTGTCACTGGTATAGGCCTGCTGAGTTGATAGTTCGAGAATTTTCAATTTAGACAACGCATTCTAATGATAATCGTGAATTAGGGTTTACCCCCCTTGATTTTTAGGGGCCCTGATTCTAATTCCAACTATTATGAAATTTTTAGGGATTATGCAGAATCACTTAGGTTTCTCAATTAGGGTTTCCTATTGGATAATTTAAATAAAATATATATGACTTTTGATGAGAGTTGTTACATTCTCCCCACCTTAATAAAAATCTCGTCCTCGAGATTTACTGGAATAAGTGTGGATACTTTCGCTTCATTTCTGATTCCAGCTCCCAAGTGTATTCAGCTCCTCTTTTTGAATTCCACTTTACTTTAACTAGCACTAGTCGTTTGTGCTTGAGAAACTTCACTTTTATGTCTTCTATCTGAAGAGGTTTCTCAACAAATTTTAACTTTTCGTTTACCTCTATGTATTGAAGAGGTACTACCAGAGATTCGTCTGCTAGACATTTCTTGAGATTGGATATATGAAATACATCATGTACCCCAGCTAATTCTTCTGGTAGTTGTAAACGATAAGCAACTGGTCCTATACGTTGGATTACTAGAAATGGTCCTACGTATCTTGGACTTAGCTTTCCTTTCTTACCGAATCGGACTACTCCTTTCCAAGGAGAAACCTTCAACATTACTCTGTCTCCAACTTGGAATTCTAATGGCTTGCATCTATTGTCTGCATAACTCTTCTGACGATCTCTAGCAGTCTTCAGCCTTTCCTTGATTTGTGCGATCTTATCAGTAGTTTCTTGCACAATTTCTGGACCTGATAATTGACTTTCTCCTATTTCTGCCCAACAAACTGGAGTTCTGCACTTTCTTCCATATAGTGCCTCGAATGGGGCAGTTTCAATACTTGAATGATAACTATTATTATAGGAGAATTCAATTAATGGTAAGTGATCATCCCAGTTTCCACCAAAATCTATTACACATGCTCGGAGCATGTCTTATAGAGTTTGGATTGTCCTTCCACTTTGTCCGTCTGTTTGGGGATGATATGCAGTGCTTAGGTTTAGTCGAGTTCCCATTGCCATACTGGCATTTCTAATTGTTGTAGTAGACCTGAAGGTTTCTGATGTTCTGCCTTAACTTGTGAACAAGTAAGACATTTTGATACATACTTAGCTATATCCTTTTTCATACCTATCCACCAGAAATTCTTTCTTAAATCTTGGTACATCTTATTGTTTCCTGGATGTATAGTATACCTAGATTTATGAGCTTCTTCCAAAATCTTATTTCTTAATTCTCCCTGTTTTGGTACCCAAATCCTTTTCTTATGGAATCTCCAAATTCCATCAGCTCCTCGTTCTAAATCTTTTATTCGTCCCTTCATTCCTTCAGCAACATCTTCTATTGCTGTTTCTTGAAAATACTTTAGTTGTTCCATTAAATCTAACTGTAGACTTAATCTGAGAGCACGAACCCGTCGTTGTCTTTCATGGTACTTACGAATTAAGGCATCTGCAACTACATTTGCCTTTCCTTCGTGATATTGAATATCACAATCGTAATCACTTAAGATTTCCATCCATCTCCTTTGTCTCATGTTTAACTCTTTTTGCCCAAAAAAATATTTTAAACTTTTGTGATCCGTATAGACAGTAAATTTACTTCCGTAAAGATAATGTCTCCAAATCTTAAGGGCAAAAATTATGGAGCCTAACTCTAAATCATGAGTTGTATAATTTTCTTCGTGCTTTTTCAACTGTCTGGAAGCGTATGCAATTACCTTCTTGCGTTGCATTAGCACGCATCCAAATCCTAGTTTTGAAGCATCACAGTAAACTTCAAAATCCTCAGTCCCCTCCGGTAGAGCTAAGATTGGAGCATTGGTTAATTTCTGCTTCAATATTCTAAAGGCTTCTTCTTGTTTAGGTCCCCATTCAAACTTAATGGCTTTACAGGTTAGCTTAGTTAATGGTACAGCTATTTTGGAAAAATCCTTAATAAACCGTCTATAATATCCAGCTAAACCTATAAAACTTCTAATTTCCATAGCGGTTTGCGGAACCTTCCAATTGGTAATTGCCTCTATCTTTGCAGGATCTACGTGAATACCTTCACGATTCACCATGTGTCCTAAAAATTGCACTTCTTGTAGCCAAAATTCACATTTTGAGAATTTGGCATACAGCTTTTCTTTTCTTAACAAAGTCAAGAGTGCATGTAAGTGCTCACAATGTTCGTCCTGACTTTTTGAATAAATAAGTATATCATCTATGAAGACAATTACAAATTTATCCAAATACGGTTTACAGATCCTATTCATCATGTCCATGAATGCTGCAGGTGCATTCGTTAACCCAAAGGGCATGACTGTAAACTCGTAATGACCATACCTAGTTCTAAAAGCAGTCTTAGGTATGTCTTCCTCTTGTACTTTTAATTGATGATATCCAGAGCGTAAATCTATCTTAGAGAAGTATCTAGCCCCCTGAAGTTGATCAAAAAGATCATCAATCCTAGGTAATGGGTATCGATTCTTAATTGTAATTTTATTCAATTCTCTATAATCAATACACATTCTCATTGAACCATCCTTCTTCTTTACAAACAACATTAGAGCTCCCCAAGGGGATGAGCTAGGTTGTATGAATCCTTTACTTAGTAATTCATCTAATTGCTTCTTTAGTTCTAACATTTCGGTAGGAGCTAACCGATAAGGTGCCTTGGCTATCGGTGTAGTTCCTGGAATTAGATGAATCCTAAATTCTACTTCCCTATCTGGTGGTAATCCAGGTAACTCTTCTGGGAATATATCTGGGTATTCTGAGACTACAGGAATTTCTTTAAGTTCTTTACCCTTAGTACTAATGATTACTGAAATCATATATACTATTCCTTGTTTTCGTTCATAACTAGCAACTTTCATTACTGATATAAACTTCATGGGTTTACGCGGTTTATCTCCTGTAATCATGATTACTTCTCCAGTAGGTGCTTGAATTTCTATAGAGTTTTTATCACAAATGATTTGAGCATGGTTGGCTATTAACCAATCCATTCCTAACACAATATCAAATTCAGCTAATTTCATGGGTAACAGATTTGCAGAAAATTTATGACCCGAAAGTTCTATTTCTACTTTTTGCAAAACCTGTTCTATTTTAACTGAATTCCCATCTGTGGTTTCGACTGTAAAAATCTGCCTAATGTTGGTTAAAGGTAACTTAAGAGCTTGACAGAATAAAGTATTGATAAAACTTTGGTTTGCACCAGAGTCAAATAATACTTTTGCGTATACATTGTGAACTAGGAACGTACCAACTATAACATCTGGAATGAGTTCTGCTTCTTGAGTGGTTAGCTGGAATGCTCTGACATTTTTCTTAGTAGCTCCGTCAGTCGCCTTGGCTTTGTTGTCTGCTGGTTTGGCCAATTTAGGACATTCTGTTTTATAATGTCCCGCTTCTCCACAGTTAAAACAGATTATGGTTTTCTTTCTGCAATTTTCTTCACGATGTCCTACAGCTTTGCAAAGGTTGCAGGTTACATTACATCTTCCATAATGTTTTCTTTTGCAATTCCTACAGAAAGGTGGATTTGAAGATTGCCTTGCTCCTCTTTTCTTGAAGTTATTACTATTACCCACACGAAATCCTTGGGTAATTTTCTAAGCCAGTTCTTTTTTCCTGGTTTCATCTCTTGTGCGTACCAGTTCATCAGTTAGGGTGTTAGCTAGTTCCACTGCATCGTCAATAGTGCGAGGTCTCGCAGCTTTAACGATATTGCGGATTTCGCTAATTAATCCCCAAATGTAACGAGAAATGAGTACCGGCTCTGGCGAAGCCAGTGTTGGTACCACCCTAGCATATTCGAAGAATGTTGAAGTATATCCTCGACAGTCCACATTAACCATTCGATGGTTTAGGAACTTATTTGCCATTTGATCTTTTTCATACTCGGGACAGAATTTTCTTTCTACAAGACTCTTAAATTCTTCCCAGTTCATGGCATAGGCCACAATCCTTCTTTTAGCTTGTAACACTGTGTTCCACCATTCTAATGCCCCTTCTTTAAAAAGATTGGAAGCATACATAACTTGATCTTCCTCAACACATTTACTTATAGCAATTACTGCCTCAGTTTTCTCTAACCAACGTAATGCTGCAATAGCCCCTTCGTTACCTGCAAACTCAGTTGGTTTACAGGCAAGGAATTCTTTATAAGTGCAACCAGGTGTTGCAGCTTTCATTTTCTTGAAAATTGGGGTTTGCAGATCATTATTGTTATTAACATGATTTCCGCCTCCGTTTATACTATTACTAAAGTTGTCGCCTTGAGTACGTTTACTAGGAATGATTGATTGAGGTTTAACAGGTTTTTGAACAGCAGCAACAATTGCTGGAATAGCATTGGCTATTCCTTGTGCAACGATATCCTCTATATCTTGTCTATTTAACAATTGTTCTTCCTGAATTTGCTCGGATTGATTTACTTCGTTTACTGGTTCATTACCAATGTTTGCCATCTGATAATTAATTTATAGATAAATAATTAGTATAAAAGAAATAATCCAATGTCACAATTAATTGCACATAATCACGTAAACGAATATACAAACAAAATCTAAAATTTCATTTAGTTTATATATTATATCATGCCTCTATATACAACCGTTTTATTATTTATTTTACAAATACTGAATTTACTATTACTATTACACAACCACAATTTTCCCAACCCATTATCTCTCGTCATTTGTCTTCCTAAAAACGAAGCTCCCTTTCATCATACTTCCAAGCAATTTGTCCCCCTATCTCCCGAATTCTACTTCCTGCATCCATTAATTCTTCACCAAAATGGCGAAGTTCAGCCAGATTTTCGTTACTCATCGGTGGATTCGGTAGGGGTTCTGGATCGAATTGCGGAAGAAAGGAATAAGGACTGTTGACAATGTTTTGAAATTGCCAATCATTTGTCCACCATTCATCCATTCCTACAGGTTGGGTATGGATTATTGGTTCTGGGATTGCTGGTTCAAGATTTATAGGGAGTTGATTTTCAATAGGACGAGTAAAAATATTTGTATTGACAGGCTGAATAGTTTCACAGCTTGCCAATATGAAATCTATTTCCTCCTGACAAGTCATTCCCTAGTTTTGTTTGGAGCTTTCTCCAATTTCCATCTGAGTTGGTCTAGAACCTTTTCCAACCTCCATTTCTATTTCCTTAGAATATTCCTCAAACTGCATTCCCATTTGCCTAGAATCTTCCTTGACTTCAGTCTCCATCTCCTGCTGTCTAAAACTTTTCATGGTTACAATTTCTTTTCCTTTTTCTAAAGGATTGTTTATTTTAGGAAGTTTCGTAGCTGGCTTTTTCCTACGTATACTACTCCCCCATACGTATTTCCTTCTTTTCTTTGGTTTTGGCTTTTTCAAAGGTGGAGCGTTGAATTCTACAGGTTGTTCCACATCAGGAAAATACCCAGTAAATTCTTTAGAAACTTCTAGATTTACAGGGTATAGGTTGAGATTCTCTAGGGCTTCTGATAACTCATTCATGCTGTTTAATATACAAGTAAATACAAAAATGCTAAGTTAAAATTTATAACAATATTTAGAAATAACCTTTAAATTTTATTTCATATCCTATGACTAATTTACATAAAAGAAAATGAACAATTTTAAACATACTAGGTTTTATTTATTTACTAGATGATATTTCGGCTTGTAAGTGATAGTGTTTGCTAGTCAATTTATTTAGAGATCTGCATTTACTGCTACTGTAGCTAACATATATAGATCTGCCCATTTTTCGTCTAAATTGTCTTCCCATGGTGATTTACTGATTAATTCCTGAGTTTCCTGTTTAATTTTCTTCTCTCGGGCTTTCTTTATTTTCTCCTGATTTTTCTTAAGAATCAAACTTCTTTTATCGGGAGAAAGTGGGTTCTCGTATTGGGCTTTTCGAACAAATATTCCTTCTTCAGGAATTGCAGGGAGTTTAGTTTGGGATGAACTTCCCTTCTCGTTGGATGACCTATCTAATTTAAGATAGATGCTTGAAAGCTTTTTCCTACCCATACTGTAACTAACAAATAGTCAGTTAATAAAACACATAATCACATAATAGTAATCAGGAAAAATTAAGTATTTCTAAATACTTAATTAGCTTAACTCAGTGGCTCTGATACCACCTTATTTCTGTCACGGCCCCCGACCCGGTTTGACCCGTTTCAGGAGCCGCGGGACAGAAAACCCGTGGTATTTATTTAATTGAGTTTAACAGCGGAAGTTTATCATCAGGATCTTTTTAAAGCTAAAATTTTCCCGATTATTTTATTTCACAACTCGGGATAAAACCCCGTTAATTTACAATATTATGATTTCACGGAGAAATTTTTATTTTACAAAACATATTTCTTTATTTTATAATGAGCCACTTTCTTTAAGCTTGCAGTGCTCCACAGCACCTTTCCTGGATTACAACAGATCACCTGAAACATGTTTGAAAAAGGTTTTGTCAGCGGAAATACTGAGTGAATCATTCTATTTATTAAAATGACACATTTGTTATAAATTACAGTATTAAGAAAGATTACAATGTTTCCAGATATCAACCAACTACCCACAGTACTTTATCACTCGACCCATTGGCTCATTCGTCCAATGGTGTCTGTGATTATGGTCATATCACCCCTTGGTTGCCCCAATGGTGAAGATTATCAAGTAATGTATACAAAACCCCACATACCGGCTGTAACTTGGTGATTACATAAACTTAATCACTGTAATTATAACTTTGAAATAAACATGCTTTTGTAAATAGATTTGATAAAAAGAGAATGACTCACATTGCAGATTTAACACGGATAGAGTTTACTCTACAGATTAGCCTTGTTAACCTAATTTAAATAACAATGCACACAAAACTGGGTTAGTAATCAATACAGCATTTTACGATAACTCACGAGATCAACCCTCACAACGAATGACAAAGTGCTATGCTTAAACATCCATCGATTTAACGACTAATGACAAAGCATCACCCTAATGTGGGCAGCACTTAAACATCCATTGAGTACATTGATCGATCGGAAAATGAATCGTAATAGCGATCGAGTTATTACCATGTTTTGCGGCAACGATTTGGGATTCGTGTGTGTTTTTGTAGTAAACAGTGTCTAGCTTTGTGTACGTAAAGAATTTTAACGTCGAACTGAAGCCAGGAATCAAGTCCCAAGCCCCTGTATTTATACCCTAATTTGGCATCCCCCGCGTGTCGCGAAGGAGACCATGGTCCCTGTCGCGTGTCGCCTGGGGTGTCAAAGTAGAGTAGGGTAGGCTTGTCACTGGTATAGGCCTGCTGAGTTGATAGTTCGAGAATTTTCAATTTAGACAACGCATTCTAATGATAATCGTGAATTAGGGTTTACCCCCCTTGATTTTTAGGGGCCCTGATTCTAATTCCAACTATTATGAAATTTTTAGGGATTATGCAGAATCACTTGGGTTTCTCAATTAGGGTTTCCTATTGGATAATTTAAATAAAATATATATGACTTTTGATGAGAGTTGTTACATTATGGCTTGGTTTGATAGTGTGCATTTGTTAGCACTTGCTAATTTGTACGTTATGTGTGTATTTTAGGTATGAAACAAGTAATCAAGGTCAATCATGATCAAGATGATGAAAAGCAAGAATTAAACACAAGATCATGAGGTGTGGGGCGACGGTTGGGGCGGCGGTTGGCATGCAATGCTAGCTAGACCACATCGGGCTAGCGTCGGTCATGGTGTTGTCCCACTGGCGTAGGGCGCCCGGGGGGGGGGGGGGGCAGTGTGACATGGCTGGCTTTGATTGGTTGGGTCGATGTAGCCGTTTGGGGGTGGCGGTTATGGTATGGTAGATCAAATTAAAAAAAAAATTACATTTTTTACCTATAAATACCCAACTCAAATTACATATTTTCTCATTCTTCTTCAACCAATACCCAACACAACGTACATATCTTCAACTAAACCCACATAAAAAAAATAGTGCATTGGACCGAAGAGGAGGAAATAACACTAGTGACATCGATTGTTGACGCACAACGAACCCTACAACGCGGTCGAGTCGAGATCGTGAAAATCGAGTACAGGCACGATGGGAATACGGATTTTAAGTGGGTTCCCCACTTTAATATTTACCGTACTTTGTTTTTTTAGGATTTAATAAGTAGTTTTTTTATTTTTTTAGGATTTATTAAGTAGTTTTTTATTTTTATTTTTTAGGATCGTTTTTTATGTAACTTTTTTTTAAATTAATGTAAGTTGTGTTATTTTATATAATTGTCAACTCTAAAAAAAAACCACATGGCAACCCACACCGGCCTGGTCATGCCGCTACCACACTCTACTTTTTTGGGTATAGACTAGTGGAGCTCACATCTGCCACGTGTCGAACAATGCCCCCAACCCAAGTCCTTCACTATAGTAAGGATAGTTCTTTTGTATTTGATGAGATAATCTTAAATAGAACGATTTGGTGACTTATATAGGTCTTTTGTATTTGATTATAATCAGTGGCGGAACTAGACCTTCAACTCAGGGGTATCCCAAAATTTTTTAGGGGTGTCCTCATGCTTGTTCAGGGGTGTCTGTGTATAAAAATCGGAATTTTTTTTTTTTACACTACAGGTAAAAACTTGAGCCGTAGCCCGGGCTACGCCCGTTTACACTACAGGTCCGCCCCTGATTATAATATAATATAATAGAACTATTTGGTGACTTATACGCTACATTCAGAACTAAAAATGGTTACATTTTGTAATTTAACCGATTAACTTGCTTGTATAAAACTTATCAAGTCTACTTTTATAAAACGAAAAAGTTAAGGCCATATTTTCCACATAAATCTTGAGGTTTAAATCTTTTACAAAGTTGGGTGATACAACTTTTTCCCTAACAATTATTTTCGAAAGATATCCTAAACGATATTATTTATGAACTTGAGTTCTACTATTTTTTGGTCTTTATGTTACAAAGTAAATAGTATCATTGGGGTGTGAGTTTATGACACAAACCCTACATGAAATTTAGAAGTTTAGATTTAGTCTAAACATGATGGGTAAGTTTCGGGCCGAACCCACTAACATGTTAAGCTAAATGTGTTGTATTCGTTTCAACTTATACGTTCACATGTTAGACCAACATAACCCATTTATGTTTTTTTTTAGTTTTTTAAATTATGTTTTATATAATAACGTAAAAACCTACTTGGGTACTTTTTAATTTAAAAACATAAAAACCTGAAAATATATTAGCATATTACTATTACTATTAATCTATTATTATTACTATCACTTTAATAATATACTAATAATGTTTGCGAGTTTTATGAATAATGTATTCGTCTGATTGGGCCACGTGACGTTATACTATAGGTTCACGTTTGGAGTTCTTATTTTTCTTTATTTTTTTAAAGAACCCATTTGACCATAAACCCAACACCAAACCATCATGGATTCACCTTTTACTTATTTTTCCACTACCGTCTTTAGTCTTCATACGCTTCTCATCCTTCTACGGTTCTAAAACTATAGCGGTTTAACGAATCATAATGATACCGTCTCATGTAATTTTTTTTTTATGATTTTCGATTTATGTAAAACACATGTTGACATCCTTATGGATATATTTTGCGAGTTTTGTGAACATTGAACAGTGTATTCATCTAATTGGACCACGTGGCTTTATAGGTCCACGTTTTGAGTTTTTATTTTTATTTATTTAAAAAAAATCCATTTCACCACGAACCCAACACCAAACCACCATCACAATCAATCATGGATTCACCTTTTGTTGTTTATCCCACCACCGTCTTTAGTCTTCACGCGCCTCTCGTCCTTCTACGGTTCTAAAACAATAGCGGTTTAACGAACACAACTCTGATGTAATTTTTTAAGATTTTCGATTGATGTAAAAAAATGTGTTGACATCCTCATGGACATATTTCTTTCGGTTGTTATGCCTAAGTGTCGGTGCCCTACAAAATCGAACTGATTTCGCTCCGTAGCACAAACATTCTTACAAGTTTAAAGATAATGGCTAAAACAATAAAAAATAATATGTAGATTCTAAATTTTTAAATTACTAACTTGTAAATAAACTAAATAACTTTTTTCAACTTAAACAGTGGAGTTTGTATCAACCTTGAATACACATATTATATCAGGTTCGTATGTGTAACACAAATCACATGATACGCGAGTTCGTGTCAGATTCAACTAGTGGTGCGAAACGGGTCGTGTTCGCGGCTTGGCGGGTTCAACCCGACCCGAACTCGAAAATTTTACACAAACCCGAACCCGAAAATCGTATCATACATATGAACCCGAAGTTTCGTGAGATGAACCGAACACGACCCGTTCAACCCGAATTTTTTTATTTTTTATTTTTGAAATTAATATATTAAAATTAAAAATTACTTAAAAAACACAAATGTATATAATAATATCATATTTAAATTATAAAATCTATGTTAATTTCTCTTTTTAAGTTATAATAATGGCATAAAATACACACCCCATTTGATTTATGACATAAAATATATTGTAAAAAAATATAATATAGTATAAATGTGTTAAACAGGTCAACCTGCCAACCTGACCAGGATGACCCAAACCTGACCTGTTAACCTAAATGGGTTTGCGAGTTCAACCTAAAACTGACCCGAACCCGTTTCGGCTAAACCTATGGCATGTTTGGCTAAGCTTTTTGAAACAGCTTATTGACTTATTGGCTTTTTGAAAAGTCATAAGCTTCAAAATGATGTTTGGCAATGAGGGTGAAAAGCCAATAAGTCAATAAGTCACTCCATACTGACTTTTCCAAAAAGCCAACAAGTCAATAAGTTGTTTTGAAAAGCTTAGCCAAACATGCCCCTAAACCCCCAAATTTCGTATTAGGTTAATGTCGGGTTTTCGGGTCGTGTCAGAAATTCACACAATTACATTCAACCGCCAACCCACAAACACAACCCTAATTTCTATACTTATCTCGAATAGTCCAGACTCCGGATCCGAAAACAAAAAAGAAACGGATTTTTCCACCGTCGTCGTTCGCAATAAATGCTTTTCCTTTTTTCTAAAACATAAAACAGAAAAAGAAAAGAAAAGCGTTAGAATAAGGCTAGCTGTGAACTAAAGAGAGTAAAGCGATCCCAAAATTTGAAATCAAAATCATAACCCAAATCGTCAACGGATCGATCTCATTGTCAATTCTTGGTTCTTGCGTTGTTCACAGCATGACGAGTCCTCAATCAGGACGATTTACAGCTACACCTACAACAACAATAACTTCATCTAGGGTTTCCAGTTTGAAAAGCCCTTTGAGCGATGAAACCATATGGAAGCGTCTTCGTGAAGCAGGATTTGATGAAGAATCGATTAAACGAAGGGATAAAGGTTCACTAATTGCTCATATTGCTAAACTTGAAGCTGAGGTTGTTCTTCTTTTCCCCAATAATTATCTTGATTTTATAAGCTATTGTTTGTTAATTAGGTTTTTTTCTTACTCTTTTGGGATGGATTACATTAATCATTAATGGATAGTGATTATTGCTGTTTTAATGTTTATAATTTATTGATTCAGATAGGGAGTTTTGATAGTTGTTAGGGCAGGTGTTATGAAGAAAGAGAAATAGATATAGAAACTGATATAATGTTTTTTTTTTTTTTTTTTTCAATGAGTTTTAAAGAGGAAGAGTCTTTTCAAACCCTAAAGTTTAAGGGAAACTGAAGGGTTGATTTGTCTTGGCAGTTTTAGTTGTATTATCTAATGACTTTTTTCTTTAATGGATCATTGGATTGTTCAGTTGTTTCATTGGTAAAGAATTTAGGCATGTGTATTGTGTTATATGATGATATGAGTATCTACTATCTTATTATGTGTCCGTGTTTGTTTGTGTGTTTAATGTAGATTTACAACCTTCAAAACCAAATGGGGATTCTGATCATTGAGAAAAAAGAGTGGGTTGCCAATTACGAGCAGATGAAATCCACTGCAGAAATGGCTGAACTGACGCTAAAACGTGAGCAATCTATCCATACGGCTGCTCTAGCTGAAGCAAAGCTAAGGGAAGAAAAACTGAAGAAGGCTCTTGGAATTGAAAAGGAATGTGTTTCCAATGTAAGCATGTATTTTCGTTAAAAGTGCTATTTGATATTTTGTTTATAAATTATAAATTCCACTTTTCATTTTTAAACTGTAATCTTTGTAGATTGAGAAGGCATTGCACGAGATGCGTGCAGAATGTGCAGAGGCAAAGGTTGCGGCTGAAGTTAAATTAGTTGATGCACGGACTATGATGGATGATGCCATAAAGAGGATGACAGAAGCCAATTCAAAGATGCAAGCTGCGGAATCTTTGGAAGCTGATGCTAGTAGGTCCCGTCGTGCTGCTGAAAGGAAATTACACGAGGTTGAAGCACGTGAAGATGATCTTAGAAGGCAGATGAATTCTTTCAAATCTGAGTATGTCTTAGTTTTGATTAATTTTTTTGATATATCATGATTTAATTTTTGCTAATTGTTATTATGTCGCATCGTTAGCATATCTAATTGTTTGCATTGATGGTTGAACGTTTATAATGCATCATGGTTATTCATATAAAATATTGATAATATTCATTAATTTTTCTCTTTTTACCTTATCAAACACGTAACTCAAGCTCATTACATTGATGATTTTGATTTAAGTTTTGGTAACTTATTAGATTTTTGGTGTTCTGAATATGTTAGGTGTGATGCAAAAGAAAAAGAAATTCTCGTTGAAAGACAATCTTTGTCTGAAAGGCAAAAATCTCTTCAACAGTCACAAGAAAGATTACTTGATGGTCAAGCTTTGTTAAATCAACGGGAGGAACACATTTTAAGCAGAACTCAGGAAATAAGTCGTGTTGAGAAAGAGCTGCAAGCTTCAAGATTAGACCTTGAGAACGAGCGTAAAGCCCTTAAAGATGAAAAATACAATTTGGAGTTAAAAGAAGCTGAGTTGGATGCGAGAGATGAGGTTCATAGTTATACTCTTTAATTACTTTATTAGTTAAATTAGTTAAATTTCAAGTATATTACTAAAACTTTTTGTTTATGAGTGTTTGCAGGATATCACCAAGAAGGAAAACAATTTAAAAAAGAAGTATGAAGAGTTGTGTAAGGAACAGGAGGAAATTGCAAGCAAAGAATCTGTAAGTTACCATTACTCTAATTGATATATCATTATATTTGAATTTGGATATTCGATACTTCAAGTTTCTGACATAGTTAAATAATTTTGTAGGACCGAATTAAACAAGCGCTGGCTATTCATGAAGCAGCTTTGAAAGAAAAAAGTGCTCAATGTGATGCAGAGTTGGAAACAAAACTCAAATTAATGGAGGACAAGATCGAGAGCAAGAGGCGGGCTGCTGAGTTAAGGGAAGTTGAGCTGAGTCAGCGCGAGGATATTATTTCAGAAAAAGAACACGACTTGGAGGTCAAGGCAAGCGCCATACGTGACAAAGAAAATGATCTTTTAGAAAAACTGAATGCTGTAGAGGAGAAGGAGAAAAAAAATATTTTTGTAGAAAAAGAGGTAGAATTACAAAAAGCTATATTGCAAAAAGAAAAAGAAGAGTTAAGTCACATGAAAATTGACACCAATGAGTCATTGAGATTATTGGATGAAAAACGAAAAGAGATTTCTCAAGCGGAGGAGAAAGTTGAGGCTATGAGAAATGAAACAAACGAATTAATGATCTTGGAAAGCAAATTAAAAGAAGAAATTGATCTAATAAGAGCTCAAAAACATGAGCTTGAAGTTGAAGCAGACCGTTTGAAAGCAGAAAAAGCCGAATTTGAAGCAGAGTGGGAAACAATTGACGAAAAACGAGAAGGACTAAGACTAGAAGCAGAACGTATTGCAGAGGAGAGAGTTATAATTTCAAAGTTTTTAAAAGACGAACGCGATGTTTTAAAGAAGGAGAAAGCTCTATTTCGTGAGCAATATAAAAAAGATACTGAATCACTTTCACGGGATCGGGAAACCTTCATGAGAGAAATTGAACAAGAACGATCTGATTGGTTCAGTAAAATTCAGAAAGAACGCACTGATTTTGTGTCTGATATTGAGTTGCAGAAGAAGGAGATAGAGAATTCCATTGAGAAAAAGCGTGAAGAAATGGAATTATATTTTAGAGAAAAAGAAAAGGCTTTTGAGCAAGAGAAGAAGAAAGAACTTGAATATATTTCTTCTTTGAAAGAAATAGCCGCAAAAGAAGCCGAACAGGTTAAAATCGAGATGCGAAGACTTGAAACCGAGAGAAAAGAAATTAATCTCGACCATGAAAGACGCGACAAAGAATGGGCGGAACTAAATAACTCCATACAAGAACTTAAAATTCAACGGGAAAAATTAGAAAAACAGCGGCAACTTTTGCACGGTGATAGAGAAGAAATCACTAGTCAGATCGAAGAGTTGAAGAAATTAGAAGACGTAAAAGCTGTGCCTTATCGTATTGCTGCGACTGAGATTGAAGAACGCAATCCAAAGCATATCAAACACTCAAAAAGACATGTTGTGAAGAACCGGGTTAGTAATTTGAACTCGGGTCATGATGAAATTGGTGCCTCTACTAAAAAAGAAATGAGTAATGGTGGGTCCCCTCCTGTTTCTACTCCTTTCGGCTGGCTTAAAAGATGTGCTAGTAGCTTGTTGGAACAAACACATAACAACAAGAGGAGAAAACAGCAAAAGGAAGCAAACCAAACAGATGAAACTATCACCCCTCGGTACAGTAAATCAGTTTTCTTGTTTATATATAGGGGAGGGTTCAAGCGAAAACTCCTTTTATTGCGAGAACTCGAAAACACCCAAAAAATCCTAAAAAACACAGATTTTTATAAACATTTTTTGCCTGTGAATCTAGCATTTTTAAGATTAAAAAAAAAAACTTTTTTTTTAAAAAATAAAATAAAAATAAATTAGTATTACACATGTGCAACACTACGAAAAACCTAAAACCGTCAACCCCCCACCCCACCCCCATTTTTTAGAAAAAATAATAACATATGAAGAAGATAGAAATGTTTGAAAAGTTATATATTTTTTTTCCAATTATGCCCCTCCATTAAAGGTCCCATTTTCTTCATTAATAAGGAGTTTTCGACTTCTCATTTTAACTATGGGGTGTTAATTGAACATTCTAGTATGGTTTCATGTGGTTTTGGAGTATAATATGTCTTCTTTATCTATATGCAGTGGTTTATCTTCACTATTAAACAATGTGGAGGATGAAAATGGAGCCAATGTAGTAGGTGGTACCAAGGAGACGACTGTATACATAGACAAGATTATCACAGTTCGAGAAGTAACATCTGTTACGACTGAAAAGACTCCGGTAAACCATTGATATTATTTAAAAGTAGAACACTGAAATTCACCTTCTGCATTTGACATTCTAACTTGCTGTATTTTGTTCATTCATTGAATAGGAGGACAAACAGGAACTCAAACGTAAGGATAAGTTGGAGAACCAAAAGCTGAAGGGTCTAGTTGAAGGGTGAAGTGGTGTGATTTGTGATGTTTTGATGCATATATATATATAACATATATATATTTTAGGGTTTTTTAGGTGCTAATGTTTTCTCTTCTTTAGTGGTTGGTGTTCTAAGAAGTTTGATGATATTCTAAGGTAGACAGATATACCTGTAGGGTTTAGAGGAGGGTTTCTCTTAACCTTGTTTTCGGGTGTTGATTTCTTTCCCGAATAGTCGGTCTTATTAACGACTTAAGGTTTTTGGTTGGGAGTTGTAAATGGTTTGCTAATGCTGGCTTATATTTGGATTTTAGTTATGGTCAGCTGATCACTGGTGTTGCCTGCTTGTTTAACTATATTTTGTGTGAGATGGATGACATTCTTTGGTTTTAAACTTTTAATATTGTTTTTTTTCTTGTCAATAGCTTCGCAATCTTTTGGCCGTTGGAATTTACAGATGTAATGTTCTTTTGATTGTTTTTAGGATCTAAGTTTTCTTTTTAAATTAAGAAAATGTAAATAAGACCACTCGTAATGGTGAGTGATTTGGGCGTGTTTTGGCCCCATAATGCTCCAAAACACCCCACACACCGCCCCTCGGGACGTTTTCGTCCAAAATTTGTGTTTGGCGTTATGGTGAAAAAGCCTGGTGTGTTGCGTTTGTTGAACTGTACAATGGGAAATTAAAGAAAAAGAAAAGAAGTTAAATTAAATATCTGGGTAATCATTGTTGGGTCATTATATCTACTACACCGCTTTTGAATTTCACCTCTCATGACTCATAATGCCTTCATATTTCACATGTAACATAATCCCTAAAAGAGGGCCATTATGACTACACACATGGTTTAAGCTATTTGAGTTAAATAACATTGGTGTAATTAGATTTGAACCAAACTATCAACATTTATGACTTACTCTTCACATTTATCAACTATTTATAACTCCCTATTATTAGGATTTTGTTAGTCTTAACCGTTCTTTAAAAGATCAACTGTCTAGGACACTTTGTATCAGTGGTGAAGCTTGAGATTTCCGACGGGGGATTGAAAACGTATACACCCAAATATTTCTATAGAACCGGGGGGTCGAAAACGTATATACCCAAAAATTTCTATACAAAAACTACATACTCTCCATTACTGAGCCAAAAGTTCGGGGGGTCGGCCGCTCCCTCCCGTCCTACTTAAGCTGCGCCCCTGCTTTGTATATATATATATTATATTTTGGGTTGATTCTTGGAATTAGATATATGGAATCCAAATTCAATATGGACGTATGTTAGAAAGACAAGTTCTCTCTTTGTTTTTTTAATTACAAAAAGGATTTGAACAAGTAAAAGTGAGCGAGTTTTAAGGTATTGAAATGCTTGATGTTTCAACTTTCATGTATATTGTTTTTCCTAGAGTTTTATTATCAGGAGTTAACTGCCATTTTCGTCCCTGTGGTTTGGTCATTTTGGCCATTTCAGTCCATTTTTCAAAAATGCGCCATTTTCGTCCCCCACGTTCTGGAAAGGTGCCATTTCAGTCCAAAAATCATAACCCAGTTAAGTCAGTTAGTAAATAAGGACTGATTGTGTAAATTTGTAACATAAAGGACCATTTAAGTAAATATTAAACACCACCACCACTAGCCCTGCCACCACCACCACTCCGCTGCCACCACCACCGCCACCACAGCCCTGCCACCACCACCACCACCACTCCGCTGCCACCACCACCACCGCCACCGCCACCACAGCCCTGCCACCACCACCACAGCCCTGCCACCACAGCCCTGCCACCACCACCACAGCCCTGCCACCACCGCCACCACAGCCCTGCCACCACCACCACTCCGCTGCCACCACCACTCTCACAGATCGTAAACAACTCCCCACGCTTTGTAATTGTTCAATAAGCATGCCCGACACCACGTGAAATCGGAGTTTTATAAAAAATTCAAAGTGGAATTAATCCACAGAAGTTTGTCGATTAAGTGTCAAATTGTTGTGTTATTTAGAGTCCCTGAACCCATACGAAACTCTCACACCCTTCAAAATCCTTTACCCCTTCGAAAATACCCTCTGTTCATCGTCTGCAAGTCTCGCCGGAATACCCGTCGCCGGAGACTGTCGCCACGCCGTTGCACGCGATACCGGATCGGTTTTAATCACCCAATCGGTATGTTTATACTTGTACAATGTTTCTGCAAGTTTAATTTGAATATTATCCGGTATTGATCGAGAATTAGGCCGTTTGACTTCTGTTGACCGTTTTGGGGAAAACGATGAACAGTAGCATGGTCACCACCGCCGCCGCCGGAACCACCACCATCAACGTCATCATCGTCATCATCGTCATCATCTGGGGAAGGCAGCCCCACCGTCGCCGGTTCTCTCTCCCGCCTCGTTATCTCTCTCTCTCTCTCCGACTTTCTCCCTCTCTCGTCTGATATGATGATGAACCGGCTGTGGTGGCGGTGGTGGCAGGGCTGTGGTGGTGGTGGCAGGGCTGTGGTGGCAGGGCTGTGGTGGTGGTGGCAGGGCTGTGGTGGCGGTGGTGGTGGTGGCAGCGGAGTGGTGGTGGTGGCAGGGCTGTGGTGGCGGCAGCGGAGTGGTGGTGGTGGCAGGGCTAGTGGTGGTGGTGTTTAATATTTACTTAAATGGTCCTTTATGTTACAAATTTACACAATCAGTCCTTATTTACTAACTGACTTAACTGGGTTATGATTTTTGGACTGAAATGGCACCTTTCCAGAACGTGGGGGACGAAAATGGCGCATTTTTGAAAAATGGACTGAAATGGCCAAAGTGACCAAACCACAGGGACGAAAATGGCAGTTAACTCTATTATCAGATACTGAACAATACATTCCTTATTATAACCTGAAAGTTAATCTAATAAAAAATAGTGAGTGCACTTGAAACTTTCAATTTGCCAACAAAGATGAGTCTTTTGAAGGAAACAGAACTATCGATAATTATGCATATGAATGAGTGGATGTTTGTGGAGCCTATATTTGCAAGTATGGACATGTGTTGGTGTTCCCTTGCATGTGATGCCCATGTCACACCTCTCATGCTCTTCTCGCCTTATTCACATCATTTATTTTAATTATATAATAATAAGTTGTTTGTATTTTTAAACATTAATAAAGATATAAAATCAGTTAAAATTTAAATAAATAAAAAAATTAGGAGGAAAATAGCTCTATCATTTTACTTGGGCAGACTACAAAAATTTATTTGACAACTTGAAATATATATATGTTTACCTCATCAACATCGTCACCATCAGTCATACTTAATTATTTGACAATATGACTTGAGTCTCTTTTAAACAAGTTGTTGTACGATTATGTTCAATTTTAATCATTTGACAATATGACTCGGAGTCTCTTTTAAACAAGTTGTTGTAGGATTCGGTTCAATAAGAACCATCACAAGTTATGAGAAATAGAATTCCTACTTTTCGTGCAAGTTAGGTCACCATCTTTTGCACAAACGTAGATTAAAATGTTACAAACACATCTGTAAAAAAAAGTTTTCAAGCCGGTAGTTATTGCTGATGTAGATTTTGTTTACGGAATGATGACATAACCAATAATTTTTTTTACATCGATGTAAATTTTGCACGTGACATTTTTTTTGCTGGAACAGATGATTTTTTTTTTATATTTGAGATTTTTTTTTAAATAATGTCTTGGAATGTCTACTAGCTCTTATGGTTTTACAACTCAACTCAAGGTGGTTCTCATTTTACCCTTACTCGGTTGATGTATACTCTCATATATATTTAAGAAGCACAACGCAATTAGTAAATGAAAATAATACTATTGTATTAAATGTAACGGAATGAAACTACCACTTATTCTATTTAGCAACCATAGATCCCATATACCTGATTATATCACCACCAGAAGACAGAATGGAAGCCATACTCAAGTTGTATAGAGAACGGTCTTTAAGCATATTGAACATTGTTTGTGACCATATTAGAATATTGAATGCATCACAAATTCATTCTATATGCACTGGAGTGAAATGCCATATGTAACCACTAATTTCGTTTGGATATGATACATAGCAAGCCACTAAATTTCATTTAGATATACTAGTCAATGATATGACTTAACTAATTTATTTATTTAACTATACAACAATTTCATTTCACTTTTTAAATATAGTTAGGTTGGTGGGTGTGGTATACCGCCCCCCGACACATCAGTGTTAATGGCGCCCTATAACGCCCCTACCCCATTTCCTAGGATATAATTGCCTTTTAAGAAAGCCGATTGAGAATCTGATATCACCGTCCCAATAACCTTCTTTAATCTGTTTGCTAGCACCTTGGAGATCACTTTGCTTATTAAGCCGATCAAATTAATAGGACGATAGTTGCTTAATTCCACCGGATCTTTACTTTTAGGGATTAACGTGATGAACGAAGAGTTACATCCGGCATTAATCGTCCCATTCACGAAGAAATAATCCAGAATTTCCTTAAAATCCTTCTCGAAAACCTGTCAAAAAAATTTAATAAACTACATATTTGTAACACCCCGAAAATATAAATCTTTCATTATAAATTAAATGTCGGTAATGAACAAGATAAAGTAACTAGGAATAAATAACCTAGTTAAATTCTAAGTCTTGTAGTAATAAGGAAAACTTGGTTAAAAGCCCTTTATAAAAACTTAGGTGAAGATAAGGGACCAAAGTGGAACAAGTGCAAACTAATTTTGTTAAAACAAAAAATAAAACACCAAATGTGTGTTCTGGTCGCGTACAACACAGGAGCAGAGAACTCCCCAAAACTCAAACCCTGACCTACAAAATTGATCAAATTGAGAAGCCAAATCGAATCCAAATCGAAATCTAAGCTCAAACTAGTGATCACCTCCGTGAAGGGATCATAAGGTATGTCAAATTTCGTTATTTAGTTTCATCTCAAATTCTTGGAGAACATATGAAATTAAGAAATTTGCTTGCATGATGAATACTTGGATGAGATTAGAATGAAATCTTGTCTAGGAGTAAACCCTAGTCAATAAATTGTTGAATTAGTGCTCATAGATATGAAAGTCATAACCATACATTCAAGTGTTAAATGGGTTGTGTAGAAATATGATAAACACTAGAATTATGATTATCAAACTAGTGTTATTTGGGTTCTCTGAAGTAAATCTAGAATGTTGATGTGAAATTAGACATATGAACTTGTAAAAGATGTTTGAAATTAGCTAAATAACTAGTCATGAAACTTGATTGTTGATTTAGTGAAATTATGCCCTTTAGGTGTTTGTTGAAATGCCTAAAAGGGAAGTTAAATATTGAAATTCTGAACAAAACGCATATTTGAATGATGTGATGAATTATGCGTTATATGAAATGAATGGAGCTCTAAACGAAGCGTTGATTGAACTCTATAGACAAAGGAATCGAGTCTTTAAGCGGACAAGCCGGAGCGGGCACACGCTTGAAGGGTATGGTTTCGTTATATTATGTTTAAACATTGATAGTAGCTTGTTGATTTTGAATTAGCATTAAATGTGAAATTGGTATGTCGCTGAAGTGACGAAGCTCACTAGATAAACAAAACGGGTCAAAATGTTGGTTGGAATAAGTTTGGTATGTTGGTAAAATGGAGGATTCCATTAGACAACCAAATGGGTCAAACAATGGTTGAATTGGTAGTATTGAGGTGACTTGAATGTCACACGATGATTTTGAATTATGAAAGCGTAAAACCATGGAATGGTAGTGATACGCCAAAGTTCACAGGCCCGGAGAATGGGTAATTACGACTAGAAAGCAATAATGGTGAATAATGTAGAGTATGACATATAACTAAATGGGTCGAATAAATAAAAAGGGGATTTATAGGCTATCAGCTTATAAACCGGATTTTTATGCAAATAACGATAGTAACGTGTTCGTATTTAAATTACGGACACATAAGAAAAAGAATTACGTAAAGCCCGCGACAGATTTGAGCGACTTGGTCGCGGCCCGCGAGGGCCTAAAAGTTGAAATTTGTTTGGTTTTTGTATGTTTTGTCTATGGAACTCGTTTTTATATGTTTCTAAGTTATCAAAACTAACTTTTATGTTGGTTTTGAATTTAGGTAATCATAGTTTGCACTCGGATGATGATCAGGTCAAGTATCAAGAACCGAACACTCGTCTTTGAAGCTTCCGCAATGAAATCGTTATGTTTATGTTACAAACAACTTATGTAAACAATCGTACTATATTTTGAAACATGAAATCACTAGATGTTACATTTTGAATGTTTTGAACTAGTATGAACGTTAACTTATTAAAGTTTTTGAATGGTCGCATTTTCTTATAAAATGCGTAGTTTAATATTATAAATCTTGATATATTGAGATGGGTCTTACAATATTCTAGCCGTCCGGGCCCGATGCTTTATCGTTGCCGCAATCCTTCACCGCCAATCTGATTTCATTCAAGGAAAACGGCTCCACCAGCATCTGTTTATCAATATCATTCAACTTTTTAAGATTTTCACAATAGAACGGTGGTTTCGTATGAATATCTTCTGAGTTCTGAGAATCTTGCTTTGAAGAACCTCATAACCTCTTTCTTGACTTTCGAAGGTTTGTTAATCCACCTGCTATCAATAGATAACCTAGGAGGGATCTGGTTGGCCACTCTTCTAATATTGACATGAGAGTGAAAAAAATTGTGTTCTCGTCACCATCAAGTGCCCATTTCGTCCTCGACCGTTGCTTCATGTCTATGTTTTTTCTTCTATCAACTTTTAAAATAACTTTTTTGTTCTCCACGTAAGACCATTCTTCACTTTCCGATAACCCCTTAGTTTCCATAACCTCTTCAAGCTCTTCAATTTCCTCGGTCGCTTTATTGTTAGCTTTAATCATATTGCAAGGATGTTAAAGGAAGGGGCTTTAGACCGTGGGGTATGGTGGGGCTTGGGTTGGGGCATTTGTTGACACGTGGAATGGGAGCCCCCCCACCGCATAGTTACGTGTCCGCGGGGTATGGCAGGGCGTGGGTTGGACTTGGGTTGGGTGCACCGCGTGACAGAATGTTCAAAAAAAAAAAATTACAAAAAATTTATAAAAATCACACAACATTTATAAAAAAAACCTACAACTTCATTAAAACTTTAAAAATTACATAATCCTAAAAATTACATAATTTCTAAAAATTACAAAATAACAAACCTAGAGCGTTAAATAAATTTCAAAAAGGTCGATCTTGTCGAACGCATTTCGCTCCTTGCCTCGAAACTCTATGTTAGCCACCGCCACCCGGTCCTCGTGGCTTAACTCGCCGCTCGGTGACCGGTTGGGGTGACCGCTTGGCCAAGCCAAACGGTTTGAATTTAAAATTCAAACTTTTCAAATGGCCCGCTATGACATGGCGGGGTCAGCGAATAAGAAATGGCCAGCTAGGATGTCAAGACCGCCCCACGCCCGGCTTGAAACCCAAGCCCCAAGGGCCACGCCCCAACCCAAGCCCACCCGGGGTGGTGGCTTGGGCGTTTTCCCCCAACCCATGCCCAAACCCCCGCCCCATACCCCATAGTCTTTAAAGCCCCCCATATGAGATGGTGCTGAGTTGGCACAATAAAGCCCTCAGGGCTTTAAACCACACCCACCAGTCTTAGCCTTATGAATTTATGAATGAAATAACCATTAGCTACACTCATTTAACTAAATTCATTTTAGAAATACAGTGATTTTGTTTAACCATAATTTATTTGTAAATTGGAGGGTTTTGGCGAGGGTGGGACAAATCTCCAAAGGGTTTATACAAAGATAATTAGTGTTGTTTTTTTTTATCATCAAAGGGCGATTTAGGGAACAGTAGGAAATAAAAACAAAAGTACAAGCACTGACGATTAGTACAAAATCAAAAGCTTAAAAGTAATTATTAATGCCAAAGTGCTGGTTATCAAAATGACGAAGATGATTTATGCTCCGCTTCTTCTTATATCCATTTGAGACTCTTATAGAAACGTAATTACAGTCGCAAAGACGCTAACAAGACTCATAATGGAATGATCACAACACACACAACTCAATTAAAATTGAACACAGTAAGGAAAGGATATATTTCTATTGATAACTCAGAATTGGGGATGGGAGGAACAGAGAAATAGAGAAAGATGGGAAAGAGAAACCATAAAATTCTTAACAATTTTCCTACCTCATGACCAATACATATTTACTTAAATAGACTGCCTTAACCGAATTCTGTTAGATATTTGCTGACATGGCCCTCAACACGTAGTCCCCAAGTTTCTTTGGCTGGACATGATCCCTCTTGCTTCTCCTTGCTTGGGCCTGCTCTTCCTTTTTCTGGGCTATCGCTAGACTGTGGGCCAGATGGACTCACGACAATACCGCCCCCATTAAAATCCACCTTGTCCGCAAGGGGGAAATCAGGAAATTGGTGCCTGATCTGGGTAACATCTTCCCAAGTTGCTGTTGTTAAAGGTAACCCTTCCCATTGAATTAAGCATTGGGAAACCAACTGGCTACCTTTGTAAATGGTACGGGTCTGAAGTACTTGTTGTGGTTGAAGAATAAGAGTAGAAGCAGAGTCAACCAAATGGAGTGGAGTAATTTGATGAGCCGGTATGCCTATACATTTTCGAAGTAATGCGACATGAAAAACCGGATGTATCTTAGCTGAGCCCGGCAAATCGAGCTTGTAGGCGACGGCGCCGATCTTGACTATGACACGATACGATCCAAAATACCGATGACCAAGCTTGTGATGACGTTGTAGACGTACCCATCCTTTACGATAGGGTTGAAGTTTAACATAAACCCAATCATCAACCATGAACTGAACATCACGACGGTGCTTGTCGGCAGCCAATTTCATCCTTGATTGCGCTTTAAGGAGATTAGTTTTTAACAGTGTCAAAACGATATCTCGTTCCTCGAACTGTGCCTCCAAAGTCTTGTTAGTCGTGGAGTCTCGAAGATACCGAGTAATAGTTGGTGGTTTCCGGCCGTATAAGATCTCAAATGGGGTCATCTGAGACGAAGTCTGGTAAGAGGTATTATACCAAAACTCAGCCCAAGGCAAGAACTGAAGCCATTTCGTTGGATGATCCGCAACATAACAGCGGAGATACATTTCGAGGCAACGATTAAGCGCTTCCGATTGTCCGTCTGTCTGAGGGTGGTAAGCGGTACTAAACTTAAGGGTGGTACCGTTTACCTGATGCAATTCCTTCCAAAAATCTGTCATAAACCAAGGATCGCGATCGGTAACGATGGTTAAAGGCACACCATGGAGCCAGAAAATTTCGTTTATAAAAGCAGTAGCAACAGTGATGCTATTAATGGAAGAAGGCAAGGCTATAAAATGACCGTATTTTGACAAACGGTCAACCACTACCATAATAACCGTTTTACCTTGTGAAACCGGCAAACATGTAATGAAATCCATTGCGATGTCTTCGAAAACCGCCTCAGGAATGGGAAGTGGCTGCAATAACTCGCTAGGAGCTAAAAAGGATTGTTTGGTTTGTTGACAAATCTGATAGTGGGCTATAAACTGTTTGATATCCTCTCGCATTCGCTTCCAATAAAAAGTATAGGACAACCGTTGGTAAGTACGAGTCACTCAGGAATGCCCTCCCAAGGGTTTCGAGTGGAATTCAGTAAGCAATTGTTGGCGTAGAGCGTCATTATGTGGCACAAGTAACCGCCCTTTAAATAGTAATAATCCATCTTTTATCTTGTACTCCGGAAACTTGAGTGGATCGGCCTTGTAATCTCGAAGGAGATTAATGAGTTCTGGGTCGGATTGGGCTGCAGTAGATAATTCACTTAAAAGTGAAGGAACCGGGCTGAAATAGCCATGAGATGCCCGTTATAAACTCACGATAACGCGCCCGCATCGCTGTTATGGGTCCCAGGACGATAGACGATGTCGAAGTCAAAACCCAGCAGTTTGCCCAACCATTTCTGTTGTTCTGGGGTCTGAATAACCTGGTCCTGGAGGCTCTTTAAAGATTGTTGATCTGTCACGATTGTAAATTTGTGACCCAGAAGATACTGCCTCCATTTCGAAATCGCTTGTGTAATAGCATACATTTCTCTATGGTAAGTAGAAGCTTGTTGCATACGGGGACAGAGTTTCGTACTAAAATAAGCCAACAGGTGTTTTTCTTGTGATAAAACAGCTCCAACACCAGTACCCGAGGCATCCGTCTCGATGGTAAACGGTTTAGAAAAATCCGGTAAACGAAGTATAGGTGTTGAACTGAGGAGATTTTTGAGCGTTTGAAAAGCTTGAAAGGTTCCACACGAAAGCATCCTTACGTAAGAGATCCGTCAGGGGCCCAGCAATGGTCGCATAATTTTTGATAAAACGCCGATAATACCCGGTAAACCCCAAAAAACTTCGAACATCTTTATCATTTTTAGGAACTGGCCATTGTTAAATGGTACGAATTTTGTCGGGATCGACAGTAACGCCAAGAGAGGAAATGATGTGTCCCAAATAAACAACCTGGGATTGACCAAAAGTACACTTAGATAACTTCGCTACAAGTTGATGAGTGCGAAGCAACTGTAAGGTGAGACGAAGATGCTGTAAGTGATCGTCCTAGGTCGTACTAATATTAAAATGTCACCGAAGAAGACCAAAATGAAGCGGCGAAGGAATGGACGAAACACATCATTCATAAGTCTTTAGAATGTAGATGGAGCGTTTGTTAGCCCAAAGGGCATAACTAGAAATTCATAGTGTCCGTCATGGGTGCGAAAAGCTGTTTTCATAGCATCCGCCTTGGCCAGACGAATCTGATGGTACCCGGCTAGTAAATCAAGCTTAGAAAAATAGTGAGCCGCGTGTATTTCATCAAATAACTCGTCTATAGAGGGGATAGGGAATCGGTCCCGAACCGTAATTGCATTTAAAGCGCGATAGTCCACACAAAACCTCCATGTGCCGTCTTTTTTCTGAACTAAAATCACCGGGGAAGAAAAAGCGCTCGTGCTTGGACGAATGATAGCTTGCTTCAGCATATCTTGAACCAAACGCTCAATCTCCTGTTTCTAAAAGTGTGGGTACCAATAAGGACGAACGGAAACAGGCCCGCTAGACGGAAACAACTCAATATGATGATCATGAGACCGAACAGGAGGTAAACCATTAGGAGCCATAAATACATCAGTAAATTCAGTCAACATAGCTTGCAACATAGGATGGTATGTAGGTGGTGTAGAATCTGGTGGCACCAAGGATAAGTGGAATAATTGACCAATGCCATTGGAATGAACCAATTGACGAAACCCATTGAAATGAATAACCTGAGCTGTAGTCGTTGTGTCACCCTGCCATTTAACTCGTTTCTCTTGTAAATTAAATTCGAAAACAGATTGCGAATAATCAGTGACCACCGGACCCAGGGTAGCCAGTCATGAAACCCCCAAGACCATATCCCACCCTTGCAAGGGCAGCACATAAAAATCCGTAACAATAGATTGACCTTGAATGATCAGTTCAACCTGTTTAGCCAAACCAGAACACGGTAACCGTTCACCACTACCCACGAGAACCGAAAATGGTGGAATGGCTTCAATAGTAAAATTCAGAAAATGAGCAATACGAGTTTGGACGAAACAATGGGTGCTTCCCCCATCTAAGAGTACCTGAACCGGTTTGCCATGAACGGAACCCGTGAAACGTAAAGTAGTAGACGAACACCCACCTGAAAGAGCATTATACGAAATCGCCAATTGAGTCGCAACCTCCTCGAGCTGTAATTTCTCAGCAAGGAGAGCGTCGGACTGCCCTGGCGTCGAGACATCCACAGTCCCACCTGGATCTGCCACATCGTTGTCGAAGAAGAGAAGTTGGGAGTAGCCTTACATTTGTGATCCCAAGTATATTTTTCATCACAATGATAACAGAGACCTTGAGCCTTCTTTTGGGAAATATCAGCAGGAGTCAAACGACGGAACCCTACCTTTGCAGACGGAGTGGGAGACGCCACTGGTTTGGTTTGATTGTCGGTTGTGCCAGGTTTGGGAGTTGGCAGTAAGGGTTTAGAGAAGCCCACAGAAACCCGGCCCACACTCTTTTCGAACTGGACAGGTTGTTCATGTAATTGGGCCTTATCCATAGCATCCTCTAGTGTGATGGGCTCATGAATTAAGACCGACTGTTTCAAGTCTGCCCTAAGGCCGGAGATAAAACAACTCACGAGGAAAGGCACCGGCAACGGAATAGAACGGTTGGAAATTGCTTCAAAACGGGCACGGTAATCCGCCACCGTGGTAGTCTACTATAACTTGGCCAACAAAACCTCTGGATAAACGATCTAAATGAAATGAAGCAATAGATAAACGATCGTACCAATCGTACCAATCGGCCATGAGAAACGAAATCGCTTGAGGACAGCAGCGACAAAGGCATCCCAAGTGGAAACCTGGTGATGCCGTTGCAACCAATCGTACCAATCGGCCGCAGAATCATCTAAATGAAATGAAGCAATAGATAAACGATCTGTGTCAGCAATTGAATAGAAGGTAAAGTACCTAGCTGCTTGAGCAACCCATCGTTCCGGATTATCTCCACTGAACCGAGCCAAATAAACCGGCGCTGGTTTATGACGACCCAACGCCGACGACGGACCACCATCATTTTGTTTACCACCATCTTGCTTAGGTGCCGTATCGATCCATTTGATTAATTCGTTGATGGATTTCTGTTGATTGCCGATGGATCATCAACATCCCGTCGTAATCCTTGCTGCTCATCCTGAACGGATTTGATATTGTCCTCAATAACACGAAACCGAGTACCTTCTGCCATCTATGCATAGGGTCAATGAAAGCACCAAATTGGAATGATCACAAAACACACAACTCAATTGAAATTAAACACAGTAAGGAAAGCAGTGGCGGATCTATAAATTTTTTCCAAGGGGTTCACTTTTTTTTAAATGTTCCAATATTATATGTCGGAACTTAAAAAATACGGGTCGATTCGCCGGTTCGGGTCGGATAAAATTGTCACACCCCAACCGATGGCGGAAACATCGGGGTGCGAGCACTAAGCGTTCAGATTGCTCATGAGATCACCATAACACTATTGCGACAATAGAGATTAATAGATTTCATGCATAAATTCGTCTAACCAAATCCAACATTTAAGATCAAATACAAAACATAACAAAATGGTTCAAATTGTTCAACAAGTTTCTAAATTCTCTAGGCGACGTTTCTAGGCATCATTCTAGCTTGATTTCCTGGTTCCTCGGCAACCTATTAGCCTGTAACATGTATTAAAATATCAATACAAAAGTATTGGCAAGTATACAAGTTTGATAATAGAATAATAGATTAAAACAACTCATATCCATTGTGTGAGCAAAATAAATAGTTTCAGCCATGCTAGTGTCGCAGTCCACGTAGTGATAGCCCAAGTTTCCAATGCGTTAAGTGCCTTTCCCAAAGTCTAACGGGAGGTTATATGTTTCCTCCTAACAATACCCCAAAGACTAACGGGGAGGTGCATTACTCCTATAGCGCTACTATTGTTAAGGCGGAACTACACACTCTGGATTAAACGTCACATAGCACAAAGAGTCAAGAATCACAAGTTTCACATAGGATAGAGCATAAGTTTTCAAAGATTCAAGTTTAAGTTTCATAGAATACATGTTGCACCCCAAAAGTTTAAGGTAAAAGGGGATCGAGTATACTCACAGTGATTGCTTAACAGTCGCAACTGTTATTGGATCAAATGGATCTCTTTTGAGATTAGCCTGATTAGATTGCAATAGGGTAAGAGTCGGGCGGAGTATCGAGATAGCAATAAGTGTCTAACAGGTCACTGGGTCGGATGGTTGTCCGATCGGACGGCTGTCCGATCGGATGGCCAGTCGACCGGGTGGCCTTGTGTGCGCATAGTGACCATAACCGCCCGGTCGGATGGCTATCCGATCGGGTTGTCATCCGTCCGGCTGGGAGCCAAAAATGAGAATAGAACAGTGCGGCTGTCCGATCGGACGGTAATCCGATCGGCTGGCCAAGTGTGAGGAATAGGCTGTCTGATCGGTCACAGTCCGATCGGCTGGCCTATTAAGAAGTAGGGCTGTCCGATCGGATGTCAGTCCGATCGGCTGGCTGATGGGTGTCGAGTGTTATATATATTAGGTGTATATTTTAAGCCCCTTTAACACTTTTTAGTCAAGTTTTAAATTTATAAAACACGATATTTACTAACACTAGACACACATATGGGCAAGTGCACCCATCGTGAGCGTAGTATAGTGTTGGAAGATACCGAGGTCGTCCAAGGACACAAGAGCTTTTAGTACCGGTTTATCCTCAACGTCTAATCAAAATAAAAAGTTTAGAAAAATATTTTAAGCTAATAAAAATAAAAACTAACTAAAATGCTGAAAATAAAAATAAGAAGAAGAACAGATAGACAAGATGAATCACTTGGTTCCGACTCGTATCTAGTTTAACCTTTGATTATTTCCGCACTTTTGCACTTATTTAAGAGATTATCTTAGTTATTGTAGTAGGCCCCTCTTTTGAAGGTGACGTTACCCTCACCCCAGTAGTTTGAGTCAGCAAGGATACAATCCTAAAAGGGTGGATTATTGGAAGATAATTAATTAAGTTATTAATGCAAATTATGGTAGGCCCCTCTTTTGGAGGTGACGTTACCCTCGACTAAGTAGTCTGAGTCAGCAGGGATACAGTCCTAAATAGCCGAGTTATAGTATTAATAGTAGTTAACTTATGAGGGGATCAAAAAGTTTGGACCCCCGCCATCCAATACCGTTAAGTATTGAAGGAGGTCCTACTAAATTTGACCCAGGTCCATTGCAGGACCTCTAAACGCTGAACAATGGCAAGACCTTTACCAAACCGTTCCCTTAACCCCCGACCAGGTAGCCAACATACCTCCATATAGACCGTGGAGATATGAATGGTGAAAATCTTTTATTTTATATAGACAGTAAAATAATGCCAAGACACCACGGACAAACGATAAGGAAAGATCACCTTCAACATAAGCAACTAGTTATTAAAGTCATTAATACAAAACCAAGTAAAAAGTGCAAAAAGATTAGAAATAAAAAGTATTACACTAGACACTTTGTCTTCACCAAGTGATGTAAGAGACTTAGGCAAACATGGCCTTGATTGTCAAGAACTCTTACGATCAATCTTGGATCCCGAGACGACTCACACACTATATGATGGACAATGGATGATGGTGGTGGATGATGGTGTTATGGTGGTGGTGGGTGGTGGGTGAAGTGTGAGAGAGGTGGTGTGCCAAGGGATGGTTTGAGCTTGAGCCAAGCACTCCTATTTATAGGCTGAACAGAAGCTCGGGCACGGCCCCGTGTCCAGTGGGCACGGCCCCGTGTCCACATCCTTCTCTTTCTTTATTTAATGCAGCTTTGTCTTATTAGTTGACCACGCCCCCGTGTCCGCTGAGCACGACCCCGTGTGCAGAAGAATCTTTGTACAATGAAGATTTGTCTGGATTGTGCGAATCTTATAGTTGACCACGGCCCCGTGTCCGCTGAGCACGGCCCCGTGGTGGGCAATAGAAGCTTCTACCACTTTGTCTTTTCTGCTGACACTTGGGCACGCCCCCGTGTTGGTTGAGCACGGGGCGTGTTCAGTCTTCTGTTGCCTTGTTTTGCTTGGGAAGATGCTGTCGTGGGGTCGGGCATGTCACGTCTTGTTCCTTTTCTTGTATTTATGTTAGATTTTGATGTCTTTTTGCTTCTTTTGTTAATTTGAGCTCATTTAATCCTGAAAATACAAAAGGAAGACAAAAGCACACTTTTTCCAACATTAGTACTAAAAAAGGGTTAGTTTTATGCCACAATTGATGTAATTTATATGTTGCATTTTGCACACATCAAATACCCCCACACTTGAATCTTTGCTTGTCCTCAAGCAAAACTCTTTAATATGTGGCTATTACACTCCCAAATGGAATGGGTAGAGAAGAAGGTTTTTGGGCTTGTCATAGAGTGTCGGGATTTCCAAGATTCTTTATTTAGTTTTATTTTTATTTATTTACAATCCTATTCGTCATGATTTATTTAAAACTTTTCATAAGATAAATTATTTATTAGGGCATAACATGCCTTTGTAAAATTTTATTTATATACAAGTTCACATACCTCACGGGGATCACTCAACACTCGGCCGAAAATGTATTTTTGTGGATCACTCGAGAGCGGCATGGAACTTAATCCTACCATAGGCTTGCCAAGCAATCAATCCTCCTCCTTTTTAACTTATAAACCTTTGTAAATATCAAGAGGACTTTGTGGGTGAAGGGTTAGGCTTGGGTTAAAGGTAGGTGGTTGGGTTAGTGGCTAGTGGTTAGTAGAAAAAGGGCGAAAAGTGTAACAAGCGTCGGTTTTCGTAAGACTTTTTATTTTTGTAACTTTTATTTTGATGAAGCTATAATTCAAACAAAGTTATTTTTGATGAACTTGTTTGTTTATTTTCTTTTGCTTCATCATCAATACACTTTTTTTTTTTTTTTGGAAAAGTCACCGAAAAATCGAGCTTGTTACTAAAACAAAGGGTTAAAAATGAAAAAGGTTTTGGTGGGTAAAAGGGTGTTTGGTTTGGGTTATGAAATGAAAAGGTTTAGGCTCAAAGGGGCTAACTAGGGGGATTTTGGGTAGGTGGTAAAAAGAAAAAGAAAAATAATGGTGTAGAAATAAAAAGGGTTAGTCCTAATGCCTCAATCATTTACTTACTCGGGTTTAAGTTGGTAAGGACCGGGAATGTATCGTCATGGCAAGTTCTAGAGTCGTAAGAACCAAGCGGCTATTCACACAAGAAACGAAAAATGAGCATTTAGTTTAAAGATATATATTTGTATGCTCAATAAAGGCTCAAAACTCACTTTTGTGGGAATGGGTTTTTATGTGATCAAGTATATATAATCAAATTTTAACTAAGTTTGTCATGCCTTTTCATAATTTTCTTATGTTGGTTCTTTTTATCACGACGCTATCGGTTGTAAATTCATAAAAATATAACCTTTTTGAGAACTTGAATTTCCCGAGTTAAACCTAGACAAGTAAAAAAAAATGAAAATTTTTGAAAAAAATTGGGGTGATTAGCGGTTCCAATAGAGTTTTGTGTAAGGCTTGTATTTAGGACTTGCAAGATTCAAGGTTTTAGCATCCCCCCCACACTTAAATTACACATTGTCCTCAATGTGTCCCAAAAATAAGTTTTTAGGTTGATTGAATGTGTAAAAGGTGTGAAAAAGCAAAAATTTTGTGTTACTGGGCGCTGAACACGGCCCCGTGTTTTCCGGGCACGGCCCCGTGTTCAAGTGCCAGTAACAAAATTAAATCAAGAGAAACAGAAGCTTGGACACGGGGGCGTGTTGAGTGAACACGGCCCGTGTCCAGTTATCCGAACTGGGTCCTTTTCTGCAGACTGTGCAGCACGGGGCCGTGTTGGGTGGACACGGCCCGTGCCGAACTTACTGTAAACGAAGAATTTTGTCGGACGGTCCTGTTTTCCTGCATGGGGTGCTGGTCCAAGTTTCCCTTGTATCCTTTGCCATCTCAAGTGTGTTTTATTCCTGAAAATTAAAATTAACTAGAAAACATGAAAATTAATCTAAACTAAACTAGGGATAGTTCCGCGGAATGCCTCCGTGGTGCGCCACGTTTATAAGGGTCCTTGGCTAGACCCAAAGCCTGGTCATATGCTACCCAAGTGGGATGTATTGCATCCCATGTTACACCGTCGGAGAGCGTCATCCAAGCTTGAGTCTATGACCTTCATGTAGTTGACCGGGTCTTCGTCCTCTACTCTTTTTCCACATTCAAACTTCACTTCCTTGTCCCCAAACTTCAATGTTAACGTTCCGTCATTCATATCCACCACCGCTTGGGCGGTGGCTAGAAATGGCCTCCCGAGGATGAGAGGAACATCGGTGTCTTCTTCCATGTCTAGGATGACAAAGTCGGTTGGGAAGACGAAGTTGTCAACTTTTACCAATAGATTTTCAGCGACACCTTGTGGGAATTTGACGGATCTGTCGGCGAGTTGTATGCTCATCTTTGTAGGGCTTGTTGTTCCTAGGCCGAGTCGTTTGAACATCGATGTGGGCATGAGGTTAATGCTAGCCCCAAGATCGGCTAATGCATTACGAACGGGGGATTCCCCAATCGAGCAAGGAATTGTGAAGCTTCCGGGGTCGATTTTCTTTTGTGGAAGTTTGTTGAGTACTAAGGCGGAGCATTCTTCGCCTAAGTTAACTAATTGCAATGATTCAATTTTCCTTTTGTTAGCGAGGAAATCCCTCATGAATTTTGCATATTTAGGCATTTGGGTTAGGACCTCAATAAAAGGAATATTAACATGCAATTGTTTTAGTAAATTTTCGAACTTTGCGAATTGCTCATCGGTCTTTTGACGATTTAACCTACCGGGGTACGGAATTGGAGGAGTCTTGGTGGCCTCTTGATTTGGTAAAGAAGCCTTTTCTGATGCGGGTGGAGTCGTGCTTTGGCTAGACTGGCTTCTTTCATCTGGCGGTGAGGGAGTCTCCTCGGGACCCACGGATCGATTTCTCAATGTGATGAGATGCACTTGTGCTTTCGGGTTGGTTTCGGTATTGCTAGGTAACGCGCCTTGTGGTCTCTCGGAGAAATTTTGAGCTAATTGATTCAATTGTTTTTCAATGTTTTGAATGCTAGCTTGTTGATTTCTAAAATTCGATTCCAATTGTTGAAATCGATCCGAGTTTTTCTTTTCGGTGTCGGAGATGAGGCGAGATACAGTATCTTCAAGCCTTTCTCTTCCACCTTGTTGTTGAGAGAAATTTTGTGGTTGTTGAAAGTTAGTTCGTTGGTTTTGTTGGTTACTACTATTGTCGAGATCTCTCCAACCAAGATTAGGGTGGTTACGCCATCCTTGGTTGTAGGTACCCGTTGGTGGACCCGACGGCCTAGGTCTATTATCAATGTAGTTTACCGTTTCTGTTTGTTCATCTAGTTCTTTCATACAACTCCAATTTTCATGTGGCCCACCACACCCTTCACAAGCCATAACCGAGGCCGTTTTTGCCATTTCTAATTTTTTGATTTTTGAAGAGAGGGCCTCGATCTGGGCTTGTAAAGAAGTGCTTTCATCAACCTTATGGGCGCCCGGGGCAATAGATTTATTACCTCGGGGAGTGTGCCATTGAAAATTGGTTTGAGCAATTTCCTCAATTTGATTATATATTTCATTTGGGCGACGATTACCTAAAAGTCCCCCGGAGCTAGAATCAAGTGTTTGTCTTGTGTGTGGCAACAACCCATTGTAGAAAGTGGATACTTGTTGCCATACCGCAAGACCGTGATGGGGAAACTTTCTTAGTAGCTCCTTGAACCTTTCCCAAGTTTCATATAAGGATTCCCCATCCTCTTGTGAATATGTATTAATTTCAGTCATTAATTTAGCCGTTTTAGCGGGAGGGAAATACTTATATAGAAACTTTTGAGCTAGTTCATCCCAGGTGTTTACCGAGCCAACTGGGAGGGTGTTAAGCCAAGCCTTAGCTCGGTCTTTTAGTGAAAATGGAAACATTCGAAGGCGGATGGCGTCATTTGATGCTCCATTAATCCGAAAGGTATCACATATTTCTAAGAAATTAGTAATATGTAGATAGGGATCCTCGTCCGCAAGCCCATGGAAGGTTGCGGAGTTTTGAAGCATTTGTATCAAATGCGGCCGAAGTTCGAAGTTGTTGGCTTCGACATTCGGTGCATTGATAGCGGCGCCGAGATTACCTACAGTGGGCCGTGGGTAATCCATGAGGGTACGCTGGTCCGCCATTGGAAGTGGGTCCCCCGAAACTTTCTCTTGATTTTTAGCTTTAAGTCTTTTTCTGAGAAAGCGTTCGGGTTCTTCTAGAGGTTCTTTTATGTCTCTACTAGAACTGGAGCTCATGTACTACGTAGGAGGTTCAAATGTGGCGTCTGGGTTCCAAGTCCTGCAATAAAAACAGAAAAGAACGTTGGTCAGAATGTTCACCACGGCCCCGTGCTCAGTGAACACGGCCCGTGGTCAGAGGTACAGTAATTGCTTTCCGGATCCCTGTTACTGGGAGTTGGACACGGCCCCGTGTTGCACCGACACGGCCCCGTGCTCAGCTCTCTGTAACTCAGAAAATAAAAACAGCCAGTGATGATGCTGGGCACGGCCCGTGTCCGACCAGGCACGGCCCGTGCTGAGTTCTGCAGAAACAGAAAAACTAAAAAAAAATCCTAAAAAATGAAAAATAAGAAAAACGATTAGGCCGTTGATTCCTAACTTTCTTAAAATCCTTGTGTCCCCGACAACGGCGCCAAAAACTTGATGGGTGTCGAGTGTTATATATATTAGGTGTATATTTTAAGCCCCTTTAACACTTTTTAGTCAAGTTTTAAATTTATAAAACACGATATTTACTAACACTAGACACACATATGGGCAAGTGCACCCATCGTGAGCGTAGTATAGTGTTGGTAAGATACCGAGGTCGTCCAAGGACACAAGAGCTTTTAGTACCGGTTTATCCTCAACGTCTAATCAAAATAAAAAGTTTAGAAAAATGTTTTAAGCTAATAAAAATAAAAACTAACTAAAATGCTGAAAATAAAAATAAGAAGAAAAACAGATAGACAAGATGAATCACTTGGTTCCGACTCGTATCTAGTGTAACCTTTGATTATTTCCGCACTTTTGCACTTATTTAAGAGATTATCTTAGTTATTGTAGTAGGCCCCTCTTTTGAAGGTGACGTTACCCTCACCCCAGTAGTTTGAGTCAGCAAGGATACAATCCTAAAAGGGTGGATTATTGGAAGATAATTAATTAAGTTATTAATGCAAATTATGGTAGGCCCCTCTTTTGGAGGTGACGTTACCCTCGACTAAGTAGTCTGGGTCAGCAGGGATACAGTCCTAAATAGCCGGGTTATAGTATTAATAGTAGTTAACTTATGAGGGGATCAAAGAGTTTGGATCCCCGCCATCCAATACCGTTAAGTATTGAAGGAGGTCCTACTAAATTTGACCCAGGTCCATTGCAGGACCTCTAAACGCTGAACAATGGAAAGACCTTTACCAAACCGTTCCCTTAACCCCCGACCAGGTAGCCAACATACCTCCATATAGACCGTGGAGATATGAATGGTGAAAATCTTTTATTTTATATAGACAGTAAAATAATGCCAAGACACCACGGACAAACGATAAGGAAAGATCACCTTCAACATAAGCAACTAGTTATTAAAGTCATTAATACAAAACCAAGTAAAAAGTGCAAAAAGATTAGAAATAAAAAGTATTACACTAGACACTTTGTCTTCACCAAGTGATGTAAGAGACTTAGGCAAACATGGCCTTGATTGTCAAGAACTCTTACGATCAATCTTGGATCCCGAGACGACTCACACACTCTATGATGGACAATGAATGATGGTGGTGGATGATGGTGTTATGGTGGTGGTGGGTGGTGGGTGAAGTGTGAGAGAGGTGGTGTGCCAAGGGATGGTTTGAGCTTGAGCCAAGCACTCCTATTTATAGGCTGAACAGAAGCTCGGGCACGGCCCCGTGTCCAGTGGGCACGGCCCCGTGTCCAGTGGGCACGGCCCCGTGTCCAGTGGGCACGGCCCCGTGTCCAGTGGGCACGGCCCCGTGTCCACATCCTTCTCTTTCTTCATTTAATGCAGCTTTGTCTTATTAGTTGACCACGCCCCCGTGTCCGCTGAGCACGACCCCGTGTGCAGAAGAATCTTTGTACTATGAAGATTTGCCTGGATTGTGCGAATCTTATAGTTGACCACGGCCCCGTGTCCGCTGAGCACGGCCCCGTGGTGGGCAATAGAAGCTTCTACCACTTTGTCTTTTCTGCTGACACTTGGGCACGCCCCCGTGTTGGTTGAGCACGGGGCGTGTTCAGTCTTCTGTTGCCTTGTTTTGTTTGGGAAGATGCTGTCGTGGGGTCGGGCATGTCACGTCTTGTTCCTTTTCTTGTATTTATGTTAGATTTTGATGTCTTTTTGCTTCTTTTGTTAATTTGAGCTTATTTAATCCTGAAAATACAAAAGGAAGACAAAAGCACACTTTTTCCAACATTAGTACTAAAAAAGGGTTAGTTTTATGCCACAATTGATGTAATTTATATGTTGCATTTTGCACACATCACTGGCCTATCGTGAAGTAAGGCTGTCCGATCGGATAGCAGTCCGATCGGCTGGCCTATTGTTTCTTGTTTACCAATTCTCGTAAAAATGTCTAAGTTTGAAAATCCAATGGTGACGTCACGGCACGTATTGGGACAACTGTTACGTATCATTTTACCGACATTCTGATCGGTCAGGAATCACCCCAGTCCGACCCGTTTGTCCGTTGGTGATGGTTTTATGCCGGTATCCATCCCGTGATCGTCTTTATTAGTGCACAATCCGTTCTTAAACCAACTCTAGACCACCGATCAAGTCTATAGTCCGTTCAGTCACGTTTATCACCGAATAGATCAGAAATTTGAAGTAGAACGAAGAATCTTAGGTTTTATTAAGAAAACACTTAGATTTAGCTTAGATTCGGTGATAAAGACCTGGAATCCCTTAGATCTCGGCTAGATCCTACCAATAATGACCTCATATAGCGGTTTGTACAAACCACCATGATGACGCCATCCTTAAGATCTCAGATCCGAGGGATTTCACGGTGAAAAGTGTGATTTCGAGTGAGAATCACGTAGAGAATGATGTGTAGATTAAGGAAGTACAAAGATTGAGCTTGAAACATACCGAAATCGATGAGAAAATGAAGGAATAGCGTGCGCGTGCGTCAGGTTCGGTCAGAGCTGTCACATCACTTGAAATGGTGATGTGACAGCCTATTTATAGGTGAAGGAGAGAAAGGAGGGGAATGTGGTTCGGCTGGGAGCCGTCCGATCGGCTGGCCATCCGATCGGCTGGTCATCCGATCGGTCGGCCACTCTGGCCAACCCATCCTTTCGCGTTCCGTTTCTGATTCGTTTTTCGCGTAAAGCTAGGCGTTGCGTTATATCTAAAATTTATGTAAAGTATTTTATTTATTAGGTTACGTCATAAGTACCGAAGTCTTAAAGTTTCATAGATTCCGCCAGTGCCAAGGCCCCAGTCTCTCGTTTAACCAAGAATCAAGCTTCACTAGTCTAAGGAGTCAAGCACCAATTTAAGTTTCAAGAATCATCGTTTCTCAAGCGTCAAGAATCAAGAGTCTAAGTATCAGGTATCAATAATCAAGAGTCCAAGTATCAAATATCAACAATAAGAATCTAGTTTTCATTAGTATAAAGGATCAAGTATTTAGTTTAATCATAAAGAATCAAGTATCATAGCGTTAAGTATCAAGTATCAATAAGATTCACACCAAAATTTCCAAGTATCAACATTTCATAACCACAAGGTCTAAGATTAAAAATTTATAGGAGTTCAGGGACTGATCTTGCCAACTGCCTAAAGTTTAGGGACGCTGGGCGTTACAAAAATTCTCTACGAGATTTCATCTTTTAAAAGTGTTGCGTTACATTCATGATGTTGGTCTTGCAACTTTCCGAGAAGATTTTTAACAATAAATTAAAGAACAAAAAGAGGAAAGGAAGTCAGCAAGCAGCCATCAAAAAACAATGTTCACATATTCCAGATTATAAAAACCATAATTTGATGATAAAAAAGAAACAATCAAGATTCAAGAATGTGCTACAAATAACACCCCTGAAAAGATTTTAAAGATTAAATTATAGAACAAACAGAGGAAAGCAATCAATCATCAAGAAACAATTTCACAAGATCCTTTTAAACAACTCACAAAAGCCAAATTATAAAACAATACATTGATTATTAAACAGAAAAACCCACATAAATACATACATAAAGATTCAAGAATGTGATTGCAAGAAACTGATAGAAAAGAAATAATAGTTAAAAAAAATGCAAGAACATACGGAGAAGGTTCTTGTAGCATTCATGGCTGCCACACCCACTTCTCAAATCATCATCAACAGCATCATCTCCGTCTGTTCTTTGAGGGTTATTCAATGTGTGTTTGGGTCTGAGTGTCATCAGGAAAGGGCAACAATAGGGACGGACAACTAAAACCCTAATGGCCTATATCGTTTTTAGTTAAAAAACAAAAAAACAAAAGCGCCAAAAAAACGCAACAAACAGCTTTAATCAGACTCGAAATCTTGACCTCATGTACAGCAAGTGCGCGCACTTACAACTGGACCATCAATAGATTTGTTTACAAGGTTCCCCTATAAAATACTAAAGGGTTCCTTCGAAATTTTATATATAATTTAACACTATAAATTACGAACAGAATGGGTTCCTGGGAACCCCCTAGCTAGCTGTAAATCCGCCCCTGAAGGAAAGGATATATTTCTATTGATAACTCAGAATTGGGGATGGGAGGAACAGAGAAATAGAGAAAGATGGGAAAGAGAAACCATAAAATTCTTAACAATTTTCCTACCTCGTAACCAATACATAATTACTTAAATAGACTGCTTAACCGAATTCTGTTAGATATTTGCTGACATGGCCTTCAACACGTAGTCCCCTAAGTTTCTTTGGCTGGACATGATCCCTCTAGCTTCTCCTTGCTTGGGCCTGCTCTTCCTTTTCTGGGCTATCGCTAGACTGTGGGCCAGATGGACTCACGACACATAACTCTGTGGGGATTGAAAAGGGCGACAATTGAATATAGGTGATTTTTTTATTCTAAGGGAGATGTTGGAAACTTAGGTATATTAAAAGCTAGCTAAAAATATCCAAAGGATTAGAGAAACTAAAAATAAAAAAGGGAATATCATGAGTATGTTGTAGGTAAATGAGAACGTACTTTTAGGTGATCGGATCAGCTCGAGCCTACTTATTTGAGCTCAAGTTCGGCTCGCGAGAAAAATACAAAGTTTGATCTCGACTCGAGCTATTTTGAGAACAACCTCAAACGAGCTAAAAGGCCAGCTCAAGCTCGCTTAAACGAGCCAAAGCTTGGCTCGCTAAGGTTATCATTATTATTATTATATTATTTATAAAGATTTAAAAAAATTGGGCTCGTTTACTCTCGCAAGCCTAAACAAGCTTTGTATTTTAGGCTCGGGCTCGATGACTAAACAAGCTCTATTTTAGGCTCGAGCTTGGGCTCGTTAAAGCTCGCCTGGTTTGAGCTTTTAACCAAAAGTAACTCTTAGACTTATTTACAATCCTAGTCATACACCTGATCCCATATCCGAAAATACATCTTATTGGTTGGCCCAAGTGCATTGGGTAGTCATAACAGCCCAAATGAAAACAAATATGAATAAGGTATATTATACTGTTACATTTAATTATCATTGTTATTATTTTGGTAAAAAATTGGCGCAACGTTATATTTAGCTAAATTTTTTTATTACAAATTAGAGGAACATCATATCCAGTTGGGTGGGGGGGGGGGGGGGGGGGGGGGATGGATGCTGTTTTGGTGTTATCTATGGCTTGTAGTTGTATTATCGAAACACGTAGAAGGTAAAGTTAGTGAACATTTATTTTAAAAATTAAGGGCTAAATAGATTTTTAAGATTTGCACAAATCCATTTTGAACTTTATAGGGCATTGTGACAATCTGTCACTTAATTAGAAGTATCGTAACGTGACAATCTAATGACAATTTTAATTTGTAGACTCGTATAGGTTTTTAATTTTTCGAGTTAGGCGGATTTAGAGGGGCGGATTTAGAGGGGCGGATTTAGAGGGGTTTACCGGGTTCCCAGGAACCCAGTCGATTTGGAAAAAAACGTTTTTTTTTGTAGTGTAAACCTTGTATGATTTGGAAAAGAACGTTTTTTTGTAGTGTAAACCTTGTATGATTTGGAAAAAGGAACCCAGTGAAAAAACTGGCTGGATCCGCCACTGCTCTCACAACCTTTATAGCAATAACGATTATGATTATTTAAATATTTAAATATCTTCACTTGCTGAGGTTATCCATATCAACAGTTTAAAATGTGTTGATAAAGATAAAGGAAACACTAGCAACATTTTATTTAGCAACATTTTTTACACCTAAATATTATTTTTTAAGGACAAACATTATGCCACTAAACTACTAAGCCATAGGTAAAAGGAATATTAGTTATTATTCGATTTCTTTAAATTGAAGGTAGGTGAAATTAATTCTCAAACGTACACAACATTTAGTTTAAGATTTTCAACATAAATATTTTTTTAGTCATATTCTTGTAAAACTAAAAAAACATGAAGTTAAAGAGGTGAAAACGAAAGGTTTTGGGTATATGTCCATTTAAAAGGTGCATAGTGTTACAAAAGGTAAGAACATCTGCAATAGGGCCTTTAACCCTAAGAACTCTAATGTGGAAGAAAGTTGTGGACGTGAAAGAAAGAGGGTGAATCTAGTTCATGCTCATGGACCGTACATAGCCAAAGGTTGTAGGTTTTATCGGAAGAAGGGGGGGGGGGGGGGGGGGGGGGGGGGGGGAGGGAGAGAGAAGGAAGGGTGGTCTATGACCTCTTGCATTGCAAAAGGCAATTTTGTTTTAGTAGTTTTCCGAACAAGTGATGTAGCAATATGGGTCCATGACCCTTTGTATTGCGGTTGCTATTTTAGAGATTCAAATATAGGTAATCTAAACTATATAATAAAAGAAACCAAGTTTGGGATACTTGTTATCGTATTAGGCCATGTATCTTACGGATAATTATTATTTAGTTTAATTAATCTTTTCTAATTAATTATAGATAACCCTCCTATTAAATATTATATAGTCTAATCTCTTATAGATAATTATTATTTAGTTTAATCTCTTATAGATAATTATTATTTAGTTTAATTTTAATTTAATCTCTTCTAGAAAAAAATTCATAATTATTTATTAACGAAACATATTTTTTAATAAATTATCTAACCATAAATTTTTAAAATTCGTTTGATGAAAAGGGAACACACTCAAATATCTTATTTATTTATTATGGGGATTTTAATTATTGTCTATTAGTTTATCTTAAGAAATTTATACATAGTTAGGTTCAATATTTGGTTTGTCATATTATTGTCCTTAATTTGTTTGTCATATTATTATAACTAAGGGGCTGTTTGGTAGCCTCTGAATGATCATTAAGAGGCTACCTCTTAATGGAACCATTAAGAATTTTACCAATGAGAATGTAGAAGAATGTAACATGTGATGATTTACCATTCAGAGGTTACCTCTTAACCATTCAGACTTGAGGTTACCTCTTATTCATTCAGAGGTTTTAAACCATTAATAGGTAGCATCTGAATGGTCATTAAGAGGCTATCAAACAGCCCCTAAATATATAACTTGATTGTTATTACTAACCACCTATAGTGTTCGTTTATTTTTGAAAAATTAGAGGTTAAATTCAAAATTTTGATAAATTACAGGGATCATCCATATACTTTACTCAACATATTATTTTCATAATTTATTACTATCTAACTTTAAATAAATATAAAAAACAAAATGTTGCAATACATCGCTAAAATCAAGCTAAAAATCTAACAATTATGTAAATATTTTTTGGAATCAAATTATTTTCGGTAATGTGCGAATTATAATTGTAACTTTTTATTTCTCATTAAATATAATGTAATACATAAATACAATAATAAGTATTATATAATATAATATATTTATTTTTGTATCATTTTCAAAGATTACAAGTTTCTTCGATGAATTTTATAATAGTAACATTTATATTAACTCATTTATGTCAATTTGGTATATAAACGTCTCCATCTTTGGTTTGCATTTACAAGAAATATTTATTATATAGCTTAGATTGTTCAACCCGTGTAACACACGGGGAACTAACCTAGTTGTTTATATTCGTAACTTTTTTAGCCACTAAACTAGCTTACAATTAAAGGTTACTATTACATTAAATATTTCCTTAAAAATATATATATTTTTTCTAATGGTTATAAAAATTTAACAATAAAAGAATGTTATTAATGTTTTGTAAATAAGATATATTCGTAACTTTTTTAGCCACTAAACTAGCTTACAATTAAAGGTTACTATTACATTAAATATTTCCTTAAAAATATATATATTTTTTCTAATGGTTATAAAAATTTAACAATAAAAGAATGTTATTAATGTTTTGTAAATAAGATAAAATTAAAGGCATCTTTTATAAACCCATTCTTCACAACAAAAACTTATCGATTACAAATTATTACGTTTAAACTGTTTAAACATATTCTTACTCTAGGAAAAATAACATTACGAGCTCCATAAAGATTTAATCGTTACGGGTGGTTTAAGTTAAGCTAGGGACTTTAAAGCGAGAATAAATTGCCAAATTTATGATAATTTTAGGGAAAACAAATGTTACGAAAAATAAAAACTTTTCCCTTTGTAATCAATACAAATAGTTAAATTTTGTGTTTCTTTTTTTCATTTGCCAATTTTTTTGTCGTGTTAAGTTATCCTAATTACCATGACCGGCCCTGAGGGTGGGCGGGGAGGACCACCGGCCAGGGCCCGATATTTCGAAGAGCACACTATTTTAAAAAAAATCCGATATGTATATGTAAAAATAAATAAATGTAAAGGGTATACCCATACAAACACCAACATAGGCTCACTTACAAAATATTTTTATTGTTTAGATTAGTTATTAGCCCATTGGCATTAGGTTAGACGTTTAGTGAGCCCAATACCCAATTTCGTTAAAGTCTAAGGGCACGTTTTTTCGAACTCGAACAAAGTACATGAATTCTTAGGGCCGGCTCTGCTAATTACAGTGTACTAAAGGATATTAATATAAATTGTAGACGTGACAAGCTTCGAAATAGGTAATAAAACTATATATCAAAGAGACTTGTTATGGTTGCACATGTAGATGATCCTGTACATTAATCCAGAAGTGTGAGAAGTGTATTATAACATTATATAACACCATATAACACTATGTAACACTATATAACAAATATAACACTATATTTTGTCTGATAGCATGTCTATGATAGATGTATAGTGTTATATATTGTTATATAGTGTTACATAGTGTTATATGGTGTTACATAGTGTTATACGGTGTTTATATGGTGTTATATAGTATTATATATAGTGTTAAAATACACTTTTCACACTTCTGAATTAATGTACACTATCCCTACCCATACAAAATATCTTTCTAGTTTAGAAAATCGTATTTGATTAAAAAAAGATAAAGAGAGAATCCGTTACTTTTTGAATTGATTTTCTTAAATGTAAGAATCGTGTAGGAATGATTTACAAACTTAATTCGGATATTTACCTCATATTCATAAACTATGTTTATATTCCTGGGCGGCTATGATGGTGTGCGGGGAGGACTTTCGCACAAGGCCCGTAATTTCGAGGGGCATGCGATTTTTTTTTAAAAAAATCCGATATATATATATATATATATAGAGGCTGGTTATCATACAAACACTCTAATCGTGCATTATGTACGCTATAACAACAACCGTACGATCATCTCATTAAAAGCGCGTGTTTAAACAATTAAATTAATCAAATTAAAATTAATAAAAAGAAACCGCCAAGGTTAGAATCGTCCATAGCGAGAACAAAACCCCTGATTATCAGCACACAAAAACTCAAAATCATACCGTAAAACCCAAAAAATCAAAAGCATTCTCCATTGCGATTTCAACTACGATTCACTGCTACTCTCTCATTGCGATTTCAACTGCGATTCCATGAATATTGAAAAAAGAAGCAAAGCAAACAACGACAGACCACAAACGAAGAACATGAATCCAGGTATCTATTTACATTTGCAATTTAAAGTGTAATATACAGGGGCTTTAAAATCAAATGCGATTTTGTTTGTTTATTAACGTTTTAACTGAAACATATAGTTTTATAACATTATATATTGATAACAACTTCAATTTTGCCAGGGTTTATTGCAGGTATATTTATTTATTAGGTTTTGCATTTTTTATGCACTTGTCTTAATGATACTGATGGGTGTGCGATATCATATAGGATTTTGTTTTGGTTTTAATGACATTTGCGATTTCATATGATAAAAAGCTAGTATGTAGAAGTTTTTTTGTTTTAGGTTAAATTAGATTTGCGAATTGATATAAAAACAAATGCGATTTTATATGAGAAGTTAGTTGTATTGTTTAGGTAATGCTTATGAAAACAAATGCGAAATCATAACTCATAAATGCAAATTGATAAAATAACACATGCGAATTGATATCTAACACATGCGAATTGATGAATTGATAAAATAACATATGAAAGATTTGGATACGATAATCCCAACAAGGATGAGTGTGTATTTTGGGAAGGAAACAAAGTAAACTTCTTTGATGATGGATTTATGTTGAATATTTAAACTTGTTAGTGTTTTTTAATTTCGCAAATATCTGTATTTTTAATTTCGCATTTGAATTTTTAATTTCGCATTTGAAATTTTAATTTCGCATTTGTATTTTTAATTTCGCATTTGACAATGAATTATTGAATTTTGGAGTAAATATGGGTCTATTAAAAGGCCAATACAATTCCATTATACAACACAAAATGCGAATTTATTTAAACATGCACCAACAAAAAAACAAAAGTTCATTTAAAAAGATGAAAGAAACTCCATTTTCATCTTCATCGAGCATCTTAAGACAGTTATTGCATCAGCCAACTCTTTCAACTGTTTCTCATCCCTCTCACCCAAATCCACCATAAACATAACAACAATTTCTTTAAGACTACTCACTTGCATCTGAGATAGCAAGTCCAGAATTTCTTGTCTTCTCTTCATGTTTTCTGTTACACGAGAAATGTTGGCCTCCAACATCTCTTGACATGACCGATCCTCTTGAATTTGTTGCTCAATCCTTTTCCTCAAATCCTGCTTGATACTTGGTTCAGAAGAAGATGATGTTGGTAGATCTGTCATTCTTAATAGGATGTTTGAAAAGAGTGTTAAAAATATAAAATATATGATAAAAATTATTGATATAAATTATTGAACTCAATTATTGAACTGAATTATTTGATTTCAATTATTGAGCTGAAATATGAAACACACTGTGCGAAAATAAAAATAATTATTATTAAAACTTGCGAAATTAAAAGCTATATTTGATAAATACTTTAAGATTTGCGAAATCACAGACTTAAAACATGCGAAATTACAAAATATTAAATTTCATTGTTTGCGAAGTTATACAAAAGATCCATTCTTAACTACCTGTATTATGTTAACACAATACATGCGATATAACCAAACAACACATGCGATATGGTAACCAAACAAAGAAAACCATAAACAACTTATCTTCAACCTCGTTACAATCTAATAAAATGAAAAAAAGCCTTCAGATCAAATAAAACCCAAAACTCAAACATAATTAAACTATTGACGAATCCTAAATTACGAATCCAGGTTCAATCAATAATCAAATCAAAAACCCTACAAATCGAATTGATACAAACAGTAATTAATTGGACGGTTACGAAACGAAATCCATATCTGCTTCCTAATTGCCGGAATTCCCCCTAAGATGATCGAATGAATTGTCTGATATACCCTTATTTAATTAAATTGAATCCGGACACGTGTATGGCTGTGGGTATCGCGTACATAATGTACGATAAGGAGATTTGTACGCTACTCTTTACCTATATATATATATATGTTATTTTTTTTTAAATAGTAAACAAACACATACCAATTCCAATATAGGCCCATTTACAAATCATTTTTTATAGAATTTAGCCCACTTAGCATTAGGTTTATTGAGTCCAATACTAATTTGAATTTTTTTTAAATACTAATAAAACATTATGGGGGCACATTTTTTCGAGTTCAAACAGAATACGTGAATTCTCAGAGACGCCTCTATTTATATTTTTAGTTTTCCATCTAAGCTAACATAAATTATCTTAATAGTAACATTTTAAAACCATGGAACCTTCCTGGTCAAAACTCATTAGTCCCTCCGTAGTGGGGCGTTTTTTTAAAAAAAATTCAAAAAAAACGCCCGGAAACGCCCCATTGGCCATTACAGTAGGCGTTATTTAAAAAAAAAAAAATTTTGATGTTTGGCGTGTTAATAATAACGCTAGTGTGCAAAGTGGGTGGCCAATGGGAAAGCTTGCTTTTTCTGTTGCACCTGTCCAAGACCTTGACCAGCCAATGGCCAATGTTTGCTTTTTTTTTTTTTTTTTATTATTTTTTTTAATGATTGGAAGGGCGTTATTGGAATAATGCCCCACTACACCTCTTTTGCTATAATGCCCAAGTGTGACTAGGATGCCACGTGTCGTATAATGCCCCATGGTGGGGGCATTATTTTTGTTTACCACTACGGGTGGTCTTAGGAGTTTATTCTTTTGTATGATGGAACATTGGAAGACTAGAACATGTGAACAAAAGATTTTGATGTCTACTAGTGGCAACAAATGTACATTGTTAATTTGACAAGAGTAAAATATATTTAAAAAATGTTTGGTTTAATTATTATACTAGGTTTTGGTTTGAAAATCTGAAACAATTGACACGCCCACTGCCTCATGCCTCCTTGTCTTTAAAAAATAACAAAAAATGGTCGGTTTGAAGAAAACAAATTAATTTAATTTAATAAGAAAAGGGGTGGCCGGCGTCTGCAATCTGAGTATCAACGGCAGTAGGACCGCCGTGGATGCCGCCGCTGCTATCTTTACATCTACTCATACTGATTATGGTAAACTCCAATCGGAGATCTATTATTCCAACCTTGACTCCACCTTCTAATAATATTAAGAGTTAATTGCCCGGATGGTCTTTGTGGTTTCACGTTTTTTTTATGTTTAGTCTTCACCTTTTGAAAATAACAGGTATGTTCCCTATGGTTTGTTATTTTGTTACTCGGATAGTCCCCTGAGTAGATGTCAGTTAGTTTGGAAATAGCAGGTATGCTCCCTATGGTTTGTCATTTTGTTACTCGGATAGTCCCCTGAGTAAATGTCAAGGGACTATCCGAGTAACAAAATGACAAGCCATAGGGAGCATATCTGCTATTTCCAAAAGGTTGGGACTAAACATGAAACCACAGGACCATCCGGGCAATTAACTCTAATAATTAATTTAACTTATACACCTTAATTCATTTCTATCTGATTCTGATTTTATTGGATCCGTGAAGAATGATGGTGTATAGATTATACTATTATTTTTTTAAAGTGTGATAAAAAAATAATTTTTTATGTATAATGTATCTATGATAAAATAAAATAAGAAATTAAGATCTATTGCTTAGTGTTTGGTTAATTGGATTTACTGGAAATCGTTAAGACTGTAGTTTAAGTTTTGTTTTTATTTGTTTGGTTCACACTTTAATCGGAATAGGAACTTTATGAAATGCGTGAATGTAAAATAAAAGTAACCAAAAATAAATTTCCTCTTATTCCTTGAAGTGACGAAGTGAATATCTTGTATTATCGCTTTCAAATAATTAATGAATTTAGCCAAATGAATTGAAATATTTCACTTGGGAATTCAATATCCCTTTTGGATAATAAATTAACGTAACCAAACGAATTGAAATACATCACTTATGAATTAAATATCGCTTTCAAATAATAAATAAATTTGAACAAATAAATTCAAAATTTTCACTTTCTAACCATCGGCACGACACGACTATGGTTGCCGTCCCCCATTGCTACCGACCCACACAATTGCCTCTATTGTTGTCATCTTCATCGCCTCCATCACTACTATTTCCATCGAGTAATTTACAAAAATCGTCCTTTATGTATGTTATTTATTGCAAACTGTGTCTCTTGTCTTAAATAATTACAAAAAAACGTACTCGATGTTTGCAAACCCTTACAAGTTATGTCATTTAGCCCCAACTCAGTTAATTTTTGTGGTTAAATCTGACCAAATAGACCCCATATGATGGTATTTTTGTGGTTAAATCTGACCAAATGGACCCCACATGAGAGTAAAATGACCAAAATACTCTCATGTGGGATCCATTCGATCAGATTTAACCACAAAAATTAACTGAGTTAGGGCTAAAGAACATAACTTGTAAGGTTTTGCAAACATCGAGTACGTTTTCTGTAATTATTGAAGATAAAGGAAACAGTTTGCAATAAGTGACATACATAAACGACGATTTTTGTAATTTACATTTTAATTTCTTTAATAAATTTACAAACTAAATATGAGTATATTCAGTTAAATATATCAAAAGTTCAATTTCTTTCACAAATTTCAGTTTCTTCAAATTTACGTGACTATGAGGGCATGTGGCAAAGTGAAATTTTAAAGGAACAATCATGAAAGGACCTAAAATGAGTTGAGGATTATAATCTCATGTTTAAACATACGGACCATAATGAAATGTTCATGAGCTCAGTGGTAACGTAACGTTTAATCTGTGTCGTAAAGTTAATTTTCTAACAATTTATCTCGAGTATGCTCGCGGGCTAAGTGTTTGTGGTTGTTGCGTATATTGTATAATAAATAAATAATGTTTGGAAAAAAGAGCGAAAAAAAAATCTAGAGAAAAGATATTATTAGCAATAAGGGTGTATGGAGTGGTTAGACAGTTGAAAGTGGTAAACTTCAAAATCAACCAATTAGAGTGTGTCATGTCATTCAATGAAAAGTGTTTAAACTATGCTCAAAAGTGTTGGCAATGGTTAGACACTTCATGAATTGGTAAACTATTTAAAAAAAAGGAAAAATGTGTGATTGGTTAAAGATGGCATGGACCCCACCCCACACACCCCCTCTCTCCCTTACCCTCCCTCACCCCGATCAGCAACCTGTTACTGCACCTCCACCTTCACCGCGTCGCAAACATGGTTGGCGTTGGTGTTCCCGAGCGGCAAACTCCTTTTGCCGAACCAGTTTACCGCCCACACCGTATCCCCTAAGTATACAAAGCTTTGTTTATGGGTCAAGTTATTCTACAAAGGCTCCTAATTGTAAGAAGTGTAAGAAGGATTTATAGAGTGACAAGTGTCCAATAACCTAAAATTAAACCCACTACATCACCATCCAAAACCTAAACACCCACCCCCACCCCACCCCACCCGACCCCACCACCACCCAAAAACCGAAACCCCCCACCCCCTCCCCCACCACCCAAAAACCTAAACCCCCACCCCCAAAAACCTAAAAAAACCAACCCCCCCCCCCCCCCCAATCCCTAAAAAGCTAAAAAAAATCTTAAAAAAAACTAAACACCCACCCCACCCTCACGGCAAAAAAAAAAAAATGGGTGATGGGGGAGGGGGTGGGTGGGGGTTTAGGTTTTTGGGTGGTGTTGGATGTTTAAGTGTTTTTTTTTTTTTTTTTTTTTTTTTGTAGTAGTAGATTTTTTTAGGAGCTTTTGTACCTTTCTTACAATTAGGATCCTTTGTATTTGATCATAATCCCTTTGTTTATACATAGCTTTGTTTAATTCTTTTTTTCTGAACATTCCAATATAAAAATTAATGTAACAAAGTTGTTTAAAAAATGTTTATAGTTACGCAAGAGGTTTTTAAACGTGTTTGGATCGAGTTTTTGGATAATATCTAATTGTTTAAATAAATGGGCAATTGGATTTTAACACCTCAAACTTTGAAGAATTGGCCGATAACACCCGCAACTAACACTTTGATCTGTGACACCCCAAACTTTTAATTTTGTTTGTCATTTCACCACTCAGTTAAAAAATGATTAACTGAGTTAGTCTTCCATCCTAGCTGGCATCATTAATCCTACATGGCACCCATGACGTGGCAAACACATGTTATAAGAAGCAAAATCCTTCAGGGTAGCTGCCATTGTTGTTCTGTGCGTTTTGGAGGGAGCGATCAAGGGGTTACGTGACCTAGCTTCTCATAATCAACAATCCATCAAGTTTAAACTCCGTTCAAGGTACGATTTCACATGAACTAGTAGATTAATTAATGGTGGAATAGATTGATGTTATGCTTTGGTATGGTGGTTACATTGAGTTAGGTTTTGGTGTACCACAGTACGTTGGGGGTGAATCTATGTTAACTAAAGTTGATGTAGACCACATTTCATACTTTGAGCAAGCAGATTATGCATTGGCAACGAAATGCTATAAATCGAGGGTCTTTCATATGTATGGGTTGGATGCGGATGATGGTGAAATTAGGCATTTTCATGATGATAGAGATGTGTTGGAGTTGGTTAAGAAGGTTGTTAATTGGAGTGAACCATTTATGGAAGTATTTGTTCAAGAATGTCAATTGAGTGCACCTGAAGCCCACTCCAGTTCTAGGCCCATTAAACCTGTTACCTAGCCCAGTAAACCTGAAGCCCAATCCAGTAAACAGAAAGCCCAATCTTCTAGGGTTTCCCCTGGATGCAGCTCTAACTCAATAGGTAAGCAAGCAGATGAGGACAGTGAAGATAGTGACTTCAGTGTGGAAGATGAAGAGTCAAATTCTGATGAAGAAGATTATGATGAACTAGTTGAGACCAGTGATGAAGAGGAAGATGCGGATGATGTAGTTGGATTAGAGTCAGACAGAGAGGATGTTGAGTGGAGACAGTCACAAGATGCAATTAGAGAGGCAACCAAGATAGATTTGGAAGCCAAAAAAAAGTGTTTGATAAGGTAGTACATGAAAGACAAACAGAGGGTAATTTGCATGAAACAGAGGGTAATTTGCATGAAACTGAAGATGCAAGGGTAGATGGAAACAGTAGTTACGAGGAATCTGACGGGGACATTTTAACACCTGGTGATAGTGACGATGATGATATCAGGGGTAAGAAGTACAAGGAAGCAGCCCAAACTGTAGGTGAACATACAAATTGGAAGAAATTTATTTGGAAGGTGGGAATAAGGTTTGCATCAAGGGAGGCCTTTAAAGAGGCAGTGAGGCAGTACTCAGTAGCTAATGGTAGGAACTTGTACCTTGCAAAGAGTGAAAAGACTGCATGTGGTCGTATTGTTGTCAATTGTGTTAAAGGGTGTTCATTCTTTATACTTTGTTCACTTCATAAAGGGAAAGAGTGTTACTTGGTAAAGAGAGTGAAGAATACACATACCTGCCAAAGAAACATGGTAAAGAATAGACAGCTAACAGCAATGTTCATAGCTAATGAGTTCCTGCAAGTGTTTAAATCCAAGCCCAACTGTAACATCCCGAAAACATGGATTCTTAAAATTTGCAAATTTAATTGCAAATAAATTGGTAAAATAAACTAACTAGGAATGACACTAACCTAGTTAGATAATGACTTGTGTGTAGTTAAAGAAATATAAAAATAAACTAAGAGAAACTAGAGGGACCAAAAGTGTTTAACTTAAAACTAGTTTTAATAAAAATATTTTATTAAAACATAAACACTCCATTTGGAGTCTCCTGGAGATCGACCAGAACAGGGGGTGCGACCCCAAGCTCCATCAAAACCTAGTTCATCACAAAACTCACAAATTGAGGGCTCAAACCAAGTCAAAATCGAAAATCGAGCATAGATTAGTGATCCTCATCACAAGGGGGTTACAAGGTATGTAAAATTTGGTGTTAATTCTCTGTTTGAAATTCTCATGGAATTGGGAAATCTGAAAATTGATGTTGCATGTTTGCTATTTGGGTAGAATAGGGTTGATATAGTGTCTAGGAGTAAAACCCAGACAATAACATGCGAAATCATGGCTAATTCCTGAAAATCTCATGAACACATTGAAGGTGATTCATGGGTTTTGTGGGAAACTAGTAAACACTAGGGTTTAGAATGATTATTCTAGTGTAATACGGGTCATAGAAAGTGATTTCTGAAATGATGATGTTTAAATGTTATATGAAAGCTTTATTGATGTTAAGTTTAGCTAAATAACAAGCTATGAACTTGAATATGAATGATATAAAATTCTGCCCGTTAAGTGTTTGTAAAAATGCCCCAAAGAAGGCTCGAAATTTAAATTTAAAGTTAGACGCATGATTGTGATGATTTGACAAAATTATGAGATATATGGTAGAAAAGGAGTTCTAAACAAGTCGTGATTGAACTCTATAGGAAAAGATGCCGGAGCGTCGAGTGGACAAGCCGGTGGCGGTTCGCGTTTGAAGGGCGTGCACTAAAGGTATGTAACTTGACCCGTTACATTAAGTGAATTGTGGTTATATTATCTATAGTCGCATTAAGAATAGAAATTGTGATGATTTTTGCAACTATGATCGCTATATGAATTAATAGAGTTAAAACCTATAAGGAACCGTTTGGTAGTCATCACATTGGAGGAATTCCACAAGATGAGCCAACGGGTCAAACAATTTTGTAAATTGTAGAATTGGTGTTTTAATTAGTTAGCAATGGCGTTATAAATCGCAAAAGCGTTAAACCATGGAATTGGTAAGGAAGCGCAAGTAATACCAAGCCCCGGATGATGGGTATAAGGCGCCATAGGCTTACTAGCGAGAATTAGTAAAATAGAATAAGTTAGAATGGGTCGAATAATAGTATAAGTGGCTTTTAGCCGTAATGATCGGAGAGTCAAAGTTGGGTATGATAGTCGTGAGAAACATGTCCGTAATGAATTTATAAATATACAGGAAAACAATCACCTAAAACGACGTGCGGAACAGGGTGAAAGCAACAAAATAGTCAAATGGCAAAATCACAGTGTCCACCGTAAATTACGGTGCCGTAATTTACGGTGGAAAATAAAAACGTTACGGTAGTTCACTCCTGTATTACGGCAGACCAGAATCATTCAGTGTCTACCGTAACTTACGGTAGACACCGTAAGTTACGGTGGAGCCCAGAAAACTTGTATTTTATTTATCACATTTCGATGTCGGAACTTGTGTTTATGTACTATATATTAATGTCAAAACTAATGTTTTAGTGGTTTTGACCCTAGGTGACGATGTGGATCTTACAGATGGCGGTCAAGCAAATAAAGAAGAACCGAACACGACTTTTGAAGCTTCCGCAATATTTTAACCTTTAATAGACTATGTTTATGGGATGTAAACAAATTGTTAAACAACTTTTGAATGTTTTAACTTAGTCGTTAGTTGACTAAGGTTTTGCCACTTTTGAACTTACTTATGGAATCTATGTTATAACTAGACATCTTTATCTAAAATGGTGTGAATAATTATTAAATTCAAGTAAAATTAGATGGGTGTTACAAGTTGGTAATCAGAGCTTAAGGTTGTTAAAAAAAGTGTTCGGTTCAAGCTTGATCGATCGTCCGGTAAGAATTAATTGCTTTAGTAGACTTACTAGAATACTAGAAAAAGGAAATTTGAATTGATATGCACGGGAAGTGCGTGTTTACACACTCAAACCCGGAAAAGTGCACTAAGCATAAATGGTTTAAGCAAGTGGTGAACTTGGCTAGATCAAAATGAATGACGCATATGTCATAAATGAAATGTTTAACAATTAGTGTAAACATTTCAATTTCAAGATGACGGAAAGATGGGAGGAGTGTATGAATACGCTCGAACCCGGGAAAATACACTAAGTAAGAAAGGTAAGGCAAGATATATACTTGACCAAACCGAAAAAGAATAACACATTATTTATGATTGAGTGAGAGTGATATAAATTTCCGTATAATAAGATGGAAATGAATTAAATAATTATTGATAAATCGTGATGGATGTTTCAGTTAAAGAAATGTCTGGAGTAACCGGAGATGATTCGACATCTCAATTGACTGAACAAATGAAAGCTAAGATTTCCGAGGAGGTCGGAAAAGCTCTAGAAAATAGTCTATCACAGTATATTGATAGATTACAAACCACAATCGTGCCGGTGGTGAACGATATGATGGCTGAATTGAAAGACAGCATACTACAAGAAATAGAAGAAAGGAGGGTGTTGGATATGAATCCAAGATCCGTAAAGAAGTCCAAGTCTAATAAAGCTCCCAAGAAGGGAGTTACAAAAAGTGTGTTACATCAGTGTAGATTTTGTGGAAAAATTCACAAGGGCACATGTGGTAAGCCAAGACATAAAAAGTCTAAATGTCTAGAGAGGCTTGGAACCAAGGACACAACCAACACAAAGTCTGATGCCCAGAAATCAAGGACAAAGTTGTTTTATATAACAGCCACGGAAGCTAAAGCTGAACCTGATGTCGTTTCAGGTATACTCTTGTAAATTAAATTTCAACATGAATTTTTAATTATTACGAGTGCAAATAAGTCGTTTGTTTTATATCGATTTATTTAACATTCTACATTAGTGTTAACGAAATTACCAAGGCTTTGAAAAAAAAATAGAAAGAGGTAATAATAAAAGTTCTATTGTTTATAAGAGGTGCTGAAACTGTACGTTGAGCATCGAGGTAAAAAAAATAATCATGATAAATATTGCCTTGGGAAGGGGTGCGCGCACACTCGAACCCGAGAACGTAATGAAAGATAAGCGTTATAATAGGGAGGAGTGTAATAACACCCGAACCCTGTGAGTTTACAATAGTAATAGATGACAAGGACATGGTTATAGACTAAGTCAAACTAAATGAAACAGATAGAAACATCGTTTATGTCAACAAACGATGTGGATAAAATTCCATACAACGATATGAAACAATAACATGAAATGAATTGATTTTGTTATTGTAACAATGGGTTAAAGTCAGAAATCAAGAGATTAAGATTTGGATAGGAATATCCTCGAAAAAGAAACTAAATGGACAATATGTATTATTTGTTGCTGTAAATAATGAAATACCAATAAATTTGGATTTAAAAGCTCGGGTATGGGTAGATACCCAAGTAACATGTTATTAATAAATTCCTCCCGAGGAAGAACGATAATCACCTTGATGAGGGTGAATATGTAAAAGAATTAGTAAGACAAACATTATGAAAGCGTTAGAATAAGAACGAGTAAACCCCAAAGGCCGAATAACAATAACAGTAGTTTACCAAATAAGACTTGAGACATGGGCCTTCGGGACATTTGTAAAAGAAACAGACCTAAGGGTCGCTGACAAAAAAAGGTGGTATACGGATTAATTAAGTAAAGTGCTTGATAATAAAAGTAAACGGAAGCCGGATAATGGGAGCATATTACATTAAGATAATGAGCCCAAGGGAAGGGATAAGAATCAAGTAAACGAAAATATGAATCGACAATTTAGAATGTCAAGGCATAAGGATAAAGTTGACTGTCATAGGAGATGGAACTCACACGAACAAGTCAAACTAGACGAGTGAAAGAATAAAAGACTTGGTTGAGTAAAAGCGGTGGGTTTTGCTGATACGACCAAATAAATCGAGAAACAAAGTCTTAGGGAATGATGGAATGGATGCTATGAAAATAATATCGATAAAATACTCAATTAATAGGTATGTTTTCAGATAAATGCGTAACCAACAGTCAAGAACGCGAATTAAAAGTCAAGAGACTCGGATTAAGAGTTATGACTGAGAAAACGATAAAATTTTGCAAAAACAGAAATTTCGATAGTCATGTTCAACTACTTTAATGTTGGGCGGGTTGAATAAAGTATAGTAGTTGATATCCCAAGTAAGCGCAATCTGGATAATGAAAGCGTGAAATATTATTGAATCTATGGGATAGGTCATAAAAGAGTATGAAAGGGAAAATGCAAACCAATGAAACCGGAGTGTTAAAATATATATATATATATATATCAAGATCAAGAACCCGGGTAACGGGTTGAAAGGAAATAGAGGCATAAACCAAATAACGGTATGAGTAAAATAAACCGACGCGAAGGACACATAAGAAGTCATAGAGTCGGAAAGATAATCCGAAAGAAAATGAGGGTAGCCTTAGACTACGGTCAAGGTCAAACGAATAGAAGATGATCCACGGGATCACCATAACCTCCAAATTATAAACAATGTAAAGGCCTACGGGAACAAAATGACCATTGGGTCGCAAATACAAATGGAACATACTAGGGGGGGTCTCACCCTAAAAAGGTGAAGACCTAATAGAATAGTCTACAAGGCTAAGTAAAGGAACCTACGGGTAGATAATATAAAGCGTGGAGAACCAATTACGATTTCTCGCGTAAAATGATAATCCCGAAGAATAATCCTTGTCGTCAATTCCTTGATATGATTAATCGACATGGTTAAAGAGAAAAACATTAAACTAAAATTCAGTTTTAGTAAAGAAACGATGTTCTAACACCTATGAATACCGAGAGAGAAATTAGAAAATGGTTAGTACTAAAGAATATTGGTCTAACGCCGAAAGCTGTAAGATGATTGTAACACCCCGCACTTTCGTGCGTTGTTACTACTCGTTATACTCGTTACGCCTAGCACTAGAGATTCGGATCATAATGTAACTATATCGTATATATCGCTATTCGAAGGATAATTGCATATTCTCGAAATACAATATCACTATACTACACTATTATCACGCTAACACTCACGGAGACATTGAGTGAGGACCTATTCTACCCTCCTCAGTGGCCGTGATGTGTCGAACGTAAGCAACTAACGCTAACAAGGACTCTCGGGTGAGTGCTGTAGCTTCAGTCGTCATGACGATGACGACAATACGAGTAGACGGTACCCCGACAGTCTTTGAGGCACTACACGAAATAACGTTCACGATGACATCAAGAAAGGACCTATACTACCCTCATTGATGGCCGTGAAACGTCGCTAATAATCGCACAATCGAATCGGAAACCGATTGTTAATTAACGAAACTTTGGATTATGGATATGTAAATACGACCCCTAGAGATATATATATATAATAATAACAATATAATAATAATATAAATTAATTATGAAAGGTACGCGCTTCGAAAACTACCAAAACCATCAAAAACGGAGAAGTCCAAGCGTCAGGATAGCTATCCGGACGGATGGACCATCCGGACGGATGGTCATGCGCACGGATGGTCATCCGCACGCATGGGCCATCCGCACGGATGGGCCATCCGCACGGATGGGCTATCCGGGCCAAAACCCTTTTCCTCTCCTCTGTTGCCTATAAATACCATGTCACATCACTCGAACAGTGATGTGACAGCTCCTGTTCAACCAAACGCGCACCAAGACCCTTTTCTCTCGATTTCCTCGCGATTCCGGTAAGATTTCAACCTAAAACTTGTACTTCTACAATCTACACTCGATTCTACATCATTCTATCTTTCAAAACTCAAATTCTAACCGTGAAATCTACGGATTTGAGGCGTTATGAGGTGATGTCACCAAGAGTTCTTATGAACTTCAAGTTTGGGTCTCATTTCACTATGAACGGCTCAGATCCGGGTGATTTCCACATGTTTTTATGATGAATCTCACCTAAATCTGTGCGATTTCGAGTTAACCATGAAGAACCATCATGAACGGCCGGATCTGATGGAACGGGGTGGTTCCCGGCTGTTAGAACGAGTCGGAATTGACGGAACTTCAAGTGTTAGTACGAAATCACACTACCCTAGTAAAAACGAACATATTCCTTCCGTTAAACACTCGAAAACAGTGCGAAACAGAAGTGTTAGCCCGCACGGACAACAGGTCAGTCCGCGCGGATGACACAAGTCCGCACGGATGAGATGTCATCCGCACGCACCAGTCACCCGCACGGATGGGCTGTCATCCGCACGCACCAGTCACCCGCACGGATGGGCTGTCACCCGCACGCACACTCATCCGCACGCACAACAAAGTCAATCCGCACGCACACTCAACCGCACAGATCACTGTTATCCGCACGGATAACATGCCATCCGGACGGATGACTTGGCATCCGGACGGATGACCTGTCCATCCGCACGGATGAGAACAGTCCAACCAAATGAGTAACTTTTCAAAGATAATCTCGCTTAACCGTATATCGTTTACTCTATTTCTCCAAGGATCATTACAGACGTACTCGCAACCGACTCAATCAAGTTGTAATCTCGCTAAATACGCACTGTGAGTATACTTGACCCCTTTTAATCGAATTTTGGGTGTAACATACGTTTCTAACAAATCGAACTCATCAAACGAAATATTCAATCAATCGAATTATCACTTGCGAATAACTGTTATGCATAGATATACGTGATGCTAGTTGCATATGTGCTAGGGCTTATACTCGCGACGTCCCACCACGACTAGTATAGTACTATTGCGCCCGACGGGGTCTAGTTATGCCATCGTACATCGAGCATCGAGGACTTAGTTGGTAGTATCAGTTTTGTGAGTATATATGTCGTGTATTACGTTTATGCATGTGGAAATTCGCAGCTCTTTTAATCTATTATGCTATACTTATCAAACCTGTATACTCGCCAATACTTTTGTATTGACAAATATTTTAACGTATGTTGCAGGGTAGATCGCAGACTATATCAAATCAAGCTAGGAAGTCTAGAAACTCAACTAAAATCTAGGTTGACGGATTTGTATTGTTCGAGAGGACAAGAAATCTGTGATAACTTATGTGATTGTATTGTTTGTTAGTATGGGATAACGAATGTATTAAATATTATCGCAATATAGTTGTTATGGATTCTCTTGAGCAATCTGATTCGCCTAGTGCCGCGCCCCGATGATTCCGCCATCGGTTGGGGTGTGACAGATTGGTATCAGAGCCATAACTATAGGGAATTAGGTCAGACTCGACCTAGTCCGGGTCGACGTCTTAGAAATTGACCTAGTCTATAGTCTAAGTACCAACAGGCCGACTCGTACGAACCCAGTAGGGTTTGTATCGGGCCTACTTGATACTCTGGATCGAAATTGCTAAAAGATACAACTTTGTGTGAACCTCGCGTACTACAACTTCGCACGAAGAAGCCTTTCCTAAGGCTGAAATACTACTTAGCCTTTCCTAAGGCCGACCCAGTACACACGTTTTCGAAAATACTCGCATAACGAAACCGAGCGATCCAGTCGAGATCAGGTGTAAAAAAAACCAAGAACTCTCGATAGGATTGCTCACTCAGCGCATTTTTCTAGCACGAGGACTTTTCATCGAGTTAGGAGTGACATCCACATCTCGACGAAAGTCCCCATTTCGAAATCTAGTGGAACTCACGAATTTATTCGAAGAGCATAACCACAATTAGGAACGAAACTGTTAAGTCAGGGGTGAAACCCGTACCTTAATAAGCCGTTCCACTCTCTAAATTGGTTTTCAAAAGCTCTCACCAAGGACTCGACTAACACGATAACTCGAACCACGCGATGACTAGGAAGACAAATGCCATGAGCTGCATCCCAGTGGAAGCATGAAGTCCTCTAGGTCAACGCGCATGCTCGAACTTGTTAGATAGAGTTGGGTTACCTTGGGTAGTCGACGCCTAAACACCCAAGGCACTCTACCATACGAACCGCCGATTTTACAACTGGTTGGAAATTTATTTACGTGTTGAAACTTTACGCTTTATCGATTTCACGACTTAACGATTTTCACTCCCTACTTTATAAACGCACAAATCGCACGACCATCGCAATCTAAAACGAAATCCGAATGTTCGCAACAAAACTAATGCAAAATCTATCGCATTCGCTCTCGCTTTCTTACCTCAACACGTCCTCGCATATTCTAAATCGACCTGTATGTATATGATTACAAATTTCAACTATATAAATACCTATATATACGTATAAACAACAAGTCATTGTGTGAGAACTTAGGAATTTCGTGTTTCCTATGTGGCTCCTATGTGAATCGCATTACTATTGTACTATTTGCATCAAGTTTGAACGCGCTCAAGTCGCAACGCAAACTCAGAAATCATTATGATCGAATCTCACTCCAAGCCTCTTTCTGTCTAGATGCCTTCCAACAACTCTACTTCGAGAATGTTAGCAAAGAGACGAGCCAAACGAAGGAGCGAAAAGAGGATTGCTTCACTTGTGACCCGGGAAGTGGTCAAAGTCATTCCTCAGATTGCCACACGAGTTCACTCTCTTATCAACTCTTGAACTTCGGAAGACGCTAAGACGAAAGAGCCGCAATCTACTTTTCTCTACAAGCACTTCAAAGCCTGTGACCCGATGGAGTTCACGGGTGAAGGAGGTGCGACTCAATTACTCCAGTGGTTCGACTCTATCGAAGTTACCCTTCGTCAAAGTGGGTGTCCCGATAGTTTTCGTACTACTTGCGCTACCGGAGTATTTCAATCTCGAGCACTCGACTGGTGGACCGCCGAACGTAACAAACGTGGGATCTCCGCAGCTTACGCTCTCTCTTGGAATGAGCTGAAAGAGCTCATGAAGAAAGAGTGCTGCCCTCCTCACGAAATCCAGAAACTGGAAGACGAATTCTGGAAAATAAGGCAAACCGAAGGTGACAATGCTGGCTACACCGCAAGGTTCAAACAGCTTAGCATAATCTGCCCAAGTCAAGTCAACACTCCGGGAAAGGCCATCGCGAAGTACATTCGTGGCTTGCCTGAGTGTGTGGGTGATTTTGTCGAAGCTGCAAGACCTGCTACCATCGAAGAAACATACCGCTTGGCCGATGAAATCAACAACAAACGACTCATGGAAGGATTATTCTCAAAGAATCCTGTCAAGCAAGCTCATCAAGCAATCACCGATAATCCTTCAGGCGAACATGTTGACGAATCTTCTGATGAATCTACTGACGAATCTTCTGACAAATCTGCTGGCGATTCCTCCAATGAATCAGCTAACGATTCTTCTGACGGATCTGCTAACGATTCTTCGGACGGATCTGCTGCCGATTCTTCTGACAAATCTGCCGACAAATCAGCCAAAGACTCCGCAAGCGAGTCTTCAGACGAATCCTCAAACGACGACACTTCTTCGCAAAACACCAACGAACCCAGCCGCAAACGAAAGACTTCAAGCCCGAGCTCATCAACAACCGAACTGCTGCAACCGGAACCTCTTCGAACAGCTCCGATGTTTCCAAAACGAGCCTACACTGGAGCTCATCCTCAGTGTTACTCGTGTACCTATCATCATCCAGTTGGGGCTGACTGTCGCTATTGCAGTAACTGCAACCGTTACGGTCACTTCACCCGCAACTGCCGCATCGAACCATGAACTCGAGTACAACAACAACAGCTCCAGCAAAAGTCTTCAGCATCAAACATCTAGCAAGCATAGGATAGAGTTGTAATGATACGATTTTCGACGTCAATTTCTAAGTTTTGAACCTACTCTATTACTCGATGTTACCGCTATGCGTAACGATTAACTCTCGTCTTCGTTCATTCTTTAATCGTCGCACTTAGACTAGAATCACGCACATGCCATATACTGTATCACGAAATAATGTGTTTTACCCTCACTACACTCTTAGAACGAGGTACGATAAACGTGCAAGGAACGACTAATCACGGGTGCACACGGGATTATTTGGGTCAGTGCACGGAGATCGTAGTGAATTCTAAAGGTGCCATAGCGTTTGACAAAAGGTGACACCAAAACACGGGATGAAAGTAGTAGGGGTCGGGCGAGGAATGCCTTACCATACTACCGAAGTTCCGTGAAGAAAGTGCCACGTGGAGTTGAACGTTATTAGACCTATTATACTATTGTGATTATTTTCAACACACTACACTCAATCGCAAGGCGTAACAAACCGAATCATCGCAAGACTTGTCGTAAGTCTGCAAACGCAATGCAATCGCCTCATCGATGGACTCTAGGGAGTTTACCTCGCAGGCAAATTGCATCAACGCAAGACTGGTCGTAAGTCTGTTGCAACGAATCTCGATCAAGCAAATAAACGCTCACGATATTGTTGAGTGAGGACCTATTCTACCCTCCTCGATGACCGTGATGCGTCGCAACGTAACGTAAAGCTTATTCGAAACGAAACTCGACTAATCGCAATCGCTTACCTTGGGTATCTCGCAACCTCTATCGCTTATCACGTGAGCCTATATCATTTGCTGTGTATCAATCTATCGCTATCGCCTACCGTTATCTGTGATATTCGTGCTAAGTTAGGACGCATGACCTCGCCTCACGAGAGGAAGCTCATATGTTTAAGGCAGGGTGTTTTAGTCATATCAGCGACCTTTCGTGGAAAAAGGCCATGTGGGGTCTAACGTTAGTTAAACTCTGTGGTGTCAATCAATCAAAATCGAACTGCATACCTCCATCGCTTGCAACGCAACAACTGCCGCTTATCGTAAATCGTTTATCATCGCCGTCATTGTTGGTGTTGTGTCACTCGCTTAATCATCAAATCGCTTATCGCTTATCGTGTGTAGACTACCGCTTATTCGCTCATTGGTGCATTGTAGTCTATGTGGTATTAGTACACATGACACCGCTTCACGAGGCAAAACTAACCTGGTTAAGCATGGTGTTTCGCCATGTTAGCAACCCCCGTGGAAACGTGCCATGTGGGTGTAATGTGGAATCTAATCGAACACGCGCTATTCGCTTCTCGCCTACCAACTCGCTGGATTAATCTATTCGATCCTATCTTATGCTCGGACCGACCTTCTATCGATTGGGCCGAGTAAAACGCAATTCTACCCGAATCATGTCGGCACACCTGACACTGCCTCACGAAACGGAAGTGATATGGGCGAAACATGGTGGATACGCCGCTGGTAATTCCTATATATAAGTGTTTTAAACATATTAACGAACTTCCGTGAGAAGGTGCCAAGTGGGGCTTGATGCTAAAACATCCTTTTCAAAAGGCTAAAACTAATTTTTATAAAACTTTTATTAAAATCCTAGCACAAGTGAAATTCCTCACAATGTGGGGTTAACATCGAATCAGCTTAACTCCATGTTCAAAGGGGGCTTCATGAGTTCAATTTTTCCTTAAAACTTTTTCAAGATCAAAAACAAGACTTTCTTGAGATATTGGTTCCACATCGAGTTCAGCTGGAACCCATGTCCTAGGAGAGTTTTCGTAACCCTTGTTTTGATTTTCGAATTCCTTAAAAATGTTAGAAACTTAAACTTCCTTGCAACGTCGGATAGCATCGATTCTGTTGCCCGCACGTTAAAAGGAAAACTTTCCAAAGATTATTCATCCTAAGTTCCTTTTTAATATCTAAAACGAACGCTTCTTGTAACGTTGGTTAACGATCAACTCAGTTAACTCTACGTCATGAGAAACCTTTAAAGATTTCAATCGCACCGAACTAACAGATTCTTCACAACACGAGGTACTTTGGAACGCCAACTCGCGGGTTATTACTTTTGTCTTACGTCGCCTTCTCGCTATCACAGTCGATTCTCTTATTCGAAACTTCCTAGCTGTCAACTTACGATCGAAACGCTCGCTGTGTCGCTACTCGTACAAGATCAACTCTTAGAAGTCTACCTATTGGATTAATTTCGGGACGAAATTTCCTAAAGTAGGGGATACTGTAACACCCCGCACTTTCGTGCGTTGTTACTACTCGTTATACTCGTTACGCCTAGCACTAGAGATTCGGATCATAATGTAACTATATCGTATATATCGCTATTCGAAGGATAATCGCATATTCTTGAAATACAATATCACTATACTACACTATTATCATGCTAACACTCACGGAGACATTGAGTGAGGACCTATTCTACCCTCCTCAGTGGCCGTGATGTGTCGAACGTAAGCAACTAACGCTAACAAGGACTCTCGGATGAGTGCTGCAGCTTCATTCGTCATGACGATGACGACAATACGAGTAGACGGTACCCCGACAGTCTTTGAGGCACTACACGAAATAACGTTCACGATGACATCAAGAAAGGACCTATACTACCCTCATTGATGGCCGTGAAACGTCGCTAATAATCGCACACTCGAATCGGAAACCGATTGTTAATTAACGAAACTTTGGATTATGGATATGTAAATACGACCCCTAGAGATATATATATATAATAATAACAATATAATAATAATATAAATTAATTATGAAAGGTACGCGCTTCGAAAACTACCAAAACCATCAAAAACGGAGAAGTCCAAGCGTCAGGATAGCTATCCGGACGGATGGACCATCCGGACGGATGGTCATCCGCACGCATGGGCCATCCGCACGGATGGGCCATCCGCACGGATGGGCTATCCGGGCCAAAACCCTTTTCCTCTCATCTGTTGCCTATAAATACCATGTCACATCACTCGAACAATGATGTGACAGCTCCTGTTCAACCAAACGCGCACCAAGACCCTTTTCTCTCGATTTCCTCGCGATTCCGGTAAGATTTCAACCTAAAACTTGTACTTCTACAATCTACACTCGATTCTACATCATTCTATCTTTCAAAACTCAAATTCTAACCGTGAAATCTACGGATTTGAGGCGTTATGAGGTGATGTCACCAAGAGTTCTTATGAACTTCAAGTTTGGGTCTCATTTCACTATGAACGGCTCAGATCCGGGTGATTTCCACATGTTTTTATGACGAATCTCACCTAAATCTGTGCGATTTCGAGTTAACCATGAAGAACCATCATGAACGGCCGGATCTGATGGAACGGGGTGGTTCCCGGCTGTTAGAACGAGTCGGAATTGACGGAACTTCAAGTGTTAGTACGAAATCATACTACCCTAGTAAAAACGAACATATTCCTTCCGTTAAACACTCGAAAACAGTGCAAAACTGAAGTGTCAGCCCGCACGGACAACAGGTCAGTCCGCACGGACAACAGGTCAGTCCGCACGGACAACAGGTCAGTCCGCGCGGATGACACAAGTCCGCACGGATGAGATGTCATCCGCACGCACCAGTCACCCGCACGGATGGGCTGTCATCCGCACGCACCAGTCACCCGCACGGATGGGCTGTAACCCGCACGCACACTCATCCGCACGCACAACAAAGTCAATCCGCACGCACACTCAACCGCACGGATCACTGTTATCCGCACGGATAACATGCCATCCGGACGGATGACTTGGCATCCGGACGGATGACCTGTCCATCCGCACGGATGAGAACAGTCCAACCAAATGAGTAACTTTTCAAAGATAATCTCGCTTAACCGTATATCGTTTACTCTATTTCTCCAAGGATCATTACAGACGTACTCGCAACCGACTCAATCAAGTTGTAATCTCGCTAAATACGCACTGTGAGTATACTTGATCCCTTTTAATCGAATTTTGGGTGTAACATACGTTTCTAACAAATCAAACTCATCAAACGAAATATTCAATCAATCGAATTATCACTTGCGAATAACTGTTATGCATAGATATACGTGATGCTAGTTGCATATGTGCTAGGGCTTATACTCGCGACGTCCCACCACGACTAGTATAGTACTATTGCGCCCGACGGGGTCTAGTTATGCCATCGTACATTCGAGCATCGAGGACTTAGTTGGTAGTATCAGTTTTGTGAGTATATATGTCGTGTATTACGTTTATGCATGTGGAAATTCGCAGCTCTTTTAATCTATTATGCTATACTTATCAAACCTGTATACTCGCCAATACTTTTGTATTGACAAATATTTTAACGTATGTTGCAGGGTAGATCGCAGACTATATCAAATCAAGCTAGGAAGTCTAGAAACTCAACTAAAATCTAGGTTGACGGATTTGTATTGTTCGAGAGGACAAGAAATCTGTGATAACTTATGTGATTGTATTGTTTGTTAGTATGGGATAACGAATGTATTAAATATTATCGCAATATAGTTGTTATGGATTCTCTTGAGCAATCTGATTCGCCTAGTGCCGCGCCCCGATGATTCCGCCATCGGTTGGGGTGTGACAATGATGCATTCGGAGGAAAGATTCTTAAGAATGAAAAGTCGATGTAAAGCTAAACATGGCGTGATGTGATCACGGACACAAAAGTAATAGAGAATGTAATCACGTTATAGTGTGAATGACTACATATGAAATTATAAGCACGCAAAGGGGCGATGATGGCAATATTGCATACCCGAATGATGAGGTATGAGGTAAAATGGTGACCAATTAGTTTAGGCAATAAAACAAGTTGTAGCCTAAATAACATTGTGACCTATGTAGAGCGCTTGTTAATATAAAACTAGCGTCAAGTAAGTATGCTGACGGACTCAGTGACTGAATGGTCAAAAGACAACCCGATCAAAAGGGCGACAAAGGATAGGAAATAGGTGATATAGTTATGCTAAAAGTTTTCCCCAAGGAAGGGTGTTATCCGATTCAGGAAAAGAGAGAAACTAAGCCCGAGGTTTATCGGGTCATTTAAAATCATCGAACGGGGTTAGCAAGGTGGCTTATCGCCTCAAGCTACCGGAAGAGTTGAGTGGAATACATGGCACGTTTCACGTGTCGCAATTGCGGAAATGTCTAACGGAGGAAACAACTTATATCCATTACGATCATATCGAGGTGGATAAAAGCCTGAATTATGCGGTGAGACCATTGGAGATTTTAGATCGGAAGGTCAAGCAATTGCGAAACAAACAAATTGATCAAGTCAAGATCAAGTGGGAGCATAGGAAAGGCTCGGACACTACGTGGGAGTCCGAAGAGGAGATGCGACGTCTCTACCCTACATTATTTGGTATGTACTTTGGTTTCGGGGATGAAACCCTTTTTAAGGGGGGTGGACTTGTAACATCCCGAAAACATGGATTCTTAAAATTTGCAAATTTAATTGCAAATAAATTGGTAAAATAAACTAACTAGGAATGACACTAACCTAGTTAGATAATGACTTGTGTGTAGTTAAAGAAATATAAAAATAAACTAAGAGAAACTAGAGGGACCAAAAGTGTTTAACTTGAAACTAGTTTTAATAAAAATATTTTATTAAAACATAAACACTCCATTTGGAGTCTCCTGGAGATCGACCAGAACAGGGGGTGCGACCCCAAGCTCCATCAAAACCTAGTTCATCACAAAACTCACAAATTGAGGGCTCAAACCAAGTCAAAATCGAAAATCGAGCATAGATTAGTGATCCTCATCACAAGGGGGTTACAAGGTATGTAAAATTTGGTGTTAATTCTCTGTTTGAAATTCTCATGGAATTGGGAAATCTGAAAATTGATGTTGCATGTTTGCTATTTGGGTAGAATAGGGTTGATATAGTGTCTAGGAGTAAAACCTAGACAATAACATGCGAAATCATGGCTAATTCCTGAAAATCTCATGAACACATTGAAGGTGATTCATGGGTTTTGTGGGAAACTAGTAAACACTAGGGTTTAGAATGATTATTCTAGTGTAATACGGGTCATAGAAAGTGATTTCTGAAATGATGATGTTTAAATGTTATATGAAAGCTTTATTGATGTTAAGTTTAGCTAAATAACAAGCTATGAACTTGAATATGAATGAAATTTAAATTTAAAGTTAGACGCATGATTGTGATCATTTGACAAAATTATGCGATATATGGTAGAAAAGGAGTTCTAAACAAGTCGTGATTGAACTCTATAGGAAAAGATGCCGGAGCGTCGAGTGGACAAGCCGGTGGCGGTTCGCGTTTGAAGGGCGTGCACTAAAGGTATGTAACTTGACCCGTTACATTAAGTGAATTGTGGTTATATTATCTATAGTCGCATTAAGAATAGAAATTGTGATGATTTTTGCAACTATGATCGCTATATGAATTAATAGAGTTAAAACCTATAAGGAACCGTTTGGTAGTCATCACATTGGAGGAATTCCACAAGATGAGCCAACGGGTCAAACAATTGTGTAAATTGTAGAATTGGTGTTTTAATTAGTTAGAAATGGCGTTATAAATCGCAAAAGCGTTAAACCATGGAATTGGTAAGGAAGCGCAAGTAATACCAAGCCCCGGATGATGGGTATAAGGCGCCATAGGCTTACTAGCGAGAAGTAGTAAAATAGAATAAGTTAGAATGGGTCGAATAATAGTATAAGTGGCTTTTAGCCGTAATGATCGGAGAGTCAAAGTTGGGTATGATAGTCGTGAGAAACATGTCCGTAATGAATTTATAAATATACAGGAAAACAATCACCTAAAACGACGTGCGGAACAGGGTGAAAGCAACAAAATAGTCAAATGGAAAAATCACAGAGTCCACCATAAATTACGGTCTCCACCGTAATTTACGGTGGAAAATAAAAACGTTACGGTGGTTCACTCCTGTATTACGGCAGACCAGAATCATTCAGTGTCTACCGTAACTTACGGTAGACACCGTAAGTTACGGTGGAGCCCAGAAAACTTGTATTTTATTTATCACATTTCGATGTCGGAACTTGTGTTTATGTACTATATATTAATGTCAAAACTAATGTTTTAGTGGTTTTGACCCTAGGTGACGATGTGGATCTTACAGATGGCGGTCAAGCAAATAAAGAAGAACCGAACACGACTTTTGAAGCTTCCGCAATATTTTAACCTTTAATAGACTATGTTTATGGGATGTAAACAAATTGTTAAACAACTTTTGAATGTTTTAACTTAGTCGTTAGTTGACTAAGGTTTTGCCACTTTTGAACTTACTTATGGAATCTATGTTATAACTAGACATCTTTATCTAAAATGGTGTGAATAATTATTAAATTCAAGTAAAATTAGATGGGTGTTACACCAACTGGTCGGCTAAGGAAATCATATTGGCTGTAAAACATAAGTATAAAGTCATAATCACCAAGTTGCTGGCCTACAAGGCTAAAGCATGTGCCCATAAGAAACTTCATGGGTCAATGAGGGATCATTATAGCAAAATTGGTGCATACATGGAGATTTTGGAAAAAGTAAACCCAACATCAACATTTGTGCTTGTTACTACACCACCAGGTTTAATTAACTTAGATCCCACAGCCACATGTGAAACATTTTTCAGACTCTTTGTGTGTTTTGATAGTGTGAAAAGAGGATTTCTAGCTGGTTGTAGGAAGGTCTTGTGTCTAGATGGTTGTTTTCTAAAGACCTTCCTAGGAGGGATGTTGTTAACTGCAGTTGGCAGAGATGCTAATGATCAGATGTATCCATTGGCATGGGCAGTTGTAGATGGTGAAAATAACGATAGCTGGGAATGGTTCATGGAAGAGCTCAGGAAGTGTTTGGGTGTTAGTGATGGTGGTGAGGCATGGGCATTCATCTCAGATTAACAAAAGGTAGTAGCCATTGTCAATTTTTACAATGAATAATTATCTTCTGCTCTAATGTATAAGGTTAATAATCATTTATCTGCAGGGTCTGTTAAATGTTATGGCACTTATTTGGCCAAGAGCAGAGCATAAAAACTGTGCAAGGCACATCTATGCGAATTGGCACAAGAATTTTAAGGATGAGGAGCTCAAGGAGTTGTATTGGAAAGCTGCAAGAGCATATTGTGAACCTGATTACCTCCAAGCCATTGATGAGATGAGGGCCATAAACCCTGATGCAGTAGAGGCAATCTTAAAGCAGGATCCCAAAAGTTTTAACAGGTGCTACTTGAAAACTCACACTAAATGTGATGTCATAGTAAACAACATGGCAGAAACATTTAATGGTTATGTCATAACTGCAAGGTCAAAGCATATTATATACATGCTAGAGGACATTAGGGTTCAAATCATGAGTAGGTTAATCATCAAAAGAACTGAAATGGAAGCCAAAGATGTGCTCATTTGCCCCAATATCCAGGAGAAACTTGATTTCTCAAAAGATGCAGCCTTTAGGTGTGAGGTATACCCCTCATCTTATCAGGTTTTTCAAGTTAGAAATGTTGATGATGTTACAGTTGACTTGGAAAATAAGACCTGCACATGTAGAAAGTGGCAATTAAGGGGGTATCCTTGTAAGCATGTGTGTGTTGTGGCTGGATTTTTGCATAAGAATGCTGAGGATTACGTTGACCCATGTTACCACAAAGAGACATACATGAGAACTTATGACTTCTCAATCCCACCATTGCCTAGTTAAAAGTTTTGGCCCAAGGTTGATTATCCATTGGATCCACCTCCAATCAAAAAGGCACCTGGTAGGCCTAAGAAAAATAGAAAGAGGGACCCTCATGAGGATCCCAAGAAACAAGGAAAACTGACTAAGCATGGGGTCGTAATGACATGTGGGATTTGTGGAGAAAGAGGTCACAACAAGAGAAAATGCACAGTTAAAGGTGAACTTAATAGATTCAGTTGGTTTATTGTTTATATTAATGTTTCCTAAATTTGTGGGTTGTTTACTGTTAACAGATTCTCAAAATGCGGCAGAAATCGGAAGGAAAAAACCAAGTAAAAGGGGGAGGCCAACTAAAAGGGGAAGGCCAACTAAAAGAGGGAGGCCAACCGGGAAAGGGAACGGAGAAGGCTGCAGTTAGTTAATCTGTTATGAATAGTTAATCTTTTGTTGGTTGTGTAATGACTATGTAAACTTATGACTATGTAAACTTATGACTGCTGAATCTTTTGAATGGTTAAACTCATTCTGCAGTTAATATTTCATAGCAGGGGTAGAATGGTCATTCTGCAGTTAATATTGCATAGCAGGGGTAGAATGGTCATTCTGCACAAGGTCACAGGGGTAGAATGGTCATTCTGCATATGTATGTTAGATAGCATAAGGTTACAGGGGTACATGCATGTTACAGGGGTAAACAGGTCTGCACACATGGTAAACAGGTCTGCACATATGGGTCTGCACCTGTTTAGTTGTTTTGGTCTGCACATATGGTAGTTGTTTACTTGTTTTGGTCTGCACATGTAGTTTCAAATGGTCTGCACATATAGTTTCAAATGGTCTGCACATATGGTAGTTGTCTTACTTGTTTTGGTCTGCACATATAGTTTCAAAATGGTCTGCACATATAGTTTCAAATGGTCTGCACATATGGTACATTCATTCATGTGTTCAAATAAAGACATCCAAGCCCAACTGCACATATAGTTTCAAATAAAGACTGCATTCATTCATGTGTTCAAAGAACGTACAATCAAAAACAAGTTAAATTCGATACACTACGTAAAACAACATGCCAATGATAACAAACAAACTAAAGACAAACTGCTGCTTCAACATGGATTCTTTCGCATAAATTTGCCGTTTCAACATATTGTTCTCTTGAGATAGCAAGTTGTTCCGCAATTGCAAATTCTCATTCTTATATTCATTGCCGGTCATAGCATCACTTCTTGTAACTGCACTTGAGCTGCAAGTTGAATGAACTTCGAATAATTTGTCGAAATCTTTTTTCCATATAAAGAACCTGCAGTCGTCTCGCTACAAACCAACATCATGTCGTCAGTTCAAAAACAAGTTAAATTCGATACACATTGATACACAGGACTTACCGGCCATTGTGAGCAACCGTAAAATTCAGCACCACATCAAACACTTCTCCTCCCCGCTACGCGAAGAACAGCTATGATCTTGTGATGACAATACAACTTCCCATCCATGTCCACCTTGAATAATTTAGGGATTCGGTTCGTTAATACATGAAGAGTTGGAAGACGTAGACATGTCGATCAGCCAATAAGTTGAAGAACAACTCTGATCTCGTGATGACAATATCAGTTTGAAGAATTAGGGTTTCGATTTGGTCGATTCAGGCACCGTATGAGCAAATTAGGGTTTCCATTGAAACCCAATTGTTTGTGCAGGGTTAATCGAAGAAGAACATGGGTTTTATACCCATGAATGTGCCACATCGTCAAAAATAGTCCACGTAGGATGCCAGCTAGGATGAAAGACTAACTCAGTTACTCATTTTTTAACTGAGTGGTGAAATGACAAACAAAATTAAAAGTTTGGGGTGTCATAGATTAAAGTGTTAGTTGCGGGTGTTATCGGCAAATTCTTCAAAGTTTGAGGTGTTAAAATCCAATTGCCCTAAATAAATAGTATTAATTGTTTAATTTTTTTTAATAAAATACATTAAAATTTTAATAAATAGTATTAACTGTTTAAATTTTTTAATAAAATACACTAAAAATTTAAAAAAAAAAAATCCAACGACCTCCCACCCCTCACTAAATCATAACATACATCTAATGCGTGTGAGAGGAGACACCTCTTTTGCATATGTGGCACACTTTTTTCACATCTCACTTGGGTGTTACGCTTTTTGGGTAACAACTAGGGTTAGACGCTAAGGGTGGAGGGTATAGTCAAACAACTTAGGGTGTTTGAGTGAAATCCTACCCAATAGAATTATGCCATGTCAACTCCCCATTCTACTCCCCATTTTACACTCAATCACTAAGTATAGTCAAACACCCCTCAATTAAAAAAAAAACATGATTGGTCCCTCCTCCCTCTCTCCTCTCCTCTCAAACACACTCAATCCAATTCGGTGAACACTCACCGATTTTTGTTGCCTCCCTCCTCCTCACCGATCTCCCCCAAACCGAGGGTATAGTCACCGCATCGGTGACTCAAGTCACCGCACATATCACCGAGGGTTATACCCTCCACCCTAACGCAAACTTAGAGGCTATGTAGCTACTTGGTCTTCAAATTTTCCACGTGTTTCACTTTTACTGGCGGCAATGATGGGTGCCTCAACCAAGGAAACATCTAACCCTAGTCGTTTCCTTCATCTTTCATTTTTTGCACAACCTTGTTTTTCGTGAAGTTTCAATGTGTAGCCTTTTCAAATTTTTTTTTTTCGTTTACAAAATGTGGGCAAAGTATATTCTCGTGATTTTCCCTTACATTTGGCTTAATTAAACCTCGCATTATGAATTACTTTCAAGGGTGGAGATACAATAGGAAGTTTATTTGGCTAGGAAGGCTAGGAAGTGATCTTGACCATCCATTTAGCTAATCAATGGCTAAGATTAAATGATGGAAATTGAAGGGGAAAAAAGAGGCGCGTGAGTTTATTTAGGGGCATTCTAGTCAATCTAAGGCAATAGTTTCTCTCTCCTCCAATTTCCCCCCATTTTTTAAACGTTAATAACTTTTTCATACGACATTATTTTTTTTATAAAAATTGCACAAAAAAAACGAGCGTTTTTTTATCTTTAAAACGAGTATACTATTGCTATATTTTTGAATTTTTTTTTTTGAAAACCCAGTTGTATAAAACGCAATGGAAAAAACCCAGTTGCGTAAAACGCAATGAAAAAAAAACCTAAAAAATGACATTTTTCTAAAACGCAATGCACCAAAAACACAAAGAAATGTCTTATTTGTAAAACGCAATGGCCAGAAAACACTTAAAAATGTCTTTTTTCTAAAACGCAATGGCCTAAAAACACAAAAAAAATGTACTTTCTAAAACGCAATGGACTGAAAACACATAAAAATGTGTTTTACCTAAAACGCAATGGACAAAAAACACTTCAAAAATGTGTTTTTCTAAAACGCAATGGGCAGAAAACACTTAAAAATGTCTTATTTCTAAAACGCAATAGCTTAAAAACACAAAAGAAAGTTGTTTTTCTAAAACGCAATGGACTGAAAACATATAAAAATGTGTTTTATCTAAAACGCAATGGATTAAAATACTTCAAAAATGCATTAAACACCATCATATCCATCAACAAATAAACTTTCATAAAACGCAATGAAGTCGATCAGTTATACATCTATCATTGATTTTACATTCTTAAAAAAAAGGTAAAAAAGAAAACAACTAAGAAAGAAATGCATTAAACAAAACAATAAGCAGAAGCATCTCACAAAATGATAACAGAAGTTATAATAATATTTGATATGATATATTCCATAAAACGCAACGAGACAACAGCAATATTTAATAATGTTTTGTAAAACGCAGTGAAACCAAAACACTTCATTCTTTCCACCTCACTCCATACTAACCTTATTTTGTCTTTTATTAATCTGCACATTTCATTCAACCATCATGTACTCTGTGTTAATTCCTCCAACAAACACAACAGTATCCCAAAATTAGAACCATCGTTGTCAACCAACACCTTGAATAGACGGAGTTGTTGGTGGTTACGGTCGCCGGAACTGAAGATTCACCTCAGGTCGTCGGAACTGAAGAAGATGGAGGGCCGCGGAAACCGAAAAAGACGATGTTGATGACGGTGGAGGGTCACCGGAATTGAAAAAGACGTTGATGTTGATGATGGTGGAGGTCGTCGGAACTGAAGAAGATGGAGGAAGAGGGTTGGGGTGACGGCTGTGATGGCGGTGGGCGGTGGACTGGTGGTTGTTGTGGTGTGGGAAGGGGGAGATGAACCATATGAATATGCTGTGTTTTTTAAGATCTAGCTTAAACGGGAATAATTTTTGTTTGACTAAAATGCCCCTCCTTATGTTTTTGGTATTTGCCACATGTCATCTTATTATTGCTTCCTATCCTTCCTAGCCAAAATAAACTTCCTATTTGATCCTTACCCTTACTTTCAATTGAACTTGTGTTCTCACAAAAGTAATATCTCAAAAATGATAGGTTTTTTTCTAAGAAACAAATTTTTGAATTACTTTTTTTTTTTAAATAGTTACGTTTTGTAATCGTACACAGGAATATATGTTTTATACGGGCATATGAACATTTCGTTATGACTTGTGAATCATAATTACCACTAATTTATGGTTTTATTTTTGGTAATATTTTCGTTTATAAACGACAGTTACAAGTGCAATTTGTGAAAATATAGCATGAACAAATTTACGTGTAACATAATTTAAAAAGATTTAGTGATTTGGTGGAGAAAACAAACCAACCAGTCAACCACCCCTACATGTATACTGAAAGTTGTTTTGCTATTCCTTACTAAATATTTATTTTATGAAACTAATATATGATGTTCTTAACCCAATCGTAACAACTTAAAGACATTACCAATAAATTATTACTCTAACAAATACTTATACATTTTAACAAGAATATTTCCACTAATTCCCAAAAAGATCGTCAGAATTATAAAATTAACACTTGTAGTAGCAGGTAACCATAGTTAGTTCGTGTTGGTAACCAAAGTGCTTAGTTAGCTAACACATGTACATGATATTAAATAATCGAATACTATAATATAATCATATCTCTTGAACAATTCAAAAGGTTACATCAAAACTAATAAATGGGTATACAAAGTAATTAAAGAAGCATATGCCACTCCTAATCCATAGGGGTCGAATGCAAATTCCTATACACAATATATAATCCCAAAAAAAAAAAAAAAAAAACAATGATAATAATTAATCAAATCCAAATCCAAATAAAAATTGAATATAATAATCTGATCAATCTCCCGACTCTACCGATAACTTTGATATCTGTAGAATTTACCGAGTATGGGTATGAATCGGCTAAACCTCGAGCGGGTGTGTCGAAAGCGAAAAAACCCACTTGGGTAACGACTTTGTTCTCCTCGCATGATTAAGCCGAATCTGTTCTTGTCGAGACTGATTACTATTTTTCTTCGTCATCGACTCCACAAATGACTTAACACGTTGCATGGCGAATGCCAACGTCTTCTCCGACATGTTAGCGAAACAAACCCGAAACCAACCCGGTTCACAACAATGACAAGATGAACCGGGCGAGATATTCAACCGGACATCATAAACAATCTTCTTCCATAGCTCCATTTCCCCTTGAAATGTTTTAGAACTCATAAGATGCCTCATATCAACCCAACAAAATAAACCGGCGTTGCCTTTCAAACACCGGATTCCGGCTTTTTGAAGCCCTTTTACTAGGGTTTCTTGCCGGTGTTTCAACCTCCGACGATTCTCGGACAAATATGTTTTTGTAAACTTCTTGTCTGCTAACATTTCCGACAGTAAATATTGAGTTTGCGACGAAATTAAACCGAAACTCGACATTTTTGTCGCTGCGGAGATAATGTCTCCGTTTTCGGAGTAAATCGCTCCTATACGAAAACCGGGTAGGCCGAGGTCTTTCGAGAGGCTGCAAATAATGTGAACTCGCCTCAAAACCTCGGTGTTGTTTCGGTTCTTTAAAACCTCCATGATGCTAGTGAAATTCGGGGAACTGAAGACGGTACCGGAGTAAACTTCGTCGCTAATGAGGTGAATGTTTTTGGTTGAAATGAAGTTGACGAGTACATCAAGCTCATGCAAGTTTAATGACGTGCCTAAAGGGTTAGAAGGGTTTGTGACCAAAATACCCTTTACTTTAAGGTCATGTTTTTGGGCTTGTTGGTAGGCATCTTCAAGGGCAGATTTGGTAATTCGGAAGCTGTTGGAGCTAGAGCAGTGAATCGGGACGATTTCGGCTCCGGTTCGCCACCTGAGATCGCGGTCGAATCTGTTTAACGTAGGAAACTGGATTAGAATCAGATGTATTGGCTGCTGTCACGTTACTTAAGGTTTAAACTTTAAATATTTATATTAAAGTAGGAATAATATTAATATGAATGTGAACGTACATACCCTGGATAATATGGCGTCGGAACAAGGATAGCGTCACCGGGGTTGGCGATGCAAAACATTAAAGTTTCGTTAGCGGAGGTTGCGCCGGCGGTGAGTACAAGGTTGTTTGGATCGAAAGTAACCGTGTTTCCTCGGATCTCCGACATGAACTTAACTAGTGCCTGTAAAATAATCAAATCTAATTATTTAAATATATTTATTTAATAATTTAATAATATATGGTTTTCGTGCCTTGGTGGGTGAGGGTGGGTTTTCAAGATCTTTTTAAATTTATTTATGAAAAAGGGAATGAATTAAATAAAGCTTACATTTTTGAAGGCAGGTAGGCCGTGGTAATCTTGAAAGAGGGCAAGCTCTTTGAAGATGGATTGACCGTTTTTCTTGAAGGCGGTTGCGTCGGGGTTGTTGTCTAGCCATGACTGAAGAATATCGAACGATAGCTGGTTTTCAGCGAGACCCATTTGGACTATACCATTGGGATTGTCGATTTCATCATAGGGATTCTTCTCGTACTCCTCCCAGCCAAGAAAGTACGAAGAATCCTGTCCGTGAGCGTTACAATCGGTAACTTTTGTAGACAACATTCTCCTATTCGTGTTAGAAACCTTAACTTATATGGGAAAAAATGACAACAATGAGGGGAATTGAATGATTGGAGTTAGATTTTGGTAAAAGTGGTTGGTTGTGTGGGTTGAAGTGATTTGGAGAAAGATAGGACACATATTGTGGTGGGTGCTTGGAAGGTATATATAGAGTCTAGAGGCATAGTTGACAAATGAGTTTAACTTTATTCTTTTCCACGTCAGCTTGTTTGACTTTGGGTTCATAGACTTTGAATTCTCACTCTAGGCGCATTCATACACACATATACACTCCATCGTGGTTCTTAAACTCTTAAGTGTATTGCACGTGATAAGGTCATAACCCTTTGCTAATAATTTAGCATCACCTTTTTACAAATACAGTTGGAATAAATTAGACCCTCCAGCAAACTAATTTAAACAATTTGGTTTTCATATGCCTTTTTCGTGCATTATCAAGCGAAGACTTGGAATAATATGAAGTGGCAATGCTTTACCCATTTTCCAAGCATCATCAACTTCGTCGATACTAGTTGAGACAGGCATTAGAGTTTGTTCGGGTCTTTTAGTTATTTACTTTCCTATTCCTATTCCTATTATTTGACAATTTGACTTATTCATGTTATTGAAATTCAATGGCTCGTTTTGAACTTATTAGGAGAGTAACCTCGGTATCAAATCAAAGGAGGTCTACACTTGTAAGCACTTTTAGATGTTACCTTATTCATTGAGATAGTTCAAAAGTTAAGTAGAAATAAACAGGAACTTATATGTTTAAGCAAACTTTGTGTATACCCGATGTCTCAACATTTGCCACGTCACATGCCCCCGCTACAAAATCATGCAAGACATCATGCATTGTTGTTGACTCAGTCGACATCACTTTCGAAAGAATGGCTTTATATCAACTAGACGTTCGCCATACATTTGATTTCAACGTTCAATTTCATACTTATGGAAACCCTTGTATTTCATGACTTCCCTCTAGAGGTGCTCATTGTTACGATTTTGGGTCGGACCGCTCTGGTACCACTAGTTATTTTTTTTATTTTTGTATTTTTTTATTTTTTTTAGAACTATGTGATATCCTAGAATCCATATTGACCAACGATTTTGCTTCACATATGATTAAGGTTCAATGGTCCCTTGCTTTTGAATCATTAGAAGAGTGACCCCTTCTCCGGACAAATACGATGCCGAGAAGTGTATGCACTTTTGGCATACATCTTTTTTAATCGCACATGCACTTCCAAAATAAACATGACACGCCAAGAATCAACTTGTTTAAACACGTCACAAATTCACCTGATCTTCGAACGCCACAACCTCATAGAAGAGCTCTACATACAAAGCTTAATCATCCATCAGCCGTTGGTTATATAAGTTTTTTTTTTAAAATTAAAGAAGTTAGTAATAAAAAAATAATACAATGACGAATTTTCTTTTTATCCCTTTCAGTTGTTATAACTTCAATTTAATGATACATCTCTCACTGAGTCAATCTAAACAATTCAATTGGATTGATCAAATACACAAAATACTTTCTATTTGATCCGCCATATATGTGTGTATTATCTCATTATATTATTTCCAAAACAAATTGAGGGTTTCTTCACGTATTATTAAAATTTTGGTTTTCTCTACAGCACCAGAAAACTATATGTTTATGGGTTTCATTAAAAATAATAGCTCTAAGATTTAGTTGATCTTATTAAAAATAAATAAATCTTTCGATATCTTGCGTATATTTTAACCTCCTAAAAAGCAAATAATCATCATGAACCAAATACTTAAAATGCGGGATCGTTAACAAGCTGCAATCCCTGAATGCAAAATGCAAGCCTACCACGTACCACCCCATTATAACCAAATTTCTACATTAACAGAATCACGTACCTATGTTGCCCGTTTACTTTTATATTATTTCTATTACTTGTTATATATCAGGATATTTATATAGTTAATAAACTATTACTTTTGGTTTACTTTTAAAAGGACTAAAACAATTTCAAGTGGTACTGGCTAAAGAGGTTTATAAGTTGTATACAAAACTAATTTACAAATGGATAGATACTACTATATTTTTTATTTATATTATTGTTAGTTTAAGAAGATATTAGTTTTGAAATTTTTATTTATAAATTTTAGGTGACAATATTAAGCGCATTAGTAATGGGGTTACTCAATGAGCACCAACCCGCCGGACCCAAGCATCCTTTTCTTTCCGTTCTTACATAACCTGTTTGAGAGCGTTATTTCAAACGGTTTCTCCTCCCTCTCTACTCTACATAGATGGGCATTTACTCCTCTCTTCTCTGTGTGAGCTCAAAACCGTAGTCTAGAACTTGTTTAAAACTAAATACCATTTCTAATAAATAAATTATTATTGAATTATTGTTTTCGAAATAAAAATTCTTGATTTTCTACGAACGCATTAAATCAAACTATATCCATCTGATAAAAGTTACTTGATCAAATACAAATATGCGAAAGTCATTTTTGGATTATAATTTAATATAAAATTTTAATTACTCGTTGAAAACATTAATGGAAGGTATTGAAAATATACTAATTCTTAATATGTGTGTATGTGTAGTGTAGTATTGTTTATTATTAAGAATTATAGAAGAAACATACAAAAAGATTTGATATGTTATGAACAAAAACAAATTAATAAGATCTTTTATATGTCGAGGTGTCACAACTCAATACGAACACGAGTAGCGACGTAACCATACAGTCAAGATTTCGGTTCCATTTCGCATTCACTACCTGACCATACGTATCACGTAACCATACAAACTAGTCTTCAAGACAACAACTAATTAATTCACGAACCTTCACATCATAAAAGTTTCCAATATATATATAGTTTATTTAATTTAATTCCATCGAATATCATGACCGTAAGGTTTTCATTTACATGAAGTCACGTTTCTCTAGCTGTATGCCAATAATATATAATCAGTCACCACGTACATCGCTTCGCTTGTGACAACCCGTTCATATTATTAGAGTGTAGGCGTGTAGCTTTCAAACTATAACATATCCGAAATTACGTATCAATTTCTACCATGGTTGCAAAAGTCGCTAGGCGTTCCCTAGACGGTCGATTGGGGAGTTGAGAATACTCGGCCAAGGCGGAGAGTACACGGTGAGTACTCGGACATGCCAAATTATAAAGAAATTAGTTTTCGGAAATTAAATATGTGTCAATTAACATAAATTTACTAATATTTATAACAAAATACGTAAAATTCATATTCATTCTTTAATATGATAGGAATAAAAATTATGTTTTATTTTATTTTAAGTCAAACTCGGCCCAAGTTGACCTATTAGATCCGATTTTGGCCGATGTTGACCGCATTTGATCGATTCTGAGTAATTAGTCGGAGTTGAAGTAAGTCGGCTCGGCAGCCTACCTTGTAGCGACTACTCGGGGAGTACTCGGCCTTGGAGACCTTGTTTTACTACCATGATTTCTACAATAGTAAGTTTACCGACACAGAAAGGAAACACTATGAAGTGTGAAATATGTGTCTCGTTCGATTTTGTTATTGATGATTCATATTTTTTTAAAATATTTTTATTATTACAAACAAACAGCGCTGGCCCTGAGAATTCGTGTACCTTGTTCGAACTCCAAAAAATGTGTCCTTAAGCCTTAACGAAATTAGGATTGGGCTCAATAAAGGTATAAATCTAATGCCAATGGGCTAATAACTAATCTAAAGCATAAGAATAGTTTTGTAAGTGGACATATGTTGTTGTTTGTATAGGTATACCATATTAAAAAATAAATTTTTACGTATGCATATTGGGTTTTTTTTTCTAAAAATGATGTGTCCTCCGAAATATCGGGCCCTGGCCGGTGATCCTCCTCACCCACCCCAGGGCCGGCCCTGCAAACAAATGTATTAAACTAATTTGTTCATATGTAAATAACTTTTTTATATATACTTCAAGTTTTTTTAATAAACTCCTGTCGTATAATTGAGTATTTTTCTCTTTAACTCGCATAAAGTATTGGTAATTCTTTAACTCGCATAAAGTATTGGTAATTAATTTAAAAAAAAAAATAAAGCGTGTACAATAGTAGTCATGATCTTAATTTTTTATTGAAAGGCCAACATAAATTTATTCACCATTCTAGCAAGAGGCTAGCACCACATTAACATCCATCAAAATGATCTTCTTAATTAAAAGTGTATCCGACTTCAACGCTTGCTTAATACACAATGTGTTTGTCTCATAAAATGGTGTGTCAGCTTATATGACTTACCTACACAAATTGATGCAGAGATATCAGATATTATTTTATATTTATTTGAATTTCAATTTCCTAATATTTTGTTATTTAGTTTCCTAAAAAAAAAAAAAAAAACTCTGATACCAAAGTCTGCAACTTCCTCGTGATTATTGGCTTATTTACTGGAATCTCCGTCATCACCGATTCTTCACCCGTAGCCACCACGTTTTGGGATTCTCCACCACCAGCCGCCCCCTTGCCCCCAATACTCACCACCGTTTTCTACCACTGTAACACCAACCTTACGACTTTCGAAACCCGATTCATCTCCCCATAAGTTTCGATCACCACCGGTAACCCAAGAATACCATTCGTCGTCCACGTATTCATCATACACGGGAGGTGACGAATAGATAACACTACAATTTCCAGGATACTCCTTCTCACAATTCTCATCCCGGATGAAAGCCTCTGAGTCGGTTTCCTGAAACTTGTAACCATCGCAGTCTTCAGGATGCTCCTCTTTCCCAACGATCTCATCCCAGATGACATCCTTTGAGTCAGTTTCCTGGATCTTACAATCTTGCGAATCAAACACGATTTTATTGTTGCCTCAGTCGGAGATTCGACAAGTAAAAACGTAGTTCGCTTCACGTTGAGCCATTTGATAAACCATAGCTCTGATACCACCTGATGCAATTACGAAAACATTCAAATGGCTCAAGAACAATCAGTAATCAATGACGATAAATACGAACCGAAAGGTTCAAGAACATTGTTCTTTTTTTCAATAATCAACATAAACTGAATAAACAATTAACCCTAGACCCTAATTTATAACTATGAAAAAGATAAAATAGGAAACTAAATAACAAAATATTAGGAAATTGAAATTCAAATAAATATAAAATAATATCTGATATCCCTGCATCACAAATTTTTCGAATTTAGTTGGAAGTGTTTACCCCATACCCTTTGATACCTCCTGTATGGAAGGCATTTGGTTGTCACTCATTTAGTTCGTCACAGTCTCGTAACCGAATGAAAAAAACAAAAAATAAAGGCATGATACTCTTAATTTATTAATAGGAGAAAAGAAAATAATATATAAAATAAAAAAAACTCAAGTTAAATAGTTATATAATAAATTAGATTATAACCCCATGTATTACACGGGTTGAGTAAATAAATTTATATACTAAATAATAAAAATATTATATCTTTAAAAACTTCCTTTATTGCACGGATTGAATAAATATTTTATTGCACGGATTGAATAAATATAATTTTATATATTAAGTAATAAAAAGTTATATATATAAGAACCATATTATACGGGTTGAATTAATGTAATTTTATATACCAAATAAATTTGTTTTATTTAAAATGTTTTAAATTAACAATTTACAATTTCGGATAATATTTTATTAGAAAAATAGAAGAATGGTATTCGAAATTTAAAGGAGGATAAAATTTAATATTAGCTCATTATTCATTTAATTAATATAAGATAAGTTTGGAAGTAAGGCGAGAAAATCATAAAATAAATACCTACAATGAACGACATGTGTCACACATTAATGTTTTATTATATAGTATAGTATAGATAAACATTTAGATTGATATAAATAGATTGTTTTGTTGTAGCAAAATTTGTTAACGAAGTCTCAATAAATTTAACCCATTATTTAAAACTCCGTAAATGTATAAATGATAAATAATATTAGTTAGAGTAAATTACGATTTTGGCCCCTGTGGTTATATCACTTTTACCCTTTTAGCCCAATTTTTTTTTTTTTAACATCTGAGCCCACAACGTCTTTTTTTCTAACCCTTTTGACCTCTAACACTAACCTCATCCATTAAATGTTAGGGGTCAAAAGGGTTAGAAAAAAGACGTTAGGGGCCAAAAAGATTAGAAAAAAAGACGTTGGTGGTTCAGATGTTGAAAATTCTTTTGGGGCTAAAAGAGTAAAAGTGATATAACCACATGGACCAAAATCGTATTTACTCTATTAGTTAAATAAATAATATTATAAATGAGAAGGAGATTAAACGAAATAATAATTATCCATAAAAAATTAAACTAAATAATTATAAATGAGAAGGAGATTAAACTAAATAATAATTATCCATAAAAAATTAAACTAAATAATATTTAGTAGAAGGATTATCTATAATTAATTAGAAAAAATTAAATTAAAATAATACTTATCTATAAAACATGGTCTAATATGATGACAAGTGTCCTCAAAATGGCTACAATGAACGACATGTGTCACACATTAATGTTTTATTATATAGTATAGTATAGATAAAAATTTATATTGATATAAATAGATTGTTTTGTTGTAGCAAAATTTGTTAACGAAGTCTCAATAAATTTAACCCATTATTCAAAACTCCGTAAATGTATAAATGATAAATAAAATTAGTTAGAGTAAATTATGATTTTGGCCCCTGTGGTTATATCACTTTTACCCTTTTAGCCCAAAAAAAGAAATTTTTTTTTAACATCTGAGCCCACAACGTCTTTTTTTCTAACCCTTTTGACCTCTAACACTAAGCTCATCCATTAAATGTTAGGGGTCAAAAGGGTTAGAAAAAAGACGTTAGGGGCCAAAAAGATTAGAAAAAAAGACGTTGGTGGTTTAGATGTTAAAAATTCTTTTTGGACTAAAAGAGTAAAAGTGATATAACCACTGTTTTGGTCAAAAAATCTAATGAGGATAATGCAACCAAACTCTCTGTTACAGGGAATGATGCTTTGAATATAGAACAATGATAAGGATCACTTCAACGTAAATTGCACAAACGACACAAGGATTTGTACGGGGAAAAAGCCCTTGATCAAGAGTTGATCTCCGGCACAAAAAACCCCGGGTGATGGAAACTACCGATCACCAAGCTGAAATAAATCAATAAATGTTTACAACTTCGGATAGTAACGAGCTAGGTACAAGGATCACTATGGTGATATGTGTAAAAATGAATGAAAACTAATAAGTATTCGTCGAGAGCTTCAAGAGTGCGATTGTATGAGAGTGTGTGTAGCTGAAAATGGCTAAGTGTTCTAATTCTAGCTCGTCACCCCTTTAAAAATAGAAGTTAGCTACACTAACAAACTATCCGACTTTTGTGCCAAGCTCCCACGTTCTCCACAACGTCCATTTCCAGTCAAACGTGTGCGAAATACCCGTGGAATATTCCATAGTAACGTTGCCAAGACCAAGTCAAGCTTGTTACTCCTGCGAAGTAATATAATACACAAACAAACAATCGTCAGTACGAGGATCCTTAAAGTGATCCATGATCCTAATCCTGAAGCTCTTCTGAGGATCACTATCTGTCACAGAAGTAAGGATCATTAATTAGGATAACGAATAAGGATCACTAATTGTTAGAAAATCCTCCCCTAACAATTGCCCCCAAAATATAAGGAGTGAAATGTTAAATAAGCGAATTATATTTTCCTGATCTTATCCGCAACTAACTATCTTAAATATAGCCGTTATTGTGGAACTATCCGTTGCAACCATGACGTCACAGAAGTGACAACCCAGCACGATCATGATTATAAATAGGAGATAGAGATAGGATCAAATGCATTTAAAATTTCAGAAAGACTCCCTTTATAACTGCATTCCGAAGATAAACAGGTATTCTCTCTTCATCTTCTTCCTTCTCTTGCTCTGTTTTCTGTTTCTTTTCACCATTCTATAAAAGATGTTGCTCCGGAATTCCCCAGCTAAGGATCACCCGAAAAACAGCCCACCGAAAAGCCAGGGGATCATCGAAGATTCCATAAAAGAACGCTGCTGTTTTAATGATGCACAGATTGATAGGATCCGCCACTGCTTCCCGGCGAACACCGAGTTTAGACCTTTTGATCCCAATACCCTGAGTGATCACATTTCCGACAAGTGGGTTGCTTTTCCTGTCACTCCGTTCACCATAGGCTATACATATCCTTTCCCAGCCTTTACCCAATCTTTCTTCTCCCTAACCGGCATCTCTTATATCCAAGCCATGCCGATGATCTGGAGGGTTTTGTATACCCTTGAAAGGATCATCGAGCAGGAAGGGATAGACCTAGGAATGTCAGAGCTGGGAGAGCTGTATGATCTTACTACCTTTGGTTCTCATCGTTATTTGTTTAAACGTAAGCCTGGTGAAGAACATCCGATCTTCAAAGCTACCAAGAATGATGCTAACTGGAAGCGGCGTTTCTTTTTCGTCAAGAGAGATTCTATTGATAATGGAAAGGATCTACCCAAGAATTGGGCTACCCATGGTAGGGTGGAGGATCCTGAGAAGGATCACCAGAAACTTTCTTTTGATGTAAGTGTTAGGGGAGGATTTTCTAACAATTAGTGATCCTTATTCGTTATCCTAATTAATGATCCTTACTTCTGTGACAGATAGTGATCCTCAGAAGAGCTTCAGGATCAGGATCATGGATCACTTTAAGGATCCTCATACTGACGATTGTTTGTTTGTGTTTTGTATTACTTCGCAGGAGTAACAAGCTTGACTTGGTCTTGGCAACGTTACTATGGAATATTCCACGGGTATTTCGCACATATTTGACTGGAAATGGACGTTGTGGAGAACGTGGGAGCTTGGCACAAAAGTCGGATATTTTGTTAGGGTAGCTAACTTCTATTTTTAAAGGGGTGACGAGCTAGAATTAGAACACTTAGCCATTTTTCAGCTACACACACTCTCATACAATCGCACTCTTGAAGCTCTCGACGAACACTTATTAGTTTTCATTCATTTTTACACATTTCACCGTAGTGATCCTTGTACCTAGCTCGTTACTATCCGAAGTTGTAAACATTTATTGATTTATTTGAGCTTGGTGATCGGTAGTTTCCATCACCCGGGGTTTTTTGTGCCGGAGATCAACTCTTGATCAAGGGCTTTTTCCCCGTATAAATCTGTTTTGGTCAAAAAATCTAATGAGGATAATGCAACCAAACTCTCTGTTACAGGGTATGATGCTTCAAATATAGAACAATGATGAGGATCACTTCAAGGTAAATTGCACGAACGACACAAGGGTTTATACGGGGAAAAAGCCCTTGATCAAGAGTTTGATCTCCGGCACAAAAAACCCCGGGTGATGGAAACTACCGATCACCAAGCTCAAATAAATCAATAAATGTTTACAACTTCGGATAGTAACGAGCTAGGTACAAGGATCACTACGGTGAAATGTGTAAAAATGAATGAAAACTAATAAGTGTTCGTCGAGAGCTTCAAGTGTGTGATTGTATGAGAGTGTGTGTAGCTGAAAATGGCTAAGTGTTCTAATTCTAGCTCGTCACCCCTTAAAAATAGAAGTTAACTACAATAACTAACTATCCGACTTTTGTGCCAAGCTCCCACGTTCTCCACAACGTCCATTTCCAGTCAAATATGTGCGAAATACCCGTGGAATATTCCATAGTAACGTTGCCAAGACCAAGTCAAGCTTGTTACTCCTGCGAAGTAATACAAAACACAAACAAACAATCGTCAGTATGAGGATCCTTAAAGTGATCCATGATCCTGATCCTGAAGCTCTTCTGAGGATCACTATCTGTCACAGAAGTAAGGATCATTAATTAGGATAACGAATAAGGATCACTAATTGTTAGAAAATCCTCCCCTAACAATTGCCCCCAAAATATAAGGAGTGAAATGTTAAATAAGCGAATTATATTTTCCTGATCTTATCCGCAACTAACTATCGTAAATATAGCCGTTATTGTGGAACTATCCATTGCAACCATGACGTCACAGAAGTGACAACCCTGCACGATCATGATTATAAATAGGAGATAGAGATAGGATCAAATGCATTTAAAATTTCAGAGAGACTCCCTTTATAACTGCATTCCGAAGATAAACAGGTATTCTCTCTTCATCTTCTTCCTTCTCTTGCTCTGTTTTCCTTTCTTTTCACCATTCTATCAAAGATGTTGCTCCGGAATTCCCCAGCTAAGGATCACCCGAAAAACAGCCCACCGAAAAGCCAGGGGATCATCGAAGATTCCATAAAAGAACGCTCCTGTTTCAATGATGCACAGATTGATAGGATCCGCCACTGCTTCCCGGCGAACACCGAGTTCAAACCTTTTGATCCCAATACCCTGAGTGATCACATTTCCGACAAGTGGGTTGCTTTTCCTGTCACTCCGTTCACCATAGGCTATACATATCCTTTCCCAGCCTTTACCCAATCTTTCTTTTCCCTAACCGGCATCTCTTATATCCAAGCCATGCCGATGATTTGGAGGGTTTTGTATACCCTTGAAAGGATCATCGAGCAGGAAGGGATAGACCTAGGAATGTCAGAGCTGGGAGAGCTGTATGATCTTACTACCTTTGGTTCTCATCGTTATTTGTTTAAACGTAAGCCTGGTGAGGAACATCCGATCTTCAAAGCTACCAAGAATGATGCTAACTGGAAGCGGCGTTTCTTTTTCGTCAAGAGAGATTCTATTGATAATGGAAAGGATCTACCCAAGAATTGGGCTACCCATGGTAGGGTGGAGGATCCTGAGAAGGATCACCAGAGAACTTTCTTTTGATATAAGGATCACTTATATTTTTGCTTTCTTGTTATGCAGCTATCACTGTCTCACACCTCAGATTGTCTCCTGCTGCTAAAGAGAGACTCATCGCTTTCAAGAAACTTGATCCTGAAGCAAGAACTTTCAAGACAACAACCCAAGATTCTCAGGAGGTATCCTCAGGCTCTGTCACGATGTCAAGTAAGTATCTTTGTTTAAAATTTAAATAAATAATGAAATATAAGTTAAGTGAAGATACTTATCTTGTTTTGGTTGTGTAGGTGCTGGAAAATCCACCAAGCCTGCTTCTCAATTCGACACGGCTGACCTTGATTCTATTAGACCTAGGAAGAAAAGGTCCACTACTAGTCCTAGCATCTCCATTCCCAAGGCACCCACTAAAGGAAGGGGTGGCAAAAAGAGAAAGACCTCCGAGGCTGAGGATTTGCAGGGTCTGCCTCTGATCCTTTACCAATTCCTCGAGTATTTCAATGATGTAAGGATCACTGTCTCTGCCTGTATATCCTGCTGGCATATCCTGCTGATTTGAGGATCACTTGGTCCTGACCTTACCTTTTATCTCTTTTGCAGAAATTCGCTGAGATTGAGGACTACGTGGGGAACATCGAGGAGCAGGACAAGAAGATTGCTGACCTCCAACAGGTTGCAGTGCTTAAGGACCTCAATATTGCTGACCTTCAGAAGGAACTCCTAGATGCCAAGACTAAGACGGCTAAACTCCTGATTGACCTTGACTATGAAAAGCATGATCTCATAGAAGGTGCAAAGGTCTCTGCTGCCATCACAATGTATCAGACAAAACTGAAGATGGCCCAGGAAGCTCAAGATCCTAACTTTGACAAAAGCAGCTGGGATGTTGAGGGCTGGAAAGCAAGGTTGGCTGATCTTGAAGATGATGAGGAGACAGAGGAAGTTTTAGCGATTGAGGCTGGAGGCAAGGGTGAAGGTGGTGAAGCAAGTGGAGCCGGAGGTGGTGATGCAGGGAAGGTTTAGGATGCATGATTGGGCGATGATGGAAACTTCTAGACATAGTCGGAGCCCAATTTTTTAGTTTAATGGTTGTTTTGTTTGAACAATTTGATGGTTTGTACTGAACAATAGTTTTCAGGATTAAGGATCATGTATGATCCTTTGGACAATAGGCAGGATTGCAATTGGTGGAGGGATCCTCTGTTTGGGGGATGAAGCCATTGTGATCCTGCCGCCTTTATATTCCTGCACTACTTTTTGAACTTATTATCATGGACACCCATTACCTACCCCACCGGACGGGCCACGTTTTGCTGGTAGAAGCTCGGGTAGGTAATTTTGACAACCTTTTAAGGGTTAGTCTTTTGTTAATAAATAAAATCTTAACCTTTTGTCGCTTATCTTGTGTTGTTATCCTTTGTTTTGATGCACATTTATTGAATAAACAATTTTGAACAAGTCAGATTGAAAATGTTTAGGACATGATCCACGATCAAATATCCTATAGTTAAAGAATCCCAAAAAGTAATATATTTTAAGGATCACAAGTTTAGTTGTCAAATAAATAATGAATAGAATTTAAAATAGTTAAGGATCATACCTGAGGATCCAAGTTAGGATCCTAACCATAATCAGGATAACTACAAAATAAACCTTAGAAAGAAGTAAGGATCAAGGATCCCTAGTTGCTTATCTTCAAAGACCTGAAATAGAGCATAACTTGGGACTAAGCCAATATAAGATAAGAATTAGCAACTGGGGACAAGCCCAAGGATAGCTGGGGACAAGCCCAAGGATAGCTGGGGACAAGCCCAAGGATAGCTGGGGACAAGCCCAAGGATAACTGGGGACAAGCCCAAGGATCGTATGTAAACTGGAGTATGGCCCTAACTGGCGACTATCCAAACTTAGTGACATGAAAATGCCAAAACCTTAGCTAACGTGAAAACGTTAGAAACCTTAAGAACGGATGTATGGTACGTCTACCATTATACGTAGGATCCTAGGTATAGCCAGTACAATGGAATTATCAGCCCCTAAAGCGAGTACTGGTCCCACTGCCTTGAACTATACCAGGATCATCATGCGCTACAGGCGGAACTGGGGCAAGCCCAAATAACTGGGGTTAAACCCAAGGAACGGATTGCTTCTGCAGAAAACCTCTGTTATACTAAGGATACCTGAACTTTCAAAACTTAAAATCACGTGAGAGATGGATAAAGGACGCGTGATCCTTATCCTTATATGAGAAAATAAAGAAATGAAATAGTTTAAGATTAGGATATTACCAAAGTAAGAATCACTGATACTTTAAGGATCCTTCAAGGATATTCCTAACGTAAGGATCATCTGTGCCATTAGGATCCTGCTCACATGAAATATTTCTTCAAGTGGACAGCATTCCAAGCTCTTGGTAGCAAATCACCTTCCATGGTTAGCAATCTATATGCCCCCTTTCCTGCTTCAGCTTCAATCAAATAAGGGCCTTCCCATTTTGGAGCCAATTTTCCATCAGCAGGATTGGTGGTATTCTGAAATGCTTTCCTTAACACCATATCTCCAACTTGAAACTTCCTGATCCTGACATTTTTGTTGTAAGCACCAGCCATTCTTTGTTGATAACTGGCCATCCTTATCCTAGCCATATCCCTGATTTCTTCAATAGTATCCAGGTCTTGAGCCAAGTTCTCATCATTTTCTTCAGGATCACGAGTACTTGTTCTAGCGGTTGGAACCACCATTTCTGTTGGGATCACTGATTCTGCCCCAAATACCAAAGAGAATGGCGTTTGACCAGTAGCATTCTTAGGGGTTGTCCTATCAGCCCAAAGCACATAAGGTAGTTCTTCTGCCCATTTCCCTTTCTTGGATCCAAGCTTCTTCTTCAAATTGTTGATGATGATCTTGTTGGATGATTCTGCTTGACCATTAGCTTGTGGGTGGACTGGTGTTGATGTTATCATCTTAATCCCCCAGCTGTCACAAAAGTTAGTGGTTCTGCCCCCAATAAATTGGGAACCATTATCACATATAATTTCAGAAGGAATTCCAAATCTAGTTATAATATTTCTTTTAATGAAGGATATAACTTCCTTTTCTCTGACTTGGGCAAAAGCTTCAGCCTCTATCCACTTGGAGAAGTAATCAGTCATAGCTAGCATGAACACTTTTCCACCAGGTGCCTTAGGGAGCTTACCAACTATATCCATACCCCATCTCATAAATAGCCAAGAAGAGGATATAGGATGCAATAATTCAGCTGGTTGATGAAGGATATTGCTGTGTCTCTGACAAGGATCACATCTCTTAGCATACTCCACAGCATCTCTTTTCATGGTTGGCCAGTAGTATCCTGTCCTCAAGATCCTTGAGAATAATGCCCTGCCCCCAGTGTGGTTTCCACAATCTCCTTCATGGAAGTCTTTTAAAACTTCTTGGATTTCAGGATCCTCAATGCATCTCAAGTATGGTCCTGCAAGAGATCGTCTATACAACATATTATTTAAAATTGTGAATTGAGATACCTTAGATTTGAAAGCCCTAGGGTTTTCTCCTGTAGGAATCTCTCCATGTTGTAAGTATCTCATGATTGGTGAGATCCATGATCCTGATCCTGAATGGGATTGAGTATCCTCACTAGGGATAATTGCAAATTCGTTTCCTATCTCCATAGCCACATGATCCTCAATAGCCGGGGTCAGGATATGGATAATAGGGATCTTGATATCCTCAGGGATCTTCAAAGATGATCCTAAGTTAGCCAATGCATCAGCTTCTGTATTTTCTTCCCTTGGTACCTGTGTCAAACTAAAGGAAACAAAAGAGAGTGCCAAATTTTTTACTATCTCTAAATATTTGGTTAGCTTTTCACCTTTAACAGCATAGGATCCATTAAAGTGGTTTGTAATTAACAATGAATCTACATGTACCTCAAGATACCTGATCCCCATATGCTTAGCAATTTGCAAACCCGCAATTAAGGCTTCATACTCAGCCTCATTGTTAGTGGTTTGGAACTCACAAGCTATAGAGTGGGGTATTATGTCCCCCTGTGGCGATTTTAGTAGTATTCCAAGCCCTGTGCCTTTGACATTTGAGGATCCATCAGTATGAAGTATCCAAGGATCCCTCTCCCTGTATTGTGCTATGTGTTCTTCAGGATCCGTCGAACCATCATACAGCTTCATAGTTGGGACATGGAACCTCTTGGGTATCTCAGCATCACAGATCGGTGGTGCAAAACGAGATATCCTGTGGCTCCCATCTGCGATCTCTGGGATAGGTTTGACCACTCCTGGAACACTTGATATCATATCCTTCAATTTCTGCAATTCTCTGGCCATGGCATGATTGATACCTGGATCCTGCATAAGGCCATGGTTAGTAGGTGGTTTTGAGAAAATGGGAGTTGGTTTCTTCGCAGCATTCTCAGCATTCTTCTGGGATCCAGAAGGTGGTGGAGGCAAAGAAGGAACGCCTTGTGAAGAACTGAATGAGGGCATCAAATTTGAAGCATTCTTCGCTGAGGAAGCCATTTGCTTGGTTGTAGTGAACTGAAATGAGCACAGCAATACGAATTTTTCTAAGAATGAAGCACCAATTGCCCCACGGTGGGCGCCAAACTGTTTTGGTCAAAAAATCTAATGAGGATAATGCAACCAAACTCTCTGTTACAGGGTATGATGCTTCAAATATAGAACAATGATGAGGATCACTTCAAGGTAAATTGCACGAACGACACAAGGGTTTATACGGGGAAAAAGCCCTTGATCAAGAGTTTGATCTCCGGCACAAAAAACCCCGGGTGATGGAAACTACCGATCACCAAGCTCAAATAAATCAATAAATGTTTACAACTTCGGATAGTAACGAGCTAGGTACAAGGATCACTACGGTGAAATGTGTAAAAATGAATGAAAACTAATAAGTGTTCGTCGAGAGCTTCAAGTGTGCGATTGTATGAGAGTGTGTGTAGCTGAAAATGGCTAAGTGTTCTAATTCTAGCTCGTCACCCCTTAAAAATAGAAGTTAACTACAATAACTAACTATCCGACTTTTGTGCCAAGCTCCCACGTTCTCCACAACGTCCATTTCCAGTCAAATATGTGTGAAATACCCGTGGAATATTCCATAGTAACGTTGCCAAGACCAAGTCAAGCTTGTTACTCCTGCGAAGTAATACAAAACACAAACAAACAATCGTCAGTATGAGGATCCTTAAAGTGATCCATGATCCTGATCCTGAAGCTCTTCTGAGGATCACTATCTGTCACAGAAGTAAGGATCATTAATTAGGATAACGAATAAGGATCACTAATTGTTAGAAAATCCTCCCCTAACAAAATCCTTGTGTCGTTTGTGCAATTTACCTTGAAGTGATCCTTATCATTGTTCCACATTTAAAGCATCATACCCCGTAACTAAGAGTTTGGTTGCATTATCCTCATTAGATTTTTTGACCAAAACAGTTTGGCGCCCACCGTGGGGCAATTGGTGCTTCATTCTTAGAAAAATTCGTATTGCTGTGCTCATTTCAGTTCACTACAACCAAGCAAATGGCTTCCTTAGCGAAGAATGCTTCAAATTTGATGCCCTCATTCAGTTCTTAACAAGGCGTTCCTCCTTTGCCTCTACCACCTTCTGGATCCCAGAAGAATGCTGAGAATGCTGCGAAGAAACCAACTCCCATTTTCTCAAAACCACCTACTTCTTCTGTTTCAACTAATCCTACTACTAATGATCTCTATGCCTTGATTTTGCAGATGAGGAATCATGCACAAGAGCAGGATAAGACCAACGAAAGGATCCTCCGGGAGATTGACGAAATCAAGAAACAAAAGAAAACGGCAGAGGATCATTCCCCACTGATGCCCAGATCTTTGAATTTTGATACTCCGGTGATCACTTCTCAGCCATCAGTGGCTCCAGATGTTCAATATGTGGGTGGACCAAAAGGAGTGCACTACGGAACAACAACAGTGACCCAGGCATTAGGTCCATACTTCCAGCCAGCAGGATCCTATCCTCAGCATATGGGATCCTTCATGAATTCAGGAGGGTACTCAGGAGCACCGCAGGTTCAAGGATCCTCCTTTGTTCCAGGATCATCCCAGGTTCAAGGATCTTCCGTTGTTCCAGGATCATCCCAGGTTCAAGGATCCTCCTTTGTTCCAGGATCATCCCAGGTTCAAGGATCCTCCTTTGTTCCAGGATCATCCCAGGTTCAAGGATCCTCCTTCAGGGCCGGCTCTGGGCCCGGCAAACCCGTGCCGACGCCCGAGGCCTAAAATTTCAAAGGGCCCGAAAAGTCTTTATAAGCTTGTATATATTTATTAAATTATATATTTAGTATCATCTGTTTACTATGCAAAAAAATGTTGGTGGTGTAGTGGCAAAAACCATATCAAAATAATGGAAAGGTCTCAAGTTCGAGTCTTATCTCCATCACTAAGTTTTTATTTTTGTAATTCATTTGCCCTTAACCATACTTTTGGGCCCAATTCTTTTCGTCGCCCGAGGCCTAAATTTTTTCAAGAGTTTTCGAGGACGGCTCTGTCCTCCTTTGTTCCAGGATCATCCCAGGTTCAAGGATCCTCCTTTGTTCCAGGATCGTCCCAGTTTCAGGGATCCTTCCAGATGCCAGGATCCTTGAGGAGTTTGCAAACAGGAAATTCAGATGTCCATCAGAGAGATTTTATTCCAATGCAGACCAGTGCTTCTACTGGTCCTTCGATCATTCCAGAGCCCCAACAATATGGATTAACATCCATTCTCCCTAATTTGAATCCAATGGGAGGTAACACTTTTAATAATTCTTATACTACTAACCATGGCCTTATGCAGGATCCAGGTATCAATCATGCCATGGCCAGAGAATTGCAGAAGTTGAAAGATATGATATCAAGTGTTCCAGGAGTGGTCAAACCTATCCCAGAGATTGCAGATGGTAGCCACAAGATATCTCGTTTTGCACCACCAATCTGTGATGCTGAGATACCCAAGAGGTTCCATGTCCCAACTATGAAGCTGTATGATGGTTCGACGGATCCTGAAGAACACATAGCACAATACAGGGAGAGGATGGAGATCAATCCAATCCCAGAAAGGTTAAAGGAAGCATGCCTGTGCAAAGGATTCGGATCCACTCTTACTGGATCAGCTCTCAAATGGCTGCTAAGTCTTCCCCCCTACTCTATTACCTCATTTGCTAATCTAGTTAACCTATTTAATAATCAGTTTTCTTGTAGTAGAAAATTTGAACGATTAACTAGTGATCTATATAGGATAACCCAGGGTCATAATGAATCATTAAGGGATTACATTACCAAATTCAGTAAAGAATCCTTAGACATTCCCAATTTGGATATAGCCACGGTTGTTGAGGCCTTTAAGATGGGATTGCTTAGGGATTCATTGTTCTATGATGATCTTGTTATGACACCATGCAGGAACCTAGATGAGGTAAGAACCCGGGCACTTAGGTTCATCCGGCTAGAGGATGACAAAAGAATCCAGGAGAGGTTAGCAGGATCCTCAAAGCAAGATAAGCAAGGATCCTCGTTCAAGAACAACAAGTTCAGATCCTATAACAGATCTGATAACCAGAACGTGCATGCTGTTGATCAAGAAGAGGATGATGAAGATTATCCTCCAATCTCTGAATATTGTTTTTCTGTTGATAATAATGAACTAATCCTTGCGATGCAGAACTTAGGTGATAAAGCCAGATGGCCCAGAAAGAATGATAGGCCAGCTGCAACTAAGGATAAGTCAAAGTGGTGTGCATACCATGAAGATTTTGGGCATCTCACAGAAGAATGCATTGCACTGAGAAAGGAAATTGGATACTTGTTGAGCAAGGGGTATCTAAAAGAATTGTTGGGAAGAAAAAAGTCAAGGACTCAGGATCCTGAAAGGATCCCTGAGAAGGCTCCAGCCCCTCCAGCAGATGCACAAGTAATAAACTTTATTTCTGGAGGATCAGACATTTGTGGCACATCCTTCTCAGCAGCAAAAAGGTATGCAAAGGAAACTAAAATGGATAATGGAGAAAGACCCGTTTGAACATCAAGTGTCTCCGAAGGAAAAGTTATAACTTTTGATGAGGATGATCGTGTTGATATCCAGGATCCTCATCACGATGGCTTAGTTATTACTCTTTTCATTTCTAACCATTTTGTCCGCAGGATCCTTATAGACGGGGGAAGCTCGGTGAACATTATCCAGCTTGATGTTCTAAAGAAGATGGGTATTCCTGAATCAGATATCATACCAAGATCCTCCATGCTCGTGGGATTTAGTGGCAAAACTAAGAATACCCTGGGGGACATTAAGCTCCCAATATACATCGAAGGCCTACATTCTTATCAAAAATTTTGTGTTATTGACTGTTTATCTTGTTGTAATGTTATCCTTGGCAGGCCCTGGATACACGATATGAAGGCAGTCCCGTCTACTTACCATCAATGTGTGAAGCTCCCTAGTCCTTGGGGAATAGTCAAGATCGATAGTGATCAGCAGGAGGCTAAGAATTGCTATACTTCATCGATGAAACCAGCCTCAAAGTCACGGGAGCAATAGCAATCAAGGTATCCTCCAAGGGATGTCTTGGAGGCAAGAGAGCAGGATGTGGTTGAAATCCTCATGGATCCTCATGATCCTGAATCCAAAATCTATATCGGATTAGGGATCCTTGGCGATATGAAGGAAGACCTCATATCCTTCCTCAAAAGGAGAAAGACTACCTTTGCATGGAAACACGAAGACATGACAGGTATATCTAAAGATGTAATCACTCACAAACTTGGCATTGATAGGTCCTTCAAACCAATCCATCAAAGGAGAAGAAAGTTTGCACCGGAAAGAAATGCCATTATCCAGGAAGAGGTAGAGAAATTGCTCCGGGCAGGTATGATTAGAGAGGTCAAGTATCCAAGATGGTTGGCCAATGTGGTTGTTGTTCAAAAGAAAAACGGAAAGTGGAGGGTATGTGTCGATTTTACCGATTTAAATAAGGCATGTCCCAAGGATCCTTTCCCATTACCCCACATTGACTCCATGGTGGATGCAATTGCGGGTCATGAACTGTTAACTTTTATGGATGCTTCATCTGGATTTCAACAAATCCAAATGGAACCATCCGAACAAGAGGATACAGCATTCATGACTCCAACTGGTATATACTGCTATATTGCTATGCCGTTCGGACTAAGAAATGCAGGTGCAACATATCAAAGGCTGGTGAATATGATGTTCAAAGATCAGATTGGACAAACTATGGAGGTTTACATAGACGATATGGTGGTGAAATCAATAAAGGCTGAGGATCACCTAAGAGACTTGGAGGAAGCATTTGATATCCTTGACAAATATAACATGAAGCTTAATCCTTCAAAATGTCACTTTGGTGTTAAAGCAGGTAAATTCTTAGGATACATGGTGACCAAGAGAGGCATTGAAGCTAGCCCGGAACAAATCAAAGCAATAGTGAACATTAAATCTCCGGCCAATGCTAAGGATGTCCAAAGGTTAACAGGCAGGATAGCAGCTTTGAACAGATTTATATCCAAATCCTCAGAGAAGTGCAAAGAATTCTATGATATCCTAAGGAAGAACAAGAAATTTGAGTGGACTGAGAAGCATGAAAATGCCTTAAGAGCCCTCAAAGATTATCTATCCTCAGCCCCGGCCTTGATGAAACCAGAAAAAGGCGATGTGCTATCCTTATATCTTGCAGTATCCTCAAAAGCAGTAAGTGCGGTCCTTGTTAAGGATCATGAAGGTACACAACATCCTGTCTATTATGTAAGTAAAAGTTTACTTGATGCCAAATCCAGGTATTCACACCTTGAAAAGCTTATTCTTGCATTAATTATGGCATCTACTAAGTTGAGACATTATTTTGAAACTCATGTTATTGTTGTTAAAACTAATTTCCCAATTAAGAATGTCCTCAGGAAACCAGAGATGTCAGGAAGGATGGCTAAGTGGGCAGTGAAGCTAAGTGCATATGATATAAGATATGAGCCTAGGACAGCCATCAAATCCCAAGCATTAGCTGACTTTGTGGCTGATTTCAGTAGTGATTTACAAAAAGAAGCTGAGTTAGAAGTCCAGCAGCTAGAGGAGACCAAGGATCCTTGGATACTTTATACTGATGGATCCTCAAATATCAAAGGCACAGGGCTTGGAATACTACTAAAATCGCCACAGGGGGACATAATACCCCACTCTATAGCTTGTGAGTTCCAAACCACTAACAATGAGGCTGAATATGAAGCCTTAATTGCTGGTTTGCAAATTGCCAAGCATATGGGAATCAGGTATCTTGAGGTACATGTAGATTCATTGTTAATTACAAACCACTTTAATGGATCCTATGCTGTTAAAGGTGAAAAGCTAACCAAATATTTAGAGATAGTAAAAAAATTGGCACTCTCCTTTGTTTCCTTTAGTTTGACACAGGTACCAAGGGAAGAAAATACAGAAGCTGATGCATTGGCTAACTTAGGATCATCCTTGAAGATCCCGGAGGATATCAAGATCCCTATTATCCATATTCTGACCCCGGCTATTGAGGATCATGTGGCTATGGAGATAGGAAACGAATTTGCAATTATCCCTAGTGAGGATACTCAATCCCATTCAGGATCAGGATCATGGATCTCACCAATAATGAGATACTTACAACATGGACAGATTCCTACAGGAGAAAACCCTAGGGCTTTCAAATCTAAGGTATCTCAATTCACAATTTTAAATAATATGTTGTATAGACGATCTCTTGCAGGACCATACTTGAGATGCATTGAGGATCCTGAAATCCAAGAAGTTTTAAAAGACTTCCATGAAGGAGATTGTGGAAACCACACTGGGGGCAGGGCATTATTCTCAAGGATCTTGAGGACAGGATACTACTGGCCAACCATGAAAAGAGATGCTGTGGAGTATGCTAAGAGATGTGATCCTTGTCAGAGACACAGCAATATCCTTCATCAACCAGCTGAATTATTGCATCCTATATCCTTTTCTTGGTCATTTATGAGATGGGGTATGGATATAGTTGGTAAGCTCCCTAAGGCACCTGGTGGAAAAGTGTTCATGCTAGCTATGACTGATTACTTCTCCAAGTGGATAGAGGCTGAAGCTTTTGCCCAAGTCAGAGAAAAGGAAGTTATATCCTTCATTAAAAGAAACATTATAACTAGATTTGGAATTCCTTCTGAAATTATTTGTGATAATGGTTCCCAATTTATTGGGGGCAGAACCACTAACTTTTGTGACAGTTGGGGGATTAAGATGATAACATCAACACCAGTCCACCCACAAGCTAATGGTCAAGCAGAATCATCCAACAAGATCATCATCAACAATTTGAAGAAGAAGCTTGGATCCAAGAAAGGGAAATGGGCAGAAGAACTACCTTATGTGCTTTGGGCTGATAGGACAACCCCTAAGAATGCTACTGGTCAAACACCATTCTCTTTGGTATTTGGGGCAGAATCAGTGATCCCAACAGAAATGGTGGTTCCAACTGCTAGAACAAGTACCCGTGATCCTGAGGAAAATGATGAGAACTTGGCTCAAGACCTGGATACTATTGAAGAAATCAGGGATCTGGCTAGGATAAGGATGGCCAGTTATCAACAAAGAATGGCTGGTGCTTATAACAAAAATGTTAGGATCAGGAAGTTTCAAGTTGGAGATATGGTATTAAGGAAAGCATTTCAGAATACCACCAATCCTGCCGATGGAAAATTGGCTCCAAAATGGGAAGGCCCTTATTTGATTGAAGCTGAAGCAGGAAAGGGGGCATATAGATTGCTAACCATGGAAGGTGATTTGCTACCAAGAGCTTGGAATGCTGTCCACTTGAAGAAATATTTCATGTGAGCAGGATCCTCATAGCACAGATGGTCCTTACGTTAGGGATATCCTTAAAGGATCCTTAAAGTATCGGTGATCCTTACTTTGGTAATATCCTAATCTTGAACTATTTTATTTCTTTATTTTCTCATATAAGGATAAAGGTCATGTATCCTTTATCCATCTCTCACGTGATTTTGAGTTTTGAAAGTTCAGGAATCCTTAGCAAAGTATTGGTTATCTGCAGAAGCAATCCGTCCTTTGGTTTTAACCCTAGTTATTTGGGCTTGACCCCAGTTCCGCCTGTAGCGCATGATGATCCTGGTATAGTTCAAGGCAGTGGGACCAGTACTCGCTTTAGGGGCTGATAATTCCATTGTACTGGCTATACCTAGGATCCTACGTATAATGGTAGACGTACCATACATCCGTTCCTAAGGTTTCTAACGTTTTCACGTTAGCTAAGGTTTTGGCATTTTCATGTCACTAAGTTTGGATAGTCGCCAGTTAGGGCCATACTCCAGTTTACATACGATCCTTGGGCTTGTCCCCAGTTATCCTTGGGCTTGTCCCCATTTATCCTTGGGCTTGTCCCCAGTTATCCTTGGGCTTGTCCCCAGTTATCCTTGGGATTGTCCCCAGTTGCTAATTCTTATCTTATATTGGCTTAGTCCCAAGTTATGCTCTATTTCAGGTCCTTGAAGATAAGCAACTAGGGATCCTTGATCCTTACTTCTTTCTAAGGTTTATTTTGTAGTTATCCTGATTATGGTTAGGATCCTAACTTGGATCCTCAGGTATGATCCTTAACTATTTTAAATTCTATTCATTATTTATTTGAATAACCCTTAAAATTTGACAACTAAACTTGTGATCCTTAGAATATATTACTTTTTGGGATTCTTTAACTATAGGATATTTGATTATGGATCATATCCCAAAATGTTTTTAATCTGACTTGTTCAAAATTGTTTATTCAATAAATGTGCATCAAAACAAAGGAGAATTAAAGAGACAAAAGGATAACGACACAAAATAAGCGACAAAAGGTTAAGATTTTATTTATTAACAAAAGACTAACCCTTAAAAGGTTGTCAAAATTACCTACCCGAGATTCTACCAGCAAAACGTGGCCCGTCCGCTGGGGTAGGTAAAGGGTGTCCATGATAATAAGTTCAAAAAGTAGTGCAGGAATATAAAGGCGGCAGGATCACAATGGCTTCATCCCCCAAACAGAGGATCCCTCCACCAATTGCAATCCTGCCTATTGTCCAAAGGATCATACATGATCCTTAATCCTAAAAACTATTGTTTAGTACAAACCATCAAATTGTTCAAACAAAACAACCATTAAACTAAAAAATTGGGCTCCGGCTATGTCTAGAAGTTTCCATCATCGCCCAATCATGCATCCTAAACCTTCCCTGCATCACCACCTCCGGCTCCACTTGCTTCACCACCTTCACCCTTGCCTCCAGCCTCAATCGCCAAAACTTCCTCAGTCTCCTCATCGTCTTCAAGATCAGCCAACCTTGCTTTCCAGCCCTCAACATCCCAGCTGCTTTTGTCAAAGTTAGGATCTTGAGCTTCCTGGGCCATCTTCAGTTTTGTCTGATACATTGTGATGGCAGCAGAGACCTTTGCACCTTCTATGAGATCATGCTTTTCATAGTCAAGGTCAATCAGGAGTTTAGCCGTCTTAGTCTTGGCATCTAGGAGTTCCTTCTGAAGGTCAGCAATCTTGAGGTCCTTAAGCACTGCAACCTGTTGGAGGTCAGCAATCTTCTTGTCCTGCTCTTCGATGTTCCCCACGTAGTCCTCAATCTCAGCGAATTTCTGCAAAAGAGATAAAAGGTAGGGTCAGGACCAAGTGATCTTCAAATCAGCAGGATATGCCAGCAGGATATACAGGCAGAGACAGTGATCCTTACATCATTGAAATACTCGAGGAATTGGTGACGGATCAGAGGCAGACCCTGCAAATCCTCAGCCTCGGAGGTCTTTCTCTTTTTGCCACCCCTTCCTTTAGTGGGTGCCTTGGGAATGGAGATGCTAGGACTAGTAGTGGACCTTTTCTTCCTAGGTCTAACAGAATCAAGGTCAGCCGTGTCGAATTGAGAAGCAGGCTTGGTGGATTTTCCAGCACCTACACAACGAAAACAAGATAAGTATCTTCACTTAACTTATATTTCATTATTTATTTAAATTTTACACAAAGATACTTACTTGACATCGTGACAGAGCCTGAGGATACCTCCTGAGAATCTTGGGTTGTTGTCTTGAAAGTTCTTGCTTCAGGATCAAGTTTCTTGAAAGCGATGAGTCTCTCTTTAGCAGCAGGAGACAATCTGAGGTGTGAGACAGTGATAGCTGCATAACAAGAAAGCAAAAATATAAGTGATGCTTATACCAAAAGAAAGTTCTCTGGTGATCCTTCTCAGGATCCTCCACCCTACCATGGGTAGCCCAATTCTTGGGTAGATCCTTTCCATTATCAATAGAATCTCTCTTGACGAAAAAGAAACGCCACTTCCAGTTAGCATCATTCTTGGTAGCTTTGAAGATCGGATGTTCCTCACCAGGCTTACGTTTAAACAAATAACGATGAGAACCAAAGGTAGTAAGATCATACAGCTCTCCCAGCTCTGACATTCCTAGGTCTATCCCTTCCTGCTCGATGATCCTTTCAAGGGTATACAAAACCCTCCAAATCATCGGCATGGCTTGGATATAAGAGATGCCGGTTAGGGAAAAGAAAGATTGGGTAAAGGCTGGGAAAGGATATGTATAGCCTATGGTGAACGGAGTGACAGGAAAAGCAACCCACTTGTCGGAAATGTGATCACTCAGGGTATTGGGATCAAAAGGTCTGAACTCGGTGTTCGCCGGGAAGCAGTGGCGGATCCTATCAATCTGTGCATCATTGAAACAGCAGCGTTCTTTTATGGAATCTTCGATGATCCCCTGGCTTTTCGGTGGGCTGTTTTTCGGGTGATCCTTAGCTGGGGAATTCCGGAGCAACATCTTTGATAGAATGGTGAAAAGAAAGGAAAACAGAGCAAGAGAAGGAAGAAGATGAAGAGAGAATACCTGTTTATCTTCGGAATGCAGTTATAAAGGGAGTCTCTCTGAAATTTTAAATGCATTTGATCCTATCTCTATCTCCTATTTATAATCATGATCGTGCAGGGTTGTCACTTCTGTGACGTCATGGTTGCAACGGATAGTTCCACAATAACGGCTATATTTACGATAGTTAGTTGCGGATAAGATCAGGAAAATATAATTCGCTTATTTAACATTTCACTCCTTATATTTTGGGGGCAATTGTTAGGGGAGGATTTTCTAACAATTAGTGATCCTTATTCGTTATCCTAATTAATGATCCTTACTTCTGTGACAGATAGTGATCCTCAGAAGAGCTTCAGGATCAGGATCATGGATCACTTTAAGGATCCTCATACTGACGATTGTTTGTTTGTGTTTTGTATTACTTCGCAGGAGTAACAAGCTTGACTTGGTCTTGGCAACGTTACTATGGAATATTCCACGGGTATTTCGCACATATTTGACTGGAAATGGACGTTGTGGAGAACGTGGGAGCTTGGCACAAAAGTCGGATAGTTAGTTATTGTAGTTAACTTCTATTTTTAAGGGGTGACGAGCTAGAATTAGAACACTTAGCCATTTTCAGCTACACACACTCTCATACAATCACACACTTGAAGCTCTCGACGAACACTTATTAGTTTTCATTCATTTTTACACATTTAACCGTAGTGATCCTTGTACCTAGCTCGTTACTATCCGAAGTTGTAAACATTTATTGATTTATTTGAGCTTGGTGATCGGTAGTTTCCATCACCCGGGGTTTTTTGTGCCGGAGATCAACTCTTGATCAAGGGCTTTTTCCCCGTATAAATCCTTGTGTCGTTTGTGCAATTTACCTTGAAGTGATCCTTATCATTGTTCCACATTTAAAGCATCATACCCCGTAACTAAGAGTTTGGTTGCATTATCCTCATTAGATTTTTTGACCAAAACAGTAAGGATCACTTATATTTTTGCTTTCTTGTTATGCAGCTATCACCGTCTCACACCTCAGATTGTCTCCTGCTGCTAAAGAGAGACTCATCGCTTTCAAGAAACTTGATCCTGAAGCAAGAACTTTCAAGACAACAACCCAAGATTCTCAGGAGGTATCCTCAGGCTCTGTCACGATGTCAAGTAAGTATCTTTGTTTAAAATTTAAATAAATAATGAAATATAAGTTAAGTGAAGATACTTATCTTGTTTTGGTTGTGTAGGTGCTGGAAAATCCACCAAGCCTGTTTCTCAATTCGACACGGCTGACCTTGATTCTGTTAGACCTAGGAAGAAAAGGTCCACTACTAGTCCTAGCATCTCCATTCCCAAGGCACCCACTAAAGGAAGGGGTGGCAAAAAGAGAAAGACCTCCGAGGCTGAGGATTTGCAGGGTCTGCCTCTGATCCGTCACCAATTCCTCGAGTACTTCAATGATGTAAGGATCACTGTCTCTGCTAGTATATCCTGCTGATTTGAGGATCACTTGGTCCTGACCTTATCTTTTATCTCTTTTGCAGAAATTCGCTGAGATTGAGGACTATGTGGGGAACGTCGAGGAGCAGGACAAGAAGATTGCTGACCTCCAACAGGTTGCAGTGCTTAAGGACCTCAAAATTGCTGACCTTCAGAAGGAACTCCTAGATGCCAAGACTAAGACGGCTAAACTCCTGATTGACCTTGACTATGAAAAGCATGATCTCATAGAAGGTGAAAAGGTCTCTACTGCCATCACAATGTATCAGACAAAACTGAAGATGGCCCAGGAAGCTCAAGATCCTAACTTTGACAAAAGCAGCTGGGATGTTGAGGGCTGGAAAGCAAGGTTGGCTGATCTTGAAGATGATGAGGAGACTGAGGAAGTTTTGGCGATTGAGGCTGGAGGCAAGGGTGAAGGTGGTGAAGCAAGTGGAGCCGGAGGTGGTGATGCAGGGAAGGTTTAAGCTGCATGATTGGGCGATGAAGGAAACTTATAGACATAGCCGGAGCCCAATTTTTTAGTTTAATGGTTGTTTTGTTGAACGATTTGATGGTTTGTACTGAACAATAGTTTTTAGGATTAAGGATCATGTATGATCCTTTGGACAATAGGCAGGATTGCAAACGGTGGAGGGATCCTCTGTTTGGGAGATGAAACCATTGTGATCCTGCCGCCTTTATATTCCTGCACTAGTTTTGAACTTATTATCATGGACACCCTTTACCTACCCCAGCGGACGGGCCACGTTTTGCTGGTAGATGCTCGGGGTAGGTGATTTTGACAACCTTTTTGTTTTGGGCAAAAAATCTGTTGAGGATATTGCAACCAAACTCTATGTTACGGGGTCTGATGCTAACAATGTAGAACAATAACAAGGATCACTTCAATGTAAATTGCTGAAATGACACAAGGATTTATACGGGGAAAAAGCCCTTGATCAAGAGTTGATCTCCGGCACAAAAAACCCCGGGTGATGGAAACTACCGATCACCAAGCTAAAATAAATGAATAAATGTTTACAACTTCGGATGGTAACGAGCTAGGTACAAGGATCACTATCGTGCAACGTGTAAAAGTGAGTGAAAATGAATGAATGTTCGTCGAGAGCTTCAAGTGTGCGAGTATACGAGTGTGTGTAGCTGTAAAAAATGACTAAGTGTTTTTCTACTAGCTCGTCACCCCTTTAAATGAAAGAAATAACTAGCTAACAAACTGCCCGACTTTTCTGCCATGCCTCCACGTTCTCCACAACGTCTATTTTTGGTCAAGCACGTGCAGAATAGTTTGGGAATATTCTCCAGGAATGTCGCCAAGACTTGGTCAAGCTTGTTATACCTGCGAGATAGTACAAAACATAAGTAAACAATCGTCAGTACGAGGATCCTGAAAGTGATCCATGATCCTGATCCTGAAGCTCTTCTGAGGATCACCACCTGTCACAGAAGTAAGGATCACTAATTAGGATAACGAATAAGGATCACTAATTGTTAGAAAATCCTCCCCTAACAATTGCCCCCAAAATATAAGGAGTGATATGTAAAATTAGCGAGTTATGTTTTCTTGATCTTATCCACAACTGACTAACGGATATATAGCCGTTAAAATAGAACTAGCCGTTGCGATCATGACGTCACGGAAGTGACAATCCTGCAGAATCATAATTATAAATAGAGATATAGATAGGATCAAATGCATTTAAATTCGAAAGAAACTCCCTTTATATTCTGCATTCCGAAGACGATAAGGTATTCTCTCTCTCTATCTTCCTTCCTCTCTTACTCTGTTTTTCCTTCTTTATCTCCGTCACTTTGAGAATGTTGCTCCGAAGCTCACCGGGCAAGGATCACAAGAAGGATAGCCCTTTGAAGAGTCAAAAGATCATCAAAGACTCAGCGAATGAGAGGTGTTGTTTTAACGATGCACAAGTAGATAAAATCCGTCACTGTTTTCCGGCGAGTGCCTTCTTCAAACCCTTCGATCCCACTGTTCTTAGCGATTATGTTTCTGAAACATGGGTTGCCTTTCCAGCTACTCCATTCACTATAGGGTACACCTATCCTTTCCCAGAGTTCACACAATCCTTCTTTTCCCTTTCCGGCATATCTTACATTCAAGCCATGCCGATGATTTGGAGGGTTTTGTATACCCTAGAGAGGATCATCGATCAGGAAGGCGTTGATTTAGGAATGTCAGAATTGGCGGAGCTGTATGATCTTACTACCTTTGGTTCCCATCGTTATTTGTTCAAGCGAAAACCCGGTGCAGAACATCCCCTTCTCAAAGTCACTAAGAACGACAAAGATTGGAAACGTCGCTTCTTCTTCGTCAGGAGGAATTCCATTCTAAACGGAGAGGATCTACCAAAAACATGGTCCACCCATGGTAGGCCGGAGGATCCTGAGAAGGATCACTAGGTAGTCTTGTTTGTGTGATAAGATCATTAACCCTCTTTGTCTTGTGCCATGCAGCTATCTCTGTTTCGCATCTCATCACAACACCCGCAACCAGGGAAAGACTTGCTGCTTTCTGGGGACTCGATCCTGAAACTAGAACTTTCAAAACAACAACCCAAGACTCTCAGGAGGTATCCTCAGGCTCTGTCACAATGTCAAGTAAGTATCCTTGTTTAAATAAATAGTAAAATGTAAATTAAGAAAAGATACTTATCTTGCTTTGGTTGTGTAGGTGCTGGAAAATCTGCCAAGGCTGCTTCAAGGTTCAGTGTTACCGACCTCACCACTGTCAAATCCTCCAAAAGAAAGGTTCCTGCCAGCCCGACAGCCTCAATCCCCAAGGCACCCCTCAAAGGAAAGGGAATCAAGAGGAGAAAGGCCTCCGAGGCTGAGGATTTGCAGGGTCTGCCTCTAATCCGTCACCAATTCCTCGAGTACTTCAATGAGGTAAGGATCATTGTCTCTGCTCATATATCCTGTCGACATATCCTGCTGATATATCCTGCTGACCTGAGGATCACTTAATCCTGACCTTATCCTTTATCCTCTTTGCAGAAATTTGCTGAGATTGAGGATTATGTGGGCCACGTTGAGGATCAAGATAAAAAGATTGCCGACCTCCAGCAGGTTGCCGTGCTCAAGGATCTTGCATTTGCTGATCTTCAGAAGGAACTCCAGGATACCAAACAGAAGATGGCTAAGGTGCTGGTTAACTTTGACTATGAAAGGCAGGAGATCACAGATGATGCCAAAATCTCTGCCGCCATAGCGATGTACAAAACCAAGCTGCAAATGGCCTTGGAGGCTCAGGATCCTGCCTTCGACAAAAGCGGCTGGGAAATTGAAGAATGGAAAGCAAGGCTGGCTGAATTAGGTGATGAAGAGGAGGCTGAAGAGATCCTGACAATTGAGGCTGGAAGCAAGGATGAAGCTGGTGAAGCAAGTGGAGCCGGAGGCGGTGATGCAGCAAAGATTTAGGCTGCTTGATTGGGCAATGATGGACATTTCTAGACGTAGCCGGAGCCCAGTTTTTTAAATTTGGTGATAGTTTTTGTGGTTGTGATGTTTAAAACAATTTAATGGTTGGTACTTGAACAATAGGTTTTAGGATTAAGGATCTTGTATGATCCTTAGGACAATAGGCAGGATTGCAATTGGTGGAGGGATCCTCTGTTTGGGGGATGAAGCCATTGTGATCCTGCTGCCTTTATATTCCTGCACTACTTTTGAACTTATTATGATGGATACCCTTTACCTACCCCAGCGGACGGGCCATGTTTTGCTGGTAGAAGCTCGGGTAGGTAATTTTGACAACCTTTTAAGGGTTAGTCTTTTGTTGATAAATAAAAACTTAACCTTTTGTCGCTTATCTTGTGTTGTTATCCTTTTTAATATCTTGCTTTCCAACTGTTGTAATGTTCACTCTGTTTATATTTATCAAACCTTGATAAATTAAAAAAAGATATGCAAAAAGTTTAGGATATGATCAAAGATCACATATCCCATAATCGATAAGTTCTAAAAAGTGATATAGTTTAAAAATCACAAGTTCAGTTGTCAAGTATAAGGGTTATTCAAATAAATAATGAATAGAATTAAAAATAGTTAAAGATCATACCTAAGGGTCCAAGTTAGGATCCTAACCATAATAAGGATAACTGTAAAATAAACCTTAGAATAAAGTAAGGATCAAGGATCCCTAGTTGCCTATCTTCAAGAACCTGAAATAGAGCATAATTTGGGACTAAGCCAATATAAGATAAGAGTTAGAAACTGGGGACAAGCCCAAGGATAACTGGGGACAAGCCCAAGGATAACTGGGGACAAGCCCAAGGATAACTGGGGACAAGCCCAAGGATCGTGTGTAAACTGGAGTATGGCCCTAACTGGCGACTATCCAAACTTAGTGACATGAAGATGCCAAAACCTTAGCTAACGTGAAAACGTTAGAAACCTTAGCTAACGTGAAAACGTTAGAAACCTTATGAACGGATGTATGGTACGTCTACCATTATACGTAGGATCCTAGGCATAGCCAGTACAATGGAATTATCAGCCCCTAAAACGAGTACTGGTCCCAATGCCTTGAACTATACCAGGATCATCGTGCGCTACAGGCGGAACTGGGGTCAAGCCCAAATAACTGGGGTTAAACCCAAGGAACGGATTGCTTCAGCGTATAACCAGTGTTATGCTAAGGATACCTGAACTTTCAAAACTTAAACTCACGTGAGAGATGGATAAAGGATACATGATCCTTATCCTTATATGAGAAAATAAAGAAATGAAATAGTTCAAGTTTAGGATATTACCTAAGTGAGGATCACCGATACTTTGAGGATCCTTTAAGGATACCCCTATCGTGAGGATCATCTGTGCCATGAGGATCCTACTCACATGAAATATTTCTTCAAGTGGACAGCGTTCCAAGCTCTTGGTAGCAAATCACCTTCCATGGTTAGCAATCTATACGCCCCCTTTCCTGCTTCAGCTTCAATCAAATAAGGACCTTCCCATTTTGGAGCCAATTTCCCATCAGCAGGATTGGTGGTATTTTGGAATGCTTTCCTTAATACCATATCTCCAACTTGAAACCTCCTGATCCTGACATTTTTGTTGTAAGCACCAGCCATTCTTTGTTGATAACTGGCCATCCTTATTCTGGCCATATCCCTGATCTCTTCAATAGTATCCAGGTCTTGAGCCAAGTTTTCATCATTCTCCTCAGGATCACGGGTACTTGTTCTTGCAGTTGGAACCACCATTTCTGTTGGGATCACTGATTCTGCCCCAAATACCAAAGAGAATGGTGTTTGACCAGTAGCATTCTTGGGGGTTGTCCTATCAGCCCAAAGCACATAGGGTAGTTCTTCTGCCCATTTCCCTTTTTTGGATCCAAGCTTCTTCTTCAAATTGTTGATGACGATCTTGTTGGATGATTCTGCCTGACCATTAGCTTGTGGGTGGACTGGTGTTTATGTTATCATCTTAATCCCCCAGCTGTCACAAAAGTTAGTGGTTCTGCCCCCAATAAATTGGGAACCATTATCACATATAATTTCAGAAGGAATTCCAAATCTAGTGATAATATTTCTTTTAATGAAGGATATAACTTCCTTTTCTCTGACTTGGGCAAAGGCTTCAGCCTCTATCCACTTGGAGAAGTAATCAGTCATAGCAAGCATGAATACTTTTCCACCAGGTGCCTTAGGGAGCTTACCAACTATATCCATACCCCATCTCATAAATGGCCAAGAGGAGGATATAGGATGCAATAATTCAGCTGGTTGATGAAGGATATTGCTGTGTCTCTGACAAGGATCACATCTCTTAGCATACTCCACAGCATCTCTCTTCATGGTTGGCCAGTAGTATCCTGTCCTCAGGATCCTTGAGAATAATGCCCTGCCCCCAGTGTGGTTTCCACAATCTCCTTCATGGAAATCTTTTAAAACTTCTTGGATTTCAGGATCCTCGATGCATCTCAAGTATGGTCCTGCAAGAGATCGTCTATACAACATATTATTTAAAATTATGAATTGAGATACCTTAGATTTGAAGGCCCTAGGGTTTTCTCCTGTAGGAATCTCTCCATGTTGTAGGTATCTCATAATTGGTGAGATCCATGATCCTGATCCTGATCCTGAATGGGATTGAGTATCCTCACTAGGGATAATTGCAGAATCATTTCCTATCTCCATAGCCTGGTGATCCTCGATAGCCGGGGTCAGGGTATGGATAATAGGGATCTTGATATCCTCTGGGATCTTCAAGGATGATCCTAAGTTTGCCAAAGCATCAGCTTCTGTATTTTCTTCCCTTGGTACCTGCGTCAAACTAAAGGAAACAAAAGAGAGTGCCAAACTTTTGACTATCTCCAAATATTTGGTTAGCTTTTCGCCTTTAACAGCATAGGATCCATTAAAGTGGTTTGTAATTAACAATGAATCTACATGTACCTCAAGATACCTGATCCCCATATGCTTTGCAATTTGCAAACCAGCAATTAAGGCTTCATATTCAGCCTCATTGTTAGTGGTTTGGAACTCACAAGCTATAGAGTGGGGTATTATGTCCCCCTGTGGCGATTTTAGTAGTATTCCAAGCCCTGTGCCTTTGCATTCGAGGATCCATCAGTATAGAGTATCCAAGGATCCTTGGTCTCCTCTAGCTGCTAGACTTCTAACTCAGCTTCTTCTTGTAAATCACTACTGAAATCAGCCACAAAGTCAGCTAATGCTTGGGATTTGATGGCTGTCCTAGGCTCGTATCTTATATCATATGCACTCAGCTTCACTGCCCACTTAGCCATCCTACCTGACATTTCTGGTTTCCTAAGGACATTCTTAATTGGAAAATTAGTTTTAACAATTATAACATGAGTTTCAAAATAATGTCTTAACTTAGTAGATGCCATTATTAATGCAAGAATAAGTTTTTCAAGGTGTGAATACCTGGATTCGGCATCAAGTAAACATTTACTTACATAATAGACAGGATGTTGTGTACCTTCATGATCCTTAACAAGGACCGCACTTACTGCTTTTGAGGATACTGCAAGATATAAGGATAGCACATCGCCTTTTTCTGGTTTCATCAAAGCCGGGGCTGAGGATAGGTAATCCTTGAGGGATCTTAAAGCATTTTCATGCTTCTCAGTCCACTCAAATTTCTTGTTCTTCCTTAGGATATCGTAGAATTCTTTGCACTTTTCTGAGGATTTGGATATAAATCTGTTCAATGCTGCTATCCTGCCTGTTAGCCTTTGAACATCCTTGGCATTTGCCGGAGATTTGATGTTGACTATTGCTTTAATTTGTTCCGGGCTAGCTTCGATGCCTCTCTTTGTCACCATGTATCCTAAGAATTTACCTGCTTTAACACCAAAGTGACATTTTGAAGGATTAAGTTTCATGTTATATTTGTCAAGGATATCGAATGCTTCCTCCAAGTCTCTTAGGTGATCCTCAGCTTTTAAGGATTTTACCACCATATCATCTATGTAAACCTCCATAGTCTGTCCAATCTGATCCTTGAACATCATATTCACCAGCCTTTGATATGTTGCACCTACATTTCTTAATCCGAACGGCATAGCAATATAGCAGTATATACCAGTTGGAGTCATGAAGGCTGTATCCTCTTGGTCGGATGGTTCCATTTGGATTTGTTGGAATCCAGATGAAGCATCCATAAAAGTTAACAGTTCATGACCCGCAGTTGCATCCACCATGGAGTCAATGTGGGGTAATGGGAAAGGATCCTTGGGACATGCCTTATTTAAATCGGTAAAATCGACACATACCCTCCACTTTCCGTTTTTCTTTTGAACAACAACCACATTGGCCAACCATCTTGGATACTTGACCTCTCTAATCATACCTGCCCGGAGCAATTTCTCTACCTCTTCTTGGATAATGGCATTCCTTTCCGGTGCAAACTTTCTTCTCCTTTGATGGATTGGCTTGAAGGATCTGTCAATGCCGAGTTTGTGAGTGATTACGTCTTTGGATATGCCAGTCATGTCTTCGTGTTTCCATGCAAAGGTAGTCTTTCTCCTTTTGAGGAAGGATACGAGGTCTTCTTTCATTTCGCCAAGGATCCCTGATCCGATGTAAACTATAGATTCAGGATCATCAGGATCCATGAGGATTTCTACCACATCCTGCTCTTTTGCCTCCAAGACATCCCTTGGAGGATACCTTGATTGCTATTGCTCCCTTGACTTCGAGGCTGGTTTCATCGATGAAGTGTAGCAATTCTTAGCCTCCTGCTGATCACTATCAATCTTCACTATTCCCCAAGGACTAGGGAGCTTCACACATTGATGGTAGGTAGATGGGACTGCTTTCATATCGTGTATCCAGGGCCTGCCAAGGATAACATTACAACAAGATAAACAGTCAATAACACAAAACTTTTGATAAGAGTGTAGGCCTTCGATATATATTTGGGAGTTTAATGTCCCCCAGGGTATTCTTGGTTTCGCCACTAAATCCCACGAGCACGGAGGATCTTGGTATGATCTCTGATTCAGGGATACCCATCTTCTTCAGAACATCAAGCTGGATAATGTTCACTGAACTCCCTCCGTCTATAAGGATCCTGCGGACAAAATGGTTAGAAATGAAAAGAGTAATAACTAAACCATCGTGATGAGGATCCTGGATATCAATACGATCCTCTTCATCAAAGGTTATGACTTTTCCTTCGGAGACACTTGATGTTCGAACTGGTCTTTCTCCATTATCCATTTTAGTTTCCTTTGCATGCCTTTTAGCTGCTGAGAAAGATGTGCCACAAATATCTGATCCTCCAGAAATAAAGTTTATCACTTGTGCATCTGCTGGAGGGGCTGGAGCCTTCTCAGGGATCCTTTCAGGATCCTGAGTCCTTGACTTTTTTCTTCCCAACAATTCCTTCAGATGCCCTTTGCTTAACAAGTAGCCAATTTCCTTTCTTAGTGCGATGCATTCTTCTGTGAGATGCCCAAAATCTTCATGGTATGAGCACCACTTTGATCTATCCTTAGTTGCAGCTGGCCTATCATTTTTTCTCGGCCATCTAGCTTTATCACCTAGGTTCTGCATCGCAAGGATTAGTTCGTTGTTATCAACACAAAAACAATATTCAGAAATTGGAGGATAATCTTCATCATCCTCTTCTTGATCAATAGAATGCACGTTCTGGTTATCAGATCTGTTATAGGATCTGAACTTGTTGTTCCGGAATGAGGATCCTTGCTTATCCTGCTTTGAGGATCCTGCTAACCTCTCCTGGATCCTTTTGTCATCTTCTAGCCGAATGAACCTAAGTGCTCGGGTTCTTACCTCATCTAAGTTCCTGCATGGTGTCATAACAAGATCATCATAGAAAGACGAATCCCTAAGCAATCCCATTTTAAAGGCCTCAACAGCCGTGGCTATGTCTAAGTTGGGAATGTCTAAGGATTCTTTACTGAATTTGGTAATATAATCCCTTAATGATTCATTATGGCCCTGGGTTATCCTATAGAGATCACTAGTTAACCGTTCAAATTTCCTACTACAAGAAAACTGATTATTAAACAGATTAACTAGATTAGCAAATGAGGTAATAGAGTAGGGAGGAAGACTTAGAAGCCATTTGAGAGCTGATCCAGTAAGAGTGGATCCGAATCCCTTGCACAGGCATGCTTCCTTTAACCTTTCTGGAATTGGATTAATCTCCATCCTCTCCCTGTATTGTGCTATGTGTTCCTCAGGATCTGTTGAACCATCATACAGCTTCATTGTTGGCACATGGAACCTCTTAGGTATCTCAGCATCACAGATTGGTGGTGCAAAACGAGATATCTTGTGGCTCCCATCTGCAATCTCTGGGATAGGTTTGACCACTCCCGGAACACTTGATATCATATCCTTTAGCTTTTGCAATTCTCTGGCCATGGCATGATTGACACCTGGATCCTGCATAAGACCATGGTTAGCAGTATAAGAATTATTAAAAGTGTTACCTCCCATCGGATTCAGATTAGGAAGATTGGATGTTAGTCCATATTGTTGAGGCTCTGGAATGATCGAGGGACCAGTAGAAGCATTGGTCTGCATTGGAATAAAATCTCCCTGATGGACATCTGAACTTCCTGTTTGCAAACTCCTCAAGGATCCTGGCATCTGGAAGGATCCCTGAAACTGGGACGATCCTGGAACAAAGGAGGATCCTTGAACCTGGGATGATCCTGGAACGAAGGAGGATCCTTGAACCTGGGATGATCCTGGAACGAAGGAGGATCCTTGAACCTGGGATGATCCCGGAACGAAGGAGGATCCTTGAACCTGGGATGATCCTGGAACGAAGGAAGATCCTTGAACCTGGGATGATCCTGGAACGAAGGAGGATCCTTGAATCTGGGATGATCCCGGAACGAAGGAGGATCCTTGAACCTGGGATGATCCCGGAACGAAGGAGGATCCTTGAACCTGGGATGATCCTGGAACGAAGGAGGATCCTTGAACCTGCTGCAATCCTGAATATCCTCCTGAATTCGTGAGGGATCCCATATATTGAGGATAGGATCCCGCTGGCTGGAAATAGGAACCCGATGCCTGAGTCACTGTTGTTGTTCCGTAGTGCACTCCTTTTGGTCCACCCACATATTGGACGTCTGGAACCATTGATGGCTGAGAAGTAATCACCGGAGTATCAAAATTCAAGGATTTCGGCACCAGTGGGGAATGATCCTCTGCCGTTGTCTTTTGTTTTTTGAGATCTCCGATTTCTTTAAGAATCCTCTCATTGGTCTTATCCTGTTGCCGTATCTGATCCTTCATCTGCAAAATCAAAGTTAACATGTCACTAGTAGTGGGAGTGTAAGAAGCAGAAGAAGTTGGAGGTTTTGAGAAAATGGGAGTTGGTTTCTTCGCAGCATTCTCAGCATTCTTCTGGGATCCAGAAGGTGGTGGAGGCAAAGGGGGAACGCCTTGAGAAGAAGTGGATGAGGGCATCAAATTTGAAGCATTCTTCGCTGAGGAAGCCATTTGCTTAGTTGTAGTGAACCGGAATGAGCACAAAAATGCGAATTTTTCTAAGGACGAAGCACCAATTGCCCCACGGTGGGTGCCAAACTGTTTTGGGCAAAAAATCTGTTGAGGATATTGCAACCAAACTCTATGTTACGGGGTCTGATGCTAACAATGTAGAACAATAACAAGGATCACTTCAATGTAAATTGCTGAAATGACACAAGGATTTATACGGGGAAAAAGCCCTTGATCAAGAGTTGATCTCCGGCACAAAAAACCCCGGGTGATGGAAACTACCGATCACCAAGCTAAAATAAATGAATAAATGTTTACAACTTCGGATGGTAACGAGCTAGGTACAAGGATCACTATCGTGCAACGTGTAAAAGTGAGTGAAAATGAATGAATGTTTGTCGAGAGCTTCAAGTGTGCGAGTATACGAGTGTGTGTAGCTGTAAAAAATGACTAAGTGTTTTTCTACTAGCTCGTCACCCCTTTAAATGAAAGAAATAACTAGCTAACAAACTGCCCGACTTTTCTGCCATGCCTCCACGTTCTCCACAACGTCTATTTTTGGTCAAGCACGTGCAGAATAGTTTGGGAATATTCTCCAGGAATGTCGCCAAGACTTGGTCAAGCTTGTTATACCTGCGAGATAGTACAAAACATAAGTAAACAATCGTCAGTACGAGGATCCTGAAAGTGATCCATGATCCTGATCCTGAAGCTCTTCTGAGGATCACCACCTGTCACAGAAGTAAGGATCACTAATTAGGATAACGAATAAGGATCACTAATTGTTAGAAAATCCTCCCCTAACACTTTTAAGGGTTAATCTTTTGTTAATAAATAAAACCTTAATCTTTTGTCGCTTATCTTGTATTGTTATCCTTTTTGTCTCTTTAATTCTCAATTGTTTTGATGTACATTTATTGAATAAACAATTTTGAATAAGTCAGATTAAAAATATTTAGGACATGATCCATGATCAAATATTCTGTAGTTAAAGAATCCCAAAAAGTAATATATTTTAAGGATCACAAGTTTAGTTGTCAAATTTTAAGGGTTATTCAAATAAACAATGAGTAGAATTAAAAATAATGAAGGATCATACCTGAGGATCCAAGTTAGGATCCTAACCATAATCAGGATAACTACAAAATAAACCTTAGAGAGAAGTAAGGATCTAGGACCCCTAGTTGCTTATCTTCAAGGACCTGAAATAGAGCATAACTTGGGACTAAGCCAATATAAGATAATAGTTAGCAACTGGGGACAAGCCCAAGGATAACTGGGGACAAGCCCAAGGATAACTGGGGACAAGCCCAAGGATCGTATGTAAACTGGAGTATGGCCCTAACTGGCGACTATCCAAACTTAGTGACATGAAAATGCCAAAACCTTAGCTAACGTGAAAACGTTAGAAACCTTAGGAACGGATGTATGGTACGTCTACCATTATACGTAGGATCCTAGGTATAGCCAGTACAATGGAATTATCAGCCCCTAAAGCGAGTACTGGTCCCACTGCCTTGAACTATACCAAGATCATCATGCGCTACAGGCGGAACTGGGGTCAAGCCCAAAGGACGGATTGCTTCTGCAGATAACCAATACTTTGCTAAGGATTCCTGAACTTTCAAAACTTAAAATCACGTGAGAGATGGATAAAGGATACATGACCCTTATCCTTATATGAGAAAATAAAGAAATGAAATAGTTCAAGATTAGGATATTACCAAAGTAAGGATCACCGATACTTTAAGGATCCTTTAAGGATATCCCTAACATAAGGATCATCTGTGCTATGAGGATCCTGCTCACATGAAATATTTCTTCTAGTGGACAGCATTCCAAGCTCTTGGTAGCAAATCACCTTCCATAGTTAGCAATCTATATGCCCCCTTTCCTGCTTCAGCTTCAATCAAATAAGGGCCTTCCCATTTTGGAGCCAATTTTCCATCAGCAGGATTGGTGGTATTCTGAAATGCTTTCCTTAATACCATATCTCCAACTTGAAACTTCCTGATCCTGACATTTTTGTTGTAAGCACCAGCCATTCTTTGTTGATAACTGGCCATCCTTATCCTAGCCAGATCCCTGATTTCTTCAATAGTATCCAGGTCTTGAGCCAAGTTCTCATCATTTTCCTCAGGATCGCGGGTACTTGTTCTAGCAGTTGGAACCACCATTTCTGTTGGGATCACTGATTCTGCCCCAAATACCAAAGAGAATGGCGTTTGACCAGTTGCATTCTTAGGGGTTGTCCTATCAGCCCAAAGCACATAAGGTAGTTCTTCTGCCCATTTCCCTTTCTTGGATCCAAGCTTCTTCTTCAAATTGTTGATGATGATCTTGTTGGATGATTCTGCTTGACCATTAGCTTGTGGGTAGACTGGTGTTGATGTTATCATCTTAATCCCCCAGCTGTCACAAAAGTTAGTGGTTCTGCCCCCAATAAATTGGGAACCATTATCACATATAATTTCCGAAGGAATTCCAAATCTAGTTATGATATTTCTTTTAATGAAGGATATAACTTCCTTTTCTCTGACTTGTGCAAAAGCTTCAGCCTCTATCCACTTGGAGAAGTAATCGGTCATAGCTAGCATGAACACTTTTCCACCAGGTGCCTTAGGGAGCTTACCAACTATATCCATACCCCATCTCATAAATGGCCAAGAGGAGGATATAGGATGCAATAATTCAGCTGGTTGATGAAGGATATTGCTGTGTCTCTGACAAGGATCACATCTCTTAGCATACTCCACAGCATCTCTTTTCATGGTTGGCCAGTAGTATCCTGTCCTCAGGATCCTTGAGAATAATGCCCTGCCCCCAGTGTGGTTTCCACAATCTCCTTCATGGAAGTCTTTTAAAACTTCTTGGATTTCAGGATCTTCAATGCATCTCAAGTATGGTCCTGCAAGAGATCGTCTATACAACATATTATTTAAAATTGTGAATTGAGATACCTTAGATTTGAAAGCCCTAGGGTTTTCTCCTGTAGGAATCTCTCCATGTTGTAAGTATCTCATAATTGGTGAGATCCATGATCCTGATCCTGAATGGGATTGAGTATCCACACTAGGGATAATTGCAGAATTCTTTCCTATCTCCATAGCCACATGATCCTCGATAGCCGGGGTCAGAATATGGATAATAGGGATCTTGATATCCTCCGGGATCTTCAAGGATGATCCTAAGTTAGCCAATGCATCAGCTTCTGTATTTTCTTCCCTTGGTACCTGTGTCAAACTAAAGGAAACAAAGGAGAGTGCCAATTCTTTTACTATCTCTAAATATTTAGTTAGCTTTTCACCTTTAACAACATAGGATCCATTAAAGTGATTTGTAATTAACAATGAATCTACATGTACCTCAAGATACCTGATCCTCATATGCTTGGCAATTTGCAAACCAGCAATTAAGGCTTCATATTCGGCCTCATTGTTAGTGGTTTGGAACTCACAAGCTATAGAGTGGGGTATTATGTCCCCCTGTGGCGATTTTAGTAGTATTCCAAGCCCCGTGCCTTTGATATTTGAGGATCCATCAGTATAAGTATCCAAGGATCCTTGGTCTCCTCTAGCTGCTGGACTTCTAACTCAGCTTCTTTTTGTAAATCGCTACTGAAATCAGCCACAAAGTCAGCTAATGCTTGGGATTTGATGGCTGTCCTAGGCTCATATCTTATATCATATGCACTTAGCTTCACTGGCCACTTAGCCATCCTTCCTGACATCTCTGGTTTCCTGAGGACATTCTTAATTGGGAAATTAGTTTTAACAACAATAACATGAGTTTCAAAATAATGTCTCAACTTAGTAGATGCCATAATTAATGCAAGAATAAGCTTTTCAAGGTGTGAATACCTGGATTCGGCATCAAGTAAACTTTTACTTACATAATAGACAGGATGTTGTGTACCTTCATGATCCTTAACAAGGACCGCACTTACTGCTTTTGAGGATACTGCAAGATATAAGGATAGCACATCGCCTTTTTCTGGTTTCATCAAGGCCGGGGCTGAGGATAGATAATCTTTAAGAGCTCTGAAGGCATTCTCATGCTTCTCAGTCCACTCAAATTTCTTGTTCTTCCTTAGGATATCATAGAATTCTTTGCACTTCTCTGAGGATTTGGATATAAATCTGTTCAAAGCTGCTATCCTGCCTGTTAGCCTTTGAACATCCTTAGCATTGGCCGGAGATTTGATGTTCACTATTGCTTTGATTTGTTCTGGGCTAGCTTCAATGCCTCTCTTTGTCACCATATATCCTAAGAATTTACCTGCTTTAACACCAAAGTGACATTTCGAAGGATTAAGTTTCATGTTATATTTATCAAGGATATCGAATGCTTCCTCCAAGTCCCTTAGGTGATCCTCAGCTTTTATGGATTTTACCACCATATCATCTATGTAAACCTCCATAGTTTGTCCAATCTGATCCTTGAACATCATATTCACCAGCCTTTGATATGTTGCACCTGCATTTCTTAGTCCGAACGGCATAGCAATATAACAATATATACCAGTTGGAGTCATGAAGGCTGTATCCTCTTGATCGGATGGTTCCATTTGGATTTGTTGAAATCCAGATGAAGCATCCATAAAAGTTAACAGTTCATGACCCGCAGTTGCATCCACCATGGAGTCAATGTGGGGTAATGGGAAAGGATCCTTGGGACATGCCTTATTTAAATCGGTAAAATCGACACATACCCTCCACTTTCCGTTTTTCTTTTGAACAACAACCACATTGGCCAACCATCTTGGATACTTGACCTCTCTAATCATACCTGCCCGGAGCAATTTCTCTACCTCTTCCTGGATAATGGCATTTCTTTCCGGTGCAAACTTTCTTCTCCTTTGATGGATTGGTCTGAATGACCTATCAATGCCAAGTTTGTGAGTGATTACATCTTTAGATATGCCTGTCATGTCTTCATGTTTCCATGCAAAGGTAGTCTTTCTCCTTTTGAGGAAGGATACGAGGTCTTCTTTCATTTCGCCGAGGATCCCTGATCCGATATAGATTTTGGATTCAGGATCATGAGGATCCATGAGGATTTCTTCCACATCCTGCTCTCTTGCCTCCAAGACATCCCTTGGAGGATACTTTGATTGCTATTGCTCCCTTGACTTTGAGGCTGGTTTCATCGATGAAGTATAGCAATTCTTAGCCTCCTGCTGATCACTATCAATCTTCACTATTCCCCAAAGACTAGGGAGCTTCACACATTGATGGTAAGTAGATGGGACTGCCTTCATATCGTGTATCCAGGGCCTGCCAAGGATAACATTACAACAAGATAAACAGTCAATAACACAAAATTTTTGATAAGAGTGTAGGCCTTCGATGTATATTGGGAGTTTAATGTCCCCCAGGGTATTCTTAGTTTCGCCACTAAATCCCACGAGCACGGAGGATCTTGGTATGATATCTGATTCAGGGATACCCATCTTCTTTAGAACATCAAGCTGGATAATGTTCACTGAGCTTCCTCCGTCTATAAGGATCCTGCGGACAAAATGGTTAGAAATGAAAAGAGTAATAACTAAACCATCGTGATGAGGATCCTGGATATCAACACAATCATCCTCATCAAAGGTTATGACTTTTCCTTCGGAGACACTTGATGTTCGAACGGGTCTTTCTCCATTATCCATTTTAGTTTCTTTTGCATGCCTTTTAGCTGCTGAGAAGGATGTGCCACAAATGTCTGATCCTCCAGAAATAAAGTTTATTACTTGTGCATCTGCTGGAGGGGCTGGAGCCTTCTCAGGGATCCTTTCAGGATCCTGAGTCCTTGACTTTTTTCTTCCCAACAATTCTTTTAGATGCCCCTTGCTCAACAAGTATCCAATTTCCTTTCTCAGTGCAATGCATTCTTCTGTGAGATGCCCAAAATCTTCATGGTATGCACACCACTTTGACTTATCCTTAGTTGCAGCTGGCCTATCATTCTTTCTGGGCCATCTGGCTTTATCACCTAAGTTCTGCATCGCAAGGATTAGTTCATTGTTATCAACAGAAAAACAATATTCATAGATTGGAGGATAATCCTCATCATCCTCTTCTTGATCAACAGCATGCACGTTCTGGTTAACAGATCTGTTATAGGATCTGAACTTGTTGTTCCTGAATGAGGATCCTTGCTTATCCTGCTTTGAGGATCCTGCTAACCTCTCCCGGATCCTTTTGTCATCCTCTAGCCGGATGAACCTAAGTGCCCGGGTTCTTACCTCATCTAGGTTCCTGCATGGTGTCATAACAAGATCATCATAGAACAATGAATCCCTAAGCAATCCCATCTTAAAGGCCTCAACAGCCGTGGCTATATCCAAGTTGGGAATGTCTAAGGATTCTTTACTGAATTTGGTAATGTAATCTCTTAATGATTCATTATGACCCTGGGTTATCCTATATAGATCACTAGTTAATCGTTCGAATTTTCTACTACAAGAAAACTGATTATTAAATAGGTTAACTAGATTAGCAAATGAGGTAATAGAGTAGGGGGGAAGACTTAGCAGCCATTTGAGAGCTGATCCAGTAAGAGTGGATCCGAATCCTATGCACAGGCATGCTTCCTTTAACCTTTCTGGGATTGGATTGATCTCCATCCTCTCCCTGTATTGTGCTATGTGTTCTTCAGGATCCGTCGAACCATCATACAGCTTCATAGTTGGAACATGGAACCTCTTGGGTATCTCAGCATCACAGATCGGTGGTGCAAAACGAGATATCCTGTGGCTCCCATCTGCAATCTCTGGGATAGGTTTGACCACTCCTGGAACACTTGATATCATATCCTTCAACTTTTGCAATTCTCTGGCCATGGCATGATTGATACCTGGATCCTGCATAAGGCCATGGTTAGTAGCATAGGAATTATTAAAAGTGTTACCTCCCATTAGATTCAAATTAGGTAGAATGGATGTTAATCCATATTGTTGGGGCTCTGGAATGATCGAAGGACCGGTAGAAGCATTGGTCTGCATTGGAATAAAATCTCCCTGATGGACATCTGAACTTCCTGTTTGCAAACTCCTCAAGGATCCTGGCATCTGGAAGGATCCCTGAAACTGGGACGATCCTGGAACAAAGGAGGATCCTTGAACCTGGAATGATCCTGGAACAAAGGAGGATCCTTGGACCTGGGATGATCCTGGAACAATGGAGGATCCTTGAACCTAGGATGATCCTGGAACAATGGAGGATCCGTGAACCTGGGATGATCCTGGAACAAAGGAGGATCCTTGAACCTGGGATGATCCTGGAACAATGGAGGATCCGTGAACCTGGGATGATCCTGGAACAAAGGAGGATCCTTGAATCTGCTGCGCTCCTGAGTATCCTCCTGAATTCGTGAGGGATCCCATATGCTGAGGATAGGATCCCGCTGGCTGGAAATAGGAACCCGATGCCTGGGTCACTGTTGTTGTTCCGTAGTGCACTCCTTTTGGTCCACCCATATATTGAACATCTGGAACCACTGATGGCTGAGAAGTAATCACCGGAGTATCAAAATTCAAAGATCTGGGCATCAGTGGGGAATGATCCTCTGCCGTTTTCTTTTGTTTCTTGATTTCGTCAATCTCCCGGAGGATCCTTTCGTTGGTCTTATCCTGCTCTTGTGCATGATTCCTCATCTGCAAAATCAAGGCATAGAGATCATTAGTAGTAGGATTAGTTGAAACAGAAGAAGTAGGTGGTTTTGAGAAAATGGGAGTTGGTTTCTTCGCAGCATTCTCAGCATTCTTCTGGGATCCAGAAGGTGGTGGAGGCAAAGGAGGAACGCCTTGTGAAGAACTGAATGAGGGCATCAAATTTGAAGCATTCTTCGCTGAGGAAGCCATTTGCTTGGTTGTAGTGAACTGAAATTAGCACAGCAATACGAATTTTTCTAAGAATGAAGCACCAATTGCCCCACGGTGGGCGCCAAACTGTTTTGGTCAAAAAATCTAATGAGGATAATGCAACCAAACTCTCTGTTACAGGGAATGATGCTTTGAATATAGAACAATGATAAGGATCACTTCAACGTAAATTGCACAAACGACACAAGGATTTGTACGGGGAAAAAGCCCTTGATCAAGAGTTGATCTCCGGCACAAAAAACCCCGGGTGATGGAAACTACCGATCACCAAGCTGAAATAAATCAATAAATGTTTACAACTTCGGATAGTAACGAGCTAGGTACAAGGATCACTATGGTGATATGTGTAAAAATGAATGAAAACTAATAAGTATTCGTCGAGAGCTTCAAGAGTGCGATTGTATGAGAGTGTGTGTAGCTGAAAATGCCTAAGTGTTCTAATTCTAGCTCGTCACCCCTTTAAAAATAGAAGTTAGCTACACTAACAAACTATCAGACTTTTGTGCCAAGCTCCCACGTTCTCCACAACGTCCATTTCCAGTCAAACGTGTGCGAAATACCCGTGGAATATTCCATAGTAACGTTGCCAAGACCAAGTCAAGCTTGTTACTCCTGCGAAGTAATATAAAACACAAACAAACAATCGTCAGTACGAGGATCCTTAAAGTGATCCATGATCCTAATCCTGAAGCTCTTCTGAGGATCACTATCTGGCACAGAAGTAAGGATCATTAATTAGGATAACGAATAAGGATCACTAATTGTTAGAAAATCCTCCCCTAACAACCACAGGGACCAAAATCGTATTTACTCCATTAGTTAGATAAATAATATTATAAATGAGAAGGAGATTAAACGAAATAATAATTATCCATAAAAAATTAAACTAAATAATTATAAATGAGAAGGAGATTAAACTAAATAATAATTATCCATAAAAAATTAAACTAAATAATATTTAGTAGAAGGATTATCTATAATTAATTAGAAAAAATTAAATTAAAATAATACTTGTTTTGGTCAAAAAATCTGATGAGGATAATGCAACCAAACTCTCTGTTACAGGGTATGATGCTTGTATTGGTTTATAGCAATAAGGATCACTATGAAAAGTAAATAACAAGTGACACAAGGTTTATACGGGGAAAAAGCCCTTGATCAAGAGTTGATCTCCGGCACAAAAAACCCCGGGTGATGGAAACTACTGATCACCAACTCAAATTAAACAAATAATGTGTTACAACTTCGGATGATAGCGAGCTAAATACAAGGATCACTATAGTGTTCTGTGTAAAAAATGTACGAAATTGCTAAGTGAATGAACGAGAGCTGTTGTGAGCGGTTGTAAGTGTGTGTGTAGCCAAAAATAGCAAAAAGTTGTGTCTAATTAGCTCGCTACCCCATTTAAATCTAATAGAAATCTAAATAACAAACTATCCGCAAATGGTGCAAGTCTTCCACGACTCCACAACGTCCATTTCTGACCAAGCACGTGCGGAATAGACTTAGTATATTCTCCAGAAATATCGCCAAGACCAAGTCCCAATTGATATTCCTGCAAAACAGTTACGAATTCAAAGTGAACAATCATTAGTATAAGGATCCTTAGGATGATCCATGATCCTGATCCTGAAGCACTTCTGAGGATCACTAACTGACACAGAAGTAAGGATCACCAAACAGGATAATATTTGAGGATCACGGGTCATATTGAAATCCACCCCTAACAATTGCCCCCAAAATATAAGGAGTTATATCGTAAATAAACGAGTTATATTTTTTCGATCTTATCCGCAACAAACTAACGGATAACTAGCCGTTGGAGACGGACTAGCCGTTGCAAACCTGACGTCACTGAAGTGACAATCCTGCAAATCATCATTATAAATAGGAGTTAGAGATAGGATCAATATGCATTTAAATCCGAAGAAACTCCCTTTAAATTCTCAGTCGAAGATCAATCAGGTATCTCTTCTCTTATTTCTCCTTCTCTTACTCTGTTTTTCTTTCTTTACCAACATCAATGATGCTCCGGTCCTCCCCCGCCAAGGATCACCAGAAGGATAGCCCCTTGAAGAGTCAAGGGATTATCAAAGACTCAGTACATGAGAGGTGTTACTTTAGTGATGCTCAAATAGATAAGATTCGTCACTGCTTTCCGGCGAATGCCTTTTTCAAACCCTTCGATCCCACGGTTCTGAGCGACTATGCTTCTGAAACATGGGTTGCCTTTCCAGTTACTCCATTCACCATAGGATACACCTATCCTTTTCCAGACTTTACACAATCCTTCTTTTCCCTTACCGGCATCTCTTACATCCAAGCTATGCCGATGATTTGGAGGGTCTTGTATACCCTGGAGAGGATCATAGAGCAGGAAGGGATTGATTTAGGAATGTCAGAGCTGACACAGATGTATGATCTCACGACGTTTGGATCACATCGATATCTGTTTAAGCGAAAACCCGGCGAAGAACACCCCATTTTTAAAGCCACCAAGAATGACACAAATTGGAAACGACGCTTCTTCTTTGTCAGGAGGGATACCATTCCAAACGGAAAGCATTTACCCAGGAAGTGGTCCACCAATGGTAGGACGGAGGATCCTGAGAAGGATCATTAGGTAATCTGGCTCTTAGGAAAGGATCACTAACCCCCTTTTTGTCTTGTATTATGCAGCTATTTCTGTTTCGCACCTCATCGCAACACCCGCAACCAAGGATAGGCTTGCTGCTTTTTGGAGGCTTGATCCTGAAATAAGGACATTCAAGATAGACACCCAAGACTCACAAGAAGTATCCTCAGGTTCCATCACCATGTCAAGTAAGTATCCTGCTTTTTGTATAGTTGAATATTAAAATAAATAGTTATATTGAAATAGGATAAGGATACTTATCTTGCTTTAAATGTGTAGGTGCCGGAAAATCTTCCAAGCCTGCCTCCCAATTCAACACGGCCGACCTTGATGTTGTTCGATCCAGGAAGAAGAGGGCCACTACCAGTCCTAGCATCTCCATTCCCAAGGCACCCACTAAAGGAAGGGGTGGCAAGAAGAGGAAAACTTCTGACACAGAGGACCTACAAGGCCTACCACTGATCCGCCACCAGTTCCTTGAATACTTCAATGACGTGAGGATCATCAATTCTGCCTAGGTATCCTACTCATTTGAGGATCATCTGATCTTGAATTGCTTTGCCTTTTTCTTTGCAGAAATTTGCTGAGATTGAAGATTATGTGGGAAGCGTCGAGGAGCAGGATAAGAAGATTGCTGACCTTCAACAAGTTGCAGTGCTTAAGGATCTTAAGATTGCTGATCTTGAAAAAGCCCTTCAAGAAGCCAAGACTAAGACAGCTAAAATCCTGATCGACATCGACTATGAGAAGCATGATCTCATAGAAAGTGCAAAGGTCTCTGCTGCCATCACAATGTATCAGACAAAACTAAAGATGGCCCAGGAAGCTCAAGATCCTAACTTCGACAGAAGCAGCTGGGACGTTGAGGGCTGGAAAGCAAGGTTGGCTGATCTTGAAGATGATGAAGAGGCTGAGGAGGTTTTGGCGATCGAGGCTGGAGGCAGTGGGAAGGATCAGGTTAAGGATACCGAAGCTGGAGGGGACGAGGATGCAGCGAAGGTGTAGGCTGCACAATTGGGCGATGATGGACATTCCTAGACGTAGCCGGAGCCCAATTTTTAAGTTTGGTAGTAGTTTTTTGTGGTTGTGATGTTTTTTTAAAACAATGATGGTCTGTAATAACTAAACAATAGCTATTAGGGTTGAGGATCATGAATGATCCTTTGGACAATAGGTAGGATTACAACTGGTGGAGGGATCCTCTGTTTGGGGGATGAAGCCATTGTGATCCTGCCATCTTTTTAATTCCTGCACTGCCAAAACCTTTAGACAATGGACACCCTTTACCTACCCCAGCGGACGGGCCACGTATTGCTGGTAGATGCTCGGGGTAGGTAATTTTGACAACCTAAAAAGGGTTTAAGCTTTTGTGAATAAAATAACCTTAATCTTTTTTGGCTTATCTTGTGTTGATATCCTTGTTGTTGTTTTATTTTTCAATTGTTTTGATTTACACTTGTCTGAGTAAGAAAAGTTGAACAACTTAGATAAAAAAACTTAGGATATAATGCAGGATCAAATATCCTATAGTTGAAAAATTCCAAAAAGTGGTATATTTTAAAGATCATGAGTTCAGTTGTCAAAGTATTAGGGTTATTCAAATAATCAATGAATAAAATCAAAATAGTTAAGGATCATACCTGAGGATCCAAGTTAGGATCCTAACTCTCAATATTATTATAACCAGGATAATCACAGAACAAACCTTAGTAAGAGGTAAGGATCAAGGATCCTTGGTTGTTTAACTTCGAAAACCTGAAATAAAACATAACTTGGGACTAAGCCATTATAAGATAAAGGTTAGCAACTGGGGACAAGCCCAAAGGATAACTGGGGACAAGCCCAAGGATAACTGGGGACAAGCCCAAGGATAACTGGGGACAAGCCCAAGGATAACTGGGGACAAGCCCAAGGATCGTATGTTAACTGGAGTATGGCCCAAACTGGCGACTATCCAAACTTAGTGGCATGAAAATGCCAAAACCTTGGCTAACGTGAAAACGCTAGAAACCTTAAGAACGGATGTATGGTACGTCTACCATTATACGTAGGATCCTAGGTATAGCCAGTACAATGGAATTATCAGCCCCTAAAACGAGTACTGGTCCCACTGCCATGAACTATACCAGGATCATCGTGCGCTACTGGCGGAACTGGGGTCAAACCCAAGGATAACTGGGGTGAAACCCAAATAACTGGTTGCTTGTGTGGATAATCATGCTTTTGCTAAGAGTACCTGAACCTTCAAAACTCAAAATCTCGTGAAATGGGGACAAAGGATGCAAGATCCTTATCCTTATGTGAGAAAGTAAGGAAATGAAATAGTTTAAGATTAGAATGTTACCAAAAATGAGGATCATCTGTGCTTTAAGGATCCTTTAAGGATGTTTATCATGTGAGAATTATGGATCCTTATCACATGAAATATCTCTTCAAATGGACAGCATTCCAAGCTCTTGGTAGTAAGTCACCTTCCATTGTTAGCAATCGATATGCCCCCTTTCCTGCCTCAGCTTCAATCAAGTAAGGGCCTTCCCATTTTGGTGCCAACTTTCCATCAGCAGGATTGGTGGTATTCTGAAATGCTTTCCTTAGTACCATATCACCAATTTGTAATTTCCTGATCCTAACATTTTTGTTGTAGGCACCGGTCATTCTTTGCTGATAACTGGCCATCCTTATCCTTGCCAAATCTCTGATTTCTTCTATAGTATCCAGGTCTTGAACCAAGTTCTCATCATTTTCCTCAGGATCACGAATACTGGTTCTAGCAGTTGGAACCACCATTTCTGTAGGGATCACTGATTCTGCCCCAAATACCAAAGAGAATGGAGTTTGGCCTGTAGCATTCTTAGGAGTTGTCCTATCAGCCCAAAGCACATAAGGTAATTCTTCTGCCCATTTCCCTTTCTTGGATCCAAGCTTCTTCTTCAAATTGTTGATGATGATCTTATTGGAGGATTCTGCCTGACCATTAGCTTGTGGGTGGACTGGTGTTGATGTTATCATCTTAATCCCCCAGCTGTCACAAAAGTTAGTGGTTCTATTCCCAATAAATTGGGATCCATTATCACAAATAATCTCAGAAGGAATACCAAATCTAGTTATAATATTTCTTTTAATGAAGGATATAACTTCCTTTTCTCTGACTTGGGCAAAAGCTTCAGCCTCTATCCACTTGGAGAAGTAATCAGTCATAGCAAGCATGAATACTTTTCCACCAAGTGCCTTAGGGAGCTTACCAACTATATCCATACCCCATCTCATAAATGGCCAAGAGGATGATATAGGATGCAAAAATTCAGCTGGTTGATGAAGGATATTGCTGTGTCTCTGACAAGGATCACATCTCTTAGCATACTCCACAGCATCTCTCTTCATGGTTGGCCAGTAGTATCCTGTCCTCAGGATCCTTGAGAATAACGCCCTGCCCCCAGTGTGGTTTCCACAATCTCCTTCATGGAAGTCTTTTAAAACTTCTTGGATTTCAGGATCCTCAATGCATCTTAAGTATGGTCCCGCAAGAGATCGTTTGTACAACATATTATTTAAAATTGTGAATTGAGATACCTTAATTTTGAAAGCCCTAGGGTTTTCTCCTGTAGGAATCTCTCCATGTTGTAAATATCTCATGATTGGGAGGGTCCATGATCCTGAATGAGTTTGAGTATCCTCACTAGGAATAATTGCAGAATTCTCTCCTATCTCCATAGCCACATGATCCTCGATAGCCGGGGTCAGGATATGGATAATAGGGATCTTGATATCCTCCGGGATCTTCAAGGATGATCCTAAATTGGCTAGTGCATCTGCCTCTGCATTCTCTTCCCTTGGTACCTGTGTCAAACTAAAGGATACAAAAGAGAGTGCCAATTCTTTGACTAACTCCAGATATTTGATTAGCTTTTCCCCTTTAACAGCATAGGATCCATTAAAGTGATTAGTGATTAACAAAGAATCTACATGTACCTCAAGATACCTGATCCTCGTATGCTTAGCAATTTGCAAGCCAGCTATCAAGGCTTCGTATTCAGCCTCATTGTTAGTGGTTTGGAACTCACAAGCTATAGAGTGGGGTATTATGTCCCCCTGTGGCGATTTTAATAGTATTCCAAGCCCTGTTCCCTTGATGTTTGAGGATCCATCAGTGTAGAGTATCCAAGGATCCTTGGTCTCTTCTAGCTGCTGGACTTCTAATTCAGCTTCCTTTTGTAAATCACTACTGAAATCTGCCACAAAGTCAGCTAATGCTTGGGATTTAATGGCTGTCCTGGGCTCATATCTTATATCATATGCACTAAGCTTCACTGCCCACTTAGCCATCCTTCCTGACATTTCAGGTTTCCTGAGGACATTCTTGATTGGAAAATTAGTTTTAACGATAATAACATGAGTTTCAAAATAATGTCTTAATTTGGTAGATGCCATAATTAATGCAAGGATAAGTTTTTCTAAGTGTGAATACCTGGATTCAGCATCAAGTAAACTCTTACTTACATAATAGACAGGATGTGGTGTACCTTCGTGATCCTTAACAAGGACGGCACTTACTGCTTTTGAGGATACCGCAAGATATAAGGATAGCACATCTCCTTTTTCTGGTTTCATTAAAGCCGGGGCCGAGGATAGGTAATCCTTAAGAGCTCTTAAGGCACTTTCATGCTTCTCAGTCCACTCGAATTTCTTGTTCTTCCTTAGGATATCATAGAATTCCTTGCACTTTTCTGAGGATTTGGATATGAATCTGTTTAAAGCTGCAATCCTGCCTGTTAATCTCTGAACATCCTTAGCATTGGTAGGGGACTTGATGTTCACTATTGCTTTGATTTGTTCTGGACTGGCTTCAATGCCTCTCTTTGTCACCATATATCCTAAGAATTTACCTGCTTTAACACCAAAGTGACATTTTGAAGGATTAAGCTTCATATTGTATTTATCAAGGATATTGAATGCTTCCTCCAAGTCTCTTAGGTGATCCTCAGCCTTTATTGATTTTACCACCATATCGTCTATGTAAACCTCCATAGTTTGTCCAATCTGATCCTTGAACATCATATTCACTAGCCTTTGATAAGTTGCACCTGCATTTCTTAGTCTGAACGGCATAGCAATATAGCAGTATATACCAGTTGGAGTCATGAAGGTTGTATCCTCTTGATCGGATGGTTCCATTTGAATTTGTTGAAATCCAGATGAAGCATCCATAAAAGTTAACAGTTCATGACCCGCAGTTGCATCCACCATGGAGTCAATGTGGGGTAATGGGAAAGGATCCTTGGGACATGCCTTATTTAAATCGGTGAAATCGACACATACCCTCCACTTTCCGTTTTTCTTTTGAACAACAACCACATTGGCCAACCATCTTGGATACTTGACCTCTCTAATCATACCTGCTCGAAGTAATTTCTCTACCTCCTCCTGGATAATGGCATTTCTTTCTGGTGCAAATTTCCTTCTCCTTTGATGGATTGGTTTGAAGGACCTATCAATGCCAAGTTTGTGAGTGATTACATCTTTAGATATACCTGTCATGTCTTCATGTCTCCATGCAAAGGTAGTCTTTCTCCTTTTGAGGAAGGATATGAGGTCTTCCTTCATTTCGCCAAGGATCCCTGATCCTATATAAACTATAGATTCAGGATCATCAGGATCCATAAGGATTTCTACTATATCCTGTTCTCTTGCCTCCAAGACATCCCTTGGAGGACACTTTGATTGCTATTGCTCCCTAGACTTTGATGTTGGTTTCATTGATGAGGTGTAGCAGTTCTTAGCCTCTTGCTGATCACTATCAATTTTCACTATTCCCCAAGGACTAGGAAGCTTCACACATTGATGATAAGTGGATGGGACTGCCTTCATATCGTGTATCCAAGGCCTGCCAAGGATCACATTACAACAAGATAAACAGTCAATAACACAAAACTTTTGGTAAGAATGTAGGCCTTCGATATAGATTGGGAGTTTAATGTCCCCCAGAGTATTCTTAGTCTCGCCACTGAATCCCACGAGCACAGAGGATCTTGGTATGATGTCGGATTCAGGGATGTTCATCTTCTTGAGAACATCAAGCTGGATAATGTTCACAGAGCTTCCTCCATCTATAAGGATCCTGCGAACAAAATGGTTAGAAATAAAAAGAGTGATAACCAAACCATCATGATGAGGATCCTGGATGTCAACAAGATCATCCTCATCAAAAGTTATAACTTTTCCTTCGGAGACACTGGATGTTCGAATGGGTCTATCTCCATTATCCATCTTGGTTTCCTACGCATGTCTTTTGGCTGCGGAGAAGGATGTTCCACAAATGTCTGATCCTCCAGATATAAAGTTTATAATTTGTGCATCTGCTGGAGGGGCTGGAGCTTTCTCTGGGATCCTTTCAGGATCCTGAGTCCTTGACTTCTTTCTCAACAAGTATCCAATTTCTTTCCTCAATGCGATGCATTCTTCTGTGAGATGCCCAAAATCTTCATGGTATGCACACCACTTTGATTTATCCTTAGTTGCAGTTGGTCTATCATTTTTTCTGGGCCATCTAGCTTTATCACCTAAATTCTTCATCGCAAGGATTAGTTCATTGTTATCAACAGAAAAACAATATTCAGAGATTGGAGGATAATCCTCATCATCCTCTTCTTGTTCAACAGCATGCACATTCTGGTTATCAGATTTATTATAAGATCTGAACTTGTTGTTCTTGAATGAGGATCCTTGCTTCTCTTGCTTTGAGGATCCTGCTAACCTCTCCTGGATCCTTTTGTCATCCTCTAGCCGGATGAACCTAAGGGCCCGGGTCCTTACCTCATCTAGGTTCCTGCATGGTGTCATAACAAGATCATCATAGAATACCGAATCCCTAAGCAATCCCATTTTGAAGGCTTCAACAGCCGTAGCTATGTCCAGGTTAGGAATATCTAAGGATTCTTTACTAAATTTAGTGATATAATCCCTTAATGATTCATTATGACCCTGGGTTATCCTATACAGATCACTGGTTAAACGCTCAAATTTCCTACTACAAGAAAATTGGTTATTAAATAGGTTAACTAGATTAGCAAATGAGGTAATAGAGTAAGGAGGAAGACTTAGCAGCCATTTAAGAGCCGATCCAGTAAGAGTGGATCCAAATCCCTTGCACAGACATGCTTCCTTTAACCTTTCTAGGATGGGATTGATCTCCATCCTTTCCCTGTACTGAGCTATGTGTTCCTCAGGATCCGTTGAACCATCATACAACTTCATGGTAGGTACATGGAACCTCTTGGGTATCTCAGCATCACAGATTGGTGGTGCAAAACGAGATATCTTGTGGCTCCCATCTGCAATCTCTGGGATAGGCTTGACCACTCCTGGGACACTTGATATCATGTCCTTCAACTTTTGCAATTCTCTAGCCATGGCATGATTGATACCTGTATCCTGTATAAGACTATGGTTAGTAGTATAAGAATTATTAAAAGTGTTACCTCCCATTGGATTCAAATTAGGAAGAGTGGATGTGAATCCATATTGTTGGGGCTCTGGAATGACCGATGGACCAGTAGAAGCAATGGTCTGCATTGGAATGAAATCTCCCTGATGGATATCGGAATTCCCTGATTGCAAACTCCTTAAGGATCCATGAAACTGAGAGGATCCTTGAACCTGTGAGGATCCTGGGACGTAGGAGGATCCTTGAACCTGGGAGGATCCTTGAGACTGAGAGGATCCTTGAACCTGTGAGGATCCTGGAACATAAGAGGATCCTTGAACCTGGGAGGATCCTTGAACCTGGGAGGATCCTTGAACCTGGGAGGATCCTTGAAATGGCCAGTACCCTTGAATCTGCTGCGCTCCCGAGTATCCTCCTGAGCTTGCAAAGGATCCTATATGCTGAGGATGGGATCCTGATGGTTGAAAGTGTAACCCTGAAGCCTGAGTCATTGCTGATGACCCGTAATGCACTCCTTTTGGTCCTCCAACATATTGAACGTCTGGAACCAGTGAAGGCTGAGAAGTTATAACCGGAGTATCAAAATTCAAAGATCTGGGCATTAGTGGGGAATGATCCTCTGCCGATCTCTTTTGTTTCTTGATGTCTCCAATTTCTCTAAGGATTCTTTCATTGGTCTTGTCCTGCTGCTGGATATGCTCCTTCATCTGCAAAATCAGAGTAAACAAGTCACTAGTAGTAGGAGTATAAGAAGCAGAAGAAGTTGGAGGTTTTGAGAAAATGGGAGTTGGTTTCTTCTCGGCATTTTTCTGAGGTCCGGAAGGTGGTGGAGGCAAAGGTGGAATGCCCTGGGATGAATTGACCGCAGACATCGCACTGGAGGTATTCTTTGATGATGAAGCCATCTGCTCGTATGCAATGAACCGGAATGATCACAAAGATGAGAATTTCTCAGAAATGAAGCACCAATTGCCCCACGGTGGGCGCCAAACTGTTTTGGTTAAAAAATCTGATGAGGATAATGCAACCAAACTCTCTGTTACAGGGTATGATGCTTGTATTGGTTTATAGCAATAAGGATCACTATGAAAAGTAAATAACAAGTGACACAAGGTTTATACGGGGAAAAAGCCCTTGATCAAGAGTTGATCTCCGGCACAAAAAACCCCGGGTGATGGAAACTACCGATCACCAACTCAAATTAAACAAATAATGTGTTACAACTTCGGATGATAGCGAGCTAAATACAAGGATCACTATAGTGTTCTGTGTAAAAAATGTACGAAATTGCTAAGTGAATGAACGAGAGCTGTTGTAAGTGTGTGTGTAGCCAAAAATAGCAAAAAGTTGTGTCTAATTAGCTCGCTACCCCATTTAAATCTAATAGAAATCTAAATAACAAACTATCCGCAAATGGTGCAAGTCTTCCACGACTCCACAACGTCCATTTCTGACCAAGCACGTGCGGAATAGACTTAGTATATTCTCTAGAAATATCGCCAAGACCAAGTCCCAATTGATATTCCTGCAAAACAGTTACGAATTCAAAGTGAACAATCATTAGTATAAGGATCCTTAGGATGATCCATGATCCTGATCCTGAAGCACTTCTGAGGATCACTAACTGACACAGAAGTAAGGATCACCAAACAGGATAATATTTGAGGATCACGGGTCATATTGAAATCCACCCCTAACAATACTTATCTATAAAACATGGCCTAATATGATGACAAGTGTCCTAAAAATGGTTTCTTTTATTATATAGTATAGATGTAATAAAGATTTTACAAAATCAGTAACTGTTATAAATGAAATTTGAAAGAAAAATTAACATATGAAATAAAATAAATATAAGTTAGTTAAAAAAAATGTTGTTGGATAATAAAAGGAAAAAAAATTAAAAAAACTAGTAATTATTATCTAATAAAGTTTGAGTTAAATAATAAAATAAAATAGAAATAAAATCCAACAATGGGTCAATGGGTGCGGATTTGAGTTACACAATAAAAAAAGAGTTAACTGCCATTTTCGTCCCTGTGTTTTGGTCACTTTGGCCATTTCAGTCCATTTCTCAAAAATGCGCCATTTTCGTCCCCCACGTTCTGGAAAGGTGCCATTTCAGTCCAAAAATCATAACCCAGTTAAGTCAGTTGTTAAATAAGGACTGATTGTGTAAATTTGTAACATTAAGGACCATTTAAGTAAATATTAAACACCACCACCACTAGCCCTGCCACCACCACCACTACGCTGCCACCACCACCACCACCGCCACCACCGCCACCACAGCCCTGCCACCACCACCACTCCGCTGCCACCACCACCACCGCCACCGCCACCACAGCCCTGCCACCACCGCCACAGCCCTGCCACCACCGCCACAGCCCTGCCACCACCGCCACCACAGCCCTGCCACCACCACCACTCCGCTGCCACCACCACTCTCACAGATCAGACGAGAGAGGGAGTAAGTCGGAGAGAGAGAGAGAGATAACGACGAGAGAGAGAGAGAGAAGGAGGCGGGAGAGAGAACCGGCGACGGTGGGGGTGCCGTTTTTCCGGTGAGTTGCAGGCGGCGGCAGTGGTGATGAAGGTCTGATGATGATGATGGATTGGATAATGTATATATATATCAGACGAGAGAGGGAGAAAGTCGAAGGTGATGGTGGTGGTGGTGGTTTAGAGAGAGAGAGAGAGTAGAATGTGGTGGTGCCACCACCGCCGCCGGAACCGGTGATGATCGGAGAAGGATGAACTATGATGAATGATGAAGACGGAGTAAGTGGTCGGAGGTGGTGGTTATCGTCGGAGTTCACAGGTGAATAATGGTGGTTGAGGGATCGTCGGAGATGGTGGTGATCGACGGACTGTTGATGATGATGATCAGTGGTGGTGGATGGAGACGTGTGCGGGTACGAGATTGATGGTAATGATGTACGATGTCCAAACGAACTCGAACTCGAAGATGACCGGTGTGGCGGTTAACGGTGGCGAGTAACGGTGGTCTTGATGGTGATGTGGGAGGTGTACAGTGACGAGGGGTCGGAGAGGTTGAATGTGTTGGACGTCGAAACGGTGAAGGTGATCGGAACACGACAGAGATGGAGATGGTGGCAGTGGCTGTGGTGGCTGTGGTGGCGGTGGTGGCGGTGGTGGTGGTGGTGGTGGCAATGGCTGTGGTGGCTGTGGTGGCGGTGGTGGCTGTGGTGGCGGTGGTGGCAGTGGTGGTGGTGGTGGCAATGGCTGTGGTGGCTGTGGTGGCGGTGGTGGTGTGGTGGCTGTGGTGGCGGTGGTGGTGGTGGTGGTGGTGGCGGTGGTGGCTGTGGTGGCGGTGGTGGCGGTGGTGGCAGCGGAGTGGTGGTGGTGGCAGGGCTAGTGGTGGTGGTGTTAACTGCCATTTTCGTCCCTGTGGTTTGCTCACTTTGGCCATTTCAGTCCATTTTTCAAATTTACACAATCAGTCCTTAATGTTACAAATTTACACAATCAGTCCTTATTTAACAACTGACTTAACTGGGTTATGATTTTTGGACTGAAATGGCACCTTTCCAGAACGTGGGGGACGAAAATGGCGCATTTTTTAGAAATGGACTGAAATAGCCAAAGTGACCAAAACACAGGGACGAAAATGGCAGTTAACTCATAAAAAAAAATACAACAATAGGTCAAATGGGTGCGGATTCGAACTAGCGTCACCAGCTAAATACCACTGCCAGATCATAAGACCAACCAATTTTTTGTTAAATTATTTTGTTTAGCAGACACGTATGTGTAGAAAATATCTCGTTAAAAGAAAGGAAAATAGCCAATGAACCTTCCACATGTGTAGAAGATTTCTCGTTATAAGAAAAGAAAATACAATGACCCTTCCACTTAGCAGACTCTTATTGGCCAGCACAATTTTTTTAAACAGCTACTTACTTGTATTAGGACGTAGGGAGTAGCTTAGCGTTACTCCGCCACCTCAACATCTATAGCGTCCCGGGGCGTTATACTCCATCCCCTCCAAGCTAATAGGGGGCGCTATGGGTTTTTTTGCCATGGTGCTAATAAGCGTTAAAGGTATGTGCAGGTGGGGCCAACCTCTTTTCAACCAATAAAATCTTTTTTTAATTAACCTAAGCGCCACGTCATATGGGGGGCTTTAAAGCCCCTCCTTTTAACTTACATGCAATGGTTTAAAGCCCTAGGGGCTTTATACCACACCCTCCAGCCTTAGGCTACCACACATCTCAAATTAGAGAGCCCCATTGTCGCACTCTAGTTAGACTATGTTGTTTTAACCGGGTCACGCTGTCTTCAGAGTTTGGCTTTGGTGTTTCCTCAGGAAACCATACCGCCGGCTGCCACTTGACAATCATTGAGTCACCATCATTGTCTATTCCACCAAAGTGATACTAAGGATTGAACTTGAGTCTCCATTAGAGAATCCAAATCTCCCTACCACTAAACCACAAGTGGTGTTAACTATAATACAATTAGCAAACCATGTGAACATTTAGATTTTGTTTTACATTTTGTCTTTTAGTGATTTTTTATACGTATAATTTTCAACTTTCAGCTTTAACATTTATAACTCCTTAACTTTATATAGACTTTGTAATCGAGTTTTACGTGTTTATATTTATGTACGTGTCGATATAAATTTAAGTTGATTTACGTTTCGATGTAAATTTTTCTAGGGAATGAGTTGGATCAAATATATTATGTTCTTATACTTATTATTGTGTATGCATGTGTCGGTATTAATTCAAGTTGGTTTGCGTTTAGAAAAAATTTTCATTAAAGTTATATTTAAGATGGCGTTCACGTTTCCATTTACAAGTAGCTTAAAATCAGCTTGTACGGATGTTCAATTTAAATTTATTTTTATCGTTTTCGATGGATGTAAAACATGTGTAAATATTCTTTCAAACATATTTCTTTCGCTTGCTATACTAAATCAAAATAGATATCGATCAAAACCTCACAACGTAGCACGAGTAATCTTCCTAGTTGTACAATATATATAAAAACGATCTCTTAAATTATAATATAAAGGAGTAGGGTGGGCGGAAAAGAACCATCTCAACTAAAGTTGGTAATATAAAAGTTAAAAAATAGTTTAATCCCCAAAACACCAAACAATCAAACCGCCATCAGTATTTGCCACCTGATTTTAAAGTGGATTACCAAAAACTAAAAATGGTACTTTTGAAGTTATCATGTTTATTCTAAAAATAGTTGGACTTGGCATATTAGACCATGTGTAATGGGCATTATAAGGGCATGAAAATGTTTGATAATGCCCTCAACACCACCCCCCTTGGGCATTATAAGGGCATGAAGAGGGTGGGACATTTCTATAATAATGCCCAAAGAGAAGAAAAATAATGGAAAGTAATAAATGAAATGGGAATTAACCATTACACCTTTTTTAAAAGGGCATTATGATGATGATGTGGTGAAAAATGCCCCTTAGTGGGCATTAACCATTACCTATGGTCTTATTATTGATGTGAAGCGTGAGTAGTTAGGATTTTTCTAACTGAATATCATTATACGTATCTAAAATGTGTTTATAACATTTTGTCTTTGTATTCATAACTCTAGAATTGTTTGCAAATTGCTAAAGTGTTTTTTAATGAAATATTTACGTTACCAGACAGTTTAATTAAATTTGGTAGCCAACAGGATTGCTTTACCCGGCCATAGTACGTAATTGCTTAATGATACTTAACTCTTTCAATTTTATGATGAGTAAGTCTATCTTAATTTTTTAATTCTGGGATGAATATGTTGATAACAATAGATATTCTCTTATTCGGATTACGATCAAATACAAAGGCTTCTTAAAACAAAAAAAACAAAAAAACAAAAAAAACAAAAAAAACCTAAACACTCACCACCACCCAAAAACCTAAACCCCCACTATTAAAATTGTAAAAAAGATAAGAGAACAAAAGAAATTAAGGTACATATATGCTCCTTATATCATATAATAACCAAAGATACACATCATAGAAAAAAACTACAACATTTTTTCACAATATCCCTAGGTTCTTGTTGTTGCCTTTCATTATCCATGATTAACATGTTGTAAAAAGGAAGAGAAAACAAATCAAGTCAAGGTACATAACCAAAGATACACGATATTATTCATATAAAAAACTACAGCATTTACCACAATATCCCTAGCTTCTTGTTCCAAGTTTGATATACTTAAAGTAAAGCATGCTTCCTTCTTATCTTCCAGTGTAGTTTTTCTTGTGCGCATTGTAGGGGTGAATGCTAGAACAAATGAAAGGAGCCTAACCACAACGATTATATATGATATGAGGATTTAACTTTCAGAGTATGGTTGATAATGAAAGTAAATCTATATATGTGTGTGTAGGAGGGTTTTGAGCTTTAGATCATTACTCTAAAAGTAAAACCTTCATACATATAGTTCGTTGACTCTCAAGACAGCCTTCATTTCTTCTTCTTGCATCCAGGGGGTTTGGTGGAAGAAGACTGCTACACATAATTACGTCTTCTTTTTCTTGTAAGAGGAAGAACAGTTGACTAACGAAAGCTACATATATGTAGACATTTTTATGTGTAATTGTTTTAGCAAGACAAGTTTTAACCCCCTCATCGGTTTTTTTTTAAGTAGACAAGATTAATCATCGAAATTTACAAGATTTGACCGTAAAATGGACATAATTTGTCCAGAACTGTCGATTTTTGGCCGATTGGGACGGCATATGGCCGCCGTTGGCCGTCTAGCGATAAATTGGCCCATTAGAGGAAGATTACTCGGTGAACCTCCAATTAGCGATTAACCGGCGACTAATCAGATGCTAGTCGAGATTTCTACAACCATGGTAAAAATGGTGAAAATGTATAATAATAACAAATACAACATCATAGAGATATGACGCCAAGAAGAAGATAAAATACTAAGGCCCCCATAAGTATAGGTAAAGCTAAGCCACTAAAATAAATGTGTAACCCCCCCCCCCCCTAAAAGTCCTTGCCCTTGATGTTATATCCCAATGAAGTCCTATCTTCGACTATGTCATTAGAGAGATGCAACTATGCAAGTCTTGCAAATCATGCCTAATCTATTCATCCTAAGTTAGTTTGGGTGTGCCTCAACTCCTCATCCCTTCCACAGCGATGGTTTCTACGACTCTAACCGAGGTTGCCAGCCATTTTCTCTTCACTATCTCAATCTCTCCTCCCTTATCTTATACGATATACTAACCACCTCTAATCTTCCTGAATAACCTCATTTCTTATCCGATCCAACCTTGTGTGACTACACATCCATCTAAGCATCCGCATCTCTGAGACCTCTAACTTAACAGTCATTATGTCTTTTTAATGATCCAAGAATTTGTTTGCATGCATGTCTTCTTCAATGACCTAAGGAATGTAAATTGATGTTGATATATTATTATTAAATACCTCCAGCTTGCACACTTATGTCTTAAATGACCTAACAAATGTAAGTTGGTATATGTATATTGATGATGAATGTGTAAAAGCTAATTTTTTTAGTTGATAGTAAACCGGTTTTACTAGCAGAATTATTAAAAGTAAATTAAATTTATATTAGAATAAAGAAAATAATAATCCAGACATCATTATTTTTCAAATTTAGTTCATTATGAACATAGAAATGATATATTTTCAATGAATAAAGTTTAATTGTTATGCAGTCATTGGCCACCATTCTAAAAGGATTAAACACAATGTTGCATTAAATTATATTACAAAAATGTCAAAGAAAACTAAAAAAATGAAAAGAAGGCACAAATCTATGTGCAATATCTCACATGGGTGGGTCCTCCAAAGCTGGAAATGTTACAAGGCACGTGAACACAAAAACATACCCGCGTACTTGTGAGTTGTGGTCGGTTTTCAGTTTAAGTGACATTATCTCTGTCACACAACTATTTGTTGGATACACATACTACTGTGTTGCCATCTTTGTTAAAAGTCATATTGTACAAGGGATCCACATATTGATGTTGCATTCATGATGTAAAAACCAGAGATATTTCCACAGCGAGTTTTACGCCTATCTAACCTTGCCTTACCTATATGTGCGTCTTGTTCGATTAAAAAACAAATTATGCTATTAAAATTTTGATGATGTCTTTTGGCGTTAACCCAGTTCTTGTAATTATTGTATTACGGCGAGCTCATTTTGGACCACGTTAGTCATCACTTGCACACCCTTTTCGATATGGTAAAACAACAATCAGTTAAGCTAGTGTAAGTATAATTTTTTTTAAGTTTTTCGCTGAGTGTTATGTTTCAAATTAATTTTGTAAACTCATAAATAGATTAAATAATATTATAAAAACAGAATTACAAATATTAATGTGTAAGCCTTAAACTTATATTATGATTAATGTCTCAATCAAATCCTTAAACTTATACGTAACTTAGGAGACACCTGCCTCCGGTTTCTCGTTGCCCTTTGACAAACACCAACTTGATTACCCCATTTGTTTCCTCTCTTTCAATACCATGTGCCCTTACAAGTTACATTCATACTCATGGGTCCCAAATTATACAAACCCATTAATTAAATAACAATTTTATACCATACCCTCTTGCAAATGGGCCCAACCCATCAAGAATTGAGAAGACATTTTAGCATATAATGGACAAAAATCTTGAGCAAACAGCCAAAATTTGACATCCTGGCAATATTCCAACATGAAGTCATGGTGACCCCAACCCAAACTCAACATATTCATAATTGATTTTCAGTTGAAAGTTATAAAGAAGGCCTACCCATGGTGCACTAGGCTCCCGCGTTTGCGTAGGGACCGGCAAGGGGACACAACGCTTCACGACCTGATGTACGCAGCCTTATGCTACGGTTTGCAAGAGGTTGTTTCTATGGCTTGAACCCGTCACAAAGCAGCAGTTGAAAGTTGTGTATTCAAAATGATATAATAAAGAGCGTGACAACGTATATATTCAAATAAATAAGAGCGATGTTGGATCCGTTCAAACAAAGCTTTATAACCTTGTTATTTGTCTTTCAACGAATAATTATACAACTATTGAGTTGGGTTCATAAAACTTTAATGAATTGGTATAAATAACAGAATAAGGGTGGTGGTGATGCAATCAACATTTTCCACCAAATTGAACCAAGAACAATACAACTATATCAATATATGAGCCGACTTCTTTTTTGCTAAAATGATTATGAATAGTTAGTATCTCACCCATTAATGGTACGAATTCAAGTGGAAAACTTGGCATTTTGGCTTGTATGAGCTCTTCGCAGCAGCCTGCTCAAACTTCTTGGCTGCTTTTTCGTTCTCTTCAAGACTTGTCTGCACGAAAAACCGGGCCCACCAAGACGCGCTCCTCATTTTAGCCTTCACAAAAGTGTCAATTCAAATCGTTAATATCAAATCATAATCAACTTATCAAATATAAGGTGTGTAATCTCAAAAGATACCTAAAGTCGGTATATTATTGTAACAATATTGTTTTTCTAATCATAATTAGCACATTTACTTGTATTAGAAAGACTTTAAAACTAGAAAAAAGTTGTTGGCGGGTCAACCCAACCAGACCCGACCCGATAACAAAACTCAGATGCTTACCGGGCGTCCAAATCTTGATGCTTGTGGGAGTTTAGCTTTTGAATTACTAGGTTTACCTAAAAGAACACAAAGGTAACATGATTAAAAACTTACAATAATTACCTTAATTTACTTCTGTTATTTAATTCAAAAAAATGTTACCTGTGAATATAACAAGATTTTGAGCGGAAACTCTTGCCAAATCTGGAAGGGTTTTATTGAGGTACTTAGGAGATAAATAATCAACCGAATCAGAAACTATAATTAGAGAAAACGATTTAGCCTTGTATGGTAACGGGAACTTAATATCAGCAACACGAACAAGACCCTTTCTCACAAGACTTTTGCAAGCCACATCAGTTTCTTCAATATCATACGGTTCCACGCCCCATGCTTCCGTATCCTTTTCTTTACTCAGTTCAGATACTATCGAGCAAGTATCGGGCCCCACGTGTAATACTTTGCGCATGCTATCACCATATGTTTTCTTTAGTATTGGTATTGCTGTATGAACATCATACGTGCAGCTAAGGTCGTCTTGGATCTTGCTAAACGCTTTATAGTCCCCAGAACCACCTGTATTTGAAATCATGTGTGGACTTGTGGAGTCAAAATACAATATGTTTACACATTTAGGTGTATTTGGATGTGGGATTCGAAAGTAAGTATATGATATTGTGACATCAAGTTGCAATGATTCGATAATCGGTTCCAAAACAAAAAACCAAACACCGTCTTAACTTAATCTACAATATAGCCAGATTAGTACAAACCTGAGCCTTTAAGAACATAGCCAATCACAACAACCGTTCCCTAAAATTCCAAAAGAAAAATCAAATTAGGTTTAATCCATGTGCATTAAAAACACAAACATATGAAAGATTATGCACTTACTAGTAAGCCAAGCACAATGGATAACAGAGGAGAAGCTTGCGATTTCGAATGAAAAAGCCCCCCTCCGCTACCCACGATTCGACGTGTAGGACCCGGCCTTCTCGACATGATTATTCGACTGAATTGTCAAAGCTAAAACACTCTACACCCTGCCAAAACAGACAAACAAAAACATTCAAGATTAAATCTTTTTTCAAGATTCAGAATTAAAATACCTTTTGGTTTCATTGTCTCATCAAGATTGACAAAAAGCAAATGATTTACGCATCTTTCTAATGTGAATTAACCGACTACATATCTACAACCAACATGAACTAACATTTAAAATATCAAATCAATCAAGATTGAAGCACCCATTATACACTGCATTAAAAAAAATGGCAATTGGGTTCACAAAAAAAAAAAAAAATCAAATTTTTTTGCAGTCTGACATGAGTACTAACTTTCCCCAAATAGAAAGACACAAAACAGACTAACAAGATCATGTAGCAGATTTAATGGAAGAAGAATTGAAGAAACCTGAAATTGGGAGGGATGATAAATTAAAGCAGAAACCTTTGAATGGGATCTTGGATCTGTTAATTGGTGTGGGAGTGAGTAATGCTTGAAAATAGACGGAATAAAAGGGAAGAGGGAGTTGATCGTTAGGCGGGTCGTGGGTGGGTCACCTTAATATGATTTGGATTTTGGATCTTGTTACTATTTTGTTTCTCCGTGTCGGCAACTCTGCTCCAAGCACGAGCAGGCCTGCATAGATAATCAACATGCCTTCCTTCCTTTCGCGTTCGATACATTTGGTTGTCTGGCCCCTGTGGCGTCCGGTTTCTTGAAGCGGGTTCAAAAGGTAGCACTTGCGCATGCGACAGTGTCTGTAGGCCATAGTTATGTGTTTAGCCGAGTAGGATTTGCAATTCAAAAGGGGGTGGCGGCGCAGCTTGTTGCCCGTCTACCAACCCATGATTTGTAATTTGCTCTAACCTTCTAATAAAAGTCCTCTCTTTATTCAAAAAAAAAAAAAAAATTATATTATTATTATTATTATTATTATTATATTTTGCAATCAATTTCTATCATTGGTTTACTATTTTTATTATCAGTGATTGAGTGTTTTGAAAAACATTTACCATGGTCTTTAAACCCGATTCAGATTTCAATGATATTGTACATTTTTGGATCAGCAAGATACGTACAATGGTAATGATTTGATATGGCTCAATTTAAAAACTTATAAGACTAAAGGGTATGGGGGCCGGCTAGGCCCGGCTAGGACCGGCGCCGGTCCCCCACACCGCCCCCGTGAGGATCGGCTCGGCCCAAACGGCTCCCCACAGCCGGGTTAGACGGGGCCCCACTTGAAGATTATAGCCGTTGGAACGGCTCTTTTATATAAAAAAAAATTCATTTTTCAATTTAAATACCCTCAATCTCATCCATTTTTATACAATTCTATCCTATTCTACTCCCATTCTTCTCCAATTCTCTTCCTTTTTTATAAAAAAACACTCCATATTTTTTATACCTTTTTCTCTAATCATGCATCCTTTCAACCCAAACAACCCCAACCCGAATAATCACAACCCGAACCAACCTAACTTTTTTTCGACTCCCGCTTACACTCCGAATATGGATCATTCGTGGGGGGCTCCGCAATTTCCTTTTTCGGGTTTCCAACTGTTAGGGGAGGATTTTCTAACAATTAGTGATCCTTACACGTTATCCTAATTAATGATCCTTTCTTCTGTGACAGATAGTGATCCTCAGAAGAGCTTCAGGATCAGGATCATGGATCACTTTCAGGATCCTCGTACTGACGATTGTTTACTTGTGTTTTCTATTATTTTGCAGGAAGTTCAACTTGGACTTAGTCTTGGCGACATTCCTGGAGAATATTCCCAAACTATCCCGCACGTGCTTGACCAAAAATGGACGTTGTGGAGAACGTGGGAGCTTAGCACAAAAGTCGGATAGTTAGTTTTAGTAGTTAACTTCTATTTTAAAAGGGGTAACGAGATAGTAAAAAAAACACTTAGTCACTTTTCAGCTACACACTCTCATATACTCGCACACTTGAAGCTCTCGACGAACATACATTCATTTTCACTCACTTATACACATTTCACGATAGTGATCCTTGTACCTAGCTCGTTACTATCCGAAGTTGTAAACATTTATTCATTTATTTGAGCTTGGTGATCGGTAGTTTCCATCACCCGGGGTTTTTTGTGCCGGAGATCAACTCTTGATCAAGGGCTTTTTCCCCGTATAAATCCTTGTGTCATTTGTGCAATTTACATTGAAGTGATCCTTGTTATTGTTCTACATTATTAGCATCATACCCCATAACAAAGAGTTTGGTTGCAATATCCTCATTAGATTTTTTGACCAAAACAGTTTGGCGCCCACCGTAGGGCAATTGGTGCTTCGTCCTTAGAAAAATACGCATTTCTGTGCTCATTCCGGTTCATTACAACCAAGCAAATGGCTTCCTCAGCGAAGAATGCTTCAAATTTGATGCCCTCATTCACTTCTTCTCAAGGCGTTCCTCCTTTGCCTCCACCACCTTCTGGATCCCAGAAGAATGCTGAGAATGCGGCGAAGAAACCAACTCCCATTTTCTCAAAACCTCCAACTTCTTCTGCTTCTTACACTCCCACTACTAGTGACATGTTTACTTTGATTTTGCAGATGAAGGATCAGATACGGCAACAGGATAAGACCAATGAGAGGATTCTCAAAGAAATCGGAGATCTCAAGAAACAAAAGACAACGGCAGAGGATCATTCCCCACTGGTGCCGAAATCCTTGAATTTTGATACTCCGGTGATTACTTCTCAGCCATCAATGGTTCCAGACGTTCAATATGTGGGTGGACCGAAAGGAGTGCACTACGGAACAACAACAGTGACCCAGGCATCAGGTTCATATTTCCAGCCAGCGGGATCCTATCCTCAGCATATGGGATCCCTCACGAATTCAGGAGGATATTCAGGAATGCAGCAGATTCAAGGATCCTCCTTCGTTCCAGGATCGTCTCAGGTTCAAGGATCCTCCTTTGTTCCAGGATCATCCCAGGTTCAAGGGTCCTCCTTTGTTCCAGGATCATCCCAGGTTCAAGGATCCTCCTTTGTTCCAGGATCATCCCAGGTTCAAGGATCCTCCTTTGTTCCAGGATCATCCCAGGTTCAAGGATCCTCCTTTGTTCCAGGATCATCCCAGGTTCAAGGATCCTCCTTTGTTCCAGGATCATCCCAGGTTCAAGGATCCTCCTTCGTTCCAGGATCGTCCCAGTTTCAGGGATCCTTCCAGATGCCAGGATCCTTGAGGAGTTTGCAAACAGGAAGTTCAGATGTCCATCAGGGAGATTTTATTCCAATGCAGACCAATGCTTCTACTGGTCCCTCGATCATTCCAGAGCCTCAACAATATGGATTAACATCCAATCTTCCTAATCTGAATCCAATGGGAGGTAACACTTTTAATAATTCTTATACTACTAACCATGGTCTTATGCAGGATCCAGGTATCAATCATGCCATGGCCAGAGAATTGCAAAAGCTAAAGGATATGATATCAAGTGTTCCAGGAGTGGTCAAACCTATCCCAGAGATTGCAGATGGGAGCCACAAGATATCTCGTTTTGCACCACCAATCTGTGATGCTGAGATACCTAAAAGGTTCCATGTGCCAACAATGAAACTGTATGATGGTTCGACGGATCCTGAGGAACACATAGCACAATACAGGGAGAGGATGGAGATCAATCCAATTCCAGAAAGGTTAAAGGAAGCATGCCTGTGCAAGGGATTTGGATCCACTCTTACTGGATCAGCTCTCAAATGGCTGCTAAGTCTTCCTCCCTATTCTATTACCTCATTTGCTAACCTAGTTAACTTGTTTAATAATCAGTTTTCTTGTAGTAGAAAATTCGAACGCTTAACTAGTGATCTATATAGGATAACCCAGGGTCATAATGAATCATTAAGGGATTACATTACCAAATTTAGTAAAGAATCCTTAGACATTCCCAACTTAGATATAGCTACGGCTGTTGAGGCCTTTAAAATGGGATTGCTTAGGGATTCGTCGTTTTATGATGATCTTGTTATGACGCCATGCAGGAACTTAGATGAGGTAAGAACCCGAGCACTTAGGTTCATTCGGCTAGAGGATGACAAGAGGATCCAGGAGAGATTAACAGGATCCTCAAAGCAGGATAAGCAAGGATCCTCATTCAGGAACAACAAGTTCAGATCCTACAACAGATCTGATAACCAGAACGTGCATTCTATTGATCAAGAAGAGGATGATGAGGATTATCCTCCAATTTCTGAATATTGTTTTTGTGTTGATAACAATGAACTAATCCTTGCGATGCAGAACCTAGGTGATAAAGCTAGATGGCCAAGAAAAAATGATAGGCCAGCTGCAACTAAGGATAAATCAAAGTGGTGTGCATACCATGAAGATTTTGGGCATCTCACAGAAGAATGCATTGCACTAAGAAAGGAGATTGGATACTTGTTGAGCAAGGGGCATCTAAAAGAATTGTTGGGAAGAAAAAAGTCAAGGACTCAGGATCCTGAAAGGATCCCTGAGAAGGCTCCAGCCCCTCCAGCGGATGCACAAGTAATAAACTTTATTTCTGGAGGATCAGACATTTGTGGCACATCCTTCTCAGCTGCTAAAAGGCATGCAAAGGAAACTAAAATGGATAATGGAGAAAGACCAGTTCGAACATCAAGTGTCTCCGAAGGAAAAGTCATAACCTTTGATGAGGATGATCGTGTTGATATACAGGATCCTCATCACGATGGTTTAGTTATTACTCTTTTCATTTCTAACCATTTTGTCCGCAGGATCCTCATAGACGGAGGAAGCTCAGTGAACATTATCCAGCTTGATGTTCTAAAGAAGATGGGAATTCCTGAATCAGACATCATACCAAGATCCTCCGTACTTGTGGGATTTAGTGGCGAAACTAAGAATACCCTGGGGGACATTAAACTCCCAATATACATTGAAGGCCTACACTCTTATCAAAAATTTTGTGTTATTGACTGTTTATCTTGTTGTAATGTTATCCTTGGCAGGCCTTGGATACACGATATGAAAGCAGTCCCATCTACCTACCATCAATATGTGAAGCTCCCTAGTCCTTGGGGAATAGTGAAGATTGATAGTGATCAGCAGGAGGCTAAGAATTGCTACACTTCATCGATGAAACCAGCCTCGAAGTCAAGGGAGAAATAGCAATCAAGGTATCCTCCAAGGGATGTCTTGGAGGCAAGAGAGCAGGATGTGGTAGAAATCCTCATGGATCCCGATGATCCTGAATCCAAAATCTATGTCGGATCAGGGATCCTTGGCGAAACAAAAGAAGACCTCGTATCCTTCCTCAAAAGGAGAAAGACTACCTTTGCATGGAAACATGAAGACATGACTGGTATATCCAAAGATGTAATCACTCACAAACTTGGCATTGACAGATCCTTCAAACCAATCCATCAAAGGAGAAGAAAGTTTGCACCGGAAAGGAATGCCATTATCCAGGAAGAGGTAGAGAAATTGCTCCGGGCAGGTATGATTAGAGAGGTCAAGTATCCAAGATGGTTGGCCAATGTGGTTGTTGTTCAAAAGAAAAACGGAAAGTGGAGGGTATGTGTCGATTTTACCGATTTAAATAAGGCATGTCCCAAGGATCCTTTCCCATTACCCCACATTGACTCCATGGTGGATGCAACTGCGGGTCATGAACTGTTAACTTTTATGGATGCTTCCTCTGGATTTCAACAAATCCAAATGGAACCATCCGACCAAGAGGATACAGCCTTCATGACTCCAACTGGTATATACAGCTATATTGCTATGCCGTTCGGATTAAGAAATGCAGGTGCAACATATCAAAGGCTGGTGAATATGATGTTCAAGGATCAGATTGGACAAACTATGGAGGTTTACATAGATGATATGGTGGTAAAATCCTTAAAAGCCGAGGATCACCTAAGAGACTTGGAGGAAGCATTCGATATCCTTGACAAATATAACATGAAACTTAATCCTTCAAAATGTCACTTTGGTGTTAAAGCAGGTAAATTCTTAGGATATATGGTGACAAAGAGAGGCATTGAAGCTAGCCCGGAACAAATCAAAGCAATAGTGAACATCAAATCTCCGGCCAATGCTAAGGATGTTCAAAGGCTAACAGGCAAGATAGCAGCTTTGAACAGATTTATATCCAAATCCTCAGAGAAGTGCAAAGAATTCTATGATATCCTAAGGAAGAACAAGAAATTTGAGTGGACTGAGAAGCATGAAAATGCTTTAAGAGCCCTCAAAGATTACCTATCCTCAGCCCCAGCCTTGATGAAGCCAGAGAAAGGCGATGTGCTATCCTTGTATCTTGCAGTATCCTCAAAAGCAGTAAGTGCGGTCCTTGTTAAGGATCATGAAGATACACAACATCCTGTCTATTATGTAAGTAAAAGTTTACTTGATGCCGAATCCAGGTATTCACACCTTGAAAAGCTTATTCTTGCATTAATTATGGCATCTACTAAGTTAAGACATTATTTTGAAACTCATGTTATCATTGTTAAAACTAATTTTCCAATTAAGAATGTCCTCAGGAAACCAGAGATGTCTGGAAGGATGGCTAAGTGGGCAGTGAAGCTGAGTGCATATGATATAAGATATGAGCCTAGGACAGCCATCAAATCCCAAGCATTAGCTGACTTTGTGGCTGATTTCAGTAGTGATTTACAAGAAGAAGCTGAGTTAGAAGTCCAGCAGCTAGAAGAGACCAAGGATCCTTGGATACTCTATACTGATGGATCCTCAAATGTCAAAGGCACAGGGCTTGGAATACTACAAAAATCACCACAGGGGGACATAATACCCCACTCTATAGCTTGTGAGTTCCAAACCACTAACAATGAGGCTGAATATGAAGCCTTAATTGTTGGTTTGCAAATTGCAAAGCATATGGGGATTAGGTATCTTGAGGTACATGTAGATTCATTGTTAATTACAAACCACTTTAATGGATCCTACGCTGTTAAAGGTGAAAAGCTAACCAAATATTTAGAGATAGTCAAAAGTTTGGCACTCTCTTTTGTTTCCTTTAGTTTGACGCAGGTACCAAGGGAAGAAAATACAGAGGCTGATGCATTGGCTAACTTAGGATCATCCTTGAAGATCCCGGAGGATATCAAGATCCCTATTATCCATATCCTGACCCCGGCTATCGAGGATCACGAGGCTATGGAGATAGGAAATGATTCTGCAATTATCCCTTGTGAGGATACTCAATCCCATTCAGGATCAGGATCATGGATCTCACCAATTATGAGATACTTACAACATGGAGAGATTCCTACAGGAGAAAACCCTAGGGCTTTCAAATCTAAGGTATCTCAATTCACAATTTTAAATAATATGTTGTATAGACGATCTCTTGCAGGACCATACTTGAGATGCATTGAGGATCCTGAAATCCAAGAAGTTTTAAAAGACTTCCATGAAGGAGATTGTGGAAACCACACTGGGGGCAGGGCATTATTCTCAAGGATCCTGAGAACAGGATACTACTGGCCAACCATGAAGAGAGATGCTGTGGAGTATGCTAAAAGATGTGATCCTTGTCAGAGACACAGCAATATCCTTCATCAACCAGCTGAATTATTGCATCCTATATCCTCCTCTTGGCCATTTATGAGATGGGGTATGGATATAGTTGGTAAGCTCCCTAAGGCACCTGGTGGAAAAGTATTCATGCTAGCTATGACTGATTACTTCTCCAAGTGGATAGAGGCTGAAGCTTTTGCCCAAGTCAGAGAAAAGGAAGTTATATCCTTCATTAAAAGAAATATTATAACTAGATTTGGAATTCCTTCTGAGATTATATGTGATAATGGTTCCCAATTTATTGGGGGCAGAACCACTAACTTTTGTGACAGCTGGGGGATTAAGATGATAACATCAACACCAGTCCACCCACAAGCTAATGGTCAAGCAGAATCATCCAACAAGATCATCATCAACAATTTGAAGAAGAAGCTTGGATCCAAGAAAGGGAAATGGGCAGAAGAACTACCCTATGTGCTTTGGGCTGATAGGACAACCCCTAAGAATGCTACTGGTCAAACACCATTCTCTTTGGTATTTGGGGCAGAATCAGTGATCCCAACAGAAATGGTGGTTCCAACAGCAAGAACAAGTACCCGTGATCCTGAGGAGAATGATGAGAACTTGGCTAAAGACCTGGAAACTATTGAAGAAATCAGGGATATGGCTAGGATAAGGATGGCCAGTTATCAGCAAAGAATGGCTGGTGCTTACAACAAAAATGTCAGGATCAGGAGGTTTCAAGTTGGAGATATGGTATTAAGGAAAGCATTTCAGAATACCACCAACCCTGCTGATGGAAAATTGGCTCCAAAATGGGAAGGCCCTTATTTGATTGAAGCTGAAGCAGGAAAGGGGGCATATAGATTGCTAACCATGGAAGGTGATTTGCTACCAAGAGCTTGGAATGCTGTCCACTTGAAGAAATATTTCATGTGAGCAGGATCCTCATGGCCCAGATGATCCTCACGATAGGGATATCCTTAAAGGATCCTCAAAGTATTGGTGATCCTTACTTAGGTAATATCCTAAACTTGAACTATTTCATTTCTTTATTTTCTCATATAAGGATAAGGATCATGTATCCTTTATCCATCTCTCACGTGAGTTTGAGTTTTGAAAGTTCAGGTATCCTTAGCATAACACTGGTTATCCGCTGAAGCAATCCGTTCCTTGGGTTTAACCCCAGTTATTTGGGCTTGACCCCAGTTCCGCCTGTAGCGCATGATGATCCTGGTATAGTTCAAGGCAGTGGGACCAGTACTCGTTTTAGGGGCTGATAATTCCATTGTACTGGCTATGCCTAGGATCCTACGTATAATGGTAGACGTACCATACATCCGTTCCTAAGGTTTCTAACGTTTTCACGTTAGCTAAGGTTTCTAACGTTTTCACGTTAGCTAAGGTTTTGGCATTTTCATGTCACTAAGTTTGGATAGTCGCCAGTTAGGGCCATACTCCAGTTTACATACGATCCTTGGGCTTGTCCCCAGTTATCCTTGGGCTTGTCCCCAGTTATCCTTGGGCTTGTCCCCAGTTATCCTTGGGCTTGTCCCCAGTTGCTAACTCTTTTCTTATGTTGGCTTAGTCCCAAGTTATGCTCTATTTCAGGTTCTTGAAGATAGGCAACTTGGGATCCTTGATCCTTACTTTATTCTAAGGTTTATCTTATAGTTATCCTTATTATGGTTAGGATCCTAACTTGGACCCTCAGGTATGATCCTTAACTATTTTTAATTCTATTCATTATTTATTTGAATAACCCTTAAAGTTTGACAACTAGACATGTGATCCTTAAAATATATTGCCTTTTGGGATTCTTTAACTATAGGATATCTGATCATGGATCATATCCTAAATATTTTCAATCTGACTTATTCAAAATTATTTATTCAATGAATATGCATCAAAACAAATGAAAATCAAAGAAACACAAGGATAACAATACAAGATAAGCGACAAAAGGTTAAGATTTTATTTATTAACAAAAGACTAACCCTTAAAAGGTTGTCAAAATTACCTACCCGAGCATCTACCAGCAAAACGTGGCCCGTCCGCTGGGGTAGGTAAAGGGTGTCCATGATAATAAGTTCAAAAGTAGTGCAGGAATATAAAGGCGGCAGGATCACAATGGCTTCATCCCCCAAACAGAGGATCCCTCCACCAAATGCAATCCTGCCTATTGTCCAAAGGATCATACATGATCCTTAATCCTAAAACCTATTGTTCAAAGTATAAACCATTAAATTGTTCAACATCACAACTGTTAGGGGAGGATTTTCTAACAATTAGTGATCCTTATTCGTTATCCTAATTAGTGATCCTTACTTCTGTGACAGGTGGTGATCCTCAGAAGAACATCAGGATCAGGATCATGGATCACTTTAAGGATCCTCGTACTGACGATTGTTTACTCATGTTTTGTGCTACCTCGCGGGTATAACAAGCTTGACCAAGTCTTGGCGACATTCCTGGAGAATATTCCCAAACTATTCTGCACGTGCTTGGCCAAAAATGGACGTTGTGGAGAACGTGGGGGCTTGGCACAAAAGTCGGATAGTTAGTTTGGTAGTTAAATTTCTATTTTAAAGGGGTAACGAGCTAGAAAAAAACACTTAGTCATTTTCTGAGCTACACACACACTCGTACAAACGTTCATACCAGCTCTCGTTCAAACACTTAGCAGTTTCATACACCTTTTACACGTTACATTCTAGTGATCCTTGTACCTAGCTCGTTACTATCCGAAGTTGTAAACATTTATTCATTTATTTGAGCTTGGTGATCGGTAGTTTCCATCACCCGGGGTTTTTTGTGCCGGAGATCAACTCTTGATCAAGGGCTTTTTCCCCGTATAAATCCTTGTGTTGTTTGTGCAATTTACATTGAAGTGATCCTCATCGCTGTTACACATTTTAAGCATCATTCCCCGTAACATAGAGTTTGGTTGCAATATCCTCAACATATTTTTTGACCAAAACAGTTTGGCGCCCACCGTGGGGTAATTGGTGCTTTGTCCTTAGAAAAATACGCATTTCTGTGCTCATTCCGGTTCACTACAACCAAGCAAATGGCTTCCTCAGCGAAGAATGCTTCAAATTTGATGCCCTCATCCACTTCTTCACAAGGAGTCCCTCCTTTGCCTCCACCACCTTCTGGATGAAGAATGCTGAGAATGCTGCGAAGAAACCAACTCCCATTTTCTCAAAACCTCCAACTTCTTCTGCTTCTTACACTCCCACTACTAGTGACATGTTTACTTTGATTTTGCAGATGAAGGATCAGATACGGCAACAGGATAAGACCAATGAGAGGATTCTCAATGAAATCGGAGATCTCAGGAAACAAAAGACAACGGCAGAGGATCATTCCCCACTGGTGCCAAAATCCTTGAATTTTGATACCCCAGTGATTACTTCTCAGCCGTCAGTGGTTCCAGACATTCAATATGTGGGTGGACCAAAAGGAGTGCACTATGGAACAACAATAATGACCCAGGCATCAGGTTCATATTTCCAGCCAGCGGGATCCTACCCTCAGCATATGGGATCCCTCACGAATACAGGAGGATATTCAGGATTGCAGCAGATTCAAGGATCCTCCTTTGTTCCAGGATCATCCCAGGTTCAAGGATCCTCATTTGTTCCAGGATCATCCCAGGTTCAAGGATCCTCCTTTGTTCCAGGATCATCCCAGGTTCAAGGATCCTCCTTTGTTCCAGGATCATCCCAGGTTCAAGGATCCTCCTTTGTTCCAGGATCATCCCAGGTTCAAGGATCCTCCTTCGTTCCAGGATCGTCTCAGTTTCAGGGATCCTTCCAGATGCCAGGATCCTTGAGGAGTTTGCAAACAGGAAGTTCAGATGTCCATCAGGGAGATTTTATCCCAATGCAGACCAATGCTTCTACTGGTCCCTCGATCATTCCAGAGCCTCAACAATATGGATTAACATCCAATCTTCCTAATCTGAATCCGATGGGAGGTAACACTTTTAATAATTCTTATACTACTAACCATGGTCTTATGCAGGATCCAGGTATCAATCATGCCATGGCCAGAGAATTACAAAAGTTAAAGGATATGATATCAAGTGTTCCAGGAGTGGTCAAACCAATCCCAGAGATTGCAGATGGGAGCCACAAGATATCTCGTTTTGCACCACCAATCTGTGATGCTGAGATACCCAAGAGATTCCATGTGCCAACTATGAAACTGTATGATGGTTCGACAGATCCTGAGGAACACATAGCACAATACAGGGAGAGGATGGAGATCAATCCAATTCCAGAAAGGTTAAAGGAAGCATGCCTGTGCAAGGGATTCGGATCCACTCTTACAGGATCAGCTCTCAAATGGCTGCTAAGTCTTCCTCCCTACTCTATTACCTCATTTGCTAATCTAGTTAATCTATTTAATAATCAGTTTTCTTGTAGTAGGAAATTTGAACGATTAACTAGTGATCTATATAGGATAACCCAGGGTCATAATGAATCATTAAGGGATTACATTACCAAATTCAGTAAAGAATCCTTAGACATTCCCAACTTAGATATAGCCACGGCTGTTGAGGCCTTCAAAATGGGATTTCTTAGGGATTCATTATTCTATGATGACCTTGTTATGACACCATGCATGAACTTAGATGAGGTAAGGACACGAGCACTTAGGTTCATCCGGCTAGAGGACGATAAGAGGATCCAGGAGAGGTTAGCAGGATCCTCAAAGCAGGATAAGCAAGGATCCACATTCAGGAACAACAAGTTCAAATCCTATAACAGATCTGATAACCAGAACGTGCATTCTGTTGATCAAGAAGAGGATGATGAAGATTATCCTCCAATTTCTGAATATTGTTTTTGTGTTGATAACAATGAATTAATCCTTGCTATGCAGAACCTAGGTGATAAAGCTAGATGGCCGAGAAAAAATGATAGGCCAGCTGCAACTAAGGATAAATCTAAGTGGTGTGCATATCATGAAGATTTTGGGCATCTCACAGAAGAATGCATTGCACTAAGAAAGGAAATTGGATACTTGTTGAGCAAAGGGCATTTAAAGGAATTGTTGGGAAGAAAAAAGTCAAGGACCCAGGATCCTGAAAGGATCCCTGAGAAGGCTCCAGCCCCTCCAGCAGATGCACAAGTGATAAACTTTATTTCTGGAGGATCAGACATCTGTGGCACATCCTTCTCAGCAGCTAAAAGGCATGCAAAGGAAACTAAAATGGATAATGGAGAAAGACCAGTTCGAACATCAAGTGTCTCCGAAGGAAAAGTCATAACCTTTGATGAGGATGATCGTGTTGATATCCAGGATCCTCATCACGATGGTTTAGTTATTACTCTTTTCATTTCTAACCATTTTGTCCGCAGGATCCTTATAGACGGAGGAAGTTCAGTGAACATTATCCAGCTTGATGTTCTGAAGAAGATGGGTATCCCTGAGTCAGATATCATACCAAGATCCTCCGTGCTCGTGGGATTTAGTGGCGAAACCAAGAATACCCTGGGGGACATTAAACTCCCAATATACATTGAAGGCCTACACTCTTATCAAAAATTTTGTGTTATTGACTGTTTATCTTGTTGTAATGTTATCCTTGGCAGGCCTTGGATACACGATATGAAAGCAGTCCCATCTACCTACCATCAATGTGTGAAGCTCCCTAGTCCTTGGGGAGTAGTGAAGATTGATAGTGATCAGCAGGAGGCTAAGAATTGCTACACTTCATCGATGAAACCAGCCTCGAAGTCAAGGGAGCAATAGCAATCAAAGTATCCTCCAAGGGATGTCTTGGAGGCAAGAGAGCAGGATGTGGTAGAAATCCTCATGGATCCTGATGATCCTGAATCCAAAATCTATATCGGATCAGGGATCCTTGGCGAAATGAAAGAAGACCTCGTATCCTTCCTCAAAAGGAGAAAGACTACCTTTGCATGGAAACACGAAGATATGACTGGTATATCCAAAGATGTTATCACTCACAAGCTCGGCATTGACAAATCCTTCAAACCAATCCATCAAAGGAGAAGGAAGTTTGCACCGGAAAGGAATGCCATTATCCAGGAAGAGGTAGAGAAATTGCTCCGGGTAGGTATGATTAGAGAGGTCAAGTATCCAAGATGGTTGGCCAATGTGGTTGTTGTTCAAAAGAAAAACGGAAAGTGGAGGGTATGTGTCGATTTTACCGATTTAAATAAGGCATGTCCCAAGGATCCTTTCCCATTACCCCACATTGACTCCATGGTGGATGCAACTGCGGGTCATGAACTGTTAACTTTTATGGATGCTTCATCTGGATTCCAACAAATCCAAATGGAACCATCCGACCAAGAGGATACAGCCTTCATGACTCCAACTGGTATATACTGCTATATTGCTATGCCGTTCGGACTAAGAAATGCAGGTGCAACATATCAAAGGCTGGTGAATATGATGTTCAAGGATCAGATTGGACAAACTATGGAGGTTTACATAGATGATATGGTGGTAAAATCCTTAAAAGCTGAGGATCACCTAAGAGACTTGGAGGAAGCATTCGATATCCTTGACAAATATAACATGAAACTTAATCCTTCAAAATGTCACTTTGGTGTTAAAGCAGGTAAATTCTTAGGATATATGGTGACAAAGAGAGGCATTGAAGCTAGCCCGGAACAGATCAAAGCAATAGTGAACATCAAATCTCCGGCCAATGCTAAGGATGTTCAAAGGCTAACAGGCAGGATAGCAGCTTTGAACAGATTTATATCCAAATCTTCAGAGAAGTGCAAAGAATTCTATGATATCCTAAGGAAGAACAAGAAATTTGAGTGGACTGAGAAGCATGTAAATGCTTTAAGAGCCCTCAAAGATTACCTATCCTCAGCCCCAGCCTTGATGAAGCCAGAAAAAGGCGATGTGCTATCCTTGTATCTTGCAGTATCCTCAAAAGCAGTAAGTGCGGTCCTTGTTAAGGATCATGAAGGTACACAACATCCTGTCTATTATGTAAGTAAAAGTTTACTTGATGCCGAATCCAGGTATTCACACCTTGAAAAGCTTATTCTTGCATTAATTATGGCATCTACTAAGTTAAGACATTATTTTGAAACTCATGTTATCATAGTTAAAACTAATTTTCCAATTAAGAATGTCCTCAGGAAACCGGAGATGTCAGGAAGGATGGCTAAGTGGGCAGTGAAGCTAAGTGCATATGATATAAGATATGAGCCTAGGACAGCCATCAAATCCCAAGCATTAGCTGACTTTGTGGCTGATTTCAGTAGTGATTTACAAGAAGAAGCTGAGTTAGAAGTCCAGCAGCTAGAGGAGACCAAGGATCCTTGGATACTCTATACTGATGGATCCTCGAATGTCAAAGGCACAGGGCTTGGAATACTACTAAAATCGCCACAGGGGGACATAATACCCCACTCTATAGCTTGTGACTTCCAAACCACCAACAATGAGGCTGAATATGAAGCCTTAATTGCTGGTTTGCAAATTGCAAAACATATGGGGATCAGGTATCTTGAGGTACATGTAGATTCATTGTTAATTACAAACCACTTTAATGGATCCTATGCTGTTAAAGGTGAAAAGCTAACCAAATATTTAGGGATAGTCAAAAGTTTGGCACTCTCTTTTGTTTCCTTTAGTTTGACGCAGGTACCAAGGGAAGAAAATACAGAAGCTGATGCATTGGCTAATTTAGGATCATCCTTGAAGATCCCGGAGGATATCAAGATCCCTATTATCCATATCCTGACCCCGGCTATCGAGGATCATGTGACTATGGAGATAGGAAGTGATTCTGCAATGATCCCTAGCGAGGATACTCAATCCCATTCAGGATCAGGATCATGGATCTCACCAATCATGAGATACTTACAACATGGAGAGATTCCTACAGGAGAAAACCCTAGGGCTTTCAAATCTAAGGTATCTCAGTTCACAATTTTAAATAATATGTTGTATAGACGATCTTTTGCAGGACCATACTTGAGATGCATCGATGATCCTGAAATCCAAGAAGTTTTAAAAGACTTCCATGAAGGAGATTGTGGAAACCACACTGGGGGCAAGGCATTATTCTCAAGGATCCTGAGGACAGGATACTACTGGCCAACCATGAAGAGAGATGCTGTGGAGTATGCTAAAAGATGTGATCCTTGTCAGAGACACAGCAATATCCTTCATCAACCAGCTGAATTATTGCATCCTATATCTTCCTCTTGGCCATTTATGAGATGGGGGATGGATATAGTTGGTAAGCTCCCTAAGGCACCTGATGGAAAAGTATTCATGCTTGCTATGACTGATTACTTCTCCAAGTGGATAGAGGCTGAAGCTTTTGCCTAAGTCAGAGAAAAGGAAGTTATATCCTTCATTAAAAGAAATATTATAACTAGATTTGGAATTCCTTCTGAGATTATATGTGATAACGGTTCCCAATTTATTGGGGGCAGAACCACTAACTTTTGTGACAGCTGGGGGATTAAGATGATAACATCAACACCAGTCCACCCACAAGCTAATGGTCAGGCAGAATCATTTAACAAGATCATCATCAACAATTTGAAGAAGAAGCTTGGATCCAAGAAAGGAAAATGGGCAGAAGAACTACCCTATGTGCTTTGGGCTGATAGGACAACCCCCAAGAATGCTACTGGTCAAACACCATTCTCTTTGGTATTTGGGGCAGAATCAGTGATCCCAACAGAAATGGTGGTTCCAACTGCAAGAACAAGTACCCGTGATCCTGAGAAGAATGATGAGAACTTGGCTCAAGACCTGGATACTATTGAAGAAATCAGGGATATGGCTAGGATCAGGATGGCCAGTTATCAACAAAGAATGGCTGGTGCTTACAACAAAAATGTCAGGATCAGGAGGTTTCAAGTTGGAGATATGGTATTAAGGAAAGCATTCCAAAATACCACCAATCCTGCTGATGGGAAATTGGCTCCAAAATGGGAAGGCCCTTATTTGATTGAAGCTGAAGCAGGAAAGGGGGCATATAGATTGCTAACCATGGAAGGTGATTTGTTACCAAGAGCTTGGAATGCTGTCCACTTGAAGAAATATTTCATGTGAGCAGGATCCTCATGGCATAGATGATCCTCACGATAGGGATATCCTTAAAGGATCCTCAAAGTATCGGTGATCCTTACTTAGGTAATATCCTAAACTTGAACTATTTCATTTCTTTATTTTCTCATATAAGGATAAGGATCATGTATCCTTTATCCATCTCTCACGTGAGTTTAAGTTTTGAAAGTTCAGGTATCCTTAGCATAACATTGGTTATCTGCCGAAGCAATCCGTTCCTTGGGTTTAACCCCAGTTATTTGGGCTTGACCCCAGTTCCGCCTGTAGCGCACGATGATCCTGGTATAGTTCAAGGCATTGGGACCAGTACTCGTTTTAGGGGCTGATAATTCCATTGTACTGGCTATGCTTAGGATCCTACGTATAATGGTAGACGTACCATACATCCGTTCATAAGGTTCTAACGTTTTCACGTTAGCTAAGGTTTCTAACGTTTTCACGTTAGCTAAGGTTTTGGCATATTCATGTCACTAAGTTTGGATAGTCGCCAGTCAGGGCCATACTCCAGTTTACATATGATCCTTGGGCTTGTCCCCAGTTATCCTTGGGCTTGTCCCCAGTTATCCTTGGGCTTGTCCCCAGTTATCCTTGGGCTTGTCCCCAGTTATCCTTGGGCTTGTCCCCAGTTATCCTTGGGCTTGTCCCCAGTTATCCTTGGGCTTGTCCCCAGTTGCTAACTCTTTTCTTATGTTGGCTTAGTCCCAAGTTATGATCTATTTCAGGTCCTTGAAGATAAGCAACTAGGGATCCTTGATCCTTACTTCTTTCTAAGGTTTATTTTACAGTTATCCTTATTATGGTTAGGATCCTAACTTGGACCCTCAGGTATGATCCTTAACTATTTTTAATCCTATTCATTATTTATTTGAATAACCCTTATACTTGACAACCGAACTTATGATTCTTAAACCATATTACTTTTTAGAACTTATCGGTTAAGGGATATGTGATCCTTGATCATATCCTAAACTTTTTGATATCTTTTTAAGGCTTGATAAGTATAAACGGAATGAACATTACGACAGTTGGAAAGTAAGATATTAAAAAGGATAACAACACAGGATAAGCGACAAAAGGTTAAGTTTTTATTTATTAACAAAAGACTAACCCTTAAAAGGTTGTCAAAATTACCTACCCGAGCATCTACCAGCAAAACGTGGCCCGTCCGCTGGGGTAGGTAAAGGGTGTCCATGATAATAAGTTCAAAAGTAGTGCAGGAATATAAAGGCGGCAGGATCACAATGGCTTCATCCCCCAAACAGAGGATCCCTCCACCAATTGCAATCCTGCCTATTGTCCAAAGGATCATATATGATCCTTAATCCTAAAACCTATTGTTCAAAGTACAAACCATTAAATTGTTCAACAACCACAACCACAAAAAACTACCACCAGACTTAAAAATTGGGCTCCGGCTATGTCTAGAAATGTCCATCATTGCCCAATCAAGCAGCTTAAACTTTTGCTGCATCATCACCTCCAGCTCCACTGGTTTCACCACCTTCACCTTTGCCTCCAGCTTCAATTGTCAGGATCTCTTCAACCTCCTCAGCCACTTCATCGTCCAGTTCTGCCAGCCTTGCCTTCCAGCCTTCAATATCCCAGGTGCCCTTGTCAAAAGCAGGATCCTGAGCTTCCAAGGCCATTTGCAGCTTGGTCTTGTACATTGCTATGGCAGCAGAGATTTTGGCGTCTTCGGTGATCTCACTCTTCTCGTAGTCAACATTAACCAGCACCTTGGCCATCTGCTGTTTGGTGTCCCGGACTTCCTTCTGAAGATCAGCAATTGTGAGATCCTTTAACACCGCAACCTGCTGGAGATCGGCAATCTTCCTATCCTGATCCTCAACGTGGCCCACATAGTCCTCAATCTCAGCGAATTTCTGTAAAAAGGATAAGGTCAGGATCAAGTAATAAGCAGGATATACCAGCAGGATATGTCAACAGGATATACGAGCAAAGACAGTGATCCTCACCTCATTAAAGTACTCAAGGAATTGATGACGGATCAGAGGCAGACCCTGCAGATCCCCGGCTTCAGAGGCTTTTCTCTTCTTGATTGCCTTCCCTTTGAGGGGTACCTTGGGGACCGAAGCTGTCGGACTGGTAGGAGATTTCCTCTTGGAGGATCTGACAGTGGTGAGATCAGCAACGTTGAACTTGGAAGCGGACTTTGTGGATTTTCCAGCACCTACACAACCAAAACAAGATAAGTATCTTTTCTTAATTCATATTTCACTATTTATTTAAATTTTAAACAAGGATACTTACTTGACATTATGACAGAGCCTGAGGATACCTCCTGTGAATCTTGGGTTGTTGTCTTGAAAGTTCTTGTCTCAGGATCAAGTTTCTTGAAAGCAAGGAGCCTCTCCTTAGCAGCAGGGGACAGTTTGAGGTGTGAGACAGTGATAGCTGCATAACAAGAAAGCAAAAATATAAGTTATCATTACATCAAAAGAAAGTTCCTGGTGATCCTTCTCAGGATCCTCCACCCTACCATGGGTAGTCCATTTTTTGGGTAGATCCTTTCCATCCTCGATGGAATCTCTCTTGATAAAAAAGAAACGCCATTTCCAATTAGCATCATTCTTGGTGGCTTTGAAGATCGGGTGTTCCTCGCCGGGTTTACGTTTAAACAGATAACGATGAGAACCAAAGGTGGTTAGATCATACAGCTCTCCCAGCTCTGCCATTCCTAGATCTATTCCCTCCTGATCGATGATCCTTTCAAGGGTGTACAAAACCCTCCAAATCATCGGCATGGCTTGGATATAAGAAATGCCGGTTAGGGAAAAGAAAGATTGGGTGAAGGCTGGAAAAGGATATGTGTAGCCTATGGTGAAAGGAGTGACGGGGAAAGCAACCCACTTGTCGGGGATATGATCGCTCAGGGCATTGGGGTCAAAAGGCCTAAATTCGGTGTTCGCCGGGAAGCAGTGGCGGATCCTATCTATCTGAGCATCATTGAAGGAGCATCGTTCTTTAATGGAGTCTTCAATGATCCCCTGGCTTTTCGGAGGACTGTTCTTTGGGTGATCCTTGGCTGGGGAATTTCGGAGCAACATCTTCGATGGAAAGAGACGAAAACAGAGCAAGAGAGGGAAGAAGATAGAGAGAGAGAATACCTGATCGTCTTCGGAATGCAGATTATAAAGGGAGTCTCTCTGAAAATTTAAATGCATTTGATCCTATCTATATCTCTATTTATAATTATGATCCTGCAGGATTGTCACTTCTGTGACGTCATGATCGCAACGGCTAGTTCTATATTAACGGCTATATATCCGTTAGTTAGTTGCGGATAAGATCAAGAAAATATAACTCGCTTAATTTACAAATTACTCCTTATATTTTGGGGGCAATTGTTAGGGGAGGATTTTCTAACAATTAGTGATCCTTATTCGTTATCCTAATTAGTGATCCTTACTTCTGTGACAGGTGGTGATCCTCAGAAGAACATCAGGATCAGGATCATGGATCACTTTAAGGATCCTCGTACTGACGATTGTTTACTCATGTTTTGTGCTACCTCGCAGGTATAACAAGCTTGACCAAGTCTTGGCGACATTCCTGGAGAATATTCCCAAACTATTCTGCACGTGCTTGGCCAAAAATGGACGTTGTGGAGAACGTGGGGGCTTGGCACAAAAGTCGGATAGTTAGTTTGGTAGTTAAATTTCTATTTTAAAGGGGTAACGAGCTAGAAAAAAACACTTAGTCATTTTCTGAGCTACACACACACTCGTACAAACGTTCATACCAGCTCTCGTTCAAACACTTAGCAGTTTCATACACCTTTTACACGTTACATTCTAGTGATCCTTGTACCTAGCTCGTTACTATCCGAAGTTGTAAACATTTATTCATTTATTTGAGCTTGGTGATCGGTAGTTTCCATCACCCGGGGTTTTTTGTGCCGGAGATCAACTCTTGATCAAGGGCTTTTTCCCCGTATAAATCCTTGTGTTGTTTGTGAAATTTACATTGAAGTGATCCTCATCGCTGTTACACATTTTAAGCATCATTCCCCGTAACATAGAGTTTGGTTGCAATATCCTCAACAGATTTTTTTGACCAAAACAACAACCACAAAAAGTTACTACCAAATTTAAAAATTGGGCTCCGGCTGCGTCTAAGAATGTCCATCATCGCCCAATCATGCAGCCTAAACCTTCGCTGCATTGTCACCTCCAGCTCCACTTGTTTCACCACCTTCACCTTTACCTCCAGCTTCAATTGTCAGGATCTCTTCAACCTCCTCAGCCTCCTCATCGTCCAGTTCAGCCAGCCTTGCCTTCCAGCCTTCAACATCCCAGGTGCTCTTATCAAAAGCAGGATCCTGAGCTTCCAAGGCCATTTGCAGCTTGGTCTTGTACATTGTTATGGCGGCAGAGATTTTGGCGTCTTCGGTGATCTCACGCTTCTCATAGTCAACGTTGATCAGCACCTTGGCCGTCTCCTGTTTGGCATCCCGGACTTCCTTCTGAAGATCAGCAATTGCAAGGTCCTTAAGCACAGCAACCTGCTGGAGGTCGGCAATCTTCTTATCCTGATCCTCAACGTGGCCAACATAATCCTCAATCTCAGAGAATTTCTGCATAAAGGATAAAGGATAAGGTCAGGATTAAGTGATCTTCAAATCAACAGGATATGTCAACAGGATATACGAGCAGAAACAGTGATCCTTACCTCATTGAAGTACTCGAGGAATTGGTGGCGGATCAGAGGCAGACCCTGCAGATCCTCAGCTTCAGAGGCTTTTCTCTTCTTGATTGCCTTTCCTTTGAGGGGTGCCTTGGGGACCGAAGCTGCCGGACTGGTAGGAGCTTTTCTCTTGGAGGATCTGACAGTGGTGAGATCAGCAACATTGAACTTGGAAGCAGACTTGGTGGATTTTCCAGCACCTGCACAACCAAAACAAGATAAGTATCTTTTCTTAATTTACATTTCACTATTTATTTAAATTTAAACAAGGATACTTACTTGACATCGTGACAGAGCCTGAGGATACCTCCTGTGAATCTTGGGTTGTTGTCTTGAAAGTTCTTGTTTCAGGATCAAGTTTCTTGAAAGCAAGGAGCCTCTCCTTAGCAGCAGGGGACAATCTGAGGTGTGAGACGGTGATAGCTGCAAAACAAGAAAGCAAAAATATAAGTGATCCTCACATCAAAAGAAAGTTTCTGGTGATCCTACTCAGGATCCTCCACCCTACCATGGGTAGCCCATTTCTTGGGTAGATCATTTCCATCCTCAATAGAATCTCTCTTGATAAAGAAGAAACGCCGCTTCCAATTAGCATCGTTCTTGGTGGCTTTGAAGATCGGGTGTTCCTCACCGGGTTTACGTTTAAACAAATAGCGATGAGAACCAAAGGTAGTAAGATCATACAGCTCTCCCAGCTCTGACATTCCTAGGTCTATACCTTCTTGCTCGATGATCCTTTCAAGGGTGTACAAAACCCTCCAAATCATCGGCATGGCTTGAATATAAGAGATGCCGGTTAGGGAAAAGAAAGATTGGGTGAAGGTCGGAAAAGGATATGTATAGCCTATGGTGAACGGAGTGACGGGGAAAGCAACCCACTTGTCGGAGATATGATTGCTCAGGGCGTTGGGGTCAAAAGGCCTAAATTCGGTGTTCGCCGGGAAGCAGTGGCGGATCCTATCGATCTGAGCATCATTGAAACAGCAGCGTTCTTTAATGGAGTCTTCAATGATCCCCTGGCTTTTCGGAGGGCTGTTCTTTGGGTGATCCTTGGCTGGGGAATTTCGGAGCAACATCTTTGATGGAAAGAGATGAAAACAGAGCAAGAGAGGGAAGAAGATAGAGAGAGAGAGTACCTGATCGTCTTCGGAATGCAGATTATAAAGGGAGTCTCTCTGAAAATTTAAATGCGTTTGATCCTATCTCTATCTCCTATTTATAATCATGATCGTGCAGGTTGTCACTTCTGTGACGTCAGGATTGCAACGGATAGTTCAACAATAACGGCTATATTTACGTTAGTTAGTTGCGGATAAGATCAAGAAAACATAACTCGCTAATATTACATATCACTCCTTATATTTTGGGGGCAATTGTTAGGGGAGGATTTTCTAACAATTAGTGATCCTTACACGTTATCCTAATTAATGATCCTTTCTTCTGTGACAGATAGTGATCCTCAGAAGAGCTTCAGGATCAGGATCATGGATCACTTTCAGGATCCTCGTACTGACGATTGTTTACTTGTGTTTTCTATTATTTTGCAGGAAGTTCAACTTGGACTTAGTCTTGGCGACATTCCTGGAGAATATTCCCAAACTATCCCGCACGTGCTTGACCAAAAATGGACGTTGTGGAGAACGTGGGAGCTTGGCACAAAAGTCGGATAGTTAGTTTTAGTAGTTAACTTCTATTTTAAAAGGGGTAACGAGCTAGTAAAAAAAACACTTAGTCACTTTTCAGCTACACACTCTCATATACTCGCACACTTGAAGCTCTCGACGAACATACATTCATTTTCACTCACTTATACACATTTCACGATAGTGATCCTTGTACCTAGCTCGTTACTATCCGAAGTTGTAAACATTTATTCATTTATTTGAGCTTGGTGATCGGTAGTTTCCATCACCCGGGGTTTTTTGTGCCGGAGATCAACTCTTGATCAAGGGCTTTTTCCCCGTATAAATCCTTGTGTCATTTGTGCAATTTACATTGAAGTGATCCTTGTTATTGTTCTACATTATTAGCATCATACCCCATAACAAAGAGTTTGGTTGCAATATCCTCATTAGATTTTTTGACCAAAACACCAACAAACACCCAACGCATTTTTTTAGGAAATGTAATTTTTTTTTTATTTTTCAGAAATGTTTTTTTATTTTTAGGAAATGTAATTTTTTTTATGTTATGAAATGACTTTATTTATGTTGTTTTATGTTGTATTTTTTAACTTTTATAAATTTTATATTAAGTTAATGAAAAAAACACTTAGAAAATTATAAAATAATGAAGTGGGGTAGCCCCATCCTCCATCCCCCTCAAATGTGAAGGAGGCCCATCCCCCACGAGCCGCCTACGTGGCGCCTACGTGGAGGCTCATTCACCATACCCTTTAGTCTAATAATTCAAAACCTCGGTACTTTTTTTTTTCTTATCATGTCTTCATCAGAAATTGTCTTTATATGTAAATATGCGATATCAATTGTATGTTAGTTGCATATCCAGTGGCGGATCTAGGATTCCGACCAAGGGGTAACGTTTTATAAATAAGCCGTAACGAAATTGAAAAAACGTCAAATTTTTCCAAAATTTACACTAATTTTTCTAAATTTTTTCCGACCAAGGGGTAGCGGGGGTTACCCCTACCAAAAAGGTAGGTCCGCCCCTGTACATATCTAGCACATAAAGACCATGGTCGCAAAAGTTAATAGACGCTCCCTAGTCAGGGTGCTGGGTGCATCCTCTAAAAAAATAATTCATATATGATAAAAAACAAACCAAATGAACAGTGAATTTAGGGTATATTAGAATATGGGGTATGGGGCGGTGGTTGTGGCGTGGGTTGGGTACAATCACCCAAGTCACCACCCCGGGTGGGCTTGGGTTTCGGCGTGGCCCCTTGGGCGGGGGTTTCAGCCTGGGGGGCGGAGGTTGTGGCGTGGGTTGGGTACAAACGCCCAAGTCACCACCCCGGGTGGGCTTGGGTTTCAGCGTGGCCCCTTGGGCGGGGGTTTCAGCCCGGGCGTTGGACGAGGCTATCAAGATGACATGGCAGGATCTCATTGGCCAAGACAAGTAGCCGTTTAGGCTAGCCGTTGGCCAACGACTATGTGTTTAAACAAAATTTATTCACTATAAATACTCACACTTCTATTCATTTTTTTACCACAACTACTCCACCTCTTCTATAATCATCTCTATCTTATTTTTAAAAGTGAATTTAGGGTATATTAGAATATGGGTTATGGGGCGGGGGTTGTGGCGTGGGTTGGGTACAAACGCCCAAGTCACCACCCCGGGTGGGCTTGGGTTTCGGTGTGGCCCCTTGGGCGGGGGTTTCAGCCTGGGGGCGGGGGTTGTGGCGTGGGTTGGGTACAAATGCCCAAGTCACCACCTCGGGTGGGCTTGGGTTTCGGCGTGGCCCCTTGGGCGGGGGTTTCAGCCCGGGCGTTGGACGAGGCTATCAAGATGACATGGCAGGATCTCATTGGCCAAGACAAGTAACCGTTGGCCAACGGCTATGTGTTTAAAAAAAATATTCACTATAAATACTCACACTTCTATTCATTTTTTTTACCACAACTACTCCACATCTTCTATAATTATCTCTATCTTATTTTTAAAAAAAAATTATCATCCAACCACAATACGAAAAATGAATCCTCATAATCGTGGTTTTGACCCGAACAATCCGTGGGCATTCCAAGAAACACCTAGCCCAACATCCAATCGTCCAATTGCTCCCTTTTTAATACACTCCACGATGCCGGATATGACTGGTTACGCACGATGTCGGTCGAAAACACCAATGCCTTTCGCGCAACGCGCGTCATTGAAAAACACTAGTTATGTTGATAACCCAATATTATCAAAACAAAACCTATAACAAAAGCACCAAATTTCTAAAACTAGACTCTATAAAAAAAGAAATAGAATTTGCAAGATATCGTCCTCGATCTCATGAATGAATAGTGGCGTCTTAGAGAGCTCTAGAAATAAAAAAAAAAATAGATTTTAAGATTACCCACTTGATGAATAATGAAGAAAATGGCAAGTAGAAACGTCCCAAGCTTTTGGTGATACTCCTTGTCCAAAATGCAAACTTGGAAGACGAGTAGATGAAGAATCCGAATTGGTGGTGTACTTTGGCTTAAAAATTATGCATAGAAAGTTGTAGCATTTGAGTTTTGTGTTTAGAGTTCTAAGGAAAGAAATGCAAATGGTGAATTGTTTTGATTTGTTGTTAGCCTAATAATGTGGTGTTTAAGAGCATTCTTTAAATAATATTTTTATATATTTTCTCTCTCCTTCACTCACAACTATTTCTAAAAATATTAAAAAATTTATAAGGTTTTCTCTCTAGATATTTTTTCCCATATATTTATAGATGAGCAGTAACGTTCCCATATATTTTCTCTCTTCTCCACTGACAACCACTCAAAAACACTAACAATCATTCCTTATAATATATCTAAAGGCATGGTGGTCATTTTACATGGAGTTAATGGAGAAAACTAACGGACATTCACTCTAGGGACTATCCGAGTAACAAACTGTCAAACCACAGGGAGCACCGATGTAATTTTTAAAAGTTGGGGACTATAGGTGTTATTTTATAAAACCAGAGGGACTATCCGGACATTTTACTCATATTATGTAGCTTTAGCTTGTGTGAAGTCAACATGTGTGTGCTGTAATGAAAACGGCTTGCATATATTTAACCACTATAAATAGGCTTAAGCTTTCATGCATGCAATATACAACTCATTTAGAATACACACAGATTGCTAAAGAAATATCATTAAAATGTCTTCTCAACAAGTTATTCGCCCACTTCGTGACATACAACCCAGTGTTTGGGGAGACCAATTTCTCATCTGTAACGAGGTACGCAAACTGTTAGAAATCATATATATATATAGAAATTATACATGCTTATTATCAGTGGCGGAACTAGAAGAAAAATTTAGGGGTATCCTAATATTTTTTTTAACCTAGGGTAGTCCATAAGTATTCGAGGACCCTGTGCGGCTAGTAAAAAATGGGCTCTTTAACTTTTCTTTTACCTAGAGTCATCCCTAAGAATTCGAGATCCCTTAGGAGCCCTGTGCGGCTAGTAAGTATATATAATTACTAGGTTACCGACCTTGTGTTACACAGACTGAATAAAAAAATATTAAACAATTAATAATAAGATTTAGAAATTATAATATGATATTTTGATATCAGATACAAGTGAAATTACTTATTAATTAGGTATAAATATACGTTTGTTGTGAATCAAAACAATTTAATCATAAGATCTAAATATAATTACCTATAGCATGATTTGGTTATCATTTTTTTATTAAAAGGTGTAACACACATGAGAACGTTATTAAATGCTTTTTTAACAAAACTTTACACGTTATATTAAAGTTTCATAGATAATATTTAGTTTGTAGAAAAAAATTCTAACAACAAAACGAACAGAAAACTTATTAATATAGTAAATCTAATATTTAAAAAAATAATAAATGAACAAAGTAACAAAAAAGTTAAAACAAATAAGTAATTTGATTATTTTTTAGACATGTCTTTTTAAAAGATTAAAAGTTTAGATATTAATTCAAGTTAGAATGCATGTAAGTTCTGACTTCTTACACTTTTTTGCTTTTTTCATTCATGTTTCGAGATTCTATTATATATCTTCTATACAATATAATAAAAGAAACTATGGGAGGACACGTGTCGTTCATTTAAGCCATCTATTTTTTATAGATAATTAATATCAATTAAAAGATAATTATAAAATTAAATTTAATATAAATTTAAACAATTCGTATAGAAGATAATATAATAATTTAAAATATTTATCAGATTAAATGTAAATGATTTATATATTTTATTAAACTAAAGTAGTTAAGGGTAGAACCTATTTCAAAAATGTTTATAAGGGGGTAAACAAAAATATTAATCAATGTTTATTGGTTCTATACTTTTATTTTCGTGTTCAACTCTCAACTCAAATACGGTAATCACTATGTTTATGTGACATTTATAAGAACAATCACCGCAATCACCCCATCCATCGTATATCAAGTATATCAGTTAGTTTTTTTAAAGATATAAATTTTTATTAGATTCATTCAACCCGTGTAACAAACGATGTTTTTTAAAGATATAACATTTTTATTTTTTACTATACAAAATTACATTTATGCAACTCGTGTTATAAACAGCGTTTTTAAAAATATAATTTTTTATTATGTAGTATATAAATTAGATTTATTCAATCCATATAATACATAGGGTTTATAAATATATAACTTTTTATTGTTTGGTATATAAAATTACATGTGCTCAACCCGTATAACACATGAGGTTCTTAAAAATGTACTTTTTTCGGTATTCAATATATAAAATTAAATTTACTTAACCCTTACAATACACGGGGTTCTTAAAAATATAATTTTTTTATTATTTAATATATAAATTACATTTATTCAACCCATGTAATAAACGAGATTTTTAAATATATATTGTTTTATTATTTGGTATATAAAATTACATTTATTCAACCCGTCTAATAAATGAGATTTTTAAAGATATATTTTTTTATTATTTGACATATAAAATTACATTTATTCAACTCGTGTAATATACGGGGTTCTAACCTAGTTCTACTATAACTTAAAACGGTGGGGTGACCCACTGGCATTCCCTTACACCCCCTAAATTTTTTTCATTTTGCGTTTCAAGCCCCTCAACCTTACACCCCCTAAACTTTTTTCATTTTGCGTTTCAAGCCCCTCAGGTTTGCTACTCTCCTAAACTTTTTCAATATTTAATTTCAAGCCCCTCAGCTTTGCTACGACCCCTCCACTTTTAGAGTAATCAATTTTAGTCTCTTATCTTACTTTACTATTTTTCTACTTTAACAATTGGCATTTTTATTCTACTATAACTTAAAAGGCTATGTCGGTGGGGTGACCCACTGGCATTCCCTTACACCCCCTAAACTTTTTTCATTTTGCGTTTCAAGCCCCTCAACCTTACACCCCCTAAACTTTTTCTATTTTGCGTTTCAAGCCCCTCAGGTTTGCTACTCCCCTAAACTTTTTCAATATTTAATTTCAAGCCCCTCAGCTTTGCTACGACCCCTCCACTTTTAGAGTAATCAATTTTAGTCTCTTATCTAACTTTACTATTTTTCTACTTTAACAATTGGCATTTTTAGCCCTTAGCTTTTGACTAATTTCTTTATTACTTAAAGTACAAAGTCGGTGAAACCACCCCTTTTTTACTTCCAAAATTTCCACTTTTGGCTTATAGTTTTGTAATTCATATTTTTTGCATATAAAATTTTCCTTTTATTTACTCTCTACTTTTGTAACTTGTATTTTTTACCTATACTTTGGTAATTTACGTTTTTTTCACATATGCTTTATACCGACCCCTCAACTTTTAAACATTTTCTTTTTACATTTTGACGTAAATTTGGTATACGCTTTTGGCCTTTATTTTGTATGTTTCCTACATATGAATCGGGTCACATATAATACATTTTGACTTGATGGTATAAATTGGAGTTAGTCGAGTCGCATATAATACATTATGATTGTACACTATAAACTCGATTTGCTTTACATTTTAATCCAATTACAACACATCTATAGGTTACATTGAGTTCAGTCGGATACTTCGAAACACACATTATTATATGATTAACACATCACATAACGCTTGGACTAATCCGTTCGACGTTTGCGATGTACCCGCGCCGCAACGCGCGCGGGTCTTATTACTAGTTCTATATAATCTTAAAACAAAAAGTCGGTGGCTGTCACATCACAGCCACCGCCTTTACTTTTATATATAAACATTGTTTTAACTAAGGAAAACCAAGTTGGAGTTTGTTTTAGTGGTTGCTGCATCTCAAGTTGAAAAAAGGTCCCGGGTTCGACTCTTTATGCTTTCCCACTTTTTGTTAAATAGAGTTAAAATTTCCTTTTTCTCAACTAAAGTTTCTTTTTGTTTTCAAATGCAGTTTAAAATTCCTTTTTCTCAATTAGAGTTTCCTTTTTTTTTTCCTTTTTCTTTCAAATGCAGTTTAAATTTACCTTTTCTAAATTGAAGTTTAAATTTTATGTGATTACTCGAGTCAAAACTTACTAAAATTAATTATTTACATATAATCTAATATTTATTTATTGTATCTTAAAAATAAAAGTTGGTCCCTACACATTTTAATTTGACACCAACATCCCTTATTCTTTAAGTAAGTTATACATTTAGTTTTAATTTTTATTAATTAATAACTTTGACCCGCCAACCTTCTACTTAATAATTTGACGTCTCATTTTATTTGAATTAATTTTATGATTTTACACCGTAGCGTGTCACACGTTAATATCTTTTTTTATCTATGCCTAACTGTTTTAATGTCAAAATTACTTTTACGATTTTACATGGTTGTCTAAGTTACCATTACAACTTTACACCACAACGACTGAGACATACTTTTTTATCTATGTCAAATGACGTTAATATCACAGACATACCGTGTGTGACAATGTAAAAAACGCATAATTTCACGTGTGGGCATTACATGTTAATGTCATCATCGTACATTGTAGCCGCAATACTTGTATAGGTTACACTGAGTTAGATGGGATACGCCGAAACACGTGTTTTTATATGGTTAACGTACTGCCAACTATAAACAACTAAGGTGTCGCAGCCGTAACACGCGACGTATGGCAATTTTAACGCACCTGTCGCTTTCAATTCCCGTTTCAATGGAAACGACTAACGTTTTGACATAAACTTTTTCCTGAAACGAGTCTGGTTAAATATAATACGTTTTTATCCTTATTTTGTGTACGTTCGTAGATTGTGTACGAAAGCGAGTCGGATCAAATATAAAACTTTTTTTATTCAACGGTGACGTAATTTTTTCGAAAAAAAGTTGGATCAAATATACGGTATAAATGCGAGTTACTTTAACTTTCGACGCCGCCGCAACGCGCGGGGGGTCAAATTCCTAGTTAATATTAAAATAAAATCTTGGTGATCATATAACTTCATCTTCTTCATTTTGGCTGCTACAAGTTTCCGTTCACCGGAAAATTTTGTTTCCGTCAACAGCAAAATTTTATATCATCTTTTCTTCACCTACACTCAGGGGTATCCTAACATATGCTCAGGGGTATCCCCGATAAAAAAAACGGTGACTAAGAAAAAAATTACACTTCGTCAAAAAGTTGAGGGGTATCCCGTGCAACCCCTCGCCTAGAGATAGATCCGCCCCTACTTATTATACAGGGTTAGGATCAAATACATAGTCTCCTAAAAATAGGAAGTTGTAGGAAGGTATTAAACAAACTCCGATTGAACTCATTAAAGCGGGAATGGAACCGCCTTATCGAACTCTACGATATGAGATTTTAGTTTTTTGTGTTTGGATGTTTGGCTGGTAGATTTTAAAATTTTTATTTAAATCATTGTGTCTTATTATTTAGCATTGTCTCTTTGCTATATTTGCATCATTGTGGTTTTTTCCCTTGACATTGTGTTGTATTTGGTTATCCAATGTGTCATTGTACCCTTCTCATTTTTAGGAGACTTTGTAGGAAACTTTACCCTATTATTGGTTTCTATGTATATGTCAACTTTTAAGATGATTTGTGTGTGAATGTAGCAACCACATGATAAAGAGGTGGATAAAATAGTTGATGATTTGAAAGAGGAAGTGAGGAAAGACATTCAAGCAGCTTTGGATGTTCCAAAGGAGCATACACGTTTGTTAAAACTAATCGACGCAATCCAACGCCTTGGTATATCATATTATTTTGAAGACGAGATTGATAAATCTCTGCAACATGTTTATGATGCATATGGTAATGGCTGGGATGGTAGCAGCCCTTCGCTTTGGTTTCGACTCTTACGTCAACACGGCTTCCACGTTTCTTGTGGTAAGTATGAGCAAATATAATTAATATATTGATTAATATTTCAAAAACAAGCTAAATTTGTATTTTATATGAACTGTATCAGATGTTTTTAATAACTATAAGGACAAGCAAGGAGCTTTTAAGGAGTCTCTAGCCAGTGATGTTGAAGAGTTGCTTGAGTTGTACGAAGCAACATATATGAGGATACAAGGTGAAGTTGTACTAGACGAAGCATTAGGCTTTACTAGAACTCACCTTGATGAAATTGCAAAGGATCCTATTCGGAGCAACTATACCATGTCTACCCATATACGCGAGGCACTAGAGACACCTATACGTAAAAAGTTACCAAGATTAGAAGCAGTGCGCTACATTCGTTACTACCAACAACAAGCTTCTCATAATGAGTCTTTACTTAAGCTTGCCAAGTTAGGTTTCAATTTGCTTCAATCATTACACAAGAAGGAGCTTAGTCAAGTTTCAGAGTATGCACATATATATAACTTCCACTCCATTACTTGAACATATGAATGTGTCAGATTAACAGTTATATAAAATATGTTCAATCCAACTTTCTCTTTTGAATGGTTATTTTTCATAGACGTGTGCATCTTATTAATTAACGGCAGGTGGTGGAAAGATATTGATGTCCCGAAAAATCTACCTTATGTAAGAGATAGATTGGTTGAATGCTACTTTTGGGCACTTGGGGGGTACTCGGACCCAAGGTATTCTCTTGCTAGAATATTCGCGACAAAAGTGATTCAAATGGCAACAGTTATCGATGATACCTATGACGCTTATGGTACTTACGAAGAACTTGAGATATTTACAGAAGCAGTTATGAGGTATTTACCCATGAAGTTAGATTAATGAACACATTAGATACTGAAATCTAGTTCTATTTTTCGAACTAATCAATCAATATGTACATTAATTATAGGTGGTCGGTTACATGCTTAGATATGCTTCCGGAATACATGAAACTGATATACAAGGCATTACTGGATATGTACAAGGAAATGGAAGAAATCCTGGAAAAACAAGGAAAAACATATCTTTTTAACTGTGCCAAGGAGTATGTAAGTTTCTAACATTCTAACAACTTTGATTCATAATTAATGTTCATACATAAAACATACGCATTGTCATGTACAGATGAAAAGGCTTATTAGAGGCTACATGTTGGAGGCAAAATGGGTACACGAGGGATACATGCCAACGGCTGAAGATCATAATTCGGCTGCATTCGAGACAGGAGGCGGTGGCTTGCTTATAACATCATGCTTTCTTGGTATGGCAGATATAGTCACAAAGGACTCAACCATATGGGCTCTCACGGAACCTCCTCTCTTCAAAGCTTCATCAAAAATCGGTAGATTCATAAATGATATTGCTAGCCACAAGGTATATTAGTTTTATATGATTAACATCTTTGTTTAATTTTCTACTAGATTATGAAGGACCAATAACTTTTGCTAATAAACTTGCAGGAGGAGCAAGAGAGAAAGCACTTCCCGTCCACTATTGAAACTTACAAGAAGCAATACGGTTTTACCGAGGAGTATGTCTATGACTTGTTGCACAAACAAATAGAAGATATGTGGAAGGATGTAAACCGGGAGACCCTAGTGTGTAAAGATGTTCCAATGCCTCTAATTATGGTTGCGGTCAACTTTAAAAGGACGTTGGAAGTTCTATACAAAGATAACGATAACTTCACACAAGCGGGAGAAGAATTTAAAAATCACATCAAGTGTTTGTTCGTGCATGCAATGAGTATATAACTTTCGTCGAAATTTGCGGTGTTTAGTACACTCGAAACATTGTCATCAGTCTGCTTTATATTTCTAGTTTGTGCTTGCTGAATAAGAAGATCTCGCCCTCTTCATTGTTTGACATGGTTCCATATGTGATTTTAATCTTCGAGATGTATTTTCTTAATCTTTGTTTGTGTTGTTTCGGGTTTTCAGCTTCTTGCTAGCCCGGTTTCTATATCATATATATATATAAGTTTTTGCCGTTTAAAAAATATATGTGCGTGTATACGAGTGGATTTTAATTCTCTGATTATGTTTTAATGTTTCAGTAAATAATAAATGTTTCAGATTTCAAATAGAGACGCAATATATTATTGTTGCCCAGAATGATCTTTGATCTCTAGATCGCAAAATGATAAAACTAAACTTTCATATAACTTGCAATCGAATACAATGATAGTGTTTTGAATGTAATGAATGATATGAATAATTACAAGTGAATCTAACTATCCCTATTTATAGTTTTCTAAGGGTACGAGTGAATAGACGCGTCTCTTCGTGAACGGGTGTGTCTCTAGATTATGTGGATGAGAATGAATCATGAAAGGTTGCGTCTCTAAACGAAAAGTTGCGTCCCTTCCTTCTTCTCCTTGTGGCCGAAATCAAGAGGTGCATCCCAAGGGGTTTCGCAACCCTTGGGGTGGTGGTTATTAACTTCTGGTTTGCCACTTTCAGCCCCTGACCTTTTTAACCGCCATGTAACCGCCATACTTCATACTAATTACCACTAAACCCTCGTACTAGGATGTGTAGAGATTAAGGATTTCATTCACCCCCCTAATCTTGAACATCCTTGAGTTGTTGCAGATCTTGAACTCCGAGCAGTTCTCGCATTGTTGCAAACTTGACCCTTGCTAGTGCCTTTGTTAGTATGTCTGCCCGTTGTAGTTCTCCACTTATATGTTCCACATTGATGTGTTCGTTCTCCACGCATTCCCTTATGAAATGATAGCATGTATCAATGTGCTTGCTTCTTCCATGAAAGACTGGATTTCTCATGAGTGCTATTGCAGAAACGTTATCCACCCTGAGTGTTATCTTCTCTTCCTTCCAGCCTGTAATTTCACTTAATAGTCTTTTAAGCCATAGTGCTTGGCATGCTGCTGTAGTGGCTGCCATGAATTCTGATTCACATGATGATAATGCCACTGTCTGTTGCTTCTGTGTACACCAGGTTATAGGTGATTCTCCAAAGTAGAATACCAGACCAGTTGTTCCTTTTCCTTTGTCTGTATTAACTCCAAAACTGCTATCACTATAACCTGTGATCTTACATCCTCCTTGCTTCTTGTATATGATTCCATGCTCTTTAGTTCCTTTGATATAACGTAGTATTTGCTTCACTGCCTTCAAGTGTTGCTCCTTTGGTTCTTGCATGAATCTACTAAGTAGACTGACTGGGTAACATAGATCTGGCCTTGTATGCAATAAGTACCTGAGAGAACCTATCAGGCTTCTGTAATGTGTTGCATATACTAGATCTCCTTCTTCAGTCTTCGTTAATTGTGTTCCTGGATTTATAGGAATCTTTGTGTCGTTGCAGGTTAACATATCAGCGTCTTTGAGTATCTTGTTGATATAGCCTGTCTGTTTGATGGCTATCTCACCCCCTGCTTGAATGACTTCTATTCCCAGATAATATGCTAGCAATCCTAGATCGCTCATTTCAAATTTGTTCTTCATCTGAGATTTGAAAACATCTATTTCCTTCCTTGATGTTCCAGTGACTATCAAATCATCAACATAGACTCCAACTATTAGTGTAGAAGTCTTACTCGTCCTTGTATAGATTGCATTTTCTAAAGTGCACTTCTTGAAGTTAAGTGACTTTAGGGTTTGATCTAACTTCGTATTCCAAGCTCTTGGTGCTTGTCTCAATCCATATAGTGCTTTTGATAGTCTATAAACCTTTCCTTCATCACCTGGCTTTACAAATCCTTCTGGTTGTGAGACATAGACCTCCTCATTGAGATCTCCGTGTAAGAATGCAGACTTTACGTCTAAATGATGTACCTCCCAACCTTGATATGCTGCTAAAGCCAACATTAGTCGAACTGTCTCTATGCGTGCTACTGGTGCAAAGACTTCGTCAAAGTCTATTCCGTGTTGCTGAACATATCCTTTTGCAACTAGCCTTGCTTTATGTCTGACCACGTTTCCGTTTGCATCTTTCTTAGTCTTGAATACCCATTTTAAACCTATTGCCTTGTGATCTCTTGGCAACTCTGTCAATCTCCAAGTGTTATTCTTGTTTATCGAGTCTAACTCGGCCTTCATTGCTTCAATCCATTTTCTGTCACTAGATGCTTCCTTGTAATTCCTTGGTTCTTCTTCAGCGAGTAATAATTCTTGTGGATCTACTTGAATTTCCTCTGTTTCTTCGTATAGTTCTTCGAGACTTCTTAGTTTTACTGGAGTGTCACTAATACCTTCCGTTGTACTTTCAGAGGTAGATGGACCTTTACTTGATAATCTGCTAGAGCTTCCTGCTGAGTTCTGATTGAACGAATGTGCTGGCGGGGTTTCATAGGAGTCTTGTTCTTCTGTCTGATCTACTCCTGAATCTTCATGATATGGCCCGCTACTACCAGGACTACTTGGTTCATTTTCTTCTAACTCTGGTGGGTTATCATCTTCTTGAATGACGAAGTTTGTCCATTCGGGATTCCCTGAATCTACTGTTTCCATATAGCTATTCCAGTTCCATGGTTGATCTTCCATGAACTTTACATCTCTACTGACACATATCTTGTTCTTTGCCGGATCATACAATCTGTATGCCTTTAATCCTTCTTCTATTCCAAGGTAAACCATAGGTGCACTTCTATCATCTAACTTCTTTTGTTGAAGTGGTAATACCTTAGCGTATGCTGTGCAGCCAAAAACTTTTAAGTGTTCCAGATTCGGCTTTCTTCCTTTCAATGCTTCATACGGGGTCTTGTTTACCAAAGCCTTTGTCGGAATCCGGTTTAATAAATATAACGTATGTCTTATTGCTTCTCCCCAGAAATTTTGTGGCATGTTCATTGCCTTTAACATACTTCGAGTAGTTGATAACATCGTCCTGTTTCTTCTTTCCACTACTCCGTTTTGCTGTGGGGAATATGGCGCTGTAAGCTGTCTTGCTATGCCATTGTCCTTGCAATACTTGTTGAATTCAGCCGACGTGAATTCTCCTCCTCTGTCCGTCCTTAGCATTTTTAACTTGGTTCGAGTTTCTGTCTCCACCTTTTCTTTGAACTGCTTGAAAGTTTCGAATGCTTGATCCTTGGAAGTTAGTAGATATGCCCACATGTAACGAGTACAGTTGTCTACAAGTAGAAATATATACTTCTTCCCAGCATGTGTTGGTGGGGATATAGGACCACACAAATCTCCATAGACTAAATCCAGAGGTCTTAAAGATCTGAATTTTGCCTGGTTTGGAAATGGTGTCCTAGTATGTTTTCCTAATAAGCATGCGTCACATACTTGATTTGCATGACTTATTTGAGGAACTCCATGTACCAAGTCCTTTCGAGTCATTTCCTTAATAGCATCGAAGTGTAAATGGCCTAATCTTGCGTGCCATAACCATGCCAAATCTTCTGTGTTTGAGAGCAGGCAGATTGGCCTTCCAATCTTCAACTTTACTTTATACAACCTGTTCCTCATTCTCTTGACTCGCATTAGTAACTTTCTATTTCTGTCGCGGACTGTTAGTAAGTCCCCATCCATTACTACTTTGCAACCGATTTCTGTGAGTTGTCCGAGGCTCAATATGTTGCTTTTCAGACTTGGAATGTAGTATACTTGAGAAACAATCTTTTGTTCTTGGTTCAGACATTCCAGCAGTATTGAACCTATGCCTTTAATTTCTACGTGTGACCCGTCTCCGAATCGAACTTGCCCTGTCACCTTTTCATCTAATTCTCTGAAGTGACTTCGCACTCCTGTCATGTGGTTGCTGGCCCCGTTATCTAAATACCATAGACTTTCATCATCTGTGGCGTAACTTGCTGGTTTTATGCGTTCTTCGTTTAGTAGAACCCTTTCTTGAATAACCTTTTCTTCTTGTATTGCCATTAGCAATACAGGTGCTTCGTCTTCCTCGACGAGATTTGAATGCTCTTGCACAGCATCTTTCTCAGGACAGTCTTTCTTGAAGTGTCCATACTTTTGACACTTGTAGCACTGTATCTTACTTTTATCTGTTTCGTTTCTTCCATAATTCCTCCAATTCTTAGACCTTCCACCTCTGGGTCTATACGAAGATCCTTCGTTCTTAGTGCTTTGCCTATCTTTATTGTCTCGCCAGTTTCCACGCGGTTGGTTGAACCTGCCATGCCCGCGGTTTCCAAACTGTCTTCCTCTGCCAGAGTTGTTGTCATGATGTGTAAACATCAACCTGTCTTGACTTTATCCTGGGCTTCCTTTCTTTTGCTTAAGTCTTTCTTCGAACGTTTTTAACCTTCCAACCGCTTCTTCTAGTGTCATTGTTTCTAGATCGGAGTATTGTTCCATCGAGGCGACAATCTGAGTAAACTTATCTGGCACTGCATTTAGGAGTTTGCGTACCAGAGTAGGTTGACTCAGTGTTGTCCCTAATTCGCTTGCCCGGGTAACTACATTGTTTATCTTTGCGGTGAAGGAGTCTATAGTGTCATCTTCCCTCATTTGCATTAATTCGAATTCTGATAAAAGTGTATGCCAACGAGCCTTCTGTACCCGATCAACACCAACGTGTCTAGTCTTGAGATTTTCCCAAATTTCCTTTGCAGTTTTACAACTTGCAACTTGCAATACAACATCCTCCGGTATTGCTTGGAACAGATAAGCAATTGTTGCCTTATCTTTCTTAACATCCGTTTGCGTATTTTCTGCCGGTTCAATCGTTTCCCAAAGTCCATTCGCTTCTAAAATCGTTTTAATGCGAATTGCCCAAACCGTATAGTTTGTTGCTTTCAAAATAGGACACTGGAATTGGGAAAGAGAACTTCCTTCCTTTTGAATTACAATTTGTGAATTTGGTCCGGTTGCTCCTGACATGTCTTCTGACCGAACAATCTTCTCTTTCAAAAAACTTTTATCTTTCGTGGCTTTAACAAACCTCTAATCCTTAACCCCGCGTATAACCCAACGCGTAATAAACAATCAATCTTATTCGCACTAAACCCCGGAATCAAAACCCTAGATTCCTAATCCCTTGTTCGACCCTGAACCGAAAATAAAACTAACTTGCGAATTGAGAAAGGAATAATAAAACCTGATCGCGAATTCCCTGCGATGCCTTAGAGCCTGATGCTCTGATACCACTTGTTGCCCAGAATGATCTTTGATCTCTAGATCGCAAAATGATAAAACTAAACTTTCATATAACTTGCAATCGAATACAATGATAGTGTTTTGAATGTAATGAATGATATGAATAATTACAAGTGAATCTAACTATCCCTATTTATAGTTTTCTAAGGGTACGAGTGAATAGACGCGTCTCTTCGTGAACGGGTGTGTCTCTAGATTATGTGGATGAGAATGAATCATGAAAGGTTGCGTCTCTAAACGAAAAGTTGCGTCCCTTCCTTCTTCTCCTTGTGGCCGAAATCAAGAGGTGCATCCCAAGGGGTTTCGCAACCCTTGGGGTGGTGGTTATTAACTTCTGGTTTGCCACTTTCAGCCCCTGAACTTTATAACAGCCATGTAACCGCCATACTTTATACTAATTACCACTAAACCCTCGTACTAGGATGTGTAGAGATTAAGGATTTCAATTATGCCTTGAAATTGTATACTTAGTTTTACAATGTAAAATGTATTAGATAAAAATAATGTTTACCAAGAATTATCTTTATTAAATTATTTGCTTCTGAAGATAACAATCTGGGCATTGCACATCTCCAGTTTGAATATTTTCACCTCTGTCAAACCTATCGTTCAATGTTAATAATCGCTTAACCATCAATTGCCAGAGAGAACATCCATTGTGTGCTTGATTTAAGTTGACTATACGCAATCCATCTTTGAGATCTTTACTTTCTTTTGCTAGTTAATGTTAGTTATCAGCAAAAATCTCGAATGCTCCCTCTAAATTTTTTCAACCACCCCCTAATTTTTTTTTCAACCGGAAATTCTAGATCTGAGTTCAAATTGGAGATGCTTCTTTTTTGATGATTAACAGTTGCGATGATGTTTAGATATGGACCATGGTAGTTAGGGGTGTTCATCGAATTAAATATCGAATTATTCGAATAATTTTATTTTCCCTTGAATTCGAATTCGATTAAAACCTACCCAATTCGATTCGAAATCGTATTCGAATAAAAGACCCAATTCGTATTCGATTAAAAATTCGAATAAAGTCGATTTGATTCAGATTATTTTAAAACATGTAAAAAACTATCAAAATGAAACAAAAGTTTTAAATCAACCATAAAACACGATATCATATTAAAATGTTCCAAATAAAGTAGTATAAGTCTAAAATTCAAAACGAGAAGTCGGAAATAAACACTCCACATACAAGTTAATAATTTTAGGGTTAGAGATCTATTGATAAATTTTTTTACTTAGGTTTTAGTTATCGGTCATTTAGTGGGTTGGGTAATGGGTAATTTTAATACTTGGAATAAATTTTGAAAATAATTTATACCTAGGGTAGTAGTTACCCGCGCGTTGCGCAGTAACGCGGTTGGAATTCAGAACGTATTGCACATCATGACAACTGATAAATAAATTTGTAAAATTAATTAAAATGATATATTAATGGGTTATGTTATTTGCGTCGTAGTTCGGCTCTGGACATCAAAATAATAACAAAAGGTAAAACGATATAGGAAATAATAAAGGTAAAATTAAGGTAAACGTAAAAGAAAATGATAGAAACTTGGTCGGTTTTGGCGCGCTCGTTATAGCAAAGAAATTTTTTTTAAAGTATGTTTCAAAGAGTATCGGCGTGTTTGGTAAATTATATTAAACTAAAAAAACATTTGCCACACTCGTTATAGCAAAGAAAAAGAAAAATAAAAAAATATGTCTAAAACAGTATTAACGTGTTTGTTAAAAGAAACTATTTAGGGGTAGAAAAGTAATTTGGTTAAAGTAAAAGAAAAAAAACAATAGTTAAACTATATGGGTTATAAATGAAAAAGTTTACACTAAATGATGATAAAAAAAAATTGATGAACTTGTAAAACATGCATTAGATGTTGTACAACACTATTCATCTTCTCTTCTTTAATATTATATATAATATTAGGCCAATAAAAGTTATATATATATTATATATAAAAATATATAATTTTTATTCGAATTTAGAATCGAATCGAATTATAGATTATAAATTCATATTCGATTTACTTGACTCGAACCGAATCAAATTTGAATTCTTACAATTGAAACGAATTCTTAATAATCGAATCGAATTTTGATTTTTTTTCGAATTCGAAATGAATTCTGAACACCCATATTGGTGGTTGTTGTGGTAAGTAAAGGCTGATAAAAAGGGTAAATATGTGTGTTCTACTGGGTTGGGGTCTAAAAAATATGGTTGAGGGTAGAGTTAACAAAGAAGAAAGGTTATATTTCGGGTTTTTAATTGGAAGGTTATACGTGGAAGTTTTTTTTTTTAGTTTTGAAACGGTGAACTTTTTGTTTAAGGTTACTACACTCGCTAAATCGAAGAGCCTAACATTGTCTCACCTTAGCCAGACTATGTTGATTTAATTGGGCTCATGCTGACTTAATTTTGCACAAGGTCTAGTTCAAATCCTTCTTTGCCTATATCCACAAAAAATGACACAAGTGGAAATCAAACTTGGGTCTCCATTAGAAAATCCAAGCCTCCTACCACTAAGTCACAAGTGAGAGAACTATGTTAAAGGTTATTTTGTCTACTTTGTATCTAAATGTCAAGACATATATGTGACGTCATTACAAACATATTAAAAGTTGTATTCTAGCAGGTCGGTTCAGTTCAAGTCATGTTTCAATTTCAATTTGCAAACCTTAGTTTTCAATCTAAATACTAATTATGTGAATAGACAATGTTTTATTTCTATTTTCCTAATCATCAAATCAAACAAAAAAAATAAAGAGTAAAATGTCACAATCGTCTATAAGCTTTGGACAAATTTATATCGGGTTACATCCAAAATAATTTGGGTAAATTACACTTTTCGTCCTTTATGTATGTAGCGGGTTGCAGTGGATAGCCTTTAACTTTGATAATTACAATCACAGTCCTTTATTTGGAAAACAAGTTGCACGTTTCATCCTTTGCCCCTAACCTGGTTAAAATTTTCAGTTAACTATGGCATGTGCATTGCACATGAGGGCTATTTGGTCATTTTACATGTCATTATATATATATATATATAACCTGCTCGTCTAAACCCGTCTCCCATCTCCACTACCTCCACCGCCCCGCCACCACCCCAACCCTCCGACGACCACAAGCATCTGCCGCCGCCGCTAGCCCATCACCTTCACCCCCTCTGTCTCAGTTCTCTTTATCCTCCTACCATCACCACCACCAAATCCGCCACCACCACTGTGACAGTCACAGCACCAAATTCAACCATCACCAGCAAACCACAAATATCCCCACCCGATCTGAACCCACAATAAGCAAACCACAACAATCCCCAACCGATCTGAAAACACAATTTAACACCACTGTAACAAATTCCCAAGATCTCAGAACTATTCCCATCACTTACCGGAACCCTAGATTGAATCGGAATGGACATCTCGTTCTATCATCATCGTCTTCCTCTGAATCTTGTCACATCATCCACGATCTACTTGATTTGAAACCCACTAACAGTTACCGTAGTTGCGATTTTACAGATCTGGGTATGAATTTGAGGAAGAAGAGTAAATACAGGCAGGATTAGGGGGTTATATGCGAAGATGATGGTGGTTTTCGGAGGTTGGGGAGGTGGTGGTGGTGGTGGTGGTTGCGAAGATGGTGATGGCTCTCGGGTTACCAGAGGTTGGGGAGATGGTGGTTACGAAGATGATGGTGGTTCCCGGCGACAGCGATGATGCCGGATGATGATGGTGGTTCCCGGCGACGGCGATGATGCCGGATGATGATGGTGGTGGTGGTTGTGGGGAAACCTAGAGAGAGATAGAACTGAGAGAGAGAGAAGAGAGTTAAGAGAGAGAGAGAGATATCACTTTTATATACATATATATTTTTTAATTTAATTTCAGATTTTTTATTTTATTTATTAAATATATTTCAAATTAATTGTGTAAAATTACCACCTTACCCTCATGTGCAATGCACATGACATATTTGACTGAAAATTTTAACCAGGTTAGGGGCAAAGGATGAAACGTGCAACATGTTTTCCAAATAAAGGACTGTGATTGTAATTATCAAAGTTAAAGGCTATCCACTGCAACCCGCTACATACATAAAGGACGAAAAGTGTAATTTACCCAAATAATTTTTTTAAGTGAGGCATTTTGGACATTTTATATACTTTTTATTTTAATTAAAAACCCTTTATCTTAATTGAATGTGCAATGTCAAAAAGTAAAAACTACACAAACTTCTAATATCTTGGACTTTGTAGCTATGACGTTTGGTGTGCTTTTAATCAGGAGAAAACGTCCAAAAGTGTGAGAACGATGAGAACGCATCCTGCCCAACACGTGGCGCGGGACATGATCAGGATCCGAGTGGTTTTTTTGTCTTTTCAATCTTCTTTTATTTTCCCAACGCGCTATAATATTTTCTGGCGTCTAAGATTTTTTTGGCGTTAGTTGTATTTGTTAAACTTTTTGTCGTTGAATTAATTGTTTTTGTATCCCATAGATAATTTTTTGGCGTTATAGCGTTTTCTAGTCAATTTTTGTGGCGTTTTGTATAGTAATTCACTACGAGTCATTAATATTTTCATAAGATAACAATAAGACCAAATGTTTTTTTAGCGGTTCGTGAATTTTTTGGCGTTTAATACATTTGACAAGTTGCTTTGCCAGCACCCGTTCTCACAGTTTTCACACTACTAGCGTTTTGGTGTTTGTAGTTTTTGGCGTTTTATATAATAATATATTTTATTTGTAAAGAATTAGATAACAAAACCACAGATAACTTAACAAAACAATACAAAACGAAAAAGAAAAAAAATAAAAAAATGGTAATCTAATTTCTCTTCCGAATATTCACTTTCATTGGCTCCTTCTTCTTGAACTTGTTTTGGCGTTTTGAACCTTTTGAATACCTTAGCTAGATGCCAACTTTCCTACATAAACCCCGTCTTTTTCATACGAAGCTGCTTACTGGCATCCTGTTTTTTGGTGTGATATTCTTGTTTTGTAGCATGTCATTGAAGATCAACTCTTGCTTGATGCTATTTGTAATAATGGAGTCCAAAATAGCATTTTACACTTGTGTTGATCCCTTTATTTCATGCCGATATTCATCAAGAACAAAGCTCACATGATGGCATATCACTGTCATCAGTCTCTTTTTCTTGAATATTTATCCATCTCATTCAGCAAAATATTATTGAGATAACCCCCTCAGTAGAAGAATCCATTCAGTGAAAGCTTTGCCATCTGTGGTTATTTTAACTAACATTATTTGGCGTATTAAAGTGAGTGATTTCAAGAGGATATGGCGTTTTTTTTTTCTGGGTGTGATCAATTTCATTGTGTATAGACCCCTCTCTTATAGGAATTTTTTGGCGCGTAGTTTAGGCGGTATTTTTTTATTGTAATAAATGATAGTAATAAAGTAACCGTCTTTTCAGTTACTGTTTTTGTATTTACTGTTTTGATCAGCTTTATCAGTTTATAGGTGATAGACGTCTCATCTTCTAAGTTTGGCGTTTTTTTAAATGGCGTTATGCAGACTAAGATGACAAAATACAATAACGGAGAAAATAAAATATTAAGCAAGAAAAATATTTTTATTATTTTTGGCGTTTTGTAAGTAATAACTTTTTTTAGTATTTTTTTGGCGTTTTGCAAAATAAATAGAGAAATATATCATTTAATTATCTTAAAAAAAGATTACACAGAAGAAAAAAAAGAAAAAAAAATAAAACCCTTCATCAGAAGTTACTTTATCCGAAAAGTATTCATCACTTGCGTCATCTTCTTCCTCGGAGTCTTCATCTTGATCTTCATCCATGTCATCACCTTCACCTTCACCGGCTTCTTGTTCCTGAAGATTCTGAAGCCTCCACTTGAACATGTCTTGCATTAACTCCAATTTTGAGTCCATTTCTGTGTTCATACAAGTGGCGTTATGCAATTCTTCCATGAAACTAGTGTGTGTAAGGTGTAATATGTTTTTATTAATATTTTAAGCCCATTTTACACATTAGTCAAGTTTTAAATTTATAAAACACGATATTCTACAAACACTAAACACACAAATGGGCAAGTGAACCCATCGTGAGCGTAGTATAGTGTTGGTAAGATACCGAGGTCGTCCAAGGACACAAGAGCTTTTAGTACCGGTTTATCGTTAACGTCTAATCAAATCAAAATTTTTGGAAAAGGTTTTAAACAAGAAAAAAAATAAAAACTAAAAATGCCGAAAATAAAAATAAAAAAAAAGATAGACAAGATGAATAACTTGGATCCGACTCGCCTTTAATGTATCCTTTGATGATTTCCGCACTTTTGCATTTTTTAAGAGATTATCTTAGTAATAGTAGTAGGCCCCTCTTTTGAAGGTGACGTTACTCTCAACCCAGTGGTTTGAGTCAGCAATGATACAATCCCAAAGGGTTGGAATATTGGAAGATAATTCATTAAGTTATTAATGCGTAAAGTGGTAGGCCCCTCTTTTGAATGTGGCGTTACCCTCGGCTAAGTGGTTTGGTCAGCAGGGATACAATCCCAAGTAGCCGGTTTAATGTATTAATAGTAGTTTACATATGAGGGGATCAAGCCATTCGCACCCCCTCCATCCAATACCAGTGGGTTTTAAAGGAGGTCATAGTAAGCTTGACCCAGGTCCTTGCAGGATCTATACACTGAACAAGGCAAGAACCTTACTAAACCATTCCCTTAACCCCCGACCAGGTAGCCAATGTCACACCCCAACCAATGGCGGAAACATCGGGGTGCAAGCACTAAGCGTTTAGATTGCTCATGAGATTCCATAACACTAGATATTTCAATAGATTTAGATTGATTTAAAATAGTCTAACAATCACGAACAAAATAAGTATCAAATACATCTCATCAAATAAGTGTTCAATGTTTCTAGATTAGCTAAGTGGAGTGTCTAGGCTTCATCCTAGCTTGTTTCGAGTGCCCTAGCAATCTGTTAACCTGCAACATGTATTAAAATAGAGCCAGTACAAAAATGTACCGGCAAGTATACAAGTTTGAATAATAGCATAATAGATTAAAAGCGACTCATATCCGTATGTAAGTGTAACAAAATAGTTTCAGCCATGCTAGAGTTCGCAGTCCAATAAGTGATAGCCCAAGTATCCCGATGCTTTGTTGTTTTCCCAAGTCTCAAGGAAAACTAGAATCCTCATAACAATACCCCCGAGAATAATGGGGAGGTGCATCTCCTATAGCGCTACTATTGTTAAGGCGGAACTACACACCTTGGATTAAACGTCCACATAGCACAAATAGAATACAAGAATCACAAGTTTCACATACACATAGGATAGAGTTTAGTTTGCAAAAGTCTCAAGTATCGTAGAATAGAATACATGTTACATCCCAAAGTTTAAAGCAAAAAGGGATCGAGTATACTCACAGTGATTGCTTAACAAATTTACTATTATTGGGTCAAAGGGAGCTCTTTAGAATTAGCCTGATTAGATTACAATAGATAAGAGTCGGGCAGAATAACAAGATTAAACCAAGTGTCGGATCAGTCATTTTGATCGGATGGCTGTCCGATCGGATGGCTGTCCGATCGGATGGCTATCCGATCGGTTTGCCATTCGATTGAGATGGCATGCGCATGAATGCGAAGGATGGTTATTCGATCGGATGGCTATCCGATCGGATTGCAACTCGACGATCAAAGATTCAAAGCTTCAAAGATGTTTAAGGTAATGACACTTGATCAGATGGCAGTTCGATCGGATGGCTATCGGGTCGGATTGCCATTCGACGATCAAAGTTTCAAGTATTCAAGTGTTAGGTTTTAAGGGCAATTGTCACTCGATCGGATGGCGGTTCGATCGGATGGCTATCCGATCGGACTGCCACTCGATCGGGTTATCCTTGTCCCGTTCCTAACTTGTGAGGTTTCTAAGTTTCTGATTAAGCAATGATGACGTGGTACGTGTTAAGACAATGGTGAACCCATCAGTGCACAGCCGATCCGATCGGGTGGGAATCACCCCAGTCCGTTCAGTCGTCCATTCGTGACGGTGTTCATGTCAGAATTCATACTCCGGTCATCTTTTCCGGCAACAATCCTTATCCAAACCAACTTTAGACTATTCTTTAAGTCTTCAGTCTGTTTGAATCCAGATCTAACCGTTTATTAATAAAAGTCTTAAGAAAAGAAGAAGATAAACATGAGTTTTAGTTGTAAAATTCAGTTTTAGTAAAGATTTAGTGTAAATACTTATGAATTTCCTTAGATCTGAGCTAGATCTTGATCAAAATGACATCATTCAACAGTTTGTACAAACCACCATGATGACGTCACCCTCAAGAGCTCAAATCTTAGAGATTTCATGGTGAAAAGTGAGATTTCAAAAGAGAATCATGTAGGGAATTGTGTATAGATCAAGGATGTACAAGAATCTAGTGTAAAACGTACCGAAATCGCCAAGAAAGGGAGGAAAAAAGGAGTGCGTGCGTCTGGGTCGAGTGAGGCTATCACATCAGTGAGAATGGTGATGTGACAGGCCTATTTATAGTGTCAGAGTGAGTGAAGGCGGTGTGCACGGATCGGGTGGCAACTCGGTTGAGTGGCCATCCAATCGGGTGGTTATCAGATCGGATGGTCATCCGATCGGCTGGTCATCCGATCGGATTGCCACTCGGCCAATCCATCCTTTCCGCGTTTCCATCTTTGATTCATTTCGCGCGTTAGATCAAGCGTTGTGTTGCGTATTTATTGGGTAGTAGTATCACGTGATATTATTTAAACAAGTTTCCATAGTTTCCGCCAGTGACAAGACTCCAGTCCCTTGTTCAACCAAGTCTCAGTTTCACGAGCCTCAAGAGTCAAGCACCAAAGTATCAAGTCTTATAGAATTCTAGTATCATAGAATCGTAGCTTCATAGCATCATAGAATCATAGTTTCATAGAATCATAGCATAAGTTTACCAAGAGTTAAAAGTATCCAACATCACATAGTATAGGGGCTAAAAGTGTCAATTAGATAAAAGTCTAGGGATGCAGGCGTTACAGTCTCCCTTCCTTTGGGAGATTTCGTCCCCGAAATCTAGGTAGAAGACTGCTCTAAGAGCTGCGGATACTTGGTCTTCATTTCACTTTTCAGTTCCCAATTGAATTCGGCGCCACGCTTTCCTTCCCATCGAACCTTGACTATGGGAATCTTGTTGTGCCTCAGTCGCTTAACGCCCTAATCCATGATTTCAACCGGTTTCTTGATGTGTGCAAAATGCAACATATAAATTACATCAATTGTGGCATAAAACTAACCCTTTTTTAGTACTAATGTTGGAAAAAGTGTGCTTTTGTCTTCCTTTTGTATTTTCAGGATTAAATGAGCTCAAATTAACAAAAGAAGCAAAAAGACAGCTAAATCTAACATAAATACAAGAAAAGAAACAAAAGAGACATGCCCGACCCCACGACAGCGTCTTCCCAAGCAAAACAAGAAAACAGAAGGCAGAACACGCCCCGTGCTCAGTGAACACGAGGGCGTGCCCAAGTGCCAGCATAAAAGACAAAGCTATAGAAGCTTCTATCGCCCACCACGGGGCCGTGCTCAGCGGACACGGGGCCATGGTCAACTATAGGATTCGCAGAATCCAGGCAAATCTTGATAGTACAGATATGCTTCTGCACACGGGGGCGTGCCCAGCGGACACGGGGGCGTGGTTAACTAATGCAGACAAACTGCAATTAATGAAGACAGAGAAGAGGATGGACACGGGGCCGTGCCCAATGGACACGGGGCCGTGCCCGAGCTTCTGTTCAGCCTATAAATAGGAGTGCTTGGCTCAAGTTCAAACCATCCCTTGGCACACCACCTCTCTCACACTTCACCCACCACCCACCACCACCATAACACCATCATCCACCACTATCATCCATTGTCCATCATAGAGTGTGTGAGTCGTCTCGGGATCCAAGATTGATCGTAAGAGTTCTTGACAATCAAGGCCATGTTTGCCTAAGTCTCTTACATCACTTGGTGAAGACAAAGTGTCTAGTGTAATACTTTTTATTTTTAATCTTTTCGCACTTTTTACTTGGTTTTGTATTAATGACTTTAATAACTAGTTTCTTATGTTGAAGGTGATTTTTTCTTATCGTTTGTCCGTGGTGTCTTGGCATTATTTTACTGTCTATATAAAATAAAAGATTTTCACCATTCATATCTCCACGGTCTATATGGAGGTATGTTGGCTACCTGGTCGGGGGTTAAGGGAACGGTTTGGTAAGAGTCTTGCCTTGTTCAGTGTATAGATCCTGCAAGGACCTGGGTCAAATTTAGTAGGACCTCCTTCAATACTTAACGGTATTGGATGGCGGGGGTCCAAACTCTTTGACCCCCTCATATGTAAACTACTATTAATACTTTAACCTGGCTACTTAGGACTGTATCCCTGCTGACTCAGACTACTTAGCCGAGGGTAACGTCACCTTCAAAAGAGGGGCCTACCATAATATGCATTAATAACTTAATTAATTATCTTTCAATAATCCGACCCTTTAGGATTGTATCCTTGCTGACTCAAACTACTGGGTTGAGGGTAACGTCACCTTCAAAAGAGGGGCCTACTACAATAACTAAGATAATCTCTTAAATAGTGCAAAAGTGCGGAAATAATCAAAGGTTGCACTATACACGAGTCGGAGCCAAGTGATTCATCTTGTCTATCTGTTTTTACTTTTATTTTATTTTCAGCATTTTAGTTAGTTTTTATTTTCTAGTTTAAAACCTTTTTTCTAACTTTTTGATTTGAGTAGACGTTGAGGATAAACCGGTACTAAAAGCTCTTGTGTCCTTGGACGACCTCGGTATCTTACCAACACTATACTACGCTCACGATGGGTGCACTTGCCCATATGTGTGTTTAGTGTTAGTAAATATCGTGTTTTATAAATTTAAAACTTGGCTAAAAAGTGTAAAATGGCTTAAAATAAACATTAAAACCATAACACACTACACACGCATCATTTCTCCACAAAGTGTATAGCTTCGTTTATTTGCAAGTCTTCCAGGGAAACCTGTAGTTCCTCGTCGGCTAGGCATTTACGTAGGTTAGATATGTGGAACACTGGATGCACATTGTTTAGTTCATGTGGCAAGTCGAGTCTGTACGCCACCTTACCAACCCTTTCGAGTATCTTGAAAGGGCCCACATAGCGAGGAGCGAGTTTCCCCTTCTTACCAAAACGAACTACTCCCTTCCAGGGAGATACCTTGAGAAGGACTCGGTCACCAACATCAAATTCAAGAGGCTTACGCCTAGTATCAGCATAGCTCTTTTGTCTGCTCCTAGCCTTGATCAAGTTATCACGGATCTGAAGAATCTTATCCGTTGTCTCTTGAATGATTTCAGGGCCAGTAAACTGCTTGTCACCTATCTCATGCCAGCTGAGAGGAGATCGGCACTTGCGGCCATACAAAGCTTCGAAAAGAGCCATCTGAATACTGGAATGATAGCTGTTGTTGTACGAGAACTCAATCAATGGTAAATGTACATCCCAGTTACCACCAAAGTCGATGACACAAGAACGGAGCATATCCTCTAGGGTCTGAATAGTACGCTCGGTCTGTCCATCCGTTTGAGGATGAAAGGCCGTGCTAAGATTCAAATGAGTACCCATAGCGGATTGAAAGGTTTGCCAAAGACGTGAAGTAAAACGACCATCACGGTCGGAGATTATGTCAAGAGGTATGCCATGGCGACATATAACCTCATCGGTATAGATTCGAGCAAGTTTCTCCACTTTATAATTTTCACGAATAGGAAGAAAGTGGGCTGATTTGGTCAAATGATCAACAATCACCCAGATACTATCGTGACCAGAAGGTGTTCGAGGTAGCTTAGTAATAAAGTCCATAGCGATACTATCCCATTTCCAAACGGGAACCTTGGGTTGTTCTAAGAGTCCTGAAGGACGTTGATGTTCAGCCTTAACTTTCGTACAAGTAAGGCATTTAGAAACATATACAGCAATGTCCCTCTTTATGCCCGGCCACCAATAAGTTGCACGCAAATCATGGTACATCTTGTCAGCGCCCTGGTGAACAGAGTAACGGGATTTGTGAGCCTCATTTATAATGAGCTCACGGAGGTTATCGCGATCCGGTACCCAGATGCGATTGAGGTAGTATTGGAGTCCATCGGGTTTAGTTTCAAGTTGATCAATTTTAGCGCCTTGGATTTCCACTTCTAGACTTCCTTCATTTGCTGATGAATACTGAGCGTCACGAATACATGCATGGAGATCACTAGAGATACGAATAGCATTCACATGAGTTTTACGACTAAGAGCATCGGCCACTACATTTTCCTTGCCAGGATGATAGCGAATTTCGCAGTCGTAGTCGTTGAGCAATTCCACCCAACGTCTCTGTCGCATGTTCAGTTCCTTTTGGTCAAAGATATGTTGAAGACCCCTATGGTCACTGAAAACCACACACTTAGTACCATACAGGTAGTGTCGCCATATCTTTAACGCAAACACAACTGCACCAAGCTCCAGATCGTGAGTAGTATAGTTTTTCTCATGTACCTTAGTTGACGAGGGGCATAAGCAATAACCTTGTCCCGCTGCATGAGCACACAGCCCAAACCACAGTTCGAGGCGTCACAATATACCACGAAATCATCATTCCCATCCGGGAGAGTTAAAACAGGAGCATTACACAAAAGAGTCTTAAGAGTCTGAAAAGATTCCTCTTGCTCGGGACCCCAAGCAAAAGGTCTCTCTTTCTGAGTCAACGAAGTAAGAGGAACAGCGATCTTAGAGAAGTCTGAGATGAATCGGCGGTAATAGCCCGCCAACCCTAGGAAGGAACGAATCTCAGATGCAGATTTAGGCGTACTCCAATTCTTCACAGCTTCGATTTTAGACGGCTCAACATGAATACCTTTCTTACTAACGACGTGACCAAGAAATTGCACTTCATTAATCCAAAACTCACACTTAGAAAATTTAGCATACAAACGTTCACCACGTAAGAGTTCAAGCATCAAGCGTAAATGATGAGCATGACCAGCTTTAGTTTTAGAATAAATGAGGATATCATCAATAAAGACTATCACAAAACGATCAAGATAAGGCTTACAAACACGATTCATGAGATCCATGAACACAACGGGTGCGTTGGTCAATCCAAAAGGCATGACCACGAACTCGTAGTGTCCATAACGAGTGTGAAAAACGGTCTTGGGTACATCATCCTCGAGTACACGAAGCTGATGATAACCAGAACGAAGATCGATTTTCGAGAAACAGGACGCGCCTTGTAGTTGGTCAAATAAATCATCGATACGGGGAAGGGGATAACGATTCTTAATGGTAAGCTTATTAAGTTCACGGTAGTCGATACACATACGGAACGAACCATCTTTCTTCTTGACGAATAACACCGGAGCACCCCACGGGGAGGTACTTGGACGAATAAATCCTTTGTCGAGTAGTTCTTGAAGCTGACTAGATAGCTCTTGCATCTCGGAAGGTGCAAGACGATACGGGGCCTTGGTGACAGGAGTCGCACCAGGTATGAGATCAATACGAAAATCGACGGTTCTAGGAGGTGGAAGACTAGGTAGATCTTCAGGAAAGACATCGGGGAAATCACACACCACTGGAACATCGCTTATGTTCGTCCCCTTGCTCTTTTGTCCCACCACGTGGGCCAAGAAAGCAAGGTTCTGTTTACGTAAGCACCTGCTCGCTTGTGTGCATGACATCAGCCTCAGCCCTTTCGAAGGTCAGTCTCCATAGACATGCAAGATATCACCAGACGATAGAGGTAGACGGACAAACTTCTCGTGACAAGCAATCTCGGCATGGTTCTTACGCAACCAATCCATACCGATAATGACATCAAAACTACCCAATTGCATGGGTATTAGATCAATAGTAAACATGTGGTCGTTAAGAATCAAGGAACAACCACGGAGAATAGAATCAACTAGAATAGACTTCCCATTGGCAATCTCCACCAGATAGAGCGTGCACAGTTCAGCAAAGATTCAAATTCTACGGACACAAAGCTTCTGTCGGCACCAGTATCAAATAGTATCGAAGCATAAAGGTTATTCACAAGAAACGTACCATTAACGACATCATTGTCATTACGGGACTGATTAGCATTGAGATTGAATGCTCATCCACGAGCGGCTGGCTGCTGGTCCTGGTTCAGCTGAGGACACTGGTTACGAAGGTGAGTAGTATCTCCACATTTGTAGCATGCACGTACAGCGTTGACTGGCTTTGGATTCTGCGGAAGAGCTGGGAGAGCTGGTAAAGCTGCCTGAGCTGGGGCTTGCTAAGCTTGTTGAGCTGGGTTAACTTGACGACAGTAGGGAGTCGTGTGACCATAGCAATTGCAGTTGGTGCACAAACGACAAGTAGAAACAACAGGATGATGAAAATTACAAGTTGCACACTTGGGGTAAGACCCAGTGTACTGCTTCTTGATTTCGGGAACAGCAGGGTTCTGGACAGCAGTAGCAGGAGCAGGTTTAGCAACAAGGTTTTGAACAGCAGAAACAATTGCATTGCATCCTGAGCCTTGAGACTTTCGCCTCTTATTCTTGCCGCCACTTGGCTGCTGGATAACTTGATGTGCAGACTTGGTGGGAGCAGAGTTAGCAAACTGCTTATCACGAACGCGGTTGTTGTTGAGACTAGCTGCAAGACGGTAGACTTCCTCAATAGTTTCGAGTTGAGCTGCTTCAATAGAATCACACATAGCAGGAGGTAGACCATTGATGTACTTGGTTATCATGCGTTTAGGGGTAGAAACCAAGTGAGGAACAATCAAGCTGAGCTGCTTAAAACGGGTAGTATAAGCCAGATTATCATCACCAATCTGCTTCAAGTGCCAGAACTCTTCTTCAAGTTTCAGTTGTTCATGAGGAGGGCAAAATTCAAGAATCATTAATTCTCGCACCTCAGCCCATGGAACAGCATAGGCTTCTTCATTCGATCGGATGTTTCTCTCATTTGTCCACCACTCTAACGCTCTGCCTTGAAACATTCCCGTATCACTCCTAGTCTTTAGATGTTCCGGGCATTCGCTGTTAATGAAGGTGACCTCGATGCTGTCAAACCACTCGAGCATAGCAGTCACCCCATCACTGCCCGTGAAAGACTTAGGGTTGCAAGAGACAAAATGCTTATAGCTGAACTTGGTAGACTTGTCTTTCTCCGTCTTAGAGTCAACAGAAGAGGGCGGAGTGTTCGATCCTTTGATCTCAGAGACAATCTTTGGCATGACTCGAGTGATCTGGTCGGCCATGAAGGACATCATCTTCTTCTAAGACTTTTCCCTAGATCTCTTGAGAGTGTCGGAGAGCTGTCGAGAAGACATCCAGCATCCTAAAGATCCAACAAGAGGATCATATAAGTATAGATTAATATAGATTCACACACGATAGATTAAGACTCAAGATTCACATAGATACCGCAACCCAAGACCTTCGCATGGCACGTTGTACGAAGTTTGGCGATCTGTTAGAAACACTTATATATAGGAAGTACCAGCGGCGTATCCACCATGCTTCGGGCATAATCGCTTCGACCTCGTACTCGGTGTCATGTTACGTGTCGCAAAACACACTCATCATCGTTATCATAGATTCATATAGATTTCAATAGATTACGATAGGTTTCAAATAGTCTTCAATAGATCCAATAGACTTCAATAGACTTCGATTGACTTCAATAGGCTTTAATAGATTCAATAGACTTCAATAGATTTCAATAGGCTTTAATAGATTCAATAGACTTCAATAGATTTCATAGTTTTCCATAGATTTCAATAGATTAGTGTTAACAATCCACAAACAACGAAATCCTGCATGGCACGTGCTACGAAAGTTCAGCAACATGACGGAAGCACTTATATATAGGAAGTACCAATGGCGTATCCACCATGCTTCAATCATGCCACGTTCGTCTCGTCATCGGTGTCATGTTTCGTTAACCACAACATTAGAATTCATCACAAGATCTCCACATAGATTGACCAAATAGTTTCAATAACATAGATTAACCCAAATGGATTTCACAACTTCAACTCGAGCCTACAAAACTACAAACTTCGCTTAGCGCGTGGTACGAAGGTTCGGTAACATGCCAGAAACACTTATATATAGGAAGTACCAGCGGCGTATCCACCATGCTTCGGACATGCCACTTCCGCCTCATCTTCGGTGCTAGGCTATGCTTCGTATTTTGTTTCTCAAACAGCACATACATAGATTACACATAGATTACGCTAGCGTACACATAGATTACTCATAGATTACAAGTAGTTTTCCGTAGCTTTAGATTTCAACCATCTCATCACCGGCCTGCAGAACACTAAGTTTCGCATGGCACTTAGTACGAGAGTTGGTAACATGTCGGAAACACTTACATATAGGAAGTACCAGCGGCGTATCCACGATGCTTCACACACATCATTTCTCCCTCGTGTTTCCATGCCATGTTACATTTAGTGTCTTATAACCACAACAACACATAGATTCATCAGATAGTTTCACATAGTGTCATAGTCGACCAAGATTCCCCACATAGATTATCATGGTAGAATAAAACTTCATAAATAGTTGATCCTGAGATTAGAGTTAATGTTTTAGATTGCGGACATACGTGCGATTCATGTAAAAGTCTCAAAATAAACGAAGAATCAAGTTTAAAACCACATGAAAAAAAATCGAAATAACATAAAAGATAGGCTCATAAAACATAGAGTGTTCCGGGTAGAGGAACGGTGACTAACCAAAGTGATTCGAACCCCCTTCGAATTGAGGCAACGCGTCTTGACTTACTTAGACAAATACGGCATCGATGTTAGGCCTACGATATTCGTCCTTTTAGTCATTTCACGTTCCTAATTGGATGGAAGTTTCGGGACTTTGGCGAGACATAAAAACATAAAGGGGTAGGACTAGTTATCAAGATTCGAGTTTCACCTCTAACTTGACAACATCGTACCCTAATAGCTTCGGTACTTATCCACAAACAAGACCTACGAGAATAATATGGAGGTTTTCCATCAAGGTTCGGATGTCACTCCTGTCTTGAGGGCAAATCTCGTGCAACATACAAACACTGGTTAATAGTGTTTTCAAAGTATCAAGTGTATATTGTTTCGGCCTTAGGAAAGGCATGTAAGTTTAGCAGGGAAATGTGCTGCTAGGAAGTAGATATGGTAGAATGCATAAGTCTTAAACAACAGATAAGAATCAAGGTTCCTAGAACTATAGACTAGGGCAAGTATTCCTACTTATCCTAATTCCCTATAGTTATGGCTCTGATACCAATCTGTCACACCCCAACCGATGGCGGAAACATCGGGGTGCGAGCACTAAGCGTTCAGATTGCTCATGAGATTCCATAACACTAGATATTTCGATAGATTTAGATTGATTTAAAATAGTCTAACAATCACGAACAAAACAAGTATCAAATACATCTCATCAAATAAGTGTTCAATGTTTCTAGATTAGCTAAGTGGAGTGTCTAGGCTTCATCCTAGCTTGTTTCGAGTGCCCTAGCAATCTGTTAACCTGCAACATGTATTAAAATAGAGTCAGTACAAAAATGTACCGGCGAGTATACAATTTTGAATAATAGCATAATAGATTAAAAGCGACTCATATCCGTATGTAAGTGTAACAAAATAGTTTCAGCCATGCTAGTGTTCGCAGTCCAACAAGTGATAGCCCAAGTATCCTGATGCTTTGTTGTTTTCCCAAGTCTCAACGAAAACTAGAATCCTCCTAACAATACCCCCGAGAATAATGGGGAGGTGCATCTCCTATAGCGCTACTATTGTTAAGGCGGAACTACACACCCTGGATTAAACGTCTACATAGCACAAATAGAATACAAGAATCATAAGTTTCACATACACATAGGATAGAGTTTAGTTTGCAAAAGTCTCAAGTATCGTAGTTTAATAGAATACATGTTACATCCAAAAGTTTAAAGCAAAAAGGGATCGAGTATACTCAAAGTGATTGCTTAACAGATTTACTGTTTTTGGATCAAAGGGAGCTCTTTAGAATTAGCCTGATTAGATTACAATAGATAAGAGTCGGGCAGAATAACGAGATTAAACCAAGTGTCGGATCAGTCATTTTGATCGGATGGCTGTCCGATCGGATGGCTATCCGATCGGTTTGCCATTCGATTGAGATGGCATGCGTATGAATGGGAAGGATGGCTATTCGATTGGATGGCTATCCGATTGATTGCCATTCGATCCCAAGTTCTAAGTTGCAAAGTCTCAAAAGATTCGTTGTTACTCCGATCGGATGGTGGTTCGATCGGATGGCTATCCGATCGGATTGCCACTCGACGATAAAAGATTCAAAGCTTCAAAGATGTTTTAGGTAATGACACTTGATCGTATGGCAGTTCGATCGGATGGCTATCCGGTTGGATTGCCATTCGACGATCAAAGTTTCAAGTATTCAAGTGTTTGGTTTTAGGGGTAAGTGTCACTCGATCGGATGGCGGTTCGATCGGATGGCTATCCGATCGGACTGCCACTCGATCGTGTTGTCCTTGTCCCATTCCTAACTTGTGAGGTTTCTAAGTTTCTGATTAAGCAATGACGACGTGGTACGTGTTAAGACAATGGTGAACCCATCAGTGCACAGCCGATCCGATCGGGTGGGAATCACCCCAGTCCGTTCAGTCGTTTGTTCGTGACGTTGTTCATGTCAGAATTCATACTCCGGTCATCTTTTCCGGCAACAATCCTTCTCCAAACCAACTTCAGACTATTCTTTAAGTCTTCAGTCCGTTTGAATCCAGATCTAACCGTTTATTGATAAAAGTCTTAAGAAAAGAAGAAGATAAACATGAGTTTTAGTTGTAAAATTCAGTTTTAGTAAAGATTTAGTGTAAATACTTATGAATTTCCTTAGATCTGAGCTAGATCTTGATCAAAATGACATCATTCAACAGTTTGTACAAACCACCATGATGACGTCACCCTCAAGAGCTCAAATCTTAGAGATTTCATGGTGAAAAGTGAGATTTCAAAGGAGAATCATGTAGGGAATTGTGTATAGATCAAGGATGTACAAGAATCTAGTGTAAAACGTACCGAAATCGCCAAGAAATGGAGGAAAAGAGGAGTGCGTGCATCTGGGTCGAGTGAGGCTGTCACATCAGTAAGAATGGTGATGTGACAGGCCTATTTATAGTGTCAGAGTGAGTGAAGGCGGTGTGCACGGAACGGGTGGCAACTCGGTCGAGTGGCCATCCGATCGGGTGGTCATCCGATCGGATTGCCAGTCTGCCAATCCATCCTTTCCGCGTTTCCGTCTTTGATTCGTTTCACGCGTTAGATCAAGCGTTGTGTTGCGTATTTATTGGGTAGTAGTATCACGTGATGTTATTTAAAACAAGTTTCCATAGTTTCCGCCAGTGACAAGTCTCCAGTTCCTTGTTCAACCAAGTCTCAGTTTCACGAGCCTCAAGAGTTAAGCACCAAAGTATCAAGTCTCATAGAATTCTAGTATCATAGAATCATAGCTTCATAGCATCATAGAATCATAGTTTCATAGAATCATAGCATAAGTTTACCAAGAGTTAAAAGTATCCAACATCACATAGTATAGGGGCTAAAAGTGTCAATTTGATAAAAGTCTAGGGACGCAGGCGTTACAGCCAACATATCTCTATATAGACCGTAGAGATATGAATGGTGAAAATCTTTTACTTTATATAGACAGTAAAGTAATGCCAAGACACCACAGACAAATGATAAAGAAGTTTCACCTTCAACATAAGAAACTAGTTATTAAAGTCATTAATACAAAACCAAATAAAAAGTGTGAAAATATTAAAAATCAAAAGTAATACATTAAATACTTGTCTTCACCAAGTGATGTAAGAGACTTAGCCAAACATGGCCTTTGATTGACAAGAACTCTTACGATTAATCTTGGATCCCGAGACTACTACACACACTCTAAGGTGGATGATGGATGATGGATGATGGTGGTGGATGTAGGTGTTGTAGTGGTGGAAAAGTGGGAGAGAGGTGGTTTGCTAAGGGATGCCATTGAAGTGAGCCAAGCACCCCTATTTATAGCCTGAACAGAAGCCCGGCCACAGACCCATGTCCACTGGACACGCCCCCATGGCCATCCTCTTTCTCTTCCTTCATTAATTGCTCTTATCTGCATTAGGCTCCACACGGCCCCGTGTTTGCTGGTCACGGCCCCGTGTGCAGAAGCGTATCTGTACTACCAAGATTTGCTAGATTCTGTAAATCTTAGCATTGACCACGCCCCGTGCTCAGTGGGCACGCCCCCGTGGTGGGCGATAGAAGCTTCTACAACTTTGTCCTTTCAGCAGACACCTGACCACGCCCCCGTGCTCAGTGGGCACGGGGCCGTGGTCAGCCTTCTGTTTCTTGCTTGGGAAGATGTTGTCGAGGGGTCGGGCATGTCATGTTTATTCCTTTTCTTTGTATTTATATTAGTTTTTGCTGCATATTTGTTCCTTTTGTTCATTTAAGCTCATTTGGTCCTGAAAATACAAAAGAAGGACAAAAGCACACTTTTTCCAACATTAGTACTAAAAAGGGTTAGTTTTATGCCTCATTTGATGTAATTTATATGTTGCATTTTGCACACATCAAAACCAAGACCCTGCTTTGTCATGATGTTTTCAAGCCAGTAGACTCCCTGCTCTCCGCTGTCGTATATAACGGTCACCATGTCTGTTTCATCATCAAAACGCCATGATGTCATGACAGGGTCCGGCTTCACATCTGCTTTGATTGGTCCGAATTTCCTGGTTAATGCTTTCATAAGCATATGTGTTTCATGGCATTCGTTGTCTAGAGCGATGCCAAGGGATAAGATACCCCTCTGTACCTTTTCTTCCATCTTCAAAATTTCCCTGACCGTCTTAACATACACCCTCCTTCTGTTGTCAAAACGGAGGACGAATCTCCTGATTGCCAGAGTGGATCTCCACGAAACGATTGTTGCCATTTTTGGCGTTTTGGTTAAGTTGGCGTTTTTGGTTAAAGATGTTTTTGAAGAAATGGATAGATTGAAGTGATTATGGGAGCGATGTTTTACGTTGTTTGTATAATGATGTTTTTGACGCGTAATTTAGGAGGGAATTTATTCTAATAAATGTTAATAACTGAAATTCAGTTACTGTGTTGTTTCCTCTTCCTGTAATATCTAACGTGTTTTATCAATAATTTTTGGCGTTTTGTTTTTAATGGCGTGTTATCATTTGATGTCGTTTTAAATTTGAGCGGTAAAAGACCTTTTTACCATTAATGAAGCACGTCCCACATAATAAAATTGATGTTATTTACGAAAACGCCACAACGCAATCTAGTTCATGGATTGTTTTGATCGGACGACCCATAAGCGTTCTCACCGTTCTCACACTTTTCAACGTTTTCTCTAAATCCTGACCCATATGAATTTTAGTTTGATTTTCTTTTTTTTACATGACCCGATCCGATACAACCCGCTATAAATCGAATATATATATATATATATATATATATACGACAAAGATCCGTTAGAAACCACCCCTTATTGCGAGAACCGCGAGAACCAATGTGAACACAATCAAAAATACCTAAAAATAGCTAAAAAACAAACAAATTTTTATTTTAATATTTTTTATAAAAAAATCGCTACTTTTAGTAGCAAAAAAAAAATTAAAATTTTTTTTTGCTACTAAAAGTAGCGATTTTAACTTAAAAATATTAAAAAAAAATTTGTGTGTGTTTTTTTTTTATTTTTTTAGGTTTTTTAGGGTTTAGTTTTTAGCATTTTAGCTTGAGGTGGAGGGGGGGTTAGGTTTTTTTTTTGTGGGGGGGGAGGGGGGTTTAGGTTTTTTTTTTGGGAGGGGGGGTTAGGTTTTTTGGGGGTTTTAGTTTTTAGCATTTAGCTTGAGGGGGGGGTAGGTTTTTTTTTTGGGGGGGGGGTTAGGTTTTTTTAGCTATTTTAGGTTGTGTTCACATTGGTTCTCGCAATAAAGGTGGTTCTCGCATGAACCTTACCCTATATATATATCTATAATATATTAAAAAGGAGAAGTGATGTACCAAATTGTAATTTTACTACAAGTACAAGTTATTAAACAACATTTACAAGGGAGTGCAAGTCAATATAATAGGGATTTGGCTTTATTTTTAAGACGCCGTAGGGTTAAAATTGGGATTTTGTAGTGGGATTAAATAAATGTTGCCTCTTCATTTCTTTCTTTATGGCGACGGTGGTGGTTACAATGGATCTGGATGAAGCTACGTTCCTTCAAGCAAGTGGTGGCAATTTCGTGACCAGGAAAGTGAAGAGACAGAGAGACATAAGGAGAAATCGAAAGAGGGAGGAGGATGAAGATCAGGAATTAAGAAAGGGGGCCTATCGGTGATGGAGACGACCGTGAAACTACCGTCTTCAGGCGGCGACGATGATGGTTTGATGAACACCTGTTACAGGTTCTACTTATTTTGATATCCGTTGATTTTTAGGTTTTCGTCATATCACTGAACCCCTTTCAGATTAATTCATGCACCAGCCCTAATTAGTTGTTTAATAATTTAATTTATTTCATCTTCTTTCTCCATTTGATCTGTTTCATTTGCAAATTGATGCACCCCTATAGTTTAATTTGCTTGTATATTATTGCAATCTGATAATCTTTCTGATGCCCACCAACTGTTTGTTTGAATGTTTGTGATTATGGCAACAAGGTGGACCTTTATTGAGCTTGGAGTCATGGATTCAGATCACACAGGTCCCTAATCTTGTCTTCTCTTTAATAATCTGTCAACTGTATCTTCAATTATTGTTGCTTTCAATTCATCTTTTAAATTTGCAAGAATTTCTGTTGTGTTAATGGGAGTTGGTGGCGCCGGAAAATCATGAGTTTCATCATGATTTTGGTGTAATCAGGAATTGCTGTTGTGTTAATGGGAGTTGGTGGCGCCGGAAAATCGTGAGTTTCATCATGATTTTGGTGTAATTTATTTGAAATTCTTTATAAAAACTCTTAATTTTCATGGGTTATGTAGAATTATAGGCGAACTGCTTGCAAAAGCTCTAAATTGTAGCTTTGTTGATGCTGATGACTTCCATCCGCAATCAAACAAAGGTAATAGTTTTCGAAATGGGCTCTTGTTGCACATATTGTGTGATGATCTTGGTCTTTTGTGAAGATAGAAATATGTGTATCAATAAACAGAGAAGATGAAGAAGGGGATTCCTTTGTCAGATGAAGACCGGACCCCATGGCTTGAAGTGCTTCGGGATGTTGTGAATGCGAATTCGGTCAGTGGCAAGACTGTAATTCTTGGGTGTTCTGCCCTCCAAAAGAAGTACAGGGAGATTCTTAGGTCATTGCTGACAATCGTTCAAAAAAAAAAAAGATTCATTACCCACCATTAGCTTTGCTAATTTACTGAATATGATGATGATATGAGTCTTTCGAAAACTAACTTATACATTGTTTATACATTGGTTGCTTGCAGTCCTCATGCTGTGACAGGGTTGATCGGTCTAACGCTTTTAGCCATACAAACAGCATTGCCAACATTATTTGAGGTAAACCCGACTCTCAACCATATTTTCAGTTATTTTTATTTTCATTTTTACACGATTTAAGTTGAATTAAGTGGACTTAATTGGAATATTGTTAGCATCTCAACCCACATTTAGTTACTGTGATTATTGATACATAAATATGTAACTGAAAGGACAGTGATATGATATTGATGTTTTTATAGATCTTGCTAATGACTTGTAGGGAAAGGACAGTGATATGATATTGATTTATACTTGAATTGTGTTTTACTGCTGTGGTTTGAAGATTAATTTTGAGATCAACTTGTTTTAGTTTCATTGGTTCACGCTATTACATAATCGGTAATTGAAGGTGTGATTTGAAGGTTAATTTTGAAGATTAGTTGCTGTTTAGTTAGTTTCATTGATTCACGCTGTTATATAATCGGTAATTTCAGATTTTTTGTTCAAAGACAAAAAATGGTTAGACTTACGGGCCAAAATGGTTAGTTATAGAGACCATGTGGACAAATATGTTAAAAATTCTTATTTTGGGCTAATATAGTAAAAGTGATATAACCACAGGGGCCAAAAACGTAATTTACTTTTTTAATTTACTTTTTAACTCCATACATTATTTAACAAAAGAAATTTTAGACTATGATTTTTAGAAAAAAATAAGCTTAAAAAAATTAGGACAACTTTGAGTAATTGTATTTACCATTTGAAGTATCTTTTTATTTGGCTTTATTATAGAATTGCTTCATTTATGATTACTATACTTTTTGTATGATTAATGGAAGCATCTGTTTTATAATAATGATATGGTTGGTGATCGTGATCAAACGGGTCATTTTAAAAAGAAAAAATAAGGGGGTTATTGTCATTAAGTTACATCCCTCATGTGATTTAATTACTTGAAATAATGCTGATTCAAGTTATTGATGGATACTTTTAGGTTGTGGATTGTCGTATATGTGGTGACCCTCATTTGGTTATTCGTTTTGCGTTTATTGAGTTTACTGACGAAGGTATGTAAACATAACCGTTTATACTCGGTTAAACATATATAGCTTGTGTTTTGTGTTACATTGTGGGTTTGTAATGTGCTTGCAGAAGGTGCAAGGAATGTGTTGAGTCTTGCTGGTACTATGCTCGGTTACTACCAGGTTCATAAACAGTTCTAACTAAAAATGAATGGACTGGTGTACTTCTTGACAAACAGAAGAAACGAGACGTACGATCATATGGTGCAGGCTTGAAAATGTCTAAGGTACTGCTTTATGGAACTCTTCATGTTACCATCTATGAGGTTGATAAGATTCATGGTCATGGTGGTGGCCCTAATATGTTTGGGAAGGTATAACATATATTCTTTCTTTTTAAAATAAGCCTGGCAAACCGGACAGGTTAGTGTGACAGGTCAATACGGGTTTTTGCAAAAAATAAATTCCGACCAAAATAGATCGTTTAAAAAATTTCGTTCGAGTCAAAATAAGTTTTCGCCAAAAATAAGTCGGGTTAAAATGAGTCAGTTGGCGGTAACAGTGACAATGGTGATGCTAGCGACAACGAGTAGGTGGTGGAGATTAGAGACAAACAATAGTCATCGCCCATTGGTGGTGCTAACTGCTAACCCATTTAGACCCTTTATAATAGTGGCCCGTTTTGACATATGGTGTAATAATTTTATAAGCCTAAAAGAACCCATTCTTTAAAAAAGTGGATCATTATTGCAGCTATAGTTATAAACTTCTAAATGTTTGATTTGTTGTTTCATGCAGCTTATGGTAAACATACAAGAAACCGTTGGATTTGGGGAAGGAACTTCAAAGTTCTAAGCAACAATCGATCTAGAAAAATGTAGAGTTGGAAGAACTAGAATGATAGAAAACGAACCACAAAACCCAACATGGTTCGAATCATTCCACACCTACTGTGCCCATTCAGCATCTAACGTAATCTTCACAGTCAAGGACAACAACCCGATCGGCGCAACATTGATCGGTCGAGCTTACATGCCCGTTAGCGAGCTCACTTAAGGCGATGAGGTCGATAAGTGGCTCGAAATCATGGACGAAAACAAAAATCCCATACCATCTGGAGCCAAAATTCACGTCAAACTACAGTTCTTTGATGTTACTCAAGATCGAAACTGGGCTCACGAGGTTAAAATCACTAAATACCCTGGAGTTCCCTACACATTCTTTGCTCAAAGACAAGGATGTCGTGTTTCATTATTAAGAGTGCCACATGTCATCATCACAATCCTTCTTAGGCTACTTAGGCAAAATATAATTTTTAGTGGATCCTTCCCCTATATATATATATATATAACTAAGAGCCTAAAATCCTTAAAGACTTTCAGCACCCAAAGAAATTTTTTTTTGGATACGCCACTGCTCAAGGAGTCAAGAAGTACTCGGCCTAGGCGAAGAGTACCCGAGACTCAGGAGCTGTCGCAACCCCCGTTCCCTATTTTCCCGCGAACGGGCGGCCGCGGCCAGTTTCAGTGGTATCAGTGTTTATCATTTTGGCATCGGAAATTACATCAGGACCGTAGTTTAGAAATATTTGATCAGAGTAAAATACCACGCTTTTTTAATATTAAACACATGGGAAATTCCCAAGTTTCTAGTACACACATTTTCATAGGGATAAACCCTATTTTTTTAAATAAAAACATCTCTTTATTTAGGTAACTTTTATAGCCACTTTTCCAAGCCTTCAGTGCTGTCCAGCTGGCTTCTATTTGGCTTTCACATTTTGTTACCTGAAACGCGTTTAAAAACATTTTGTCAGTGAGAAATACTGGTGAGTGAATCACAGTTTAATCAAGACAAATAAAACCGTTTACAGCATTGAGGGCGGTCGCAAAAATACATTTGTTTATTTTTCTACCTTAATTACCACCCACGGTACTGTCAACCCGACTTGTGGTCATGTTACTACTCACATTGTAGTAACAAATTTTGTATATAAAACCCCAACATACCGACGATAATTGTAGAATGCAAATACTCAATCACTGTTTAATATAATGTAAAACATTTGAGGTTTTGTAAAAATAGTTTGCAAAAAGGAGATTACTCGCATTGCTATCTTAGGGTTTTTTCCTTTGTGATTTCCTGGTGATTATCTATTAGTTACACAATGCATACGCGTTAGTATAATAACCCAATATTTACATCAGTAATACCCTCCCCGAGACAGAATTCCAACGACTACGTCGGGCAGAACCACGATAGCCGTTACGGAACCGTAGATCAATCGGGCAACATATCTAATACGTAACCGGGGGTTAAAATACTTACAACGAGGCAGAACTTCGTTATTTAGGGGGTATTATGCCCGAGTATAGCTTCTACACTATAGAAATTCGAGAGAGAAAGTTGGTGTGAGCGATCAGAATGAACTGCCGATGCTCCCAATTTATAGGAGCTGATCATGACTTCCTCGCGGCCCGCGTAAGCCGAAGGCTTAGCCTTCACGGCCCGTGACATAGGGTTGTAGGGCCTAGCTTTGATTTGTCATCTGACTAGCTTCGAAACGGATTGGGACACGTGGCGGCCCAAGGGCTCGCCTGACCTCCTAGCTGTCGCTCCCCGCGTAGAAGACTACTAAGGTCTTCGCCGCCCGCGAGCGACCCATAAAACTTGATTTTTATTAAATGTTTAATTATATAAGGTATTTTGGGCTCGGTTTTAGTATACGTGGTGTATTTTAGGAGATATAGGGACATTCTAAGTATATTAGGGGTGTCGGAAATATTTTGGAGGGTTGTTATATCCTCCCCACCTTGTTTTAGAACTCGTCATCGAGGTCTACTGGAATAAGTGCGGGTATTTCCTTTGCATTTCTGATTCAAGCTCCCAAGTGTACTCTAGTCCTCTCTTGGAATCTCATTTTACTTTGACTAGAACCAATCTTTTGTGTTTGAGATTCTTGACCTTTCTGTCTTCAATCTGTAGAGGTTTCTCTACAAATTTAAGCTTTTCATTTACCTCTATGTCCTTAAGAGGCATTATTAATGATTTATCGGCTAAACAGTCTTTGAGATTACATACATGAAATACATCATGTATTCCTGCCATTTCCTTTGGCAGTTGTAGTTGATAGGCTACAGGTCCTATTCTTCTAATAATCTCAAAAGGTCCAACATACCTGGGGCTTAGCTTTCCCCTTTTAATGAATCTTACCACTCCTTTCCAAGGAGAAACTTTCAACAACACTTTTTCTCCTACTTGAAATTCCAACGGCTTTCTCCTGTTATCAGCATAACTCTTCTGTCGATCACGTGCTGCTTTTAGTCTTTCCTTGACTTGGACAATCTTGTCGGTTGTTTCTTGTACTATCTCAGGTCCAGATAGTTGCTTTTCTCCAATTTCTGCCCAACAGACTGGAGTTTGGCACTTTCGTCCATAAAGTGCTTCGAATGGTGCAACATTGATACTAGTATGATAGCTGTTATTGTAAGAAAATTATATTAATGGTAAGTGATCGTCCCAATTACCTCCAAAATCAATTACACAAGCTCTAAGCATATCTTCCATTGTCTGAATTGTCCTTTCGCTTTGTCCGTCCATTTTAGGATGATAGACGGTTCTTAGATTTAGCTTGGTTCCCATGGCTTTTTGGAAACTTGTCAAAAAATGAGAGGTAAAACGGCTATCTCTGTCAGAAACAATTGATAAATGAATTACATGTAATGAAACTATTTCATTTACATATAACTTAGCTAACTGTTCCATACTGAAGGTTTCCTTCATGGGTAGGAAATGAGCTGACTTAGTTAGCCTGTCTACAATCACCCAGATTGTATCATTACCTTTTCTTGTTTTGGGTAGTTTGGTAACAAAATCCATTGTTATCAATTCTCATTTCCAAACTGGCATTTCTAACTGCTGCAATAAACCTGAGGGTTTCTGATGTTCAGCTTTAACTTGTGAACAGGTTAGACACTTGGTAACATAAGCTGCTATATCTTTCTTCATTCCTATCCACCAAAAATTCTTTCTTAAGTCCTGATACATCTTATCACTTCCAGGATGCATCGTATACTTAGACTTATGGGCTTCTTATAATATACGGTGGCGTAGGTTTCCTAATTTGGGTATCCACATTCTTTTCTTATGGAATCTCCAAATTCCATCTGTTCCCGGTTCTAGTTCCTTAATCATTCCTTTCAATTTCTCAGTATCATCATTGATTACTGATTCTTGTGCTTTTCTAATATGTTCATTTAAATCTACTTATAGATTTAGTTTAAAAGAACATACTCTTTTTGGCTTTTCATGATACTTTCGACTTAAGGCATCAGCAACTACATTTGCCTTTCCTGCATGATACTGGATATTACAATCGTAATCACTAAGAGTTTCCATCCAGCGTCTCTGTCTCATATTCAATTCCTTTTGTCCGAAAACATACCTTAAACTCTTATGATTAATAAAAATGGTAAACTTACTACCATAAAGGTAATGTCTCAAAATCTAAAGAGCAAAAATTATGGCTCCTAATTCCAAATCACGGGTTGAATAATTCTCTTCATGATTCTTAAGTTGTCTAGAGGCGTAAGCTATAACCTTTTGACGTTGCATCAACACACATCCATAACCTAACTTAGAAGCGTCACAATAGACTACAAAGTCTTCAGTTCCTTCTGGTAACGCTAGTATGGGTGCGTTGGTTAATCTTTGCTTAAGAATTCTAAAGGATTCTTCTTGATTTGGTCCCCATTCAAACTTAACGGATTTACAGGTTAACTTAGTTAAGGGAACGGCTATCCTAGAAAAATCTCGAATAAATCTTCTCTAATAACCGGCTAATCCTATGAAACTTCTAACCTCAGTTGGGGACTCAGGGTTTTTCCATTTAGTAATTGCCTCAATCTTTGTAGGATCCACATGAATTCCTTCATGATTAACTAAATGCCCAAGAAACTGTACTTCTTCTAGCCAAAATTCACACTTTGAAAACTTTACATAAAGCTTTTCTTTTCTTAATAAACTTAGAAGTGTGTGCAAATGCTTTGCATGTTCCTCTTTGCTCTTAGAATAGATAAGAATATCATCTATAAAGACAATTATGAATTTATCCAAATATGGCTTACATATTCGGTTCATCATGTCCATAAATGCGGCTGGGGCATTGGTTAAACCAAATGGTATGACAGTAAATTCATAATGGCCATACCTTATTCTAAAAGCGGTCTTAGGAACGCCTCTTCCTGTACCTTTAATTGATGATATCCTGATCGTAAATCGATTTTAGAGAAAAATCGGGTTCCTTGCAACTGATCAAACAAGTCATCAATTCTTGGTAATGGATACCGATTCTTAATCGTGACCTTGTTCAATTCACGGTAATCAATGCACATGCGCATTGATCCATCTTTCTTTTTGACAAACAATATTGGTGCTCCCCACGACGATGAACTTGGCTGTATGAATCCCTTTTCTAGCAATTCGTCTAATTGTTTCTTTAATTCTTGCATTTCTGCAGGTGCCAAACGGTAAGGTGCTTTGGCAGTTGGTGCTGTCCCTGGTAGCAGATGAATTCTGAATTCAACTTCCCTGTCTGGCGGTAGTCCTGGTAGTTCTTCGGGAAACACGTCCGAAAATTGGGATACTACAGAAATGTCTTTCAATTCTTTTCCATTAGTGTTAATGATTATTGAAATCAAATACACTAATGATCCTTTTTGTACATAACTGGTTGTTTTCATCACAAAGATGAATTTTGCGGATCTAGATGGCTTATCTCCTTTAATTGTGATCTTTTCACCCTTTGGTGAATTTACTTGTATTGACTTTTGATCACATAAAATACTGGCTTTATTGGCTATCAACCAATCCATTCCTAATACAACATCAAATCCTGCCAGATTCATTGGATAAAGGTTTGCAATAAACTTCTAATTTAAAAATTCTATTCTTGCTCCCTGCAAGATTTCTAGGGGTGAGCAAATTAACCACCATAACTGATAACCGAACCATAACCGACATAACCGAACCACTAATAACCGATAACCAATATAACCAATGGTTATGGTTATGAAACTTTGTATAACCGCTCAATCGGTTACGGTTATGGTTATGAAGCTTTGGTTAACCGAATATAACCGAAACCGAACCGAAGTTGTGATGTTAACTTTATATAATAGATTTGTGTTTTACAAAACCATATAGAGGGTTTTTACTAAGATAAAAGTATGTTAGTAACGAAATGATCTTGATATAGATGTCATTTATTTTCATAAAAAACAAAGGTGTTATGGCCATAATTGTTTTTGTTTGAGAATTACCTTATTAAAAAGAACTCTAAATCGGTAGTTTAACCAAAAAGTTTAGTCTTCGTTATCTTATAAAATAGGCTCCAGCTAAGTTCAAATCGTGCACAACCCATTTTATTTCAAACCTTGCTTGGTTACTTAACCGAAATTAACCAAAACCGAACCATAACCGACTTCATAACCGATTAACCATAACCGAAGTTTGGTTATGGTTATGGTTACCAAAACTCTATAACCGAACTAGCGGTTATGGTTATGGATAATAGTAAAAACCGACCCAAACCGACCCATGCACACCCCTAAAGATTTCAGTAATCTTAATGGTTTCCCCGTTTGCTGTCTCTACTAGACATTCTTGTGGGAGTTTAGTTAATGGTTGATTGAGAAGTTTGCAAAACGAAGTATTAATAAAACTTTGGTTCGCACCAGAGTCAAATAATACTTTAGCAAAAATATCATTAACTAAAAACGTACCGGCGATCACATCCGGGATCATCTTGGCTTCTTCTGCAGTCAGAACAAATGCTCTAGCATTTTTAGTAGTCTTGTTGTTTATGACTGGAGCTAGTTTCGGACAGTGTGGCTTGATATGACCTTTTTCTCCACAGTTGAAGCACACTCCATTACTAGGTTTCTTCCTACAATCTTCTTCCTTGTGTCCTGGTATCTTGCAGAAATTGCAGTAAGTGGAGCATCTTCCTGGATGCTTCTTCTTACAGGCCTTGCAGTAAGGTGAAGAGGTTGAACTTATGTTTTTCTCACGGTTGGAATTACCGTAGCGAAATTTCTGGTTAAGCCTTTGAGCTAGGTTCCTCCTCTGGTCCTCTTCTCGCGTACGCACTAATTCACCAGTCAAGGTGTTTGCTAGTTCTACAGCTTCTTCTATGGTTTGGGGTCTAGCTGCCTTGACTACATGCCTAATCTCGCTGATTAATCCCCAGATGTAGCGAGAGATTAATACCGGTTCTGGTGATGCAAGGGTTGACACTATCCTAGCATATTCAAAGAATAAAGTAGTATAACCCTTACTATCTACTCCAGTCATTTAAGGTTTAAGAACTTATTTGCTATATGTTCTTTTTCATTGGGAGGGCAGAATTTCCTTTCCACCAAGTTCTTAAATTCTTCCCATTCCATGTTATAAACCCTGTAACTTCCCCTAGACTGGAGGATAGTGTTCCACCATTCTAAGGCTGAGTTTTTAAACAGTTTGGAATCAAATATTATCTTATCTTCTTCTGCGCACTTGCTTATTTTTAAGACTGCCTCCGTCTTTTCTATCCAGCCTAGAGCTGCAATGGCTCCTTCATTGCCAGAGAATTCTATTGGTTTACAGGACCAGAATTCTTTGTAAAAACAACCATAAGACATGGTTCTTCTTCTTTTTGGAATTGGCATTTGAAAAATGGGTCCATTGTGCACGCTGTGGCTAAGTTCAGTATGGTTTCGTTTACTCCCATTACCACTTTTATTATTATTTTCCGCATACCTAACATTTTGGATAATAGCTGGTATAGTATCTCTAATTCCTTGGGTTACAAGGTGTCGAATTTCACTGTTATTTATTTGATTTTCATTATTCTTGTTTTCCGGATTTGCTGCGTCAGCCATCTGGATTTTAAACAATCACCAAGTATTAATATCGCATAAAATATCCACTGTAATAATCACACAACAAGCATGTTGATCCAAAATCGTCGATCATTGCGACCTACTCTAATTTATATTATGCATCTATATTTATTACAAATACAACTGGAATAAAAATACAATACTAGTATGCATCACTAACCACAAGATGGTCTATACTACAATATATATATATATATATATATATATATTTTCAAACATACACACACACACACACATATATATATATATATATATTATTAGTGATAGTGGTTCATCCAAAATTCCATATTACGCTCGTCATATTTCCAGACGTGTCGTTCCCCTATTTGTCTTATTCTCTCATTTTCTTCTAAAATCTCCTCACCAAAGGTTCGGAGTTCTTGCACATTCTTAATGCTCATGGGTGGTGCAGGTGCTGGTATTGGATCTGGAAACTGGGGCATGGGTTCTTCGTGTGGGTAAGGGTTCTCTAGAATTTCCCTAATGTATTGATCATTATCATAATAGGGATCTAGAGGAACCAAGTTTGGGTAGGCTGCTAGGTTTGGCATGGGTTCCTCTGGTATTGGGTAGCGTTGTTGGTAATCACTATGATCATCAAACCAGGGGTCATAGTCTGGGTCTGAGGGATGGGGTGCTGGTATTCTAGGGATTTCAGCTGGATTAAAATCAGGCATTTGGATTTGGTTTTCTGGGTTGGCTTCAATCTCCATTGGTTGTGTGGGAAATAATGGTAAGCGCTGGGGTGCTATGAGTTGCTCAAGATTCGGGTCTGCAGCTGTGGTTGCTAAGATATGAAAATTTTCTAAACTCCTATTGACATATCCTGAGCGTGAGCATCCTTTTCTCTCTTAGCGGCTGCTAAAACTCGCTGTTGCTGTAACTTTTTCATCCTTTTTCTACGTTCATGCGCTCCTCTGCTGAACCATCCTCTCTTCTTGGGAGGGAATGACTCTTCAGATTGGGCCTTGAACACGAATATCCCATCTTCATTGTCAGCCGAATAGCCTGAGAGGGTATGCTGTGAAGAGGTGCCTTCGTCCCTAGGTGAGCTGGACAACTGACGGTAAGCGTCTGAAGGTCCTTGGTCCCTCATACTGTAAACTAACAAATAGTCAAATAACACAAAACAATAATATACAGATATATGCACTTATCCATGTAAATTATTTCCTAACATATTGAATAATATTTTGGTGTCAACAGAACACTTCTGTGGCTGAATCAGTGGCTTAGCTCTGATACCACCTTCTGTCGCAACCCCCGTTTCCTATTTGCCCGGAAACGGGCGGCCGCGGCCAGGTTCAGTGGTATCGGTGTTTATCATTTTGGCAGTGGAAATTACATCAGGACCGTAGTTATGAAATATTTGATCAGAGTAAAATATCACGCTTTTATAATATTAAACACATGGGAAATTCCCAAGTTTCTAGTACACACATTTTCATAGGGATAAACCTTATTTTATTTAAATAAAAACATCTCTTTATTTAGGTAACTTTTATAGCCACTTTTCCAAGCCTTCAGTGCTGTCCAGATGTCTTATATTTGGCTTTCACATTTTGTTACCTAAAACGCGTTTAAAAATATTTTGTCAGTGGGAAATACTGGTGAGTGAATCCCAGTTTAATCAAGACAAGTAAAACCGTTTACAGCATTGAGGGCGGTCGCGCAATTACATTTGTTTATTTTTCTACCTTAATTACCACCCACGGTACTGTCAACCCGACTTGTGGTCATATTACTACTCACAGTGTAGTAACAAATTTTGTATACAAAACCCCAACATACCGACGATAATTGTAGAATACAAATACTCAATCACTATTTAATATAATGTAAAACATTTGAGGTTTTGTAAAAAATAGTTTGCAAAAAGGAGATTACTCACATTGCTATCTTAGGGTTTTTCCTTTGTGATTTCCTGGTGATTATCTATTAATTACACAATGCACATGCGTTAGTATAATAACCCAATATTTACATTAGTAATACCCTCCCCGAGACAGAATTCCAACTACTACGTCGGGCAGAACCACGACAGCCGTTATAGAACCCTAGATCAATCGGGCAGATTATCTAATACGTAACCAGGGGTTAAAATACTTACAACGAGGCAGAACTTCGTTATTTAGGGGGGTATTATGCCCGAGTATAGCTTCTACACTATAGAAATTCGAGAGAGAAAGTTGGTGTGAGCGATCAGAATGAACTGCCGATACTCCCAATTTATAGGAGCTGATCATGACTTCCTCACGGCCCGCGTAAGCCGAAGGCTTAGCCTTCGCGGCCCGCGACATAGGGTTGTAGGGCCTAGCTTTGATTTGTCATCTGACTAGCTTCGACACGAATTGGGACACGTGGCGGCCCAGGGGCTCGCCTGACCTCCTAGCTGTCGCGCCCTGCGTAGAAGACTACTAAGGTCTTCGCGGCCCGCGAGCGACCTATAAAACTTGATTTTATTAAATTTTTAATTATATAAGGTATTTTGGGCTCGGTTTTAGTATACGGGGTGTATTTTAGGACATATAGGGACATTCTAAGTATATTACGGGTGTCAGAAATATTTTGGAAGGTTGTTATAGCAGCCTAATTTCTAATAATTTTAAATGAGACATTTTGCAACTCAGCCTAAACGAAGAGCACTCGAGACTCAGCATCCTAACTTCTAATAATTTTAAGTGCACAAGTTTATCTATTACATCCAAAATAATTTTTTTAAGTGAGGCATTTTGCACATTTTGTATACTTTTTTATTTGAATTAAAAACCCATTATTTTAATTGAACGTGCAATGTGAAAAAGTAAAAACTAAACAAACTTATATTATCTTGGAATTTGTAGTTATGACGTTTGTTGTGCATTTGATTATTATTATATGAATTTTAGCCCGACCCGAACCAATCCACTATAAATCGAAAAAAGTTATATAGCTAAGGGTGAATGGAGTGGTTAAACAGGTGAAAGTGGCAAACTTTAAAATGAACCAATCAGAGAGTGCCACGTCAGAGAGGAGAAAAAGTTTAAACTTTGCTGAAAAGTGTTGGCAATGGTTTAGACAGTTGAAAGTGGCAAACTTTTTTTTTTGTCTTTTTGGTTTTAAAAATTATGTGTTAAATAAAAACAATAAAGCATCAAATTAATTAAAAAAAACTACATTAAATGTTGATTTATATAATGAAAAGTGTAATTTTTTTTTTATGATAAAGCATCAAATTAATTATACACACACCCCAAGGTCTTGTCTCTCCCCTTTGTCGATCGGTGGCCACATACCGATTGTGAAGTTTGCCGCGCGGTAAAAATGGGATGGCGGCGGTGTTCCCGCTCGGCATTCTCCTTTGCCGATGGGTTTGCTGCCCCACTCCCTTCACCCTAAGAGCTTAAAATCCTTAAAGACTTTCAGCACCCAAAGAAAAAAAATTATGGATCCGCCACTGCTCAAGGCAATGGCGGAACTAGCCCATAACTAAGTGGTATAAAAAAAAAATTTATCGTGCAATCACACAATATAAAAAAAACGACAATAAGTAAATAAAGTAAAACAAATAGCTAACTAATTGGGCCACAATTTCAATCATTATTATTAATAATTTGGGCAATTGGGCCTCTGTTTCAATTGTGCTCCTTTATTCTACAGGTTTGTGTTAGTTAGGGGTATTTTTGTATTATTTTAGGGGTATCCTTAGTATAAAAGCGAAAAAAATTAAAAAAAAACATACACTACGAATACGCACTTGAGCCGTAGCCCGTGCTACGGCTGCTAAAGCATTAGGTCCGCCCATGGCTCAAAGAGTACTCGAGGCTCAGCAGCTAACTTCTAATAATTTTAAGTGAGGCATTTTACAACTCAGCCTAGACAGAGAGTACTCGAGGCTCAGCAGCTAACTTCTAATAATTTGAAGTGAGGCATTTTACAACTCAGCCTAGACGGGGAGTACTCGAGGCTCAGTAATTTAACTTCTAATAATTTTAAGTGGACACGTTTATCTGTTACATCCAATATAATTTTTTTAAGTGAGGCATTTTGCACATTTTGTATACTTCTTTTATTTTAATTAGAAACCTTTTATTTTAATGGAACGTGCAATGTCAAAAAGTAAAAACTACACAAACTTCTAATATCTTGGACTTTATAGCTATGACGTTTGGTGTGCTTTTGATTATTATTATATGAATTTTAATTTGATTTTTATACATGACCCGACCCGATATAATCCGTTATAAATTGAAAAAACTATATATAGCTAAGAGCCTAAAATCCTTAAAAACTTTCAGCACCCAAAGGAAAAAATTTTTGAATCCGCCACTACTAAGGGAGTACTCGGCCTAGGCGGAGAGTACTCGAGACTCAGCAGCCTAACTTGTATCGATTACTCGGTTAATACTCGACCTTCGAGACCTTGTTTTACAACGATGGTGTAGATCATTGTGATTCGTCATAGTAATTTTTGTTCTTTTTTAAATATCTCTTTTAAGACTATGTATGGTGATTTGTGTTAAACTTCCTTATTGTTGGGGAATTTTAGAAAACCGGATGATTAGAGAGGCGTGATATTACTCTCAGATCAAATTATTTCGGTGGTTCATCCGAATAATTCAATCGGATACAACTCTGATTTGCGAGAAATTGAACCAGTGTATGTTTTTCGTGGAATTGTCTGAATCAGAGAATTGTGACAAAAAACTATATACGTATTGTGGGGTTAGGGATGGTTAACTGCCATTAGGGATGGTTAACACGAATTGGGACACGTGGCGGCCCAGGGGCTCGCCTGACCTCCTAGCTGTCGCGCCCCGCGTAGAAGACTACTAAGGTCTTCGCGGCCCGCGAGCGACCTATAAAACTTGATTTTATTAAATTTTTAATTATATAAGGTATTTTGGGCTCGGTTTTAGTATACGGGGTGTATTTTAGGACATATAGGGACTTTCTAAGTATATTAGGGGTGTCGGAAATATTTTGGAAGTTTGTTATAGCAGCCTAATTTCTAATAATTTTAAATGAGACATTTTGCAACTCAGCCTAAACGAAGAGTACTCGAGACTCAGCATCCTAACTTCTAATAATTTTAAGTGCACAAGTTTATCTATTACATCCAAAATAATTTTTTTAAGTGAGGCATTTTGCACATTTTGTATACTTTTTTATTTGAATTAAAAACCCATTATTTTAATTGAACGTGCAATGTGAAAAAGTAAAAACTAAACAAACTTATATTATCTTGGAATTTGTAGTTATGACGTTTGATGTGCATTTGATTATTATTATTATATGAATTTTAGCCCGACCCGAACCAATCCACTATAAATCGAAAAAAGTTATATAGCTAAGGGTGAATGGAGTGGTTAAACAGGTGAAAGTGGCAAACTTTAAAATGAACCAATCAGAGAGTGCCACGTCAGAGAGGGGAAAAAGTTTAAACTTTTCTGAAAAGTGTTGGCAATGGTTTAGACAGTTGAAAGTGGCAAACTTTTTTTTTTGTCTTTTTGGTTTTAAAAATTATGTGTTAAATAAAAACAATACAGCATCAAATTAATTAAAAAAAAAAACTACATTAAATGTTGATTTATATAATGAAAAGTATATTTTTTTTTTTATGATAAAGCATCAAATTAATTATACACACACCCCAAGGTCTTGTCTCTCCCCTTTGTCGATCGGTGGCCACATACCGATTGTGAAGTTTGCCGCGCGGTAAAAATGGGATGGCGGCGGTGTTCCCGCTCGGCATTCTCCTTTGCCGATGGGTTTGCTGCCCCACTCCCTTCACCCTAAGAGCTTAAAATCCTTAAAGACTTTCAGCACCCAAAGAAAAAAAATTATGGATCCGCCACTGCTCAAGGCAATGGCGGAACTAGCCCATAACTAAGTGGTATAAAAAAAAATTATCGTGCAATCACACAATATAAAAAAAACGACAATAAATAAATAAAGTAAAACAAATAGCTAACTAATTGGGCCACAATTTCAATCATTATTATTAATAATTTGGGCAATTAGGCCTCTGTTTCAATTGTGCTCCTTTATTCTACAGGTTTGTGTTAGTTAGGGGTATTTTTGTATTATTTTAGGGGTATCCTTAGTATAAAAGCGAAAAAAATTAAAAAAAACATACACTACGAATACGCACTTGAGCCGTAGCCCGTGCTACGGCTGCTAAAGCATTAGGTCCGCCCATCGCTCAAAGAGTACTCGAGGCTCAGCAGCTAACTTCTAATAATTTTAAGTGAGGCATTTTACAACTCAGCCTAGACAGAGAGTACTCGAGGCTCAGCAGCTAACTTCTAATAATTTTAAGTGAGACATTTTACAACTCAGCCTAGACGGAGAGTACTCGAGGCTCAGTAGTTTAACTTCTAATAATTTTAAGTGGATACGTTTATCTGTTACATCCAATATAATTTTTTTAAGTGAGGCATTTTGCACATTTTGTATACTTCTTTTATTTTAATTAGAAACCTTTTATTTTAATTGAACGTGCAATGTCAAAAAGTAAAAACTACACAAACTTCTAATATCTTGGACTTTGTAGCTATGACGTTTGGTGTGCTTTTGATTATTATTATATGAATTTTAATTTGATTTTTATACATGACCCGACCCGATATAATCCGTTATAAATTGAAAAAACTATATATAGCTAAGAGCCTAAAATCCTTAAAAACTTTCAGCACCCAAAGGAAATTTTTTTTGGATCCGCCACTGCTAAGGGAGTACTCGGCCTAGGCGGAGAGTACTCGAGACTCAGCAGCCTAACTTGTATCGATTACTCGGTTAATACTCGACCTTCGAGGCCTTGTTTTACAACGATGGTGTAGATCATTGTGATTCGTCATAGTAATTTTTGTTCTTTTTTAAATATCTCTTTTAAGACTATGTATGGTGATTTGTGTTAAACTTCCTTATTGTTGGGGAATTTTAGAAAACCGGATGATTAGAGAGGCGTGATATTACTCTCAGATCAAATTATTTTGGTGGTTCATCCGAATAATTCAATCGGATACAACTCTGATTTGCGAGAAATTGAACCAGTGTATGTTTTTCGTGGAATTGTCTAAACCAGAGAATTGTGACAAAAAACTATATACGTATTGTGGGGTTAGGGATGGTTAACTGCCATTAGGGATGGTTAACACGAATTGGGACACGTGGCGGCCCAGGGGCTCGCCTGACCTCCTAGCTGTCGCGCCCCGCGTAGAAGACTACTAAGGTCTTCGCGGCCCGCGAGCGACCTATAAAACTTGATTTTATTAAATTTTTAATTATATAAGGTATTTTGGGCTCGGTTTTAGTATACGGGGTGTATTTTAGGACATATAGGGACATTCTAAGTATATTAGGGGTGTCGGAAATATTTTGGAAGGTTGTTATAGCAGCCTAATTTCTAATAATTTTAAATGAGACATTTTGCAACTCAGCCTAAACGAAGAGTACTCGAGACTCAGCATCCTAACTTCTAATAATTTTAAGTGCACAAGTTTATCTATTACATCCAAAATAATTTTTTTAAGTGAGGCATTTTGCACATTTTGTATACTTTTTTATTTGAATTAAAAACCCATTATTTTAATTGAACGTGCAATGTGAAAAAGTAAAAACTAAACAAACTTATATTATCTTGGAATTTGTAGTTATGACGTTTGATGTGCATTTGATTATTATTATATGAATTTTAGCCCGACCCGAACCAATCCACTATAAATCGAAAAAAGTTATATAGCTAAGGGTGAATGGAGTGGTTAAACAGGTGAAAGTGGCAAACTTTAAAATGAACCAATCAGAGAGTGCCACGTCAGAGAGGAGAAAAAGTTTAAACTTTGCTGAAAAGTGTTGGCAATGATTTAGACAGTTGAAAGTGGCAAACTTTTTTTTTTTGACTTTTTGGTTTTAAAAATTATGTGTTAACTAAAAACAATAAAGCATCAAATTAATTAAAAAAAAAACTACATTAAATGTTGATTTATATAATGAAAAGTATAATTTTTTTTTTATGATAAAGCATCAAATTAATTATACACACACCCCAAGGTCTTGTCTCTCCCCTTTGTCGATCGGTGGCCACATACCGATTGTGAAGTTTGCCGCGCGGTAAAAATGGGATGGCGGCGGTGTTCCCGCTCGGCATTCTCCTTTGCCGATGGGTTTGCTGCCCCACTCCCTTCACCCTAAGAGCTTAAAATCCTTAAAGACTTTCAGCACCCAAAGAAAAAAAATTATGGATCCGCCACTGCTCAAGGCAATGGCGGAACTAGCCCATAACTAAGTGGTATAAAAAAAAAAATTATCGTGCAATCACACAATATAAAAAAAACGACAATAAATAAATAAAGTAAAACAAATAGCTAACTAATTGGGCCACAATTTCAATCATTATTATTAATAATTTGGGCAATTGGGCCTCTGTTTCAATTGTGCTCCTTTATTCTACAGGTTTGTGTTAGTTAGGGGTATTTTTGTATTATTTTAGGGGTATCCTTAGTATAAAAGCGAAAAAAATTAAAAAAAAACATACACTACGAATACGCACTTGAGCCGTAGCCCGTGCTACGGCTGCTAAAGCATTAGGTCCGCCCATCGCTCAAAGAGTACTCGAGGCTCAGCAGCTAACTTCTAATAATTTTAAGTGAGGCATTTTACAACTCAGCCTAGACAGAGAGTACTCGAGGCTCAGCAGCTAACTTCTAATAATTTTAAGTGAGGCATTTTACAACCCAGCCTAGACGGAGAGTACTCGAGGCTCAGTAGTTTAACTTCTAATAATTTTAAGTGGACACGTTTATCTGTTACATCCAATATAATTTTTTTAAGTGAGGCATTTTGCACATTTTGTATACTTCTTTTATTTTAATTAGAAACCTTTTATTTTAATTGAACGTGCAATGTCAAAAAGTAAAAACTACACAAACTTCTAATATCTTGGACTTTGTAGCTATGACGTTTGGTGTGCTTTTGATTATTATTATATGAATTTTAATTTGATTTTTATACATGACCCGACCCGATATAATCCGTTATAAATTGAAAAAACTATATATAGCTAAGAGCCTAAAATCCTTAAAAACTTTCAGCACCCAAAGGAAATTTTTTTTGGATCCGCCACTGCTAAGGGAGTACTCGGCCTAGGCGGAGAGTACTCGAGACTCAGCAGCCTAACTTGTATCGATTACTCGGTTAATACTCGACCTTCGAGACCTTGTTTTACAACGATGGTGTAGATCATTGTGATTCGTCATAGTAATTTTTGTTCTTTTTTAAATATCTCTTTTAAGACTATGTATGGTGATTTGTGTTAAACTTCCTTATTGTTGGGGAATTTTAGAAAACCGGATGATTAGAGAGGCGTGATATTACTCTCAGATCAAATTATTTCGGTGGTTCATCCGAATAATTCAATCGGATACAACTCTGATTTGCGAAAAATTGAACCAGTGTATGTTTTTCGTGGAATTGTCTGAACCAGAGAATTGTGACAAAAAACTATATACGTATTGTGGGGTTAGGGATGGTTAACTGCCATTAGGGATGGTTAACACGAATTGGGACACGTGGCGGCCCAGGGGCTCGCCTGACCTCCTAGCTGTCGCGCCCCGCGTAGAAGACTACTAAGGTCTTCGCGGCCCGCGAGCGACCTATAAAACTTGATTTTATTAAATTTTTAATTATATAAGGTATTTTGGGCTCGGTTTTAGTATACGGGGTGTATTTTAGGACATATAGGGACATTCTAAGTATATTAGGGGTGTCGGAAATATTTTGGAAGGTTGTTATAGCAGCCTAATTTCTAATAATTTTAAATGAGACATTTTGCAACTCAGCCTAAACGAAGAGTACTCGAGACTCAGCATCCTAACTTCTAATAATTTTAAGTGCACAAGTTTATCTATTACATCCAAAATAATTTTTTTAAGTGCGGCATTTTGCACATTTTGTATACTTTTTTATTTGAATTAAAAACCCATTATTTTAATTGAACGTGCAATGTGAAAAAGTAAAAACTAAACAAACTTATATTATCTTGGAATTTGTAGTTATGACGTTTGATGTGCATTTGATTATTATTATATGAATTTTAGCCCGACCCGAACCAATCCACTATAAATCGAAAAAAGTTATATAGCTAAGGGTGAATGGAGTGGTTAAACAGGTGAAAGTGGCAAACTTTAAAATGAACCAATCAGAGAGTGCCACGTCAGAGAGGAGAAAAAGTTTAAACTTTGCTGAAAAGTGTTGGCAATGGTTTAGACAGTTGAAAGTAACAAACTTTTTTTTTTGTCTTTTTGGTTTTAAAAATTATGTGTTAAATAAAAACAATAAAGCATCAAATTAATTAAAAAAAAACTACATTAAATGTTGATTTATATAATGAAAAGTATAATTTTTTTTTATGATAAAGCATCAAATTAATTATACACACACCCCAAGGTCTTGTCTCTCCCCTTTGTCGATCGGTGGCCACATACCGATTGTGAAGTTTGCCGCGCGGTAAAAATGGGATGGCGGCGGTGTTCCCGCTCGGCATTCTCCTTTGCCGATGGGTTTGCTGCCCCACTCCCTTCACCCTAAGAGCTTAAAATCCTTAAAGACTTTCAGCACCCAAAGAAAAAAAATTATGGATCCGCCACTGCTCAAGGCAATGGCGGAACTAGCCCATAACTAAGTGGTATAAAAAAAATTTTATCGTGCAATCACACAATATAAAAAAAACGACAATAAATAAATAAAGTAAAACAAATAGCTAACTAATTGGGCCACAATTTCAATCATTATTATTAATAATTTGGGCAATTGGGCCTCTGTTTCAATTGTGCTCCTTTATTCTACAGGTTTGTGTTAGTTAGGGGTATTTTTGTATTATTTTAGGGGTATCCTTAGTATAAAAGCGAAAAAAATTAAAAAAAACATACACTACGAATACGCACTTGAGCCGTAGCCCGTGATACGGCTGCTAAAGCATTAGGTCCGCCCATGGCTCAAAGAGTACTCGAGGCTCAGCAGCTAACTTCTAATAATTTTAAGTGAGGCATTTTACAACTCAGCCTAGACAGAGAGTACTCGAGGCTCAGCAGCTAACTTCTAATAATTTTAAGTGAGGCATTTTACAACTCAGCCTAGACGGAGAGTACTCGAGGCTCAGTAGTTTAACTTCTAATAATTTTAAGTGGACACGTTACATCCAATATAATTTTTTTAAGTGAGGCATTTTGCACATTTTGTATACTTCTTTTATTTTAATTAGAAACCTTTTATTTTAATTGAACGTGCAATGTCAAAAAGTAAAAACTACACAAACTTCTAATATCTTGGACTTTGTAGCTATGACGTTTGGTGTGCTTTTGATTATTATTATATGAATTTTAATTTGATTTTTATACATGACCCGACCCGATATAATCCGTTATAAATTGAAAAAACTATATATAGCTAAGAGCCTAAAATCCTTAAAAACTTTCAGCACCCAAAGGAATTTTTTTTTGGATCCGCCACTGCTAAGGGAGTACTCGGCCTAGGCGGAGAGTACTCGAGACTCAGCAGCCTAACTTGTATCGATTACTCGGTTAATACTCGACCTTCGAGGCCTTGTTTTACAACGATGGTGTAGATCATTGTGATTCGTCATAGTAATTTTTGTTCTTTTTTAAATATCTCTTTTAAGACTATGTATGGTGATTTGTGTTAAACTTCCTTATTGTTGGGGAATTTTAGAAAACCGGATGATTAGAGAGGCATGATATTACTCTCAGATCAAATTATTTCGGTGGTTCATCCGAATAATTCAATCGGATACAACTCTGATTTGCGAGAAATTGAACCAGTGTATGTTTTTCGTGGAATTGTCTGAACCAGAGAATTGTGACAAAAAACTATATACGTATTGTGGGGTTAGGGATGGTTAACTGCCATTAGGGATGGTTAACACGAATTGGGACACGTGGCGGCCCAGGGGCTCGCCTAACCTCCTAGCTGTCGCGCCCCGCGTAGAAGACTACTAAGGTCTTCGCGGCCCGCGAGCGACCTATAAAACTTGATTTTATTAAATTTTTAATTATATAAGGTATTTTGGGCTCGGTTTTAGTATACGGGGTGTATTTTAGGACATATAGGGACATTCTAAGTATATTAGGGGTGTCGGAAATATTTTGGAAGGTTGTTATAGCAGCCTAATTTCTAATAATTTTAAATGAGACATTTTGCAACTCAGCCTAAACGAAGAGTACTCGAGACTCAGCATCCTAACTTCTAATAATTTTAAGTGCACAAGTTTATCTATTACATCCAAAATAATTTTTTTAAGTGAGGCATTTTGCACATTTTGTATACTTTTTTATTTGAATTAAAAACCCATTATTTTAATTGAACGTGCAATGTGAAAAAGTAAAAACTAAACAAACTTATATTATCTTGGAATTTGTAGTTATGACGTTTGATGTGCATTTGATTATTATTATATGAATTTTAGCCCGACCCGAACCAATCCACTATAAATCGAAAAAAGTTATATAGCTAAGGGTGAATGGAGTGGTTAAACAGGTGAAAGTGGCAAACTTTAAAATGAACCAATCAGAGAGTGCCACGTCAGAGAGGAGAAAAAGTTTAAACTTTGCTGAAAAGTGTTGGCAATGGTTTAGACAGTTGAAAGTGGCAAACTTTTTTTTTTGTCTTTTTGGTTTTAAAAATTATGTGTTAAATAAAAACAATAAAGCATCAAATTAATTAAAAAAAAACTACATTAAATGTTGATTTATATAATGAAAAGTATAATTTTTTTTTTATGATAAAGCATCAAATTAATTATACACACACCCCAAGGTCTTGTCTCTCCCCTTTGTCGATCGGTGGCCACATACCGATTGTGAAGTTTGCCGCGCGGTAAAAATGGGATGGCGGCGGTGTTCCCGCTCGGCATTCTCCTTTGCCGATGGGTTTGCTGCCCCACTCCCTTCACCCTAAGAGCTTAAAATCCTTAAAGACTTTCAGCACCCAAAGAAAAAAAATTATGGATCCGCCACTGCTCAAGGCAATGGCGGAACTAGCCCATAACTAAGTGGTATAAAAAAATTTTTATCGTGCAATCACACAATATAAAAAAAACGACAATAAATAAATAAAGTAAAACAAATAGCTAACTAATTGGGCCACAATTTCAATCATTATTATTAATAATTTGGGCAATTGGGCCTCTGTTTCAATTGTGCTCCTTTATTCTACAGGTTTGTGTTAGTTAGGGGTATTTTTGTATTATTTTAGGGGTATCCTTAGTATAAAAGCGAAAAAAATTAAAAAAAACATACACTACGAATACGCACTTGAGCCGTAGCCCGTGCTACGGCTGCTAAAGCATTAGGTCCGCCCATGGCTCAAAGAGTACTCGAGGCTCAGCAGCTAACTTCTAATAATTTTAAGTGAGGCATTTTACAACTCAGCCTAGACAGGGAGTACTCGAGGCTCAGCAGCTAACTTCTAATAATTTTAAGTGAGGCATTTTACAACTCAGCCTAGACGGAGAGTACTCGAGGCTCAGTAGTTTAACTTCTAATAATTTTAAGTGGACACGCTACATCCAATATAATTTTTTTAAGTGAGGCATTTTGCACATTTTGTATACTTCTTTTATTTTAATTAGAAACCTTTTATTTTAATTGAACGTGCAATGTCAAAAAGTAAAAACTACACAAACTTCTAATATCTTGGACTTTGTAGCTATGACGTTTGGTGTGCTTTTGATTATTATTATATGAATTTTAATTTGATTTTTATACATGACCCGACCCGATATAATCCGTTATAAATTGAAAAAACTATATATAGCTAAGAGCCTAAAATCCTTAAAAACTTTCAGCACCCAAAGGAGAAAATTTTTGGATCCGCCACTGCTAAGGGAGTACTCGGCCTAGGCGGAGAGTACTCGAGACTCAGCAGCCTAACTTGTATCGATTACTCGGTTAATACTCGACCTTCGAGACCTTGTTTTACAACGATGGTGTAGATCATTGTGATCCGTCATAGTAATTTTTGTTCTTTTTTAAATATCTCTTTTAAGACTATGTATGGTGATTTGTGTTAAACTTCCTTATTGTTGGGGAATTTTAGAAAACCGGATGATTAGAGAGGCGTGATATTACTCTCAGATCAAATTATTTCGGTGGTTCATCCGAATAATTCAATGGGATACAACTCTGATTTGCGAGAAATTGAACCAGTGTTTGTTTTTCGTGGAATTGTCTGAACCAGAGAATTGTGACAAAAAACTATATATGTATTGTGGGGTTAGGGATGGTTAACTGCCATTAGGGATGGTTAACACGAATTGGGACACGTGGCGGCCCAGGGGCTCGCCTGACCTCCTAGCTGTCGCGCCCCGCGTAGAAGACTACTAAGGTCTTCGCGGCCCGCGAGCGACCTATAAAACTTGATTTTATTAAATTTTTAATTATATAAGGTATTTTGGGCTCGGTTTTAGTATACGGGGTGTATTTTAGGACATATAGGGACATTCTAAGTATATTAGGGGTGTCGGAAATATTTTGGAAGGTTGTTATAGCAGCCTAATTTCTAATAATTTAAAATGAGACATTTTGCAACTCAGCCTAAACGAAGAGTACTCGAGACTCAGCATCCTAACTTCTAATAATTTTAAGTGCACAAGTTTATCTATTACATCCAAAATAATTTTTTTAAGTGAGGCATTTTGCACATTTTGTATACTTTTTTATTTGAATTAAAAACCCATTATTTTAATTGAACGTGCAATGTGAAAAAGTAAAAACTAAACAAACTTATATTATCTTGGAATTTATAGTTATGACGTTTGATGTGCATTTGATTATTATTATATGAATTTTAGCCCGACCCGAACCAATCCACTATAAATCGAAAAAAGTTATATAGCTAAGGGTGAATGGAGTGGTTAAACAGGTGAAAGTGGCAAACTTTAAAATGAACCAATCAGAGAGTGCCACGTCAGAGAGGAGAAAAAGTTTAAACTTTGCTGAAAAGTGTTGGCAATGGTTTAGACAGTTGAAAGTGGCAAACTTTTTTTTTTGTCTTTTTGGTTTTAAAAATTATGTGTTAAATAAAAACAATAAAGCATCAAATTAATTAAAAAAAAAAACTACATTAAATGTTGATTTATATAATGAAAAGTATAATTTTTTTTTATGATAAAGCATCAAATTAATTATACACACACCCCAAGGTCTTGTCTCTCCCCTTTGTCGATCGGTGGCCACATACCGATTGTGAAGTTTGCCGCGCGGTAAAAATGGGATGGCGGCGGTGTTCCCGATCGGCATTCTCCTTTGCCGATGGGTTTGCTGCCCCACTCCCTTCACCCTAAGAGCTTAAAATCCTTAAAGACTTTCAGCACCCAAAGAAAAAAAATTATGGATCCGCCACTGCTCAAGGCAATGGCGGAACTAGCCCATAACTAAGTGGTATAAAAAAAAAATTATCGTGCAATCACACAATATAAAAAAAACGACAATAAATAAATAAAGTAAAACAAATAGCTAACTAATTGGGCCACAATTTCAATCATTATTATTAATAATTTGGGCAATTGGGCCTCTGTTTCAATTGTGCTCCTTTATTCTACAGGTTTGTGTTAGTTAGGGGTATTTTTGTATTATTTTAGGGGTATCCTTAGTATAAAAGCGAAAAAAATTAAAAAAAACATACACTACGAATACGCACTTGAGCCGTAGCCCGTGCTACGGCTGCTAAAGCATTAGGTCCGCCCATGGCTCAAAGAGTACTCGAGGCTCAGCAGCTAACTTCTAATAATTTTAAGTGAGGCATTTTACAACTCAGCCTAGACAGAGAGTACTCGAGGCTCAGCAGCTAACTTCTAATAATTTTAAGTGAGGCATTTTACAACTCAGCCTAGACGGAGAGTACTCGAGGCTCAGTAGTTTAACTTCTAATAATTTTAAGTGGACACGTTACATCCAATATAATTTTTTTAAGTGAGGCATTTTGCACATTTTGTATACTTCTTTTATTTTAATTAGAAACCTTTTATTTTAATTGAACGTGCAATGTCAAAAAGTAAAAACTACACAAACTTCTAATATCTTGGACTTTGTAGCTATGACGTTTGGTGTGCTTTTGATTATTATTATATGAATTTTAATTTGATTTTTATACATGACCCGACCCGATATAATCCGTTATAAATTGAAAAAACTATATATAGCTAAGAGCCTAAAATCCTTAAAAACTTTCAGCACCCAAAGGAAAAAATTTTTGGATCCGCCACTGCTAAGGGAGTACTCGGCCTAGGCGGAGAGTACTCGAGACTCAGCAGCCTAACTTGTATCGATTACTCGGTTAATACTCGACCTTCGAGACCTTGTTTTACAACGATGGTGTAGATCATTGTGATTCGTCATAGTAATTTTTGTTCTTTTTTAAATATCTCTTTTAAGACTATGTATGGTGATTTGTGTTAAACTTCCTTATTGTTGGGGAATTTTAGAAAACCGGATGATTAGAGAGGCGTGATATTACTCTCAGATCAAATTATTTCGGTGGTTCATCCGAATAATTCAATCGGATACAACTCTGATTTGCGAGAAATTGAACCAGTGTATGTTTTTCGTGGAATTGTCTGAACCAGAGAATTGTGACAAAAAACTATATACGTATTGTGGGGTTAGGGATGGTTAACTGCCATTAGGGATGGTTAACACGAATTGGGACACGTGGCGGCCCAGGGGCTCGCCTGACCTCCTAGCTGTCGCGCCCCGCGTAGAAGACTACTAAGGTCTTCGCGGCCCGCGAGCGACCTATAAAACTTGATTTTATTAAATTTTTAATTATATAAGGTATTTTGGGCTCGGTTTTAGTATACGGGGTGTATTTTAGGACATATAGGGACATTCTAAGTATATTAGGGGTGTCGGAAATATTTTGGAAGGTTGTTATAGCAGCCTAATTTCTAATAATTTTAAATGAGACATTTTGCAACTCAGCCTAAACGAAGAGTACTCGAGACTCAGCATCCTAACTTCTAATAATTTTAAGTGCACAAGTTTATCTATTACATCCAAAATAATTTTTTTAAGTGAGGCATTTTGCACATTTTGTATACTTTTTTATTTGAATTAAAAACCCATTATTTTAATTGAACGTGCAATGTGAAAAAGTAAAAACTAAACAAACTTATATTATCTTGGAATTTGTAGTTATGACGTTTGATGTGCATTTGATTATTATTATATGAATTTTAGCCCGACCCGAACCAATCCACTATAAATCGAAAAAAGTTATATAGCTAAGGGTGAATGGAGTGGTTAAACATGTCACACCCTGGCTTTGCGGAAGCGTGGTTAATTTTGGTGTGACTTCTTAATACCATAGCTTAATCATAACAAAGCTATATGAATTAAAAACCATGCAAGTCATCCATTAAGTTTTGAAAACAACATACAGTACCATTGTTTTAACATACAACCATAACCTTGTTCAGTAGACATTACAACTTATAACATAACATAAACGTGGTTTAAGGACTGTGTCTTGTCCAGGAAAGAGACACATCCCCTAAACCCTGATGACTTCATGACAAGTGCAGCAGAAAACGTTCCATACCGTGCCAGATCCGTTTTAATTTCCTGAAATACATGTGAGTTGAAAAATCAACAATAATGTTGAGCGAGTTCATGTGTAAGTGAGTATGTAAAACACTTGTGAGTATAAAATAGTTGTGGTATGTAGCAGTGTAAGAGGACTTGTGATCACCAATGGTTTGCAAGGCCACTGACATATGTGAAGTGCAAATAGGGAGACTCAAACCTAGCAGATTTCGCCACGGCAAAGTATGTGGACAAAGTCACCCCACGGTCCGTTTCTAGTTTGGCCGGGGGCTGGGCTCGCTACACCCAGATAGATCTACCGCTCCTGTCCCTCGGTCCCTCCATGAGGACTAATGGCCCCATGTTGTTCCTATCCACTCACATGATCGTATAACACCTCCTTACGTTAAACATACCGTTATAAAGTACTCGTAAATCATAGTAACATGTATTTCACCCCCGCAGTTAAGTAAACTGAAAACAGTTAGAGAAAAGGGGGACATGAACTCACTGTGAATGCGCGTCTCTACCAAGTGTCTCCAATACAGTAAGCTGTGCAACGACCTACAAGTGCTAATTCTATTAGACGGACGGCCGTGCCTTAGCTTTATAGTTTATGTCATTGGGAAATAGTTAGTCAACTATTTCGTGTTTATGTTCTGTATACACTTGGTAGTTATACTTCTTCCCAAGGATGGGGGATACAATACATGTGCGTAAGTTACGTTTTATCAATCTTGTGGTAATGTAATTACCGGTGTAACTTATATGTTTGTGGAAGCGTTCGTAAAGTTTTGGAATCATTAACGCTTGCAAATATTATTTTTACTCTAAAATAATATTTATGTATTTTCACAAAATAATCATAAACAGTGTTGTGACAAATATATCTATCACGTTAATCTTTGTGAAAATCCCACCTCCGAATATTTAGTAAAATATAGTGCTGGCGAAATTTATGTTTTGAAAATATGTCCAAAGATAGTTCTAACACTTATTGTGTAAATAATTCTAAGTGTTAGGTTTTTAGAAAATTTCGCCAGAGTTTCCTCTGTAACTGGAGGTGGCCACGCTTTCAAGCGTATCATTTTCTTTTAACAAATCAATTCAACAACTTCTTTATTCAACCAAACAATTTCCGACACATCAAACTAGTCGACAAGTATGTAAATCGCATAATCGCATGAACTTGTAGTTTTTCCGAATCTATAGTGTAAATCCCCTTATTTCTTGTAGATCTTTATATAAAGTAACTTTAATCGTGTAAAAACCTTGTGACTAGCGAAATCCGTCTTTACAACTTCTAGTCATTTTTCCCAAAAATAGTTATTTGTCGGATCTTTTCATTTCACAAGTGTCTACGCACTTGTGGTTCATAAAATCATGTTTACTAGTGTAAGATCCACTTTTTAAAGTACATGATTTCTTTATTGTGTGGTTCTTCAAAAATACCACTTGCGGATACGTAGATCCGCTAGTTTTAAACACCATTTTACCGGTTAAATCACTTTTACACTAGTAAAATATTTTTACACAAGTTCATGCATCTTGTGTGGTAGAGTTTCGCCTTTTAACCCTTGTGGTTACCAAAAACGAGCTTATGTGAAGATCCATGATCTTACAAAGTCGGGTTAAACGGAGATCCGAGCTACCACATCATAGATCGGGTCTCAATAATCACATATTTCAAGTCCTACAACTTTTACACAAGTTATATGTCTTTAACCACCATTTTAAGTATTTTTAGTGGACTTTTAATCATCATCTTTCATTTTAACGAGATTCGACCGACAATATTCCTTTTAACCACCTTAGATAGGATTAAAAACAAGTTTTAAACATTATACCTCTAGCTCAAGGCTAGGGAAGATCTTTGGCGAAAAAGAGGTGGATAAAAGCTAACGGTAGAGGTCCTTCGTGTTCCGCTTGCTCCAAAGCTCCTAATATGAGACCCTTGATGTTTGTATGAGCTTGGAATGTAGTGATCAAGATCGAAAATGGTGGGTAAGGGAGTGGGGTGTTCGGCCGTGAGTGGGTAAGGGAGAGAGAGAGCTTGTTGTGGTGAGTGGTGTTTAGTGAAAATGATTAAGTGTAACCTCATGTATTTATAGGCCAATCTAGATGTGTTATTACTCAATGGTTAAAGTGTCCCCAAGATATTAGACCATCCAAGATTTACCAAATCAATCTTGTACCATGTGTGTCCCCTTGGTTAGGGGACGGTTATGAGAGAAAGGGGGGGGGGGGGGGGGGGTTCGATCCAAACTAGATTAGTTAGGTGATTAGTTTAGTTAAATAGGTAGGTTAAGTATTTAACTCAGTTACTTGTGTGTTATGCGTTATGACGGGTGTTAGGGTAATCAGGGACCCTAACTGGCTCAGAAAAATATAAATAGTGAAAATACTAATATTTTCATGTTCCGGGTAAAGTCCGGGTGTCCGGTTGGATAGTAATCCGTTAAAGCGTTACAAAAACTTTAAAGTGTCGTTATTGTTATTTTTAGTGACACAATTTGTTTTCCCGACACTTTAGAAAGTGTCTAGTGTTATTTTCTCATGTTCTGGCACTTTACTAGTCAGCTAGAAGCTGGATTAATTATTAAAGTGCTGTGTTTGGTACTTAAAGTACGTTTTTGGCACATCCGAATCAGTGTATCTTATCCCTAGAGACGCGGTACCACAACCCTTATATCCCTACACTCACTACCAGTGTAGCCAAAATATATGAGGCTCTTAACAGGCCTTAGAGGCAGTGTCTGCCTGATGCTGGTTATTTCAGCATGTTCACTGTGTATCCGTTTAGTGCTACTGTGCTTTTTGTGCATCATGTTTGTCACTAAGGTGCCGTATGTAAATAATGTAGTGACAGCATATAAAGTATGATGCAAGTAAGTGCTTGTATCAGTATGCAGGTAGCAGTTCATCAGCTAGTTCAATCAAGCACAGTAATTAAGCAGTAATTTATCATTAATTAAGTTGTACGGATACCTGGTTTAGTGCGGGTTGTCACAAAACAGGTAAAAGTGGCAAACTTTAAAATGAACCAATCAGAGAGTGCCACGTCAGAGAGGAGAAAAAGTTTAAACTTTGCTGAAAAGTGTTGGCAATGGTTTAGACAGTTGAAAGTGGCAAACTTTTTTTTTGTCTTTTTGGTTTTAAAAATTATGTGTTAAATAAAAACAATAAAGCATCAAATTAATTAAAAAAAAAACTACATTAAATGTTGATTTATATAATGAAAAGTATATTTTTTTTTTTATGATAAAGCATCAAATTAATTATACACACACCCCAAGGTCTTGTCTCTCCCCTTTGTCGATCGGTGGCCACATACCCATTGTGAAGTTTGCCGCGCGGTAAAAATGGGATGGCGGCGGTGTTCCCGTTCGGCATTCTCCTTTGCCGATGGGTTTGCTGCCCCACTCCCTTCACCCTAAGAGCTTAAAATCCTTAAAGACTTTCAGCACCCAAAGAAAAAAAATTATGGATCCGCCACTGCTCAAGGAAATGGCGGAACTAGCCCATAACTAAGTGGTATAAAAAAAAAATTATCGTGCAATCACACAATATAAAAAAAACGACAATAAATAAATAAAGTAAAACAAATAGCTAACTAATTGGGCCACAATTTCAATCATTATTATTAATAATTTGGGCAATTGGGCCTCTGTTTCAATTGTGCTCCTTTATTCTACAGGTTTGTGTTAGTTAGGGGTATTTTTGTATTATTTTAGAGGTATCCTTAGTATAAAAGCGAAAAAAATTAAAAAAAACATACACTACGAATACGCACTTGAGCCGTAGCCCGTGCTACGGCTGCTAAAGCATTAGGTCCGCTCATCGCTCAAAGAGTACTCGAGGCTCAGCAGCTAACTTCTAATAATTTTAAGTGAGGCATTTTACAACTCAGCCTAGACAGAGAGTACTCGAGGCTCAGCAGCTAACTTCTAATAATTTTAAGTGAGGCATTTTACAACTCAGCCTAAACGGAGAGTACTCGAGGCTCAGTAGTTTAACTTCTAATAATTTTAAGTGGACACGTTTATCTGTTACATCCAATATAATTTTTTTAAGTGAGGCATTTTGCACATTTTGTATACTTCTTTTATTTTAATTAGAAACCTTTTATTTTAATTGAACGTGCAATGTCAAAAAGTAAAAACTACACAAACTTCTAATATCTTGGACTTTGTAGCTATGACGTTTGGTGTGCTTTTGATTATTATTATATGAATTTTAATTTGATTTTTATACATGACCCGACCCGATATAATCCGTTATAAATTGAAAAAACTATATATAGCTAAGAGCCTAAAATCCTTAAAAACTTTCAGCACCCAAAGGAAAATTTTTTTGGATCCGCCACTGCTAAGGGAGTACTCGGCCTAGGCGGAGAGTACTCGAGACTCAGCAGCCTAACTTGTATCGATTACTCGGTTAATACTCGACCTTCGAGACCTTGTTTTACAACGATGGTGTAGATCATTGTGATTCGTCATAGTAATTTTTGTTCTTTTTTAAATATCTCTTTTAAGACTATGTATGGTGATTTGTGTTAAACTTCCTTATTGTTGGGGAATTTTAGAAAACCGGATGATTAGAGAGGCGTGATATTACTCTCAGATCAAATTATTTCGGTGGTTCATCCGAATAATTCAATCGGATACAACTCTGATTTGCAAGAAATTGAACCAGTGTATGTTTTTCGTGGAATTGTCTGAACCAGAGAATTGTGACAAAAAACTATATACGTATTGTGGGGTTAGGGATGGTTAACTGCCATTAGGCAGATAATTCAATTTTAAGACAAACTGGCAATTTTTATGTTTCGAAAATGTTGCATTTTCTAGAAAAAAAAATTTCTAATGCAATTTTAGCAAGGCAATTTAATAAAAATAAAATTTTTCCAGCCAGGGGCTGCCGCCCCTTGGACCCTGCTCCCAGGGGCGTTGCCCCCTTGGAACTCCCGTAGGGTACGGGCTCTGCCCGTACACTTCGAATTATAATAACTCAAACAAGTGTGCACTCCCGCACCTCCTAACTTGCTTGATGTGTATTATTATTCGCTTGATCACCAAGTCAATCCATTATTACACTAAAATATCTAACACTTATTATAGTGTTACCTCAATGTCACCTGAACTAAACCACACTTTCACATGTATGTAATGGTTTTAACTAAGCTTTAATCATTTGGATTGTGATTTGAGTTCCATATCCAAGCCCTCACGCCCATTAACCGGTTAATGAAAGGGAGGGCACGAGGCCCATAGGCGCCGCTCATACATTGTTAGTAATGATTTAATGAAGCTTGGCCGTGATCTAGAGGCCCATTTATACCCCGCTACACCAAGACTTGGTCATATATACATATTTTTAATTAAAAATTTATAAAACTTTTTTTATTAATATTAATTCAATTTCAAAATACAAACTACTTCTTAACAACCGGTTGACTATGAAAGTATATGTATTGTATTTGTTTAAATTTAAATTTATATTTATAAAAAGTTAATTAATATTTTGAAAAGCTATTAAAATTTACTGTCTATAAATTAATTCAACATATTTTTACTTTAAAAGTTAAGAGTTAATTACATAGTTAGTCCCTGTGGTTTGCACAAAATAACATACTTAGGTACTAATATTTTAAAATCACCTTTTAGGGTATTAACTTTTCATTTTGTAACGTTTGGAGGTATTAACTTCTAGGGTATTAACATACTTAGTCCCTGTGATTTGCGCAAAATAACATACTTAGGTACTAATAGAATGTGATTTTAAACCTACAAATAACGTTAATACCTCCAAACTAGGGCTGTCCAAACTGCTCGACTAACTATTAGTACCTAAGTATGTTACTTTGTGCAAACCACATGGACTAACTATGTAATTAACTCAAAAGTTAATTAATAATTCGAAAAGCTATTAAAATTTACTGTCTATATCTTAATTCATCCTTTATAGGTATTTATTGATCAGTTGAATTTAAATAATATAGTTGTAGCGAGACCACATAGCCATAGTATTTTAGTTGGAAGTTGGAACTTAACATAAAACTATGAACTTCGAAATAAATGTCTACATGTTAAAGGTTTTGGTCCCAAAATGATTTATAATGATAAAGAAATAAGAAAACCGTCTTTCACTATAAAAAGGCTTCTTTAATATCATTATTTAAGTAATTGTTTGTCCACTTTTGATGCTTTTAACGAAGTATATATGGTACCAATTCAACTCTTAAATATTCACAGTTTGATTTTTTTGATACTTGTCGTGAATAGGAAATAACATGTCTTATTTTGAATTGAAATGTCAAAAATCTAGCTTAAAAGATCATGCAAAATAACTTACAAAACAAAATATTAAAATAGCCATTGTGCTCACATATATGTATTGACCTGCTGTTTAGATACAAAGTAGACAAAATAAACTTAAAAACTTACTCCATTCGCATGTACACAAGGCATGTATATACCACATGCATTAAATAATGTGTGGTAAGGGGTTGATTTTGGTACACAATATCCTTAAACCAAGAAACGTAGGAAATCGGGTCAAATAAAATTCGATTGAACTCATTCCAGCGACGTTGAAACCGACCCGTCGAACACTTAACCCTAAACCGCAATTCTGTTATGCAACAAACTAGTATTCAAGAGATACGAGCTAAAGCTTGAAGAAGAAGAAGAAGAAGAAGAAGAAGAAATACATAGAAGAAGAGAGAACTATCTCAAATCAATAGCTACTCATTAAGGGTCATTAGTTTGTTACGTGAAGAAACACTTGTTACAACATATAGTTACGTTATGTCGCAACCCCTGATCCCTGATTCCCCCGGAACGGGCGGCCGCGAGCCAGTTTCGGTGGTATCTCGTATTGTCTAATTTGGCAGCGGAATTTACATCAGGACCGTAGTTGGGAAATATCTTATCAGAGTAAAATACCACATTTTCATACATTGAACAAATGAGTTAAAACCCAAGTTTTTATTACAAACTAATTTATAGGGATACATCCCATTTTATTTGAATTAAAACGCCTTCTTTATTTAGGTAACTTTTATAGCCACTTTTCCAAGCCTTCAGTGCTGTCCAGCTGGCTTCTAATTGGCTTTCACATTGTGTTACCTGAAACGTGTTTTAAAAACATTAATTTAATTTAAACAGTATTGAGAGCGATTACAATGTTTATATCTACACAATTACTCCTTTAGTACTGTCAATCCTGACTTGCGGGTCATATTACACATTGGCTAACTCATTGTCCAATGGTAACGTATTGTCGTCCCGACTTACTACTCACAGTGTAGTAAATTTTGTATACAAAACCCCAACATACCGGTAGTAATCGTAGAATTACAAAAACTCAATCACTGCTAAATTGCATTGTAAAATAATTAAGGATTTGTAAAAACCGTTTCCAAAAAGGAGATTACTCACATTGCTGTCTTAGATTTTTCGTAAGGGTTTCCTGGTGATAATCTAAAATTTACACAAATGCACACGCGTTAGTATAATAACCCATTTTAACATTAGTAATACTCTCCCCGAGACGGCATTCCAACGACTACGTCGGGCAGAACCACGACAGCCGTTACGGAACCCTAGATCAATCGGGCAGCGTATCTAATACGTATCCAGGGGTTATAATACTTACAACGGAGCAGAACTTCGCTATTTAGGGGGTATAATACCCGTATAATAAGCCTATAAGTCAGAATAGAGAAAGAGATTTCGAAATTGAACGAATTCTGGTTGAAACTCGATGGCCTGCTTATATAGGGCTGAATTCTGTCTTTCTCACGGCCCGCGTAAAACAAGGACAGGGCTTACGCGGCCCGCGTCAAACCCAGGTCAACGCGTAGCTCGTCCGGGTCACAGCCTAGCCTCGCCACGATGATGACACGTGTTATTACCGGGCTGCGCCACTATCTTGATCTCACGCGGCCCGCGTAAGTGTTAAGGTTAGCTTACGCGGCCCGCCTAAACTTAAAAATCAACGAATTCAGGTTTTAACCTTTAAACCGCCCGCGTAAGGGTTGGGGTGGGGACTACGCGGCCCGCCTCAGCCCAAAATTTAAAATTTTAATTATTTTCAATACTATTTAATGTATTTGAGGCCCGTTTTCGCGTATGTGGTGTAGTTTGGGACATTTTGGAATATTTTAAAATATATTAGGGTGTCGGAAAAATATTCGAGGGTGTCGGTTTTATTGAGGATTGTTATATCCTCCCCACCTTATTTTAGAGCTCGTCCTCGAGATCTACTGGAGCAAGTGTGGATATTTCCTTTGCATTTCTGATTCAAGCTCCCATGTGTACTCAGGTCCTCTTTTGGAGTCCCACTTCACTTTGACCAGAACTAATCTCTTATGTTTGAGATTCTTGACCTTCCTGTCTTCAATCTGTAGAGGCCTCTCTACAAATTTAAGTTGTTCATTTACCTATATGTCCTTAAGAGGTACTAATAGTGATTCATCAGCTAAACACTTATTGAGATTAGATACATGAAACACATCATGTATTTCTGCCATTTCCTCTGGCAGTTGTAGCTGATAAGCTACAGGTCCTATTCTTCCAATAATCTCAAAAGGTCCAATATACCTGGGACTTAGCTTTCCTCGTTTGATGAATCTTACTACTCATTTCCAAGGAGAGACTTTCAACAATACTTTATCTCCTACTTGAAATTCTAATGGTTTGCGTCGGTTATCGGCATAGCTCTTCTGTCGATCACGTGCTGCTTTCAGTCGTTCCTTGACTTGAATGATCTTGTCGGTTGTTTCTTGCACTATCTCAGGTCCAGATAGTTGCTTTTCCCCAATTTCTGCCCAACAGACTGGGGTTCGGCACTTTCGTCCATAAAGTGCTTCAAATGGTGTAGCATTGATACTTGTGTGATAACTATTATTATAAGAAAATTCTATTAAAGGTAAGTGATCGTCCCAATTACCTCCAAAATCAATTACACAGGCTCTAAGCATGTCTTCTATTGTTTGGATTGTCCTTTCGCTTTGTCCGTCCGTTTGAGGATGATAAGCTGTGCTCAGATTTAACTTGGTTCCCATGACTTTTTGGAAACTTGACCAAAAATGAGAGGTAAATCGACTATCCCTATCAGAAACAATTGATAAAGGAATTCCATGTAATGAAACAATTTCATTTACATACAATTTAGCTAGCTGTTCCATACTGAAAGTTTCCTTCATTGGTAGGAAATGAGCTGACTTGGTTAGCCTATCTACAATCACCCAGATTGTATCATTACCTTTCCTTGTTTTGGGTAATTTAGTAACAAAATCCATTGTTATTAATTCCCATTTCCACACTGGCATTTCTAATTGCTGTAACAAACCTGAGGGTTTCTGGTGTTCAGCTTTAACTTGTGAACAAGTTAAACATTTAGAAACATAGGCTGCTATGTCCTTCTTCATTCCTATCCACCAGAAAATTTTCCTTAAATCCTGGTACATTTTATCATTTCCTGAATGCATCGTATACTTAGACTTATGGGCTTCTTCTAATATACGATGACGTAGATTTCCTAATTTAGGTATCCACATTCTCTTTTTATGGAATCTCCAAATTCCATCTGTTCCTTGTTCTAATTCCTTAGTCATACCTTTTAGTTTTTCAGTATCTTCCTTGATTACTGATTCTTAAGTTGCCTGGATGCATATGCTATAACCTTTTGGCGTTGCATTAATACACATCCATAACCTAACTTAGAAGCATCACAATAGACTACAAAATCTTTAGTTCCTTCTGGTAACGCTAATATGGGTGTATTAGTTAATCTATGCTTAAGAATTCTAAATGCTTCTTCTTGTTTTGGTCCCCATTCAAACTTAATGGATTTACAGGTTAACTTAGTTAAAGGAATGGCTATTCTAGAAAAATCTCGAATAAACCTTCTATAATAACCGGCCAAACCTAAGAAACTTCTAACCTCGGTTGGTGATTCAGGGGTTTACCATTTAGTAATTGCCTCGATTTTTTGTTGGATCCACATGAATTCCTTCATGATTAACTAAGTGTCCAAGAAATTGTACTTGTTCTAACCAAAACTCGCACTTGGAAAATTTAGCGTAAAGCTTTTCCTTTCTTAATAAACTTAGAAGTGCGTGCAAATGCTTTGCATGATCCTCTTTACTCTTAGAATAAATTAGAATATCATCTATGAAGACGATTATGAATTTATCCAAATATGGCTTACATATTCGGTTCATCATGTCCATAAATGCGGCTGGGGCATTGGTTAAACCAAATGGCATGATAGTAAATTCATAATGACCATACCTTGTTCTGAAGGCAGTCTTAGGAATGTCCTCTTCCTGTACCTTTAATTGATGATATCTTGACCTTAAATCGATTTTAGAGAAAAATCGAGCTCCTTGCAGTTGATTGAACAGACCATCGATTCTCGGTAATGGGTACCGGTTCTTAATCATGACCTTGTTCAATTCACGGTAATCAATGCACATACGCATTGATTCGTCCTTCTTTTTAACGAACAGTATCGGCGCTCCCCATGGTGACGAACTTGGTTGTATGAATCCTTTATCTAACAATTCATCTAATTGTTTCTTCAATTCCTGCATTTCGGCAGGTGCCAAACGATAAGGTGCTTTGGCAATTGGTGCTGTTCCAGGTAGTACGTGAATTCTGTATTCAACTTCTCTGTCTGGAGGTAGCCCTGGTAATTCTTCTGGAAAGACATCTGAAAACTGAGACACTACTGGAATGTCTTTTAGTTCTTTTCCTTTAGTGTTAGTGATTATGGAAATCAAATACACTATAGATCCTTTTCTTATATAACTTGCAGTTTTCATCACAGAGATGAATTTTGTGGATCTAGATGGCTTATCTTCTTTAATTGTGATCTTTCTACCTTTTGGTGAATTTACTTGAATTGACTTTTGATCACATAAAATACTGGCTTTATTGGCTATTAACCAATCCATTCCTAAAACAACATCAAATCCCGTCAGATTCATGGGATAAAGGGTTGCCATAAACTCTTGGTTTAAAATTTCTATTCTTGCTCCCGGCAAGATTTCAGAAATCCTAACAGTTTCTCCATTAGCTGTCTCTACTAGGCATTCTTGTGTTAGTTTAGTTAATGACTGGTTTAGAAGTTTGCAAAATGAAGTATTAATAAAACTTTGGTTCGCACCAGAGTCAAATAATACTTTAGCAAAAACATCATTAACTAAAAACGTACCAGCTATCACGTCTGGAATCATCTTGGCGTCATCTGCAGTCAGAACAAATGCTCTAGCATTTTTAGTGTTCTTGTTGTTTGCAGCTGGGGCTAGTTTTGGACAGTTTGGCCTGATATGACCTTTTTCTCCACAGTTGAAGCATAATCCATTACTGGATTTCTTCCTGCAATCTTCTTCCTTGTGTCCTGGCATCTTGCAATAATTGCAAAGAGTGGAGCATTTTCCCGAATGCTTTTTCTTGCAGACTTTGCAGAAAGGTGCAGAGGTAGAACCCATATTCCTACGGTTGTAATTCCCAGAACGGAATTCTTGAGTAAGTCTTTGGGTTAGGTTTCTCCTCTGGTCTTCTTCTCTAGTACGGACTAATTCATCTGTCAAGGTATTTGCTAGTTCTACAGCTTCTTCTATAGTTTGAGGTCTAGCTGCCTTGACTACATGTCTAATCTCTCCGATTAATCCCCAGATGTAACGGGAGATTAACACTGGTTCAGGTGATGCAAGGGTTGGTACTATTCTAGCATATTCAAAGAATGTGGTAGTATAGCCCTTACTATCTACCCCGGTCATTCTTAGGTTCAGAAACTTATTAGCTATTTGTTCCTTTTCATTGGGAGGGCAGAATTTCCTTTCTACCATATTTTTAAATTCTTCCCATTCCATGTTGTAAACCCTATCACTTCCTCTTGATTGGAGGATAGTGTTCCACCATTCTAAGGCTGAGTTCTTAAATAGATTAGAAGCAAACATTATCTTATCTTCTTCAGCACACTTGCTTATTTTTAAAACAGTCTCAGTCTTCTCTATCTAGCGTAGAGCTGCAATGGGTCCTTCATTGCCCGAGAATTCTATTGGTTTGCAGGACCAGAATTCCTTGTAAGAACAACCATAAGGCATGGTTCTTCTTCTTTTGGGAATGGGCACCTGAAGTACGGGTCCATTGTTCACGCTGTGTTCTGGTTCAATTGGTCGCTTACTGCTATGTTTACTTTTATTATTCGCTTCTTGAACCGTTTGAATAATAAATGACATTGCATCTATAATTCTGTTAGTGCACTATGTCTATTGACTTCGTCTTGTATCGAGTCTTGTAATAGGATAGGATAAGATAACCAGTGCTCGGGTTGCTAGAAACTGAGTTTAGTGGACTTAATGCTAATTCCGCTTGAAACTGACAAAGGCAAGTTCAAGCGAAATTAACATTGTTAATTCCGCTTGAACATGTCTTGACCATTTCAAGCGGAATCACCACCATTATAAATAGGGCACTTGACCGTTTCATTTGAAACGGAATTAGGGTCATGTATTCGGTAACGAAGTGCTGCCGAATTGTCTCCAGGTGCTGTAATTCTATTAGATCAATAATAGAGACATTTAAATTGAATTGAGCGTCCGTATCCTTGATTCCGCCTTTGATTCGGATAAACAACTCTTCTGATCGACTCATTCAGGTCTTACAACGATCCTACAAGTGGTATCAGAGCTCAGGAGGAAGAGTTTAGCTTGATTGCATCTATTTTCTGACTTCTACACCTTCTTTTTCAAATTGAACAAGATTTTACGGACAAAATGGACTGAATTTCACACATTACATGCGAAACAGTGTTTTAACAAAGCCTTGAGAGAATCAGACCTAAATACGGATTAAAAGTGACAAAAATGGACCAAAAACCTAATTCCGCTTGAACGAACATCCTTATTCCGTTTGAAAAGTTCAGTTGATTTCGCTTGAAAAGTACTATTCCGTTTGAGATTAGCAAGTGATTCCGCTTGAATCTGCTATTTCGCTTGAAAGTTCATCTGATTCCGCTTCAAAGTGTAATTTCGCTTGAAGATTTCGCTTGAAACAAGTGATTCTGCTTGAAAGTGGAATTCCTTTTGAATTGCTGATTTCGTTTGAAGTGTCATCTAGGGATTCCGTTTGAAAGTTGCTATTCCGCTTGAACAAGTGATTTCGCTTCAACTAGTGATTTCGCTTGAGATTCTTATTCCGTTTGAAAGTGGACTTTTTCGCGTCAAGATCATTTCATGTCAACCGAGTGTCAGTCTGTTTCAAGTTGTTTGATATTGTGTGAACTGATTGTGTTTGTTTGATTGTTTTTATCTCTAGGTAATTCAAGATTTCACAACATGGCTGAAGAATTTTACAACACATTCTACAATGCATTCACATCATAATCTTCCGAGATTACAACCGTTACACCAAAAACCATAACAAAAGCGATCAATGAGAACATCAAACATGATAACTTCTATGGCACACATTCAAAACCACAAACTCTGGAAAGCATTGAAGATTATACTTGGTGGAAAGATCGATTCATCAATTGGGCAAAAGCGTATGCTCATGAAAGCTGGTTCTGTTTGGAGTTTGGGTATAAAAGGCCGGCTGATGATAAAGGAGAAGATCTCCCTCTGAAAGGTTTATCCAAAGAGGACAAAGCCGAATTCTCAGCTGAACAGAGAATGATTGCCTTAATACAATCATCAATTAGAAATGATATGTTTGCCTTACTGCAACATGATGGAACATCAAAATCTATCTGGGAAGCTTTACGAGTTAAAGCTGAGGGGGGTAAACAAATCAAAAAGAACAAAATTGCTTTACTAAAGAAAGAATTTGATTTGTTTGATAGTTTGAGTGGTGAATCAGTCAGGCAAATGATAGAAAGATTTGGTCTTTTGAAAATTGAACTTGATCGTTTTGGAATTATTAAAACAAGAGAGGAAATCATTGATAAGATCATAGAAGCATTACCACGAGCTGATCAGTGGCAGACGTTTGTTTTTATTCTGAAAATGATGCTTTATATGATACAATTTCTCTTGATGTCTTGATAGAAAAGATAGAAAGTCATGAGCTTGAACTGTAGAAACAAAGCAAGATGAGCAGTTCTTCACATCAACAGAATGTTGGTCTGTATTACAAAGGTAATTTACCTTCGGTGAAAGCTGATAGTTCACCAAAGACAGTATTCAGTGGTGAGAGGACGAAGGAACCTCAGAAAAGCTCATCAAGCTACAATCCGGGTTATCATTCATCGACTTCAAAAGCTAGTTTTGAAGAAGCAGAGGAGATACTGTGCAACATTGCTCTTAAGTTGAAAAACTCTCCAGCAATGAGCATCAATGCAGCTAAACAGCAAATGAGCTTCCTTGCATCTGTTCTGGAATCGTATGAAGGTCTTGTAGCTGGCAAAATTGGAAACTCTGAGTTAACCAAAGAAGACTACTACCAGATTGATCCGGAAGAGATGGAACTCATTGACATTCGCTGGTGTTTAGCTAGTTGCATCCGCAGAGCTCAGAGATACATGGAGATTACTGGGAAACAATCATTAGGCGGTGCATCAACAAAGCTTGGATTTGATAAGTCCAAAGTGACCTGCTTCAAATGTAAGCAAAAAGGTCATTTCAAGAGAGAATGCAACAATTCTGCGGTTGGTGGAAATGAGCATCCGTTCAATGATGATTATTATCGAAAGGCAATATACCACCGAAGCAAAGAAGAGCCGAAAATGATTGAAGATAAACCCAGAGAAAAATCAAGAGCACTTGCTGTATTCCATAATGATGAAGGATATGATTGGAGTCAGATTTGTCAAGAAGAAGATCGTTTGGAAAATATAGTTACAGCTCATGGCAGAAACACATCAAAAAGTCAACATTATGTTTTTGTTGCTGAAATCAAAGAGGAAAACAAAGAAGAAAAAGACACAGCTATAATAAAATAGAAAACCAGAGAAGAGATTCTGAATGAGAAAACATGCAGAGAAAGAAGCATTGCTTGGAACAGAATGGATGATATGCAAGAAGAGTATGAAGATGCTGTGAGTAATAAGAGATGGGATAACAAACGAGAATGCTATGTTAACAGAAATGGAGAACACGTTGTTCCCAAAAAGGACATAGTTTATGATGATGTTCTTCTAGTAATTCCTCGTTCCGTCGAATACTATACAAATGTTGGAAAAGACAAAACTTATGTGAAGAAGTTTGAAAAACTCTTAAGAGATGTCATGACTTCAAGTTTAAGGAAGAGGGACGGAGAAAGAATGAAGAAGAATGTTGAGTGTATGGTTGAAGAGTTGAAAAAGGTTGCTGAAGATGTGAAAGTCGAAGCTGTGAAAGTTGAAGACGTGAAGGTTGTTGAGAAAGAAAAGATTGAAGAAAAAGTTGAGGTAAATGAAGAGGTAGAGAAAGCTGTTACTGAAGAACAGCAAGTTGAAAGTTCGATTAAAGCGAAGGATGAGAAATTGGAAGCTGGTGATGCTGGTGATGAAGTTAGTGTTGAAGAAAAGAAAGAAGATGCTGATCAGACAGATGCAGCAGAAAACACCGAAGTGCCAATCACTGAGGTAAATTCAGATTCTGAAATCTTGAAAACTGTTGAACAGTGCAAGAAATGCATGGAAACGTGCAGTGCTTGTACTGAAAAAGACAAACAATTCAAAATAAGAAATCTTGAATTCAATAAAATTGAAGAAGTTTTCAAAAATAAATGCAAAGAAATGTTGGAAAATGAAAAGATTTTGAAAGATAATGATGAAAAACTTTTTGAAAAATGTAAAAAATTAGAAAAAGAAAATGAAGTTTTGAAAGAAAATGTTTAGAAAAAGAGAGAAGAATGTGAACAAAAAGAAATTGTTTGTCAAGAAATGAAGAAAGAATATGATTCTATAAAATTGGCGTATCACATTACAAAAGAGTCATATGAAAAAGTAAAAGATGAAATGAAATTTGCTCAATCAAGAATGAATTATTTTTCTGAAACAACTAAAGAGCTTAAACGAATGTATGAAATAAAACAAGGTGTTGTTAACTCTTACATTGATGATGTTGCTAAGCTAAAGCGACAGATTGCTGATTTAGAACAGGACAACAACAAGTTAAAAAGTTATCATGTGTCGTCATATGTGCTTGAACGTATTTTCAATATAAAACCGGTAGATGGTGTGTCTGAGCAAAACAAGAAAGGCATTGGCTCAGAATTTCATCAAGTTCCACCACCGGAAAAGTTTGCATTTTATGATGATGAAAAGGTCGAAAAAGCTTTCAACATGGTAGATCAATTGCCAGATAACATTAACATAACCTATTCCAAATCTGATGATTCTAGTGATTCAGAGGTGGTAGGTAAGGTCGTTGAAAGTGTGTTGAAAAAAGAGTCAGTTGATATAGGTAAATCTGAATCACAGGATGAAAATGAAGATAATTTTCATGATGGATATCTGAAAAATACAAAATCCGAGAAAAATTTGAATGATGATTCAAAAGGATTGGTTTATACCATGATTGGATCGGACAAATTATTCTTAGATGTTGTATTCCCGATTCAGAATGTGATTACAGAAAAGGTTGATAAAGTTTTCAAAATGGTTGAGATTGAGAAATCTGAAATTCCAAAGTTTGCTGGAAAAGGTCACAAAACTTTTTATAACAAACCTGGTTCCAAGAAGAAAAACATGAAGGCTGGGTTGGGTTATAAAAAGAAACAAAATCGGAATAAAAATGAACCGCAAAGTTATCAGAGAAAGATGAATTTTGTTCATGGAACAAGTTCCGAAGAAGAGAAAGAACTCAAATTTAGGCGTCAGTCTAATGAAGAGTTCTATGCTCAAAAGAAAAAGCAACAACCACAGGTCAAAGATGTGTCCAAGAGAACATGTTTTAAGTGTGATCAAATAGGACATCTTGCACGAAAGTGTCCAAATCTGAAACCTGTGGATGTTGACAAAAAGAAGTATGAAAATGTTGAGAAACAGAAATCTGAGAATGTGAAACCAAGGTCGACCAGATTTGATTCAAAACAAACTTGGAGGTATAACACAAACAAATTTGCTTCGAATCAAAATTGGAAATCAGACTCGAATAAGTTTGACTCAAGACAGACCTGGAATTCTCACACACCCAGATTCAGAACAACTCAAAGTTGGAAAACGTCAGTTGATATGACAAAACCGAATGAATTTTGGAAACCTAAAGTTGTTCAAAATAAAAATGTTCAAAAAGAATCACATTTTTACAAAAGAGGTACCCCGAAAGGTCAAACATTGAGTGCTAAGAAACAAGTGACTTCGGTAAAAGATGAGAAAGTTGACGTAAAAGTTGAAAAAGTCTTAGATGACAAAGATTTTCCTAAACTGAATGATACATATTGTGTTGAAATGCCTAAGGTAAAACAGACCTGGGCTAAATTGTTCAAGTAATCAAGTAGTTTGAATGTGCAGGTGCTCAACAAAACCGAAGATTATGAGATTGGAAGTTGGAGCAGCCTGGCACAACGAGATGAGGAGGCTGCTGAACCCTGTGTTGGTTAAACAGGAAGTTTGTTTGTTTCTGTACATAAATAAACAATATTTCTAAAACCCTAAAAATTAAAAAAAAAAACCAAAAATATGTTTGTTTTTAAATTTGTCAAAAATTCAAAATTACAAAAATATGTTGATTGAATACGCCGAAACCCTCACGGCTGAACAAATATGATTAATTTCACAAGATTGAAAATGGTTTTCAAACTGTAAATATCAATGTGTTGTAAATCATGGGGGTAATTATTTTCTGCAAAACAGAGCACGAAAAGCCGAAAATGGATGGCGAGACGAAGCTATCAGTATTGGTTGTCAAATTTTCTTTAAATGATTTCGCATTTTAGGGGGAGTATTGTTGTCAGAAAATATTGTTGTCAGAAAATCCAAAAAACATTTGAAAATTTGAAAAAGTCAAAAACATGATAAACTTCAAAAATTGAGTTTTTGTGTAAAAAGAGGAAATGATAGTACATCAGTAGACAGTTACAGTATGCTAAAGAAATGTAATGATTAAATAGCGTTAAACAGTCTCACTGATGATATGCCGATAGGTTTTTATACATTTAGTAAACTTTTTCGGGATATAAACCTAAATTCAAACTTGCTTATTTCGTGGGGAACACTACTTGGATATATAGGTAACCCCTGAAATATCGTTTGAAGGACCCCTCTTTCTGAGATACTAGGTCTTTATGCTTAGTGATATCTGGGGTATTATCCCGGGACTTCTGATTTTGCGGAAGCAATGGCCTAGTCCCCGGAGAATACTTTCTACTTGCTTGAAATATAGCGCCGCCCTCAGCAAAAATGATGAAACAATAAAATTGATAATCATTGCTGTTGAAGAAAAGATCCTCTAAAGGGGACACACCAAAAGTCGAAGCCGTCATCTCTCTGCTGAACGGAAGTTCTGACCTGAGCTCTCACGGTTCTTGGCAATTTAACCCCTTTACAGATATTATCTAGGTATACTCACCTGTAAGACTGAATATTGGGATCTGGATACGGGAGTATATTCAAGAGGTGGGACACATGAATGAGTTTAAGTTCTTAATACATCTAATTCGTATCCTGAATCAGTTGAAATTTGTGTGAAAATTTAAGTGGATCAGTATATCGACAATCTAAGTGAATTGTTTAATTCTTAATGTGTAACTAAGCTCAACGGTACTTGTGACTTGTCATAAACTGATATGATCCTCTAACGCGAACTCAAACAAAAATATTGTCTGTAAATATGTTTGTAAATATTTCTTTATTGCTTTATATTTCAGAAAATACAAAAAGATTTTTGATTCTGCTTTATTTTCGACAACCGATGTCTGAAATGCTGAGTTTCAAAATCTAAGTAAGCTGATTGTGTTTCTGAAAATAAAACAAGTTCATTAATTTGAAACTTGAATTTTTTAACAAAAATAAAAAACAGTTTGTGATATCTCCAAAGTTATTAGTTTGGACTTGGATGATTAACTGTGAGGGATTTGGATGCTTATATTGTTAAATAGTCAGTTTCCGATTCTATTCGTTGAAACTGCAAAATTCTTGAAATTTGTTGAAAAGTGATTGTATAGGAAGTTTGAGTGAACTAGATTTTGATTTCTGGAAGTTCAAAATGTTGTTACTTATAAACGTATGAGTGTTGCAGATGTGATACCAGACCACGATCCCGAAAGCTGAGTCTAAGGGGGAGTCTGAAGACGAGCTCAAAGCAAGGGGGAGCTTGTAACCTGAAAGCAAGGTGTCGATCCCTAAAGCATGGAAGCTTGATGAAAGGGGGAGCCTGAAGAAGCTGTTAGTGTTAGAGCCAGAGACAGAGCATCAAGACTGATCAAGACTGAAGATGTGTCATGATAAAGACTCGACACTGAAGACTTCGTCAACATCCAAGGGGGAGTCTGTTAGTGCACTATGTATATTGACTTCGTCTTGTATCGAGTCTTGTAATAGGATAGGATAAGATAACCAGTGCTCGGGTTGCTAGAAACTGAGTTTAGTGGATTTAATGCTAATTCCGCTTGAACATGTCTTGACCATTTCAAGCGGAATCACCACCATTATAAATACGGCACTTGACCGTTTCATTTGAAACGGAATTAGGGTCTTGTATTCGGTAACGAAGTGCTGCCGAATTGTCTCCAGGTGCTGTAATTTTATCAGATCAATAATAGAGACATTTAAATTGAATTGAGCGTCCGTATCATTGATTCTGCCTTTGATTCGGATAAACAACTCTTCTGATCGACTCATTCAGGTCGTACAACGATCCTACAAATTCCTTGTGCCACTATGTGTTGAACTGCACTATTATCCATTTGGTTTCCATTGTTATTGATGCTTGGATTCTCATTAACCACGTTAGTGTTACTCTGTTTATCGTTATTCAGATTTCCTTGATTTCCTTCATCGGCCATCTGAATTTTAAACATTTACCCCGTATTAATATCACAAAATAATATTAATATAGTAAAATCACATGACACGCATTTTTGCCAAAAGCGTCGATCATTGCGACTTTACTCTATTTCCATATACTATGCGTCTATTACACACTAGTACTGAACTAAAAATTACAATACCGACTGAAATAAAATTACACTAAAAGTAATAGGCATCCGTACACACATTTTATTTTTTTATTTTATTATTTTATTATTATTATTATTACTATTACCGTCTCCTCTATCACATCACGGATATGGATTCATCCAAAAATCCATATTGCGCTCATCGTATTTCCATACGAGTCGCTCTCCCACCTGTCTCATCCGTTCACTACTTTCTAGAATTTCCTCACCAAAAGTCCTAAGTTCTTGTACGTTTTCTGCACTCATTGGGGGTGCAGGTTCTAGGACTGGGTTCGGAATCTGGGGTGCGGGTTCTTGGTGTGGGGGTGTCGGTACCTGGAATTGGTAAGGATCTTCTAAAATTTCCCTAATGTATTCATCGTGGTAATAGGGATCTAAAGGGTCCAAACCTAGGTAGGCTCCTACGTTCTGCATGGGTGTGTCTTCATGTATCGGGTAACGTTGCACATAGTCCCTAACATCATCCCACCAGGGATCGTAATTTGGGTCTAGGGGGTTTGGTGCTGGTACCCTAGGGATTTCTTCTGTATTGAAGTCATGCATCTCTACTTGGTTTTCAGGGTTTTCTATCTCCATGGGTTGGTCAGGGATTTGTGGCTGTGGTTGGGGTGCTATTATTTGCTCCAGATTAGGGTCAGCTGCAGTGGAGATATGGATATTGGCTATACCCCTATTTATCATATCCTGGGCATAGGCATCTGTCTCTCTCTTGGCTGCGGCTAGTACCCTCTGGTCTTGTAACTTTTTCATACGCTTCCTACGCTCGTGTGCCCCTCTACTGAACCATCCCCTCTTTTTCTAAGGAAATGGCTCTTCTGACTGAGCCTTAAACACAAAGATTCCTTCTTCCATATCAGCAGAGTACCCTGAGAGGGCAGGCTGAGAAGAGGAGGTGCCTTCGCTTCTAGGCGAACCTGACAATTGACGATACGCGTCAGATGGTCCTTGGTCGCTCATACTGTAAACTAACAAATAGTCAAATAATACATAACAATAAATACAATTATGCACGTATTTCCGTAATTTATTTCCTAACACTTTTCATTTTGATGTCAGCAGAACACCTCTGTGGCTGAATCAGTGGCTTAGCTCTGATACCACCTTCTGTCGCAACCCCCGATCCCTGATTCCCCGGGAATGGGCGGCCGCGAGCCAGTTTCGGTGGTATCTCGTATTGTCTAATTTGGCAGCAATTATCAGGACTATAGTTAGGAAATATCTTATCAGAGTAAAATACCACATTTTCATACATTGAACAAATGGGTTAAAACCCAAGTTTTTATTACAAACTAATTTATAGGGATAAATCCCATTTTATTTGAATTAAAACGCCTTCTTTATTTAGGTAACTTTTATAGCCACTTTTCCAAGCTTTCAGTGCTGTCCAGCTGGCTTCTAATTGGCTTTCACACTGTGTTACCTGAAACGCGTTTTAAAAACATTTGTCAGTGGAAAATACTGGTGAGTGAATCCCAGTTTAATCAAGAAACATTAATTTAATTTAAACAGTATTGAGAGCAATTACAATGTTTATATCTACACAATTACTCCTTTAGTACTGTTAATCCTGACTTGTGGGTCATATTACACATTGGCTAACTCATTGTCCAATGGTAACGTATTGTCATCCCGACTTACTACTCACAGTGTAGTAAATTTTGTATACAAAACCCCAACATACCGGCAGTAATCGTAGAATTACAAAGACTCAATCACTACTAAATTGCATTGTAAAATAATTAAGGTTTTGTAAAAACTGTTTACAAAAAGGAGATTACTCACATTGCTGTCTTAGATTTTTTCGTAAGGGTTTCCTGGTGATAATCTAAAATTTACACAAATGCACACGCGTTAGTATAATAACCCATTTTAACATTAGTAATATTCTCCCCGAGACGGCATTCCAACGACTACGTCGGGCAGAACCACGACAGCCGTTACGGAACCCTAGATCAATCGGGCAGCGTATCTAATACGTATCCAGGGGTTATAATACTTACAAAGGAGCAGAACTTCGCTATTTAGGGGGGTATAATACCCGTATAATAAGCCTATAAGTCAGAATAGAGAAAGAGATTTCGAAATTGAACGAATTCTAGTTGAAACCCGATGGCCTGCTTATATAGGGCTGAATTCTGTCTTTCTCGCGGCCTGCGTAAAACAAGGACAGGGCTTACGCGGCCCGCGTCAAACCTAGGTCAACGCGTAGCTCGTCCAGGTCACTGCTTAGCCTCGCCACGATGATGTCACGTGTCATCACCGGGCTGCGCCACTATCTTGATCTCACGCGGCCCGCGTAAGTGTTATGGTTAGCTTACGCGGCCCGCCTAAACTTAAAAATCAACGAATTCAGGTTTTAACCTTTAAACCGCCCGCGTAAGGGTTGGGGTGGGGACTACGCGGCCTGCCTCAACCCAAAATTTAAAATTTTAATTATTTTCAATACTATTTAATGTATTTGAGGCCCGTTTTCGTGTATGTGGTGTAGTTTGGGACATTTTGGAATATTTTAAAATATATTAAGGTGTCGGAAAAATATTCGAGGGTGTCGGTTTTATTGAGGAGTGTTATACGTTACGCTACTGAACTATTACAAATTCAGTCCCTCTACTATTTAGTATATAACAATACTTCCCTTTCAAAAGATTTTTGTCCCCAAAAATCAGAACACGGCGAACAAATGTAAAAAAAACCTAATCAAACTATCAAAATAAAACTTGAAATTCATATGCTTCACTTTGCAACTCCAAATCAGCCTGCATCTTCCAACTGCCATGGGCATGTGAAATTGGTTTATTCTCAAGACAAGTCAACAAGTTATTGTTGAAAACTACTATATCAACCATAAGCATCAACTGATACACCAACAAATTGTCATCAAATGGAACCAGTGGCGGAACTAGAATATTAACTCAGGGGTATCAAAAAAAAAAAAATCACCGTGCAATCATACAATATTAAAAAAAACGATAATAAATAAATAAAGTGAAACAAATACCAAATAGACATAGTTTAACAACGAAAAAAATAAAAGTATAAACATACAATCTTCAAAGGCTGGGCTATTATTTAGTTATTTGGGCTTATTAATTAGTTTCCAATTGGGCTTATTATTGATTTGTATCATCATCACCAGCTGGGCTTATTATTGGTTTGTAAAAATTTCGTTGAGGTGTGTCCTCGTAGTTGTTTAGAGGTGTCATTTGTATAAAAATCGAAAAAAATAAAAAAATTTACACTACTGGTAAAAAGTTGGGCCGTAGCCCGGGCTACGCCTGGATATAAGCCAGGTCCGCCCCTGAATGGAACCATCTCCATGGCATAAAAATGCACCATATATGTTTGCGTTACTTGTCGGATTCAACATCCTTACTTCCCAATTTATAAAATCTCACATTCCATTTCATGACTTTATGACCAAACAGGGTTTTAAGTACTGTTGTATAATCCAATTTTAGTGATGCCAACCTGGTTCTAGTGATATACACGCAAACACCAAAACACTACCCAGTTGGAACGATCTCCATGGCATAAGAATGCACCATGTAAACATCCAACTTATACACACTTCAGGCCACACTGATTGTTTTTATATGCCATGAGGGTGTTTTTCACTAGAGATCATCTGGAAATGAGTGAATCTATTTTAGGCATTTACGAGAAACACAATTTTCGCTCAGTGTAGTGGCATGTAGCTATACTAGTATAAACTTCCATACATCGCTTGAATTTATATTTCTACTTATATAACCAACTTTCGAGAATTTATTGTTTGTATTTAACTCTCATTTTGCTTAAGCCAAATAGAAACATAATCATGACCATCCACCTTCAATTTTGGAAAACTAATCACAACTAAGCTATTAAAAAGTTTTTCACAACTTTCATGTTTCACTAATCCTTGAGCTTCCTCCCCATTTTCATATTCAATAATTGGTTCTTGAATCTCATTCCTAAACATGTTACGCATTTCATCAAAGACATTGGTTGCCATTTTATTATCAAGTCCATTTTCTCTTAAAACATCATTATCAATTACCCCTTCTATTTTCCCTTTAATCATTAACACCAAGTACCTTGAAAGTATCATATAAAGAAGCATTTGGATCATTAGGAGAAAATGAATCTCTCAATTCATTTACATCCAATTCAAAGCAAAATAAATGATGTATTTCAATGTGTGAAGACTATATTGATGCCATGTTATAAAAAATCTCTAGTTTCTAGTTCAAGACCAACCATAAAGAGGTATATAGCATAAGGGTGGGGATTAAATAGAAAGTTTATTTTGGCTAGGAATGATAGGAAGCAATATGTGACAAATTTTAAAATAAAGAGAAAGGGTATTTTAGTCAATCCCATCCTTTCTTCTTCCATCTTCTCCCCAGTTACTTCAAAACCCACCATTTTCAAAACCCACCATCTTCAACCTTTTCTTCACTTACTATCTCAATAATCACTACATTATAGTGCGATTTTCGTCATCAATCAATGATTCAAACACCCGATCAACGTGTTCTTCAGCGTTTTTTGAAAAAAACCCAGTTTAATTTCATTCAAAATCTCGTTTTTCCCGTGATTTTGAAGATAATCACTCGATCTGTCCGATTCAATCGCTGATAAGTGTTTCTATCATTCAAATTTCGTCAATCGATGAAGAAATCGGCTTCGATCCATGTAAGAAATTCTTTAATTTCATTTTTACGATCTGGGTTTTTTGATTTACTCATTGCGTTTTATGATCTTCGCGGGGGTCCGGGGGCAGCGCCCCTGGTAGCAGGGTCCCAGGGGCGGCAGCCCCTGGCGGGGTCCAAGAGGCAGAGCCCCTGGCTGGGGTTGAGAAAAATTAATTTTCTGTAAATTGCCTCTGGAAAACTGCATTCGTAGACAGTTTTATGCCATTGCGTTTTAGAACTGCATTCCTGGTTCAGACAATTCACAGACAACTATTGTCCTGGTTCAATGCGTTTTAGAGAGAACACTTTCTTTGGTGTTTTTATGCCATTGCGTTTTAAAACTAAGACATTTTTATGCATTTTCTGGTCATTGCGTTTTAGAAAAACACATTTTTGAACTGTTTTTAGTCATTGCGTTTTAGGTAAAACACATTTTTAGGTGTTTTTAGTCCATTACGTTTTAGAGAGAACACTTTCTTTTGTTTTTTTAGGCCATTGCGTTTTAGAAAGGAGGCATTTTTAAGTGTTTTCTGGCCATTGCGTTTTATAAATAAGACATTTCTTTGTGTTTTTTGGTGTATTGCGTTTTAGGTAAAACACATTTTTATGTGTTTTCAGTCCATTGCGTTTTAGAAAACAGACATTTTAAGTGTTTTCTGGCCATTGCGTTTTAGAAATAAGACATTTCTTTGTGTTTTTTGTGCATTGCGTTTTAGGTAAAACACATTTTTATGTGTTTTCAGGCCATTGCGTTTTAGAAAGTACACTTTCTTTTGTGTTTTTAGGCTATTGCGTTTTATAAATAACACATTTCTCTGTGTTTTCTGGCCATTGCTTTTTACAAATAAGACATTTCTTTGTGTTTTTGGTGCATTGCGTTTTAGAAAAATGTCATTTTTTAGGTTTTTTTTCCATTGCGTTTTACGCAACTGGATTTTTTCCATTGTGTTTTACGCAACTGAGTTTTCAAAAAAAATTCGAAAATATAGCAATATTATACTCGTTTTAAAAATAAAAAACGCTCGTTTTTTTGTGCAATTTTTATAAAAAAATAATGTCGTAAGAAAGAGTTATTACGTTTAAAAAATGGGGGGGGGGGAATTGGATGAGAGAGAAACTATTGCCTTGGATTGACTAGAATACCCCTAAACAAACTCACGCACATCTTTTCTTCCCTTTAATTTCCATCATTTAATCTTAGCCCTTGATTAACTAAATGGATGGTCAAGATCACTTCCTAGCCTTCTTAGCCAAATAAACTTCTTTTTATATGCTAACCCTATAGCATAATATACACTAATTTTTTCAGGATATTGAACCCGATTGAACAAAAAATTTGACTTCACCACGATAGTCGTGAACCGTAGCTTCTTGACTTATTAACATAATCTTTTCCATTGCAATTTCCATGGTATTCGCCAAATTGAATCTGATTTGTAGTTTCCTGATCTTGATCTGTTGTGGCTGCTAACTCAACAATTTCTTGATTGCTATTTATTACCAATCTAGGATTTGTTGTTGTTGTTGTTCTAATTTCCCAAATACTATCCTTGAATCGTCAATTGGAATCACCACCTTGAATAACCTATTATTGTTGTTGATACGAATCACCAGTATATTTCTTGATCGTTGCTTCAAATTGTTGCCGTAAGTAATCCGTTTTAAAAGAATCGTTTTTCCCTAAGTCATAGTCAAGAGGATAGATTGCTCTGATACCATTGTTACGTATCAAACTGGTATTCAAGAGATAATAGCTAAATAATGAAGAAAAAGAAGAAGTACAGAGAAGAAGAGAGAATTATCTCAAATTGATAGCTACTCATTAAGGGTCATTAGTTCGTTACTTAAACAAACACTTGTTACAACATACAGTCACAACCTTCTGCTATTGAACTATTACATATCCAGTCCCTCTACTATTTAGTATGTAACAAATTCTAAACCCTAAAGCCAACCCCTTAGGCTAAACTATGTAGCACGGGAACGTGTACGAGGACGATACGTGTACGTGGAACGGTAAAACTGAAAAATCCAAGATACGGGTATGGCAAAAAACTATAAAAAATAAAAATATATTAAGAAAGTCCAAAATATATTAAACAAAGTCCATATAATGTGGTACAATCTTAAACTTTGCGCTATTTTTATTAACTTAAAAGTTTAGGGACCAAATGTAAACTAGCCAAGATAGAGGGGGTTAAATGGAAAAAAAAACTTTTTACTAAACTCTTCCTTTAAAGTTAGTGCTAATAGTATAATAAAAGAAAACCAGAAGGTGTAAAGTAATAAAAAGACAAAATTTATTATAACCCCTACAAAAGTGAGAGCGTTGCACCCATTCTTTCTCATCTTCCAGCATTAGTCGCTGCTTTACCAATACAGAAGTACTATTCCGACGAGATTCTTTAATCGCAGAATGACCAGAGCTGCGGTTGCTCCGGCGAGATATTCCGGCAACAATGGATACGTTTGGTTGCCTTCCCCGAAACGTTTGGTTACCGTCCCCCAATTTTAGGATACGTTTTTGAAACATCCCCAGTCGTCCCAGCGGCGTTTTCGTCCCCAAACCATCCCCGGGATGGGTACTAGAGGCTCATAGCCGTCCCCGTGCTTCATAGAGGATAAACCCTAATGCTAAATCCTAAAGTTAAATCCTGAAGCTAAATTCTAAAGCTACACCCTAAAGGTTAGACACTAATTCCTAAAGCTAAACTCTAAAATTAGACTCTAAACCCTAAAAGATAAACTCTAGATATATTTAATTAGGGTTCGACGAGTCGGTTCCAACGTCGTTGGAAAGAGTTTGATCGGAGTTCGTTTGACCTAGTTTCCTATGTTTTTTAGGTTAAAATCTATTTGTATTTGATCTTTCTTATGTGTGATGAGGTGGTAGCATCTCATGCCCATTTAGGATAGATACAAATTGTTAAAGAACAACCAGAAATTGAACCCAGAGAAAACTTGAACCAACGATTAACGATTCTTATTGAATTGTGAAAGTACAGAAAAGAAATTACAAGAATTGAATACAATGAATTCCTTATCATCTAAGACAAACCACCTATTTATACTAAGTTGCAAAAGTCTGTTACAACAAACCGTTGTAAGAACTTTACACAAACACCCCCTGAACTTACAAGAAAGTAAGTATCAGTCCTTGAACCCTAAACACTGCTCTTAAATCAACTGCTTCACTACCCACTGATTACACACTACAGCAGTAAGTATCAGTCCTTGAACTTCATCATCAGTTGTTAGCCATCAGAGCTTTCCAATCACAAGCAGTGCTTCCAAGGTTTCCATCAGTTGTTTGTCTCCTTAGTATCTAACAGTTGTTTGTATTATTTATTCAGAACTCATCATTTGTTACAGTTAAACTAAAATGTTACTTCTTCTCTACACAAATCAAGTATACTAGGACTCATAGTCTCATACACCTCTTCCAAATCAAATATCAAGTTGGCTATAGTGCTATGTGAGCGCACACTAAAAAAGATAGTAAACTAATTACATTGTCATAAATAGTATCGCACAACTGAATAACTGATGCCGTTATAATGTGCCAATGGTACCACCATAACTAGTGATATCTTGAGCATGGTTCCATGGGGAATGAATTAAGGTGTATACGATGTTACAACTGTCTTTAGTAGTAGTATTTGACTTATATTTTATTGGCATCAACAATCATTCTTTTATTATGATGACAAACTTTGCAATTTCTACTCGGTGGCCGTAAAACACACTGTTATTTCTACTCACTGGCCATAAAACACACTGTTATTATTACATACGATCTTATCTCTAGACACATCCTAAGAAAGATCATCTACTTGTTTACTATTCATTAGAACACTTTTCTTGAAGTAAATAGTAAATATAGCAAATTGATTCACCAGACACACAACCTAACATATTATTTTAGTTTTTTATAACGGACATATTACAAAGGGTCCTAATAATTCCACATGGTATCATCTTATTCTAACATGGTTGATACGGGCCGTATAAGGTTATACGGCCCGTATAGAATAAAGTGAACCGACAAAGGCTGTGCCAACATCCTTTATCAGTTCACTTTATTCTAACATGGTTAATACGGGTCGTATAAGGTTATACGGCCCGTATAGAATAAAGTGAACCGACAAAGGCTGTGCCATCAACCATGTTAGAATAAGATTATAGTGTGGTCGTATATATATTATACGACGATTTTATACGGGTCGTACATACATATACGACCCGTATACAATGATTTTCGTTTATTTTATTGTTTTATTACTATTTGACGCGACGTATTATTCCTCGATTCACGTGTGAGTAGACGTAAGATTCTCTGATTCGATGTTATATTCCTCGAATCTCGTGCGAGTTATGTGAATAGACGTTAGATTCCTCGATATTCGTGCGAGTTATTTGATTCGACGTTAGATTCCTTGATTCGCATGTTAATAATTTGAAACGATGTAATATTCCGTAAAATTCTCTATATAAACGACACTAATTTCATTCTTTTTCATTAAACTTCTATTCGTTTCTTCTATTTTTCTCTGTATTCAAATTATTTACGCTATAATGTCGGGTTGGGGTGACTTTTTTAATGTGTTTGATAACGAGGCGAATCAGGGGAGTTATGATAACAATGAAGATAACAAAGCGGGCATGTTTGATCTGAATGCTCCGTTCGATCCCATTCTTGCGTCTGATGCAAGTCAGGATACTTGGGGTTTGGATACCTTTCAGCCTAATTATGCTGGTTATTATCCATCGCAACACCCGGTTAATTTTGAAGCCCCTCCTGTTAGTGTTGGACCGCCGACTGATAGTTCTCATTCTCCTCTCATAAGTTGTGGACCGCCCGAGGGTCCAAATGCTGACCACGAACGTAGTGAGTTTCAAAACAAGCAGGTATAACATTTAATTATACGTTTATTTATTGTACGTTAACTATTTTAGTGTTTTTAAGTTTGATGTTGTTTTTATTAAAATCTTAGATTAGGGGTGTTCGCGGGTTGGTGGGTTCAACCCGACCTGAACCTGAAAATTTTACACAAACCCGAACCCGAAAAATCGTATCATACATAAGAACCCGAACACGACCCGAAGTTTCATGGGTTGACCCGAACACGACCCATTAAACCCGAATTTTTTTATTTTTTTTTTCTGAAATTAATATATTAAAGTTAAAATTTACTTAAAAAACATAAATATATATATAATAATATCATATTTAAATTATAAAATCAATGTTAATTTCTCTTTTTAACTTATAATCATGGCATAAAAATACGCACCCCATTTAAATTATGACGAAAAATATATTGTAAAAAAATATAATATAGTATAAAAGTGTAACGGGTCAACCCGCCAACCCGACCATGTTGACCCGAACCCGACCCGTTAACCCAAACGGGTTCGCAGGTTCAACCTGAAACTGACCCGAACCCGTTTATACTAAAACTAAACCGATGGGTTAATCATTTGAGTTAATCATTAATTGACACATATAAGTGTTTTCGTGTAACACCTCGTAAAAACACGTCCAATGATGTGTTAACACGTGTACTAAACCCTAATAAAGTCAAACATTGAATTTAAGGGACTAATTTTTGCGAAAGATCAAAAACTTTGATTATGGAAGGACTAGAAGTATTATCATAAATCTCTGAATAACCTCTCATGATATTCGTATTCTCATATTAAGCCACTTGTTGGATAAGCGAAACCGTTTGCGTATAAATCGAAAGTTTGCACGGTGAAGGGTTAGAAGCGTCAACATGTTTAATAATACCTCTGGATGATCTTTTAGCAAACCTGAAACATTATTATATCTGATCATATTCTTGGGAATATAAAACATTGGCCAATTAGGGCTTTAATGTCGATAAACAACAATACACACAAGTTTGTGCGTTAAAAAGGGTTAAAAGTGTCAACATGTTAATTCTTACCTCTGAGTGACCTTTTAACGAACCTGAGGCATCGTAATGTTCGATAATACTCTCGGGAATGCCCAATATGGATAACATAGGGCTTTGACGTAATAAAGCGATAATACGCGCAAGTTTGCGCGTTAAAAGGACCAAAAGCGTCAATATTTAAAACTGCACCTTTGAGCGACCATTTAAGCGAACTGGTGTGAACTGGAGTGTCGTAATACTCCATTATACTCCATTATACCCTTAGGAATGATTGTTATTAACTTCGTAAGGCTTTTACGCCATTTCGCGTTAATACGCGCAAGTTCGCACATTAAAGGGGTTAAAATCGTCAATATGCCAAACTAGGCCTCTGACTGACCCTCTTAACATATCAAGAAGATTATGATGCTTGGTTATACTCTTGGATGTGCCTAATATTGGAAATATGAGGCCTCGTGTGCTAAAAACATCGTTTCGAAAGAGTTCGGAAGTGCAGGGGCCAAACTTGTCAACAGAAGAAAGTTTTGGTGAGCTGGTCTGGTCCTTACGGACCGTATACCCAGACCCTTGCGATCCGTAAAGGATGCCCAGTAACAGAAAACTAAAAACCAGTTTTGGTTTGCCTCCTTGCCTCACACATTTGATTCTAGGGGCCTTTGATGGTTTAGAAAAAATGGTATTACACCTGTTATGATCTTGTTAAACCTCCCTAACACTTGTCAATCATCCAATCATCCTCCAAACACTATAAATAGGCCTAGAACTTCATTTGAAAATTCACACAAATTCTTGAGTCCATGCTCTCTCTCTCAAATCTGAAGATCCTAATCAATTGGAACCTCCTTCTGAGTTTATCTCAGTCCTAAGGACCACTTGTAAGTGTTCCTTTCATGCCTAGTTATTTTGTTTGGCTCTTAAAGCCAAAAAGTCAAGCGTTTTCGATAAATGCTTTAACTTTTAGTTAGACCTTGTATGGTCAAGCCATTGTTCGCAACGAACATGGCTACGTGATCGTAATTAGGAGGGTGATAAACCCTCAAAAGGGCACCTCCTAATTACCACGTTTACTTAGTTAATTGTCGGGTCAAAGTAACTAAAATAAAAGTCAAACGGGTCAGTTTTTAAATAAAATTCATAACTGATAATGTAGAGGCTATAAAATCAGTTTTATCACTTTAATAACTTGGTAAATATTAATTGAACATGTCTAAGCATGTTCGACCCGACAATTCTGAGTTTAGGATCGGTTCGCAACCGAAAGTCGCAAAAGTGGACTTTTGCTTTGACTTTCAGTTCTGTCCTGATTTACCTTAGTTTAGATATTCCTTAGGGTTCCTTTAGGACCATGTTATAGGTTAGTATAATCCTCTGAGGTTATACAACTTGGTTCCTTAGAAATCCTAGTTCATTGCATGTTTCCGTTAAATGCCTAAAAGTTGACCATTATGCCCTTTTGATTTTAAAACGAGATTTTTGAAAATGTTAGAGGACAAAAACCTTTATTACTGAATTAAAAACATGTCCTAAAAATTTGACATTAGTTTGAGGTCTAAATTAAGAATTATGCTCGATATCGTAAATTGAAAGCTTTTTATTAATTAAACGGCATTTTTTGGCATAAAGCCTATTTAAACCCAAATTTTGACATCAAATCTTTTACCTACTAATGTAATATAATATTTTGGGATTTTTGAAAATTTTTATCAAATTTTAAAATGATCATAACATAGAGTTCTCGCACAGGCTCGGTAATTGACGATAACGCCCTTTTTGCTAATAAAATGAGTTTCATACATCCTTTACATGCCAAAACTTTTTCTAATGATTTTATATATTAAATAAGTTATTTTAAACAATAAAGGTTGATCAAAATCTCAGATTTCCTTAATTAACCCGAATATCGTCAAATACCGACTTTTATGCGATTTAGGCGCATAGTATGGTTTAAAACCATATTAGGCATCTAAAGCGTGATACCTACTGATGTTATGAATAAGTTTTTATACTTTAACAGTAAATAAAAGTTTTGAACTCAGATTTCCAAAATTAACCCTTAAAGCACATGTGAAAGGACCAAAATGCCCCTACGGTGCATAGTTTGGCCATGAATGATAAATTTCACATATGCGAGATATCTTACTGATATAACTTGATAAAATAAGTATTTTTACTGATTATGTAGACCAGAAACTTGGATTATTATTTAACCTCTTTTATAAACATTAAAATGACCAAAATACCCCTATGGGGCATAAATTGGTTTTAAATTCGTTTTGGGCATAATGGAAGGTATCTGTCACACCCCGGCCGCGTCAAAACAACGAAACCGCGGCGGAAATGCCGGGGAGTGATGGTGACAGAATTATTGTTTCAACAACCATGGTAATTAAAGTTATGTATTATTGATTTAAAGTTTACATCGTCTTAGAAATTAAATAAAACATAACATAATAATTGTCTTTTAAGTCACTAAGGCCCGAGTCCGCCTAAGTGAAGCACAAACATCATCATGCATCAGCACCTGAAACACATGTAAAAATAGGTACGTCAGCATAAAAATGCCTGTGAGATACATAGGTTTTGTTTATGCAAGATTCATGACTTGTGGTTTAAAAGAAGTGTTTAACAAAAATAGCCATGAACCTTGTAAAATGTTTTTGTAAAACCCTTGAGGATCTTTCAACGATATCAAAGTTAACTTGTGTGAGTGCGGAATCCAAACACAAGCGGATTCAAGAAAACAATAAACAATAAAGTAGAATAAGAATAATAATCAAACAAAATATTATCTTGCATTCACCTTAAGGTCGATGACTGATACAAGACACCACAACCGATCTCGAGTTCCCTATCACTTTCTATCAAGCAATCAACCTTCTAAACATTACTAAGGTTTACTTATATAGTACCTATGATGGATCGAGACCACCTAGGCCCACTCGAGATCTATAGATAAAACCCAAAACACATAACCGACCCAAAATAACTTAGTTAAACATTACAAGATCAACCCTAAACTTTAATATCTCTCAATGTATAAACCTTGAGGTTCCAACAATCTCCCCCTAGGTTTATGCATAGAGAGTCTTGAAACTTCAACTATCACCAGCACCACCCAAACGATCTTTGAGCCCACCAAAACCTTTTGTGCGAATATGTATCGCTGAAGCAACAGCACCAGTCCATGCTTTTGCAATCTCTTCATATTTTTCAGTAGCTCTGTTAGTGCATTCATCTGTCAACTTCGTCTTATATCGAGTCTCAGTCTCGGTGCGGATCCGAAAGAAGATGATGTCATCATATTGGATAATAACATCATATTGGTGAAGTAATCATGACATCATCCCACATGAGACAAAAAGGTTTAGGATGTTAAAGATTGGATTTCGGTCAAAACGTAATTCCGCTCATATGTCAAAACGTGATTCCGCTCATTTGTCCTTAGTTGATTTCGCTTATTTGGTATTAAGTGATTTCGCTTTTTAGTCATGTACACATAAGCGAGATCATGTTTACTATATATAGTGTCATATAAGCGGAATCACAGAGTTAGTTCTAGGTGTTGTCTTCCGGTGAGCCACGAAGTGCTGCCGAAGTGTCGACAGGTTGTAAACATTGTCCAGATCAATAATATCGACAGTTTAGTGTGTATACTTGCTGAATTGTACTCAGTTTGTCTGTTTCCGCCATTCAAACTGAGATAAACTCTTCTACACGACTCGTTTAGGTCCGAATTCGATCCTACAAGCTCGAATTTGATGACGAGCCAACACTTCCAGGTCTTCATGAGCAACATTCAGTAAATCAACTTGATCCACCAAGCGAAAATCCACATTATCATCACAAACAATTACTGCCTGCCCTAGACGCTCATCATAAGTCCAAAACTGCAAGGACTTCAAAGCACCTTTTGGAATCTTTCTCACCAAAGGAATCACCTTTTCCTTATCAGTTACCGGCCAGTGCACAATCTTCATTCGCTTGCGTGTATATGAATCTCTAACACCTTTAGCTGGTTTAACAATGGACTCTGCCGTACGCATTGAAGGAAAACCCTTAAGAACCTCCCTCTTCAATCTCTCGAAAAACATATATCCAGGACCTCCAGGCTTATCATCTACATAAGGTGCTTTAGACAGATCAGTCAAATCAATCTTAGTGAAACACTGAAACTGGCCTGGATTTTTGTACCACTCAACAGGTCCAACCTTCCTTTTTATCCACCATCGTTTACGATCATGATCAAATCCCCAGCTAACTACACCAGATCTATTTCCAACTTGATCATAGAGAGTTTCACCAACATCCATTAAATGATGTGTAGCATGAGCATCATCGTCATCTGGATTAAGATTCCTGTTCTTCAAAATTACAAACTCTCTTTTCTTCTTAATTCTTTCAGCCTTATCTTTATCTGCAATAGGATCAATAACTCTTTTAAAGTATTGTTCCATAGCAGCACTTCTCTCAGCATCATCCTTTTCAAAGGCTTTTCTTCTATTTTCCACATCAGTAGGATCAGAGAATTCATTCCCAAATTTCTTCTCGAGCTTTCCACGTAAATCATACACCATATTGAACAGTAAAGTAACATCTCCTTGAAGCTGTTCAATTTGTTGATTCTTTTGCACTAAAGTATCTTCAAGTTGGATGATCTTGGCATCTTTATGAATAGAATCTTGCTCAACCACAATTAATCTTTTTTTCATTTCTCTCATGCTAATGAAATCATCATCATCGCTTGAATCATCATCAAAAGGCATTCTAAACGGCTCTTCAGGTCTCTTACCACTTGAACTGCTAGGCATATCAAGAACTACTCTAGAAGGACCTGCAGATTCAGAAACACCAAGTGGCATTGTCTCAACAACAATATCAGTATCAACATTTGTAACCTGAACCTCTGCAGTAGTGGTCTCCAATACATTCCTTTGAGTGTCAGCATCGAACTCAAAGATATCTTCAGTTGTGGTGGTGGTGTCAGTGACATTCTTCTCAAAATCAAAATCATACAATCCATCATCATCTTCAGCAATGTTCATAGATTGATCTTTGTTTTGTTCAACATACATTCCGAGTCGAGGATCCCGCCTTTTTCGTTTCAATGGCAATGAATCAGGATCCTTTGGGTTTTCACTAGGCTCTTCAGTAGATACTGTAAGATTGGAAGGAGGATTTCCCATCTTATCAGTTACAGACTTTAATAATGAAGCCAAATTTTCAGCAGTAATTATAGAAGGAACAGTTGAAACAGTAACATCAGCTTCCTTTTCAGGAGGAAGCTCTTCATCATCTCCTGAATCACACATAATCTCTACTCCCTCATCGTCAGAGTTAATTGTCACAATCTCTGTCTCAGGCTCATTTACAGTAGCCCCCTGAACATCATGTTCTTCAGCAACCATAGCATTTACTTGAACTGGTTGAACTATCACTGGATCAGCAGCTACAACTTCAGTTTCTGCAAACCGACCAAATTTCTCCAAAGGACAACTAAGTCATCTAGAAGTTAATTCGGTAAGCTGTTGCAAACTTGCAACCACTTTATTCTACTCCTAATATCTAAAATCAAATTGTAGCCCTAATCGCGTCAAATCAGAATAGCGAGCATTGAAAATCATCTGCAAAAACCTTGGATACATAATAAATTTATCCTTTCGAACTCCAGTAACATTCCTCTTCATCCCTTCAAAAATGTACTTCGAGTAGTTGAACGACTCATTTGTAATAAGTGCAACAAAAGCAGCCGTTTACGTAATGTTCAGTTGATCTGTTCCCCCTCGATTTTCTGTCATACACAAGATAAACATGTGTGCCAACAAGCGCCAATACGGATGCAAAAACTTCTTAACGAGTGATGGATACTTTCCTTCGTAACTCAAACGTGGTAAAACAGCCTCTATAGTATCACTTGGAAGCTCAATCGGATCAGATTCAGTATCACCAAACTGTAGAACTTCCCTTATCATTTGCTCAGTAATAATGATCTTCTTCTTCTGAATTTCAGCTTCTATCATTTCCTTTCCATCAGCTCCTTGTGCTTCAAATCTTGCTGTCTTCCAAAAATCTTGAACAAGACTTTCATAAACAACTGGATTCTCTCGCAGAGCATGAACGAGTCAGCAGCTATTTAATCCTTTGATCAGCGATGTGTATAGTCTCTTGTGCTTCTCTGGTGGGGTAGCTAAGTATCCTGCCTGATTGTGAGTTGAAATGAATTTTAGATCCATAATCTGCACAAAACAGACACATTTAGTAAAGAATCATATTCAAAACCGAACATCCGGTTACCTTCATGAGATGAAATAACAATTAAAACAGTTAACAGTTAACAAAGTTGTTAGTCAACAGTCAACAATTCAGCATTATAGTCAACAACTCAGATTGAGGGTCAACATATGAGTTTATTCGAGATCATGAGATATTGAGTCGAGACCATGAGGTTTCGAGTCGAAATCACAGCCGAGACTATGTTCTGACACGAGACCAAGATATCCTTGACTCGAGACCTCACTCGAGACTGATGAGATTGCGACTCGTTAAACACAGATCTCGAGTCCCAAAAGCATATTCTTCAATCTGAGTCGAGACCACCCAAAACACCTTTTGATCTGCTTTAATTTGGATCAAACCCCCAAACATCATTAAAACCATTTGAAGACCAAGATATATCCAAATTAGGGTTCATAAACATTCTTAAAACATTCATAGAATGTTCAAGCTATCTTCATCGAATCTTCAAAAATCCTGCAAATCTACAACTGAAACATCATCAAATTTATCAAACTTATCAATTTACCTTTCAAAAACAGATCGAGACCGGAGAAATTGTCGGAAAAAATCAAGAAGTCACCGGAGAGTAGAGAGAGTTTTTAAAGTGACAACCTTTTGTTTCGAGTGCACAGTGAGGGTCTCGAGTCAAGATCCCTTTATATATTCCAAATCTGTGGGCCGGGCCTTCAATGACATGGGCCGAGACCACAGTCTCGATTCGAGACTACTCAACAATTTTAAAACTTGGATTTATTAAAAATTTACTTATTTCAGCAATCCAATTTTTAAATTATTTTCTTATCTAACCCTTCAACTTTCTGAGCATGCTTTATTAGACCACAAAAACCTACAAACATAAAATTAAATAATATCGAAATATTATTTACAAAAATAAAATAAGGAAATATCGTAATTTGCTTAGGGATCAAATCACGGGTTTTGGGCTTGACTACACTTATCAACACTGATCTACTTACTGAATGATCTAGACGATTGCCAGTATATTTGTCCTCCTAAACTCATCTCCCTAGACCTTTTCCATATAACTGCCTGTAACAAATTTTATCATGTTTTGATTTCTTAACAATGAACACCCAAACAAATACTAATCAAATCCTGGAGTTATATACAGCACACTCTATCATGCACGTAGCTTCCCTACCACATATTTCACAAGTCCAATCCAGATCTCTGAAATCTTAACTGGGAATAGATTGAGAAGAGAACATAATAGATCTTAAGCAGAGATGGTATAATATACAGATCAAATGAGTTTTTCTCAATTTGATATAGGTTTCTAGGGTTTCTTTTGGGCACTTGAGGGCCTCTTTCGGGTGTATAAATGATCTACAGAGCGACAACGTACAGCTAGGTCAGCATGTATCTGGATGCAGCAGAAGCTGTCGTTGCCTAGCACCTCCAGGTCAGCATATATCTGGATGCAGCAGAGGAGATACACGACTTTTTCAGAAAAGATTTCAGAGTCAGACCAAAATTGTGTGTATCGGGACAACATACAGACATTCAAATAGTCATGAGCTAATTCCAAGTGATTTTCTTTCCTGAGGTCATGTACTAATTTAGTTCTAAACAGACACAGCCAATGTTTCCAGTCTTTAAAAGATAGAGCCTACCAACACATCATGCTAGAGTCAAACTATTTCGATACTGGTCTTACATGAGTCAGCCCTCGACCATAATGTGAAAATTCATTTCATTTCCCAGTCATGCAACACCTCTTTTTGTATTTTTCAATTTTTTTAATGTTTTTGTATTTTTTTTTTTAAATTTTCTCCCCCTAAATTTGTGCATAAATAAAAACTACCTAAGAATAGAAAACTTTATGAACAAATTTACGAAAACAAAAACAGCCATGCTCAGTCAGTATACCGGATCATTGTCAGAAAATCAACAAGCACTTTGAATTTTGAACTGCTGACAGGTTTTGTAAACAAATCGGCAGCATTTGCATCTGTGTCGATTTGCTCAAGTTTAATAAGACCTCTGTCAAAGCAGTCTCTAATGAAATGAACTTTTATGTCTATGTGCTTGGTTTTGGAGTGAAAAACAGGATTTTTAACAATTTGTATTGCAGCATCATTATCGCAGTAAATAGTAGTATTGAGATAAGTCAAACCGTAGTCCTGCAATTGATGTTGCATCCACACCACTTGAGAGCAAGATGCAGAAGCGGCAACATACTCAGCTTCAGCTATAGAAATCACCACCGTTTGTTGTTTCTTGCATTGCCAAGAAATGAGCCTGTCACCCAGAAATTGACATCCAGCTGATGTAGATTTCCTGTCACTATCAGTACCTCCAAAGTTGCTATCAGAAAAAGCAAACAAGTCAAAATTGGAATCCCTCGGATACCACAGACCAAACCGAGGCCGGCCTTTAAGGTACCGAAAGATTCGTTTAACAGCAGTAAGATGAGAAGTTTTAGGATTAGCCTGATATCTTGCACAGTTGCAGACAGCAAACATGATATCTAGACGGCTAGCTGTCAGATACATCAACGACCCGATCATAGACCTTTACAGACGTTGATCAACAGAAGAACCTTCTTCATCTTCAGTCAATAACGGTCTCTCTGCCATTGGTGTTTCGGCCGACTTTGAGTCTGAAAGCTTGAATTTTGCTAGCACATCATCCACATACTTCCCTTGATGAATAAGAATGCCTTGGGAATTCTGTTTGACTTGTAAACCCAAAAACAGTGTCATTTCTCCGAGAGCACTCATCTCAAACTTCTTTTTCATAACTCTCTCAAACTCCTTGCAAAGCGCCTCACTTGTAGATCCGAAGATAATATCATCGACATAAATTTGAACTAAGATCTGATCCTTGCCCACTCTCTTGATAAACAGAGTCTGGTCTATCGTGCCACGTGTGTACCCATGATCCAAAAGATGTTCGGTTAGAGTAGCATACCAAGCTCGTGGTGCTTGGTGTAATCCATACAATGCCTTATCTAACTTGTAGGCATATTCTGGATGATCTGGATGTACAAAACCTGGTGGCTGCTCAACAAAGATTTCTTCCTTCACATCTCCATATAGAAACGCTGTCTTGACGTCCATCTGATACATAGTGAACCCCATATATGACGCATAAGCTAAGAAGATCCGGATGGCTTCAAGTCGAGCAACCGGAGCATATACTTCATCATAATCCAGACCCTCAATTTGTCTAAAACCCTGAACCACCAGTCTTGCTTTATTTCGAACAATAACACCTGCAGAGTCTTGCTTGTTTCTGAACACCCATCTAGTTCCAAGTTTGCGCTTTCCCTTTGGTAACTCAACAAGTTTCCATACTCCAAGCTTCTCAAACTGGTTTAGCTCTTCATGCATAGCATCTACCCAGCCTGGTTCCTGCAAAGCTAAATCAACAGTTTTAGGTTCTATTTGTGAGATGTAGCAAGAATATAAACATGTATTGATGGTTCCTGATTGGCTCCTGGTTAGAACTCCTGCATTAACAGGACCAATCACATTCTCTATAGGGTGATTTCGTTGGACACTTGTAGGTATTGCCATGTCAGGTACGGTCTCGTCTTCAGCATTTTGGTTATTATCAGTGATGTTTCTAGACTCCCCCTCATTAGATGCTGCAGTGTGACGAACTAATGGAGTTGTAACGATGCAATCTTCAGGAATGGAGTCAGGAAATAGTGCAGATCCTGAACCATTAGGTACAGCACCACTTGAAGAAGCACCTTCAGGGGAATGATGGGACATATGCTGAGGCGTAGGATGCCGAGTGAAAACCATTCCCGGTGGGTCAATGGTATGGTTTCTTGATCGTCCTTCAGCTTGTTCTTCCTCTTCAGTATCACCAAAAGACAGCGGTTATTTTGATGTAGACACACCTGCAACTGTAGGGACACTTGACAAAATGTTAAACGATTTAAATAATTCAGCATAATCATATAACCAATCTGGTCCAACTCTAGCGTCCATAGCATTTTCTTCGAGCCATTCAATGTTGCACGACTCGACGACCTTTTTAGTTACCTTGTTGTATACTCTATAGGCTGAACCTTTAGCATATCCAACAAAGTAACACTCGTCCCCTTTGACCTCAAACTTTCCATTAGCGTCCATAAGTAGTAACACACATGGACAACCAAAGATGCGAAAGTGTGAAACCAAAGGTTTACGTCTTTCCAGAATCTCATAAGGAGTTTTCATATGTCGTTTGTTTACTAAAGCATGATTCTGGACGTAACAAGCCGTGCTAACAGCTTCGGCCCAAAAGAAACTAGGAAGCTTCGAATCAGCCAGCATAGTACGCGCAACCTCTATAAGAGTGCGATTTCGTCTTTCTGCTACTCCATTTTGTTGTGGAGTTCGAGGTGCACTGTACTGTTGCTCAATTCCCTTTGCAGCACAAAATGTGTCCATGGTGACATTTTTGAATTCCGTCCCATTGTCTGATCGAATAGCCTTTACATTTGTACTGGCTTGATTTTCCACCAAAGTAATGAATTGTTTGATCAAACCCGCAGCCTCATTCTTGTGACTTAGAAAGTACACCCAGGTGTAGCGCGAGAAATCATCGACTATCACGAGACAATAAGTCTTTTTGCCAATACTTAACACATTCACCGGACCAAAGAGATCCATGTGAAGTAATTCAAGCACAGCTTTAGTTGAGGGTGTGGACTTAGATTTATGAGGCTTTCGATGTGCTTTTCCCTTGGCACAAGCAACACACTTTTCTACCAACATAAAGTCTTTGATTGGTAGATCACGGACCAATTGACCTTTGGCAAGTCGATTCAAATTTTTCATGTTCACATGCCCAAGACGACGATGCCACAGTAGACCATCATGTTCTGAAATCTTTGAGAATAGGCAAGTAATTTCTTCACACGGTTTCTTGTTCATATCAATCACATAAGCGTTTCCTCGTCTCTCTGCTGTCATTAAGAACCAATCTTCTGGAATTACAATACCCGGTTTAAGTACGTGACATCCTTTCTTTGTAAAGTGAACTGAATTTCCTCGATCACAAATCTGAGAAATGCTCAACAGATTGTGTTTCAGTTCTGGAACATAGTTAACATTTTCGAAGCTTAACACGCCGTTTCTTACAGTTCCTTTCAATGTAATCCTTCCTGATTCTCCTCCCGCAAATGAGACATATCCACCATTAAATTCTTTGACATTCACCAGTTGGGATAAGTCTCCTGTCATGTGCCTGGAACAGCCACTATCCATGTACCAGAGGCGCACGGTAGTCCTCCACAGCTGTTCCTGCACAATTAGCGGGATTAGTTAGATTTAGGAACCCAGCCCATAGTGGATCTGGGTTTTCCTTGTGCATCAATGTAAGTCACTCTCTGCCACACTAAATTGTCTTTATTTAAAAACTTTGAAGTGTTTCTAATAGCAGAATTTCGATAACATGTATGAGACGGATTGGATTGCGTGGCCTTAGCTTTAGGTTTCCAATGCTTGTTTGACCAGTTAGAATTGTAGTTACCAAAAGCATTATATTGATTTCTTCGAAAATCATTTTGTTGACTTTGATTATTGCGTTTGGCTGCATTCCAATCTTGATCAGAAGGTTTAGTCTTGCGATAGTTGTTTTTCATTGTCTTAGTCTTTTCAGTCGTCATTGACTCTGAACAACGATATCGGTTAGACTTGACCTTCTGATCTTGCATAAACTTCCTCTTGTACGTTGCCCTTGGGAGTTGAACACAATTTCTGGCAATGTGGCCTGCGATGCCACAGTTAAAACATGTTTGACGTTTCATTTTGTGAGCATTTTGAAAATTTTGACAAAATTTGCTTGATGTTGAATGATTTGGCGTTTTAGTTTTCTGAACATGTTTTGCTTGTGGTTGTTCTGAGCATTTTGGTGGCTGTTGATCTAATGACTCCTCATTTATCTCAATTCCCTTTTCTTCATTTTTAAATTCAGATTCATTATTTAAACACGTAGGCGTCTCATTAAGATGCATTTCCTCAATGCATTTATCATGTGAAACTAATTCAGGTTCATTATTAGAACATGTAGAAGTCTCATCAATATGCATTTCCTCAACGCATTTATCATGTGAAATTAATTCAGGTTCAATTTCAACTACAGTTTCCAATGGGGTCCCACTAGATTCGACATTAGGGACACCCACTGAGACAGTTTCAGAAGAAGAATTAGGATACTCTTGATTTTCTAGAGAAGTCGTTTTAGTGGTTTCACTGAATGCGTCCTGAGGGACCTCACCTGTAACACTTTCATCAACCAAAGGGTTAGAAACATCAGATTCACAATCATTAACTGAAGAAAAACCATCATCAGACAAATTGTTCAAAGGTTCAACACAAACATTATCAGTTTTGCCCAAAACATCAGGCTCACAAGACGAAACATAAGCCAAAAATGACGCAAATAAAGACCGACCAAAAGCAATAGCAGATTCAGTTTGTTCAAAATAATTTTCAGAAATATTAGTATGAACAACTGGTTCACTCCCAAGAACTTCTTCACATTTTACTTCAGAAACTTTTTCTGCACATGAAGACGAAATGTTAGGATCAATTGCGCCTTTAGAAACAAAACTTATTGGATCAGACTTCTGTTTCCCAACTATTTTGTCATTGAATGATGACTTATAGTTTTTGGGACCATAAGTCATTCGACTTTCATTTATCATCTCCTCCTCAGTCATAGGTAAATAAGTATAATTGTCATTATAAGGAGGAGGAGCCTTATTAAAACCCAAACCAAGCCCTTTCTTTTCCTTATATTCGAGCTGTTGATCACACAAATTTTTCACTAATTTACTGGAGGAATCAAATTTCTTAATATTAAGCTCATTTATTTTATATCTATCTTTTATATCCTCCAGTTCCTTAGTCACAACGCATAGTTTCTCCTTAACATAGAAGAGTTGAGTTGATTTTACACTTACATCATCCTTGAGTTAGACGATGTCTTTTCGCTGAGCTTCAATCTTTTCTTTATAAAGTTTTTCATTTTTTGATAAAGTAAAGTTTTTATTTTTGATATCTTGATAATCTTGAATTAGCTCAGCATTGTGTATTCTATAGACTTCAACTCTTTGTCTACATTCAGGAGTACAGAAAGCAGAAAGTACCTCTTCTTTGGTGAGACCTTTGACTGGAGCTGAAAGAATCTGAGTCATGAAAGCTAGGTTTTCAGCAGTAGTCTCCTCCTCAGGTGCTAGAGCCTCATTCTCAGAAACGGAAACTTGATCATTTGAAGTCATGAAAGCAATGTTATTTGAAGCAGCTTGATTTTCTGGAGCTGAAATGTTCAGTCGCTCAATTTCCGAATTCCAATCAAAGTTGATGTTGGGCTGAACCACCAAGGCTTGTGCTAATCCCTGTGGTTGAGGACTTCCAGTAGCAGCATTATCAGTTAAACTTGATGTGGTCACAAGAGCTCTTTCACGATTAGGTGTTACGGGCTGGGCAGGAGTCTGTTCTCTATTAATTGGAGGCTTTGTGCAGTTTCGAGCATAGTGTCCTTCTTCATGACAGTTGTAACAACGTAGTTTAAAAGGCACTTTAGACGCTCCTGTAAATGAAGCACCCCATCTATTTTTACCAGTTCTTTGCATAAACCTTGTTGCCCTGAATGCAGCCATAGCCATCTGCCAGGTGATATCCATTTCTTCAACATCATCAGGATGAATCTGATGTAAGTCATCGCCACACCATTTAGGAGGGTCAATTTTTCCAGCAACAAATGCATTCAAACAGTTTATGACAGAGGCTGCAATATCCAGATGTTCTTTAGACTGTTGCGTAAAGAAAGCAATCATCTCATTTTTCACAGAGGAAGTAATAGGAGCAGCCGAGGATACATTCACAGTGGAAGCAGAAGGAGCAGCAGCAGAAGACAATGATGGAGCAGCTTGTGTGGAAGACCCAGAATAGTAGACATTTCCTGAAGTAGGAGCAGCCTTAGCAGATGCTGCATTGCTAAACATTTGAAATCCTCCTTGAGACAAGAGAGCTGCATTGTTATTGTCTGACGAAGGAGGAACAACAGAGAATCCAGCAGCTAGCATGCTGTTTTTATGATTGGTTTCTCTTTGTTTATCATCTAGTTCACATGCTTTGATATGAGAAATCATTTCTGACAAACTGCATCTACCAAGATCTTTTGTTTTCTTGATCATCGCAACATGATGATCCCAGCTCTTAGGTAACGCATTCAACAGTTGCCTATTTGACGTAGCATTTGAAACATGTATTTCTTCCATCTGCATTTGAGTGACCAGTTTGACAAACCTCTGAAGTTGGTTATCAACAGTTTCTCCATAAATATGATTGAAATTGTTGAAATTTTGTCTCAACAAGTTTCTTCGACTCTCCTTCATGTCCTCATTACCTTCATAAACATCGATCAGAGATTCCCACAGTTCCTTAGCAGATTTACAAGTACGAAAGCCAATAGCAATATCTGGACCCAGTCCCATGGTCAAATAAGACAGTGCTCTTTCATCTTCTTCAACTATATTGAAATCATCTTCAGTATAATCGCTTTTGAGTTTCTTTACTTTTACTCCTGGTTCAGTAGGACTATCTGTCATGATCTCTCTTGGACCTCTGAGAATACATCTCCAAATTTTAGAATCCTTGACTTTCACATGTTGTTCAAAACGCCATTTCCACTCAGGAAAATCATTTGCATCAGTCAACCTTGGAATACGAGTAGTGGTTCCAACCTTTGAATCTAGTTCTTGTTGTTTGTTAAGGGCAGCCAGGTCAACACTTTGATTATTTGTAGTCATGGTTACTCAATAAATTAATTAATTTGCTGATTAATTAATTATATAAGTTCAAGAGTCCAAGAGTCCAAAAGTCCAAAGTCTAAATAACGTTGCAGGAGTCGTTGCGAGTCGAGACAGGAATCGAGACTGAATCAGTAAGCTTGCACAATACTGAGTCGAGACAGTTGTTGCGAGTGAACTGAATACTGAGTCGAGACCGAGATTGCGAGTCGAGATCATGAACAATCAAACTTGATGCCAGTCGAGACAAATGGTTTCGAGTTAAAGATGCCAACTCGAGATCACAGCGGTTGCGAGTCGAGACCAGATTGCTATTTCCACTCGAAACGGATGAACTTGAGTCGAGACGAGGCAGAAAGTGAGATCTAATGCTGAAAGTAAGTCGAGACCCTGCAAAACAAACTTGTGAGATAAACGTAACTGTAATTCCTGATTTTCAGCAGCTTCCGAAAATTCAAAGATATGAAATCTTTGAATCTTTTATCCTCAACAACTTCCGTTAATTCAGCAAACACCTTAAACAACGAATCACAATCCAAAATCAGCAACTTTAATCAATATATGCGATGAACAGCTTGAATCCGAACACAATATAATCCTGAAATTCTTAAACACTTAGCAAACAAGATCAGTAACGATTAAAGCCTTCTTGAATCCAATGATATCAAAACCGAACCAAGATTTGGTTTCTTGGCTCTGATACCAATTGTAAAACCCTTGAGGATCTTTCAACGATATCAAAGTTAACTTGTGTGAGTGCGGAATCCAAACACAAGCGGATTCAAGAAAACAATAAACAATAAAGTAGAATAAGAATAATAATCAAACAAAATATTATCTTGCATTCACCTTAAGGTCGATGACTGATACAAGACACCACAACCGATCTCGAGTTCCCTATCACTTTCTATCAAGCAATCAACCTTCTAAACATTACTAAGGTTTACTTATATAGTACCTATGATGGATCGAGACCACCTAGGCCCACTCGAGATCTATAGATAAAACCCAAAACACATAACCGACCCAAAATAACTTAGTTAAACATTACAAGATCAACCCTAAACTTTAATATCTCTCAATGTATAAACCTTGAGGTTCCAACAGTTTTCTTCTATAAAATCATGTGAAAATCGATATGAAAATCAAATGATATAAAAGAAATATGCATGGTTAAATAAATAACCAAGTAAAAGTGAATTGTATAAAATATGTACTTTGTATGTCATATTCTTGAAAAGAAATGTTTCATGTCTTGCCCATGTGATTAATGTAACGCAACAATGTGTAATATAATAAAAGCACTTATATATAGGAAGTACCATCGGCGTATCCACCATGCTTTTATCATATAACACATAGCCCCGTTACATAAGTCACATATTAATAACCATCCAAAATGTCTTGTTTAATGTCAACAATGTTTATGTATAAACTATGTTTAAATGTCGTGTGTAATATGTACCATGTATAACAAATGAAATGCATAGCAAGTAGGAAATCATCTACTTAAACTATGTGATAATGTCAATGTATTAATAATGTTATGTACGGTGAATAACTAGTAATTACTCAACCCCGTAGGAAAATGTACAAAACCATGATTTTGAATAAACTTAAGTTTAAATCAAATGTTATGTTTTGCAGAAAACAATGCTTTATGATTACAAACATTTATGCAGTAATGTTAATCGCATACATTCAAGCCTTGCGACTGTGGCGACAAACCTTTAAACAAATTAAAGGTTTATCTAAGTTATGTAGTCGGATTCTGTCATTCCCAACTTCCAAACAAACCTAGGAAGTCGGAAACGGGAGTTGTCAATTCCTATGGTACCATTACATACTACCGAGCGGCGTGATCAAAGTTAATGAATGTATTATTGTCCCGATTAAACACACCAAATGTCATAACCAATGTAAGCATGCTATGAAAACCATGTACTAGGTATGCTAAGTAAACATGCCTAGTAGAAATGTCATGTAAAACAATGCGTACATATGCTAAGTAAACATATGTAACAAATGTGTAATAAATAAATGTGCTAGCATGCTTAACATACATAGCAAAACATAGTGAAAGCATGTACTAAATATGTACTAAGTGAAACTAGCATGTTTATGTCACAAAAACATGTAAAACAAGAAAGTAACAATTATGTACATGTGAATCACCCCAAAATATTTGAAAACGGTAAAAGAGGGGAACTATGTACTCACTTGGGATTGCTAATTTAGTCTTGAGAATAAGACCAATTTAAGCTCCAAGTATCACGGAATCAAACGGCACCTAGTATATGTAACTATGTTAATAATCGGCTTCTAAATCGGGAGATAGGATAGAATGAGGTTCTATAAATCAAATGAGTATTTAAAATCATATGGTATGATTTAATAGTCCCTACATTCTGATTGGAAAGTCTAACTAAGTGCTTTTGACCCGTTTCGACCCATTATGGTAGTATAAGCTACTATAATGCGTCGTTAGCGTAAGAATATGTTCGGATGGTTAACTATGTGCTATGCCAAGTCTTACATGCCCAATTATGCCTAAACATGTTACTAAATCAGATTATATGTCAAAAATATGTTCACATAATCAAAATACGGATTTATGCTTCAAAAGGGCGTTTTGGTCATTTCCTATGGGCATACAAGCTAACTAGCAAAAGACTAACCAACCCTATGTGATCATAAGGTATAACCTCAGGGGTTATTCCCTATATAACTATGATCACTAAGTAAGCTTGGTCGGATCCTAATGATCGACCAAACGGGTCGGGTTCGAAAGTCTAAGCGGTTGTTTAGACCGCTTAACTAACGACCCTAAACAAGCACCAAACTATTAGTGACGAGTTAAACATGTCAAAACATGTTTAACCTACTGATTTGGTATCAAAACAATGGGTTTTGATACCCGAAAATAGTTCCGTTGCAAAATACGTGCTAAAACGCATTTTGACCGAAACTTTGACTCGTCACTACACCTAGTTAACGTGGTAATCAGCGGGTATAATCACTAAGGATTATAACCAACGTGATTACAATCACGTTGCAAAGTTCAACCGAACTTTGCGTTGACCATTGACTGGTCAAACTGAAAGTCAAACACTGTTTGACTTTTTAAACTAGTAAGCAATAAAAAGAATGAAAGAATGCTTACAAAAGGTCCTTGCTTGAACTTGATCTTATAAACTCTCAGGTATGAAGTTATAAAACATCAACTTAGAGAGTTTTAGATCAAGTGTGAGCTGAAATGAGGAAATGGCATGGTTATTTATAGGAATCAAGAGCCATCAAGATCATTTTGTGTGGTGATCAAGCAATGATCCCAGCCCTACACATGTTAGGATATGATTGAGGGACTTGGGAGACACTTATACTTGGTTACCACACAAGAAAGTTGCAAGAAAACACAAGGAAACAACTGTTCTGCTCAAAAAACACGTTTTCTGATGCTGGGCACCTCACACGGCCCGCGTAAGGATAGGCATGGGCCTTACGCGGCCCGCCTGGCCTCCCCAGTTCAGCAGAAGTTTCCCAAAATTACAGTATTGGTCCCTGCACTTCTTTTGAGCTCATTTCAGGCCTTTCTGACCCCCGTTAAGCCATTTTAAAGGTTCTAAAAGGTCAATAAGGTTTAGAGGACTCAAAATATGCTTGGAACACTCTCGGATGTCGGCTCTTTTGGTCGCACGGTTGCGTTGTTCGTTAAATTACGACGAAACTCAAACGGACGCGAAAACGAACCAAATTAAGCGACGAGTGGTATTTTTGCATGCCGATCACTAAAATAAAAATATTTTAGTGTGTACAAAAATTTTGGATGTCCAGATGTGGCCAGAACGTAAGATATGCGCGAAAATGAAAACTTACGCCGTTTTTGACACTATTAGTCCCTGTAAGATCATGTAAGCATGTTTTCGCACACCGAACCTATCAAATCTTATTTCTAAGCCATGTTTAGGCTATATATGGTATGTTTAACTTACAATCAAATTCCGGACTGTATGTTGTCTTACGGAACGGTAGACTTTTGCAGTTTGACGCAAATAGTCCCTGTGAGCGAATAAACTTGTTTTTGCCATACCAAAGCCTTCAAAACATATTTCTAAGTTATGTAAAGGTTATTTAAGGTATGTTAAGCTTATGTTGCTGTTCCGGAGTGTTTGTCGCGTTAAACTGATTACGTTTACATATCAGTTTGCATATAACTTCCCAGAAAGCGATATAGAGTTCAAAATCGATCAAAATCAACATGTGCATAAAATCAAACCTAAATAACAAACATTGGGATCAAAACAAACTGTTTTATTAATATTGTATTGCTCATAGTCTGTAAAATGATTACACAAGCACAGATGTCACAGTATCCTACTGATATCACAACATATTTAAGGCATATTAACTTGTGAAACATGTTCATGACTCATTTGGTTACCCGTTATGCACTTTACGCGTTCGGTACGGTTTATGTAACTAGTTTACATGAATTAACCGAAACGGGTCAAACCTTATCATCTTCACTTCAAAATTCAGAATGTGTTTAGTTTACCCATATTATACAAGTCTCCATACTTGTCGGGTCTAAATCACATTCTAATCCGGTCTTCGCTTAATCTTGCGTTTTGAACCGTAAACCTTTCCTTAAAACTAACTGGTCTAAGTTACAACTTAAATAAGAACCATTAGGAATCTAATAGGTTAATAAAACCTTCGTTCCAGATTGAGAGCCCCAGTAGAGGTACTTGTGCTTGCTGATTAGAATATACGGCTGAGTATAAATTGCATTTTAAGCTCAGGTAAATACTTTTAACTTATTTTCCGTTATACGGGCTTGGGATACGGTATTATAAAAATACCGCTTGGTCGGGTGTAGAAACCTTTTAATCGGAGATGATTAAATTGCATAATCCCGTTTTAATCAGTATTGCTTGATAACAAATAACATTGGGGGTTAATGACCGTGTCCTGGATATCCTTGGCTCATTTAAAAAGTGTAAATGGCCACAACTTAAGCACAAGGTGTAGGCATAACACCTCCTGTTGCGTATGTAAAAGATATACTCACTCGTGAGGTAACTTCTTGTGAGTTATATTTGTGGTGTGTTGATTAATCTTGATCGGTTTGTTTAATCACCGGCCCTAAATCTTGGACAAACATGTAAATCTGATACAAGATTGTTATTAATATAATTGTCCCAAGTTATAAAGGAATTTTTGTGCCTTGTGCATTTAAATCAATTTTCATAAAGATTTTCAAAAGAGTCAGTTAATTGTATTTACTAGTATAAACTGACGTATTTTCCAAAAGGGTTAAGTGACAGGTACTGTACGTAAATTGGCTGGGAGCTCAGGGCGTTAATAGGGAATCTTGCAAGTTCTAAACATTTAAAGTATGTTGAACTGTGTTTATGTTTCTGTTTTAAGATCCGCCTGTGGATCCATCTTACAATCCGTTTGTAATATTTGATGTTACTTTCGAATCGGTTTGTAGTATATTTACTTTAGACTTCCGTTGTGCATTGAACTGTGATTATTTGACTATGATGATATCAACAACGTCACGATACTCCCCACCGGTCCCACCGGTAATACGTGGAAATATCAGGGTGTGACAGGTTGGTATCAGAGCCAACATTGAGTGAATTAAACACTAGCTTTTTGTGTTTAATCTCAATGACACAGTAGCACATTCCATAACTTCCGAGTCTAGACTTGAACTAGGAATGATCTCATCCCTGTTATATGTAAGCATTGTTTCCGATATTTGAGTATTTCAGGATTGTGTCGCCGAGCAAAGCTGCCATTAGTGGAGGTTCTCCAAATCCAAAGTTTAAGAATGTAAAGCTTCGTACTATAGCTCGAATTAGCACACGACCAGTATGGAGGAATGACCTTTTGAACCCATTAACCATATTTCAAATTCTGTACCCAAGAGTTTTGAAACTTCAAATGAGAAGCTAACATCGGAGGAGTTCATACCAGCTGTCCCTGAAGCTCCCGCTCCAAAGATAATACCTATGGACCCAAAGGACTCATATTTCTTACCTCCAAGTCTTGGAATCCCAAACTTGGATTATACCTGTCCTGACCTTATTCATGATTCATATTATTCATTACCCATAAAATCCTTGGATTCCACATTTGCAAGGATTCCTAATTGAGAAGATTTCGACTACCCACAAAAACCTTTAGTACCCGTACGGCACTAAGAGAACCAAGGAGAAAACTTTCAGAAATAGGATGAAGAAGGAACTTCCTTGTTATGTTTCATTTCTATAGTAGTCCCTATAAGGACATATATATATCTTTTAAAGTCCCCGTATGGGCGAATTTCTTTGTGTAAGACCTGTTTAGGGCAATGATGTGTTCAAAATGTAACATATAAATTTCATCAAATGAGGCATAAAACTAACCCTTTTTTAGTACTAATGTTGGAAAAAGTGTGCTTTTGTCTTCCTTTTGTATTTTCAGGATTAAATGAGCTCAAATTAACAAAAGAAGCAAAAAGACATCAAAATCTAACATAAATACAAGAAAAGGAACAAGACGTGGCATGCCCGACCCCACAACAGCATCTTCCCAAGCAAAACAAGAGATCAGGAGCCTGAACACGCCCCGTGCTCAGCCAGCACGGGGGCGTGCCCAAGTGTCAGCAGAAAAGACAAAGTGGTAGAAGCTTCTATTGCCCACCACGGGCCGTGCTCAACGGACACGGGGCCGTGGTCAACTATAAGATTCGCACAATCCAGGCAAATCTTCATAGTACAAAGATTCTTCTGCACACGGGGTCGTGCTCAGCGGACACGGGGGCGTGGTCAACTAATAAGACAAAGCTGCATTTAATGAAGAAAGAGAGGATGTGGACACGGGGCCGTGCCCACTGGACACGGGGCCGTGCCCGAGCTTCTGTTCAGCCTATAAATAGAAGTGCTTGGCTCAAGCTCAAACCATCCCTTGGCACACCACCTCTCTCACACTTCACACTTCACCCACCACCCACCACCACCATAACACCATCATCCACCACCATCATCCATTGTCCATCGTAGAGTGTGTGAGTCGTCTCGGGATCCAAGATTGATCGTAAGAGTTCTTGACAATCAAGGCCATGTTTGCCTAAGTCTCTTACATCACTTGGTGAAGACAAAGTGTCTAGTGTAATACTTTTTATTTCTAATCTTTTGCACTTTTTATTTGGTTTTGTATTAATGAGTTTAATAACTAGTTGCTTATGTTGAAGGTGATCTTTCCTTATCGTTTGTCCGTGGTGTCTTGGCATTATTTTACTGTCTATATAAAATAAAAGATTTTCACCATTCATATCTCCACGGTCTATATGGAGGTATGTTGGCTACCTGGTCGGGGGTTAAGGGAACGGTTTGGTAAAGGTCTTGCCATTGTTCAGCGTTTAGAGGTCCTGCAATGGACCTGGGTCAAATTTAGTAGGACCTCCTTCAATACTTAACGGTATTGGATGGCGGGGGTCCAAACTCTTTGATCCCCTCATAAGTTAACTACTATTAATACTATAACCCGGCTATTTAGGACTGTATCCCTGCTGACTCAGACTACTTAGTCGAGGGTAACGTCACCTCCAAAAGAGGGGCCTACCATAATTTGCATTAATAACTTAATTAATTATCTTCCAATAATCCACCCTTTTAGGATTGTATCCTTGCTGACTCAAACTACTGGGGTAAGGGTAACGTCACCTTCAAAAGAGGGGCCTACTACAATAACTAAGATAATCTCTTAATTATGTGCAAAAGTGCGGAAATAATCAAAGGTTACACTAGATACGAGTCGGAACCAAGTGATTCATCTTGTCTATCTGTTTTTCTTTTTATTTTTATTTTCAGCATTTTAGTTAGTTTTTATTTTTCTTAGTTTAAAACATTTTTCTAAACTTTTTATTTTGATTAGACGTTGAGGATAAACCGGTATTAAAAGCTCTTGTGTCCTTGGACGACATCGGTATCTTGCCAACACTATACTACGCTCACGATGGGTGCACTTGCCCATATGTGTGTTTAGTGTTAGTAAAATATCGTGTTTTATAAATTTAAAACTTGGCTAAAAATAAGTGTTAAAGGGGCTTAAAATATACACCTAATATATATAACACTTCACACGCATCAAGTTTTTGGCGCCGCTGCCGGGGACACAAGGATTTTAAGAAAGTTAGGAATCAACGGCCTAATCGTTTTTCTTGTTTTTCATTTTTTGTTAGGATTTTTTTTTAATTTTTCAGCTTCTGCAGAACTCAGCACGGGCCGTGCCCGCTGAACACGCCCTGTGCCCAATCATTGGAACTGGCAATCTTGTTTTAAGTCAGACAGTAAGCTGAACACGGGGCCGTGCCCACTCAACACGCCCCCGTGCCCAAGTTTCAGTTACTGAAAATAGAACCGTAAGATCCCGACGGTTGGTAATTTCTGACACAAACATGAGTGATACTGATACTTTTTACTTTCGGCACTCTTATGGTACTATGTGGTGTCAATTGTGTGGGGGTAACCATAAAGAATTAGAATGCTTTTTTCTAAATTATAAACCCCACTATATAACCCATCATTTCCTAGTATCCTTAAGAGGGGCGAAAGTAAAAATAATCCCTATCGCTCCCTCGAATGCGCCCAACCGGATATTCTAGGAGAAATGCTTCTCGATGAATTATTTCAACTAGAAGATCTAATTTTTAATTGGTTAGAAGAACTTAGGGGAGACCTCAATAATCTTTTCCAAAGCGATAACCAAGAAGAGAGGCTGGAAACGCATTCAAACAACTTCATTGTTTCCAATGATACTTCTAACTCTAGTGAGGACTTGAGCGATAGTCGTCCCTGTGTCGATTGTGCCGTGAAGGACTCCCCATGAACTTCGTTTGATGCATACATAGACCTGAGCGATTCGACATACACCTTCTTTAACGAGAGCCCGGAAAAGGGTTGGACTTGTCCACCTACATATAGCTTAGGAATCACCCTCACCGACAACCTCTTGCGTTCTCGTCTTAATCTTGATCAATTGAGGCATCTTAGGCACTTTGGGGTTGTTCCATCCAGTAAGGAACCACCCGATCCGGAAAAGTTCCTTAAAAATAGACGCACTTCATAAATCAGCCTTCCGACACGGGGCCGTGTCCAGGTCAACACGCCCCCGTGTCCACCAAAAGATTCCCTTCTGACTTTTGTCAGAATACGGACAAAACGTGTCAGGATCTTGCCTGCACACGGGGCCGTGTCCAGCCGACACGGGGCCGTGTCCAGCACGCTGTCGTTTTCTATAAATGCAGCCAAGAACTCTGCACATTTGGACCATCCAGGGACAGAGATTTGGAGGGATTTTCTGACTTACCATCCTAGGTATGTTCTAAAAGAAGGTTCCTACAAGCATCTTGTCCTTTCCTCTTTTATCTATTGCCTTCTTCTTCATCTTTCTTGCACCAAGAACTCCATTAAAGCTTGATTTCAAGCTTTGTTGTGATGTTTATTGAATTTTTGTTCAAGGAATCTTGTTAAAAATAAGTTACACAACATTGTTTTAAGTTATTTCTGCTCAAAAAGCTTCATAAGCTAAGAAAATAATTTGAAACCCCAAGATTCCTTGTTCTAAAAATCTGCAGAAAGTTGAACACGGGGCCGTGCTCAATGAGCACGGGGCCGTGCCCGTGGTACTGTTTCATTTAAAACGAACTGTTTTTGGTTTGTCTTCGTAGAATGTCTAGCCAAAACAGCGGAACCTCTTCTGCACACTCAAGGAACAGTCGACGAGAAAGGAGGCCATCGATTGAAGCAACTCTCGTAAGATATGTAATGGCACTACGAGAAGCACTTGACGAGATGACTTCAGTGGAGGAGGTCCTCATTGACCGTATCAACTATCTCTCGGTGGGGTTGGAAAACAGTTTCCGGGAAATAAACCTCTTGCACCAGAGGTTAAACATTCTGGTAACGCCTCCTATGGAACCAATCCTCCCTCAAGAGGATTGGAACCTCGCACTTGGAATTCAAAATCCTACCGGTTGGGACGACATTCCAGCAGAACCTCCTCTTGAAGAACTCCAAGAAATTCCGGTGGAAGTTACACCTCCTCAACCCGATGCTCATGAGCCCGCTTTTCTTCTCCCTAGGGAGATCGAAGAGTGGCTCGCCGATGTATGAGGAGCCCATACCCGTAGGAAGAAGTGTCAAGCCACTTTTAACCGAGAGATCTATCTTTTCGGAAATTTTGCTAGTAGAATAAATAGTAGGCTGGAAACTTCTTGGATTTCTTGTGTTTCTTTGACCTAACTAGCTAATATTTTAATTTTTAGGACTATTATGTAATTCTCTCTATGATTAATGAATGATGGTTTTAGTTAATTTGGTGTTTTGGATGGTGTTGAAATGAATAAAACACACTTGAGATGGCAAAGGATGCAAGGGAAACTTGAACCAGCACTCCATACAGGAAAACAGAACCATCCGACAAATTTCTTCGTTTACAGTAAGTTCGGCACGGGCCGTGTCCACCCAACACGGCCCCGTGCTGCACAGTCTGCAGAAAAAGACCCAGTTCAGGTAACTGGACACGGGCCGTGTTCACCCAACACGCCCCCGTGTCCAGGCTTCTGCTTCTCTTGTTTTAATTTTGTTACTGGCACTTGAACACGGGGCCGTGCCCGGATAACACGGGGCCGTGTTCAGCGCCCAGTAACACAAAATTTTTGCTCTTTACACCTTTTTACACATTCAATCAACCTAAAAACTTATTTTTGGGACACATTGAGGATAATGTGTAATTTAAGTGTGGGGGGGGATGCTAAAACCTTGAATCTTGCAAGTCCTAAATACAAGCCTTACACAAAACTCTATTGGAACCGCTAATCACCCCAAATTTTTTTCAAAAATTTTCATTTTTTTACTTGTCTAGGTTTAACTCGGGAAATTCAAGTTCTTAAAAAGGTTATATTTTTACGAATTTACAACCGATAGCGTCGTGATAAAAAGAACCAACATAAGAAAATTATGAAAAGGCATGACAAGCTTAGTTAAAATTTAATTATATATACTTGATCACATAAAAACCCATTCCCACAAAAGTGAGTTTTGAGCCTTTATTGAGCAAACACTTACATATCATTTGACTAAATGCTCATTTTCGTTTCTTGTGTAAATAGCCGCTTGGTTCTTACGACTCTAGAACTTGCCATGACGATACATTCCCGGTCCTTACCAACTTAAACCCGAGTAAGTAAATGATGGAGGCATTAGGACTAACCCCTTTTTATTTCTACACCATTATTTTTTTTAACCACCTACCCAAAATCCCCCTAGTTAGCCCCTTTGAGCCTAAACCTTTTCATTTCATAACCCAAACCAAACACCCTTTTTACCCACCAAAACCTTTTTCATTTTTAACCCTTTGTTTTAGTAACAAGTTCGGTTCTTCATATGACTTTTCAAAAAAAAAAAAAAAAAAACAACATTTGTGTTGTAGATGAAGCAAAAGAAAATAAACAAACAAGTTCATCAAAAATAACTTTGTTTGAATAATAGCTTCATCAAAATAAAAGGTTACAAAAAAAATAAAAAGTCTTACGAAAACCGACACTTGTTACGCTTTTCGCCTTTTTTCTACTAACCACTAACCACCAACCCAACCACCTACCTTTAACCCAAGCCTAACCCTTAACCCACAAAGTCCTCTTGATATTTACAAAGGTATATAAGTTAAAAAGGAGGAGGATTGATTGCTTGGCAAGCCTATGGTAGGAGTAAGTTCCATGCCGCTCTCGAGTGATCCACAAAAATACATTTTCGGCCGAGTGTTGAGTGATCCCCGTGAGGTATGTGAACTTGTATATAAATAGAATTTTAAAGAGGCATGTTATGCCCTAATAAGTAATTTACCTTATGAAAAGTTTTAAATAAATCATGACGAATAGGATTGTAAATAAATAAAAATAAAATTAAATAAAGAATCTTGGAAATCCCGACACTCTATGACAAGCCCAAAACCTTCTTCTCTACCCATTCCATTTGGGAGTGTAATAGCCACATATTAAAGAGTTTTGCTTGAGGACAAGCAAAGATTCAAGTGTGGGGGTATTTGATGTGTTCAAAATGTAACATATAAATTTCATCAAATGAGGCATAAAACTAACCCTTTTTTAGTACTAATGTTGGAAAAAGGGTGCTTTTGTCTTCCTTTTGTATTTTCAGGATTAAATGAGCTCAAATTAACAAAAGAAGCAAAAAGACATCAAAATCTAACATAAATACAAGAAAAGGAACAAGACGTGGCATGCCCGACCCCACAACAGCATCTTCCCAAGCAAAACAAGAGATCAGGAGCCTGAACACGCCCCGTGCTCAGCCAGCACGGGGGCGTGCCCAAGTGTCAGCAGAAAAGACAAAGTGGTAGAAGCTTCTATTGGCCACCACGGGCCGTGCTAAGCGGACACGGGGCCGTGGTCAACTATAAGATTCGCACAATCCAGGCAAATCTTCATAGTACAAAGATTCTTCTGCACACGGGGTCGTGCTCAGCGGACACGGGGGCGTGGTCAAGTAATAAGACAAAGCTGCATTTAATGAAGAAAGAGAGGATGTGGACACGGGGTCGTGCCCACTAGACACGGGGCCGTGCCCGAGCTTCTGTTCAGCCTATAAATAGAAGTGCTTGGCTCAAGCTCAAACCATCCCTTGGCACACCACCTCTCTCATACTTCACCCACCACCCACCACCACCATAACACCATCATCCACCACCATCATCCATTGTCCATCGTAGAGTGTGTGAGTCGTCTCGGGATCCAAGATTGATCGTAAGAGTTCTTGACAATCAAGGCCATGTTTGCCTAAGTCTCTTACATCACTTGGTGAAGACAAAGTGTCTAGTGTAATACTTTTTATTTCTAATCTTTTGCACTTTTTATTTGGTTTTGTATTAATGACTTTAATAACTAGTTGCTTATGTTGAAGGTGATCTTTCCTTATCGTTTGTCCGTGGTGTCTTGGCATTATTTTACTGTCTATATAAAATAAAAGATTTTCACCATTCATATCTCCACGGTCTATATGGAGGTATGTTGGCTACCTGGTCGGGGGTTAAGGGAACGGTTTGGTAAAGGTCTTGCCATTGTTCAGCATTTAGAGGTCCTGCAATGGACCTAGGTCAAATTTAGTAGGACCTCCTTCAATACTTAACGGTATTGGATGGCGGGGGTCCAAACTCTTTGATCCCCTCATAAGTTAACTACTATTAATACTATAACCCGACTATTTAGGACTGTATCCCTGCTGACTCAGACTACTTAGTCGAGGGTAACATCACCTCCAAAAGAGGGGCCTACCATAATTTGCATTAATAACTTAATTAATTATCTTCCAATAATCCACCCTTTTAGGATTGTATCCTTGCTGACTCAAACTACTGGGGTGAGGGTAACGTCACATTCAAAAGAGGGGCCTACTACAATAACTAAGATAATCTCTTAATTATGTGCAAAAGTGCGGAAATAATCAAAGGTTACACTAGATACGAGTCGGAACCAAGTGATTCATCTTGTCTATCTGTTTTTCTTTTTATTTTTATTTTCAGCATTTTAGTTAGTTTTTATTTTTCTTAGTTTAAAACATTTTTCTAAACTTTTTATTTTGATTAGACGTTGAGGATAAACCGGTATTAAAAGCTCTTGTGTCCTTGGACGACCTCGGTATCTTGCCAACACTATACTACGCTCACGATGGGTGCACTTGCCCATATGTGTGTTTAGTGTTAGTGAAATATCGTGTTTTATAAATTTAAAACTTGGCTAAAAATAAGTGTTAAAGGGGCTTAAAATATACACCTAATATATATAACACTTCACACGCATCAGGCAATTATTGTATTTTTGAGAGTTTCTATGAAAAGTTTCCTTTTTAAAATTTACTTTGGTATTAAATAGTATACGTATGTATTATGCCCTAAATCAGAACGTCATTTCAATTTATGATTGCTCTGCCATTGTATATCAAAGAAATCTTAAAGGTATAACCTAGCCTATATGTCATTTCGACATAGCTAAGATGGTAAAGCCTTTTTAAGATAATAGATCCTTGTTAACACCTAAGAACGTGTTAACACTCCTTGACAAATGTGGTTCGAGAAAATCACAATAGTCATACTTATATTGGATTCTTCCAATTTCTTATCTAGCCTAGTAATTTAGAAATCATGGCTCAAATCATCAGATAAAATGATCATATCATAAACATCCCTTAGTGATGAAATGCCTACGGGCTATATCTATTGTCCTAAAACACAAAAGATAGTTGTAGTCTTTGACTCTCTGTCAAGAAAGGTAATGAACTATGTTCAAACCTTGATGCCTCGATCCTATAAGATCATGGCTTATAAATTCCAAACTGTCCTCGTGACAAGGCCTTTTGTGCCATTTCAATATCCTTAATAGCTTATAGATGGATTAATTATAATGAAAAATTTAAAATAACCCTGATTATCAAATTAACCAAATATGGTCTATTAATACCATGGTTAATGAATCATCGAAGATGATGATTCCAAAATAGATTCCTAAGCAAAAATTATTGGCGATTGTTTTATAGAAAACAAGCTTCAGCATGTCAGAATCAGATGAAGTCAACAGTCATCCCAATATGAGGAATGACAATACAAGGATGACTGTAATGGCTGCAGAATTACAGACAATGATAGATAAAGCTGTCACTCAAGCCATCGACATGCAGTTCAAGGATTCAAGTGGTGATCATAGTGGGACCCAATCTGTGCCTCACACAAAACCACCTCCTAAGATACATACGTCCTATAAGAATGATTCTCATCATTCTTCAAATCAGAGAAGTATTCCGTCCCAACAAATTGTGCTCAGTCAGGAGCCACATGATAAGACCTGCTCTTATAAATACTTTGTCTCTTGCAAACCAAGGGACTTCACTGGAGAAAAAGGAGCCATCGATTGTATGACATGGCTGGATGAGATGGACACAGTAGTAGACATTAGTGGTTATGCAAAACAGGATATTGTGAAGTTTGTTTCACAATCATTCAAAGGAGAAGCGTTGGCATGGTGGAGATCATTGATCCAAGCCACGGGGAAGATCCTACTTTATAACTTGTCTTGGGATCAATTTGTTGCGCTGATCAAGGAAAAATTTTGTCCTCAGCATGAGGTAGAAAAGATAGAAACAGATTTCTTGACTCTGGTCATGAAGGATTTAGATTGTCAGGCATATGTGACAAGTTTTAACACTATGTCCCGCCTAGTTCCCTATTTAGTCACCCCTGAACCTAAACGCATAGCGTGTTTTATTGGAGGCCTAGCACCAGAAATTAAGGGAAATGTTAAAGAGTCTAGGCCTACCACATATAGGTCCGTGGTGGACTTATCCTTATCTCTCACTTTAGATGCAATCAGGAATAAGACTGTTAAGACCTCTAGCGAGGGAAAAAGGAAAGTAGAAGAGGAAAGCTCTCGCCGATCTGACAAGAAGAAAAAGGGAAGTTCTGAGCTCTGGAAAGATTCCGAGTTTAGGAAAAACTCGAGTCAGTCTAATAACAGACCCAAATGCAGTAACTGCAGAAAGCAACATTCTGGAAAATGTACGATTAACCCAAGTGCTAAACTGTGTGGAATTTGCAAGACCAAGGGTCACAAGACTTTAGATTGCAAGGAGTTGAAGAACGCGACTTGTTACAACTGTAACGAGGAAGGGCACATTAAAAACCAATTGCCCAAAACTTATAAAGAAGCCTGAAGAGGCCAAGAAAACAAACGCGTGAGTCTTCCAGATGAACACCAAGGAGGCAGTACATAATTATAACATCATAACAGGTACCTTTCCTTATCAATGATGTTTATGCGGGAAATTGTTGATTCCGGTGCAGATAAGTCTATTGTGGACAATAAATGTTGTGAACTGGTATATCTACCTGTTAGGACTCTAGACATAACGCGAGGTAAATTTAGCCGATGATACTTTAGAGTCTGCTTCAACAAATCTTAGATAGATATTTTATATCTATTAGGAATCACTCTTTTCTGATATCCTTATGACAAGCTTTCAAGCTATCCAAATTCATCAATATAATAAAGACAGATGTGACATTTTGATCCCCTGTCAAAAGGTGATGGACCAGGTCCAAACCTTAAATGCCATTGATGGTCTTTTTATGGCCTAGGCTAAGTATAATTGATATCTATTTAAATAACATTCATTAAGAATGTTCGTACTATATTAGCCTGTATGGTTTAATGATACCATGGTTAGTATATGTTAGGTCATCAGGATGATGAATAGCGGTTGTTGTATTACAACTAAGTAATTGTTTCATTCGGTGTTAGGAATCAAGTCTTGAGTATGACAAACTCGGATAAGACAACCGTCAATTGCGCCATTGATGATGCGACACATGCTAATGATGCTACGATTGTGAACCTCAAAATTAACAAAGATGTTCTCCAAGCTATGATAGACGCAGCTGTTGGAAAAGCTGTAAGAAAGGTCGTGAAAAAGTTCAAAGAGCCCAATGCTACTTGCTCCAAATCCCATTTAAAACCATGTTTCCTTACTCACGAGAAGGATCTTGTTCATGCCTCGGATGCAAAGAATGAACTAAAAAGAAAAAGGGAGGAAGATAATTCCCAGACTTCTAAGAAAAAGGGTAAGTTTGAGCTCAATAAGAACCAACAAAAGTCCAAGAAGAAACCTGTATGCAAGACCTGCAAGAAGCGCCATCTAGGGAGGTGCATGTTCGAATCAAAATCCCAATCACAGCCTAGGGCTTGTGGGATTTGCAAATCAAGAGAGCATAGAATGTTGGATTGCAAGGACATGAAGAATGCAGTCTGTTTCGGCTGTGGTGAGAAAGGGCACATCAAGACTACATGCCCTACATCTGTCAAGGGAAGTGCGACTAAGGATGGAAAGCCTAAGAATGAAAGCGCTTAAACTCTCCGGAAAAGTGCCAGAGGTAGTTCATATCAATAATGACATCAGGTACATTCTTTAACAATTATTGGTAATATAAATGCTAAGAGTTCTGTTTTGATTCGGATACCAATAAATCCTTCATAAATTGTAAGTATAGCAAACTCTTAAAATCTTCCATAAGAACCTCAGAGATTAAGTGTAAAGTAAAACATACAGACGAAAATCATAGGAACCATTTCTTCTATTCCTGTCAGAAATCTTCAGTCATAAAATTCTAGAGTACCCTCTCTCCAGATGAAGTACGTCAGCATATGTAGTTGATATCTCTTTGATCTCTATCGATTGCGAATACCAGACGATATGACAAAAGCGCCATATGAGGATTGGTGTATCTTAAAATGTTCCATAGATTGCTTCCATGCCTGATCAGTATGGAGGTTTAATGCATGGAACCACAAGGATATTCCAAATGGTCATATAGTACTAAAGTCAGCTAATGGTATTCAAAGAAGATATCCAGAATGGAATTGTCCAAGTAAGTGTCTCTGATTAGGGAATCCGTGGACTCGTAACATAAATGTGTCACTTATCTAACACAGGAAATGATAGATGAACTAGAGCCTGAGATTTGGAAAATCTCTGTAACCTCCTTGTGTCTTGATTATCTTCTCCAAAGACTAACTTGTTTACCTCCTAAAAGACAAGTAGAGTTAAGATTTATATCCCGCATAGGGCTGCATTATTGTGAAATCCCCACGATGGTTAGTACCATCATTATTGGAAGAATCGAAACCCTGATTAAATGAGTCTTAAAATAAAGGTTCATAAAGCCTAATTCAATATTCGAAGAATTCGGTATTATTTAAGAAAGACGGTTCATTTTGATTATGCATTGGATATCGTAACCCTATTTAGGCAACAATTAAGAATCGCCATCAGCTGCCCAGGATCGTCGATTTGTTCGACTAACTGTAAGGATTAGCTATTCCTTAAGATTGGTTTTAGGCAGTAGTTGGAATAACCATCTCACCTTAAATAAGCTATTTTATAACTAATAGTTAGTATGAAAGCATCAAGGCTTCTCCTTTGGAGACATCGTATAGATTGGATGTTAAACATCTGTTGTTAGACAGAAGTTCGGTAAGTCCGAATTAACAGGACCTGAAATTATCATGGGAACAACGGATAAGATCATACGAATCTGTAATCGTCTGAAAATTGCCAATAATCGGCAGAAAATCAATGATTGATAAGAGTCGTAATCCTCTTAAGTCCTTAATGAGGAATAAGGTTCAATTGAAGGTATCGCCCAAAAAGGGGTGTTCTGAATTTTAATTTATCAGGGTAAGTTAAGCTCTAGATATATAGAATCATTTGAGGAAATCGAATATATCAAGATTAAGTAGCTTATAAGCTAAAACTTACCTGAGGAGCTTGATGGAAATTAATGTGATCCACACATTTGATTTAAAGATATAGCTAGGCAATAAGGTCAATAGCATTGTCACATAATGATGTGCGGATTAATAAAACATATAGTTTGTGGTGAAATCAACATCAAGTGAGGATCGACAAGATTAGAAGCTCCAAAAGGATACATGTACCTATTATAAAGGTCATCTTGGGTGCCTGGAGAGGCCCCAGATATGCTGTGGAAGATTAAGTCCATTAAAAGAATAGAAAGTACTTCCATCTTCTGAGCAAATCTTGAGGTCGAAATTTCTTTTAAGGGTGTGAGGATGTAACACCTCGTAAAAACACGTCCAATGATGTGTTAACACGTGTACTAAACCCTAATAAAGTCAAACGTTGAATTTAAGGGACTAATTTTTGCGAAAGATTAAAAACTTTGATTATGGAAGGACTAGAAGTATTATCATAAGTCTCTGAATAACCTCTTAGATATTCGTATTCTCATATTAAGCCACTTGTTGGATAAGCGAAACCGTTTGCGTATAAATCGAAAGTTTGCACGGTGAAGGGTTAGAAGCGTCAACATGTTTAAAAATACCTCTGAATGACCTTTTAGCAAACCTGAAACATTATTATATCTGATCATATTCTTGGGAATATAAAACATTGGCCAATTAGGGCTTTAATGTCGACAAACAACAATACGCACAAGTTTGTGCGTTAAAAAGGGTTAAAAGTGTCAACATGTTACTTCTTACCTCTGAGTGACCTTTTAACGAACCTGAGGCATCTTAATGTTCGATAATACTCTAGGGAATGCCCAATATGGATAACATAGGGCTTTGACGCAATAAAGCGATAATACGCGCAAGTTTGCGCGTTAAAAGGACCAAAAGCGTCAATATTTAAAACTGCACCTTTGAGGGACCATTTAAGCGAACTGGTGTGAACTGGAGTGTCGTAATACTCCATTATACTCCATTATACCCTTAGGAATGATTGTTATTAACTTCGTAAGGCTTTTACGCCATTTCGCGTTAATACGCGCAAGTTCGCACATTAAAGGGGTTAAAAGCGTCAATATGCCAAACTAGGCCTCTGACTGACCCTCTTAACATATCGAGAAGTTTATGATGCTTGGTTATACTCTTGGATGTGCCTAATATTGGAAATATGAGGCCTCGTGTGCTAAAAACATCGTTTCAGAAGAGTTCGAAAGTGTAGGGGCCAAACTTGTCAACAGAAGAAAGTTTTGGTGAGCTGGTCTGGTCCTTACGGACCGTATACCCAGACCCTTGTGGTCCAAAAAGAATGCCCAGTAACAAAAAACTAAAAACCAGTTTTGGTTTGCCTCCTTGCCTCACACATTTGATTCTAGGGGCCTTTGATGGTTTAGAAAAATGGTATTACACCTGTTATGATCTTGTTAAACCTCCCTAACACTTGTCAATCATCCAATCATCCTCCAAACACTATAAATAGGCCTTGAACTTCATTTGAAAATTCACACAAATTCTTGAGTCCATGCTCTCTCTCTAAAATCTGAGGATCCTAATCAATTGAAACCTCCTTCTGAGTTTATCTCAGTCCTAAGGACCACTTGTAAGTGTTCCTTTCATGCTTAGTTATTTTGTTTGGCTCTTAAAGCCAAAAAGTCAAGCGTTTTCGATAAATGCTTTGAATTTTAGTTAGACCTTGTATGGTCAAGCCATTGTTCACAACGAACATGGCTACGTGATCGTAATTAGGAAGGTGATAAACCCTCAAAAGGGCACCTCCTAATTACCACGTTTACTTAGTTAATTGTCGGGTCAAAGTAACTAAAATAAAAGTCAAACGGGTCAGTTTTTAAATAAAATTCATAACTGATAATGTAGAGGCTATAAAATCAGTTTTATCACTTTAATAACTTGGTAAATATTAATTGAACATGTCTAAGCATGTTCGACCCGACAATTCTGAGTTTAGGATCGGTTCGCAACCGAAAGTCACAAAAGTTGACTTTTTCTTTGACTTTCAGTTCTTTACCTTAGTTTAGATATGCCTTAGGGTTCCTTTAGGACCATGTTATAGGTTAGTATAATCCTCTGAGGTTATACAACTTGGTTCCTTAGAAATCCTAGTTCATTGCATGTTTCCGTTAAATGCCTAAAAGATGACCATTATGCCCTTTTGATATTAAAACGAGATTTTTAAAAATGTGAGAGGACAAAAACCTTTATTAATGAATTATAAACATGTCCTAAAAATTTGACATCAGTTTGAGGTCTAAATTAAGAATTATGCTCGATATCGTAAATTGAAAGCTTTTTATTAATTAAATGACATTTTCGGCATAAAGCCTATTTAAACCCAAATTTTGACATCAAATCTTTTACCTAATGATGTAATATAATATTTTGGGATTTTTGAAAATTTTTATTAAATTTTAAAATGATCATAACATAGAGTTCTCGCATAGGCACGGTAATTGACGATAACGCCCTTTTTGCTAATAAAATGAGTTTTATACATCCTTTACATGCCAAACCTTTTTCTACTGATTTTATATATTAAATAAGTTATTTTAAACAATAAAAGTTGATCAAAATCTCAGATTTTCTTAATTAACCCGAATATCGTCAAATACCGACTTTTATGCGATTTAGGCGCATAGTATGGGTTAAAACCATATTAGGCATATAAAGCATGATACCTACTGATGTTATGAATAAGTTTTTATACTTTAACAGTAAATAAAAGTTTTGAACACAGATTTCCAAAATTAACCCTTAAAGCACATGTGAAATGACCAAAATGCCCCTACGGTGCATAGTTTGGCCATGAATGATAAATTTCACATATGCGAGATATCTTACTGATATAACTTGATAAAATAAGTATTTTTACTGATTATGTAGACCAAAAACTTGGATTATTATTTAACCTCTTTTACAAACATTAAAATGACCAAAATACCCCTACGGGGCATAAATTGATTTTAAATTCGTTTTGGGCATAATGGAAGGTATCCTACTGATATCACAACATATTTAAGGCATATTAACTTGTGAAACATGTTCATGACTCATTTGGTTACCCGTTATGCACTTTACGCGTTCGGTACGGTTTATGTAACTAGTTTACATGAATTAACCGAAACGGGTCAAACCTTATCATCTTCACTTCAAAATTCAGAATGTGTTTAGTTTAACCATATTATACAAGTCTCCATACTTGTCGGGTCTAAATCACATTCTAATCCGGTCTTCGCTTAATCTTGCGTTTTGAACCGTAAACCTTTCCTTAAAACTAACCGGTCTAAGTTACAACTTAAATAAGAACCGTTAGGTATCTAATATGTTAATAAAACCTTTGTTCCAGATTGAGAGTCCCAGTAGAGGTCCTTGTGCTTGCTGATTAGAATATACGGCTGAGTATAAATTGCATTTTAAGCTCAGGTAAATACTTTTAACTTATTTTCCGTTATACGGGCTTGGGATACGGAGATGATTAAATTGCATAATCCCGTTTTAATCAGTATTGCTTGATAACAAATAACATTGGGGGTTAATGACTGTGTCCTGGATATCCTTGGCTCATTTAAAAAGTGTAAATGGCCACAACTTAAGCACAAGGTGTAGGCATAACACCTCATGTTGCGTCTGTAAAAGATATACTCACTCGTGAGGTAACTTCTTGTGAGTTATATTTGTGGTGTGTCGATTAATCTTGATCGGTTTGTTTAATCACCGGCCCTAAATGTTGGACAAACATGTAAATCTGATACAAGATTGTTATTAATATAATTGTCCCAAGTTATAAAAGAATTTTTGTGCCTTGTGCATTTAAATCAATTTTCATAAAGATTTTCAAAAGAGTCAGTTAATTGTATTTACCAGTGTAAACTGACGTATTTTCCAAAAGGGTTAAGTGACAGGTACTGTACGTAAATTGGCTGGGAGCTCAGGGCGTTAATAGGGAATCTTACAAGTTCTAAACGTCTAAAGTCTGTTGAACTGTGTTTATGTTTATGTTTTAAGATCCGCCTGTGGATCCATCTTACAATCCGTTTGTAATATTTGATGTTACTTTCGAATCGGTTTGTAATATATTTACTTTAGACTTCCGCTGTGCATTGAACTGTGATTATTTGACTATGATGATATCAACTACGTCACGATACTCCCCACCGGGCCCACCGGTAATATGTGGAAATATCGGGGTGTGACATTTCGTTAAAAATTCGCTAGCATGGATGAATTGGTAGAGTGGTGTAGAGACGTCGGACGCGTAAATGGCTACGCCCTCGTCACCAAACGCACCATCTACGATAAACCCCCAAGCGGTCAACCGTTAAAAATTTGGCTTACGTGCGATTGTGCCGGCGAGTACAAATCAACAGCCACGGTCAGACGCAGCGGGACCAGGAAAACCGGTTGCAAGTTCCATCTGATCGGGACATACAGAAAGAGGTTAGGTTATTGGGATCTAAGGGTTGAGGAAGCTAAACATAACCACGAACCATTTCTGTATCCAGAGGGTCATCCGTCCCTAATGAGGCTGACTCCATCGGAAGAGAGGACGGTGGAGCAAATGACGCATCAGAACATAAAACCATGAGACATTCTTGCTGCCATTAAAGAACAGAACCCCCATAATGTCTCAACAAGAAACACCATATACAACGCTCGGGCCAAATTGGGTCGAATGGAACAAGTCGGCGAGACTCCAATGCAGATACTTTTCGACCGGTTGGAGAAGGTTGGGTTTGTTTTTTACCATAGAACATCTCAAAACGGCGAACGGTTCGAGGATGTTTTCTTCATCCACCCGGAGTCGAACATGTTGTGGCGCGCCTTCCCGCATGTGTTGCTTATAGACTCCACCTACAAGACGAATCGGTACAAAATGCCGCTAGTCCAGATCATCGGTGTTACATCCACGTTGATGTCGTTTTGCATTGCTCATGCGTTCATAAGCAACGAGAAATAGGAAAACTTCACATGGGTTCTACAGAGGTTGAAACACTCATTAGGCAGTGTTATGGAACCCCGTGTAATAGTAACGGATAGAGATCGCGCCCTAATGAACGCATGTGCAATCGTGTTTCCCAGGGCTAGACATTCATTGTGTAGGTGGCACATACAGCAAAACATCCTCAAAAATTGCAGGCAAAGCTTTAAATCAGAAGACAGCTGGGAAAGGTTTTGTTACAAGTGGCACAAGCTAATTAACTCAACGACCGATCTTGACTACAACTACTGGTACGAGCAAATACGATCAAGGTTGCCAAGCAAAAAAACCGACGGTAAGTTTTATATTATTTTTGTTTAATAATCGTATTTATTTAACTTGTCTTAACTGCACTTGACTTTGATTACATAGATTATGGACTATTTGGATTCAATCTGGTTACAACCATATAGAGTCCGGTTTATTTCGTTCTAGAGCGACCAACATCTGAACTTCGGTCAACGTACAACGAACAGGGCAGAGGGTCAACATGCCCTTTTGAAGCAGTACCTAGGCGACTCTAATTACACCTTGGAGAAAGTGGTACCACTTATTGATAAGCTCATAAGAAATCAGGTGACAGAAATCAAAGGCAGCATTGAAACAAGCAGGAGCCGAACATTGGGTCAACATAACAAACCAATATTTAATCTCCTACGAAAGAAGGTTTCACATGCCTGCCTAGAGTTGATATCCGCCGAAGTAAATGAAATAGAAAAATTAAAGTTATCTAATGGTACATGCGTGTGCCGTTCGTATACCAGCTGTGGGTTGCCGTGCGCGTGTCGGTTGGAACCGTATACAACGAATGGTAATACATTATTAGACCAACCACATTTTATAATCATAGCATTTCATCACGCAAAATCTTATTGACGTTTTATGTTGTTTGTTGATATGTTTCTTGGGTCAAATGATCCCGTTGGAGTTGATAGACCCTTTTTGGAGAAAGTTGAATTTAGACTCCATACTGAAACCGAGCGAGGTGGACTCTTTCGACTTAGATGGCGAACTTGCGCTTCTCAAACAACATTTAAGTGCCCAGCCGAGAGAAGTCAAGAAAAATCTGCTTCAAAGGATGAAGGAGTTGGTACAACTCAATAAGACGAACCTCAAACAACCAGTTGTGCAAAAAAGCACACGGGGTCGTCCAACTTTAAAAGCTCAGCAACAAAGGAAGGATGATTCGTTTACGGAGCCTTCAAGACACAACTTTTTTACAACGCAGGACGAGTATAGTGATTCACCCGTTGGGTATGGCACACAAGAGTCAATCATCGAACCTACCAGGCACAGCTCGTTTGTCGAGTCACAAAGTTATTGTGCTGAAACACCTATGTTCTTCGGCGAGATTGCGAAAGGCGATAAGAATTCGAAAACGAAAAAGAAGGTCGCAAAATCAAAGGAAGAGCAACCAGACTTACCTTTGCTGCCTGTCGGACTAGTTAATATGTTCATGCACTTCCAAAAGTTCATTCCACCTTGCTTCTATCCACACCTCAGTCACATACAAAATGTGCAAGGTGATGGTAATTGTGGGTTTCGATCTATAGCGGTCGGCTTATCGCTTAAAGAGTGGGAGTGGCCGTTCATACGGGCGCAGCTTCATGATGAGTGCAACCGGTTCCACGAATAAAGGAAAAAGATAAATGGACCTGAGTATCAAAATGTTCTGGATTCATTAGTTTGGTCTGGTATAAGCGGAGCACCTCAACATTAGTGGCTACAAATGCCTTTCACGGGGCTTCTGATAGCAAACCGGTGGAATGTCGTTTGTCTCTTATTAAGTGACCTTGGTTAAGCTTCATTTATTCCCATGTTCAGAACAGCCGAAGAAAGTATTCCGCATTGAACAGTCGCGCTTGTACATGTAAACAGGAACCATTTTATTAACGTCAGATTAGAAGGGGAATATCCAATGCCAACCCCATCAGGATACTGGCGACAACCGACACGGAATACGCCAGCAGAAAGTTGGATCACTATTACAAAGAACGTATTGACCAATATAATAGGATCGTTGATGAATACAGGACCAGGGATACGTGGATTTAGGTGCCCTATGAATATAAAATGTTATTTGCATGTAATGATGAACATACACGTTATATAAATGTTTTGGTAACTTGTTGAAATTGAACTTGAAAAAACGTTTAAACGAATCAATTTGCATGTTTTGACAATTTGTAATGATGAACATACACGTTATATAAATGTTTTGGTAACTTGTTGAAACTGAACTTGAAAAAACGTTTAAACGAATCAACGTTGACACATACCGACCGTATCTTCGTCACTTCCGCATATAGTAATTCAAGAAAATGAAAAATACTCAATTGTATACGAGCCGTATAAACGTATATGCCTCGTATACAGTGATCGTATATTAAGTATATGACTGAATTAAAAAACATTAAATTATCGTATACGGGTCGTATACATTTATACGGCCCGTATACTAAGGAAAAAAGATCGTATAAGCTTTATACGACCTCATTTCCACCATACGGCCTCAACATTCCACCAAAAATTCTCTCGGTTTTCTCTTGGATCGTTCTTGGATAGCGTTCTTCGGCGTTTTTGGCGTTTTCTTCTCGTTCTTCCTATACGGTACGTTTTCGTATAGTAAACTTTCAAATTCCGAAACATATTAGATTATGGTCTTGTATAGTAAAGGATCGAATAGCGTAGATAGGCGTAACGATTACGATTGTATAATTGAATTTGAAAAAAAAAATGAAACTGAAAATTGTAACTGATTATTCAAGTGTATACGGTCGTATACAATTTATACGATCGTATAGCAGATGAATATTCAAACTGTATACGACCGTATACACTATAACACTCGTATAATGTTTGAATATTCAACCAGTATACGATCGTATACTATATATACAGTCGTATACTGGTTGAATGTTCAAGCTGTATACGATCGTAAACGTTGTATACGATCGTATGAACTTATATTTTATTCCCAATTTGTTATATTTTTTGCGTATCCGCGACGTATAAGACGTGCGTATAGGAAACATATATCTGAGGTGTACGTAGCGTATACGTGCGTATAATACTTGCGCGTACGGTCGTATACTTCATGTTTACGGATCGTGTATGAGATGTATAACACGTGAGTATACGAAACCTATACTTGATGTGTACAGAGCGTATATGATATGTACAATACGTTCGTATACAAGAACAATAGTCGTATAATACGTTAACGCTAATCGTATAGTGATTGCTAAGTTGTAATTGTTATTTTTACAGACGATATGGCTGAGTCATCAGCAGCTGGTGTGGCCCGTAGAGGTCGAGGTCAGGGTCAGGGTCGGGGCCGTGGATGTGGACGCGGACGGGGACGTGGACGTGGACAGGAGGAGGAGATTGTGCCTGATTTTATTGAGACGGGGCAGTTTATTAGAGATATCCCCCGAGGTACGGCTGCCTATAGGGTTTTGGGCAGATTACGAGAGATGGTGCTGGATGCGCCTCGGACCATTGATATTCAGTTTTTGACCGATATTGGAGCGATCGCTCGGGTCCGGGAGCTCATGCTATGTTAGGTCCTGAAGTTTTACGCTTATCTTTATTGTATTAATTTATGTATTAATTGGGTTTAGATTAGTTCTTGGGCTTGGGCTAGGCCATGTGGGCCAATGGGGTAGAGGCTCCTATATATAGTCATATTTAGATTTTTGTAGTAGAGCTCTCCCATAGGGTAACAATGTAATCCCCAAAGGAGAACCTTGTACCCGACAATCCTAGAGATTGTGTGCAAGGTTCTCGAAGATCGTACCAGACAGTCCTTGAGACTGTGTGCGATCTAAGCAGCGACACTACGTTATGTAATGAAATATTTCTTTTTGTTCTTGCCGGTTTGATCTTATATTCCGCGTTCGATCGAACCGTTGAGTGATATCACGGGTTTTTCGGGACAAACAAGTGGTATCAGAGCCATTGAAGTCTTTCAAAGGCTCGGTTTTGATATCGCTCGAAGAACAAGAAGTTTTTCAGTGTCAGGGGAGTATGTGCGTCAAAAGGAGAGATCTCCGGTTTATAAAATCTGATGTTCATTCACAGATCTGAAGAAATTCAAGATATGGTGTTATTATTTTCGGAGACGGCGAACAGTAGTTGCAGGTTGTCTAATAAGAGAGTGATGACAACGTTTCTGTTTTCGAAACAGAGGTTGATGTGGTTGTTCGGTAGTGGTGATGGAATAGTGACGGTGGTCAAAGGTTGTTATCAGGAGATGTCGTCGGAGAAGATGAAGGTTATAGTGATGACGTATGAGAAGATGAGCGGTTGATGATGTTATGGAAGACGCCGGACGTCGGAGACGATGGAGGAGCTGATGTTACGATGAAGATGAAGATATGTTGCAGGTTTTACGGTGTAGTGGTGTGATGGAGAAGGTGATGGTGGCCGGAGACTTGCAGGTCGACAGTGGTTATGGAGGTCCGACGAAGGTGGTGGTGAAGATGTAGTGGACGGAAAAGATGAACGACGATGGTTAGAAGTTGAATCACGGCGGAGATGTTAACGGAGATGAAGAAGATGACTGAGGTGAAGAAAGGAGATGGCACGGTGGTTAATGGTGATCAGTTACGGTGGTCGTCTGACGGTCGTTTGGCGGACAAGATGAACGATGGGATGATGATTGATAATGTCACGCATCATCAGCAAAAGAATGTTAAGGAATATTCTTGACGGCTGCACATGTTGTCAAATCAAGGAATTAAAAAACCCTAACAATTGTCAACCGTGAGATGGGGTAAAAGATCTACGGTCATAAAGTAAGAAGATGCTTTTTGAATTTTTGTGAAACATTCTGTGGGGCCACGGTGGAGCTGAACATCTTTGCTATTGGACCGAACAATATTAGCCCAATAAGATATGAGCCCAGGTAAAACAATCTTGTTTCATCCGTGATTATCCGACATCATCACACAGCTTCAAATATTTTCCATTCGAGATACATCTAATCATTTTGGATAACAAATTTTTAAATGTTCATCAACACACTTCGTCCGAGATGATCAGACATCATCCGTGACACACTTCAGCTTATCCGCAATCATCTGAGATGCACCTTTTATTTTATCCGACATCATCCGCAATCCACCCGAGATCAAGCTTCATCCAAGATACGTTGATGTTCATTGCTGGGACACTAAAAGGAGAGGACCCAAAACCGGTGAACATCTAAACCGCAATAAAGATAGCATAAAACTAGGGGGAGATTGTTAGGTCCTGAAGTTATACGCTTATCTTTATTGTATTAATTGGGTTTAGATTAGGTCTTGGGCTTGGGCTAGGCCATGTGGGCCAATGGGGTAGAGGCTCCTATATATAGTCATGTTTAGATTATTGTAGTAGAGCTCTCCCATAGGGTAACAATGTAATCCCCAAAGGAGAACCTTGTACCCGACAATCCTAGAGATTGTGTGCAAGGTTCTCGAAGATCGTACCAGACAGTCCTTGAGACTGTGTGCGATCTAAGCAGCGATACTACGTTATGTAATGAAATATTTCTTTTTGTTCTTGCCGGTTTGATCTTATATTCCGCGTTCGATCGAACCGTTGAGTGATATCACGGGTTTTTCGGGACTAACATGCTAGCTAACTCCCCGTGGGACCGCTTATTTGATGCCGCCACAGAGCGGGCCCACAGGGAGATTACTTTAGAGTTTTTATCTACTTTTACATTTACGGACACCCAGGGTGGGGGTTTTCAGCATTTTTTGACGATAGACGCCGTAGCTTTTACTATTTGCGGCAAACCTCAGAGGATGACACTTCCTCAGTTCGCCGTTGCCTTGGGTCTGTACTCACAGGAGTACTCAGTGTCTCGGGCATTTTTTGATGCGCCCATCAGCACGTCCAGTGACGTGTTGTGGCCTTGGTGGCGCACTATTGGGTTCGGGGAGTTCGCGAAACCGAATCAGCGATCCCCGAAGGCACGGGCGACTGATCTTTACGACCCGTTACACCGATACCTACATCGTTGTATCGCCATGACGATCGCCGGTCGTCATGATGCAGGGAATGGGTCACCCAAAATGACCTATTCTACTTGCACGAATTACTTACCGGCGGGAGGGCCAACTTGGAGTACAAGTTGGTCACATATCTCGCCGAGTACGCTTTTAAGCGTACCTCTACCCACATCAGCTGTGGGGCCTTCGTCACCCATCTGGCGAAGCATTTTCTTTCGCCTCTTGTCCCCGCAGGTGGCAAGTGATATGACCCTGACACTCCAGCTTGACAGGGTTGGGAGGGACACAACCCAATCGATGGGTTTGGCTCACGAGGTCGAGGGAGGGCAGCTGGTTTGGGCGTATGGTTTGGGTGAGGGACCCCGTGGAGAGGGAGGCGATGGGGAGGGAGGCGAGGGAGGCGAGGGCGAGGGAGGCGAGGGCGAGAGAGGCGAGGGAGGCGAGGGCGAGGGAGGCGGGGGCGAGGGAGTGGGAGGCGACGGAGAAGGAAGCAGGGTACGTGAGGGGGTCGCTCATACTGTCGATCGATCACAGGTAGCTGCAGAGGATTTACAGGGTGATCGCCTATACGTTCGACGGAGCGTGAGACAGCGTGTGATGCCTCCACCGGGGGTGGAGGAGAGAGTCGTTCAGGTGGAGGAGAGACTCGTTCAGGTCGAGTCGGATGTAGCTGCAGTCAGAGGGGATTTAGCTGCAGTGAGAGGGGATGTACAGTGGATGGTCGAGGCGATTGTGGCTATGCATTCTGGCGCGTCCCTACCTCCACGAGCTGGCGCTGCACCACCACCGCCGTAGCTGCTTATTGTATTTTTTTTTTTGTTATTTTACGTTTGAAACATTGTAAAAGTTTATCTTTTTGTTTGTTTTAGATGTAAAACATTCTAAATATTAATCTTATGTTTAGATGTTAAGTTGTTTGTTTAATAATTGTTGTCGTAGTTTATCATAATCATATCACATATTTATCGTTTTACAAAGTGGAAACTTATTAAACATTATAAATACGTTTAACTACAAACTCGTAACATAATCCGATATATACAATGCTATTTTAAAATTTACAAAACTTATTAAACGGTTTTCCGATTGCAACAAAAAATTAACTTTTCTATACATACATATTTATCGTTTTACAAAGTGGAAACTTATTAAAAATAATAAATACGTTTAACTACAAACTCGTAACATAATCCGATATATACAACACTATTTTAAAATTTACAAAACTTATTAAACGGTTTCCCGATTGTAACAAAAAATTAACTTTTCTATACATATTTATCGTTTTACAAAGAGGAAACTTATTAAACATAATAAATATTGTACCTTATCCTTAGGGTTTTTTTCAGAAAAAAAAAATTGATTTTCTATACATATTTATCGTTTTACAAAGAGGAAACTTATTAAACATAATAACTAAGTTTAATTACAAACTCGTAACATAATCCGATATATACAACACTATTTTAAAATTTACAAAATTTATTAAACGGTTTCCCGATTGCAACAAAAAATTAACTTTTCTATACGGGCTATACGTGCCGTATAACATTATACGACCCGTATACAAATTTCAAAACTAAAAACCCTTATCAAACATTCGAAACAAAATTATGCAAATATGTATACGGCCCGTATATAACTATACGTCCCGTATACATATAAAACAAAAAAAAAACATTACACCGCATTAAATTATGCGCATAAATATTCAGTTTATACGGTTCGTATAGATATGGGGATGTGAAAATAAGATTATAAGAGCATTCACATCCATCCCACTATATTTTCACCCTAAATTACAATAAAAAACACTAGATTTTCTCTCTCATTTTCAATTAAATAATATTTTTTATACCTTTATCATTACATTTTCTCTCTCCTCCACTCACAACCAATTCCAAAATATATTAAAAAATTATAGGGGGGAACAGTGTCCCCCCAAATATACAGATGAACAGTAACATTTTCTCTCTCCTTCACTCACAACCATTTTTTATACTCTTTATATTTTAAAAACACCACACATAATATGATTCCTTGGATGTGAATGCTTTAAGGGTGTGGAAATAGAACAGGTCATTACAAATTTACACGGTACTTGTGTACAACCAACACTGTTATGTCATCAGTCAAATTTTAGTGACCTATTTTTGTAATTTTGTCCAAGTAACATTAGGACGTCCGACTTTTGAATTTAAATAGGCCTGGTCTATTCGCACACGCCATTTGTCTTTTTGCACACCCAAAGCGCCGTGCTTTGGCCAAAGCGGGGCGCTTTGGGATATAGTCAACAGTCAGACCTTGTCTGTTGACTATATCCCAAAGCGCCCCGCTTTGGCCAAAGCGCGGCGCTTTGGGTGTGCAAAAAGACAAATGGCCAGTGGAGATGAGTTTGTGTTGTTTTTTTTTTAAATAGGTGGGATGTGGGTTAGTTTGGTAGTGTTTTTTTGGAGGAAAAAATTGTATTTGAGTTTTATTATTATTATAAAATATTAGTATTACATATAATTCATAGTTGTTTTATAATTACGTTTTTTACGTCATTATTTTTATAGAACGTATAAAATATAAGTGCGTCTTTATAAACTGTTAACCTAGTTTATTTTGTTAAATTAAACGAACACGTTAAATAAAATGTACAGAAAGCCATAAGAATTAAACGTAAACAATCCAAAACCAACGTGATGTAAATAGAAGATTAACTGCAATATATATATATATATATATATATCAGTTTGTACATACAAAACAAAAAGGTACAACTGAGTACATAATACATAACAAAACACTAAACAAACAAACTAAGGTACTAATCCCGTGCGGTGGGGACGGTGGGAGGGGAAGTGGAGGCAACCCAGCGAGCTCTCATAGAGCAACGAGCGTCTCGACGATCCAGTCAATGCGTGCGCCCTGGCGTCTGAGGCGCCGGTCGAAGTCCCGAGCCACCTCACGCGCTGCCGGAGGCAGGTCAGCGTAAACGTGTTGCGGGTACTGTGGCGGCTCAGGAGCTCGCTGAACTGGTGGTACCGGGATCTCCTCGACATGCTCCTCCTGAGCCGGATCCTCGAATACAGGCTGAGGCTGAGCCTGAGGCTGAGGCTGAGGCTGAGGCTGAGCCTGAGCCTGAGCCTGATCCTGAGGATGGCCCGGGTACTGATCGAGGCCCAGAGCCTGTACATGAGCCTGCCGAGCGGCCTCCTGAACATGAGGAGGGGCTAACACTCCACGCCTCACCTCAATAACAACCGGGATGACCTCCGACAACACCTCCGGATGCCAAATCAGCCCGTCACGGCCCTTAAACCTCAGACCAACATCAAAGGTACGGGTGATCTGCATGCTAGATACTGACGCGCGGCCCAACATAGTCGACGGGATCGGCGCGGACAACTCCGGATCACTCTCGGGCACGATCCCTAGCGAGCGTGCAATGGCGGTGATGTATGAGCCACCGTGCAGCTTCCCGCGGAGCTGCCGGTGGTATGCTGTGGCAAAGTAATCTGCCAGGCAGCCTGCTAGATCGCAGGTCTGGCCGCGAAGTAGGCAGTATAGAAAGAAAAGGTCACTGAGGTTGACCTTCTCCCAGTCTATCCCTACATGCCCCCCAATCTCTATGGTGCGCAACCTAGCGCATCTCCTCCTCGCCCGTGACCCCTGCGGAAACTGCAGGTACGGACATACCTCCTCTCCCTCCTCTCCCACATCTCCCACCTCTCCCTCAGCGTCCATATGCTTAATCTCGTCATCGGAATCCATCCCTGCACGTTTAAAAGATAATAAACAAATAATATTATTAAACAATTTAAAAAAAAGATAATAAACAAATAATATTAAATAAAAGATAATAAACAAATAATATTAAATAAAAAATAATAAACAAATACTATTATTAAACAATTTAAATAAATAATAAACAAATAATATTAAACAAATAATAAATAAAAAATAGAAAAAAAAATTAAACATGAACCAAAGCGCCCCGCTTTGGCCTCCGCGCGGCGCTTTGGTTCTTCGTTCTCAAAAACAGAACCCAGCCAGCTGATCAAAACCCCCCAAATCAAAACAAAATCAAACATAAAAATTGAACCAAAACAATAAATGAAGTTCGATCGTACCTAATAGCGTTTGAAATCTGGAAAAACACGATCGCGAGTTGAGTGTGTGTAATCGCACCTTTTGTGTGTGTGTTTGTGTTTTGTGTTGAAATGGGGGAGAAGCCACCCCGCTTCAGGTTAAACGAGGGACCAAAGCGCCCCGCTTTGGCCATAGCGGGGCGCTTCGGTTCATGTTTTAGGGCAAAGCGCCCCTCTTAGGTCAAAGCGGGGCGCTTTGGGCCTTTTTTAAATTTTTTAAAATTGTTTTTAATTCACAAACCTGACGATAATAGTCTAAATTTTACGCTTTTTCCATTATACATCATTTTTTAATATATATGGACTATACTGCAAGTTCCGGATCAAATCGGTTACGTGTGATGTCTTATTCCATTATATCGTATCATTTTGGTTTGAAAGCACAAGTACTCCTATGAGTACTGTTATGTGTATCAGCCGCCTACCGTACATGTACATGACGTATTTTTCATTAATTGTAGTATTATGATGTATATTGTCATTTTGGGTCATACAAGTGCGTATTGAATCTGATTGGGCCGTGTCGGTGACATTCGGTTTTTAACGTGATGTAACACATATATTGAACAAACACAAACGTGATTATTATTAAACACATTTAATATACATCTTGAACATATGGGGTTACATTAAGGTCAGGGGGACGATACGTAAGCATTTTTTGTGAACAAAGAAGACATCTTCAACTGCGTTCGATATCTCATTCGTGCGCATGTAATAAGTGTAATCTTTTTCGAGAAGAATGTTTTCAAGTTTTTGCATCGGAGACTTACCGACATTTTTTCCGGCGTTGATCTTCTGAACAGCGTTATGTATATCTTTCGGAATAAGCTTTCTAGCCGGATTGTTTTTCGTCAGCATTCGCCAGATACGTTGGTTGGGAATATCTTGCTCTGCCAGCTCCTTAACCAGTTTTGTATCCTCCGAAGAAAGCCTTCTCGCATACGCGTGACCCTCTAAGTTTTCAATAGGAGTGTGGTTATGCTTCGCCTTCGTCACCTCGATCCTCCAAACACTTCCGGATGATTCTGAAAACCCAATCATCCCGAACGGGCAGCCTATTTTCTTGCTACCCGTTTTCCTCTGTGTAGCTATACTCTTATGCTCCCCACCAAAAGTACATTGAAACCAAATCTTGTAATTCTCTCCTCTTTTATTCGACCTCTTAATCACAATGAGGTAACCATTGTCTTTTGCCGTGTCTTGTACCCAACGCACCCACTCTTTACGTGACAAAAAGGTCTGTGTTGTATCAAACGAAAATGTAACCGGGTAACAGCATTCCTCGTCAACAGACACATTCTCCAGCTCACCATCGTCACCGAGGTCCGAATAGACTTGATGTTCAAAGCTCTGTTGACAACCGTAACTGTGATTTGGATAACACTCCTGCTGTACAAAGCTGTGCTCGCCACCTTAACCGAAATTCGAATAACCTTGTTGTGCGTAAGGGTCCTCCACAGGGGTATTCAAATCCAGCGTCACCGTGTTATCACGATAACAAATGCCAGATACAACCTCTGCCTCCTTCAAGTTGGACGAGACAGGTTTCTCATACGAGTCAGAAATAGCGGTCCCCTCGTAAGAATCAGGAACAACTGACTCGTCAGAATATGGACCGAAAAGATAGTTGCTTAACCACGACATCGTTTTTTCAAGACACGTAACTAATACAGCAAAACCGCGCGTTATTTTGAAGAAACACAAGTAATTTGGAAATCGACAAACAACAAAACCCCCGTATGTTTGTAAACTTATGTCTCGAACATTAAAGGTACTGTCTCAGCAGCTTGCTTTTAAAAGGGAAAATTTGGGGTCGAAGCGCCGCGCTATGGCCAAAGCGCGGCGCTTAGGGTTAACGACAAACCTCGTAATCAGCTTTATGTCTCTCAAACAGTAACTCATGTCTCAAACGTCAATCAAGTCACCTTTTGTCGAGCTAAGCGCCGCGCTATGGCCAAAGCGCGGCGCTTTGAGGTGTGAAAATAATTTTGGCCGTGTGTAAATAGCATAACCCTTTAAATATGACACGTACACACAATTAAACATGCTTTTCTTAGACAAATTAAGGTAGGTGCTAAATTCACTATCCAGCCATGATTTTATAACTATTGCAGGGTGGCTAGTAAAACAAAACAAAAATAAATGATATCTAGAAAAAAATGCCATTTTTTTTTATTAAAGTGCTCAGCAAAAGGTTTTTCATTAAACAAAAGAATATCAACATGTGATCTACATCGATTGAAAACAATTGTTTGGTAGGAATCGGTTCGTCAGGGTACCACCACGATACTGGCATGCACTCATATATCATATACTCCCTCCGTCCCATTAAAAGTATCCTATTTTGAATTTTCAAAGTCTTTATTTATAAACTTTGACCTTAAATAATTTTGTTTGTGTTAGATAATACTTGATGAAAGTTATATGATTTGAGTGTGTTTTACAAGTGTTTTTATCGGGTTAAATTTCATCAAGTTTTATATAACACAAAAATATATAATTAAAGTCAAAGTTTATAAATAAAGACTTTGAAAATTCAAAATAAGACACATTTAGTGGGACGGAGGGAGTATAAAAAAACAAAATGTGCAATCTATTTGGATGCAACTCTTCTCTCAACAAAACTTACAACGAAACGCTTGAAAAAATTATGCAAAGTTACGAATTTAGTTTTTTTAATTATATAGCATACATAAAAAATAAAAATAAAACAAAAGTTGCCACGTGGCAACTTCTTAATGGGCCAACTGCCATGTGGCAACTTTTGAATGCAACTCTGCTCTCAACAAAATTTACAATGAAATGCCTGAAAAAATTAAGCACAATTACGAATTTAGTTTTTTTTAGAGTAAACTGCAATTTTATCCCCTGGAGTTATATGGGATTGACACTCTGACCCCCTCCCAGGGAAATTTCGATGTCTGACCTCCCAACTAATGAGAAACCATGCAATATTACCCCATGCTGTAAAAAAACTATTTAAAGTCAAGCTAATCAAAAGGTATTATTGTCATTTCCACTTGTTTTTGATAGCTTACTCAATAAAACACCTATATAATAACTTAAGTAAACATCTTACCCCCTAAGGATTCCCCCCATTCCCAAAACCTTCCACCGGCCATCTCAGCTCAGCTCAGGCGACCTTCCAACCGGCGGCGACAACTTGTTCGATCAGACTACAGCTCAAACAAAATGCCGATCTCATCGATGATCAGAGAAGTGTTGTCGCACATGTCAGGTAAAATCGAACAACTGAACAAGGGTTATGGAAACAGGGGAAAGGGGAATCACTGTGTATGTAACACATGGGTTTAATCGAACAACTGAACAAGGGTTATTGAAACAGGGGTTTAATCGAACAAGGGTTTTATGTAACACAAGGGTTTAATGGATCAGAGGGTTTTATTACAGTTGATTTTTTTTTTTGTAATCTGTGTTTGCAGTGGACATGAGGATGCATGTAACACTAAGAACGATTGTGTTCTCGATGGTGGTCAAAATGCGAGGCAGCCCTTTCCTGCACTTCCAGTTTCCCCCTCAGCAGGAAATGGTTGCCTAGTTATGATAACTTTATGAACTCTAATATATAATGTATTTATGTAGGCTTACTGTAGGATGTTTTGGTATAATGTGTATGATAACTGTATATGTGGTTGCTGTAGGATGTTTTGGTTTCTTGTGTAACACCCCAAATTTCGTATGTGACGTGCTTTAATGCTTCATCGCAAAACTTTGACGAAAAGAAAGGGTAAATATGAAATTTGACCATTATTAAGATTTATAACATTTAACAAATCAAAAACCCCATATATGCATTAAGTTACCAAGTTAGTAATTAGAAATGAGAAAGAATGAATGGGGATTAAAAGATGAAGGACTAGATATGTAAATATGGAATTAAAACATGACAAAAAAAATAAAACCAGATTAGTCTGGTGTGTGTGTGTGTGCGATCGTGAGGTCCAGGGGGAGAACTCCTTCCCTCTCAAAAACCCTAAATCACAAAATCCCATCAATTGAAAGCCAAATTGTTGAAGAATCGAATGCATGAACTAAGAATCCTGATCATCTAAGTGTTCTTGATCTCAAGTAAGTGAAATTTCCTTATTTGATGATGTTTGGTTATGTGGGTATAGTGTAATTCGTGAATGTAATACAAAATCTAGTATGATTTATGGTTGCTATGAATGTTTAGACATCAATAGATGCTAAATTTCGAATGTGAGTATGATTAGGGCAAAAGCCCACTTGCATGTCAAGTGAAGGTTAAAAATTGTGAAGTTCTACATGTTAATTTGATTGTTGATTGATGAAATTGTTATGAATAATTGATTAAGAACTAGGTATTCATGTTTAGGATGATAAATTTCCAAGTTAGAGATGTTTATGTTAATCAATGAGTAAACTATGGAAATCGTGTTTAAAATGCTTGTACATTGTGCTAAATTAGTAATACGCACACAATGTGTTCGATGAAATGCCTAAGTGAGCTTAGTTATGGTTTTTACATGAATACTTGTTAGGAAGATGCAATTTCTTTATGATAATGATGTATGTGATTAGTAGACGCTACAACGTACTAAAAGGATTGTGTAAGTAATGTTTATGAAAGCTAAAGTATGAGATTATGACTTATAGGCGCGAGGAAGGAAGAAGACGCAAGTCACTCGAAGGCACAAGCATCTCAAGATCGCGGTAAGTTCATATGAACTTAATTCTCCTTTCATGTAGATTTACGAATGATAGTTTGCTAATTAAATTTCAGTGTTGAGTTGTATGTTCCGTTGCATACAAAACCTTACTTAAATTTTGTTAATGATTATAAAGAACAACCCTTGTTATAATGAAAATGGTGATTAGTAAGTGGGTAGCAAATCTCTTGCGGATTTGGTTATGTTAACGAAGGTTATGATAAGCTATGCAAGTCGACCGGTTCAAGTTGAACAAGTCGAGTAAGGATAAGGTACCATCCGTTTAGAACGGGTGGTCGCGAATGCAATAACGAATGTATGAATTTCAATCCGTTATACGGATAGAACGAACGATTTATGTTGAAAGCAATTAACCCGATGTTACCGGGTCGTAAGTGGTATGCTTGAATCTCATTATGAGAGTATATGCCATTACCCATTTAATTGAGTAATCGAATGCGTAAAAGAAATGAAAGTATGTAAGCGAATGGAACTAAAATGTTAGTATTGTAAGCGAAATAGATATTATGACTAACCTTTAAAGCTTTGTGGTTGAATGTAGGTAAATCCTCAATTTAGGCGACTTGGAGAATCGGAGCGAGCACGTGTTCATGTTATGTCATACCAAGCGCTTCCGCTAGTTTGTACAAATGTTTTCGGTCAATTACTTGTTTAATTTGCAAAATCTTGTTAGTAGTCATACTTCTCCAAAACTTGATGTTATGGGTTTTAGTCGTGTCTAGATGAACGGGTCATGAATATTATCGTTTGGAAGTTGTACAAAACAGGGATACGCTCGTCTTACGGACGGGTCATGCCCAAATTTTGTTAAAAGTATGTATTAGTGTTGCTAGTTTTGAAATCTTTAAATCGGGTAAAGTTGGGATGTTTTTAATAAAAGTTATACTTTAAATCGCCCTTGTATGTTATTTTATAAAAAACGAAAAAGAGGGCCTTACAAGTTGGTATCAGAGCCAAGGTTTGAGGGATTCGAGCATATGAGGTGATGCTTGAACTCAAACCGACGACTCGTTCAAAAGTGTGCTCGCTCCAAGATCGCCAATGAGGTAACAATTTAAATTCTTGGTAAATACGGGTATGTGTAATGTGCTTATGATGTAAATATTAAGTTAAATAAGTGAAGGGATGATTATGGAGGGCGAAACGATGAGTTCTGGGGATCCCACGGCTGGAAACGGACCAGAAAAGGATTAAAACATGTAAAATTAAGTTCAACAGCGAATTGACAAACGAAGGGCCGTCGCCGACGGTCTGATACCCGTCGCCGACGCCCCCCTGATGGCCGACGCCTTGTTTACCTGTCTACGGATAAAGTGGCCGACGCCACGTTTAGGATGCCCGTCGCCGACGGGTATGATGCCGTCGCCGACGGGTTGTGGAAACCGAGTTCGCCAAAAAATTTTATTTTGTTTTGATTTTCATATTTTTAGTTTTCAAATAGTCCAAAGGCCTAATAAGAGTTCGTTTAGGGTCTATATAAGACCTAAAAGAATTATGTAACCCGACTAGTGGTTACAATAGAAGGAGGTGAATAAAAGTCAAAAGTAGTATATCGAAAGACACGAAATAAATGATGAAACGTAGAGAATTAAAAACTTGAAATGCATGATTACAAATGTTGTAATCAAAGGTTGAAGTATGTGTTATATTGAAAGCTTGTGAATTATGTGTTATATTGAAAGCTTGCGAATTATAATTTAAGTTCTCGTACTTCTCAGAAATGCCCGTTTTATGTTCTTGTCAAGTTATTAGAAGATATAATAAGTTATGTAAAGTTACGTAGACCATTGGCGATAAAGTAAAATTTATAAAGGTCGAATGTAACGTATGGAATGGCATGAAATGAATGACGAATGTATAAAATGGAGTTGGAAACGTGTGATAATGAATAATGAATGGAGTAAATATAGATTAAAGTACTTCGATGCGTAAAAAGAGTACGATTTGCTTAGTTTTGAGTAAGAGGCGAATATGTGCTAAGTGTGAATCATACGAGCTTATTAGCAAAGGATATGTTGTAATTATGTTATATAGTTAACTTGAATGATATTTGCTATTTGTAGAATCATGGAGCATTAGCATGTGAAAGTACATGAAAGTGAATATATATATGTGTATTGTTAGAGGATTACGTAAATCATATATATCGTACAATATGAGTATGAAATGTGTAGAATATTAATATTATGGCCTAACGTATTTAGAGGATTACATGTTCAAAAGTTTAAAGTGTGTAAGCAAGACAGTTGACTTTATACAAGTCAACAGTATAAGGATATCATGGAATGGCTATTAGACACAAATGTTAAAGTAAAGAGTTAATGTGTTATGTATTAGGTGATTTACGTGTTATGCTTGATGATAATTTAGTTGTTTGGAATTGAAATGAGATAACTATTAATGAATGTCTCATTTATATGAAATTCTACTAACGAAAGTCGATTAACGTATGAATAGAAGGAAAGTGAACAGTAGTATGTATGCTCACATAAGCTAATAATGTTACGAATGTAATAATATGTAAGGGTGGAAATCTTGTCAGTTGATTCAAGTATGGATGGCGAACGGGGTAAGAGGAAGCAATGAGGCAAGCATGAACATGAACACTAAAGGTAAGTGGTTTCGCAATCACTTCGAATCTATCTACATGAAGGCGTATACGTGTTGAATATTCGAAATCAAAGTGAAATATATAAATGAATGAGAACTTGGTAATGTTGATAAAAGGTATGGAAAGAATATTAGTTGAGGTGTTAGCTAAAGACATTATGTGATATGTTCGAATTGAAAGTAAGTACAACGCGTACAACAATACTTATATACAATAAGTACTAAGTGTGATTAACTTAAAAGGTCAAATCGTAGAAGTCAGTAAATAATAATTATTTACAAATTTTGGAAACATTACGTAAGAAATGCAGCGTGTAATGTAGGATACTCATTAGTAAGAGATATGTTAGAGAACGTAGGTGAATTAACACCAAATACGGTAAACGATACGACAGAAGAATGAAAGGTATGGATGAAAATGTTCGAATTTGAGAAATGGATTCAACCATCTAAGGAATGAAAGGTTGGATCCGTAAGCAAGCACGGATCAAACCAGAAAGAATGAAAGGTAATAAATTAAAAGTTCGAATCCGTAAGTGAAGACGGATTAAACAAATAAGAATAAAAACTAAAAACGAAACTCAAATGAGTCATACGGGTCAAATGGCGATCGCCATTTGAACCCGGTATTTAATGTTCGATTTGTCAAGTTTTATGCTTATAGGTGAGCATAACGTATGGGCATGCAATGTCGCAGTTTGGAAAGTATTAACCGTCGCAAAGTATGAGTAACGAGTCAAGGGATTTGACCCGCGCCAGGTATGTATAAAAGATTATATTTTTAATAGGAGCTTAGGGCTCAACTAGAGAATGACATGCCAGAATGGGATAACTGATTCACATAAGTAAGAATGTAATTACAATTAGACTTCTGAAAAGTCAAACGAAGTGAATGAAGTCCTTGCAAGTATGCAAGTATAAAGTGCGATCGTGTACCTCGATGCAACCACAATAGGTAAGGGGGTGTTAGTCTGACCTTGAAAGGTCAAACTGCGAAAGTTGGAGAAATAACCAATAAAAAATAAAGGATTGTATCTAAGAAATGGAATGTATGATATGTTAGCATGTACGTAAGAGAATTGTGAAAGAGGCAATGGGCGAACAAACACCCTGTAGGACACAATTATGAAAGGTTATGTGCTAACTATTTATTTATAGATAAATATGATGGAATTCTTAGTGAAATAATAGTATTGAAGCTAGTGAAAGGATGCCCACGAGTGAGGTTCTAACACTACGTGGTGGAGTGTAATCTCAATTATCGAATGAATGGTTGTGTCAAGTTTTATCTAACTCATACGTAAATGGAAGGGTATATATAATAAGCTTATAATCCCGTATGTAGCGGAACCTAGGTTGATAAGAATAAACCCTTTGAGGTACAATGTTAGGTAATTACCTTAGTATTACAATTGCTAGAAGGAATGGCGTATGTATGACAGCTATGAAATGTGATGACAAGTATAGCTGAGTACGACACCTCGAGTGTAATATGAGTTGCTCAAATGTAAGTATTAATTACACGATCATATTGACAGCATGATTAAAGACTTATGTTGGCCCTTGTAACCTAGGGATAGATGGTAAAAGATTAGAGCAAGATAGTATGTACATGATTTGTATAATCGTATACATTAAGTTGTGGTTAACCATGCAGTTATGAGAGATCATCAGTGAAAGAAATATTGGCCTCGAAAGGATAGGGAGTATGTAGAAACTAAATAGTTAGAAACTATTGAATGATGTTTGATTTGTGAATTAATATGAATGAATAGGAATGAACAAATATGAATATTATGATAATTATTTCCCCTAAGTAGATGTTAGAGGTATGCGGCAATGAATACGCTGACGGATAAGTTTTAAGAAATCAGGTTGAACAATTGAATGATGATCATGAAATAATGTAATAGGATCGCTTTGATTCATACAAGATTGAATTACTAAATGTTTTAGACAAGTTTAGAGTAGTAACGACCGATTCATCACGAGGGATGATCGAATGAAAGCATGTTAATGAAGTTCGAGGTATGTAATCGCGAAGGGATACAAATAAACTCGTCAGAATGTATGGATTCAGGTTTCGGGGACGAAACCTTCTTTAAGGGGGTAGACTTGTAACACCCCAAATTTCGTATGTGACGTGCTTTAATGCTTCATCGCAAAACTTTGACGAAAAGAAAGGGTAAATATGAAATTTGACCATTATTAAGATTTATAACATTTAACAAATCAAAAACCCCATATATGCATTAAGTTACCAAGTTAGTAATTAGAAATAAGAAAGAATGAATGGGGATTAAAAGATGAAGGACTAGATATGTAAATATGGAATTAAAACATGACAAAAAAAAAATAAAACCAGATTAGTCTGGTGTGTGTGTGTGCGATCGTGAGGTCCAGGGGGAGAACTCCTTCCCTCTCAAAAACCCTAAATCACAAAATCCCATCAATTGAAAGCCAAATTGTTGAAGAATCGAATGCATGAACTAAGAATCCTGATCATCTAAGTGTTCTTGATCTCAAGTAAGTGAAATTTCCTTATTTGATGATGTTTGGTTATGTGGGTATAGTGTAATTCGTGAATGTAATACAAAATCTAGTATGATTTATGGTTGCTATGAATGTTTAGACATCAATAGATGCTAAATTTCGAATGTGAGTATGATTAGGGCAAAAACCCACTTGCATGTCAAGTGAAGGTTAAAAATTGTGAAGTTCTACATGTTAATTTGATTGTTGATTGATGAAATTGTTATGAATAATTGATTAAGAACTAGGTATTCATGTTTAGGATGATAAATTTCCAAGTTAGAGATGTTTATGTTAATCAATGAGTAAACTATGGAAATCGTGTTTAAAATGCTTGTACATTGTGCTAAATTAGTAATACGCACACAATGTGTTCGATGAAATGCCTAAGTGAGCTTAGTTATGGTTTTTACATGAATACTTGTTAGGAAGATGCAATTTCTTTATGATAATGATGTATGTGATTAGTAGACGCTACAACGTACTAAAAGGATTGTGTAAGTAATGTTTATGAAAGCTAAAGTATGAGATTATGACTTATAGGCGCGAAGAAGGAAGAAGACGCAAGTCACTCGAAGGCACAAGCATCTCAAGATCGCGGTAAGTTCATATGAACTTAATTCTCCTTTCATGTAGATTTACGAATGATAGTTTGCTAATTAAATTTCAGTGTTGAGTTGTATGTTCCGTTGCATACAAAACCTTACTTAAATTTTGTTAATGATTATAAAGAACAACCCTTGTTATAATGAAAATGGTGATTAGTAAGTGGGTAGCAAATCCCTTGCGGATTTGGTTATGCTAACGAAGGTTATGATAAGCTATGCAAGTCGACCGGTTCAAGTTGAACAAGTCGAGTAAGGATAAGGTACCATCCATTTAGAACGGGTGGTCGCGAATGCAATAACGAATGTATGAAGTTCAATCCGTTATACGGATAGAACGAACGATTTATGTTGAAAGCAATTAACCCGATGTTACCGGGTCGTAAGTGGTATGCTTGAATCTCATTATGAGAGTATATGCCATTACCCATTTAATTGAGTAATCGAATGCGTAAAAGAAATGAAAGTATGTAAGCGAATGGAACTAAAATGTTAGTATTGTAAGCGAAATAGATATTATGACTAACCTTTAAAGCTTTGTGGTTGAATGTAGGTAAATCCTCAATTTAGGCGACTTGGAGAATCGGAGCGAGCACGTGTTCATGTTATGTCATACCAAGCGCTTCCGCTAGTTTGTACAAATGTTTTCGGTCAATTACTTGTTTAATTTGCAAAATCTTGTTAGTAGTCATACTTTTCCAAAACTTGATGTTATGGGTTTTAGTCGTGTCTAGATGAACGGGTCATGAATATTATCGTTTGGAAGTTGTACAAAACAGGGATACGCTCGTCTTACGGACGGGTCATGCCCAAATTTTGTTAAAAGTATGTATTAGTGTTGCTAGTTTTGAAATCTTTAAATCGGGTAAAGTTGGGATGTTTTTAATAAAAGTTATACTTTAAATCGCCCTTGTATGTTATTTTATAAAAAACGAAAAAAGAGGGCCTTACATCTTGTCTATATCAATTTGCATGTTTGGCATAATGGTATAATGTGTATGATAACTGATAACTGCATGTTTGGTATAATGGTATAATGTGTATGATAACTGATGCATGTTTGGTATAATGTGTATGATAACTGATAACTGCATGTTTGATTGTGTTTAGATGATCACAGTCAGGTTAGTTTATATCAATTTGCAGCAGGTTAGTTTATATCAATTTGCAGCCTGTTAAGGTCAAAATTATTATGTGTAGGTTTGTTTATATCAATTTGCAGCCTATATCAATTTGCAGCATATATAGATTTGCAGCATGTTTGGATAATTGGATAACATGTAGCATTTTGCAGCATGTTTGGATAATTGGATTATTGCATCAATTTGCAGCAGGTTAGTTTGTATTGTAGTATTTTTGGATAATTGGATTATTGCAACAATTTGCAGCAGGTTAGTTTGTATTGTTGCATGTTTGGATAATTGGACTATTGCATCAATTTGCCGCAGGTTAGTTTCTAAGGTCAAAATGACCATTTTGGTCATTTTGCAGCAACGTTTGACTTGTTTATAGGTTGTTTTTAGATGATCACACTTGTTCCTTGTTCCATGTGTTTTGATATATGTGTATTATAACTGTCTGGTCAAGCATTTTTAGGCAGGAAAGATTTTTTTCCTGCAGGGGGTAAGGTTTGCAAGAAATATTTAACACCGGGGGGTAATATTACAGAGTACAGAAAACCATAGGGGGTAATAAGAAAGGGTAATATAGTCATTTAACATACCATTTAACAGAACTGTTAAGTTCTTTGACGACAGAGGGTCATATTGCATGGTTTCTCATTAGTTGGGGGGTCAGACAATGAAATTTCCCTGGGAGGGGGTCAGAGTGCCAATCTCATATAACCCCGGGGGGTAAAACTGTAGTTTACTCTTTTTTAATTATATAGCATACATAAAAAAATAAAAATAAAACAAAAGTTGCCACATGACAACTTCTTAATGGGCCAAATGCAACGTGACAACTTTTGATGGGTTTATCACTATTCATTAGATTGGGTTTATCACTATTCTTCAACCACGTGTAATGAGTTCACTTTTTACACTAAAAAGTGAAAAAATGATTGTCACGTTACTGGCATATAGGCAAGGGGCTCTCACTCACTTTTTTTTTTTTTTCCAGTTTTATGTGTAACAGTTTCACTTTCCACTATTAATTACAATAATAGTTAAATTAAATAGATTCGAAAAAAAGGATGATGTTACATCTAGCTTGGCTAAAAATATTAAAAGAACAAGTGAAAAAGGTGGGAACACTCACTCCCATCGTGACTCGTGAGCCCGTTCACGCCCAAAGGGGCTAACACCCCTTGGGGGCAGTGTATAACGTATCATTTGCGTCCAGTCAGTATGGCGTTAGCCCGTTACACCCAACCTATATATATCCTCAATGTCCATAACTTTATTCTTCAACTAAAATATGAGATTTGAGCATTCAAATAGGCCCCCGCCCCACATCATTAGGTACCGTCAACAGCCCAGTTTCTATCATATAACTCACCTCGTACAGTCCGCAGTCGAACTCGGTGATTACTAGCCCAATCGTTTCATGATCTAGCCCACATTAAATACGCCCTTTTGTTTCTTTTGTTGTTTGTGGATTGCTTGTTGATTAGAGAACTCACTTTTTATTTCAAACTGCTTAGAAACTTACTTATTATTTGTACTTAGTTTACTTGAAAATAAAATTGTTTTATAGATATTTTAACTAGTAAATAGACCCGCGCACGTTGTGGCGTTGGTACGTTACAAACATCGAATGAATTAGTGCAAGTGTTAATGTAACGGGCGACCTATGCACAACAATCAAAACGGGCTTATTATAGCTTAAAAAAATAGAAAACACACGAAACGCAGAGTAACTCGAATTTATACCATCGAATGAAAATATATTATATTTAATGACGCTCGGTTTGGTATTTAAAGAAAACATGTTATACTTGCACTTACTCATTTCTCAAGAAGAGTTTTGTCTAAATGTAGATCAACTCGAATTTATACCGACACGCACATATAAATCAGCACATATAAAGTTATTTTTTCAAGCAAAGGAACAAAAGGGGCAAAGTCGAAACTTTTGAAACTTAAGAAGGTTAACGACAAATTAGTTATTTAAAAAAGAAATTAACGAACAAACATCATTAAAGAAAATTACATCTAAACCTAGATCAACATTAGCGAACGAAAATCATTAAAGAAAATAATATGTTCAAAAACGCATTATATATGGTACATGGGTAAAGTTAGAATATTAGAAACTTGAGGGATTAAACATTGACATTTGCTAAGCCGAGAGACTAAAATTGCAATGTGGTGAAACTTTGGGTAAAAAACGCAAAGGAAGAGCAAAGAGATTTAAAAATGCAAACTTTGAAAGCATAGGGGGTGCCGGTAAAATGGAGCAACGGCTAAAGATATCATTTCGCAATGTTAGGGCTGGCCTTGTCTTTTATGAAAAGTGGAGAGTCGGTGGCGTAAAAGCCACCTAATATTTATTTTTAAGGTAGAGATAAAAGTTTTCATAATTTGAGGTTTCAATTATATTAGCTCTCTGATATTTAACTGTGTTGTTTAAGTTGAGAAATGTAGACATTAAAGTTTAGGGTAAGTGTTTGTCATATTGATTTAGGTTTTTTTCATTTTCTAGAAAAAAAAAATCAAATTGGATTCTAATTGGTTACAAACTTGTATTAAGCACCAAGTGTTGGAACGGGGACTTAAAAATGAAACCGTGCAAAATAGTATCAATGTTGCATCACCGCGATGGACTATCAACACTGAATTAGCGGCGTGTTAATGCGAAAAAATTTGATCGAAACGTAAAACATAGAAAATAATAACTAAGTCGATCTAGGACCCGAACGTTATGACGAACCTGTCAAACGGAAAAAATAGACGACGTAAAAACGTTGAACCACACACGCACGTTGCGTCGTGTTAACTCACAAAATTTAGAACGAAGCGTAAAACAAAACGTAAAAACGTTGAACCACACACGCATGTTGCGTCGTGTTAACTCGCAAAATTTAGAATGAAGCGTAAAACGAAAAATCTGCGAAAGATGAAAAATATAGGGGACCAAAGTTGAAAGAAAAATGTTGTGAGGTTAAATTGCAAAATATGAATAGTTTTAAGTTAAAAGTAAAAAATTCAAATAGTTTTGGTTTAAAAGTAATTTATCGAATACTTTTGGATTAAATGTAATAAAATTAAACTTTTTTTATAAAACTCCCCAAGTCTTAGGTACAACAACTATATCCGTAAATAAGTTGCTAAGACCACATGGTATGGGTGTGGAAACACGACGTTGTTGTCACTCCACGCCCACAAAACCACCCTGTGCCCCGCGTTGTGAACGACGTTGTGCTTGGGGCTTGAGGATTTCCACCGGCGTGGGGGCAAATGTGTGGATGAGGTGGAGACTCTTGATTGGTGGGTGTAGTTTAGGTTTGTTTTGATTGGTTGATGTTTATTTTTTTTATTCTCTTCCACGCCAGTTTCCCGCCCCATGTTTTTTTCTCAACGCCACCATACTGACGTGGTTGCCAGGTGTCGCTCCACGCCCTTCCTTTAAGGCCCCTTCACGCCGTGTAGTCTAATTTATAGAATTTAAATTAAATTGTTTTCATTTTTCAACAATTAGTATAATCTAAGCATTAAAATTGTTCTATAATTGTTTTCATTTTCGACCTGACCATCTTTGACCTCACCCATCTGGCCCGATTCATTTTGATCATCTTCTCTATTGAAAATTCTTGAATCTGTCACAACATATTAAGTTGCCATTATTGTGAGAATGCAAAGAGATGTTTCAGTTCTAAAGAGAGAGCGGAAGAGTATAGAATGAGAGAGCACACAGAAGAATACTTAAATGACACTGCAACCCTTCATCTTTGCAGATATCTACAACAACCCTCTAACTCTTTGAGCTACACTTTTATCACTAATCTTCTGATAATTAACATTTTTCATAGAAACTAAAACATTTCAAATTAATAGATCTATCACTACAACTTTTGAATGTTTGAATTGATAGTATTTTAACAAAAAAAAAAAAAAAAATCCTAAGCCTGCTTTTTGTCCACACAAATCAAAATCGGCCAACAAAGTTTTTGTTATTCAAATGATCCATTTTTTTGCATTTGGCTGTACTAACGACAGAATCAAAACCAAATGACAAAAACTGCACTATGTTTTTGATAAAAAAGAGTGATTTTCATTGGAATATGCTCAAAAAAATCCAATCACTTTGTTTCCAGCCTTACATGGAAAGCCTTTAAACCCTTTGTAACATAAATATGAAGAATCACGGTTGTAGATTTTGATAGTGGAATGAAGTACTTAACATGTTGCAGTCTAGACTTCTTCTTTCACGTCGCGGTGGTCACCATGATTGTGTTGTTTGCTGGAATGATGTCTGGGCTCACACTTGGGCTCATGTCAATGAGTCTTGTTGACCTTGAAGTGCTTGCCGCATCAGGAAAGCCCGTTGACCGTCTTCGTGCATGTATGCTTAACCTTTTTAAGCACATTAATTTATAAACTTGTTTGATTTCTTGAGTTAATCAGAAAAAAAAAAAACTTTTGTGAATGCAGCAAAGATTTTATCAGTTGTGAAGAGGCATCATTTAGTTCTATGCACACTCTTGATCAGCAATGCTACTGCCATGGAGGTATATTATGCATAAGTACCATAGTTAAATAACATGTTATAAACCCTTAAAAGCGTGCTTAAAATGCTTTAATTTTTGTTGCTCTAGGCACTTCCTATATTTTTGAACAAATTGGTCCCGGAATTGGGTGCTATTATCATTTCAGTGACGCTAATACTTCTCTTTGGCGAGGTTAGAATCCTATGTTTCTAACATAAAATTATGCAACAGAATAAATGTAAACAAAAAGGCAACTGAACCAGAACATGTAACTTTGACCAGATAATACCACAGTCTATTTGTACACGTTACGGTCTTGCGATCGGTGCAGCCGTGACTCCACTTGTTCGTGTGCTCGTCTGGATTTGGTTTCCCGTAGCTTACCCGATAAGCAAGGTGAGTTCTTTTATACTTTCAGAAAAAGAAAACATAAACAACCTATAACTTTGTTTGGTTCTTGAACCAACTGCCATCAGGTGCTAGATTGCATACTGGGGAAAGGGCATGTTAGTCTTTTTCGCCGAGCTGAGTTAAAGACATTAGTTGATTTTCATGGTAATAAGGTACAGTATAAACCTTGTTAAATGTTAACCCATTAACCAAACGTTTATAAAAATATTCAAATAATAAGATTTATAAAATCATATACTTGATGAAGGCTGGGAAAGGTGGAAGCTTGTCACTTCATGAAACAACAATCATAGGAGGAGCACTTGAACTTACCTCAAAAACAGCACGCGACGCCATGACTCCTTTATCTGAAACATTTTCAGTCGATATTGACGCCAAACTAGATAAAAATTTGATGAATTTAATCATAGAAAAGGGTTATAGCAGAGTACCGGTATACTATGATCAACCCGGAAACATAGTCGGAGCTCTTCTGGTAAACATTAAAAAAAAAATTATTCTTATCTAGAAAACAATCTTACTCATTGTGAAAAACACAACAGGTGAAGAATCTAATGACCATCAATCCAGCAGATTGCGTTCCGATAAAAAACATCACTCTTCGACTGATTCCCAGGTATAATATAACATAAAGTTTATTAATGTACCAAAAAAAAAAAAAAATATCAACCTTAGTTGTATGATATTTTGTGACGGTATCATATACAGGGTTTCAGATACAATGCCGTTATACGATATATTAAACGAGTTCCAAAAGGGTCTTAGTCACATAGCTGTGGTGATACAACATCCAAGTCAAGGTCAACGAGTGCAGCCGTCAATAAGCAAAGGGTCAAGTGAAGTGAGATTAGATATTTTGAATGAAAGCTATCAAAGCAATGGGAATGGAGGTTTAAGTAGCCGGAGCACGTTTCACAGGTTTAAGTCGGTTTCTGGAAGTGGGAATGTGTCGCGCGCAGAATCCTCAAAGAGCAGAAGGTGGTCAGATAAATTTTTGCCGGAGGTTGTTAATATAACAGACAAACCGTTTTCTTCGTTCAGACAAGAAGGGGAAGTCATAGGAATCATTACAATGGAGGATGTTATGGAAGAGCTCATAAATGTATGGTAACTTCAATCTGTTCATTTCCTTGATTAATAACCGCATTTTCAATTTTTTTTTTTTTGCTGTAACTTGTTTTTTGTGTTGTGATATCATGTAGGATGAGATATTTGATGAAACCGATCATCATTAAAGAATAACCAGTTGGAGAGAGAGGCCATATGCTTATAAGGATGAAGAGTGAGAAGCAGAATGGCAATGGTTACGTCTATGCTATACTAACACACAGAGAACTAAATATACTTGCAGCTGTATAATTGTAGTTACTCATTAATTGTTGATTGAAATCGCAGTCTAATTCTTTTTCTATGTATTGAATTGGAGAAGTAGCGTTCGAATCACGACCTTTTGATTATGAAGCTTACATCAATATGTTGTGATCAGAGTACTTATAATGCAATGACAGTTGGTGTGATAAACAAAACAATTAATGCATTAGGATAACAATAGACCTTCTTCATCACTAATTTATAGTTTATACAACTTCTAATTGATCCACAAAATGCTAAATTATGTTTAGCAAGAAATTTCACGAGTGCGATAATTCTCAAAATGACTTGAATCCGATAATCTCTTTACTTCTTAAACTGCTCGTACGCTGCTTGAACACCTGTTTTGTTAGTTTTCAACCTTTGACGCATTTCATACCAAGTAGTCATATTCTTCAGATGTTCGAAGCCAGTCTCATGTTCTTTAAGTCTAGAAGTAACATGTTTCCAATCCCCATAACCTTCATTATCCAACTGACCTTTCGAAACCCCTTTTCTAAATAGTTTACAACAAAAACAAAAAACTTTGTCAAGCTCTTTCGAATAGACTAGCCAATTTCTATCACACGTCTCCTTACTTGCTAGAGTTCTAGTATACAAAGTTGCAGAAAATCGTCTTCCAGATTTATTCTTGGGACCCTTATCAATAGTCAAATCTCGTTTTGGACCTTTCTCTACCAAAACGTTGATCATGTTAGATTTAAGCCCACCCCAATTTCTAGGATCAAATATATCAATTTCATTAACCTCAACATCAACATTAGCGTCAACATCATCTTCTTTAACATTAGCATAAACATCATCTTTAACACTAGCACCAACAACATCTTTTTCAACATTAGCAACAACTTCATCTTCTTTAACGTTAGCACCAACATCATTTTCTTCAACATTAGCATCAACGTTAGTATCGACATTATGTTCATCAACTTTTCCATGAACATGTTCTTCACCAACATTAGCACCTTGAGGTTGTTTTTGTAAAAACTTAAGCATAGCCCCGGCTTGAGACTTTCTTAACTCTTCATCTCTTTTTCTCTTTTTTCGTTTTTGACATCCGGATAGTTGTTTTCGAGGCATTATACCTATAAGCATTTAGTCATTAAGAAAGTCAATAACAACAAAGTGAACAATATGATAAATTGATAATCAATAACACATTCAATTTACTATATAGATAAAATTAAAATAATAAAACTATTGATGAGTATTGTAAACAATTCAAGTCAATGAGTCAACAACACTTATTGATGAGTGATGAGTCTGGTCAACAACACCTTATCATTTTATCAACTAATTGTCAAAGTTAACCAAAGAGTAAGAAACAAACCTGATGGGTCTGATCAATTCGTAAACACCGTGCGGACCGGAATCCTAATCGTGGAACTGTCGAAGTCGAATAGTTCGATGCCCCTTTTTTGGAAGTTTGCCGCTAACTAGTAAATTTTAGGTTTAAAAATTTAACTTGGTAATTGGGTTAAATGGTAAATGGGTTTAGATGGGCCAAGTCTTAAAACGGTATTGGGTTTGTATAATTGAGGTAGTTTTTTTTTATAAAGGGGACTGTGCAAGTGGGCATCCTCACGGGTACTCTTTCTGGGTTCGTCCTTGTGTCACAACACTGCCGCCACCCACAAGAGTAGGTAAGGCTACAACACGGTATGGTGATGGTCCTCCCTTGGAGGATGGTCCGCCACGTAAGCGCCACATAGGATGGACATGAGGATGGGGCAAAGAGGATGAAGGTAAGGAAATGGAGGGATGATCCTAAAATATATGTATATATTGTATGTATATATGTGTGTGTGAGGAGGTTTTGTCCTCATATGGAACGGCTTGAACGGCAAGAAGAAGCCAGAGAGGACGCGACGGAGGGGGGGCAAAATGGAGGGAGGAAGGGCGCCGCACCAGGACGATGGAGGACGAACCTCCATACCGTCCAGCCTAAGGTGGGTAACTGGGTATTGTTTGCCGGTAGGGGAACCCGTGCAAGGGCAGGAGATAAAGGTTTTAGGGTGGGGTCCATCTTTTTAGTGGTGTGTGTGATTGGTGGGTGGGGTAAAAAGAGGGGGATTTATGGCAAGGGTAAAGCGCCGCCAGTGTTTTGTGGTTTAAGGGTAACTTTTAAGAAATTTGACATGATGAATTGTGATTGGTCGGGGTAAGGTTACTACCCTTGGGTGTCCCTTCCCCCTGAAAAAAAGGTTAATAAATTTGACATGTTATTGGGCATTAAACTATACATTTTTTTTTGAAAAAAATAACTTTATATATAAAAGGATAAATTACACTTTTCGTCCTTTATGTTTGTAGCTAGTTGCAAGGGATGACCTTTACCTTTAATAATTACAGCCACAGTCCTTTATTTTGAAAACTCATTACACCATTCGTCCTTTAGTGCTAACCAGGTTAAAATTTTGAGTTAAGTCTAGTCACAGGAGGGTATTATGGTCATTTCACGCTTTTATTTTAATTATTTTTAATAAATAAAACCAAAAGTTCATCAGATATATAATTTCATCCCCCATTAAACTCTCACTCATCCCCATTTAACTTCCTCTCTCTAAGATAGCAGCATAAGCCCACCACCACCGCCACCTGATACATCACCACCACCGCCACCTGATACATCACTACCACCATCATCATCGGAGCTACACCGTCGCCATACACACACACACTCTCTCTCTCTCTATCTCTAAACTCATTATCTCATAACATCACAGCCGCAGATCTGGTGGATTTCGATTCCTGCAAAGAAACTAAAGTGATTTCAGATGGTAGACTAGAATCGATGGTTCTTGGCTTGGAATTGAAGCTCTCCGGTTGTGAAGACTCACAGATCTGATGGTTCTTGGCCCAGAATCGAAGCTCTCTGGTCCAACCGCACCACCGTTGATTGGAATAACTTATTTACCCCTTGTTTTGTTTATTTTCTAGTTCTTTTTCGCCTCTTGCAAAAGTTAAGGAAGAAGAAAATGGGGGTATTAGAGTTGGAACCGATTGAGAATAATCACAGGTACTCAACTATTAATGAGTTTTTCACTTTGTTTAATAAGAGATTTATTAATGAGTTTCATAGATCCAGTTTCACCTTGTTGGATTTAGACCGACCAGTGGATTCAGATCCGCCACAGCACGCAACAACTTAAGCAAGATGACATCAGTTCTTTCATCTTTGAACAGGGGTATCCCCCAAATTGAGATTTCTTAAATGGGTTGTTCTGGATTAGGTGTAAAGGTTGAATCTTTATTGATTATTGCTTCTTGAACCATGAGTTTGAGCTCATTGAGTGAAGTTTTTCTAGATGTGAAAGATCTTTGATCATGTTGCTTTCTTCTTTGAAAGAAACCATGGATTGTGGGATGTTGTTTGGGGGTTTTTCTGGGTTTTAAATAGGGGTGTGCATCGATCTATATACAGAGGGTTTTTCTGGGTTTTAAATAGCTCCGATGATGGTGGTGGTGATGTTACAGGCGGTGGCGGTGGTGGACTTAGGCGGTGGTTGAGTAGATACAAGAGAGATTCAGATGTACAGATATAGATACAAGATCTTTGAGTAGATTAAATAAGCTGTATTATGTATATATGTTATGTTTTAGTTTTATTATTAAATAAAAACATGAAATGACCATAATACCCTCATATGACTAGATTTAACTCAAAATTTTAACCTGGTTAGCACTAAAGGACGAATGGTGTAATGAGTTTTCAAAATAAAGGACGGTGGCTGTAATTATTAAAGGTAAAGGTCATCCATTGCAACTAGCTACAAACATAAAGGACGAAAGGTGTAATTTATCCTATATAAAATATACATTTAAAAAGATAAATTTAGGCCAATAAAATAATGGGCCCGATGCAGTTGTACTTAGGCCATACGGTGTGGGTTCGTTCCCAGGCCGTCGAGGGTAGTCCTCGGCATCCTCCTAAAGTCGCTCGCGACGTCCCTCTTTTCCTTATCCAACACACACACGCACGCACGCACACACACACACAAATACATACATACGTATATATAAAGGGGCTAATCACTACACCCTTCGCCCATCCCTTATGGCTGATCCCCACATCCGATGACATCGCCGTCTACGTGGCGGATCATCCCCAAAGGACTACCCTCCTTCACACTCACCAGCCTTATTCCACCCCCTCGGCACCGATCCTGACCAAAATACAAGCAAGCATAGGTTCAATACATAGTCAAATTGTAAATAGAGAACTGATAGTATATATAACTTTACATGAAAAGAAATCAAACAGAAAAACTTGGTTCATTGGTCAACTGAACTACTTTCAACTACACCCTACATTACTTAATTAGTGACATCAACAACTCTGAATAAACCTATTTAAAAAGATTACAAAAGCAACCCAATAGATATTCGTATAAAAAAATATAGAGCTTTTAGGGTTTTTACTTGTTGGCAAATGGCAAAGCTCTCATGAGGAAACAAGAATGATAGTAGTGGGAGCTAGGTCTTTCGGGGACGGAAGAGTATTACCCGATAAGAAATTTTGAAGCAATGGAAGCAAGTAAGCAAATGTTCTATTAGGCCCCGTTTTTGCTATACATCATTCCCCTCCTCATATTTTACTCAAAAAATACTAGTTTGAATGTATGGGGAAATTAGAATTAGAAGGGTGAGAAAAATAAATTACAAGGCTTAGTGGGATCCCAATGTAATGTCATGAGTGGGATTGGGTTTTTGAATGATTTCTTTGTTAGGGCACTGATTAGACGAGGGTCTAATCCAAGTTTTCTAAGGTGAGTTCTTGTACTTTTTCTTCTTCTTGAGTTTCCTCTTTGTGATTATTTCCATACATTTGTATGTGCATGAATGGTGAAGCTATGGAAAAAGAATACAATGCGTCCGTGATGGAGGAGGAAGAGGACTTGGTTATAGTTTTCAACACAACATGCAATGTAGGGCGGATCTACATATGTAGGTCTGGGTTCACCTGAACCCATTGAGTTTCGGAATTTTAATAAAGCGTCACTATAAAAATCCAGAGTGAACCCATAAATAATATATTGGTTGAACCCATACACAAGATTGAAGAGTGTCACGTTGGTTAAGCTTCTGACTAACAAATACATGATCCTGGGGACCACCTCTAGTCAACTGAAGCACCTGCATAGGTCCATAGAGATTCTATTTTTTTATTAATTAGGCTGAAGGGTGTGAGAGACATGGGTTGGGTCATCAATCGCTACGTAGGACCATTAATTGATTGCAATACCACCCCCTTGCCTCACCCACCATGGTTAGCATGAATTAAACCATGGCAACCACGTGCCTCCTTTCCTTTTTCAATATTTACTTTTCATTTTCACAAAAATAAATTAAAATAATAGAATAGTGGTTTGGGTCATAACTACACCCTTAGGGTAGTGGTTTTGAATGATAAATTAGAAGTGGATGACATGACGCTGATGCGGAGGGCCATGGTGACTATGAGGTAATGACAACACCCTATAGCAATTTAAATTGAAGGGATTTTAATCTCTTTCTTTCTGCCTTGCTGATTATACTTGTTAGATAGCGAAGGATAGAATCTTCAATATTCATAAAACCTTCATGTTATGTTAGAATAGGTCAAAACTAGAATTCAGATCACAAACCTTTAAACGTATCAATGGAGATTAGGTAAAATAAATGGAAAACACCAAAGTGGTTAAGTACCGATAAAGGCACCACTAATACTGAAGTATTTCATCGTTACTTGTGAGTATTAATTTAGAATTTGTGATTAGTATTGTTCAAACTTGAATTTTAGGGCTAATGGATTGAAAATTTAACGTCTTGTGAAAAATTTGACTCGATCTGATCCAAAAATTTTAACGTTTGGTTGTAAGAAACTTAATCATAAAAAAAGGTGAACCCATAGAAAAAAATCATGTATCCGCCACTATATCTATCTTTTGGTATAGATTTATAAAAAAACAAAATTGTATCAAAATTTTGTCGCTTACTTTTTAGAGTTCTTGGTCACAACTTTGTCAAGTCTACCTCACCCCTTCTCTCCTCCACCCCACCCTCTATATCCTTTAAAAATCCCTAAAACCAAACCATTGGTCATTTAAGTAAAAATTTTGGTGTAAATAATAGGACCCTGTAATGAATCTGCATTTTACTTTTTTGTATTTCCACTTGTTTATACTTTCTTTTAATTCAAGTCTTTACACATTCGTTTTATCAAACATATGATACATGAACTAGTACTTCCTCTCTCCCATCGGTCAGCAACACAATCATAAACGACAAAAAGATGAAAAACTTCGTACCATTGTTGTTTTTAAGTTGAGTGTTACGTGAACAAATCCCTTCTTGTGTTGTCTTCACAATCATTGAGATCATAATCAATTTCATAATCCGTTACATATGAATAGTGAAAACATAAATGATTTATCAAAGTAGTTATTATTGCAAATCACATTACTACCTTAGGTATAATTCGATCCATAAATGAATACTTAAACATGCATCGCTCGCTCAACAAAATAAACATCTTCGTCCATGAATCCAACATTAGGGTATAATTTACTCTTGGTTATGTTTGCCTGGTTCTTCTGGCATGATTGATGACGACAAAACTGTCAAAAATGGTATTAACAGAACTTTATGATGAATTATTACAACAAATCTTTGTATATCACTCGAAGAACTCTCAATATAACTACACAAACAAGATCAGATCATCAACTTAACGATCTGATTACACCAGAATTAACGGACAAACTCAGATAAAGAAAATCCTAATTCTACGATGCCATTGCCTAACGTTGAAGACAGAGAGAAAGAAACTTCTGGAGAAATATCTTAATGATCATGAGCTTTGAGATCAAAAGCCTTTTATAGCTGGTCCAAGACTCGCCCGATTTGGAGCTCCACAGTCCACACTGCTTCAAGTCTTTACTCTGGAGAGCCCGGCCCACTAAGTCCAATCTGCTGCTTGACAGTCCATTTAGTCTTATAAGCCCAAAATAACTCTTGAGTAGTCCATCAATAGTAGGCCCAGTAACATACAAAATAAAAGAAATTATATTAAAACAACATAAAATAAATAGTTTGTAATATAACTGGTGAATAAAAGTGTATACTTTCAACACCCCCCCTCAGTTGTATTACCAAACATCAAACAAACCTTTTATGTTTTAAATGTCAGCCTGTTGATTCTTCGACTTAACACCAACATCTTTTATATAAATCCGGATAGAAACCCTATAAACAAACTTGAACCATGTCCACTTGATAGATGCGTCGGGCCGTGTCCGGGCAAGCGAACCAATATCCGCACCCCAGTCTAGTAGCAGCAAGCATTTAGCCCATCTTCGAAACAGCCCAATTATGTTCAGCAGCCCACATATCCACATGTTTATAACAATAATAAAAGAGTTAATATTGTAACAATAATAAAAGTGAATTAAAGAGTATTAAACGTATAATGTGTATAGTATATATATATATAACGTATAATGTGTATAGTATCTATATTTTACTATACATTTTAACACCCCCCCTCACTTTTATTATTGAACACGTCAAACATATTAAGCCAACTACACACCAAATGGGAATATTACATGTTCTTATGCTAGTTTACCACAAACCGCTGGTAAGAAAACAAACAAATTGATTCATTGAACAAATTTTCCTTTAAAACAAACCATCAATAAACCAACAAACCTTTTGTAAAACAAGGTGTACTTCCAGTAAAAAAACGTTTCAGTATTGAGCAATAGAATTGGATCAAAACTCATTTTAGACATTATACATAGTTACATATTTCCACTCAAATTGAAAGAAGAAACTAGTTAAAACAGCTATGTACCATAAACTGCAATGTACTCACCTAATTACATCACACTCAAAACCATTCCCTTAAAATAACTTTTATTCAAGACATGACCTTTAAAACAATCATCAATTATAGAAAACATGTCAAGAAACAAATTAAAGTATTTTTATATCACAGAAAACAAGTCAGAAAACACAATCTAACTAACATGAAATCACAAGATTTTGGATATATCGGATTTAAACCAACAGATCAAACAAGGAATCACACAATTCCAGATACGATCAAAAACAATCTTGATAAACAAAAAACCATAACATTCAAAACAACGTCTATTTCAAATATATCTTTAATCAACCAATGAACTATAGATTCTCTGTTAACAAAGAATGCACAAAAAAATGCCACACGACACAACAAAAACTTTGAATGCATCACTGACAAGTACAATCATACAACATACTAGAATAAAAAAGTATTTAATGATTGCAAAACAGAATCAGATATAACATATAAAGTCAAACGATTATAAAATTCAGAACCAAGTCTAAAAACAATACTTGTGAAGAACTTAAAATTTACTTGATAAAAAAACTTTTACAACTTTACAAAATGCATATCCATAGAAAACTTTGTAAAGAACTTAAAGACTAATTTTAATCAAGCAGAACCTTTTACAACTTCACGACGTCTGAACCACATAATACGAATCACAAGATCCAAAACCAAGTCTGAAAAACAAGAATTACACAAGTCTACATCAGACAACAGTTACAGCCTAAACAAATTCTGATAATCCACAAAATCACATGATTTGAAGATCAGAAAATATCTCTTACACAAGAGACAACACAAGGCTATAACACCATTCAAGAAACAACACTATGATCTAACGGGACTAGACTCAACAACACGAAGAATCTACAAACGACCCTAGACCAGTGAGAAAAAACAAACAAGTATCACCTAGACCAGTGAACTAACATCACTACGATCAGCGATAAGTCTCAAAGAGACAAACACGAAACTAATAAGATCATCAACATGATAATCCTACACAAATTACACTACGGTCGGACTCAAAACATAAGAATTCCTAGACCAGTGAGATAGAGACAAACACCATGGAAGATTACATCTTTAAGATAACATAACCTTTATAGGAAAAACAAACACACGGCGATCCCAATAACCAAAGGAATACATGTTTGTTCAAGAATCATCAGATACACATCTGATAACACATAAAAGTCACATGACTTTTAAAAACAATGAATCACAAGATTCAAGCAACAAGACTGATAACAATGTATACATCAGTCTACAAGATACAGCAAAACAAGTTCCAACAAAATACAAAAACACACGATTTGCAACTGGAACATACATCTCACACACGAGAACAAATACAATGCTGTAAAACATTCAAAAACAATCCTGACAGTACTGCTGATCAAAATACGTGAGCCACAAAGCTCGACTAACCAAACAATCAGACAAATAGGCCAAGCTAACCATTCAACAACATTATAGACAAGTAGACATACAGACCACAGTCGAAAGACATTTAAAAACGTTCAAGACATAAACGAATAAGATGAGTATAAAACTCTACAAGATTGCACTCTATACTTTCAAATAGCATTCGCAAAAAAAAAAAACTCATCAAAAACACAATCCTCACAATCAAACACTGTTTATCACTATGATAATCAATCTTTCAACCTAATGATTACAACAGATTCAATAGAAAGTTAGAAACCAATAATCTAGGTCAAGAACAGTGAATATGTTCAAGAGAACAAAGAAGAACACACAACATATATCAAACACAAGATTGATGATGTCAATTCCCACCTTTAATCTTGACAAGTAAACAATTTCACTTGAAAAACACCCCAGTTCACCAAACAGATTATCAACAAGATGACTTGTATCAAACTACGCTAAAAACTAACGGATTCAATACACAAGAAACCTATACAACATGCAATCTCTCAATTTGACACAAGCACATTTTAGACAAACACACAACAAGCTGATAAACATCAAGTAGGAAAACACTTGAAGACATATTTGAAGAAATTGATATAAACCTTGGTTAGTGAACAATATTTTTCAACCAATCAAAAAACATAGATACACTTATTCTCAACTTAAAATTATCAATATGAAATCAACAACAATACCTAAATGTAACAGAATCATACCAAACTTCTGATGCATATTTAGGAAAAACTTGGACACAAATAGAGCTCTTTAGAAATGAAATTTAAAAAACCAAAACAGAAGAACAGAGTTACACTTGTTCCATTTTTTTAGCCAAAACATCATTACTCTCGGGCTTCTTACATGTTTTATCAATGAAACCCCACTTATTTTAACTTGTAAAGCCAATATCAAAGCGTCAGACCATACAGTGTAATTTTCTATTCCTTTAAGTTTGACTGAAACAATTGTTAATCTACTTGAATCAGATGCAACCAAGTACAAAGGGTCACTTGCATTTAATTTGCTGAAAAATGTTTCACCCGGACCATCACCCATCTTAGCACAGAAACAAACAGCAGTCAAGAAACAATCAACAAGTAGTTTCAACAAATGCACGAGTCAACCAACACGAAATTCACACTTTAATCACAACATTAAAAACAAGTATATAACAGTATTCACTAATGGCGAAACCACGACAGGGACCAGATCAGAGGTTCATCACTCAAAGGTGCCTCTGCAAGCCTTATCGAGGAAGCCTCCTAGACCTAGACACAAACTAAACAAAAAAGACAAAGGCAAAATAACAAGTAACTAAGACCACACTTGAACAACAAACAAGAAGTAGTCACAAAAAACAAACAATAATGCAACAGGATGTGCCCTCCCTGTCCCAAATTCACAAGACCGGTCCAACTACCCCGGAAACAGAATGCCTAATGCAAAGAAAAAACAATAGAAGCGTAAAAATTGAAAGATCTCACCGAGATAGCAAACCCTAGCTAGGGTTTCTCCAGTTCAAATCAAGAATTTTACAGCCATCGACGGTTGAACCCTTGTTTTGAACAACAGCTTCCTAAATTACTTCCACTGAATTCCACACAGCACCTTGAAATATAAAACCTGAATAGAGAAGATCTGACAACATATATCACCAAGAACCAGCACACCTCCCAAGATCTCTGATCATATTTGTACCACAGTGTACAGATCCCGATACAGCCTGATCTTCAAAATCTGGAATCGGCAGCAAGAACACTACTCAGATCCACCAAGAACTCACCAGATCTAAACAGATATGATCACAAATCTGCAGCAGAACACGAATCGGAGACAGAACAATCACCGAATAAACCCCAAGAGCTATTTATGCTCTGATAAACTCGGATCTTTCAGAATACACGAATCTAACACTCTAAACTCACAATGAAGACTATCAACTAATAATCCCGTTCAAGAACAAGAGAGAGATAGTAAACGAGTGAAAACTAGATCTGGATCAAAAAACCCCAATCGCCATTAAAACTGCACCAGTTTGTGAACCAGATAGGAACTCTGAACTAAACTTCAAAGATTTCCAGCAGATCAAAAAACTCGCAAGACAAGAAAAAAACCATATTGTATGACAATAAGTGACGAGCAAACTCAAATCGACAATGAATCTGAGTTATTGAACGAAACATAGTGATGAATCAGACAATAGATTTGTGAAGGGAAAGGTCAGAAAGTGTGCAAAAAATGGCCGATAAAGTGAAATATGGTTACTGAATAAAGGATACCAAGAATCCAACGTCGATAACAACTGGTGTTGAACAACGTGAGAAAGTCAAAGATCGGAAGGTACTTGATACTATCTTTGGTGAAGCCGTGCAAGAAACTGATGTGAATTTGAAGGTTTCAGTTGGAATTGGAAAAAAAATCAACCACCAAGAACACCATAATTCAACACAAAAACACCAAGATCTGAACGTTTTCAACCTAATCTAGGGTTTCAAAATAAAAAAACCTAAAAAAGAATCAAACACAAATCAGCGGAAGAACAATTCTTGAGTAGTCCATCAATAGTAGGCCCAGTAACATACAAAATAAAAGAAATTATATTAAGGGCATGTTTGGCTAAGCTTATTAGAGTTAAAAAGGACTTTTGGGAAAAGGACTTTTGGGAAAATGACTTTTTGAAAAGGAGTTTTTAAAAAAAGTGTTTGGATTAGCTTATTGATGTAAAATGACTAAAATGGGCATTCTTTTAGATATAAGGGGGGTAAAGAAGGGGTATATTGGTAATTTGATTATTGAAAAGTCATAAGCTGGATCAAAAAGTCACATTTCCTTGGCTTTTCAAAATCTCATTTTCCTTCTTTGCAAAAAGCTATTTCAAAAAGGACTTTTAGTCTATCCAAACACAAAAACAACTTATTGGCTTTTTGATAAGTCAATAAGCCAATAAGTTGTTTTGAAAAGCTTATCCAAACATGCCCTAAAACAACATAAAATAAATAGTTTGTAATATAACTGGTGAATAAAAGTGTATACTTTCAACAAAAACACAATTGCCAAGCCTTTCAAAATGAACTTGAAATCTTATGTTGGTGGATTTGGAAAAGCGAATTTTGATGCATTTGATATCAAATCTTTCCATGAATCTTATATAAGTCAAACAATTAATTATATAAAAAGAACAAGTTAAATTGTAGTTTAGTTAACGAACAATGAGAATTTATCAAAAATTTAAAACATTGTTTATCTTATTATTACATTGATTGCATTGAGACCGTTTAGGCTCATGCATGCATTGCTTTTTCATCTTCAGGTTTCACTAAAACTTGACTTAGTTGTTTAGTCAAGGCTTCTTGACTGGAGATAAGGTTCTTTAATACGGTTAAGGTTGGCTGGGTCAGCCACCCTTGAATAGTAGTGAGGAAACTTTGGAATTCGGGTCACAATCCATGGATTACTATTCTTTTCATCAATGGTTCTCCAATTATGGCCTACGGATCTATTTCTCCGATTTCCCCTGAATGGAGTCTTGATCTTGTGAAAGATCTGTGGTATTATGTTCTCCTTCTGACTCGTTGACATAAATTCATTTTCAAAAAGCTGTAACTTCTTATCATTCTTCTTTAAAAGGAAAGTCATCGGTGTACCCCATGCCTGCTTTCGTGTCTCAAGATCTCGAATATAATCCAAGGTGCTGTTTGTTTTTTCTGCGGGAAAAGGTCTGCAGTCTGCGGACCACATCTGCAGGCATCTGCAGGAGAAGAGCTGGACCAAATGTCTGCAAGGAGAAGAGGGTTTGTTTTTTTATATATAAAAACCTCTTCTCACACTCAACACACACACAACACACACAGAACATCTCTCTGATCTCTCTCTCTCTGCCTCCCTCTACCACCACAACCACCGTCCACCTCCACCACCACAACCAACCACCACCACTTCAGCCACCACCCACCCCGTCGCAGCCACCACCACCCCGTCGCAACCACCACCACCTAACACTCACCACCACCATCTCCTCCTTCCTCCCCCACCAACCCCGTCGCAACCACCAAGCACCACCGCCACCACGAAGCCAAGCACCACCACTTCAGCCGCCGTCAACCACCTCCACCGAAACCCTAATTTCACCATCTTCAAGGGTTTCGATTTGGGGGTTTCTGAAGAGAGAGAGAGAGATCGAGGGAGGAGAGAACGGTGGTGGTTGTCAGTGCCGGTGGGTTTTGACAGCGTCGAGAGAGATCGAGGGAGGAGAGAAAGGTGAGAAGAGGTGAGAAGTGGTTAGGTCTGCGCCAAGAAGACATGGGTCAAGGCCTGTGCCAAGAAGAGGTCTCGCAGACCTTTTTTAATGAAAGGTCTGCGAGAAAACAAACAAGCTGCTGCACTCAAACGTCTGCGCGCGTCTGCGCGACGCAGACATAAGTGGCCAGAAGTGCTTCTGGCCAAAAAACAAACACCACCCAAGAGATCCTCTTCAATGGTTATTGTGACACTTCGGGTTTTTCCTGCATGTCCCATTATTTGTCGTATTTTGTGAAATTAATAAATGTGAGTTATTAAATTTAATTGCTATTATGTGCTATGTTGATTTGAAAACTATAGTTTTAAATGGAATGTTTACTTGGATTGGTCGCACTCTCGTATCCCTCGCATCCCTCGCACACCCCTCTAAGTCACCTGTTTGACCGCACATTTCTAAGGCCCAATCCCAATCCACACTAACTCGATATGGGCCGCACACCTAATAAAGGCGCACACTTTTCAAGTGTGCGGTATCTTTTCCCACGGGTATAAATATATGAAGGCAGCCAACCCTAAAATGATTACCCCAATCATCTTGACGGCAGGAAGTTTCCAGAAACATTCTCTTTGTCACCCACATTCCCTTCATTTTGAAAAACCCTAGAAAAACTCCCTTTCCCCCTTGAAGCTTGACGACGCATCCATCCTCCTTAAACTATTGAACGGTAGCTTAACTCCCATGAAGCTCTCTTCTTCCTCGCAAGGAATTCGCTCTGATTTTTTATACACCCTCTTGCTTCACCATTTCGGGTTAGTATAAATCTTATTATGCTCGATCTATGTTCTTCTAAGTGATATTGTTTTGGATCCATGAGATATGTGTTACATGATGTCTAAATCCATGAAGTGAGTGCTTAGATAATCGTAAAAATGTGTTTTCATGGTGCTAATATTATAAATCTGTTTTGATGATGTATGCATGATATGGGTATTCTGGAGTAATGATCTTATGTTCACAGAGTTGTTTTAATCTTGAGATATAAACTTGTTATATGGAAGATAAGGGTTAATATGAGGTGTGTGATGACTGCTTGAATGATTCTGTGCGACATAATGGTTTGTGGATTGTTAGATGACCTTTGTATGATAATTAGGATAAACTTAGGCCTGATGATAATGATAGATGATTGGAGTTGTGTGTGATACTCGAATTTGATGAATAATATGATGTTTGATGAAATGATTTGTGAAACATGATCTAAGAACTCGTAGGGGATTGATGTGGAAATCTGTGATTTGTTGTTATCGAACAAAACTAAAGGGATTATTGTTTGAATTAAATTATACCGCACACTCATGCAATGTACTACTCAAATTGCATAATGTACAACTCAAGCACAACAGAGCGTACACTAGTAGTGCCACGAGTGCCGCATACTAACCAAGGTACAACCTGTGATGCACAACGTACAAGAGAATAGTGTAGGGTCGCACACTTTGGTGACCACACACTCCTGCTGTACAAGTACCTGATGCACAAGGTACAACCTACCAAAGCATGTCCGCAGACCTTAGCATATGCCGCACACCCTTATCTGGACCGCACACTCATCAGTAGATCATGTACTGTATTGGGCCGCACACTCCTAGTAAACTATTATTTTATTTTGACCGCACACATAGAATTGGACTGTTATTTTGTTTACTGTTCACCGTGAACTAGTGTTATAAACTCATAAATGGCCCACAGGCTTGTTATTGGTGACGTGGTGTTTACCTTGTATGCTACTTGCTAGATGCGTGTAGGAATACGTGAATTACATGCATACAAATCTAACTGTTATTGGTAACCATAATAGGACGTGGTTGACCAACTCTAAAACAAGTATATTACCTGCCGAGCAAAAAAAAGGTGAGTTCACACACTTTACTAAAAGCATGTATCCCGGTGGTTGGGAACGGAACGAACAACACTTTCCTAGGTTTGAGATTGCCTACTATTCCTGGTTTGGAATACTATTAATTGCTATTTATATTTCATGAACAAGTGTACTAAACGAAACTCTATCACGAAGTCCCCCACTTTCTATACCGATTAGTCGCCGGAGCCTGGCGAACGGGATATTAGTTGATACCGCTATTTAGGTTTCACCAACCTTACACCGTGCCTGGAGAGGATCAGTCGTGAACTAATAGGCCTTGGAAAACCGTCAATGATGATAGACTTTGACAAACGGGGCAACAACGATGTAACAGGTCGCAAGTGTTCGGTATTACGGAGTTTAGTAGCTTACATATGGGGTAGCTACCCATGGCATGATATAAATGAGTAATTTAACGAACACGAGTTTTTCGAAATAAAACTGGACAAACCGTGAACTCGCCAACTTTATGTTGACACCCTACTACATGCTTTGCAGGTACTCAGTGATAGCTCGGGAGCTTGCATCGGGGAGTGTAGTGGTTGCTGTGACCCTTGTTGGGTTTCTTAATAATAATTACTTCTGAACTCTTGGTGAACTGTTTATCTTATGCTTCCGCTGTTATCTTAGAACGTTGTTTTGGACTTTAAACAATGAACTTTAAACATTAAAAGTCACTAATTGTGTTGATGGAAATGAAAATTGTTTTATTATACTTATTGTTCAATATGATTGGTGGAATGATCCTGGTCAGGCACACGCCTCACGGTAGTATTCCGCATGTGGAAATTGAGGCTGTGACAGTTATTTTGAGCAAAAACATTGCCTTACCCGTTTTCACGTTCCAATTGCTTATCATTCCATTTGTTTTAATTCTTGTCCGTACAACATCAGCTCAATTCGTCAACTCCATGTAGGTAGGACTGCATACACCAGAGATCTTTATTATTTTTGGAGTTCATAGGATTCATTGGTAATCCATCGGTAGTTACCGATAAATCTTTCCATGGGTGATACCGAGTTTCTAGTTATGAAAATAAGGATACATAGTGTGTCGATCAATATATGGGTTTTCCCATTTAGTTGCATATTCTTATTTGTTTCAAAATAATTTTAGGCGAATAATATCATTTTTGTAACTACACACTACAAGGATATGAAGCTATGGCTACAAAAAATTGAAGGGCTATAACGACGACATGTTGCCTCTATATATCTTTCTCACCTATCTCGATGAGATGTCATCATTATAAGGTTTGTGTCTATAGGTTCGTGGGTATAGGTTGTCAGTTTCGTCGCCATATATGAACCGGTATTGTCACTACAAGTCTCTGTTGTAAAGGATATTTACAAAATAAATAAAAAACATTTTTAATCATTTTAATACTTATTAAACAAATGAAAACATTTATTAAATTACTTTTTGAACTATAGCAAATAGTTGTAAAAAACATTTACTAAATTAATAAAACATTTATTTAAACCTGACGATCCCCACATTGTGGAAAAGAAGAGTAAAGGAAAAAGCTGAGTGATGTTCCAATCGTTCGCAAATACCTCGAAGACCTACCTGGTCTTCGTCATCCTCCTCCTCGGACATCTATAGCTCTAACATGTCGTCGCTGGCCTCAAGGTTAATTTTTTTTTTAATTTTGTCTTTAGGTTTCTAAACCAAAAATCTTGACAAATCCAACAAAATTAAATTACTTGTTGAAATAAATTAAGCCAAACTCAAAGCAAAAGTATTGGTATTACAAATTAAACGGAAGCAACATCGGTAATACAAATTAAACAAAGGAGCTACTTATTTTCATTGTCAAAGTCTCGTTGCATTTTTTTCCCATTGATCGTTCATGTGTTTTTGGAATTGTTGTGCAATACGTTCTTGCATTTCCTCTTGCACTTGTTGTTGCCAATATTATGGTGGGGTGGGGTATGTTGTCGAAACACCGGGGGTTGCCTTCAGTGGCGGATCTAGAAACGAAACTAAGCCGTAACGTTTTATAAATAAGCCGTAACGAAATCGAAAAAACGTCAAATTTTTCCAAAATTTACACTAATTTTTCCAAATTTTTCCGCGCATGGGTTCTTCCTATGATGGAATTTCTTCTTTTACACTAATTTTTCCAAATTTTTCCGCGCATGGGTTCTTCCTATATGCACATGTGTTATAATTTTACTTTGTCCCGCTGTGTTGACCAACTGATAATACTGATGCATATTTTTTACTCCCACCATCTCTGGATATAGAAATCAGAATTCAAAACATAATTCATTATAAATGTATAATTATTAAAAGTGAGATGTTTATAGAGAATTGGTTAGCTATCATAGGAGAACTCATAAAATAAAATAAAAAGTAATAAAATCATAAACTTGATATGAAAAGTTCACCGGTTGTAGAGTAGTTCTATTCACTAATTCTTCGGCAGGACATGGGTTCTTCCTATGATGGAATTTCTTCTTTTTACCCATTTTGACTAATTTTATTTGAACTAATTATAAATAAGTTCACAAAATCTACCATTTCAATCATGACATATGCTTAAATTATAAAAAAAAAATGTAAGATTTTGACCCATCATGCCTTTCAGCACCAGATTGTAATCAAACTTATCTTTCACATAATTCTAACTCCATTTAGGCTTGTATTAATACAAAGAGCTCACTGTAACACCAGTTGAACCCACGTTAACTACTTGTGAGAATCATTCAAAATTCATTGAAATATATATAAAATAAATTTTGTCTTTGCTGTTGCATAGCTATCCTCATTCCTAGGCTCACGTTATATATCCTGGATCGAAAAAATGGAAAAATACAATAAGAGTATATGACAAGTATCAAGGATTCTGCAAATTACAAGTAGCATTGAAAAATAAATTGCCAAATATACACTTTATAAGCATAGGTGAAGCATTTTATCGGCAGTTTGTATGAATCTTGAAAGCTCACTCTTATATCAACTATATGATTGGTCTTTTATGGCGGCAAAAAAAAAAAAAAAAAAATTCTATAAAGAATCACTTCTCTCCAATTCTTAGCAAAATAAATTTGGCTGACTTTTCTCCAGATCAACTCGGTGAACAACAGATCTACACCAAGAAGGCATGCATCAGACTTCTCCCCACGAATAATACCTTCTCAATGCCCACACTTTTGGAGCTATATCAACCCACAACCCATAAACACAACCCCTTTGGCGCGGCACAATTAACGGTCATGGGCTGTACATCCGACCTTTATTGCCTAAAACAATAATAGCACAATTCAAGAAAGATGCATCAGCAAATAAAGTAGGTTTCGAAAACACCCATACAAGGAATGATATAAAAGATGCAAAAACTAAGATTAACTTCATTCCCGAGTGCACCATATAGCCTATCAGCTATTCAAAAAAAAAAAAAAAAAAAACTTTGTTTAATCAGAAGCATTTTGTCACAACATATGTATAAGGAATAAAGAAGATGAGGAACCCAACTTCATCGATCTATTTGCCTTGAACATACAGTCTTCTGACAGATGGGCATTAGAGTTAATTATACATATGTTAAAAGTAATATACAATGATCAAAACCGGCCCGACCTGCTATCCTGAGTGGAATCGGAAATTAAGAGCAGAACCAAGTCACTGCCAGAGATAGTCTCGTAAATATCTCCAAGGGTTCCACTTTCTTCAGAGAAGCCAGCTGCCAGAGCCTCGTTAAAGAAGCTCGACCCTTTCGTAAACCGATATATTTCATAAAACCAAACACAAAAACAGTCAACATTTATACTCTATACCTATCATTAACATACAAAAAGACTACAAAAAAGAAGCCTTCAAATCTACCTTCACTACAAAAAAGATTTTGCTTCTGCAAGAGAATTCCTAAGGTTTTGAGCTTGAGCAGGAGCCTACAAAATGAATCCGACGCTACTAGAAAACTGCTATTATTCCTACGTCAATTTCCGACTAATGGTTAAAATGAAATTGAATTCCGTCAGAATTTTCCGACACCTTTCCTGCGCAAACCATTTTGTCATTTTTTATCGTTTTTTTTTGTCCCAAAACTAATACCCTCTCTTATTCGTCGGAAAAGGGTCGGCATTTTTGTTCGTAGGAAATGTGTAGGAAATTTTGATAGGAATAGTAACAGTTTTCTAGTAGTGCCATATTAGTGATTATAAACATAATTCGTACATTATATGTATTAAACATAGGATATATTATTTATGTGTGTGTAATATAACGATATGAACGAATGGGTATGTCGGTTGGTTGACTTCTATTCGAATGGCGGTTATTCCCGCCAGTTTCAACCTCCATCATAACCGTTCCTCTTCATGTATATAATGTCATTGCCGGGAACCTTTCTCGGTACCAAGACAATTTCGTTAACTGTTAAATTGTCCATATTCTGATTACCATACATTGATCAATCAAGATCAGACAATGAATCCCATAAGTGATAATGCTTCCACTGTGAATCATTCAATTGATCAAGAAAGTGGTATCAGAGCCAGTTTCTTTAACAGTGATGATCTCCGGCCAACTTCAACAATGATGCCGTGTAAACACTGCTCGGATGAGAAAAAGGAACGCAGATGGCTGCAGAGACGGTGCTACTACTGCAACAAATCTGGTCACCAAATCGCAACATGTCAAGAGAAAGAAAAGGATGAAGAAATTCAACTGCTTCGTCTAGCGGTTGACACCGGAACGCAGAAACAACTAAATGAAGATTCCGATCAACAAAACGATCAAATAATGGAATACACAGTGATCGGGACAGATGGAGGATATTGGTCAGAGATGTGGTATGTTAGTAAAACCCTTAAACATCATTATTCTGGAAACTTAGATATGTTTAAGCGAATAAAAAACATGTCTAGTGTTGAAACAATAACCGGAGAAAATCAATTTTTCTTCATAAGGGGTATTGGTGTTATTGAAGTTATGACTGGGTCGGAAAAGGTTCGTGTTCAGAGTGTGTTTTATACTCCGGACATAGACATAAGTGTCTTAAGCCTTGATCAATTAATAACTCAAGGTTTTACGGTTAAATTTATGGGGGACAAGTGCAAGTTGTTTCCAACATTTAGTGTTCCCTTGATCAACAAAAGAAATGATCAAACGGGAATGACAAGGGAGGAGGAAATCGGTAAATTAGAGAAACATTTTATGATGAGTAAAGATTCAGAGCATGAGAAGTATAAATCTGAATTCTTAAACGAGTATTTTGAAAATCTGAATATCTCAACGAACGAACCGGATTGGAACGTTCTAATATTACAAACGATGTCCTTTAAGGAATTTCAAGATTGTAAGGCACTTCTGGACATGCTTGATGATGAAGATTATGTTATAAAGTACAAATATCATCTCGAAACTACTTTCAGTAATATGGTAGAGTGGTTTCTTAAGGAGAAACTAGGAATTCATTCGAGACCTCTACCTGCATATGCATCAAGCAACCGGAAGGTAAGTTTACTGGATCTGTAGATGGGCGTAAAGAGGGAAGGTGGTCACCGGAGAATCACCGAGAACGGCATGTGGGCAATGATTGCCAGGGACATAGGATTCGAGTATGATGAAGGAGAATACATGCGGCTAATATACGCTATGTATTTGGATGTACTTGTATACTATTACAAGTATAGGACAACTCAAGAAATGGCACTCGAGAAGGAGGAAGTGAAGATGGCAGTTGATCCGAGACAGAGCAAAAGTGAAGGTGACAGGGTAGCCGTGACTGAGGCAGATCAAACGGAATTGGAAGGCTGTTCAAGGAGTACAGAAGCTGCAGGTAAATATGCAGATCATTACGCGTTCTTCGCCGGCAACGACTGGCATGGAGTCAAGAAGCTGAACATTCGAAGGAGGTTCGATTTTAACCGGGCAAAAGCTGCCGTGGACGATGCCAATAATAGTGTTCTCAAGAACTCTCGTAAACACAATTATGTTTAGGGGAGAGTATTAGTGATTATAAACATAATTCGTACATTATATGTATTAAACATAGGATATATTATTTATGTGTGTGTAATATAACGATATGAACGAATGGGTATGTCGGTTGGTTGACTTCTATTCGAATGGCGGTTATTCCCGCCAGTTTCAACCTCCATCATAACCGTTCCTCTTCATGTATATAATGTCATTGCCGGGAACCTTTCTCGGTACCAAGACAATTTCGTTAACTGTTAAATTGTCCATATTCCGATTACCATACATTGATCAATCAAGATCAGACAATGAATCCCATAAGTGATAATGCTTCCGCTGTGAATCATTCAATTGATCAAGATGCCATATATAATTATTTACATTAGAGTAAATTGCCAAAATCGTTCCTGTGACTTGGGCATGTTTGTCATTTTCATCCAAAACAATTTTTTTGTACAATATAGTCCATCACTTTTTGGATTTTTTTGCCATTTTCATCAAAACATCTAATTTGTTTTATTTTTTCTATCAAACATTTGGATGAAAATGACAAAAAATCTCAAATCTCAGGGACGATTTTGGCAAAAAAAAAGTCAGACGTTTGGATGAAAATACCAAAAAAATCCCAAAAATGAAGGACTATATATATAAAAAAGTTGTTTTGGATGAAAATCCCAAACATCAGGGACGATTTTGACAATTTACTATTTACATTAACATTAAGACTAATTTGGCAAAAAAAATATAAAAATAATTAATCAAAAGAATAAAATTACAAACCTGAGAACCCCATCTAATGACGCCAATCTGTTTAGTACCTTTAAAAGCATCGGGCAACAAATGAAACACATGTCTTCCTCCTCTCACAATATACTACACAAACATATGAACTCATCATTTTCAAAACCTCCAAAACTACAAGGATCAACAGCAATCCCTCACTGAACCTCATATCAACAACACCTGTCACCTTTCAAACATGGCCAATGGAATCGACGCCATGATTCAAGGAGTTTGATTCTGGTGTATCTAAAGGTAGGAGAAGGGCGGACAGAGAATGGGATCGAAAATAATATTGGGTTTCTTGAAAGTAAAAACTAATTTATTAATAGAAGCAATAAAATTGCAAACCTGACATGTTTGAAGATCAAATGGCGTTGATAGTTGAAGATCGAGATCGATACAATTGGTAGAATACGGTGGGGAGTGTTTTCTTCATATCGGCGGGTGAAGATTATTAGACCGGGAAGATATTATAAGCTAGATTTCCTGTGACATATATATATTTATATGTAGATATTAGATATCATTAGTTAGAATAATAGGTATTATTATTATTTATTCGATAATATAGATCGGGGCGGTTATTTCATGTATATCCCTCGAACTTATATATTATCAGATGTATCAATTACAATTTACCAATTCAATACAGAACATTAACAATTCTTTCGTCAAGTGTGATTCAATTCTGGTAGTGTGATTCAATCCAACAAAGTGGTATCAGAGCCACCGATCGTTGAATACAAGATCTGCAAATCATTTTATCTCAAGTATAAACCCTAATTCACATATGACAACCAACGGGGGAATTCAAACTCAGATTCCGAAATTACTGGGGCCGAATTACTATCATTGGCATATACAAATGAGAGTATTATTAGAATCACAAGAATTATGGACGATAGTGGAAGAAGGCTATACTGATCTGCCGACGAATGCATCTGAAAGTGATCAAAATGTTCAGAGAGAGAAGATCAAGAAAGACAGAAAAGCGTTGCACATAATGTTTCAGGCTGTTAGTGAAACGATATTCGAGAGAGTGGCAACGTGTAAAACTTCAAAGGAAGCGTGGGAGATACTGCACAAGGCATATAGAGGAGAGAACAGGGTAAAAATGGTACGGTTACAAACCCTTAGATGTGAATTCGATGCCTTAAAAATGAAAGATGGTGAATCCATAGAGGATTATATTAATCGTATGGCAGTAATAGTTAATCAACTTCGTTTAAACGAAGAACGGATAGAAGAACAAAGGATTGTAGAAAAAACTTTAAGGAGTTTAACACGAAAATATGAATCAGTAGTTGTTGCAATAGAAGAATCTAAAGATATAAATGCAATCTCTACCGAAGAACTACAGGGAATTCTACAATCACATGAATTACGCTTGAAGCAATATGATGATGCTTCGATCGAACAAGCGTTCCAAATACAAAGTAATCAGCATGATAGAACGAGACAGTCAAGATCAGACTACAGCGGCAGGGGACGAGGCAAAGGAAGAGGAAAGTTTAACAATTCTATTCGGTGCTTTAATTGTCAAAAATTAGGACATGTGGCACAGTTCTGCAACAAAAGAAGTGAAGATGATAAATCCAACACAACACTCATGCACACAGATGAACAAGAAGATGAAAATTATGACACAATGTTCATGATATTCAATGTGGAAGAAGTTATAAAAAATGATTGTTGGTATCTCGATAGTGGGTGTAGTAATCACATGACAGGAGACAAGAATTTATTTATTACATTAAATGACTCCGAACGATGTGAAGTAAGGACTGGAGACGATAAGAGATTGGAGGTACTCGGGTGTGGAGATGTACTGATAAAGGTTAAGGGGATAGAGAGACAGGTTCCCAATGTATTTTATGTGGAAGGTCTAAAGCACAATCTCTTAAGCATAGGTCAACTAATCCAAAAAGGATATGATGTTAGATTTAATAACCAAGAGTGCACCATCAAGGACTCACTCGGATCACACATAGGAACGGTAAGGATGACTGGTAACAAGATGTTTCCGTTAAATATGAAGCAAAACTTGACTCCTCGGATGTGTAATGTAACAACTACCGAAACCACTTCAGAATTATGGCATAGGAGGTTCGGACATCTAAACTTCGAAACATTACATGATATGAGTGTGAATGATATTGTAAGAGGGCTGCCGAAAATCAACAAAATACATACAGTATGTGAAGGTTGCATGTTTGGTAAGCACGCTAGGAAACCCTTTACTAAACATGCAACATGGCGAGCAAAGGAACCATTACAACTTGTTCACTCAGATATATGCGGACCAATGAGGACTCAATCAATAGGAGGATGCAAGTACTTCATAACTTTCATCGATGATTACAGTAGAAAGGCATGGGTATACTTTCTGAAACTCAAATCGGAAGCTTCAAAGATTTTCAAGCAATTCAAGACACTTGTTGAAAACCAAAGTGATCACAAAATAAAGTGTATACGAACAGATAGGGGAGGAGAATATTGTGGTAATGAATTCCAAGAATTACTTAAGAATAGTGGAATTCGCCATCAACTTACCACAAGCTACACACCTCAGCAAAATGGTGTAGCCGAAAGGAAAAATAGAACTCTTATGGAATTGAGTAGAAGCATGTTAAAAATGAAGGGTCTACCGAATGTGTACTGGGCTGAAGCCGTCTCATGTGCAACGTATTTACTGAACCGAGCGATAACAAAAAGTGTATCCGACAAAACACCGCAAGAGGCGTGGAATGGAAGAAAGCCTAATGTTGAGCATTTAAGAGTGTTCGGGTGTGTAGCTTATGCACAGATTCCTAAGCAACAACGAGGTAAGTTGGATAATAAGACTGAAAGAACTGTTTTCATCGGATATAGCGAAAATAGTAAAGTTTATAAACTTTACAATCCAACAACGAAGAAAACAATCATAAGTAGAGATGTTATATTTGATGAAAATCAACATTGGGTCACTAACAAAGGGAGTCAGCAAACTGCATCGTTGTTAGACATTAATTTTCCAGGGGATGAGGGTCTGAATGATGTGGCTGAAGATCAAAATGACGTGGCGATAGATCAACATTCAACAGTTGAACAGCAAGGATCACAACATTCACACAAAATTTTAGGATCGAATAGTGGAAATGCAGATAACAATTACCAAGAAGGGATAAACATACCTGCAGAAGTACATACTGAAGTACATGCTGATGCTGAAGATGGAGACTCATCATCGTCATCAGAAAATGAGGTCATAAGAACCAAAAGGGTAACTGATATATATCATAAAACCAAGCCACTTACAACGACACAAGTAGAGGCTTTGTATGATAAGAACAATAGTTCAAATAATGTAGTAAACTTTGTTCTCTTTACCAATGCGGATCCAACGACATATGAAGAAGCAAGTAAGCAAACAAAATGGAAGGAAGCTATGGACAGGGAGATAGATTCTATACTCAAAAATGAAACATGGGAATTGGTTGAGCCACCAAAAGGTCAACAACCAATAGGAGTAAAATGGATATACAAAACGAAATATGATGAACATGGGGAAGTGAGCAAATACAAGGCAAGATTGGTGGTGAAAGGCTACAAGCAAAAGTATGGCATCGACTATCAAGATGTTTTTGCTCCAGTAATTAGGTTCGATACAGTGCGACTCGTTTTAGCATTAGCTGCTCATCATGGATGGTATTTACATCAAATGGATGTAAAAACAGCCTTTTTAAATGGGAATTTAAATGAACAAGTGTTCATTGAACAACCGGAAGGATACGTTATTAAAGGTGAAGAAAGAAAAGTATGCAAACTCAGAAAGGCGCTCTATGGTTTAAAACAAGCACCGAGGTCTTGGTATAGCAGGATAGAAGGATATTTCTTATCAAGTGGGTTCAAGAAATGCTCTTATGAACATACGTTGTTCATCAAAATAACCGAAAAGACAAAACTCATAATCTGTCTATATGTTGATGATTTAATTATCGCAAGTGATTCAGTACTTATGTTAAGCAAGTTCAAAGAATCTATGAAAAAGGAATTCGAGATGACGGATATGGGAGTTTTACATCACTTCCTCGGAATGGAAGTTCTGTGTAGGGACGGGGACATTGTGCTTTCGCAGCATCAATATGCTAGAGGGTTGCTGGAAAGGTTTAATATAATAAACTGCACAAGTATCTCCACTCCAATGGAGTATGGACTGCGGCTTTCTAAGCAGGATACTGAAGAAGAGATAGAACCAAATATTTATAGAAGATTAGTTGGCAGCCTCATGTACCTGACTAATACAAGGCCGGACATTATGTTCGCCGTCAACAAGATCAGTCAATTCATGGAACAACCAAAAAGGAGTCATTGGGAAGCAGGAAAAAGGATTTTAAGATATATAAAGGGAACCATAAACCAAGGACTGGTATACTCAAAAGGAAGCAAAGGTTCATTGCTCGGATTCAGTGATAGTGACTATGCAGGGAGCATTGACGACAGCAAAAGCACATCAGGATACGTTTTCTATCTCGGATCAGGAATAGTGGCATGGCAATCAAAGAAGCAAAAGGTAGTGGCGCTGTCATCAACCGAAGCGGAGTATATTGCACTTTCAGTGGCTGGATGTCAAGCACTTTGGCTTAAAGGAATCTTAGATGAATTAGAAGAAAAGGTCAAGCAACCTCCGGTGATATATTGTGACAATAAGTCGACAATATGTTTAGCCAAAGACCCGGTGTATCATGGTAAAAGCAAACACATAAGAGTTAAATATCACTTCATTCGGGATTTAGTCAAGAAGGAACAGGTAGAACTATGTTATTGTTCAACCAAACAGCAAGTAGCAGACATCCTCACTAAAGATTTGCAAACCAAAGACTTCCAGCGTTTAAGGGAACTTCTCCAGTTTCACGAAATCCAGCTTAAGGGAGGGTATTAGACCGGGAAGATATTATAAGCCAGATTTCCTGTGACATATATATATATTTATATGTAGATATTAGATATCATTAGTTAGAATAATAGGTATTATTATTAGGGTGTGCCTATTGGCACACCAAACCCTAGCAAAATTAGGGTTTATCTACGCAGCGTATTGGTCAATACGCAGCGTATAGGGTTAACCCTCTACGCTGCGTATTGACCAATACGCTGCGTAGATAAACCATGGATCTCAGTGCCTGATAACCAATCATTGCACAGAAAACAAGGGTCATATACGCTGCGTATAGGTCTATACGCAGCGTATATAAACCATTAGAATTTTTTTGGTCATTTTGGTAGGTTTGAGGGATCATTTTTTCACAAAGTTTAAATACGCTGCGTATTGACCTCTAAGCAGCGTATATAAAGGTCTGAAAATGTCTTTTATACCCTTGTGTTGAGGCTATACGAAGCCAAATACAAGGGTAGTTGTGTCATTTTGGTCTCATACGCTACGTAGGGACCTCTAAGGAGCGTATATAAAGCTCCATTTTTGTATTTTTTTTATTGTGTATTCCTTTGTTTATTTATAAAAAAAAATTATTTATAAAAAACAATATTATTGGTAAATAATACAAATATAAATTATAAAAATAAAAAATAATATAAATATTATGAATTATAAAAATTAAAAAAGAAAATTATTTATAAAAAAACAATATTATTGGTAAATAATACAAATATATTGTTTTGTTATCGTTTAAATTAAATTAGCGTATTCCTTTGTTTATTTATAAAAAAAGAAAATTATTTATAAAAAAACAATATTATTCGTAAATAATACAAATATATTATATTATATTGTTATCGTTTAAATTAAATTATCTTATCGTATTGCATCGTATCGTATCGTATCGTATTGCATCAAATCGTATCGTATAGTGTATAGTATATAAGTCTCGTATAGAGGCCTATACGGGTGTTATTGTATAGTATAGTATCGTATCGTATAGTGTAGTATAAGTCTCGTATAGGTTTCCTATAGGTCTTGTATATGCATATAGGATTAGACGGGACCTAAACCACACCTATACGATACGATATCACACTTATAGGCTTATACGAGGTTAATACGTGACCTAAACCACACCTATACAATACGATATCACACTTATAGGCTTATACGAGGTCAATACGTGACCTATACGACGCTATACGATACGATATCACACTTATAGGCATATACGAGGTCAATACGTGACCTATACTACGTTATACGATACGATATCACACTTATAGGCTTATACGAGGTCAATACGTGACCTACACTACACCTATACGATACGATATCACACTTATAGGCTTATACGAGGTCAATACGTGACCTATACGACGCTATACGATACGATATCACACTTATAGGCTTATACGAAGTCAATACGTGACATATACTACGTTATACGATACAATATCACAATTATAGGCTTATACGACGTCAATACGTGACCTATACTACACCTATACGACACGGTATCTCACTTATAGGCTTATACGAGGTCAATACGGGACCTAAACCACACCTATACGATACGATATCACACTTATAGGCTTATACGAGGTCAATACGGGACCTAATATTTGTATTATTTTTAATTCTTATAATTCATAATATTTGTATTATTTTTAATAATATTGTTTTTTTATAAATAAACATGGAAATACCCCAAAATACACACAATTAATTTACTTTTTTTTATAAATAAACAAAGGAATACACAATAAAAAAAATACAAAAATGGAGCTTTATATACGCTCCTTAGAGGTCCCTACGCAACGTATGAGACAAAAATGACACAACTACCCTTGTATTTGGCTTCGTATAGCCTCAACACAAGGGTATAAAAGACATTTTCAGACCTTTATATACGCTCCTTAGAGGTCTCTACGCAACGTATATATACAATAAGGGTTAAAAAGATAATTTAACCACATGTTTGGGGTTAAAAATAAAAACTACCCTTTATATACGCTGCGTATAGACCTATACGCAGCGTATATAAAGGTTTGAAAATGTCTTTTATACCCTTGTGTTGAGGCTATACGAAGCCAAATATGATGGAGTGTGTGAAACCCAGATGTTAAAGTGTGTTATATTACATGTTTATGGCCGTTTAGTTGATTATACGCTTTGAATATGTTGACTACGCCAGTTTGTGGATTTGCAGGTAAAACGCATAATACAGCGAAGTTAGGGAGCGTAGTGATGAAACGGGAGTCGTTCGGGTCGAGAGATAGCTTAAATGTGAAAGAAACGTTAAACAATAAAGTTCAAGGGGTTGTTTGTCATTAAATGCAAGTTGAATTTAATGTGAAAAAGGCAGCACCGAGTTGAAACATAGCTTATGGTATGGCTTGTGTAACTTTCGGCCAGGAATAAACAAAAGAAACAGAAAATAAAAACTGTAACCTACGGTAATAACCGTAGGATACGGTTGAGTCTTAAAGGGCAGCCACAAAAAGAGTCAAGGGTTTTGACTTTCCATCAACATATATTAACATCATCAGGAATCATCATCATCACGCATACAAAAGGGGGCGGCTGGTTGGTGCACATGTGGAAACATTGTTGTGGACTATTATTGAAAGAAAAAAAATAAATTCACTCCATCCAAAAAATTAGAAGAAAACATCACGTGAAAGAAGGATTGGTGGCAGGCTTCTTTGGTTTTTCGAGAGAACATTATCAAATCATCACACGTGACATCTTGGACTTGTGAAGACTTAGTGGGCCGCACGTGGACTTGTGGAGTCCTTGGGCCGCCATATAGGTTTGAGGGTTGGACTTTGGACGGCTGACTTGGTGGACTTCATACACGCATGTGAAGGGGGCACCAATTAATAAAAAAAAGACATCATCATCGCGACATATTCATCAATCACAAAAATTGACGGCAGGGAGAAGGGGTTTTCAACCGTGATTCGAGCTTTCGATGATCAACCAATCGAGATGAGCGGCTAAATCTCTCGTGGACACTTCGGGTGAATGATTGTGTAAGACACTATTGATTTGGTTTATTATTTTATGTATTGAGTTCGGATTGTAACTGTGTGACAGACGGTCTTTACTTGCGTTTTTATAATTCGTTTGACAAACGAATCCTGTGTGATAGACAGAGACATAAATACGTTTAAATCCGATTATACTTTGTTGGTTGAATAATTATTCATTGCATGAATAGTTGATAATTATATCGTTTAACCAATAGTATCCAATATGACAATCAACTAGGTTATTAGTAATTACAGAATCTGAATCCCGGAGTGATCACCTTTCCTTATCATTGTGTATTACAACTCAATTTTTTTTCTCAATTTTATTCGTTAATTTGGATAATTCTTATAATCAATCACACCGATTTTCCAATTCAGTAGTAATTAATTAATACTTTTCATTCAACACTTTCCACAATCCTCCTCTGGTTCGATATCCGACTTATCCTATCTACATAGTTTAGTTGGTTTTTGCATGTCCATAACGACAGACATCAAAATACAAGGGTAGTTGTGTCATTTTTGTCTCATACGCTGTGTAGGGACCTCTAAGAAGCGTATATAAAGCTCCATTTTTGTATTTTTTATTGTGTATTCCTTTGTTTATTTATAAAAAAAAGAAAATTATTTATAAAAAAAACTATATTATTGGTAAATAATACAAATATAAATTATAACAATAAAAAATAATATAAATATTATGAATTATAAAAATTAAAAAAGAAAATTATTTATAAAAAACAATATTATTGGTAAATAATACAAATATATTGTTTTGTTATCGTTTAAATTAAATTGTCGTATTCCTTTGTTTATTTATAAAAAAAAGAAAATTATTTATAAAAAAACAATATTATTCGTAAATAATACAAATATATTATATTGTTATCGTTTAAATTAAATTATCTTATCGTATTGCATCGTATCGTATTGCATCATATCGTATCGTATAGTGTATAGTATATAAGTCTCGTATAGAGGCCTATACGGGTGTTATTGTATAGTATAGTATCGTATCGTATCGTATCGTATAGTGTAGTATAAGTCTCGTATAGGTTTCCTATAGGTCTTGTATATGCATATAGGATTAGACGGGACCTAAACCACACCTATACGATACGATATCACACTTATAGGCTTATACGAGGTTAATACGTGACCTAAACCACACCTATACGATACGATATCACACTTATAGGCTTATACGAGGTCAATACGTGACCTATACGACGCTATACGATACGATATCACACTTATAGGCTTATACGAGGTCAATACGTGACCTATACTACGTTATACGATACGATATCACACTTATAGGCTTATACGAGGTCAATACGTGACCTATACTACACCTATACGATACGATATCACACTTATAGGCTTATACGAGGTCAATACGTGACCTATACGACGCTATATGATACGATATCACACTTATAGGCTTATACGAAGTCAATACGTGACATATACTACGTTATACGATACAATATCACACTTATAGGCTTATACGACGTCAATACGTGACCTATACTACACCTATACGACACGGTATCTCACTTATAGGCTTATACGAGGTCAATACGGGACCTAAACCACACCTATACGATACGATATCACACTTATAGGCTTATACGAGGTAAATACAGGACCTAATATTTGTATTATTTTTAATTCTTATAATTCATAATATTTGTATTATTTTTAATAATATTGTTTTTTTATAAATAAACATGGAAATACCCCAAAATACACACAATTAATTTACTTTTTTTATAAATAAACAAAGGAATACACAATAAAAAAATACAAAAATGGAGCTTTATATACGCTCCTTAGAGGTCCCTACGCAGCGTATGAGACAAAAATGACACAACTACCCTTGTATTTGGCTTCGTATAGCCTCAACACAAGGGTATAAAAGACATTTTCAGACCTTTATATACGCTCCTTAGAGGTCTCTACGCAACGTATATATACAATAAGGGTCAAAAAGATAATTTAACCACATGTTTGGGGTTAAAAATAAAAACTACCCTTTATATACGCTGCGTATAGACCTATACGCAGCGTATATAAAGGTTTGAAAATGTCTTTTATACCCTTGTGTTGAGGCTATACGAAGCCAAATACAAGGGTAGTTGTGTCATTTTTGTCTCATACGCTGCGTAGGGACCTCTAAGGAGCGTATATAAAGCTCCATTTTTGTATTTTTTAATTGTGTATTCCTTTGTTTATTTATAAAAAAAAGAAAATTATTTATAAAAAAAAATATTATTGGTAAATAATACAAATTTAAATTATAAAAATAAAAAATAATATAAATATTATGAATTACAAAAATTAAAAAAGAAAATTATTTATAAAAAAACAATATTATTGGTAAATAATACAAATATATTGTTTTGTTATCGTTTAAATTAAATTGTCGTATTCCTTTGTTTATTTATAAAAAAAAAGAAAATTATTTATAAAAAAACAATATTATTCGTAAATAATACAAATATATTATATTGTTATCGTTTAAATTAAATTATCTTATCGTATTGCATCGTATCGTATCGTATTGCATCATATCATATCGTATAGTGTATAGTATATAAGTCTCGTATAGAGGCCTATACGGGTGTTATTGTATAGTATAGTATCGTATCGTATCGTATCGTATCGTATAGTGTAGTATAAGTCTCGTATAGGTTTCCTATAGGTCTTGTTATTTATAAAAAAACAATATTATTGGTAAATAATACAAATATATTGTTTTGTTATCGTTTAAATTAAATTGTCGTATTCCTTTGTTTATTTATAAAAAAAAGAAAATTATTTATAAAAAAACAATATTATTCGTAAATAATACAAATATATTATATTGTTATCGTTTAAATTAAATTATCTTATCGTATTGCATCGTATCGTATCGTATTGCATCATATCATATCGTATAGTGTATAGTATATAAGTCTCGTATAGAGGCCTATACGGGTGTTATTGTATAGTATCGTATCGTATCGTATCGTATAGTGTAGTATAAGTCTCGTATAGGTTTCCTATAGGTCTTGTATATGCATATAGGATTAGACGGGACCTAAACCACACCTATACGATACGATATCACACTTATACGCTTATACGAGGTTAATACGTGACCTAAACCACACCTATACGATACGATATCACACTTATAGGCTTATACGAGGTCAATACGTGACCTATACGACACTATACGATACGATGTCACACTTATAGGCTTATACGAGGTCAATACTTGACCTATACTACGTTATACGATACGATATCACACTTATAGGCTTATACGAGGTCAATACGTGACCTATACTACCCCTATACGATACGATATCACACTTATAGGCTTATACGAGGTCAATACGTGACCTATACGACGCTATACGATACGATATCACACTTATAAGCTTATACGAGGTCAATACGTGACCTATACTACGTTATACGATACGATATCATACTTATAGGCTTATACGAGGTCAATACTTGACCTATACTACACCTATACGATACGATATCACACTTATAGGCTTATACGAGGTCAATACGTGACCTATACGACGCTATACGATACGATATCACACTTATAGGCTTATACGAAGTCAATACGTGACATATACTACGTTATACGATACAATATCACACTTATAGGCTTATACGACGTCAATACGTGACCTATACTACACCTATACGACACGGTATCTCACTTATAGGCTTATACGAGGTCATTACGGGACCTAAACCACACCTATACGATACAATATCACACTTATAGGCTTATACGAGGTCAATACGGGACCTAATATTTGTATTATTTTTAATTCTTATAATTCATAATATTTGTATTATTTTTAATAATATTGTTTTTTTATAAATAAACATGGAAATACCCCAAAATACACACAATTAATTTACTTTTTTTTATAAATAAACAAAGGAATACACAATAAAAAAATACAAAAATGGTGTTTTATATACGCTCCTTAGAGGTCCCTACGCAGCGTATGAGACAAAAATGACACAACTACCCTTGTATTTGGCTTCGTATAGCCTCAACACAAGGGTATAAAAGACATTTTCAGACCTTTATATACGCTCCTTAGAGGTCTATACGCAGCGTATTTAAACTTTGTGAAAAAATGATCCCTCAAACCTACCAAAATGACTCAAAAAAATCTAATGGTTTATATACGCTGCGTATAGACCTATACGCAGCGTATATAACCCTTGTTTTCTGTGCAATGATTGCTGATAAGTCTCTGAAATCCATGGTTTATATACGCTGAGTATAGCTCTATACGCAGCGTATAGAGGTAACCCTATACGCTGCGTATAGGTCAATACGCAGTGTAGGTAAACCCTAAGTGTGTAGATAGGCAAACTGGGTGTGCAGATAGTTAGGGCCTATTATTATTTATTCGATAATATAGATCGGGGCGGTTATTTCATGTATATCCCTCGAACTTATATACTATCAGATGTATCAATTACAATTTACCAATTCAATACAGAACATTAACAATTCTTTCGTCAAGTGTGATTCAATTCTGGTAGTGTGATTCAATCCAACAAAGATAGGAGAAGGGTAGGGAGGATTGTCTAAATTAAAAACCTAATTAGAACGGAGGAGAAGACAAAAACGCGTACCATGAAGAAAATAGGATACGCGTACAAAAGTCCCACATGGCAGCAGTGGAATACATCAAGTTAGAAGAAAATTAAAGGAATGGGCCGATATCCAACCAAGTGTATCATCATTTTGATCTATACATATAGAGATTGCTCACGATGATCATATAACTCATCAAATAAATCTTCCAATTTTGGGCATAGTCACTATACTGGTGTGATTGTAATACTAGTATCTTAACCACCACTAGGACACTATGACACTCACACATAAATATAACTTAAGAATCTTTGTTATTTTTATGACAATAAAATACAACTGAGTCTCGTGAGTGTCATAATCTTAACTCAAACCATTCAATCTTCATTAGTCCCGAACACATAAAGTTATTTTTCTAACATAAAACAGATAAAATTTGTTTGATGAGATCGATATTTAGATAAACAAAACAATTATGTTATTAAAAAAAAAGTTAAGTTTTATAGATACTGAAAATGATGATGTACTCCATCCTTTTGATGTATGGAATCCTCTATCAATATTTAATTTAAATACACACGTACATAAAATTACAAATTTATAATTAAAAAAGATTCACGTACATAAAATTACAAATTTATAATTAAAATAGATTTTTCTCAAAAAGATTATGCAAGAAATGAGTTATAGATAAATTTGAATGATAAATAATGCAACGCGAAAAATAAGTTTAAGTCATAAAAATGGTCAAAGATCACCTGTCATGAACCTACTTTCATCATTTTCCATTCAACCTTTTTCTGGCTTTTTTTCATTACAAACTAAAATGGTTTTTCATGGGTTTGAATACTTTTGGAAATAGAAACCCTACAATATCCTACATAATACCTAAACTACCCTTCCTATTTCAAAAAGAAAAAGAACCCAACCACAGTGGCAATTCAGAGCTGTTGTCAGCTAGTTAAGGGTTGGGTCACGTCCTCGGGACCCACACATTCTTTCTTGACTCCATTGTCGACTATGCATCCGTCCATGCACCAAATATGGGGATCTGAGACCTCACTTCATGTGTTGTTGCTGTTGGGATCCATGCATCCATAGCTATAGAACTCACCATTGAAACGGGTTCACTCGCAATGTTTTTAGGCTGGTCCGTGGGTTCAAGGTCTTTGGTTCGCCTTGCTAGTTCACCGGTTAAAAGGGTGTTGCTTTCGATGATCTTTTCGACATTGTACCTAGTCATGTCGAAGTTTGTAACGGCGTTTGTGCCACGGAATTTGATTGCAGCCACGTCGTAAGCCTCAGCAGCATCCTCTTGGGTGCCTGAATATTATTCACTTTTAGAATATACGTTTCTTTTGTTATGGATTAAAGGTTTGCGTAAGGCTTAGTGCAAACGCGACTTACTAAATGTGCCTAGGTAAAGATCCTTGTTCCCGGCTACACGACCGATTCGAGCTTGCCATCTGCCATGTTGATGGTGTCTGAAAATTTGCAAATCTATATATCATTAGAAGCTATATAATTTCTTTACTTATTGTCAGAACTGAAAAACAAAACAATATTAGTGAATAATATTTTTTAGGTATTTAATGAAATCCATTTATAAAGAAATATTGCAATGAAAAAGATAATTTAATAATGATAAAACTATGTAACTAATGATAAAACTAATCAAGTAATGATAATAATAATAATAATAATAATAATAATAATAGTAATAGTAATAAACTCTGTTAAGACTTGTAAATCATATAAAAATGACTAATTGTTGCACCTTGTTACTCCTCTATAAATGGAAGCACCCCTAGAAAAACCACTGCTTCTCCTGAACAGAATAAATGGGGGGAAATTAATTAGTCATATGTTATATGTGGTTTGAAAGTGGTAAAATTGGAAGAAAGAGAAGTTACCTTCTTAAATGAGCAACATATTCTTGTCTAGACATATTCTTCATTTCTTCAAGCTCTTGTTCATAATTTTCCAACTAAGTCAACACTTTGGATGTTAATATTGGCTTGATTACCATTCAGAAATACAATTATTTGCAATATTTAAAATAAAAAAAGCTACCGGAAAATTAATATGAGTAGAAGGTCCCCAATACTTGAGTGCTGCTAGATCATAAGCTCTAGCAGCTTTCTCTTCCATATCATAACCCCCTAAAAGTCATCATGAAGTAATCATTAACTATTAGTTATTCTTGATATCAATAAAGGCATTTTTTTTTGTAGCTAAAACAAGAAAAGGAAGCTTACCCAGATAAACTGATCAAGCAAAGTTTACAGTCCAGGAACCAACAAAACATGAAAATAGTTAAGAAACTGAAGAGTTATGATTATTTAAAAATAAGCAAAATAAGTAAAAAGTCAACACTTCTAACCTTGTCTTCCCTTCCTGGTCTGCCCTTCTTTTTTGCAACTGTTGTCCCATAAATGAGCTTCATATCTACCTGTCCATCTATGCCTGGTGATAAAGATTCAGAATCATTTCCCATTTCAAATTTACAATAAAATCTGCACATACTTCAAAAAAAAAAACAAAAAATAACCTGGTGACACCCCTATACTGGGAGGTTCTTTGACCAAATGTATCTAAAGACTTTCTGTGAACAATCTGCTTATGTTGGTTCACCTTAGCAGACCCTCTTTTCTTTGTATCGAAAACCACAGTTTCAGTAACACTAGTAGCAACAGGTGTGACTTGTTGCTGTGAAACAGTGACACATGAGCTTGATTGTGAACATCCAGGGCTCATTGACAACCTAAGGGACTGTAAACCATCACCAGAATGGTAGTTGTTTGAAATCCAACCTTCTCCAATAGATGGCAGATAAAGGCCACAAGTAGTATTAGCAACAATCTTGGCTTCATGTTGTTGTACTGTTGGGTACAACCCGGAGTAATCTTGGTAGTGTTGAGGTTGAATATGGTAATTTTGGTTGTAGTACATTGTACTAGCATGATTATCCAAACATGAGGTCCCCATTGTTACACCACCAAAAAAGTTTTCAAGTTTTGGTGTTGTGGAAGCAACCATCCCTAAAAAGAAACTCACCATTATTCACATTTCAAGCAAAAATCCAAAATAATCAAACAAAAATATAAGAAAAGAAGTTAAGAACTGACCAAGTGAACCATCAGATTTGAGGGGCATGGTGGGAAAAGATGAGTATATTCCACCACCATTTACACCCTCAACTCCACCATAGTAGATGTTTTGGTAGTTGAAGTTAGAAGGGAGAGTGAAAAAGGTTGTGGGATTTGAAGAAGGATGAGAGTCATGAGGAGAAAGAGAGACACCCAACCAGTTGTCACTGTTTTTGTTGTTGTCATTAGTGTTGTTGCTAGTCATTGTTGAATGCTAAAACTCACTCAAAAAGAGAAAAAGATTGTAACCCAAACCAAGGTTTGATAATTCTCAATGATTGGTGAAGTGGTAAACTATGCACTGTTTTTTGAAAGTAATAAGAGAGGGGTGTGGGGAGAGAGGATGATAAACAATATGATATGTTTGTTGTTGTGTAGTTGCAGACTCATAAGTAAGCAGAATCTATGTAGATCTTGAAATAACGTACATGAACGACTTGTATACATCAAATGTAAATGAAAAACAATTGCATTAACTCGTCGTTATCCATCTCTCTCCGTGAAAAGATGGGTAAAGGGGAACAAAGCAAGTTTCTTCAAACTCAAACAAAAAGAATGAGTTTACAGCAAACAATGTTGGGAATCCTTCCAGCATTACGTTGGGATCTGTGTTTGAGAAAGACTTGATCTTTTGCTTTCCCACCTCTCTCTCTTCTTTACTCTTTTACTTTATGTGATGGACGGATAGATAGATGGATGGATATTACAATACTTATAAATGTATTATGCAATTTATGGTATGTTTTTCAAGGATATATTTTTAGGTAACAATCAGTTTACTAAAAGAATTTAAAAGAAGTTAACTACAATATTCAAAAGAAGTTAACTCATTCATCAACTGTGGACATGAGAGATACTGGGTTCATAAGAAATGTCTATCACTAAGGTGTTTTGAGCATAATGACCGTGGATGAGAGGATAGCTCGGCTGTTAAGCGTCTCATATGAGAGTAATACCAGGATAAGTGACATCATCGGAGCTTTCTATCATGGCAACCAAGAATAAATCCGTAAGCTTTTTGTAGCAAAACCATATTATTTATGTGTATAGAACACAATGAAAAAAATAGTAATAAAACTAACCAACTAATGATAATAACAAGGCCTATATATATAACTATCATAATATTCAAATTTGAGATAACATAATAACGAACAAAAAAAACTTAACTTAGGGATAAATGACAAACCAAATAACAATAACTATAAGATATTAGAAATTCTGCTAACAATTACTGTCATCTTGAACACACTATCTTCATCGCAACTGATTTAAAGATCAAATACTGCAAAGTCATGAAAAACTTCTCTCATCAGAAGTTTGAGGGGAAGTAAAAACTTGCAATAATAATACGGAAAATAATTGCTTTACGTCAGAGTTAGGAAAGAAAAGTTTGAATAAATATTAATAGAGAATAGATTAGATTTGAGCAGACAAAAAGACAAAAGAGTCATGTTGGTCACTTGAGGCAGCAGCATCTGGTTTTGTAGACTAGTCTAGTATACATTTTGCAAGCATCATAGCTAGGGTTCATAGATTGCAGTTTGATGAGGCCATCTGATTGTTGCCGGAGTACATACAGCTGACCAGGGCTTTGTATGTCTAGTCTTATTCTATCTTCCAGACTCTCATTATCCAAATTCATTAAATGTATAAGACTAAGCGGTATGGGGGCCGGCTTAGGCCCGGCGAGGCCCGGCGCCGGTCCCCCACACCGCCCCTCCCGTCCTTTCCGGCTCCCACCAGCCGATCTAGCCGGTCCTCCCTTCTCCACCCTTCTCTCACATATACCTATACATACATACATGTATATACACAAAGGGGTTCATCCCCCACCCCCTAGGTCCATCCCCTCCAAACCACTCCTACGTGACGCCAACGTGGCGGCCCATCCTTGGAGGACTTGCCTCCTCCATACCTTCCAGTCTAACTAATGTCTGCATGAAGTAGATGAGGTTGTTTGCTCTCGATTTTAGATATGAAAATGTTTTTTTTTGTTTATGAAGAAATAATTATTGTGAAAAAACGTTTCTTTGAGGTATTTATTTCATATTGAAACGGACGTAACTTGGATCAACGGATGGGAATGAAGTTTGAATCAAAATATTGATCATAAGATTCTGATATTTTATGAACATACGTCCAAAAGGTATATATATATATATATATATATATATATATATATAGGGTAAGGTTCATGCGAGAACCACCTTTATTGCGAGAACCGCGAGAACCAATGTGAACACAACTTAAAATAGCTAAAAAAACATAAAAAAAACCTAAAAAAACCTAACCCCCACCCCCCCCCCCCCCCCAAAAAAAACCTAACCCCCCCCCCCCCCCCAAGCTAAATGCTAAAAACTAAACCCCCCAAAAAACCTAACCCCCCCCCCCCCCCCCACCCCAAAAACCTAAACCCCCCTCCCCCACCCCCCAGCTAAAAAGCTAAAAACTAAACCCCCAAAAAACCTAAAAAAATAAAAAAAAAATCTAAATTTTTTTTTTTTTTACTATTTTTTAAGTTAAAATCGCTACTTTTATAAGCAAAAAAAAAAAATTAAAAAAAAAAAAAAATTTAATTTTTTTTTTTTTTTTTGCTACTAAAAGTAGCGATTTTTTTATAAAAAAAAAAAAAAAAAAAAAAAAAAATTGTGTGTTTTTTAGCTATTTTTAGGTATTTTTTGTTGTGTTCACATTGGTTCTCGCGGTTCTCGCAATAAGGGGTGGTTCCTAACGGATCTTTGTCCTATATATATAGGGTGGAGTTATTGTAAAAAAGACCAAAAGTGTGAGAAAGGTAAGAAAGAATCTCAACCATTAGATCTAAATTAATTGAAAAGGGTATGATTGTAAATGCATTAACAAATTCAAATATGGTAATCCTTGATTTAAGGATTTGGAGAGAGAAAATCATTGATTTAAGGAATTATAACCGTCCATAACATCATTCATTTTAATTTTTTTTGCATCATTCACAGAATCAGAGCATGTTCATGACATGGTGTTTTAAAAAAATTCATAGTTCAATTCATGGTGTTTTTACAAAATAATATAACACCATTCAGTAAACAAAAAATATAACACCATTCAGTACACAAAATAACACCACTCAGTAAAAGATATAACACCATTCAGTAAACAAAAAATAACACCATTCAGAAACAAAATAACACCATTCAGAAACAAAAAACACCATCCAGTAAACAAAAAATAACATCATTCAGTAAACAAAATAACACCATTCAGAAAAAAATAACACAATTCAGTAAAGAAAATAACACCATTTAGAAAAGAAAATAACACCATTCAGAAAAGAAAAATAACACCATTCAGAAGAGAAAATAACACCATTCAGAAAATAAAATAAACACCATTACTGAAAAGAAAAAAACACAATTAATGAAAGAAAAATAACACCATTCAGAAAAAAAAAATAACACCATTCAGTAAAGAAATATAACACCTCTGTATCATCTTCTCCACTTCCGGCACCACAAGCGCCGCACCACCACTGCCGAACCGGCACCACCACCGCCGCTGCCGCTCGCACCACCACCACCGCCGCTGCCGCTCGCACCACCACCGCCGCCGCTGCCGCTCGCATCGCCTCCACCACCTCCGCTGCCGCTCGAACCACCATCACCGCCGCTGCCGCTGTCGTGTTTGATCATCCGATTGATTGAAATATGTTTCTCAGGGTACAAATAACATCCTCCAATTGTTGGAAAATATGAACCTCAAAGTTGCAGAAGAGTACACAGGCTTTGGTGATGTTGCCTCTGGTTTAAGGGTATTTTTGGAGCGATTGAAGGCCAAAAGTGAGAATTTTGACGAGTATGTTCGGCAAATCGATGCTATGTTCGGTAAAATATGGAAGAAGAAAGAGAGAGAAAGAGAGAAATTGGTAGCGTATGATAGAGAGAACGAAATTTCAGGGATTTTGATTTACAAAATGGAGATAAAAAGACACAATTGCCCCTAGATGTTTCAATTCAGTCCAAGTTAACAAAAATATTTTACAAGTTGGTCCCTATTGATCTCAACCATTAGATCAAAAGATCTAATGGCTGAGATTCTTTCTTACCTTTCTCACAGTTTGGACCTTTTTTACAGGATCCTCTACCTATATATATATATATATATTGTTCCCATTAATTCTAACCACTTTCTAAATCGATATCCATCGTCGGATCATGCTGAGAGATAAAATCTCAGCCCTTTAAACTCACCATTTTAACTGCTTTTACATCAGTTATCAGCAGTTTTATGGTCTCCTTTTTTCCCTCCCACGTCGCGGGTAACCTCCATCCTCAGTTTTACGTTTCCGTGGGCAGTTCTCAGCGGCTTAGAGCGGTTTATTTAGCTGGTGCTTTTTTATGCCCATGTTCTCTGATAATAATGTTTCCATGGACAGTTCTCAGCGGTTACCGTCCACCCCTTTTTCCTCCCACGTCGCTACCTCCATGATCCATATATAATCTAAAATTCTAATGGTTAGATTGAAAAGAATCATTGAATATCTGAGAAGAAAACCACCGAGAAGTACGAATCGATTCCTCATGAAACCTCGCAGCAAAATCATCATCGGTACATCATGCTTCAGAATTCCTATTTTTTCTGAATAGATTACTCATGCTTCACTCTTCCTAATTCACGCTTTAGGGTACAATAGTTTACTTATGCTTCACTCAATCGGTGAGTTTTTGTAGTCATTTGATTCGAAATTATTGATTAAGCTATTTTAATCATTTTGTGCTTCGTAGTTTTTTGTGAAATTTGTAGTGATTTACTTCGAAAAAATCGATAAACAGTTCTAATCATTTTTTTTCTATGTACTTTTTGTAAATTTCGTAGTGATTAGTTTGATTATATCGATTAAACACTTATAATAATTTTGGTGGTCGTGGTTTCTGTTAAATTTGTAGTGATTCATTTTGAAAAACTCGATTTAACACTTCTAATCGGTTCGTTCTTCGTAGTTTCTGTGAATATTTAACAATTCACTTTGAAAAACTCAATTAAATGCTTTTAATTATTTTGTTTTTCGTAGTAGTTTCTGTGACTTTGTAGTGATATACTTCGAAATACTTGAATAAGCACTTGTAATCATTTTGTTAATCGTAGTTTCTATGAATTTTATAGTGATTCACTGCTCATAATCCTAATCAATCGTTCCCGGACATAGAGGAAGAGGAGATGAAGAAGGTGAAGGATATAATTCTTGGATTATGTACAGTGAGGCTGATGCTGTTACTCCTTGGGGTTTGAATCGAAATCTTCGTCAAATAAGTTGAATCTCTTCAATTCAATCAATCGTCTATAGTTTTCCGATTACATAAAATTCATAACACCCAATGGAAACGAACTAATTGTATGAATTTACAGTGAACAAGTGATATGATGGTCGTTGGTGGTGGATTGGTAACGTTATAGTTTGCGTGCAGTGGTGCTATCAAACCACTCATCGACGAATAGAGATAATGCAGGTACTGATTATCACATGTTATTGGTTCATTTTTACTGCTTATCTATTAATTTCTCATATTGGTTTTCTATGCCAGCTTCTTTATTTGAAGTTTTGAATTTTGATTTATGTGGTTTTGTGTAATTTGATTTAGATTGTGCTAAAACGACTGTGAAGGGTTAGATGGCTGCTATTTGTAACACCCCAAAAACGGGATTGGTAATTGAACCACGTTAATAATAATGAACAGGTAAAATACTGTTAGTGGTAAAATTAACCCGGTGAATATTAGGATTTAAACAAATAATCCTAATATTAATTAAAAAGGAGAATAAAAGCCTTGAGAAAAGTAAGTTTATAAGAAGCCCGAGTTAACGGGACTTAAAATAAACCGGGTTATAACTCTCGGAACCCACTAAATAACTAGGAATATCAACCTAGTTAGTTAAGTGTTTTAAAATAATGAGGGAACTTGATGTAGTAACCTTTATAAACCTTGGTAAAGTTGAGGGACTAAAATGGTTAAAATGAGAAATGGGTTTTTAGTAATTAAAACTAAAAACACCAAAACACACACCTTTGTGTGTGTTCTGGTCGCACAAAACACAGGAGCCAAGAAGGGCTCTTAAGCTCAAACCCTAATCAACATAATTTCATCAAATTGAGGGGGCAAATCAAGTCCAAATCAAAATCTAAGCTCAAATTACTGATCACCTCCATGAAGGGATCATAAAGTATGCCAAATTTCATTATTTAGTTCCATCTTAAATTCTTGTTGAACATATGAAATCGAAAATTTGGCTTGCATGATTGAAGTTTGGATGAAATTAGGATGAAATCATGTCTAGGAGCAAACCCTAGTCAATAATTTGTTGAATTAGTGTTCATAGATATGAGGTCCATAACCATCCATTTATGTGTTAAATGGGTTTTGTAGAAAGATGATGAACACTAGAATTATGATTATTAATCTAGTGTTATTTGAGCTCCATGAAATAAGTCTAGGTGTTGATGTGTAAACTAGACATTTGAATTTGTAAAAAATGCTCAAAATTGGCTAAATAACTAGTCATGAAACTTGGTTAATGATTTTGCAAAATTATGCCCTTTAGGTGTTTGTTGAAATGCCTAAAAGAAAATTAGATGTTAAAATTTTGAGTAAAAACGCATGTTTGAATGTTATGGTGAATTAAGCGTTATATGAAATAATACGAGTTCTAAACAATTCGTTGATTGAACTCTATAGGCAAAGGAATTGAATCTTCAAGCGGACGAGTAGGAGTTGTTGCGCGCTTGAAGGAAAAGCACTAAAGGTACGTAACTTTCGGTTTCGTTACATTATGCATAAACAATAGTCTTAGAAATGTTAATGAGATTGTAGTGTCAAATGCGAGTTTGGTATGTCATAGAAGTGATGAAGTTCACTCGACAAACTAAACAGGTCAAAATAGTTAATTAGATAAGTTGGTTGATAATATTGTTTAATTAGTCATGTTTGGAATGTAAATAAAGTGATGTAATTCACTAGATAAAGAAACGGGTGAAAATATTGGTTGTAATAAGTTTGGTATGTTGATAAAATGGTGAATTCCATTAGACAACCAAACGGGTCAAATAATGGTCGAAATGGTAGTGTACGAAGTGACTTAAACGTCACTCCTTAAATTTGAGTTATAAAAGCGTAAACCATGGAATGGATGTGATACGCTAAGGTTGACAAGCCCGGGAATGAGTTATTATGGTTAGAAACCAATGTTCACGAATTATGCAAGTATGTAACTTGGTTCCGTTACATCATGTTTGTATATTGAATATAGTTAGTTACTTGAATTAGTCTAATAGTGAAATTGGGATAATGCCGAAATGACGAAGTTCATTAGGCATGGCATTGAGTCAAAATGTGTGTTGGAATTAAGTTAGTATGATGATAAAAATGGAGGTTTCCATTAAATGACCATACGGGTCAAAACAAGGGTAAATTGGTAATATTAAAGTGACGTGAACGTCACTCTATAATTGAGAGTTATGAAAGCGTAAAACCATGGAATGGTAATAATACTCTGAAGTTCACGAGCCTGGGAAATGGGTATGTACACTTAGAAGTGAAAAAAATGAACGATTAACATGTTTTTGATAGAATAAAACAAATGGGTCGAATAAATGAAACAAGAAATTATAAACTATTTGTTTATAATTCAGGTTTCATATGCGGGAAATAGGATAAATTGATGCGTATTTTTATTATAAACACGTAGGAAAAAGATTCACCTAAAACGGACTTGTAGATAAAAAGTTATGGCCATTTGAAGTTGGTAATTATAAAAACAATTGGAGCTGGGCAGATATGCAGGTCCAGAATGCGAACCCGCTGGAAAAGGGTCTCCCCTGCGGCACGAGACGGGGAAACGTCAATCTGGCGCAACACGCGGGGCCGCTCGCGGCCCGCGAAAGACTTAAGTGAATCTCACGCGTGGCGCGAGAGATCAAAGTTTTTTTTATTTTGTTTTCATTTATTCGATATTGGAACTTGATTATACTTATTATATGTTGTCAAAACTAACTTCTAAGTTGGTTTTGATGAATAGGTGAAGTAGGTGACATTCCGGATGGTGATCAAGCAAATAACAAGAACCGAACACAATACTTTTGAAGCTTCCGCAAGAATATGTTTTGTTTTAGTTCAAAATGGGACATGTAACTATTGATGTCACATTATGTATGTTTTAAACTAGTAAGGATGAAAATCCTATGTACTTTAATCATGTAGGAACTTTAAACTTAATGGAAAACTTTTGTAAATCCCTGTTTTTCCTAAAGAAAAGGTATATTTAGTAGTAAATTCATATGAAAATTTAAGATGGGTGTTGCAAGTTGGTAATCAGAGCTCAAGGTTGTTGACAAAGTGTGTTCGGTTCGAAGCTTGATCAAACATCCGGTAAGAATTATTTATATGAGTAGATTGTAACGAACATTAGGAAAAGAATATGAATTTAACTGCACGGGAAGAGTGTGTTGGTACACTCGAACCCGGAAAGTGCACTAAACATGAATGGTTTAAGCAAGTTACAAATTTGGCTAAATCAAAATGAAAGATGCAAATGATAATGAAACAAAATGTTCGACAATTGATATAAACATTTCAGATTCGAGATGTCTAGTGTTGGTAAAAGATGATTAGGTAGTATGAATCCTAGTCATAGATTGATTATAAAATAAGTACTTGTAAAATAAATATTTGAATGTCTCGTATAACAATACGGGCAACATCAAATAGTAAGATTAATAGTAAATAGGAAATGTTCGAATGATATGATGACCGCATTTGGAAGATGACGAGAGTTAAATGATTTAAATGGCGGAAGGTTCGAAGGCATGACAGAGAACATGCAAGCAAAAAAAATCTAAATCAAGTGATGATTTAAGACAACGGAGTACATCAGGGCGAGTAGCAATGAGGTACACGATCTAAATTACGATAAGACAAGTGGAACGTAAAAATTCACATGATGAATAATAGTTGCATATGGGCATATATGGTAGGTGAAATGAGTGTATTACGTTAAAAATATATAATTACATATTAACAAGTAAATGGTGAACATGTGAAATCGAGGTAAAAGTAATCTCGATATATATATTGCAATGGGAAGGAGTGCGTGTGCACTTGAACCCGGGAATGCAATGAAAGATAAGTGTCATAATGGGAAGGAGTGTGCGTACACTCGAACCCGGGAACCTAATGAAGTGAACAAATGTTGTATTGGGAAGGAGTGTAATTACACCTGAACCCGGAATTCGCAATAGTAGTAAATGGCGAAGGCAAGGGTATAGACTTGACCAAACTAAATAAAACATGTAAAAACATTGTGGGTAAATTCCCTACTACGACATGGAATAATAGAATGATACGAATCAAAATAAACAAAAATATAAACCGACAGTTAAGAATGTCAAGGTATAGGGATAAAGTTTGACTGTCATGAGTGATGAAATTCACACGAACAAGTCAAACAAGATAAATGAAAGAATAAAGAATTTGGTTGAATAAAGGCGGTGGATTTCGCTAATACGACCAAATAAACGAAAACGAAGTCTTAATGCATGCCGGAAGCTATGATAATGACTACGGTAAAATACCCGATAGATGAGTAGGGCTTCAAATATATGCGTAAACCCAAGAGACGGGGGCGTGGATTAAAGTCAAAAGACTCGGATTAAGAGTTATGATTAAAAGACGGCAAAATTTCGCAAAACATAAATTTTGATAGTTATGCTCAACTATCTCAATATTGAATGGGCCGAATAAAGTATAATGCTTAATGGTGCAAGTAAGCGTAAACCATTAATTGAAGTGCAAAATATTAACAAACTCATGTAATGGGTCATGAGAGAATATAAATAAGAAAACGCAAACCAGACAACTGGAGCATTAAAACATTAAGATAAAAGAACCCGGGTAACGGGTTGTTAATAAATAATGTGTGAGCCGGATAACGGTAAGTGGAAAACAAACCGGCGCGTAAATGATGTAGGAAGTCATAAAGTCGGAAGATTTGTCCAAAAAGAAAATGAATGTAGCCTTAGAATACGGTCAAGTCAATAGAATCCAAAAATGAAAATAAACAAATTTTACGCTTGAAAGGGATGTCATGACACAAAAAAATGTATTTCTAAGAATACGAAATGCCACGAGCAAAAGATGATCTACGGGATCATCACAACCTTAGGGATTATAAACAAAGTAAGGGTTTAAAGGACCAAATGAATCTCGCTTCAGCAATAGAAAAAAAAAAGGGTGAAAGCCTAAAGAAATAACCTATGAGGCTAAGCAAAAGAACCTACGGGTCACTTGGGGTAAAGCATGGAGACTGGTTACGATTCCCCGCGTAATATAATAGCGGAAAAAGAATAAATTCTTGTCGTCAATTCCTGGATATGAGTAATTGACATAAGTTAAAGAGATAGACGTTATACTAAAATTCAGTTTAGTAAGAAACAACGTTTAACAAATACAAATATTACGAGACAAATTAGAAAATAGTTAATAATAAAGGATATAGGTCTTAACACCGATAGGTGTAAGTCGATACGTTAGAAAGAAGATTTTTGATAATGAAAAGTTTATAAAAACTTAAACATGACGCGATGTGATGCGATCATAGTCACAAAAGTGATATAGAATATAATCATGTTGTAGCATGAGTTGTGGGCTAGTAGATCATAAACTCACGTAAGGCCGAGTATGGCAATATGGTATACCGAGTGACGGGGTATGAAGTGACGGTGACTAATCAGTCTAGCCGGTAAAAAAAACCCATTCAAAATCGGAGTAGTATTGTGACTTATACAAAGCACTTGTCAATACAAGATTAGCGTGGAGTAAACATGTGGACGGACTAATACGACCGAGTGGTTAAATGGAAACTAGGTCAAATAGACGACAAAGATAAGAAATATAAGGTGAAAGCTAAGGTCCATGAGGACTTATACATAAAAGACACCCATGTCAATACGAATGATAACTCTTTACCGAAAAGAAGGAATGTCATGAAAATGAAACTAGGTTCGTTGGTTTAATCAATGAACTACGTAAAGAAGGTTTCGAGGACGAAACCTCTTTAAGGGGGGTAGACTTGTAACACCCCGAAAACGGGATTGGTAATTGAACCACGTTAATAATAATGAACAGGTAAAATACCGTTAGTGGTAAAATTAACCCGGTGAATATTAGGATTTAAACAAATAATCCTAATATTAATTAAAAAGGAGAATTAAAGCTTTGAGAAAAGTAAGTTTATAAGAAGCCCGAGTTAACGGGACGTAAAATAAACCGGGTTATAACTCCCGGAACCCACTAAATAACTAGGAATATCAACCTAGTTAGTTAAGTGTTTTAAAATAATGAGGGAACTTGATGTAGTAACCTTTATAAACCTTGGTAAAGTTGAGGGACTAAAATGGTTAAAATGAGAAATGGGTTTTTATTAAGTAAAACTAAAAACACCAAAACACACACCTTTGTGTGTGTTCTGGTCGCACAAAACACAGGAGCCAAGAAGGGCTCTCAAGCTCAAACCCTAATCAACATAATTTCATCAAATTGAAGGGGCAAATCAAGTCCAAATCAAAATCTAAGCTCAAATTAGTGATCACCTCCATGAAGGGATTATAAGGTATGCCAAATTTCATTATTTAGTTCCATCTTGAATTCTTGGTGAACATATGAAATCGAAAATTTGGCTTGCATGATTGAAGTTTGGATGAAATTAGGATGAAATCATGTCTAGGAGCAAACCCTAGTCAATAATTTGATGAATTAGTGTTCATAGATATGAGGTCCATAACCATCCATTTATGTGTTAAATGGGTTTTGTAGAAAGATGATGAACACTAGAATTATGATTATCAATCTAGTGTTATTTGAGCTCCATGAAATAAGTCTAGGTGTTGATGTGTAAACTAGACATTTGAATTTGTGAAAAATGCTCAAAATTGGCTAAATAACTAGTCATGAAACTTGGTTAATGATTTTGCAAAATTATGCCCTTTAGGTGTTTGTTGAAATGCCTAAAAGAAAACTAGATGTTGAAATTTTGAGTAAAAACGTATATTTGAATGTTATGGTGAATTATGCGTTATATGAAATAATAAGAGTTCTAAACAAGTCATTGATTGAACTCTATAGGCAAAGGAGTTGAATCTTCTAGCGGACAAGCCGGAGTTGATGCACGCTTGAAGGAAAAGCACTAAAGGTACGTAACTTTCGGTTTCGTTACATTATGCATAAACAATAGTCTTAGAAATGTTAATGAGATTGTAGTGTCAAATGCGAGTTTGGTATGTCATATAAGTGACGAAGTTCACTCGACAAACCAAACGGGTCAAAATAGTTAATTAGATATGTTGGTTGATAATATTGTAAAATGCACGGATAGTCCCTGTGGTTTTGCAAAATCACACCTATAGTCCCCAACTTTTGGAAATTACACCGGTGCTCCCTGTGGTTTGATTGTTTGTTACTCGGATAGTCCCTGGAGTGGATGTCCGTTATTTTTCTCCGTTAAGTGGATGTGAAATGACAAAATTACCCTTCATCTTCTCCATTTTATAAAAACAAAACAACCCCACCCCAACCCCACCCACCCCTACCTTTCTCTCTATTTCCCCCACCATTAACCACCAACCACAACCGCCTCCCACATGTAAGCTAAGCTGCTCTTTGTTTGTTTGTTTGTATCATCTATCTCTGATTAGATTGTTTTATTTACTATGCATGGTGGTTCCAATGAAATTGAGAAAACAAACATTGCTTTTATATAGACGAACCATTCTGAGGCCTGAGATTAGGGATGGATACAAAAAAAAATTATTATATACCTAAATCAGTCATGCTTTAGTAAAAGTTTATTTATAGGAACTGATCATTTTGATATATCTGCTAACCTCCTTTTTTGTTTCACACCAGTTGAACCGAAGAAACAAAGCTCTTGTTCTATTCAAATGATCAACGAGACCAATCACCATGTTGCTTTCAAGTTGATGAAGATTTCCATCTTATTTTTTCATCTCAATGTCAAACTTCAACCGCTTGCTTCCCATTTTGCAGATCAAAACCACAAACCCGAAAAAGTATTGTGGGGGGAAACAGAGAGAAGGTGGGGGTGGGTGAGGTTGGGGTAGGGTTGTTTTGTTTTTATAGAGTGGAGAAGATGAAGGGTAATTTTGTCATTTTACATCCATTTAACGGAGAAAACTAACGGACATCCACTCGAGGGACTATCCGAGTAACAAACTGTCAAACCACAGGGAGCACCAGTGTAATTTCCAAAAGTTGGGGACTATAGGTGTTATTTTGCAAAACCACAGGGACTATCCTTGCATTTTACTCTAATGTTTAATTAGTCATGTTTGGAATGTAAATAAAGTGATGTAATTCACTAGATAAAGAAACGGGTTAAAATATTGGTTGTAATAAGTTTGGTATATTGATAAAATGGTGAATTCCATTAGACAACCAAACTGGTCAAATAATGGTCGAAATGGTAGTGTACGAAGTGACTTAAACGTCACTCATTAAATTTGAGTTATAAAAGCGTAAACCATGGAATGGATGTGATACGCTAAGGTTGACAAGCCCGGGAATGGGTAATTATGGTTAGCAACCAATGTTGACGAATTATGCAAGTATGTAACTTGGTTCCGTTACATCATGTTTGTATATTGAATATAGTTAGTTAACGTGAATTAGTCTAATAGTGAAATTGGTATAATGCCGAAATGACGAAGTTCATTAGGCATGACATTGAGTCAAAATGTGTGTTGGAATTAAGTTAGTATGATGATAAAAATGGAGGTTTCCATTAAATGACCAAACGGGTCAAAACAAGGGTAAATTGGTAATATTAAAGTGACGTGAACGTCACTCTATAATTGAGAGTTATGAAAGCGTAAAACCATGGAATGGTAATAATAATCTGAAGTTCACGAGCCCGGGAAATGGGCATGTACACTTAGAAGTGAAAAAAATGAATGATTAACATGTTTTGGATAGAATAAAACAAATGGGTCGAATAAATGAAACAAGAAATTATATGTTGTCAAAACTAACTTCTAAGTTGGTTTTGATGAATAGGTGAAGTAGGTGACATTCCGGATGGTGATCAAGCAAATAACAAGAACCGAACACATCACTTTTGAAGCTTCCGCAAGAACATGTTTTGTTTTAGTTCAAAATGGGACATGTAACTCTTGATGTCAAATTATGTATGTTTTAAACTAGTAAGGATGAAAATCCTATGTACTTTAATCATGTAGGAACTTTAAACTTAACGGAAAACTTTTGTAAATCCCTGTTTTTCCTAAACAAAAGGTATATTCAGTAGTAAATTCATAAGAAAAATTAAGATGGGTGTTACATATTTTCATTTGTTTTCACATCTGCTGGAAGTAGAACCTGTTCAACATTCTGGCATTCTGCACCAGCAGCGTTACGTTCTGCACCAACATCGAACTATCAAACTTGAGCATGGAAAGCACGCATAGTAAATTGTTTAATATTTATATTTTATGTAATATATATACATATGCATATATTGTTTTGAACCATTTTGTTTACTGGGAAAAGTGAGGAAACATTTTGCATCAATAATATGGTTTTCATCTTTAAAACCATTACCCTTTTATCCCAATTCTTTTATTTCACCCATTTGACCCGCCCGTTTAAGATGAAAACAACCCCAGTCGACTCATTCATTATCAAATGGGTAGAAATTGGCACCTCCAATTACAAGGTCAACATGAACATTTACAAAGTTGTATGTTATTAGTATTAATAATAAAATATACAAAATTATTCTTGGCTTGTAAATTTCAGATTGTGAAATTCCTGTTATCCTTTTAGGACATCAACATCAATGCAGTCAACAAGGCTGAAGAGATACCTCGTGACATTGCAGAAAACATGAAAATTACATAAATAGTGGATTTCTTAAAAGAAGCAGGGGCTGCTCAATCTAAAGACTCTGGAAGCAGTGGATGTAGTGCTGGCAGTGGTGATAGAGTTACCCTGTATATTAGAATCCTTCAAAGCTTCTTCACTAGCGAACTGATTCTTCACAACAGTGCCTTCAAAAATCTGCAACTAAGTAAACGTCATTGGTATAAATGGCTTAGGAAATCAAAGCGTTTGTCATAAGTTGTTTGTATGGAATCGAAATCCCAACTGAACATGTCCATCTCTCATGTCTCTTCTTGAAAAGATTCAAATGAAAGGTTGCAAATCTCAACCAATCATATATATATACATTGGTTCCAAATTTATGGCTGAAGGTGGTTGTCCCTGTTTCAACCCCTGAAATAATGATATTTTGTCATGTTTTTTGTATCTTCATGGTAGATGCACATTAATTTTTAGAATTATGTGACAGATGATAAGTTCTGCAAGTGAAAATATTTCTGAGGTTCCTTTAATTAAATTCATGTATATTAATAATTTCATACCTCAAAATTGTAAGTTTACGTTATGTAGCATAACCGTTTATTCTCTTTTTTATGTTCTTTTTATTATCATTAGTTTTTCTTTTAGTGTTATTATTTTCAGTAGCAGACATGGTTAACCAGCTATAATGGCAATTTACTAAAACTAATGTTGGGTAGAGGTGAGCTTTGATGTACCGGAGCAACAACTTTGAACGAATATTGAAAGCACAATGCAAAAAGACATAGCTCTCGAACTCTCAAAGACAATAGTAGTTTATTTAATAATAAGAATCAATTACAAAATATGACAGTTAGACAAGCTGAACAAATAAATACCAGAGCGCAGACACCTTTACAAGAAAAATAAGATCAACCGCTTTATATAGACGGTGATACAAACATAAATAAGACGGCTGCTTGTGTAACAGTTTGTCAACAGCCTAGAACAAGAATAATAATAATAACAATAATAGATGAAGAGAAGACTAGAAAGATTGATTCTTTCATGTGGGAACAGCAGCAATGCACCTATAAATAATCCAAGAGAACACCTTTAATCAAGGAAATTGTGGGCAGAAGGAACTGTGATCAATCAAAGCAAAAAGACAGTAGGGAAAGCCGCAAGGAAGTCGCGAATGAGATCCCCAAATCACTGGCAAAGAAGATGAGATTGATTGTTAAAGAAGAGAGGAGGTAGACCACTATATGGACTTCAAATAAACATGGACTCTTAGCCCAACAATACATTTCAACAAGTGTGTTGTGATCATCTGTATGTATTAAAGGTGGTATGCTGTTGTAAGGAATCTTTTTAGGTACATTTCCATGTAAGTAAACTAGCTAAATAAATCAGTTGAAGTGTTCATTTAGAGGTTCCATTACATGCACTAAGATTGGTGGCATGCTTTTGTTACTACATCATTATGCAATTATATCATTTGCTTTTTGATACTATATGTTTTGTCTATCTATATGTTATGAGAGGTTGATATGCCGATGGAACTTGAATGTAGCTTACTTACCAGGAATTTATTTATTATGGTCTTATTGAGAAATGTTGTTAGGCGTTAATAGACCCTCCTTTATTATGTTGTTGGGCGTAACAGACAGACATTGCTTTGTCATGTTTTTAGGCATAATATACATGTTAATATAACACTTTTGATGAAACATTTCACATATTCTGCCTCTTTTTTAAACAAATAATGTTTTTGTTTAAAATGCCAAGATAAAAAAATACTTCATTATGACATTAATATACCCGTCCATCGGACGGGTATTAAACTAGTTAAAGATGGATACTATTTACTAAAAACCTTTTTTCTATAACTCCTCCAATGTAAAAAATTTATGAAAGTCCTTAAACAATAGTTTTAATCGCAAACTACTTTCTGCAATCAAATAATATTACTTCATGTTACAATTAATATGGATGGTTTTTACTTTTAAATCCTATAAGAACATATGTATGATGCTTTTTACTTTTAAGTCCATTAAGAACATATGTATATGTACTTGTTGCGACAACAAGATTAGGGTCAGCAAAGAGGTCCAACGTTCAAAGGTGTCATCCACGTTGTCTCATCACCTTCATTACTTGGTCCTACTAAAATGAAATAACCCGTTAGAAGAGAGTGGGATCTTTAAACCACCCTCTGACGCTCAACATTAGTGGTTTATCCAATGCAAGACGTAAATGGATGATTGTCACACCCCGATTTCCACGTGTCACCGGTGGGGGAGTATCGTGACGTGGTTGGCAACATAATAGTCAAACAACACAATAATCAATATGCACAGCGGAAGCAAATTTAAAAGATATAATACAACCGAATTTAATATTGTAATTTCAAATGTCACAATATTCGGAAGTTTATCCACAGATTGATCGAAAATAAAATAGTATTAATGGTTCAACAGACTTCAGGCATCTTAAGCTTGCGAGACTTCTAGTGATGCTAAGGAGAAATCCCAGCCAATTTCGCTTAGTACCTGCATTTAATCTTTTTAGAAAAATACGTCAGTTTACACTGGTAAATACAATCAACTGACTCATTTTGGAAAAATGATTGAAAATTGATTTGGATGCACGTGGCATAAACATTTTATTTAACTTGGGAGAATTATTTAATATTATAATCTTGTGAACGAATTACATGTTCCTTGTGCGTTCAGTAGCCCGGATCTTGTCCGGGTTAAAGATCAATAGACACACCACAATATTCTTTTGTGCACTGACGGGTGTACGCCTACACCCCGCGCTTAAGTCGTGGCCATTTCGTAAAATGATGCCAAGGATATCCGGGACATGGTCATTAACCCCCCAAAGTCTTTAAGTAACAAGACTGTTTAAACGAGCCGATCAAATTATTCAATTACCCACCAAACGATGGAGATTTGATGCCCGATCAAGCGGTATGCTATATACCGTAACCCAAGCCCGTATAGGGAAAATAAGTTAAAAGTATTTACCTGAGCAATGTATAAATCACAATAAGCAAATTGCAAGTAGCTTTTACTGGTTCTCCTAATCTGGAACGAAGGTTTATAATAACATATTAGAATCCTAACGGGTCTTTAATTAAGCTTAAGCTTAGACCGGTTGGTTTCAATGATACGGAGCGAAGACCGGATAGAATGTGATTTAAACCCGACATGTTCAGAGACTTGTCTTATATGGGTATTTCATACACATTCTGGATTTTGAGATAAAACTAATAAGGTTTGACCCGTTTCGGCTAATTTATGTAAACTTGTTACATAAACCGAGCCGTACGCGTAATAAGCGTGACGGGTATTCATGAGAGCTATATACAAGTTTCCTAAGGTAATTATGTCTCAAATATGTTGTGACATCAGTAAGATGTCTTTCATTGTGCCCGAAACGAATTTAAACACAAACTAGGCCCCGTAGGGGTAGTTTGGTCATTTAAAAGTTTATAAAAGAGTTTAAGTGTTAACCTGAGTTACAGGTCTGATGTAATCAGCAAATGTACTCGATTTTCTAAGTTATATCAGTAGGATACTTTATATATGTGAAATTTATCAATTATAACCAAACTATGCACCGTAGGGGCATTTTGGTAATTTCACATTAGCCGAAAAGCTCAAAACTGAAGTCTGAGTTAATCAACTTTTGCTTACTGTTAAAATATTCTAATTTGCCTAAAATATCAGTAGGTATCAACCCGGGTATGTTTAAAATAGTTTTAATACATACTATGCGTTAAAAAAACGCTTAATAAGGCAATTAAAAGCCACTTCCGGGTTCTATACTTAAATCTGATATTTTTTTTTTCATTCCAGAAGGCTTAAAATAATTTATTTAACATTTAGGATCAGTAGCAAAAGGTTTGGAGTCGTTTAGATATGTAAAACTCATTTTATGGCCCGTAAGGGCAAAACCGACATTTACCGGATTAAGCCTACGACTATGAGTTATGCTCAGCCTAAAATTAATTAAAAATCTTTAAAATTCCCAAAATAATATATTACATCAGTGGGTAAAGATTTCGATATCAAAAAGTAGGCTTAACTAGGCTATACGCTAATTACGCCATTTTATTAACATAAAGCTATCATTTTACGCTAACGAGCATAACTCTTAATCTACGTTTCCAACTGATGTCAAACTTTGCATACAAGTTTGTATATTAGTAATTAAAGTTTCTACTCTTTTACATTTCCAAAAATCACGTTTTAAGGTAATAAGGGCATAATGGTCAACATATGAGCAATTAACGGAATCATGCATAATAATTGGTTAACTATCGAACCATGGTGTATAATCACAGAGGGTTATACTAGCATGTAACCTGGTCCAAACGAAGCTCTTAGGTATTTCTAAAACATACCATAACGGGTCAGAACTGAAAGTCAAAGCGAAAGTCAAACTATGCGACTTTCGGTTCCGAACCGGGTCTAAACAGGAAATTGTCGGGTTGAACATGTTTAGACATGTTCTTGCACTTATTACCAAGTTATAACAATGATCAAACAGGTTGTATATGATCTACATTGCTAATTATGCATGAATTGTAATTTAAACATTCTGTTGACTTTTTCTTAGCAAGTTTGACCCGACTTTTGACCTGGTTAGGGTGGTAATCAGGGGGAACCCTTTTAAGGGTTTATTACCCACATAATTACCAACTTATAACTACTTTTGATTCGAGATTTGACTGAGCCATTATTAATTAATCTCGAAGTCAAACCGTAATTATGATGGTTTGACTTTTAGCTAAATTACTAAGCTAAACTTAATTTAGAAAGGATTAGCAAACTTACTGAAGTCCAAAGCTTGATTAGTGATCACTTGAGAGAAGGTTTGAGCTCCAGGAATGATCAGAAAGCTGAAGGAAATGGTGTGATGAATTGTTTGCAACTCAAGGCCCTTTTATAGTGAATTCAATCACCACAAAGTGTTGACAACAAAGTCTAGCACTTACCACAACATTCCCACAGGTGTCCTACATGTTTAGGGGCTGCTTAGGGGCCAAGGGATATGAGGAAACTCGTTTAAAGGTGAGTTTTTGCGTTTAAACAGCAAACAGGAACATTTCTGTCGCTGGGCAGCTGCTTGCGCACCGTAAGACTCCTGTTGTTGCGGTGCGCAAGCGTTCATCAGGGACCAAAACTTTGTTCTTTCATGCATTCGAAAGGGCAACCATCTTTATCCGACTTTGGGGCTTCAATTATCATTTAGGGACCTCCCAAAATGGCCTTGAGCAGTTACATACCCTACCATTTTGAATTGTTTGCTTGAATCCATTTTGAAAGTGCCGAACAATAAGGTTTACCGTGCATTTTCTTCGTAGGAGTCCACCATTTCAATTATTGTCAAGAATTTCTGGATTTAAGATATATTAGATGTTTAAGATATATATACTTGGGTCTTGGGATTTATAAATGAGGTCGTTCAGAGGTAAAAATTAACATGACGCCACTTTTAAATCCTGCCAAAACATCTTTATTAAATCCGGGTTTACAACGCGTTTTGTCTTATATGACACGTGTCGTTATATCATTGAACACGAATTTTCGAGGTGTTACATCCTCACCCCCTAAAAATAAATCTCTACCCGAGATTTACTGAAATAAATAAGGGTACTTTTCTTTCATGGTGGATTCAACCTCCCACGTATATTCGGGACCTCTACGGGCATCCCATTTGACCTTCACAATAGGTACATGCTTCCTTCGAAGCTTCTTAACCTGTCGATCCTCGATCGACACAGGTTTTTCAACAAACTTCAAGCTCTCATCTATATGCACATCTGTATGCGGTATAACCAGTGATTCGTCAGCGAAACACTTCTTCAGATTGCAGATGTGGAACACATTGTGAATTCCACCGAGCTCTTCCGGTAAGTTTAACTTATAGGCAACTGACCCGACACGTTCGATAACCTCGAAAGGTCCTATGTATCTCGGGCTTAGCTTGCCTTTCTTACCAAATCGCATCACTCCCTTCCAGGGTGATACTTTGAGTAACACTTTGTCACCTACTTCGAAGTGAAAAGCTTTACGCTTTGGATCTGCGTAGCTCTTCTGCCTATCTCGGGCCGCTTTGAGACGGTCTCGTATCTGGACAATCTTGTCCGTCGTTTCGAACACTATCTCTGGTCCTGATAATTGGACATCTCCAACTTCCGCCCAACAAACAGGCGATCTACACTTTCTACCGTATAATGCCTCGAAAGGCGCAGCCTTAATGCTGGTATGGTAGCTATTGTTGTAGGAGAATTCGATTAATGGTAGGTTCTTATCCCAACTACCACCCAAATCGATCGCACATGCACGTAGCATGTCTTCTAACGTTTGAATAGTACGCTCACTCTGACCGTCTGTCTGAGGATGGTAAGCCGTACTAAAATTCAAACGCGTGCCCAAAGATTGTTGGAAGCTCTTCCAAAAATGTGACGTGTATCTTGTATCTCGGTCAGAGATAATAGACACAGGTATGCCATGCAAGGCTACAATCTTATCAACGTACAACTGGGCTAACATGTCGGAGCTATAAGTCTCCTTGATGGGTAAGAAATGTGCTGACTTAGTCAGTCTATCAACTATAACCCATATTGTATCATTTCCTTTCCTTATCTTAGGTAACTTGGTGATAAAATCCATGGTTACCGTTTCCCACTTCCACGTAGGAAGTTCAGGCTGTTGTAGCAAACCTGACGGTTTCTGATGCTCGGCTTTGACTTGCGCACATGTCAAGCATTTTGCTACATGGGCGGCTACAGACTTTTTCAAGCCTATCCACCAATAGTTTGCCTTTAGATCCTGGTACATCTTATCAGCTCTAGGATGAACGGAGTATTTGGAACTATGAGCTTCCTGGAGGATGACATCTCGGAGTCCTCCATAAATTGGAACCCATATTCGTCCATTCAATCTTAGAATTCCGTCCTTGCTAAGAGTTAACTGCTCCTCAGTTACCCCTAGCTTTTCGTTAGGATAGTTAGCTTCCAACACAGCTTCCTTCTGTGCAGCTAACAACCTTTCAATTAAATTGTTCTTTATTTCCATGCGCTTGGCATTGATTCGGATGGGTTTAACCCTCTCCTTTCTGCTCATGGCGTCAGCGACTACATTCGCTTTGCCGGGATGATACTTGATTTCACAATCATAATCATTCAAGGTCTCCATCCAACGGCGTTGCCTCATGTTTAATTCTTTCTGATTAAACAGATGCTGGAGGCTCTTGTGATCAGAATAGATCACACACTTGACACCATAAAGATAGTGCCTCCAAAGCTTCAGTGCAAATACAACGGCACCCAGCTCCAAATCACGGGTGGTGTAATTCTTTTCATGCACTTTCAATTGTCGTGAAGCGTAGGCAATAACTTTGCCTTTCTGCATAAGCACACACCCCATGCCAGTGTGTGAAGCATCACAATAAACCACAAATTCTTCTATTCCATCTGGCAATGTCAGTACTGGGGCGTTACTCAACCTTTGCTTCAGAATATCAAAGAATTCTTGCTGCTTAGGACCCCAAACAAACTTAACCTTCTTTTTAGTTAGAGAGGTTAGGGGTGCAGCAATCCTTGAAAAATTTTCAATGAAACGCCTGTAATATCCTGCCAATCCCAGGAAGCTACGAATCTCTGTAGGCATCTTTGGCTCTTGCCAGTTCATAACTGCTTCAACTTTAGCGGGATCCACTTGGATACCACACTCACTAACCACGTGTCCAAGGAATTGGACTTCTCGAAGCCAAAACTCACACTTAGAGAATTTGGCATAGAGTTTCTCCTGATGTAGAAGTTTGAGAATACAACGTAGGTGTTTCTCATGGTCAGCTTGACTCTTCGAATAGATAAGAATGTCGTCGATGAAAACGATGACGAATTTATCTAAGTACGGTTTGCAAACGCGATTCATGAGATCCATGAACGCGGCAGGTGCATTAGTGAGCCCAAAAGGCATCACTAGGAACTCGTAATGACCATAACGAGTCCTAAATGTTGTTTTATGCACGTCTTCATCTTTAACCTTCAGTTGATGGTAGCCTGACCTCAAGTCAATCTTTGAGAAATAACTTGCTCCTTGCAATTGATCGAACAAATCGTCGATCCTGGGTAAAGGATACCTATTCTTGATCGTGACCTTATTAAGCTCACGATAGTCGATGCACAGACGCATCGATCCGTCCTTCTTCTTGACAAACAGGACTGGCGCTCCCCAAGGAGACGAACTAGGTTTTATGAAACCCTTGGCTAGCAATTCGTCTATCTGTGTCCTCAATTCTTTCATCTCCGTTGGAGCCAACCTATAGGGTGCTCTGGCAACTGGTGCTGCTCCGGGGATGATGTCAATCCTGAATTCCACTTGCCTACCTGGTGGCAAACCAGGTAGTTCTTCCGGAAAAACTTCTGGGAATTCAGAGATGACAGGGATGTCTTCTATCTTCGGCTTGGGCTCATCAATGATCACTTGTGCCATGTAGATGACACAACCTTTCTTTAGACATTTTGAAGCCTTGAGCATAGTCACTTGCTCAGGCAGCCCATACTGGGTATCTCCCCGAATGGTAAGTGATTCACCAGACGGAGTCTTTATTACCACATGTTTCTTGTTGCAGACGATTTGGGCCTGGTTGTGAGATAACCAGTCCATACCCAGAACTATGTCAAAACCGGCTAATTTAAATGGAAGTAGAGACAGAGGAAAAGAATGGTTCTTAATGGATATAACACATCCATCTAGCACAGTTGAGACGGTTTCTAAGGTGCCATCTGCTAACTCCACCTCATAATTCACATTTAAGGTTTTGACAGGTAATTTCAGCAATTCACAAAACTTACTATCTACGAACGACTTATCAGCGCCTGAATCAAAAAGTACTCTAGCATATACGTCATTTACAAGGAAAGTACCTGTAATAACGTTGTCGTCTAGAATCGCTTCCTTTGCGTCCATTCTGAAGACTCTAGCATTAGTCTTCTTGGCCTCCTCAGGCTTCTTGGTATACTTAGGGCAGTTGGTTTTAATGTGGCCCTTTTCATTGCAACAGTAGCACGTTGCGTCTTTCATCTTCTTGCAATCCAAGGTTTTGTGATCCGTGGACTTGCATATCCCACATGCATAGGATTTTGACTGAGTCTGCGAGTTCGACTCAAGTCTGCACTTTCCAAAGTGCTGTTTCTTGCATATCTTGCATTTGGGCTTCTCACCAGAGTGATGCCCATCCTTCCTTGACTCTGATCCTTTCTTGTTGTCACCGTTCCCACAGTGTTTCTTGTTCGATCTACGTGAACCATCATCTTCACGTTTTCTCTTCTCAGCCTCTTTGTTTTTCAGCGATCTTTGTCGGACCGCATCCAGAGTAAGTGACAAAGATATGTCAGCTACAGACCTGAAGGTAACTGGCCGAGAAGCCTTTACGCTTGCCTTGATTTCCGGGGCTAACCCACCGATAAAACGAGCGATTCTTTTTGGCTCCGGGGTTACCATATATGGAACCAACCGGGACATCGTGTTGAAGCTCGTTAGGTAAGCTTGACAGTCAAGGTTTGTCATCACCAATGATAGAAAATCAGATTCTATCTTCTCCACCTCATGCTGAGGGCAGTAATTTTCCCTGATAAGGGCAACAAATTGATCCCATGTCATATTGTACAATGGGATTTTCCCGGTGGCTTGAATCAGAGATCTCCACCATGCTAAAGCTTCACCCTTAAAGGATTGCGACACAAACTTAACCACATCCCTTTCAGCGCATCCGCTGATATCTACCACCGTGTCCATCTCGTCTAACCACGTCATGCAGTCGACGGCTCCCTTTTCCCCAGTAAAATCCCTGGACTTACAAGACACGAAGTACTTATAGGAGCAACCCTTGTTACGGGGTTCTTGATTCAGCACTATCTGCTGAGATGGGACACTTTGATGGTTGGTGGACTGACGATCATCATCATCTTTCTTGGGTCCGTCCTTTTTGGGAGGAGGCTTGCTATGAGCCTCAGAATGTGTCTTGGGCTTTGAATGCGGTGCAGATTGGGTCCTACTTCGAGTCCCACTGTAATCTTCGTACTGCCGCTCCAAGGCCCTTGTAACTGCGCCATCTACTAGCGCTTTCAATTCAGCACCCGTCAAAGTAATTCGGGCGTTATCGTTTTCCTCCACTGGATGGCTATTTATTTCGTCAGAATTAGCCATTTTAATTGAACTGTTACAGAAAACAAGGACAATAGTTTATTTGGGAGTTTATTATGGAATTGTCTTTATGGCAATTCAGTAACCATGGTAACAGAGACCATATTTGGTTAATTTATATATCATATTTATTTAGGATTTCTATTATAATTTATCCTAATTATAAAACAATAACAGTTTTATTTGTGGCACAAAAGGCCTAGTCACAAGGACACTTTTAATTTAATCTATGATTTCAGAGAATCAAAACATTAAGGTATACTGGCACAATAGGCCTAGTCACAAGGACGTTTATAAATTATAAGCTATGATTTCAGAGAATCAACGCATGAAGGTTTGAACCTAGTTCATTACCTTTATTTGACAGGGAGTCAACGCTACCACTGTCTTTTGGCTCATATGCAAATAAGCAGGGCCAGTAGGCACTATATTACCACGTATGGTAAAAATATGATCATCTTAATTGATGATTTAACCCATGATTCAGAGATCATATAATTGGGTTTAGGAATCTTCTAAAGAATCCTTTTATAAATGACGTGTGTGATTTTAAATAAATCACGTCTGCCAGGTGTGTTAACATGTTTACAGATGTTAACAGAGATTTGAATCTTTTGAACGGTCTTACCATCTTGGCCCGGTCTTATAATGACCCAAAGGCTAGGTTTCACACTTTAAGATTCTTAATTAATAATTACATAGGCAGATTATTTCAAAAGGAATGATTTTAATTTATTTATTTCATTTATAATTTATATATGCACATAATGGCAAACATGAAATTTATAAAACAAACATTCCATTTATTTATTATAATATTACACGCTGCCCTAAACGGGTCTTTTTCAACAAACAAGTACCCACGCAGGGGTTAATCAATATGCTAGTCCATGCAGGGACTTTAAACAAACATAATAGTCCACGCAGGGACCTTAAACAAGCAAACTAGTCCACACAGGGACTTTAAGCAAACATCATACCCTCGCAGGGGTTAACGGAATATAGACCCACGCAGGGGTCAAAACAAACACACATACATACCCTCGCAGGGGCTTAAACAAATACAGCAAATACAGGCCCACGCAGGGGCTCAACAACAATTGGAAGGATTCAGTGATCCTTCTTGTTCTTCCCTTTGATCAAGCTTGCCAATCCTTGGAAGAAGCTCTGTCTCTCCCTACGGTCACGGTGGAAACCTCGCTCTACTTCATCCAACCTTTGTAGGATTTCCTCCCTTTCTGGGGGAGAAAACCGTGGCGGCTGCGATTGCGTCCGAATAATAGGCCTAGGAGGTATCTGGTACCCATGTGTTGGGTACCCTACTCCCCATGGATCTCCAAAGGGTCCTTGGGTGTTGTAGTTCGCCGCTACCATGTAGGGGTCGGCCTCCGCGTAACCATAGTTGTGGTGAGTCGACGGTTCAAACGGGTTATACGCCATGGAACCCGTATATGCCGGAATTGGATTGTCAAAACCCATTGGCGGTGGCTGTGGTACAGCTGGGTTGGAGGGTCCACCCATTTGTGGGTCCTCCTGATGTGGCGGATAGTGGCTGCCACTGGATTGGCGTGGGGAACTGAAATGGAAATCCCCTGCTCGTGACGACATGCGCGCACCGGTTCTCCTTCGCCTTGGCGGTTGCGGAGGTGCCGGTTGCACTGGCGGCGGTGGAGGCGGTGGCGTGACTGCCATGAATCTGGAATCCATAGAGGGATCCTGTTGCTGTTGCGGCTGCTGCTGCTGAGGAGGCGACGAATGGTGAGGAGGTGTATAGTACCATTCGTGTCTGGTAAACATTGCTTGGAAGATATCTGGACCAACATAGGGTGATCCATGGAAGGAAGATCCATCAGAGATCTCTATCGGGTGGTTCGGAGTACCACTGGCAGGTTCGACGGGGTCCGTATCCTCGTCCATGTCATCCGCATTATCACCGGAGAAGTGATCGTCTGGCCCCAGTGGGTTAAAACCCACGGGTTCTTGCACGTAGCCTACCGGATTAAACCGGCCCCGAAAAACTGGTGTGGGGTCCCCGAAAGAATGATGCGATAAGGATCGCTGCAATGGTATATACGAGGGCTGAGGGTTGTTGGGCTCGTACTCCGGTTGTGGCCCATAAGGGTTTTGGACTGGAGGAGTAGAGCTGTGTGATACCGATCGCCTGGCTGGTTCAAACAAGTTCCTCCTATTCTGCCGAGGGTCGTCACTCTCGGTGGTAGATGGAGCTCGCACATTTGAAGGTCCAGCTTCATTATCATTGGGGGCGGTGATTGGCCCCTTGCCCCTTCCTCTTCTCCTGAAAAATCTTGGCGGCATTTTGTTAATCCTGTCAATGTAGCATGAGATACCAAAACAATATATATAAAAATAAATGACAACACAAACAAAGTGGAATTTGTCCTATGTTATATGTCTAGACTCGAAAGTTAAGAATTGTGCAATTGTGTAACTGAGATTAAACACAAAAGGCTAGTGTTTAATTCACTCAGTGTTGGCTCTGATACCAACCTGTCACACCCCGATTTCCACGTGTCACCGGTGGGCCCGGTGGGGGAGTATCGTGACGTGGTTTGCAACATAATAGTCAAACAACACAATAATCAATATGCACAGCGGAAGCAAATTTAAAAGATATAATACAACCGAATTTAATATTGTAATTTCAAATGTCACAATATTCGGAAGTTTATCCACAGATGGATCGAAAATAAAATAGTATTAATGGTTCAACAGACTTCAGGCATCTTAAGCTTGCGAGACTTCTAGTGATGCTAAGGAGAAATCCCAGCCAATTTCGCTTAGTACCTGCATTTAATCTTTTTGGAAAAATACGTCAGTTTACACTGGTAAATACAATCAACTGACTCATTTTGGAAAATGATTGAAAATTGATTTGGATGCACGTGGCATAAACATTTTATTTAACTTGGGAGAATTATTTAATATTATAATCTTGTGAACGAATTACATGTTCCTTGTGCGTTCAGTAGCCCGGATCTTGTCCGGGTTAAAGATCAATAGACACACCACAATATTCTTTTGTGCACTGACGGGTGTACGCCTACACCCCGCGCTTAAGTCGTGGCCATTTCGTAAAATGATGCCAAGGATATCTGGGACATGGTCATTAACCCCCCAAAGGCTTTAAGTAACAAGACTGTTTAAACGAGCCGATCAAATTATTCAATTACCCACCAAACGATAGAGATTTGATGCCCGATCAAGCGGTATGCTATATACCGTAACCCAATGTCACACCCCGACCACGTAGAACATACAAAACGTGGCGGAAATGTCGAGGAGTGTTGTAACAGAATTAATTGTTTCAAATCCATGGCAATTGAAGTTTCGTTTTATTGATTAAAAGTGTTACAATGTCTTAACAAACAAGGAAATACAACATAATTAACTAGTCTTGCATCTTTTATTGTCACTAAAGCCCAAGTCTGCCTATGTGTATCTTGATCATCTTATGCAACAGCTCCTGAAAACACATGTGAAAATAGGTACGTCAGCATAAAAATGCCTGTGAGATACATAGGTTTTGTGAAAAATAGGTTTCATGACTTATGTTTGTGAAAATGTTTAGTCATGAACCTTGTAATTTGCTTTGTCTTGTAAATCATTTGAAAAACGATAAGATCAGATGATATGTATAAGTAAGTGAATAATGTATGGTTAACTGAATAACCATGTAAAATGTGTTTGTATAAGATAAGTTGTTTATAAATCAATGTCTTGTGAAAAGTATGTTATTTGTATAAAATGTTCTATGTCTCAAACTGAAATGATTCAAATAACGCTACGATATGTAATACCATACAAACACTTATATATAGGAAGTACCAGCGGCGTATCCACCATGTTTGTATCATATTACACACGCTTCGTTACTTAATCACTTATTCAAACCAAACCAACAATGTACTATGTCTATGTTTAAACCAAATGCCAAAATGTAAGCATGTAATGAATAATAAGTGTACTAAGTATGCAACAACAGACATACATAGCATGTGAACTGAAATATCTGTACTAAGTATGCAACAACAGACATACATAGCATGTGAATTGAAATAACTGTACTAAGTAATGCACACACTGGGCACACATAGCATGAAATGTAATGTAAAACGATGTACTAAGTACGCACTCAATGGGCATACATAGCATAAACTGTAATGAAATCATGTACTATAAATGTACTAATGAACATAGGAAGTATATGATTGAAAACTTGGAAAGCATGAAAGTAACAAGTAGGCACATGTGTTTCACCCCAAAACAGTTTGAAAAACAGTAAAAGAGGGGTTCTATGTACTCACTTGAGATTGCTCAGTAGTTCTTGAGTAACAACCAAACAATGCTAGAGATCACGGATATCAAATGGCACCTAATATAGGTAACTATGTTAATAAACCGGACCTAGATCGGAAGATCGGGTAGCATGAGGGTTTGTAAACCAAACGAGTGTGGAGACTCGTGTCATATGGTTTAACAAAGCCTACATACTAAATGAAACCTAACCTAAGTGATTTCGACCCATCGTGACCCATTAAGGTAGCTTATGCTACTTTAACGCGTCGTGCGCGTGAAACGTGTTCGGAACGTCTAACTAGTCCTATGACAAGTGTTATATGCCTAAACATGTTACATAATCAGTTATGTGACAAAAGTTTAGGTTACATATGCTTAATTACCAATTATACATGAAAAGGGTATTCTGGTAATTTACCTAAGGCATATATACTACCTATCATACAACTACTTAAACGATGTGACCATAAGGTATAACCTCGGAAGGTTATTCCCTATATACTATGGTCACCTAATGTATTTGGTCGGATCCTAATGATCGACCAAACTGGGTCGGGTTCGAAGGTATAAGCGATTTATCAGATCGCTTACCCTACGACCCTAGACAACGTGGTAATCAGTAGGCATAGTCCCAAAGGACTATAACCAACGTGATTACACTCACGTTGCGAAGTTCCTACGAACTTCGCATTGACCATAAGCTGGTCAACGCTGAAAGTCAAACAAAGTTTGACTTTCTGACTCGAAAAGCAATAAAATAAGGAAAAGAACGAAAGAATACTAACCCAGGGTCCCCGAATGCTAATCTAGATCGAAATAACTCAGGTATGAAACAAAGGTTCCAACTTAGAGTCTTTAAGATCAGATTCTAGTGGTTTTTAAGCAATGGGGGGTGGGGTATTTATAGTATTCGGTCCACCGTTAAGATCGTTTGTCGAATATCGTGCCTTAATCGCATCCGTACAAGTGTCGGAAAGTTATGGTGCCTAAAAACAATCCTTATCAGCTGAATATGCAAGTGGTGAGTGTGTGGTGGTGGTTAAAACAGCTGGAACACGCTGACTGTTCGATCTGATCTGATCTGCAGACCCCTTGCGCACCGTAACAAATATTTGTTGCGGTGCGCAAGCATGTAACTTTGGCAGATTTACATATTTGGTCCCTGTTGTGTATTCAGCCCATTTTCGACACGTTTAAGGCCCGTTAACCCCATTTCAAAGCTCTAAAATGAAGTTAAAGTATAGGGAACTTAAAATGTGTTCAAAAATATCTCGGATGACGGTTCGTTTAGCCGTACGAACGCGATGTTCGCTTAATTACGACGAAATACGCATAAGCACGAAAAACGATCCAAATGACGCGACGAATGGATTTTTCTTATGCCAAACACTAAAATAAAATATTTTAGTGCTTACATAAATTTTTGGATGTCCAGATGTATTCAGAACGTAAGTTATGCGCGAAAATGCAAACTTGTGCACTTTTTTGACACTTTTAGTCCCTGAAAGACCCAAAAGTTTATTTTAGCACACCGAACCCCTCAAAGCCTATTTCTAAGCTATATAAAGGATATTTAAGGTGTGTTTAACTTATGGTTATGTTCCGGAATGTCTGTTACAGTTCAAATTGGCATACTTTCGCAGTTTGTCAAATTTAGTCCCTGTAGACGATTTAACTTTGATTTCACCATACCAAACCTTCCAAAACTTATATCTAAGTTATGTAAAGGTTATTTAAGGTATGTTAAGCCTATTTCACTATTCCGGAGTGTTCGTTGCATTAAACTGGTTATATTTACGCATCAGTGCGCGTATAACCTTCCAGAAAGCGATTTAAAGCTTGAAATCGAATAAGAGTTGATATGTGTAAACGATACACATATTTTTACAAATCCCAAGTATGAAATACAATATTTCATTGGTTTGGCATTTGTTTGATGGTTGGAGTGACACAGGTGTCACACCCAAGCCCGTATAGGGAAAATAAGTTAAAAGTATTTACCTGAGCAATGTATAAATCACAATAAGCAAATTGCAAGTAGCTTTTACTGGTTCTCCTAATCTGGAACGAAGGTTTATAATAACCTATTAGAATCCTAACGGGTCTTTAATTAAGCTTAAGCTTAGACCGGTTGGTTTCAATGATACGGTTCGTACACACTATTTAAGCGAAGACCGGATAGAATGTGATTTAAACCCGACATGTTCAGAGACTTGTCTTATATGGGTATTTCATACACATTCTGGATTTTGAGATAAAACCAATAAGGTTTGACCCGTTTCGGCTAATTTATGTAAACTTGTTACAAAAACCGAGCCGTACGCGTAATAAGCGTGACGGGTATTCATGAGAGCTATATACAGGTTTCCTAAGGTAATTATGTCTCAAATATGTTGTGACATCAGTAAGATGTCTTTCATTGTGCCCGAAACGAATTTAAACACAAACTAGGCCCCGTAGGGGTAGTTTGGTCATTCAAAAGTTTATAAAAGAGTTTAAGTGTTAACCTGAGATACAGGTCTGATGTAATCAGCAAATGTACTCGATTTGCTAAGTTATATCAGTAGGATACTTTATATATGTGAAATTTATCAATTATAACCAAACTATGCACCGTAGGGGCATTTTGGTAATTTCACATTAGCCGAAAAGCTCAAAACTGAAGTCTGAGTTAATAAACTTTTGCTTACTGTTAAAATATTCTAATTTGCCTAAAATATCAGTAGGTATCAACCCGGGTATGTTTAAAATAGTTTTAATACATACTATGCGTTAAAAAAACGCTTAATAAGGCAATTAAAAGCCACTTCCGGGTTCTATACTTAAATATGATATTTTTTTTTTCATTCCAGAAGGCTTAAAATAATTTATTTAACATTTAGGATCAGTAGCAAAAGGTTTGGAGTCGTTTAGATATGTAAAACTCATTTTATGGCCCGTAAGGGCAAAACCGACATTTACCGGATTAAGCCTACGACTATGAGTTATGCTCAGCCTAAAATTAATTAAAAATCTTTAAAATTCCCAAAATAATATATTACATCAGTGGGTAAAGATTTCGATATCAAAAAGTAGGCTTAACTAGGCTATACGCTAATTACGCCATTTTATTAACATAAAGCTATCATTTTACGCTAACGAGCATAACTCTTAATCTACGTTTCCAACTGATGTCAAACTTTGCATACAAGTTTGTATATTAGTAATTAAAGTTTCTACTCTTTTACATTTCCAAAAATCACGTTTTAAGGTAATAAGGGCATAATGGTCAACATATGAGCAATTAACGGAATCATGCATAATAATTGGTTAACTATCGAACCATGGTGTATAATCACAGAGGGTTATACTAGCATGTAACCTGGTCCAAACGAAGCTCTTAGGTATTTCTAAAACATACCATAACGGGTCAGAACTGAAAGTCAAAGCGAAAGTCAAACTATGCGACTTTCGGTTCCGAACCGGGTCTAAACAGGAAATTGTCGGGTTGAACATGTTTAGACATGTTCTTGCACTTATTACCAAGTTATAACAATGATCAAACAGGTTGTATATGATCTACATTGCTAATTATGCATGAATTGTAATTTAAACATTCTGTTGACTTTTTCTTAGCAAGTTTGACCCGACTTTTGACCTGGTTAGGGTGGTAATCAGGGGGAACCCTTTTAAGGGTTTATTACCCACATAATTACCAACTTATAACTACTTTTGATTCGAGATTTGACTGAGCCATTATTAATTAATCTCGAAGTCAAACCGTAATTATGATGGTTTGACTTTTAGCTAAATTACTAAGCTAAACTTAATTTAGAAAGGATTAGCAAACTTACTGAAGTCCTAAGCTTGATTAGTGATCACTTGAGAGAAGGTTTGAGCTCCAGGAATGATCAGAAAGCTGAAGGAAATGGTGTGATGAATTGTTTGCAACTCAAGGCCCTTTTATAGTGAATTCAATCACCACAAAGTGTTGACAACAAAGTCTAGCACTTACCACAACATTCCCACAGGTGTCCTACATGTTTAGGGGCTGCTTAGGGGCCAAGGGATATGAGGAAACTCGTTTAAAGGTGAGTTTTTGCGTTTAAACAGCAAACAGGAACATTTCTGTCGCTGGGCAGCTGCTTGCGCACCGTAAGACTCCTGTTGTTGCGGTGCGCAAGCGTTCATCAGGGACCAAAACTTTGTTCTTTCATGCATTCGAAAGGGCAACCATCTTTATCCGACTTTGGGGCTTCAATTATCATTTAGGGACCTCCCAAAATGGCCTTGAGCAGTTACATACCCTACCATTTTGAATTGTTTGCTTGAATCCATTTTGAAAGTGCCGAACAATAAGGTTTACCGTGCATTTTCTTCGTAGGAGTCCACCATTTCAATTATTGTCAAGAATTTCTGGATTTAAGATATATTAGATGTTTAAGATATATATACTTGGGTCTTGGGATTTATAAATGAGGTCGTTCAGAGGTAAAAATTAACATGACGCCACTTTTAAATCCTGCCAAAACATCTTTATTAAATCCGGGTTTACAACGCGTTTTGTCTTACATGACACGTGTCGTTATATCATTGAACACGAATTTTCGAGGTGTTACATCCTCACCCCCTAAAAATAAATCTCTACCCGAGATTTACTGAAATAAATAAGGGTACTTTTCTTTCATGGTGGATTCAACCTCCCACGTATATTCGGGACCTCTACGGGCATCCCATTTGACCTTCACAATAGGTACATGCTTCCTTCGAAGCTTCTTAACCTGTCGATCCTCGATCGACACAGGTTTTTCAACAAACTTCAAGCTCTCATCTATATGCACATCTGTATGCGGTATAACCAGTGATTCGTCAGCGAAACACTTCTTCAGATTGCAGATGTGGAACACATTGTGAATTCCACCGAGCTCTTCCGGTAAGTTTAACTTATAGGCAACTGACCCGACACGTTCGATAACCTCGAAAGGTCCTATGTATCTCGGGCTTAGCTTGCCTTTCTTACCAAATCGCATCACTCCCTTCCAGGGTGATACTTTGAGTAACACTTTGTCACCTACTTCGAAGTGAAAAGCTTTACGCTTTGGATCTGCGTAGCTCTTCTGCCTATCTCGGGCAGCTTTGAGACGGTCTCGTATCTGGACAATCTTGTCCGTCGTTTCGAACACTATCTCTGGTCCTGATAATTGGACATCTCCAACTTCCGCCCAACAAACAGGCGATCTACACTTTCTACCGTATAATGCCTCGAAAGGCGCAGCCTTAATGCTGGTATGGTAGCTATTGTTGTAGGAGAATTCGATTAATGGTAGGTTCTTATCCCAACTACCACCCAAATCGATCGCACATGCACGTAGCATGTCTTCTAACGTTTGAATAGTACGCTCACTCTGACCGTCTGTCTGAGGATGGTAAGCCGTACTAAAATTCAAACGCGTGCCCAAAGATTGTTGGAAGCTCTTCCAAAAATGTGACGTGTATCTTGTATCTCGGTCAGAGATAATAGACACAGGTATGCCATGCAAGGCTACAATCTTATCAACGTACAACTGGGCTAACATGTCGGAGCTATAAGTCTCCTTGATGGGTAAGAAATGTGCTGACTTAGTCAGTCTATCAACTATAACCCATATTGTATCATTTCCTTTCCTTATCTTAGGTAACTTGGTGATAAAATCCATGGTTACCGTTTCCCACTTCCACGTAGGAAGTTCAGGCTGTTGTAGCAAACCTGACGGTTTCTGATGCTCGGCTTTGACTTGCGCACATGTCAAGCATTTTGCTACATGGGCGGCTACAGACTTTTTCAAGCCTATCCACCAATAGTTTGCCTTTAGATCCTGGTACATCTTATCAGCTCTAGGATGAACGGAGTATTTGGAACTATGAGCTTCCTGGAGGATGACATCTCGGAGTCTTCCATAAATTGGAACCCATATTCGTCCATTCAATCTTAGAATTCCGTCCTTGCTAAGAGTTAACTGCTCCTCAGTTACCCCTAGCTTTTCGTTAGGATAGTTAGCTTCCAACACAGCTTCCTTCTGTGCAGCTAACAACCTTTCAATTAAATTGTTCTTTATTTCCATGCGCTTGGCATTGATTCGGATGGGTTTAACCCTCTCCTTTCTGCTCATGGCGTCAGCGACTACATTCGCTTTGCCGGGATGATACTTGATTTCACAATCATAATCATTCAAGGTCTCCATCCAACGGCGTTGCCTCATGTTTAATTCTTTCTGATTAAACAGATGCTGGAGGCTCTTGTGATCAGAATAGATCACACACTTGACACCATAAAGATAGTGCCTCCAAAGCTTCAGTGCAAATACAACGGCACCCAGCTCCAAATCACGGGTGGTGTAATTCTTTTCATGCACTTTCAATTGTCGTGAAGCGTAGGCAATAACTTTGCCTTTCTGCATAAGCACACACCCCATGCCAGTGTGTGAAGCATCACAATAAACCACAAATTCTTCTATTCCATCTGGCAATGTCAGTACTGGGGCGTTACTCAACCTTTGCTTCAGAATATCAAAGAATTCTTGCTGCTTAGGACCCCAAACAAACTTAACCTTCTTTTTAGTTAGAGAGGTTAGGGGTGCAGCAATCCTTGAAAAATTTTCAATGAAACGCCTGTAATATCCTGCCAATCCCAGGAAGCTACGAATCTCTGTAGGCATCTTTGGCTCTTGCCAGTTCATAACTGCTTCAACTTTAGCGGGATCCACTTGGATACCACACTCACTAACCACGTGTCCAAGGAATTGGACTTCTCGAAGCCAAAACTCACACTTAGAGAATTTGGCATAGAGTTTCTCCTGATGTAGAAGTTTGAGAATACAACGTAGGTGTTTCTCATGGTCAGCTTGACTCTTCGAATAGATAAGAATGTCGTCGATGAAAACGATGACGAATTTATCTAAGTACGGTTTGCAAACGCGATTCATGAGATCCATGAACGCGGCAGGTGCATTAGTGAGCCCAAAAGGCATCACTAGGAACTCGTAATGACCATAACGAGTCCTAAATGTTGTTTTATGCACGTCTTCATCTTTAACCTTCAGTTGATGGTAGCCTGACCTCAAGTCAATCTTTGAGAAATAACTTGCTCCTTGCAATTGATCGAACAAATCGTCGATCCTGGGTAAAGGATACCTATTCTTGATCGTGACCTTATTAAGCTCACGATAGTCGATGCACAGACGCATCGATCCGTCCTTCTTCTTGACAAACAGGACTGGCGCTCCCCAAGGAGACGAACTAGGTTTTATGAAACCCTTGGCTAGCAATTCGTCTATCTGTGTCCTCAATTCTTTCATCTCCGTTGGAGCCAACCTATAGGGTGCTCTGGCAACTGGTGCTGCTCCGGGGATGATGTCAATCCTGAATTCCACTTGCCTACCTGGTGGCAAACCAGGTAGTTCTTCCGGAAAAACTTCTGGGAATTCAGAGATGACAGGGATGTCTTCTATCTTCGGCTTGGGCTCATCAATGATCACTTGTGCCATGTAGATGACACAACCTTTCTTTAGACATTTTGAAGCCTTGAGCATAGTCACTTGCTCAGGCAGCCCATACTGGGTATCTCCCCGAATGGTAAGTGATTCACCAGACGGAGTCTTTATTACCACATGTTTCTTGTTGCAGACGATTTGGGCCTGGTTGTGAGATAACCAGTCCATACCCAGAACTATGTCAAAACCGGCTAATTTAAATGGAAGTAGAGACAGAGGAAAAGAATGGTTCTTAATGGATATAACACATCCATCTAGCACAGTTGAGACGGTTTCTAAGGTGCCATCTGCTAACTCCACCTCATAATTCACATTTAAGGTTTTGACAGGTAATTTCAGCAATTCACAAAACTTACTATCTACGAACGACTTATCAGCGCCTGAATCAAAAAGTACTCTAGCATATACGTCATTTACAAGGAAAGTACCTGTAATAACGTTGTCGTCTAGAATCGCTTCCTTTGCGTCCATTCTGAAGACTCTAGCATTAGTCTTCTTGGCCTCCTCAGGCTTCTTGGTATACTTAGGGCAGTTGGTTTTAATGTGGCCCTTTTCATTGCAACAGTAGCACGTTGCGTCTTTCATCTTCTTGCAATCCAAGGTTTTGTGATCCGTGGACTTGCATATCCCACATGCATAGGATTTTGACTGAGTCTGCGAGTTCGACTCAAGTCTGCACTTTCCAAAGTGCTGTTTCTTGCATATCTTGCATTTGGGCTTCTCACCAGAGTGATGCCCATCCTTCCTTGACTCTGATCCTTTCTTGTTGTCACCGTTCCCACAGTGTTTCTTGTTCGATCTACGTGAACCATCATCTTCACGTTTTCTCTTCTCAGCCTCTTTGTTTTTCAGCGATCTTTGTCGGACCGCATCCAGAGTAAGTGACAAAGATATGTCAGCTACAGACCTGAAGGTAACTGGCCGAGAAGCCTTTACGCTTGCCTTGATTTCCGGGGCTAACCCACCGATAAAACGAGCGATTCTTTTTGGCTCCGGGGTTACCATATATGGAACCAACCGGGACATCGTGTTGAAGCTCGTTAGGTAAGCTTGACAGTCAAGGTTTGTCATCACCAATGATAGAAAATCAGATTCTATCTTCTCCACCTCATGCTGAGGGCAGTAATTTTCCCTGATAAGGGCAACAAATTGATCCCATGTCATATTGTACAATGGGATTTTCCCGGTGGCTTGAATCAGAGATCTCCACCATGCTAAAGCTTCACCCTTAAAGGATTGCGACACAAACTTAACCACATCCCTTTCAGCGCATCCGCTGATATCTACCACCGTGTCCATCTCGTCTAACCACGTCATGCAGTCGACGGCTCCCTTTTCCCCAGTAAAATCCCTGGACTTACAAGACACGAAGTACTTATAGGAGCAACCCTTGTTACGGGGTTCTTGATTCAGCACTATCTGCTGAGATGGGACACTTTGATGGTTGGTGGACTGACGATCATCATCATCTTTCTTGGGTCCGTCCTTTTTGGGAGGAGGCTTGCTATGAGCCTCAGAATGTGTCTTGGGCTTTGAATGCGGTGCAGATTGGGTCCTACTTCGAGTCCCACTGTAATCTTCGTACTGCCGCTCCAAGGCCCTTGTAACTGCGCCATCTACTAGCGCTTTCAATTCAGCACCCGTCAAAGTAATTCGGGCGTTATCGTTTTCCTCCACTGGATGGCTATTTATTTCGTCAGAATTAGCCATTTTAATTGAACTGTTACAGAAAACAAGGACAATAGTTTATTTGGGAGTTTATTATGGAATTGTCTTTATGGAAATTCAGTAACCATGGTAACAGAGACCATATTTGGTTAATTTATATATCATATTTATTTAGGATTTCTATTATAATTTATCCTAATTATAAAACAATAACAGTTTTATTTGTGGCACAAAAGGCCTAGTCACAAGGACACTTTTAATTTAATCTATGATTTCAGAGAATCAAAACATTAAGGTATACTGGCACAATAGGCCTAGTCACAAGGACGTTTATAAATTATAAGCTATGATTTCAGAGAATCAACGCATGAAGGTTTGAACCTAGTTCATTACCTTTATTTGACAGGGAGTCAACGCTACCACTGTCTTTTGGCTCATATGCAAATAAGCAGGGCCAGTAGGCACTATATTACCACGTATGGTAAAAATATGATCATCTTAATTGATGATTTAACCCATGATTCAGAGATCATATAATTGGGTTTAGGAATCTTCTAAAGAATCCTTTTATAAATGACGTGTGTGATTTTAAATAAATCACGTCTGCCAGGTGTGTTAACATGTTTACAGATGTTAACAGAGATTTGAATCTTTTGAACGGTCTTACCATCTTGGCCCGGTCTTATAATGACCCAAAGGCTAGGTTTCACACTTTAAGATTCTTAATTAATAATTACATAGGCAGATTATTTCAAAAGGAATGATTTTAATTTATTTATTTCATTTATAATTTATATATGCACATAATGGCAAACATGAAATTTATAAAACAAACATTCCATTTATTTATTATAATATTACACGCTGCCCTAAACGGGTCTTTTTCAACAAACAAGTACCCACGCAGGGGTTAATCAATATGCTAGTCCATGCAGGGACTTTAAACAAACATAATAGTCCACGCAGGGACCTTAAACAAGCAAACTAGTCCACGTAGGGACTTTAAGCAAACATCATACCCTCGCAGGGGTTAACGGAATATAGACCCACGCAGGGGTCAAAACAAACACACATACATACCCTCGCAGGGGCTTAAACAAATACAGCAAATACAGGCCCACGCAGGGGCTCAACAACAATTGGAAGGATTCAGTGATCCTTCTTGTTCTTCCCTTTGATCAAGCTTGCCAATCCTTGGAAGAAGCTCTGTCTCTCCCTACGGTCACGGTGGAAACCTCGCTCTACTTCATCCAACCTTTGTAGGATTTCCTCCCTTTCTGGGGGAGAAAACCGTGGCGGCTGCGATTGCGTCCGAATAATAGGCCTAGGAGGTATCTGGTACCCATGTGTTGGGTACCCTACTCCCCATGGATCTCCAAAGGGTCCTTGGGTGTTGTAGTTCGCCGCTACCATGTAGGGGTCGGCCTCCGCGTAACCATAGTTGTGGTGAGTCGACGGTTCAAACGGGTTATACGCCATGGAACCCGTATATGCCGGAATTGGATTGTCAAAACCCATTGGCGGTGGCTGTGGTACAGCTGGGTTGGAGGGTCCACCCATTTGTGGGTCCTCCTGATGTGGCGGATAGTGGCTGCCACTGGATTGGCGTGGGGAACTGAAATGGAAATCCCCTGCTCGTGACGACATGCGCGCACCGGTTCTCCTTCGCCTTGGCGATTGCGGAGGTGCCGGTTGCACTGGCGGCGGTGGAGGCGGTGGCGTGACTGCCATGAATCTGGAATCCATAGAGGGATCCTGTTGCTGTTGCGGCTGCTGCTGCTGAGGAGGCGACGAATGGTGAGGAGGTGTATAGTACCATTCGTGTCTGGTAAACATTGCTTGGAAGATATCTGGACCAACATAGGGTGATCCATGGAAGGAAGATCCATCAGAGATCTCTATCGGGTGGTTCGGAGTACCACTGGCAGGTTCGACGGGGTCCGTATCCTCGTCCATGTCATCCGCATTATCACCGGAGAAGTGATCGTCTGGCCCCAGTGGGTTAAAACCCACGGGTTCTTGCACGTAGCCTACCGGATTAAACCGGCCCCGAAAAACTGGTGTGGGGTCCCCGAAAGAATGATGCGATAAGGATCGCTGCAATGGTATATACGAGGGCTGAGGGTTGTTGGGCTCGTACTCCGGTTGTGGCCCATAAGGGTTTTGGACTGGAGGAGTAGAGCTGTGTGATACCGATCGCCTGGCTGGTTCAAACAAGTTCCTCCTATTCTGCCGAGGGTCGTCACTCTCGGTGGTAGATGGAGCTCGCACATTTGAAGGTCCAGCTTCATTATCATTGGGGGCGGTGATTGGCCCCTTGCCCCTTCCTCTTCTCCTGAAAAATCTTGGCGGCATTTTGTTAATCCTGTCAATGTAGCATGAGATACCAAAACAATATATATAAAAATAAATGACAACACAAACAAAGTGGAATTTGTCCTATGTTATATGTCTAGACTCGAAAGTTAAGAATTGTGCAATTGTGTAACTGAGATTAAACACAAAAGGCTAGTGTTTAATTCACTCAGTGTTGGCTCTGATACCAACCTGTCACACCCCGATTTCCACGTGTCACCGGTGGGCCCGGTGGGGGAGTATCGTGACGTGGTTTGCAACATAATAGTCAAACAACACAATAATCAATATGCACAGCGGAAGCAAATTTAAAAGATATAATACAACCGAATTTAATATTGTAATTTCAAATGTCACAATATTCGGAAGTTTATCCACAGATGGATCGAAAATAAAATAGTATTAATGGTTCAACAGACTTCAGGCATCTTAAGCTTGCGAGACTTCTAGTGATGCTAAGGAGAAATCCCAGCCAATTTCGCTTAGTACCTGCATTTAATCTTTTTGGAAAAATACGTCAGTTTACACTGGTAAATACAATCAACTGACTCATTTTGGAAAATGATTGAAAATTGATTTGGATGCACGTGGCATAAACATTTTATTTAACTTGGGAGAATTATTTAATATTATAATCTTGTGAACGAATTACATGTTCCTTGTGCGTTCAGTAGCCCGGATCTTGTCCGGGTTAAAGATCAATAGACACACCACAATATTCTTTTGTGCACTGACGGGTGTACGCCTACACCCCGCGCTTAAGTCGTGGCCATTTCGTAAAATGATGCCAAGGATATCTGGGACATGGTCATTAACCCCCCAAAGGCTTTAAGTAACAAGACTGTTTAAACGAGCCGATCAAATTATTCAATTACCCACCAAACGATAGAGATTTGATGCCCGATCAAGCGGTATGCTATATACCGTAACCCAATGTCACACCCCGACCACGTAGAACATACAAAACGTGGCGGAAATGTCGAGGAGTGTTGTAACAGAATTAATTGTTTCAAATCCATGGCAATTGAAGTTTCGTTTTATTGATTAAAAGTGTTACAATGTCTTAACAAACAAGGAAATACAACATAATTAACTAGTCTTGCATCTTTTATTGTCACTAAAGCCCAAGTCTGCCTATGTGTATCTTGATCATCTTATGCAACAGCTCCTGAAAACACATGTGAAAATAGGTACGTCAGCATAAAAATGCCTGTGAGATACATAGGTTTTGTGAAAAATAGGTTTCATGACTTATGTTTGTGAAAATGTTTAGTCATGAACCTTGTAATTTGCTTTGTCTTGTAAATCATTTGAAAAACGATAAGATCAGATGATATGTATAAGTAAGTGAATAATGTATGGTTAACTGAATAACCATGTAAAATGTGTTTGTATAAGATAAGTTGTTTATAAATCAATGTCTTGTGAAAAGTATGTTATTTGTATAAAATGTTCTATGTCTCAAACTGAAATGATTCAAATAACGCTACGATATGTAATACCATACAAACACTTATATATAGGAAGTACCAGCGGCGTATCCACCATGTTTGTATCATATTACACACGCTTCGTTACTTAATCACTTATTCAAACCAAACCAACAATGTACTATGTCTATGTTTAAACCAAATGCCAAAATGTAAGCATGTAATGAATAATAAGTGTACTAAGTATGCAACAACAGACATACATAGCATGTGAACTGAAATATCTGTACTAAGTATGCAACAACAGACATACATAGCATGTGAATTGAAATAACTGTACTAAGTAATGCACACACTGGGCACACATAGCATGAAATGTAATGTAAAACGATGTACTAAGTACGCACTCAATGGGCATACATAGCATAAACTGTAATGAAATCATGTACTATAAATGTACTAATGAACATAGGAAGTATATGATTGAAAACTTGGAAAGCATGAAAGTAACAAGTAGGCACATGTGTTTCACCCCAAAACAGTTTGAAAAACAGTAAAAGAGGGGTTCTATGTACTCACTTGAGATTGCTCAGTAGTTCTTGAGTAACAACCAAACAATGCTAGAGATCACGGATATCAAATGGCACCTAATATAGGTAACTATGTTAATAAACCGGACCTAGATCGGAAGATCGGGTAGCATGAGGGTTTGTAAACCAAACGAGTGTGGAGACTCGTGTCATATGGTTTAACAAAGCCTACATACTAAATGAAACCTAACCTAAGTGATTTCGACCCATCGCGACCCATTAAGGTAGCTTATGCTACTTTAACGCGTCGTGCGCGTGAAACGTGTTCAGAACGTCTAACTAGTCCTATGACAAGTGTTATATGCCTAAACATGTTACATAATCAGTTATGTGACAAAAGTTTAGGTTACATATGCTTAATTACCAATTGTACATGAAAAGGGTATTCTGGTAATTTACCTAAGGCATATATACTACCTATCATACAACTACTTAAACGATGTGACCATAAGGTATAACCTCGGAAGGTTATTCCCTATATACTATGGTCACCTAATGTATTTGGTCGGATCCTAATGATCGACCAAACTGGGTCGGGTTCGAAGGTATAAGCGATTTATCAGATCGCTTACCCTACGACCCTAGACAACGTGGTAATCAGTAGGCATAGTCCCAAAGGACTATAACCAACGTGATTACACTCACGTTGCGAAGTTCCTACGAACTTCGCATTGACCATAAGCTGGTCAACGCTGAAAGTCAAACAAAGTTTGACTTTCTGACTCGAAAAGCAATAAAATAAGGAAAAGAACGAAAGAATACTAACCCAGGGTCCCCGAATGCTAATCTAGATCGAAATAACTCAGGTATGAAACAAAGGTTCCAACTTAGAGTCTTTAAGATCAGATTCTAGTGGTTTTTAAGCAATGGGGGGTGGGGTATTTATAGTATTCGGTCCACCGTTAAGATCGTTTGTCGAATATCGTGCCTTAATCGCATCCGTACAAGTGTCGGAAAGTTATGGTGCCTAAAAACAATCCTTATCAGCTGAATATGCAAGTGGTGAGTGTGTGGTGGTGGTTAAAACAGCTGGAACACGCTGACTGTTCGATCTGATCTGATCTGCAGACCCCTTGCGCACCGTAACAAATATTTGTTGCGGTGCGCAAGCATGTAACTTTGGCAGATTTACATATTTGGTCCCTGTTGTGTATTCAGCCCATTTTCGACACGTTTAAGGCCCGTTAACCCCATTTCAAAGCTCTAAAATGAAGTTAAAGTATAGGGAACTTAAAATGTGTTCAAAAATATCTCGGATGACGGTTCGTTTAGCCGTACGAACGCGATGTTCGCTTAATTACGACGAAATACGCATAAGCACGAAAAACGATCCAAATGACGCGACGAATGGATTTTTCTTATGCCAAACACTAAAATAAAATATTTTAGTGCTTACATAAATTTTTGGATGTCCAGATGTATTCAGAACGTAAGTTATGCGCGAAAATGCAAACTTGTGCACTTTTTTGACACTTTTAGTCCCTGAAAGACCCAAAAGTTTATTTTAGCACACCGAACCCCTCAAAGCCTATTTCTAAGCTATATAAAGGATATTTAAGGTGTGTTTAACTTATGGTTATGTTCCGGAATGTCTGTTACAGTTCAAATTGGCATACTTTCGCAGTTTGTCAAATTTAGTCCCTGTAGACGATTTAACTTTGATTTCACCATACCAAACCTTCCAAAACTTATATCTAAGTTATGTAAAGGTTATTTAAGGTATGTTAAGCCTATTTCACTATTCCGGAGTGTTCGTTGCATTAAACTGGTTATATTTACGCATCAGTGCGCGTATAACCTTCCAGAAAGCGATTTAAAGCTTGAAATCGAATAAGAGTTGATATGTGTAAACGATACACATATTTTTACAAATCCCAAGTATGAAATACAATATTTCATTGGTTTGGCATTTGTTTGATGGTTGGAGTGACACAGGTGTCACACCCAAGCCCGTATAGGGAAAATAAGTTAAAAGTATTTACCTGAGCAATGTATAAATCACAATAAGCAAATTGCAAGTAGCTTTTACTGGTTCTCCTAATCTGGAACGAAGGTTTATAATAACCTATTAGAATCCTAACGGGTCTTTAATTAAGCTTAAGCTTAGACCGGTTGGTTTCAATGATACGGTTCGTACACACTATTTAAGCGAAGACCGGATAGAATGTGATTTAAACCCGACATGTTCAGAGACTTGTCTTATATGGGTATTTCATACACATTCTGGATTTTGAGATAAAACCAATAAGGTTTGACCCGTTTCGGCTAATTTATGTAAACTTGTTACAAAAACCGAGCCGTACGCGTAATAAGCGTGACGGGTATTCATGAGAGCTATATACAGGTTTCCTAAGGTAATTATGTCTCAAATATGTTGTGACATCAGTAAGATGTCTTTCATTGTGCCCGAAACGAATTTAAACACAAACTAGGCCCCGTAGGGGTAGTTTAGTCATTCAAAAGTTTATAAAAGAGTTTAAGTGTTAACCTGAGATACAGGTCTGATGTAATCAGCAAATGTACTCGATTTGCTAAGTTATATCAGTAGGATACTTTATATATGTGAAATTTATCAATTATAACCAAACTATGCACCGTAGGGGCATTTTGGTAATTTCACATTAGCCGAAAAGCTCAAAACTGAAGTCTGAGTTAATAAACTTTTGCTTACTGTTAAAATATTCTAATTTGCCTAAAATATCAGTAGGTATCAACCCGGGTATGTTTAAAATAGTTTTAATACATACTATGCGTTAAAAAAACGCTTAATAAGGCAATTAAAAGCCACTTCCGGGTTCTATACTTAAATATGATATTTTTTTTTTCATTCCAGAAGGCTTAAAATAATTTATTTAACATTTAGGATCAGTAACAAAAGGTTTGGAGTCGTTTAGATATGTAAAACTCATTTTATGGCCCGTAAGGGCAAAACCGACATTTACCGGATTAAGCCTACGACTATGAGTTATGCTCAGCCTAAAATTAATTAAAAATCTTTAAAATTCCCAAAATAATATATTACATCAGTGGGTAAAGATTTCGATATCAAAAAGTAGGCTTAACTAGGCTATACGCTAATTACGCCATTTTATTAACATAAAGCTATCATTTTACGCTAACGAGCATAACTCTTAATCTACGTTTCCAACTGATGTCAAACTTTGCATACAAGTTTGTATATTAGTAATTAAAGTTTCTACTCTTTTACATTTCCAAAAATCACGTTTTAAGGTAATAAGGGCATAATGGTCAACATATGAGCAATTAACGGAATCATGCATAATAATTGGTTAACTATCGAACCATGGTGTATAATCACAGAGGGTTATACTAGCATGTAACCTGGTCCAAACGAAGCTCTTAGGTATTTCTAAAACATACCATAACGGGTCAGAACTGAAAGTCAAAGCGAAAGTCAAACTATGCGACTTTCGGTTCCGAACCGGGTCTAAACAGGAAATTGTCGGGTTGAACATGTTTAGACATGTTCTTGCACTTATTACCAAGTTATAACAATGATCAAATAGGTTGTATATGATCTACATTGCTAATTATGCATGAATTGTAATTTAAACATTCTGTTGACTTTTTCTTAGCAAGTTTGACCCGACTTTTGACCTGGTTAGGGTGGTAATCAGGGGGAACCCTTTTAAGGGATTATTACCCACATAATTACCAACTTATAACTACTTTTGATTCGAGATTTGACTGAGCCATTATTAATTAATCTCGAAGTCAAACCGTAATTATGATGGTTTGACTTTTAGCTAAATTACTAAGCTAAACTTAATTTAGAAAGGATTAGCAAACTTACTGAAGTCCTAAGCTTGATTAGTGATCACTTGAGAGAAGGTTTGAGCTCCAGGAATGATCAGAAAGCTGAAGGAAATGGTGTGATGAATTGTTTGCAACTCAAGGCCCTTTTATAGTGAATTCAATCACCACAAAGTGTTGACAACAAAGTCTAGCACTTACCACAACATTCCCACATGTGTCCTACATGTTTAGGGGCTTCTTAGGGGCCAAGGGATATGAGGAAACTCGTTTAAAGGTGAGTTTTTGCGTTTAAACAGCAAACAGGAACATTTCTGTCGCTGGGCAGCTGCTTGCGCACCGTAAGACTCCTGTTGTTGCGGTGCACAAGCGTTCATCAGGGACCAAAACTTTGTTCTTTCATGCATTCGAAAGGGCAACCATCTTTATCCGACTTTGGGGCTTCAATTATCATTTAGGGACCTCCCAAAATGGCCTTGAGCAGTTACATACCCTACCATTTTGAATTGTTTGCTTGAATCCATTTTGAAAGTGCCGAACAATAAGGTTTACCATGCATTTTCTTCGTAGGAGTCCACCATTTCAATTATTGTCAAGAATTTCTGGATTTAAGATATATTAGATGTTTAAGATATATATACTTGGGTCTTGGGATTTATAAATGAGGTCGTTCAGAGGTAAAAATTAACATGACGCCACTTTTAAATCCTGCCAAAACATCTTTATTAAATCCGGGTTTACAACGCGTTTTGTCTTACATGACACGTGTCGTTATATCATTGAACACGAATTTTCGAGGTGTTACATCGATAAATATATAAATGTATGTATGTGTACTAAGATAGTTCGGTTTAACTGTAAACATCTCAAATGCTTCCTTGGTAAGTGGGAGCTGGTAATGAGAACCAGCATGGCTGCAAGCAGTTGTTGTGAAGCCTTGGTAGCACAAAGCTCCTTTCCTCAACAGGTGGTTCAAAGACCACTTCCTTAACATGAAGGAGAAGGCAAACTTAGTTGTCAAATGGGAAAAGAGATGAGATTTCTAGGATTAGTTCCAGGTATATGGGGTGATATCAAATGAGGGAGTGGCCCATAATTCAATAACAATTTTTTCAGTTATCCTATCAAGGGGTGAGCTCATTTGCCAATTTAGCTCCATGAGTCCTACCGCTATACCTCTTCATGTAAAGGGATGAGCTTCTAGGCCAAAATGCTCGGCAAGATTTAGCCTTGACCTATCTGTACACATAGCGAGTTCCAAATAAAATATAATTCCACGGGGCCTGATCTTAATAGCATCCATTGACAGGGGTGAGGACCCTACAACAATATTACTCGATCCATAAGTGAAAAAGCTAACACTTATGATCAAAGTCCATGCCACAATTCCTTGACATTCTCAAAGAGAAGGAATCCAGCATAGATTTCATTGGGTAAGGCCATGGCCAATATCCCGAGTGCCTTAGCATAGAGCTCCAGTTTTTGAAAATCTTGCTCAGAATAATCAATTGGGTTCTTAGATAGATTAATGTTTGGTTGTTTAGCACTCGGTAAAGAGGGAACATACGGACCATAAACCATCGACCTCCAGCAACCAGTGTTCTGCTGGGATAGGTGGTGACACATCCTTCGTTTCCATATCTTGAATTCATGGTGAACGACTATTAGAGGCTTGTTTGCTAATCCGGTATTGTGAAGATCATGAGTGATTGACATCTCTGTGAATTCTATTGAGGTTTTCTCGGAAAACAGAGTTTCGGAATCAGTTTAATGTTCTGATTGGTTTAATTCTTCTGAAGTCCTGATCACTTTAATGAGTTATCAATATGGGCTCTGTTTATCTTACTGAATCAATTATGAAGCCAATTTAGTGTGACCCTTTCTCTGATACCAGTTATTGAACCTGAGAGTGTATTTTTATAAAACAGTTTAGAAATCAATCAAAATAGTAATAATCAACACATCAATCAATACAGAATTGGATTTGGGAAATGATTTAATATGTTCATCATGATTTAAGTACAATCAAAGGTACAAATTCACTCCCCTCATCAGGTCCACTCTCTCTCTCTTTCTCGTAGTTCTACTTTTCTCTATCTAGATACTCTGATAAGAGGCTATTCAACTCTAAGAGTCTTAAATATTACATTGTGGTACTGTTCAATGTATAGAAGAGAGAACTGCTTGTGATGCCACTATGAAAGCGACCCTAAACAACCTATTAAATGATTTAACTGTCAAAAGTTTGCAAAACTGCAGGACAAATAGGAAAAAGCTATTGTTACATGGAAACTACTGATAAATACAAAGAAAGGTTGGGATTCCAAAACTGCTAGAAGGATCTCAACACTTTTGGAATCCAGTACTTTTGTCTTCTATGTTGACTTGGTCTTTGGTCTTCTGCTTTAACTTGTTGACTCGGTTTTTGACTTGTTGACCAACACTTTATCTTCTCAGCACTTGTACTTTATATTCCAGTACTTTGACCCAGTAATTCTTAGTTTAACAGTTTAAGATGGTTGTTAGTGGAGCTTTCAGGGGGGGGGGGGACTTCTGGTACTTTTAAGTTGAACTTTAACCTTATTCCCACCAGGTAGGGAAGATGGTTCCCTTGGATTTTGGCTTTCAACATCAACAGATCTTATATTGTCACATCCCCCGACCCTACCCCAGGGCGGGAGCCGTGAGCATATACAAGTGGTACCGGTGTTTATTAAATTCGCAGCGGAAAACTTATCAGAACCGGGTGTCAGGAAAAAAATGTCAGAGTTTCAAAACACCAAGTTTTCATTTTATAAACTGTGAGGTACAACCCGTATTTACATAAAGGATTTTCATGGGGATAATTCTTTGATTACAAAAACCCGTTTTATTCAGGTTCACATAGCCACTTATTTAAGTTGGAGTGCTTCACAACACTTTCCTTCACTTTACAGTAAATTATCTGAAGCGCGTTTTAAAAACATTTGATCAACGAAAAATACTTGTGAGTTCATTCAATTGTTTAAAAAAAACACATTTGTTATAATTACAGTATCAAGAGTTTTTACATTTGCTTGTATCTTTCAATTATTTAAATCAATATTGTTACTGGGCTAAACCCTATACTTGTGGTCATATCACTATTGGATCCGGTCATCCAATAGTACGCTAGACTAAGTAATGTATACAAAACCAACATACTGGCAGTAATTTCAGATTACAAAGACTTAATAACTGTAAGTATAACTGAAAAACGTTTAGCGTTTTGCAAAGCATTTGATAAAAAGAGAATGACTCATATTGAAGATTTAAGGTATCTGTATTAGCCTGCTGGTTAAAGCCTAGTTTCCTAATTAAATACACAATGCACACGTATTAGTGTATTAACTCAATTCAACTTTAACGATAATCACGAGATCAAAACCCACAACGAATGACAAAGTATAGCCGTATACAGGCAGCACTTAAACATCTATTGGATTGGTTTCAATCAATTGGACAAAGTACCGTACCAGTGATCTATGCAGTTACTGCAGTAAAATATCGGATAACGGTTAAGGACCGATATTTGAAATATAGGTTATCTCGGTGAGATATCGGTGGGATATCGGCAATTTTAATATAATGCAGAATTTATATATATATATATATATATATATATATATATATATATAGCAATTTAACACCAAAAGTTCAGTGATATATCGGTTATATCGGTCAAATATCGGTGATATATCGGTTATATCAGTTAAATATTGGTGATATATCGGTTATATCGGTCAATATCACCGATAATATCGGTACCGATATTTTGACCGATATTTGACACCGATATTTTACTAAGGGGCCGATATGACCGACATAACCGATATATCACCGATATTAACTGCATATCCAGTGATTCGAGTTATTACAATGATAACGGGCAGAGTTTAGTGCTTCGGGAAAAGTGGGTAGAGTAGCAGAGTATCAGAAAAAGAAAGAAATTGTGAGCGAGTCCGAAATGTCCCATGCACGTCCAATTTATAGCTGTAAATGAACCTCGTCGCGTCGCGCGACTAAACAGGTACAAACCCTTTGCGTAGCGCGAAGGGCCTAGCTAAGGAATAGTTGGCCTTAGTCAGCAAGTAGGATTGCCATGTGGACGACACGTGTCTACCACGTGTCTCGGGCGGTTTACAATTGGGTCGCGTCGCACGACCAAGTAATGTTAATCCCGTCGCATTGCGCGACGTGGCTAAAGTCAGATCTTCCTCGTTTTATGTGTTGGTTCTTATCGTGCGTGCTTGGAGTTTCGATTACGAGTCGTTCGCTCATTTTGATGGTTGTTACATCCTCCCCACCTTGTTTTAAATCTCGTCCTCGAGATTTTTTGGAACAAGTAAGGATATTTTCGCTTCATTTCTGACTCTAGCTCTCATGTGTATTCTGGTCCTCTTTTCGAGTCCCGCTTCTCTTTGACCAGAACTAATCTCTTGTGTTTGAGATTCTTAATCTTCCTATCTTCAATTTGCAGAGGTTTCTCAACAAACTTTAATTTCTCATTTATCTCTATGTCTTGAAGAGGTACTATAAGAGATTCGTCAGCTAAACATTTCTTTAGATTACATACATGAAACACATCATGTACACCTTCCATTTCTTCTGGTAGTTGTAGCTGATAAGCGACTGGTCCTATTCGTTGGATAACTTTAAACGTTCGACATACCTTTGGCTTAACTTTCCTTTCTTACCGAATTGGACTACTCCTTTCCAAGGAGAAACTTTTAATAGCACGTTGTCTCCAACTTGAAATTCCAATGGATTTCGTCGATGATCGGCATAGCTCTTTTATCGATCTCGTGCTGTTTTTAATCTTTCCTTGATTTGAATTATCTTATCCGTGGTTTCTTGCACAATTTCGGGACCTGATGTCACACCCCAACCGATGGCGGAATCATCGGGGCGCGACACTAGGCGAATCAGATTGCTCAAGAGAATCCATAACAACTAAATTGCGACAGTATTTAATGCGTTCATTATCCCATACTAATAAACAAATACATCCACATAAGTCGTCACGAATTTCATGTTTTCTCAAGCAATACAAATTCGACAACCTAGATTTTCAGGTGTGTATCTAGACTTCCTAGCTTGATTTGATGTAGATTGCGACTAAACCTGCAACATACGTTAAAACGACGTCAATACAAAAGTATTGGCGAGTATACAAGTTTTGATAGAGTAGCGTAAATAGTTAAAAGTGCTGCGAATTACCAACATACATGCATAAAAGACCGATACTACCAGCTAAGTCACTAGACCCCGTCGGGTGCTATAGTACTATACTAGTTAAGGCGGGACCTCGCGAGTATAAGTCCTAACACAATTGTAACTAGCATCACGTGTAAATATGCATAACAGTTATTCGCAAGTGATAAACAGTTTGATTGAATAATTTGTTTTGATATATTCGATTTAATTAGGAACGTATGTTACACCCAAAATGCGATAAAAAGGGGTTCGAGTATACTCACAGTCGGTGTTCAGAAAGTAAACGCAACTTGGTTGGATTGAAGGGAGCGCGTCTGAGATTAGCCTGATTACAGATTGATAGCGTAAGCGTCGAACAGTGCGTTAAACGATGAGATGCGACTGAGTGTCGAATGGCAACCCGATCAGATGGCAATCCGATCGGATGGCCAGTCGATCGGGTGGCCAGTCGATCGGGTGGCAATCCGTTCGGATGGTCATCCGATCGGATGGCCATTCGATTGGATTGTCACCTCGTTTGGTAGGGATGTGTTTGCATAGGATGGTTTGCCTTTTGAAGTTTTCGTTGTAGTATTTTGAAAACAGTGAAGTATCTCTACCCTTCAGGTCGATCGATCGAACGACGGCTCGATCGGGTGACGATCCGATTAGTAGGACACTTAGTGAGAGCAAGTTCACAGCAGTTTGTCACTCGATCGGATTGCAATCTGATCGGGTGGCAATCCGTTTGGAACTGGCTATGTATTGAATATGTTGAAAATTGTTAAGCGTTGAGGTCCCAAACATCACCTGGTCGGATGGTTGTTCGATCGGATGACAATCCGATCGGACGGCAATCCGTTCGATGTTTAAAACCTTGAAAAGTTGAAATAATAGTTTAAGTGAGGAACCATGTGCAAGCCGATCGGACGGCTGTCCGATCGGGTGGCAATCCGATCGGGTGGTAATCCGATCGGACGGCATTCCGTTCCAACTGCCTTGATCGTCTTGACACTTGATTGTTTTGAAAGTTTGCGGTTTTGATCGAGACGATGTGATAACGTGCTAAACAACAGAAACTCCATCATGAACCGAGTCATCCGATCAGTTAACTGTCCGTAACGGTTGTTCATGCTTAACCCGAAATCAGTTGTCTCTTTAGACAGAATCAGATCTGGAACCAACACTTCACTTAGAATGAGTAGAGGATCAGAACGAGCTCTGATTCCATCGGTTTTGAGTGCATTGAGTGTAAAAGAGTTGAAAGAAAGTTGAAAAAGTTTCTTTCAATCCTTTTATCATTGAAGGTGTTTAGATCTATGTGAAATTGTAGTGAAATCATTTGGAAATCCTTCAGATCTGAGTTATTCTTGGTGGAATGAGGCCAACATTTGAAGTTCATAAGAACTCCATGATGACATCATCCTAGAACACCTCAAATCCATTGATTTCAAGGTTAAAAGTTACGATTCAAGGGTGAAAAAGATGAAGAAGTGTGTGTAGATCAAAGAAGTACAAGATTTGAGTTGAAAACTTACAAGAATCGCGAGGAATCGAGAGGAAAAGCCCCAAAAGCGTGCTGGTCGAGTGAGAGCTGTCACATCACTGTTCAAGTGATGTGACAAGTGCTATTTATAGGTGAAGAGGAGAAAGGTGAGGTAGTGCCATGGATCGGATGGCTGTCCGATCGGGTGGCTGTCCGATCGGGTGGTAACTCGATCGGAGGGCCACCCGATCGAGTGGTCACTCGATCGGTGGTCTCCGGTGAATAGCGTTTCGATATTTCGTTTTGTTCGTTTAAGCATCACGATAGTTTGGTTACACATTTTCATACCCATATTCATATATTTATTATAATTAGTCACATAGGGTCGTATAAATATCCATATTTCAAAGTTGCGATACAATATCCGGGTTTCGTTTCGAATATGCTTTCTCTGCGACGCATCACGGCTATCGAGGAGGGTAGAATAGGTCCTCACTCAACATCATCGTGAGCGTTAGTGTGTGTGATGCGATGTGTTATAGCGATAATGTATGTGTAATATGCGAAAATACTGTGAAATAGCGATGTATGCGATATAGCTGCATTATGATCCGAATCTCTGGTGCTAGGCGTAACGAGTATAACGGGTAGTAACAATGCACGAACGTGCGGGTTGTTACAGTCTCCCCTGCTTTAGGAAATTTCGTCCCGAAATTAATCCATAAGAAGGGTTGTGAGGATCGATGCGAGTGGGAGTAGCGATTAAGAGCGTCAAAATAAGCAAGCGATCGATTGAAATTTGACAAGCGTGAGTGTTGCGATGACTGGCGATGGCAGCGAGTAAGACGATTCGTACACAAAAGATGGCAAAACAAAAAGCGATTCAAAAGCGTTTTGAATTCTCGAAAAGTTGTTTAATTCGAAAAGGTTTGAAGAAGCTTGTTTATAAAAAAATCTTCTCACCGTGTGGCGTTATACTGTTTCGATGTTCACACCAGCGCTATGAATGGGGTTTTATTAGATTACTTAAAAGATTTTATGGTGATTAAAACTTGTTTTACGAAATTTTCTCGTCACGCGACATTAACTTGAGTCGATTGTCACACCAACGTTACAAGAAAATCTCGTTTTGTACAAAGGTTCTGATTAAATTTTTGGAAAAAGTCTTGTAAGAAAAGCTTTGTTTACACAAGGTTTAAATAATATCAAAAAGTCTTAAATTTAAAGTCGGCCCCGCATGGCACTTTCCCACGAAAGTTCGATAATATGGCTAAAACACTTATATATAGGAAGTACCAGCGGCGTATCCACCATGTTTTAGCCATATGGCTTCCGTATCGTGAGGCGGTGTCATGTGTGTTGACATAGTACTGATAGATTTCGATTCCCTCGGTCCAAGCGAAAGATGGTCGAACCAAGATTAAGAGAAAGGTTGAGCAAACTGAGTGATGAAGTCGCTTTTGAACTCAGTTTGGTGACACGAGCGAGTGCGACAAGCGATAAGCGGTACGCGATAATGGATAGCACAAAACAAACATACTAACTGAAGACGACGGCGATAAGCGAAAAGCGATGAGCGGTAAGCGACGAGCGATAGCGACAACCGTCGAGCGATAGGCAACGATCGATGCGTTGCAAGTGATGGGAATATGCGATTTGATTAGATTAAACGACAACACAAGTTTTAACTGACATTAAGCCCCACACGGCCTTTTTCCATGAAAATCCACTGATATGGCTAAAACACTTATATATAGGAAGTACCAGAGGCGTATCCACCATGTTTTAACCTTATCAGTTTCGTCTCGTGAAGCGAGGTCATGTGTGCTAACATAATGCAGATAACATAAATACGGTAAGCGATAGCGATGGCGATAAGCGTTAAGCGATGCACGATGAGCGATGGAGCAATACACAAGCGATACACACGACATGCGATAGCGCGATGCACATAATAAGCGATTGAGCGAGCATACTATAAGCGATTGTGATTGCGAGATAGATTCTAGCGATAATGCGATTGCGAGCGTGTTGACTTATGAAAAGTCTAGTGATTACACGCTTTGAGTTGCGATTGAGATTGTTACGCCTTGCGATGTAGTGTAGTGTGTCGAAAATAGATTTAATAGTATACTTGGTCTAATAACGTTCAACTTGTATGGCACTTTCTTCACAAGTCATTGGTTGGCATGGCGAAGCACTTATATATAGGAAGTACCAGCGGCGTATCCACCATGCTTCCACCACACGCCTCTGCCCCGTGAGTAGGTGTCACACTGTGTTGACAAGGTCAAGACGCTTATATATAGGAAGTACCAGCGGCGTATCCACCACGCTTGACCATGCTTTTAACGTTATGGCATCATTGAAACTCATTACGATCTCCGTGCACTGATCACAGTAATCCCGTGTGCACCCGTGATTAATTTGATCCTTGCACGTTTATCGTACTTTATCTCAAGAACACATAGTAGGGGTAAAACACATTATATAGTTCATAGTGCTAGTATATAGTCCATGCGCGAGTGCGGGGGAGAGCAAGAGATAAATAGAATCCACATTACGTCGGGAAATAGAACAAGTTCAACATGCGAAAGAAATTAACGGCGAATATCGTATCATTACACAACATTGGGAGCATAACTAATGTTGCTGTGGAGGACTTCTACGGAGACTGCGATTGTTGCTGGAATTTCTCAAGTCTGCGGCCCCGTGCGGCAGTGCTGGGTAAGATGACCATACCAGTTGCAATTTGCGCAAAAGCGACAGTTAGCTTCTGGCGGGTGATGATACGTACACATGAGACACAGGGGATGAGTTCCGTTGTAGTCGCGCTTCGAGTGAACTGGAACTGCTTGGAGAGGCTCTGGTTGCGACAGTTCAGTTATTGAAGAGTTTGGGCTCATGATCTTTTGTTTGCGGCTGGACTGAGCTTCCTGTAGCGATGTGTTATCATCGGAGGATTCGTCTTAGGACTTACTTGAAGAATCGTCAGAGGAATCGTTAGAAGAATCATCGGAAGAGTCGATGACGATTGCTTGATGAGCTTGTCTGACAGGATTCTTGGAGAAAAATCCGTCCAATACTCGTTTATCCTTGATTTCTGCGGCCAAGTGGTAGGTTTCTTCGACGGTAGCAGGTTTTGCAACTTCGACAAAATCACCCACACATTCAGGCAAGCCGCGAATGTACTTCGTGATGGCTTTTTCTGAAGTGTTGACTTGGCTTGGGCAGATTAGGCTAAGCTGTTTGAACCTTGCGGTGTAGCCCGTATTGTCACCTTCGACTTGCTTGATTTTCCAAAATTCGTCTTCTAGTTTTTGGACTTCGTGGGGAGGGCAGTACTCTTTCTTCATGAGTTCCTTCAGCTCATCCCAAGAGAGAGCGTAAGCTGCGGAGATCCCACGTTTGTTACATTCGGCTGTCCACCAGTCGAGTGCTCGCGATTGAAATACTCCGGTAACACAAGTAGTACGGAAACTATCGGGACACCCACTCTGACGAAGGGTAACTTCGATAGAATCGAACCACTGGAGTAGCTGGGGCACACCTCCTTCACCCGTGAACTCCATTGGGTCACAAGCTTTGAAGTGTTTGTAGAGGAAAGCAGATTGCGGCGCTTCCGTCTTAGAGTCTTCCGGGGTTTGAGAGTTGCTGAGAGAGTGCACTTGAGCGACAATTTGAGGAATGACCTTGGCCACTTCCTTGGCCACAAGCGAGGCAATCCTCTTTTCGGCGCTTCGTTTGGCTCTTCTCCTAGCTGTTTGTCTCGGGGTAGAGTTGTTGGAAGACATCTAGACAGAGAGATTTGGAGTGAGATTCGATCATAATGATTTTTGAGTTTCGCGATGCGATTGAGCGCGATCAGAACTTGTTGCGAGTAATATAATAGATATCACGTAGGAGCCACATAGGAGACACGAGATTCCTAAGTTCTCACACAATTGCTTCGTTTCGTACATATAGCTAGTTGTAGCTTATACTTACACATATACATGTCGGTGTAGAATGCGCGAGGACGCGATGAAGAGGGAGAGGGCGAGAGCGAAAACGAGTAATTAGACATTAGTTTTGTTGTGAACATTCGGTTTTCGTTTTAGATTGCGATGGCTGTGCGAGTTGTGCGGTTGCAAAGCAGGGAGCGAAGATCGATAAATCGAGAATTCGATAAAGCGTAAAGTTTTAAATTGTAAACACATAAGCGCAAATAGGTTCCATAAAGCCTAAAATATGCGAGTCGTATGCTAGAAAAATAGATAGAGTGCCTCGGGTGTTTAGGCGTCGACTGCCCAAGGTAACCCAACTATACCCAACAAGTTCGTGCACGCGCGTTGCCCTAGAAGACTTATGCTTCCACTGGGATGCAGCTCATGGCATTCGTCTTCCAAGTCATCGTGTGGCTCAAGTTATTGTTATAGCCGAGTCCTTGGTGAGAGCTTTTGAAAACCATTTTATAGAGAGTGGAGCGGTTTATTAAGATACGGGTTTCACCCCTGACTTAATAACTTCGTTCCTAGCTGTGGTTGTGCTCTTCGAATAAATTCGGGAGTTCTACTAGATTTTGAGATGGAGACTTTCGTTGAGTTATGGATGTCACTCTTGGCTCAACGGAAAGTTCTCGTGCTAGAAAAATGCGCTGAGTGAGCAATCTTATCGAGAGTTCTTGGTTTTCACGCCTGATCTCGACTGGATCACTCGGTTATGTTACGTGAGTATTTTCGAAAACGTGTGTATTGTGTTGGCCTTAGGAAAGGCTAAGTCATATTCTAGCCTTAGGAAAGGCTCTTCGCGTGAAATTGTAATATGCGGTGTTTACGCGAAGTTGTAGTTTTTGCGGATTTGAACGAGAGTATAAAGTAGGCCCATGCAATTCCTACTGGGTTCGCACGAGTCGGCCCGTTGGTACCTAGACTATAGACTAGGTCGTTTCTAAGACATTGACCCGGACTAGGTCTAGTCTAGCCTAATTACCTATAGTTATGGCTCTGATACCAATCTGTCACACCCCAACCGATGGCGGAATCATCGGGGCGCGGCACTAGGCAAATCAGATTGCTCAAGAGAATCCATAACAACTAAATTGCGACAGTATTTAATGCGTTCATTATCCCATACTAATAAACAAATACATCCACATAAGTCGTCACGAATTTCATGTTTTCTCAAGCAATACAAATTCGACAACCTAGATTTTTAGGTGTGTATCTAGACTTCCTAGCTTGATTTGATGTAGACTGCGACTAAACCTTCAACATACGTTAAAACGACGTCAATACAAAAGTATTGGCGAGTATACAAGTTTTGATAGAGTAGCGTAAATAGTTAAAAGTGCTGCGAATTACCAAATACATAAACGGGATACCTCAACATACATGCATAAAAGACCGATACTACCAGCTAAGTCACTCGAGCTGCGATTGCGATTGCTATTCATCCTAACTAGACCCCGTCGGGTGCTATAGTACTATACTAGTTAAGGCGGGACCTCGCGAGTATAAGTCCTAACACATATGTAACTAGCATCACGTGTAAATATGCATAACAGTTATTCGCAAGTGATAAACAGTTTGATTGAATAATTCGTTTTGATATATTCGATTTAATTAGGAACGTATGTTACACCCAAAATGCGTTAAAAAGGGGTTCGAGTATACTCACAGTCGGTGTTCAGCAAGTAAACGCAACTTGGTTGGATTGAAGGGAGCGCGTCTGAGATTAGCCTGATTACAGATTGATAGTGTAAGCGTCGAACAGTGCGTTAAACGATGAGATGCGACTGATTGTCGAATGGCAACCCGATCGGATGGCAATCCGATCAGATGGCCAGTCAATCGGGTGGCAATCCGTTCGGATGGTCATCCGATCGGATGGCCATTCGATTGGATTATCACCTCGTTTGGTAGGGATGTGTTTGCGTAGGATGGTTTGCCTTTTGAAGTTTTCGTTGTAGTATTTTGAAAACAGTGAAGTATCTCTACCCTTCAAGTCGATCGATCGAACGACGGCTCGATCGGGTGACGATCTGATTAGTAGGACACTTAGTGAGAGCAAGTTCACAGCAGTTTGTCACTCGATCGGATTGCAATCCGATCGGGTGGCAATCCGTTTGGAACTGGCTATGTATTGAATATGTTGAAAATTGTTAAGCGTTGAGGTCCCAAATATCACCTGGTCGGATGGTTGTTCGATCGGATGATAATCCGATCGGACGGCAATCCGTTCGACGTTTAAAACCTTGAAAAGTTGAAATAATAGTTTAAGTGAGGAACCATGTGCAAGCCGATCGGACGGCTGTCCGATCGGGTGGCAATCCGATCGGGTGGTAATCCGATCGGACGGCATTCCGTTCCAACTGCCTTGATCGTCTTGACACTTGATTGTTTTGAAAGTTTGCGGTTTTGATCGAGACGATGTGATAACGTGCTAAACAACAGAAACTCCATCATGAACCGAGTCATCCGATTGAACAGGAATCACCCTGATCCGATCAGTTAACTGTCCGTAACGGTTGTTCATGCTTAATCTGAAATCGGTTGTCTCTTTAGACAGAATCAGATCTTGAACCAACACTTCACTTAGAATGAGTAGAGGATCAGAACGAGCTCTGATTCCATCGGTTTTGAGTGCATTGAGTGTAAAAGAGTTGAAAGAAAGTTAAAAAAGTTTCTTTCAATCCTTTTATCATTGAAGGTGTTTAGATCTATGCGAAATTGTAGTGAAATCATGTGGAAATCCTTCAGATCTGAGTTATTCTTGGTGGAATGAGGCCAACATTTGAAGTTCATAAGAACTCCATGATGACATCATCCTAGAACACCTCAAATCCATTGATTTCATGGTTAAAAGTTAAGATTCAAGAGTGAAAAAGATGAAGAAGTGTGTGTAGATCAAAGAAGTACAAGATTTGAGTTGAAAACTTACAAGAATCGCGAGGAATCGAGAGGAAAATCCCCAAAAGCGTGCTGGTCGAGTGAGAGCTGTCACATCACTGTTCAAGTGATGTGGCAAGTGCTATTTATAGGTGAAGAGGAGAAAGGTGAGGGAGTGCCATGGATCGGATGGTTGTCCGATCGGGTGGCTATCCGATCTGGTGGCAACTCGATCGGATGGCCACCCGATCGAGTGGTCACTCGATCGGTGGTCTCCGGCGAATGGCGTTTCGATATTTCGTTTTGTTCGTTTAAGCGTCGCGATAGTTTGGTTACACATTTTCATACCCATATTCATATATTTATTATAATTAGTCACATAGAGTCGTATAAATATCCATATTTCAAAGTTGCGATACAATAACCGGGTTTCGTTTCGAATATGCTTTCTTTGCGACGCATCACGGCTATCGAGGAGGGTAGAATAGGTCCTCACTCAACATCATCGTGAGCGTTAGTGTGTGTGATGCGATGTGTTATAGCGATAATGTATGCGTAATATGCGAAAATACTGCGAAATAGCGATGTATGCGATATAGCTACATTATGATCCGAATCTCGGGTGCTAGGCGTAACGAGTATAACAGGTAGTAACAACGCACGAACGTGCGGGTTGTTACACCTGATAATTGATTTTCTCCTATTTCTGCCCAACATTCTGGAATTCGACACTTTCGTCCATAAAGTGCTTCAAATGGGTCAACATTAATGCTTATGTGATAACTATTGTTATAGGAGAATTCTATTAATGGTAAGTGATCGTCTCAACTTCCTCTAAAATTTATTACACATGCCCTTAGCATGTCTTCTAAGGTTTGGATTGTCCTTTCACTTTGTCCATCCGTCTGAGGGTGATATGCCGTACTTAAATTTAGTCGTGTTCCCATGGCTTTTTGGAAGTTTTTCCAAAATTTAGAAGTGAAACGACTATCTCTATTGGATACAATGAATAGTGGAATTCCATGTAATGAAACTATCTCATCTATATATAGCTTAGCTAGTTTCTCCACACTAAAGGTTTTCTTCATAGGTAGAAACTGAGCTGACTTGGTTAGTCGATTCACAATTGCCCAGAATGCGTCATTACCTTTCTTTGTTTTAGGTAATTTAGTAACAAAATCCATTATTATCAATTCCCATTTTCATATTAGCATTTCTAATTGCTGAAATAAAACTGAAGGTTTATGATGTTCAGCTTTAGCTTGTGCACAATTATCATGGTTTGTAACGTAAAATTTGTAATTTGGACAACAATACATGTGGACAATTATCAATCGACGGGGTCTGCATAGTAGGATTATTACGGATAATCTGAATTAATTTATTATGAAGTCCCATAACTTTGATTCTGATGTCATATGAATGTGGTATGAGTTTAATTACTTACAAAGTGTAATGTTAGATTAATACTTAAGGCGTAAAAATTTGTTTGAAAAAAAATACAAAGTGTAATATTAGATTATACTTAAGGCGTAAAAACTTTGAAAAAAAAAAGAAAAAAGAAAAAATGAAATAAAATCCTAACTCCTATGGTTTTAAAGACAAATAATTTTGTAGATTGTTTGGTGGCCCCATTTCTACTGATAATAAATTTTATTTCAGGTGATTGGAGAATGGGGAACATAAAAACCCTAAACAAAATCCAAACAACCCAGCTCACTCTGAAACTCACCCATTCCATTCAAACTCTTTTTCTGTCCTGTAGCTATTTCACCCCTTTTTCTTTCCTCATTGTGACATTTTATTCATTAGATTTCTAAAACTCTGGTCCATATATAAAGATTCATGATAGGTAGCCAGCAAAATTTATTAAAACTGTAAATGAATAAATAAATAGAAGTGATTTGGATGGATAGGAGGAAAATATGCATGTATGGATCTATCAGGGTTTTCCTGCTTGTGGGCTTAGGGAGGCTTAGGGGGTAGTGCTTTCATGGTGGGTCAGACTGCTTAAAGGCTACTTCGGGCAAAGTGACCAAATACAAGAAAGCGTCCTTGACAACCAGCACGTGTTTATCGCATTTGTTTTTGATACTTTTGGTTTTCTTGGCACCAGAGGTTCTGGGCCTACTTAGTCGAGTCCAAGGATCACACATAGTAATGTTATGACCTAAGATCTATGGACGTAATTTTTAAAAGACTTAGTTTTGCTATTTAAAAAAGGGTAGCGGCGCAGCTTGTTGTCCGTTTACCATCTATCTCAATGTAAATTCATAACATGTGAAATATAAGGAGTGTGTTAATTATTTCGGAACCAAAATAAAAGATTGTAAAAGCCTTTATATTTATTATTTAATTTGAAAGTCCTAATTTTTTTTCTTTATATAATGAAGCCACCACTGCATTTTAGTGTGAATAACATAAAGGTCATAAAAGGTACGTTATTGTCTTATCACAATTATAAACCTGATAATATATATTGTAAAGTGTTTAATACATATCTATAAATAATGCAAGATACGAAATTATGGTTATGCACCCTCTTTGGCTCATTAATCCCATTTTTATTGTAGGGTAATTATAATCACTCTACAAAATAAATCCCTTTCTTCACTTCTCACGTTAAATCCCTACTTATTTGTTAAGCATCTTGCTACTCTTCTTTATAATATTTACGTTTTATTGTTCTAAAAATGTTTTGAAGGAAATATATGTTATAAATTCATGTTAGGTTTTTTTATTAATGATGATGATGATGGTAATAATAAAAAGCTTATTTAATTGTAAGAGAAACTATTATTCATTTAACATTAACATTTAATTTTATCAAAAATAATGACATGAAAGATATAAAATGTAGGCTATACAAGACCACCCGTAATCGGGCGTTTTTCATCCAAAATAATGCCCAAACACGCCACAAAACGCCGGGACGCCACCCCCCTAGGGTGTTCGGGCGTTTTCTCCGGCAAAAAATGAGTTGGCGTTTTTTGAATAACGCTGGAAGGGGCAAATGTGGACCAATGAGAAAGGGGTAACGGCTAGTTGGAGTATTTCTAGTTTCTAATATTGTATTTTTTTTTTTAATTTAATGAAGTATTTCTAGTTTTTAATTAAAAAAATAATTGTGTAATGATTGGAAAGGGCGTTATTGGGCATTATTCCCACTACGCCACTTTTGCAATAACGCCCAATAATGTCCCCATGCTGACTGGACTGCCACGTGACAGAAAACGCCCAAGGGTGGGGGCATTATTGCTCAAACCACTACGCATGGTCTAATTATACAAGGGTTGTTCTGTCATTCTTAGAAAGATATACTCCCTGGGGAAATGATAATTTACTGAAGTTGAAGTTAAAAGATGAAAGGAAAAAAAAAATAATTTGATTCAGGTCACCCAGAACTGAAAACGGACCACACTTCCTGTTGTACCAACTAACAACAAAGCAATCTATCAACTGCATCAAATCTATAAATATTTTTATATAAAAGTAATTTCATAAATATAAAAACTACTGTTCACAAAGCCACGTCATCCCTATGAATATTTTTACGAAGTATAATGATTTAGTTGAAGAAAAAGATTAGAGTGTTAATGTTGAAACAAAAATGACAAATGTTTATAAAGTTCGTGTACTTATTTAATTATGTTTAGTTGTGTATTAAACATTCCTATGCATTCGCAAAATACAAATAATGCATCTTTATTATTATTATTTTTTTTTGTCAGGTGTGTGTATATATGGCATCAAATATTAAATAGAGTTTTCTTTTATATTTACTTAAATAGACGTATAGACATGCAAGTCAAAATCTATATCAGAGTCCGGATGGCCCAACGCCCCACCCAACAAGCCAATAGGCCAGGCCAGCCTAGTCGTCAACCCACAGATCCAACCCAATATATATTCTGTACCATCCAATTATCCAAATGTAGAAAAAAAGCATCTAATAATATTTGGTATATATAGGTACAAAGTTACCGAATAAACTGGTAAGATGTTTTGAAACATTTTTATGAGTCTTATTTCAGCTAGGGTTTTGATAAAATTATCATTTGGTTTAATTAGTGATATCTTGGTTCTGTAGATGATATAAGCCTAGGGACTAGGGGTCTTAAAATTAAGACATTAATGTGGTGTATTTTTTACATTACTAGATCAAAATTTAATTACTTAAGCACACAATATACAAGTTAGAATAACTTAAAATGGTTAAGCTTCTTAGTATCATTTGGCTTAATTAGGGATATCTTGGTTCTCTAGATGATATAAGCTTATGGATTTTTTTTCTGCCTGAATGAACTTTCCAGTTTCCAGGATGTCACCTATCCTATGATTGCTCCCACCATATTAAATTTAACTGTGAGTTCTCCTCTTATACACAACAATTGCGCCATAAACACGTTGGTGATATTCGAGACGCAACATTCTTTATAGCTCAGTATCTCTTATGTGAAGAGTGAATAGAACGATGTGTAATTTGCATGAGGTATCATATTATACATCATCATTTGAGTATGTAGACGTCAAGACGCTCATGGAGAAAAAAAAAAGGGACTGTGATCACCATCGAACCAGATTTAGTATATTATACAAATGAGTATGCACCAAAAGATGCATGTTGGGTGCTACTTATGTTCTCCACGCTTGATTAACAAATGTCTTGTCTTTTGGGCTTTGCATAAATAATGCTCATAATATGATACAAGTCTAGGGTACAATGTTTAAAATGATTATTGTTCATGGTTTGATACATTTGATAATCGTGTTGCGTAGATTATGATATGCATGTTTAAATTACAACACTTGGGGACTGAATATTAGAATTTGTATATCATTCGGTGCATGTGTAATGTGTTAGATTTCTGAAATTGTTGACCGAACTGGTCAACCTTCTCTATAATTATATCTTTGACTTGAGTCAAACTGATCATGTTTACCCACATACTTTACTAATGATTTGTTGTTCATGCATTGCAACATATGTTGAAAATGTCATCTAAAGGAGCATGATCGCCTGTGCCTTCGTCTTTCCATGCATATAACAACTCTTTACCTTTAAACACAAACATCCCTCCCTGCAAACCAAAACATGATTATAATTTATACGAGTGATAATGTAAATAATTATATATATGTCGTTTTAGATCAAACCTGCTGCAAGACACTCGCTCTATCATCTGGTGTCGCTTCAAGCGTGTAATTCTCTACAGCTTTTTTCAAAGCCTCGAATCTTGATCTTGATAACACCTTCGCCTGTCAGTTCACATTTAATCAGGTTGAAAAATGACGACTATATAAGTTGGTTCCAAGAGACAAAGGAAAGATGAAATTACACTGGCCGGGTTGAAAAATGTCCGTCCAATGCCATAATACAAACCCAAGAGATTATATGCCTAAGATGCATGAAATGAAATTGGTTAATGGCATGTAATGAGATGATAGTTTTCAAAGATTAAAGACACATGAAGATCAAAATACCTTTCGTTCAGGATCTGCATAGAGGCTATCCAATGGAAATGGTAACTGTGACCATAACAAAATAATATGATCTTAGTTATATTAAATTAATTACAACAAAACCAAAAAAAAAGTATCAAATCATATGTTATATATCAACCAACCCTCTCGGATTTTGAAACTTAAAGTCAAGGGGTGTTTGGTTCGACGGAATTGGTATCTAAATTCCATTCCTAACCTATTTGGTTCAAAGATTAGCAAACCAAACACGAGTATTTTTTAACCAAATTCATCACAAATCTCATTTACTTATAAGAAAATCCACAAACCAATCACTCTCTAAGATGAATACAAAAAGAAAATGATTACCCTTTCAGCAAGGATGCGGGCTTTTTTAGGTTCACCGATACCAATAGCAATTAGCTTCACACCAGCAGCTTCAAATCTTGCTTTAGATTCTTTAAGAGTCGACGCGAGTTCCCAACTATACACGTTACAAAACAGAAATTATACATCGAATAATGGAATTACAATATCATTTTACTTTAATTGTTTTGGTCACACTTATCAAAACAAATAGATCAAACTTTAAACTGATTACCAGCAAGGGCATCCAAAGTGCCTCAGAAGAGCAACAACAGCAATCCCCTAGAGAAAATAACCAGAATTATATCATTTTCAATGTCAAATTCAAGTTAACTGATAATCACTGAAAATATCAAGATTCCATCAGGTTCTCATAGATCCAATTTATGCATTAATATTCGGCGTCTTTCTAGTAGTGACTAAACCTACACTAACTGAAGTTCCACAATTGATAGATACTCATATGTAATCTAGAGACGCTTAATCGCATCAATTCAATTTTTTCACTCTAGTTTAAAAAAATGGCTCTGAATAGTAGTGGAATTCTGTTGAATTCGAAACTGTCATATGACGTAGTTACAACATTGGACCGAACAAAAATGGCTCTGATACCATAAAAGATTTCTAGCATCATCTTGATTATAAAATACAGTTGATATTATCTCTATATACATTACAAAAGACAGTACTAACTAGTAACTACTAACTAACTACTTAACTTGTTAGGAAAGTCAACATAAAGTCAATGCACAATATCTCTAACAATAGGGTTTGAGTTTATATAACAAACTATTAACCTAATTCTAAAACTGGCGGGAGTACGGAAACAATACAATCCTCGAAAACTGAATGTCTGAATTAACTAATAACTACCTCAGATTGATCCCAGAGGTCGTTGAACGCGACGGAGTCTCCGGAAGCTGTGAAAATGTTAATCTCGCCAAGTAGATCAGTTACTTCAGGTGAGAAAGTGGCAGTGGAAGAAGCTTTTGTGACAACAAGGGTTCGGTTTGAAGTGAAACTAAGGGGACGTATGGTGGTAGGGGATAAGAGAGATAGAGAAGATGGAGATTGGAAGGGAGGAGTTGAGGAGAAGTGAAAGAATGATGGTGTGAATGTTGATGAAGATATGTTTATCGCCATTGTTATGGAGGTTTAAGAAATTTGTGAGAATAGAGGGAAGACTAATCGTCTAGATTCTTGTGGAAGGAAATATGTAGACGGAGAGGGGACACGTGTAACCACCATACTCACCAAAAATGTTTAGGAAAATAAGTGGTTTGGTGTATTTTTTTTTTATAAAAAATCTTCCTTTTTTTGTTCTTGCAACTAAAAAATTATCTATGTTTAGTTTTGAACTTTTAACTAGTTAACGACATATCGATTAAGGTTTCTAAAATAGTTATCGGTATAGTCTTGGTTCGTTACGTTGTCGGTTTACGTTGTTACAGTACCAGTATGATAATGTCGTTTTATATAGCAATCAAAAGAGATATGCCCAATAGGATGGTGATGATCGTAAACTAAAAAAACGAATATCGGTACCGACACCAACTGCATCGGTCAATTCATTATTTATTGTTAGTGTATCGGTATTTGCTATAGCTTATATACCGCCACATCGAGAAAATCATAAAAGGGAATATGATACCGGTACCAGTGTTGTTCGGACGGTGTAGGTTAGGTTCTCGCGGGAAAGAAAAAATAAACAATATTTTGAATCGTAGATAAAAATAAACACCTTGCAACATTAAATTCAGAATAATAAACGTTATATTATATTACTAAATTACACCATGTCGAGAAAAAAAGATTAATAAAATACTGTTGGGATTGAACCCTACCAGAGGAACAGATAATGAAAGCCAAAACTGGTTCACAACAGTGGATTCAAAATAAGCAGCTGTTTACACTAAGTCTTCTCCCTTGAAAGTGATTATAACAGCTGATGATCTTATATCCACTGCCCGGATACAACTACTGCTGTTCTTCAATAACTACTGATGAAGCTCATAAGACTGCTGAGAACTAAGCACTGCTGGTACTATCTACTGATGACAAAGCACTGCCAAATCAAGGACTGATCAACCTTGAGGAAAGCACTGATATAAAGTGAGAGCAGTAGTTTAGTATGTCTTCTGTTTTATGTATAGTCGGTGGTTAGGTTTAGCAGTGTTTGTATAAGAACAGTAGATACAGGTTGTTAGGTTGTTAGGCTGTTAGACGTCGCTTTCATGGTGACGTCAGCTGAGATGCCTCAGAGGTTTGGATTGTCTATAAATGGAACAGTACTCTGTACTGTTACATTTGATCGTTTTGAGTGAGTTCTTCTCCTCAATTCAATCCTTTCATCTTGTGCAACCAACCATTGGAGTATCAGGCTGAGGGGGAGTTTAGTCTGTAAGCTTGCATTGTAATCATTTGCTTTGTATTGTAATCTTTCGACTCTATGAAAAGCAAGTGTTTATCTAAACTATATTCTCCTTTGATTGTGTTTACAAAGTTTGTTATTCATTTCCGCTGCACTTTACACTGTTTCATATTCACTCATTGTTCAATTTATACAAACAAACACAATCATGAGAGCCTCCGATCCTAACAATTGGTATCAGAGCAGGACAGTCAAATTCGATCTAACAATCAATTTGACATAACAGTTCAGCTCAAAATTCGTTGATACTAAGGTTGGTTGTATTCTGTTGAAAAACAGAGTAACGAGTAATTAGTTCAAAACTGTTATTCTTAAAACTCTGTAAAACAACCAAGATGTCATAAGACACACAAAAAATTCACACAACAAGTGATATCATGCACTAGTCACTCATAATTTTCAGATCTGAAAACATATCTGTTAAACTATGGGATTATTTCTTATTTTCAAAATTGATTTCAACTGTTGTTATGAAATTTGTGATGTCACTATAATAGATGTTAAAGTTGAACCTCAGATTAACAAAAGCCTATGTTCATAAAAACATTAGTGTTTTTGCTAACGTAAAAAGAGGGAAATTAAAAATTTAGTCATAAGAACTTATGGGTTGAAAACAGGTTGAGATCCTCAAAAAGAACAAATCAACTCTGTTGAAATACATTAAGAAAACAGGATAGTCCGTATCATATGTAATGTGAGATTGGTCAAAATTGGTACAAATATGGTCAATCCTCTTAAAGCATTACTGCAAAATGATTCTGGATTAAGTATTTCTTCAATAAAAACCTCCCAGTAAGTATTTCATTACTTATGAATGGGAAGGGTAAAAAGGGAAGAAGAAAATTCACAAAAACTCAGAAATGTGTTTATCTCAAAACTTTTGAAGTCAGAAGAAAGGAGTATAAACATAAAACACTTTAGAGTCAAAAGTTGGGGTAAAAATGGTCATCAAAGCAACTGTGTGCAGTCATTGGTTCAGAAAAAAGTTCAGGTAACCATGGTATTTCCAGTGAATAAACTGTCAAAAGGACTAGACAAATTTTCAGAATCATCACATAGTAACAAACTCTACACCAGGGTTTTCGAAAACTATTGTGATCTTGTGTCCTTATTTGTTTACTGTCAATCAATCAACAAGAGAATGGTACCAAACAGTGGTCAAAATATATTTAAAATCACATACCACTGTTGTCAAACCACTGACCATTTTCATAAGCTTGAGAGAGATATGATTAGGAGTTTCAGAGAAAATTATACCAGATTCTTTTTAGTGTTGTTTTCAAAAAATCCTTTACTTATTTTTCTGTAAAAGGATTCTCTCGAATAAAGCAGGATATATCATTCTTCATTTTTTTTTAATAATATATTTTGAACTTTTACTGGTTTTTGATAGTAAAAGTTTCAATCTCCTGTCAGGATGTATAACCTTTATTTTTGTTGGTTATATTCTCCTCAAAACAGATCAAAAGGAATTTGGTACAAGTGTCAAGGTCATATCTAATTCAAGTTCGTCTTAAAACGGATCAGAGATTGATTGACAATAGACCTTGAACTACTGGGATACTCTTGTTTTAATTTAAATATTATAGCAAGGATGAGTAGCCTTAGTAAACAGTTTACATCATCTAGGGTACTAAACCACTGTCAAGGAGTTGTAAAAGCTTCAAAATGTGTAAATGACATGTGGGAAAACCTTGAATGAAAATTCTCAAAACAGTTGCTGACATACCAGTCTTTCAAATCATTACCTTACCCTTAACCACTGTTTTGTTCAAACATCTGTTTCCTAAAAATTGTCCACTATTAAAAGTCAACCACTGACCTTTCCTTGATAAACACTGTTGTTCAAAATCAGTGTCTTATCCACTGATATACTATCTACTGATAGTAAAAATCATCCACTGTCACATTATTACCGTTGTAACCACTGATGTTTGCTTTATCAGTGGCTTTCAAAACAACTGTCCTCCGCTATTCATCCATTTCATCAAAGTTTGACACGTGGTCAGTTTTTAGCCTTCAGATCTTTGTAACTGTAACACCTCGAAAATTCACGTCCTATAATGTGTTGACACGTGTCATAAGTTTGAACGTGTGAAAGAATGTTCTAAAAGGACTGAAGTTGACAAACATGGAAGGTATGTGAATATAAGGGTTCAAAATGTCAACAGTGAATAAATATACTTTACAATAACCCTACATGATGCTCATACCTTCAAACGAATAAATCATGGATCATACGAAGCTAAATATGAAAGAATGTGAGAGATTACAAACTACAGGGGTTAAATGTGTCAACATGTTTAAGTTATACCTCTGAGTGACCTTTTAGCAAACCCAAAGCTTTGTAACGATTAATTATGCTCACTAGAATGCACGATAAAAATTTCATAAAGTTTCGTCATCGTATGAGAAAGTTATGATCAAATTCGTATGCGAGGGGTTAAAGCGTCAACGTTGAAAATTATGACTTTTCGGGTAATAACGAAGTGGCCAAGGACTTAACAAAATGGGTATAAGTCTTGAGGCCCTTATGTGTCAACATAGAGGGCTCAAAGTGCAAGAATTAAAGTTGGTTGACCTTTCGAAAGGCCAAGGGACAATATGCAACAACTTGAAAATGTTTATTCCTGAACAGAAGGCCCAAGTGGGCCGCGTAACCCCTTGAAGACCCTTACGCGGACCGCCTTCGATGCCCAGTACCAGAAATCTTTGGACAGCATCCTGTTTTCGCGCATAACCGACTTTAATCAGATATTTTCACTATATGGGCGACCCTTAAACAGTCCTAGGCACTTAGGGACATCTGTTGATGATCCATGGCCATTGCTAGCATGATTTGTCAACAATCCATGAGGTTTTGAACACTATATAAAGGCCCTTGTTGCAACCATTTTGATCACACCTCACTTCTGCATTTCTGATCATTTCTGGAGCTCCAAAGCAGACTCAAGTGATCACAAATCGTGCATAGGACTTCAGTAAGTATGCTTAACCTTTCTTAGTTAAGTTTTTGCTTAGTTTTAGCTTAAAAGTCAAACCGTCGTAATTACCGTTTGACTTAGCGATTAATCATTAATGGTCCAGTGATTAGTCAAATTGAAGGTAGTTATAAGTTGGTAATTATGTGGGCATTAAACCCTTAAAAGGGCACCCTCTGATTCCCACTCTATCTTGACCATTTGTCGGGTCAAACTTGTTATTAAAAAGTCAACAGGATGCTTAATTTCAAATTAATAATAATTAGCAAAGTAGAACCCATACAACCTGTTTGATCATTTGTATAACTTAGTAATTAATGTAAGAACATGTCTAAACATGTTCAACCCGACAATTTTCAGTAGAGACTCGGTTCGGAACCGAAAGTCGCATAATTTGACTTTTGCTTTGACTTCCAGTTCTGACCCGTTTAAGCATGTTTTAGAAATGCCTTAGATTTTTATTTGGACTAAGTTACATGCTAGTATAACCCTCTGTGATTATACACCATGGTTCATTAGTTATCCAATTAATATGCATGATTCCGTTAATTTCTCATATGTTGACCATTATGCCCTTTTCACCATAAAACGTGATTTTTAAAAATGTAAAAGAGTAGAAACCTTAGTTACTGATATATAAACTTGCACCCAAAATTTGATATCAGTTTGAGGTGTAGATTGAGAGTTATGCTCATTAGCGTAATTAGAAAGCTTTTTGGCGATTTAACGGCATAATTAGCATATAGCCTATTTAAACCAACTTTTTGATATCAAACTTCTTGCCCACTGATGTAATACATTATTTTGGGATTTTTGAAGATTTTTAATTAATTTTAGGCTGAGCATAACTTAGAGTTATAAGCTTGATTCGGTAATTGTCGATTTTGCCCTTTCGGGCTATAAAATGAGTTTTACATCTCTTTTTGACCCCAAACCTTTTGCTACTGATTTTATAAGATAAATAAATTATTTTGAACCTTCTGGAATAATAAAAATATCAGTTTTCTATATAGAACCCGGAAACGGCTTCTAATCGCCTTTTTAAGCGTTTTTAACGCATAGTACGTACTAAAGCTATTTTAAACATACAAGGGTTGATACCTACTGATATTTTAGGTAAATTATAATATTTTAACAGTAAGCAAAAGTTGTTAAACTCAGACTTCAGTTTTGAGCTTTTCGGCTTATGTGAAATTACCAAAATGCCCCTACGGTGCATAGTTTGGTTATAATTGATAAATTTCACATATATGCTTTACCCTACTGTTATAACTTACTAAATTAAGTATTTTTGCTGATGATATCAGACCTGTATCTCAGGTTAATACTTAAATTCTTTTATAACCTTATAAATGACCAAAATACCCCTACGGGGCATTGTTTGAGTTTAAACTCATTTCGGGCATAATAATAGATATCTTACTGATGTCACAACATATTTGAAGCATATTAACTTAGGAAACCTGTATATGGCTCCAATGATTACCCGTTACGCCTCTTGCGCGTTCGGTTCGGTTTATGTAACTAGTTTGCATAAATTAGCCGAAACGGGTCAAACCTTATCGGTTTTATCTCAAAATTCAGAATGTGCTTAGATTACCCATATAAGGCAAGTATTCAAATTTGTCGGGTCTGAATCACATTCTATTCCGGTCTTCGCTTAATCGTGCGTACGAACCGTATCTTTAAAACTAACCGGTCTAAGTTTAGGCTTAATTAAAGACCCGTTAGGATTCTAATAGGTTATTATAAACCTTCGTTCCAGAATAGGAGGACCAGTAAAAGCTACTTGCGTTTGCTGTTTGTGAATTATACTTGCAAAGGTAAATACTTTTAACTTATTTTCCCTATACGGGCTTGGGGTACGGTATATAAAATACCGCTTGGTCGGGCATTAAATCTTCCATCGTATGGTGGTTAATTGATATTTGATCGGCCCGTTTAAATTGTTTTGTTTGCTTAAAGCCTTTGGGAGGTTAATGACCATGTCCCGGATATCCTTGGCATCATTTTACGAAATAGCCACGACCTAAGCGCGGGGTGTAGGCGTACACTCGTCAGTGCATAAATAAATAATGTGGTGTGTCTATTGATCTTTAACCCGGCACGACCCGGGCTACTGAACGCATAAGGAACATGTAATCCTTTTACAAGTTTATATATTTAAATAATTATCCCAAGTTATAAAATGTTTTGTGCCATGTGCATCCAAATCAATTTTTAATCATTTTAAAAATGAGTCGGTTAATTGTATTTACCAGTGTAAACTGACGTATTTTCCCAAAAAAGATTAAGTGCAGGTACTACTCGTAATAGGCTGGATTTCTCCTTAGCATCAAAAGAGTCTCGCAAGCTTAAGATGCCTAAAGTCTGTTGAACTACTGCTTCCTATTTTTATTTTTATCCACCTATGGATTAATTTCAACTATTTGTGATACTGATATTACAATATTACATTCGGTTGAAATATATCTTTCATTTGCTTCCGCTGTGCATATTAAATATTGTGTTGTTTGACTGTAATGTTGCCAACCACGTCACGATACTCCCCCACCGGGCCCACCGGTCAAACGTCGAAATATCGGGGTGTGTCAGGTTGGTATCAGAGCCAACATTGAGTGAATTAAACACTAGCCTTTTGTGTTTAATCTCAATGACACAATTGCACATTCTTAAACTTTCGAGTCTAGACAAATAACATAGGACAAATTCTACTTTGTTTTTGGTTTTGTTTTATCCTTTATTTTATATATTCTTGTCGTTATCTTATGTTATATTGACAGGATTAAATATGCCGCCAAGATTTTTCAGACGAAGAGGAAGAGGCAAGGGGCCAATCACCGCCCCCAATGACCACGAGGCCGGGCCTTCGCACATGCGAGCTCCTTCCACCACTGCGAGTGCTGACCCTCGAGAGAACAGGAGGAACCTTTTTGAGCCTGCGAGACGATCTGTTTCACACAGTTCGACACCTCCCTTTCATAACTCTTATGGGCCACAGTCGGAAAATGAGCCCGATAACCCTCAACCTTCTTACATACCTCTACAGCGATCCCTATCGCACAATTCCTTTGGAGACCCCACACCCGTCTTCCGGGGCCAGTTTAACCCGGCAAACTACATACAAGAACCAGTGGGTTTTAACCCATTGGGGCCAGAGGATCACTTCTCCGGCGATCATGCAGAGGACATGGACGAGGACACGGATCCCGTCGAGCCCACAACCGGGACCCCCAACCATCCTATCGAGGTCTCTGATGGTTCGCCTTTTCATGGATCACCCTACCGTGGTCCGGACAGTTACCAGGCACGGTTTAACCAGTTCGAGTGGTATTTTACACCCTCGCATCATTCGTCGCCTCACCAGCAGCAGCAGGATCCCTCTGGGGATTCACGATTCGTGGCAGTCACGCCACCGCCTCCACCGCCGCCAGTTCATCAAGCACCTCCAGAACCGCCGAGGCGTAGGAGGATAGGCGCGCGAATGTCCGCGCGTGGAGGAGATTTTCACTTCAGCTCTCCTCATCACTCAAGTGGCAGTCATTATCCGCCACTACAGGAAGACCCGCAAATGGGTGGACCTTCAAACCCAGTTGCACCACAGCCACCACAAATGGGTTTTGATAACCCGATTCCTGCCTACACTGGTTCAATGGCATATAACCCGTTTGAGCAGCCGGTTCACACCAACTATAATTATGCAGAAACCGACCCATACTTGGTAGCGGCCAACTATAACGCCCTTCATCCTGAAGGACCGTATGGAGCTCCGTGGGGAGTAGGGTACCCAACTCATGGGTACCAAATACCTGCTAGACCTATAATTCGGCAACAATCGCAGCCGCCAAGGTTCTCCCCACCAGAGCATGAAGAAATTCTGCAAAGGTTGGACCAAGTCGAGCGAGATTTTCACAGAGATCGCAGGGAGCGACAAAGTTTCTTCCAGGGATTGGCAAGTTTAATAAAAGGGAAGAGCAAGAAGGACCATTGAATCCTTCCATTGTTGTTGTATTTTCCTTGTATCAGTTGAGCCCCTGCGTGGGTCTGTCTTGCTGTTTTGACCCCTGCGTGGGTATGGTTATCTTTTGAGCCCCTGCGTGGGCCTATCTTTCTGTTAACCCCTACGAGGGTATGTTGTTTATTTAAGTCCCTGCGTGGACTAGTATTTTAGTTTGACCCCTGCGTGGGTAAGTCTTTGTTTGACCCCTGCGTGGGTATGTTGTTCTATTAAAAAGTCCCGTTTAGGGCGATGTGTAATCTATTAATAATTAATGGAATGTTTAGTTTATAAATTTCATTTTTGCCATTATATGCATAAATAAATTATATATGAAATAAATGAATCAAAAATCATTCCTTTTAAAAATAATCTGCCTATTTAAATATTAACTAAGAATCTTAAAGGTATAACCTAGCCTGCATGTCATTATAAGACCTGGCCAAGATGGTAAGACCTGTTAAAAAGATTCAAATCCCAGTTAACATCTGAAAACATGTTAACGCTCCTGGCAGACGTGATTCGTTAAAATCACACATGTCATTATTATATAAGGATCTTTTCAAAGATTCCTAACCCAACTTAATGATCTATGAATCATGGGTTTAACTCATCAATTAAGATGATCATATTTTGGCCATACGTTGGTAATATAGTATCTACGGGCCTTGCTCATTTCCATATGAGCCAAAATACAGTGGTAGTTTACAACTCCCTTTCAGAAAAAGGTAAAGAACTATGTTCGAACCTTAGAGCCTTGATTCTCTGAAATCATGGCTTCTGATTTAAAAATGTCCTTGTGACTAGGCCTTTTGTGCTGCTAATAAAACTATTACTGTTTTATAATTAGGATCAAATATAATAAAAATCCTAAATAAATATGATTAACAAATTAACCAAATCTGGTTTATGTATACCGTGGTTAATGAATTGCCATAAAAGACAATTCTATAATAAACTCACTAGTAAACTATTGTCATTGTCTTATGCAACAGTTCAAATTAAAATGGCTGACTCAGATGAAATTAATAGTCACCCAAGGGAGAACAATGATAACGCCCGAATTAATATAACGGGTGCTGAACTGAAAGCGTTAGTAGACGACGTTGTTACAAAGGCCTTAGAGCGGCAGTATGAAGAATATAGTGGGACTCGAAGCAGGACCCTATCTACGCCGCATTCAAAGCCTAAAACACACTCTGAGGCTCACAGCAAGCCACCCTCCAAGAAGGAGGAACCAAAGAAAGATGATGATCGACTCTCCTCAAACCACCATAGTGCTCCATCTCAACAGATTGTACTAAAGCAAGAACCCCGTAATAAGGGTTGCTCCTACAAATACTTTGTTTCATGCAAACCCAGGGATTTCACTAGGGAAAAAGGAGCCATTGACAGCATGACGTGGTTAGATGAGATGGACACAGTAGTGGATATCAACGGTTGTGCTGAGAGGGATATAGTCAAGTTTGTGTCTCAATCGTTTAAAGGTGAGGCCTTAGCCTGGTGGAGATCGCTGATTCAAACCACTGGGAAGATTCCACTGTACAACATGTCATGGGAACAATTCGTTGCCCTCATCCGGGAGAACTACTGTCCTCAACACGAGGTCGAAAAGATTGAGTCAGATTTCCTTTCATTGGTAATGACGAATCTAGATTTCCAAGCTTACCTCACGAGCTTTAATACAATGTCGAGGTTGGTTCCGTATCTGGTGACCCCGGAACCCAAAAGAATAGCTCGCTTCATTGGGGGTTTAGCCCCTGAGATAAAGGCAAGCGTGAAGGCCTCTCGACCAACTACTTTCAGATCTGTGACTGATATATCCTTGTCCCTCACACAGGACGCGGTCAGACAAAGATCGCTGAGGAACAAGGATGCAGAGAAAAGGAAACGTGAAGATGACAATTCACGGAGGTCAAACAAGAAGCACCGAGGAAACGGTGACAACAGGAAGGGGTCAGAATCTAAGAAAGATGGGCATCAAGCTGGTGAAAAGCCCAAGTGCAAAGTCTGCAAGAAACAGCACTTCGGGAAGTGCAAGTTTGAATCGAACTCGCAGACCCAGTCAAGAACTTTTGCTTGTGGTATATGCAAGTCCAAGGAACACAAGACCTTGGATTGCAAAAAGTTGAAGGATGCAACGGGCTACAGTTGCAACGAGAAGGGGCATATCAAGACCAATTGCCCAAAATACGCAAAGAAAGCTGATGAATGAAAGAAGACCAATGCTAGGGTCTTCAGAATGGATGCAAAGGAAGCGGTACAGGATAACAATGTGATAACAGGTACATTCCTTATAAATGACGTTTATGCAAGAGTACTTTTTGATTCAGAAGCTGATAAATCATTTGTAGATAATAAGTTTTGCAAATTGCTGAATTTACCTATTAAAACCCTAAGAGTGAAATATGAGGTGGAGTTAGCAAATGGCACCTTAGAAACCGCCTCAACCATATTAGATGGATGTTTCATATCCATTAAGAACCACTCTTTTCCTTTGTCCCTACTTCCTTTGAAGTTAGCTGGTTTTGACATCGTTTTAGGCATGGACTGGTTATCTCGTAACCAGGCCCAGATTGTCTGCAATAAAAAGCAAGTGGTGATCAAGACTCCGTCTGGCGAGTCACTTACCATACAGGGAGATACCCGGTATGGACTGCCTGAGCAAGTGACTATGCTCAAGGACTTTAAGTGTTTGAAGAAGGGTTGTGTCATCTACATGGCATAGGTGACTATCGATGAGCCGAAACCTAAGATGGAAGACATCCCCGTCATTTCTGAATACCCTGAAGTTTTTCCTGAAGAACTACCTGGTTTACCACCAGATAGGCAAGTGGAATTCAGAATTGACATCATCCCTGGAGCAGCACCTGTTGCTAGAGCGCCTTACAGGTTGGCACCAACAGAGATGAAGGAATTGAGAGCACAACTAGATGAATTGCTAGCTAAAGGTTTCATTAAACCTAGTTCGTCTCCTTGGGGAGCGCCAGTCCTATTTGTTAAAAAGAAGGATGGATCGATGCGTATGTGCATCGATTACCATGAGCTTAATAAGGTCACAATAAAGAATAGGTATCCTTTGCCCAGGATCGACGATTTGTTCGATCAATTGCAAGGGGCAAGTTATTTCTCGAAGATTGACTTGAGGTCAGGCTACCACCAACTGAAGGTTAGAGATGAAGACGTACACAAAACTGCATTTAGGACTCGTTATGGTCATTACGAGTTCCTAGTGATGCCTTTTGGGCTCACTAATGCACCTGCCGCATTCATGGATCTTATGAATCGCGTTTGCAAGCCTTACTTAGACAAATTCGTCATCGTCTTCATCGACGACATTCTCATCTACTCGAAGAACCAAGCTGACCATGAGAAACACCTTCGCTGTATTCTTAAACTTCTACATCATGAGAAACTCTACGCCAAATTTTCAAAGTGTGAATTTTGGCTTCGAGAAGTCCAATTCCTTGGACACGTGGTTAGTGAGCGTGGTATCCAAGTGGATCCCGCTAAGGTGGAAGCAGTTATGAACTGGCAAGAGCCGAAGACGCCCACGGAAATTCGCAGTTTCTTGGGATTGGCAGGATACTATAGGCGATTTATCTAAAATTTTTCAAGGATTGCTGCACCCCTAACTTCTCTGACTAGGAAGAAAATAAAGTTCGACTGGGGACCCAAGCAGCAAGAATCTTTCGATATCTTGAAGCAGAAGTTGAGCAACGCTCCTGTGCTGACATTACCTGAAGGTACCGAAGATTTCGTAGTGTACTGCGATGCATCACACACTGGCATGGGGTGTGTGCTTATGAAGAAGGGCAAGGTCATTGCCTATGCTTCACGACAGTTAAAGGTGCATGAAAAGAATTACACCACCCATGACTTGGAGTTGGGTGCCGTTGTATTTGCACTAAAGCTTTGGAGGCACTATCTATATGGTGTCAAGTGTGTGATCTATTCTGATCACAAGAGCCTCCAGCACCTGTTTAACCAAAAGGATTTAAACATGAGGCAGCGCTGATGGATGGAGACGTTGAATGATTATGATTATGAAATCCGATACCATCCAGGCAAGGCAAATGTGGTTGCTGATGCCTTAAGTCGGAAAGAAAGGGTGAAGCCAATTAGAATCAATGCCAAGAGCATTGAAATAAAGAACAGTTTGATCGAAAGGTTGTTAGCTGCACAGAAGGAAGCTGTGCTAGAAGCTAACTATCCTAATGAAAAGCTAGGGGTAACTGAGGAGCAGTTATCCTATGGCAAGGACGGAATTTTAAGGTTAAACGGACGAATATGGGTACCAGTTTATGGAGGACTGCGAGATGTTATCCTTCAGGAAGCCCATAGTTCTAAATATTCTGTTCATCCTGGAGCTGATAAGATGTACCAGGATCTAAAGGCAAACTATTGGTGGATAGGCTTGAAAAAGTCTGTAGCTGCCTATGTAGCTAAATGCTTGACGTGTGCGCAAGTCAAAGCAGAACATCAAAAGCCGTCAGATTTGCTACAACAGCCTGAACTTCCCACGTGGAAGTGGGAAATGGTGACGATGGATTTCATCACCAAGTTGCCTAAAACAAGGAAAGGAAATGATACGATATGGGTGATAGTTGATAGACTGACTAAGTCAGCACATTTCCTACCCATCAAGGAGACCTATAGCTCTGACATGTTAGCCCAATTGTACGTGGACAAGATTGTATCTCTACATGGCGTACCTGTAGCTATTATCTCTGACAGAGATACTAGATACACGTCACATTTTTGGAAAAGTTTCCAACAATCTTTGGGCACGCGCTTAAATTTTAGTACTGCTTACCATCCTCAGACGGACGGCCAGAGTGAGCGTACAATCCAAACGTTGGAGGACATGCTTCGTGCATGTGTGATCAATTTAGGTGGTAGTTGGGATAACCACCTGCCCTTAATCGAGTTCTCATATAACAATAGCTACCATACCAGCATCAAGGATGCGCCTTTCGAGGCCTTATACGGTAGAAAGTGTAGAACGCCCGTTTGTTGGGCGGAAGTTGGAGATGTCCAACTGACAGGACCAGAAATAGTCTTTGAAACGACGGACAAGATTGTCCAGATTCGTGACCGCCTGAAAGCTGCCAGAGATAGACAGAAAAGCTACGTAGATTTAGGGCGTAAACCTCTGAACTTCGAGGTAGGTGAAAAAGTATTGCTCAAAGTATCACCCTGGAAGGGAGTGATGCAATTTGGTAAGAAAGGCAAGCTAAGCCCGAGATACATAGGACCTTTCGAGGTCATCGAACGTGTCGGATCAGTTGCCTATAAATTAAACTTACCTGAAGAGCTCAGTGGTATTCACAATGTATTCCACATCTGCAATCTGAAGAAGTGTTTCGCTGATGAATCACTGGTTATACCACATACAGATGTGCACATAGAAGAGAGCTTGAAGTTTGTTGAAAAACCTGTGTCGATCGAGGATAGACAGGTTAAGAAGCTTCGAAGGAAGCATGTACCTATTGTAAAGGTAAAATGGGATGCCCGTAGAGGTCCCGAGTATACGTGGGAGGTTGAGTCCACAATGAAGGAAAAGTACCCTTATTTGTTTCAATAAATCTCGAGGTCGAGATTTCTTTTAAGGGGGTGAGGATGTAACACCTCGAAAATTCACGTCCTATAATGTGTTGACACGTGTTATAAGTTTGAACGTGTGAAAGAATGTTCTAAAAGGACTGAAGTTGACAAACATGGAAGGTATGTGAATATAAGGGTTCAAAATGTCAACAGTGAATAAATATACTTTACAATAACCCTACATGATGCTCATACCTTCAAACGAATAAATCATGGATCATATGAAGCTAAATATGAAAGAATGTGAGAGATTACAAACTACAGGGGTTAAATGTGTCAACATATTTAAGTTATACCTCTGAGTGACCTTTTAGCAAACCCAAAGCTTTGTAACGATTAATTATGCTCACTAGAATGCACGATAAAAATTTCATAAAGTTTCGTCATCGTATGAGAAAGTTATGATCAAATTCGTATGCGAGGGGTTAAAGCGTCAACGTTGAAAATTATGACTTTTCGGGTAATAACGAAGTGGCCAAGGACTTAACAAAATGGGTATAAGTCTTGAGGCCCTTATGTGTCAATATAGAGGGCTCAAAGTGCAAGAATTAAAGTTGGTTGACCTTTCGAAAGGCCAAGGGACAATATGCAACAACTTGAAAATGTTTATTCCTGAACAGAAGGCCCAAGCGGGCCGCGTAACCCCTTGAAGACCCTTACGCGGTCCGCCTTCGATGCCCAGTACCAGAAATCTTTGGACAGCAGCCTGTTTTCGTGCATAACCGACTTTAATCAGATATTTTCACTATATGGGCGACCCCTAAACAGTCCTAGGCACTTAGGGACATCTGTTGATGATCCATGGCCATTGCTAGCATAATTTGTCAACAATCCATGAGGTTTTGAACACTATATAAAGGCCCTTGTTGTAACCATTTTGATCACACCTCACTTCTGCATTTCTGATCATTTCTGGAGCTCCAAAGCAGACTCAAATGATCACAAATCATGCATAGGACTTCAGTAAGTATGCTTAACCTTTCTTAGTTAAGTTTTTGCTTAGTTTTAGCTTAAAAGTCAAACCGTCGTAATTACCGTTTGACTTAGCGATTAATCATTAATGGTCCAGTGATTAGTCGAATTGAAGGTAGTTATAAGTTGGTAATTATGTGGGCATTAAACCCTTAAAAGGGCACCCTCTGATTCCCACTCTATCTTGACCATTTGTCGGGTCAAACTTGTTATTAAAAAGTCAACAGGATGCTTAATTTCAAATTAATACATAATTAGCAAAGTAGAACCCATACAACCTATTTGATCATTTGTATAACTTAGTAATTAATGTAAGAACATGTCTAAACATGTTCAACCCGACAATTTTCAGTAGAGACCCGGTTCGGAACCGAAAGTCGCATAATTTGACTTTTGCTTTGACTTCCAGTTCTGACCCGTTTAAGCATGTTTTAGAAATGCCTTAGAGCTTTATTTGGACTAAGTTACATGCTAGTATAACCCTCTATGATTATACACCATGGTTCATTAGTTATCCAATTAATATGCATGATTCCGTTAATTTCTCATGTGTTGACCATTATGCCCTTTTCACCATAAAACGTGATTTTTAAAAATGTAAAAGAGTAGAAACCTTAGTTACTGATTGATGTGTGCTAAACAGACTATAAAAATTAACTATATTAGACTCTCTAAGCTAGACACTAAAAAGCTTTAATTCTAGACTCGACCTAAAACCACACAATCGGCAAGTGTACCGATCAATGTAGTATAACCTAGGAAGTCCGGATATCGAACCACGAGACTCTATAAATCAAGTAAACTAGACTTTGACTAGACGCTGACAGACACGACTAAAACTGTTTAATTGTTTGGGAGGGGTTACGGAAAACTAAGGAAATCTATATTAAACTACTAAATTAAACTAGAGCTAGACTAAAGACGAACAAAGACTGAGGACTTTTCTTATATGAGAACACGACCACCTAGACAAGAATCCTGGATTGTTTTTAAGAGATTACCGATTAAGTTAAATGCACGAGTTATGGAACCAGGATCTTATGATACTAAACCTATTAAGAACCAACGAGGCCCCTCGACCCTTCTCAAGGAGAAACCTGTGGAACTACCTAGGCCGTTAATCCTACCGGTTATTAGACGCTTTTCCAATTGTCTAATTATTGTGTAAGTACCCTAATGTTGACCTATTCTTTTCCAATCCTAGATCTAGGGTAGTTTGAAGTAATTAATCTGACTTGATAGACTAATAAGACCGACAGGTAAACCAAGACATGACCTTTTCCAAGGACTATCTAAAGCAATTCGCCGGGTAAGACCTACCAATAGCCCCTCACTTTCCAGGTATTAGGACTAGTAGAACACTAAGACTTAGCAAATTATTATCAGTTACTTCTAGAGGTTATCGGCCGATTCTCCCTAAAGAGTGAAGGTTTTCTAACGTGATATAGACACTCACTGAAACCCTAAACCCTAATATGACTCTATGTTGTGATATAGACCGTCACTAAGAATCATATGAAGCAAATAATAACAATAAACCAACTCAAAGCACGCATACACATCAAATCATTAAATCAAACCGCTTACTAAACACAATCACCCATAACAATCATGCAAATAACAAAACTGGTAAAAACTTTATATTAATCCATTCATCAAGTCTAGGTGGTTTATGAAATTAGCCAAGCATCTCAGTAAATGAAAACAAAACAAAGATGTCTAAAACTGAATTCATTGTAACAAAGTTCCAAGAAAAGTAATCAACAAAACAAGGGATTAGAAAACCCGATAGATTCTTCGATTCTTCGCCCTTGACTCGTACCAATGATTCCAACGCCTTGAGATCTCCGATTGCTCGCCAAGAATGCTCCAAAGTCGCCCAAAGAACTCTCTAATTCGTCATTCGGGTTCCAATTGAGTTTCTTGGGAATTAATTCATCAAAACCCTAGCTGGAAACATGTTTTGCTCGAGATCACACCCCTCGCGTGACGCCAAGGGGAGCTCGCGTCACGCGGCGCCTCCAATCTTGATTTTTCTATTTTTTTTATTTAAATTGATTTCCAGCTTCTCCGACGCGCGTACGAATCCCGGTTTTCTTCTAAACTGCTCGTTTTTACTCGTTTTTCATCACTTTAAGCTACGGGACCTGAAATCAAAGCTTAACGTCAGCAGTATCACAATTCTAACCTAAAACAGACTCAAAACGACTGAAAACTGACCAAAATATACACTATAAACATATGTACTTTACAGTACATCACTGATATATAAACTTGCACCCAAAATTTGATATCAGTTTGAGGTGTAGATTGAGAGTTATGCTCATTAGCGTAATTAGAAAGCTTTTTGGCGATTTAGCATATAGCCTATTTAAACCCACTTTTTGATATCAAACTTCTTGCCCACTGATGTAATACATTATTTTGGGATTTTTGAAGATTTTTAATTAATTTTAGGCTGAGCATAACTTAGAGTTATAAGCTTGATTCGGTAATTGTCGATTTTGCCCTTTCGGGCTATAAAATGAGTTTTACATCTCTTTTTGACCCCAAACCTTTTGCTACTGATTTTATAAGATAAATAAATTATTTTGAACCTTCTGGAATAATAAAAATATCAGTTTTCTATATAGAACCCGGAAACGGCTTCTAATCGCCTTTTTAAGCGTTTTTAACGCATAGTACGTACTAAAGCTATTTTAAACATACAAGGGTTGATACCTACTGATATTTTAGGTAAATTATAATATTTTAACAGTAAGCAAAAGTTGTTAAACTCAGACTTCAGTTTTGAGCTTTTCGGCTTATGTGAAATTACCAAAATGCCCCTACGGTGCATAGTTTGGTTAAATTGATAAATTTCACATATATGCTTTACCCTACTGTTATAACTTACTAAATTAAGTATTTTTGCTGATGATATCAGACCTGTATCTCAGGTTAATACTTAAACTCTTTTATAACCTTATAAATGACCAAAATACCCCTACGGGGCATTGTTTGAGTTTAAACTCATTTCGGGCATAATAATAGATATCTTACTGATGTCACAACATATTTGAAGCATATTAACTTAGGAAACCTGTATATGGCTCCAATGATTACCCGTTACGCCTCTTGCGCGTTCGGTTCGGTTTATGTAACTAGTTTGCATAAATTAGCCGAAACAGGTCAAACCTTATCGGTTTTATCTCAAAATTCAGAATGTGCTTAGATTACCCATATAAGGCAAGTCTTCAAACTTGTCGGGTCTGAATCACATTCTATTCCGGTCTTCGCTTAATCGTGCGTACGAACCGTATCTTTAAAACTAACCGGTCTAAGTTTAGGCTTAATTAAAGACCCGTTAGGATTCTAATAGGTTATTATAAACCTTCGTTCCAGAATAGGAGGACCAGTAAAAGCTACTTGCATTTGCTGTTTGTGAATTATACTTGCAAAGGTAAACACTTTTAACTTATTTTCCCTATACGGGCTTGGAGTACGGTATATAAAATACCGCTTGGTCGGGCATTAAATCTTCCATCGTATGGTGGTTAATTGATATTTGATCGGCCCGTTTAAATTGTTTTGTTTGCTTAAAGCCTTTGGGAGGTTAATGACCATGTCCCGGATATCCTTGGCATCATTTTACGAAATGGCCACGACCTAAGCGCGGGGTGTAGGCGTACACTCGTCAGTGCATAAATAAATAATGTGGTGTGTCTATTGATCTTTAACCCGGCACGACCCGGGCTACTGAACGCATAAGGAACATGTAATCCTTTTACAAGTTTATATATTTAAATAATTATCCCAAGTTATAAAATGTTTTGTGCCATGTGCATCCAAATCAATTTTTAATCATTTTAAAAATGAGTCGGTTAATTGTATTTACTAGTGTAAACTGACGTATTTTCCCAAAAAGATTAAGTGCAGGTACTACTCGTAATAGGCTGGATTTCTCCTTAGCATCAAAAGAGTCTCACAAGCTTAAGATGCCTAAAGTCTGTTGAACTATTGTTTCCTATTTTTATTTTTATCCACCTGTGGATTAATTTCAACTATTTGTGATACTGATATTACAATATTACATTCGGTTGAAATATATCTTTCATTTGCTTCCGCTGTGCATATTAAATATTGTGTTGTTTGACTGTAATGTTGCCAACCACGTCACGATACTCCCCCACCGGGCCCACCGGTCAAACGTGGAAATATCGGGGTGTGACAGTAACCGCTGCCACATCAGCATCTATTTTTCTTTTCCCTAAATAAAACCCTGATCAAAACCCCCAAACAAGGTTTTACACTGTCGAATTGAATTCTAAAATTCTCTTCCCAAAGCAGTTATCAACCCTCCATCCCAAATCATTCTCTGTTCTTCTTCCTTCTCCTTCAAAATAACGAAATCAAAATCAAAATCAAAATCAAAATCAAAACCAAAATCACCATCATCTTCCAAAGAGGTCGCTCAAACGGCCGCTGAACCCGTTGAAATACAATACAAATCCCCTCATAACTATTTGGGTCTACTCACAAAACCCACAAACAACCACACCTTCGATTCCATCATTGATACTATATCTGCGTCAAAGTACAAAACTTTGTTAACAGCAGATGCTCCTATTTATCTGCAAACCCAGAGAGAGTTTTGGGAAAAGGCTACGCTTGAAAAACAAGATGATAAGGTCATTGCCATCAACTCCTCGATACAGGGTAAAGCGATACAGATTACACCGCAATCAATCTCCGAAGTCTTTAAACTCGATGATCAGAAAGGTAAAACTTCCTTTAATAAAGCCGAGTTGAAAACTGATTTCGTAAAAAGGGGATATGCAGAACAATCAAAGGTAGATACCTTACAAAAAGGTTACTTCCCTTCTGCACCAAGGTTTTTATTTCACACACTTCTGATGTGTGTTTCAAATAAAACAACAGCTTTTAACAAAATACCATTAAAGATTCAATGTCTGGGTTATGCTATTTTAAAGAATGAAAATTACAACTATTCCCTGGAGATCTTTAATGACTTGGTAAAAAATGTTGATAGCAAATCATTTCTACTTTTTCCAAGATTTTTAAGTTACTATTTTAAACAAAAATTTGAAAAAGAAAATGAAAATTTGCTCAAACAGGGTGTCTATTTTCAAATAAAAAGTTTAACAATTGAAACATTTTCTAGAATGATGGCACCAATAAAAACAAAAGCAGAGGTGCCTGAGCAGAATTTAGCAGTCACCACTGCTCCTCAGACATTTGCTGCTGAGCCCACTGCTCCAGGTGATCATAGCAGCACTACCACTGCTTTGAAACCCACACCTGCCATCACCAAAAAGACCAAAAAGAAATCATCCAGAAAGCCCCCCAAACCCAAAACAAAGGCAACTCTGGAAGATGAGATCCCAGAGCAAATGCCAGTGACAACACAAATGTCACCACAAACCACTGCTGCTACTTCCTCACAGCAGTTGGTAGAAAGATCTCCACCTTTGCCTCATACTCCTCCTGCATCCTCACAAAAGGATCAGGTTGTAAGCACAGGGACCCCACAATATGAAGCTCTGGATTCAATCGGATCCATCTTCCTCAGTCCTGATCCCAAGGACATGTCTCTTTCAACTCCCATACCCTCACCAATAATATTACCACAATCCATGCTACCTTTGTTGCATGCAGTTGATATAGCTCAGACACAAACCAGTTCCTCTCAATCACTCATCAAAGAGAGTACACTCCAACAAGTGACTGGGTCTGATGCTTATACCTCTGCTATCCCAGCAACAACTGAGGAGGTTACACCCCCTGAGTTACAAGTAAATCTCGGTGGTAGTTCAAGTGGAGCAGCAACTACAACTGATGGATCAACAGATTTTCAGTTGGACAGTTGTTTCATTAATAAGACTCCCTTGAAGGCAATTTCTTCCATAGCACCATCGGTAACCACCTAACCACTGGTATCATCAAAGGTTTATCAAGTGCTGAAGAAAGAAGTCCCCAGTACCAAGAACAAGGGGCATCAATGGGTGATTTTTGGGATTCAGTTCCGAAGTCACACATTGATACAACCACTGCTGGTGGGGAATCAGATGATCCCATTAACGTGGGTGATGATTCAAAATATCAGGAATTGACGGGCAGAGTTGAAAAGCTTGAAACATCAGTTGCTGAAATAAAGGATATGGTGCAGCAGCTGTTAAATGCTCAAAAAGCATAATCCACTTCTGTTCCTGCTCAAGCACCTGCACAACCTGCACCTGCTGCAAATGAGTTCTGGAACTTATTCCAACCCCTGCTTGAAAAGCAAAAACAAACGGCTGATCAGTAGCATGCTATACATGTACAAATGCTGACAAACATGGTGGAATCAAGATTCAAAGATACTCAAGCAGACATTAAGGCTATAAAGGCTAGCATCCAAAGCAACACTGGAAAAGTCCCTTCCACTATCCTCTTCATGGATAACCCTCTTCCAGATAATGCCAAAAAGGGGGAGAAAATCAAGTTGAAGAAAAAGGGGATAGAAGATGGTCTGTATATTGAACCAGAACAAGAAAAACAGACATCTAAACCACTTCCAAAAGGTTCAAAACCTCAAACCACAAAATCTCATACTTCCATCCAAACAGCTGATACAACAGTGGTCTCAAAAACTGCTAGTCAAACAGCTGCCATCTCATCAACACACATTGATGCGTGTGAAGTGTTATATATATTAGGTGTATATTTTAAGCCCCTTTAACACTTTTTAGTCAAGTTTTAAATTTATAAAACACGATATTTACTAACACTAAACACACATATGGGCAAGTGCACCCATCGTGAGCGTAGTATAGTGTTGGTAAGATACCGAGGTCGTCCAAGGACACAAGAGCTTTTAGTACCGGTTTATCCTCAATGTCTAATCAAATCAAAAAGTTTAGAAAAATGTTTTAAGCTAAGAAAAATAAAAACTAACTAAAATGCTGAAAAGAAAAACAGATAGACAAGATGAATCACTTGGTTCCGACTCGTGTATAGTGTAACCTTTGATTATTTCCGCACTTTTGCACTTATTTAAGAGATTATCTTAGTTATTGTAGTAGGCCCCTCTTTTGAAGGTGACGTTACCCTCAACCCAGTAGTTTGAGTCAGCAAGGATACAATCCTAAAGGGTCGGATTATTGAAAGATAATTAATTAAGTTATTAATGCAAATTATGGTAGGCCCTTCTTTTGGAGGTGACGTTACCCTCGACTAAGTAGCCCGAGTCAGCAAGGATACAGTCCTAAATAGCCGGGTTATAGTATTAATAGTAGTTAACTTATGAGGGGATCAAAGAGTTTGGACCCCCGCCATCCAATACCGTTAAGTATTGAAGGAGGTCCTACTAAATTTGACCCAGGTCCATTGCAGGACCTCTAAACGCTGAACAATGGCAAGACTCTTACCAAACCGTTCCCTTAACCCCCGACCAGGTAGCCAACATACCTCCATATAGACCGTGGAGATATGAATGGTGAAAATCTTTTATTTTATATAGACAGTAAAATAATGCCAAGACACCACGGACACACGATAAGGAAGAATCACCTTCAACATAAGAAACTAGTTATTAAAGTCATTAATACAAAACCAAGTAAAAAGTGTGAAAAGATTAGAAATAAAAAGTATTACACTAGACACTTGTCTTCACCAAGTGATGTAAGAGACTTAGGCAAACATGGCCTTGATTGTCAAGAACTCTTACGATCAATCTTGGATCCCGAGACGACTCACACACTCTATGATGGACAATGGATGATGGTGGTGGATGATGGTGTTATGGTGGTGGTGGGTGGTGGGTGAAGTGTGAGAGAGGTGGTGTGCCAAGGGATGGTTTGAGCTTGAGCCAAGCACTCCTATTTATAGGCTGAACAGAAGCTCGGGCACGGCCCCGTGTCCAGTGGGCACGGCCCCGTGTCCACATCCTTCTCTTTCTTCATTTATTGCAGCTTGTCTTATTAGTTGACCACGCCCCTGTGTCCGCTGAGCACGACCCCGTGTGCAGAAGAATCTTTGTACTATGAAGATTTGTCTGGATTGTGCGAATCTTATAGTTGACCACGGCCCGTGTCCGCTGAGCACGGCCCGTGGTGGGCAATAGAAGCTTCTACCACTTTGTCTTTTCTGCTGACACTTGGGCACGCCCCCGTGCTGGCTGAGCACGGGGCGTGTTCAGTCTTCTGTTATCTTGTTTTGCTTGGGAAGATGCTGTCGTGGGGTCGGGCATGTCACGTCTTGTTCCTTTTCTTGTATTTATGTTAGATTTAGCTGCCTTTTTGTTTTTTTTGTTAATTTGAGTTCATTTAATCCTGAAAATACAAAAGGAAGACAAAAGCACACTTTTTCCAACATTAGTACTAAAAAAGGGTTAGTTTTATGCCACAATTGATGTAATTTATATGTTGCATTTTGCACACATCAAATACCCCCACACTTGAATCTTTGCTTGTCCTCAAGCAAAACTCTTTAATATGTGGCTATTACACTCCCAAATGGAATGGGTAGAGAAGAAGGTTTTTGGGCTCATCATAGAGTGTCAGGATTTCCAAGATTCTTTATTTAGTTTTATTTTTATTTATTTACAATCATATTCGTCATGATTTATTTAAAACTTTTCATAAGATAAATTACTTATTAGGGCATAACATGCCTCTTTAAAATCTTATTTATATACAAGTTCACATACCTCACGGGGATCACTCAACACACGGCCGAAAATGTATTTTTGTGGATCACTCGAGAGCGGCATGGAACTTACTCCTACCATAAGCTTGCCAAGCAATCAATCCTCCTCCTTTTTAACTTATATACCTTTGTAAATATCAAGAGGACTTTGTGGGTGAAGGGTTAGGCTTGGGTTAAAGGTAGGTGGTTGGGTTAGTGGTTAGTGGTTAGTAGAAAAAGGGCGAAAAAGCGTAACAAGCGTCGGTTTTCGTAAGACTTTTTATTTTTGTAACTTTTATTTTGATGAAGCTATTATTCAAACAAAGTTATTTTTGATGAACTTGTTTGTTTATTTTCTTTTGCTTCATCATCAACACAATTTTTTTTTTTTAAAGTCATACGAAAAACCGAGCTAGTTACTAAAACAAAGGGTTAAAAATAAAAAGGTTTTGGTGGGTAAAAGGGTGTTTGGTTTGGGTTATGAAATGAAAAGGTTTAGGTTCAAAGGGGCTAACTAGGGTGATTTTGGGTAGGTGGTAAAAAAAAATAATGGTGTAGAAATAAAAAGGGTTAGTCCTAATGCCTCCATCATTTACTTACTCGGGTTTAAGTTGGTAAGGACCGGGAATGTATCGTCGTGGCAAGTTCTAGAGTCGTAAGAACCAAGCGGCTATTCCCACAAGAAACGAAAAATGAGCATTTAGTCTAATGATATGTAATTGTATGCTCAATAAAGGCTCAAAACTCACTTTTGTGGGAATGGGTTTTTTATGTGATCAAGTATATATAATTAAATTTTAACTAAGCTTGTCATGCCTCTTCATAATTTTCTTATGTTGGTTCTTTTTATCACGACGCTATCGGTTGTAAATTCGTAAAAATATAACCTTTTTAGAACTTGAAATTCCCGAGTTAAACCTAGACAAGTAAAAAAAAATGAAAATTTTTGAAAAAAAATTTGGGGTGATTAGCGGTTCCAATAGAGTTTTGTGTAAGGCTTGTGTTTAGGACTTGCAAGATTCAAGGTTTTAGCATCCCCCCCACACTTAAATTACACATTGTCCTCAATGTGTCCCAAAAATAAGTTTTTAGGTTGATTGAATGTGTAAAAGGTGTGAAAAAGCAAAAATTTTGTGTTACTGGGCGTTGAACACGGCCCCGTGTTATCCGGGCACGGCCCCGTGTTATCTGGGCACGGCCCCGTGTTCAAGTGCCAGTAACAAAATTAAATCAAGAGAAACAGAAGCCTGGACACGGGGGCGTGTTGGGTGAACACGGCCCGTGTCCAGTTTACCTGAACTGGGTATTTCTGCAGACTGTGCAGCACGGGGCCGTGTTGGGCGAACACGGCCCGTGCCGAGCTTACTGTAAACGGAGAATTTTGTCGGATGGTCCTGTTTTCCTGCATGGGGTGCTGGTTCAAGTTTCCCTTGTATCCTTTGCCATCTCAAGTGTGTTTTATTCATTTCAACACCACCCAAACACCAAATTAACTAAAACCATCATTCATTAGTCATAGAGAGGATTACATACTAGTCCTAAAAATAAAAATAAAAATAAAAATAAAAATAAAGCAGAAAATAAAAGTTAAAAGTCCTAATATTAAATAGGTCATGTGATCCGTAAAATCTTCCGAAGGAGCTCTACTTCTACAATAAGAACCAAAATTCCGGAAATAGATTTCCGGTCTAAAAGCCTTGTAGAACTCGAAGCCGAGCGGTGTCCCTTAGATGTTGCTAGAGCCATTCTTCTATCTCCCTTGGGAGAAGGGAGGCGGCTTCATGTTCCTCAACATCTTGCGGAGGAGGAGCGACACCAATTGGAACTCCTTGTAGTATGTCTCGAGGTGGCTCCGGATGTAAGGTGTACCATTCGGCCGGAATGATGACTTCCGGTACCACATTCCATGCCCTTTGGGTGATAATTGGCACCAAAGGAGGAGAGGTGAGAATGTTCAACCTTTGGTGCAAAAGGTTGACTTCCCGGAGACATCCTTCTAGTCCCACCGTCAAATGATTAATTCGGTCAACCAATGCCTCTTCCACACTTGTCATTTCATCTAGGGCTTCCCTTAAGGCGTAAACATAGTTTACAAGAGAATCTTCAACCGTCGACGATCTTCTCCCCTGCCGGTTGTTTCTGGAATGTGACGAAGAGTTTCCGCTTGTTCTGCTTGCCATTCTGAGAAAACATACCGAAAAGAGTTCAATTTTATGGGACCCGTACTTCGGACACGGCCCTGTGTTCAGTGAACACGGCCCCGTGTTCAGATGTCTGCAGGATTTAAGAACAAGGAATCTTGGGGTTTTAAATTGTTTTCATAACTTTTAAAGCATTTTCAAACATCAACAACTTAAAACATTTTTGTAGAGCTTATTTTTAGCAAGATTCCATGAACAAAATCTAACAAACATCTCAATAAGGCTTGAAATTATGGAAGGTTCAAGCTTTAATGGAAGTATGAGAAGAATTGAAGAAGATGAAAGTGGATAAAAGAGGAAAGGACAAGAAGATAGTTGAGAAACTTCTTTTAGAAAATACCTAGGATGGTATGTGAGAATATTCCCAAAATCTCTGTCCCTGGAATGGTTCAAATGTGCAGGATTCTTGGCTGCATTTATAGAAAACGACAGTATGTTGCGCACGGCCCCATGTCGGCTGGACACGGCCCCGTGTGCAGATGGAATCCTGACACATTTTTGTCCGTATTCTGACAAAATCAGAAGGGAATCTTTGGGTGGACACGGGGCGTGCTGACCTGGACACAGCCCCGTGTCTAGAAGCTGTCCTAAGGAATTCGTCTATTTTCAAGGAACTTTTCCGGATCGGGCGGTTCCTTACTGGATGGAACAACCCCAAAGTGCCTAAGATACCTTAATTGTTCTAGATTAAGACGAGAACGCAAGAGGTTGTCGGTGAGGGTGATTCCTATGCTATATGTAGGTGGACAAGTCCAACCCTTTTCCGGGCTCTCGTTAAAGAAGGTGTATGTCGAATCGCTCAGGTCTATGTATGCATCAAACGAAGTTGATGGGGAGTCCTTCACGGCACAATCGACACAGGGACGACTATCGCTCAAGTCCTCGCTAGAGTTAGAAGTATCGTCGGAAACAACGAAGTTGTTTGAATGTGGTTCCAACCCTTCTTCTTGGCTATTATCTTGGAAAAGATCATTGAAATCTTTCCTAAGTTCTTTTAACCAATCAATAATTAGATCTTCTAGTTGAAATAATTCATCGAGAAGCATTTCTCCTAGAAAATCCGGTTGGGAGCATTCGAGGGAGAGATAGGGATTATTTTTACTTTCGCCCCTCTTAAGGATACTAGGAAATGATGGGTCTATATAGTGGGGTTTATAATTTAGAAAATAACATTCTAATTCCTTATGGTTACCACCACATAATTGACACCACATAGTACCATAAGAGTGCCGAAAGTAAAAAGTATCAGTATCACTCATGTTTGTGTCAGAAATTACCAACCGTCGGGATCTTACGGTTCTGTTTTCAGTAACTGAAACTTGGGCACGGGGGCGTGTTGAGTGGGCACGGCCCCGTGTTCAGCTACTGTCTGACTTAAAACAGGATTGCCAGTTCCAATGATTGGGCACGGGGCGTGTTCAGCGGGCACGGCCCGTGCTGAGTTCTGCAGAAGCCGAAAAATTAAGAAAAATCCTAAAAAAATTTGAAAAATAAGAAAAAAGATTAGGCCGTTGATTCCTAACTTTCTTAAAATCCTTGTGTCCCCGGCAACGGCGCCAAAAACTTGATGCGTGTGAAGTGTTATATATATTAGGTGTATATTTTAAGCCCCTTTAACACTTTTTAGTCAAGTTTTAAATTTATAAAACACGATATTTACTAACACTAAACACACATATGGGCAAGTGCACCCATCGTGAGCGTAGTATAGTGTTGGTAAGATACCGAGGTCGTCCAAGGACACAATAGCTTTTAGTACCGGTTTATCCTCAACGTCTAATCAAATCAAAAAGTTTAGAAAAATGTTTTAAGCTAAGAAAAATAAAAACTAACTAAAATGCTGAAAAGAAAAATAAAAGAAAAACAGATAGACAAGATGAATCACTTGGTTCCGACTCGTGTATAGTGTAACCTTTGATTATTTCCGCACTTTTGCACTTATTTAAGAGATTATCTTAGTTATTGTAGTAGGCCCCTCTTTTGAAGGTGACGTTACCCTCAACCCAGTAGTTTGAGTCAGCAAGGATACAATCCTAAAGGGTCGGATTATTGAAAGATAATTAATTAAGTTATTAATGCAAATTATGGTAGGCCCCTCTTTTGGAGGTGACGTTACCCTCGACTAAGTAGCCTGAGTCAGCAAGGATACAGTCCTAAATAGCCGGGTTATAGTATTAATAGTAGTTAACTTATGAGGGGATCAAAGAGTTTGGACCCCCGCCATCCAATACCGTTAAGTATTGAAGGAGGTCCTACTAAATTTGACCCAGGTCCATTGCAGGACCTCTAAACGCTGAACAATGGCAAGACTCTTACCAAACCGTTCCCTTAACCCCCGACCAGGTAGCCAACATACCTCCATATAGACCGTGGAGATATGAATGGTGAAAATCTTTTATTTTATATAGACAGTAAAATAATGCCAAGACATCACGGACAAACGATAAGGAAGAATCGCCTTCAACATAAGAAACTAGTTATTAAAGTCATTAATACAAAACCAAGTAAAAAGTGCGAAAAGATTAGAAATAAAAAGTATTACACTAGACACTTGTCTTCACCAAGTGATGTAAGAGACTTAGGCAAACATGGCCTTGATTGTCAAGAACTCTTACGATCAATCTTAGATCCCGAGACGACTCACACACTCTATGATGGACAATGGATGATGGTGGTAGATGATGGTGTTATGGTGGTGGTGGGTGGTGGGTGAAGTGTGAGAGAGGTGGTGTGCCAAGGGATGGTTTGATCTTGAGCCAAGCACTCCTATTTATAGGCTGAACAGAAGCTCGGGCACGGCCCCGTGTCCACATCCTTCTATTTCTTCATTTATTGCGGCTTGTCTTATTAGTTGGCCACGCCCCCGTGTCCGCTGAGCACGACCCCGTGTGCAGAAGAATCTTTGTACTATGAAGATTTGCCTGGATTGTGCGAATCTTATATTTGACCACGGCCCGTGTCCGCTGAGCACGGCCCCGTGGTGGGCAATAGAAGCTTCTACCACTTTGTCTTTTCTGCTGACACTTGGGCACGCCCCCGTGCTGGCTGAGCACGGGGCGTGTTCAGTCTTCTGTTATCTTGTTTTGCTTAGGAAGATACTGTCGTGGGGTCGGGCATGTCACGTCTTGTTCCTTTTCTTGTATTTATGTTAGATTTAGCTGCCTTTTTGCTTCTTTTGTTAATTTGAGCTCATTTAATCCTGAAAATACAAAAGGAAGACAAAAGCACACTTTTTCCAACATTAGTACTAAAAAAGGGTTAGTTTTATGCCACAATTGATGTAATTTATAGGTTGCATTTTGCACACATCACACACTACCAAAACCACTGCTCTACCATCATCATCTATAATCATATCACCACCATTGCCTCCTGCCATAAAGCAGAAGACAGCAGATGTTACAACATTTGTTGTAATGACAACGGTGGTTGAAACACCAGTTGTTTCAACACCTGTTAGTCAGACACTTTCAATCACTCAAACCATAACCACTGATCCACTCAAGACATCATCAGCCTCTCCTACAATAAAAAGGAGAAGGGTTTTCATTCCTGATGATGATTCACCACCATCATCACCACCATCAAAAATTACCTCACCACCTTCAACCCCTGCTCAAAAGCAGAAGACATCTACTGACATATCAGTAGTTGTAATGACAACAGAGGTTGAAGCACCAGTTATTTCAACAGCTGTTTGTCAACCATCCACCACTGCTCCCATCATTCCTACATCACAACCAAAACCCTCTTCATCCATAAAGCTTCACAAAAGAAAAAGAGAAACTACTCAGCCAACTGATGAAAAATATGATCCTGTTGCTGCTAAATATCCACTGGAACTAGAAGCTGTGAAAAATGAGATGAAACAATTTTACACCGAGGATGATCCTTCAAAAAGAAGATTTCCTTCTCTCATAGGCTTCGTAGTCCCAGAAGACATGGATTAATATCTCAAGATGAAAGCAAGGCAAGCAAAGATCAGAGCTAAACTCGAATGCAAAGATCAAGGTGATGAAGCCATTTCTGAAAAATTTGAATTTTTGCTCACAAAAGTCAAGCTGATGGAAGACTATGCACAAGATCTGATCAAAGAAAAGACAAATCAACGAAAAGCAATGAGAAAAGAATATCTTGCATATATAATGAAAGAAAAATTCTATCAAGCTGAAGAAAACCAATTTGAAGAGTGGCCACTGGTTGCCTTGAAGCATGAAGCAAACAGGATTGAAAGGGTTAAAAATGATCCAAGCAAGAAGAAGACAGCTCCAAATTGGAACAAGTACAAAAAGCTAATTGCTGATCTTACTTCTGAATACAAAAAGAAGAAACAGGAATTAATAAATGCTAAGGTGGATACTGCTGAAGCCATAGCAAAATGGACAAAGCAGTATACCGACGAGGCTTATGAATGGCTGAAGAAAAGAAAGATAACAGTCTCAGGCACTTCTAAAAGGCCAGACTACAACAAGATGGAACAAAAGCTGGATGCTCTTAAAACACTGCTCACATCAGCAGATAACCCGAGCCTTGTGATAAACCAAGAGGAAGGAAAACTGTTGACCAGTGAAGAAGAAAAAGAAAAGGAAGCTGAGTACTTCACAGATGCCATCAAGAAAATGGATCTAAAAGAAGATAGCTCAGTAAAACTTCAAAACCTTTTCAAAAAGGTATTAACCAAACCTGCAGCAGATATCACAGACACTGAACTTGAACAAAGAGAAAGACAAGAGCTGATTGAACTAGAAACTGCAGAAGACATAGCTGCAGCAAATGAAGTCATAGACGAGGCTTTTAAACGAATGTCTGAAGTTCATGATACTGCTTTACAATTTTTCTCAAGGCCAAAATCTCCAAGCTCATCAGAAAATAAATCTCTCCCAAGAAACCCATTGGGTTCAAAAGTACTAAAGTGGCTCTCTGATCAAAAGACCCATGTATTGACCCTGGTCAGATCCAATGGTGAAATGAAGTACATATCAAGGAAAGAAGCACTAGGCCTTAGTGTTGAAGATTTGCAGGATCTCCTTGAACTTTCATTGTGCAGGGATGAGGATGACACAAGTTCCAAAGAATTTGAAGAAGAATTCAAAAGACAAGCAAGGGAACTTCTGATGAGGAATAAAGATCCAAAATAATGAAGTGTTTTGGCATTATCTGTTCCAGGGGGAGATTGTTGGGATTGAACCCTACCAGAGGAACAGATAATGAAAGCCAAAACTGGTTCACAACAGTGGATTCAAAATAAGTAGCTGTTTACACTAAGTCTTCTCCCTTGAAAGTGATTATAACAGCTGATGGTCTTATATCCACTGCCCGGATACAACTACTACTGTTCTTCAATAACTACTGATGAAGCTCATAAGACTGCTGGGAACTAAGCACTGCTGGTACTATCTACTGATGACAAAGCACTGCCAAATCAAGGACTGATCAACCTTGAGGAAAGCACTGATATAAAGTGAGAGCAGTAGTTTAGTATGTCTTCTGTTTTATGTATAGTCAGTGGTTAGGTTTAGCAGTGTTTGTATAAGAACAGTAGATACAGGTTGTTAGGCTGTTAGACGTCGCTTTCATGGTGACGTCAGCTGAGATGCCTCAGAGGTTTGGATTGTCTATAAATGGAACAGTACTCTGTACTGTTACATTTGATCGTTTTGAGTGAGTTCTTCTCCTCAATTCAATCCTTTCATCTTGTGCAACCAACCATTGGAGTATCAGGCTGAGGGGGAGTTTAGTCTGTAAGCTTGCATTGTAATCATTTGCTTTGTATTGTAATCTTTTGACTCTATGAAAAGCAAGTGTTTATCTAAACTATATTCTCCTTTGATTGTGTTTACAAAGTTTGTTATTCATTTCCGCTGCACTTTACACTGTTTCATATTCACTCATTGTTCAATTTATACAAACAAACACAATCATGAGAGCCTCCGATCCTAACAAATACGGTACCGATATTGATGTTCTCAAATGGTATATGTCCGTTTCTCATGGCAAAGAACAAAAAAAAATAACTATATTTGACTCTTATCGTAGATAAAAAATAAGCATGTAACTAGAGTGTGACACCTGTGTCACTTCATTCATCAAACAAATACCAAACCAATGAAATATTGTATTTCATACTTGGGATTTGTATAAATATGTGTATCATTTGCACATATCAACTCTTGTTCGATTTCGAGCTCTAAATCGCTTTCTGGAAGGTTATACGCGCACTGATGCGTAAATATAACCAGTTTAATGCAACAAACACTCCGGAATAGTGACATAGGCTTAACATACCTTAAATAACCTTTACATAACTTAGAAATAAGTTTTGGAATGTTTGGTATGCCGAAATCAAGTTTATTCGCTTACAGGGACTAAATTCGACAAACTGCGACAGTATGTCGATTCATACTGTAACGGACATTCTGGAACTTGATCATAAGTTAAACACACCCTAAATATCCTTTACATAGCTTAGAAATAGGCTTTGAGGGGTTCAGTGTGCTAAAATAAACTTTATGCTCATTCAGGGACTAAAAGCGTCAAAAAGTGCACAAGTTTGCATTTTCGCGCATAACTTACGTTCTGAATACATCCGGACATCCAAAAACTTATGTAAGCATTAAAATATTTTATTTTAGTGTTTGGCATGATAAAAATCCATTCGTCGTGAATTTTGGATCGTACACGCGTTCGTTACGACTTCCGTCGTAATTAACCGAACAACGCAATCGTACGGCCAAACGAACCGACATCCGAGATATTTTTGAGCATGTTTTGAGTTCCCTACACTTTAAAATCATTTTAGAGTCTTAAAATGTGGTTAACGGGGCTTAAACATGTCAAAATGCATCAAATAACAAGTTTGGGGCTTCAGGGGCCTGTTCTGCCAAACTGTGAAAGTTGCTGACCTGCAGATAGCATACGGACCGTAAGCCATAATTCATACAGTCCGTAAGCCAGTTTCAGACAGCAGAAAATGCATTCCAGCTTGATCCAGCTGTTCCTCACTTGTGCAAATGGTTTTGGGCAATCTATGGGCTGGTTTAGGGGCTCCCCTGGTTTTGTAAATCTATGGGCTTGATGTGTACGGCTAGGATTGAATCTCGGTTAACGAGGAACGATCTTAACGGCTCTACATTTCCTATAAATACCCCTTCCCTTCATTTGTTTCAACCCACAATTTGATCTGAGTTTTTCTCTAAGTGGTTGTGTTTTTACACTTCCTACCTGAGATTACTTGGAATCAAATACTTGCGGGGACCCTCTGTAAGTATTCTTTCGTTCTTTTATTGCGTTTTAGCACGAAAGTCAAACAGTGTTTGACTTTCTGCATTGATCAGTTTATGGTCAACATGAAGTTCGTTTGAACTTCATAACGTGAGCGTAATCACGATGGTTTTAGTCCCTAGTGACTATACCTACTGATTACCACGTTATCTAGGCTCAGTGACGAGTCGTAGTTTCGGCCAAAATGCGCATTCTTGCGTATTTTGTAACCAAACTACTTTTAGGTATCAAAACCGTTTGTTTTGATACCAAACCTGTTTTCTAACTTTGTTAAACATGTTTTAACATGTTTAGCTCGTCACTTTTAGATTTGTGCTTGTCTAGGGTCGTAAAGGTAAGCGATCTAATCAATCGCTTATACTTTCGAACCCGACCCGTTTGGTCGATCATTAGGATCCGACCAAACACATTAGGTGACCATAGTTGTATAGGGAATAACCTTCCGAGGTTATACCTTATGGTTACGACGTTTAAGTGGTTGTATGATAGGTAGTTTATATGCCTTAGGTAAATTACCAAAATACCCTTTTTACGCATAAATTCATTTTAAGCATATGTAACCTAAATTTTGACATCTAAACTGATTAGGTAACTATATTAGACATGTTAAGGCATATTTTACTTGTCATAGGACTAGTTAAGCGGTCCGAACGCGTTTTACGCAAATGACGCGTTAAAGTAGCATAAGCTACCTAAACGGGTCGTAACGGGTCAAAAGCACTTAGGTTAGGTTTCGTTTTAGTATGTAGGCTTTGTTAAACCATATCATATGAGTTCCAATACTCATTTGGCTTACGAAACCTCATACTATCCAATCTCCTGATTTAGGTCCGGTTATTTATGTAGTTATCTATATAGGGTGCCGTTTGATTCCGTGGTCCCTCTAGCTTTGCTTGGTTGTTGTTCAAGACTTCTAAGCACCCTCAGGTGAGTACATAGACCCCTCTTTTACTGTTTTTCAAACATTTTGGGGTGAAACACATGTGCCTACTTGTTAATTTCATGCTTTCCCATGCTTTCATATCATATACTTGTTATGTTCATTAGTACACTATTAGTACATGATTTCATTTTGTTTTGCTATGTATGTTTACTTAGCATATTTAGCACATTGTTTTACATTACATCATCTTTTGCTATGTATGTTTACTTGACATGATATCACATTGTTTTACATTACATTTTCTGCTTTGTATGTTAACTTAGCATATTTAGCACATTGTTTTACTTTACTTTTTCTGCTATGTATGTTGACTGAGCATGCTAGCACATTGATTTACATGACTTTTCTGTTTTGTATGTTAACTTAGCATACTTAGTGCATTGTTTTACATTGCATCTCTGTTGCATATGTTCTCGTAACATATGGACACATTATTTTACATCTCTACCTTGTATGTTTACTTAGCATACTAGGTACATTATTTTCATAAAACATGCTTACATTTGGTATATCATTTGGTTTGTTTAACGGGACTAAGTTACATTCATTAACACCGATCATGCCGCTCGGTAGTAGGTAATGGTACCATAGGACTTGACATCTCCCGTTCCTAAACCCTAGGTTTGTTTGGGTGGAAGGAATGACCGAATCCGAAAACATTTTCTTTGATAACCTTCACTCTAAGGTTATCCGTCTGTCTCAAGGCTTGAATGTAGGCGTTTAACATTACCGCATAAATGTTGTATCAGTAAAGCATGCATTATTCTACAAAGCATAACTTTTGATTTATTCAAATACTTTGTTTTGTACATTTTACTTGTGGTTTAAGTAGTCTCATTTTACTTACCATACATAACTTTTGATTACACATTACATGATTTACATTTGATGGTTTTCACACAAACATTTGACATTTGACTATACATAAACATTTTTACATTGGTGATTGGTTTTGTTTAAGTGATTTAAATAACGAGGCGGGTGTAATAAGATAAAAGCATGGTGGATACGCCGCTGGTACTTCCTATATATAAGTGCTTTTATAGTATTACATATCGTAGCGTTATTTAAACCATTTCAATATTTGACATATTATATTTTACACAAATGACATATTTTCACTAAACAATTGTTTTACAAAACAACTCATTTTATACAAACTCATTTTACTTGGTTATTCATTTAACCTTACATTACTCTTTTACATATCATCTACTTTATCATCGATTTTCAAATGATTTATAAAACAAAACATTTTACAAGGATCATGACTGACTTTTGTTAAACAACTTTTTCTAAACTTATAAGTCATGAATCCTATTTTCACAAAACCTATGTATCTCACAGGCATTTTTATGCTGACGTACCTATTTTCACATGTGTTTCAGGAAATGATGCATAGGGTTGATCAAGATACACTTAGGCGGACTTGGGCCTTAGTGACAATAAAAGATGCAAGACTAGTTAATTATGTTATGTTTCTTTGCTGTTAAGACATTGTAACTTCTTTTGATTCAATAAAACAAAACTTTAATTTCCATGTGTTATGAAACAATGATTCTGTTACAACACTCCCCGACGATTCCGCCACGATTCGTTGTTTTACGTGGTCGGGGTGTGACATAGAGTATAATTGAAACTCATTAGAAGTTATACTATATTACTAAAATAACGAAAAAAAGGTAAACACGTCATTTTATAATAAAAAAACTAACTATGACGCAGGTTTGACGACATGTATGCTTGTGCTTCGATCACTTGTATGTTATTATTCACAATTTGGTTTTGAGTAAAGTTTATATCTAAACGTAGATAAAAATAAGTACGTCACAATGACATTCTCAGAATTTTATAAAACATCGTATCTTAAAAACTATACTCGGAAGATGGGGCATTATGCGCCACGTGGACCACGCATCAGAACGCGACATGGTGTTAAAACGGACGGTGTGGCCCGGGGCGTGGAAACGTGCCTTTTTCCGACACGTATCACTCACTTATTGTATTATTTTATAATTAAATTTATATACAATGTATTAAAAACTTACAAATATATTACTAGTAAAATAAATTTAAAATAAAAAACATTACATAAATTTTAAAAACATTACATAAAATAAAAATACGAAACAAAAAAACACATAATTTAAATAAAAAATCTAATGATTTCCCACGCCGAGCATAGCTTGAATTCACGATTGCGCACGTGCCTAAAGTTGATATAAGAGCCACTTGAATGATGTTGTCCTCCCCGAGATCACCACCCTTGAGCTCCACGACAGTGTAGATCGTCTCGAATCTTTCGCAATTAAGACGGATTGTCCTAAAACGAGATGTGAGGGGGTCGACAGTTCGGTTGTTCTCACCGGTATAGACTTGAAAGTGTTGTCGGATTGTCCTCCAAAATGGACCGCTCGAGCGCCTACCCGACGAGTGGTGGCTCAAAGCTTCGACCCACAACTCGCAAAGTGCAGCTCCTGTTGCTCCTAGTGGGACTGTTGCATTGCCCAATATTCTTGTTGTTGGTCCCAATGCTCTTGTTCCTTGGTCCGATGGGTAGCTATCTTGGCCCATTGAGCCTTCTGTTGGGCTTGCCAATCCTACTCCCATTGCCTTCGCCTCTCTTCATACTCCCGGGTTTCTCCAATACCCGCGGAGACGTTATCGTACACATCCTGCTGCTCCCGGTTGTAGTTACAATGCCCCGTCCTACGCCGGTTGACCACAAAATTTGCCACATCCGAAGAAATTTACCGATGCCTAGGTCCCCTCGGACCGGGGGGCTCATCCTCATTCTCTTCGTCTATCATCTCTTCTTCTCGTGCAGCTTCTTGAGCAGCGCTTGTATCAGTGTATTGGAATTTATGCCCTTGATCATCAGACACAATGTATTGATGACCAAATACCTGAACGGTAATCTTCTAATGTTGCTTCATTGAAGCAAAGTAAATTTGATCCACGGGCTTTGAAACCCACAGTGCTTCCATAGGTAAGCGATTCTGTTGCAATATCATGGCACTGATCCGCCGCACGTATGGTATCATCCTCCTAGCATATGATTCCCGAGTATCCCAAGTATTAATCATGACGTTGTGGCGCCATGATAACTTCGGTGTTCCGAACAACAAAGAATGAATCACCATCTGCCGCTTTCACTTTCCCTCGGTCTCCAAACCGAACCATAATATCTTCCAAAGAGATGTTTTGAAGGATTTTCCCTTCAACTGACAAATGGCTTCTTAAGGTCGCCCCACCGTCACTGTGTGGCAACGTTGCTTGAACCATACCATCCGGGTCCGCGACGTTCATCTTGTTATCGAGGAATTAGTCAATGGTATAATAAGTGTACTCGTCATCCCGTAACGAGTCAAACCATGCAATACAGTTCATGGTCTCAAAAGACATAACCATTTGACCTCTCCCCGTATCACCAACTAATTTCCACGTATGTGGCAGGCCATCCTTATTCTCAAACCTCAATGATGCCAACCACTCGCAAACCGACGCCAAATACACCCGAGATGTAATATCTTCGCACCAATCTAAAACCCTCTCCCATCCTAGTCTCTCGAACATTTGGACGATTCCAATCGTCCTAAACTCCTCTACATTCACTGTCCTTTCCGGCACAATCCTCTCCGGAATAGTGGTCTTTGCATTCGCCATTTTCCACTTGAACCGACATAAAATCCAAAACTGAAAAAACCGAAACCGAACGGTTTTAAAAAGCCAAAAACCAACATTTCGGTTTCGGTTTTGATTTTACCCAAAAACCGAACCGATACACCCCTACTAAATACCTACAAAAGACACCGACTGTATTTGTAGGAAACAGTGTACTACAATATTGTTTAGAAAACAGAATAATAACCAATGATCTTTTGGTCTAGTGGTTAAGGAGGAGGTGGAAAGCTTTGTTTCTCTTGGAGGTCCAGGCAAGGGGGAATTTTAACACTAACTTGATGATACTAACATACTAACTACTAACACGCTTAGCGACATTTTAACCATACGTCGTTCAAAAAAAATATTTTCAGCAGCAAGAATCAAATATAATAAAACCATTGGAGTTAGCTAACTATACCCCTTAAATAACTTATAACTTACAAGCGCTCGTGAAACCATTCCCAAGGTTGGAACAATAGTTGTATAGCTGAAGATGAACAATAGTTGTATAGCTGAAGGTCGAATTTTTGTAACCTTGAATGGAGAGAGTGGTGTAAGTCCCCGTTGAATATGTTGTAATTGGTTGTGGTGCGGTCATGCGCTTTTTTTGTCAGGCCGGTCTGTTTTAATGAAGTTTACCTTTAAAAAAAAAAAAAGCTGTAGATGAACTTGCGAGTCCGAGCTAGCTATGAGTTTTTCACCGTGTGTCCGTTTTTAATGTAGGACATAGTAACAAATAAGAGACATGTTTGGAATTGAACGAGTTGTCCTCTCTTGTTTTTTGAATTATAAATCTTTTTGTCCCTCTACAAATAAATCAACAAGTTCATTTTATAATCATCTCGAGACTTTTAATTGCAATTAACAAAAAAAAAAAATATGCAAGACACTAGTCCGAAGTTTATTATGCCACCGTATCGAATTTTACACCCCATTGCCCATGCGTATGAGCTAGGAGTGGTTTTTTCATCAAACTAGTTGAGACAAGTTTTATCGGGTTTTTTTTTCAAGTCCATATTAAAGTCAATATTTTGAACATCGATATCTCATATTGTTAAATTTATTTTAGATAAATCTATACGCAACTTATGAAACTCTTTTAAAAATAACATGAACTTATAAATTATAATTAGCATATATGAATATAATAAATTGAAAATCATATATTTAACTAATTATTCCAGTATATAATGATATATAGAGAGAAAAGTAGAGTATCCTCTAAGAGCGTTTGCATGACGTATTAATTTAGAAATGGGCCAATATAAGATTATTAAGTTATGGGCAAAGTGATCATGTGAAGAGGGCCCAAAATGCTTAACAAAAAGCAATCTTGTAACTTTATTAGAATTTAGAAATGCCTAAAGACACATCTAACATTTCTATCATACGATAATTAGTTAACCGGTCCTTTTGTTTCTATGAAGCTTGTTTGTAATTCTTTTTTGTACTTTATTAGATTCTTAAGCATACAAGGAACTTCACATAGCTCAAATGTCGACATTGAGTATGTGTGACATGAAATTGTATAATTAGTTGCCATAACACTATAACATAAGTACATGACAATAATTTTTTTCTGAGTAGCGGTATAGCTTTTAGTTAGCAAAAATGAAACTAAAAAGGTTGAAATTGAAGAAGTGACGTTATAAAAGGGAGAGTTAATTAGCCACCAACTTTGGGGAGCATGTTAGTTGATAGGAGTTTGTTCCCTTTAAATGAGCACAATCTTTGAAGATGGTTGGGGTTGATGGTGATGGGAATGGAACCTTACCTACACTCCATCCAATACCCATTATCATTCATGCCCCACCCATACCTTCTCTTCTAAACTTAGGATGCTTTTATATATCATTTTAATTTTACTTTGATGCAACTCAAATAATTATATACCATACTTTAAAAAGGATATTTGAAAAGGCATGTCTATTACCCTTTATATTAACATTGGCATTCCTAAGTTAAGTTTACATCTAAAATATATTTCTTTTTAAGATTTCATTCATTTTTTTCCTTTTCAACCCTTTGTTTCTTCCTTAATTGTCTCTAAGAATTGCATTACATGTTTTTTTTTTTTTTTTGTGAACGGCAAATTTTGGATCACCGACGGACCACTAGAGTATTATCATGCCACCAGCGGAACCACCCGATCATATACATCTTCACTGGGCATAATGCATATACACCAATTCATGAGAAAACCCAATAAAATATGGGAAAAACCCCCTTTGTGGGAATGGAACTCAGGACTTATTGGTCCCAAAGCCTTATCTCACCCCTAAGATATAACTAGGATGGATCATGATGTTCTACAATAGAGTTCAAGATGGATCATGATGTTCTACAATAGAGTTCTATATGGCAAGTTGTACTTATTGGACGATTGTATTTAGATTTATACTCAATAAATAAGTGATCCTTCAATTTCATTTTTTCATAAGTCTTTTCTTGCACCTCCCTTTAAGTGTTAGGGGTTGTTTGTTTACCTCTTAATGAGACTCTTAATGGTTCATACCTCTTACTGGTTCAGCACTTAATGGTTCGGATTGATTGTTTCATGAGCAGATGTCTGAATGGTTCAGACATTTGCCTCTGAATGATTAAGTATTATATAAAGTCTAAATGGTTAAGACATCTAATCTGAATTGTTCAGACATTTGCCTCTTAATGGTCAAGCATTATACGGGCTCTTAATGGTTCACACCTCTTACTGGTTCAGCACTTAATGGTTCAGATCTCTTACCGGTTCAGTACTTAACCATTCAAAAGTTACCAAATAGCTCCTTAATGTGTTATAAACTAAGATGAATTCACTCTAAATCTCATTTAATATAATAATACATGAACTTGAAATCATTCTTATAATATATTATCTAGTGATGAGAAAGTTTTTTAAATTGATGATCCTTGTACTACTTGTCGAAATTATAAGATTCTATCATCGACTTGCGTAAGCATGCAATCACAACACATGTTTGTTGTTTTGTTAGTCATGTCATTCAGGATTAATATATATATATCCTTCGACCTTCGACCTTCGACGAAAATGAGTTTGACGTGTCAATGGATAGTTTAAAATTTAAAAATTAAATTAGTGAAGAGAAACATAAACAAGTTCAAGTTTCTTTAAAAGTAGGGTCAATATTAAATATATGGTATCTTCTATTTCTTTATAACAAAATAAAAGGCATCAAACTATTGAAATCATAAACATATAAGGGGCCTTTGAAATAATAGTTTCATGTCTATATGTGAATTCACATTTTACAACTTTGAAGACATACATTAATAGGGATTTATTGTGAATTTATACATCAAATATTGTTTCTTGAATCAATGGTCCCAAAAATATGTAACTACACGACACGCACATTAAACGCAGACACATGCGTTGAATCAAGGAAGCATGGTTAGGGACTTAGGGACAGGAATAGTTTTTTCGTTTTCTTTTACAATTTCAGAAAGGGGGGGGGGGGGGGGGGGGGGTGTTCACGTGGTATACACACCTTTTCTTATTATCCTAACTCGTCATCCTATGTTACTATATCTACACTTCACTAAAATTCCACCATTTATGTGTTTGTGACTTGTGAGAGAAATGTATACAAGATTACAAGTCGTTTCACTCATGGGATTATAGCCTAGTGGCATCCGAGGTAGGATAAGGCTTTGAAACCATTAAGTCATAGGTTCGATTCTCACAAATGGGGTTTTTTTCCCAAATTCATTGGGTTTCCTCCTGAATTGGTGTATAGGCATTATAGCCTAGTGGAGATAGATATAATCGGGTGGTTCTACTGATTGCACGATAATACTCCAGTGGTCCGTCAGTGATCCTAATTTGCCGTTCAAAAAAAAATTTACTAGCCTTTTCTGACATTTATTACCATGTAGTCAATACAACATAATCTTTGTGTTTCGATTAATAAACTTCTAGCATAGACTTACTAATTACTAATGCTAGAGAAAATCAAAATTACATTTATGTTTTCGGATTTGGTATAACGTATAATATGAGTTCTGCCTAATTGTATATTTAGTATTGCTCTTCTAAAGTCATTCTGAGTTTTGCCTAATTGTATATTTAGTATTGCTCTTCTAAGGTCTTTTCATGCATCCATGTAGCTTTTATATCATTTATATGTGATCATAAATAATAATTAGACTTTGGGGGTGTTTGTTTTTTGTGAAAAGTACTTCTGGACCTCTTACGGCTCCTCCATGCAGATCACGCGCAGACGTATGAGTCTGTAGGGTGTTTGTTTTTTGAATGTGATTTCATTAAAAAGTTAAAAAGGTCTTCTAGACCTCTTTTCCAAGAAGATGTGGACTCCCCTCTTCTCTTCTCTTCTCTTCTCTTCTCTTCTCTTCTCTTCTCTTCTTCTTCTGCACTTTCAAAACAAGAGTTCTCAAAACCCTAGCATCCTCCTCCCAGCCGACACCACCACCTCCTCCATCGCCACCACCACATCTCTGTCACCTCCACCTCCTCCGCCACCACCTCCACCTCCTCCGACAATCACCTGCTGCCTCGTCGCCTAGCCGACACCTCCACCTCCTCCGCCACCACCACCACCACATCTCCGTCACCTCCACCTCCTCTGTCACCTCCACTTCCTCCACATCTCCGTCACCTCCACCTCCTCTGTCACCTCCACTTCCTCCGCAACCACCCTACTGCCTCCGTCGACCCCACACAACAACCATCTGCTGCCTCCACTTCCTCCGTAACGCGAATCGCCGCCGTATCACCATCGTTCGCCACCGGAGACTGATGCTCCACCGCCACAAGTTAATCGCATCTATGTCAGTTATTATCTTCACTCAACTCTTTGCAGATTCGTTTGATCGGGAGTCTGTTCGGAGATGTGAGAGTACACTGGTATGAATTTGCATTGATTTCATTTATAATTTATCTAATTTTTATAGTTATACGTTTTTTTGAATGTTAATTAGGGTTAATGGTGATAATAAGTTATTTATGGTTTATCTATTTAGGTGTTTAGGTAATGTTCAAATTTGAGTTGTGCATAAATCAATTTTCTAAGTTGAAAATTGCTCTGGATTTGATTCAAATTAGGAAAATTGGATTCTTATTATCAAAACTATGATATGGTTTCGGATTTAATTCAAATTAGGAAAATTGGATTTGCTGAACTTTGGTGTTAATTTTCAGAATTGTGGTGTTAATTTTGGTGTTACTCATGTCTGTTATGTTGTTTGATTACGATATTCATTGTGATAAAATGGTAATTAGAATTTGTATGATGTTCAGTAGCTTGCAGAAGTTAAAAAACAAACAATCTTCTTCTGACAGACTGGAGATGTTTGATCCACCTCTTCTGCTGCAGATGTCTGCAGATGTGGTCCGCAAGCTGCAGACATTTTACCTCTGAAAAAACAAACAACACGTTTGTGTTCCCACTTTTACATGTGATGTGGATTAAATGTTAGAATATTGCGGATATAACCTCACTTGCACACAAGTCCTTGTTTTTTTGGAAGGTGACTTTCTATGTACTGGACCAGTGGTCACCGGGTTCATGTCAAAGACATTCCCCCGTCAGCCCCGCACTTACGGACGCGATGTTCGATAGTCCTATCAATTTTCAAAAAAAAATATATATATATATTTGTATTTAGAAATTTCAGTGAAAATGAGTTCTTACTAATTTTGGTTAAATAAATATATGTAATTGTTATTTAAACGGTTATCTAGTAATGGATTCATGTTTTTCTTTATGAGATCTTTACTAGGGTGTTCATTGAATCGAATATCGAATTTTCAAACAATTCGAATAATTTTTATTCTCTTGAATTCGAATTCGATTAAAACCTACCCAATTCGAAATCGTATTCGATTAAAAATTCGAATAAATTCGATTTGATTCAGATTTTTGTAAAACATATAAAAAACTATCAAAATGAAACATAAATTTTAAATCAGCCATAAAGCATGATATCACATTAACCAAATAAAGTACCATAAGTTTAACACTCAAAACAAGAAGTCGGGAATAACCACTCCATATTACAAGTTAATATTTTTAGGGTTAGAAATCTATTGATAGATTTGTTACTTAGGTTTTAGTTATGGGTCATGTAGTGGGTTTGGTAATGGGTAATTTTAATAATTGAAATTATTTTTGAAAATAATTTATAGTATAGCCCAATAAAAGTTATATATGTATTATAAATAAAAATAATAAATAAAAATATATAATTTTTATTCGAATTTCGAATCGAATTTGAAATTTTAAATTCGTATTCAATTTACTTGACTAGAATTGAATTGAATTCGAATTCTTATAATTGAAACGAATTCTTGATAATCGAATTCCGAATTTTTTGAATTCGAATTCGAAAAGAATTTTGAACACTCCTAATCTTTACAACGAGTTCTTTGAAATATAATAAAGATGGACGAGAGTCAATGTGTTCGAAATAAAATTAATTGTTAAAAAGTGGGTAGGATATGCATAGAAGTGAGAACAATTCTTGAAGTGATTTATAAGTTTTTTTTTTTAAGTAAACTTCATTGGAACACGCCGAACCCGAAAACCAGGACAGGAGTAAATCAAAAATTACATAATTACAAATTTACACCAATCCGATGAAAGCGTTGTTTTATACTTGGATCTGTTCCTGGACCAAAGAAAACCCAAATATCTAACTTCGCTAAAAATGCTTTCGACCTTGGCTTGCTTACCATTGAACCTCCTCTTGTTCCTAGCTTTTCAAATACTCCAGCAGGTTATCATTACTATGCCTTGGAGCGCCTTTTTCTCCTCCATCTTTTTACCGCAATGAATATGGATCTTGAGAAGATCTCTAAATGAGAACACAAAAAAATCGGGACACGGCACCATGAACTCACTTTTTGCCAAACAATAGAAGCAATGATGCAAGAAGAGAACAAATGGTAAACCGACTCTTCACCATTTCTACAAAACTGACACAACTCCTCTTCAATAAAAATACCTCGTCTCGACAACGTCTCAGCAATTGGTATCCTATTCATTTCCGCTCTCCAAGCGAAGATATTACACTTAAGAGGAACCCACAAACAACATTCCGTAACATGCTTGGAGCTGAAATCTTAGCTGCCCAAAATCATATATTTGACCACACTTACGCTAAAGGAGCCGGAGTCATTTCCCATCCACCGCCAGCCATAAAACATGTTAGGTTATAAATCTCAAGTTCAAATTCAATCCCAACCGGGTTTTATCGTAGTGAGCCTTCGGGCGACGGGTTTTCCCCCGAACTGGAGAGGGTGAGCTTGGGCTACCCAACGCTGTCTTCGATCTAAGCATATTGAGTCCTCCTTTTGTTATTGGGTTACTCCTGATAACCAGACTTTTATTTCGTTGGCCGTTAGATAAAAAATTATAATACACCTTAATTAATACATGTTTCAACTTAGAAGAAGTCATTACAAAAAATAAAGTTAAGTTTAGTTTTATATGGGTTAAATTTAGGAAAATTGGTTTCTAATAAACCAACCTTTGTCCCGTTGGTAAATAATAATCTTACCTACGTAATTGGTATACAATAATCCTACCTATCAACATGTTGGTACTCAATGAACTTTCGTTAATTTTTTTTAACTGAAGTTAATTTTTAAGTTTTATTTATTACACAAAAAGTCCATGTAGTTGTAATTTACTAGTTTTAACTATTTTATAAAACAAAAAAAGCTCAAGGGACTGTAATTTACTAGTTTTAAAACAGTTAAAACTAGTAAATTACAACTACATGGACTGTTTGTGTAATAAATAAAACTTAAAAACTAACTTCAGTTAAAAAAAATTAACGGAAGTTCATTGAGTACCAACATGTTGATAGGTAGGATTATTGTATACCAATTACGTAGGTAAGATTATTATTTACCAACGGGATAAAGGTTGGTTTATTAAAAACCAATTTTCCTTAAATTTAAGTAATTTAATATTTTTTATTTTCTGAAATTCATTAAGTGTCCCTAATTTTGAAGGGTTTTTTTCTTTCTTTTTTGATGCAATTAAAGTACTATGTTTTTTTCTATGGAAGAATATAATTGTACTTTTACTCTTTAAATCATATCAAATTAATTATATTATAATCTATTCATTTCTAAATTGAACAATGGCCTTTTCTCAAATACAAGTTTTAGTAAATCAAGTGTGTATTCACTGAATGCTCTTTAACTAATATTTCAATTGGTCTGGGGTTTTTCACTAAGAAGTTTCTTTTTGGAAGGTCTTAGGTTCAATCCCTACTAAGTGTAAATTCTGTCAATATGACCAAGCATCACTGGGAAGGATTCGTACTTAAGAAGTGAGTTTAAGAGCTTGTTCTCGCACTTTAGAGTAAGCTGGATATCAGCTAATATGCCGTTAAAAAATTAATGCCCATAAATATAAACTTGATATATAATTCAATAACTGATATTTAGTTCTAATATAGTAATAAATCTTTACTTACTAGGAGTTATGTTGAACTACACTTTAATAAAGAAAAAAGATAGGGATCTGGTATTTGAACATTCCACTTTTAGTTTTGACGTCTTCTATACACCACGTATAAATGTATACATTGTGTATAGGGTTAACAAAAACCTAGGACAAGCAAGTTTGTTAGAGATGTCAAGTCAAACCTCTATACAACAGGTATAGGGCTATACGAGGTCTATTCGAAGTATGTCTATACGCCGCATATAGCGCTATACATGGGGTATATGGATGTGATAGACAGCCCTAATACCTAGCTGTTAAACATTGAAAATTGTAACCCATTACCCCATACGAACTGTATAGGGCTATATAAGGCCTATACCGGTCAAATTGAAATTCACGTTTCACGTTCGATATGATTTAACGTGACGTAAGATTCTATCAAATTATTATACAATGTAAGATTTACATTTGGTTTCATTCATCCGACAATCATTTATTCATTCTTACCTTCTCATTTCTTCATTCTTTCATGCGTAAGGTTTTATGATGATCAAGATCAATGTTCTCTCATTCGATTGTGTTACGTCAGTGTTATTGGTTAGCGATATCATTGTGGGACAACAATTACATTTTTGGAGAATATTCAAACGAGTCGTGGGTGCTAGAAAGTAACCGGGTATGACATGTATACACTTAGATGTTGTTTTGTTTACAAAATACTTATAATTTTGTTGTTTTAGGGGGATCTGGAGATTAATCTTCCTACGAGACAGGGCTGCGAAATTATAATCAAGGGGAGGAGGTCATATCTGGTGTTTGTTCTTATCACGAGACAGGGCTTCTAGACTTGAATGGGGCAAAACATCTTTTTATTTATACCGATTAGGTTTACCAAAGCCTAACTATTACGTTATGTGAGGAGTTTGTCCTTGATAAAGTCTAACTATTATGTTATGTCAGGAGTTCGTCCTTGATGGTGAACCCTCTTACCTGGCACACCCTAGTAATGTCACACCCCAACCGATGGCGGAAACATCGGGATGAGACGAAAACTAGATTGCAAGAGACTTCATAACACTATGTGACCATATAGATTAAATTCAAATTTCATTCCAACACTAAAATGTCATACAAAATTCAAACAAAAGACAACATCGCTTCAACAATACATCAAAATAACAAAAGTTATCTAGGTGTGTATCTAAGTCCACCTAAATTGCATTCTTCATAGCATCATCGAGTCTATCAACCTGCAACATGTATTAAAATAAGCAACAAAAAGTTGGCGAGTATACAAGTTTTGTTACATAGCATAGTATAGTATAAAAAGTGCTCATATCCAACATGATTCATAATATGCAATACTAGTATGCTAAACTGGCGTACAATATGTTCAAACCCAAGTATACAACGCGTTAAAAGATCCTATCCCATGGTCTTGAACACTTGAGCTGTGACAAAGATTGCCTTAACTTGGGTACACATGTGGAAGAGCACAAGATAATCAATGTCTACATATCACATGGGTTGAAAAACATTAAATAGATTTTTTCACCGGTTAAAGCTACGCCACCTGTTACCATAGAGGAGATTGATGAACCTGGACCATTTTCAGTTGTTCCTTTTAAGTTAAACTTTGATGTTTGGCATGAGGTTGGTTATGACACTGCAGGTTTAGATGTTGGCCAAGGTAGTGGGTCTAGGCAGGAGGTTAACAATGATACTGCAGGTTTAGAAGTTGGTCAAGGTAGTGGGTCTAGGCAGGAGGTTAATGATGACACTGCAGGTTTAGATGTTGGCCAAGGTAGTGGGCTTAGGCAGGATGATTTAGAATTACATGATCAAGTTGATAATGAGGACAGTGTAGAAAAATGATGATAATGAGGTGGATCAGGATAATGAGGTAGATGGTTCAAGTGAAAATGATGATAATGAGGTGGATCAGGATAATGAGGTAGATGGTTCAAGTGAAAATGATCAGGCTAGTGAGGATGACAGTGAATATATTGCTGCTGAGGCTAACAATATAACAGACCATGAAGTTGACATGTTTGATTATAGGATGCATGTGGATTTAGATGTAGAGGAGGACAATATTAATGATCACCCTACTGTTCATCCAGATTTGCAAGGGGAAGTGTTAGATAATGAGTTGTTTCTTAGTGGGTCAGAGTCTGATGAATTTGATACCAGCAAAAGGACACAGAATTTACACAGACTTAGGAGGGAAAATGAAAACATGGGTAACTTCTACCTAGGGCAGTTATTTGGAAGTAAACAGGAAGCCAAGAAGTTGATAAAGAAGCATGCTGTTGAAACTAGGAGGTTGATAAAAATAGTCAAGGATGATCATTCAAGGGTACGTGCAGTTTGCCAAGGTTGCAAGCCTGATTTTGAAGTTGATGATAATGGGGTGCATGTTGATAGCCAACCCAAAGCTAAAAGAGCTAAACGTAAGGGTAAAGGGCCAGTTTTAGAAAAAGTTAAGGGTAAAGGGGCAGTTTTAGAAAAAGGTAAATCTACAGGGGCTGAAAAGTCAAAGGGCAAAGAAAAGGAATCTAGTGAAAAAGCAGGGAACATAAATGTGGGTGGGAGGGGCAAAAGGACAAAACCCCATCAATATCAATGTCCTTGGGTAATTTTAATTTCTAAAGTTCAAGAGGCTGAAACCTGGTTGGTAAAGACTTTAAATACCAACCATACTTGCATTCAAAGTAGGAAACATTATGCTTGTACATCTGCTTTTCTCTCGAGAGAGAGATGTTAGAACAGATCGATGAGAACCCAGATGTCCCTGTGAGAGCAGTTCAGGAGCAGTTTCAAAGGAAGTATTCAATTGGGATCTCAAGATTTAAGGCATACAGGGCAAAAGTTAAAGCTAAGAAACAGGCAGAAAGGGACTACACAGAACAGTATTCCTTGCTGAGGGATTATGCCAATGAATTGCTGGATAAGAATCCGGGAAGCACTGTTAAGATTGAGTTAGAAACTGGTAATCCAAGGTGTCCAACAAGACAGTTTAAAAGAATTTATGTGTGTTTGGCAGCATTAAGACAGGGTTTCAAGGCATTGGGCAGAGATTTCTTAGGGCTGGATGGGGCTTTTATGAAAGGCCCATTCCCAGGGCAAATCCTAACTGCAGTTGGGGTAGACTGTAACAATGGACTTTATCCTGTTTGTTATGCAATTGTTGAGTCAGAAAGCCTTAGTTCATGGACTTGGTTTTTGGAACTCATGGCTGATGACCTTGATCTTCATTGTAACTCAAACTTTACCTTCATCAGTGATAGACAAAAGGTACATTCATGAAAATATGTTACTTTAATCACATCATTACATATTAAATATGCTAATATTTTGTCATATGACCAGGGACTTCTACCAGCTATCACAAAGTTGTTTCCTTGTGCTGAGCACAAATACTGTCTCAGGCACATTCATGAAAATATGAAGCTGCAGTTTAAAGGAAAGCTATACAAGGATAAATTATGGAAGTGTGCAACAGCCACAACTATTCCCGAATTTACAACTGCAATGGACGAACTAAAGGCATTCAACAAGAAAGCCCACTTGTGGTTGGCAAAGATCCCACCTTTACACTGGTGCAGATCATATTTCTCTGGTATGTGCACTTAACAGTTTATAACTTATCATATTTCTCTGGCATGTGCACTTAACAGTTTATAACTAGTGAGTGTGGTATTTTATTACAGGTAGGGCAGTTTCTGATATGCTGCTGAATAATATGTGTGAGGTGTACAATGCAAAGATAGTGGAAGGAAGAGACAGACCCATCATATCTGCCTTGGAATATATAAGAGAATACTTAATGAGAAGGATTGTCACTGTGCTAAATGTAATTGACAAAAGTGAAGGATTGTCGACACCTTGGGCAACTGAGCAGTTTGAGATTATCAAGAAGGAAGCAACATTTTACCATGTTCAGTGGAATGGAGGGGAATTTTATGAGGTTAGTGGTAAACCTAATCATGCACGTGTGGTGAACTTGGAGAAGAGGACTTGTAGTTGCAGAAGGTGGGAAATAACAGGTATACAATCTACAGTTTGTTTTAGTTATTGGAAATATGTTTTTAGTGGTTGTTAGGGTTAACAATTCTGTATGATGGTTTACAGGTATGCCCTGCAGACATGCAGTGGCTGCATTGTGGGAAATGGGAGCTACTGGTGGAAGGGTGGGGGCTCTGGAGAGTTGGGTGCATCCTGTGTACACAATGGAAAGGTGGAAGTTGGTTTATTCACACAAGATTAACCCAATCAATGGAAGAAGTATGTGGGTTAAAGTACAGTGTCCTATAACCATCACACCACCCAAGCATCACACCCCAGTTGGCAGACCCAAGAAAGCAAGGAAGAGGTCAGCCGTTGAAATGGAGGACTTGGAACTTACTGGAAAGCTCACAAGGAAAAACACAAAAGGAAAATGTACCAAGTGTGGGGCCAAGGGGCATAATATCAGGACATGCAAGGGTGCACAAGCTTAGTAGGATGATTGTTAGGTTTAAGGTTTATGTATGTAAGCTACTTTAAAAACTGTGTTGTCTTTTGCTACTTAGGTTATGGTATTTTGTAACTTGCACTTTGAATCAGCAGCATATGTACTACTTTTTGGCCAAATGTTGGCAATGGGAAGTTTAGTTTATGTCTAAATGGTCAGTTTTTTGCTTGTTGAAATGGGTCAAATAGCCAGGTTTGTGCAGGTGTTAATGTGGTCAAATGGCCAGCCTTTGTGCAGGTGTTAATGTGGTCAAATGGCCAGCCTTTGCACATCTAAATGGCCAATTTTATGGTCAGTCACTTTGTATTGAAATGGGTCAAATAGCAAGGTTTTTGCACATCTAAATGGACAGGTTTAATTCAATCTAAATGGCCACTTTTTTGCACATCTAAATGGCCAGTTTACAAAAACATTCAATATTCATATCATAAACACATCTAACATTCATTAACACATATGTTCATAAACACCAGTTTACAAAAACTGTGCATATTTGCACTACAATAGCCTTGCATAATCCTAGAACCAAAACCATCAGTGCATACAATCAGTACATCCAAAAAAGAACAAACAACATAAACCCTATCCAACTATAAACTAACATCTTCTTCAATTTCCTAGAATTGCTTTCACTGTGATATAATTTTTCTTCAAGAACTCTATTGGCATCTTCAGTGACTTTAATTCTGTCTACAAGAACTCTGTTAGCAGCTTCAAGGTTTTTCCTTGCCCTAAGCAAACCTGGGATAATGTCCACGCATCGTTGACACCTTGTTAGATCATACCAGCCTAAGAATCCACATGTTGAACCTTGATCTGGACAACCATAGAATCTGTGACCAGGGTTATTGTCGGTCCAAGAAGTCAAGATTATTGCTTCTTTACCACATCGGCACTTCACTATCTTCAATTTGGGGAAAGATCGATGCTTGCAGTTCTTGATGATGAACGATTTGGAGGAATGGGATGAATTAGGGTTTGGGGTTATTTAAATTGGGGGTAAATGCTCAGGGTGCACATTAAAAGACACAACTACTCATCACATGACATGCACGTGATCAACTTTAACTGGGAAAACAGACTGGGTTAGGCCCAAAGGGTAAAACGTGCTTGATTTTTAAACATAAAGGACAAAACTCCTCAAATTTAAACATAAAGGACACCGCCTGCAAAGTGGCCTAAAGATAAAGGACAGAACTTGCAATTCACTCCTTGTTGTTATAAACAACAAGGAGGGTCATGAACTTACAAGAAACAATGAAATATGAACATCTAATCTATGGAAAACATCAAGAAGTGAGTGGATTCTTATGAAAGATAGCCCAAGCTAGTCTAACAATCACACATACATCAAGCTTGAACACTTCTTATGGGTAAAACTTGGGGAAAGATCGATGCTTGCAGTTCTTGATGATGAACGATTTGGAGGAATGGGATGAATTAGGGTTTGGGGTTATTTAAATTGGGGGTAAATGCTCAGGGTGCACATTAAAAGACACAACTACTCCTCACATGACATGCACGTGATCAACTTTAACTGGGAAAATAGACTGGGTTAGGCCCAAAGGGTAAAACGTGCTTGATTTTTAAACATAAAGGACAAAACTCCTCAAATTTAAACATAAAGGACACCGCCTGCAAAGTGGCCTAAAGATAAAGGACAGAACTTGCAATTCACTCCTTGTTGTTATAAACAACAAGGAGGGTCATGAACTTACAAGAAACAATGAAATATGAACATCTAATCTATGGAAAACATCAAGAAGTGAGTGGATTCTTATGAAAGATAGCCCAAGCTAGTCTAACAATCACACATACATCAAGCTTGAACACTTCTTATGGGTAAAACCCCTTTCTAAAACAGAATGTTTGTGAGGTTTTAACCTCTGATTAATCATTTCTCAGCCTTGTTTTTAAGCCCAACTAACCATTCAATTGATTATGAGCATTAGGACATAGGTTTGAGTTGAGGAAACTCAAGTTTAACAAAGTTTAAATGAAAACAGAAACAAACAGTCCACTTTAGAGCCTTTTCGGGGACATTCCAGGGCTTGGTTTTCCATGGAAAACCTCTAGAAATGTTCCCAAGGTCGATCCAAGCAAGTGGGAAAAAGAATAGGTGAAAAATGTTAAGTATTGAGCGAGTTATGCTCACTTTAGTGAAGGGTGCTGAATCTGCTCGAACTTCTGTTTGCAGCAGCTATGTGGCTGATTTAAGAGAGTTGTAAGAGTGTTTGTAAAGTGAAAATGGCTTGGAGGATGATGAGTTTTTATAGGGAAGTGTTTACGGTTAAGTTAGGTGAGTTATTTAATGTTAAAACAAGTTTAAAAATAAAAAAAAAACACAAAAACCCGCTCAAACAGCGAGCTGAAGGGTTTGGTCGCACTGATCAGGCCATTTAAACGAGTGTTTAAATGAATTAAGGAGCCTGGTTTGTTCGATGAGGAGTCCACAGCCGAGTGGTTGTGAGCGCGTTTGGTGAAACTGGTGACCCAGGTTCGAGTCCCGTGGTCTTCAGTTTTGTTTTTATTATTTTTTTCTTTCTTTTATAACCTTATCTTTTCAGCAAATTACACAAACAGTCCCTGGACTTAAATCAAGCTTTGACGTCCGAGACAATCTCAACAACGTTTCTACTAGTATGACTAAAACCCTTCTCATTTCGAGCCTTCCAGAGACGCCAACACGTCAACACAACAATACCTTTGGTATTCTAATAGGTGTAAAACTAGTGTGGTGGATTGGAAGGGTTGGCAATCTTTTAATTTCGATATAAAGTAATTGGATTGTGGTAGGGGATCTCCGTCTTGGAGATTTCCCTTTTTTTGGTGTTGAATGAAGTTTGCCTTTCAAAAAAAAAACTAATTCATGTTATGTTGCTTTTAAAAGAACTAACTTTACCATTAACTAACTAGGTTAGTTTGTATTTTCTAACTTAAAAATCTAACGAGACTAACTAGATTATTATAAAAATAAAAATTTTAAATTGTAAAATTAATTAATTTAATTAACTAAACAATTGATAAATAACCATATTTATAACGAAATAAGGATAAAAGATTTTCAACAGTTAACCACTTCGCGAAATTTTCGAGTTTCATTATTTTACGAGTTTCAACTAGTTTAACGAGCATCGAGTTTAATGGTGTAATAACGAACCAAGGGTCTTGGATAATATATCGTTCAAACGTGAATTTTGATTATCAGTTGCACATAAGTCTAATATGAATACACAAACATGATTAAAATAGTTTCGTTTTCATTATGATCAATAGTCTCGAATTACAAATAAACCAAAGTAGATTACAAAGAGAGTGCAAGTGTCTAAATATGGAAAGTACAACGTGACTTGCTAAAATAAGAAAGTGCGAAAATGCGGAGCGTTACAAGTAACGAGTCCATCTTTGGAGATCAACTTTCGTACCTGGAACAAGGCAACCTAGAATATGTTTACGGGTTCCGACCTTGTTACGTGGAACCAAGCAATCCTACGTACAAATATGGGGTTCAATCTACGTCGTGGAACAAAAAAATCCAAAGTATGAGAAATGTAAAACATTATCGTAAAAAAAATAATTAAATCGAAACGATAAAAAAATTCACGTTAAAAAGGAAATGGAAAAACTAAATAAACTGCAACTAAAAAAAATACTTATATAAACTTATAAAGTATAAGGTTTATTAGGGTTGTATTGTATTTTTACTAATACTTTAAAGGAAGGAAAGTAAAGTTATTAATAGTGTAAGGCTAAAAAATTAAGGGTTATTGGATTTTAATAATCCTAAGTTTCACCAGTTGGCCGATAATAATTCCAATTTTAAAAATTCCCTCCAATAATCCAAACTTGTAAAAGTTTGACCGTCATTGATCATTTTCTAACATAGGTGCACTTAAGTCAAATAAGGAGTCTCTATGTGTAATTGAATCTATTGAGGAGACCAAATTCTTATATGTTTGAAAAGGATCAATGGCGGCCAAAGTTTTACATGTTGGGATTATTGGAGGGAATTTTTAAAGTTGGTATTATTATCGGCCAATTGGTGAAACTTAGGATTATTAAAATCCAATAACCCAAAAATTAAAAGTATCAAAAGTCTAAGAGAAGAAAAGAAAAATTAGGAGATGTGGTAACATCAAGAACGTATATAGTAAAATGGTATATCCATATAAAACATAATAAAATTGAATAATAGATATGTGAGAGAAATTACAACAATCTTACCCGACATAATCACATTTAAAGCCCCTTCCTTTAATTTGTAGGATGTGGTATAAAGTCCCCTATTAAATAAAATAAAATAAAAGATTTCATTGGTTGAAAAGAGGTGGTCCCCACATACACCCCCCTTTTCTTCCGTTAACACAATGGCGAAGAGAAGGATGGCGCCCCCTTTCATTTGCTCGGTGTGGACGATGGCGCCCCAGGGGCGCTATGCATGCTTAGTTTGCGGGGTGGCGTTAAGCCACACCCCCTAGCCTTATAGTCAGGCTATTGATAGGGTCTGTGGAGGGTGAGATGTAGGCAAACCTTACCTCTATCCTAAGGGATAGAGAGACCGCTTCCAGTGAGACCCCCGACTCCAAAACAATAACCAAGACATAAAATTCCAAACAACATACTCAGGAACACAACTACTATAAAAACGTAAAACTAAAAATAATTAAAATACACACACAAAAAGTATTTCTTAGTAGAACTATGACATCGGAAAATGGTGAAAACCTATAAAAATGTCATATAACTCCTCAAAGAGAAATTGAAAATTAACCTCCTAAGACAAGAACCTAAAACAAAACCAGGCCCACCTCCTAAAAGTCTTTAACCCTAGTCCTACGTTTTCACGAAGTTCTATCCTCGACCATGTCGTCTGAGAGGTGCAAATCTAGCAAATCCTGTTTAACCGTGGCTGCTACCTGTCTCCTCCTGACACGCCCAAACCATCTCAATATATCCTCTCTTATCTTATCTGAAATACTAGCAACCCCTAATCTTTCCCCGAAAACCTCATTTCTTATTTTGTCCAACCTAGTGTGCCCACACATCCATCTTAGCATCCTCATCTCTGCTACCTCTAGCTAACGTGCATGAATTTTCTTATTTGCCCAACAGTCTGTACCGTATAACATAGCCGGTCTAAATGCAACTCTATAAAATTTCCCTTTTAATTTAGTTGGGAACCTTTTTGCCGCACAATACCCCTGTGGCTGCTCTCTACCTACACCATCCAATCTGAATACGGTGAGCTACGTCACTATCTGTCTCTCCATTACTCTGAACGAACGATCCTAAGTACTTGAACTTAGTTGCATGCGGAACTACTTGGCCCTCAATGGTGATCTGAGTGCCATGATCATCGCCTGCTCCACTGAAATCATAGTAAAGGTACTCCGTCTTAGAGCGACTAATCCTCAAACCTTTGATCTTTAAGGCTACCCGCCATTCCTCTAACCTCGCATTCAGGCTTTGTTTACTCTCCACAATAAGCACAATATCATCCGCAAAAAGCAAGCACCACGGAACTGACTACTGAATCGACTTTGACAACTCATCCAGGACAATCGCAAATAGGAACGGACTCAGCGCCAACCTTTGGTGGAGTCCTACCTCTACAAGAAAGGAATCAGTATCCCCTACCGGTGCACGAACACTAGTTTCAGTCTTAACATACATATCCTCAATTAACTCTATATACTTTCCAGGAACCCCTCTGCACTCTAAACTGTCCCATATCAGTCTATGTGGCACACTGTCACGTTCCTTCTCCAAATCAATGAACACCATATGTAGATCACGATTTTATGTGAGAGAAACTAATTTTCATAATTAATCATTGGCTAATTATTTGTGTTTATTGTTAGAGAAATGAAGCCATATAAACGGAATTAGTACTCAAGGAACATGGTTTCCTTAATCGAGCATTCACATTGGTTTCCTTATCCCCATTCTTAAAACTACATTAAAAATCATCATTTTTTTCTTTTTTCAATTAAATAATATTTTTGATACCGGTATCATTATATTTTCTTTCTCCTCCATCACAACCATTTTTAAAAAAAAATATTAAAAAATTAATAGAGATGAAGAGTGTTTTCGTACTCACAAATATGTAAATGCTTTAAGAGACGGAGATGTCAAAACATGCAAACCGAAGGTTATAATATATGGGTGTTAATATTCCCACACCCCTCAACTCTATCTCTCTTTATATATTCCCACATAGATAGATTTAGAGAGAGATAGAGTGAAAACCATATGGGAATAAGATTTAACCATGTGGGAATAAGACACCCCTAATATATTCATTTTAGAAAATTTAGGAGTTAAATGTTGACAAGAAATATATTAGGGCACACGGGGTGGTCCGTTATACCACCCCGATCACGCGTTATTTTATAACGCTACACCGCCGCCGCCGTTAATTTAACGCGTTATTTTTTAAACGCGTGGAATTGTTAACGCGTTATATTTCGAAGTTGTTGTTGTGAAGTCTGACAATCATTTATCCAAATGGAATTTAAAGCACTATTTTATCCAAATGGCCGACAATATTTAAAGCTTCTATTTTTTAATTGGACCAATTCTTGTATGTGAGTTGATAATCTTTTATTCAAATGGAATTTAAAAAAAAAATTAAAAAAATTTGAGAGTGATAGAATTCCATCACTAGTGATACCACTCCGCCTACATTTCTATCACTAGTGATAGAATATTGGGTGCTGACATGGCATGATTTGATTGAATAGTGGAAGTGATAGAAACTATCACTAATGAACCACCCCCTCCCCTTATAAATGGAAGTCGACAGCTGGTGATACGACGTTGTTAGGTTTGGAGCCGTGGATGATTAGGCGCGAAGCTATATAGTCTGGAACTAGGTGGATTTGTGGGGTTGCCCTGCCCTCTTCAATTGGGTCATTTCACCCCGTTATGGTAAATTCACACCCACCGTAAAATCACATCACATTATTTTATTTATCGTCAACATTTTACTATTATTTTCTTTGAAACTGTTGTATTATTATTATATTTTATTCTATAAGCACGCAATCTCACACAAACTATATAATATAATAAAACCAATACGAAATAAAGACTAGTTTTTAAATTAAATTAAATTAAATTATAAAGAAAATATAAAAAAACATTTAGAGAAATAAACAGTTATATGCAAGTTTATATGATTTTTCTAATTAATCTATAAGGCGATATGTAATGGGGCTTTATAAGGGCGGGAAAGATTTTGATAATGCCCTTATATCATTCCTTATGAGCATTAGAGGAGCATGAAGAGAAAGAGAGAGATACATTTCTAGAATAATGTCCAATGAGAAGAAAAAACAAGGAAAATAATAAATGAAAGGGAATTATGAAGCCTTAACCATTACATGAAGAATTATAATGGTGATGTGTCATAAAATACCCCTTAAGGGGCATTAACCATTACCCATGGTCTAATAGCGTTTTAAAACCTACATTTAGATTTATTAACATGCCAAAAATGTGTTTGTCTACTTGCAGATTAACAAGTCACAAGATTAGGACTGTTCATAAAGCTCGCGGCTCGCAGCTCGGCTCGTAGCTCGCTCGAAAGAAGCTCGAGAAAAACTAGCTAAAAACACTCAATTTGAGATGATGTGAACCAAGATGGCTCATTTTGTAACTAAGCCCAGCTCGAGCTAAGCTCGGCTCGGCCCATAGCTCGGCTCGTTGGCTCGTTCTTAGGCTCGTTTAACTCCGACGTAAAGCTCAAGCCGAGTTTAGCCACCTGAATTAATTTCAAGCTTGAGCTCGACACCACCTTGGCTCGACTCGGCTCGGCTCGTTTACGACAAGATGTTTAGGCTATTTATGTTAAATTTTGAAAACCAACTAGAAAAGGACATCATTTTTTTGAGCGAATTTCAAGGATTGTCCTTTTTCTTTATACCCATTTTCAGGCGCTGTCCTTTATGTTCAAAATTGACGAGTTTTGTCCTTTATGTTTTCATATCATACACGTTTTGTCCTTTAGGCCTAATCCAGTTAGTTTTTTTAGTTAAATTTGGTCATGTGCTTTGCACATGAGTGCATTTTTGTCAATTCAAAGGTTGTAGAAGCTTTGAGCTGTAAATCTGCCGTTGAACTTACCTTTGAATTGACAAAAATGCCCTCATGTGCAAAGCATATGACCAAATTTAACTGAAAAAATTAACTGGGTTAGACCTAAAGGACAAAACGTGTATGATATGAAAACATAAAGAACAAAACTTGTAAATTTTGAACATAAAGGACAACGCCTGAAAATGTGTATAAAGATAAAGGACAACCCTTGAAAATAACTCTTTTTTTTATAATGTAAACGTAATTGTTTCATATACATTTTCATTATTTATAAATGTATAATTTAAATTATTAATATGTAAAAAATTAATTTCAGATTAACGAGTCACAAGATGTTTCGGTTATTTATGTTAGATTTTGAAAACCAACTAGAAAAGGACATCCTTATTATAATGTAAACGTAATTGTTTCATATACATTTTCATTATTTATAAATGTATAATTTAAATTAGGGAAATTGGTCTGTAATAATCTCATCTAGACTTTATTGGCCATTAATAATCTAACCTCAGAATATTCCCCCCACCAATTCCACTTTTCACCTATTTTTCCTACAATGGTCCCCCGTTAAAAAAACTTAACGGAGTTAACCTTTTTTCCAAATTACAAACAGATTTTTTAGGGCTTTTGATTAGAACGACTATACGAGTCCATTGATCTAAAACTTGCCTCGAAAGGGTGCTCCAAACGATGAAAACGACGCTTCAATTCGGGTGTTTAAATTTCCAATTAACCAAAATCAAGTCACTTAGAGCACCATTTCGAAGTAAGTTTTACATCAATGGACTCGTATCATCGTTCTGATCAAAAGCCCTAAAAAATCTGTTTGTAATTTGGAAAAAAAAAACTTAACTCCGTTAAGTTTTTTTAACGGGGAACCATTGTAGGAAAAATAGGTGAAAGGTGAGACTGGTGGGGGGGGGGGGGAATATTCTAAGGTGGGATTATTAATGGCCAATAAGGTCTAGGTGAGATTATTACATGCCAATTCCCCTTTAAATTATTAATATGTAAAAAAATTAACAATATATGAGGTTAAACACATCTAACTTGTTAATACAATAACAAAATGTGAGATTGTGTCAATACAAAAATATTCGTCACGTGTTCGGATTGATGAGTTTAACACGATTTTTAGGGTTTATGTCAAATTTAGGGATTCATGCCGGATTTAACCCGTTGATTCAAGAACACCGTCCGTTTGGAAGATCCATGAGAAGTTTCTTATAACAAAACAAGAAAATGAAGTTGCTGATTCCAGGATCCGGTGAGTCTGACGGAGCTTCGGTCCCGAAACGACGTGTTCGGTGCGATTATTACGACTAAGAAAGGAGTAGAAGATAGATACGACACCGAGCAGTCAATTTCAATCTGGTCTCTATTGATTATACAACGTTTACAGCACCGTGAGACCAGTTGGACAGCATGTCCCCTCTGGGAACCAAAAGCTTGTCCAAATGGGAGCCCCAGCCCCCTATTTATAGACATCACCTACTATGTGTCATCCGATCGGATTGCCATCCGATCGGATTGACTTTGACATTTACAAAACTTGTCCAACTTTTCTCTATTTTATACAATATTCAACACACGCTCTATCTAACTATTCGCACAGTAGCAGACGTACGAAATATGCACTAATAGATTCCCCCTCGGATGTCACTGTTGAATCGTCTTTAAAACTTTGAGAACCTTGAGCCGTGTTTGAATATTCTGTAAACTTCAACTTTTCTGCAACTTCAATCAGGTATCTTGAAATCTGACTATCCAAATTCCCCCTCGATTGATGATTCGGGTTTGCTTTTGCCAAAGAAAAGCACGAATTCCCCCTGGAATGAATCTTCAGGTCTTTTGCACAGTTTACGACTCTCCTCTGATTTGCTAAACTGCAACCTTCACGAGCAATCACCAACTTGAAACTAATCAATGCAGCATCCTCTGTTTCAATTTTAACTGCATCCGAGTTCAGTTTTTCTTATCACAAGTCAGCACCACGATCTCGCGTTCCGCCTTCTCGATCTAAGAATGTACAAAAACTCAACCGGCAAATTATAGAAACCTCAAATACCCCACTGGTTAACTTCAAATCCGTGATTCCCCCTGAAGATCTGATATCCCTTTTACCGTGATCCACGTTAACGAACCGTAAGAATGACAGATCCGTGTAAACGGTATTCTCCACAATCAGCAAATCTTTGTCGGAAAACAAATCATCTGGTAATGTAATCCGATCTCTGAAGCATTCGTCCACAATCAGATTCATCTCCTCGGATAATCCATATCTCAGAAGCTATCATCCACGATCACTCTCAGATCTCCGATGCTTTCGTCCACGCTCAGATATCAACACCTCAGATCATCTTGATCTCGGAAGCTTACACTCACGATCAGATTCACATTCCCCCTGACAATATGAAGTCGAAAACTACCCGAATACTGTTGCAGTGTCACGAATTTCAAAAAATGCTGGAATTTCAACATACGATAGTGAAATTTTTATTCCCCCTCATTTTTGCAAATTCCGACGTATCTTTATATGGTTCAGTTTGTGCCATGAAAGCAAAACCAACAACATCATCTTCTGGCAAAAACTTGCTCCAATCGAAACCTTCATCGTCTTGAATCACAGCCAAGGCTCTCGACTTCTCCTTCGGTGTCTCCTAGATTTGATTCATTCAGGGCGGCTCTTCTCGATTACGGTGATAAACAGCTTTCTTATAGTAGTCGTCATGAAACGGATTAGCTGTTTCATCCGCTGCTGAGTTTCTGCATTCCCTCTTAAAGTGCCCTTATTGTTTATATTTGAAGCATGTCACTTTAGACTTATCGAAACCCAACTTTGTCGAAGGTCCTCCGATGGAATTTCTTCCAGTTATCTCCATAAACCTTTGCACTCTCCTGATTACGCAAGCCATGCACCAGCGTATGTCAATTAATTTCATCTCTTCAAGATCAATCTGATCATAAACTTCCTTTGTCAAATTCGTATTCCCGATTTTCCCAGCGACCATGCTTTCATATGATTCCAAGATTGAGGCAAGAAACACCATTTGTTGTTTTGCAGTTTCTTCATTGAAATTTTGAGCATTGTTCAGGTTCACTGCAATGTTACATTGAAACACGTTTTTAGGAACAGTTTGTTGTTGTTGGCTTGGAGCAGATGAAGAAGAACCTCCGTGTTAACCACTACTTTGAGATGAACTGCTGCTTTGTCTTTCTTGAGTAACTGAGTTCGAACTCTCAGCAGAAAATGCAGTTTTCGGTGAAGTGGTTTTCAGAATCATGCTACCCCTGTAGTGGAGATCAACATTTTGTTGATATGGGGTGTTGTTGACTTTGTTCATTTTCTTAATTTCAAGCTCATGACTCTCAAACCTGTCGATCAGCCAGTCAACAGTCATTTCAGACAATGCCTTGGTATTTCTCAAAACCAGGCCATAATACTGCCAATCCTTTTCTTCAGGTAAAGATTCAAACAGTTTCTCGACCATCTCCTCTTCAGTAATTGTGATAACATGTCTAGCAAGTTCTATCTTTAAATGACAGAACCGTTCAACCATCTTCAACACATTTTCATTCTTCATGCACGCAAATAGGTCAAACTCTTTCTTCAGCAGACGTTTCTTGTTTTTAACGATCTCTGCTCCTCCAATACACTTCTTCTCTAACTTAGCCCACAAATCTTTCGAATTTTCGTAGCTAATCAAAGAAATAATATCATCTGTAACAGATTGATGTAACAAAGCTACACATTTTTGTTCAGCAACAAATGTTTCTTGTTGGGATTCATTAAAGTTTTCATAATCTTTTCTTCCAATATCGTAACCATGCTTCAAACACTTCCAGCTTAGATAAGCAAACGCTTTCAACCAATCCTCAAATCTGCCTGCCCATCTGTTGTAGTCTTCAATCGCCATCAATTTCGACGGCTTGTTATACGTACCATAGGCGTTGTCGACACTGAGAGAATAAGCGATCGCCTTCTTCGGGTTTGGATTAGTGTTGGAGGAAGTATTTGTTGATGCGTCTCCGGTGTTGTATGCAAAGACATCGCTGAACGTGTCACGCCCCGATATTTCCACATATTACCGATGGGCCCGGCGGGGAGTATCGTGACGTAGTTGATATCATCATTGTCAATACACACAATATAATAGCACAGTTGAAGGCTTGGTGAATAAACTATTACAAACCATAATGTCTGAGTGTTCAAATGAAAGAATATACAGACTTTGTTGTAATAAAGATCCACAGGCGGATCATAAATAAAATACAAGAAACCAAAATAACAGACTCCAGGTATCTAGGGATTTGCAAGATCCTCTAATATGACACCTAGTAGCTCCAGCCTATTTACGTGAGGTACCTGTCAATCAGTCTTTGGAAAATACGTCAGTTTACACTGGTAAATACAATTAACTGACTCATTTGAAAACATTTATGAAAATTGATTTAAGTGTACAAAGCACAAATCATTTATAACTTGGGACAATTATTTAAGATAATCTTGTATATAAATTTATATGTTTGTCATATAATTGGGGCCGGTTTGGAAGCCGGTCATGATTAACCGACTCACCACTTATAGAACCCACAGAGGAGTTATCCCCAACTTGTGGGTAATTAAATATTTAGCATTTGCATCTGTCAGGTGTATGCCTACACCCCGTGCATAGGTCGTGGCCATTAGTAACTTAAATGAGCCGAGGATATCCAGGACACGGTCGTTAACCCCCAATGTTTATGTTATCAAACAAAACAGATTAAAACGGGTTATGTAGATTTATTAAATCACAATCCGACTAAATGATCTCATACCCGACCAAGCGGTAATAATTTACCGTATCCCAAGCCCGTATAGGGAAAATAAGTTAAAAGTATTTACCTGAGCTAGATGAAAGAAGTAACTCAGCCGTGTATTCCTAAAGCCTTATTGAAAATACCTTCTACTGAAGCTACTCAATCTGTATGGAAGGTTTAATAACCTATTAGGATGCTAACGGGTCTTTATTTAAGTCAAAGACTTAGACCAGCTAGCTTGAAAGAAACTTTACGGTTCTAAACGCTAGATTAAGCGGAGACCGGAATAGAATATGGTTTAGACCCGACAAGTTTGGATACTTGTATAATATGGGTAAACTAAACACATTCTGGATTTTGAGGATTTAATGATAAGGTTAAACCCGTTTCGGCTATTTTACGTAAACTAGTCACATAAACCGATCCGAATGCATAAATGCATAACGGGTAACCAAATGAATTATATACAGATCTCAATTGTTATTATGCTTAAAATATGTTAATACATCAGTAGGATGTTAACATATATGCCCAAAAAGTATTTAAAACCAATTTAAGTCCCGTAGGGGCATTTTGGTCATTTTAGTGATTATAAAAGATATTTTATAATAAACTGAGGTTCTGGTATTTGGTAATCAGTAAAAATATTTATTTTATCACATTACATCAGTAAGATATTATATATATATATGTGAGGTTTACCATTTATGGCCAAACTATACCCCGAAAGGAGCATTTTGGTCATTTCACATATGCTTTTAGGGATATATTTGGAAGTCTGAGTTCATGACTTATACCTACTGTAAAAATATTAAATTTTATTTATAAAATCAGTAGGTAACAAGTCTTAGGTGTTAAAATCGCTAATTGACGATAATTAAGAATGTTTATGTAAATCTGAGATTTTGATCAGTTTTAAATGCTCAAAATAATTTATTTAATGTATGAAATCAGTAGGAAAAGGTTTGGCATTCAATTCATTTGTAAATCTCATTTTATGCATGCAAAGGTTATTATCGTCATTTACCGAATTACATAAGAACCCCATGATATGATCAGATTATAATCTGATCAAAAATTCCAAAAATCCCTAAAAATAATATCTTAACAGTAGGTAATGAGTTTTGGGTCAAAATCCAAGTTTAAACATGTCTTATGCAAGATATTGCATTTTAATTAATAAAAAGCTTCTATTTACGATATCGAGCATAACTCCTGTTTGAGACTAAGAACTGATGTCAAATTTTCGGGACATGCTTATATATCAGTAGCAAAGGCTTTTATCCACTCACATTTCTAAAAATCTCATTTATGTGTCAAAAGGGCAATTATGGCATTTATAAGCATAATAACGATCATGAGTATATAATTCAACCTACTAAGGACCAGGTAATATAACTCCAGGGGGTTATACTACTGTATAATGTGGTCCTAATGGAAGCCTAAAACATGGGATAATTAAGCTTAATCGGGTCAGAACTGAAAGTCAAAACAAAAGTCAAGCTTTTGCGACTTTCGGTCATGAACCGACCTTAGACTGATAATTGTCGGGTTAGACATGTTTAAACATGTTCTAATACTAATTACCAAGTTATTAGAATATTAAAATATAATTTATAACCTCTGTTTTATTAGTTTAAATCATTATTTTAATTTATGTCCAGTTTGACTTTTTGACTAACTAGTTTGACCCGACAATTAACTAGTCAAACGAAGTAATTAGGAGGTGCCCTTTTTAGGGTTAATCACCTACCTAATTATGGTCACATAACCACTTTTAATTCGGTCAGTGATTGGACCATTAGTGATTAAACCGAAAGTCAAAGTCAATTAACGATAACTTTGACTTTTCGGTTTTTAAGTTAATAAACTGAACTAAGGAAGGGCTAAGACACTTACATAAGGTCCTAGCTATCTTTTCTACACTTCTTGTTCCTCTTCTAAAGCTAGATATCTCCAGGAGTGAGTGTAGTGAATGTTGCAAGTGAAATGAGCACTTGAACAATGGCACCAAAGTGCCTTTATATAGGTATATGGCATGAAAGGAGATCAAGGCAGGTGTTTTGGAGGCATCTAGGATCACTCCAGGTGTCCTAGTGGTATACTAAAACCGTTAACATACCCCTGGTATCGAATTGGAAGCGATTAATTCGGTTAAAGATGATAACCTGCAGCTGTCCAAAATTTGCTGCCCAGATACAGGCTTTACGGACCGTAAGCCTGAACCCTTACGGTCCGTAACCGATATTGAAATGTATCTCTCAGGTAGCTATCTTACGGACCGTAATCCTTGGCCCTTGCGGTCCGTAAGAGGTTGATCAGAAACATGGTTTCTTTTGATCTTGACACTTTTGATCCTTCAACATTTATAATCATTCTTAATTATTTCCGAGAGCGTGTTTCAAAACTATATGGTCTCAGATTTAGTAAAAGGTCACTCAGAGGCTTAAATTGGCATGTTGACACTTTTAGTCCATCCGCATACAAAATTAAATGTTGTCAAGTTTAGTCCTTCGGAATAACTCCGTCACCTGGTTAGGGTTTAGGACACGTGTCTTCATATGATTGGACACGTTTTTACGTGGTGTTACATCCTCACCCCCTTAAAAGAAATCTCTACCCCGAGATTTATCAAAACAAGTGAGGGTACATTTGTTGCATAGTGGACTCAACCTCCCATGTATATTCAGGGCCTCTACGGGCATCCCAATTAACTTTTACAATTGGTACATGTTTCTTTCGGAGCTTTTTAACCTGCCGATCCCTGATCGATATAGGTCTTTCAATAAACCTCAGGCTTTCATCAATCTGTACGTCTTTATGAGACATTGCTAGTGATTTATCAGCTAGACATTTCTTTAAGTTACAGATGTGGAACACATTGTGAATTCCACTATGCTTCTTAGGTAAGTTTAGCTTATAAGCTATACTGCCGACACATTCGATGATCTCGAATGGTCCTATATATCCAGGGCTCAACTCGCTCTTTATACTGAAACGTATCATACCCTTCCATATTGGTATTTTAATAGAGTCTTGTTCCCTACTTGGAACTTTAAGAGATTTGCGCCTCTTGCGCGCATTGCTCTTCTGCCGATTACTGGAAGCTTTCAGACGATTACGGATTCATATTATCTTATCCGTTGCCTTTAAGACAAATCTCAGATTCTGATAATTGGGTTTTCCCAACTCCTGCCCAACAAACGGGTGTTGACACTTTCTCCCATACAAGGTCTCTAATGGAGCAGCCTTTATACTTATATAATGCTATTGGTTTATAGGAGAACTTAATTAGGGTGAGATAGTCATTCCCAATTACTATCCAATCAATTTTAAGGAATTAACTACCCTCATGGTTAGTCGAACAAATCGACGATCCTGGGCACCTAATAACGATACTTAATCGTTTCCTAGTTAGGTTGCAATAATCAATGCACAAGTGCATTGCATCGTGCTTTCCTTTATCGACAATAATCGGAGCTCTTAAGACGATGAGCTAGGTTGTACAAGCCTTTCTCTATAACTCATCTGATTGGCTCTTAGTTCTTCCATTTCCGTTGGTGCTAACCGATATAGAGTTTCTGTAACAGATACGGCCCCTAATAGGATGTCAATCCTAATCCCACTTTGCCTCTTGAGAGGTAATTAGGGTAGTTCTACGGAGAAGAAATCAAGTTATCCAAATATGATAGAAGTAGCTTCAATCTCCGACTTTGGTTCACTTACTGCTACTTGTGCCATGTAAATGACACATCTGTTTTACGAGTGCATGGATGCCTTAAGTAGAGACGCCTACTTAGGCATTTTTATTATGGATATCTTCTTTGAATACCACTAGCTGACTTTAGTACTATATGACCATTGGAATATCTTAGTGGTTCCATGCATTAAACCTCCATACTGATCAGGCGTGGAAGCAATCTATGAGACACACCAGGATACGTCAATCCTCATATAGTGCTTTTATCAAACATAGTTGGCACTCGTAGTTGATAGAAATCAATGAGAAAATAAAATAAAATAAAATAACATATATTGTCGTACTTTATTCGAAGAAATAGTACTTTTAGATTTTACAGAAGAATCATTGATGAGAAAAAGAAGAAACGATCTCTATGGTTCCATTGGTAGGTTCTACCTTATATTTAGCATCTGGAGCTCTTATGAGTATCATCAAAAGTTTGCTAAGCTTATGGTTTATGAAAGACTTATTATTGCCTGTATTAAAAACAGGACACTTAGCAGAAATTATCGTTGATAAATGATAAGGAATATACTTGATGACATCATGTACTGCCTCTTGGCATTCATCAGGTGAGTTCAGGCATTTCCTTTCTTAGCCTTCCCAGGCTTAGCTGCGCCTTATTTGGCAGCTTTATGGCATCTAGTTTTGATGTGGCCTTTCTCACCACAGCCGTAACAGAATGCATTCTTTATGTCCCTACATTCATGGGACTGATGACCAGTTCCTTTGCAGATGCCACACTGCTTTAGTCTTTGTTCTATTCGACACTGTCCCCAGTGTCTTTTATAGCAGTTCTTACATACAGGCTTCTTACTGAACTTTTGTTGGTTCTTATTAAGCCCATACTTGCTCTTTTTCTTAAATTTCTGGGAGTTATCCTACTCCTTTGGTTCATCCCTTACATTCGAAGTGTGAAAAAAGCTCTTTTCATGAGTAATTGAATGTGGTTTTGAATGGGATTAGGAGCGAGTAGCACTCGACTCTTTGAACTAATTCATGACCTTTTCCATGGTCTTTCCAACTGTTGCGTCAACCACAGCTTGGAGACTAACTCCATTAATATTGAGGTTTATGTTTGTAGCATCATTAGCATTTGTCGCATCATTAGTATCGCGACTGTTGTCTACCTCATCCGAGTTTGCCATACTCGAGGCTTAGTACTAAACATTAAATTGAACAATAGTTAGTCATCATCCTGATGACCTAACATAGATTAGCCACGGCATCTTTAAACCATATAGGCTATTATGTTCCGAACATTCCTAATGAATGTTATTTGGAAAAAATATCAATATTACTTTAGCCTAGGTTACAGAGAACCATCAATGGCATTTAAGGTTTGGACCGAGTCCATTACCTGTTTGACAGGGGATCACAATGTCACAATTGTCTTTGTCACATGGACGATTTTTAAAAGCTCGAAGGCTAGTATTACAGGACTTTTACTATATATATATATATATATATATATATATATATATATATATATATATGGCACAGAGGCCCGTCACGAGGGACATAGAAGGATATGGCATAAAGCCTACTCATGAAGGACATAAATAATCATATGGCGCGAAGGCCTTGTCGCAAAGGAAATTTAGATGTGGCTCAAAATGGCCTTGTCACAAGGACATTATAAGATATGGCACTAAAGGCCTGTCTCGGAGGACATTATAAGATCTGGCACAAAAGGCCTGTCCCAAAGGATGTTAACATTTAATATGTTAACTTGTCACGAACGACAAATTATAGCACAGTGGCTTGTCATGAATGACTTAAAATATAACTCGTTGATTTGTCACAAGGACATTAATTTATAGGCCGCAACCTTGTTAGATCAGGGGCTTTAAGGTTGGACATAGTTCTTCACCTTTGGACAGGGAGTCATAGACTACAACTGTCATTGTCTTGAAAGATAATTCATTTTGGCACAAAGGTAAATCAATTGACATCACTAATGGATGTTTATATATATTCATCGTATTTGATGATATTAGTCATGATCACATTGACCATATAGACTGCGAAACTGGGGCATAGCTTTCCACTTTAGACAGGGAGCCATAATGGTCACAACTGTCATTGTCTCAAATGGACGGTATAATGTAGCCCGTAGACGAGACATTACTAGGAATGTCTAGTATGATTAAGATGTTGATGAGATTAGTTATGATCGTATGGATCATATAGACTATTAGGTTTGGGTATAACCCACCACTTAGAACAGGGGATCACAAAGACTACCACTATCTTTGTCTTATCGACAATAGAGTAAAGTATAGCCCGTAGGCATTTCATTACTAGGGATGTTAATATTATGATCATCATACTGATGATATTAGTCAGGATCACAATGATCATATAGACTATGAGATTTGAGCATAGCTTACCCCCTTGGACAAGGAATCATAAAAGATTACAATTGTCTTGTCACAATTGGACAATATAATATAGCCCATATGCAAAACATCATTAAGGATGTTAAATTTAATCATCATATTGATGATTTTAGTCATGATCGCATTGATCATATAGACTATTAGGCTTGAGCATAGCTCACTACCTTGGACAGGGGATCATAAAGATCACAATGTCAATGTCTCAAATGGACAATATATTATAGCCCGTAGGCAAAACATCATTAAGGATGTTAAATTTAATCATCATATTGATGATTTTAGTCATGATCGCATTGATCATATAGACTATTAGGCTTGAGCATAGCTCACCACCTTGGACAGGGGATCATAAAGATCACAATGTTAATGTCTCAAATGGACAATATACTATAGCCCGTAGGTAAAACATCACTAAAGGATGTTAAATAACATGATCATCGTATTAGATGATATTAGTCATGATCGCATTGATCATATAGACTATTATGTTTGGACATAGTCCAATATTTTTAGACAGGGAGTCATAGACCACAACTGTCGTTGTCTTTATTGGACAACAAGTATAGCCCGTAGGCACTTCACCACTAATGGATGTTTATGGTATGATCATCACATTGATGATACTTGCCATGATCTACTTTGATCATATTGGCTTTAAGGCTTGGACATAGTCCAAATACCTTGACGGCTGGTGTGGTTTCTCAAGTCACACTGCCAGGAATGTTAACATGTTTTTAGATGTTAACAAGGATTAATTTTCTTAAGAGGGTTTTACCATCATAGCCATGTTCATAGACATATAGGCTAGGTTATACCATTAAGAGTGTTAGGGGAGGATTTCTTAATGACCCGTGATCCTCTATTATTATCCTGCTTGGTGATCCTTACTTCTGTGTCAGTTAGTGATCCTCAGAAGTGCTTCAGGATCAAGATCATGGATTATCCTAAGGATCCTTATACTAATGATTGTCTGCTATGATTTCGGTATTGTTTTGCAGGAGTACCAGCTTGGACTTAGTCTTGGTAACGTTCCTGGAGAATATTCCACGTTTATTCCGCACGTGCTTGACCATGGTGAACGTTATGGAGATCGTGGGGAGAAGGCATGAATTGCGGATAGTTAGTTATTTAGATATTTTACTAGATTTAAAAGGGGTAGCGAGCTAATTAGACAACACTTGGCTATTTTTGGCTACACGCACTCGTACAACTGCACTCACCAGCTCTCGGCAAAACACTTAGCATTTTTCATACATTTCTACACGATACACTATAGTGATCCTTGTACTTAGCTCGCTATCATCCGAAGTTGTAAAAGAATTATTTTTTAATTTGAGTTGGTGATCGGTAGTTTCCATCACCCGAGGTTTTTTATGCCGGAGATCATTCATTGATCAAGGGCTTTTTCCTCGTATAAATCTTTGTGTCTCCTGTGCAATTCATTTCATAGTGATCCTCATTGTTGTTTACCAATTCAAGCATCATACCCCGTGACAGAGAGTTTGGTTGCATCATCCTCATTTGATTTTTGACCAAAACAGTTTGGCGCCCACCGTGGGGCGATTGGTGCTTCATTCCTAAGAAATTCTCATTTTTATGATCATTTCGGTTCGTTACATCCAAGCAGATGGCTTCATCATCAAAGAACACCTCCAGTGCGATGTCTGCAGTCAATTCATCCCAGGGCATTCCACCTTTGCCTCCACCACCTTCTGGACCTCAGAAAAATTCCGAGAAGAAACCAACTCCCATTTTCTCGAAACCTCCAACTTCTTCTGCTTCTTATACTCCCACTATTAGTGACTTGTTTACTCTGATTTTGCAGATGAAGGAGCATATACAGCAGCAGGATAAGACCAATGAAAGGATTCTTAGAGAAATTGGAGACATCAAGAAACAGAAGAGATCGGCAGAGGATCATTCCCCATTGATGCCCAGATCTTTGAATTTCGATACTCCGGTTATAACTTCTCAGCCTTCAGTGGTTCCAGACGTTCAATATGTGGGAGGACAAAAAGGAGTGCATCACGGATCATCAGCAATGACTCAGGCTTCAGGGTTACACTTCCAACCAGCAGGATCCCATCCTCAGCATATAGGATCCTTCGCAAGCTCAGGAGGGTACTCAGGAGCGCAACAGATTCAAGGGTTCTGGCCGTTTCAAGGATCCTCCCAGGTTCAAGGATCCTCCTATGTTCCAGGATCCTCGCAGGTTCAAGGATCCTCCCAGGTTCAAGGATCCTCCTACGTTCCAGGATCCTCCCAGGTTCAAGGATCCTCTCAGTTTCAAGGATCCTCTCAGGTTCAAGGATCCTCTCAGTTTCATGGATCCTTCCAGATTCCGGGATCCTTAAGGAGTTTGCAATCAGGGAGTTCCGATATCCATCAGGGAGATTTTATTCCAATGCAGACCATTGCTTCTACTGGTCCATCGGTCATTCCAGAGCCCCAACAATATGGATTCACATCCGCTCTTCCTAATTTGAACCCAGTGGGAGGTAACACTTTCAATAATTCTTATACCACTAACCATGGCCTTATGCAGGATACAGGTATCAATCATGCCATGGCCAGAGAATTGCAAAAGTTAAAGGATATGATATCAAGTGTCCCAGGAGTAGTCAAGCCTATCCCGGAGATTGCAGATGGGAGCCACAAGATATCTCGCTTTGCACCACCAATCTGTGATGCTGAGATACCCAAGAGGTTCCACGTGCCTACCATGAAGTTGTATGACGGTTCAACAGATCCTGAAGAACACATAGCACAGTACAGGGAAAGGATGGAGATCAATCCTATCCCAGAAAGGTTAAAGGAAGCATGTTTGTGCAAGGGATTTGGATCCACTCTTACTGGATCGGCTCTTAAATGGCTGCTAAGTCTTCCCCCTTACTCTATTACCTCGTTTGCTAATCTAGTTAACCTATTTAATAACCAGTTTTCTTGTAGTAGAAAATTTGAGCGTTTAACTAGTGATCTGTATAGGATAACCCAAGGTCATAATGAATCATTAAGGGATTATATCACTAAATTTAGTAAAGAATCCTTAGATATTCCTAACCTGGATATAGCTACGGCTGTTGAAGCCTTTAAAATGGGATTGCTTAGGGATTCATTATTCTATGATGATCTTGTTATGACACCATGCAGGAATCTAGATGAGGTAAGAACCCGGGCCCTTAGGTTCATCCGGCTAGAGGATGACAAAAGGATCCAGGAGAGGTTAGCAGGATCCTCAAAGCAAGAGAAGCAAGGATCCTCATTCAAGAACAACAAGTTCAGATCCTATAACAAATCTGATAACCAGAATGTGCATGCTGTTGAACAAGAAGAGGATGATGAGGATTATCCTCCAATTTCTGAATATTGTTTTTCTGTTGATAACAATGAACTAATCCTTGCGATGCAGAATTTAGGTGATAAAGCTAGATGGCCCAGGAAAAATGACAGACCAGCTGCAACCAAAGATAAGTCAAAGTGGTGTGCATATCATGAAGATTTTGGGCATCTCACAGAAGAATGCATCGCACTGAGAAAAGAAATTGGATACTTGTTGAGCAAGGGGCACTTGAAAGAATTACTGGGGAGAAAGAGGTCAAGGACTCAGGATCCTGAAAGGATCCCAGAGAAAGCTCCAGCCCCTCCAGCAGATGCACAAATTATAAACTTTATTTCTGGAGGATCAGACATTTGTGGAACATCCTTCTCTGCAGCTAAAAGACATGCGAAGGAAACCAAGATGGATAATGGAGATAGACCCATTCGAACATCCAGTGTCTCCGAAGGAAAAGTCATAACTTTTGATGAGGATGATCGTGTTGACATTCAGGATCCTCATCACGATGGTTTGGTTATTACTTTTTTATTTCTAACCATTTTGTTCGCAGGATCCTTATAGATGGAGGAAGCTCTGTGAACATTATCCAGCTTGATGTCCTCAAGAAGATGAATATTCCTGAATCCGACATCATACCAAGATCCTCTGTGCTCGTGGGATTCAGTGGCGAGACTAAGAATACTCTGGGGGACATTAAACTCCCAATCTATATCGAAGGCCTCCATTCTTATCAAAAGTTTTGTGTTATTGACTGTTTATCTTGTTGTAATGTTATCCTTGGCAGGCCTTGGATACATGACATGAAGGCAGTCCCATCCACTTATCATCAATGTGTGAAGCTTCCTAGTCCTTGGGGAATAGTGAAGATTGATAGTGATCAGCAAGAAGCTAAGAACTGCTACACCTCATCAATGAAACCAGCCTCAAAGTCAAGGGAGCAATAGCAATTAAAGCATCCTCCAAGGGATGTCTTGGAGGCAAGAGAACATGATGTAGTAGAAATCCTTATGGATCCTGATGATCCTGAATCTAAAGTTTATATAGGATCAGGGATCCTTGGCGAAATGAAGGAATACCTCATATCCTTCCTCAAAAGGAGAAAGACTACCTTTGCATGGAAACACGAAGACATGACAGGTATATCTAAAGATATAATCACTCACAAACTTGGCATTGATAGGCCCTTCAAACCAATCCATCAAAAGAGGAGGAAATTTGCACCAGAAAGAAATGCCATTATCCAGGAGGAGGTAGAGAAATTACTCCGGGCAGGTATGATTAGAGAGGTCAAGTATCCAAGATGGTTGGCCAATGTGGTTGTTGTTCAAAAGAAAAACGGAAAGTGGAGGGTATGTGTCGATTTCACTGATTTAAATAAGGCATGTCCCAAGGATCCTTTCCCATTACCCCACATTGACTCCATGGTGGATGCAACTGCGGGTCATGAACTGTTAACTTTTATGGATGCTTCATCTGGATTTCAACAAATTCAGATGGAACCATCCGATTAAGAGGATACAGCCTTTATGACTCCAACTGGTATATACTGTTATATTGCTATGCCATTTGGACTAAGAAATGCAGGTGCAACTTATCAAAGGCTAGTGAATATGATGTTCAAGGATCAGATTGGACAAACTATGGAGGTTTACATAGACGATATGGTGGTAAAATCAAAAAAGGCTGAGGATCACCTAAGGGACTTGGAGGAAGCATTCAATATCCTTGACAAATATAACATGAAACTTAATCCTTCAAAATGTCACTTAGGTGTTAAGGCAGGTAAATTCTTAGGATATATGGTGACAAAGAGAGGCATTGAAGCCAGTCCAGAACAAATTAAAGCTATAGCGAACATCAAGTCCCCTGCCAATGCTAAGGATGTTCAGAGGTTAACAGGCAGGATTGCAGCTTTAAACGGATTCATATCCAAATCCTCAGAAAAGTGCAAGGAATTCTATGATATCCTACGGAAGAACAAGAAATTCGAGTGGACTGAGAAGCATGAAAATCCCCTAAGAGCTCTTAAGGATTACCTATCCTCGGCCCCGGCCTTGATGAAACCAGAAAAAGGAGATGTGTTATCCTTATATCTTGCGGTATCCTCAAAAGCAGTAAGTGTCGTCCTTGTTAAGGATCACGAAGGTACACAACATCCTGTCTATTATGTAAGTAAGAGTTTACTTGATGCTGAATCCAGGTATTCACACTTAGAAAAACTTATCCTTGCATTAATTATGGCATCTACTAAATTGAGACATTATTTTGAAACTCATGCCATTATTGTCAAAACTAATTTTTCAATTAAGAATGTCCTCAGGAAACCTGAAATGTCAGGAAGGATGGCTAAGTGGGCAGTGAAGCTTAGTGTATACGATATAAGATATGAGCCCAGGACAGCCATTAAATCCCAAGCATTAGCTGACTTTGTGGCAGATTTCAGTAGTGATTTGCAAAAGGAAGCTGAATTAGAAGTCCAGCAGCTAGAGGAAACCAAGGATCCTTGGATACTCTATACTGATGGATCCTCAAATGTTAAAGGAACAAGGCTTGGAATACTACTAAAATCGCCACAGGGGGACATAATACCCCACTCTATACCTTGTGAGTTCCAAACTACTAATAATGAGGCTGAATATGAAGCCTTGATAGCTGGTTTGCAAATTGCTAAGCATATGAGGATCAGGTATCTTGAGGTACATGTAGATTCTTTGTTAATCACTAATCACTTTAATGGATCCTACGCTGTTAAAGGTGAAAAGCTAACCAAATATTTGGAGATAGTCAAAGAATTGGCACTCTCTTTTGTTTCCTTTAGTTTGACACAGGTACCAAGGGAAGAAAATGCAGAAGCTGATGCATTGGCTAATCTAGGATCATCTTTGAAGATCCCGAAGGATATAAGTATCCCCATTATCCATATCCTGGCTCCTGCCATCGAGGATCATGTGGCTATGGAAATAGGAGAGGATTCTACAATTATCCCTAGTGAGGATACTCAATCTCATTCAGGATCATGGATCCTCCCAATCATGAGATACTTACAACATGGAGAGATTCCTACAGGAGAAAACCCTAGGGCTTTCAAAATTAAGGTATCTCAATTCACAATTTTAAATAATATGTTGTATAAACGATCTCTTGCAGGACCATATTTAAGATGCATTGAGGATCCTGAAATCCAAGAAGTTTTAAAAGACTTCCATGAAGGAGATTGTGGAAACCACACTGGGGGCAGGGCATTATTCTCAAGGATCCTGAGGATAGGATACTATTGGCCAACTATGAAGAGAGATGCTGTGGAGTATGCTAAGAAATGTGATCCTTGTCAGAGACACAGCAATATCCTTCATCAACCAGCTGAATTTTTGCATCCTATATCCTCCACTTGGCCATTTATGAGATGGGGCATGGATATAGTTGGTAAGCTCCCCAAGGCACCTGGTGGAAAAGTGTTCATGCTTGCTATGACTGATTACTTCTCCAAGTGGATAGAGGCTGAAGCTTTTGCCCAAGTCAGAGAAAAGGAAGTTATATCCTTCATTAAAAGAAATATTATAACTAGATTTGGTATTCCTTCTGAAATTATATGTGATAATGGTTCCCAATTCATTAGGGGCAGAACTACTAACTTTTGTGACAGCTGGGGGATTAAGATGATAACATCAACACCAGTCCACCCACAAGCTAATGGTCAGGCAGAATCCTCCAATAAGATCATCATCAACAATTTGAAGAAGAAGCTTGGATCCAAGAAAGGGAAATGGGCAGAAGAACTACCTTATGTGCTTTGGGCTGATAGGACAACTCCTAAGAATGCTACAGGCCAAACTCCATTCTCTTTGGTATTTGGGGTAGAATCAGTGATCCCTACAGAAATGGTGGTTCCAACTGCTAGAACAAGTATTTGTGATCCTGAGGAAAATGATGAGAACTTGGTTCAAGACCTGGATACTATAGAAGAAATCAGAGATTTGGCAAGGATAAGGATGGCCAGTTATCAGCAAAGAATGGCTGGAGCCTACAACAAAAATGTCAGGATCAGGAAATTCCAAGTTGGTGATATGGTACTAAGGAAAGCATTTCAGAATACCACCAATCCTGCTGATGGAAAGTTGGCACCAAAATGGGAAGGACCTTACTTGATTGAAGCTGAAGCAGGAAAGGGGGCATATCGATTGCTAACAATGGAAGGTGATTTGCTACCTAGAGCCTGGAATGCTGTCCATTTGAAGAAATACTTCATGTGATAAGGATCCATGATCCTCACATGATAAATATCCTTAAAGGATCCTTAAAGCACAGATGATCCTCAGTTGGTAACATTCTAATCTTAAACTATTTCATTTCCTTACTTTCTCACATAAGGATAAGGATCCCGCATCCTTTATCCCCCTTTCACGTGATTCTGAGTTTTGAAGGTTCAGGTATCCTTAGCAAAGGATTGATTATCTACAGAGGCAACTAGTTATTTGGGCTTGACCCCAGTTCCGCCAGTAGCGCATGATGATCCTGGTATAGTTCATGGCAGTGGGACCAGTACTCGTTTTAGGGGCTGATAATTCCATTGTACTGGCTATACCTAGGATCCTACGTATAATGGTAGACGTACCATACATCCGTTCTTAAGGTTTCTAACGTTTTCACGTTAGCTAAGGTTTTGGCATTTTCATGCCACTAAGTTTGGATAGTCGCCAGTTAGGGCCATACTCCAGTTCACACACGATCCTTGGGCTTGTCCCTAGTTATCCTTGGGCTTGTCCCCAGTTATCCTTGGGCTTGTCCCCAGTTATCCTTTGGGCTTGTCCCCAGTTGCTAACTTTTATCTTATAATGGCTTAGTCCCAAGTTATGTTCTATTTCAGGTCTTCGAAGTTAAACAACCAAGGATCCTTGATCCTTACTTCTTACTAAGGTTTGTCCTATGGTTATCCTGGTTATAGTATTAAAGGTTAGGATCCTAACTTGGATCCCCAGGTATGATCCTTAAGTATTTTGATTTTATTCATTGATTATTTGAATAACCCTTTATACTTTGACAACTGAACTCATGATCCTTAAAATATACCACTTTTTGGAATTTTTCAACTATAGGATATTTGATCCTGGATCATATCATAAATATTTTTATCTAATTTGTTCAACTTTTCTTACTCAGATAAGTGTACATCAAAACAATTGAAAGTTAAAAGGACAAACAAGGATAACAACACAAGATAAGCCAAAAAAGATTAAAGTTATTTTATTAACAAAGGTTTAACCGTCGAAGGTTGTCAAAATTGCCAACCCACGTTTCTACCAGCAAAACGTGGCCCGTCCACATAGGTTGGCAACGGGTGTCCATTATTTAAGCGGTTATAGCAAGTGCAGGAAATCAAAGGCGGCAGGATCACAATGGCTTCATCCCCCAAACAGAGGATCCCTCCACCATTTGTAATCCTACCTATTATCCAAAAGATCCTAGATCCTTAATCCTGAAACTATTGTTCAAACACAGACCATCATTGTTTTAAAACAGCACAACCATAAAATAAACTACTACCGAATTTAAAAAATTGGGCTCCGGCTACGTCTAGAAATGTCCATCATTGCCCAATCGTGCAGCCTACACCTTCGCTGCATCTTCATCCCCTCCAGCTTCGGTATCCTTCACCTGATCCTTCCCACTGCCTCCAGCCTCGATCGCCAAAACCTCCTCAGCCTCCTCATCATCTTCCAGATCAGCTAACCTCGCCTTCCAGCCCTCAACATCCCAGCTGCTTCTGTCGAATTCAGGATCTTGAGCTTCCTGGGCCATCTTCAGTTTTGTCTTGTACATTGTGATGGCAGCGGAGACCTTTGCACCTTCTATGAGATCATGCTTCTCGTAGTCAATGTCGATCAAGATTTTAGCTGTCTGAGTCTTGGCATTTTGAAGGGCTTTTTCGAGATCAGCAATCTTAAGATCCTTGAGCACTGCAACTTGTTGGAGGTCAGCAATCTTCTTATCCAGCTCCTCAACGCTCCCCACGTAGTCTTCAATCTCAGCAAATTTCTGCAAAAAAAGACAAAGCAGTTCAAGATCAGGTGATCCTCAAATAAGTAGGATACCTAGGCAGAATTGGTGATCCTCACGTCATTGAAGTATTCAAGGAACTGGTGGCGGATCAGTGGCAGGCCTTGTAGATCCTCTATCTCAGAATTTTTCCTCTTCTTGCCACCCCTTCCTTTAGTGGGTGCCTTGGGGATGGAGACACTAGGGCTGGCAATGGCCTTCTTCTTTCTGGATCGAACAGTGTCAAGGTCGGCAATGTTGAACTGGGAGGCAGGCTTGGAAGCTTTTCCGGCACCTATACATTCAAAACAGATAAGTATCCTTATCCTATTTCTATTTAACTATTTATTTAAGTCTTTAACTATACAAAGAGCAGGATACTTACTTGACATGGTGATAGAACCTGAGGATACTTCTTGTGAATCCTGGGTGTCTGTCTTGAATGATCTGGTTACAGGTTCAAGCATTCTAAAAGCAGCAAGCTTTTCCTTGGTGGTAGGTGATGGTATGAGGTGCGAAACAGAGACAGCTGTATAACATAAAACAAAAGGGTGTTAGTGATCCTTATACAAAAACAAGACTATCTGGTGATCCTTCTCAGGATCCTCTGTCCTACCATGGGTGGACCACTTCCTTGGTAGATCCTTTCCGTTTGGAATAGAATCCCTTCTGACAAAGAAAAAACGTCGTTTCCAGTTTGTATCGTTCTTGGTGGCTTTGAAAATGGGGTGTTCTTCACCGGGTTTTCGTTTAAACAGATATCGATGGGATCCAAACGTCGTGAGATCATACATCTCTGCCAGTTCCGACATTCCTAAATCAATCCCTTCCTGCTCTATGATCCTTTCAAGGGTATATAAGACCCTCCAGATCATCGGCATAGCTTGGATGTAGGAGATGCCGGTAAGGGAGAAAAAGGATTGGGTAAAGGCTGGAAAAGGATAGGTGTATCCTATGGTGAATGGGGTAACAGGAAAAGCTACCCATGTCTCAGAAATATAGTCGCTCAGAACAGTGGGATCGAAGGGTTTGAAAAAGGTGTTCGCCGGAAAGCAGTACCGGATCTTATCTACTTGTGGATCAGAAAAGCAACACCTCTCATTCGCTGAATCTTTGATGATCCCTTGACTCTTCAAGGGGCTAATCTTCTGGTGATCCTTGGCGGGGGAGGATCGGAGCATCATTCTTAACGTGATGTTGGTAAAGAAAGAAAAACAGAGTAAGAGAAGGAGAAATAGGAAAAGAGATACCTGATTGATCTTCGGATGAGAATTTAAAGGGAGTTTCTCTTGGATTTAAATGCAAATTGATCCTATCTCTAACTCCTATTTATAATGATGATTTGCAGGATAGTCACTTCAGTGACTTCAGGTTTGCAACGGCTAGTTCGATCTTAATGGCTATTTATCCGTTAGTTTGTTGCGGATAAGATCAACAAAATACAACTCGTTTATTTACAATATTACTCCTTATATTTTGGGGGCAATTGTTAGGGGAGGATTTCTTAATGACCCGTGATCCTCTATTATTATCCTGCTTGGTGATCCTTACTTCTGTGTCAGTTAGTGATCCTCAGAAGTGCTTCAGGATCAGGATCATGGATTATCCTAAGGATCCTTATACTAATGATTGTCTGCTATGATTTTGGTATTGTTTTGCAGGAGTACCAGCTTGGACTTAGTCTTGGTAACGTTCCTGGAGAATATTCCACGTTTATTCCGCACGTACTTGACCATGGTGAACGTTATGGAGATCGTGGGGAGAAGGCATGAATTGCGGATAGTTAGTTATTTAGATATTTTACTAGATTTAAAAGGGGTAGCGAGCTAATTAGACAACACTTGGCTATTTTTGGCTACACGCACTCGTACAACTGCACTCACCAGCTCTCGGCAAAACACTTAGCATTTTTCATACATTTCTACACGATACACTATAGTGATCCTTGTACTTAGCTCGCTATCATCCGAAGTTGTAAAAGAATTATTGTTTAATTTGAGTTGGTGATCGGTAGTTTCCATCACCCGAGGTTTTTTATGCCGGAGATCATTCATTGATCAAGGGCTTTTTCCTCGTATAAATCTTTGTGTCTCCTGTGCAATTCATTTCATAGTGATCCTCATTGTTGTTTACCAATTCAAGCATCATACCCCGTGACAGAGAGTTTGGTTGCATCATCCTCGTTTGATTTTTGACCAAAACAAAGAGGATCTTTTGAAACTTTCAGTTGATCGATAAAGTTCGAGTAAAATTCGGAACTATCGTTGGATAAAGGACGATATGAATACCTATATAAAATTTTCAAAACTTTCCATAAATCATTAGGGAATTTACAATAGTGCCTTAATCAGGACTTTTAGTAGTTCATTTGTCCACACAAGGACTTTAAAGCAACTCTAGTCCACGCAGGGACTAATAGGAAATATAAGTCCGTATTGGGACTATAAGATATGTCCGCATTGGGATTATTATGATATAACATCTCCACGAAGGGACGCTATTGAGTAATTGTCCTCGTAGGGACTTTAAGTCGAAAGATACGTCCTCATTGGGACTTATTAATGAAACAATATGTCCTTGAAAGGTCTATAATAAAATATCATATCCATAAGGGATTTTAATGGAATAATATGTCCATAAAGGGACTTTGATGAAATAATATGTCCTTGAAAGGACTATAATGAAATATAATGTCCATGAAAGGACTATATTGAAATACCAAGTCCACGAAGGGACTATTTTAAAATAGTGTATCCACAAAGGGATTTTAATGAAATCACATGTCCATGAAAGGACTATATTGAAATAGCATGTCCACCGAGGGACTTTATTGAAGTATAATGTTCACAAAGGGACTATATTGAATATAATGTCCACGAAGGGACTATAATGAAATATAATGTCCACGAAGGGACTAAAATGAAATATAATGTCCACGAAGGGACTAAAATGAAATATAATGTCCACGAAGGGACTAAATAGAAAATGCCCATACAGGGTCTTAAGTTGAAAGATATGTCCACACATGGACTATATAGAAGAGATAGGTCCTTATAGGGACTTAAAGGATAATGAATATTATGAACGAAGGATTCTCTAACGCCTTCCTTGCTCGATTTCGATTGTTTCTCTTCTTCGTTTACCATATTCGGTAGGGACAATGAAGACCTCAGTGAATAAAGTAAGTATTCCAATCAGGATCCGTTATAGAAGTAGAATTCAAGGAGTCCATGGTTAAAGAATGATATGGATCACGGATTGGGTTTTGACTGATACAATCCAAATCTGGGATTTCAAACTTAGAAGTAAGAAATTGTTGGTGCATGCGTCTGTCGACTTCGTCTTGTATCGAGTCTTGTATGTTTGTTATTAGATCGAGGCACGAAATTCGAGAAAACATGTCAAAGGCTAATTTCGCACGAAATTTGAACAAGTAATTTCACACAAAATTACTTGGTAATTTCGTGTGAAACATGATTTCGTTTGTGTTGGTTCGTGCAAAATTACCCTGTCTATAAATAGTTCTGATTTCGTTTCAAATGTAACTTTTCCGGTTTGAGAGCCGAAGTGCTGCCGAAGTGTCATCTCGCTGTAAAACTTTGTCAAATCAATCAGAAAGACATTTAAAGTGAATATCTAGCTGGATCGAACTCGATATGTCTGTTTCCGCCTTTCATATTGAGTAGAACGCCTCTGAACGACTCGTCTCGGGTCCGAAAACGATCCTACATGTGGTATCAGAGCACAGGAGGAGGAGTTCTACCGATTTCAGCTTGATTTTATCTCATTTTTTTACTTCTACACCTTCTTTTCTCAATTGAAAAAGTTTTTACGGTTAAAATAGCTTGAATTTCACACATTATATGTGAAATTGTGTTTTAACAAAGCCTTGAGAAAATTGGACCTAAAATCGAGCAAAAACCTGATCAATTTGACAAAAGTTTGGCCGAAATGATGACATCAGCATAATTTCGCACGAAATGGCTTCTTAATTTCGCACGAAATTACATCTTTTGATTAATTTCGCATGAAATTGCTGTTAAATTCGCACGAAATTACTGTTTTTGTGTTATTTCGTGCGAAATCACTTCAGGTTTGGTTTTTCGCACGAAATCAGTTTGTAATTTCGTACGAAATCACCTAATTTCGTACGAAATCATTAATTTCGCTCCAAAGGGTCTAATTTCGTTTGAATTGCTGATTTCGTTTGAAGTTTGTGCAGGTTAATTTCGCTTGAATCATGGACGAGGAGTTCTACAACGCGTTTGCTACATCCCCTACTACTCCAGCTGAAATTGCTAAGAACATGAACATGGAAAATGAAACTGGAACGTTGCAAAAACCCCCGAAACTTATGGGAATTGAAGAATACCATGGCTGGAAAAATAGTTTTGAGAATTGGGTTCAGGCAAACCATCTAAGAGCTTGGGAAAGCATTGAAACAGAATATGTTAGACCGCAGACTGCTTTGAATGTTGACAAAATCATCTCGGAATTTTCAGACAAAGAGAGAGATAGTTATAAAGGAGAGAAAATGATGATAAGTCTTTTACAACAAGCTGTTAAAGAGGATATATTTGTTTTGCTTCAGCATGATGGGAGTGCGTTTTCGATTTGGGATGCACTTAAGAAAAAGTTTGAAGGAAGCACAGAAATGCTCAAGAGTAAAGCATCTCTGCTGAAAAAGGAGTTTGAGTTGTTTACTAGTATGCCAAGTGAATCTACAAAGACTCTCATTGAGAGATATTGTCATCTTGTGCGTACCATGTCTCAGTTGAAAATTACTAAAACTCCAGCAGAATGGGTTGAAAAGTTGGCTGACGCATTGCCACAGAAAGAATGGGGTACTTATCTCATGATCTTAAAGAATTCAGGAGAGTTTAGTAGATTGTCAATTGGACAGTTTATTGAAAAACTTGAGGCACAGGATCTTGAACAGCAAAAGATTGCAAGAATGAACAGCTCAAGCAATCAACAAGATATCAAATTATATTACAAAGGAAATATTCAAACTGTTGAAGGAAGTCCAAAGATCCAAACTGCTTTTAGTGCAGGAAATTCATCTGGGTCAGTAAGTCAAAGTTCAATCAACACTAGTGGATTTTCAAATGTTAATCCTCCAAGTGTTCAAAATGCAAATGTTGGTAATGGACATATGATTCAGTGCAATGTTGCATTGCATCTTCAAAATGGTCAGAATTTTTCTGAAGAAGTTGTTAAAAGTCATATGGCATTATTGGTTACTGCTTTGGAATCTTATGAAGGATTGATTGCTGGAAGAATTGGTAATCCTATGTTAACCAAGGAAGATTATGACCAAATTGATGCAAAGGAATTGGAGCTTATGGATATAAAGTGGTGCTTAGCAAGTGTTCTGAGGAGAGCTGAGAAATTCAAAATGATTACAGGAAGAAATGATTTCTTGGATGCACATGTTTCTACTTTGGGTTTTGATAAATCTAAAGTTACTTGTTTTCGATGCAGGGAGAAAGGTCATTTCAAAAGAGAATGCAAAAATCAGGAAGCGAGTGGAGCAAAGAATCCATTTGGAAAGGATGATTACTATCGGAAAGCCATATATCAACAAGTTGCTCATCAACCGCATCAACAGAAAGATTCACAAACTGCTCATGGGAAAATGATCGAAGATGCAAACAAGAAAGCTTATTATGGTATCATTGATCAAGACGATGAGAAAATAGCTCCAGGATTTAGCTGGGATAAATATGTGGATGAGAATAGAGAGTTTAAAGCTTTCATTGCTCAAATTGTTCAAAAGCCAGAGTTGATGAAATAATGGATAGCAGTGTTGTCAGATGAAGAGAAGAGTCAAGATGAAGAATCTGTTTCTTCAGAAAACAGTTCAACAGAAAGCAGTGATGATGATGAAGAAATTGAACAAATAAACCTTGGAAAAACTCATTTATCTTCTGACAGTTTTGAATTTTATTTTGCAGATAAATTGAAGAAACTTAAAGAGAGAAAAGCTGCAAAAGAAATGAAAGAAGTTAAGGTTGTTGAGAAGACTGTTGAAGTGGAAAAGATAGTTGAAGTCGAGAAGTTTGTGGAGATTGAAAAGATTATTGAAGTAACTAAACCCTGTCTTACATGTTTTCAATATCTGATTTCTCTTTTGTTTCAGAAATCTTATCCAACCCAGATTGTTTCTTTGAAAAATTGTTTAACACAGGCTGTGGAACTTAATGATAACCCACCCCCGTTCCATCTGAGTATACATCTTCACCAGCTTTGTTCTTCCCAATTGGTTTGGGAACGATGTGTTGAAGAACAAAGCTCGCGGAGCTGTAACTGTTCAATTTCAAATTGATTCTTTCATTTTCAATCTTAGCTTCCTGGAACTGAAGCTTAAGATTTGTGATCTCGTCCAATTGCTGGTTGATTTGTCTTTCTTTTGCCTGAAGAACTCCAGATAATTGAAGATTTTCTTTATATGTTTTACCATTTCGCTCATCAGAATCCTTTATTGTTCTTTTCAGCTTCTCATGATTTTCAGAAATTTGTCTGTTTTCATGAATTAACTTCTCATTTTCTTTCTTAACACGTTCAACATCAGTTTTATCATTTTCAATCTTTTTGATTAATTCATCAATTCTCTCATTTGAAACTCTAAGAAGTTTGTCTCGATTTAAAAAACCTTCTTCAGTCTTTTTGACTTTCTCAACCAGTTCTTGGGTCTTTTTCATTGTGAGATACGAATTTGTGCTGCAAACTTTGCATTGTTTCATGCAATTTTTGCAATCACTTTCAATTTTAGCCCCACTGCTGATTCCAGGATCCGGTGAGTCTGACGGAGTTTCGATCCCGAAACGACGTGTTCGGTGCGATTATTACGACTAAGAAAGGAGTAGAAGATAGATACGACACCGACCAGTCAATTTCAATCAGGTCTCTATTGATTATACAATGTTTACAGCACCGCGAGACCAGTTGGACAGCATGTCCCCTCTGGGAACCAAAAGCTTGTCCAAATGGGAGCCCCAACCCCCTATTTATAGACAACTCACACTATGTGCCATCCGATCGGGTTGCCATCCGATCGGATTGCCATCCGATCAGATTGGCTTTGACAATTACAAAACCGTGTCCAACTTTCTCTATTCTATACAATATTCAACACACGCTCTATCTAACTATTCGCACTGTGGCAGACGTATGAAATATGCACCAACGGATTCCCCCTCGGATGTCACTGTCGAATCGTCTTTAAAACTTTGAGAATATTGAGCCGTGTTTGAATATTCTGTAATCTTTAACTTTTCTGCAACTTCAGTCAGTTATCTTGAAATCTGACTATCCAAATTCCCCCTCGATTGATGATTCGGGTTTGCTTTTGCCAAGGTAAAGCACGAATTTCCCCTGGAATGAATCTTCAGGTCTTTAGCACAGTTTACGACTCTCCTCTGATTTGCTAAACTGCAACCTTCACGAACAATCACCAACTTGAAACTAATCAATGCAGCATCCTCTGTTTCAACTTTAACCGCATCCGAGCTCAGTTTTTGATATCACAAGTAAGCACCACGATCTCACATTCCGCCTGCTCGATCTAAGAATGTACAAAAACTCAACCGGCAAATGATAGAAACTTCAAATACTCCACTGGTTAACTTCAAATCCGTGATTCCCCCTGAAAATCTGATATCCCGTTTACCGTGATCCACGTTAATGCACCATAAGAATGACAGATCCGTGTAAACGATATTCTCCACAATCAGCAAATCTTCATCGGAAAACAAATCATCTGGTAATGTAATCCGATCTCCGAAGCATTCGTCCACAACCAGATTCATCTCCTCGGATAATCTAGATCTCAGAAGCTATCATCCACGATCACTCTCAGATCTCTGATGCTTTCGTCCACGATCAGATATCAACACCTCGGATCCTCTTGATCTCGGAAGCTTACACTCACGATCAGATTCACATTCCCCCTGACAATCTGAAGTCGAAAACTACCCGAATACTGTTGCAGTGTCATGAATTTCAAAAATGCCGGAATTTCAACATACGATAGTGAAATTTTTATTCCCCTTCATTTTTGCAAATTCTGACTTCTCTATCACTGAATTCCCCCTCAAACTGAGCAATCCAGTCCTCTTTTATCTATGAAAAACTTGACTATGCCAAAAATATGACAATTTTCCTCAAAACGTCAGTTTTTCTTCATTGCGGATTTTACGATTTGGCCCATAAATAGTCAGATAACCTGAATGATAAACATTCTGCACCATTATCATGACTACCCCACTAATTTCCACAATCCGTGATCGCATCATCAAATCTGTTCACTGAAGCCCCCGGCGGTGTTCCTGAAAAAATTGATAATCACCAAATTTTTTCTAGAGACTCTCCTCGTCGTTGCGATCAAAATTTTTTTTTTAGGCATTTGATCATCTGGTCGAATGGCAAGTGTCGGATGGTCATCCGATCGGATTGCCACTCGATCGAAGGACAAAGTGGGCAGACTTGTGTTTGTGGATCGGATGGTCATCCGATCGGATTGCCATTCGGTTGAAAACAACTTAACTTTCAAACACCCCATAGTGATATGGATCGGATGGTCATCCGATCGGATTGCCATCCGATTGGAAATGTTCTAACAGCTCAAGAACACTCCAAATCACGTTTTTTCGATCCAGAATCTTTATTTGTGTGAATTTCATGATGAAACTTCACAGGATTGTTCGCGAGTCAATTCCGCACAGATTGATGTGTTCAATTCCAAAATCCATCCGTGAATCGACCTTTATTTTGATGATTTTCTCTGTTTAACGTCAAAACTCCCGTTTAACCCAAAATTAATGAGCTTTGGGTGATTTAACCGACTGTTAGATCGATTAAATCGGTACCGTAGCTCTGATACCACTGCTGATTCCAGGATCCGGTGAGTCTGACGGAGCTTCGGTCCCGAAACGACATGTTCGGTGCGATTATTACGACTAAGAAAGGAGTAGAAGATAGATACGACACCGAGCAGTCAATTTCAATCTGGTCTCTATTGATTATACAACGTTTACAGCACCGCGAGACCAGTTGGACAGCATGTCCCCTCTGGGAACCAAAAGCTTGTCCAAATGGGAGCCCCAACCCCCTATTTATAGACAACTCACACTATGTGTCATCCGATCGGATTGCCATCCGATCGGATTGGCTTTGACAATTACGAAACCGTGTCCAACTTTCTCTATTCTATACAATATTCAACACACGCTCTATCTAACTATTCGCACAATGGCAGACGTACGAAATATGCACCAACAGAAGTTAATTTGACCGGTGGATACTTGGTATTAAATAGATAAACAAAATAAAAACCAAAGTTGATTTGAAATGAGGTTACATATTATATTTTTACTCATATGATAATATAAAATAATATAAACCAACCTTTTATTAAGTTTTTTATAAATTATAAATGCATAAAAATTAACAAAAATTATTGATTAATAATTGGTGACACTATTAAACATTATACTTTGAAAACCGAGTATACTTAAGCATAAGTTGCAAAATCCTTCAAACTACATGGACTGATTTGCAAAACGTTTTCAAAGTGGATTACAATGAAATCTTAAACTCCAATCTCCCTTTTGAACCATTTCACTTCCGTCCAAACCTTTGTCTTCTCCGCAGCTTCAAGCCTCCATAACTCACCCTCTCTCTCCACCATAAATTCCAAACATCTTTCAAACCTTCTCAACCAAAAACATGAAAACCCTCTAGATTTCCAACAATGGACTTCACAACATTCAACAACACTTGTGTCTTAACAACTCATGATGACAAAAACAACACCAACAACCTTAGTGGATCTGGGTTCACCAAGCAACAAAGATCTGTCTTAGTGGATGATCATCTTCAAACTTCCAAATCTACTAAAACTGATTACTTTGACCAGCCCAACAAGTCAATGTCTCTGAGATCTGACTCTTTGCTTTCACTTTCACCTGCTGATGCCAATAACATGCTCACTTTTTCTTCTTCATCTGCCATTACAAGTGACCAAAACTCACTGTTTTCTTTCTACCAGCCCTACATTAGAAATAATCCAGGTAAATCTTGATAATGTGTATTATGTTTTTTTAGGTCATATTAGCTAGCATTGTTGTATGAAGGATGGGTTTAATTTTTTTTTATTTTTTTAATCTATTGGGGAGAGATAATTTTAGGTTTTGAACGTTTGATAAGTGATTGGTATAGTGAGTTGTACCTTGTGCATTGACAGTTGTACATTTGTCTAGTTGTGTGTTTTTGGTAAATGGGTTTTTGTTAGGATGTTGTCATGGGTAACAAACTGAAACTGGCATCTATGGTGATGGTGTGATCTTGTTGTTATTGATGTTACTTTACTAGTGTGCATGTCCCCATTTTTTGGTCTGATAATTAAAGGCATATCCTTAGGTGATGGGTCTTTTCATTGGCATCTATGTATGTGGGCTATTTGGAAGCAAGTCTTTGTTCTTGGAGTCTTGTCAAGTCTTTTCTTTTTTCTTTTTCTTTTTCTTTTTTTAATTATTCCTTAAATCTTTTTCACCATGGTTTTGATAATTTGGTTGTAGGTTATGGTTATGGAGGGTTGCAATCAGGTATGCATATGGCTGCTTCAAGGTATAAAGGACCATTTACCCCTTCTCAATGGATGGAGTTAGAACACCAAGCTTTGATCTACAAACACTTTGTTGCTAATGTCCCTGTTCCGTCGAATTTGCTTACTCCGCTCCGAAAATCGCTTAACACGTTTATTTTCCCTGGATCGTTGTCTTCGACCTCATATGCCCCCAATTCTTGTAAGTCTAATCAATTAATCTTAATCTCCACTGTTTTATTAAGAGATGTGCTAAACGTACCCATCGTATCATTTTATTTAATGTGCCCATCCCCTATTAAATTAGGTACATTGTGTATATTTTTACTCACCGAGGGTACGTTTAACACTCCCGTTATCAAACATAAATTTTGTTAGATTGTTTCAGAATCTGATTTGTTTTTTTTGGGTGTGAATAAGATGGATGGGGAGGTTTCCATCTCGGGTTCTCAGGTAACACGGATCCGGAACCCGGGAGGTGTCGTAGAACAGATGGGAAGAAATGGAGGTGCTCTAGAGATGCTGTTCCTGATCAGAAATACTGTGAAAGACACATCAATAGAGGCCGCCATCGTTCAAGAAAGCCTGTGGAAAGCCAAAATGGCCAAGCTGTCTCCGGCCCAGCCGCAACCAAAGTGGGCCCGGTTGTTTCCTCCTCATCTGCGCCAGTTTCCACTCCCCTGGCGACCGCCACCACTGCAGCATTGCACCGCCATAACCGCACGCAGACTCCCATCAACAGGTTGTTATTGAAGTTGCTAACAGTTTAACATTTGATTCATTAAGTGTAATGTAACAGTTTAATATTGGATACAGGACACAGGAACCGCAAGCGTTTGGTATAAACTCATTCTCAATGCCAAAACAAAGCAATCCAGTAGAGGAAGCCTCGGTGTATCCGACAAACTATGATTCTTTCTTGAACCATGGTTCATCTAACCCGAACACCCTTCCAAATTTTGTTGACCAATGGTCTAAAGACGAACCACTTAAACCAGACTGGACCCAACTCTCCATGTCCATTCCCATGGCTGCTTCAGACTTCTCGTCTTCCTCAAACTCTCCGGCTCAAGAGAAACTTGCAGTTCCACCACCTGGTCTGACTGCTGAGTTTGACCTTGACCCGACCCAGAAACAAGCATCAAACTGGATTCCCATTTCATGGGGAAACTCTAACTCGATGGGGGGACCATTGGGAGAAGCCTTGAATCGAACTTCTAGTAACAGTGGGGTCAAATGCAAGGATCCATCATCGGGTTCAGAGATGACTGAAATGTGGGATGCTGTTGGTTATCGTATGGGATCTGGGTCATCACCTACAGGGGTTTTACAGAAAACTACGTTTGTATCGCTTTCCAATAGCAGCTCTGGGAGCAGCCCGAAAAAGGATGAACATGGTGGCGGTGACCATCTGCTTCTTTCAACACTAGCCAGTATTACTTCATTGTAATGTGCCCTGTTTGAGAAAAGGGAGTTTTTGTGACTTGTTTTTAGGCATTTTGAAAACATGTATGAAAAGGCGATTTTATGCGGCCTACAGTATTCCAAGTGATTTAACGTTTTGTATTTAAGATATTAATGAAGCTTAACGCGTCGTGTTGATGCCTGTGGTATCCCTGTTGGTTGCTATAGCTCAGGTATTGGAATCGAAATATATATAAATCCTAGTACTGTCCAACAACTTAATCACCATATATGTAGGATCGATTAGATTATCTTCGAAAAGTTAATCATGAACATGCGATACTGATTTTATAGAATTTGTGACTGTCACGTTTGTTGTAAAAGCTAAACCGTCTTCCAAGCATATAACGTTTTGTAACTAAACGAATAGAGCACACGTATCAACCATGTAATGAAAGCTGATATGATCCACAACACACAAAGGAGTCCATAATACAAGTCAACCTAAAAAGTGGAATAATTAGATCTTTATCTAAGAATAGAGATCTGTAAGAATTAAGAAATCTGAACCTAAACAAATGTCTTATGCTTTTTCCAACATTGATAACTTCCCCTAAGCGATCAATGCTGTAAGCTAACAATATAAACACGAAAAAGGGTTCATATATGTTTTTCAATTCCATGTTATGTATTTAAATCTCGTAATTCATGGATAATCGGAAAGCATTGCAAAATTGTGAGTATACATGACCTCTTTTCTTTTACACTTTTGGGTGCAAAACGTTATACTATTAAACACACGCAATCACTCATACTTTTATGCAAACACAAACAATCCAATTATACATGCTTAAATACGTGATACTTGATTTGTATTCTTGGAACATTCTTATGTGATTCACTTGTCATTAACTTTGTTTAAAGCCTCCCCTTAACATGTATAGCGCTATAGGAGTAACGTACCGCCCGTATTCTTGAGGCCATGTTAAGTAAAGTCATACAAAAACGGTATTATAGTTGCTACGATAAGATCACGCTAGCGGTAGTCAGAGGATTGACTTGTATAATTGCAAGCCATGATACATTAATCTAGTTAACTATTTTTGTCATGTGGATTGTTCAAACTTTTATACTTATGCTAGTACTCAAACTTGTATGCTCGCCAATACTTTTGTGTTGAACTATACTTTAAAACGTGTTGCAGGTTTTGATGATGTTGATAATACACGGAATCTAGTAGGACGCCTAGAAACGCACCTTAAACTTTCATACTTGTTGTATTTCATTTTGATTCAAACTTGTTGTAATTTCATTTTCGAACAATTACTTGATGTTAGCAATGAAATGAACTTTGTTTATTAAATACTAGGTTAGTTACCCGTGTATTACACGGGTTGTACAATCTAAAGTATACAATTCACAACTTTATAAATAATGGAAATGTAAATGGAATTACATATTACATTAAATAATGTCATAAGAGTAAAACAATTTCAAAACTAAAGATCAAATTCGAAACTAAGATCTACTTGCTTTTGAAAATAAAACTTCATTAAAAAACCAACCTCCGACCCAAACGGGCAAAAGGCCAATACGAAACTAAGATCTACTGCAATTGCAAACAGGAATACTCATGCAGGTTGAAATAAATGGTGTTGACAATGTTTATCCATCTAGAAGCCTTGCTCTATAAACCATAAACAAAAAACAAATACAGTGTTAAGAGGTCTAACCACTCAAGTTTATGTTGTGATATTTCCTAAAATAGTGACTTACGTATGTGTTACCAGTTCCATAGAACAGGTTTTCACAAACATATGTACGGGTTAAAACAAATGGTTTAAAAAAAATAAAGAATGCCACACACCTCACAAATTGTGTGTATCAGCTTCAATATCACCAATTTCACCTAACTATAACTTGCAGACAAAAAGTTTTTCAAATACCCCAATATGAGTTAACAAAAGAAATAAAAATATGCAGAACAATGAACTATAAAACTGATTTGGAAACAAACTCACACATCTGATCTTATGCAATTTGGAAACTGATTTGAATTTTCATTACCTAGGTATCGTTATAATAAAAAAAATTAGAATTAGGTTTTTTGTACAGCTGATCGAGGTGTATATAAGAAATATCTCAAATCTTAAAAAAATATACGAACAGAACAAAAGCCCAGTCTGATACATTCAAAAAATAATAACAGCCTAGTCTGACCCGTTTCATTAGAAAGAGGATACCACATCAGCCTAGCCTGATCCGTTACACAAAAATCAACCACCGATATCAATCCATAAACATTAAAAAAGCTACCCATATTTCCACCAAGTTTTAAAGCTTCGGATCAAGAATGCCAGGTATATTGTAAATCCCCTCAACAACCACAATTATCTTCTTAAGTTCTTACATGGTTTATGTGTTCTTGGTTGTCCATCAGCAATGAGTTAGATGATCATCCTACAATAGTCACGAGTTTATCATATACAGATTACAAACACATCTTAATTTTGTGATCTATGATTTTCAAACAATAATGTTGTCTGGTCAAAATCCTCAAGTCGACCTAAATGCATATCTATGAGATATAAAAAAATCATTCAATCTATTCCCAAAGGAAAACATTTAGGGATCAACTTTGTTAAGTATGAGCATTCTGTTTCAACCATCACACATTGTAGATTCATATAAAAAATCATTCAATCTACATTGTAATAAATGAAGAGAGTAAGGGGGTACTACCCTAGCCCCATCCAATCCTACGCTACCATGTCAATTCTACACCCAAGTACCCTAGAACCACCAAAACATTGGTGGCGCCTACACACAACTACCCTAGAACCATGGACCCCACCCTTGTACTCCACCCACCTTAATCTCTCCAAAGTCCAAACCTCAAACCCGTTCCGGCAAACTACCCGTGCAACCCTAGGGGGTGGCGGCAATGTTGCCGCATGGCTTCGAACCCTGGGTTTATTGGATCAAACTGAATTGCTTTTCCATCCGAGTCTGTTTTCATCTAGGCTACAACTTCCCGTTATTTGAAATCAAGGACAATATTATTTATTATGCTACTTTATTGGATCAAACTGAATTGCTTTTCCATCATCGCCCATTCTCTTATCTTGAAAAGAAACACAATTGGAATTTGTAAACATACTTTTGTTTAAATATTTGAACTCAAATGTATATCCTAATAATCAATAATGCTCTATGAACGGAATACAAGAAGCTTATCATCTTAGGTCATCAACCAACCTCTGGGATGACACGACAACTTCAGTAGATTCATCTTCAAAGTAAACGTCATGCAGAAAAGGATTAAACAATATACTGAGTTTTGTCACTACATATATTTGCTAAAATGAAAAATTAAATTGAAAAATTACCTCATCATCTCGATTAAGGGCACCGTGACCGTCTTCACTTTCTTCATTGTCGATTAAGGGCATCATGAGCACCATAATACTGCCTTTCATTAATCAAGCAGTCCTAAAAACCAAGGGGATCCTTATGATTACACTAAAGAAAAAAATTATTAGCAAGTGAAGAAAACAGAAGTATAGAAGTATAGTTGAAGATCGATGGCTGGATTAGGTTTTTCTTCATGTCGTGAATTTGCTATAGATGAGTCAGGGCTTTGATAGTTGAAGATCGGTGGCTGGATAAGGGTCTTCCGGCGGCTCAAGGTAAGGGTTGGTAGTTATCTAAATAAAAACCTAATTAGATTAAAGTTATTAGGGTATGCGTAGTGGGCGGTATGCCTCATAGCGCCGGGCACACCGCCACGGAGGGCGCCATCAGTCGGAAAAATGGGGGAGGCGCGATGTGTATAGCGCGGTGCCATGCTTGTTGTTTGTTTTCCCTCCACTCACACAGACATATATATATACATATATATCTATAATTTAAGGGTTTATTAATTAATTGGGTAATGATGAGGTAGGGGCGTTATGACTACGGGCTTAAATGCATAAGGCCCCATAACGCCCACACGCTGACGTGGCGCGCCACGTGTCGCATAACGCCCACAAAGGGGCGTTATGACTACGGATGGCCTTAGAGACACAATGTAGACAGTAAAAAGCACGTATATAGAACAAAACGACACGTGTACAAAATGCCTACATGGCAAGATAAGAGTACATTAAGTTAGGAGAATTAGGAAGAGGAGGGCTGAAACAAAGACATGTGTATATCATTTTTATTTATAAGTAAAGAGATTGTCACATTTAGTGTTATGAAGTCTCGAGCCATCTTGTTTTCGTCTCACTCCGATGTTTCTATCGGTTGGGGTGTGACAACTAGTAGTACCTTTGTAGGTTTAGGTCAAAAAATGGTATGGGTACGGGTCATGGTTGGTGAAAATGGGTACTGGTCAGGGCGGGTCATTTAAAAAATGATCATTTTGGTTTGTGTAAGAACGGGTTTGTCAGATTGGACAGTCGAAATGGCTGTTTAAAAAATATCAAATAACTAAATAATAATTACAACTATGTTTATTATCTGGAAACGAGCCATAGTGGGTGGGTTGAATGGCGGGTTGAAATGGTCAGGTTACACACACTGGTATAGTAGACCAAACATTTTGTTCCTTTATATAATTTTTAAAAAACTAAAATATTTTTAAACATACTATTATTTAGCTCTGTTTGGGACTCATGTCTTTCGCTCCTCCAACAAGTGCATGTCTCTGCAAACTCAGATGTATGGGAATGGACTGTAGGATCCAATCCTGCCTTCTCGTATTGCTCATTGCGTTGGCTAATCGAGAATGGTATGTTCTCACAATCTCAATACTATTATAATTGGAATAGGTGACTTCCCATTAAAGTGGATTTCTTTGGATGGCGAGCATCTTTTAATAGAATTCTGACTCGCCCCAACCTAACTAAAAGAGGGATCAGCGTACCAACAACCTTTTGTCCAGTTTTTGCATTTCGGCAAGGAAAACTCCACCCAACTCTTTATCAACTGCCTTCTCTTCTACTGGAGCTATTTCGATTTGGTGTAAACTCCCACTGTTCAATGGGAGTGATGTCACTCGGCTTTATCACAAAAATCAAACATATTACATTTTCCAACTTTCTTAGTCGACGTAATGATCGTGCAGATTGTCTTCAGAAGATTATGGTGTAATTGGTTTGAAATACGGGTCATCAAATTTATCACTTGGGGCCATACTTATGCCATATTCTTCATTTGTCAATTTCCCAGTGACTTCAGATGAATATTTTTTTGTGGTTGTAAAGTGTTGATGTTCGTTTTCCTTTTTATAAATTAAAGAATGGTGTTTTTTTGTCACGTATTTAATTTAATTTTGTGTACACTTAATATAGATTAGTTTTGTGTTCATAGATTCATTAATGTTGTTATTATAAGAACGGGTTTGTCAGATTGGATAGTCGAAATGGGCTATTTAAAAAATATCAAATAACTAAATAATAATTACAACTATGTTTATTATCTGGAAACGAGCGATAGTGGGTGGGTTGAATGGCGGGTTGAAATGGTCAGGTTACACACACTGGTATAGTAGACCAAACATTTTGTTCCTTTATTTAATTTAAAAAAAAAACTAAAATATTTTTAAACATACTATTATTTAGCTCTGTTTGGGACTCATGTCTTTCGCTCCTCCAACACGTGCATGTCTCTTCAAATTCGGATGTATGGGAATGGACTGTAGGATCCAATCCTACCTTCTCGTATTGCTCATTGCGTTGGCTAATCGAGAATGGTATGTTCTCACAATCTCAATACTATTATAATTGGAATAGGTGACTCCCATTAAAGTGGATTTATTTGGATGGCGAGCATCTTTTAATAGAATTCTGACTCGCCCCAACCTAACTAAAAGAGGGATCGGCGTACCAACAAGCTTTTTCCAGTTTTTGCAATTCAGCGAGGAAAACTCCACCCAACTCTCTATCAACTGCCTTCGCTTCTACTGGAGCTATTTCGATTTGGTGTAAACTCCCACTGTTCAATGGGAGTGATGTCACTCAGCTTTATCACAAAAATCAAACATATTACATTTTTCAACTTTCTTAGTCGTGGTAATGATCGTGAAGATTGTCTTCAGAAGATTATGGTGTAATTGGTTTGAAATACGGGTCATCAAATTTATCACTTGGGGCTATACTTAGGCCGGAGGGTGTGGAGGGCGCCACCAAGGCCACCTCAGCTCCTATAGCGCCGCCGGCGCCATCGACCCACACCGAGCCATTCAAGAGGGGCGCTATAGGTGAGCTCGCCAAGCTGTTAACGAGGAAGAAGGGGCTGCTCTGGTGGGGCCCACTTGTTTGCACCAATCAAATTTTTTTTTTTTTTTTTGCTCTATAGCGCCTAGGGGGTTATCACCACACCCTCCATGTTAAAGGGGGGGTTATAAAGCTGAGGTGGCTGACGTGGCGCTGAGGTGTCCTTATAAAGCCCCAAGGGGGTTATCCCACACCCTCTAGCCTTATGCCATATTCTTCATTCATGTTGTTATTATAATACATCAACGTAACCCGTCCACCGGACGGGTATTAAACTTGTTATGTATAGTCCTTGTCAAGCAATCTGCTATAGATCCAAGCTTATCTATCTTTCGTTTTGTTTATTTCCCGATAGGACAATTGGGGCGGGTCCTGCTATTTTACAATCACTTTCCACATTTATTTTAACCATTGCACTCCTTTGTGTTAGACCTACGTCTTTCTGAGGACATGGTCGAGGAAAGGAGTTCGTGGAGACATATAATGGAGGTTAAAGACTTTTAAGAGGAGAATTTGATTTTTGTATTAGATTCTCAACTTAGAATCTTAATATTATTTTTTTATGCGTGTTATTGCTTGCATGCATGTATGTCTTTATGAAGTGTTATCTGCTTATGTGTGTTTTATTTGACTGTTATGTCTAGATATAGTTTTCGAGCTGGGGCCCTCTCTATCTCCGGGGATGGAGGTAAGATTTGCTTACATTCCACTCTTTTAAACCCCACCAATTGCTTGGCTATAGACGGGATTATAGGTTGTTGTATTGCACTCCTTTGTGCATTTTGACACCTTTTTAGAACAATTACCGTATTCCATTTGATTGTGTTTTTAGTTACTTTGAAAACTACATATAATTATTTAATCAGTATTTCACCAATGACATTAAGGAATATACCAGGTTACTTAGTTACATTTTACCCAATTAGTAAGTTTATTTATTTTACTTTATGGCTTCTTAACGTCAAACAATCATAAATATTTACCAATTAAGTTTATTTATTTTTACTTTATTTTACTTTATAGCTTCTTAACGTCAAACAATCATAAATATTTACCAGCTAAGCTTATCTAGCTCTATAGCTACTTATCATCAAACTTTAATATTCATTTCTTTCGCCTTTAATCATTAATGAGTAATGCTTTGGGTTATCTATCACAATAGATGAAATAATAACCTATTTGCTAGAAACATTTCACCAAGTATTTGGTAGAGACATTTCACTAGGGGTGTAAACGAGGCTCGTTAGGTTTTTATGAAGCTCGAGCTCGAGCTCGGCTCGGTTCGAGCCTACTTCTTTGAGCTCTAGCTCGGCTCGCGAGTAAAACCCAAAGCTCGAGCTCGGCTCGACTTGGCTCCAACTATTTTGAGAACAACCTTAAACGAGCTAAAAGTTTGGCTCGAGCTCACTTCAACATCGATTAAATGAGCCAAAGCTCGGCTCAAGCTCGGCTCATCAATGTTATCATCATTATTAATATATTATATATAAAAAAACTAAAATTTTGTATGGGCTCGTTTAGGCTCGCGAGCCTAAACAAGCTTTGTATTTCAGGCTCGAGCTCGGGCTCGATAACAAAACGAGCTCTATTTCAGGCTCGAACTCGGGCTCGGGCTCGTTAAAGCTCGGCTCGTTCGAGCTTTTAACCGAGCCGATCACGAGTAGCTCTCGAGCTTCTGGGCTTGTTTACACCCCTACATTTCACCAAGCTTTTTATTGATTTACAAGAATTAAAAAAAAAAAAAAAAACAATTTTGATGTGTGACATGTTATGTTATGTAAACTCCGAGTACTCACCTTACAATGGTCTATTCCATTTCACCTCTCATTCCTGCATACAACCCTTGACTTAAACTTTGTAAATATACATATATGGCCCTTCATTTAGTCCAAAAGTTCTATCAATTTCATTTCCTTGATTTTCACCGAATGTCAGACGATTATATAAGACTGAGTGTAGTGGGGCAACCTGTTGAGTGGGCGTCTTGCGACACGTGGCGCCACGTCACATAAGAGGATTCTGACCAAAAAAGGGGTAGTGGGGCAACCTTGCTGGGTGGGGCGTCTTGCGACACGTGGCACCCATTTATTTTGTCTTTTTTTATGTAAAAGATATAAAAAAATCCTATTTTTTATAAAAGTCTTTTTTTACTTCAACCAAAATAAAAAAATACATCAACTAAAAAAAAAATACTTCAACCAAAATAAAAAAATACATCAACTAAAAAAAAAATTACTTCAACCAAAATAAAAAAAATACATCAACTAAAAAAACATACATCAATACACATCTACTACTCATCGTCACTAACGTACTCGTTTAGGTCGAGGTCGACTACATTGTTATTATCTTCATCCTCGTTATCTCCTTCATCCTCGTTAACGAGTTCCGCCTCGTATCCTGGTGGTTTGTTGTCCCATAGGTGATCGATCAAGTCATACATAAGCATGTTGTGTTTCTGTCTATTCTTTATATCCATTATGTTCTCGAGTCGTGTCTCCAATGATACTTCTTGCGTCCAATACTCCGGGAACAATGAAGGGTCATTCTCATTGTAATCTTGGCAAATGGCTTTGCCTTCGTCTTCCAATATCATGTTATGCAAAATAATGCATGTGTAAATGACGTCATGCATTTTTTCCTTTGTCCAGTATCTTGCTGGATAATTGATGACGTGCCATCGCTTTCGAAGAACTCCAAACGCTCGCTCGATATCTTTTCTTGCTGATTCTTGTTTTCTCGTGAAATATTTTCTTTTCAGATCAATAGGCTCGGTGAACGTCTTTACGAACATTGCGTACTCCGGATAGATACCGTCAGTTAAATAATATCCGCGTTTGTAGTAATTATCGCTCGCATAAAACGCTGAAGTTGGTGCCAATCCGTTTATAATCTCTTCGAGAACCGGCGAAGACTCAAACACGTTGATGTCGTTGTGAGAACCTTGTTGACCAAAGTATGCATTCCATATCCAAAGATCATAAGATGCAACCGCCTGCAATATTAACGACGGTTTGCGAATGTCGCCTCTAGTATGTGTACCACGCCAAGCGGTAGGGCATTGTTCCCACTTCCAGTGCATGCAGTCTATGCTACCGATCATACCGGGGAAACCGTGAACGTGCTCATGCACTTCGTACATCCTTTGGAGATCACTCCAAGTCGGACGTCGTAAATAAGCCGGCCCATACAACTCAATCACACCTATATAAATTTAATTTAAATATGCATACGAACATTGACAGTAACATATAAAAAAATTGACGCTAAAGTTAAATATATAAAAAATTTGAAAACAAAATTTACTAAATATACCTTTACAAAAGTGTATGAGTGTGTCTCGCGCAGTCTTGGAAGCCATTCTCAGGTACTCGTCAAATGAATCAACGCTTGTGCCATATGCAAGTTGTCGGATGGCCGCAGTACACTTTTGTAACGAAGTAAAGCCAAGATACCCACGAGCGTCATACTTTTGTTTGAAATAATCATAATCTTCCTCCATGTCGTTTGTAATACGGGTAAATAGACGTTTACTCATGCGAAAGCGACGTCTAAATATCTTCGCGTCATATACCGGCTCCTCCCCGAAATAGTCTTGCATCAGCCGTTGTTGTCCTGCGGCACGATCCCGCATAATATAATTTCTTCTTCTAATCAGTGGGTCATCCGTTTCATTGCCCTCGCTAGCAACGTGAACCATTAAATTGATCGTTGTCATTACCGCCTCGTTGATGGCTTCTTCAAATTCATAAGAACTAGATGAAGTTGTATCGTCGTCGGACGAGGATGACGAAGGGACGTTGAACTCCATTTGTGGTTCCAAAAAAACAAAATGGTTTATGTTGAAAGAATGTAGTTTTAGAGTGTGTTGTGTTGTATTTTTTTAGAGTGGGTTGTGTTGTATAATAGATGTATATATATATATAGTAATTTGGTTTAAAAAAAAAAAAAAAACATAAAATTTACTCAATATATCCGTTGGATAACGGCTATATGTTTGAATGTGTGTGTTGAATGGGCGACGAGAAGGAGACGGGCAAGAGGGGGTCGCCCCCCAAGTCGCCCCCGGGGGCGGTGTTCCAGGCGACTTGGGGCGACTTGGGGTGGGGAGTCGCCCCACTACACTTAGTCTAAATGATAAAATGAATATCACATAATGTGTAGTTTGCTCTTTCAATATTTCCAAATTATTATATCAAATGGAACATTTGTGATTTGTGTATATGCTAATCACATACATAACAGTGTATTTCGATTTTTTGTTTTCTAACTTTATTATCGTAAAGTTGAGTCCGTGCATAGCAAGCTCTAGAGTATCAAGATACTACTTTTGAAATGTGATTTGTATACACAATATAAAGAAACATAGCCGGACTATTATACATCTCTTAGGGTGGAGGGTATGGTTCAATCACTTAGGGGCTGTTTGGCAACTTCTGAATGAATAAGTGCTGAATGAATAAGAGGTCTGAATGGGTAAGAGGGTCTGAATGGGTAAGTGCTGAACCAGTAAAGTGCTGTTTGGTTCCATATCTGAATGACAGTGTAAAATGACATTTTTACCCCTACCCACAAAATAAACCCATTATAGAATTTTTTATATAAAACCCTATCATCATCATCATTCATCAGTATTCATCACCACCCCCCCCCCCCCCACACACCCCCTTCCCCTTTCTCTCCCTACCGATCTGAGTTCTCCGCCACCGATCTCCGCCACCGCCATCATCGTCAATCAACATCATCTCCGCCACCGCCATCATCATCATCATCAACATCATCTCCGCCACCGCCATCATCGTCAATCGCCTCAATCGTCGCCATCATCATCATCATCTCTTGTTCGTTGTTGGAGTCGGAGCTTCCCCGTTTGATGCTGCTAATGCCGTTACCCAGCTCCGCCGCACCGCCGCCGTACATGGTGGTGGTCGGCTGTATTCACAGGAGAGAGAGAGAGAGGAGAGTAGAGTGAAGAGGGACTGTGTAAGTTTGTTGGTATCGAAGGGGGATACATGTGGGTGCACCGCCGCCGCACCGCCGCCGTACATGGTGGTGGTCGCCGTACATGTGGGTGTCTAGCCGGACAGAAGAAAGGGGAGCCGGAATCACGGCTCCGGTCGCCGGGAATTCTGATCGAGAGAGAGGTAAAGGGATGAGGGAGGGTGAATGGGGGTAACACTTGTCTTTTTTTTCATTCAGCATGTTCTAGTTGCTGAATGATTCAGCACTGAATCATTAAGAGGTTTGCCATTAAGAGGCACAACCAAACAGCTAACCTCTGTCCGAATAAGAGGTCCAACCTCTTAATGATTCATTAAGAGGCTTGCCAAACAGCCCCTTAGGGTGTTTGAGTTATTCTCTAGCCAATAATATCATGTCATGTCAAGTCTCCATTTCACTCCTCATTTTGCACTCAATCACTGACAATAGTTCAAACCCATGGAGAGTGTTAAAGAATTAAAAAAAAATTGTGATTGGTTGAAAGGGGTTGGGACCCACCATTAACCCCCCTCTCCTCCTTTCCTCCTCTTCCCGCATCGGTGAGTATACACCAAAAAAGCACTCCCCACTCACTGAAAAGAGGCCGGCGATCATTCACCGAGCGGTGACTGCCACTCCCCATATGTGTTTACCGAACCATACCGTCTACCCTTAATTTTAAAAGTCGATGATTGTCACATCAAGTACCACCGGCCAGATTTTTTACATATGGCAACAAGAGTATAAACAAAGCAAAAGGTAGATGAGGTGAATAAGACACTCATGTTGTAACTCCACTCCCCAAAACCCCCCCGGGTTCGATTACTTCATATCCCCTTCCTCATTTTATTTATTCCTTTGTTTTATCTATTATTATTTTGAAACAGACGAAAGCATCACATACAGCATACTTGGTTAAGTGCAACTTTCTTAAGTCATCGTCCACTCAAGCTCTCTCTCCTCCTTTTTTTTTGTTTTGTTTTTAGATTTAATTTCGAGGGTGAAGATACAATAGGAAGTTTATTTGGCTAAGAAGGCTAGGAAGTGATCTTGACCATCCATTTAGTTAATCAAGGCTAAGATTAAAATGATGGAAATTGAAAGAAACAAAAGAGGCGCGTGAGTTTGTTTAGAGGCATTCTAGTCAATCAAATGAAATAGTTTCTCTCTCCTCCAATTCCCCCCATTTTTTAAACGTTAATAACTCTTTCATACGACATTATTTTTTTTATAAAAATTGCACCAAAAAAACGAGCGTTTCTTTATCTTTAAAACGAGTATACTATTGCTATATTTTCGAATTTTTTTTTTAAAAACCCAGTTGCGTAAAACGCAATAGAAAAACCCCCAGTTACGTAAAACGCAATGAAAAAAAACCTAAAAAATGACATTTTTCTAAAACGCAATGCACCAAAAACACAAATAAATGTCTTATTTGTAAAACGCAATGGCCATAAAACACAAAGAAATGTCTTATTTCTAAAACGCAATAGCCTAAAAACTCAAAAGAAAATTACTTTCTAAAACGCAATGGACTAAAAACACATAAAAATGTGTTTTACCTAAAACGCAATGCACCAAAAACACAAACAAATGTCTTATTTCTAAAACGCAATGGCCAGAAAACACTTAAAATGTCTGTTTCCTAAAACGCAATGGACTGAAAACACATAAAAATGTGTTTTTACCTAAAACGCAATGCACAAAAAACACAAAGAAATGTCTTATTTGTAAAATGCAATGGTCAGAAAACACTTAAAAATGACTCATTCTAAAACGCAATTGCCTAAAAAACAAAAGAAAGGGTTCTCTGTAAAACGCAATGGACTGAAAACACCTAAAAAGTGTTTTACCTAAAACGCAATGCACAAAAAACACAAAGAAATGTCTTATTTATAAAACGCAATGGCCAGAAAACACTTAAAAATGACTCATTCTAAAATGCAATTGCCTAAAAAACAAAAGAAAGTGTTCTCTGTAAAACGCAATGGACTGAAAACACCTAAAAAAGTGTTTTACCTAAAACGCAATGCACCAAAAACACTTCAAGAATGTGTTTTTCTAAAACGCAATGGCCAATGCAGAACTGTGTTCTGAATTGTCTGTGCTGTGAACTGTCTCAACCCCAGCCAGGGGCTCTGCCCCTTGGACCCCGCCAGGGGCTGCTGCCGTTGGGACCCCGTTACCAGGGGCGCTGCCCCCGAACCCCCGTTAAGATCGTAAAACGCAATGACTAAATCAAAAACCCAGATCGTAAAAATGAAATTAAAGAATTTCTTACATGGCTCGAAGTGATTTCTTCAACAATTGACGAATTTTGAATGATTGAAACACTTATCAGCGCTCGAATCGAACGGATCGAGTGATTATCTTCAAAATCACCGGAAAAAAAACGAGATTTTGTATGAAATTAAACTGGGTTTTCTTCAAAAAAAAAAGCTGAAGAACACGTTGATCGGGTGTTTGAATCATTAATTGGTGACGAAAATCGCACTATAATGTAGTGATTATTGAGATAGAAAGTGAAGAAATGGTTGAAGATGGTGGGTTTTGAAAATGGTGGGTTTTGAAGTTACTGGGTTTTAAAAAGGAAGAAGAAAGGGTTGGATTGACTAAAATACCATTTTCTTTATTTTAAGTGTTGCCACATGTCCTAATCCTATTGCTTCCTACACTTCCTAGCCAAAATAAACTTCCTATTTGATCTTTTCCCTTAATTTCGATTTTGCTTTCTTAATATAAAAGTTAAATTCTCTACTTTTTTTAATGTTATATTTTGTTTTTAGATTTAATTTCAATTTTCCTTTCTTAATATAAAAGTTAAATTCTCTACTTTTTTATCCTTTTTTTTTCCTGTTATATGTTTAATTTTTTTATACTTAATTTTTTTCATTATGTAACTTAAAATTTACCTAAACAACTTTTAATAAGTTTTTGAAAATACTGTTTTCCTTTAATCAAGAGTTTCTATGTCTATTAGCACGCTACCAGACCGACTATATGTATGGAATTTACTGGTTAAGACATACACCTTGATTTTGGAACGGAATGTCTTGTCTTTAAGTCACATAGACAACAGAGGTTAAAAGAAATTAATGTTGTTCTAAAAATGGGTCTGGTTTTAAAAACATTAAACCGAAGCTCATTTAATATACGAGTTTGAATTTGACTAGGCCTGTAACCCTATATGACTTATTATTTATATAAATATAATATTTTTAATTTGATATAATAATGATATATATTAGAGTTTTGATGCTGAGTATCCAACACCTCAAATTGTGATGTCTTGCATTTCACTTTTGCGAACATCAAAGATACTAACGACTACAAAATTTAAGGCCATCCGGGGCATCCCGTGGTGACAAATCCTTCACGTGTTGAAGGTAGTGAAACATCGCCGCTACCCTCCTTTATAACGTGTGGATGGGTTAACGCGTTGCCATGGTCACGCGTGAAGAATTAAAGGTGTTGCACATGTTCGATGATGGAGATGAGTGATGGACATTTCCACTAAAATCAATCACTAGTGATGGAATAAAACGCGATGACGTGACGGAAGTTGATTGTGTGGATGGGTTAACGCGTTGCCATGGTCACGCGTGAAAAATTAAAGGTGTTGCACATGTTCGATGATGGAGATGAGCGATGGACATTTCCACTAAAATCAATCACTAGTGATGGAATAAAACGCGATGACGTGACGGAAGTTGATTGAATGTTGTGAGTGATGGAATTCCATCACTAGTGGAGCGCCTCTACCCCTAATTGAAACTTAAATCATTAGTAACCTCAAAAGATGTTACAACATTACAAATACTAAATTCACTAATTAATAAATAATGTAAACTCTAAAGGTGATGGGATGTTTGAACACATTACTATAACATCAATGTGGGGTGAAGGAAATGCCTCTCAGCTACGATTTAAATGAACTGGATGTTTAGCGAACAATTCGTGAATCATTCAGCGGAAAGTTTGTTTATGTTCGTTCGTTTAATAAATGAACAAACACGAACAAGAAATTCCGTTCGTTAAGGTAAACGAACGAACACGAACAGAGGTTGTGTTCATTCGTCTACGTTCGTGAACGTTTGGTAATGTGTTCATTTATGTTCGCTCGTTCTTAGTTTTTAAAATTTGAAACCATAGTTATATCATATGTCTCCCCCAATATCCTTCATTTGACCATTTCAATTTCAGTTTGTATTAAAGCTTGACAAACTTCTAAATTTTGTGTTAATCATGTTTTATAAACTATGTCACCTGTTCATATAATTATGTTAAGTCCTTATTTATTTTTCGGTGGATTTTTCGTAATCTTAGTGATGTAAAATGCAAGTTTTCTAAAAAGAATATATGTTCGTGTGTATTCATTTGTGTTCATAAACGTTGTTTGTGTTCATTTATGTGTATGAACATTTGTTTGAGTTCATTTGCATTTAATAAGTGTTCGTGAACAATTCATGAACACGTTCATTTCTGCAATGAACGAACACGAACAAGAAATCTCGTTCGGTAAACATTCGTGAACAGTTTATAAACAGACTCATTCCTTAACGAACAGACACAAAAAAACTTCGTTCGGTTCGTTTACAGCCCTACTCCCAACCATCTCTCAAATTGCTAGCCTTAAATTTCTGTAACTTCCTAAATTTATAAGTCATGTCTCTCATAGATTCTGGATTATTTATCAACAAATATTGATTTTGAATATTATAACCAAACTAGGTGTATCAAAGACAATAAACCAACCTACTAGTTTTAATACAAATTCGGCAAAAACTTATCATAAAACCGACTTTGCTTGCCTTGTATCTTTGTTAAACCAACCAATACGAGTCTACAACCGCATACATTGGTATCAGATAGAACTAGTTTAATACCCGTCCGTTGGACGGGTTACGCCAAGGTAACAAACAAAGACAATGTATATTGATGGTGTTTCGGTTTGCTTCTCCTTTTCCTCTTTTCCATCTCCTATTTGAAAATATTACAACCATAGAACTTTTCTTTTTCTTCTTTTCAAACCAGTGAAACGCATTCTCAAAACACATTATCCAAACACTACAAAAATGACATATTAACTTTTAAGAAGTCAAAAACTTAAAAGCAGCTCAAAATAAACAATCCCAAACGCCCACGTTAGGTGAACACAAGTCTAAAGAACATTATAAACAAAAGCACCATTTTTAATTTATAAAAGGAAAACCTACGTGAACGGTGTACAACTACAAACAGTATAAAATAAAACTGATAAAGAGATAAAACATGAAATACTGTCATTTTAATGCAAAAGTAAATGGTAGGCAGCATTGGGGAAAAGTGTTATAACAATCAAACGTGGTTTACTGCCTCAATTTTTTCGACTTTTGGATCGTCCTCTTTAACCTCAAAGATAGCCTCTTTTCGACTTGTTGAGTTGATGCATGGTGCCCATTTGTCAAACTTGGTGTATTTTTGGCATCGTCTACTGAGGCATCCTGATGGTTCACATCAACAACCACCTGAAAGTTAAGTATGAGAGTAAGGAATACAAAGTATAACTGGTTCACTAACAGCGTAACAATGCCTCACATGTGTCATCCACTCCACCAGTATCCATTTTTGGCATTGTGTTAGATGAGAATGAGATGAAATTTTAGATACCCGTCCGTAGGCCGGGTACTTTAACTGCATAATGACACAAGTGTTTTTTTCTTTGCATTAAATGAAAACATTATTTATTTAAAAACACTAAAGTATGTGAGAATTTTAATCAAAACAATGTATATCATGACTAAAAACCTGGCAAAGCAAGGTTGGAGGCACTTTCAATGAATCGAATTGCCTTGAGCCTTTAAGTGCGTCATGGACTACTAAAACAAAACATAAATAGTCGGGTGAAATGGAAATGTCAATTAAAACTCATGTATGGTAAATAATCTTGGTCACAATTCTGGGTGTCTATCTTAGTCATGTCCACGTGTCTTTTGACTTTGGAGACTCCCTACAAAATAAATAAATATTCAAAGACTACTGAGAGTGATCAAGAAGAATCAGTAACTTGATCAGTAAGTAGTTCATGAAATGTAATACAAATAAACAAAACTAAATTGTTTACATAAAAGAATCTCGCTAAGTATCACGAATTTAAGAAAATTCTCAAATTTCAATTCCATCGAATTATATATGTTCTTGCATTATGTTCGTCTAAATACCAAACAACTTTTAATGCATTAACGGACTTGTCTTCTTCATTTCCCATTTTCAAACCCCAACCAAGTGCGCATGCAAGGCTCTATGTACATCACGTCGGTTGAGGTAGTTAACAGTTTCATCTTCCATACAAACATCAACCCTCCCAGTTACTTGTGGAAAACACAACAAACATTCAAAGTCTTTATGATTTCTCTGTGAGATGGTGAACATGTGTAAAGATTATTTTTCAACAAACAAATTTCTAAATCAAGTTGGTATTTTTATTCGGAAAACCACTTTTTAACCAAAACCAATTTTATATAATTGTTTTTCTTTTTTTAATTTTTTTAACAGGTTCATGGAGAGCAATGACCTGGACTCTTAAGAGTAAAGATGGTATGCAAACATAGAGTAAGAACATATTAACCCTTGAGTTTAAAATTGTAGCATACTCCGAAACTGGATTTCCTAGCGACATATTGCACAAGTATGAAAATAAAAAACGTAAGACAACAATTTGCTTCAAATTATAAAATGAAAAACAAAGACTTCAACTTTTATGTTGGTGAAACTATATTGATGAAGTACAAAGACGTAAGCACTCATCAACAATCAACACAAGTTCAATGCTTGTATATAACAAATACTTCCTAAAAATCAACATGGGTAAATTAATAAAAACATTGCTCCTTCGAATATGTTGATAGATAAATATAAAAGTGCTCCTTGATTAACAAAATGAATTCCAACCAAGTCTAAAACTATATATGGTACCTTATATTCCATTTTATTGAGATTCACGTAAACTTCCAAATGTAACTCTCTCATTCCATATATGCTTGACTGTGCTACAAAAGTATCAACACAACAAACAAATTTAAAAAGCATAAAAATAAATGTTATATGATACCACTCTCTGGGTTTAATCACGGATGTGGTATCGTCTCTTTGAAACCAATTCAAACCATTTGAAAACTGAATATGGAAATATGAATTGTGTGTAGGTCGAGAAAAAACATCACTGACAACTAACTTGTGAAGATAACTTTATTAAAGGAACCCAAAGAAAAAGATAACGTCTTTAAAGCATCTATTTCACTTGTAAATAAGCACAAATCATGCTTACCCCTTCCTATGGAATTTTCCCCTTCTCATACTCACTCTAAACTAATACAACAGACTATCAATTCAAAAGCCAATACTTACTATTAAAGTAGTATATGAGTATTCATATAAACTATGATGTCTAGTCGGAACCCCAGTCAAGGATATTTTTTACCTTCCATACAAAAAGCAATCTATAGCGTTTTGGCTGGTATCGCTATTTTATTCATTATACATACGTGCACGCGCACACACACATATTGCTCCCTTCGGACTTACAGTGAGCACACTCTTTGAACTCTCCGGTGAAAACGGGAAGAACATGATCCCCTGGCTGTAGATCATTCACTCCTTCCCCAACACTCTCCACAACCCTGTGTTCATATTAATCAAATCAATCAGGTTATGTGTTTCAAAATAATAAAAAATACAAACCCTATTGACTTTGATACAAGAATGGAACATACCCTCTAGCTTCATGTCCTAAAATTCTTGGAAATACAGGATTTTGCCCCTGCAGTAATTAAAGATTCAAGATTAGATATTTGATCTAAAAATAGTAATAATAAATAAAGTTGTTTGAATTTAAAATGCTTACTTTGGCTTCCCAGAAGTAAATATCAGTGTGGCAAAGGGAAGTGAAGAGGATCTTAATTCGGACTTCCATTTTCTGCGGTGGCGCCACTTCCACTTCTTCGATCACCAGCGGCTTTCCGGCTTCCCATGCCACGCGGCTGTTACATCAGTTAAACTTACATGTTTACATCCATTATCAGGTTATAAAAAGACTTGAAAGATTGAAGAAAAGTAGAAAACACTTACCTTTGCATTGAATCACTTGACCATTGGTGCTCGACATAATTGTAACTTAATCACTGTAAAGAATTTGATAAAAGTAGTAATTGTTTTTCCAATAGATGCATCCCACCAAAGAAGACCCAAAATTCACATGAATGCCCTCTTGTATGTGGTTTTCCAGCATAGCATCTGTAGCACATAAAAAATGAAAAAAAAGAGAATAATAAAAATGAAAACATCAGATATAATATTTGTTTTTAGGGAGTGATTCAGTAAATTCATCATCAGAATTTATATTTGTTCTTTCAATCCATGTATATTCTTTATCTTATTTCTATTATTAATAAATGAGGTAGACTAATGTCAACCTCAAAATATATAAATAATTAAAAATTTATAGTATAATGTAAAACTCGTTTTTTGAACGGCCAACAAAGACTTTATTAAAATGCTAATAGCGGGCCAATAAAATGTTTAGCCGGCATGATTACAGCCACCAAATATATCAGATCGAAACAGAGTTATACACCCATTGCTATTAAATCGAAATTACACCAATCTATCCACGAAAGCGACCCGCACTTTTCCCTATGCTTTATCCAAAGATAACTATAAATCTCGATCTCCTCCTTAATTCTACCGATATTCGCCAGCTTATTGTTAAAAACTTCCTTGTTCCGATTTTTCCACAATGCCCAAATAGTCACCTGAAAAATCGACAAGATGAGTTTCTTCCACTTCGCCAAGCCACAATATGAATTCTGGACAGCCACCAAATCTTTTAGTTCAAGGATATAAAGGGGTCCAAGCGGGCACCAACCCACTACAAAATGCCAAACCTTATGAGCAAAATTGCATGCCACAAACAGATGTGATGCCGACTCGTCTTCTTCATTACATACCTTGCACCTTATATCTAGAATATTAATGTTTCTTTGGACCAAATTCACAGCAGTTGGCAACCTATTTAAGACAAGTCTCCACACCACATAATTATACCTTAATAGGAACCCACCCATTCCATTATATCCAATCCCCATATCAGAAAAAAGTCAATATATCACTAACACAATAAAACCCCAATCAAAATTAGTGAAAGAAATCAACCTGATTAGCCATTAGAGAAGAAGATGAATTCCACCGTTTATAAGACAGTTTGTACTCACCAGTCTAATTGTGGTACACTGGAATCTCTTCCCCTGAAACTGTAAAGGGAAAATAGAATTAGTAAAAAATTCATTGCAAATCCAAATCACAATATGATTTTGGTTTGAGAAGCAATGAACAATCTGATGGCTTTAGTGATAAAGAAGACGCAAATTAAGGGGGAAAACCCTAAGACGAACCTCAAATATGCTCTGTTATGATGTGGTTCACAAATTCTTCTTCAATTGCAAAATAGGAAACAGCGAGGCCTTGATGATGCTGGGTAGGGGAGGATTTATAGTGGGTAACCTGGGGCGGTTGGGGAGGAGAAAGCGGGAAACGTGGGTGGGGAGGACGGAAACCGCCTGAAACCGCATGATTTTTGGAGAGAGATTGTAAAACTGCCCTGAACCGTTGCTTCTAGAAGGTTATATTTTAGGTGGTTGAGTCGTGGAGTGGAGATAGTGGGCAGCAAAAGGTGGAGGTAACCACCAGCTGCAAAAACCGACCATAACCTCCGGGAACCGCCATTAGAGCGGTTATTTTTGGGAGTTTAAACGGCTGAGATTTCATCTCAGCATGATCCGACGGTGAATATTGATTTGCAAAGCGGTTAGACTTAATGTGTTTAATATATATATATAATTTTGTTTTAATTGTATGTTACATTATCCTATCCAAATGCATTTTGTTTTCTTTATCCGTATATAGCACTAACCGTTCCTTATAAAACCCCACCCCTCATTCCCCTATGACCATGTACATTTCCACTTTCACCCCTTTCAACAAACACATATTTTTTTACACCAATTCCGAGATTTTCAAGAATAAATACACCACAACCTACATTCGTCAGAATTTCAACAAACACACATGTCTCGTCATGTCAGGATGCTCGGTGGCCAGAACCCATCGGCCACCGAGCCAGCACCAGACACCAACAATGCCGATGCCGACTTTGTGGTCATCCTCGCCGCCCTATTATGCGCTCTAATCTGCATCCTGGGCCTACTAGCAGTGTCTCGCTGCACATGGTTCCGTCGGATCTCCGGCATAGTCATCATCAACCGTACGGATCAGTCGCTACCCGCTGCTGCGAACAAAGGCCTCAAGAAGAAGGTGTTGAATACTCTTCCAAAGCTCACATACTCCACGGAAACAATGGCTGAAAAACTCTCTGATTGTGCCATCTGCTTGTCGGAATTCAATTCCGGTGATGAGATCAGAGTTTTACCGCAGTGTGGTCATAGTTTTCATGTCGTATGTATCGATACATGGTTTGGATCTCACTCTTCGTGTCCGTCTTGTCGCCAGATCTTAGTTCCCGCACCGAGATGTAAAAAATGCGGTGAGTTACCCGTTGTTGGATCGAACTGCTCTGATACCATGATAGCTGGTGAAACGAGTGGCTCAATCGGCAGGTTTTTACCGTGATCCAATTGATTTATTCCGATTTGTAGTTTGTAGTGAGTTTAGAGCTGTAAAAAGTTAATTAAGTGGATATTAATATTAGTTAATTAAATATGTGAATTTTGTACATATACAATTGATTGATTCCAAAGTATTGCTTGTGATATGCAATGGTTTATACTAGACAGAGCTGTGGATTCTCTCTTATAACAAGACAGCAAAAAGAAGGAACAAATAATTGAAGCTTCAATAAGAAGTTGGATAGCTATTGTTAAGAATTTGGAATCCAATGATAGGTGAACAGCTAAAGATTAAATTACTTGAGAATTATTATTTACATTTAATTGAAACATGAAAAGAGGAGGGATGAAGGATTTTAGGTCAGAAGTAAGTGTCAAAGTTGGTTGATGAAAGTCGTTTATAGACGTAACTCAGCACGCAAAAGATTGATCACATCTCCTCAAACGGAACATGGTCATTAATGTTGCATGTGTCATTTCATACAACACACCTAACTGCATTCAATCTATCAATTGATACGGCAATTTTTTTTAACGCGGACTTTCTTGTATTTGAATATCGTACTCCTCAAATTGGAGAGCCCACGGAAAACTATACCGTTGGTTGCAACTTGACAGTCGTTGTGTCACCACAAGAGCAAAACTCTCTAGTGTAACACACGGTGGGACGAAAACTCGGGTGGACTCATGATAGAGCCTGACATCTCTGCAAGGAGGCTAGGCTCTATCTATCATTGACTAATCCATCAAAATGAAACAAGTGGGGATTGAACTTGGTCTAAATTAAAGAACCCAAGTCTCCTTACCACTATGCCACAAGTGGCGGATAATTGATACGGCAATCTTTGCATTTTTTTTAGTAACAATGTTACTCCATACCACCAGTGGCAAAGCTTGAGATTTCCGATCGGGAGGTCGAAAATGTATATACCAAAAATTTCTATAAAAGCGGGGAGTCAAAAACGTATATACCCAAAAATTTCTATACGAAAACTACATGCTCTCCACTACTGAACGAAAAGTTCGGGGGGTCGGCCACCCCCTTCCGCCCCCACAAAGCTACGCCATTGCATACCACTATTCTTACTTTTAAACTACACCAATATATTTGTAATTTTAATTTTATATTCATACAAGACAGGAGGAGCTTCTATTACCTAACCAATACTGGAATGATAGCAAATTAGTGTCATAGTCTTAAAGAATACGGTGTAATTGTAGGGCAGGGGCGCAACTTTGTAGGGGTCAGGGGCCGTCTGACCTCCTGAACTTTTCGCTCAATAGTGTCTGGTATTTAGTTTTCGTATATAATTTTTTAGGTATATATGTTTTCGACCCCTCAGATTAGAAATCTCAAGTTTCGCCACTGTTGTAGGATGACTCCTGTTATCAAAAAATAGATGTTTCAAATAGTGTAAAGTATATATATATGTAAGTGGTTAATCAATTTAAGATAGAATTAGCAGCTGTCTAAAAAAAGTCAGTGGAAAAACCTAATTAGCCTTTTTCTTAATACGACAAATGTGTTGATTTGATGTATATGATAATAAGGGTTATGTTCGTATGTGTGTTCTTAGAATATTATTTTAGATAAATAAGGGTTATGTTCATATGTGTTTTTTTTAGAATATTATTTTAGATAAGTATAAAATAATTAGTCGTTTTAACATGATATAAAAACTAGTATGATTATCCGTCTATAAAAGCGATTTAGATAATCATTTGCCTAGTCGTAATTAGTAATGTTGTGAATTGTTTTATTTCTCGACTTCTCGTTATTATCAAATCCAAAAGGCTTTGGCAATTCAATAAATAAATAAATAAACTAATGAGCTTTATGTGGTATAATTTACAAAAGAAAAAAAAAAAAAACAGGCATAAAATATATTAAAACACACTACTTTTCCTCGAGGAAAAAACACACATGAATGAAGTTACAAAGTTTATTTAACTTTACATGAATTATTATTGAATAGTGTTCACAAAAGATAATTACACAAATCAAATATAATACTGTTTCCGTTTATACAAAATATTTTAAATATTCAAATGATTAGGTCCTAAATTTTTTTTATAACATAGAATTTACAAGTTTAGGTTAACTGATAATTCAGACAAACTGACATAACAAAATATTACACTTATATTATAGTCTAAAAACATTAAGGTTTTAGACTCGAAACTTTGCCACGAATAAATATGCTTTAACTTTCCTGAAAAGACATTCCCAAGGAGATGGCGGTTTAAGAGTGTTCGGCTCTTTGCGTGCTTAATCGTACGCAGATGTCTGAATGGTTCAGACATTTGCCTCTGAATGGTTAAGATTTATACAGAGTCTGAATAGTTAAGACCTCTAATATGAATTGGTCAGACATTTGCCTCTGAATGGTTAAACATTATACAGGCTCTTAATGGTTCAGACCACTTACTGGTTCAGCACTTAATGGTTCAGACCTCTTACTGGTTCAGCACTTAACCATTCAGATGTTGCCAAACAGCCCCTTAGTCAAGTACCTCATACATTCTTGTAAATATGATCATTATGAGCATATTTCAACATCATTTTACATTCATTAGCTAAGATTTCATACTAGTCTTCTAAAATCAAGAACTAGCCACATACTTTTTCACCCATGGGGTTTCTATAACATACCTTAGACGTTGATGATACTCGTGATTCAATATTTCAAACATGCAATGATTCAAGACAAAATGACAGTGCACGTCCTTTAGGTTTACCTAAAAGTACAGTGCACGTCCTTAACGTTTAAAAGTTGCACTGCAAATCCTTTACCTTTAATTTTGTTGCATTGCAAGTCCTTTATGGCTAACGGTGTTAACTTTTACCATTAAATCCCCCACGTGCCTCCCACGTGAGGGGTATATCCGTCCATTCCCTTCATTCTCCCCCTTTAAAACCCAAGATTAAAACAGTTCATTCCAAGATTATCATTAACAGATATGAATCTTTAATAACGTTTTATTTGTACACAATCAGATTTATCATCAGACAAAACCATCTTCTCATATCAAAAACAGATATAGCCTAATCTTCATCGAAAATCATCAAAGTTATTCATGAATCCATTATCATCTTGCAACAAATCAGATTATCACTGTGATGACATGAAATCATTCAACTATATAACAAATCACCAGATCAACTTTTACAGTCACGACATACATACAAGGTCCCCAAATTGATCAGTCAACAATTCCAACAAACATATCAGCAATTTATCACCAAGCATATGTACATAATTTCACCAATCAAAAGTCACAGAGAACTCGAGAAATCAGAGGTGAGTATACCCGAACCGATGAAGTCATGAACTGAAAGAATGCATGTTGTCGCCGTCACACCTGCCGATTTCGTTTGCCGAGATCCGATTTGTACCACCGTCGGTGACTCGTCAGGAGGAATTACAGACCCCATCGCCTGAAGTACCGCTATCGTCGGAGATGGCTCCGGCTCCGCCGGTTCTCTTTCTTTCTCTGGTTCTTCCGCCATCGCCGTACCTTGCCGGAGCTCGATGCCGGCTCCACCGTGTTCTTTCTTCAGCTTCTCTCTGCTTCACTCTCTGACTCTACTAATTCCTGAGGTGGGTGTGGGCTGTGAATAACAGAAAGGAGGGTGTTCGTCAGATTGTTTTGGAAATGGCAGGAGGTCCGACGCCAGAATACCGGCTCCGGTTGCCGGCGGTTTAACCTGAGAGGGAAGGTGGTTTGTTTTGTTGGCCGGAATGCAATCTCTCCATTATTTTCTTCAGGTGAGGAAGGGTGGCACCGATTCTCTGAATATTGGGGTTAGGGTTAAAACAGAGAGGAAGGGGATGTAGTGAAATATTGAAGACTAGGTTTTAAAGGGGAAGAATGAAGGGAATGGATGGATATACCCCTCACGTGGGAGGCACGTGGGGGATTTAATGGTAAAAGTTAACACCGTTAGCCATAAAGGACTTGCAATGCAACAAAATTAAATGTAAAGGATTTGCAGTGCAACTTTTAAACGTTAAGGACATGCACTGTACTTTTAGGTAAACCTAAAGGACGTGCACTGTCATTTTGTCATGATTCAACCTTAATTCTTCTTGTGATTTTGCTGAATTTAGGAGAGAGGAGAGAAAACCCTCTCCCTCTCTTGCTAATTTCGACACACACACACACTACTCACACATTGTTTTTTCCGTCTTTTATATTTCTCACTTTTCACAATGTGTCATTTCAGTCATATAATTTTATTAGTTATTAAGTAGGTTACAACCTAGTTCTTTTTACAAATATTCACTCTTATTAACTAGGTTAAATATTCCCAGTTATATTACTTCATATCAAAATATAATATTAACACGATAATCAAATTTTAATATTTTAAAGGTGTTACACCAAAGATTATCACAAACAAAATCAGAACCAAAACATCACATGTCGATTTTATAAGGGAATTAAATATATAAACTCGTGACTCCATGTTAATACATTCATACAAGTAAAAGTTTATTGCTTTCGAGTGTTTATGACGTGAAGAAAATAAAGAATTATAGAGAAACAAAATTATCTCTACCACAATATATACATATATCTCAAGTGGTCTAGTTTGTTTGTTTTTATCGACAATCTTTTCAAACACTTCTATTCCACCTTTATCTTGTATTTATAAAGATTTAAATCTACAACCTTACATTTGTAAGAGAAATACTATACCACTAGACTAATAGATCATGGATTATACTTCATAACACAAATTGAAATAAAAAAAAATCTGAATGTGAAGATAATCTTTTACTTGTACAAAACATCGGTTTCTTCACTTTGTGTAATACAAAAAACATCTAAACGATATTGTCAGTCTATTTTAGTACCACTAGTACAGATTTGATCAAAAGATGCGGTTAAATTGGCTATGAGATGCGGTTTTAGACCCGCATCTTATGGCAATGCATCTTTTGGCTATATGACAAGAGATGCGGTTCCAAGAGATACGGTTCTAGAACCGCATTTTTTTATAGAACCGCATCTTTTGGTATATTAACAAAAAACTACTTTTCCATAACATGCTTTAGAGATGCGGTTCTAGAACCGCATCTTTTGATATATTAACAAAAATGCTATTCCTAATATACTCAAAAGATGGGGTTCTAGAACCGCATCTGTTGGCGTTTAGAGTAAAATAATATTATATATATATAATTTTCAGGAAATTTTATTAAAAATTTCCAATAAATTCCTATGATTAACAAATTGTCTAAAAATTAAAATAAATATATAAAAAAACAAAATTAATTAGAACAAATATAATACAACCCAAGAACATAAAATATTAAGGTTTCAAAGTAACACAATATTACAAAAGTTTTCCAGAACTTCAACAATACATATAACTCTAAAGATGAAATTGACATACAATAACTTCCTGAACCGACCGAAAAAGAAAGGAGCAAAGAAAGGTCTGATACTGTATGTGCAACTCTTTCATCAATGGTGAACGCCTAGGCAAGTTTTCTTCTAAAAATCAAACAGAGAACAAAGAAAAACAATCCACAATAGAAGTCCCCAACAAGCCTTTAATTGAGAATTTTGCTGCTTTGGCATTTCCTCTCCCTAATTCATTTGCAACCTGGACACTGCACAATACAATATACTTTAGGGTGCCAAACAGAGCCCGCTCGAATCGGCTTGGACCAACGCACAAAACACTTTACATTCATTTTTCTTTAGATTTTACAAATACGCAACACATTATATAGGATTTTAAAAAAATGATCCTTTTATTATAAAGCGATTAGGAGGTAAGCATTTGAAAACACTTCGAAATACTTTTGACCCTGAGTGACCTGTACATTTTGTTTCGAAATAACTAGCCGAAATTTGACCCCATGCAATTTTCAAGTAAACTGGTCGAATTTGCTACATCCAACAAAGTTAATTAAAAGCACCTGTAATGTTGATGAAAAAAAAATGAATTTATACGAAGAATTTATTATATTCAGGGTGAAAATATTAACATAGCAAATTTCTCAAGAGAGATAAAAGTTAACTTAAATGGATACAAAAACTGTAAAGATCATTGTGTATTAATACATATCTTTATACTAAAAGCAAATTTTTTGTTATCAGTTAGATATAAATGAACATTAAATGGTGGAATTTGAGCTAACCTTGAGACATCTTTACGGAGTTCATGTCCGAACCCCAGACACCTCCTTAATCCAACGCTCCATCAAGTCTACGACCATAGATTCAATTTCCTCACCCGAAGTCTTCTCTTGTGTATTCCATTTTTGAAAAACAAACAAAACATAGTATCTAAATGTATACAAATAAATTAAAAGGCTGATATATCTTAAATATATGAAATACACTTACACGATTAATAAAGTCATGTTGAATTGTCTCAACAAACTCCCACATATGTTTTATCAACATATAACCGCATTCCCATGTGCCCGATTGTTGGTAGCACTACAGTTAATCCACAATTAGTTATTTTAAACACCAGAAAAAAACATTAAAAAAAGAAAACTTACATTGATAACTGTCCATGTAAAATTTCTCTCGAAATCACTGGGAATTAGCTTTGAAATGAGGTAACTTCCCTCCGACTTTCCCTTTTTTATTGAATCAACAATGAATGCGCTTGAAGTGGTTGGTTCAAATATTAAAAGCTTCCAGTGATCGCTAAAAAATAAAATATATAGAACAATTTAGTATATGTGTATGTGTATGCATTGAGGAAAAGTGTATATTACTTGTCATGATAAGGTGCAAGAAAATATCTTTTGTCTTCATGATGCTCGTATACCTCTTTGATGTGTTTTATCACATCTTCCGGGGCACTTTCGCATTTTGCACCACGAATTTTGTACGGATCAAAAAATGCACACCGGGAATTGGGAGACAGAAAAAAACACCTAATATACATGTACATATATATAAATGATAAAGTTAGTAAATTAAATTATATCTAAAAAGTTATTTTACCATATTAAATTATATCTAGACATATTTGTGTCTACCAGTGGCAGTTTCGGTACATTTATCTAAAAGTTGGGTGATTTGAGTTTTGAAGGCGCACGTTGAAGATTTACGGCTGATCCTGCATGCATTGGGAAACTGCATGTCTCACAGAGATGTCAAGGTAATAATTAGTCAACCCTATGAAAAATCCACTGGTTTTGACCGAACCTGTTAGGTGTTTACGAGTAGATTCATCAGTCTCTTTCCTTCATTTGTTATCCTTATCTATTCGGGAACTTGAACAAAGTGCATTGCTGGAGAGCAACACTGGGAGGGATGATCGTATTCTCTACAGTAAGCTGGTGAAGATGACTGATATCTGAACTGTAAGACACTGGCATTTTAGTAAATTTTTCTTCATTCTTGAATGGCATATTTCTGATTAGAGTAACTTGTGTTAATATAACTAGTTTAAGATCCCGCGAGTTTCGCGGGTGGCTTAACACAAACATATAATATCTACTGGTATTGCAGCCCATGTATGAACTATACCCGCTTGCAGGAACCCCCAATATTTCTGTTTCAATATTAGTAGCCTGATAAATTCATATATATCTAATTTGTGTCAATCAAATTATAGTTTTAAACCCGAAACTATAAGAAGATTATTAAAGCACCAAATAAAACTTTAGAATGAAAAGGTAACATAAAGCATTGAAAACTCATGTTGTATCAACTGATACCTGATTGCAGGAACCCCCAATACTTCCGTATCAATATTAGCAGCCTGATAAATACATATATGTATATCTAATTAGTGTCAATCAAATTATAGTTTTAAACCTAATATCATAATCAATATCATTCATAATCTCAAAAATAGCATACCTTCCATATGTGATCTTGGTTTTATATAACAAAGGGTAATTCATATATTGCTACACATTACGGCCACCCAGTTGTTTGTTCAACCTTTTCACATAAAAGCGCCAAAAGGTAATTACTTAGACATATGTAAATTATCTAATGCCTCAACTGATTAAATCGTGCGTATACTTTAATTTGATTCTCATGTGTCTTTCAACACGTGGGATTAAGAGTAGCCATTGTCAAAACATGTCCAAATTTCAAAAATACAAACAAACGGTTTATTACTTAAATTTGTTTTTTTATTATTCGATGGAATCTTGCTTTAAGAAAACATTGGAAAATATGTTTTGGTCATTTATTTCTTTAAAACAATAAAAAAAAGAGAAACCACATATATGTTGGTCAGTAATATACAAACATGTAGCATGCAATAACAAATGAATTACTTTCGTAAGTGGCTAAAAGGTAGCAGAGTCATACACCAAACAAAAGCGAAAAAAGGAAGAATACAATTGCTAACCAAAAGACACAGCCACCGCCCGCCCACTGCCCAGGTTTTCAAAATTGCTCCATTTCTCCAACACAAGCCTAGTAATTTTGGCTCTTTTGACAGCCCACCAGTAGGATTCAGCCTTAATCTTTTCCACTACCAGCTGCACCGAAGAAGCTTTACCGTTGAATATCCTCTCAATCTGACAGAGCCATATTCGCCACATCGCCTTCATAAAGATCGCTTTTTATAACCTACTTTAATCTTTTCGACCCGTCAACCCCGCAAGCATGTTGCAACACGTTTTTTGCAAAATAAAAAGTGATCGGGGCTGGAACTTCTATCCAACTGCAAACTCACCTCTAAACTTCCTTCGCAAAGTCGCATTCAGCCAAAAGATGGTCTGAAGTCTCTTGCGTGTTCGCCCGTTCATTTGAAGTCCGAAACACTTAATGTAATGAAAATACATGAAATGCATATTATTGTAATACTTAGAATATAGCATTACTCCAAAACCTCTTACCAAGTATTGTGTCATCTTCATTCACTAAGCATGGTCCAATCTACCGTTAATGATTAGGAAAAAGAACAAAACAATCTAACTGCAGAAACAACAGAGCACGTAGCCGACACCGATCCCTAAATCGCTGCTCAACGTTTCAATTCAAGACTCCAAAACTGCCATCGTTATCGGCTGCCACTCACCATCGCCGAAACTCGTCTGGTTCAATTCCTCCGCTACCACTCACCGTCATCGTCATCGTCACCAACCGACCACTCTACTACCACAACATTCTCTTCCTCTTCCTTATCTCGACTCTCGTTCCTCCCTTCTACGTCTTCATCGAACTCTTCTTCTCTACATACTTTACTGCATATTCAACTAAAAGTCAAATTTTCTCTTGCTTATAATCGCAATTGCTACTTCGAGGTAATGCACAAGTCACATATTAAAACACAATAGGTAGAACATGATTGTTGAACATAACATGTTGCGAGCAAACCTGATGAAAATAAGCTTGCTTCATTAATGTCATCCCAAAACATGACCTTTATCTCTCAAGGTTATTAAATAAATTGGATTTTTAACAACAAAAATTTCTTTTATTGATTTTTTTACTGGGTGTATTAGAAAGATTGATTGACTGATGACCTATTGATCAAACTTTGTTTGCTTTGAAAATCCATGTCTTATAGATTTGAATGGCAAAAAAACTATAAAAAGAAATTTAGCACCAGAAAGTGGTTTTTGTTCTTGATGTTTCTATGATAAGTTTTAAAAGTGGTCATAAATAACTAAAATCAAATCTGAAAAAATTCATACCTGGCAGGAAATGACCACACTTAAATGAATATGACCAACACGAAACAAACCAGCTTCAACACGTCGCTCCGGTTATCTCATCACTGTCAGTTTTAAACATAAACCTGTAAAGGGATCCAGAATACTTAAAGATATGTCTACTCATCATCTACCTTGAACAATAAATATGCAAAAACACTCACGATTGAATAATTCCAATGGCTTTTAATTTTGGTGATATTTTATAGGATTATTTTAACTTTTTTATTAGTCAATACTATAGTGTTAACAACGTTCTTCCTGCTAGATAAGCATAAGATGGAGTGATGGACTAATGTATAGTGTTGCAAGAATCAGGTTCATGTAGTTTTCTTCATTAGAATTGCTAACTGAAAAATAGAACAAATTTTATCACATGCTGTTAAACTAATAAAGCAAATATGAAAGGTTCAAAATTAAAATTACAAAAGCAAAAATAGTGGCAAGCTGACTTTCAGATTAGTAGAGTTTATACAATTAAATTTCGTAAAACGGTCGGGACCCAGGTCGTAAGAGGCAACTTTTTAAGTGGATTATAGATTCAAAATGGACACTAATTTCAGTTAAAAATACGCAAAAGAATCCAACATACCTGTATGAGAAGATTAGGTACCAGACGTTGATCAACTCCATTAGTTGCGTAAATGAAAAAGATGCGAATTCAAATTTAAAAACTGCAAATTTCACCATACTAACCTCCAATATAAGTTGCGTAGGCACGACCATTGCAAATCGTTACCAATCACAACCCGATTCAAGCACCACAGCGCTATAAAAAAAATACGGCAGCAATTGTCTTGTTTATCACTGCATCGTTGTTGTCTGTTGGTCGTCTCTTTATGACAAAGGCACATAAATCCGAAAATAATAAGACGGGTCTGCAAAATTTAACGGCTCCTTACACCATGGGATCCAGAGTCAATCAGTGATCTTGAATTTGTAATATGAGACTCAATTAATAGCAAAGTTCATACCAATACTTTCTAGTTGCTGCAAGGATTTTCGTTAGGTGCCTTACTCCCTCTTCTTATTCAACAATGTAAGGATAGTTCCGGCAAAGATCATGAAATATCACGATTTTGTAATTAAAGTAGAAACTATATGTTATATATAAAAGTTATATAACATTCGCAAATGAAGTGTCATCGGTGATCCATTACCCAACTTGCCCCCAGCTCGCACACTTTGCACCCTATACCAAAACACAACATTCGCAAATGAAGTGTCATCGGTGATCGTTGCGTTAATGCAGTACATGTGGGCATAAATAAGTCAGTAAGCGCATCTTCTTTTAGATTGTGTACAATTTGTTACTTTCTTTTATACACTTCTTTATTGGAAAAGGTGAATCATAGTTGAGGCAAACTTAGTATTCTATATTTCTATTTAAGCCCATACAAACATTATATTCAAAGAACGTCTTTTAAGCAGTTAAAGATTGAATTAGCAGCAAAGGGTTTTCATACAAAAGCTCTCTATACCACCTTTATTTGTAGAATATATAATATTAAAAAGGTAATATTACTATATGTTAGGTTCAACACCCCATGTGACAGTGGGCTCAAAAACTATGATCAAACCTTGTTTGTACAAACAGTAGAAGTGGCTATTGTGCAGGTCTCAGTGTTTTTCGATACCAATCGGTACCGAAAATACCCAGTATGGTACCGGTATTTGAAGGTAAAGCCGGTACCAAAAAAGCAAAATGTCGGTGCCAAATCGGTACCGAAAATCAAGTCGGTACCGGTTCCGAATAGGTATCCGATACCATTTGCTCATCCCTACATAACACAAAACGTGAGGCGTGTAAAGATGTAGTCACTCCAAATTCACGAATATAGATTCAAAGATATAAGATAAATGACAGGATTCATGCATTGAACCGCTTTCATTCTAGCAACTATGATTGTGATTCGAGTTCTTTTTTTTACTAAAAAAGATAACATAAAATTCATATTATATGTATCAATTTGAAGGAACTCTTGTAGCTTTTTTTATATATTTTTTGGTTAAACTGATTCCCAAATATCACTTCTGAATGATGTGGAGTAAGAGTAATTATATTTAAGAATTAAGATTTTCATACAAAATGTAGGTCACATAATACACATCCAAACACCCTGCAACACTTTTGGAAATAACATAAAAAGAGCCCCAAATCAAAGGTTAACATAACAATCATAAAACAAAAACAAATTTAACATTGGCTTCGCTCTTAAGTCCTAACACATTTACCATTTCATCAAAAACCTAGAAGACCTCACACAAAGTATATATATTTTTTAAACAAATAAACATCATATCAATTTTACATTTTGCTAGTTGTCAATCAAATATTGGAACAAACTGATTAAAAATTACCTGATAAAGTTGTTGACCCTTGATTCTCTAATTAATGTCAGCCTAAATCCTCCGATCGGCACAACGTGGGGCTTCAAAGTCATTCTTCTCTTTGGTTACCTGATAGCGTTATAAACAAATAAATATAAAAAATAGCTTAAATCCTCCAATCGGCACAATTTAATCTACTTCCATTAATCATAGTAACATTAATCATAGTAACATTATAACCAGAAAGAATAAGAAAAATACTAAACACAGAGTAACAAAACAAACCACAAATCAAACAATTTTAAGGGTTTAATTGATAATGGTATATTGGTCAAACAAAGAAACTTAAATAATGTTGTCTTACTGGAATTCGATTGAATGAACATATACACACAAACATATAGCAATAAGGGTTTCCGATATTAAAATTAATCCCCAAAATTTATTAAAAGAACTAAAACCAGATCTGAACAGAAAGCGATTACCTAGATGAAGAAGAAATCGATGAACTTGTAACAGCAGATGAATGTGGCAAACAAAAATCGACAAAGTGGAACGATCGCCTTAGATTAGGGTTTGTGATAAGGAGATTATCGAAAAGAAAGATCTTCAAGAATACGGAAAGTCCTTTGTGATTAGCTATAGATTGGAGAGATGCTTGATGAATTTGAGAAAAAAGAGGGGAAACGGATGCGAAATAGAATGGCGCTCAAAAGGATTGAGGGAGTGGTTTTAGAGTGACAGGTGTCAATAATTGGTTTAAGCTAATGACAAGTGGCACCAAAATGTTTTGTTTTAATATACATTATAGATATATACCCAACAAAGATTATTAATTTATATACCAAATATACCCATATCCTTTCCTTAAAACTTGCAACAGGTAATGAGGAGTTGGAGTTTAAGGAGAAATAAAAGGGTAAAGTTGTCATATTATAAAATGCAAATTCTAATATTTTTAACAGCTGTATTTAATATTAATTTCTGAGTAAAGTACCAAAATTTTGGATTTGATCCTTAGCTTTCTTAACAGCTGTATTTAATATTAATTTCTGAGTAAAGTACCAAAATTTTGGATTTGATCCTTAGCTTTCTAAAAGTACACGAATGGTCTATGGGGTTTGCACTTTGTAACGCATTTTTTAACATGTCGAAGTTAGGGACTAAAGGCGTTACAAAGAGAACCACTGGGACCATCCATGTACTTTTGGAAAAAGCTGAGGACCAAATATGTTACAAAGTGCAAACCACAGGGACCATCTGTGTACTTTTGGAAAACTAGGGACCAAATCCAAAATTTTGGTAAACCACAGGGACCTTCTGTGTACTTTACTCTTAATTCCGTCTGCAAAAGAGTTTTATACATCATCGGGTTACTCGGTAAGTAATTATATTTGTCTTGAGGCACTAGAGGTCGCAAGATGTACGCGTTGGGTAACGGGTCAAACAAGTTAAGGTTGAAATGGATGTCTTTAATAGTTAACCACCGCGGCTTGTGTCTTTCTTGCAGTTAATTGGCAGATCATATTCAGTCATCATTACAACCATATGAATAGTTTGGATAAATGGCTCAAGTTTGAAGTTTAACCAATTGTAGATTGTGTGATAATTTACTTGTAAAATAATTTGTCAAAGACATGTTGGTTGACTGACTTCTTGTAATATAGTCATAAAGTAGGGTTATTTTTCATAAGACCTGGTTAGTATTTGTTTTATTGTGTTAGAGAAAATGTACTATCTCGGGTGACAAATAATTATATTGCTGATATTTCTACAAGTGGTTGCCAACTTAAGAGAGTTTTTCTCTTATGTTTCAAGCTATACTAAAGCTGTTCTCGCTTTTAGTTTGCGGGGATATTATTCTCTTATGATAACTTTATTGACTATTTTGGTTTCTTTATCATGCTTCACAGATGTTTAAAACTTTTTCTTGTTATTCCAATGATAATTTTATATACTATTTTGGATTCTTAGTTACGCTTTACAAATACTTTTAGTTTATCTTATTAGGGTTACTTTCCTATAAGAACCATGTCACACCCCCAAAATCCACCACGCGGAGTATCACCGCTTGGAGGCGTGACATGACCAGGATCGAGCCACCAATCACATTGAACAACGTAGTTAAGTACATAAAACGAACCGCAATACAATTGGTGACCAAAAGTAACCAACTTAAGTTAACAGCGGAAGCATAAAACGTAAGTCCAAAACATAAGTTCCATAGTTCATAAGTTTAAAGTCCAAAACGTAGGTTTAATAAGTTCAAAAGGACTTAAATATTAAGCACGGAACATAACAGTCCGTATCCCACAACGACCTCCTCCTCGTGCAAGCTCCATAAGCATTTAGCGACCTGTAAGGCATGTAACAACGAGTCAACAACAAAGTTGAGTGAGTTCACGGTTGGTTGTTTAGTTTTAGTTGTTCTGAAAACGTGGTTTGTCTTTCGTTAGCTTACTTGCCGTGGGGGTTACCCCAAAGTTGAAAGTATGATTAACCAGTTCCTTCTTTATTACCCGAACCATATCCATAATTAGTGGGGGGTTTCCCCATGTGAACCACTAGACTGATATCGACAACTGACGAACAATAGTTGTGCCCTACGTCAATGTTCTATCATCATTGACAGTTTGCCGTAGTCCATTAGTACACGCCCGTTCGGACGACACGGTGTGAGGTTTGTTAAACCTAATAGCGCTATTAACTAATGACCCGCTCGCCATTGGCCTCGGCGATTAAGTCGATATAAAATGAGGGACTTCATGATAGAGTTTTGTCTAGTAAGTTTTAAGGTTGTTGTCCTACCCAAGGAGGACGAACGTACGTATTCTACCCAAGGAGAATACGCAGGATTACATATTGGCATCCTACCCAAGGAGGATGGCCGTACATATCCTACCCAAGGAGGATATGTAGGTTTCGTTTTAATTCTTTAACCCATTCCCAAACCACCGGGAATCCCATGCCTTGTAGAAAGTGTGAACTCACCTCGGTTGCTCGGTTTGATTCTCAAAGATAGCTAACAGTCAAGGTCGGTCAATCTCGTCCTAGTATGATTACCACTTAGTTTATTAGTGACTTCAAATAAGCACAAAGTTTCTACACGCATCTACCACATAACATGCATCACTCTAACGGTTCATGCCCATATAAACTTCCCATCTATTCCCACTCATAAACAAACATACGACATTGCACATAACACTTTTATGGACATATAACATGTTAGATCATTCTCAGATAACCTACCCGACATTTAGACACGCAAATTACTACTTATGTCGTTTCAGCTTTTATATTCAAAAATGGGCTGTTTTCGGGGATTTTAATAAAATAGTTAGCTTGTTCCAAAAATTCCCAACTTTTTAAAGAATGTCTTTAACGATCCAAATATTATTGTGTAAAAATCTTGGGATCCAATTCATCACCAATATTTTATAAAAATTCATTTTCCAGACTGCACTCAGATTTATCTTTTTCTGACTGTAGTCCACGGAATAATTTATTTAAAATTCATCGTAAGTCCGATTTATGAAATTCCAGTGGGAGGATTACAAATACATCAGTGGTCATTTACAGTACAAGTTTCATGACCTAGTTCTACTCAGGTTTCAAGTTATGACTAAAAATATAACACCCATTTACTGCTGTAAAAACTCAGCTTTAGCTGCTGTTACAAAAAGGGTCTTTAAAAATAGTAAACGAAGTCCAAAAATTATGATTCCAGTGCCATTAGAACCGTATTTCATAATAACACGTTATAGACTCAAGAAAATCAAGTTTTTGTTAAGTTACGATATGGTTACAGCCAACTGAAGTTGGCTGTAATATTTGGACAGAAGCTGTTTTCAGCTTGTGGTGTTCTAACGCATGTTCTATTTGTTCCGTTAACATGTCTAGTGATCAACAACGACCTTTAGCATCAACATTAACAAGCAAGCATCGATATACACTCAACAACATCATACTTATCATCATTTCATCTTCAAGTAGACTTTCATGTAAAGCTTCATGTTTCTATTTTTGAGTTCTTGTTCTTTTAGTGTTTTAAACATACAAGTCTCACTACAACTTTTAACCATAAAAGCAAGATGAACAAAGGTGCACAAGGAACTTACTACTAGCACAAAGGCTAGGGTAGAATCTAATGAAGGAGGTGATGAGAAAAAGATGATGAACAAGCAAGAACAAGGCTTCCTTTGAAGCACCACAAGATGCAAGCTCCTATAACCATTCTTCTACACTTGAATGAGACTTGAAGATGGATGAAGGTGGTGGTTTAGTGGTGGTGATGGTGGCGGTTATGGGTGAGCCGAAAGAGAGAGAAGAGATGTGAGGGAGTGGGGTGTTGATTGTGTGAAGATATGAAAGGACATGGTGATCTCATGCACCTTACTTATAAAGTTCCTTTCAAATATTATGTTCAAGATTACAAGCAACATATCAACTAAAATATTAGAATGAGATCTAGTAGGATTTTGGTGAATTTTGTGGGGTCCCTTTGGTGACCGAATTTGGGCATGGGGGGGGGGGGGGGGGGTTGAATGTAAGTTTTTGTAACAAGTTGGTAGGTATAAGTTAGGATCTAAGTATAAACTTACATATATTAGTTAGTTAACAATTAGGGGGTGTTAGGGTGTTCGGGGATCACGAGTAGCCAAGAAATAATAAAACAATGTACTTGACAAAAATTTAGTGTCCCGGGTAATGTCCGGTTGTTCGGTCGGATACTGTTTCGTTAAAGTGTTTAATTGTTCCGTAAGGTGTCTTATATATATATTTTTGTAACACAATTAATTCCTAACACATAGGAGAATATTCAGGACCATTTAGTCAATTTTCTGTACATGACTAGTATGTTAACAAGCACATGTAAGTATGACACAGTAATCAGGAAACAGTTAAGTAATTCAACACAGTCACTAAGCACTTTAATTATCATTAAATAATCGTACGGATGCATGTAATTACGAGGGTTGTCACAAACCACACCAAGTTAAGAGAACTAGAGACCTTATCATACCCAATAAGAAATTGACATGTCATCTATCTCATCCCACAAGGCGAGGGTTATTGTGATGGAGGACGACGGGGTAGGGGTGCGGCTGTGATGGAGGACGTTGGGGTGAGGGGTGGCGGTTGTGATGGAGGAGAGTGGTGGAGGGGGCTTCCGGCGGTGACGGAGGACGAGAGGGGGAGGGATGTGGCGGTGACGGTGGGGAGGGGTGCGACTGTGATGGAGGAGAGCGGTGGAGGGGCTACGAGGAGACAAAACAAACGCACACACCGCAACGCGCGGACATTCCCACTAGTATTTTATTATTTTGCAAATGAGATATATTAGCTAGTCTACCTACAACGAGCATTGTATATTCGTTTGCTATATATATAATGCACACATGCATTATTCTATTTAGTTGACTTGTAAAAAAGTTTGTTTTAATTTTTGAACATTTTTTCTTTCCTAGACATCAACGAGTGTGACGATAAAAGCAACCTCCGTTGTTTTGGGCATTGCATTAATACAGCAGGGAGCTACAACTGTACATGTTGGCCAGGATACACCGGTGATGCAACATCGGCCATCGGCCATGTTAAAACTTAATTACTTAGTAAATGGTCCAATATAGTTAGTGTTGTACCTATATATGTATGTGTGTGTGACGTGACTTACACCTAACAGTATCTAAATGGAAAGATTTTTAGTTTTTCATGTCTTGCCTTTGTTTATTTTTCCCAAACCTGATTATTTTGCATTTTGTTTTAAGATAACTGCAAGTGATGAGATGATTTTTCCTTTTATTTCACATGTAGCTCTAGTGTTTGGTTTCCTGGCAACATTATTTGGTATCGGTGTAGGCTCCTGTTGCTCTATAGATGAGTCGTTTGACCTAACGTGCAACACGACTTACGACCCACCGAAGGTATTCACACAAATATATATACACATAACAAATAACCACATAAAGTTAAAATTTCATACCTTTGCTTGATGATTGAATGAGATGTCTAAAAAAACTTGTAAAATTCGACCTTCACCTAAATATAACAAAATATATTCAATAATATTCAATAAAACTAAAATAAAATTTCAATAAATGAAATAATACCTTTAGTTTAATGTATACATAAGATAAAACGAAGAAGATGATAAAAATTTGACGAGCCTTCGTTTCTTCAAGTATTAAAGGAAAAAGATATGAAAAATATGAAATGTTTGTTTTAGATATTAAAGGAAGAAGATGATGGAAGAAGATGATGATTTTCAAAATTTTGAATTCTTTCTCCTATCCCTTTGACTATGTGTGTGTAGCCAAAATATTATCAATATCTTATTTTTTAAAAATAAATATTTAAGATATATGTCACTCGATTTGTATATATTATAAATAGTTTATATTAAGGTTAAAATGGTAGTTAGAGTTTATGTATATAAAAGTCAAGTTGTCATGCAGACTTTATAGATTGAATTAATTTTGAATGAGTCAGTGGATGTAGATTCATTCACTAGAATGTAAAAAATACGGTTACATCTTATGGGCGAAATTGAAAGATGCTAAAAATGCGATTACATTAGAACCGCAACTTTTGCAAAATTGAAAGATGCAAAAGATGCGGTTACATTAGAACCGCATCTTTTGGGCGATGTTTTTTTTAAATGAATACATGACTTTGTTAGATGAATCAAAAGATGCGGTTGCAACTTACCAACCGCATCTTTTGAAAACACCCATAGCATCCTTTGTTCATTTTTGTACTAGTGTACACCTTTTTATGCATAATATACAACTTAATAGTGAGACAAAATTGGATTAGAATAAGTGGATTAGATGATAATATTAAGTAATCAACCATTTTAGTAATAACCACCAAATTATGTAAAGATAATGATACTCCACCATTTATATATAATATCTAGTCTTGTTAGGTCAAACAAATTATCATAAAAAAATTTAAGTGTTACAAGATTAAGTAAACACCTTATAATTTTTCATTCACATGTGTAATATTATAATTCATGAAGCTTTGCACTTTTAATCCACCATATTGCAAATTATATTTCAAATATTCGACAATGGTTCGTCAAACTATAAAAGTTGCTGGCACTGTTGTAAATGCTATATTATTTTTATTGAAGTTCCTTTAATATATATAACTATATATTAATCCAAAGTGAATAAATTTATTCCTTTAAGTAGGAACCGTTGAATTGAATGTACAAATTGATACAAGGCCTCATATTCCACCGATCCTATTTTCTTGTAGTGATGTAACTATTTAGCTGAAAAGGTCAATTTGTTTTGTCTTAAAATCATTGTCACTACTTATAAATGTTTAATATATATAGGCTTCGAATCAAGAGAAAACCCTTTCGAGTTGTGAGAACTTAGAAAACTCCGACTTCACATGGTAGTTTTGCCACCATTTTTTGCACACACATAGATGAAAATGTTACAAACACAGTTGTAAAAAAAATTCGAGTGATGTTTTCAGCTTTTACAACATTGTAAAAAGCTGTTGACATTAGCATTTACATCCACCGAAAGGTTTTTTTACGGTGGTGTAAATCAACAAAAACCTTTTTTTTTTCAAAAGTTCTTTTAGGACTTTTAGTAATTTTTTTAAAAAGTCTTTGTTTTTTTTTTTTGAAAAAGTGTTTGGAACTCATGTTTATTTGAGGATTCTTGACGCTGTTTGAATTCGTCGAATAATCCCTAAGGTTTGCAACAGTTTCATGCAATGCAAGTATGTAACCCTTGTGCAAGAGACCAATGAAAATCTTCCAATTTGTCAAATGTGATGCACATATCTAGCAAGGAATCAAAAGCATCTTCACCAATGTTTCCTTCAAGAATAGTAAGGCCGCTGGGTACCCCTTATCAATAATTTTCATTGTTTCTATATGTTGAAGAATGTGGCTAATGATTCCACCACTGCTTTTGCAAAACCGTGATGGTGCAATACTCTTCCTCTTACAAGCATATTTTCCTAGCAAGTGAAACTGCAAACAAGGGTACAATATATAGATGAGTATCAGTATAAACCAATCCAGCATGCCCTTAAATGACAGAAACAAAACTCTACAACTGTTTACTTTTATTAATCAAACACCAAATATCGAGTGAACAAAATGATTTAAAACCTTGTAAGAATTTGAATACACATAATAAAAAAAAAACTTTTAATCAGTTTAATTTGGTTGACCCATTTGACATGTTTCAGATTTTATTTATGCAATTGACCTATTTGACCTGCTATGAGTAAAAAAGAAACACATATCATGTTTCCACATAAGTTGGCTGAAAATAGCACCTCTACCTATTATTCTTTTTTTAAAGCCGAGCGAAGAATTTTATTAAATTAAAAAGAGACTAGCAGAATACCAACCCAATAAACAGAAACAACATACAGTACACCACATACATACATAAGCTATTTCACACCCCTACCATCCCACCTCATACAAATTAATATTGGCCATAATCGATCTTAGATCTCTAGAACATGAATCGAATATAACAAACTGAACTTGAATATAACTTGAATCTCTGAATACATGTGATTCTAAATGATTACAATGAATGAATTGAAACCCTGTTTATACTAATCCAACAGGTGCGATGTGAATGAACGTGTCTCTTCGCGAAACATCGCGTCTTCTTGATCTTGTGATGGTGGCGATGATTGGAACAGGTGCGTCCCATAGGATGTGTCGCTCCATCAATTTTGTAGGTTATAATCTTTGCTTTTGCCACATCTAGTCCTCGCACTTGTATACTATTCTATTTACAATATAAACTATTTATTAACTATTTACCGAACAACCCTCGAACTTAAGGATTAGAAGGGATTATAACTTCATTCACCCCCCTAATCACGAACATCCTTGCGTTGTTGTAGATCTTGAACTCCGAGTAGTTTTATCTTCTCGAATCTCCTCGGTATCCAACACTTCACATGGATCTTTTTATTCACGAACCTTGCTCCTCACGAACATTTTGTTTGACGCTAGTCTTGACCGCAATTGATTTGTATCACACGAACCTCTTCTTGTGTAGTTGTCTCAACACGAACTTCACCCGGTGTTGATTACTTGCCATTGTCATATCACTTGATTTGAATCCATCTCGCATAGATTTTTTAGACAATCTGACCCACTCATATTCTTTTTGGGGTTGTATCACACAAAAGTTCTTTCATCTGACCCAGTCATAGGATACATATGTCTTTTGCTTGATTTATCTTTTTCACAGTTGTTTCTCACAACGGGTTCTTCATCATTGATTGCTCCCTTCAAGGACTCTTCACTTTTACCTGATCCACTCACAGGATTCTTTTATTGCACCTTTCACAATTTATCTTCGCATCACACGATTCTTCGTTCTTTCGACTACTCACAAATCGACTACCCTCTTTCACACGAGTCCGAATCACACGAACTTTTTTTTGATGTCCCACCAATCGTATTCATTGTTTCAATAACTTCAACTTTTTTCTGCATTCAATGTTTCCAATTTTGCATTCACATGCACTCATTGTAACAATTTCTCTTCTTGTTTCCTGTACTCACTGCATCACTTTTCCCTTTTCTGCATTTGCTACATTACCGTGTTTCTTTGCATTCATTACATCTACAATCGTCTATTCTGCATAACACTTTGTTTTTGATTGAAAAAACCCTTGTAACACCCTTCACTTGGTAACTGGATTCTGAATTTTTTGTTTCTTGATTCTTGTATTGATAAAATCTTGGTTGTTCGTATTCGGTAACACCGTTTGGCCTTCACACCTTCACCTGTGAATAGAATTGATCGCGTATAACCACCGAATTAAATTTTGATTCTTCCTAGTACTCCAAACAAAACAAAACAACGCGGTTCTGCACTCTTGTACTTGGTTTGATACACTCACAAACCCTAATCTGATTGCTAACTTCAAATTCTCACAACCCTTACTTTCTTTCTTTTCTCTGTATGAATATTCTTCACACTTTTCTCCATATTTGCTTTCACTTTGCCTCACGCATAAACAGCCCTCACGACCCTTCTAGCGCATCACTTGACTTTCTTTCGGTTCATCACGAACAAAATCACATGTTTCTTTCTAAATAGCGATCACCACTTTTCTTTGAATCACTCGAATGCTTTTCTTCACAGACTACAATCACAATCACAATTCCCTTGCAATTTGTTGTTCTTTAATTTCGATTTAGATAACACTCCAAGTAAAACCACAACAACCCTTGATCTCATTCTTTCTCCCATAAATATCTTGTTTCTAAATTTTGACTACCGACTACGAACCACTGTACTGGTAAAATTCAATTCCCTTGAATTCAATAGACTTTCAAATCTTTAACCCGCGTATAACCACAGCGCGTAATAACCGAAATTGTGACTATATAATTCGCACTATAACGCCGAACTCAAAACCAAGATTTCTGACCCTGGTTCGATAACCTTGAACCGAAAAAACTAAAACTTGCGAATTGAAAATTAGAATGATGAAACCTGATCGCGAATGACTTCCTACAATTCGTTGCCTTGCGATTCCCAATGCTTAGAGCCTGGTGCTCTGATACCAATTGTTGGCCCCAATCGATCTTAGATCTCTAGAACATGAATCAAATATAACAACTAGAACATGAATCAAATATAACAAATTGAACTTGAATATAACTTGAATCTTTGAATACATGTGATTCTAAATGATTACAATGAATGAATTGAAACCCTATTTATACTAATCCAACAGGTGCGATGTGAATGGATGTATCTCTTCGTGAAACATCGCGTCTTCTTGATCTTGTGATGGTGGCGACGATTAGAACAAGTGTGTCCCATGGGATGTGTCGCTCCATCAATTTTGTAGGTTATAATCTTTGCTTTTGCCGCATCTAGTCCTCGCACTTGTATACTATTCTATTTATAATATAAACTATTTATTAACTATTTACCGAACAACCCTCGAACTTAAGGATGTGAAGGGATTATAACTTCAATTAAACCCCACCCACTCCATATCTCCCAATCTAATCCATATTGTTTTGAGCGATGTTTAACCCATAGATGGTTGAGCGTCTTCACTTCCCCAATTACCGACTGTACCGAGAATGGGGACTGCTAAAAAAATCTATCGTTCCGATGCTTCCAAATGCACCAAAATGTAGTTAAGACCACCACGTGTAAAGCCTTTTTAAACTTGGAGGAGCCAGCCGTATGCACATCAATATCCAAAAGGTCCCGAATTCCGAACGCGTATATCGGCTGTAATTTACACCATTGAGATATTATCGACCAAATAGACTGAGCGAAACCACACAACACAAAAACGTGTTCCACCATTTTTGGGACCTCACCACAAGTAGGAAAAAGGACAGTTGGAACGTTAATTTGTCTTCGGGTTAGGGCACACCTTGTCGGAAGTCTATCAAGTTCGGCCCGCCACACCACTATACCAACTTTCTTTGGAACCCAAGAATTCCACCTACTAATGTGGTCCGGTATAACATAATGCGTCTCTACTAAAGCCCGTTTTATGCTACTAACACTGAATGACCCAAGTCCGTCGAGTGTCCAGGCCCAATGATCATTCCCATTGCTCAGAACCGGCTGGCCCAATAGTGCCTCCATTTGCTGCAGTTCAGTCGTCTCATTCCCATCGACCAGACCCCGGTCTGCCACCTTGTAAAATTTAATTATTTCAAGGGCAAAAAGATTTGGGAACCGGGTCGCCATCGGTACATCTCCACACCAACAATCTATCCAAAAGAGAATGCAATTTCCATCCTTTACCATTCCTCTTTTAGTAGTGGTGCCGTTCAAAAAGAAGTAAACAACATGATATATTACGAGGAAAACCCTTAATCTTTGGGATCACCGACATTAAAAGAATGTTACTCTGCCTCTATTTGTTATATTAAGCGTGAAATAATACAACTCAAGAACTATTCTGATCATTGCTAAGGGTTACAACGATGATTGCGAATGCTAGGGATTGTGTGTTTTTGTAAGTGATAAGCAAATAGAAAGTATAAGCTGTAATAGAAGTGAAAGTGTTGTGTCCCTAAACGATTCGATATCAGTTTTATTTATACTACAAAAAGTATAACAATATATCCCAAAATACCCGAGATACAACGAATATCCTTTTGTGACCGTTTGCAGACTTATTCAACCATGCTCCAACGTTTATCTTTCAAAAAGAAGTCCGAATCTTTTCCTTGACTATAACAACCCTCACAAATTTTCCGACACCTTAATATATTTTAAAATATCCCAATATGTCCTAAAATACACCCCATACGCGAAAACGGACCCCGAATACCTTGAATATTATTAAAATTAATTAAAAATCAATTTTTGAGGTTTAGGCGGGCTGCGTAAAGGACCCCTTAACCCTTACGCGGGCCGCTAGAGGCCCAAAATGTGGCGCAGCCTGGTGATGACACGTGTCTGACTCGTGTTGAACCTATAAGTTGACCCGGATCACCTACGCCTTTGACCGGGTTTGACGCGGGCCGCGTAGCCCTTTGTTAACGTTTACGCGGGCCGCGTAAAAGTCGAGATGTGGCACTATAAATAGCAGGCATCGGGTTTCATCAAAACTCGTTCAAATCTTTCTTTCTAAACGTAAATCTCTCACAGTAGGCATTATACTCGGGTCTAATACCCCCTAAATAACGAAGTTCTGCTCCGTTGTAAGTATCATAACCCCTGGATACATACTAGATACTCTGCCCGATTGATCTAGGGTTCCGTAACGGCCGTCGTGGTTCTGCCCGATGTAGTCGTTGGAATGCCGTCTCTGGGAGGGTATTACTAATGTTAAAATGGGTTATTATACTAACACGTGTGCATTTGTGTAAATTATAGATAATTCTCAGGAATCCCTAAGGGATAATCTAAGACAGCAATGTGAGTAATCTCCTTTTTGTAAACAGTTTTTACAAAACCTTAACTATTTTACAATGCAATTTAGCAGTGATTGAGTCTTTGTAATTCTACGATTACTGCCGGTATGTTGGGGTTTTGTATACAAAATGTGGAACACGTTACCATTGGACGAAGAGTTAGCCAATGTGTAATATGACCCACCAGTCAGGATTGACAGTACTGAATGAGTAATTGGGTAGATATAAACATTGTAATCGATCTCAATACTATTTAAATTAAATTAATGTTTCTTGATTAAACTGGGATTCACTCACCAGTATTTCCCACTGACAAATGTTTTTAAAACGCATTTCAGGTAACACAACGTGAAAGCAAATTAGAAGGCAGCTGGACAGCACTGAAGGCTTGGAAAAGTGGCTATAAAAGTTACCTAAATAAAGAAGGCATTTTATTTCAATAAAATGGGATTTATCCCTATAAATCAGTTTGTAATGAAAATGTGGGTTTCATCCCAATGTGTTTATTTATATAAAATATGGTGGTTTTACTCTGATAAAATATTTCCTAACTACGGTCCTGATGTAATTTCCGCTGCCAAATTAGACAAACACGCGATACCACCGAAACTGGCTCGCGGCCGCCCGTTCCCGGGGATTTGGGATCGGGGGTTGCGACAGAAGGTGGTATCAGAGCTAAGCCACTGATTCAGCCACAGAAGTGTTTTGCTGACATCAAAATTCAAATTGTTAGGAAATAAATTACGAAAATACGTGCATAATTGTATTTCTTGTTATGTGTTATTTGACTATTTGTTAGTTTACAGTATGAGCGACCAAGGACCATCTGACGCGTACCGTCAATTGTCTGGCTCGCCTAGTAGCGAAGGTGCCTCTTCTCAGCCTGCCCTCCCAGGGTACTCTGCTGATAGGGAAGAAGGAATATTCGTGTTTAAGGCTCAGTCCGAGGAGCCAAAAAGAGGGGATGATTCAGTCGAGGGGCACACGAGCGTAGAAAGCGTATGAAAAAGTTACAAGACCAGAAAGTACTAGCAGCAGCCAAAAGAGAAACCGATGCCTATGCCCAGGAAATGATTAATAGGGGTATAGTCAACATCCACATCCTAGCAACCACTGCAGCTGACCCTAACCTGGAACAAATGATAGCACCCCAACCACAACTACCAATCCCTGACCAACCAATGGAAATAGAAAACCCTGAAAATCAAGTAGAAATGCATGATTTTAATCCGGAGGAAATACCTAGGGTACCTGCACCAAACCCCTTAGACCCAAATTACGACCCCTGGTAGGACGACAATAGGGACTATGTGCAACGCTACCCGATACATGAAGACATGCCCATTCCAAACATAGTAGCCTACCCAGGTTTGGATCATTTAGATCCCTATTACCACGATGAATACATTAGGGAGATTTTAGAAGATCCTTACCGATTCCAGGCTCCTACACCCCCATATCAGGAACCCGCACCCCAGATTTTGAACCCAGTCCTAGAACCTGCACCCCCAATGAGTGCAGACAATGTACAAGAACTTAGGACATTTGGTGAGGAAATTTTAGAGAATAGTGAACGAATGAGACAGGTGGGAGAGCGACTCGTCTGGAAGTATGACGAGCGCAATATGGATTTCTGGATGAATCCATATCCATGAATGTGATGGTGGAAACGGTAATAGTAATAATAATAAAATAAAATAAAATATGTGTGTACGGATGCCTACTATTATTAGTGTAATTTTATATCAGTTGGTATTATAATTTTAATTTCAGTACTGGTGTGTAATATATGCATATTATATGAATAGAGTAAAGTCGCAATGATCGACGCTTTTGACCAAAGTGTGCGTCATGTGATTGACTATATTAAATATTATTTTGTGATATTAATACGGGGTAACTGTTTAAAATTCAGATGGCCGACGAAGGAAATCAAGAAAATATGAATAACGATTACCAGAGTAACATTAACTTGGTTAATGAGAATCCAAGCATCAATAACAATGGAAACCAAGTGGACAATAGTGCCGTCCAACACATAGTGGCACAAGGAATCATAGATGCAATGCCATTTATTATTCAAACGGTTCAGGAAGCGAATAATAAAAGTAAACATAGCAGTAAACGACCAATTGAACCAGAACACAGCGTAAACAATGGACCCGTACTTCAAGCGCCCATTCCCAAAAGAAGAAGAACCATGCCTTATGGTTGTTCTTACAAAGAATTCTGGTCCTGCAAACCAATAGAATTCTCGAGCAATGAAGGACCCATTGCATCTCTACTTTGGATAGAAAAGACTGAGGCTGTTTTAAAAATAAGCAAGTGTGCTGAAGAAGACAAAATAATGTTTGCTTCTAATCTGTTTAAGAACTCAGCCTTAGAATGGTGGAACACTGTCCTCCAGTCAAGAGCTCCAGTCAAGAGGAAGTGATAGGGTATACAACATGGAATGGAAAGAATTTAAAAATATGGTAGAAAGGAAATTCTTTCCTCCCAATGAAAAAAAAAAAAAAAAACAGATAGCAAATAAGTTTCTGAACCTTATTATGACCGGGGTAGATAGTAAGGGTTATACTACCACATTCTTTGAATATGCCAGAATAGTACCAACCCTTGCATCACCTGAACCAGTATTAATCTCCCGCTACATATGGGGATTAATTGGAGAGATTAGACATGTAGTCAAGGCAGCTAGACCCCAAACTATAGAAGAAGCTGTAGAACTAGCCAACACCTTGACTGATGAATTAATTCGTACACGAGAAGAAGACCAGAGGAAAAACCTAGCACACAGGCTTACCCAGGAATTCTGATCTGGAAATTCCAACCGTGGGAAAAATGTAGGTTCCACATCTGCACCTTATTGCAAGTATTGCAAAAGGAAGCATTCTGGAAGATGCTCCATATATTGCAATTTCTGCAAAATATCAGGTCACAAGGAAGAAGACTGCAGGAGGAAAGCCAACAACAGGATATGCTACAACTGCGGAGAACAAGGTCATATCAAGCCAAACTGTCTGAAATTGGCTCCAACTACAAACAACAGGAACACTAAAAATGCTAGAGCATTCGTTCTGACTGCAGATGAAGCCAAGATGATTCCAGACGTGATAGCTGGTACGTTTTTAGTTAATGATGTTTTTGCTAAAGTATTATTTGACTCTGGTGCAAACCAAAGTTTTATTAATACTTCGTTTTGCAAACTTCTAAATCAGTCATTAACTAAACTACCACAAGAATGTCTAGTAGAGACATCAAATGGAGAAACAGTTAGGATTTCTGAAATCTTGCAGGGAGCAAGAATAGAGTTTTTAAATCAAAAGTTTATTGCAAACCTTTATCCCATGAATCTGGCAGGATTTGATGTCGTTTTAGGAATGGATTGGTTAATAGCCAATAAAATTAGTATTCTATGTGATCAAAAGTCAATCCAAGTAAATTCACCAAAAGGTAAAACGATCACAATTAAAGGAGATAAGCCATCTAGATCCACAAAATTCATCTCTGTGATGAAAACTGCAAGTTATATAAGAAAAGGGTCTATAGTATATTTGATTTCCATAATCACTAACACTAAAGGAAAAGAACTAAAAGACATTCCAGTAGTGTCTCAGTTTTCAGATGTATTTCCAGAAGAATTACCAGGACTACCGCCAGACAGAGAAGTTGAATTCAGAATCCATCTGCTATCAGGAACAGCACCAATTGCCAAAGCACCTTATCGTTTGGCACCCACAGAAATGCAGGAACTGAAGAAACAATTAAATGAATTGCTGGAAAAAGGATTCATACAGCCAAGTTCATCCCCATGGGGAGCACCAATTTTATTCGTTAAAAAGAAGGATGGATCAATGCGTATGTGCATTGACTACCGTGAATTGAACAAGGTCACGATTAAGAATCGGTACCCATTACCAAGAATCGATGATCTGTTTGATCAATTACAAGGAGCTCGATTTTTCTCTAAAATCGATTTAAGATCAGGATATCATCAATTAAAGGTACAGGAAGAGGATATTTCTAAGACCACGTTCAGAACGAGGTATGGCCATTATGAATTTACCGTCATGCCATTTGGTTTAACCAATGCCCCAGCTGCATTTATGGACATGATAAACCGGATATGTAAGCCATATTTGGATAAATTCATAATTGTCTTTATAGATGATATTCTAATTTACTCCAAAAGTAAAGAGGAACATGGAAAGCATTTGCACTCACTTTTAAGTATATTAAGAAAATAAAAACTTTATGCTAAGTTTTCAAAGTGTGAATTTTGGTTAGAACAGGTACAGTTTCTTGGACACTTAGTGAACCATGAAGGAATTCATGTAGATCCAACCAAAATCGAGGCAATAACCAAATGGAAGACACTTGAGTCACCAACCGAGGTTAGAAGTTTCTTAGGATTGGCCGGTTATTATAGAAGATTTATTCAAGATTTCTCTAGAATAGCCATTCCTTTAACTAAGTTAACCTGTAAATCCATTAAGTTTGAATGGGGACCAAAACAGGAAGAAGCTTTTAGAATTCTTAAGCAAAGATTAACCCATGCACCCATACTAGCATTACCAGAAGGAACTGAAGATTTTGTAATTTATTGTGATGCTTCTAAATTAGGTTATGGATGTGTACTAATGCAACGTTAAAAGGTTATAGCTTACGCCTCTAGACAACTTAAAAATCATGAAGAGAATTATTCAACCCATGATCTAGAACTAGGAGCTATAATTTTGCCCTTAAGATTTGGAGACATTACCTTTATGGTAGTAAGTTTACCATATTCTCTGATCATAAGAGTTTAAGGGCAAAAAGAATTGAATATGAGACAAAGACGTTGGATGGAATTGCTTAGTGATTATGATTGTGATATCCAGTATCATGCAGGAAAGGCAAATGTAGTTGCTGATGCTTTAAGTCGAAAATATCATGAAAAGCCAAAAAGGGTACGTTCTCTTAAATTAAATCTACAAGTAGATTTAAATGATCAAATTAGAAAAGCATAAGAATCAGTAATCAAGGATGATACTGAAAAACTAAAAGGTATGATTAAAGAATTAGAATAAGGAACATATGGAATTTGGAGATTCCATGAAAAGAGAATGTGGATACCTAAATTAGGAAACCTACGTCATCGTATATTAGAAGAAGCACATAAGTCCAAATATACGATGCATCCAGGAAATGATAAGATGTACCAGGATTTAAGAAAGAATTTCTGGTGGATAGGAATGAAAAAGGACATAGCAACCTATGTTTCTAAATGTTTAACCTGTTCACAAGTTAAAGCTGAACATCAGAAACCCTCGGGTTTGTTACAACAGTTAGAAATGCCAGTGTGGAAATGAGAATTGATAACAATGGATTTTGTTACCAAATTACCTAAAACAAGGAAAGATAATGATACAATCTGGGTGATTGTAGATAGGCTAACCAAGTCAGCTCATTTCCTACCAATGAAAGAAACTTTCAGTATGGAACAGCTAGCTAAATTATATGTAAATGAAATAGTTTCTTTACATGGAATACCTTTATCAATTGTTTCTGATAGGGATAGCCGTTTTACCTCTCATTTTTGGTCAAGTTTCCAAAAAGCAATGGGAACCAAGTTAAATCTAAGCACCGCTTATCATCCTCAAACGGACGGACAAAGCGAAAGGACAATTCAGATGGAAGACATGCTTAGAGCTTGTGTAATTGATTTCGGAGGTATTTGGGACGATCACTTACCTTTAATAGAATTTTCTTATAATAATAGTTATCATACAAGTATCAATGCTGCACCATTCGAAGCACTTTATGGACGAAAGTGCCGAACCCCAGTCTGTTGGGCAGAAATTGGGGAGAAGCAACTATCTGGACCTGAGATAGTGCAAGAAACAACTGACAAGATCATTCAAGTCAAGGAACGACTGAAAGCAGCACGCGATCGACAAAAGAGCTATGCTGATAACCGACGCAAACCATTGGAATTTCAAGCAAGAGATAAAGTATTGTTAAAAGTCTCTCCTTGGAAGGGAGTGGTAAGGTTCATCAAACAAGGAAAGCTAAGTCCCAGGTATATTGGACCTTTTGGGATTATTAGAAAAATAGGACCTGTAGCCTATCAGCTATAATTGCCAGAGGAAATGGCAGGAATACATGATGTATTTCGTGTATCTAATCTCAAGAAATGCTTAGCTGATGAATCGCTAATGGTACCTCTTAAGGATATAGAGGTTAATGAACAACTCAAGTTTGTAGAAAGGCCTCTACAGATTGAAGACATGAAAGTTAAGAACCTCAAGCATAAGAGATTAGTTCTTGTCAAAGTGAAGTGGGACTCCAAAAGAGGACCTGAGTACACATGGGAGCTTGAATCAGAAACGCCGAAGAAATATCCACACTTGTTCCAGTAGATCTCGAGGACGAGCTCTAAAACAAGGTGGGGAGGATATAACAACCCTCACAAATTTTCCGACACCATAATATATTTTAAAATATCCCAATATGTCCTAAAATACACCCCATACGCGAAAACGGACCCCGAATACCTTGAATATTATTATAAATAATTAAAAATCAATTTTTGAGGTTTAGGCGGGCCGCGTAAAGGACCCTTTAACCCTTACGCGGGCCGCTAGAGGCCCAAAATGTGGCGCAGCCCGGTGATGACACGTGTCTGACTCGTGTTGAACCTATAAGCTGACCCGGATCACCTACGCCTTTGACCGGGTTTGACGCGGGCCACGTAGCCCTTTGTTAACATTTACGCGGGCCGCATAAAAGTCGAGATGTGGCACTATAAATAGCAGGCATCGGGTTTCATCAAAACTCGTTCAAATCTTTCATTCTAAACGTAAATCTCTCATAGTAGGCATTATGCTCGGGTCTAATACCCCCCTAAATAACGAAGTTCTGCTCCGTTGTAAGTATCATAACCCCTGGATACGTATTAGATACTCTGCCCGATTGATCTAGGGTTCCGTAACAGCTTTCGTGGTTCTGCCCGACGTAGTCGTTGGAATGCCGTCTCGGGGAGGGTATTACTAATGTTAAAATGGGTTATTATACTAACACGTGTGCATTTGTGTAAATTATAGATAATTCTCAGGAATCCCTAAAGGATAATCTAAGACAGCAATGTGAGTAATCTCCTTTTTGTAAACAGTTTTTACAAAACCTTAACTATTTTACAATGCAATTTAGCAGTGATTGAGTCTTTGTAATTCTACGATTACTGCCGGTATGTTGGGGTTATGTATACAAAATGTGGAACACGTTACCATTGGACGAAGAGTTAGCCAATGTGTAATATGACCCACCAGTCAGGATTGACAGTACTGAATGAGTAATTGGGTAGATATAAACATTGTAATAGCTCTCAATACTGTTTAAATTAAATTAATGTTTCTTGATTAAACTGGGATTCACTCACCAGTATTTCCCACTGACAAATGTTTTTAAAACGCGTTTCAGGTAACACAATGTGAAGCCAATTAGAAGGCAGCTGGACAGCACTGAAGGCTTGGAAAAGTGGCTATAAAAGTTACCTAAATAAAGAAGGCATTTTATTTCAATAAAATGAGATTTATCCCTATAAATCAGTTTGTAATGAAAACGTGGGTTTCATCCCAATGTGTTTATTTATATAAAATATGGTGGTTTTACTCTGATAAAATATTTCCTAACTACGGTCCTGATGTAATTTTCGCTGCCAAATTAGACAAACACGCGATACCACCGAAACTGGCTCGCGGCCGCCCGTTCCCGAGGATTTGGGATCGGGGGTTGCGACATTGACCAAGTCTTATATTTTTTCCCTGCAATCATCAAATAACACATGCAAGAAATAAATTAGTAAAATATCACTAACAGGTTCAGGGTACCGAACTTATTCGAGATTCGGGATTCCTACCTTAAATCTAGAATACTAGTCAGAATTTTCACCCATAACATTCGGTCTAAACAGTTTGTTTTAGAAAAACCGAAGTTTATACTGTTTTGGCTAAATGACTATTTAGAAATAGTTAATTTTTTCATAAACTTTAAGATGAACTTGTAATTGTTTGGTATTTTAACGAGCGTGTTAAAACAAGTTTATTTTTAATAAACTTGAAAACGATTTTGGAAATTGTTTATTTCTAACGAGCTTGTTAGAAATGGTTAAATTTTATGTATACCAAAAGGCCTTATGACAATGATTGTTATCATTGTCTTCTAACAAGCATGTTAGAAAAAATAAGTTTATTTATATAAACAAAAACAGGGGCTTATGACAATAAGTATCTTCGTTTAATTTCTGATGAGCGTGTTAGAAACTGTTTACTTTATAAAAACCGAATATTTTGAAAGTTTGTAAAACGCTTACTTCTAATGAGCGTATTAGAATCAGATATCTTACAAACCACACATTTTAACAGTTTGTAATCATCTATTTTTTAATGAGCGGGTTAGAATTGGTTTGACTATGATAAACCAATTTTGTTAAAACAATTTGTAATCATTTTAATTTTCGAACAAGCGAGTTTGATACATTTTTATTTAATAAACTATTTTAGAGTTTATGATTTTGATTTGTGATCAAAGCATATATATATATATATATATATATATATATATATATATATGATAAGGATCCGTTAGGAACCACCCTTTATTGCGAGAACCACGAGAACCAATGTGAACACAATTAAAAATGCCTAAAGAAATCTAAAAAAACAAACAATTTTTTTAATATATTTTTTTAAATCGCTATATTTCGTCCAAAAAAAGTTTCGAGTAACAATTATCGATGCACATGTGCATATATATCATTTCTTTGACAAATTCCGTAACACATTACCAGTATTAGACAATCGCACTTTCATTTACACTACTATCCGCAATACAATACTTTTTACATTACCAATATTAGAAAGCACATGTGCATCTATATGTACGAACATGATATAACGTGTTTTGGTACACTACTTTCAATACACTTTCCTTTTCATCTATCATACCATCCATAATACACTACCATTACCTCCTACTATCTATAATACACTACCATTACCTCCTACGATCCATAATACACTACCATTACCTATATGTATAATATTTTCACTTTATGCACATGTACATCAACACCTTTCATACTGTATTAAACAACATATTACATCATAAAGTGACAAATATAACCAAACCATCAAGCACTAGATATAACGAACCAAAAACATGTATATAGGCATACTTCATTATTCAAAATTACAAACTTTTTGTACCCAAACATGTTATATCATGTTCATACATATAGATGCACATGTGCATTTTTAATATTGCTAATGTAAAAAGTAGTATATTACAGATGGTAATGTAAATGAAAGTGAAATTGTATAATACTTGTAATGTATTACGGTATTTGTCAAAGAAATGGCACATACGGACATGTGCATCGATAATTGTTACTCGAATTTTTTTTAGGGATGAAATATAGCGATTTTTATAAAAAATTTGTGTCTTTTTTAGGTATTTTTTGTGTTCACATTGGTTCTCATGGTTCTCGCAATAAGAGTGCTTCTCAAATGAATTATACCCTATATATATATATATATATATATATATATGGGAGAAGGATCCGTTAGGAACCACCCTTTATTGTGAGAACCAGTGTGAACACAAACAGTAATACCTAAAAAAATCTAAAAAACACCCAATTTTTTTTTACTATTTTTTTTGAAAAAATCGCTATATTTCGTTGATAATAAAAAAAACTAATAAAAAAAAAATCGAGTAACAGTTATCGATACACATGTGCATATGTATCATTTCTTTGAAAAATTCCGTAATTCATTACAAATATTAGACAATTACACTTTCATTACACTGCCAGGTGTAATACACTACTTTTTACGTTAACAATATTAGAAATGCAAATGTGCATCTATATGTATCAATATGAAATAAGGTGTTTTGGTACACTACTTTGAATACACTGTCTATTTCATCTATCATTCCATCCATAATACACAAACATGCACATGTGCATTTTTGTCATTTCTTTGACAAATTTCGTAATTCATCACAAATATTAGACAATTGCACTTTCATTTAAACTACCATATGTAATACACTACTTTTTACATTAACAATATTAGAAATGCACATGTGCATCTATATGTATCAACATGAAATAATGTTTTGGTACACTAATTTGAATACACTTTCCCTTTCATCTATCATACCATCCATAATACACTACCATTACCTTCTACCATCCATAATACAATACCAGTACCTCCTACCATCCATAATACAATACCATTACCAATATTTTCACTTTATTACATGTATATCAACACCATTTATACCATCCAATCACCATATTACATCACAAATTGACAACTATAACCAAACCATCAACCACTAGATATAACTAACCAAAAAACATGTATATGGGCCTAATTCTCCATTCAAAATTACAATTTTTTTTTATCAAAACACGTTATATTATGGTTATACATAATGATGCACATATGCATTTTGAATATTGGTAATGTAAAATGTAGTGTATTACGGATGGTATTGTAAATTAAAGTGTAATTGTCTATTACTGATAACGTATTACGGAATTTGTCGAAGTAATGATACATATGCACATGTGCATGGAGAAGTAATGATACATATGCACGTGTGCATGGATAACTGTTACTCGAAAAAAAGTTTTTTTTGGAAACGGAATATAGCGATTTTTTTTTAAAATATTAAAAAAAAAAATTGACTGCTTTTTTGATTTTTTTTAGATTTTATTTTGTGTTCACATTGGTTCTCGCGGTTCTCACAATAAGGGTGGTTCTCAAATCAACCTTACCCTATATATATATATATATATGTATATATATGTATATATATGTATATATATATTATAAATTTAAACACAGCTGCATAGCCGATAAAATGTTTTGAAGGAATAAAACATGGGTTATGCAATCTATAAATGGTTCGATTGTCATACGAGAATGATCATGTATTGAATCATATAATAATCTCAAAAAGACTATTCAGTGAAAAACATCTAGATGTTGCTATGGACATAATACGTTGTTCAAACTACTTGCGAATAGTTAATTATAGACAATTTTATTTTTTAGACGACTTGTTATTATTCCAGTTTAGAGTTTCAAAATTAAACAAGTTATGTGTCCTTATGAGTGCATGTGTTATATTGAGGGAGTACCTCAAAACATGACACGAAACGATATAATTGCGGTTATTTAAGTCGAACGATGAAAGTATTGAAGATAATTATACTTTGAGATTTGATCTAGATACCACTAATGTATTTGTTCAAAATATATTCGCATTTTATTTTAAATGTTCGACTATCCTTTAGGTTTATATGTTAGGTAAACAAGTTGGATAAAAATATAATAAACAATAAATATAAAAGGAAAATCAAAGACACATATTTGAAGACACATATTCTACAAGTTGATTAAATATATATTTTTAACGGAAAGTGCGAGAAGTGATTTGCACAAATACAATGAGCTAGTTGTAATCACGACTAATATAATAACTCATAAATGAGACATCAAACGTCTGACCACATCATGAGAGAATCATGAAAAATGTGGTGATTGTATCGAGACGAAATATACGAAAACGAGATATGTCATTTAAAGGTGAGAGTATCAACATGGAGATGCACATATATGTTTTCGAAGACTATAACATATGAAAGAAATATATTTTATTATTGTAAATGACTTTAATAAATTTAGCGATATTAATTATGGGAAACTTACAATGCTTCTACAACCATCAATATACTTTGAAATATGTGGAGGACTTGTCTTCAATTTAGGAGAGTATCCAATACATGGTTTCAAGGAAAAAACAATGGAAATGTATATATCATTTTAGGTATATGTGAATGTCTTGTTGTTGAGAGTCAATCTAATTGACTATAGCTCAATATTTTATTGATTTTATACTGATACAATTCATCAGAGGGACTTAGATTAAGACTTGTGTTTAAGTTCTCACAAGTCAATGGTAAGCCTTGAAGATTAAAGACAAACGAGTTATGAACCTAATGGATGAAGTTAACTATGGTTTTGAGACTTTCTTAAAAATCGAGGTTTGGAATGGAAAAATAAAATCTCATTATTATTGTGCCAAAACTAAGACATGAATATTGGTAAGAGATAGTGCGTTATTTACAAAGGCTGTGAAGAATCTGAATGATGCATCTTATGTTCACATGCTAGGGTATTGTTGTCTAAAGCATTCTAGACGGATACTTGTTAACTTAGATGCTCGGCGAAGATTAAATTAACTTTAAACATTCAATATATGTGATGACATAAGAATGAGTTTTGTGCTTAAACAAAACTATAAATATAACTTCATTTCAGTCCAAAGGAATAACTTGAGTGGACCTACTTAATAGATCTTTGTTGATAATTCTATCCAGTTTCATATAAGGAGAATTCATGTACCTCAAAAGCTCATGTGAGCAAGTGTAATCAGAATAGAGTAAATTCGGGTGACCAAAATAGTACAAAGATTTAGATATGTGGTATCTTATCATGAGTGTATTAAAGTCATCATTAGTTATATTACTCAAACTTAATCAAAATGCAAATAATGTGAGGGTGGGGTTGGGTGGGGCTTTAAGAAATAACCATTTATAGGGTATGTAGAAATGTAGTTGAGAAGTTTTCTCAAACTCAAAAATAAAGGTGTAACACCCCGAAAACGGGTTTGGTAATCAAACCACATTAATAGTAAAAGACGGGTAAAGTACCGTTAGTGGTAAAAGTAACCCGGTAAATATTAGGATTTAAAATAAATAAACTTAACATTAAACAAAAGTTGAACAAATCCTTTTGAGGAAAATAAAGTGGATGAAAGGCCCGTGTTAACGGGACTTAAAATAAACCGAGTTATAAATTCTCTGAACCCACTAAGATAACTAGGAATATTTAACCTAGTTAATAAGTGGGAATATTGTTAGAAATAATTAGGTTGTGGCCTACTTAATAACTAACCGAACACGAGGGACCAAACTTGGATAACTTAAAAGAAATGGTATTATAAACATAAAAACATAACACAACATACACTTAAGTGTGTGTGTGAGTGAAGATGGTCAGGAGAAAGCTCCCATGGAGCTCTAACCCTAATTCAACAAAAACTTCAAATTGAAGGATCAATCGAAGGCCAAATTCGGATTTGAATATATATAAACGATCACCAAGCCAAGGGGATCGTAAGGAATGTTGAAATTTTGACATTTATGAAGTTGTGAAAATTGATTAACTTTGCATGATGCGATCTATGTATGAATCGTAGAGGCTATGGCCGAATTAGTGAAGTATGATTGCTTGGGAACAAAACCTAAGTAGAAACTTGAAGTAAAATTGCCATGATTAGGTGTTTGAGTGGATTACCACACCAAACTAAGTGGGTTTTTATGATATGATGATGTTAGTTTCTAACTCGTGGTTTGAATCATCATATTAGGTAGTAAAGGCAAGGTACTTGAACAATTTAGGTGTTTAAGTACATAAATCATACTTACCATGAAATGGGTTTTGTATAATAAGATGAAAATGATGATAAATTCATGTTAAAATGATTGTTTGATATCATCACGTGTTAAGAATGATTAATGTTGTGTTAATTCGATCAATTACGGTTATAAAAACTTGGTTAATAAAATGGATAAAACGGTAGCCTAAGAATGAAGCTTACATAGTAATTGACCAAGTAATTAAACGAGTAGTCGAGCTACCTCGTGTAATTACTTACGCTAATAGGCAGTTGACTTTAAAAAGTCAAACTGACTTAGAATACGATGAATGATAATTTTTGGATATAAAACACGTAAGGTGGAATAATCGTATTAAAGTATGATTAAACTAACCACCTTGTAAACGATGATGATAGTTTGACGCTTAACAAGCTAAGGAGAAGCTTGGAAGAGGAAACGGGTCAAACGAATCAAGAAGGAGAAGAAAAGCGAAATTCGGATGCAAGGTAAGTAAGTGCTTACACCCTTTTTATAGTATACATCAGTTGTGCGTATTGAAAATGAATAAAGAAAAATCAGTAATAGAATTATAATGTTCCGACGTGAATAATATGAGTCGGAACAAGAGAAAATGGTGAGAAACCATAAACAATGGCAAAAAGGGGTAAATTGGTAAATTAGTCATGTAACGATGAACTAATAAGAAAATTTGAAACATTACGCTATGGTAAACCGGAATGGGTAAAAAGGGCGAGATGGTAACTAGATATCATCGCATAATGGAAATGGTCATTCGGACTAAATGAGTCAAATGACATTGGTAAAATCATTTGACAATATTAATTGATGATCGCTTGTTGAGATTTTGTGATCACAGGAAATAACATCTGTTTACATTTCTTTAACTAGAAAGATTTAAAGCAAAAGTTATGTAAACGGGTCAATGCTATGACCCGAGCCAGGTACGCATAATTAGATTTGTAGTTAAAAATGGTATTTTGGTCAAATACTTAGTGGAAGTTCTTCATCGTAAAATGAGGGACTAAAATTGACCAAAACGCCCTTGATGGGTAAATCGGGCAAACGACCTTTGAAGGTTGTTTAGATATAAGCATTTGGATGAATTAAATGTTGATTATATCTTTAAACATGTATAATCATATCATACATATAAACATAGACACCAATTAAGATACGTACTTGATGGTATGGCTATCTTTGCGGATGATGACGAAGCCATAATTCCCGTCAAGATGTTCTTGGTTCCACTTTAGAGTGTCCTCTTGGGATGGATCAAGATTTAGAGAAAAGTAAAAGAATGGAGAGTTCTTATTTGGTGTAGTTTATTCTCTTTTTATTCTCATGTTAAGGACACTCAAAGGGTAACCCTACACATTCTTCCTAATGTCATTATTTCCATCAAATAATGACTTATAATTAATATTTAGGATAATAATGTCATATGAAAGTAATAAAAGACGTATGGCCAGTAATGCCAGGTGGAAAAGGTCCACAAATATCAGTGTGTACGAGTTCTAATAAGCTAGAACTCCTTGTGGCACCCTTTTTATTTTTATTCGCCTTTTCCCCTTTGATGCATTCAACACATGTTCCAAAATCGCTAAAATCAAGATCTGGTAATTCACCATCCTTCACGAGTCTTATCATTATGTCTCGTGAGATGTGGCCTAAACGTAGATGCCACAATTTAGATGACGTTTCCAAATCATGTTTTCGTTTTCGTTTTCGTTTGTTGATTTTCTCATTTACGTTATATGACAACAAAGATTTTGAAAAGCTATCATCTAGTTCTAACTTATAGAGATTTCCATCCAGATTACCACAACCAAGAACTTGGGATTTTAAACTCATAGTGACCTTTCCGTGTCCATGTAAAACTTCAAAACCATCATTGTCTAACTTTGATACTGATACTAAATTCCGAGTAATTTTCGGTACATATAATGTATCATAAAGTTTAATACAACGACCAGTTTTCATAATAAGTTGCATGGTTCCTATGGCCTCAACTTCAAGTTTTTCCCCTCCTCCCGTTCTAATTGTTCTTTGGTTTCTTTCCAGCCTCTGGATTGTAAGGAATCCCTATGTGGAATTGGTAACATGAACCATTGAACCAGAGTCAACCCACCATGTATTAATTGGTACATTAATATTAAAGGATTCAATTATCATAAATGCATCAGTACCTTTCTTAGCCAGCCATTCCTTGAATTTTGAACAATCTCGTTGCAAGTGCCCTTTGTTATGGCAGAACTTGCAACAAGACTGTCCCTTGGAGACATTAGGGCTGGAAACAGTATTTGAATTCGCTTTCTGGACTTTGGAACTTTCCCCTTTAAAATTCCCCTTCCTTTTCACTGACTTAGTGGTAGCGATATAAGCAACTTCTGGTTGTTCTAGTTTCAAACGTTCCTCATCCTGCACACACATTGCTATCAACTCACTCATTGACCATTTGTCTTTCTAAGTGTTATAGTTTATCTTAAAAGCATTAAAACGTGCAGGAAGAGAAGTCATGATGAAGTGCACTAGAAGACCGTCGCTTATTTCCATGTCTAATCCCTTTAATTTATGGGCCATGTCGCTCATCATCATTATGTGCTCACGCACACCACTAGTCCCTTCATATTTTGTGGTAAGCATCTTCAAAATTAGAGAACTCGCATGTCCTTTAGAAGATCCCTTGAATTGCTCCTCAACTGAATTCAGATATTCTTTGGCATTCTTTGAATCAGTTATAGCTCCCCTAATGGCACTTGAGATGGAATTCTTGATAACCATAAGAGACATTCTGTTAGACCTTTCCCACTTTTCATGCTCTATTTTCTGATCTGTAGTACTTTCAGCAGTCAGAGCAGCAGGAGGGTCATGCCTTAGAGCATAATCAAGATCCACCATACCAAGAGTAAATTTAACCATATCCCTCCATGTGGCAAAATTTGCCCCAGTCAATAATTCAATTCCAAGGCTAGGGCTAAAAGTGGATGCTAGATCAATACAAACAGAAAAGTTGGAGTAATCTATTTAGGGGTAATCAAGCAAGGTAGACAAAGATAAGTATATTGAAGATAAAATCTATTATAACACCAAAATAATAGATTAATTAAGATTCTATCTGAATTTTGGCTTCGCTTTGGCTTTGACCAAAATTCAGACAGACATTATGAACATACATAAAATAAAATAGTGTCTTGATGTTTTACATAAACTTTGGCTTAGCTTTGGCTTTGACCAAAATTTATGCATTATAAACATATCATAATAGACTAACTTATTGTTCGGAATGAACGTTGGCTTCGCTTTGTCTTTGACCAAAGTTCATGCATTATGAACACAATAAACCGACTTAATGTTCTACTTGAATTTTGGCTTCGCTTTGGCTTTGACCAAAATTCATGAATTATGAACGTGCGTATATATGACAAAATTAAGCACACAAATATATCATAACACCTTTGGGCAAGAAATGATATATCCATGTAATTTGGCTTATAATTTATTATATGTATCATCAAACCATTTGGCTTTAGGTTCATTGTAAAACAATAAATGTAATTACATAAAATGGAATAGCATCATTTACTTTGTAAGAAACTAAAAGGAAACAATAATTATTTGTTCAAGAAAACTAGAAATAATACTAAAATACAATTTGTTTCCTAGTCCATCAAAGGTCACATAAATTTCATAATGAGCATATTTCATAATACATGAATTAAGTTCTATTTATTTGTGGAGTAAACGATAAGATTGAACTTAAATTGCGAATACCAAGGGTCTTATCAAGTACCTCATTTAATTACATTAAACAACAAATACCATTATCAAGTACCTCATTTAATTACATTAAACAATTCAAGTGCATTAATTCTAGTCACATTAATAAAATTATTTCATTCTTAACCTAAAATAACCAATACATATGAATATGAAGAAACCATAAGATTCATATTTATGCAACTAGGCTTGAAAATTAGTAAAACAAAAACCATACAGTAGGGTATTGGCATGCATCAAATATGACCATTAATTTAAACTAATTTGCTTAGGCAAAACAAACAGAATATGTCTACAAATTCTATTTATGCAATTTTTAATATGTACTAAGATGCCACCATCACTTTAGGCAAATATATCCAAAAGGACATTTTTCTACAATAGATATTTCAAAAGGGATAAAATATCTACATCACCTACTCGAACAGTATCTATAGCTATGACTTTGAATAAATTCATATACATGATATTATGAATTTTTTCACGGAAAAAAATTGCCGTCAAAACCAATTCAAAGAATATAATATTAAATTAAATTAAATCAATGATATCACCCATTAGAAAAACAATTTCAGTGATCTATTAAAATAATTCAATAATATCATAAATTGAAAAATAAAACAGTTTGTGATCTTCTAATTCATATAACACATAATCCAATTATCTATTTATAAATTATGAATTCGGATTTGTGAAATTTACAGAAGAACACTTTATACAATTCCGAAAAATTGTAAATTTATCACGAAAATCACATACCATCGAATGAATTTCCATTATGATTGAATTGATATAATCAACATAGTGCTCTGATACCACATGTTGATTATATCTTTAAACATGTATAAAAAACTAAAGAATATAATCATGTTATTCAATCATATCATATATATAAACATAGATACCAATTAATATACGTACTTGATGGTATGGTTATCTTTGCGGATGATGACGAATCCATAATTCCCGTCAAGATGTTCTTGGTTCCACTTTAGAGTGTCCTCTTGGGATGGATCAAGATTTAGAGAAAAGTAAAAGAATGGAGAGTTCTTATTTGGTGTAGTTTATTCTCCTTTTATTCTCATGTTATGGACACTCAAAGGGTAATCCTACATATTCTTCCTAATGTCATTATTTCCATAAAATAATGACTTATAATTAATATTTAGGATAATATGGTTAATTGTATTTAGATGATCAATAAAGGCCACAATTATATAGAAGTCTAACATTAAATCCTTAGGACAAGTATAAAAGGGATGATATGCAACCTTAGTGTCAAATGAATTGAAATGAGTAATTTCCGTAAAACGACAACCGAGGGGTAAAACTTGGAATAAACGGTTTACTACACTAAATCCACAACAATTATAACGTGGTGGAAGACAAGTTGATAATTAAAAATGGGAATAGGATATAAACCAAGAAGAAGCGCGATTTAAGCTTATAAGTGTTTAAATACCCTTAACGGGTCAGAATGAGTAGATATGTAAAACGGGTTAAGAATTCATAAGAAACCCGTAATTTGAACCTTGCATATTAGTAAATTGACATAACGTGATATGCATGATATTTTAAAGGTAATAAACAAGTTTGTTTGATAAAATCACGAACGGGTCAAAAAGATTCATAATTGAATTTCAAGTCGAGAGCTTGAAATCTAAAATTTTATGAATTCAGATGTCGGGTTTTTACTCCATGAGATGGAGAATTTAATTACGAACGCGTAGGAAAAAGAATCATGCAAAACTGACATATAGATCAAAAGATATGCATGTTTTTGTGGAGTATAAGTTGGAAATTTTGAGCTGGGAATCTGCAGCTCAAAGAAACAACAATTCTGTCGAAATGAGTCCGTCACGCCCCACGATGGAGAAGTCGAAATCGGTCGCGCCCCGCCACGGGTTGTGGCGGCCTGCGAAAATCTAAGCCAAGTCTGTCGCGACCCGCGACAGATTATAGAACTGGCAAGAATTTATATTTTGTTTGTTTTGAACTCCGGACTTGTTTAAATTCGTTATTTAACTATCAAAACTAACTTTTTAGTTGGTTTTAATCATAGGTAAATATCAAGGGATTCCCGGATGAAGATCAAGCTCAAAGAAGAACCGAACATATGAGATTAAAGCTTCCGCACGGCGTTACGTCGTAACTTTAAATGACGAACTCAATTACATTATGTTGTACTATTTTTAAACTGTAAAAGATTTTTGTAAACCCGTATTTTATATGTATGTGTATTCGTAAGTACACATTTAATTGTTGTTATTAGTACAACAACCCTTTTTTAATAGTAAGGGTGTTACAAGTTGGTATCAGAGCTCATGGTTAAAGAGTAAAGTGTGTTCGGTTCGAGGCTTGATCGCAAATCCGGTAAGTACATATATGTTAATGGTTTAGTATGATTATAGTGTTATGAACAACACATAGAGTTATCATGTAATACACGTTACTCCAATGATTGGTATAGTTAACGAAATCACGTGCGTTGACACGTATAGTAAAAAGCCTTGTATTACAATACGGACGTTTATTAATGTCGAAATTACTAACTTTTGTAAATGTTTAGTTGAAGGATACTCCCATCTGAAGATGGCGAGAGTGTAACAAGTGATGGATGATGTGCGTAGTGCGTGGTAGGTTTTTAATGTATATTTTAAGCCCTTTTTTACACGTTAGCCAAGTTTTAAATTTATAAAACACGATATTTACTAACACTAAACACACATATGGGCAAGTGCACCCATCGTAAGCGTAGTATAGTGTTGGTAAGATACCGAGGTCGTCCAAGGACACAAGAGCTTTTAGTACCGGTTTATCCTCAACGTCTAATCAAATCAAAAGTTAGAAAAAAGGTTTTTAAACAAGAAATATAAAACTAACTAAAATGCTGAAAAATAAAATAAAATAAAAACAGATAGACAAGATGAATCACTTGGATCCGACTCGTGTGTAGTGTAACCTTTGATTATTTCCGCACTTTTACTTTTTAAGAGATTATCTTAGTTTTTGTAGTAGGCCCCTCTTTTGAAGGTGACGTTACCCTCAACCCAGTAGTTTGAGTCAGCAAGGATACGATCCTAAGGGGTCGGATTATTGAAAGATAATTAATTAAGTTATTAATGCATAATGTGGTAGGCCCCTCTTTTGAAGGTGACGTTACCCTTGGCTAAGTAGTCTGAGTCCGCAGGGATACAGTCCTAAGTAGCCGGGTTAAAGTATTAATAGTAGCTTACATATGAGGGGATCAAAGAGTATGGACCCCCGCCATCCAATACCAGTGGGTATTGAAGGAGGTCCTACTAAATTTGACCCAGGTCCTTGCAGGATCTATACACTGAACAAGGCAAGACTCTTACCAAACCGTTCCCTTAACCCCCGACCAGGTAGCCAACATATCTCCATATAGACCGTGGAGATATGAATGGTGAAAATCTTTTATTTTATATAGATAGTAAAATAATGCCAAGACACCACGGGCAAACGATAAGGAAGAATCACCTTTAACATAAGAAACTAGTTATTAAAGTCATTAATACATAACCAAATAAAAAGTGCGAAAAGATTAATAATAAAAAGTATTACACTAGACACTTGTCTTCACCAAGTGATGTAAGAGACTTAGGCAAACATGGCCTTTGATTGTCAAGAACTCTTACGATCAATCTTGGATCCCGAGACGACTCACACACTCTATGATGGATGATGGTGGTGGATGATGGTGTTGTGGTGGTGGTGGAGTGTGGGTGAAGTGTGAGAGAGGTGGTGTGTCAAGGGATGGTTTGCAAATGAGCCAAGCACCCCTATTTATAGCCTGAACAGCAACTCGGGCATGGCCCCGTGTCCATCCTCCTTCTCTTTCTTCATTAAAGCTTGGAATCATGGTGACTTCAAGCTCTAATGGAGGTATTGAGTGAAAAATTGAAGAAGAAGGTAATGGACAAAAGAGGAAAGGACAAGATGGTTGTTTAGAACCTTCTTTTAGAAAATACCTAGGATGGCATGTGAGAAGATTCCCCCAAATCTCTGTCCCTGGAATGGTCCAATGTGCAGGATTCTTGGCTGTATTTATAGAAAACGAAAACACGCTGCACACGACCCCGTGTCGGCTGGACACGGCCCCGTGTGCAGGTAAGGTCCTGACACATTTTGTCCGTATTCTGACACGAAATCAGACGAGAATCTTTGGGTGGACACGGGGGCGTGCTGACCTGGACACGACCCCAAGTCTAGAGGCTATTTATAAAATTTCGTCTATTTCTAAGGAATTCATCCGGATCGGGTGGTTCCTTACTGGATGGAACAACCCCAAAGTGCCTGAGATACCTTAATTGCTCTAGACTAAGACGAGAACGCAAGAGGTTGTCGGTGAGGGTGATTCCTATGCTAAATGTAGGTGGAGAAGTCCAACCCTTTCCCGGGCTCTCGTTAAAGAAGGTGTATGCCGAATCGCTCAGGTCTATGTATGCACCGAACGAAGTCGATGGAGAGTCCTTCACAGCACAATCGACACAGGGATGACTATCGCTCAAGTCCTCGCTAGAGTTAGAGGTGATTTCGGGAACAACAAAGTTGTTTTTATTCGAATGCGATCCCAATAATTCTTCTTGGGTATCTTCTTGAGGTGGATTAATGGAATCTAATTCAAGTTCCTTTACCCAATTACGAATTAAATCCTCCAATTGAAATAGTTCGTCAAGAAGCATTTCTCCTAGAAGATCCGATTGGGAGCTTTCGAGAGAGAGAAATAGGGATTATTTTTACTTTCGCCCCTCTTAAGGCTACAGGAAAACAATGGGTCTATATAATAGGACTTATAATTTAGAAAATAACATTCTAAATCTTTATGAGGGCCTCCACATATTTGTCACCACGTACCATAAGAGTGCCGAAAGTAAAAAATATCAGTATCACTCATGTTTTTGTCATAAATTACCAACCGTCGGGATCTTACGGTTCTGTTTTCAATAACTGAAACTTGGGCATGGGGGCGTGTTGAGTGGGCACGGCCCCGTGTTCAGCTTACTGTCTGACTTAAAACAGGATTGCCAGTACCAAAGATTGGGCACGGGGGCGTGTTCAGCGGGCACACCCCGTGCTGAGTTCTGCAGAAGCTGAAAATCTAAACAAAATCCTAAAAAATAGAAAAACAAGAAAAAACGATTAGGCCATTGATTCCTAACTTTCTTAAAATCCTTGTGTCCCCAGCAACGGCGCCAAAAAACTTGATGTGCGTAGTGCGTGGTAGGTTTTTAATGTATATTTTAAGCCCTTTTTTACACGTTAGCCAAGTTTTAAAAATTATAAAACACGATATTTACTAACACTAAACACACATATGGGCAAGTGCACCCATCGTGAGCGTAGTATAGTGTTGGTAAGATACGGAGGTCGTCCAAGGACATAAGAGCTTTTAGTACCGGTTTATCCTCAACGTCTAATCAAATCAAAAGTTAGAATAAAGGTTTTTAAACAAGAAAAATAAAACTAACTAGAATGCTGAAAAATAAAAATAAAATAAAAACAGATATACAAGATGAATCACTTGGATCCGACTCGTGTGTAGTGTAACCTTTGATTATTTCCGCACTTTTGCACCTTTTAAGAGATTATCTTAGTTATTGTAGTAGGCCCCTCTTTTGAAGGTGACGTTACCCTCAACCCAGTAGTTTGAGACAGCAAGGATACAATCCTAAAGGGTCGGATTATTGAAAGATAATTAATTAAGTTATTAATGCATAATGCGGTAGGCCCCTCTTTTGAAGGTGACGTTACCCTCGGCTAAGTAGTCTGAGTCAGCAGGGATACAGTCCTAAGTAGCCGGGTTAAAGTATTAATAGTAGCTTACATATGAGGGGATCAAAGAGTTTGGACCCCCGCCATCCAATACCAGTGGGTATTGAAGGAGGTCCAACTAAATTTGACCCGGTCCTTGCAGGATCTATACACTGAACAAGGCAAGACTCTTACCAAACCGTTCCCTTAACCCCCGACCAGGTAGCCAACATATCTCCATATAGACCGTGGAGATATGAATGGTGAAAATCTTTTATTTTATATAGACAGTAAAATAATGCTAAGACACCACAGACAAACGATAAGGAAGAATCACCTTCAACATAAGAAACTAGTTATTAAAGTCATTAATACATAACCAAATAAAAAGTGCGAACAAATTAAAAATAAAAAGTATTACACTAGACACTTGTCTTCACCAAGTGATGTAAGAGACTTAGGCAAACATGGCCTTTGATTATCAAGAACTCTTACGATCAATCTTGGATCCCGAGATGACTCACACACTCTATGATGGATGATGGTGGTGGATGATGGTGTTGTGGTGGTGGTGGAGTGTGGGTGAAGTGTGAGAGAGGTGGTGTGTCAAGGGATGGTTTGCAAATGAGCCAAGCACCCCTATTTATAGCCTGAACAGCAGCTCGGGCACGGCCCCGTGTCCATTGGGCACGGCCCCGTGTCCATCCTCCTTCTCTTTCTTCATTAATTGCAGTTTGTCTGCATTAGTTGACCACGCCCCCGTGTCCGCTGGGCACGACCCCGTGTGCAGAAGCGTATCTGTACTATCAAGATTTCCTCAGATTCTGCGAATCTTAGAGTTGACCACGGCCCCGTGTCCGCTGGGCACGCCCCCGTGGTTGGTGATAGAAGCTTCTACATCTTTGTCTTTTCTGCAGACACTTGGGCACGCCCCCGTGCTCACTGAGCACGGGGCGTGTTCAGCCTTCTGTTATCTTGTTTTGCTTGGGAAGATGCTGTCGGGGGGTCGGGCATGCCATGTTTATCCCTTTTCTTGTATTTTGGTTAGATTTAGCTGCCTTTTTGCTTCTTTTGTTCATTTGAGCTCATTTAATCCTGAAAATACAAAAGGAAGACAAAAACACACTTTTTCCAACATTAGTACTAAAAAAGGGTTAGTTTTATGCCTCATTTGATGTAATTTATATGTTGCATTTTGCACACATCAATGGACATGACAGAGGAACGGCCCGAAGTACGACAAGTAGAGTATGCTCATCAAGGACCTAAATCGCGTGATGATCATGAACAAAGTTAATTGTCACGACCCCCGACCCCACCCTGGGAGCGAAAGCCGTGAACCAGCCAGATGGTATCGGTGTTTATTAATTACGCAGCGGAAAAATTTTCATCAGGATCGTAGTTAGGAAATGATTTCAGAGTTTGTAAAACACCGAACTTTTAATATTAAACAAATGGGCTAAAACCCATATTTCATTCAATTGTTTTTATAGGGATAAACCCAAATAAATAAAACATAATTTTCTTCTTTTATTATAGCCACTTTATTTAAGCCTTCAGTGCTCCATAGCTGGCTTCTATTATCCTTACATCAAGTTACCTGAAATGTGTTTTGAAAACATTTTATCAGTAATAAATACTGGTGAGTTCATTCCATTTTATAAAATATATTGTTATACTTTACAGCATCAAAGTTTTTATATTCATTTATATTTACCCAACTCAATTAGTATTTGTCACATGGTGGCAGTTCCGATGTGACAGTGGTCATATCACTCATTGGCTCATCTTTTGTCCAATAGTGAATTTATCAAGTAATAGATATATAGTATATCTTATTATTATATTGGTCACTAGGCGATTCCTGTGACGGTGGTCAAATCACTGTTGATCATTCTTTCAACTAGTGACTGTAACACTGTTGATCATTCTCTCAACTAGTAAATATGGTCATATCACTGTTGATCATTCTCTCAACTAGTGATTATGGTCATATCACTGTTGATCATTCTCTCAACTAGTAATTATGGTCATATCACTGTTGATCATTCTCTCAACTAGTGCCTTTGGACATGTCACTGTTGATCATTCTCTCAATTAGTGACTCTGGACTTAGTTGTGTCCCGTGACATTACTTTGTCAAATATATTACTTATGGCACAAAACCACTTAATCCAGAAAATGACATATATCATTTTATGTCAAACTACTATAACTTATCAAATATAATATGTTAATTAAATAATTGTAATATCATTATTTAATATATTAACGTGACTAAGACTAAAATATAATCTTAGTATAGTAGAATACATTATACTTGACTATTTTATTATGGTATACACCATTTAGATTTATTTCAAACATACATTAAATTTATTAACGATTTAATGTTAAAATAATATTATTTATAGGCTATAGCTACTGGGGCATAATTCCCACTGTGATTGTGGTCATGCTACTATTGGCTAACTTTCTGGCTAATAGTAACGAGGGTCAAATAATGTATAAAACCTCCCATACCGGCAGTTATTATAGAATATAAAAATTTAATCACTGTAAGTATAACTGGTAAACATTTAGGATTTTGGAAAGCATTTGTAAATATAATTGTATCACAAAAAGGTGACAAAAACTGTGAGAAAGCAGAATGGACTCACATTGCAGATTTAATTTGAGCAGAGCCTAGCCTACTGATTAGCCTTGTAACCTAGTGCATACGAACTAGGTAAGTAACTAATACAGCATTTACGATAACTCACGAGATTAAAACCCTCACAACGAATGACAGAGTATTCCCCGAGTTCGGGTGGTACTCAAACATCCTGTCGGAATCACGACTAATGACAAAGCATAATACTAAAACATCCATCGGATAGTTTCAATCGATCGGACATTGAATCGTAGCAGCGATTGAGTTAATACCCGGTATCGTAGCAGCACCCCGCTATACTAATTAGTGATTTTGAGATTGTTTCTACTATAACTCGGAGTATAATTTGAATTTGATTGTCGAACGAACGCCAGAAATCAAGTCCCAAAGTCTGCAATTTATATACGAATTTTGACAGGCTTACGGACTGTAAGACTTATCCCTTACGGTCCGTAAGGGACACCTTTTCACTATAGTCTTGCCACGTGTGTGTGTAGGCCTGCTGAGTCGACGAAACGTTTAAATTCAATTTTGACAGCAACTTATAAAGATAATCGTCGAGTAGGGAATACCCCCCCCTGAGTTTTAGGGGCCCTGATCCTGATTCTGATTGTTCTGAAAATTTTAGGGTTTGTGCAGAATCACTTGGGTGTCTCAATTAGGGTTTCCTATTGGATAAAATAATAAAATAAATAGGACTTTTGATGAGGGTTGTTACATTAATGACATGGAAAGCCCGTTAGGGCAAGCATTACCAGGTGCACGCTTTTAAATTTAATCGCACAAGTAGTAATATGCAACAAACACGTAGAGAATGACGGTTGCATATATCTGATAAAACCTGAAAAACCTGAATAGGATATCTATTCAGGATGATGTTTCCAAGAAAAGTTTAATAGAAACATGTGTTATTCACGATGATGAATAACAAAGAAATAATAGGATTAGTTCATATGGAAACTTGGACGGGGGGTAATTATCCAAGTGGAAAACTCTCAATATAATGCTATTGAGATCATGGTTGCAAAAGTCGCTAGGCGCTCCCTAGTCGGATTCGGGAGTACTCGGGAAGTACTCGGCTTAGGCGGAGATTACTCAGGGAGTAATTGGCCTGGGAGACCAGTACTCGTGCCTCGGCAGCCTACCTTGTAGCGAGTACTCGGGGAGTACTCAGAGCCTAGGCGGGACTTTTACAACCATGATTGAGATAAGTAGCGATTACATTAACGAGTGTGATTATATAATAGTTCGATAGAAAGGAAAAAAATTTATATGTTCGAATGTAAAACTAGTAAAACTAATGATTGTTGTTTAGCAATTAAATAAAGTTTTACTAAATGAAATCAGGGATATGAAATAAATAGAGGCGTTACTTACACAGGGCGTGATGTGAAAACTATAAAAAAAAGTCATGTGTGTCATGTGTTAATCGCTTACTCTGGCCAAGTAAGTAGTGGCATATGATACCATGAACTTCTTGTAGTGGACGCATTTACGTCCAATGTAGTAAGGACGGGGTGAATGGGACGAACTAAAAAGGTACCCAAATGAATCAAATAGGCAAGATGTTTGATAATAAACGTAAACGCAAGTCGGATGAAGGAAGCGTATTACGTTAGAGTAACGAGCCCGAGAGAAGGGACAAGGATCAAAGTAAATGAAAATACAGACCGACTAATAGGAATGCTAAGGCATAGAGATAAAGTTTGACTGTCACAGGTGATGAAATTCAGACGAACAAGTCAAATGAATTAAATAAAGTATAAAGGACTTGACTGAATAAAAGCGATGGATTTTGCTAAGACGACCAAATAAATTAAAATGATGTCTAAAACCATATAAGAATGGTTACTTGATGATGACTTCGGTAAAGATACCCGATGGATGGGTAGGATTTTGAGAGAACGCGTAAACCAAGAGACGGGAACGCGGATTGAAAGTCAAAAGACTCGGATTGAGAGTTATGACTAAAAGATGACAAGATTTTTGCAAACATAAATTTTGATAATTACGTTCAACTATTTCAAAGTTGGACGGGTCGAATAAAGAACGAAGTTTGACACTCATAAGTGATTAAATTTCACCCAAAATGAGTCAAACGAGTTAATTTAGGAATAACGCTTGATATAGTAAGGAAAACGCAAACCGGTGAAACCGGAAAAACTAAAAACATTAAGATAAAAGAACCCGGGTAACGGGCTGTAAAGAAATATAAGTATGAACCGGATAACGGTAAGCGAAGAACAAACTGACGTGTAAATGACGGAAGAAGTCATAGAGTTGGAAGAATAATTCGAAAGAAAACAAATGTAGCCTTAGACTACGGTCATGGTCAAATGAAATACAAAAGCAAAAATAAATGATTCTAAACAAAAAAAGGTACCTTGACACCATAAATATATATATATATATATATATATATATACAGTTGAATAAAGACTCGAATAAAAGATGATCTACGGGATCATCATAACCTACGGGATTATAAGTAGTGTTAAAGTCTAACGGGACCAAAAAGACCTTCGGGTCACAAATAGAAAGAAACGAATTGTAGGGGTCTCAGCTTAAAAGGGTAAAAAGGTGAAAATATAAATAAATAGCCTACGAGGCTAAGTGAAAGAACCTACGGGTCATATGGGTTAAGCGTGGGAATTAGTTATAATTCCCTGCATTAAATAATAACGGAAAGGAATAGATCCTCGGAAGTAACATTCTTAGAAATGAGAGAAAGAGGTAAGATAAAGAGGAAACGTAAACTAAAAATTTAGTTTTTAGTCAAAAGCAACGTTTTAACAAAACATAAGTGGTATGAGGTGATTTAGAAAATCTTAAACACACATAAGGCCGGAGATAGCAAAATAGTATACCGGGGTGACGGGGTATGAAGTGACGGCGACTAATTAGTCTAGTTGGTAAAACTATTCGAAGTCAAGATAGTGTCATGACAAATACAAAGCGCTTGTTATATATGACAAGCATGGAATAAACATGTTAACAGACTAACGCGAATGAGTGGTCAAGTGACAACTCGGTCAAATAGGTGACAAAGATAAGAAATATAAGATGAAAGTTATGGTTCGTAAAGGCTTACACATGAAAGACACACATGTCAATACGAATGATAATATATTGACCAAAAAGAATGAATGCTTTAAAGATGAAACCAAGTTCATTTGGTTTAAACCAATGAACTACGCAAATAAGGTTTCGGGGACGAAACCTCTTTAAGGGGGGTAGACTTATAACACCCCGAAAACGGGTTTGGTAATCAAACCATGTTAATACTAAAAGACGGGTAAAGTACCATTAGTGGTAAAAGTAACCCGGTAAATATTAGGATTTAAAATAAATAAATTTAGCATTAAACAAAAGTTGAACAAATCCTTTTGAGGAAAATAAAGTGGATGAAAGGCCCGAGTTAACGGGACTTAAAATAAACCGAGTCATAAATTCTCTGAACCCACTAAGATAAATAGGACTATTTAACCTAGTCAATAAGTGGGAATATTGTTAGAAATAATTAGGTTGTGGCCTACTTAATAACTAACCGAACACGAGAGGCCAAAGTTGGATAACTTAAAAGAAATGGTATTATAAACATAAAAACATAACACAACACACACATAAGTGTGTGTGTGTGCATGAAGATGGTCAGGAGAAAGCTCCCATGGAGCTCTAACCCTAATTCAACAAAAACTTCAAATTGAAGGATCAATCGAGGCCAAATTCGGATTTGAATATATATAAACGATCACGAAGCCAAGGGGATCATAAGGTATGTTGAAATTTGACATTTATGAAGTTGTGAAAATTGATTAACTTTGCATGATGCGATCTATGTATGAATCGTAGAGGCTATGGCTGAATTAGTGAGGTATGATTGCTTGGGAACAAACCCAAAGTAGAAACTTGAAGTAAAATTGCCATGATTAGGTGTTTGAGTGGTTTACCACACCAAACTAAGTGGGTTTTTATGATATGATGATGTTAGTTTCTAACTCGTGGTTTGAATCATCATATTAGGTAGTAAAGGCAAGGTACTTGAACAATTTAGGTGTTTAAGTACATAAATCATACTTACCATGAAATGGGTTTTGTATAATAAGATGAAAATGATGATAAATTCATGTTAAAATGATTGTTTGATATCATCATGTGTTAAGAATGATTAATGTTGTGTTAATTCGATAAATTAAGGTTATACAAACTTGGTTAATAAAGTGGATAAAACGGTAGCCTATGAATGAAGCTTACCGGGTAATTGACCAAGCAATTAAACGAGTAGTCGAGCTACCTCGTGTAATTACTTACGCTAATAGGCAGTTGACTTTAAAAAGTCAAACTGGCTTAGAATACGATGAACTAATAAGAAATTTTGAAATAATATGAGTCGGAACAAGAGAAAACGGTGAGAAACCATAAACAATTGCAAAAATGGGTAAATTGGTAAATTAGTCATGTAATGATGAACTAATAAGAAATTTTGAAACATTACGCTATGGTAAACTGGAATGGGTAAAAAGGGTGAGATGGTAACTAGAGATCATCTCATAATGGAAATGGTCATTCGGACTAAATGGGTCTAATGACACTGGTAAAATCATTTGACAATATTAATTGATGATAGCTTGTTGAGATTTTGTGATCACATGAAATAACATATGTTTGCGTTTCTTTAACTAGAAAGATTTAAAGCAAAAGTTATGTAAACGGGTCAATGCTATGACCCGAGCCAGGTACGTATAATTAGATTTGTAGTTAAAAATGGTATTTTGGTCAAATAGTTAGTGGAAGTTCTTCATCATAAAATGAGGGACTAAAATTGACCAAAACGCCCTTGATGGGTAAATCAGGCAAACGACATTTGAAGGTTGTTTAGATATAAGCATTTTGATGAATTAAATCCTTAGTACAAGTATAAAAGGGATGATATGCAACCTTAGTGTCAAATGAATTGAAATGAGTAATTTCCGTAAAACGACAACCGAGGGGTAAAACTTGGAATAAACGGTTTACTACACTAAATCCACCACAATTATAATGTGGTGGAAGACAAGTTGAGAATTAAAAATGGGAATAGGATGTAAACCAAGAAGAAGCGTGATTTAAGCTTAAAAGTGTTTAAATACCCTTAACGGGTCAGAATAAGTAGATATGTAAAACGGGTTAAGAATTCATAAGAAACCCAGAATTTGAACCTTGCATATTAGTAAATTGACATAACGTGATTTGCATGATATTTTAAAGGTAATAAACAAGTTTGTTTGATAAAATCACGAACGGGTCAAAAAGAGTCATAATTGAATTTCAAGTCGAGAGCTTGAAATCTAAAATTTTATGAATTCAGATGTCGGGTTTTTACTCCATGAGATGGAGAATTTAATTACGAACGCGTAGGAAAAAGAATCATGCAAAACGGACATCTAGATCAAAAGATATGCATGTTTTTGGGGAATATAAGTTGGAAATTTTGAGCTGGGAATCTGCAGTTCAAAGAAACAACAATTCTGTCGAAATGAGTCCGTCACGCCCCGCACGGAGAAGTCGAAATCGTTCGCGCCCCGCGAAAATCTAAGCCAAGTCTGTCGCGGTCCCCGACAGACTATAGAACTGGCAAAAATTTATATTTTGTTTGTTTTGAACTTCGGACTTGTTTAAATTCGTTATTTTACTATCAAAACCAACTTTTTAGTTGGTTTTGATCTTTGGTAAATATCAAGGGATTCCCGGATGAAGATGAAGCTCAATGAAGAACCGAACATATGAGATTAAAGCTTCCGCACGGCGTTACGTCGTAACTTTAAATGACGAACTCAATTACATTATGTTGTACTATTTTTAAACTGCAAAAGATTTTTGTAAACCCGTATTTTATATGTATGTGTATTCGTAAGTACACATTTAATTGTCGTTATTAGTACAAAAACCTTTTTTTTAATAGTAAGGGTGTTACAAAAGGGATAACCTTTCATCACCCTATTTGGATGTTATCCAATAACACTTAAATGTGTGGGTGATTTGCATTTGAGTGTGGAAGGTTTGGCAATAACGATATTATTAATCCAAATAAATTACAAGCGAGTCAAGAACATGTTAGAGAAACCGATAATTTTGGCAGTAAAATCATTATTTAAATTAACTTACTTTTTTATTTTTTGTTATAAGCCACTGGTAATATATAAAATACAAAAAATTTTGACATTTTTTATGAGTAAATTACAAGTTTTGTCCTTTAGGTTTGTACCAAATTGTTGGCGGTGTCCTTTGTCTTTAAATTTGACGAGTTTTGTCCTTAACGTTTCAAAATCCTGCACATTATGTCCTTTAGCCCTAACTCAGTCAGACTTTTAAGTTAAATATGGTAATGTGACTTGCACACGAGGGCATCTTTGTCATTTTACCTCTCTAGGGACTATTGAGTAAATAGCTTATATCAAGGGACTAAATGTGTAAGAAGATCAAAGAATAAAATATAAATAAAAAAAACCCTAATTAAAAAACCCTTTTCTCTCTCTATCACACCCTCTCCACTCCCTCTCTCTAAAAACCCTGCAACGACCACCACCACCACAATAATTCTGATTCGCATAGATCTGAGGAGAACCTAAAGCCAACTATACTTGCTTGTTCACACCTTTTCTCCTCAAATTCCTAACCCCACTCTATCTTTCACACACACATAAGCCAAGAGATAACCATCTGCAGAGGAGAATTGAACTAATCAAATCGCTCGTCGGTAAATATTCATACTCCGATTGGTCACCGGGGAACTTAACCGTTGGCTTTAGAGAACTGCAGAAGAATGAAATCAACGAGGCTGCTATTGCTGCTTCTACTCACCTCTTCCTCCATTGCTGCTGCTTCACGCCTCTTTTCAACGTCTTCTTCTTTCACTTTGAAAGCGTCTGCTTCACAACTTCCTTTCACCAGGAATCCGGTAAATCACTCCCTATTTCTCCCTTATCTGGTTTAAGTTCAGTTTTCGCTTTAGGAACAGGTTCTTTCGGAAGCTTTGGAGCTCTAAGTTTATGCTCTGCAAGAAGCTTTTCTAGGTTGTTCGCTTTCAGTTTAAGCTCGTCATTCAGTTCTTGATTCCCTTTTAACGGGCTTGACTTATTGATTTGGACATTCATTTTTTGTGACCCGGAGTCACCGAACTGTTTCTCTGTTGGTATGTAATCTTTCGGGTCTATTTCCTTGGTTTCGGTTGAATAACTTGGCCGTGTTTGGGCACGTAATGAACCGATCTCGAGCCCTCTATGCTGAGAAGCAGCTACAACTCTTGTATTTTGACCCGGAACAAACTCTCTTTGACGAAGCTTTTAACGTCATCGGTTTCGAATCGGGCTCAAAGTCTTCCAGATTACCACCTTGAACAGAGTCGCCGGAGAAGACGAATCGTTGTGTGCAGGTTGTTGGTAATTTTTGTAAAATATTTTGTTATTAAAGTATTTTTTTAATAAAATGACAAGTATTTAATTAATTTACATAATTTGTCCCTGAAAGATAAAATGACGAAGATGCCCTCATGTGCAAGTCACGTGACCATATTTAACTTAAAAGTCTGACTGAGTTTGGGCTAAAGAACATAACGTGCAGGATTTTGAAATGTTAAGGACAAAACTTGTTAAATTTAAAGACAAAGGACACCGCCTGCAATTTAGTATAAACATAAAGGAAAAAATTTGTAATTTACTCTTTTTTTATTAACTATATAGGGTAGGGTTCAGCTACAAAGTCTATTTTTCCTACAAAGTGTACAAAGTCATAAAACACCACAATTTCAGCCATAAAACACATTCAAAACCCACAAATAACATAGTGAATATCACTAAAACACAATATCTAAACCCTAACTGTCCATAGAAACTTCAAATACACCATCATAGAACTATCTATACTATATTATAATGCATGAGGCAAGGGCATTTTAAGATACTCAAAAAATAAGAACTCCCCCCCTTTATTTATAGAAAGACCCCTAAAATGAGGGTAGTTTGATCTTTTAAACACTATTTATTTTTTAGCCCCTAAACTTATTACACTTAAATCCCTAAGGTTTTAACAAAATTATAGATATTTGGTTACAATTCACCCCTCCACAACAAACTTATAATTTTTTTTTACTTATTCTTGACATATCTTATAAACTATATTGTTTTAAAAAAATCCAAAGATAGCATGCCGACCTACACATTTTTTTCGACGTTTCGATAGTTGTCTTGTTCAATATCGACGCACAGATTAAAATGTACAAGTAGATAATGCTTTAATGTACAAGGGATTAAAGAAGAAAATAACAACTAATAATCTTTTTCCTTTTAAGATACCCGAAAAATAAGAATTTTTCCTTTTTAATTTATACATACACCCCCTACAATAAGGGTAAATTAGTCTTTTTAAACAATAGTTACATTTTAACCCTTCATCTTAATTAGATTTTAATCCCTTGTTCTAATGTACAACGCATTAAACCTATCATGTTAAGAAATACGCAAATTACATTTAGCTCCATCTTTTGTAACTTTTAAATTTTGAAATAAGGTTACCAAATTAGAGCCGAAATCTATGCTTTCTCTCACCACTTCAATCGATAGAAAGAGAAACAAAAAGGGAGAACACGCAAGAGCGATATAGAGAGAGAAATCTGAGGGTGGCAGTGGTGGAGCTTCGGTGGCGCCGGCCATACTCCGGCGCGGTGAAAACGGATTGAGCAGGCGAGTGGCGGTGGTAATGATTCGGTTACAACCTTCCATACGGTGGTGACGGTAGTGGTCCTCAAGAGCCACATAACCTTTACCGGTTCGAAGGTTAAAACGAGGAGGAAGACAATGACAGAAAACCTTAGCCGCTTCCTCCGGCGATGGTGGCTAGGGTTTTCGGCGAAGACTCCACTAGCTCTGGTAAGTCCTCTTTCGATTGTATGTTCCATCGGCTGTTAGATTGGTCCGCGTAATGACGATTGTGACGAATGCCGGTTATTACAGCATCCCGACAATGGTCCAGCCACCTCTAATGCACTCTGGTGTAGGAGACTGAACCAACGGTGACCACAACCATCATCATCATCTTCAAGATAAGATTATGGTAGGTTATTACCTGGTTGTGAGGAACAATTAAACCTAGCTGTTACAGGTTCGTTTTAATTACAACGAAGGGGAATTGGATATTGTTGTTCAACATGTTATCTCACTGATATATGTAGGTACATATCCTTGTTTTTTTTAATTTAAATTTTCTCCATCTAATTTATCATCTTGAATCATTTTCTTCGCAATAGAAATTGAACCCTTTTAGTTTTGTGAATAATGGATAAACATGTGTAAAGCGTAGTTGGAAGGGACAAGGTAATTTAGTGATTTGATACTTTGAAGATTATTTGAAATTAATAAATTATATGTTTGAATATAATTTTTATTTCTTAGTTATATTTATTATTCCGTGCTTACCCATTGAATTTTTTACAGATATTCAGCTACGAGCAAATGCTATTAAATCAGATTCAAGGAGAAAAGCCAGATGATGTGTACTATGGGATTGCTTCCCGGTTAGGGCTTTTAACTATAATTTAGAAATACATATTCTTTTTTTTTTCTTTTGGGAAAATGATGTTTTTAGATGTTGAAATTGTTGCAAATTCATATAATAAACTAAATATAATTTTACAAAGCCGAAGTGTCCAAGTAATACGAAATCTTATTTTAACCAGAGTGATTGGGATTAGGAAGAGAGATGCAGAGGGAGATCCGACGACTGATTAAAATGCTAAACATATGTGATCTTCGCTGGCTGGTCTTGTTAATATCACATTGGTGTAAGTTTTGGTGGGGTACGTATATTGCAAAGGGAGGCTGTTTTTTGCTTTTATCGTTAAACATTTATTTTTATGTTTTAAGTTTTCTTATGTTTCTAATTTTATGTTACAATGCAACAAATGACTTATGCTCCTATTTCTTATGTTATTGAGATGTGTAAGCCTTATGATATAGATAGATCAATGGGTGCCACTAACTCAAAAACCTAAGAAAAGAATAAACATAATAAAAATTTGTAGAACATCATACACCTAAGTACTATACAATAGATCATAACTGAGTTGATAAACTAAAAAAAATGTGTACCGCAATGCAAATTGTCACATATAACAACCATCAAAAATATTTCTGACACCCCTAATATATTTAAAATATCCCTATATGTCTTAACACATACCCCGTATGCGAAAAACGAGCCCAAGTTACCTTATATAATTAAAATAAAAATAAAATCCTGATTTATTACTCGCTCGCGGGCCACGAAGAAGCCAGTGAAGGCTTACGCGGGCCATGACAGCTGGGAGATCAGGCCGCACCCTATGATGCCACGTGTCAGGACGCGTGTGGAGGCTACGAGTCAACTCAGCAAAGCTAAGACCTAGTCTACAAGTCCTCGTGGGCCGCGAAGCCCTTGGCTGAGGTCAACGCGGGGCGCGACAAGGTGTCGATCAGACACTATAAATAAGGGCCATCGGCCTTCAGTCTCAACTCGCACCACAATTTCTTTCTCTCTTGAATTTCATAAGTGTATAAGCTATTCTCGGGCATAATACACCCCTAAATAACGAAGTTTTGACTCGTTGTAAGTATCATAACCCCGGTTACGTATTAGATACGCTGCTCGATTGATCCAGGGTTCAGTAACGGCTATCATGGTTCTGCCCGACGTAGTCGTTGGAATGTCGTCTCGGGGAGGGTATTACTAATGTAAATATTGGGTTATTATACTAACGCGTGTGCATTTGTGTAATTAATAGATAATCTCCAGGAAATCCTTAAGGAAAACCCGAAGACAACAATATGAGTTATCCTCCTTTTACAAACTGTTTTTACAAAACCTCACTTAAGTAATGATATATTAAACAGAGATTGAGTATTTGTATTCTACAATTATCGTCGGTATGTTGGGGTTTTGTATACAAAATTTTTTACTACATTGTGAGTAGTAACATAACCACAAGTCGGGTTGACAGTACCGTGGGTGGTAATTGGAAACAAATGTAATTGTGCGACCGGCCTCAATACTGTACAACGGTTTTTACAATTCTTGATTAAGCTGGGATTCACTCACCAGTATTTTCCACTGACAAAATGTTTTTAAACGCGTTTCAGGTAACAAAATGTGAAAGCCAAATAGAAGCCAGCTGGACAGCACTGAAGGCTTGGAAAAGTGGCTATAAAGTTACCTAAAATAAAGAGATGTTTTATTTAAATAAAATAGGGTTTATCCCTATGAAAATATGTGTACTTGAAACTTGAAAATTTTCCATGTGTTTACTATTATAAAAGCGTGGTATTTTACTCTGATAAAATATTTCCTAACTACGGTCCTGATGTAATTTCCCCTGCCAAAATGATAAACACTGATACCACCGAAAATGGCCGCGGCCGCCCGTTCCCGGGGAGTTAGGGGACGGGGGTTGCGACAGAAGGTGGTATCAGAGCCCATCCACCGATTCAGCCGTAGAAATGTTCCGCTGACACCAAGAAATTATTCAAAATGTTAGGAAATAAATTACGGAAATACGTGCATATCTGCATTTTATTGTTGTGTGTTATTTGACTATTTGTTAGTTTACAGTATGAGCGACAAAGGACCTTCCGACGCCTATCGTCAGTTGTCCAGCTCACCTAGGAGCGAAGGCACCTCTTCACAGCTTGCCCTCTCAGGGTATTCTGCTGACAATGAAGATGGGATATTCGTGTTTAAGGCTCAGTCTGAAGAGCCATTCCCTCCTAAAAAGAGAGGATGGTTCAGTAGAGGAGCGCATGAACGTAGGAAAAGAATGAAAAAGTTACAACACCAGCGTGCTTTAGCAGCCGTTAAGAGAGAAACATATGCTCACACTCCGGATATGCTCAATAGGAGTTTAGCAAATTTCCATATCCTAGCAACCACAGCTGCCGACCCTAACCTTGAGCAACTCATAGCACCCCAGCCCTTACCACTATTTCCCGCTCAGCCAATGGAAATTGAAAACAAACCAGAAAATCAAATCCCCATGCCTGATTTCAACCCAGCTGAGATACCTAGAATACCAGCACCCAATCCCTTAAACCCAGACTACGACCCGTGGTTAGATGACAATAGGGATTATCAACAATCTTACCCAATACCAGAAGACGAACCCATGCCAAACCTAGCAGCCTACCCAGACTTGGACTCTCTAGATCCCTACTACGATAATGACCCATACATCAGGGAAATTCTAGAGAATCCTTATCAGGAACCTATGCCCTAGTTCCCAAACCCAGTATCATCCCCTGCACCCCCAATGAGTGTAGAGAATGTACAAGAGCTCCGAACCTTTGGTGAGCAAATTTTAGAAGGTAGTGAAAGGATGAGGCAGATCGGAGAACGACTCGTCTGGAAGTATGACGAGCGTAATATGGAGTTCTGGATGAACCCATATCAGTGATAGTGATAGTAATAATAATAATGATAATAATAAAATAATAATAATATATAGTATGTGTGTATGTTTGAAAAAAAAACTAGACAATATATACTAATACCTAATAGTATTGTAATTTTAAATTCCAGCTTTAGTTTGTATTAGATGCATAATATATAAGAAAGAGTAAGTCGCAATGTTCGACGATTTTGATCAATATGCGTGTTATGTGATCGTTTACATTAAATATTATCTTATGATATTAATACGTGGTAAATGTTTAAAATTCAGATGGACACCGAAGTGAACCAGGAAAACCAGAGTAACAATAACCCGAATAACGATAACACGAACAACAATAATAATGGAAACCAAGTGGATAACAGTGCCATCCAAAACATAGTGGCACAAGGAATTACAGACGCGATGCCATATATTATCCAAACAGTTAGGGAAGCTGATAATAAAAGTAACCATGGCAGTAAACGACCTACTGAACCTGAACACAGCGTAAACAATGGACCCGTACTTCAAGTGCCCATTCCCAAAAGAAGAAGAACCATGTCTTATGGTTTTTCTTATAAAGAATTATGGTCTTGTAAACCAATGGAATTCTCGGGCAATGAAGGGGCCATTGCACCTCTACGCTGGATAGAAAAGACTGAGGCAATCTTAAAAATAAGCAAGTGTGCGGAAGAGAATAAGATAATGTTTGCCTCCAATCTATTTAAGAACTCAGCTTTAGAATGGTGGAACACTATCCCCCAGTCTAGGGGAAGCGACAGGATTTACAATATGGAATGGGAGGAATTTAAGAACATGGTGGAAAGAAAATTTTGTCCTCCCAATGAAAAAGAACAGATAGCAAATAAATTCCTAAACCTTAGAATGACTTGAGTGGATAGTAAAGGTTACACTACATTATTCTTTGAATATGCTAGAATAGTGTCAACCCTTGCATTACCAGAACCAGTATTAATCGCCCGTTACATTTAGGGATTAATCAGTGAGATTAGCCATATAGTCAAGGCAGCTAGACCCCAAACTATAGAAGAAGCTGTAGAACTAGCAAACACCTTGACTGATGAATTAGAACGTACACGAGAAGAGGACCAGAGAAGGAACCTAGCTCAAAGGCTTACCCAAGAATTTCGTTATGGAAATTCCAACCGTGGAAAAAACGTAGGTTCTACCTCTGCACCTTATTGTAAAACTTGTAAGAAGAAGCATTCAGGAAGATGCTCTACTTACTGCAACTTCTGCAAGATACCAGGACACTAGGAAGAAGATTGCAGGAAGAAACCTAATAATGGAATGTGCTTCAACTGTGGAGAAAAAGGTTACATCAAGCTGAACTGTCCAAAACTAGCTCCAGCCATGAACAACAAGACTACTAAAAATGCTAGAGCATTTGTTCTGACTGCAGATGAAGCCAAGATGATTCCGGATGTGATAGCCGATACGTTTTTAGTTAATGATGTCTTTGCTAAAGTATTATTTGACTCTGGTGCAAACCAAAGTGTTATTAATACTTCATTTTGCAAACATCTCAATCGAACATTAACTAAACTCCCACAAGAATGTCTAGTAAAGATAGCAAATGGAGAAACCATTAAGATTTCTTAAATCTTGCAGGGAGCAAGAATAGAAATTTTAAATCAAAAGTTCATTGCAAACCTTTATCCAATGAAACTGGTAGGATTTGATGTTGTATTAGGGATGGATTGGTTAATAGCCAATAAAGCCAGTATTTTATGTGATCAAAAGTCGATTCAAGTAAATTCACCAAGGGGTGAAAAGATCAAAATTAAAGGAGATAAGCCGTCTAGATCCACAAAATTCATCTCTGTGATGAAAACATCAAGTTATATAAGAAAGGGATCATTAGTGTATTTGATTTCCATAATCACTAACACTAAAGGAAAAGAACTAAAAGATATCCCAGTAGTGTCTCAGTTTCCAGATGTATTTCCAGAAGAATTACCAGGACTACCGCCAGACAGAGAAGTTGAATTCAGAATCCAACTACTACCAGTAACATCACCAATTGCCAAAGCCCCTTATCGTGTGGCTCCCGCAGAAATGCAGGAACTGAAGAAACAATTAGACGAATTGTTGGAGAAAGGATTCATACAGCCAAGTTCATCACCATGGGGAGCGCCGATCTTATTTGTTAAAAAGAAAGACGGATCAATGCGAATGTGCATGGATTACCGTGAATTGAACAAGGTGACGATTAAAAATCGGTATCCATTACCGAGGATCGATGATTTATTTGATCAATTGCAAGGAGCTTGATTTTTCTCTAAGATTGATTTACGGTCGAGATATCATCAATTAAAGGTACACGAAGAGGACATTCCTAAAACCGCATTTAGAACAAGGTATGACCATTATGAATTTACTGTCATGCCATTTGATTTAACCAATGCCCCAGCTGCAATTATGGACATGATGAACCAAATATGTTAGCCATATCTGGATAAATTCATAGTTGTCTTTATAGATGATATTCTCATTTGCTTTAAGAATAAAGAGGAACATGATAAGCATTTGCACGCACTTCTAAGTTAATTAAAGAATGAAAAGCTTTACGCAAAGTTTTCAAAATGCGAATTTTGGTTAGAACAGGTACAGTTTCTCGGACATTTAGTTAATCATGAAGGAATTCATATCGACCCCACCAAGATCGAGGCGATTACCAAATGGAAAACCCCTGAGTCACCAACCGACGTTAGAAGTTTCTTAGGATTGGCCGGTTATTATAGAAGATTTATTCGAGATTTTTCTAGAATAGCCATTCCTTTAAATAAGCTAACCTGTAAATCTGTTAAGTTTGAATGGTGACCAAAACAGGAAGAAGCATTTAGAATTCTTAAGCAAAGATTAACCAACGCACCCATACTAGCGTTACCAGAAGGAACTGAAGAGTTTGTAGTCTATTATGATGCTTCTAAGTTAGGTTATGATGTGTGTTGATGCAACGTCAAAAGGTTATAGCTTATGCATCTAGACAACTTAAGAATCATGAAGAGAATTATTCAACCCATGATTTAGAATTAGGAGCTATAATTTTTGCCCTTAAGATTTGGAGACATTACCTTTATTGTAGTAAGTTTACCATTTTCACGGATCATAAGAGTTTAAGGTATGTTTTCGGGCAAAAGGAGTTAAATATGAAACAGAGACGCTGGATGGAATTTTTTAGCGATTATGATTGCAATATCCAGTATCATGCAGGAAAAGCTAATGTAGTGGCTGATGGTTTAAGTCGAAAGTATCATGAAAAGCCAAAAAGGGTACGTTCTCTTAAATTAAATCTACAAGTAGATTTAAATGAACAGATTAGAAAGGCACAAGAATCAGTAATCAAGGATGATACTGAAAAATTGAAAGGAATGATTAAGGAATTAGAACAATGGAATTTAGAGATTCCATAAGAAGAGAATGTGGATACCTAAAATAGGAAACCTATGCCACCGTATAGGAATGAAGAAAGATATAGCAGCTTATGTTTCTAAATGTTTAACCTGTTCACAAGTTAAAGCTGAACATCAGAAACCCTCAGGTTTACTACAACAATTAGAGATGCCAGTATGGAAGTGGGAATTGATAACAATGGATTTTGTTACCAAACTATCCAAAACAAGGAAAGGTAATGATACAATCTGGGTGATTGTAGACAGGCTAACGAATTCAGCTCATTTCCTACCAATGAAAGAAACTTTCAGTATGGAACAATTAGCTAAATTGTATGTAAATGAAATAGTTTCATTACATGGAATTCCTTTATCAATTGTTTCTGATAGAGATAGCCGTTTTACCTCTCATTTTTGGACAAGTTTCGAAAAAGCCATGGGAATCAAGCTCAATCAAAGCACAACTTATCATCCTTAAATAGACGGACAAAGCGAAAGGACAATTCAGACAATGGAAGATATGCTTAGAGCTTGTGTAATTGATTTTGGAGGTAATTGGGACGATCACTTACCATTAATAGAATTTTCTTTTAATAACAGTTATCACACAAGCATCAATGCTGCACCATTCGAATCACTTTATGGACGAAAGTGCTAATTTGTTGGGCAGAAATTGGAGAAAAGCAACTATCTGGACCTGAAATAGTGCAAGAAACAACGGATAAAAGCAGTCAAGTCAAAGAACGACTGAAAGCAGCACGTGATCGACAAAAGAGTTATGCTGATAACAGACGAAAACCCTTGGAATTTCAGGTAGGAGACAAGGTGTTATTGAAAGTCTCTCATTGGAAAGGAGTAGTCAGATTCATCAAGAGGGGAAAGCTAAGCCCCAGGTATGTTGGACCTTTTGAGATTATTAAAAGAATAGGACCTGTAGCCTATCAGCTACAACTGCCAGAGGAAATGGCAGGAATACATGATGTATTTCATGTATGTAATATCAAGAAATGCTTAGCCGATGAATCACTGGTAGTACCTCTTAAGGATATAGAGGTAAATGAACAGTTAAAATTTACGGAACAACCTCTACAAATTAAAGACAGGAAAGTCAAGAATCTCAAACACAAGAGACTAGTTCTGGTCAAAGTAAAATGGGACTCCAAAAGAGGACCATAATATACATGGGAGCTTGAATCAGAGATGCAAAGGAAATACCCACACCTATTCCAGTAGACCTCGAGGACGAGTTCTAAAACAAGGTGGGGAGGATATAACAACCCTCCAAAATATTTCTGACACCCCTAATATATTTAAAATGTCCCTATATGTCTTAACACATACCCCGTATGCGAAAAACGAGCCCAAGTTACCTTATATAATTAAAATAAAAATAAAATTCAGATTTATTACTCGCTCGCGGGCCGCGAAGAAGCCAGTGAAGGCTTACGCGGGCCGTGACAGCTGGGAGATCAGGCCGCACCCTATGATGCCACGTGTCAGGACGCGTGTGGAGGCTACGAGTCAACTCAGCAAAGCTAAGACCTAGTCTACAAGTCCTCGCGGGCCGTGAAGCCCTTGGTTGAGGTCTACGCGGGGCGCGACAAGGTGTCGATCAGACACTATAAATAAGGGCCATCGGCCTTCAGTCCCAACTCGCACCACAATTTCTTTCTCTCTTGAATTTCATAAGTGTATAAGCTATTCTCTGGCATAATACCCCCCTAAATAACGAAGTTTTGCCACGTTGTAAGTATCATAACCCCGGTTACGTATTAGATACGCTGCCCAATTGATCCAGGGTTCCGTAACGGCTGTCGTGATTCTGCCCGACGTAGTCGTTGGAATGCCGTCTCGGGGTGGGTATTACTAATGTAAATATTGGGTTATTATACTAACGCGTGTGCATTTGTGTAATTAATAGATAATCTCCAGGAAATCCTTAAGGAAAACCCGAAGACAACAATATGAGTAATCCTCCTTTTACAAACTGTTTTTACAAAACCTCACTTAAGTAATGATATATTAAACAGTGATTGAGTATTTGTATTCTACAATTATCGTCGCTATGTTGGGGTTTTGTATACAAAATTTGTTACTACATTGTGAGTAGTAACATAACCACAAGTCGGGTTGACAGTACCGTGGGTGGTAATTAAAGTAGATGGAAACAAATGTAATTGCGCGACCGCCCTCAATACTGTACAACGGTTTTTACAATTCTTGATTAAGCTAGGATTCACTCACCAGTATTTCTCTCTGACAAAATGTTTTTAAACGCGTTTCAGGTAACAAAATGTGAAAGCCAAATAGAAGCCAGCTGGACAGCACTGAAGGCTTGGAAAAGTGGCTATAAAGTTAACTAAAATAAAGAGATGTTTTATTTAAATAAAATAGGGTTTATCCCTATGAAAATATGTGTACTTGAAACTTGAAAATTTTCCATGTGTTTACTATTATAAAAGCGTGGTATTTTACTCTGATAAAATATTTCCTAACTACGGTGCTGATGTAATTTCCGCTGCCAAAATGATAAACACCGATACCACCGAAACTGGCCGCGGCCGCCCGTTCCCGGGGAGTTAGGGGACGGGTGTTGCGACATCACCCCGCCGCACCGCGCGGGCATCTTGCTAGTGAATATAAAACACAACATGATAATCAACATAAGACACACTGATGTTAGTCATTCGATAATTAAAGCTTTATCATTCAAAACACAACACAAAACCCACACGTATGAAGTTTTAGTAATCTTCACTTTGTTATTTGTGTGTTTTGAGTGTGTTCTATGGCTGAAATTGTGGTGTTTTATGACTTTGTACATTTTGTAGTAAAAATAGACTTTGTTTTTTGGGTTCTGGGCCGGGTTAATTTTCAGTTTATTCATATTGAAACCGTAAAACGGGAGAAAAAATCGTGTTATTATTAACTTCTTTTTGTGTTAGATGGAGGGGCTGTTTGACAACATCTGAATGGTTAAGTGTTGAACCAGTAGGAGGTCTGAACCATTAAGTATTGAACCAGTAAGATGTCTGAACTATTAAGAGCATGTATAATGCTTAACCGTTCAGAGGCAAATGTCTGACCCATTCAGAATAGAGGTCTTAACCATTCAGACTCTGTATAAATCTTAACCATTCAAAGGCAAATGTCTGAACCATTCAGACATTTGCTCGTGAAACAAACAGTCTAAATCATTAAATGCTGAACCAGTAAGAGGTCTGAACCATTAAGAGACTCATTAAAAGTTAAACAAACAGTCCGGAGTCGGAGATACTGTAAGGGAAACATATATATTACTGGGCTTAACGAAAGTCTGCCCCTATGGCCTTTTGTAAAATAAGCAAACTATGTTTCACTCATATAAATATAACTTAATGGCCCAAGCCTTCTATAAAATAATATACAAAAAGGTGACAACAATCACATCAAAATTATAAAAATAACAACTCTTAAACATAGTTTCACGTATCAAAATCTGCTAATTTAGTATATGGTGTTTGCCCGTAGGTTAAATCCTCACAGATGTAAATTAATTGGTATTTAAGTCTATTAAATTGGCTAAAAAGTATGATTCATATTCATGAAGTGTTTTTGCTTGGTCAAATATATCAAGCGATAAATTGTCTGTTTTAATAGAACACACAAGATATATTGATAAGGAGTTTTAATACAGCTGTTCACGAGCCGATTCGAGTCGATCTAGGGTAAGCTCGGACTTGACTCAATTATAAACCGAGCTGGCTCGATTTGGCTTAGTTTGCCTCGATTTTAAAAAGAAAAATGAATAAATAGCTCTAAAAAAAGAAATGCTAATAAATAGCTTTAAAAATTCAATAGTCTAAAATATTATTCAATAGTTTAAAAAAAATATCCAAAATAAGTTCAACCTAATGCATTACAAAGCCAAAATCAAGTTTAACAACACAAAATAAGTTTTAAGTTTTAACGAAATACAATGTTAGTTCATTACTATGATAATAAACCTTCAAATATGCGATATATTTCTAATTATACTTGTAATTACATGTGATTAATAATTAGTTTTTTTTTTGTAATATTTTATAATGTATATAAAAATAAAATATATTATAAGTAAAATATTCTGAGCTAAGCCGAGCCGAGCTACCAAGCGAGTTAAACCAAGCCAATTCGATTTGTTACGAGCCGAGTCAACCTAGGCTCACTTTCTAATCGAGCCGAGGCGGCTCAAACTCAGTTTCAAACCAAGCCATTTTAAATGAGATTTTTGGACAACCTTAAGTTTTAAAGAACATTGTTAAATATCTATAATTATTTGTTGTCGAAAAATAATAGTTTCTGTTGTGAAACAACGACCTACTAGCAATGTATAGAGAAAAATGAGAGAATGGAAGATGAATTTCTTATTGATGTGTAAGTGTGAAATACAAAGCCTCTATTTATAGGCTTGTACATTAACATAAGATTAAATACAAAAGAGGAGTTAAGGATGTGGAGAGTCACTCTTAATGATGTATTCATAACACTCCCCCTTGACTATCCACGTGATAAAAGAAAACAATGTATCATACGCTTGGTGATGCTGCCTCATTAAAAACCTTGCTAGGAAAACCCAGTGGGACAAAACCTCAGCTAAGGGAAAAAGAGTGCAGCGCGCATTTTCTCCCCCTGATACTTTTGGATCAGATATGTTGTCTCATTAAAAACCTTACTAAGAAAACCCAATGGGACAAAACTTAGTCAAGGGAAAAAGAGTGCAACTTGAATAAGTCTCCCCCTCATTTTAACATGTATCCTTTAAGTGACGTGTGTCCATCTTCCTTGAAAGTCGAATAAAGCCTTTGTAGCAAATGATTTGTCGCTTGATCCCTTAATGTGCAATCATTTATGTTGAGCAATGTTGTATAATCTTCTAATGAGACTTTAGGTGCATCTTTCCAAAAATTATCATATGTCCACGACTGTGTTTCGTTACATTCCTGCATCTACAAGACTAACCAAACTTGTTTTGATGGGTTAGTAAAATATAATTAAATATCGTTTATACCTGAAATGTTTCTTTGAACTCATTCCAGTGTCTCTTCGCTTGACAAAGGTTATATCATGATAATAACTTAAGTGAAAGATATTATAACCATACATAGCTAGCAAAACATATTAATGCACTTATGCATTTAAAGATGGTACTTCTAGAATGAGAATCTCTACTTTGATAGGAGATGATAATAGGCATTTCTTATAACAAATGACTTAACAACCTTTAACAAACATTAAGGTTCAACTATGCCCATACTAAAATATACAAACATCATCTTCTAGATGTACTTAGGGGATTGGTAAAATATAATTACATATATACTCGAACTGCAGTTCGAGTAATAATTAGACCGTGCCAAGGTCATTCAAATTCTCCCTCTAAAAGCTCTATAATTTCTCTCGATGATGCCTAGACATCATCACTGTAAACTGCGATTATAGTGAACTTTTAAAAGTAGAACGTCGATAAAACATGGCTAATTTAATCAAACTTATACCCCTCTTTATGCAAATATTTCGAGTTGTATGACACTCGATCTAACTATTTTAGTCCATACATATTCTATGAACTTGATATAGTACGTTCTTGAGGTTTTGACATCATTAATGCTTCTAACTTTATCAATCCATGAGGGAATTATTTCCATCTTATCCAAATATGCATGTGCTTTCACTCTTTAGAAGTTTTGCTACATAAATTTGCCCATTTAACACATTGATATCTATATCATACGCAAAAATGCCATGAACACTTGCTTTTATTTCCAAAACCCATATTGTACCATGCGTGTACACTATTTATTGAGATATCACAATAACCGGGTACAAGTTTTCTATGTATGTTTCTTGGTGCACAAGTATTATATCGTTAAGATGTTTCAATTAACCTTTTAAGCACTCAATTGCTTTACGAACTCATCAGGAGTTCCAATTATATCCAACATGTAAAATAATTATAGCCTATTCAAATCCGAGTATGCATAAATGATCACATTGTTCTCGAGAACTTACTTTACATGACCTACATAATTTAATCCTTCGGGACTTTCATGTAAACCTTCAGTATCAAGTGATACATGACATTCATAAGACGAATATCAATTCTCTCATTATATTACCAGACTAATAAAATATTGGAAAGTCAATGCATCCACCACTGGAGAAAACGTCTCCTCATAATCAAACATAGGTCTTTGCGAAAATTAGGCCACCAATTTTTCTTTATATCACACAATTTGATTTTCACATAATTCGCATAAAAGACCTGTTTATGTCCAACATATTTTACAACTTCAGTTGTATGTACTGTTGGTCCAGATACTTTCCATGTCATAAGAGAATTCAGCTTTGCCTTATTTGCGTCTTTCATTTTTTCCAATCATTTCTTAATATTCATTTATAGGCAGATCTTAAATCTTGATCCTCATCATTTAATCATTTTAAGCGCTACATTATATACAAAAGTATAACGACGTCGATTTTTATTTAGATTCCATACATATCTTAGACATGATACAACTTATCGAGATCTCTTTATTTTCAGGTACATGAGGTTCTTCTTGAACCATCATGTCTATTGTCTCTTCAGGAGATCTTATTACTATAACCTCGACTTAACCATCTTAATTACTTGCTCCAATTTTCGAGGAATTTTATTATTGGAATCAACTAGTCTACCATGCCTTAGGCGTGCAATAGACTCATTACAAAAATATTGGTTGTTCTCTTGGGATACAAATATAACTGGAGCATAAGCAGTTGATTATGTGACTTACTTAGTCACTCTATTTAGGTCAGTGAACTTGTCTGGTAATTTGTTCTTTAATATTGGTAAATGAATTATACTTTCAACTTCTAGTTCATATTTTATAGTTTGAGGATCAAGATAACATGATAATTCATTTCACTTATCACTTTCCAACTGCTTGTTATCTCCCCCTAATGTTGGGAACATTCATTCATTAAAGTGAAAACCAATGAGCAATAAACGAATTTCTCACTAATGGCTTTAAGTATTTAATCATAGACGATTATTTATACCCAACATATTCTCAAACTTTTTAGAAGTCCCATCTTTGTGTGGTGTGGTGGATAAATTTCAATATATGTCGCACAACCAAAATCATTGATGGGATATCTTTGGTTCCTGGCTAAAAACCAACTGTATGGGGAGAACTATAACTTATTGGCTTGATGTGAATTGAAGGTACTATATATAAAATTACATGTACCTAAATTAACTTTTGCTCCTCTCATGATTATTGGCTTTGTAACCAATAGTAGACGTTTAGTGATTAAAATAACACTTATTCCAATGATTGTTAATGACTTGGAAATCAAATCCACTAATATCAAATAAATATACTAATCTGGATTAATGTGCTTGCTATTACATTAGCTAAGCCACAATCACACAAGCTTCAGGTTGTGGATTTGATAACCATTTAGAGGATGCATCGATTTTAGAACACTAAATGGCATCATGTTTGTATATTTATTTCCAATATCCTTTCCAGAATATTTAGGGATTCACACGCTACTTTTGTTGATCAATACTTAACTTCACTTGAGAGCAAACATGACATGTATAATTATCAAGACGAATCTTCTATTTCTTCTATACTTTTCACATCATCATTAATGACTCGGTGTGGTCTAACCGATCATGCCAACTAACTAAATAATTATGATCCATAAACTTTTGGATTATGATCGCATATGTATTACTTGTATGTAATACAAAATAAAAGATACGAGTGAATGTATTATAACTTCAAAGTTTAGACCATCATGTTATATGGTTGTTCCTTAGTTTGCCACTTTTGGTGGTCGATCTCAATATTAAAATGGTTGTCAACATGAGGATTATTACAATTTCCTCAGTTACCATGATCATGACCTTTATAACGATCATTGTATAGTCATTGCACTATTAACATGGTTGCTCGTATCACATGATCATCATAACAATTTCCTCAATTACCACCATCACGAAGTTTACACCAATTATTATATCATCACATTCTATTCAAGGAATAGATTATATCCATACAACATTCACGGTGGAATCATTACAATTTTCTTAGTTATGTATATGATCATAACCTTTGAATTGATAATTATATCATCACATTCACATCAGTGAATGGATTAGAATCATAGAACTTTCATGCTTGTTGTTTCAAACTTTATATATATTCTTTAACAATATTGGTACTTCAATAGCATATATGATATTTGACGATGGAAACTGTTTCGCTCAATGGATTATGATATATATTTTTCTCATCACATGATATAAATCGAGATGTAGTTATATAACCGAGACATTTATACTTATTGGGTTAAAATCTTACAAGCTTCGATAAACTCATAATAAGCTTTGAGAAGTTAGACACTCCAGGTGTCTTTTTATTTACGTTATATGACAACAAAGATTTTGAAAAGCTATCATCTAGTTCTAACTTATAGAGATTTCCATCCAGATAACCACAACCAAGAACTTGGGATTTTAAACTAATAGTGACCTTTCTGTGTCCATGTAAAACTTCAAAACCATCATTGTCCAACTTTGATACTGATACTAAATTCCGAGTAATTTTCGGTACATATAATGTATCATAAAGTTTAATACAACGACCAGTTTTCATAATAAGTTGCATGGTTCCTATGGCCTCAACTTCAAGTTCTTCCCCTTCTCCTGTTCTAAGTGTTCTTTGGTTTCTTTCCAGCCTCTGGATTGTAAGGAATCCCTATGTGGAATTGGTAACATGAACCATTGAACCAGAGTCAACCCACCATGTATTAATTGGTACATTAATATTAAAGGATTCAATTATCATAAATGCATCAGTACCTTTCTAAGCCAGCCATTCCTTGAATTTTGAACAATCTCGTTGCAAGTGCCCTTTGTTATGGCAGAACTTGCAACGAGACTGTCCCTTGGATACATTAGGGCTGGAAACAGTATTTGAATTCGCTTTCTGGACTTTGGAACTTTCCCCTTTAAAATTTCCCTTCCTTTTCACTGACTTAGTGGTAGCGACATAAGCAACTTCTGGTTGTTCTAGTTTCAAACGTTCCTCATCCTGCACACACATTGCTATCAACTCACTCATTGACCATTTATCTTTCTGAGTGTTATAGTTGATCTTAAAAGCATTAAAACGTGCAGGAAGAGAAGTCATGACGAAGTGCACTAGAAAACCGTCGCTTATTTCCATGTCTAATCCCTTTAATTTATGGGCCATGTCGCTCATCATCATTATGTGCTCACGCACACCACTAGTCCCGTCATATTTTGTGGTAAGCATCTTCAAAATTAGAGAACTCGCATGTGCTTTAGAAGATCCCTTGAATTGCTCCTCAACTGAATTCAGATATTCTTTGGCATTCTTTGAATCAGGTATAGCTCCCCTAATGGCACTTGAGATGGAATTCTTGATAACCATAAGAGACATTCTGTTAGACCTTTCCCACTTTTCATGCTCTATTTTCTGATTTGTAGTACTTTCAGCAGTCAGAGCAGCAGGAGGGTCATGCCTTAGAGCATAATCAAGATCCACCATACCAAGAGTAAGTTTAACCATATCCCTCCATGGGGCAAAATTTGCCCCAGTCAATAATTCAATTCCAAGGCTAGGGCTAAAAGTGGATGTTAGATCAATACAAACAGAAAAGTTGGAGTAATCTATTTAGGGGTAATCAAGCAAGGTAGACAAAGATAAGAATATTGAAGATAAAATCTGTTATAACACCAAAATAATAGATTAATTAAGATTCTATCTGAATTTTGGCTTCGCTTTGGCTTTGACCAAAATTCAGACATTATGAACATACATAAAATAAAATAAAATAGTGTCTTGATGTTTTACATAAACTTTGAATTCGCTTTGGCTTTGACCAAAATTTATGCATTATAAACATACCATAATAGACTAACTTATTGTTCGGAATGAACGTTGGCTTCGCTTTGGCTTTGACCAAAGTTCATGCATTATGAACACAATAAACCGACTTAATGTTCTACTTGAATTTTGGCTTCGCTTTGGCTTTGACCAAAACCGACTTAATATACTTGAATTTAAGCACACAAATATATCATAACACCTTTGGGCAAGAAATGATATATTCATGTAATTAGGCTTATAATTTATTATATGTATCATCAAACCATTTGGCTTTAGGTTCATTGTAAAACAATACATGTAATTACATAAAATGGAATAGCATCATTTACTTTGTAAGAAACTAGAAGGAAACAATAATTATTTGTTCTAGAAAACTAGAAATAATACTAAAATACAATTTGTTTCCTAGTCCATCAAAGGTCATATAAATTTCATAATGAGCATATTTCATAATACATGAATTAAGTTCTATTTATTTGTGGAGTAAACGATAAGATTGAACTTAAATTGCGAATACCAAGGGTCTTATCAAGTACCTCATTTAATTACATTAAACAACAAATACCAAGGGTCTTATCAAGTACCTCATTTAATTACATTAAACAATTCAAGTGCATTAATTCTAGTCACATTAATAAAATTATTTCATTCTTAACCTAAAATAACCAATACATATGAATATGAAGAAACTATAAGATTCATATATATGCAACTAGGCTTGAAAATTAGTAAAACAAAAACCATACAGTAGGGTATTGGCATGCATCAAATATGACCATTAATTTAAACTAGAGTTAAATGCCATTTTAGTCCCTGTGGTTTGGGCCATTTTGCCAGTTTAGTCCAAAGGTTTCATTTTTAACCCGTGGGTCCAAAAAGGTTTCACAGGTGCCATTTTAGTCCACTTGATTAACTTCATCCAGTTTTTCTGTTAACGAGAAGGCCAATTTGGTCATTTTGTATGTAATTATGTTACCTAAAAGGGCAATTCAGCCATATAAAATGACCGAAATGGCCTTCTAGTTAACAGAAAAAATGGATGAAGTTAACCTAGTGGACTAAAATGGCAACTGTGAAACATTTTTGGACCCACAGGTTAAAAATGAAACCTTTGGACTAAACTGGCAAAATAGCCCAAACCACATGGACTAAAATGGCATTTAACTCTTTAAACTAATTTGCTTAGGCAAAACAAACAGAATATGTCTACAAATCCTATTTATGCAATTTTTAATATGTACTAAGATGCCATCATCACTTTAGGCAAATATATCCAAAAGGACATTTTTCGGCAATAGATATTTCAAAAGGGATAAATTATCTACATCACCTACTCGAACAGTATCTATAGCTATGACTTTGAATAAATTCATATACATGATATTATGAATTTGTTCACGGAAAAAAATTGCCGTCAAAACCAATTCAAAGAATATAATATTAAATTAAATTAAATCAATGATATCACCAATTAGACAAAAAATTTCAGTGATCTATTAAAATAATTCAATAATATCATAAATTGAAAAATAAAACAATTTGTGATCTTCTAATTCATATCACACATAATCCAATTATCTATTTATAAATTATGAATTCGGATTTGTGAAATTTACAGAAGAACACTTTATACAATTCCGAAAAATTGTAAATTTATCACGAAAATCACATACCATCGAATGAATTTCCATTACGATTGAATTGATATAATCAACATAGTGCTCTGATACCACATGTTGATTATATCTTTAAACATGTATAAAAAACTAAAGAATATAATCATGTTATTCAATCATATCATACATATAAACATAGATACCAATTAATATACGTACTTGATGGTATGGTTATCTTTGCGGATGATGACGAATCCATAATTCCCGTCAAGATGTTCTTGGTTCCACTTTAGAGTGTCCTCTTGGGATGGATCAAGATTTAGAGAAAAGTAAAAGAATGGAGAGTTCTTATTTGGTGTAGTTTATTCTCCTTTTATTCTCATGTTATGGACACTCAAAGGGTAACCCTACATATTCTTCCTAATGTCATTATTTCCATCAAATAATGACTTATAATTAATATTTAGGATAATATGGTTAATTGTATTTAGATGATCAATAAAGGCCATAATTATATAGAAGTCTAACATTAAATCCTTAGGACAAGTATAAAAGGGATAATATGCAACCTTAGTGTCAAATGAATTGAAATGAGTAATTTCTGTAAAACGACAACCGAGGGGTAAAACTTGGAATAAACGGTTTACTACACTAAATCCACCACAATTATAACGTGGTGGAAGACAAGTTGATAATTAAAAATGGGAATAGGATGTAAACCAAGAAGAAGCGCGATTTAAGCTTAAAAGTGTTTAAATACCCTTAACGGGTTAGAATGAGTAGATATGTAAAACGGGTTAAGAATTCATAAGAAACCGTAATTTGAACCTTGCATATTAGTAAATTGACATAACGTGATATGCATGATATTTTAAAGGTAATAAACAAGTTTGTTTGATAAAATCACGAATGGGTCAAAAAAAGTCATAATTGAATTTCAAGTTGAGAGCTTGAAATCTAAAATTTTATGAATTCAGACGTCGGGTTTTTACTCCATGAGATGGGTTAAGCGTGGGAATTAGTTATAATTCCCTGCATTAAATAATAACGGAAAGGAATAGATCCTCGGAAGTAACATTCTTAGAAATGAGAGAAAAAGGTAAGATAAAGAGGAAACGTAAACTAAAAATTTAGTTTTTAGTCAAAAGCAACATTTTAATAAAACATAAGTGGTATGAGGTGATTTAGAAAATCTTTAACACACATAAGGCCGGAGATAGCAAAATAGTATACCCGGGTGACGGGGTATGAAGTGACGGCGACTAATTAGTCTAGCTGGTAAAACTATTCGAAGTCAAGATAGTGTCATGACAAATACAAAGCGCTTGTTATATAAGACAAGCATGGAATAAACATGTTAACAGACTAACACGAATGAGTGGTCAAGTGACAACTCGGTCAAATAGGTGACAAAGATAAGAAATATAAGGTGAAAGTTACGGTTCGTAAAGGCTTACACATGAAAGACACACATGTCAATACGAATGATAATATATTGACCAAAAAGATTGAATGCTTTAAAGATGAAACCAAGTTCGTTTGGTTTAAATCAATGAACTACGCAAATAAGGTTTCGGGGACGAAACCTCTTTAAGGGGGGGGGGGGGTAGACTTGTAACACCCCGAAAACGGGTTTGGTAATCAAACCATGTTAATACTAAAAGACGGGTAAAGTACCGTTAGTGGTAAAAGTAACCCGGTAAATATTAGGATTTAAAATAAATAAATTTAGCATTAAACAAAAGTTGAACAAATCCTTTTGAGGAAAATAAAGTGGATGAAAGGCCCGAGTTAACGGGACTTAAAATAAACCGAGTCATAAATTCTCTGAACCCACTAAGATAAATAGGAATATTTAACCTAGTTAATAAGTGGGAATATTGTTAGAAATAATTAGGTTGTGGCCTACTTAATAACTAACCGAACACGATGGGCCAAAGTTGGATAACTTAAAAGAAATGGTATTATAAACATAAAAACATAACACAACACACACTTAAGTGTGTGTGTGTGCATGAAGATGGTCAGGAGAAAGCTCCCATGGAGCTCTAACCCTAATTCAACAAAAACTTCAAATTGAAGGATCAATCGAGGCCAAATTCGGATTTGAATATATATAAACGATCACCAAGACAAGGGGATCGTAAGGTATGTTGAAATTTTGACATTTATGAAGTTGTGAAAATTGATTAACTTTGCATGATGCGATCTGTGTATGAATCGTGGAGGCTATGGCTGAATTAGTGAGGTATGATTGCTTGGGAACAAACCCAAAGTAGAAACTTGAAGTAAAATTGCCATGATTAGGTGTTTGAGTGGTTTACCACACCAAACTAAGTGGGTTTTTATGATATGATGATGTTAGTTTCTAACTCGTGGTTTGAATCATCATATTAGGTAGTAAAGGCAAGGTACTTGAACAATTTAGGTGTTTAAGTACATAAATCGTACTTACCATAAAATGGGTTTTGTATAATAAGATGAAAATGATGATAAATTCATGTTAAAATGATTGTTTGATATCATCACGTGTTAAGAATGATTAATGTTGTGTTAATTCGATAAATTACGGTTATAAAAACTTGGTTAATAAAGTGGATAAAACGGTAGCCTAAGAATGAAGCTTACCGGGTAATTGACCAAGTAATTAAACGACTAGTCGAGCTACCTCGTGTAATTACTTACGCTAATAGGCAGTTGACTTTAAAAAGTCAAACTGACTTAGAATACGATGAATGATAATTTTTGGATATAAAACGAGTAAGGTGGAATAATCGTATTAAAGTAAGATTAAAGTAACCACCTTGTAAACCATGATGATAGTTTGACGCTTAACAAGCTAGGGAGAAGCTTGGAAGAGGAAGCGGGTCAAACGAATCAAGAAGGAGAAGAAAAGCGAAATTCGGATGCAAGGTAAGTAAGAGCTTACACCCTTTTTATAGTATACATCAGTTGTGCGTATTGAAAATGAATAAAGAAAAATCAGTAATAGAATTATAATGTTCCGACGGGAATAATATGAGTCGGAACAAGAGAAAATGGTGAGAAACCATAAACAATGGCAAAAAGGGGTAAATTGGTAAATTAGTCATGTAACGATGAACTAATAAGAAATTTTGAAACATTACGCTATGGTAAACCGGAATGGGTAAAAAGGGCGAGATGGTTACTAGATATCATCTCATAATGGAAATGGTCATTCGGACTAAATGGGTCAAATGACATTGGTAAAATCATTTGACAATATTAATTGATGATCGCTTGTCGAGATTTTGTGATCACAGGAAATAACATATGTTTGCGTTTCTTTAACTAGAAAGATTTAAAGCAAAAGTTATGTAAACGAGTCAATGCTATGACCCGAGCCAGGTACGCATAATTGGATTTGTAGTTAAAAATGGTATTATGGTCAAATAGTTAGTGGAAGTTCTTCATCGTAAAATGAGGGACTAAAATTGACCAAAACGCCCTTGATGGGTAAATCGGGCAAACGACCTTTGAAGGTTGTTTAGATATAAGCATTTTGATGAATTAAATCCTCAGGACAAGTATAAAAGGGATGATATGCAACCTTAGTGTCAAATGAATTGAAATGAGTAATTTCTGTAAAACGACAACCGAGGGGTAAAACTTGGAATAAACGGTTTACTACACTAAATCCACCACAATTATAATGTGGTGGAAGACAAGTTGAGAATTAAAAATGGGAATAGGATGTAAACCAAGAAGAAGCGTGATTTAAGCTTAAAAGTGTTTAAATACCCTTAACGGGTCAGAATAAGTAGATATGTAAAACGGGTTAAGAATTCATAAGAAACCCATAATTTGAACCTTGCATATTAGTAAATTGACATAACGTGATATGCATGGTATTTTAAAGGTAATAAACAAGTTTGTTTGATAAAATCACGAACGGGTAAAAAAGAGTCATAATTGACTTTCAAGTCGAGAGCTTGAAATCTAAAATTTTGTGAATTCAGATGTCGGGTTTTTACTCCATGAGATGGAGAATTTAATTACGAACGCGTAGGAAAAAGAATCATGCAAAACGGACATCTAGATCAAAAGATATGCATGTTTTTTGTGGAATATAAGTTGGAAATTTTGAGTTGGGAATCTGCAGTTTAAAGAAACAACAATTCTGTCGAAATGAGTCCGTCGCGCCCCGCGACGGGGAAGTCGAAATCGGTCGCACCCCGTGAAAATCTAAGCCAAGTCTGTCGCGGCCCCCGACAGACTATAGAACTGGCAAAAATTTATATTTTGTTTGTTTTGAACTCCGGACTTGTTTAAATTCGTTATTTAACTATCAAAACTAACTTTTTAGTTGGTTTTGATCATAGGTAAATATCAAGGGATTCCCGGATGAAGATGAAGCTCAATGAAGAACCGAAAATATGAGATTAAAGCTTCCGCACGGCGTTACGTCGTAACTTTAAATGACGAACTCAATTACATTATGTTGTACTATTTTTAAACTGTAAAAGATTTTTGTAAACCCGTATTTTATATGTATGTGTATACGTAAGTACACATTTTATTGTCGTTATTAGTACAAAAACCCTTTTTTAATAGTAAGGGTGTTCCAAAAGGGATAACCTTTCATCACCCTATTTGGATGTTATCCAATAACACTTAAATGTGTGAGTGATTTGCATTTGAGTGTGGAAGGTTTGGCAATAACGATATTATTAATCCAAATAAATTTTGTAAACACATGATCAAGTGGAGTACACAAGGGTTATATGGAGTCAGTCGAGTTAAGTCGACTCGAATGCCAACTTGTTAGATTCAAAATCTAGTAATATGTCATTTATGACGTACCAAAGGCATGATGAAATCGTGTCTAGCTATGAAGTGAGTCCCATGTCATTTTAAAGACAAGGTACTATAACTAGATCCATGATGAGATCATGGGTTATAAAGCTTTACGAATTCAATAAAAGGCAAAACTGACTAGCGAGTCAAGAACATGTTAGAGAAACCGATAATTTTGGCAGTAAAATCATTATTTAAATTAACTTACTTATCTAATTTTTGTTATAACCCACTGGTAATATATAAAATACACGTTAATTTTCTTGACATTTTTTTATGAGTAAATTACAAGTTTTGTGTGACAACCCGAGTTTTCAAGGTCTCTATTTGACTTAACCTTGTACTTTTGCAAAGTGTGTTTTATATATTTGGTGTGCATAATATTTATTTGAGTGTAAATGTTGATATGTGTTGCATGTTGTTAGTATATGATGGTAGGCTTCCCACCCGAAAACATCCTCACCTGTGAAAACACCCCTTGGCGAAAACACTTGTGTTTTCGTCAAAAGAGTGACCGACGAAATCAAAGATGGGCCTTGGCCCAGCGGCGAATGTTTTAGTTCCGTTTATATCTGTTACGTGGAAATCTTATTCGGTAAACATTGAGCAAACTCTAATCACCTCCCCATCTTTCTCTCGTTATTCTTTGAACCGACGGCTACCATCTCCGCATTGGAAATCAGATTTTTCACCGGTTTGATCATTCCTGTTCGGTTAGTGTTTCCTGCATATATTTAACTTTAGTTCTGCATGGATGTTCATGGTGTCTTGATTTCGTTATGCATGATAAGATCGATTATAGATGGTTGTAGGGTTGATATGATTGAGTGATTATTATTGCATGATATGAATGTAATCAGAAATTGGAAGCATGTTAAACTGCAAGCAGTGTTCGAATGGGTGATAGGGTATTCATAACTAGGGTTCATGATAGATACTCGGTACTGCAATGTTTTTGTTATGATGATCTAATATTCTGTCATGAATCTGGTAACAGTTAGGATTATCTATGAATATGTTGGTATCCATTCATTTGACTGATGATAAAACTTTGTAACCGTTAGCAATGACTAGGGGTCTTGTTGATCACACCAACTTTGTTAGTGAGTGCATGATGACTAGATGGCTGCATATATTTTATTGATGATGATTGAGGTTCATGTGCTTATTTGACAATATTAACTCTATCACATGCAGTTGTTTGAAGGGCCCAATAAAGTTTCTGATTCTTGATTCAATACACACAATTACATGTGCATGATATAAATAACTATTTAGAATCCTTCAAGGAATGCAGTCCCCTATATAGGGATCGGCCCAATCAAAGAACATAGAAGTTTAGTACTAGCCGGCCATGTGTATGTTGTCAGACTAGACAACACTATTAATGAGATAAGAATTAAGTTTATGTGATTTAGATGGACTATTTGTTTAATTCTAACTAACTGTTAATGATGATGGGTCGGACGAAATCACAAGGATCAGACGAAGTGTTTTCATTAAACCCCAAGCCCGACGAAATCACTTGGGATTTCGTCGCCTGGGTGATTTCGCCGAATAGTGTTTTCGCCCCATATGCAATTTCGTCACATTAGTTCTGTTAGATGTTAACGCTGTTAAGTTAAATATGTAACTCTATTTGTTTGCTAACTCAGTTAGTTAATGAACACTGTTAGTTTACTACCCCTGTTATGCATACCAATTCAGTTAAGTTTGTTAACCTTGTTAAGTATGTTAACGAATAACCATGTTAGTACAAACTGTGATGGACATTTATGTGAAGCATAAATTGCATGAGAACAAACTAACTGTTATGTGCTACTTGATGATGATTTCATAAACACACTATGCGACATAAATGGCATGTGAATCATTACGAACTGGAACTGATTAAATACGTACATACTATAGGACGTGATTGATTACTTGCGAGCACATAGTTTAGCATACCGAGCAAACCAAGGTGAGTTCACACTCTTACCAAGGCATGGAATTCCCCGGTGGGTTGGGAATGGGATTGAATGATTACTTGTACTTACATCACTACTAGACTACTTACCACGGTCCTCGGATTGGGAAGGATGCATGTGCCAAACTCTACGTACAGCCTACATACTGTCCTCGGTTTGGGAAGGACACTAGTGTTAAAACCTACGTAAATCCTACGTACCGTTGTCCTCGGATTGGGAAGGACACCAGCACTAAACCTACGTAAAACCTACGTACTACCGTCCTCGGATTGGGAAGGACGCCACCGCTAAATCTACGTACTCGCTACGTACCACTGTCCTCGGTTGGGAAGGGCACTTACGTAAAACCTACGTAAACTTATACTTACTACTATCCTCGGATTGGGAAGGATACTTACGGATACAACTAGTCTAGTAACTTACAGTATGGGAAGCCCCCCACTAATTGAACTTACAACATGGGAAGCCCCCACTAGATGAACATACAAATGGCTTAGTAATACACGGCATGGTTATAAACGAACTTACGATTTATTAAACGAACTTATTACTGAACAACCAACTATGAACTCGCTCAACTTTGTTGTTGACTTTCTGTTACATGCCTTGCAGGTCGTTAGGTATCTATGGAGCTTGCATGGGAGTCGAGAGGAGTCGTTTTGGGACATGGACAGCTGTGTGCCATGCTAAACATTTGAAACATTTAAACTTATGTTGGGTTTACATATTTATGCTTCCGCTAAACGCTTAACTATGTTATGGTTTTGAACACCTTTCGTATTGATGAATGACTTTTATTTATTACTTACAATGTTCAATATGATTGGAGGCTTGATCCTGGTCATGTCACGCCTCCAAGCGGTGATACTCCGCGTGTGGATTTTTTGGGGTGTGACAGATTGGTATCAGAGCCATTGGTTATAGTGAACTTGGTTTTAATAAGGGAAAAGTTTTTGTTAAAACCAGACTATAACCTGAACAGTGCTCGACGATCCACAACGACGCCTCGCTCCACGTGCAAGACTTGACATTCTAGGTGATATGATTTATGTTACATTGCCTACTTGCTAGATTACATAGAACTTTGCTCAGGGTATGCTTAGATAAACATAGCAACTATTGTTTGAAAACACATGTGTGCTTACTCTCTTCTGTCCTCGCACTTTCGCGAACCTCTCTCACTCATGTTTCTCTTGATGTGAAGATCATGAGTGTACGTGTGAACCTAACTCAAGCCCAGTTGACGGCTCTTATCAACGAACAAGTTACGGCAGCACTCGCAGCCGCTCAGGCAGGAGGTATAACCTGCTATTCCAAACCTATCCTAGGATGTTAGATCCTACTCTCATGACCCAACTCTCGTGCTTAACCCAGTCTTTTCTTCCTCGCGCAACAAGGTCAGAACGCTCAGCCACCTGTATGCATATTCAAGACATTCATGGACTGTCGTCCTAATACTTTCAGTGGCACTGAAGGAGCCGTTGGACTCCTCCATTGGCTTGAAAAGCTCGAATCCGTCTTCGAGATGTGTGAATGCCCTGAGGCTCGTTGGGTGAAGTACGCCACTGGTACTCTCAAAGGCACTGCGCTAACTTGGTGGAACGCGCAAGTTCAGATGCTGGGGCTGGCGGCTGCTAATGCCACCCCATGGAATGATTTTCAGGAACTGATCAAACGTGAATATTGTAGTCGTGATGACATCCACAAGCTGGAAGTAGAGTTCTTTAACCTGAAGATGACGGGGTCAGAGATAGAAGCGTACACGAAATGATCCAACGAACTGGCAGTGTATGTCCAACTATGGTGGATCCTCCCATCAAGCGCATTGAGCTGTACCTCAAAGGCTTAGTACCAGAGATTCAAAGTCATGTGACTTCTGCTAACCTTGCTACTATCCAGGATGTTACTCGTCTTGCTCATCGTCTCACAGACCAGGCAGTGGAACAGAACAAGCTGCCTAAACGTATCGGTGCTACTGCTACTACTACTTCTGCGATTCCCAGTGACAATAAACGGAAGTGGGATGGAACTTCCAGCAAGGGTTCGACTTCAGTTCAGTCCCAGGCACAGCAACGAAAGATTGATGACTATCAGAGCCCCAGTCAGCAGTCTTTTGGTAATCGAAGTCAGGGTGGATACAGGGGAAACCACCCTAAGTGCAATCGAAGTAATTTGCACCACAGCGGGCAGTGCAACAAAGATCGTTGTCAGAAATGCAACAAGCTTGGTCATGGAGCCAAAGATTGTAGAAGCTCACGTCCTGCAAGCCAGAACCGACAACAGCAGCCACAAGCTCCACAGAACCAGCAGCGACAGCAGGGTAACAAGGGATACTATCAGTGTGGTGCTGAAGGTCACTTCAAGAGACACTGCCCACGGTTGAACCAGAACCAGAATCAGAACCACAACCAAGGAAACGGGAATAATAGTGGAGACAACAACGGGGGTAATAACGACGGCAATGGTGCCAGTGGTCGAGTGTTCGTGATTGGTCAGGATGATTGATGTGTGCAAAATGCAACATATAAATTTCATCAATTGTGGCATAAAACTAACCCTTTTTTAGTACTAATGTTGGAAAAAGTGGGCTTTTGTCTTCCTTTTGTATTTTCAGGATTAATGAGCTCAAATTCACAAAAGAAGCAAAAAGACATCAAAATCTAACATAAATACAAGAAAAGGAATAAGACGTGACATGCCCGACCCCACGACAGCATCTTCCCAAGCAAAACAAGACAACAGAAGACTGAACACGCCCCGTGCTCAGCCAGCACGGGGGCGTGCCCAAGTGTCAGCAGAAAAGACAAAGTGGTAGAAGCTTCTATTGCCCATCACGGGGCCGTGCTCAGTGGACACGGGGCCGTGGTCAACTATAAGATTCGCACAATCCAGCAAATCTGCATAGTACAAAGATTCTTCTGCACCACGGGGTCGTGCTCAGCGGACACGGGGGCGTGGTCAACTAAAAAGACAAAACTGCATTAAATGAAGAAAGAGAAGGATGTGGACACGGGGCCGTGCCCACTGGACACGGGGCCGTGCCCGAGCTTCTGTTCAGCCTATAAATAGAAGTGCTTGGCTCAAGCTCAAACCGTCCCTTGGCACACCACCTCTCTCATACTTCACCCACCACCCACCACCACCATAACACCATCATCCACCACCATCATCCATTGTCCATCGTAGAGTGTGTGAGTCGTCTCGAGATCCAAGATTGATCGTAAGAGTTCTTGACAATCAAGGCCATGTTTGCCTAAGTCTCTTACATCACTTGGTGAAGACAAAGTGTCTAGTGTAATATTTTTTATTTCTAATCTTTTCGCACTTTTTACTTGGTTTTGTATTAATGACTTTAATAACTAGTTGCTTATGTTGAAGGTGATCTTTCCTTATCGTTTGTCCGTGGTGTCTTGGCATTATTTTACTGTCTATATAAAATAAAAGATTTTCACCATTCATATCTCCACGGTCTATATGGAGGTATGTTGGCTACCTGGTCGGGGGTTAAGGGAACGGTTTGGTAAAGGTCTTGCCATTGTTCAGCGTTTAGAGGTCCTGTAATGGACCTGGGTCAAATTTAGTAGGACCTCCTTCAATACTTAACGGTATTGGATGGCAGGGGTCCAAACTCTTTGATCCCCTCATAAGTTAACTACTATTAATACTATAACCCGGCTATTTAGGACTGTATCCCTGCTGACTCAGACTACTTAGTCGAGGGTAACGTCACCTCCAAAAGAGGGGCCTACCATAATTTGCATTAATAACTTAATTAATTATCTTCCAATAATCCACCCTTTTAGGATTGTATCCTTGCTGACTCAAACTACTGGGGTGAGGGTAACGTCACCTTCAAAAGAGGGGCCTACTACAATAACTAAGATAATCTCTTAAATAAGTGCAAAAGTGCGGAAATAATCAAAGGTTACACTAGATACGAGTCGGAACCAAGTGATTCATCTTGTCTATCTGTTTTTCTTTTTATTTTTATTTTCAGCATTTTAGTTAGTTTTTATTTTTCTTAGTTTAAAACATTTTTCTAAACCTTTTGATTTGATTAGACGTTGAGGATAAACCGGTACTAAAAGCTCTTGTGTCCTTGGACGACCTCGGTATCTTACCAACACTATACTACGTCCAAGATGGGTGCGCTTGCCCATATGTGTGTTTAGTGTTAGTAAATATCGTGTTTTATAAATTTAAAACTTGGCTAAAATAAGTGTTAAAAAGGGCTTAAAAATATACACCTAATATATATAACACTTCACACACATCAAGTTTTTGGCGCCATTGCCGGGGACACAAGGATTTTAAGAAAGTTATGACTCAACGGCCTAATCGTTTTTCTTATTTTTCATTTTTTTTAGGATTTTTTTTAATTTTTCTGTTTCTGCAGAGCTCAGCACGGGCCGTGCCTGGTCGGACACGGGCCGTGCCCAGCGTCATCACTGGCAGTTTTTATTTTCTGAGTTACAGAGAGCTGAACACGGGGCCGTGTCGGTGCAACACGGGGCCGTGTCCAACTCCCAGTAACAGGGATCCAGAAAACAATCACTGTATCTCTGACCACGGGCCGTGTTCACTAAGCACGGGGCCGTGGTGAACATTCTGACCAACGTTCTTTTCTGTTTTTATTGCAGGACTTGGAACCCAGGCGCCACATTTGAACCTCCTACGTAGTGCATGAGCTCCAGTTCTAGTAGAGATATAAAAGAACCTCTAGAAGAACCCGAACGCTTTCTCAGAAAAAGACTTAAAGCTAAAAATCAAGAGAAAGTTTCGGGGGACCCACTTCCAATGGCGGACCAACGTACCCTCATGGATTACCTACGGCCCACCGTAGGCAATCTCGGCGCCGCTATCAATGCACCGAATGTCGAAGCCAACAACTTCGAACTTCGGCCACATTTGATACAAATGCTCCAAAACTCCGCAACCTTCCATGGGCTTGCGGACGAGGATCCCCATCTACATATTACTAATTTCTTGGAAATATGTGATACTTTTCGGATCAATGGAGCATCAAACGACGCCATTCGCCTTAGGATGTTTCCATTTTCACTAAAAGACCGAGCTAAGGCTTGGCTTAACACCCTCCCAGTTGGCTCGGTAAACACCTGGGATGAACTAGCCCAAAAGTTTCTATATAAGTATTTCCCTCCTACTAAAACGGCTAAATTAATGACTGAAATTAATACATACTCACAAGAGGATGGGGAATCCTTATATGAAACTTGGGAAAGGTTCAAGGAGCTACTAAGAAAGTGTCCTCATCACGGTCTAGCAGTGTGGCAACAAGTATCCACTTTCTACAATGGGTTGTTGCCACACACAAGACAAACACTTGATTCAAGCTCCGGGGGACTTTTAGGTAATCGTCGCCCAAATGAAATATATAATCAAATTGAGGAAATTGCTCAAACCAATTTTCAATGGCACACTCCCCGAGGTACTAAATCTATTGCCCCGGGCGCCCATAAGGTTGATGAAAGCACCTCTTTACAAGCCCAAATCGAGGCCCTCTCTTCGAAAATCAAAAAGCTAGAAATGACAAAAACGGCCTCGGTTATGGCTTGTGAAGGGTGTGGTGGGTCACATGAAAATTGGAGTTGTATGAAAGAATTAGATGAACAAACAGAAACGGTAAACTACATTGATAATAGACCTAGGCCGTCAGGTCCTCCAACGGGTACCTACAACCAAGGATGGCGTAACCACCCAAATCTTGGTTAGAGAGATCCCGGCAATAGTAGTAATCAACATAACCAACGAACTAATTTTCAACAACCACAAAATTTCTCTCAACAACAAGGTGGAAGAGAAAGGCTTGAAGATACCGTATCTCGCCTCATCTCCGACACCGAAAAGAAAAACTCGGATCGATTTCAACAATTGGAATCGAATTTTAGAAATCAACAAGCTAGCATTCAAAACGTTGAAAAACAATTAAATCAACTAGCTCAAAATTTCTCCGAGAGACCACAAGGCGCGTTACCAAGCAATACCGAAACCAACCCAAAGGCGCAAGTACACCTCATCACATTGAGAAACCGAACCATGGGTCCCGAGGATGCCCCATTACCACTGGTTGAAGGAAGTCAACTCAGCCAAAGCACGACTTCACCTACACCTCAACCAGAAAAGGCTTCTTCACCAATTCAAGAACCCACCAAGACTCCTCCAATTCCGTACCCCGGTAGGTTAAATCGTCAAAAGACCGATGAGCAATTCGCAAAGTTCGAAAGTTTACTAAAACAATTGCATGTTAATATTCCTTTTATGGAGGTCCTAACCCAAATGCCTAAATATGCAAAATTCATGAGAGATTTCCTCACTCACAAAAGGAAAATTGAATCATTGCAATTAGTTAACTTAGGCGAAGAATGGTCCGCTTTAGTACTCAACAAACTTCCACAAAAGAAAATCGATCCCGGAAGCTTCACAATTCCTTGCTCGATTGGGGAATCCCCCGTTCGTAATGCATTAGCCGATCTTGGGGCTAGCATTAACCTCATGCCCACATCAATGTTCAAACGACTTGGCCTAGGAACAACAAGCCCTACAAAGATGAGCATACAACTCGCCGACAGGTTCGTCAAATTTCCACAAGGTGTCGCTGAAAATCTACTGGTCAAGGTTGACAATTTCGTTTTTCCAACCGACTTTGTCATCCTAGACATGGAAGAAGACACCGATGTCCCTCTCATCCTCGGGAGGCCATTTCTAGCCACCGCCCAAGCAGTGGTGGATATGAATGACGGAACGTTAACATTGAAGTTTGGGGACGAGGAAGTGAAGTTTGAATGTGGAAAGAAAGTAGAGGAAGAAGACCCGGTCAACTACATGAAGGTCATAGACTCAAGCTTGGATGACGCTCTCCGACGGTGTAACATGGGATGCAATACATCCCACTTGGGTAACATGTGACCAGGCTTTGGGTCTAGCCAAGGACCCTTATAAACGTGGCGCACCACGGAGGCATTCCGCGGAACTATCCTTAGTTTAGTTTAGATTAATTTTCTTGTTTTCTAGTTAGTTTTAATTTTCAGGAACAAAACACACTTGAGATGGCAAAGGATGCAGGGGAAACTTGAACCAGCACTCCATGCAGGAAAACAGGAGCATCCGACGAAATTCTTCGTTTACAGTAAGCTCGGCACGGGCCGTGTCCACCCAACACGGCCCCGTGCTGCACAGTCTGCAGAAAAAGACCCAGTTCAGGTAACTGGACACGGGCCGTGTTCACCCAACACGCCCCCGTGTCCAGGCTTCTGTTTCTCTTGATTTAATTTTGTTACTGGCACTTGAACACGGGGCCGTGCCCGGACAACACGGGGCCGTGTTCAGCGCCCAGTAACACAAAATTTTTGCTTTCTACACCTTTTTACACATTCAATCAAGCTAAAAACTTATTTTTGGGACACATTGAGGACAATGTGTAATTTAAGTGTGGGGGGGATGCTAAAACCTTGAATCTTGCAAGTCCTAAATACAAGCCTCACACAAAACTCTATTGGAACCGCTAATCACCCCAAATTTTTTCAAAAATTTTCATTTTTTTTTGTCTAGGTTTAACTCGGGAATTTCAAGTTCTAAAAAGGTTATATTTTTACGAATTTACAACCGATAGCGTCGTGATAAAAAGAACCAACATAAGAAAATTATGAAAAGGCATGACAAGCTTAGTTAAAATTTAATTATATATACTTGATCACATAAAAACCCATTACCACAAAAGTGAGTTTTGAGCCTTTATTGAGCATACAATTACATATCATTAAACTAAATGCTCATTTTTCGTTTCTTGTGTGAATAGCCGCTTGGTTCTTACGACTCTAGAACTTGCCATGACAATACATTCCCGGTCCTTACCAACTTAAACCCGAGTAAGTAAATGACGGAGGCATTAGGACTAACCCTTTTTATTTCTACACCATTTTTTTTTTTTTTTACCACCTACCCAAAATCCCCCTAGTTAGCCCCTTTGAGCCTAAACCTTTTCATTTCATAACCCAAACAAACACCCTTTTTCCCACCAAAACCTTTTTCATTTTTAACCCTTTGTTTTAGTAACACGTTCGATTTTTCGTATGACTTTTCAAAAAAAAAAAAAAAAAAAATGTTGATTATGAAGCAAAAGCAAATAAACAAACAAGTTTATCAAAAATAACTTTGTTTGAAAAATAGCTTCATAAAAAAATTAAAGTTACAAAAATAGAAAGTCTTACGAAAACCGACGCTTGTTACGCTTTTCGCCCTTTTTCTACTAACCACTAACCACTAACCCAACCACCTACCTTTAACCCAAGCCTAACCCTTCACCCACAAAGTCCTCTTGATATTTACAAAGGTATATAAGTTAAAAAGGATGAGGATTGATTGCTTGGCAAGCCTATGGTAGGAGTAAGTTCGATGCCGCTCTCGAGTGATCCACCAAAATACATTTTCGGCCGAGTGTTGAGTGATCCCCGTGAGGTATGTGAACTTGTATATAAATAGAATTTTACAAAGGAATGTTATTCCCTAATAAGTAATTTATCTTATGAAAAGTTTTAAATAATTCATGACGAATAGGATTGTAAATAAATAAAAATAAAACTAACTAAAGAATCTTGGAAATCCCGACACTCTACGACAAGCCCAAAAACCTTCTTCTCTACCCATTCCATTTGGGAAGTGTAATAGCCACATTATAAAGAGTTTTGCTTGAGGACAAGCAAAGATTCAAGTGTGGGGGTATTTGATGTGTGCAAAATGCAACATATAAATTTCATCAATTGTGGCATAAAACTAACCCTTTTTTAGTACTAATGTTGGAAAAAGTGTGCTTTTGTCTTCCTTTTGTATTTTCAGTATTAAATGAGCTCAAATTCACAAAAGAAGCAAAAAGACATCAAAATTTAACATAAATACAAGAAAAGGAATAAGATGTGACATGCCCGACCCCACGACAGCATCTTCCCAAGCAAAACAAGACAACAGAAGACTGAACACGCCCCGTGCTCAGCCAGCACGGGGGCGTGCCCAAGTGTCAGCAGAAAAGACAAAGTGGTAGAAGCTTCTATTGCCCATCACGGGGCCGTGCTCAGTGGACACGGGGCCGTGGTCAACTATAAGATTCGCACAATCCAGCAAATCTGCATAGTACAAAGATTCTTCTGCACCACGGGGTCGTGCTCAGCGGACACGGGGGCGTGGTCAACTAAAAAGACAAAACTGCATTAAATGAAGAAAGAGAAGGATGTGGACACGGGGCCGTGCCCACTGGACACGGGGCCGTGCCCGAGCTTCTGTTCAGCCTATAAATAGAAGTGCTTGGCTCAAGCTCAAACCATCCCTTGGCACACCACCTCTCTCACACTTCACCCACCACCCACCACCACCATAACACCATCATCCACCACCATCATCCATTGTCCATCGTAGAGTGTGTGAGTCGTCTCGGGATCCAAGATTGATCGTAAGAGTTCTTGACAATCAAGGCCATGTTTGCCTAAGTCTCTTACATCACTTGGTGAAGACAAAGTGTCTAGTGTAATATTTTTTATTTCTAATCTTTTCGCACTTTTTACTTGGTTTTGTATTAATGACTTTAATAACTAGTTGCTTATGTTGAAGGTGATCTTTCCTTATCGTTTGTCCGTGGTGTCTTGGCATTATTTTACTGTCTATATAAAATAAAAGATTTTCACCATTCATATCTCCACGGTCTATATGGAGGTATGTTGGCTACCTGGTCGGGGGTTAAGGGAACGGTTTGGTAAAGGTCTTGCCATTGTTCAGCGTTTAGAGGTCCTGCAATGGACCTGGGTCAAATTTAGTAGGACCTCCTTCAATAATTAACGGTATTGGATGGCGGGGGTCCAAACTCTTTGATCCCCTCATAAGTTAACTACTATTAATACTATAACCCGGCTATTTAGGACTGTATCCCTGCTGACTCAGACTACTTAGTCGAGGGTAACGTCACCTCCAAAAGAGGGGCCTACCATAATTTGCATTAATAACTTAATTAATTATCTTCCAATAATCCACCCTTTTAGGATTGTATCCTTGCTGACTCAAACTACTGGGGTGAGGGTAACGTCACCTTCAAAAGAGGGGCCTACTACAATAACTAAGATAATCTCTTAAATAAGTGCAAAAGTGCGGAAATAATCAAAGGTTATACTAGATACGAGTCGGAACCAAGTGATTCATCTTGTCTATCTGTTTTTCTTTTTATTTTTATTTTCAGCATTTTAGTTAGTTTTTATTTTTCTTAGTTTAAAACATTTTTATAAACCTTTTGATTTGATTAGACGTTGAGGATAAACCGGTACTAAAAGCTCTTGTGTCCTTGGAAGACCTCGGTATCTTACCAACACTATACTACGTCCACGATGGGTGCACTTGCCCATATGTGTGTTTAGTGTTAGTAAATATCGTGTTTTATAAATTTAAAACTTGGCTAAAATAAGTGTTAAAAAGGGCTTAAAAATATACACCTAATATATATAACACTTCACACGCATCAATGATGCTAGGAATGACCCCAACGTTGTGATGGTTTCGACATCGTTATTGGTATGGATTGGTTACCTCAACATCGAGCAGAGATTCTTTGCAAAGAAAAGATCGTCTGCATTCCTCGTGCTGGTTGAGAACCTTTGGTAATTCATGGTGACAAGCTCCTGGAGCAGCATCCATAGCTCGAGCACCTTATCGCTTAGCTCCAACCGAACTGGAAGAACTGTCTAAGCAATTGCAAGAACTCTTGGATAAGGGTTTCATTCGTCCTAGCTCTTCGCCCTGGGGAGCTCCAGTATTATTTGTGAAGAAGAAAGACGGTGCCTTCCATATGTGCATAGATTACCGCGAACTAAGCAAGGTGACCGTAAAGAATCGCTATCCTCTCCCACGCATCGACGACTTGTTCGACCAGCTGCAAGGGTCGAGCTACTATTCAAAGATTGATCTGAGGTCAGGCTACCATCAACTGAGAGTCCGGGACGAGGACGTCTCCAAAACAGCATTCAGAACACGCTACGGCCATTACGAGTTTCTGGTCATGCCATTCGGATTAACAAACGCACCGGCAGTCTTCATGGACCTTATGAACAGAGTGTGCAAACCTTATCTTGATAAGTTCGTTATTGTTTTCATCGACGACATCCTGATCTATTCGAAGAGTCAGGAGGAACACGAGCAACATTTACGACTCATTTTGGAACTCCTTCGAGCAGAACAGCTGTACGCCAAGTTTTCAAAATGCGACTTCTGGCTTCGTGAGTCCACTTTCTAGGCCACGTGGTAAACAAGGATGGGATTCATGTTGATCCATCGAAACTTGATTCGATCAGGAACTGGCCTGCACCTCGTACACCAACAGAAATCCGCCAGTTCTTGGGTTTGGCGGGCTATTATAGAAGGTTCATCAAAGACTTCTCCAAGATTGCACAACCCCTCACCTCACTAACTCAGAAAGGCGTTATCTATCATTGGGGAAATGCACAGGAATCAGCATTTCAGCACTTAAAGGATAGACTTTGTAGCGCACCTATCCTCTCATTGCCTGAAGGCACAGACGATTTTGTAGTCTACTGCGATGCATCTATTCAGGGTCTTGGATGTGTGTTGATGCAACAGGATAAAGTCATTGCTTATGCTTCGCGCCAACTTAAGATTCACGAACGGAATTACACTACACACGATTTAGAGCTGGGAGCTGTTGTTTTTGCGCTCAAGATATGGCGACATTACCTGTACGGTACCAAGTGCACCATCTACACCGATCACAGGAGTCTCGAGCACATCTTCAAGCAGAAGGAGTTGAACATGCGTCAGCGTCGATGGGTCGAGCTTTTAAACGATTACGAATGTGCTATAAAGTACCATCCGGGCAAAGCCAATGTGGTGGCTGACGCCCTCAGTCGAAAGGATATTACACCTAGACGTGTACGAGCGTTGCAACTCACTATTCAGTCTAGTCTTCCTGCACAGATACGAGATGCTCAGGTAGAAGCATTGAAACCAGAAAATCTCAGGGCTGAAGCCCTACGTGGCTCAAGGCAACGGTTAGAACAAAAGGAAGACGGTGCCTACTATGTAACGGGATGCATCTGGGTCCCACTCTATGGCAACTTACACGGGCTCGTAATGGATGAAGCCCATAAGTCTCGCTACTCAGTACATCCTGGTTCGGATAAGATGTACCACGACTTGAAAACTACATATTGGTGGCCTAGCATGAAAGCTCATATAGCAACTTACGTTAGCAAGTGTTTGACTTGTGCGAGAGTCAAAACGGAATATCAGAAACCATCGGGCCTACTCCAACAACCAGAGATACCACAATGGAGATGGGAGTAAATTTCCATGGATTTCGTTACTGGCCTGCCTAGATCTCAACGTGGTAACGATACTATTTGGGTATCAAAGAAACAGACAAGTTCTCTACTTTAGCAGACGTTTACTTGAAGGAAGTGGTTTCGAGGCACGGGGTGCCCACCTCTATTATTTCCGATCGTGATGCACGTTTCACTTCAGAACTTTGGCAAGTGATGCACAAATCCTTCGGCTCACGATTAGACATGAGCACAGCTTATCACCCTCAGACGGATGGGCAGTCTGAGCGCACTATTCAAACTCTAGAAGACATGCTTCGGGCGTGTGTAATTGACTTTGGCAACGGCTGGGAAAAACATCTGCCACTTGTGGAATTTTCATACAATAACAGCTACCACACCAGCATTAAAGCTGCTCCGTTTGAGGCATTGTACGGGCGTAAATGCCGATCACCTCTTTGTTGGGCAGAGGTGGGGGATAGTCTGATCACTGGCCCATAACTTGTAGTAGACACAACGGAAAGAATTGCTCAGATACGGCAACGAATGGCGGCAGCTCGCGACCGTCAGAAAGCCTATGCAAACAAGTGTCGGAAACCTCTAGAATTCCAGGTCGGGGACCGGGTTCTACTCAAAGTCTCACCCTGGAAGGGTGTGGTTCGTTTTGGCAAAAGGGGCAAACTCAATCCACGTTACGTTGGACCGTTTGAAATCATTGAGAAGATAGGAAAAGTGGCCTACAAACTAAACCTACCCGCAGAACTCAGTGCAGTTCACAACGTTTTTCACGTGTCGAATCTGAAGAAGTGTCTGTCAGATGAGACCCTTATAGTTCCTTTGAAGGAGCTCACTATCGACGATCAGTTGCGATTCGTCGAGGAACCAGTTGAAATCACGGACCGGGACGTTAAGGTCCTCAAGCACACCAGAATACCTCTTGTTCGAGTTCGTTGGAACTCCCGTCATGGCCCAGAGTTCACCTGGGAACGAGAAGATCAAATGAAACTCAAGTATCCCCAGTTATTCGGAAACAATGCAACCACTGCTGAGGCTGAAGCTACTACAGAATTTCGGGACGAAATTCCAAATCCACGGGGGGATGATGTGACACCCCAGGAAAACCAGTAAACTACATAACATAACTAGCTTCCTCAGTAACCACGTGCTAAATTTCGGGACGAAATTTCTTTCAAGTTGGGGATAATGTGACAACCCGAGTTTTCAAGGTCTCTATTTGACTTAACCTTGTACTTTTGCAAAGTGTGTTTTATATATTTGGTGTGCATAATATTTATTTGAGTGTAAATGTTGATATGTGTTGCATGTTGTTAGTATATGATGGTAGGCTTCCCACCCGAAAACATCCTCACCTGTGAAAACACCCCTTGGCGAAAACACTTGTGTTTTCGTCAAAAGAGTGACCGACGAAATCAAAGATGGGCCTTGGCCCAGCGGCGAATGTTTTAGTTCCGTTTATAACTCTTACGCGGAAATCGTATTCGGTAAACATTGAGCAAACCTTAATTACCTCCCCATCTTTCTCTCGTTATTCTTTGAACCGACGGCTACCATCTCCGCATTGGAAATCAGATTTTTCACCGGTTTGATCATTCCTGTTCGGTTAGTGTTTCCTGCATATATTTAACTTTAGTTCTGCATGGATGTTCATGGTGTCTTGATTTCGTTATGCATGATAAGATCGATTATAGATGGTTCTAGGGTTGATATGATTGAGTGATTATTATTGCATGATATGAATGTAATCAGAAATTGGAAGCATGTTAAACTGCAAGCAGTGTTCGAATGGGTGATAGGGTATTCATAACTAGGGTTCATGATAGATACTCGGTACTGCAATGTTTTTGTTATGATGATCTAATATTCTGTCATGAATCTGGTAACAGTTAGGATTATCTATGAATATGTTGGTATCCATTCATTTGACTGATGATAAAACTTTGTAACCGTTAGCAATGACTAGGGGTCTTGATGATCACACCAACTTTGTTAGTGAGTGCATGATGACTAGATGGCTGCATATATTTTATTGATGATGATTGAGGTTCATGTGCTTATTTGACAATAGTAACTCTATCACATGCAGTTGTTTGAAGGGCCCAATAAAGTTTCTGATTCTTGATTCAATACACACAATTACATGTGCATGATATAAATAACTATTTAGAATCCTTCAAGGAATGCAGTCCCCTATATAGGGATCGGCCCAATCAAAGAACATAGAAGTTTAGTACTAGCCGGCCATGTGTATGTTGTCAGACTAGACAACACTATTAATGAGATAAGAATTAAGTTTATGTGATTTAGATGGACTATTTGTTTAATTCTAACTAACTTTTAATGATGATGGGTCGGACGAAATCACAAGGATCAGACGAAGTGTTTTCGTTAAATCCCAAGCCCGACGAAATCACTTCGGATTTCGTCGCCTGGGTGATTTCGCCGAATAGTGTTTTCGCCCCATATGCAATTTCGTCACATTAGTTCTGTTAGATGTTAACGCTGTTAAGTTAAATATGTAACTCTATTTGTTTGCTAACTCAGTTAGTTAATGAACACTGTTAGTTTACTACCCCTGTTATGCATACCAATTCAGTTAAGTTTGTTAACCTTGTTAAGTATGTTAACGAATAACCATGTTAGTACAAACTGTGATGGACATTTATGTGAAGCATAAATTGTATGAGAACAAAATAACTGTTATGTGCTACTTGATGATGATTTCATAAACATACTATGCGACATAAATGGCATGTGAATCATTACGAACTGGAACTGATTAAATACGTACATACTATAGGACGTGATTGATTACTTGCGAGCACATAGTTTAGCATACCGAGCAAACCAAGGTGAGTTCACACTCTTACCAAGGCATGGGATTGCCCGGTGGGTTGGGAATGGGATTGAATGATTACTTGTACTTACATCACTACTAGACTACTTACCACGGTCCTCGGATTGGGAAGGATGCCCGTGCCAAACTCTACGTAAAGCCTACATACTGTCCTCGGTTTGGGAAGGACACTAATGTTAAAACCTACGTAAATCCTACGTACCATTGTCCTCGGATTGGGAAGGACACCAGCACTAAACCTACGTAAAACCTACGTACTACCGTCCTCGGATTGGGAAGGACGCCAGCGCTAAATCTACGTACTCGCTACGTACCACTGTCCTCGGTTGGGAAGGGCAGTTACGTAAAACCTACGTAAACTTATACTTACTACTATCCTCGGATTGGGAAGGATACTTACGGATACAACTAGTCTAGTAACTTACAGTATGGGAAGCCCCCCACTAATTGAACTTACAACATGGGAAACCCCCACTAGATGAACATACAAATGGCTTAGTAATACACGACATGGTTATAAACGAACTTACGATTTATTAAACGAACTTATTACTGAACAACCAACTGTGAACTCGCTCAACTTTGTTGTTGACTTTCTGTTACATGCCTTGCAGGTCGTTAGGTATCTATGGAGCTTGCATGGGAGTCGAGAGGAGTCGTTGTGGGACATGGACAGCTGTGTGCCATGCTAAACATTTGAAACATTTAAACTTATGTTGGGTTTACATATTTATGCTTCCGCTAAACGCTTAACTATGTTATGGTTTTGAACACCTTTCGTATTGATGAATGACTTTTATTTATTACTTACAATGTTCAATATGATTGGTGGCTTGATCCTGGTCATGTCACGCCTCCAAGCGGTGATACTCCGCGTGTGGATTTTTGGGGGTGTGACATTTTGTCCTTTAGGTTTGTACCAAATTGTAGGCGGTGTCCTTTGTCTTTAAATTTGACTAGTTTTGTCCTTAACGTTTCAAAATCCTGCACATTATGTCCTTTAGCCCTAACTCAGTCAGACTTTTAAGTTAAATATGGTCATGTGACTTGCACATGAGGGCATCTTTGTCATTTTACCTCTCTAGGGACTATTGAGTAAATAGCTTATATCAAGGGACTAAATGTGTAAGAAGATCAAAGAATAAAATATAAATAAAAAAAAACCTAATTAAAAAACCCTTCTCTTTCTCTCACACCCTCTCCACTCTCTCTCTAAAAACCCTGCAACGACCACCACCACCACAATAATTCTGATTCTCATAGATCTGAGGAGACCCTAAAGCCAACTATACTTGCTTGTTCACACCTTTTCTCCTCAAATTCCTAACCCCACTCTATCTTTCACACACACCTAAGCCAAGAGATAACCATCTGCAGAGGTGAATTGAACTAATCAAATCGCTCGTCGGTAAATATTCATACTCCGATTGGTCGCCGGAGAACTTAACCGTTGGCGTTAGAGAACTGCAGAAGAATGACATCAACGAGGCTGCTATTGCTGCCTCTACTCACCTCTTCCTCCATTGCTGCTGCTTCACGCCTGTTTTCAACGTGTTCTTCTTTCACTTTGAAAGCGTCTGCTTCACAACTTCCTTTCACCAGGAAGCCGGTAAATGACTCCCTATTTCTCCCTTATCTGGTTTAAGTTCAGTTTTCGGTTTAGGAATAGGTTCTTCTAGAAGCTTTGGAGCTCTAAGTTTATGCTCTACAAGAAGCTTTTCTAGGTCGTTCGCTTTCAGTTTAAGCTCATCATTCAGTTCTTGATTCCCTTTTAACAGCCTTGACTTATTGATTTGGGCATTCAATTTTTGTGACCCGGAGTCACCGAACTATTTCTCTGTTGGTATGTAATCTTTCGGGTCTATTTCCTTAGTTTTGGTTGAATAACTTGGCCGTGTTTGGGCATGTAATGAACCGATCTCGAGCCCTCTATGCTGAGAAGCAGCTACAACTCTTGGATTTTGACCCGGAACAAACTCTCTTTGACGAAGCCTTTAACGTCATCGGTTTCGAATTGGGCTCAAAGTATTCCGGATTACCACCTTGAACAGAGTCGCCGGAGAAGACGACTTGTTTCCGGAATAGTTACCAGAGAAGACGACTCGTTGTGTGCAGGTTGTTGGTAATTTTTGTAAAATATTTTGTGATTAGTGTATTTTTTTTAATAAAATGACAAGTATTTAATTAATTTACATAATTAGTCCTTGAAAGATAAAATGACGAAGATGCCCTCATGTGCAAGTCACGTGACCATATTTAACTTAAAAGTCTGACAGAGTTAGGGCTAAAGAACATAACGTGCAGGATTTTGAAACATTAAGGACAAAACTCGTTAAATTTAAAGACAAAGGACACCACCTGCAATTTGGTACAAATATAAAGGACAAAACTTGTAATTTACTCTTTTTTTATTAACTATATAGGGTAGGGTTAAGCTACAAAGTCTATTTTTCCTACAAAGTGTACAAAGTCATAAAACACCACAATTTCAGCTATAAAACACATTCAAAACCCACAAATAACAGAGTGAAGATCACTAAAACACAATATCTAAACCCTAACTGTCCAAAGAAACTTCAAATACACCATCATAGAACTATCTATACTATATTATAATGCATGAGGCAAGGGCATTTTAAGATACTAAAAAAATAAGAACTTTCCCCCCTTTATTTATAGAAAGACCCCTAAAATGAGGGTAGTTTGGCCTTTTAATCACTATTTATTTTTTAGCGCCTAAACTTATTACACTTAAATCCCTAAGGTTTTAACAAAATTATAGATAATTAGTTACAATTCAGCCCTCCACAACAAACTTATAATTTTTTTTACTTATTCTTGACATATCTTATAAACTATATTGTTTTAAAAATATGCAAAGATAGCATGACGACCTACACATTTTTGTTGACGTTTCGATAGTTGTCTTGTTCAATATCGACGCACAGATTAAAAGGTACAAGTAGATAATGCTTTAATGTACAAGTGATTAAAGAAGAAAATAACAACTAATAATCTTTTTCCTTTTAAGATACCCGAAAAATAAGAATTTTTCCTTTTTAATTTATACATACACCCCCTAAAATAAGGGTAAATTAGTCTTTTTAAACAATAGTTACATTTTAACCCTTCATCTTAATTAGATTTTAATCCCTTGTTTTAATGTACAACGCATTAAACCTATCATGTTAAGAAATACGTAAATTACATTTAGCTCCATCTTTTGTAACTTTTAAATTTTGAAACAAGGTTACCAAATTAGAGCCGAAAACTATGCTTTCTCTTACCACTTCAATCGATAGAAAGAGAAACAAAAAGGGAGAACACGCAAGAGCGATATAGAGAGAGAAATCTGAGGGTGGCAGTGGTGGTGCTACGGCGGCGCCAGCCATACTCCAGCGCGGTGAAACGGATTGAGCAGGCGAGTGGCGGTGGTAATGATTCGGTTACAACCTTCCATACGGTGGTGACGGTAGTGGTCCTCAAGAGCCACATAACCTTAACCGGTTCGAAGGTTAAAACGAGGAGGAAGACAATGACAGAAAACCCTAGCCGCTTCCTCCGGCGATGGTGGCTAGGGTTTTCGGCGACTCCGACTAGCTCTGGTATGTCCTCTTTCGATTGTATGTTCCATCGGCTCTTAGATTGGTTCGCGTAATGACGATTGCGACGAATGCCGGTTGTTACAGCTTCCCGACAATGGTTCAGCCACCTCTAATGCACTCTGGTGTAGGAGACTAGTGTTCCAACGAAGGTCAGAGGCTGAACCAACGGTGACCACAACCATCATCATCATCTTCAAGATAAGATTATGGTAGTTTATTACTTGGTTGTGAGGAATAATTAAACCTAGCTGTTACAGATTCGTTTTAATTACAACGAAGGGGAATTGGATATTGTTGTTCAACATGTTATCTCACTGATATATGTAGGTACATATCCTTGTTTTTTTTAATTTAAATTTTCTCCGTCTAATTTATCATCTTGAATCATTTTCTTCGCAATATAAATTGAACTCTTTTAGTTTTGTGAATAATGGATAAACATGTGTAAAGAGCAGTTGGAAGGGACAAGGTAATTTAGTGATTTGATACTTTGAAGATTATTTGAAATTAATAAATTATATGTTTGAATATAATTTTTATTTCTAAGTTATATTTATTATTTCGTGCTTACCCATTGAATTTTTTACAGATATTCAGCTACGAGCAGCTGCTATTTAATCAGATTCAAGGAGAAAAGCCAGATGATGTGTACTATGGGATTGCTTCCAGGTTAGGGCTTTTAACTATAATTTAGAAATATATATTCTTTTTTCTTTTCTTTTGGGAAAATGATGTTTTTAGATGTTGAAATTGTTGCAAATTCATATAATAATCTAAATATAATTTTACAAACCCGAAGTGTTCAAGTAATACGAAATCTTATTTTAACCAGAGTGATTGGGATTAGGAAGAAAGATGCAGAGGGAGATCCGAAGACTGATTAAAATGCTAAACATATTTGGTCTTCGCTGGCTGGTCTTGTTAATATCACATTGGTGTAAGTTTTGGTTGGGTACGTATACTGCAAAGGGAGGCTGTTTTTTGCTTCTATCGTTAAACATTTGTTTTTATGTTTTAAGTCTTCTTATGTTTCTAATTTTATGTAACAATGCTACAAATGATTATGCTCCTATTTCTTATTTTATTGAGATGTGTAAGCCTTATGATATAGATAGATCAGTTGGTGCCACTAACTCAAAAACCTAAGAAAACAATAAACATAATAAAAATTTGTAGAACATCATACACCTAAGTACTATACAATAGATCACAACTGAGTTGATAAACTAACAAAAATGTGTACCGCAATGTAAATTGTCACCTATAACAACCCTCCAAAATATTTCTGACACACCTAACATATTTAAAATGTCCCTATATGTCTTAACACATACCCCGTATGCGAAAAACGAGCCCAAGTTACCTTATATAATTAAAATAAAAATAAAATCCTGATTTATTACTCGCTCGCGGGCCGCGAAGAAGCCAGTGAAGGCTTACGCGGGCCATGACAGCTGGGAGATCAGGCCGCACCCTATGATGCCACGTGTTAGGACGCGTGTGGAGGCTACGAGTCAACTCAGCAAAGCTAAGACCTAGTCTACAAGTCCTCGCGGGCCGCGAAGCCCTTGGCTGAGGTCTACGCGGGGGCGACAAGGTGTCGATCAGACACTATAAATAAGGGCCATCGGCCTTCAGTCTCAACTCGTACCACAATTTCTTTCTCTCTCGAATTTCATAAGTGTATAAGCTATTCTCGGGCATAATACCCCCCTAAATAACGAAGTTTTACCTCGTTGTAAGTATCATAACCCCGGTTACATATTAGATACACTGCTCGATTGATCCAGGGTTCCGTAACGGCTATCGTGGTTCTGCCCGACGTAGTCGTTGGAATGCCGTCTCGGGGAGGTATTACTAATGTAAATATTGGGTTATTATACTAACGCGTGTGCATTTGTGTAATTAATAGATAATCTCCAGGAAATCCTTAAGGAAAACCCTAAGACAACAATATGAGTAATCCTCCTTTTAGAAACGGTTTTTACAAAACCTCACTTAAGTAATGATATATTAAACAGTGATTGAGTATTTGTATTCTACAATTATTGTCGGTATGTTGGGGTTTTGTATACAAAATTTGTTATTACATTGTGAGTAGTAACATAACCACAAGTCGGGTTGACAGTACCGTGGGTGGTAACTAAAGTAGATGGAAACAAATGTAATTGCGTGACCGCCCTCAATACTGTACAACGGTTTTTACATTTCTTGATTAAGCTGGGATTCACTCACCAGTATTTCCCAGAGACAAAATGTTTTTAAATGCGTTTCAGGTAACAAAATGTGAAAGCCAAATAGAAGTCAGCTGGACAGCACTAAAGGCTTGGAAAAGTGGCTATAAAGTTACCTAAAATAAAGAGTTGTTTTATTTAAATAAAATAGGGTTTATCCCTATGAAAATATGTGTACTTGAAACTTGAAAATTTCCCATGTGTTTACTATTATAAAAGCGTGGTATTTTACTCTGATAAAATATTTCCTAACTACGGTCCTGATGTAATTTCCGCTGCCAAAATGATAAACACCGATACCACCAAAAATGGCCGCGGCCGCCCGTTCCCGGGGAGTTAGGGGACGGGGGTTGCGACAGAATATGTTATAAGAGCCCAGCCACTGATTCAGCCGCAGAAATGTTCCGCTGACACCAAGAAATTATTCAAAATCTTAGGAAATAAATTACAGAAATTCGTGCATATCTGCATTTTATTGTTGTGTGTTATTTGACTATTTGTTAGTTTACAGTATGAGCGACCAAGGACCTTCCGACGCCTATCGTCAGTTGTCCAGCTCACCTAGGAGCGAAGACACCTCTTCACAGCCTGCCCTCTCAGGGTATTCTGCTGACAATGAAGATGAGATATTTGTGTTTAAGGCTCAGTCTAAAGAGCCATTCCCTCCTAAAAAGAGAGGATGGTTCAGTAGAGGAGCGCATGAACGTAGGAAAAGAATGAAAAAGTTACAACACCTGCGTGCTATAGCAGCCGTTAAGAGAGAAACAGATGCTTACACTCAGGATATGCTCAATAGGAGTTTAGTAAATTTCCATATCCTAGCAACCACAGCTGCCGACCCTAACCTTGAGCAACTCATAGCACCCCAGCCCTTACCACTATTTCCCACTCAGCTAATGGAAATTGAAAACAATCCAGAAAATCAAATCCACATGCCTGATTTCAACCCAGCTGAGATACCTAGAATACCAGCACCCAATCCTTTAAACCAAGACTACGACCCGTGGTTAGATGACAATAGAGATTATCAGCAACGTTACCCAATACCAGAAGACGAACCCATGCCAAACCTAGCAGCCTACCCAGACTTGGACCCTCTAGATCCCTACTACGATAATGACCCATACATCAGGGAAATTCTAGAGAATCCTTATCCTTATCAGGAACCTATGCCCTAGTTCCCATACCCAGTACCAGCCCCTGCACCCCCAATGAGTGTAGAGAATGTACAAGACCTCCGAACCTTTGGTGAGGAAATTTTAGAAGGTAGTGAAAGGATGAGGCAGATCGGAGAATGACTCGTCTGGAAGTATAACGAGCGTAATATGGAGTTCTGGATGAACCCATATCAGTGATGGTGATAGTAGTAATAGTAATAATAATGATAATAATAAATAATAATAATATATAGTATGTGTGTATGTTTGAAAAAAAAACTAGACAATATCTACTAATACCTAATAGTATTGTAATTTTAAATTCCAACTTTAGTTTGTATTAGATGCATAATATATAAGAAAGAGTAAGTCGCAATGTTCGACGATTTTGATCAATATGCGTGTTATGTGATCGTTTACATTAAATATTATTTTATGATATTAATACGTGGTAAATGTTTAAAATTCAGATGGACAACGAAGTGAACCAGGAAAACCAGAGTAACAATAACCCGAATAACGATAACCCGAACAACAATAATAATGAAACCAAGTGGATAACAGTGCCATCTAACACATAATGGCACAAGGAATTATAGACGCGATGCCATATATTATCCAAACAGTTAGGGAAGCTGATAATAAAAGTAACCATGGCAGTAAACGACCTACTGAACCTGAACACAGCGTAAACAATGGACCGGTACTTCAAGTGCCCATTCCCAAAAGAAGAAGAACCATGTCTTATGGTTTTTCTTATAAAGAATTATGGTCTTGTAAACCAATGGAATTCTCGGGTCAATGAAGGGGCCATTGCAGCTCTACGCTGGATAGAAAAGACTGAGGCAGTCTTAAAAATAAGCAAGTGTGCGGAAGAGAATAAGATAATGTTTGCCTCCAATCTGTTTAAGAACTCAGCTTTAGAATGGTGGAACACTATCCTCCAGTCTAGGGGAAGCGACAGGATTTACAATATGGAATGGGAGGAATTTAAGAACATGGTGGAAAGAAAATTATGTCCTCCCAATGAAAAAGAACAGATATCAAATAAATTCCTAAACCTTAGAATGACTTGAGTGGATAGTAAAGGTTATACTACATTATTCTTTGAATATGCTAGAATAGTGCCAACCCTTGCATCACCAGAACCAGTATTAATCTCCTGTTACATCTAGGGATTAATCAGTGAGATTAGGCATGTAGTCAAGGCAGCTAGACCCCAAACTATAGAAGAAGCTGTAGAACTAGCAAACACCTTGACTGATGAATTAGTACGTACACGAGAAGAGGACCAGAGAAGGAACCTAGCTCAAAGGCTTACCCAAGAATTTCGTTACGGAAATTCCAACCGTGGGAAAAACGTAGGTTCTACCTCTGCACCTTACTGTAAAACTTGTAAGAAGAAGCATTCAGGAAGATGCTCTACTTACTGCAACTTCTGCAAGATAACAGGACACAAGGAAGACGATTGCAGGAAGAAACCTAATAATGGAATGTGCTTCAACTGTGAAGAAAAAGGTCACATCAAGCCGAACTGTCCAAAACTAGCTCCAGCCATGAACAACAAGACTACTAAAAATGCTAGAGCATTTGTTCTGACTGCAGATGAAGCCAAGATGATTCCGGATGTGATAGCCGATATGTTTTTAGTTAATGATGTCTTTGCTAAAGTATTATTTGACTCTGGTGCAAACCAAAGTTTTATTAATACTTCATTTTGCAAACTTCTCAATCGACCATTAACTAAACTCCCACAAGAATGTCTAGTAAAGACAGCAAATGGAGAAACCATTAAGATTTCTGAAATCTTGCAGGGAGCAAGAATAGAAATTTTAAATCAAAAGTTTATTGCAAACCTTTATCCAATGAAACTGGTAGGATTTGATGTTGTATTAGGGACGGATTGGTTAATAGCCAATAAAGCCAGTATTTTATGTGATCAAAAGTCGATTCAAGTAAATTCACCAAGGGGTGAAAAGATCAAAATTAAAGGAGATAAGCCGTCTAGATCCACAAAATTCATCTCTGTGATGAAAACAGCAAGTTATATAAGAAAGGGATCATTAGTGTATTTGATTTCCATAATCACTAACACTAAAGGAAAAGAACTAAAAGATATCCCAGTAGTGTCTCAGTTTCCAGATGTATTTCCAGAAGAATTACCAGGACTACCGCCAGACATAGAAGTTGAATTCAGAATCCAACTACTACCAGGAACAGCACCAATTGCCAAAGCCCCTTATCGTGTGGCACCCGCAGAATTGCAGGAACTGAAGAAACAATTAGACGAATTGTTGGAGAAAGGATTCATACAGCCAAGTTCATCACCATGGGGAGCGCCGATCTTATTTGTTAAAAAGAAAGACGGATCAATGCGAATGTGCTTTGATTCCGTGAATTGAACAAGGTGACGATTAAAAATCGGTATCCATTATCGAGGATCGATGATTTATTTGATCAATTGCAAGGAGCTCGATTTTTCTCTAAGATTGATTTACGGTCGGGATATCATCAATTAAAGGTACAGGAAGAGGACATTCCTAAAACCGCATTTAGAACAAGGTATGACCATTATGAATTTATTGTCATGCCATTTGATTTAACCAATGCCCCAGCTGCAATTATGGACATGATGAACCGAATATGTAAGCCATATTTGGATAATTTCATAATTGTCTTTATAGATGATATTCTCATTTACTCTAAGAATAAAGAGGAACATGCTAAGCATTTGCACGCACTTCTAAGTTTATTAAAGAAAGAAAAGCTTTACGCAAAGTTTTCAAAATGCGAATTTTGGTTAGAACAGGTTCAGTTTCTCGGACATTTAGTTAATCATGAAGGAATTCATGTGGACCCCACCAAGATCGAGGCGATTACCAAATGGAAAACCCCTGAGTCACCAACCGAGGTTAGAAGTTTCTTAGGATTGGCCGGTTATTATAGAAGATTTATTCGAGATTTTTCTAGAATAGCCATTCCTTTAACTAAACTAACCTGTAAATCTGTTAAGTTTGAATGGGGACCAAAACAGGAAGAAGCCTTTAGAATTCTTAAGCAAAGATTAACCAATGCACCCATACTAGCGTTACCAGAAGGAACTGAAGACTTTGTAGTCTATTGTGACGCTTCTAAGTTAGGTTATGGATGTGTGTTGATGCAACGTCAAAAGGTTATAGCTTATGCATCTAGACAACTTAAGAATCATGAAGAGAATTATTCAACCCATGATTTAGAATTAGGAGCTATAATTTTTGCCCTTAAGATTTGGAGACATTACCTTTTTGGTAGTAAGTTTACCATTTTCAAGGATCATAAGAGTTTAAGGTATGTTTTCGGGCAAAAGGAGTTAAATATGAGACAGAGACACTGGATGAAATTTTTTAGCGATTATGATTGCAATATCCAGTATCATGCAGGAAAAGCTAATGTAATGGCTGATGGTTTAAGTCGAAAGTATCATGAAAAGCCAAAAAGGGTACGTTCTCTTAAATTAAATCTACAAGTAGATTTAAATGAACAGATTAGAAAGGCATAAGAATCAGTAATCAAGGATGATCTGAAAAATTGAAAGGAATGATTAAGGAATTAGAACAAGGAACATATGGAATTTGGAGATTCCATAAGAAGAGAATGTGGATACCTAAAATAGGAAACCTACGCCACCGTATATTAGAAGAAGCCCATAAGTCTAAGTATACAATGCATCCTGGAAGTCATAAGATGTACCAGGATTTAAGAAAGAACTTTTGGTGGATAGGAATGAAGAAAGCTATAGCAGCTTATGTTTCTAAATGTTTAACATGTTCACAAGTTAAAGCTAAACATCAGAAACCCTCAGGTTTACTGCAACAATTAGAGATGCCAGTATGGAAGTGAGAATTGATAACAATGGATTTTGTTACCAAACTATCCAAAACAAGGAAAGGTAGTGATACAATCTGGGTGATTGTAGACAGGCTAACGAAGTCAGCTCATTTCCTACCAATGAAAGAAACTTTCAATATGGAAAAATTAGCTAAATTGTATGTAAATGAAATAGTTTCATTACATGGAATTCCTTTATCAATTGTTTCTGATAGAGATAGCCGTTTTACCTCTCATTTTTGGACAAGTTTCCAAAAAGCCATGGGAACTAAGCTCAATCTAAGCACAGCTTATCATCCTCAAACAGACGGACAAAGCGAAAGGACAATTCAGACAATGGAAGATATGCTTAGAGCTTGTGTAATTGATTTTGTAGGTAATTGGGACGATCACTTACCATTAATAGAATTTTCTTATAATAACAGTTATCACACAAGCATCACTGCTGCACCATTCGAAGCACTTTATGGACGAAAGTGCCGAACCCTAATTTGTTGGGCAGAAATTGGAGAAAAGCAAATATCTGGACCTGAAATAGTGCAAGAAACAACGGATAAAATCATTCAAGTCAAAGAACAACTGAAAGCAGCACGTGATCGACAAAAGAGTTATGCTGATAACAGACAAAAACCCTTGGAATTTCAGGTAGGAGACAAGGTATTATTGAAAGTCTCTCCTTGGAAAGGAGTAGTCAGATTCATCAAGAGGGGAAAGCTAAGCCCCAGGTATGTTGGACCTTTTGAGATTATTAAAATAATAGGACCTGTAGTCTATCAGCTACAACTGCCAGAGGAAATGGCAGGAATACATGATGTATTTCATGTATGTAATCTCAAGAAATGCTTAGCCGATGAATCACTGGTAGTACCTCTTAAGGATATAGAGGTAAATGAACAGTTAAAATTTGTGGAACGACCTCTATAAATTAAAGACAGGAAAGTCAAGAATCTCAAACACAAGAGACTAGTTCTGGTCAAAGTAAAATGGAACTCCAAAAGAGGACCAGAATATACATGGGAGCTTGAATCAGAGATGCAAAGGAAATACCCACACCTATTCCAGTAGACCTCGAGGACGAGTTCTAAAACAAGGTGGGGAGGATATAACAACCCTCCAAAATATTTCTGACACCCCTAATATATTTAAAATGTCCCTATATGTCTTAACACATACCCCGTATGCGAAAAACGAGCCCAAGTTACCTTATATAATTAAAATAAAAACAAAATCCAGATTTATTACTCGCTCGCGGGCCGCGAAGAAGTCAGTGAAGGCTTACGTGGGCCGTGACAGCTGGGAGATCAGGCTGCACTCTATAATGCCACGTGTCAGGACGCGTCTGGAGGCTACGAGTCAACTCAGCAAAGCTAAGACCTAGTCTACAAGTCCTCACGGGCCGCGAAGCCCTTGGCTGAGGTCTACGCGGGGCGCGACAAGGTGTCGATCAGACACTATAAATAAGGGCCATCGGCCTTCAGTCTCAACTCGCACCACAATTTCTTTTTTTCTCGAATTTCATAAGTGTATAAGCTATTCTCGGGCATAATACCCCCCCCTAAATAACGAAGTTTTGCCTCATTGTAAGTATCATAACCCCGGTTACGTATTAGATACGCTGCCCGATTGATCCAGGGTTCCGTAACGGCTGTCGTGATTCTGCCCGACGTAGTCATTGGAATGCCGTCTCGGGGAGGGTATTACTAATGTAAATATTGGGTTATTATACTAACGCGTGTGCATTTGTGTAATTAATAGATAATCTCCAGGAAATCCTTAAGGAAAACCCTAAGACTACAATATGAGTAATCCTCCTTTTACAAACTGTTTTTTACAAAACCTCACTTAAGTAATGATATATTAAACAATGATTGAGTATTTGTATTCTACAATTATCGTCGGTATGTTGGGGTTTTGTATACAAAATTTGTTACTACATTGTGAGTAGTAACATAACCACAAGTTGGGTTGACAGTACCGTAGGTGGTAATTAAAGTAGATGGAAACAAATGTAATTGCGCGACCGCCCTCAATACTGTACAACGGTTTTTACAATTCTTGATTAAGCTGGGATTCACACCAGTATTTCCCACTAACAAAATGTTTTTAAACGCGTTTCAGGTAACAAAATGTAAAAGCCAAATAGAAGCCAGCTGGACAGCACTGAAGGCTTGGAAAAGTGGCTATAAAATTAACTAAAATAAAGAGATGTTTTATTTAAATAAAATAGGGTTTATCCCTATGAAAATATGTGTACTTGAAACTTGAAAATTTCCCATGTGTTTACTATTATAAAAGCGTGGTATTTTACTCTGATAAAATATTTCCTAACTACGGTCCTGATGTAATTTCCGCTGCCAAAATGATAAACACCGATACCACCGAAACTGGCTGCGGCCGCCCGTTCCCGGGGAGTTAGGGGACGAGGGTTGCGACATCACCCCGCCGCACCGCGCGGGCATCTTGCTGGTGAATATAAAACACAACATGATAATCAACATAAGACACACTGATGTTAGTCATTCGATAATTAAAGCTTTATCATTCAAAACACAACACAAAACCCACAAGTATGAAGTTTTTGTAATCTTCACTTTGTTATTTGTGTGTTTTGAGTGTGTTCTATGGCTGAAATTGTGGTGTTTTGTGACTTTGTACATTTTGTAGGAAAAATAGACTTTGTAGCCAACTCCCACCCTAACTATTTTATCAATTATTATATAATGATAAGTTAGTTTGGTATAATTCTTTTTAAGTGACCAATCTAAAGCTTTTTATATAGATTAATTATGTTAGTATAAAAATTTTGCAGAAAAAACAACTTGAGTACTCGATAAATCATATACGACATTATCTTTAAAATTATATTATTTTTATGGGTTACCCTATATTTATTTGGTTAATATTGTACTGGATTATAATCAATTTTTTAATAACCAAAAACCAAATTGGATATTCGGTTTTGGTTTCATACTGAACCTAATAACAGGAGAAAAATTCGTGTTGTTTTTTGGGTTCTGGGCCGGGTTAATTTTCAGTTTATTCATATTAAAACCGTAAAACGGGAGAAAAATCGTGTTGTTATTAACTTCTTTTTGTGTTAGATGGAGGGGCTGTTTGACAACATCTGAATGGTTAAGTGTTGAACCAGTAAGAGGTCTGAACCATTAAGTACTGAACCAGTAAGATGTCTGAACCATTAAGAGCCTGAATAATGCTTAACTGTTCAGAGGCAAATGTCTGACCCATTCAGATTAGAGGTCTTAACCATTCAGACTCTGTATAAATCTTAACCATTCAGAGGCAAATGTCTGAACCATTCAGACATTTGCTCGTGAAACAAACAGTCTGAATCATTAAGTGCTGAACTAGTAAGAGGTCTGAATCATTAAGAGCCTCATTAAAAGGTAAACAAACAGCCCGGAGTCAGAGATACTGTAAGGGAAACATATATATTACTGGGCTTAACGAAAGTCTGCCCCTATGGCCTTTTGTAAAATAAGCAAACTATGTTTCACTCAAATAAATATAACTTAATGGCCCAAGCCTTCTATAAAATAATATACAAAAAGGTGACAACAATCACATCAAAATTATAAAAATAACAACTCTTAAACATAGTTTCACGTATCAAAATCTGCTAATTTAGTATATGGTGTTTGCCTGTTGGTTAAATCCTCACAGATGTAAATTAATTGGTATTTAAGTCTATTAAATTGGCTAAAAAGTATAGATTCATATTCATGAAGTGTTTTTGCTTGGTCAAATATATCAAGCGATAAATTGTCTGTTTTAATAGAACACACAAGATATATTGATAAGGAGTTTTAATACAGCTGTTCACGAGCCGATTCGAGTCGATCTAGGGTAAGCTCGGACTTGACTCAATTATAAACCGAGCTGGCTCGATTTGGCTTAGTTTGCCTCAATTTTAAAAAGAAAAATGAATAAATAACTCTAAAAAAAGAAATATTAATAAATAGCTTTAAAAATTCAATAGTCTAAAATATTATTCAAAATCAAGTTTAACAACACAAAATAAGTTTTAAGTTAACGAAATACAATGTTAGTTCATTACTATGATAATAAACCTTCAAATATGCGATATATATCAAATTATACTTGTAATTACATGTGATTAATAATTAGTTTTTTTGTAATATTTTATAATATGTATAAAAATAAAATATATTATAAGTAAAATATTCTGAGCTAAGCCGAGCCGAGCTACCAAGCGAGTTAAACCAAGCCAATTCGGCTCGTTACGAGCCGAGTCAAGCTAGGCTCACTTTCTAATCGAGCCGAGGCGGCTCAAACTCAGTTTCAAACCAAGCTATTTTAAATGAGATTTTTGGACAACCTTAAGTTTTAAAGAACATTGTTAAATATCTTTAATTATTTGTTGTCGAAAAAATAATAGTTTCTGTTGTGAAACAACGACCTACTAGCAATGTATAGAGTAGAATGAGAGAATGGAAGATGGATTTCTTATTGATGTGTAAGTATGAAATACAAAGCCTCTATTTATAGGCTTGTACATTAACATAAGATAAAATACAAATGAGGAGTTAAGGATGTGGAGAGTCACTCTTAATGATGTATTCATAACACTCCCCCTTGACTATCCACTTGATAAAAGAAAATAATGTATCATACGCTTGGTGATGCTGCCTCATTAAAAAAACCTTGCTAGGAAAACCTAGTGGGACAAAACCTCAGCTAAGGGAAAAAAAGTGCAGCGCGTATTTTCTCCCCCTGATACTTTTGGATCAGATATGTTTTCTCATTAAAAACCTTACTAAGAAAACCCAATGGGACAAAACTTAGTCAAGGGAAAAAGAGTGCAACTTGAATAAGTCTCCCCCTCATTTTAACATGTATCCTTTAAGTGACGTGTGTCTATCTTCCTTGAAAGTCGAATAAAGCCTTTGTAGCAAATGATTTGTCGCTTGATCCCTTAATATGCAATCCTTTATGTTGAGCAATGTTGTATAATCTTCTAATGAGACTTTAGGTGCATCTTTCCAAAAATTATCATATGTCCACGACTGTGTTTCGTTACATTCCTGCATCTACAAGACTAACCAAACTTGTTTTGATGGGTTAGTAAAATATAGAGTTAATTACTGTTTTCGTCCCTATAGTTTGTCAAAAATCACTATTTCAGTCCATTAGTTTAAAAATTGCGATTTCAGGCCCTGTGGTTTCACTTTCGTAACCATTTCAGTCCACCTCATAACCATTTCAGTCCCTGTACTTAACAGAATAATGGATTGAAATGGTTACGAAAGTGAAACCACAGGGACTGAAATGGTTACGAAAGTGAAACCACAGGGACTGAAATCGCAATTTTTAAACTAATGAACTGAAATAGTGATTTTTGACAAACCACAGGGACGAAAACAGTAATTAACTCTAAAATATAATTAAATATTGTTTATACCTGAAATGTTTCTTTGAACTCATTCCAGTGTCTCTTCGCTTGACAAAGGTTATATCATGATAATAACTTAAGTGAAAGATATTATAACCATACATAGCTAGCAAAACATATTAATGCACTTATGCATTTAACGATGATACTTTTAGAATGAGAATCTCTACTTTGATAGGAGATGATAATAGGCATTTCTTATAACAAATGACTTAACAACCTTTAACAAACATTAAGGTTCAACTATGCCCATACTAAAATATACAAACATCATCTTCTAGATGTACTTAGGGGATTGGTAAAATATAATTACATATATACTCGAACTGCAGTTCGAGTAATAATTAGACCGTGCCAAGGTCATTAAAAAATTCTCCCTCTAAAAGCTCGACAATTTCTCTCGATGATGCCTAGACATCATCACTGTAAACTGCGATTATAGTGAACTTTTAAAAGTAGAACGTCGATAAAACATGGCTAATTTAATCAAACTTATACCCCTCTTTATGCAAATATTTCGAGTTGTATGACACTCGATCTAACTATTTTAGTTCATACATATTCTATGAACTTGATATAGTACGTTCTTGAGGTTTTGACATCATTAATGCTTCTAACGTTATCAATCCATGAGGGAATTCTTTCCATCTTATCCAAATATGCATGTGCTTTCACTCTTTAGAAGTTTTGCTACATAAATTTGCCCATTTAACACATTGATATCTATATCATACGCAAAAATGCCATGAACACTTGCTTTTATTTCCAAAACCCATATTGTACCATGCGTGTACACTATTTATTGAGATATCACAATAACCGGGTACAACTTTTCTATGTATGTTTCTTGGTGCACAAGTATTATATCGTTAAGATGTTTCAATTAACCTTTTAAGCACTCAATTGCTTTACGAACTCATCAGGAGTTCCAATTATATCCAACATGTAAAATAATCATAGCCTATTCAAATCTGAGTATGCATAAATGATCACATTGTTCTCTAGAACTTACTTTACATGACTAACATAATTTAATCCTTCGGGACTTTCATGTAAACCTTCAGTATCAAGTGATACATAACATTAATAAGACGAATATCAATTCTCTCATTATATTACCAGACTAATAAAATATTGGAAAGTCAATGCATCCACCACTGGAGAAAACGTCTCCTCATAATCAATCATAGGTCTTTGAGAAAATTAGGCCACCAATTTTTCTTTATATCACTCAATTTGATTTTCACATAATTTGCATAAAAGACCTGTTTATGTCCAACATATTTTACAACTTCAATTGTATGTACTGTTGATCCAGATACTTTCCATGTCATTAGAGAATTCAGCTTTGCCTTATTTGCGTCTTTCCATTTTTGCCAATCATTTCTTAATATTCATTTATAGGCATATCTTAAATCTTGATCCTCATCATTTAATCATTTTAAGCGCTACATTATATATAAAAGTATAACGACGTCGATTTTTATTTAGATTCCATACATATCTTAGACATGATACAACTTATCGAGATCTCTTTATTTTCAGGTACCTGAGGTTCTTCTTGAACCATCATGTCTATTGTCTCTTCAGGAGATCTTATTACTATAACCTCGACTTAACCATCTTAATTACTTGCTCCAATTTTTGAGGAATTTTATTATTGGAATCAACTAGTCTACCATGCCTTAGGCGTGCAATAGACTCATTACAAAAATATTGGTTGTTCTCTTGGGACACAAATATAACTAGAGCATAAGCAGTTGATTATGTGATTTACTTAGTCACTCTATTTAGGTCAGTGAACTTGTCTGGTAATTTGTTCTTTAATATTGGTAAATGAATTATACTTTAAACTTCTAGTTCATATTTTATAGTTTGAGGATCAAGATAACATGATAATTCATTTCACTTTTCACTTTCCAACTTCTTGTTATCTCCCCCTAATGTTGGGAACATTCATTCATTAAAGTGAAAACCAATGAGCAATAAACGAATTTCTCACTAATGGCTTTAAGTATTTAATCATAGACGATTATTTATACCCAACATATTCTCAAACTTTTTAGAAGTCCCATCTTTGTGCGGTGTGGTGGATGAATTTCAATATATGTCGCACAACCAAAATCTTTGATGGGACATCTTTGGTTCCTGGCCAAAAACCAACTGTATGGGGAGAACTATAACTTATTGGCTTGATGTGAATTGAAGGTACTATATATAAAATTACATGTACCTAAATGAACTTTTGCTCCTCTCATGATTATTGGCTTTGTAACCAATAGTAGACGTTTAGTGATTAAAATAACACTTATTCCAATGATCGTTAATGACTTGGAAATCAAATCCACTATTATCAAATAAATATACTAAGCTGGATTAATGTGCTTGCTATCACATTAGCTAAGCCACAATCACACAAGCTTCAGGTTGTGGATTTGATAACCACTTAGACGATGCATCGATTTTAGAACACTAAATGGCATCATGTTTGTATATTTATTTCCAATATCATTTCCAGAATATTTAGGGATTCACACCCTACTTTTGTTGATCAATACTTAACTTCACTTGAGAGCAAACATGACATGTATAATTATCAAGACAAATCTTCTATTTCTTCTATACTTTTCACATCATCATTAATGACTCGGTGTGGTCTAACCGATCATGCCAACTAACTAAATAATTATGATCCATAAACTTTTGGATTATGATCGCATATGTATTACTTGTATGTAATACAAAATATAAGATACGAGTGAATGTATTATAACTTCAAAGTTTAAACCATCATGTTATATGGTTATTCCTTAGTTTGCCACTTTTGGTGGTCGATCTCAATATTAAAATGGTTGTCAACATGAGGATTATTACAATTTCCTCAGTTACCATGATCATGACCTTTATAATGATCATTGTATAGTCATTGCACTATTAACATGGTTGATCGTATCACATGATCATCATAACAATTTCCTCAATTACCACCATCATGAACTTTACACCAATTATTATATCATCACATTCTACTCAAGGAATAGATTATACCCATACAACATTCATGGTGGCATCATTACAATTTTCTTAGTTATGTATATGATCATAACCTTTGAATTGATCATTATATCATCACATTCACATCAGTGAATGGATTAGAATCACAGAACTTTCATGCTTGTTGTTTCAAACTTTATATATATTCTTTAACAATCTTGGTACTTCAATAGCATATATGATATTTGACGATGGAAATTGTTTTGCTCAATGGATTATGATATATATTTTTTCTCATCACAAGATATAAATCGAGATGTAGTTATATAACCGAGACATTTATACTTATCGGTTTAAAATCTTACAAGCTTCGATAAACTCATAATAAGCTTTGAGAAGTTAGACACTCCAGGTGTCTTTTTATATAAACCTTAACCACAATTCAATCGTTTTTATAGCTTGTCATATACCACAACCCTGGTCACTTTGACGTCCCCTTCCAAATTTATAACATATGGAACATAATATATACATTAGATTATACAATGCATAACTATATAACATGTCACAAAATAAATAGGTTATGATACAACCTTATAAAATGAGATTTTTTCATCACTTGTAAGAATATATAATTTTTTTTATTTAATATATCATCTAAATAAATTAAAGCATATAAAAGACACATAAAATTGCAATTGTGATAAGCCTATTATTATAGGTCATGCTCAAATTTATCGACATTGTGTGCGTTAGTTTTCAAATTAGTGGTGTTCCATAAAGGACAAAGTTGATATATGATGAAAGCCATAATAAAATCATACATCTTGATTAATAGTAAGGTAACATTTATAAAGAAAGATGAGTAAATCAATATATGATTTTTTACTACTAAAATATAGCTATAATTTGTCATCAAACGGATTAAAAATTATATGATAACATTTTATGTAATGTCATTATAAAGCACCAAATTTCTTATTCTTATACTAGTGGGAACACCCGCGCGTTGCGGCGGGTATCCAAGTTATATTATGATTCATATGTGTCTCTTACTACCACCACACACTCCAGGTTTTTAACATCTTATTGTTATCTGATGATTACAAAACAGAAGCATAGCCAGCTTAGATACAAATACTGCTACAAAACTTTTAGATTTGGCGATTGCATTGGTTAGACAAGTGAAAAAATGTTAAAATTGGTTACGCAAGAATATCCATTCAAAGTTGCATCAATAAATAATGTGGCGAACATGGTTATAAAACTATATTATTACACTACTGATATAGTATTTGAGCAAACAATATAGTAACTTGGCAAATCTAACTATTTTAATTAAGTGGCATATGGTTTCAGTAACCAATAAACTGGTGGTTAAAATGCTTAAACAATAATAAAAAGTAACTCTACCAGAATACTAAAAACTACCCAAAATACTGGAAAAGATCGAGCAACACTAAGAGCTACAAATGAATTGAGTTAGTTAACTACCCTCCCTGGTAGATTCCCTTCTATCCGTATTGCAAAGAAAAGAAACGAGAAGATAACAAACCAAATTGGTCAAAATTATGATAGTAGATAATATTGCATGTTAAATGGTATTAAACAGTATAATTAACTATAAATATAGTAACTCTAATATCACTACACTAACAGTCCTTATGCTAATTAAAAACATACCAGACCATCGTGATGATAACCTGCTAAGCCTCTCCCACCTACATAAACATTACATGAGTAGTGATACAATTACCAAGAAAGTTTTAATAAAAAAGTCTTTATGTAAACTATGAAGTTTCAAATATGTATAATGAGGAGATAATCACCACTTAAGTTATTTGAAGGATTTGAATCTAAAGCTAATAGTAATGATTGATAATCATATAAAATAGTGTTGGTTACCACATGTTAAGATGCATCTGATTGGGATACCTGAATAAGCAACAATCCTTAAATGCTAATTCTTCAACTTACTTAATTATATGAAACTATGTATGAATTCAATATAACTAAATATTATTTTCTAACCTAGTAAATATAAAACAAATAAGCGGGAGTAAATTCACAACTCTGAACATTGTTCCACATGTACATTTAATTTTTTACAATATCAGTTGAATTACATCAATCAAACCATATATGCTGACTTTTCAACATAATAAATCATGAAACTAAGTCAAATTGAATGTAAATAAATAATATTTTCTAACCTAATAGATACAAAACAGAGCAGCAAGACTAAATTCACAATTCTAAACATTATATGTAAATCATAATTTTCTAACCTAATTGGTTGAATTACATCAATCAAACCCTAAATATTGATTCTCCAACCAAATCATAAAATCCGTTGACGAATATATATACAACATCAAAGCAAACATTGACGAAACTAAAGAAAACATAGATTACCATAAGACCATCGGAAGAGAACAAACGTAATACCACACTGCGACCAACATGGAATCAAGACCTAAATCCAAGTGAGACCACCGAATCCACTATAGTCGTCGCTCACATGCAGAAAACTCCACTCGTCGTCATGATGTCAGTTGCGGTTTTGCATAGAGGTTACGTAGGGTGCGGTGGATTTTATGGGAATGGGGATGGAGGGGTTAGGGGAAGATGAAGTGAAGAGACATGCCTTTAATTTAGAGTTAATTCGTATTATCCCTTCCAGCTTCTTACTATTAGGGTGTACCATGATGAAATTCTTATAACCTCTAAAACGTTTTAAATAAATTCCTATAAACTTTTATTTAATTCCTTAATTTAATTCAATTAATGGAAGAAATAAGTGGGTATGGATTCTAAGAATTAAATGTCTAAATTGCCCTCAAAGTGTCTTAAAACTTTGGACAATGTCCAAGTTTCCCCCCTCTAAAATGGCTTATTTCATTTGTACATGGTGCTTCAAGATTTGTTCCTTTGGCAAAATTACGAAAAGGGCAGATGTAACACCTCGTAAAGATCGCGACCAATATAATAAAGACACGTGTCATGGACTTTAAACGTGTAAGGAATTGTTTCCGAGGGACTAAAATTGTTAAACAATGTAAATATGTTAATAAAAGGATCCAAAGTGTCAACATGCCATTCTTGTGCCTCTAATTGACCTCATACGACGTTCGTATTCTTTAATGAATAATTTGTCGAACATTAGAAGTCGTTTGTATTTAAAATAAGGATCTTGCGAAACATAGGGGTTAAAAGTGTTAACATGTTAAAAGATACCTCTGAGTAACCTTTTAACGATCCAAAGAACATTGTAATAATTGTTTATTTCGCTCTCAAGAATATTGGATATTAAATTAGTGGAGTTTCGATGAAAACAAGACTTTTTGGGTGACCGTACAACTAACCGGGAGCTTAACGGAGTTAGTTTATAACCCAAGGTCCTTAATAGTTAACTATGGGGGTCCTAAGTGCAATAAATGAAGGTAAAATAAAGTTTAAATTGACCAGGGACCAAAACTGAAAAGTTTAAAAGATTTTCCCGGTTTAGAGGATCCTCGCGGGCCGCGTAAACCTTCTATAGGGTTTACGCGGGCCGCGTAGAAGTTCCAGTATCAGACAGAATTGGACAGCTGCAAGTTCAGCCAGTTCCACCGCCTTTGCAAGCCTGAATTCGATACCAGGGACTATGCCAATGGTTTTTCATGCACTAGGGACACCTGGTAACATCTGGGATCATCATAGGGACACATGCAAAGATCTTGGAGCTTCCATTTTGCTATATAAAGCCTTGTTCATTCACTTGTCATTTGCCCTCTTGAAAATTTATTTCAAAACTCACTCTATGGAGCTTCCTGGAGTTCAAGAAAGCTTTCCTCAGTTCTAATCTCGTGCTAAGAGTCCTTGTAAGCATTCTTAGCCTCCTAAGTTCAAGTTTTATTAGTTTAATGACCAAAAGTCAAAGTTATCATAATTAAACTTTGACTTAGTGATTAATCACTAATGGTCCAGCCATTTCTTGAATTGAAAGTGGCTATGAGTTGGTAATTATGTAGGTAATAAACCCTTAAAAGGGAACCTAGTGATTCTCACTCTAACTTGGTCAATTGTCGGGTCAAACTTATTATTTAAAAAGTCAACAAAATCCATTTTTGCAAATAAATCCATAACTGATAATATAGAAGTTATGGAACATGTTTAAACACTAAAATAACTTGGTAAATAATATAAGAACATGTTTAGGCATGTTCAACCCGACAATTCTGAGTTTAGGCTCGATCCGCAATCGAAAGTCGCAAAAGTAGACTTTTGCTTTGACTTTCAGTTCTGACCCGATTGAGCTTGTTTTAGATATGCCTTAGGGTTCCTTTAGGACCATATTATAGGTTACTACAACCCTCTGAGGTTATACAACTTGGTTCCATAGAAATCCTAGATCATTTGCATGTTTCCGTTAAATGCTTAAATGTTGACCATAGTGCCCTTTTGATATTAAAACGAGATTTTTGAAAATGTGAGAGGACAAAAACCTTTATTACTGATTTATAAACATGTCCTAAAAACTTGACATCATTTTATGGTCTAAATTAGGAGTTATGCTTAATATCGTAAATGAAAGACTTTTTATTAATTAAACGACATTTTTCAACATAAATCCTATTTAAACCCAAATTTTGACACCAAACCTTTTACCCACTGATGTAATATAATATTTAGGGATTTTTTGAAATTTTTATTAAATTTTAAACTGATCATAACATAGTGTTCTTGCATCTGGCTTGGTAATTGACGATAATGCCCTTTTTGCTAATAAAATGAGTTTTACACATCCTTTACATATCAAACCTTTTTCTACTGATTTTATATAATAAATAAGTTATTTTAAATTGTAAAGGCTGGTCAAGATCTCAGATTTCCTTAATCAACCCGAATATCGTCAAATACCGACTTTTATGCGATTTAGGCGCATAGTATGGTTTAAAACCATATTAGGCACCTAAAGCTTGTTACCTACTGATGTTATGAATAAGTTTTTATACTTTAACAGTAAGTAAAAGTTTTGAACTCAGATTTCCAAATTTAACCCTTAAAGCATATGAGAAATGACCAAAATGTCCCTACGGTGCATAGTTTGGCCATAAATGATAAATTTCACATATGTGAGATATCTTACTGATATAACTTGATAAAATAAATATTTTACTAATTATTTTAGACCATAAACTCAGATTACTATTTAACCTCTTTTATAAACATTAAAATGACCAAAATACCCCTACGGGGCATAAATTGGTTTTAAATTCGTTTTTGGCATAATGGAAGGTATCCTACTAATATCACAACATATTTAAAGCATATTAACTTGTGAAACCTGTTCATGACTCATTTGGTTACCCGTTATGCATTTTATGCGTTCGGTACGGTTTATGTAACTAGTTTGCATAAATTAACCGAAACGGGTCAAACCTTATCATTTTTGCTTCAAAATCCAGAATGTGTTTAGTTTACCCATATTATACAAGTCTTCATACTTTTCGGGTCTAAATCACATTCTAATCCGGTCTTCGCTTAATCTTGCGTTTTGAACCGTATACCTTTCTTAAAAACTAACCGGTCTAAGTTATAGCTTAAATAAGACCTGATAGGAATCTAATAGGTTATTAAAAACCTTCGTTCCAGATTAGGAGCCCGGTAAAAGCTATCTGTACTTGCTGATTGATATACGGCTGGGATAAAAATTATATTTTTGCTCAGGTAAATACTTGTAACTTATTTTCCCTTATACGGGCTTGGGGTACGGTATTTAATAATACCGCTTGGTCGAGTATTGAATTTTTAATCGAATAATGGTTAAATCATTGAGATAACCCGTTTAATCTGTTTTGTTTGTTTTAAGCCTTTGGGGGGTTAATGACCATGTCCTGGATATCCACGGCTCATTCATTGAAATAGCCACGACTTAAGCACGGGGTGTAGGCATACACCTGCCGGTGCGTATGTAAAAAGATATACCCGCTCGTTGAGAATAACTCGCCGTGGGTTTATATTATGTGGTGTGTCTATTAATCTTTAACTCGGTACTTCTAACCCGGGCTACTGAATGTATGACAAACATATAATTCTTTTACAAGATTATTTTTAAATAATTATCCCATGTTAATAAAGAATATCCATGCCTTGTGCATTTAAATCATTTTTATAAACACTTTTCAAAAGAGTCAGTTAATTGTATTTACCAGTGTAAACTGACGTATTTTCAAAAGGTTAAATGCAGGTACTAAGGGTAATGGGCTGGAACTCCTGAGTGATTAAATAAGGAGTCTTGCAAGCTTTTATCACTTTAAATCTGTTGAACAATATTTCTTTTTATCTTAGATCCGCCTGTGGATCCCTTTACAACCCGCTTGTAATATTTTATGTTACTTTCAATCGGTTTGTAATATTATTACTTTTAGGCTTCCGTTGTGCATTGAACTGTGATTAATTGACTATGATTATATCAACTACGTCACGATACTTCCCACCAGGCCCACCGGTAATACGTGGAAATATCGGGGTGTGACAGGTTGGTATCAGAGCCAACATTGAGTGAATTAAACACTAGCCTTTTGTGTTTAATCTCAATGACACAGTTTGCACATTCCTTGACCTCCGAGTCTAGGCTAACGACATAGCACTAATCCTAATCTTATTGTTTTCCGTTGTTGGTTTCCTTTGTTTGTTTTAACAGGAACAAGAAAATGCCGCCACGATTCAGAGGACGAGGTGGACGAGGCAAGGCGCCAATCACTGCTCCTAATGATCATGAGGTCGGGCCATCACAACGACGAACCCCATCAACGACTTTAAGCTCAAGTCCCCACGAGGATTGGAGGACTTACCTGGAGCCGGCGAGGCGTTCAGTCTCTCTCAGTTCATCGCCATCGTACCACGACTCATTCGGGCTCCACTAGAACAACGAGTCCGACCACTCGTGTCACTCCTACCTCCCGTTGCAGCGTTCGGGTTCTCATCAGGCCTTCCAGGACCCGATCCCGTATTTTCAGAGCCGGTTCAACCGGCAAATCAGATTGAAGAGCCAATGGGTCATAATCCATTGGGTCCAGAAGACCACTTTCCTGAAGCTCAGGATATGGATATGGATGATGACCCCGATCCTGCCGAGCCACCAACTAGGACGCCCACGCATCCCATAGAGATTTCTGACGGATCATCTTTCCATGGTTCGCCTTATAGAGGTCCCGATTCATTTGCTCAATGGTGGAGCAATTATCACTGGGAGTATACACCCTCCCACAACTCATCACCACACCAGCAGGTCCCCTCCGTGGACCCACATTTTGAGGCGGTCACGCCACCACCATCGCCGTCGCTAGAGCAGCAGTTGCCTCCAGAACCGCCGAGGCGAAGAAGATCAGGTGCACGAATGTCCGTGCGAAGAGGGCATTTTCACTTCAGCACCCCTCAACACTCCAGTGGCAGCCACTACCCGCCACTATATGAAGACCCGCAGATGGGTGGGCCTTCAAACCCAGTTTCAGAGGTCGACTCAGCTCCTGTCGCACCACCACCAATGGGTTATGATAACCCAATTCCTTCATACGCCGGTGCAGTGGCGTATAACCCTTTTGAGCAGCCAGCTTACCCTGGCTACAACTACTACAATGCCCCTGCCGTCGACCCATACCTCGAGGCGGCCAATTACAATGCTCTTCACTCTGAAGGACCTTATGCAGCTTCGTACTAGTCTGGGTACCAAGCATATGGGTATCAATACCCACCACCTCCTCAACCTCTGCAGCAGCAGCTGCCGCAGCCGCCACTAATCCAGCCACCGCAGCAGCAGGAGATTCTTCAGAGGTTGAGCAAGGTGGAACGAGAGGTTCAAGAGGAGCGTAGAAGCCACCGGGGATTTCTTAAGGGTTTGGCGAATCTGATCAAGGGGAAGAAGAAGAGGGATTGGTGAAGATTCCTTATTTATTTGTGTTGTAATTTTTATTTTTCAATTAAGTCCCTGTGAGGACATTTATTTATGTACTTGGTCCCTGCATGGACTTGTCTTTCTATCCTTGGTCCCTGCGTGGACCTGTCTTTCTTGTTTAGCCCCTGCGTGGGCAAGTTATTTATGTAAAAGTCCCGTTTAGGGCATCTATGTACTCCTTTTTAATTTAGTGAAATGTTTTAATTCAAAATTTCATTTTGCCATTATATATATAAATATATTATATGAAATAAATCAAAATAACATTTCATTTTATATTAATCTACTAATAAACATTGAAAGAAGATCTTAAAAGCAAAACCTAGTCCATGTGTCATTTTAAGACAGAGCCATGACGGTAGTTCCTTTTTAAAGATTCAAATCCTTGTTAACATCTGAAAACATGTTAACACTCCTGGAAAATGTGTTTCGATAAAATCATACAAGTAATCCCTATATTGGATTCTTCCAGTTCCTTTTCTTTATTTATTATTGAACATCCATTAGTGATGAAGTGCCTACGGGCCACACTTATTGTCCTATAAGACAAAAAGACAATTGTAGTCTACGACTCCCTGTCAAGAAAAGGTGATGAACTATGTTCAAACCTTAATGCCTCGATCTTATAAGATCATGGCTTGTAATTTAAAACTGTCCTTGTGACTAGGCCTTTTGTGCCACTGATAATATCCTTAATGTTTTATAACTAGGATAAATTATAATAAAAATCCTAAATAAATATGATTAACAAATTAACCAAACATGGTCTATGTTTACCATGGTTAATGAGTCATCAAAATGATGATTCCATAATAACCTCTGAATAAAATATTGTCAATTGTTTTTGTAGCAATCAAGCTACATGGCTGAATCGGAGGAGGTTAACAGTCACCCGAGAGAGAATAATGATACCACCAGGATTAATGTAGCCGGTGCAGATCTTCAGGCATTGATAGACAATGCAGTTACAAGGGCACTTGATAGACAGTTCAAGGAATCAAGTGGCACACACTCTAAGACTCATTCTGAGGCTCATAGTAAGCCCCCTTCTAAATCACACGAGTCGAAGAAGGACGATGCTCGTCACTCATCAAATCAGCAGAGTGTCCCGTCTAAGAAGATTGTGCTGAATCAAGAGCCCCGTGTTAAGACCTGCTCTTACAAATATTTTGTCTCCTGCAAGCCCAGAGACTTCACAGGAGAGAAAGGAGCTATTGATTGTATGACTTGGCTTGATGAGATGGACACTGTGGTTGATATTAGTGGTTGTGCCGAACAAGACATTGTGAAATTTGTGTCACAGTCGTTTAAAGGTGAAGCATTAGCTTGGTGGAGGTCCCTAATCCAAGCTACAGGAAAGATCCCGTTGTATAGCATGTCTTGGGATCAGTTTGTTGCTCTAATCAAGGAAAATTTATGTCCTCAACATGAAGTTGAGAAGATTGAGACTGACTTCTTAACCTTGGTCATGAAGAACTTGGATTGTCAGGCATACCTTACCAGTTTTAATACCATGTCTCGTTTAGTTCCATACTTGGTCACACCGGAACCAAAGCGTATAGCCCGTTTTATTGGAGGATTAGCTCCAGAGATTAAAGCAAGTGTGAAAGCATCTAGACCTACCACATTCAGGTTTGTGGCTGATTTGTCATTATCTCTTACTCTCGATGCGGTCAGGCAGAGATCGCTTAAGAATTTCAATGAAGGAAAAAAGACACGTGAGGATGAGAACTCACGCCATTCTGATAAGAAGCATAAGGGGAACTCTGATCCCAAAAAGAGTTTCGGGTTTAAAAAGGAGAGCCAGCAAACGGGTGAAAAACCCAAGTGTAAAACTTGCAAGAAGCGTCATCTAGGGAAATGCATATTCGAATCAAAATCCCAATCGCAAGCCAGAGCTTGTGGGATCTGCAAATTAAGTGAGCAAAAAATGTTGGATTGCAAGAAGATAAAGGATGCGACTTGTTACAACTGTAACGAGAAGGGGCACATCAAGTCCAACTGCCCAAAGTATGCAAAGAAACCTGAAGAGGGTAAAAAGACCAATGCACGGGTCTTTCAAATGAATGGTCAGGAGGCCATTCAGAATGATAACGTGATAACAGGTATCTTTCTTATCAATGATGTTTATGCAAGGGTATTGTTTGATTCGGGTGCAGATAAGTCGTTTGTAGACAATAAATTTTGTAAGTTGTTAAATCTGCCTGTTAAAACCCTAAGCATAAAATATGATGTAGAATTGGCCGATGATACCATAGAAATTGCCTCCACAATCCTAGATGGATGTTTTATATCCATTAGGAGTCACTCTTTTCCGCTATCCTTACTTCCGTTGAAGTTAGCAGGGTTTGACATAGTAATAGGCATGGATTTGTTGTCTCACAACCAAGCCCAAATTGTATGTGATAAGAAGCAAGTGGTTATTAAGACTCCTTATGGTGAACCACTTACAATACAAGGAGATACTCAGTACGGGTTACCTAAGCAAGTGTCCGTGCTTAAAGCATCAAGGTGTATGAAGAAAGGTTGTGTCATTTATATGGCACAGGTAACTATTGATGAACCAAAGCCCAAGATTGAAGACATCCTCGTTATTTCTGAATATCCAGAAGTATTCCCTGAAGAACTACCTGGTTTACCCCCAGATAGGCAAGTGGAGTTCAGAATCGATATCATTCCTGGAGCTGCACCAATTGCAAGGGCACCTTATCGGTTGGCACCAACTGAGATGAAAAAATTAAGGACTCAGTTGGATGATTTATTGGGAAAGGGTTTTATTCGACCTAGCTCGTCCCCTTGGGGAGCACCGATTCTTTTTGTGAAGAAGAAAGATGGATCAATGCGTTTATGCATTGATTATCACGAGCTGAACAAGGTAACGATCAAGAACAGATATCCGCTACCCAGGATCGATGATCTATTTGATCATCTTCAAGGAGCAAGTTATTTCTCCAAGATTGATTTAAGGTCAGGCTACCATCAACTGAAAGTCAGAGACGAAGATGTGCATAAAACTGCATTCAAAACTCGTTATGGTCACTACGAGTTCTTAGTGATGCCTTTCGGGCTCACTAATGCACCTGCAGCGTTCATGGATCTCATGAATCGCGTTTGCAAGCCATACTTGGACAAGTTTGTCATTCTCTTCATTGATGACATTCTTATTTACTCAAAAAATCAAGCCGATCATGAAAAGCATCTCCGGTGTATTCTTAAATTTCTGCAGCAAGAGAAGCTCTACGCCAAGTTTTCTAAGTGTGAGTTTTGGCTTCGCGAAGTCCAGTTTCTTGGACATGTAGTGAGTGAGCACGGTATTCAAGTGGATCCCGCTAAGGTTGAAGCGGTTATGAATTGGCAAGAGCCCAAGACTCCTACAGAAATTCGCAGCTTCTTGGGTCTAGCAGGTTACTATAGGCGTTTTATTGAAAAATTTTCAAGGAATGCAGCACCCCTAACTTCATTGACGCGTAAGAATATAAAGTTCGATTGGGGTCCCAAGAAACAAGAATCCTTTGAGATTCTTAAACAGAAGTTAAGCAATGAACCTGTGTTGACATTGCCAGAAGGAATTGAAGAATTTGTGGTTTATTGCGACGCATCGCACACAGGTATGGGATGTGTGCTTATGCAGAAGGGAAAAGTTATTGCATATGCTTCCCGATAATTAAAGGTGCACGAGAAGAATTACACCACCCATGATTTGGAGTTGGGTGCCGTTGTATTTGCAGTGAAGCTTTGGTGGCATTATCTTTATGGGACTAAGTGTGTGATCTATTCTGATCATAAGAGCCTTCAACATCTGTTTAACCAGAAGGATCTTAACATGAGGCAGCGCTGATGGATGGAGACACTGAATGATTATGATTGTGAAATCCGATATCATCCAGGCAAAGCGAATGTAGTCGCCGATGCCTTGAGCAGAAAAGAAAGGGTTAAGCCTATTAGAATCAATGCCAAGAGCATTGAACTGAGGAACAGCTTGGATAAAAGGTTGTTAGCCGCTCAAAAGAAAGCTGTATTAGAAGCTAACTATCCGAATGAGAAGTTAGGCGTAACTGCTGAACAGTTATCGTATGGCAAGGATGGAATCCTAAGATTGAATGGTCGAATATGGGTTCCAATTTATGGAGGACTTCGAGATGTGATTCTTCAAGAAGCTCATAACTCCAAATATTCTGTTCATCCTGGAAGTGATAAGATGTACCAGGACTTAAAGGCAAATTATTGGTGGATAGGTTTGAAGAAATCTATAGCCACTTATGTGGCTAAATGTCTGACATGCGCGCCGGTTAAAGCCGAACACCAGAAGCCATCAGGTTTACTACAACAGCCTGAACTTCCCACCTGGAAATGGGAAATGGTAACCATGGATTTTATCACAAATTTACCAAGGACAAAGCGAGGAAATGATACCATTTGGGTTATAATGATAGATTGACTAAGTCAGCCCATTTCTTGCCGATCAAAGAAACATACAACTCCGACAAGTTAGCTCAGCTGTACGTGGATGAGATTGTATCTCTCCACGGAGTTCCAGTATCTATTATCTCGGATAGGGATACAAGATACACATCGCATTTTTGGAAAAGCTTTCAGCAATCTTTAGGCACTCGATTAAACTTCAGCACTGCTTATCATCCTCAGACGGATGGTCAAAGCAAGCGTACAATTCAAACGCTTGAGGATATGCTACGAGCTTGTGTTATTGATTTAGGAGGGAGTTGGGATGACCATCTTCCTTTGATTGAATTTTCGTACAATAATAGCTATCATTCAAGTATTCAAGCAGCACCTTTTGAGGCTTTGTACGGGAGAAAGTGTAGAACGCCAGTTTGTTGGGCGGAAGTTGGAGATGTCCAACTAACAGGACCTGATATAGTCCTGGAGACGACAGATAAGATTGTGCAGATACGTGATCATCTCAAAGCTGCCAGGGATAGGCAGAAAAGCTACGCCGATAAAAGGCGTAAACCTCTGAAATTCGAGGTAGGTGATAAAGTGCTACTTAAGGTGTCACCCTGGAAAGGGGTGATGCGATTTGGAAAAAAAGGCAAGCTAAGCCCAAGATATATAGGACCATTCGAGATCATCGAATGTGTTGGAACCGTAGCTTACAAACTAAATTTTCCAGAAGAGCTTAGTGGAATCCACAACGTGTTCCCCATCAGCAATTTGAAGAAATGTCTAGCCGATAAATCGCTAGCGATGTTGCATAAGGACGTGCAGATCAATGAGAGCTTGAAATTTGTTGAAAAACCTTTGTCGATCGAGGATCGACTGGTTAAGAAGCTTCGAAGGAAGCATGTGCCAGTTGTGAAGGTAAAGTGGGATGCCCGTAGAGGCCCAGAATACACGTGGGAGGTTGAATCCACAATGAAACAGAAGTACCCTCATTTATTTCAGTAAATCTCGAGGTCAAGATTTCTTTTAAGGGGGTGAGGATGTAACACCTCGTAAAGATCGCGACCAATATAATAAAGACACGTGTCATGGACTTTAAACGTGTAAGGAATTGTTTCAGAGGGACTAAAATTGTCAAACAATGTAAATATGTTAATAAAAGGATCCAAAGTGTCAACGTGCCATTCTTGTGCCTCTAATTGACCTCATACGATGTTCGTATTCTTTAATGAATAATTTGTCGAACATTAGAAGTTGTTTGTATTTAAAATAAGGATCTTGCAAAACATAGGGGTTAAAAGTGTTAACATGTTAAAAAATACCTCTGAGTAACCTTTTAACGATCCCAAGAACATTGTAATAATTGTTTATTTCGCTCTCAAGAATATTGGATATTAAATTAGTGGAGTTTCGATGAAAACAAGACTTTTTGGGTGACCGTACAACTAACCGGGAGCTTAACGGAGTTAGTTTATGACCCAAGGTCCTTAATAGTTAACTATGGGGGTCCTAAGTGCAATAAATGAAAGTAAAATAAAGTTTAAATGGACCAGGGACCAAAACTGCAAAGTTTAAAAGATTTTTCCCGGTTTAGAGGATCCTCGCGGGCCGCGTAAACCTTCTCTAGGGTTTACGCGGGCCGCGTAGAAGTGCCAGTATCAGGCAGAATTGGACAGCTGCATGTTCAGCCAGCTCCACCGCCTTTGCAAGCCTGAATTCGATACCAGGGACTGTGCCAATGGTTTTTCATGCACTAGGGACACCTGGTAACATCTGGGATCATCATAGGGACACATGCAAAGATCTTAGAGCTTTCATTTTGCTATATAAAGCCTTGTTCATTCACTTGTCATTTGCACACTTGAAATTTTATTTCAAAACTCACTCTATGGAGCTTCCAGGAGTTCAAGAAAGCTTTCCTCAGTTCTAATCTCGTGCTAAGAGTCCTTGTAAGCATTCTTAGCCTCCTAAGTTCAAGTTTTATTAGTTTAATGACCAAAAGTCAAAGTTATCGTAATTAAACTTTGACTTAGTGATTAATCACTAATGGTCCAGCCAATTCTCAAATTGAAAGTGGATATGAGTTGGTAATTATGTAGGTAATAAACCCTTAAAAGGGAACCTACTGAATCTCACTCTAACTTGGTCAATTGTCGGGTCAAACTTATTATTTAAAAAGTCATCAGAATCCATTTTTGCAAATAAATCCATAACTGATAATATAGAAGTTATGGAACATGTTTAAACACTAAAATAACTTGGTAAATAATATAAGAACATGTTTTGGCATGTTCAACTCGACAAGTAGACTTTTGCTTTGACTTTCAGTTCTGACCCGATTGAGCTTTTTTTAGATATGCCTTAGGGTTCCTTTAGGACCATATTATTGGTTAGTATAACCCTCTGAGGTTATACAACTTGGTTCTATAGAAATCCTAGATCATTTGCATGTTTCCATTAAATGCTTAAATGTTGACCATAATGCCCTTTTGATATTAAAACGAGATTTTTGAAAATATGAGACGACAAAAACCTTTATTACTAATTTATAAACATGTCCTAAAAATTTGACATCAGTTTATGGTCTAAATTAGGAGTTATGCTCAATATCGTAAATGAAAGCCTTTTTATTAATTAAACGACATTTTTCAACATAAATCCTATTTAAACCCAAATTTTGACACCAAACCTTTTACCCACTGATGTAATATAATATTTAGGGATTTTGGAAATTTTTATTAAATTTTAAACTGATCATAACATAGTGTTCTTGCATCGGCTCGGTAATTGACGATAATGCCCTTTTTGCTAATAAAATGAGTTTTACACATCCTTTACATATCAAACCTTTTTCTACTGATTTGATATAATAAATAAGTTATTTTAAACTGTAAAGGCTGGTCAAGATCTCATATTTCCTTAATCAACCCGAATATCGTCAAATACCGACTTTTATGCGATTTAGGCGCACAGTATGGTTTAAAACCATATTAGGCACCTAAAGCTTGTTACCTACTGATGTTATGAATAAATTTTTATACTTTAACAGTAAATAAAAGTTTTGAACTCAGATTTCCAAATTTAACCCTTAAAGCATATGAGAAATGACCAAAATGCCCCTACGGTGCATAGTTTGGTCATAAATGATAAATTTCACATATGTGAGATATCTTATTGATATAACTTGATAAAATAAATATTTTACTGATTATTTTAGACCAGAAACTCATATTACTATTTAACCTCTTTTATAAACATTAAAATGACCAAAATACCCATACGGGGCATAAATTGGTTTTAAATTCGTTTTGGGCATAATGGAAGGTATCCTACTGATATCACAACATATTTAACGCATATTAACTTGTGAAACCTATTCATGACTCATTTGGTTACCCGTTATGCATTTTACGCGTTCGGTACGGTTTATGTAACTAGTTTGCATAAATTAACCGAAACGGGTCAAACCTTATCATTTTTGCTTCAAAATCCAGAATGTGTTTAGTTTACCCATATTATACAAGTCTTCATACTTGTCGGGTCTAAATCACATTCTAATCCGGTATTCGCTTAATCTTGCGTTTTGAACCGTATACCTTTCTTAAAAACTAACCGGACTAAGTTATAGCTTAAATAAGACCCAATAGGAATCTAATAGGTTATTAAAAACCTTTGTTCCAGATTAGGAGCCCGGTAAAAGCTATCTGTACTTGCTGATTGATATACGGCTGGGATAAAAATTATATTTTTGCTCAGGTAAATACTTTTAACTTATTTTCCCTTATACGGGCTTTGGGTACGGTATTTAATAATACCGCTTGGTCGGGTAATGAATTTTTAATCGAATAATGGTTAAATCATTGAGATAACCCGTTTAATCTGTTTTGTTTGTTTTAAGCCTTTGGGGGGTTAATGACCATGTCCTGGATATCCTCGACTCATTCATTTAATCTGTTTTGTTTTGTTTGTTTTAAGCCTTTGGGGGGTTAAGCCTTTGGGGGGTTAATGACCATGTCTTAAGCACGGGGTGTAGGCATACACCTGCCGGTGCGTATGTAAAAAGATATACCCGCTCGTTGAGAATAACTCGTCGTGGGTTTATATTATGTGGTGTGTCTATTAATCTTTTACAATATTATTTTTAAATAATTATCCCAAGTTAATAAAGAATATCTATGCCTTGTGCATTTAAATCATTTTTATAAACACTTTTCAAAAGAGTCAGTTAATTGTATTTACAAGTGTAAACTGACGTATTTTCAAAAGGTTAAGTGCAGGTACTAAGCGTAATGGGCTGGAACTCCTGAGTGATTAAATAAAGAGTCTTGCAAGCTTTTATCACTTTAAATCTGTTGAACAATATTTCTTTTTATCTTAGATCCGCCTGTGGATACCTTTACAACCCGCTTGTAATATTTTATGTTACTTTCAATCGGTTTGTAATATTATTACTTTTAGACTTCCGCTGTGCATTGAACTGTGATTAATTGACTATGATGATATCAACTACGTCACGATACTCCCCACCGCGCCCACCGTTAATACGTGGAAATATCGGGGTGTGACAGTAGAAAACCCAGTTCTCTTAATATATATTCTTATATTTCAAATAAGAACACTATAAACATACACTTATCGTATTGTATTTCTAGTTAAATTGTTATGAACAATCACATTAAAATTTATATGTCAAATACAAGTATTACACATCAGAAGTGAGTGTATAACAACCCTCCTCAAATATTTCCGACACTCCTAAAATATTTAGAATATCCCTACACGTCTCAAAATACTTCCCGTATACGTAAAATGACCCTAAATACCTTAAATTTTATGAAAATAAAATAAAAAAACAATTTTTAATGGTTTCTGGCGGGCCGCAAAGACCCTCTCTTCGTCTTACACGGGCCACGATAGCTTGGAGATCAGGCTGCACCCTGAGGTGCCACGTGTCGTATGCGTGTCGAAGCTAGGTCGATGATTGGTCAAGGCTATAGCCTAGGTACCCTAGCTCGCGGGCCGCGAATGCTTAGCCTTCATCTTACGCGGGCCACGAGAGACTGGCCGAACAACCCTATAAATTAGGAGTTCAGGCAGTTCATTTCCGTCGTTCATAACACAACTTTCTCTCTCAAATTATAAAATGTAGAAGTAATACCCGGGCATTATACCCCCTAATTAACGAAGTTCTGCCTCGTTGTAAGTATCATAAACCCCGGTTACGTATTAGATACGCTGCCCGATTGATCTAGTGCTCCGTAACGTCTGTCGAGGTTCTGCCCGACGTAGTCGTTGGAGTTCTGTCTTAGGGAGGGTATAACTAATGTAAATATTGGGTTATTAGACTAACGCGTGTGCATTGTTTAAATTATTAGATTATAACCCGGAAACCACAGGAAAAAGTCTAAACTAGCAATGTGAGTAATCTCCTTTTTGTGAACCTTTTTACAAAACCTTAAATAATTTTATAAATGATAAGCAGTGATTGAGTCTTGTAATTCTTCAATTACTGTCGGTATGTTGGGGTTTTGTATACAAAATGTGGAACACGTTACTATTGGACAACGAGATAGAGAGTAATATGACCCACTAGTCCGGATTGAAAATACTGAATGAGCAATTGTGTTGATGTAAACATTGTAATCGCTCTCAATACTGTGAAATGATAAAATTGGGATTCACTCACCAGTATTTCCCACTGACAAATGTTTTTAAAACGCGTTTCAGGTAACAAAATGTGAAAGCCAAATAGAAGCCAGCCGGAGAGCACTGAAGGCTTGGAAAAACATGGCTATAAAAGTTACCTAAATAAAGACGATGTTTTAAATTCAATAAATTAGGGTTTATCTCTATAAACATGTTTGTAATGGAAACTTGGGTTTTACCCATATGTTTATTAATATAAAAATATGGTATTTTACTCTGATAAAATATTTCCTAACTACGGTCCTGATGTAAATTCCGCTGCCAAACTGATAAACAATGATACCACTTAATCTGAGCTCGCGGCCGCCCGATCCCATGAAATAGGGGTTGGGGGTTGCGAAAGAATGTACATGAACATATTAAATACTAAACAGACTTTTTATAGTACAATAATCTGGCAACTATTGTATACTACAAATTCATCTCCATCAAACGTTATTATGAAATACGATCTATAATTTCGTATTGCAATTTTAAAATCATTATCTCTTAAATTAAATTGTTTACCTAATTTTCTATAAAAATAGTATTATTGTGACTATCCATGTTCCTAACTCCACATCATTTAGTGTTATGAATATTGTGATTATACCTGTTCATAACTCCATATCATTTAAGATTATGATTAAATGGATATTAAAGATCATTTAAAATAATAAGAATTAATCAAATTTCTAACGTTTAAGGATATTAATAAGAAGAATTAAAATTAATAAAGAATGAATTAAATTGTATAATGAGAAAAATGATATTTAATGATTTTAATTTCTAAGCCTTAACCAACATGATGGGAAAAATAATATTTAATAATTTTTACTTTTTTAAGCATTAACCAACATCATATATATTAATATCGTTTAAAACCTTCTTTAATTCTTAAGAATACAATTGGTTTATGCATAAACGTATAACCAAATATTTAATCCTATAACATCACTAAATTCATTTAAATTATAAACTATACAAAATGAAAATTTAGTACATACATCATTTATATATTACCACCAATAAAAACAGATATACCTGTTAGGGATAGTATTTTAGCAATTATGGATCATGTATCCTAAGTTTGGTCTGGATCACGGATCCTCAGGAAATGATGCATGGAGGCTGAGGATACAGGATCCTCTTTGATATTCTAAAACTAACAACTGTTCCCAATATCCTTTAGCTTGTTTTGCAGGTGTATTTCGAAGGAGACTTGTTCTAACCGAGATTCTAGGGGACTATGCTCCTTATTATTGCACGTGCAAGAGCTTCATGACCATTGTGGTGATCGTGGGTAGCAAGCACAAAATTCGGATAGTTAGTTATCTAGATATTTTCTATTTTTTAATGGGATAACAAGCTATTATTAGAAGCATAGCAAGCACAAAATTTGAACTCTCTGCAACCAGTTGGCGAATACACACACAAACACACTAGAAATCGTTGTATCAAGCTTGTTGTCATCCAAAGTTGTAACCTTTATTGCTTAATATAGTTGATAGTGATAGTTTTCACTATCCGAGGTTTTTTATGCCGGAGATCATTCATTGATCAAGGGCTTTTTCCTCGTAAAAATCCTTGTGTTCATCACCATTTTCATTCATTTCTTGTTTGTACTTTTGTTTAATTAACCAAGCATCCAACCTAACAAAGATCAGATTTGGTTACATTATCCTTGTGTGATTTTTGACCAAAACAATACATAATACAATTGTATTGTATTGTTTAGTCCATAAATATTGAGTTCCATACTTTGTGATATTGAATTTAATTGTTTTTCATGAGTTCTAAAAACACATACAATATTCTCTAGTTTGCCAATTAACTTCCTCAAATCAAAATAATTCAACAATTTTTCTTACAACTTAACAGGGTTAATAAAAAAGCATAAATATATGATCATGGTGGCTCAAAGAATATGCATATGAGTATCACTAGATTGTAAGATTCCTAAACAACATATATTATAATTAAATTAACTAACTAAATGATAAGCCAACCAATTTAGAATAATAGAAGGGATCATTTGTAAAAGATAAAAATAAAATAAATGTACGTAATAACGTCGTCAACGAAAACTAAAGTTATTCAATTAATAATGAGTATTAGAAAAAGATGAATTAGCCAATTGTAACGTCATAATTATGGCGTAACATCCAAAACCCGATGAATACCAACATGCTAATTTATATAATAACTTCTAAAATCAATTGAAAAAAAAATAGGCTGAATTCAATTATAAGACTACATCCTAGAATTTATAGTAATGATCAGTTTTAAGTTTATATATTTATATTAATATTAATAAGTGCCACTAGTAAGATTGATGTATCATCATCATCATCAAATATAGTATGAAATAATCTTACGAAGCATCATACCTTTATTAGTAGAGATTGCATATCCTACTTTGTCAGTAGTGGCTATGCATCTATCGTTTCCAACTTTCCATCGCATAGGAAACCCATCTTTTATCTTTTCAGATAATTATTTGGCCACTTTCTCAACGTGCGAGATTGATTTAGGCTGGAAAATAATGCACATCAAAGGCGAGGAAAAGGGACCAAGGGTGGCAAAACACATAGAGCACTTTCGTGTTGATAACGTGTTGTGAAACAACGACCTACTAGCAATGATAGAGAAGAATGAGAGAATGGAAGATGGATTTCTTATTGATGTGTAAGTACGAAATACAAAGCTTCTATTTATAGGCTTGTACAAAAGAGAAGTTAAGGATATGGAGAGTCACTCTTAATGATGTATTCATAACAGTTTCCCATTAAAGCATTAATATTTTCAACATTGTCATTTATTAATTGGTTTTTTTCCCACGTATTTTACAGATTATATATTTTCATTCTGATTAATCCATTTGGTTTTTTCCCACGTATTTTACATATTATATACATTTAGGCTAGGGGGTGTTGCCTCAAGCCACCCCGCCAACTCAGCAAAAATAGCGCCCCTTGGCGCCCTCCCCCACCCCCTGCATGTTACCAAGGGGGCGCAACCCCTTGTCCGCCAGCCCACTAACGGGCGTGAATGGGTGCATCTGGTGAGCCCCGTGCCTCTTAACCAATCAGATTTTGTTTATTTTTTCTTTCCTTTTTAATATTTAATTAGGTGGGGCGCTAGTGGGGCTTTATCCCACATCATCATCGTTAAAGGCGGCGTCATTTTTATCATAAAATCTACGTGACGCTTACGTGGCGTGATAAAGCCCCTAGGGATTGTTGGCTGCCTTACGTTCATAGAACGGTGTGCCAGGGTTCAATCCTGGTGTTGTTTCGATCGAGTTATTTGTATGGTGTATTATTGCTAACAAGTATTTGCCCGTCGCGTGTTGCGGCGGCGCGTGACGGGTGGAAACGTATAGTAAAACAAAACATGATTCGTAAAACGCAGTGCGTAAAAGACAATTACAAAAGAAAGTGTAAAACACAAAGGTAGACACAAAATGTAAAACACAATGCCTAAGACATTTCGCAAAACACAATGCATTGGCATTTGCAAAAGTAGGAGTTGTAGTCTAGGGGTTACAATTGCAATTTTTTTGAAGTTGGGCGGGTGTAAAAATGGAGTAATAGTGCAAGGGGTAAAAAAACAAAGCCTAAAAAAGACAAAGTGTAAAAGTATAAGAGTGGTGGCGGAAATGTGTAAAAGATGAGGGGGTGTTGGTGGAAATGTAAAAGAAGAGGGTTGGTGGCGTAACTATGTAAGAGCTAAGGGGGTGATGGTGGAAAACCAAAGTAGAGGGTTGGTGCTGGCAAAGTTTGAAAGAGGTGGTTGTGTTTTGAAAATTCAAAGTAGAAGGTTTAGGGACTAAATTTGTCATTTTATGAAACTTTAAAGCTTACAAAGTCAAGAGGCTAAAATTATACAATCATGAAAGTACGGGGGCAGGGATGCAAAGCCGATGGAAAACCCCACTGAATTTGTCCTTTAAGATTGTATATAATATTACTATTTTGTTATTGCTACTATTATTGTTGTTATTATTCTTATTTTTTATGTTTTGATAGAGTTATTGTTAATATTACTATTTTGTCATTGCTACTATTACTACTATTGTTGCTATTTCCAAACTATAAATTAACAATTTTTTGTTGCTTTAATAGCTGTAACATATGTATTGGGTGTTTCTCAAAATTTTTTTTGCATTTTTAACTTTTAATTTAAAGGTTTTTATGTTTCTCATTTTAAACCCTTTGACTTTTTTTGTTTTAACCCAAAGTTTTACAACTTTTCAATTTAACCTCAATACTTTCTTATTTTCAACTTTGATCCCTTATACTTTTCATCTGTCGCAAGTTTTTCGTTTTAAGTTTCGTTCTAAATTTTGTGAGTCAATACGCAGCAACGTGCGTGTAGGCCAGGTACAACGTTTTTTCGTCTGTTTTCCCCGTTTGACAATCCAGTCACAGCGCGTCTATTTTTCCTCGTTTGAAAAGTTCGTCGCAACGCGCGAATCCTAGATCGACTTAGTTATTCTTTTTTTTATGTTTTACTTTTCTATATAATTTCTTCGCATTAACACGTCGCGACTGGCGTGCGTGGTTCAACGATTTTACGCATGTTTTTTGTTCGGTGTTATTTTTTCCTTTTTTATTTATTTTATTTTTACAAGCTCTTCTGATGTTGGTGTTCGTTGGCAGTGGTTTCGCATTAGTGCTACTTGGCACAATTTTACTAACGTATTTAACCTATTAAGTTTTTTTACTAATAATTTGTTTCGAGTTTACGGTTATACCTCCTTTACTTAAGAAAAACTAATTTTTTTCACGTGCATAGTTTGATGTACATGCATGTATAAATTCGATTTTCTCTACGTGTTGACGTAAACTTTTTCTGGAAACGAGTTAGGTCAAACATAATATGTTTTCGTTAAAAAAAAAAAATTTACGTGCATATTTTTATGTACGTTTCAGTATAAATTTGAGTTGGTGTATGTTTCGACGTAAACTTTTTTGGGAAACGAGTTAGGTGATGTTTTGTAAATTTTGTTTCGAACCGAGTGGAGTCAAATTATGGTTTCCTTTTTTCCATTTTTTCAGAAGCTCTAATTCTTCTCTTTTGATTATACGTGTCAGCTTTTCTGTTATACCCATTACATTTTCTATGTATGACTCGGGTCACATATAATATGTTATGATTGTTGGGTATAAATTTGATTAACTTTGTGTTTGATCCAATTGCAATGCTTATATAGTTAACATTGAGTTCAATCAGATACGTCGAAACACGTGTTTTCATATGGTTAACACATCACATAACGTTTGGACTAATCTATTTGATGTTTATGATGTATCACGCCGCAGCGCGCGCGAATCTCATTGTTAGTTATTATTATTTATTTTTTGATCGAGTTATTTGTGCGTTTTTATTATTATTATTATTATTATTAGTAGTAGTAGTAGTTTATTATTGTTAATATTACTATTTTGTTATTGTTCCTAGTATTATTGTTGTTATATTATTATTATTATTATTATTATTATTTGTGGCGTTTTTTTTTTACTTTTGACTTTACTATTATTAATACTATTTTTAATATTTTTATTTTCATTGTTATTATTGTCCCGTTATGAAAACTTTTATCACCTTTCACGGGTTAATTAAATGACAAATATTACATCCATTTTTATAACAATGTATAGCTACCATCGTTGTATAACACGTGTCTATATCTTTTTTGGCGCGTCACGATTTTTTAAGTTACCAAGACAACTTTTGTGTAATTGAACCTATTACCATCGTATAATATACATGTTTCGGATACGCATATCCAATAGTTTATTACAAAGAGCAGTTAGTTTTTTAGTGGAATAAATTTTGGGCTTTGAAGCACCAAAAGCCTCCTTTAACTTCCATTTTTCCCCTTCCTGCCTCATCAAATTCTCATGAACAAACGCAATAATACCACTTTCTCCTTCACGTTTCATTTGCTTAAAACCTTCACCTTTTCTCCTTCAATGTGTTTAAAAGTGTGAATTACACGCACTATACATGGAGACATATATAATCACCACCTGATCATAATAGTCATCAAAAACTTGTACACAAAATTATGAAAACCATGAATCACAAGCAAACTAACACACTCACCATACCCTTCTCATGGGAGATGATACCTGGTGTACCCAAGCTAACGGTCTCTCCAGCCGCTGCTTCATCGCCACTACCACCACCACCACCATTACCGCCAAGGTGCTCTAGGGATCCGGTCATGAAACGAAGCGCGTCAAGTATGTTCTGGAGGGAGGAGGACCCCTTTCTGCTAGCTTTGAAAGAGTGTTCAAAGGACTACAAGGTTAAGAGTGAGAAGAAAAGGTTTGGAATATTGGGGAGCAAATCTTTTTTGTGGTGCAGATGCTCATTTGATGTGGAAGAGGGAAACCTGATCAGGAAGAGGCCAGTGCCTACAAGCGGAGGTCCGGTGAGTCCTCCGGAACGAGTTCATGGTCTGATTAGAATTCACAAGGGATTGAGGAATTGGAGCACATGAATCAAGTTTTTAATGTTAATAAGTGTGTTCTAAGTTGTTTCCTTAAGTTTTTAAAAAATTAATGAAATTTATATAAAATGTATGTACTATAAATTGGGTGCTTGGTATATACGAAAAAGTAACACGGTGGGGTGTACCGCCGTGGTCTGATGATATGGCCTTCAGCCACGGCGTGGAACACCATGTCACTATAGCGTGACCACGACGTGCGTGGTTTGGTGTAGAGATCTTCGCAAGTTTCTTTTTTCTTTTTTATAATCAATTATAAATAGAAATGTTATATAGGTGTGAAGCTTGGATGTAGAAATTAGTAACACCACACCCCTCACCCTTCTATGTGAAAAGTGTGTGAAAATGAGGTTAACGAATGTAACAATTTATATGGTTTCAAAAGCTTACGTGTGCTCTATTGTATAAATATAAAATAGGGTTGGTTCGGTACAAACCATATTTATTCTACAAACAGTAAGAAAAGATTCTAGCTCTTAAAAAAGTTAAATTAGCACATACTAAAACAATACATTTATAAAAGTAGCACTTTTGAATTATATTAGCACATGAAAATTAATCAAAATAATTGATTTTAGCACATATGTGAAATGATATTAGCATTTTTCTTTATCAGCACATTAAAAACAAAAGAAAGACCCAAATAAAGAATTAATTGCTTGTTAACATAATTATAAGGAATTCAAGATAATTGATATTATTTAGACCATGTGTAGTGGTGAACAAACATAATGCCCCCACCATGGGGCATTATCCGACACGTGGCATCCTAGTCAGCGTTGGGGCATTATAGCAAAAGTAGCGTAGCGGGGCATTATGCCAATAACCCCCATTCAATCATTAAAAAAAAAAAAAAAGGAAATCAAAAGTGGCGTAGTGGTCAAACACAATCACATGCAAAAGTGGGGTTGTCAGACTGAAGAACACTCCCATTGGCCACATACAAAATTATGTCAGAAAATGAAACCAAGCGTTTTCTTAAAAACGCCGGTGTGCATTTTTTTCAAATATAACGCCCGGAAACGCCGGGTGTAGTGGGAGGGGGGCGTTATCCGGCGTTTTTTTTGAAAAATTTTTAAAAACCACGCCCCACTACGGGTGGTCTTAGGTTATCATTTTACCATTTCTCTATAATTGGTTGAATGCAACATGATACTTTTTAAATGGTTCTTACAGTTTGTATACGAAATGTGGTTTGTATTTGATCCTACTCCATATAAAATAATGTACTATTGTTGAAACAGTATTAACGAAACTAACAACTGATTATAATTAGTGTTAAAATGAGGAAAATTGATGTAAATTTTTATGAACCTCATATAGATACGAATAATTTAAAATGTTATAAAAATGCAAAATGTTAAAAGTAATTACGCATAACTCAAAATTACATATCGAGGAAATAACAATTGAAAATTACACACGAAGGAAATCAAAATTACGCATGAAGAAAATTACAACTGAAAATAACACATGAAAAAAATCAATATTACATATCAAATTACGCATGAAAGAAATAAAAAATAAAATTATGCAAGAAGGGAATCAAAATGACGCAACCTTTAAAATTCTTTTATTGTACGTTAACAACTCTTTGTGTTTACACTTTTCCTATAAAAACATCTTTGTTGCGACGAAATCACAAAATTTTAATTTGTAGGGTTTATGGGATTTCCACTACATTTTTCCACCCTGCTGATATACGAAAGAATTTGATCAGAAGGATAACAACAACCCCCCCAACTCTGTAATGTTTCCCCTCTGTATGCTAAAACCATTTCAAACAATTCATACGCAAACTCTATGATTCAAACATCTAAAAAACCATAAAATACAGAAATAAAATTCTGAAATTTGAAACAAATCATAATTTTCTACAAGTTCAACGTTTTATGTAACATTTAAAGTTGAATGGTTGATCTTTTAGATCTCAACTAGTAAGGGTGCCCCTAAAGTTTGGGCTAAAACATTCTTATTTAGGCCCTTGTTGTTACCAAAGGTTAACCAAATCTAGTTGTTGGTATGCTTTTATCTAACTTACGTTCATAACTATTTGTAGCATATTTCAAAACTAATAACCTTTTTTATCAATCAACTCACAACAAGGTTTGGTTATGCAAAGATGGAAATAACTACTTTGACATGAAGCTACAGCTACGGCTTCAGTCAGCTAGTAGTTCCGAGTTTAGTAAAACTCTTTGGCCAAACAAACTAGGCTTCAACAAATTTCTCTAGAGGAGATGAGCAAATCGAAATATTGGTTCATGCCAGAAAGCTGGCTAAGGAAAAGTTGGTTCAGAATGGCTTGTGGCCAGACCTAAAGATTCGGCTTAAGATTCGACTTCAAGTAAGTGATTTTACACATGATGTTCGGTGTCTAACGTCCAGTTGAGAAAAGTGATTTTACACGAATTAACAGAACTTTTAACGTCCATATATCCATCCGAGGCTTGAAATCTTAACGACTTCAGTGAACATGAGGGACCCTATTGATAATTTCTGATACTCAGGGGAGTGGGGGTGGTCACTAGTGATAGAATTCTATCACTCTCAATATCCAATCAACTCATGCCATGTCATCACCCACTATTCTATCACTAGTGATAGAATTGTAGTGGCGGTGGTCACTAGTGATAGAATTCTATCACTCCCAATTTTTTTAATTTTTATTTTAAAATTAGAAATTAACAATAAAACACTAAATTATAAATTTAATTAAAATTAAAAAATAAATTACATAGCAAAATAAAAAACAACTAAACATTGGAAAAAAAAAAGTTAAATTAAACGGGTGGCATCTCCCAACCCCACTTTGCGTAAATCTCGCGCTTTTGTTGAATTACAATTGACTTAAACGGTTCGTCGAGATGGGCGTGCTTTTCACACAAGATTTTTAAATCATTTTGTCTTTCAACCGTTTTCAAGTGTCCCATGTAGGCCTGCTCGTGTTCAACTTTTACGGACATAATTTTATCTTTTCTTTGTTCGGCCTTCTTGTATTGCGTCATTTTCTCCTCTTCGATTCTGAAGATCGACTCCGCCACCGCTTCCTTCCCTTTGCTTGACGATTCACCACTTCTCCTGCAGCGTAACCTTGTAGGTGTATCTTCTTCAACGGGGTCGTCAACGGGTTGATCGGGTTCGTCAAGGGGGTCTTCGTTTAAGTTCATTTGGGGCAAGTTATCCGACGCGGAAGTCGTGTAGTTCCCCGAATCGGATGTCTTTGATCTTTTTGAACCTCCTCGTTTTTTGGAGCGGTAGGATCATGCATGTCAACCAACTCAACCGGGACCCACTTCGGGTGATTTCTCGCAACTTCCTATGCCGCCACGTGTGGAAAACTGCTCTTTTTGTAGAGATCGCAATACTCTTCGGTGGCTTGTCGCATTATTGTCGCATCGCTCGCTCCACTTTGTGGATTTCGGTTCTACAAAAAATAAAAAAACGTTATGTATTTTAAAAAAAAAATTATGTTTTCTATTTAAAAAAAATAAACTGTTTTCTGTTTTTTTTTTAAAAAAAAAAACTGTCTTCTGTTTTTTATAAAAAAAAAACTGTTTGCTGTTTTTTATAAAAAAACTATTTTATGTTTAAAAAAAAATAAACTGAGAAACTGTTTTTTTTAAACTGTTTCTGTTTTTTTTTTAAATAAAAACTGTTTCTGTTTTTTTTTTAAATAATCTGTTTATGTTTTTTTTAATAAACTGTTCCTGTTTTTTTTTAAATAAAAACTGTTTCTGTTTAAAAAAAAACAGTTTTGAATGAAAAAAGATTTAAACTTTATAAAAAACATACCTTTTGAATGAAACAAGCGTTGAACTTACTAATTTTCCCGTTCAAATCCGTCCATTTCGACGTCATTTGGTCCATGTTTCGTTGCTTTGCACCGGGAAGTCGGCTAAAATGATTAATGACCCGTCTCCAAAACGTATCCTTTCTTTGCTCGTTGGCATGTTTCTTGTTTTCGGAGATGTGCAAGTACGCCTTCACCAAGGACACCTCCTCCTCGCTCGTCCAATGTTGTCGGACGGTTGGGACGATTTCTTGAACGTCATCATTTTCTTCTTCTTCCTCTTCCTCTTCTTCTTTTTCTTCTTCATCTTGTTCTTGAACGTAATCATCATTTTCATCGTCGTCAAGACTTTGTTGTGGTTCCCGATACGCGTTTGCAAATTGACGGATGAGGGTGTTGTCTTCTAGTAGTGGGTCGAGTTGGTGGCGTTGGGTTTGAAAGTTTGGAAACGATTGGGGTTGAAATTGGTGAGGTTGAAACGGTGGAACGAACGGTTGGTTTTGATACGTTTACGATTGAAAGGGTGGATATTGTTGGGTTTGAAAGGGTGGATATTGTTGGGTTTGAAAGGGTGGCACTTGGTCGGGTTCGTCTTGCAACCTAAAGCTCGTCGGCTCGCTAAGATTCGCTAAAACCTTGGGTCTTACGGGATTTTTCTTCGTACCCGAACCTCTTTTTTTCGAACCCCCACCTCTCTTGCTTGAACCTTCCATGTTTGTTGTATAATTTTTGAGTTGAATTGAAGAATTTTTTAGTTGAATTGGAGAGTTTTTGAGTTAAATTGGAGAGTTTTTTTATTAAAGTGGGGGAATTATTTGGATTTTATATAAAAAACCCACAAAAAATTAAATCCCAAACGGTCAAATTTTGTTCAAACGGTCAAAAATCAAACGGTAACATTCGAAATTCAACGCGTGATATTCTCCACTCGTTGAATTTATCACGCGTGATCAATGGGGCGGCGGCGGTGTTCGTGATTTTATCACGCGTGGTGGGACGGCCATAACGGACCGCCCCCACTCCCCTTACCCCACTGATGAGATAGGCCCTATTTGTCACAAAGCATGCTTGGATTCCTTTGGGGAACATGCACTATAAAAGCTTCCGGGGTTTAAGTACCGACACGATTTGGTTAGGGAAGTTCTTTTTGACATATTCAGGGGCACTGGGATTTCCGTTAAGAAAGAAGCGCATATGGATTTCTTGACTGACGCGTTGGATGGAAGATCAACATTCAGACCAACTGACATTTTGATGTTTGGATGGATAGAAGGGAAACACACGTGTGTGGATCTAACAGGGGTTTCCTCTTTTGTAGGCTTAGGGACCAGTGTTTTAACGCATGGTCGGGCTGCTTTAAAGATTGCTTCATGGAAAATGACCGAACACAAGAAAGCGTGCCGGGACACCCAACACGGGTTATACCATATGCATTTGATGCTTTTGGTTTCCTTGCACCTAAGGATGAGGAGCTACATAGTCGAGTCTAACGTGTCATGCATAATAATGTTATAAACACAAGATCTAAGAATGTAGTTTTTAAAAGACCTAGTTTTGCTATTCAAAAAGGACCAGCGACACAACTTTTTGCATGTTTGCCGTTATGAGAAGTAATTCAAACTTTCCTTTAAAGTGACCGTTGATTTGGTTGTGCGCGTGCTTGGGATGATAAGTTATGGGAGTCCGAGTCTTTTGCTTTATTCCTTTTTGTTAGGTCTTTTCCTCTTTTTAATTTTTTTTTATTTAGTCTTTGTTTACATTGCATTTTACTTTGGCTATTTAAAGTTGTTTGTTGATGAATAAAGATCATCCCAGTTAATTTTTTCTTATTTTTTTCTTGAATCTTGAATGCTTGAATTACTCTAACAAAGTGATATCAGAGCATTCCAAGTCCGTAGCTTATTTTCGTACACTCCTCACATCTGTCAATTGGTATCTCTCTCTAGAAAATTCATATGAAGACTAGTTTGCAATCACAAGATCTCTGGGATTTTGTGGGAACTTGGTACAATGAAAATGATGGTGATAGGACCCGACTGCCAAATAAAAACGGGAAACATGGTTGTGCCTTATCGTTCATTCAATCGATTGTGCATGATGAAAATATTTTCTCGCATTGTTGGGTCCATGTCGTTAAAGCAAGTTCGAAAGCTTTTGCAGAACAAATATGAAGGTGATTCAAAGGTTCAAATGATTGTCCATTCAAGCTACAAGGGCTTCATCATGAATTTGAAACCTAGCAGATGAAAAATGGGGAACACGTGGCTAACTACCTTTCAAAAGTGAAGAAAATAGTAAATCAGAAGAGGGCACTTGTCGAAGAACATGCCTTTCAAGTTAAAGAAGAAGAAACGGAGTTGCTTGCTCGAGGAAGAGGGAGAGGGGAAACATGAAGTCATGGATGCCTGTGCTCACCTGCCCTACTCCAGCCTATAAATAGAGACCCTTGGTTGCCCATTTTCACCATCCCAATTCACCCACTTCTTTTCCTCGTTTCATACACATACTCTCTGATCTTGAGAGGTCACAAAGGAGTTTGGGATCATTCCAAGAAAACACTTGTAATAGCTTAGTTTGAGAGAGAGAGAGGGAGAGTGTGTGTGTGAGAGAGAGAACTTGTAATCAATAACCCTTCTTCAAGTTGTTTGATCTTATTACACTTGATCCGTCATGATCCACTCTATATTGTTTTTTGACAAGTTATGGCCATTATTGGCTAAATTTTTTGTGTTGCTTGGGTTGTAGATGAAGCTTGGTATGGATTAAATGTTTAATCTTTGGATAAGTGGTGTATTGTGTCTTTAATAATTCCTCCTACTCTTCTTTTTCTATAACGAGCTTGTGAATAATTTTGGTCTTTGATCTTGTGGGAGTTCTTGATAACCTTGGGAGGTGAATCTTATTAGTACACTCATGGTGTGTAACAACCTATACACTAATAAGGGAAATCCGAATTTGGAGAAGTGGTTGACCCATTTTTGGAAACAAATCTTGTGATCAACCATCGTTTATCAAGAATATCATTGTTGGGCTGCATGGTCTATATGCTAGGCCTTAATGATTAGCCAAAACTTGGGTATGCGACTTGTCTAGCACGGTCTATATGTTAGGCTTGGCGCAACCAATAGTTGGTGAACCCATGGTAAAATACTATACGTCTTTATATATATATATATATATATATATAAAATTATAACGCCACCCGTTATATAAAGATCAATCATCTCAATTAATCACAAGTGTCATTAGCACCCATGGGACTTAGAAATATCATTGGCGATCTTTGAAATGGCATACATATATGCCCTTTAGAGGATCGCACCCATGGGAAGAATGTAGAGGAAAGAAGAGTAGGTGGATGTATGTAACCTAAAATTAGGGGATTGTTCCTTAAAAAGAACATTCTTCTAAGATTCGGAAATGAAGTATCTTTAAGCGGCTCTAATTGTATATTAATATTAAAGTCACAATATCTACATCTAATAAAAATTCGTCAGTAACCTTAGCTACGAGCTGGGTTTTTGAGTTAATTCACCTCACCACTTGCCAATAATGTAACGACTCTCACTAAAATTAATACTTATTATGTTAATTGTATAAAAAGGAAACCCTAATTGAGACACCCAAGTAATTCTGCATAAACCCTAAAATTTTCAGAACATTCAAAATCAGGATCAGGGCCCCTAAAACTCAAAGGGGGTTAAACCCTAATTGATATTTATCTTCGAAATACGTTGTCAAAATAGAAATTCGTTCGTACGTTGACTCACCCAGGCTATGCTAGTAACGAGACTACCCTAGGCCATAGGGGCACGCCCCGCGATACGCGACAGGGGGAGAGGATCCCTCCGCGACTCGCGGGCGGCTCAAATTTTGGGTATAAATGCAGGGGCTTGGGGCCTGAACTATTTGCTCAGTTCGACGGTCTAAAACGTCGTCCTACTCTTTGTATCTCCGTTTCTTTCTATCAACGCCCTAAAACCTCGAAACTCTGCTCGTTATTAGGGTAATAACTCTAATCGCTGCTACGATTCAATGTCCGATCGATTGAAACTATCCGATGGATGTTTAAGTGCTGCCCGTAATTGGGCTATGCCTTTGTCATTCGTTGTGAGGGTTTTGGTCTCGTGAGTTGTCGTTAAAGTTGAATTGAGTTAATACACTAATACGAGTTCCATTGTGTCTAGAAATTAGAAACTCGTAATCAGGGAGCTGCTAGAATATTTAATAGCTAAGTAAATTTCGTAGTTAAATAAATTTATTAAACGTACTAATTACGTACACTTAGTTGTTGAGATAACTTAGCAATTAAGAAACCTTAATAAATAAATTAAACTTAATCAAGTTAAGTAAGATTAATTAATCAGTTAAGCATGATTAATTAAGTTAAGTATGATTAATTAATCAGTTAAGCAAGATTAATTAAGCTAAGCAAGATTAATTAAGCTAAGTGATATTTATTAATCACCTAAATAGATATACATGAAAAATAGATATATATGGGGTAGATTTTATCTAAGGAAAGTATTACCTAGGGAAGGTATTATATAAGGAAAGTGTTATTCAGGGAAGGCTTTATCTGGGGAAAACTTATCTAGGGAAATTCTATATAGGGGTAAGACTTATCTTCTTACCTATAAATATGAAGCTTAGGAATTCATTTCCTTTGCTCATTTCTTCTATTCTTTTCTCTATACGTTGGTGTTCTAACCAATAATCACCAAAGCGATGTCCTGTCCGATCGATTCAGGAACCATCTAACGAATGTCGAAGTGTTGTGCTTTGTGAATTTCGTTAAACGGAATCCAAAGTACTATACTTTGTGAGTTCATTAAATGGATACCAAAGTACTGTCTGAATAAGACTATACTTTGTGAAATTCGTTATGGTTCGAATCTCGTGACTACCGTTAAGGTTTGATTTGGGTTTTACACAAATACGTATTCCATTCTGTTAAACTACATGTTTAACTACCAAGAATACTCCCAACTACACACTTACAATCAAACAAACTATTAAATCATCAGAAGATCCAGAATAATAAAGTGCATGCTTAATTATTGGAAGAAGTAGAATCAAGAAGCTTGTTAACTCAATCCTGCATGCTTATAAAGTGAGTCATTCTCTTTTTATCAAATCTATTTACAAAAGCATGTTTATTTTCAGAGTTATAATTACAGTGATTAAGTATATGTAATCGCCAAGTTACAGCCGGTATGTGGGGTTTTGTATACATTACTTGATAATCTTCACCATTGGACAACGAGTTAGCCAAGGGGTGATATGACCATAGTCACAGACACCATTGGACGAATGGGCCAATGGGTCGAGTGACAAATACTGTGGGTAGTTGGTTTGATATCTGAAACATTGTAATCTCTCTTAATACTGTAAATTATAACAAACGAGTCGTTTTAGCAAAATGAATGATTCACTCAGTATTTCCCGCTGACAAAACCTTTTTAAAACGCGTTTCAGGTAATTACAGTAGATTGGAGTAAGAGATGGATACGGCACTGAAAGGCATCAAGAAGTGGCTTATTTTATTAATTAAATCAAATTAAGAAATATTGTTTTATGTAATAAAATTTATTCTTATTAAAGCTACCATTGTAAAACATGGGTTTATCCCATCTATTTAATAAATAAAAATCCTGTGTTTTCTAAACTCTGATATTTTTCCTAACTCACGGTCCTGATGAAATTTCCGCTGCAATATTTTTCAAAATAATCACCGGTACCACTGGGCTGTTCGCGGCTTCCGATTCCGTCCAGGGTGGGTCGGGGGCCGTGACAGAAGGTGGTATCAGAGCCACTGATTTAAGCCAATTAGGTGTTGTAAAAATACCTAAGTTTATATAAAAGAGTTAGGAGATTGCTGTTAATTGGTAGCACACATGATAGCATTTAGACTTGAACTTAAGAAAAGATGCCTTAGTATCAGCTTCAAAATAAGCTAAGTACTTATGTGAATAAATTATGATGGGTTTTGATATACCATAAGAATGGTAATTAGAATATTGCAAGATATGATAAATAAGCAAGAATTAATAATAATTATTGCTTATTGATATTACTTGGTCTAGAATAATATATGTTACAGGAATACAAATTTCCTTAATTCTGGATAAAAGCCCTAATGAAAGAGGCACTTTTGAAAAGATACTATTTATGGGAAATAGAAAATTTTCTCTGGCAAGACTAGGTACGGTGTAGTAGACTCTCCAGTTTGTCCAGATATATTGAGGTTACCGCTCCGGCGCGAATCGGATAAGACGGGATAGATAATATGTCAAACAAGTGACAAGATTTCCCTAAATAGTATCATGACCAGATATTTGATTGGTTTTTGGAAATATGAATCTGTTAAATACATTGACCTGATAGATGGTATGTTTATTTTAGCATGTGAAATATATGATTATATAGATATATATATCTATAAGAAATTCCAAAAGTTAATTTGGAATAAAGCACAAGCATCTGTGTCTAGATTTTTTTATTAAGAATCTCTTTTCAGATATCAAACATTATTTTGTCTAATCATTTACCTCATAATTCGTACGAAAATATAAACAATAGAAACCCTTTAAGTTTGGACACCATCAAAAGTATAAGAATTTCTAAATGTGTTACCATAAACTATTAACGCAAGTAAGAAATATGCAAAATTGTAATAATATACAATAAAATACATGAAAAATTAATTATAAGTCCACAGAAGTTAAAGTATATCACATACGACTTTCGAGGCAAGACCTTTGGAAAATATAAATTGGGCACGATGACACCAATGTTAATTCTGTCAGTAGAAAAACTACTAAATCAAAAAGAAGCACTTTGCCAAGTGATCCTATAAACAACATGAATTCCGCTGAGGTACGTTGGAACAAAATTTTACAACCATCGGTGCACAGTTTAATCAGAGTCATAATTATTATTCCTGAAAAAAAAGAGTCACATACCTTTTGCAAATTCCCTATTTCATTTTATTCAACATTCCCTGGTAATGTTACTTAATAACGGTTATCACCCAAAATTCCAGATAAAGCTCTTAAATTTCTTTCATTGAAATTCTGAATTCTGCATATAAAAAGTTGACTTTCGTATTTCTACGTTCCCCTAATAGTTATCATACCATGAGAATTTCTTTCATAGTAGCGAATATTGATCTATTTCATTTCTTGGTAAATTCATACATTACACATGCACTGTTTGTTGCGCATGTGATTCGTTTGATTTATAAAGACCACTGGAGGGTTTCATTCCGATTTGTTATTTTATCCAAACTCAAATATCATTCCGCTTTTTGTACTGTGAACCGCATTATTGCAAAACAATAACTCCTTGATATCGAGTCAATAAATTTCTTGAAAAACTTAATTTTCTTTGGCATACATAGTTTCTATAGTGATCATGTCCGAATTTTCTTATTAAAACTTGTTTTGTTTAAATCAAAATCAAATTATTTGATTTGCTCACATTACATATTCATTTCAAAATTCCATATGATAGATGGAAGCTATCATATTCAAAATAGTCCCAACAAGCACTTCATTTGTTTTGAACCATAATAGGCTTGTTTAAATCTTCGACTTCATTAAATCATTTCTTTGATCACGATCACCTTGTACTAACATTTTCACAAAATTTAAAGCTTGCACTAATCTAGTATATATATATCATATACGGATTTAATTATTTATATATTTATAAAAGCCATCTTAACACAAATCGTGTGTTAAGATAATGATACACAAATTCTTGTCATATTTCAATGTATCTCTTAATGATTCTTACAACATCAATCAAGCCTTTCGTAATAATTATTGCTTTAACAATATTCAATCGAAAAACATTATATAAAATTAATTATATATGGAAACTTACATAAGTGATTACCTAATGTACAAAATAATATTACTATATTCTTATTAAACCATTGAGGTGAAGAAATTATATTTAAATTATACTCTCATTTAAGTTTTATTATTAGTAATAAAATATTAATAGTAATAATATTAGTATTATTTTAAAATACTAGGGTTATTGTCAAGGGCAGGTATTGGATAGCCTAGCCTTAGTTAGGCATGGATTGGCCACCTATGCTTAAACAAGGCAGCACTAATCAATATCCAACCATGATAATGACTAGTTAAATTAAGTTATCATACTTAATTAGTAAAATTTAATTATATGTAGAAATATTTTACATATACTTTATACTGTAAAGAGAAGTCATATTTTCATAAAACAATACAAGAATTAGAGAAACGAATAAAATTATCTAAATAACTGTCTAAGTATTCAATTATTCATCTTGTTTAAATATTCTACAATACTTTTATAAAATATGCAAGCCAATATTTAAGTATGCTTGATATTAAAATAAACATTTACTATTTTACTTTTATGATTTAAAATATATTATTGTAAAATCTTATAGTTAAACATATTTAATTTTAAAAAAATAATGATCGTAAATTCTAGGATAGTTGGATCAACATATTAATAAAACATATATCATTATTTTGTCAAAATTACCACGAATTTTGATTTTACTTTATGATAACATAAAAGGAACAGATATTTAATAAATTGAAGGATCACATATTTTGTAAACGCTTTGGCAAGAAAATACCATATAAGAATAATATGGTAGTCATCAACTAAGTTGGTTTAAGGAAACATTATAATATATAAGAATAGTCTTCGTTTTCAATAATTGTAAATATATTCACAACGTTATATGATTTCAAAATGAAAATAAGTAATCACATAGAATCGGACCATTAAAATATTTTACAAATACTTTTGTACAATAAATATTTTTACATCTCTATTTACAACTTTTATATAAATAGTAAATTATTTTACAAAATAATACTAAAATATTTTGTAATAAATATAAGTTATTTTTAGTATAGTAAAATACTAAAATTTATTTTTGGTAACCATTTACATATAGTAAAAATATGTAACAAATAAATATATAATACATAGTAGTTATATTTAATATATATAAGATATGGTTCAGACAAATATACAAATAATATATATTACATTTTGCCTTACAAAATATAATATTTGGTCATGCCAAAACAACTTGTTCTTATTATATTTCAATCTAGTATGAACCCTAAAAGTGCACTATCACAATTAAAACAACTTGGAACTTTAAACAAATGATACACTAACTTTATTATCTTATGGTGTATCTTTGCAATTCATTCATCTCAACACTTTGATTTCTCATATCATAAATATTTGACAAATCATTTTCATGCTTTTATTTCATTTTGAAACCTGTCAATTCTAAGTCTTCCTCAGTTGTCAATCA